>OX376373.1:16745860-19693360 GCA_947369275.1 Nemotelus nigrinus | reverse complement strand
CAATGTGTGTATGTGCACGTAGTAGGAAACAAGACTCCGAAAAAAACAGAGACGAATCAACAAAAATTCGTTTGGTTTAGATGCCCGTCACAGTGCATATTGGAGGACTCTTCAAAAGAGCCCCGGTCGATGAAAGGAGGGAAGACTGGTGCAAGCTGCAAGTAGATATTTCAAATCCTGCTTTATAAAATAAATCATTAACGTTGCAGGAGACGAGGACTTCAAAGTATTTTTTCCCGAAAAGTTTGTTTTATTCATTTTCAATGTTTCGAGGAAATAGTGATTCTGGAAATTTTCAGATTTCGATAGGCTTTTTCTCATATACAAAGCAATTCAAGAAATTCCGTGTAGATAGCCGAACACCAATAGCTGCTTAAAAGAAATTAAAATCAAGATGATAATTGGATATTGCTATGTCATTTGACGTTCAACTTGCACTATCAACAAGAGAAAAAACTTAAATTGACCGCGCTGATCAATGACAAATCATTTCAATCGAATTCAATCGAATTCAACCGATACACTGCATTCAATTTGAGCATTGTACCTTTTAGACATTTTGATCAGATAAAAAGTAAATTTAATACAAAGTCTGCTATTTTAGTGAAACTGAAAATTCTGTAAATTTTTACACACATATACACATACTCAAAAAAGTCTGCGTACACCTTACTAGTAATATATAAATCATGACAACAGCCCATGAATCAATAAAGTACCCTTTATTAAAATACTTTGATAAGAAGGGGTACACTGCTAGACATGCATATATGCAGCTTTGATAAAACATTCCTAGAATTAAAGAAAATATGGTGATTTTAATCTTAAGAAGTCTCTGATACGCCTCAAAAAAGTCTGCGTACACATCATACTGTTTGGGGATTTATAGTTAGAATTTACAGATGCAGTGCGAAAATTTTTGTATCTATACACGGAGAAGTTTGATTGGTAAAATTTGTGACAATATTTTGTGAATTAAAGACTATCTTCTCCAATGGAAGCTCGAAATAAGGAAATAAGTGTTAGTGAACGGAAATCGATACTAAAGCTGCGTAAAAATGGAAAAAGTTTTCGTGAAATTGCGAATTTAGTTGAAAGAATGCATTCCTCAATACAAAAGGTTGTTAATAATTATAATACAACCGGTGTTTACATTTCCCGGCATCGATCAGGACGCCCACCTAAACTTACTGCACGTGAACGGCAAAATATTATTAACTCTGTGGAAAAAAAATCCCCGGTTAACGGCCTTCCAACTTGCTCAAGAAACTGAAAAGAAATACAAAAAAACAATATGCGAGGAAACAGTTTGCACAATTCTCAGGAAACGTGGTTACCATGGTCGAGTAGCACGTAAAAAGCCATTCATATCAGCACAAAATCGACTAAAGAGAATGGATTTTGCGAAAACTTACGTCAAAATGCCAAAAGAATTCTGGGAAAGGGTTCTTTTTTCAGAAGAAAGTAAATTTTGTATATTTGGGATAAAAGGACGCAGATTAGTGTGGAGAAAATGTTCGACTGCATTGAATAATGCAAATTTGATTCCCACTGTAAAACATGGTGGCGGTGGTGTAATGGTTTGGAGGTGTATGGCTGGTAGCGGAGTGGGACAATTAACTTTTATAGAATCGACAATGGAAAAGTATGGATATCTGAATATCTTAAAAAAAACAATCTCAAGCAATTTGCTGAGAAATTAAGGCTAGGGAATGCTTTTTACTTCCAGCACGATAATGATCCCAAACATACTGCTCACATAAATAAGCTTTGGTTGGTCTATAATGTCCCAAAATTATTGTGCACACCCCCTCAATCACCGGATTTAAAACCAATTAAACATTTGTGGGATTTATTTGAGAGGAAAATTCGCCACAATCAAATTACAAGCAAAGAATCACTTAAAAATTTCATATTCAAGGAGTAGAACAGAATAACGACCGAAGAAACTACAAAGCTAGTTCACTCCATGCAGAATAGGCTAAAAGAGGTCATTTATAGGAATTGGTTTGCAACAAGCTACTAAGGTGATTAATCGGATAAGCTAATCAAGGTGAATTCTAATTACATGATTAAATTATTTCAGGTGTACGCAGACTTTTTTGGATGCATTTGAATGGGCTTGTGCACAAACTTTTTTTTTTTTTTAACATTAACATCAAAGAACGAGTAATGAGTTGTATCCTTAGTTACTATAGTGTTAACTGAAAGCAATAAACTAAAATTCTTAGTCATAAGCAATTGGAAACGTTCTTTATTTTAAAAAAAAATATCACCAACAAGTGTACGCAGACTTTTTTGAGCATGTTTATGTATGTAAACAAAACATTGAGTATGGCTAGACATTCGAGAGGACGTGTTGCACTTGAAAGAATCTGTGGCTATAGGCACACCGGCACTAGGGCATAGCCGGTGCTGCCAAGTCCTTAATTTTAGAACCGATGTATTTAAAGTGCTTCGTGATCGACCGGCCAAGTTCATTGCTCGATTGAATATAAATTGGTGTAAAGAGAATGAACATTGAGAAACCAATAAAAATTGAATGGGACTCTTTGAAAAACCAAACTGTCCCAATATTACTTCTAACCCAAAATATACATATACAGGAAAGATATTCTCCTGGCACCACTGATTTCCAAAAACTTCCTGCGAGCGAGTTCTCAATCCGAAAAACGCATAAAAGTATAGAACATTTTCCATTTGGTTAATTTCTGTCAACAGCTTCATTTTTACTAATGTCCTCGTTTGATGCATCCTGGGAAAAGTGAAAATCCGGTAGTAATTGGGAGACTGTTAATCCGGAAACACTACAGTTTCGTATTTCACTCAAACTACTCAAGGCCCATAAAAATAAGCAATAAAATCAAATTATTATGACCTAAATACATACGCAAGAAATCTATCAATTATTATTACTAGATTTAAATTGAAAATAAACTTTTTTTGACTTTTTTTTTCTTGTTCGCGTGATCCATATTCATTTCACATCTCATTTAGTGTTGTACATGTTTCATTTTATTACTATTTTAGCTAATTTCTTTTTTTCTGCTGCTCATGAGAAAACGTGCCGTCGTCATACATATGCTGTGTGACCACTATCGTCATATCCTTCGGGAACATCAACACATCATACACACTTTTTTCCGAGTTTTCCCATAATAGCGTGTATGTGTAAATGTTGTGAACGAAAGAAAATAAATCGAAGGAAACGGCACAAGCGATTTGTAGTTTTGTTGGGACAGTATATTATAATGGAAATTTGATGTCATATTGATGTGAAATTTGAAGTCGGGTAATTGAAAAATACGAATACAAATTTGCGATGGAAAATTTCCGGCGTTGACGTGATCTAACTAACACTAGGCATTTTGGCAAATGATAATTTGCGAGATTTGGATTGTTTTATCGGATTGAGTGGATTTCAATGTTTTTGTAATGTTCGAGTTTTTTTTTCTTTGATGTTTGTTCAGCATACAATTTTGATCTAATGATAATTAAGTACCGGATACTAGAGTTACTATACAACTGATGTCTGACGTTACATAAGAGCACGTTTTCTGACGTTGTACACATATCATACACTAGAAATCAACATAAAAAATCGACTCTAGAATGTCCTGTCATTAAAAAAATATAATTTGTATCATAGTGCAAATACTGTTAGATTGCACAAAGAGTCGTATTTTTTCATTGAGATGTATGAGTGAGACGGCGAAAATGTAAGTGCCGTTAGGTTTTTGCTGTAATGGCTTATGAGATCAGACACACAACCACTTTTTACAATTATGGATGAATTCAGTAGGAAGGAATTAAAAAAACTAGCGAATAAAAGAAGAAGTTTAATAAACATAAGTTCTTAGTAACGATTACTTAAAATTTGGCCAGGCATTCTTACATTGGCACATTGGGGACTACTTGACAGTTGGAACCACTTGCTATAAATCACCAGGAGAAAAAAATCGGGTAAATTGTTGCAAGAGAGGAAGTGCCGATGTCAGCGAAAATGGTGTAAATACTAATGCTCGGAGAAGATTAGTATTAAAATCGATTTGGCCAAAAATACATATTTCCATATATATGTATATATATGTATATATATATATATATATATATATATATATATATATATATATATATATATATACATATATATATACACATATATATGTATATAATTATATATATATATATATATATATATATATATATATATATATATATATATATATATATATATATATATATATATCATCATCATCATCAAAAAAATTCAGTGACTATTTCTCGGGAATGTTCCGATTGGTGTATATCAGTTATCTTTGACCCTTTAGTGATATTTTTAATATACCTATTATTCTGTCCACAAATAATTTTCGCAAAAATTAAGTTCGCAAAATGAATTTTGAACGTGTTTAAAATGTTAATCGGATAATGTTTTAGAATTTTTTAACCCCATGTGTGCGCTAGGTGCCTAAAAAGAGATCGAGATATTAAAAAATGTTTTGAATTGCAATAACTTTTGACAGATTTATCAAATTATTATAAAACTTTCATTATAAAACTTTTATTAAGCATGTTGGTAACCCTGTAGCTAGGGCAGGCGCTGAAAGTGAAAACTTTCAAATCATCGACTCTCCTGAACAATTGTCGCTTTTTGGAAAAAAAAGCAATTCATATATAAATCTTATGCTTTGTCTACATAGCCAAAGTAAAACATTTGAAATTTTATAACGGGCAAGAACGGTATCCAATCCCAATTTATCTATATTTTTAGCATCAAAAACTTCTGTTCACGGGAACTCACGATTCGATGATCAGATACAGTTGAAATTTACAGAATGTAATGGTATTAAGTAGGACCAGGCCTGATAGAAATCATTTTGAAATGCGGGGAATTCTGTGCTAGTGGTACCATCTTGAAAAATCACTAAGAAAAATAGCTGCTTTTAGCCCTATAAATTCTGATTCAGTCATTCGATTTTGACGAAATTCACACAGTAGCTGGAGTAGCTACGTTTGCTAAAAATTTGGTTGGAGCTGGCAGCTATGGTAATTTTGGTGTCTTAAATTTTGAAAATTCGCTGAGGTAAATAAACCTCTTTGTCCTGTAACTTCCAGTAAAACCATGGAATCACATCGAAATTCAAATGGCAAATTAAACTTATTGTAGGCAATATTCAGTAGAAATCTAGTTGGAGAAACAATGATAGGGTTGCCAGCTATGGTTGTTTTTGTATTTTTTTGACATATCTTTAGTAAGGGATTTTATCATAGAATTTTCAAATCGTAATGATATAATATGATAAAAAAAAAACGGAATAACACACAGAACCTCAAGAACCTTGTTACAATCTAAGGCTGAAAGCGTAATCATGTCTCAATCTTTTCTAATGAACATTCCCATTTTCCATCTATTAGGCACCTTTTTCCCCCCATTTTTCTGAAAATACATCAACAAATTTGCCTCCTACAAATTTTTCCCTTACTCCACCTACACTGTTCTTGATTAGGACTAATCGCTTGGAAGTTGAATTCACAATGCGAAGCCTATATTCAATGTAATTTCTAGTTCTGACGGTATTCGCAACATATTGGAACAATCAGTTTCTTTTTTCTTTGTTTTGTTACTACCAATATTTTCTCGATTATACAAACTAGGTCCTATTTCTCTTCTTCGTTGTTTCAGTAAACTGCTTGAACTTATTTTTATAACCGGTATATCATTCTATCTAATGTTTTCGTGCCCCCGAGCAGCATGGTTTTATTAAGGGAGGCTCCAGAACGACTTATCTTTTCTTATTTCTGAATAATGTCTCCTCAAGTTTCGATTCCCAAATTCAAGTTGATGTAATATGTATTTACGTTTTGAAGGCTTTTGCCTCCGTTGACTATAAACTGTTAATCGAAAACTTGAAAGGGTTTGATTTTCGGTCCTTCTCTCCTGATTCAATCCTTATCTATTTCGCTGTCCCTTTGGATTCTTTAAACGGGATTTTTTCTTCTGTTTTGTCTCCACATCCGGAATTCCTCAAGGTTCTATCCTTGGTTCTTTTTTTTAAATCGCTTTTGTGAATGATCTCCCCCTTTAATTATCAGCTCTTCTTATTTTTTGTGCGGATATCCTAAAATTATTAAGAGCAATGAAATCTGCAGACTACTACCACCAGCTTCATGCTGATTTGGTTCCTCTTACCGCTGGTTCCAATACAATTACCATCCTTTAAACATCTTGATGTGCCACCAGACGCCATTCTCATATAAAAATACCCCCATTTATTGTTTTATTCTTTGGCTGACATTTGTGCAGCAATTTAGAGACCTTGAAGTGGTTTTCGATTCCAAAGTGATATTTTTCCTTAAAGTCATATCATGACCCGGATTTTTGAAGTTGCTAGCTTGCTTTTACGTTCTTCTTACATGTTTGCAAACATTTCCTCTTGTATTCTTTTCTTTTTTATCTGAATGCGTATGAATATGCGTGTCAAATCTGATCCTATCATTTTCAATATCTCTGGAACGATATTGAAACAGTTCAGTGTAGGTTACCCACTCACTATGTTTTTAAAATTTCAATATCCTCTATTTCCCTATAATTCTTTCGGGCCTGATACAAATCTACCAAAAATGTTGGGAGCACTATGACTATGATGCCCTCGTAACAAAATATCCTATAACTTCGGACGCTTTCATCAGATTCAAACAAAATCCATACAATAGGCTGATTCAGATGTAAGCAAAATTTGGTGAATGCTTTTTCTAAGAAAATCATGCTAGGGTTGCCACTTCCGGTATTTTTGTCATTTTTTTATTAGATGCCACCTTTAAATTTTCGATTGATAATAATTATATCTCACTTAAAACATTTCTCGCCCTACAGCTCCCAATCCCAAACCCAAAAGAAAGAGAGTGTGCTGATGCTGACGTGGAGCCGTTGTGATAGATTTTTGTTTGAAAAAGTGTTGCCAGCACCGAATATTTTCAGCATTTTTGCACTAAGAGATCCTGCCAGCAAATTTTCATATGATTTTTTCTCTATGATAATGTCAAAGCTCAGAGATTGCCCTTTGAAGCGAATGCTTAGCTATTGCGGTAGGAAGACACATTTGGGAGAAGACGATTACAAATAATTCCACTAATCTTTAAGTGTCACACTTTATTCTTGTGAAATGCTGGTGTCATGCCCAGTCACTGGTTATTAAGACAACACAAGACGAACAAATACAGCCATGAGCATACGGCGGGATTCGAACTCGCGGCCATTAGATCGCTGCTTTGGAGTGGTGTCTTAGCAAGCAGCATCCTATAATAAAAACAAGTAATGAGTGAAAACAAGTAATAAATTTTGAAACTCTTACAAGTATCAGCCCTGGAAATCTTCCTACCCTATGGCTTTCGATGTAGTCATCGAATCAAATTTGTACATGACTTCCGATACAGGTTGGTTGCAATAAAGAGCACATTTGGTAGAATATTTATTCAAAAATCTACACAATTCTTCTACTCTATTTCGAAAATCAACCTTTCTAGTGGTTCCTATGCGCTAGAGTTTTCTGGGTAAAAAAAGTAGTACATTTTTATACCAGAGGAACAATACTCCTGGTCATGGCTGGATTTGAACCATGGACCATACACGCCAAACGTTTTGCTCTATCCACTTGGTTATCAAGGTTCTTTCAAAACCAAAATTGAATATAAATCTGTCGAATAGAGCTTTCAGGCCCAATTTTAATATTTTTAACAATTTTCTATATGACGAAAAATGCTATTATGTAATTAGGTAGGTAAAATTTTCCCAAATACTTTGCGCATAAAATACAATCATTGACAGCCTCCAACCATCAGTACATTCTCTAGACCATAAATAATATCATATTTTATCGTCTTATTTAATTCAGAATGAGATTAATTTCCTATAAATTGCAAAGTATGCAACATTTGCGGCAAACTTCTTCAACACGAAAGAATCATCTCATATGTATCTTTCGGAATGTTTTTCTCTATACATACACACGTGTATTCTGTAGTGGAATTGGAATGCATGGTTTTGTGTCAAGCGTACACCGCGAGCGTTACAGACAAAAATGTTGGTGGCTTCTTCATGCAATATGACAAATTCTGTTTGCAATATGAATGTATACACATAAAGCCTCCATTACACACATGGTGAACGTTTCGTCAGATCATTCGACAAGACAGTCGGTGAAACGTTTGGCAATAAATAGGATGAAGATGGCTTATCTTACGAAAGGATACCTACCTACCTACAAAATATGCATATCTGTACACATAAACTTTGGACCCTTGTGTATGGTGTGAAATTTGAGTGGTATTCTAGCATGTTCTCTGTTCAGAAAATTGTTTACAAATATTCGAACAGTTTACCTTGTACTTATCCGTACGCATGCATCTTATCTGATATGATGCATCTTGTCTATGATTTCGTAGGCAAGCCAAATCGGCTTTTATATTTCATCGGACCCTGAACCAGATCTTTTTTCAAATCCCCTTGACTCGATACGTAAAGCCCACAACATTTCGGGCGGCCTCAAACCAGGACGAAACCCTCATAAATCTTCAGAAACTTTCATAAAACCCTCATAAAACAGGCGAGAGCCGACGAAGAAGCTAATTCATTCATCTGAAAAACAGGCGAGAATAGACGAGGTGACCATGTACACTCTCGGCTCGGCAGCATTTGCTAAACCTCGGGGAGCGTGTAAATCTGGCATAAAACTTTTCAAGTCGATCATCATCATCATCATTGTTGCTGTTCGTCGTCAACGTCGCTATTAGTTGTTTTACCCCGTAGAGATGCAATTATCACCGAATTGTGGCGATATGGCTCATTTGCCACATATGTTTACATGTCTTGTCTGTAAAGAAGCGCAACAACCCGTAATTTCATTATATAGTAGGACGACGAATATCAGGAGACATTAGTTTACGCACGATCGAGAACGCACTACAGACAACTATGACACCGGGCGGCAGGGAGTGCGATTAAGTGTTTAATCTAATAAAATTACAGAGTTCTCGAATCGAAACATTACATTTTCGTTGACATTCATGTAATTGAATGGGGATATTTCGATTGCAAGTTCGATCTTTTAAATTTAGTTTTTATTGTTTTTAGCTAAAAATTTGGCCAAGATTATGACTGGAGACAAAAACTTTTGTTTAACATTTTTGTTTGTTTCTATTTTTTGTAATAGTTTTTTTCATACTTTTAATAGCTCGGTTTTGAACAATATTACTTTCAGCTCAAAAAATCAATTTTCTGCCACACATCTATTCATAGTATTGACTTCAATATTTATACTTACTTGCAATAGTACTGGCCAATGTCTCTGAAGAACTTACAAACGCCCCCATTCAAACAATAATCTTCAAACGATCTACTGCAATCCTCTCCTGTATCGTTATGACTTTCTGGGAAAATAGAATTTATACTGTACAAAAATTTCATCATGAAAAAGAAAAAGTGTCTAAATTTTGCGATTGATAGGGCACTGTGAGAATTACCAAAAACAGATAAATTTTAGTGCCCTTATCATGCAAACAACTATAAACATCAAGTCTAAAGAAAGTTTTCATACTTCCAAATGCACATCGTAATTTACCTGGTCTTCCATAAGCTTCGATTCGTATTGTCTTCTTTTCGACTTTTTTGTTAACTTTATTTTTCGCTCGGCATTCGTACAGACCAGCTGTAGCATTCGAGAATGACTTAACTATGAGTTCAGATCTTCTTCTAATCGGACATAAAGTTGTTTTCGGAAAGAAATTGAGAATATATGAAAAAATTGAGTTCAGTTGGATTTTTCTTCTAGCATACCAGTATTTAACTTTGAAATTTTGAATAAAAGCAGCAAAATTGTAATACTCACTTTAGATAAGTAAACTGGTATAGTTGACGACTTTGCTTAATCGACTTGTCGTCCTTAAACCATGTAATTTTTGGTGGCGGGTTACCTCTTACTCTGCACACTATTTTCAATTCTTCTTTTTCGCGAACTTTACTCTGTCTATTGGCCGTGAGGGATTTGACGCTTGCAGGTTTTCCTGAAAAAGTAAAAAAGAATGTATGATTATTATAAAATTAATTAAAAAGCAATAAAATAATTATTATAAAATTAATTAAGAAAAAAAAAAAAACTCTAGCGCACCTGAACCTCTAGAAATCCTAATGCTCGATAAACCATAGAAAAATTGTGGAGATTGTGGGTGCATATTTTACCACATATGCTCGAACCTGTTTCGAGTGCAAAACCACTTTTATCTTAGGGTGGAAAGGATTTCTTTAAGATTTAAGATTTAAAAAAGCCAAACGCTGCAAAACTTTGAAAGCAGCATAACATAACATAAACAAAGAAAATTCTGAGCGCTTGCAGCACTTTACCAGCACTGCAACTAAAAGTCTCCCACAATTGCCTCACGTTAAAATCAAATTACTCTATATATCTCGATTTTATCCGATGATTTCGTCTAAAGTTACAGGGATAGAAAGATGTTTAGGATAAAAGAACCAAAGATGTTTGGGACCGAAAAAATTCTAGAACTTAGAATATTTAAACATTGGTAACTTATTTTCATTGTAAATGTTCGCGATATGAATACTTAATGTAAGCATTTATTGATACGAAAATAGCGAAAAACGCCTTGCGCTGGCAACCTTTCGCTAGCATTAAAGCCTCACATTGAAATCAACCTATCCTGCATTGGAAGTTAAAGGAGTACAAAGAAAGTTAGGGTTACCAGTCGCAAAAGTTTTCAAATATTCGAAAACTTAATATTTGTTGTTTATTGTCACTAAAAGATCATCACCGTTTAAAAGTTTTACGATAAAATCGCTTAAGGGGTTACCCCCACCTGTAGCGCAAAAAATAGGTCATTTTCATGAATTTTTTTTAAGAAAACTACGAAACTTTTTTTTAACCACTATTTATCATCTTAAAGTTCATACATTGAACACCTTTTAGTAATTTTTTTTTTTGAAAAATAGTACATTACTAAATTACAAATGGCCGTCAAAACAATTGTATTTTAATTTTCATTTATTGCGGTGACCAACATTGTGTCGAAAAACGAAAAACAAAAAATAGCGATGAATTTAGTTAAATAACAGTATAAACTAGTGTTTGATCGAAGGCTTTAAAACAATATTCTTTTTTCGCCAAATGGCGGACAGTCAAAGTTAACGGTTCGATTTTCACTTAAAAAAATGGCCTCCTTTTGGCTATTAAACGGCAATTTTTTATAAAAAAAAAAACGATCAAACACTACATTTTTATGTATTAAAGAAGCTTGCAAAGTTTCAAAAAGATCGGTTGAGTAGTTTTCGAGTAATTTTGGTCACCGACTTCAAAACTGTCATTTCGAGAAAAACGCGTTTAAAGTTTCAATTTCAGTTTACACGGAGGAAACAATTTTTTTTATTTTCCATATAATAGCTCTTCTGCCGACGATGCCGCTTCCAAAAATGCAATTTGCTGTTGCCTTCTCCAGGTATGCGACCCTTTTCATAGAACAATCGATAGAAACCGGAGAGAGGGTCGATCGCGGCAGACGGCAGATTAGCCGGTTGCATAAGTAACGGTTTGTTCTCTTTCAACGCTCATATCTCAGTCAATTTTGTTCGGATCGACTTGAAATTTAAAGGACGTATTTTCAAATAGTAATACTTAAAAAAATGCAACAAAAATACAAGAAAAATTTTAAAGTTACAAGTGGGGGTAACCCCTTAATAAAGATATTGCAAATAAATACAAAACCAACCGTAGCTGGCAACCCTATCATGGTTTTTTAATCAGATTCCTTCTGAATAACGCCTATATTAAGTTCCATTTATCATATGAAATTCGTTTTGATTTCATGACTGCACTGGAAGTTATAGGACAAAAAGCTTTATTTTCTTGAGCAAGTTTTCAAAACCCAAGACACCAAACTTATCATAGCTGGCAGCACCAACCGAATTTTTCAACCAAATTTCTATCAAATACAGTTTAGAATAAGGTTCAGCTATTGTGTGAATTTCATGAAAATCTAGTGACCGAATCAGAATTCATAGGGCAAAAAAAAAAACAGTTTTTTTTTCTTTATAATTTTTCAAGATGGCACCACTGGCACAGAACTGCCCGCATTCTCAAATCGCTTCTATCAAACCTGATCCTACTTAATACCAGTACATTCTGTGAATTTCAACTGTATTTGATAATTGGATCGTGAGTTCTCGTGAACATAAGTTTTTGATGCTTAAAATGTAGGTAAATTGGAGAAGGGTTACCGTTCTTGCCCGTTGTAAAATTTCAAATGTTTTACTTTGGCTATGCTTTTTCCCAAAAAGCGACTATTTTTCAGGAGAGTCGATGATTTGAAGGTTTTCACTTTCAGCGCCTGCCCTGGCTACGGGTTTGTCAACACACTCATTAAAAGCAACAACAATTTGCAAATTAATAATATCGATATGTCCTGAAAGTTTCATAATGATATGTTAGCTTTGTCGAAAGTTACCACAACTTAAAAATCTTCGAATTTTCCCGATCTCTTTTTAGGCACCTAACGCACACATGGGGTTAAAAAAAACTCCAAAAAATTATCTGATTCACATTTAAAACACGTTCAAAATTCATTTCGCTAATTTAATTTTTACAAAAATTATTTGTGGGCAGAATAATAGGCAGAATAAATGAAAAATATCACTAAAATAGCCGCCGGTACCAAAGGTTAAGGTTAAAAAAAAATATACACCAATGCATCCTGAAAGTTTCAGCTCAATCAGATGGCGCATTTTCGAGAAATAGTAGCTGCATTTTTTTGATTATATATTTATATATATATATATATATATATATATATATATATATATATATATATATATATATATACATATATATATACATATATATATATATATATATATATATATATATATATATATATATATATATATATATATATATATATATATATATATATATATATATATATAGATATATATATATATATATATATATATATATATATATATATATATATATATATATATATATATATATATATGGAAATATGGATTTTTTTTCATGTAATGTTAATACTAATGTTCATCGAACATTAGTAATAAAAAAACATCCGTTTGCTGCTATTTACAGTCTATTATGTTAGCAACGATTGAGAAAAAAGTCCAGAAATAGCACGAAGCAGCATGTGAAGTAAAATTATAATTCAAAATTAATTCTGCGCGTTTTTCAGAGCCTTTTAATCTCGCCTTTATGCAGAAAGTCAAAGACACTAAATTCATGCTACGATATATATTATAAAAATACACAGTAGTCTATAGATTTCTTAGTAAAGTGTTGATTGACAGCATATAGAAAGAAATTGCTATAATAATCGCCTTCGTGAAATTCCTTCGTTACTCTTCTACGTCCCTCTGGTTTTTTCGATCAATCTTTCGAAAATGCTCTACGTTTTTGTAATTTTTCATATTTAATATCTCCTCGTAATTTCGCGCATAACATGGATAATTCTGTTGAAAAATTATTATTCCCCATCCCACTCAATAACATAAATTTATATTTTATCATGTTAAATGGACAATATATCTGTATTTATTTGCAAGGAAACATATACGCATATATGTATATAGGTAGCACTTGTAGTCTGAAGCTGATTTGTGAAAAGTGAAATTTTCCGATGTTTCGTGAGGTAGCAGACGATTGATTGCATAAATAGACACATTGTTGACACATTGGCAAATTAAATGTAAAAATAAGTTTTGAAACCATTATTGAAGCATTGATTGCCTGCCTTGCCGACCTCCCTGCCAACCCCCCTCATCTTACGATTTCGAACTAAAGATATTAATTATAAGTACAATGTTTCAGTACTATGTTTCAGTACAAATGACAATGTTTCAGATACTGTCTTCCGATGTACTATTCTTTAAGATATTTTTCTGGTAATCAGCGTAACTATCCGCTAACCAGCCATTTTGAAAACTGTATTATTCTGAGATACTTTTTATTTTCCAGAAGTGAAATCGGTAAAAATTGAGTTTAAAATTATTTTAAACACCATTGCATACACACATTCTGCCATAGTCTTAAAAATAGATGTTTCTAATATTTTATCTTTGAGACTTTTGTAAACTTTGACGGCAATATTTGTTTCACGGCAGAAAAATACAAGCTCAACATCTGCCGGATAGCTTACGAGACGATTTGGCGCAAATACAACTCAAAGTACGGGACACAGGTGGCAAAAATTATCGGTTTTTTTTCTTCTTCATAAAAAGATGAATTGATAAATATTCCAAACCACCCACAGTGCATTCATTTGCCTGTTTGCTGTTATTAAATGTTGCCAACACATTTTGCAGGTGATTTGGATACTTGTGAGAAAGACGAATATATTTCAAAAAATATTCAACCGATAGTTCCCAAATGTTTGAGGAAATATCTAGCGAGTGTAAATGTTCCAAGCAAACATCTGGCCAGAAAACCTTGAAGTGACGGAAAATGTTAATTGAATTGAATTGAAAAGATTTTTATTTTATTTTAACTGTACATTCTTAACCTAGCTTATATTAGCTTAACCTAATTAGACCTAAATCTTAACCTAGGTCTTACATCTAGCCCCTTCTCTTCGACGGTGGGCCTTCATAACTAAATAGCGCATCCATGAGCTGCTGTTGACACGCTAACTTCGCGGGGCGCATAAACGGCTCATTGGAACCACCTGTACGCCCTATTGACCAAATCAGTCCGTTCTCATGTCCGTCTGTCTGTCCGTAGAAGCTTGTCGTTAATTCTAAAACCCGGTCCTTAAGTGGCTTAAGTCCCGACTCCTGATACAGGGGAAGGTTCTTCGGCCACTTCTTAGTTACCGGGTTGTAGAGCCTACAAGTGCAGAAGTGGAGGATTCTTCTTTCGAATATCTCCGCTTCCAATGACGATATCCACAAGACAAGAAGCTCAGAGATTCCATAATGCTCTAATTTGCGTGGGAGGAACTCATGATTAACTTAATCAAAGGCGTTGAAAAATTCAGTGTATATGACGTCTACTGGGAAGAAGCAACTGTATGGGAAAACTCAACTAGGCTAGTGGTAGTACTTCGGCCTTTCATGAAAACTTGTAAGCGTCTTGTTTTTAATCTGGACGCTCACAAATTTTCAAAAAAAATTTAAGAATTGAAATAGGACTATAGTTAGAAACGCGGCATCGATCTCCAGACTTACGAATAGAAAAAATGCTTGACACAAAGAAGCAATACACATACCAATGTTAAATATGATGTACAGGCGAACACAAAGAGAAGTAGCAAGGTTCTTCACGAAGATATTAAAAGATTGATTACCATATTAAAATATCAAGCGATCCTATGTTGATCTCGCAGTTACAGTACGCTTATACCAAACGTTTATACCAAACGTCGTATACTAAGTCTGTCGAAACTACTCTTCACCTCCTCATTGAGCAAGTCGCGAAATTTCTTGATCTTAGGGAAAATATGCTGGTCACCTTCTTGGACATCGAGGGGGCCTTCAACACCGTAAATTTCGACGCAATTGTTGAGGCACTCTTGGTGCTGCATGTGGATGAGCGGCTGATTGCTTTTATCTTGCAGCTTCTCAGGAATAGAGTGGTAATCTCTTTCTTGGGGAATGCTCGCGTGCGATGAGGGGTCAGAACGATCACACCTCAGGGCCGAGTTTTCTCTCATCAGAGTGAATAAAGTGATTGCTTATGCGGACGACATAGCTATATCAGTCTCGGAAAAGCATCTATCTACGCTATCGGAGAAGTTAAATCACTCTCTCTTGACATATTTTCTATAATCCGAGTAAAACGAAGTTAGTGCTGTTTATAAAGAGGTACAAAGTACCTCGGTTTGATTTACCGAAATTAAAGGTGGTGTCCATTGACCTGAGCCAGGTGGTCAAGTACTTAGGGCTCATCCTCGACTTGAAGCTACTATGGAGTTACAATATAGCAGAAAGATCACGAAAAGAAAGAAAAGAACCATAGGGGCGAATTGGGGACTGCAGCCAACTATACAATAAAATCGGGAGTGGTGTACACTGTAATGAGCTGAATTTGAAGCTGTCCCAGACCGCTGTAGAGTTTTTCAGGCGGAGATTCAAACTACTTTTCAGGCAATTGACTGGCTTCTGCGTTATCTGAGTCAATATTGGTTTTTTTCACAGATAGCCAAGCGGCTATTAAGTCCCTTGCAGGCCCTTGTACAGTGTTAGATCTGGATGTAAGGGTTTTCAAGGCAACTCTGAGGCCGATGAACTAGCTAGGCTTGTTACCTTGCTACCGGAGGTCTCATGATTCTTCTTCATAGGTATACTGATGATATCGGTCAAATTGCCATCAGGCAAAAATATCTGCAGGACGTTAGGAAGTAGTCCTGGATATCCATGGATGCGCATCGCACCAGGCAGCTATTAGGCTTAACTCAAAGCGCTCTGCATAGTACTGTGGGCGTTCTTCCGGGCCACTGCCTCGTAGGACAGCATGCGCAACGATTGGGTGCAGGATTCAACGACTTCTGTCGGAGCTGTGGCTCTGAGGACGAGTAGGAATCTGTCCTCCGCCTAATGTGCCAGTGCCCGGCTTCGGCAAGGAGAAAGGTGTTTGGGGCACCCTTTTTCTCAATTTAATGGGGATATTGCGGTTCATCAAGGGAAGCATATGGCTACCTGATTTTAGCGAGTAGGAGAGAGTAATAAATTACTGTGGCATTACAACGGGCCTTTCTTATGCCTAAGTGTGTCTGTGGGCAGGTCTCTATCGATCGGCAACAATTAGTCTTACGCTTCACTTAGATTCTGATTTGTCTAAAGAAATTTTTCAGAGCTAAAATAACTGAAAGCTCTAAGATAATGAAAAATTGTATCGAAAGCGTAGTTGCCTGAAATCAAACTACGTCTAGTATATCCCCAAAAATATCGATCGCTTGTTAATAAAACAAATTGTTCAACGATTCTATCAAAGACAAATCAGGTGACACTAGGACCACTAACTGTTTCAGTACAAATGTTTCTACTCTTGTAGCAATATTATGTAGATTTGACTCGAGCAAACCAATCACACTACCATCTTACGCTAATCGAACGAAACAAAAGTAGATGATATATTTGTAGCATATGTACGTACATACACACAGATCGCGACGACGAAGACGCCTTCAAGTCTTGGATGTATCAGTCGATCCTCGCTACCATAATGCCAGTGATATACTCATCGTCGCGGTCGTCTAGAAAAGAACATGTTGATTTATTCGATGATTCGGTTACACATTCTGACCATTCCCATTTCGGATCTGATCTTCTATATATTTTTAGTTCGAGATAAGTTGAAACGATCAAGCTGAAAATTACTTGGCTTTTCTCTACTTAATCTTATTTTGAATGTTTCGAGATCCGATCACTTCTACCGAAATAAATTCGAAATTAATTGTACAGGGTAGATAAAATGAATTAATGAGTGATTTATCCAGTGTGGAAAGTTACAAGATGCTACTGAATTGCTTTTTCGAAACGTTTTCAGAAGGTTAAGAGGTTACGGGATGACAAATTGTTGCAGATCGATCTTGGTATTTTTGGTTGAATTTTTTTTTACCCGTTATAAATAATTGTGAGGTAAGGAGTGTCGCGAGACTTCAACCGAATAATTTCCTTTCAAATCACTCTGTGCCCATAAGTGAATCTCTAATGCTTGAGAACCTAATCTCGAGTTCGTCAGGCAGCTACTTGGCATCAGGTTTGGCATGATCACCGCAATCGTGTCAAAATGATCGATGATCTTCAATTTGGCGCTCGAATCAAGTGAAAGTGAAACGCTCCAGATTTATCTGAAACAAGCGGGGTAGTAGCGGCTACACGATATTATCGAATGACGTTGATGATGAGCCATCCTCTGATCATGTAGTCGCTGCAGGCTTGACAGACGCAGACAGACGTGTGCTAGGAATGGAACGGAAGGGGAAATGGAAGCGAATAGGAGGTGATGTTGCTCGTTTTGATTTTGTGTTTTTTTTTGTTTTTTGGTTCAGTTCTGGTAGTAAATTGTGGTTGTATATGTTGACGTAACGGCTCGCGATGATGTGTCGTTGTCGCGAATTGTTGGATGAAGGAAACACTTGACAATTGCCATGTTCACCGTTTGCGCCAAAAAGAACATTTCGAGGTCAATCAACTTGGCTCGTAAATGCGTAGCAATTTTTCCTTATTTTTCGCTTATATGAGGTGTGAAGAAAATGTTATGGCAGTATTCGGTGTTTGGATTTGATTTTTTTTTCGTCAGTTGCTAAGCAAAAATATTGTCTTGCATAAATATTTGGAGAAATTTGGATGAGAAGTTTCATAGGCACTTTTCAATGATCTCAAAATATTTTCGAACTATCAGGCAATAGGACTTGTAATTGAAACCAGTGGCTGCTCGTGTTTTTGAGCACAAGCAAAATATATAAGCATATAATATATGTAAGTATGCTTATAAAGCGCGTAGTAAACTATATATGCGATTTTTTTTAAATATCGTGTAAAAATGCTGACCATAATTGTATTAAAAGTTAGTGATTGACTGTCAACAGCTTATTTCAGTCATATTCTTACTCACTAAGATCAACAATCTCAGAAAAGTTCAAATTCTGTATAGTATTTGAAAGCAAAAAAAAAGAACACTATATTCTTTAAATTTTTTTGAATTATAAAAAAGTTAAGTTGAAAACATATCATAGGCTAAATAAGCGGTGAAAGTTTCTGAATAGCTCAAAGTTTAGAATATAATGCATCTTTTGGCAAATCAAATTAGATAGCCAATACCACAACAAAAATAAATTCCTCATATAATTTGCAATACAAGTGCCTAATATAGTTACCTTTTGCGAACAGTTGACTGAACGGAATTAGTGGTGTTGGTTGCCAAGAATCAATAAGATCCTTTTTCCGCTCAATCGATCTAAATGAAAAAGACTGCCGCAGTAAATCCTCTATGGCACAATCACAGCAATTTTAGTTCTCCACTTTTTCGAAACAGAATCTTTTCAATACGCTCTCACTTTAACGAGTTTAATGTTATAATTTACTTTAAAAACTAGCCTTTTATTTATCTTTAACCGACCGTTTTAATACTGACAATACAACAAATTCATGTCCAAAGAATTATAACAGGTGCGTTTTTTTGCGAAGAAGACATTAAAAAATTCACCTAATGCAAACTATAAATGCTAAAGAAAGCACTTCAGAAATTCAACATAGAAGCGAGGAACTCATTTTGCGAATGTAAACCCAAAGCAGATACAAAAAACCCGATCTGGAGAAAATTGCACACGAAACAATTTAACTCCTACATATTCTCCGTATCAACATCACAATAATTTTCACCGTACATAAACCATGCGAACAAAGCATAAAAGACATCACATCAGAAGGGGAGCAACTCGTAAGAAGAGGAGCAGAAGAGAATCTACAAACTCTGTAACGTAGACCATCACGGGAAACAGAAACATAACAGAGACGCGGGTGACTTTTCAGCGTCAACATAGGCGTCCCAAGCAATCAAGTGACCATTTCACCCAAAGCACCAGAACCGAAAAACTACGTCTTTTGGGAAAGCAAACCCAAAGCAGACATAAAAAACCGATCTGGGGAAAATTGCACACAAAAAAAAAAGGCAGCTCCTACTATTCTATTCTCCACATGAACATCACAATAGATTGCACCGTACATGTGTGCATGTGAACAAAGCAGAAAATGCATCAATTCGTAAGGGGAACGGCTCGTCAGAAGAGGATTAGAAGAGAATCTACAGATAAATCATGAGGGAAAACAGTAACATAACAGAGACGCTGCTAGCTTTTCAGCGTATCAAGTTCATTCATTAACAAAAATTTACGGGTCGTTCAGCGGGTGGGTGGGGCAAGGGTTTTTTAAATTTCTCTATCCACAAAGACGCTGTGATCTGAGCAGCGTCCGCAATGCTTCTTGAGTACATTGATTGCAAAATTTTTGTGGACACCATTTTGGCAAAGCGTCTAAGTAGATCTATGCGAAAACCTCGAGTTTGAGCATTGAAACAAGATCACTTCAGTGTTCTGTGTAGTATATCTCAATGAACTGTATGCTTTGAAATGAATAGTATACAATGCCTGTAGTTTGTAGTAAAACGTTTGAGTTTTCGTTGCGTCGCTGTAAATTTACCTTGGAAGCTCTGTAATTGGACTGTTATAAAATAAAACCATTTGATGCATAGTAACAATGGAGTTTTGTCTTTTGTAAGATAATAAATGCTATTATTTTGATTGTTAAATATTGATTGTAAATCTTTTGATTGTTACATATTGATTATTTAATCATTTTTTTGTTTATACCAAGTGGTTTAGCAAGAAAAACAGTGCTTCTTTTGCGTATATTGACGAGCCGCCCCTGATTGAAACACTACTCTACAAGTGGGAATAGAAGGTAATTAATTGTGTTTGATACAGATAATAGAAGAATATTACTTAAGAATATGATTACTAAGTAAAAGATAATAAGTCTGCATTGGAAGTTCAGCTGGAGCTTGAAACTACTTATCTAAAATGACGCATTTCTTATCATTTACTTTAAGGTGTTAATACACATTCAGACACTTATGAGCACACACACTTATGATGATTTAAACCACAGATGTTAGATATTATCAAATAATATTATTTTTTCTTCAAAACTTATGCCTTATTGCCCAATCAAACATTGCAGTGGTAGATATGTCAGATTTCCAGCTTTCTGAATGATTTACAGTTTACAAAAATGGTTGCGCGAATGCAAAACCCCTTAAACTAAATATTATTTCTCTTGAAGTAAATGAAATAAGGAAGATTTCAGTAATCATTCATTCAGTAATCTTTCCCAAACTGATCAAATATTTGACGTTTACACAGTGTAAATGTGTGTGAAGTTGTGGATGCTGCATAATTATTTTTCAATAATTTCAATTTATCTCAAACAGATGCAGGTCGCAATAGCATAAACTATTGATTTTACTCTCCTTTTCTGATTTGCGGCTAAACATAGTCTGCGAAATATTATAGCGAAACTAACGGTAGCAAAAGTTGGATAGCCACATACATAATAATTCTATGTTAAATTCCCTGGCTTTTAGTCAAATCAGCAACATATCATCTGCAGACATTACAAACATTCCAAAAAATCGCTAGTATGTTTACTTAATTGGGTCTCTTCTTATCATTTAGCAGCATCTTATCTACTCGAATGCCTGCATCTATGTAACATGCTCGTATGCAAATGTGCATTGAGAGTTGATCGTATAACTGCACTTGCTGCTAACCACACATCCTACTCATCCATTAGTATAAATGACTCAGATCTGTTATATCAGTTGTTTACCACATATATTTAAATCGAATTTATTTTTAATCGAGTGTAGTACTGTTGCAACAAACGGTCTACTGTCCGTCGTCCATGTGAAAATAGATCACCGTTAAGTATAAATCAAGCATAAATAAAATTAGATTGAGAATTCGATCGGATTAGCAGACAACGTGGATGCATGGTGCATTAATGTGTAATACAGCACAAAGGCCAACAACTATTATGTGTTTGATGTTGCTTAGTTGTGTCATGTGATCGATTCGATAATTTCTTTTCAGTTGCAAACTTATTTGAATTTCGAAAGTGCATAGATCACAACTTGATTAGACTCGCAAAAGTAAATGTTATATTGAAGGACAAATTGAGAGAGATACAAGCAGGTTATATATGTATGTATGTATGATGATTTAGTGTTATATACTTTCGATTACATTGGGAGGCACTCAATGTCTATATGATAGCGCACTCCATTATTGCTCAGCTTGAAAAACTGAGATGATTCCTTAGGCATATACCAAATCAATTTTATTAACTCACTAATTAAAGTTAGAACTGTGTTTGTAATTATTAAACATTGAAACGACTTTGTATAAAATCAAGAAAAATAATCAAAGTATTTCTTTTTTGCAATCATTTGCGTTCATACTATGTTGTCATAAATGAAGTCAATTAATCAAAATATTATTTTACTTTTTAACTGATGATGAAAACACCAAGTATTTAATAAATATCAAGTTCTACACAAATCCATCGAGAATGCCAATATCGAACAAATCTTGCCAAGATACGAAATTTGCCAAGCCCACAAACACTCGTAGTAGTGTTTTGCCTCCTAGTTTTGATTGATCTCACAAGACAATATGTCGAAGAATCTATTTTAAGGTCGGTCAGTCTATAAAACTGAGCAAAATAAAACCACGCAGACATGTTTTACGCAGTATACACATGCGAAATTGCCTGCGTAAACTAGATAAAGAGATCAAGTAGACGATAACAAAGATATAGTTCGATTTAATTTTAAAAGCATTGGAGGATGTGTGATATAGTCAGACGCGAAACTGTAGGCATCAGTAGTTTGTATAGGGTCTGCCTGCTGTTTTCAATAAAGAGTTTATGTACAAGAACACGGCAAAGTGCATTCCACATGATTCCACTCTGTCTCCGAAGTTTTCTCCCGAGTTTTGAATCATACACAAGAAAGTCTGTTTGGTTGTGCAATGTGGAATGAATTTATATTAATTTTGTAATATGTGATATACTTAACCCACATGCCTTTATACAGTCATTCACATTGAAAGTTTGAAACCACTGAAAGAATGTGTAACTTAAAATAAAACAATAGTGCTTCATTATTATGCTTCATTAGGTGCGTTTTTTTTCGTCTCCATCAATAGCATTTTAGGGTAGCAGCATTGCAAACAACAACAACTGAGGCAGGAATGTTGTTGTTTTCAATGCTGCTTACCCTAACCTGATATTGATCGAGACGCAAAAAATTATTATGTTGTGTTCAACGCACAGGAGTGTCCGCAGCCTGGGAGCCGTGTGTAGTCTCCGACTGCGTCTGTAAATGAGGTTGAGGTGGTTCCCAACTTACCGACTAAGTCTGCTGGTTCTAAGAAGAGAGCTAGGCAGCAACCGGCGATCATACCGGTTGCTGTGACTGATCCTGTGTCATATACTCGAAAAGGACCACCTAATCTGTCTCTCTGAAATCTGGCTTGTTAATCTTCTAGTACTCCGATCGTCCGCTTGCGTAAACGTGATGATGCTCCAAGGTTTACTGATTGTGTCAAATCAACTCCGGATACCAAAAATGCTGCACGTAGTAAATTTTTTCTTCGAATGATACTAAAAGATTCTGGTCATTTTTTCGCCCTATAAAATCCTCCTCTTATATACCTGCTACCCCAACATTTAATAATATCACTGCTGCTCATCCCCAGAACGATTGTGATCTGTTCGCACTGTTTTCCTCTTCAGTATACTCAACGTTTCCTGACTCAACGTTTCCTCTTCTTATAATGTTTCTTTTAATTTCCCTTCTTGTCTCTCTGCACTCTCGACTAATGCTCTTGAAGTTGATTCCCTTATAATGTTTCTTGATTCCAATTCCTCTCTTGGCCCTGATGGCCTTCCAAAGTTTTTTTGTGAAAAATCTTGCATCTTCCCTATGTGTTCCCTATAAATTTTATTTAACATAAGCTTTTGTGCTGGTAAATTTCATGCTTCCTGGAAGCTGGTAAGCATTTTTCCTATTTTCAAATCTGGTGAACAAATCAAATTATCGCCCTATTTCCATCCTTCCCTGTTTTTCCAAAATCATTGAGCGTTTGTGTTTAACAACATTTGTGACTGTCTTAGCTATGCTTTCGTATCTCAGCAACATGGCTTTGTCAAAAATCGGTCCACATCGACAAATTTCATTGAATTTGCTCATGCAGTATCTTCGGCGTTAGATCGAAACTGTCAAGTTGATGCTATATAGACATTTTAGCTTTAAAAAGAACTAATTAAATGTATTTATTTAAAGTATATTTTATTTTATTTCTCTATTGATAATTCATAAACACATTGTTTAAATACAATATTTTTTTAACATCTTCCTCCTTGTTTTATGACAACCATATATTTTTCATAATTTTTTATATTTCTGACAGATTGTTTTCTTTACCTACTTGTCATTCAAATTTGTAAATATTGAGTGTTTGTGGAACGTTGTGGATTGTGTGTGTATGGAGATGTATATTTTTGTAAGTGTATCCACAACATATTTCTCTAAGGCATTTGAATCTGTCAATCTTGAGCTTCTTCTACTAAAATTAAATCACTATGGTATCTGTGAGCCTTTATTTTCTTGAATATCTTAGTTCCTAATTAATCGTACCTGTTTTGTCTCCCACTCTGGCATGTTGTCTTCATCGTTTCCCCCCTCTTCTGGTGTACCTCAAGGGTCGATACTAGGACCGCTCTTTTTCAACTTCTTTATCAGTGATGTTCCAAATGTTTTATCGTCAGGGGATGGCCTATTATGATATGGCGGAACGAAAGAAAAGGAAAGGGTTGAGATTACAGGCGATGGTGGTGCTCGTTGTACTTAAAGAACTGTGATTTATAGGGGAGGGGATGTTAGCGGCAGATGGTATGCTATTACCGAATTGTATTGACCCAGTTAAGTTTCCTGGAGATGTTTAAAACTAGCAGGTTTAGCGAAGGTGATTCAAAAACACTACAACGAAAATAGTGTGCCTAGAAGCAGTGTGGCTAGCAGGAGGCGTGTAGCTAGTAGTGCTAGTAAGGCTTGAGTGAAAGAAGGCAGCATAGGGTTTGGGACGAATTGAACACAACACGGATTGCTGAGCTCCCCAGCGATAAAGCTTAATACGACCTTGTTTACCGAGCTGGACATTTCTGCCAATAGAAGTAGCGTTTCTGTGAGAGTCAGGCACTGTGCTAAAAATGTTTGCGAAGTCAAGGGTGCTGTCATGATTAAAACTATGATTTGAAAGTGAAGGAACGGAGTTCAATTGCAAATGAAAGGTAGACAGTTGGTCAGAAAACAGTGCCTTCCGGTACCCCGCCATTGACAATTTGGACGTAGGATTTGAATCCACCCAGAATTAGTATTGGGTAGGACACGGTTTCAAAATGAGTTTGTAAGAGTAGTAATGTCCCATTTCCAATTAGGTGAGGTGTTTTTTATGTACGCGGAACAAAAGAGGCAATAGTACATTCCTGTTCTACCCTCACGACTGTATGAAGATTTGAGTTAAAAAAGTCTCAACTCTTCTCTACTCAGTAGTACAAACTGATTGAACGTACACACATCATACTTTCGTACGGGACATTGTGCTAGCATGCACCCGCATCGTAAATGTAATGACTCTCTCTATCATGTCATGTGGTCGTCACTACACTACCGGGTCTTTGTTTCTCATCTCAAAGTGAAGAGTAGCTTGACAACTATTTTGAAGTGGTACATTTCATGAATTTGAGCCGTCATTACAATTTTCGGTCGTGTACGGGGCAAATGTACAGGCACTTACAGGTCCTACACAACACTACCCAGAATAACTTAGAAGAAACGATCTACGAGGAAACTTTCAATCTTCTTGATAAGGACGAGGTGCATATTGAATGCACGAAGTTTGATTCACAGAGCTGGGTGTCAGACTCTGTCAAATACCTTTAAAATGTCAGGACAAATGACCATTCCTTTACCAAAGCTGTAGAGACAACGATTCCATCTCTCAGTGAAAAATGCTAGTAAGTCCCCAAAGAAGCATCCAGACCGGAAACTGTCCTAGCGGTCTATGATAAGAAGGTTAGACTTAAGAAAACTAACCGATTTCGTATCTCTACAAGTGATTCAAAGACCTTAGACAGAACTGAAACCAGTGTAGTTGGTCGGCAGTTCGTGCCATCAGTATAGACTGAATGTGTGCAAGCTTCCATTTGGAAGGGATTATTCTAGTAAAGTAAGACAAATAAGCAAAGGAACTGAAAATTGGTTACGCATTAGTTTGTTTCTGATACTTTTTTTTTTGATAGTTTAACCTCATGCGAGTGTAAAATGCCTAAAAGTAGGTAATAAAATTAGTGTAACTTTGAATGGTAATTATGTCGTACACAGTCATCAGCAAAGTACTAAATCAAGAGAGCAAACTGATAGGTATAAGAATGATGCTTTTTGTTGAATTTGTGATTAGTCCTGTAGCTACGGCAGATACGTAAACAGAATATCTTCAAATCAGCGATCCTCCTAGAAAATGCTTGCAATTTTGAAAAAAAAATCCAAACGGTTGATAAATCTGTTGCTTTGTCTAAGGAGCCAAATTAAAATTTTCAAAATTCCTCATTGCAAGAGAACATCGCAGCAAATTAGCCCCCTTTTTAGCACCCAAAATTTCCGTTCGCGAGAACTCTTGGCCTGATAAGCAAATCTGATTCAAATTTACAGCATGTAGCTTGATAGAAGTAATTTAAAATGTAAACACCCCAACGGTAGGGGCACCACCTTGAAAATTTTTTAAGAAAAATAAAAGCTCTTTGTCTCCTAATATCTGGACGCAGTCATGAGAAATTCAAACAATAGATGGACTATATTGTAAGCTAATTTTCAATTGAATTTCCAAATGACAATAATCTTGTAGATAATAATAACGATCTTGTAGTGAAAGTTAGCATTAAATGTTTAAGTTTCAAAAATGTTGATTTTTTCGCGAGCGGTAACCCTAAACATTTTATGCATAAACTTCAAATGCGGTCATTTTAAACTTCAAATGCGGTCAAAACCAAATTTACAAGATACAATGATTTCAACTTGAAAAAGTAGCAAATTTTTAAATTATTCAAGTTTTGGATATTTTACAGATGGTAACCCCACACAAATATTTGTGTCCTTTTTATCGGATGACACTCACAGAGTGTGTTGATTTTGACGCGAAAAAATTGGGCTAGACTTTTGGTTGCAGTGCTGGGAAAATGTCGGTACTGATCATTTATGCTGCAGTAGATGTTGGCAGCAAAATTTCTTATGATAATCATCCTATGATGGAAATAAGAACAAGTGTTTTGCTCTAGCTAGTGGTAGCCCTATAGGCCTATAAGTGTTTACACGTATGAGCCGTAACCGCATCACTTTCGAAGCAGATCAAAGTCGTTCATACCCTTCGATACAGTTTGGTTGAAATAAGGATGTTAAGTAGAACATGCACTCCAAACTTAAACAATTGATTTACACAGCAAATCTACACAATCATATTTCACCTGTGAAGATTAAAATAGCTTCTTGATACCATTAGCCAGTGCATTCGATAATTACACTACCATACCAAATCTTCCAAAACGTTGGGAAAAAATGGTTGAGAAACAGTGGGCCTACAAATAAGTGTTTTGAGGTAATACTGCATAAAATAAACTTTTGCTTTGCATTATAAAATAATCTGTATTGTTTTTGATCTGACCTTCGCAATACAAATTAATAAAATATTAAACCGTAATTCGTAAAGTATAATTTTTTATCGCGCAGAAAGTAGATAGATATCTAGATCTGGAGATAGTATTCCAAGCACACCTGAGCAAGAATTATTTAAACTATGAATAGACAAAGCAAACATGATATATTTTAAAATTTTGTCGCATCTGCACGTCTTTTATCAGATTGTAAAATTTCTTAACTTGACGGATTATTTGTCTACAGATGCGTAGAGCTATCGTAATTTTTCGAACCTGCAACAATATTTATTCTTCTAAAATTTTTTTTTTCAAAAATTTTATCAAGTGAAAGTTTAGATATAAATTCATGATTTTTGCATATCCACATAAAAACTATGTAGTTTGAAAAATAAAATGCTTTAAGGAATTTTCAAAATAAAAATACGAAAAGATTCATATCTACTTATTCTGCAATCATTAATAATCACATTAGCAAAGGTGAATTCCCTACAGAGCTGAAAGATACCATGATAGTTCCTATTCATAAATCAGGTGACGATTTAGATCCTCCTAATTGCAGGCCGATTGCTTTAACAAGTTCGTTTAGCAAAATTTTCGAAAAAATTATCAACAAAAGACTAGTTAAGTTTATAGAAAACAGTGTAGGATTTGATACACATCAATATGGTTTTTTTTTTTTTACAAAAAAGTAACACAACATCAGCAATAACAGATGCCTTACAATTTATTAATTGTGAACTTGATTTGAATAAATATGTGGCTGCACTCTTTATTGATTTAGCGAAGGCCTCTGATACAGTTAATCATATCACTTTGTTAGAAAACCTAAGCGAACTTGGAATAAGAGGCTTGGCACTGGCAATAATTGGTAGTTTTCTAAAAGACAGAAAAATCCTGGTTAGGTATAATGATGAAATAAGTAAGCAACGAGTAGTTAATATTGGTGTTCCTCAAGGGTCAATTCTAGGGCCAACTTTATTTTTACTCTATATTTATAATTTATATTTCTCTGGTCTGACTGGAAAATATATTATTTATGCTGATTATACCCTTTTGCTATACTCTGCTAACTCTGCTGAACTTCTGAAGCGACAAATAAATAATGATTTAATTGTTTATGGGTCCTGGTTTTTGGGAAACAGGCTTACAATCAATACCTGTTCAACTAATTGCATGGTATTCAAGCAGAATAATAAGAATGAGATCTGCCTTAACATCAGAATACATGGAGAGGAAATGCAAAGAGTTGCTAGATATAAATACTTAGGGCTAATTATTGAAGATAGATTATCTTGGTCCCCTCACATAAGTACTGTGAAATCGAAGTTGGTTTTCTGGGTTAAGCTATTCAGAATGAAATATTACTTGGATTTAGAGCTAAAAAATATGATCTACAACTCTTTTGTGCTGCCTAAGATTACCTATGGTATATTGAATTGAAACTTCAGAGATGAATATTGACTCAATTCATTGAATACTCAATATAATAGTTAAGGCAGTGCATGGACTTGATAGACTGACTCCAAATGATAAACTATACAGACAAACGGATAAATTCAATGTAAGGGATATTATATTTATGGAAAAAGCTAAGATAATATATAAAATAATCAATAACAATATAAAATCTTCGATATATCCAATAAAACACTATGATTATCACAGCTATCACACAAGATATAAAGATAATCTTAGGCTTGATATCGCTAGAACGAATAGAAAACTTAAAGATCCTATTAGATTAGCTATGGAAATCTTTAACAATTTACCTAACTCTTTGAAGAATGCTAGATCTTTTCCCGTCTTTAAAAGACTGCTGAAGAATCACATTAGAACCATGTAAAGTAAATTACGTACTATTTACTACTAGTTGTTACTGAGTTTTTTTTGCATCCCTCATACCAGCACTCAGTTGCTGTCTGGGAGGCAGTTTCTCTCGTTTTGTTTTTCTCCTTGAAAATCCTTTATTTAATTTTTAATTATATTATGAAAGAGCTTCTTCTTCTTTGCATGCTTTTTATTTTTCATGTTTTCCACTAACTTCCCATCAACTAACTTGATCTTACTTTCTTTATTCTCCATTTATCCTATTTATGTTTTCTTTTTAATTATTATATAATTTAATTTCAAATCAAATGTGTCGAGAGTGTGGTTTGGGATTCCTTTCCTATCCTATTCCCTTTCGGGGGATGATGATAATTTTAATTGCTTGTTTCTTGACTAAGCGGCTTACTGCTGCTAGGAAGAAGAGGCTCTGCAATCAAGCTGACCCCATTGTACTGTGTTAAAAGATATACATACGATCATATTTGAAACATGGATTATGTGAAAAGGATTGTTAACGGTGAAACTGATTTAGCTTAGTTCATTCAAATTTAACGCACCTGTGCATGCTCCAAAACGTTAAAAATCTATCGAGTAATCTAATCTTCCGGAAAAATGATTCTTTCCAATCCAACTCAGCAAAAAAAAAATCCAAATTTCGTTTACTTTCCCATTCAAAAATAATCTTGACATTCCGTCGATTGAATCACCTAAACACCTTCAATAATTTCCCCCGATACAATTAGCACATTTCGATTAAGATAAGATTTCATTTCTCCTCAAATTCATTTCATTTTAAACAGCAAACAACCACATGACAAACACCATTGTAGCTGCTGTTGGAATTTCGAAAACAATAGGCGAGTTATTTTCCGGCTCCATCGAGAGCCGATTGGAATAAGTAGCAGTGAAAGCAACAACAATCCTGCCGAGTTGTTGTTGGTTTCGATGCTACCTACCCTAACCACCTAATCAAACCATATTACCGCAATTCGATTTTATTAACTAGTGCCGGTGTCACATGAAAAGCTTTCACTAATCTACGAAATAATCATTTATGACGTGTTCGTTCAGGTTTTGATTTGTGAACTTATCAAAAGTGGAATTTATATGGGTAAATTGAAATAATCAGTGAAGATAATTGTTTTTATTGATGTTATGTTTGAGGGGATTTACTTGAAATGCAGTGAGTGAGAAAGTAAATGAGTGAATTTCGCAAGTTTCAAAATGTTTGAATCCTGTAATAGAATTTATAATTAGAATTTGACTTCACTAAGTGATTGATTAATGATGAAATAAATAATATAGGAATAGGAATCAGCATATATTATTTAGTTCGCTAATAATTCCTGAGTCACGGTTGATGGTTGCTCCGATAAAATTCTTTGTAAAAACAAACGGTGATTCACACGGGATGTGATAACATTTGATCGTAGGTCGAATTTATTCATTTTCGATAGTAGTTACAGCATTTGCAGGTGAAAGTATTCAATCGTAAATTGTATAGATAAGGATCTATTTAGTCACAAACGGTTTTTTCAAGATTATGCAGAGAGTTCATATTATAATTGTCTATATCGGGTATTATAGAGTTTATTATTACTATTTAAGTTCGGAATAGATACTTTTTCATTTTTTTCCGAAAATAAATTTAATTTTTCAAAATATCATTAGGTTAGGTTAGGTTAGTAAAGAGGGTTGCCGGGAACGCGGCTTGCATTAGGCCACCAGTTTGGGCCCATTTGCCACCCTCCGCTGGCTTTTTAGAGCTGCCAAGTGACCGCTTTACCAAACTGGATCAGCTGACTCAGCGTGACGATACCACCTCTGCTAGCCCTTGAAAGTGGTAAGAACCAAAAATCTTGAGGCGTTTATTATTTAGGGCCGGACAATCACAGAGAGTATGCTCGATGATGTCCTCTTCCATCTTGCACCTCTTGGATAAATTGCTGGATGTCAGTCCCATTCTGTTCGCATGAGATGCGGTAAGGCAGTGCCCTGTGAGCAAGCCGATCATGGCTCTCAAGTGGTTTCTGATGAGCTTGAGCAGTTTTCTGCTTTTGCTTGGATCAGGTGATGGCCATAATGTCCTGACCACCCTGCAGTCCATCCTGTTTTCCCATTCGGACTTTAGTTTGGCCCTATGGCGGCATCAAGTTTGCTTGTGGCGTCAGCGATTGACCGTGGTACAGTGATGCAGGGGCTATTGCTAGCTCCTGAACCTTTCCTCGCCAATTCATCGGATTTTTCGTTGCCCATGACCCCACTATGCCCTGGCACCCACATAATCCGGATAGGAATATGCCTTGCTTTTTCATTGAGAGCCACTCTGCAAGCATTTCTGCAGTTTTCGAAGAACATATGTAAGACGCAAGAGCGAAAATGGCTGCTCTGCTGTCGATGCGAATCGTCATTGATCTGGTTGATATTCCGCTAATGGTCTCAACTGCCATGCGTATAGCATATAATTCAGACTGAAAGACGGTAGCATGGTCCGACAGTCTACACCACAGGTTAAGGCTCAAATCCGTAGAAAACACGCCCGAGCCAACTCCTGTGTCCGTCTTTGACCCGTCCGTGTAAATCTAGACACCCCCATCGGTGGTAGCTTCCTTTTTCTTCCAGTCTGTTCTTGTGGGTATCTTGACTTGGAAATTCCTGCCAAGATGTATTATTTTGCTCATGTGGTCCGTGTCTTCTGCAACGAGCCCAAATCTTTTGCGGCATTCTGTAAGAATACCAATGTGGCCCCACTGATCTGAATTGTTCCACATGCCGGAACTTTTAGCGCGTGTCGCCACTAGGCTTGCGCTTCTAAAGATGAATGGATCTAGGGGTATGAGTCCCAAAATCATTTCCAACCCAGCCGTTGGGGCGGTTCTTAAAGCAGCCTTAATACATATGCAAACTAATCTTTGCAGTCTTGTTAGCTCCTTGATACTAGTTTTACTCTCCGCTGCCTGCCACCACATGATTGCTCCATACACCAAAATAGGCCTCACTACACATGTGAATATGTAATAGGCCGCCCTAGGTTTAAGACCCCAGGTATTAGAGTAGGCGGACCGGCACGCGAAAAGTGTTGCGCGAGCATTACCAGTTCTGTGCTTCACGTTAGCCCCCCAGTTCAGTTTCCTGTCTAGTATAAGGCCCAAATATTTAACACTATCAGCAAGTTCCAATGTTATACCGTTGAGGATAGGCATGGCAATAGCCGGTATTCTGTGTCTCCTTGTGAAGAGTACAAGTTCGGTTTTTGTCGGGTTTGCCCTAAGACCGACTTTTCAGGCTCAGATTTGGACATGGTCCAGCGCCGATTGCATAAGGTCCGACAAAGTGTGTGGGAACGCACCTCTCACAAGTACCACAATGTCATTGGCATACGCCACCACCTCAAAGCCACTGGCCCTTAAATTCTCCAGTATTTCGTTGACTGTCAGGATCCAGAAGAGGGGAGATATAATCCCTTCTTGTGGTGCTCTAGTTCCAACTATTCTTTCCGCTTTGGCCTCCAAAAAGGTAGCCTCAATCCGCCTGCTCTTGAGCAAGTCCGATGCCCAGGTCGCCAGAGTTTTATCCACTCCATATCGAACCAAGGCATCGATGATACTCACGACAGTGACATTATTGAAGGCCTCCTCAATGTCTAAGAAGGCTGCTAACGTGAATTACTTTTGCCGTAAGGATTTTTCTATTGTACCGACAACTTTTTATAATGCCGTATCTACTGATCTGCCCGCTAGATACGCGTGTTGATCAACACAGAGTCTTGTGATATCAATCGAGCTTTTGATGTGCAGATCAACAAGTCTCTCTAGTGTTTTGAGCAGATTGGTCTAAAGTCCTTCACGTAATGATAGTTCAACCTCTAGCTTTTGTCCATTGCTAGGGTACTACCACGAGGCGGAGGCATGCGGTAAAAATACGTTGCGGAATGGGAATGATGGTTTTATCTGCTTTTCGAAGCATGATGGGTGATATCTCATCAATCCCTGTAGCTTTGTTAGGTCAGAATGTGCCAATAGCCCATTGAATCTTGACCTCATTTGCTACTTCCTTGATCAGCCGCTCAGACACCCGGTGGGTTCCTCGAAGTACGTCACTACGCGGTGCCGCGCAAGCTGATTCTGGAAAGTGAGTTTCCATTAGCATGTCCAGGCACTCTTTCGGGTCCTCCACCCAATCCCTGTTTTCCCTTCGCAAAAGCGTAGGTACGCCAGGGGTTACGCTGAGGACCTTCCTGATTCTGGCAGCCTCTGTACATCCTTCAATGTTCTCACAGAATTCTCTCCATGAGTCGCGCTTGGCTCGTCTTATCTTCTTTTTGAAGAGCGACAGCTCTTGCTTGTATCGATCCCAGTCTTCAACGTTTCCGGACCGCCTTGCGTGTTTAAACCCCCTTCGTGTGCGACCTCTTGCCTCTGTTAGTTCACCATTCCACCATAAGGTAGCGTTCTTCCTAACGGGCTTTTCCGCACACACGCCTTTGAAATCTGACACTAAGATTCCCGTTAATCGGTTCACCAGCTCGTTAAGTCGTCCTGGGCTCGAAAGATCCAGATCGTCTAGTGCCCTGAGGTGTCTATTTGTTTTCCTTGAGTAAACTTCCCATTGTGCTGCTCTTGGGTTCCGTACTATTTTAGGTGAGATAACAGAACAACCGATATTCCGAGAGCGACGGCAGGTTAGAAACCTGCCAGCTATGGACACTTTCCATTATTCTTGGAATTGCCAGGGTAATATCAATTACCTCAGCCCTGTTCCTAGTGATAAATAAATATCATAGACAATGCATTTTTTTACTATCCAAATCGAATACATATCTTTTTACAAAGTACACTTCTAAATCCAAGCTACCAAACCCCCTCAATGTATTAGCCAAGATCAGTTGACAGCTCGGACGTGAATTTCTGGCGCAACTATTTCAAAACGGAAGTGTAAAGTTTAATGATCGTTACAAGATCGATTGACGATGACGACGACTATGATAGTTTGAAAGCATCGATCGGCGAAAATGTATCTGTACTGGGTCAGTTTGCTGATCTTGTCGATTCAGAAGCATAAATGAAATAGGGATTGAATACGCACACTAAGCTATTTATATCGAACTCATGAAAACTTCGCGCCGTCAGATTCAATCGAGCCGCGAGATCGTCCGGCTTTTAAGAAGCCATACGCAACGAGCACATGCACCACAACATCTATTTTTCGATTTTATAGATTAGATGTATAGCACGACACAGATATTAGAACATTAGAAATACACAGATATGATTATTCGTCGATCCGATCAGTATCAGCAGCTAAACGGAAACTAATGCATGAAAGATAAAAAGTTAGATGTATGAATAGCTGCGAAAAACGCGCCAATTCGAATTCGAGGGTAGTTTCAAAGCATATAAAATTTTGCAATGGCACATGCTGTTTAACAAAGCCAGACATTGGTTAAAGTATGAGTGTGTGTGTATTGTGTCCCGAGAGTAGGAAAATGTTGTTTTGATATGTATTTAAACAAAGATATAGTCAGTTTTATGCACCATAATTCTTAGGCTATTGAACTGTGAGAATAAATTGAAATTTAACGTAAAATCGTAAGAATATGACTAAGTGAGAGTGTGTAGTTTCGCAATAATTGTTGATGGCACATGTGTTTCTAGAGTGTTCTCTATAGTTCGCTATTTCCTATATGCTTTACATGTCGATTTTCTATAGATTTTTATTTTAAAAAGGGAAGGTGAAACAAAACTGTAAGGATTAGAATATGTAATAGCGTTATTTTTATACGTTGGTTATATAATTATACGTTGGAATGGTTTGATGCAATTGCAAAAACTATATCACATCATAGTGTTGTACTCTGATACGACTAATGATAATAAATTATGATGAGATGATTTGTTTGATTTCAATTTATATCTGCAAAAGCACACACTGATTTGAATATACTGTTGCTATCCCAATATCTATATTGAAAAGTCTATTTACAACCTGTTGCGGCTTTAAGGTTGATAAACACTTCAATTTGCAGTTAATGTTCAGGAGTGCGGAGGGATTAGCTCCATGAAAACTTTATATGCCCGCCATAAGCCAAGATTTAAAGTGTATCTTTACTTTGCATATCATTCAAGCTTTTGACAAATATATTCGACTTTAGGATTAGCCATCACGATGAAATAATTCGACAGTTCATTTTTTCAATGAAGTTGTCACGGATGCGATTGCTAACACACCAAAGTCCAAAGTGGGCCCGAAGTGGGCCAGAAGTGACGACAAGAAATTCACTATGTTTGCAGTTCATTTGGATCAAGTCTTCATACCTTTTAATGAGACAGTACTGGATCTACCTTTTAAATTCAATATCTATATATGACACACAGACCATCAAAACTTCGGCTTATGAAGTCCCAAATATTATAGCAGCACAAAATCTCCAGGCATTGATCTCATCATCAATGCCATACTCAAGGAGCTGTCACCGATCGAGAGCACCTTGTATTCGTATTTCTTCAATGCTTTCTTCAGAATTGGATATTTCCCAGACGTATGGAAAACTGCCGTGGTTATAATAGTGCCTGAACCGGGCAATGGTCCGTCTCAACTAAAATTATGTGAACTCTACCAATCGTCTATAAAATACCGGAGAAAGTTTTATTTAGAAAAATACTCCCAATCCTCTTGAATGCAAGCTAGATTCCTGAGCACCGTTTTGGATTCGACAAATTGTATCAAACGCCAAAATAGCATTCAAAGATAAGAAGTACTGTACTTTCTACAAAGTTTGGAACCAAGATCAAATATATGTTTCCAAAATGCTTGTCTCTCCACCTATCCCGACTGACCGGTCATTCCGGGTTCGAAATAAAAGCTTCGCAGCTGAAAACGTCAAATACAAGCTGGAGTTCCACAAGGGAGTGCTTTGGGATCTGTGTTTTGTACATTATTTACTTCTGATCTTTCAGTAAGTGACGCAACAGCCACAGGAACTTCTGTAGATTACATCGCTATTCTATGCACCAACTTAGTTACCTCAGATGGAGTTTGATAGGAGGTTCACCTAGAAATGCAACACCGAAGCTAAAAATCAGCAGTTCAAGCTCAAATTCATTACTTTCAAATGGATGTTCTATTACAATTCAGATCGTTAATCGACTCCAAAGAGCTTATTTCTAAATCTGTTTTGAAATCAATTTGGACTAACGGCATACAACTGTCATCTTCAGCAGCTCCTGCCCGTCAAATATAACCATCATTCAGCAGTTACAGGATGCAGGTGCTTCTTGGTACTATGTTTCCTCATAGGCCTACAAACCGACGTGATTGTAGAGGAAATCTAAAATCCCAGTGAATAATAAATTAATAAACGCCTGGTTAAAATGCCAACAACTTGATCAAAAGGATCTAAGCCCAAAGAAAAATCCATTGAAACAGCTCCCCATAAGATTGTTCTCGAAATAGAAAAGGCACTCCAATACAAAAAAGTACGCTTTGGGAGTCTTTCTAGATATTGAAGGCACCTTCAATAATGTGCACATAACAGTCATTTTGGAGAGCCTCCACGCAATCAACACCTGTCCCGCTATTTGTAGCTGGATAAACAACATGCTTAAGCAAAGACTCATATTGGTTGAGGGGATGGGGGCGCAAATCACAAGGAAGGTCCACAGGTTCTATCCCTTCTCTTGTGGAGCCTGGTTACAAATTCAATTTTGGAAAGGTTGGAGAGCAAGGGACTCACGGTTGTGGCCTATGCTGATGACATTGCGATTTTAGCCTCGGGTAGGTTTCCGCACACATTTGGACAGCTCATCGAGTATGCTCTGTGGCTGGTTGAGGGGTGGGCGAATACCTTGGGCCATACCATCAACTCTTATAATGTAGCAAATACATATTGATAAAGGCCAGGTCAACGCAGACAAGCGCTAGTGCGATTTCAGCTCGGAGTGGGCTTTAAGCACGAGTCAAATTGATTTCGTGACGACCCGGCTAATGCCGTCCAACTGTTGGCTCACAAACTCACAAGCCGTTGCTCTGGCCGTGGTTAATATGTATTTGCTACATAAGACTGATCTTGTACTCTTCACAAGGAAGCACAAAACTCTTAAATTCGACCCTATTAGGTTGGGCGGCGCCAGGTTAAGTCTCAAGTGTCAAACTAAGTACTTCGGTCTTATTCTGGACAGCTAACTCATATGGAAGGTGAATTTAGAGGAGAGAGTTGAGTGAGCAAGCAACGCGATTTACCACAGCAAGAAAGCTGCTTTAATGCATTGGATTTACATGGCGATAGCCAGGCAGATCCTTATTTACAGATGCTTGGTCTAAGATCCTTCGGCCACAGCAATTTCGATTGCGGGTACATGAGAAGCACTGACTACTTGGTCCCCACTGTGTGCTTCGAGCGATGATATCAAGCGACTGTGGGAGATGGGAAGAATGGAATCAGCAAATGGGTGCAGCAGCTCTTAGCATCTACGCTGACGAATCCAAAACAGCTGCAGGAAGGGATGCTGCAGCATACTCTGTGGATGCAGCTATGAAAGCAGCTTTCAGGCTTCCTAATCACTGTGGTTTTTCCCAGGTGACGGTTTTTGCGATACATAAAGCCGCAGATCTAGTATCTGCTAAAAATACTACAAGTGGAGAGATCAACATATTTACAGACAGCCAAGCGGTGGTAAAAGCACTACAAATCGAATTGTTTACTCGATTGCATTCGGGTCTTGAATAAACTGGGCAACAACAGAAGAGTAAGAATTTTCTGGGTTTCCGGTCACAAGGGCATTGATACAAATGAGAGGGCGGATGCACTAGTCAATCATGGTGCCAGTCTTCCTCTGTAAGGATCGGAAACATCCCAACTTCTATCCAAATGATCAGGTACTCGATTGACTTCAAAATGATGCAAGGTGCGATATGCAGATGGCTTCCTCTCAGACCTGCAGGGTAACCAAAATCATGTGGGGGTAATACAATCTTGCAGCGAGTAAGTACCTGCTTGAGTTAACGCGGACTGATTGCAAACGATTGGTCGGCATCATTACTGGCCACTGTCTTGTAGCAGCAAATGCCTTGAAAATAGGACTAATAACCAACGACACCTGTAGGAAGTGTCGAGAGTCGGGAGTCTCAGTAAAGTTGGTATGATTAGCGAAAACTACTATGACAGACTCAACATCACAAGTTCTGATACAGAACGATTTAATTAATCCGTTTTCTACGAATACAGGGTTCAAACAGGGAAACGGCATAGCTCCTGGGCCCTTTTTAGACTAGCAATTGAGTAAGTGTTTCTACTTTTTGAGTAAACGCAGCTAGTAGCCTACGCTGATGAATTCAATACTTCGTTATTCTCCTTCAACAAGGCCAAGCAAGTATTTATATATCCCTTCATAAAAGTTATAGCTCATATAAAGAAATAAACACCAGTAAGACCAAATATAACGATAGGGGAGAATGTGGACGAACTCTTGTAGTTCGAGACAAAGAAAGAAAAAGATTATGGAAACGAAGCTGAGCATCTATACCACCATCAGCATACCTTTTTTATTGCAAGAGAAGCAAAACCTGGACGTTGACTCAGGTGGTTAGGTTAAGTGAAGCGGGCTTCCGAGAATGCGGCCAGCATTAGGCGACCAGTTTGGGTCCATTTGCCACCCTCATAGACAATCACACGCATTCACACTTAAAGCCATGGCACTGGCGGGATTCGAACCCGCATGCCCCGTAGCACGCCGCTTTTAGGCCTGACGCCTTAGCGAGCAGAGCTACCGGGCCCCCTCAGGTGGTTAAGAAAGTCCCAAATAATTTTGAAAGGAGGGTATTATATAAGAAGGTTTAATAGCTCGATTTATGCATTTATGTCATTAGTTCTGCAGTTTTTTTTTCATTATTTTGTAAGAATATTGTGTTAGTAATCTGCAAATTATCGAATAAAAAAACATAATTTCGGATAAATGTGTGTTGTTCATGGTCGAATCCAGAGGGCTGCCACAGAGCTTAAACCAACCAACGTATTAAGCATCTGAGGAAGCAGTCCAATACTTAAGGTAATGTATTTAACATTGATTGTTTGGTCCTTGAGTGATAAGTCACTGACTAATTTGTTCAACTTTTTCTAACGAGATCCAAACCATTGAACGTAATGACTTTCACGCGAATCCTAAGAATCAATTTGCATTCAACTAAAACTGCAACCAATGAAAAGTTCTCCATTTGATTGATATGATTGACAGAGTAAGAAATTTCAACTGATTTTACAATATTTTCATAAACGCTTGAATTCAATTGCTAACATAAAAATAAATTGCAAAATAGCTTTAATCCAATCATCTAACAAATCACGAAGAGCTGTTTGATGTTGATATGCATTCCAGCAACACACTACTGGCAATCATATGAAAAAGCAAAAATCTGTGCAACGAAAAACCTGATTAGATCCTTATTTCAAAGCTTCTTGGCACAGCTATTCCACTTACAAAATCGAAGAAAAACAAATATAATCGAATTTATGATTTCCTTTCTTGAAATCGTTTTCTCAAACCCAAAACGAGCATCTCACTTCGAAAACGATATGAACACATTATCAATCTTCCGACTTCTTCGCAATATGTTCATTCGAAATTAATTCGATGGGCAAATTAATGGGCAAAAGTATGCTTCAAATTGCATATTAGATCCCCATGAGAAGTTTTATTACCTGTTCCCTGCGGGAAAATTCTCCGCGACATTGAATTGTTGCATCACTTTGATGTGATATATGTATGTATGTATGTATGTGTATGTATGTATGTGTATGTATGGATTTGAGTTCAGAAAAGCTTTAAAATGCCACAAAGAATGCATATGGCATTTTAAATTTCTCTCAAGGTGTCCTGATGTGTTTGTGTCAATGCATATATACTTAAATGCATATTTATATGTATGTATATATATAAATAGGATTCAACATCGTATCTATATATCTCATATTTTTCTGAGAAAAAAATAGATTTCGAGGTAAGAGGAAAAAAGTGTGTCAGTTCGTTCGCATCCAATGGAGACAGTTTGTCTAAATTTAATCAAGAAACCGTGAAATTTTTACTATGTATACCTACATACAGCCCTGTGTATCGCGCATGAACATTAATATGCGTGAATTTGTATTTTTACAAATACATACATATGTATATGCACTGGACTGCTGTATTTTTTTTTGAATTTATTATGCGAAATTTAAGATATGATTCATTCGAAGAAGTGAGATAGTAATGTGCAAGAATAAAATACCACAATGATCTCGAGCATTGTGGTATTTTATTCTTTTATTCTTAAACAAATAAACAAATCGAAACTGAAATGAAAAAATCGACTAAAGCTAATTATTTCTGCTACTTTAGATCAATTCGGAGTTTTCAGTAGATTGAAAGCTGTCTGAGAGGAAACTTCTGAAAACCGCTGAATGAAATATAAGAGAGAAATAAAAATGAAAATGTTCCGAGTGGGAAGGGAATTTGTGCATAAAATATTAAATTTATTGTTGAAATTGTTGAAAGATACACGAATCGAGAAAGAGGTTATGCTTTATGGGAATAAATCAGAAATGACGGCAGTGTTTTGACACTGAATTATTTACACTTTGAAATTAAATCGAGAAACAAATTTATGATGTGTATATGGTGTTTTGCTTGTTAGAATTTGTTACAAGTATGCAAATCATTTTTGTTTTTTTTTTTGAGATCTGATTAGTCCTCACAGTTGAACATGCTTTTTTCCACCAAATTGCTGATTGAAACATATTATGAATTTATACAAAAAATTCGATAGTTTCTTGCGGAAATAAACTCGAAAAGTCGGTTCCTTCAAATGATAAAGCTCTATTCTATTTATTTATTTTTAGTTTCACCATTATCTGAGCGATTCTCAAAAAATATGTCATTTAGATCGTTAGACTGTGAAATTATTAATATTTCTCAAAAAAAAAAAATATAGAAAAAAACATTCGTAAGGCATATTTATGATTGCCAACGGCTCCACAATGCCGAGTGCAGATAAGTAGTGTCGATCTTATGATATAAATTTGAAATGTCGTTGATTAAAAAGAAAGTTTCTCTGATTAATATATTTCAGTTTTCCTCTTTTGATGACAGAGCATATTTTTCTTAACAGTTAGATAAATCTTATACACATATGGGCATATATGTATGTATGTGGGGCCGTGTAAACATTTATCGTTCGGTTTACAGATTGAATGTAGGAAGTATTTCGTTTTGTCCTCAACCATTGTCTTTGAATTCAAACCTATTTGGATTTGACTTCAAACAGACAAATTTTCTGAATAATTTTTCACTAAAAAATTAACTTTTCTATGCCCAAAACAAGTAACAGTCACGTCCAACTGAAACATTCAACGCATGCATCCATTGAAATTAACTAAGTATCTGCACTCGTTTCAACATACATATCTTAGTATCGGGTCTCATTTACACCTTGTATGTAAAGTAGGCACTAAAACAAGCTCATCAGCGCCAAATCGTAAAATACCCTCACCGGAAATGCTATCATACACGAAAATCAAAGAACCTCGATTTACATCTCTGCGAAATTTCTTATCGAGCCCGCAAAATTTTTCACACAATTCGCATAGAACTTCGTACTCTTTCAGAGTCCATCATTCAGCCTATTGTTTCTGTGTCAAGTCAAAGCATTATACGATCATTTTTGGTGAACTGGAAGCCGTCATCATCATCTCTATTTATCCAATTTCCATTCTACTTGTAGTTTCGTGTATTTTTTTTTTGCAGAGATCAAATTCAACTGATGTGATGAGATCTGACAGTTGAACGTGTTTCTTTTTTCTTGTTGAACAAAATTTTGTTTTGTTCGTATCTGAGAATGTAGTGATGTTAGAGGTGAATCTAATTATATCAAGCTTTGAAAGATGATGGTAAGTACCTGAATTCAATGCTCTTTGAAAAAGCTCTGAAAAAAATTTAGTTTGGGTTGGTGGAATAATCTTAAAGTATATTCGATCTCTGGATCGTAGTTTCGTTACAAGCAAGTACAACATTAATGCAAATATAAAATTGGAATTGGTGTGGTGACTTATTTTTGAATGCAGTTTAGCTACAGAAAACTTTGAACTAACTTAAGCCACCTAGTTTCTTCTTAGGAATCATTCTAGCAGTCAGATTTAGCCTTGGATGAGGGTTTACACCTTAGGGCAGCTCAGGAATTGCACTTTCGCCGATTCACATGCTTACAGCTGGTTATGAAAATATTGCACTGGTACAGTTTTATGCCCATTTAAGGTTCTGATGGTATTTCTTCATTTTTTTGTGAGAATTGTACCATATTTATCTTTGAAATATGCAACAATCGTCGCCTTTTCTTCCAACTAACACACTTTATTAATTTACTCATTTCAACAATTATGTAGGAAAAAATCGGATCCGAAAAGCCAAAATATTAAAAAAAAAAAAAACAAAAAAATCAAAAAAATATTCACAAATGATCAACATTTTTGAAAGATTGATACATTGTAATAGTGACGAAAGAAGATCTCATTAACCTCGCAATTGTGTTGGGGAGACCATGCAACTGACGCATATAAAAAGGCTTCAGAATGAAACCAGAAAGTTTTGAGAGCTGATGGGAAGGTTCTCCTAAGCATTAAATTCTTATTGCACCAGCGGATCCAGTGGGACCGCTTAGAAAAAAGAACATTATGCAGTGTTACAACTGCCAACGTTTCGGACACGCCGCGTCGAACGGTGTCTAGGGCGAGAAAGTACACGCAACTAAAGAGTGCGATGTACCAAAGGAGTCAGATGCTGTTTACGCAGTAAACTGCAAAACGACTGGCCACCCAGCAAGCTACAGGGGCTGCCCGGAGGTCACGAAAATTAAAGAACGGCGCAATGCTGCTAAAGCAAAGAAAGCAAACAAGCAAGCAAACAAGCACGCAAAAATGACTTTGTGGCTGCAGCCATACAAAATACTGTCCGATCTACGCCAGCCACTATTTGGCAGAAAATAAAAATATATGACGAGAAAACCCTCAGCTGCCGCTACTCAACTAACTAGTTTGGCTAAAAACAAGCCACAGCCAACCGTCGACTTGGTAGTCTTTGGTGAATGTCAAAATCTCTTTGGTTGTAATCTCTTCGCCTTGGTAAACCAAATCAACCTTTAGGAGACTTTAGTGCATCATCTTAAATTCGCAGCTTTAAATATGGTTTCCTTAGTTCTAATCTATAAAAGGAACTTCATTCAGGAATTCCTGAACCATGTAAACCCTGATATTTTTTTCCAATCAGAAACCAAGCTGAAACTCCGCCACCGTGTAGCCATGGATGACTACAAAATGATTCGTGAGGACACGTCTGAAAACCCAAATTCCTCTAAACTGGGTACTGCTCTAGTAGTGAAAAAGTGGACCATAATCCAACGACATCTGATCACAGGACTCAAAGCTACGAAAGTAATCTACATGAGTCTTCAACTAGGGAATGACCCAATAGTGTTCGTAGGCACCTATGTTTATCATGTTTTCTATGGTTCGGTGCTGACTCAGGATCTTGACTGGGGGTGTCAATTATGGGGCAACAGCATCGAAGACCACTACGGCGAGGCAATGAGAAAATGGTTTACACGGATCCCAAGTTTTATCAAACCCATCTTATGGCAGGAACCTACTTTTCGTCAGTTTTCATCGATAATTGACTTCTTCCTTGTGTCTCCGAGCCTCGTCAGCTCTCTCCCACAATGCATCAAAAGAAAACGTGTTCTAGACTTTTTAACTGTTGATCCCGAGCTTTTCATCCCCTACGATAAAATCAATTGGGACCCATTCGCAACAAACGTTGCAATTCAAATTCAAAACCTTGGTCTTGACTGCTCCTGAAATCTTCGCTCACAGGAAATTGACAAAGCCCTCGACAAGCTCAACCAAATCACCTCCTCGGTCATTGATAGTTTAACTATCCCTAAAAATTCCACAAAATTTTGCCTTCCGTGATTTACCGCACGACGTCTTACTAGAATCTACTACAAATATCTTAACACGGAAAGTATTCAATATAGCTACACTTCTGTCCTCATTAAAGGCTTAAACATTTTCATCCTGGTCAAAATCGCCTAAAAATAGTACCTGGCAACGACATGTTTCAGGAAATTAATAAAATTATAGGTCGGCAAGACTAAAATGTAATTTCACTTCTAATGGCAACCCACTCCCTGATAATAGAGTCACCGCTGATGCTATTTCTGCCGCCTTTTCTCTTATCTATCGTGGTGAGAAGCATAGTTCAAACCCCAACTTGGCTTCAGTCGTCAAGATTTCCGTCACTTTAACTTTCGGCAAGAAAATCAATCGCTGACCTTTTCTAGGCTGAGTCCTACAAATCCTTCCACAAATCCTCAAGGCCATGGTACCTTCGCGAATAAGGAAACCCTTCTTACCTTAGTGTCGACCTTCTCCTCTAAAAAATCTTCCGTAGAACATAAAATTTCTAATTTCATCTTAAAAAGACTCCCTACTTGCTTCTGTTTTACTCATATTGGAAAAATATTGGATATTTTTCCACTGCTTGGAAGCGTACGAAAATATTTCCCACCCCAAAAGCGTCAGGATTCTGCGATGTTTTCGACGCCCATCCGATTTCTCTCCTCTAAAAGTTGAGAAAACTACTCGAAAGGATTATTAAAATTCATCTGAACCACTCCATACCCGGTAGACAATTTGGCTTTAAATGCAAATACTCCACAGTGAACGCACTAATGGTTCTCAAAAGCAGAGCTGAGTAAAGCATCCAAAACAAAATGGTTTGGGTGCCTGTCTGATTGATCTACAAAAGGTCTTTGAAAGACTCCTGTACAAAATGATCAATTTTGATTTCCCAACATGGCTAATTAAATTCGTTGATAATTTTCTATCTGGCAGAAAGGCTTTCGTCCCCTTTTATAGGGGGCTCTTTCTGACAAATTTCCAATCGATTCATGTGTACCTCAAGGCTCCGTTCTCGGTACTATTTTATTTAACATTTTCACTGCAGATATTCCAGGAACTTCAAATAATTCTCCCATATGTGTTTTTGTCAATCTATACGCAGATTATCTCCTCTTTTGGAACTCGCAGCATAACCCACACTTTGTAACAGCGGTGTTACAAAGGTACGCAAAAACTCGAGTTAAAATCATCGCTTATAAGCAGTTGATTAGACCTATCCTCACTTACGGTGCCCCTATCTGGTCATCGGCTCCTTCTAGTGAATTTGAGAAGCTGGCAAAATTCGAACGCCGCATCCTCCGAAACATCACGTCGCTCTACTTTAAGACCAATGGTCACTATTATAGGAACAGTGACCTATACCACAAATCAAATATAACACCTCTCTCAGCTTATTTGATTTAACTAAAAGATAATTCCATTTGACGCGCCATAGAGCACCCCAACCCCATCATCCAAGACGTGGATCTTAACGATCAGACTTTCATCTTAGGAATAGCTCATAGGCAATGAAGTAGCAGTCCTCAATCGATCATATTCTGAAAAATAGTTTTAGATCGTTTTCATAGAGGAGGTTTTCAGAGGAACGAAGTTGGGGAATGTCGTTCATATAAAATAGGAGAAATAGTGGGACTAAAATGGTGTCTTGAGGAACGGCCATCGAAGAACGGATTGTTCTAGCGCCACAGAAATCGTACTGTGAAAAATATTGAAAGATGAGGCAACGGGAGGGGGCAAGAGATTTTGGTGCAGAGAAGACGTAGTCTTTGCTTGTGTCCTTATGTATATTGTGGGTATTGAGTGTTTCTTGACGGATGACTTTTTTTTCCTTCGAGTTATGCCACCCTTTTTTATTCATAGAACCCAACTCACCCGCTCGGAACTAGCAATCAAGCACATTCGTCAGGTATGTTGCCACGAATGCCATAAATTTCTAAAAAAACTCTCCCCCAGTCGAATAAACTATTTTTTCCCAACACGTTCATACACGTTTTCCGTTACTTCTGGCAGTCTTTTTTCATGAATTTTGGTTCCACTGGGATGCCCTGCCATCATCCTTTTATCGAATCGTCACATATATTTTCCGATAGTTTTTTTTTCTTATTAATTAAAGGGCGAATTTATCACAATCAAATATCATTCCGTTTGAATTTTTACCGATTATTGAACACTTTTAATTAGGCCTATAGTAAGAAATAATCAATCTGGTTGTGCAAAGTAAAGTCTACTGCAACTTTTTCTATAGTTACTTTTTATAAGTATCTCCTTTCTTCAACGTGCACTGTCCATGTGCATCCAAACCTATATAAATGCTTCGATATTTCACTTTAACTTCTCACACGATTCGGTGAATTCGTATAAGGGAAAATACCAAAATTTTTATTTCAAGTTCAAGTACACAGACTTTAGCAAAGCATTTAATAAAATAAATCTTTATCTCTTTCTTACCTCCCCAACATTGACATTCATGGTAAATGGCATGATTGACTATCAGACCACATTCCGTAACGCTCTTCGATGATTATCTTTATCGTTCATTTATTGCTACTTTTGGAGTTCCATAGGGCTCACGTTTTAGTCCCTTAATTTTGCTTTTTAGAGCTTTTGCATTTATATCGGAAACTGCCAGTTTCAAAGTGTATATATGAAAATGTCACTGATGTGAATTTAAGTTTTTTGTTGATTCTACAATTGGCTTCACTAAGCCACTAAAACGAGAAGGTTCTTCTTTTTTATATATATTATGCAACCCCTTGGATCAAGGACTAGGGAAAAAAAAGAAACTGTAGAGCTTGGGACTGTTAAAATAATCTTCAATTATTAAGCGGTAAACCTATTAACTTGTAACAACCGTCTATCGAAAGTAAATTAGCATGAACACCAATTGGTAAATCTTAATAACCGTTTGATATTTTTTTATTGAAAATTTGTACTTTGCCGAAATAAAACGAATCCTCGAAAGCTGCAGTAGAATTTGAGTAATTTCACATTTACTTCAAATAATTTCATACAAATCATAAAATATATTAGCAATTGCAATATTTTAAAGCAAAGATAATATTAGCCAGTAATACTTTTCATAGAGTGCCATGCCCACGTTGGGCGCCAGAATTTTTCCACTCATATTTGTTATCGAACAGCTTTCTTACTTTCTCTGACAAATACGATTTCTCCAAATAAGTGTAAAAATAATAAACAAAACCAAACGAAGCCATCAAAACATCAATAAATCGTCACAAAACCTCTTCTCGTTTTATTTCAAACTAACCGGATCTATGATCCATTCGAAACACGGGAATTCCCAAAATTTATTTTCATTCAAATCAAAACAAATTCTGAAAATTTGTTTGAACGGATTTTTTTTTTATAGAATTACACTTAAATCGATGAGTTGTAAATTTTGCAAAGTGCCGACCCAGTCAATAATGACTAATAAATAAAATAAAAACAAATTTGAGTTCCGTGAAAATGAATTGCTTCAGCAGCCATTATATAAGTAATTCAATATCCTTGCACTCAAAAAAAAGCAGCAAACTGATCATCAGAAAAAAGCTGACTTTTCAAATGGATGAGCGAGTTGAGCTTGCTATTTTATCGTCGTTTATCGTTCTTAATTTATATTTACCGTGAAATTTCATTAAGTCAGCGTCAATGGCGCCGTCGTCCTAGTCGTGTCACGCAGCGTTGCGACGACATTAAATCGTCACTTTTCAGTGCGAATTTAATAAACAAGTGCTTTGAAACATTGTAACATCAAGTGCTACCGTCGATGAGATTTCTATGAAGTTTCAGTTTTTTAAAAGCAATTTTTTTTTTCGAAAATTGCTCATCGTGCGTGTTTGAATTTGAAAAAATAAGTTTGTAAAATATTGAATTCAATCGGTTCGAAATTGCGTTGTAAAAAATATTCTAATTTATAATTCTAGTCTAATGCTAGTCTAATGCTCCAAAATTTTATTTTTCGATATTGCAACTTTCACTTTTAATACTACACTGCTATCATCAAACCAAACTTGAGCGTCAAAGACGAAAAGCAGCTGTACCAGGAGTATCTGATTCCGAGCGGCAAGCCCATTAATAATTTCGTCTGAGGAAAATTACCTGCCAGCCATATGAAATGTATGTACGTACGTATATGTGCTGTGTGTAATTGTAAATGTTTTCGTTTGGAAAATAGCGCGTAAGTAAAACGTGGAAAATTGAGGTGCAATATTTCCTTGTAGTCAAGTGATTAAAAATAACCTGGAGTGTCTGCGTGTCTGGGCGATGTTCAATCTTGGGCGCAGCAGCCCGCTAGCCATTGGCGCGTCGACTGGCTTTAACCTCATTTTTATTAATTCATTCTCAGAAAAAAAATCATTTATTTTTTTTTTTGTTATTTTTTTCATCATTTATATATATATTTTTCGAAGTAGCCGACTATTATGTTGATGAAAATAATCTGTTTCATTTAAATTTCGCTCGAATTTCGCGCGCTCAGATGCATATAAATCGTAAGTTTTTATTTTTTTATATATTTGTAGGTATGCAGCGACGAGAAATTGTGCAGTTTTTCGAAAAACAAAAAAATGTTCCGCCGAAAGCTTTAAGTGTTGATGGGTGCATTTCCAACATTGTTGTATCTCGATTTCTCGACAGTTTATCTTTACGAAAGTGATGATGGCTTGATTCGCAATCATGCATCCTGATTTTTATCGATCAATTTTATTTTGTTTTCAGACAGTTTCGAAAAAATTGCTAAATATCTCTAGCCAGTGGCAAGGGGTGAATCATAAGTTGCGGCGTGTGTAGAAATTCAAATGATGAATAACATTTCTTAATAGCTTTACAATAAATAAGAAATATTCTGTCGGGAAATTCGAGTGTGTTGAACTATTGCCAGAAACGAGACTCATTCTAGTCAAAATAATATAAATCTCGGTTCTTACTGCTGCGATAGATACGCTTGGAAGCGGGAAGTTGAAAATTCGAAATTTCCGAATTTCTGTACATCCGTAGATGAAGTCAGTTTTCATTTGCGGTAGAATATATATGTATGCGCATATGTATGTGTATTATAGCAGTTTTAACAGTGGTGCAGATAATTTCAGATAATATAGTGTTCGTTTTTGGCAACTTGAGTTTATTTGCTCAGTTCATTCGACAGTTTCCGAGCCGAAATATGGCTGCAAAGGTCGAAACAAAATGCAAAGCCTTGGCTATGATCTGCATTGAACTAACATAGAGTGTTTATGGGAAAAAGGAGAGGATACGATGTAAGAATAACAAAAGACAATCATACCAGGCCTGTGTAGTGTAATGAGTCGAATAGGGGCTTTAAGGAAGGTCGTAGATAACTCAATTTCGAATCTCGTTGCCTGTGGGATTCTCACTTAGTGTGGCTGTGAATAGTATTGCAAACTTTCCATGCTGCATTTTCCTCACTGCTGAGAACTATGAGTGACTTAGTGGTCACGATATTGCTCATATATTTCATTGCAAAAATTTTCCCCCGAATTTCACTCGGCGGATCAGCTTATTAAGCACCGATAAGATTTCGCAATTGCTCTTGCTAAAAATCTAGGGTTCAGGTGAATATACGAGAACTTGCAAGGCCATGATCTGTAAAACGAATGTATTGTACAGAAAGCGCTTAGACTTATTGTAGGCATTGATGTCCATTGCCGCTTCAGAAAATCTGAGTTGCGACATGATCTTGAAACTATCTTAGCGACAGCATCTTGGCTAGGTCTATTCATCTTCGGGGGTGATATCAATGGTCATTCGCAGTCATGGGGAAACCACATCGATAGTTTTTATAGATTGGCCTTAAAACAATGGGTGACGAATACTGCAAGGTTATTTAAATCTATCTTTCCGCAAAAACCCACCTTTTCCCGCTCTTCTTCAGCTATTGGCTCCTAAAACTGATTTTCGAAAACACAACCTTATGATTTGGTACCTTTGAATAACAAGTTTACAATTTACGGCCCCAGCTGATCCAACTATGCATCGACTTCTTGACCTCTGATCCAGATTTCGTCATTTCTTACGAAAGGCTCAAGCGGTTACCCGCATCTATCACTGATTTTTCAACAAGGATAATATCATCTATAAGTCTAATTCTACCTTGATGAATAACAGCAACATTCTTATCAAAGTAAAGACCAGAATCTACGACTATAAAAAAATTGAAAAACGTCTCCAAAAAGTGATCCAGGCTGAGATATATATCAAGAAAAAATAGGACTACAGGCCGAAATAACTTAGAAGTAATTTTACTCCCAACGGTAACGTACTCTTCTAGGATAAATCTATTGCAGATGCTCTCGCTGCAGCGCTCTCCCAACTCTACTGTGGCGAAATATATAGATAGCTCTGATCCTGATTTCGCCAAAACCACCGTCTCAACCTTTCGTCAGCATAATCATTTGACGACCCTATCTCAATTCAGTTCATCGAACTCCTTTACACATCACCGAGGGAATGAAAGTTTTCTGAACAAAGATTCTCTATTTGCTTTGGTGTCGTCCCTTTCCGCAAAAAAGGATCCTTCGATTCTGTTTGGATTGATGGTCTCCTGTATAAAATGATAGATTTTAGCTTTCCAGCTTAGATCGTCCAGATATAACACACTATTCTCAGTGACAGGAGTATATTTGTCACCTATAACAGGACTTTTTTGATGAGCTTCCTATTAAATCCATTATATTCTAAGGCTCCATTCTGGGTCCGATACCTTTCAATATTTTTACAGTTGATATATCCGGCAGCTCAAATAACTCTCTTATAGCAGCTGATTGTATGCAGATGATATTCTTTACTGGAACTTCCAGCATAACCGCTATTTTGTAGCAGCTGACCTACAAAGGTATGCAAACAGTCTGAAAGCATTCTACTGGATACGTGGCCTACAAATAAATGCTAAAAAAGTGAAATCATGTAAAAAGAGAGGAAAAACGCTCAATAATAATAAAAACGCTCAGCTAATTAGAAATTTTCGTCCTTCGGAAAGAGTTAAATACGTGGGTAATAAAAACAACCTTTGCTGGAACGCCAGCCACTATATTCAATCCAGCCTGAACAAAGTAGCTCTTGCATACCATCTTGCCGATTGTATGTTCAAGCAAAACAACATTATATTGGAAACAATTGTCTACAAACACCTTATAAGCCCAATCTGCAAATATGATGCCCCAATACTCTTGACCAACTAGTAAATTTTGTACGCCAGATTTTGCTCTGCTCCCTTCTGCAGGTCCACTGGTTACAATCACCCGATAGCGGTCTCTATCAAAAAGCAAAATCACACATTGACCCTTATATCTTCTCGTATTAAACAATAAGGTCATCCTTCGCGCAATAGAACATCTTAAGTCTATTATTCAATCTCTACACCAAGGACCTAGATCTTAACGACCACAATCGATTTCAGGAATAACTCGAGTCCTATTCTCTCATTTTTATAGAGGTTATTGTTGAATGAGATTGTTTTTTTTAAACCAATTGAATTCAATTAACTGTCTAATCTGTTAATATAAGCATGGCTTAATTCTCGCCTCTCTTTGAGTTCAAACCAACAGAACACGAACAGACTCTCTCTTTCTCTCGGCCCTTGCCATATCACATCCTCAGAAGAGAGAGATATAAGGAAATGAAAGCAGCAGTGCGAATTGAAGCAATTTACTTGAATGTAGTAGTATGGGACTATGGGTAAGTTTGACAGTCTTTTACTCCGCGAACAGAAAATGGCCGCCATATGCACTGAGATAGTAGGCCATATGCACACAATTTTGACAAGTTACAGCCAAAACCTCCTAGAGCTTAGGTAGCAGAGAAACCAAAGTGAGTATATGAGGTAGTAGTTCTGTCGATTTGTTCTATTTATAAATTTTACCTTTATAGTGAAATCGCTTCACTAAATTTCGTATATGTATACGCTTACTTCAGTTCCTTAAATCTCTCTGTTCTGAGATCACATAAGTTGTTTGAGTCATCATGCACGTTTTATATATGAAACCAAATCACTGAGAGATCAAAGGCTCATCATCACTGTAAGATTTGGTAGCGTCCAGACACTTTTCATTGCCAAACGGAAAGGATCGAATGAATTGGGAAAATTTCATTTTTGACTGAGAGAGAGAGAGCATTAAACTGAGGTGAGATTTTGTGTTTCGTGTAGTGAGGTCGGTATGAGTATAAAATTTTACAGCAATAGTTTGGAATAATTATCAGTAAAACGATAAAAGTGAGGCACAAGAACTGTAAAATGATTGCTATTGATAAAGTTTTTTTTTTCACTTAACTATTCATTTGTCACCACAGTACCACTTTCGTGACCACTTTCGACTATGAAAATCGGGATGGATTGATGTGATTGCCCTTACAGCCAATCAACAGTACGAGGCCGTTATCGCAATTCACCCTTATGACTCTTTTACAGCAGTCCTTACGCGCTCTTTCTGCTATATTGTAGCTCCATAGGAACTTCGAGTAGAGGATGAGCCCTAAGTACTTGACCCTTTGGCTCAGGCCAATGGAGACCCGTTTAATTTTGATAAATCAAAACAAGGAACTTTGTACTTCCTTGTAAAAAGCACTAGCTCCATTTTGCCAGGATTCACATTCAAGCCGCACTCACGGCTCCAACGTGAAATTATGTCAAGAGATTGATTTAACCTCTCCGATAGCGTAGATAAATACTTTCCCGGCACTGCTACGGCTATGTCGTCCGCATAAGCAATTGCACGGTCCAGCCTCATTGGGAAAGTATTCACGGTGATGTTCCACAGCAGGGGAGAAATCACTCCACCCTGAGGTGTGCTCGTGCTGACCCCTTTTCGTATGCGAGCATTCCCCAGGTAAGAAATTACCACTCTATTTTTGAGAAGCTGCACGATAAAAGCAATCAGCCGCTCGTCCACGTACAGCGCCGAGACTGCCTCAACTATTGCGTCGGACTTTACGTTGTTGAAGGCATTGTCGATGTCCAAGAAGGTGGCAAGCGTATATTCCTTAAGAGCAAGAGATTTCTCAACTTGCCCAATGTGGTCGTGAGAAGCAGTTTCAACACACTTACCTTTGGCATAAGCGTGCTGTTACTGCAAGACCAACATAGGATCGATTGATATGTGAATATGGTAATCAATAATCCTTTCCAAAATCTTAAGCAGAACAGAGTTAAGACCTATTGGACGATAGTCCTTTGGCTTAACATGCGAAACTTTTCTTGCTTTATGGATAAACACAACACTAGTTTACCACAAGCCGGTGAGAAATCAAGCGTTATAGATCTCTCTGAGGCATGGTAGCGATACTCCCATGGACTGCTGGATATCAGCAGCAAGGACGCCTTCAGCGCCCGGGGATTTAAATGGCTCAAATGAGCTAATAGTCAACCTTAGCTGAGAATTTGATATTTTGAACGACGAAGCTTGCTCTGTTTGGTGCACCACCTCCAGAGAACAATAATTGCCCGGAAAATCTACGTCCATAAGAACGTTTAGAGTATCTGCACTGAAACTAGTCCAAAAGCGCTCAGGGTTCATGATTATTCGGTGTCGTACTTAAAACCTTACGAAGGCGATTTGCCTCTCTGAGACTTCACGTTTCCACAGAAAGATCTCCACGAGGCTCTCTTTGCCTTGCGTACGGCATACTTAAAAGCCCTCAGCTTCGTATTATACACCAACCAACCATTAGACCTTTTCGAGCTATTGAAGTCCCTCCTACACTCTTCGCAGGGTGCTGATCTCCATATTTCAACAAGGGGGCTTGGAATTCTCCCTGGTTGTGGGTGGATTACATGCTGCCCTAGACGCGGAGTTGGGAGAACTAGTAAGGGTGTGAACCGCCTGATCTAATTCATGGTAGCAGTCAATGCTCTTAGAGGTAGTTTCCAGTGAGGGTGGGACCAAAGATTTAAATAATCTTCAGTGCATCATCTTTCTGTTAATAAAGGCTACCTGCTCAGCTGAGCTGCGGCCAGCCACGTTGAACGATATATGCCTATGATCAGAGAATGAAGACTGCTGTAAAACCCTTCAGTCACGGAGAAGATGCGAATGCCGCCCACTGACCAAGGTAACGTCAGGAACCTTCCTACGGTTGGAGTCGAGGAACGTCGGTTCGCTGCCAGTACTGGCGATGAAAAGTTCGTGGGCAAGGATGAAATCAAAAAGCTCCTCACCTCGGCCATTTGTGTTGGAGATACCCCATAATTCATTATGAACATTAGAGTCAGCCCCCCAGAAAAAGAGACACACCAATTTTCATGGCTTCAGCCACAACACCTTTGACAATACCGCAGGGAGGGCTAGTAGTACTAGTACCACGATCATGTGCCATGTGGCAGGAAACATACCACCATTATTTTTAGTACTAGGAAACAAACCAGCATGATTTTTGATCGAGTGTAACAGCCATGCTATCCTTGTCACAGAGATTGTCTAGTACATGGACATTAATGGTTTTCTTGACAAGAATACACACACGCGGTTTATGTAAGCGTTGGGTGCTATCAGTCTGTATCCATTGGTTCGTAGCCCGCAAACCCTACATCAAACTAAAAAGTTGAATAACCCATTATAGTACAGGCCCAAAGAACTCATATTTCAAGCTTACGGCTTCTGTATTGAAAATCATAACCGTGACATCAACGTGGATTTAAAATTCGGACACTTAACCTAAAAAAACAATCGAAATTTATAAACCCGCACGTTAAATATCTTCAATTTCTTATGGGTTGGGTTTTGGTTTTCATTTATGAAGAGAACATGTCACTGACAGTAACCTGTACATGATGTAGTATTCAAAATGTCAATATCTTTTGACAATTTCAAGCGAAATATTTGAAAAAAAGCTGCTTCTTAATAGCAGAGCATCATTAGGACTTGGTACTAAAAATTTACATCTTTTTCCTACACATTATAATCTTCTGATTTAATTACTGCTAATAATACTCACCGTCTCTGTCTATGACTCTAATTCCCTCTAAAAATCCATCGGAGCGAGGCTATAAATGCCTAGTGGCAGTAACTGATGTGATGGCACGTTGCTACTAGCTACTAACAGTTAACAATAGCAGCAACAGCACTGTGATCATCGTCTAGTAGCACTAACTTTTATCTCTTGTGTCCGTATATCGTGCTTATGTCCGTAAGTATGCATGTGCGTCCGACGAACGTTTGCTAATGCACTGCTTTACCATGGCAATTTGCAATTCAAATTACCACTAAAATTCCCACGAGATGATTTGAATTGTTCGACGAGAAAGAAAGATTGTTCCGCACTGATATGGGCATGCTTGTTGGCTGCTATGTATGTAGTGTGCTGGCCGCACGCAACGTAGTAGGATGGCGTGGAAGTGCTGTATGACAACTTCACCTCCTCCACCACACGCTGACCATTGTTGACTCTTCTGCATCACATTTCAATTTCTTATTCATTTTCCTATTCCATCATTTCATTTCGTCTCATTTTTTGTTCTCTTTGCCTTACAACAGTGTTTCCACTAGATGAGATAAGACGCCGTCGAGTTCCTTAACATGCATTTCGCAGGTGACGGAATTAAGATCGAATGAAAGCCCAACAGAAAAGTGAGGGCGGACTGAATTCACATCGTTATTTGTGCTTCTGGAGGTCAACGAGAATTCAATTTTAAAATCATGTTTATGAAAAATAATGGAAAGTATGCGAATTGAAATTAGGCAAATTAGTAGTCACATTAACGCTACGAAACAACACAGTAATCCTCAAAGAATTGTTTATTCTCTGTAGAAATGCGAATACGTAGTTCGGACTGTAAACACATAAGTTGAAAACACCAAGCATTGTTCCATGGCATACTCCTGCGATTGTTGGAGCAGCCAAGACTTTTTTCTCTTCAAATATTTGATTTCAAAATTACAGTGAAAAACACCACGTGCTCTGCGTTTCTGTCAAATTCAAATCAAGCTCTGTGTAAATTCCAGTATTTATGTCAAGTACTCTAATGAGACTTCTCGGAATTTCAAATTGTTTTAATGTTTTCAAACCTGTCGAATCAAATTGATCAGTTTATTGCGTATGCACTTAATAATTGCAAGCAAAAATACCGTATGCCAAATGATTTAATTTGATACGATCGATTTTTTTAGCTCATGTTTTCAAAATTTGCACGTTCGTTGACATTTATTTTGACACATTATCAAGTAAAAGTCATAATAAATTTCCGGATTAAATAAGGGCTTATTCTTGGAATGAAATTCCGATTCGAAAATAGAGAGCACATGTGTGCTGCGGCTATGTAAACATGCTGGCATCGAGAAAAACAAAAACAGTCTTGGGATCAGTGAATCGGCGTCCCACGTGTACTATAAATGCACGTGTTTACCATTTTATTAGTAAATACATACATATGATAGAATACGGATTACGTTAGCTTTTTGGAATCCGCGAATCCGAAACCGGAATTTAAAGCTTTTATTTAACATTTTATTTTTGGTTTTGTCCGTTTGGTATATTTGCAATTTCAAGAATATCCTTATGAATAAGCTGCACGTAGCAGACAGTTTTATAAGACCATTTCTTGAAGTATTTCAATAAAATTGTACCATATTTTTTCAGAGGGAATATTGAGTTGTTGCTTTTTTGAGGCAAGCATTTGCCGGCATTATAAATATAAATACATAATTAAATAGTGATGTGAAGAAAATCATTGACCAAGCTTTGATTAGGTCTATGGTTTCGAATCTGGGGACCCACATGCTTCGACTCTCCAAAGTTAACTAAAAATAAAGTAATTCCTCGGGCTGGTCTCTCTGTGTTTCTTTACTGCTCTATAATTCGAAAATTGATTCGAAGATTTTGCAAAATGTACCAATATACAGTGGCTTACAGCTTATTCCGACCAGCACGTAGAAAATACTTTAAGTGCCTATCAAAACTAAACTGAAGAGGACATCAAGATTATTTAAACGCAGTTAACTAGGCTAATGTTTAAACTAATCAGATTTGACTTTATTTATGTTTCCACATTTTTTTAAATATATAAATAAATAAAAATGGAAAACGCAATCAAAAACAATGCCGCAGCTTATTTCGACCAAATACTTTGCTGCTGTGCAATGAACCGTTATGCTGCAATGCAACTGTTATTTCTGTTTCTGAGTTTTGATCATTATATTTGTAACGTGATCAAGATTAGTCTTGCTAGTTTTTCCAAGAACATCGTGGAGAAACGTAAATTTCGAGAAATGGGACCATTTACGACAATTCAACAGCGAGAACTTGTTCTCAGTCACTTCAGAACTGGCTATTCACACAGAATAATTGGTGAGATGGTTGGACTGAGTGGCGGTACAGTGCAGGGCATCATAAACAGATTCATCCACGAAAATATAACGCACGATAAGGGTAGAAAGGCCCCCAACAAGATTTTCAGCACAACTAATCAGCGCCATATTGTCCGAAAAATACGGGAGAACCTGAGATTATCCGCTCGAAAAATCGCCAGTGAAGTGGAAAATGGGGTGGGTAAGTCATGCCACCCGGAAACCATTCGCCGTGTGCTGCAACAACATGATTTTAACGGAAGATATAGCACGCAAGAACCCGTTCATTAACGCCAAGAATAAAATGTATCGTTTAAAATTTGCCAAGAAACATTTGAACAAGGATTCTGGATTTTGGAATATGGCTATATTCACCGACGAATCTAAGTTTAATATTTTGGGCTCTGACGGAGCCTCACATGTTTGGCGTAAGTCAAATATAGGGCTGCAATCAAAACATTTCAAAGTCACAGCCAAACACGGAGGTGATAGCGTCATGGTTTGGGCCTGTATGTCTGCAACGGGAGTTGGCAATCTACAATTCATTGAGACAACAATATATAAGTCGCAATAACTTCAAATTTTGAAATCAAACTTACTTGAAAGTGCGCAAAACCTGGGCATTCGCGATGACTTCCAATTCTACCAAGATAATGACCCGAAACATAAATCGGGTATTGTACAAACATGGCTGATTTGGATTATTGAAAATATGTGGGCCATTTTGGACACAAATATCCGAAAACGGAAAATGTCGAGTAAAAATGACCTCAAAACTGCATTACTCGAGGAATGGGCCAAAATTATCCCATACATTACACAACAACTGGTCGATTCGATGCCTAAGAAACTAGCAATGGTCGTTGATCAGAAGGCGGGTCCCACTAAATATCGAATTTGTTATTTTGTGCCTTCAAATTGAATTAAAATAACCAATTTGTGAACTGGTCGAAATAAGCTGTGGCATTGTTTTATGTTACATTTTTCATTTTTGATTGTTAGAAACTAATAAAAATATGTATAAATAAATGATAATTATGAACATTACACTAACAATCTGCGTTTGAATTATTTTAATATCTTGTTTAGTTTAGGTATTATTGGCAGTTCAAGTTTTTTCTAGATGCTGGTCGGAATAAGCTGTGAGCCACTGTACGTTTCAAACTAAAAAAAATCACTTGCGTTTGCCTAGACTTCTCCTTCATTAATGCTCTTTTCTCTTTATTTTGACAATTTACTTAGGGACTATTGAGACTATTGAGCTATACTAGCGACATCTATACATAGAGATATACTAAATTCCTATTTTTACTGAGCAGTGATCGCAGAGAGCAGTTATAGCAAAGAGCAGTGACTTTAATCACAACTGCGATCGGACTTTCATGCGTTCTAAAAGCTGCTCGCTGCCTAAAATTGCAGTCTTTGATTTCTATTGCTCAGACCATATGCTTACAATGAAACAAATGATGACTGACTTGGCGATGAGCATTCCTGTTAGGAAAAGATGTTACGTAGTATGTAAGTACGTTGCTTGTGTGTACTACTTACGCTGCGTGCTTTACTTCGGCGCTTGCTAGCATAATAATGTGCAATTCGCTTGGATTGTGTAATTTACTGTTATTTTTCCACAAAACCGAAGCGTAATCTTCCTTATCAATCACTCTGTCATCAATATATTTTCGCACTACTTTCTTAGCCGAGGATATAGTTGTCGTTGATGGCTGTACTTTTGAGGCCCATAGCACCGGACAGAGAAGAACAAATGAACAGAGGAGCGGCATAAGAGCAGTGAGTAGTTGAACAGTCTGAGTAAAGAGCAATCACAACGTTCATTGTTCTTTTCAATGAATAGTGTGATTAGTAGCAGTGATCGAAAGAGCAGGCTCATCGCTATCTATACTAAACTTAGTTTTAAAATTTCAAATTCAAGCATACCATTCTCACTTTACAATTTATTCATTTATTTATTTAATAATAAACGTATAAATTGAAATATATAATATTAAACAAATAATGAAAACAAATAGTGAAATAAATAATAATAAAAGAAAGATAGATAGGCTGTGCATAAGGAATATAGGAACAGTGATAAAGCGATTTATGTGAACCTTCATAAAAACAGACAGCGATTCTGAACAAAAGAAACAGAAGAGAATCAAGGATATACCCTCGCAGAACAGCTGCTGAAAGATGAAAGGGAGTGGTAGGACAGAAAAAAATACAGTTATAACGCAAGTACGACCGTGGATGTAAGAGGTAAATTAGAATAGGAGAGGACCATTTATGCCATCATTCTTGAATTTTGGGTTGAATGAATGAAAAAGTTGAAAGAAAACAAAGCTTTAGAATGTAATTCATCGACCTGCTCTTGGTGGTCAAGAGCGAATGACAGGAAGCTGGTTGGATTTACTTTTGACAAAACTATGCTAGTTTTGAACTAAAGAATGTTAAACAAAAGAAAAAACTATCCTGTGAATCATTCTAGCTAAAACAAAGAAGAAGGGAACTGGGGCGGTAATTTGAAGCGCATTTTCGATTTCCGACAAGTTAGAAGATTGAACAGAGCAAAACAATATAGACATAGAGGGACGCGCATAAGCCTTTTGACATAAAGTTTGAAAGTGTCGTGTTCAACCGGTCACAGTAATTGTCTCGGTCAATTCCCCATCACTACTCAATAGCTGTGTGAAAAAATGACTCTGAAAAACGAGCAGAGCAGCTGTCAAAAAAAAAAATCGAGCAAGTTAGAGCAATTAAGAGGCAATTTTCAGAGCTGATCGCTTGTCAAAAGTTCAAATTGTCAATTCACTAATAAAATTTTTTACTTCAGTCAAAATATTTTGTTGAAAGTCGATTCCATGACAGTTGACAAATAGCCGGTTGCTTACCCGAACTGGTTCTATCAAAAAAGGTAGAGCATAAATCGTACTCTAAATTGCTCTAGTTCAACTTGGAGCAGGTTGATCAAACACAAATCAGAGCAACTTCGGGCAATTTAGAGCAGCCGAATTGCTCATGAAACACCTTTTTGCTAAATTATCTGAAGCTAGCTCAACCTAGAGCCGTTCATTGAACACAGCTATTATTTCCCAGTCCTGTCAATCTAAGTTTTGACGGTATGAACAGCATATAATCTGGCATTGTTATGATGAGAAATTACTTTTTTATGTTAATTATCAAAACAAATAAAAAAAATATGTTTTTGCATCCTACTTTTTATTTAAAAAAAAAATAAAAAAATTCTGTTGCTGCATGCTGCTAACCAGTAATGCTAATTATGTTTGAAAAACATCGCCAGTAATAGCTTCAGACGATTTCAATAACTCATAATAGATCACACCTTTCTGATCCCGCCAAACACAGACCATAATCTTGACGTAAGGAAAATTCGCTTTGGATATGCTTAGGTTGCTTTGCTGGCTCATGCAATATTTTTACTTTTAAAGCTTTTGTATTATATCTATTTTTCACAGCCCGTAACAATCCGATGAATAAAAAAATGTTACTTTTCGTCTTTCAAACAGCATTTCGTATATGTTGTTTTGACCTCCTCTCTCTTTCTTTTAATTCATGTTGTACTCCATATGCTTAATTTGAACCATTTTCATCTTCTACAAAGGGAACTTAATAAAAACATGAATAATTACCTCCATTTTCAATTGTGCAAAAGAAACAATTGTTTACATTTAGAACGAATGTTATGCACTCAAAATGCGGACTGACGACCAAGCCTGTCAAATACAAGTGCTGCCAGATGCAACAAAGACAACCAGCAGGATTAACGACATCTACCAAAAACAAGAGTATTAGTAAACATCTCCAGGTCGCTCTCCTTGATCGGTTAATTCAATGCTGCCTCACTGAAAACCTGGACGTGAATTGGTAAAACTTATTGTACTATTATTTAACACAAGTAGCATGAAGTAACCAAGAAATATCTTCCAACAATTGTTTTACAGCAGGTCATAGCATTTGATAGACATTTTGTCAAATTATGCACTTATCAGAAGAAAAAACAAACTACATAATTCAGACAATGTTGCTCTTGCCACAAAACCATGACATCGTTCATTCACGTGTTTCCCACTCTATGTACTAATAGACCATGTCATTATAATAGTACGTTTCGACCGGATGTTATCTTTTTACGCAAAATACTTACTTGTTACGAAAAAAAAACAACGAAAAACTCGACAGTCATCCCATTTTTCCTACTACGAAAATGTATCTTTCAGATTCATTAGATCACGTTTAGACATACAAAAACAAAAAAGAAAAGAATTATTTTTAAAAAAAGACGGGAAAACATTAAATAGCAGAAGAAAAGAAATTAAGAAGAAGAAGAAAACAACGCCAGGTGAAGCTTCTTGAAAGTTTTTTTTTTCTCTTACTATTTCAATTTGTTTTCTTTTTGTCAAACTGCTGTGACAGAGATATTTACGCAAATTTAATTTGAAACTGCGTGAATTGTGTATCGTTTTTGTTGTGATTGGAATCACAGGAAGAAATGACCATTAGAAAAATGGGGGGAAAATATGTTTGATAGCCTGGTGGTGGTGGCTGATTGACTGACTGTTGCTTTAAAGTAGAAAAAATAAACGTTTCACGTCGGCATCAATATAGTCTACAATATTGGATTACATTACATGTTGTTATTTGTTTGTTGAACTTTGTGTTAGTTTTGTTTTAAGATCTATTGAACTGTCCTTCGTTTGCGTTAAGTTGTATGAAAAACGATGATGAAAAATTAAATAGCTTTTGATGGCTTCGTGGCACACTCAATAAAAATAAACAGGACATTGCTCGGTTTTCGCCGAGGTGGTTTATTCCAATGAGCTCAATTTAAATGGCTTTGCCTTGATATATCCAATAATCTGATTGAATTGAATTTTTGTTCCCGTAGAGAGAAATTTAGGAACTCTGGAAGTGAAAACACCTCATAAGCTTTATTTTCATTTGTTTATTTATTTATTTATTTCGCATTTTGAAAGTTTTAATAATCTACTCTACCAAAAAGGGAGACTCAGGTAGCCCAAAAACCAAATTGAGGGGCTCGTTAATCGATCTCCGTTCTTTGATTGAAAAACTTGAGCCTCTGAACTAGCGGCAATTGCTATCGTAAAGTCTGCTAGCGAAATTGCTCGCCAATCGCTACATTTTCGGGTGAAAAGAAGATTTTATTATTTAGGATACGCCGTCTGAAACACAGAAGCGTCTGTTACCTTATGCTACTGTCAAACTTTGGACACATTGGGCGCTGAAAAGTGAATAAATTTTGTGTACTATTCAGATCAAATGCGAATCCTGTGGCAATCTTGAAAACACATAACAACGAAAATTGATGATCTCAACCGAAAAGGAAGAAGATTCAGGCAACACTAAGTTGATCTAATATCAAAAGAAACTGTTGGCGAAACTTTACCAACAGCACTTAATTAAAACTGAAGATTTTAATTTTTCTCCTGCCTTCTTCTGTTGATTTATAGATAAAAAAAATCCATCGCATAAAACGCTCATCACTCATCCATAGCGCCGAGCATCGAAAATCACGGAAACCTACCTACAAAATGTTTAATTTTTCATAATGCTCGTCGAGTGCTTTTAACGATTCATGTTACACGAAACCCAGATACCGCACGTCCATCGCGCAGCACTGCGCGTGAATTTTCTAAAAATAAAAGAGCATAAAAATTGCAAACATCTTTCTTTACTTTCGCTTATCAACAGACGATCAAAATAATTTGTAGTTCATGTAGAAATTTCGGTAAAAGTCCGACAAGCACATGGCTACAGCCGTGGCAAGCGTTTTTTTTTGCCAAAATTAGAGCGCATCAAGCATTGCGCGTTCCGGTCGGTTTTAAAGTGGACCGAGACGAATCTCGCGCGCCTCCGTGACTACCCCAAGAGCAAACCTCCCAGTTTCTATTTACAAACGATAATTTCTTGATACTTTCAATTAACCCGCAAACGATGACAGATTAATGGATCGCATAGTCAGTGTGCGAACGCTGTCGGCCCTAGCTTTTTGATCATCCCAAACCAAACGGCTGCTATATTGCTGCCACTGAACTCTCCAGACGTCTCAAGAATCGAGCCAGGGCGAGATGGCTGAGATTATCTAACGGATTCGATGTACTCAAAGACAGTTGCGAGCAGTGCGAGTCAATTGGAGATCGAAAAGGTGATTTTGCCACTGCGAAGAATTTGTCTGTTGGCTATCTCAATTTCTCTAATGATTGCTTCAACTCAATTATGGATCTTGGTCCGAGAAGTAATGCTCCAAGTTTTCTTTGATGTGCCTTGCGGATTTCGACAACTGCTAACTGCAAAGTCAAGTGCAAATTGCTTTCGGGAGCTATTAATACACGCCATAGCTTTCAGGTAGTTCGTCGAAGAGTGTGATTGATGAAGCTGCTTATGCTTCCTGCACGACCAGCGCAGAGTGCGGAGTATTTCATCGATATTACAGCCTCTGACGCTGGCAGCTCCTTGCGAATATCACATTCTCTGACGCACTTTTTTCCTCGATGGACTTATTTTACTAGAGACTCAAATAATACGTTGGTGGTCGAAAATTAATACTGTCTGTCACAGTCGTGTAATTTTTCAATAATTATATCATTTATCAGTCACCCTGTCAAATCTTGTGATCACAACAAAGCTGTCTGCATTTGGTATCTTCTGAGCTCAAAATAAATGTGATTTGTTTCGTAGTTTTGCTGATTTGATTAGACCAAAAATAGTTTGGTTCGTTGAGTGGGATGCACGACTCTGGTGTCATCGAGAAGACACACAAATCTAATGGAATTTCGAAAATAGTAAAATACGATTGGAATCACACAAAATTGTCATCTTTCGGTCTGAGTCAACGGTGCACGGTTTGTCAGTTCGGCGAAGTGAACGAACGAATGAGTGATTCATGGCCGGGAAATTTCATTGAGTTTTCCGTGCAAAACACAGATAATTATATAATTTCAGTTCATTCATGGATCGGCTCAGACTAGCGACGACATGAACTATGCATACACATGACGTCCCATCGAAATTCGTAATCAGTGGACAAAAAACGAATCCTAATAAAAATTCTCGATAAGATTGGAGACTGGTCGGAGTTTCTTGCGATAAGATTAATAACGCAGTGTCCAGACGTGTAATTGCATGTATGTATAAGTAAGAAGTAACAATCGACAGTTGTTTTGCTGCATTTCGTTTTGCAGTTACAAATTTATCTCAATTGATAAAAATACGTTGTTTTTTAATTAGGAAAGTGAAACTCGATATCATGGAATCCTGCACTATGCCTATAATCAGTAAGTAATGAAGGACGAATTGTCTCACTATGAAGGGATATGGGAAGGGATATAAATTAAAATATAGATCACCTTAGAATTGAAATTTACTCAATCTGATACGAAATCGCCATTTTTCTTTTCTAACCTCATTCAACAATAGTTCCTTGATTACCTTATCCTTTTTGCATTGTCCTCTTTGCCAATTAAAATCTGTCCCTAATATAAACAATGAAATACTTGGCGTAATCCTATTTAATATTCCCTCTCACAATACCAATGTTCACACTGTCCCCGTTCCCTACGCCCAATATGACTTGCACCACCCTCAGGTTTCAGACGCACTTTATGTTGATCTTCAGACCAGTAGAATTGCTTCTCGAGCCGTACGCTTTAACTACCATAAAGTAGACTTCGTTGGTTTGACGGTAGAAATCAACTCCGTTAACTGGTTCTCTTTTTCCCGCTGTTGACGAACTGGTCCTCAAACATCACAATTGCCTGCTTCACTCCTTCCAGCCAATCTTGCAAACCCAATGACGCCCCTTGGTTTTGACATGATTTAGCGCCCACCCTCAAAGCTAAGGAAACAGTTTGCTCTCAAAAATCGGTTTTTTAATTAAAATATTTTTTTGAGCTAGGAAAAAATTGGTACACATTAAATACAATTTACAATTGAAGAAATGGCTCGAAGGAAGGAGTAAGTGGGTTGCCTTTCTCTTCTTTATCGCTATTATAATGGTCTTTGCTCTAATGAAATATCAAGTCTGCTCCCTTGTAGAGCTCCTCCTACGCGCAACACCCGAACCTCCCAACGCGCTCACTCTCATACCCTTTCGATCAGTGCCAGTCGTACCGTCAAATTTCACGATTCTTTCTTATCTAGGTCAATATGATTATGGAACAATCTACCATCTACTGTTTTCCCCGTCGACTATGAGTCACAGTTATTCTAACAAATCGTGCACCGCTATCTCCTGCATACTCAACTCTTCCTTTCTCCCTTTCCTTAAATTTCCTTCCGCCAAGGCTGTGCTATAGCATAATAGGGCATCCTCTGAGCCTTGGCATCATCATAGAAAAAAAAGTTAGTTGAAACGGACACTGAGGCCTATTATCAGGCATCAACATTTTGGAAGACCATTGGACCAACTGCGTTGATCTAGAAGAATATCTTGAAGAATAAAATCATTGTCACATAGAAATTGTTAGATACCATCCTTATTGAAGCATGTAGTACAGAAGAAATCGCCGAACTGCGGCGCATCGGTTTGGTATGCAGGCGTATTACGTAGCGAGCCAGGAATAGACCGGGAATGGCTGAGCTATCTGCTACGCACATTGAGGCAAAGAGGAAGCTGACCAAGGCCATCACGACGAGCAAACGTGCCAAATCGGAGGTTTTTTGCGTTGAGGTCAACTCAGACCCGGCTACAAATTGGTTCCTCGCAGACTTGGCTGCATGTGACTTAGCACTCTCATGGATCCGATATCCATGGAGCGTATCGTTGGTTCGCTGTTCCCAGCGCATCTGCCAAGGACGGATGGTCCTATCATCGTCAACCAGTCGGACAAAGAGCTTAACAGTGTAGTGTCCAAGATGAAGAACCGGAGGGCCCCGGGTCCTGATGAGGTACCGGTTGAAGCTCTTAAAGTCGTGGCGGAGAGTCAATCGCGTATAATATTGGATTTATATAATTCATGTTTAGTTCCGGGGTATTCTCGTCGTGATGGAAAGTATCTCGGCTGGTACCTGTAAATAAATGGAAAGGTTACCTGGGCAATCCATCGGCATACCACCCGCTGTGCATGTTGGACACTGCAGGGAAGCTTCTCGAAGGATTGCTCGAGCCGCGACTGTTGTCAGCAAAGAGATCAGCTGGTGATCTTTCTTGCAGGCAGCACGGCTTCCGGAAAGGGCATTCGAAAATCGATGTCATATTAGAGGTTGTTGGGGGTGTAGCAAGAGCGGTTGAGGCATGTCAGCTGGTAACGTTTGACGTGCAAGACGCCTTCAACTCCGCGAGGTGGACGGACTTCCTCCGAGCCCTTGAGCGGAGGTTTTGCGTCACTGGCTACCTGCTAGCCATGATGCGAGACTACCTTAGGGACCGATGGTTGCTCTACGATACTGAGGACGGATTTAGAAGGAGGACTATCACCTCAAGTGTGGCATAGGGTTCGATCTTAAGACTTGACCTCTGGAACATCATATACGATGATCTGCTGCGCTTGGAAATGCCTACGGATGTATTCCTAGTAGGTTACGCTGCTGACATCGCAGCTGTAATCACTTCAAGATCTGCCGATTTCGCTCAGCTAAAATTTAAACAAATCATGAGGAGGGCGGATCGGTGGATGACTGAGCACGGCTTCCAGCTGGCAGTCTCAAAGACAAAGGTTGTCATGCTGACGAAGTGGAGGATATCAACTTTCCTATCCATAACAGTTGGCTCCGTCGGGATCCAGACCAGCAAGTCGGCCTGGGAGTGACCCTCGATAAGCTGACATATTGGGATCATATACGCAGGGCATGTGACAGTGCTCGAATAGTCGTCACTTCGCTGGGTAGACTAATGGCCAATGTTGGCGGACCCCGTGAGGTGGGACGGAGGCTGCTGATGCTGATGGCCAATTCCATCTTGCTATATGGAGCCGAAATTTGGGGAGATGCGCTTCGAACTGAGAAGTTCTGGAAGCGCATTGCCAGTGTCCAGCGCAGGGGTGCCCTTCGCATTGCCTGCAGCTCGGACACGGTCTTGGAAGAGGCTGTAATGGATATATCGGAGGTATTCCCGATCGATCTGCTAGCGCGATAACGTAAGGAAGGGTACCTATTTCACTCAGAGCTGGACAGAATCCTTTTTTTACTGACTCAAACCTCACATACCCCGTGGTGGTAGGTCACCCGGTGATCTGGTAAGTAGGTAGTAGCAGACAATCATGATGACTTTTTTAAAATTTTGAGATTTCGCTCTACTACCAATCTGCTATTAATCATGCTTTCTGCGTCTAGTTTGCAAGCGTCGAATCATCTATCTGCTCTAATTTACCTAAACGCTTTTAGTCTTATGCCCATTTCATGCCAAAATCCCATTATTTCCCCCATTCCATGTTCCTTTATCATACCACTGCTTCTAATCTACGATATATTTGCGAAATCTTTTCAAAATACTTTTCCTCCTTTTTTCCCCAATGCAATTCAATCTCATCCTGTAGTAAACTTACTGAAAGAGTTTTCCACAATATGCTGCTTCTTGTCCTCCTTCCTTTCTTTGCTTCTGAGCAACTTTCATCATAGGTAGATCTCCCACCTATAATCTTATATTCTTCATTAAATTGATTGCTTCTGCTTAAGACCAACTGATACATGTGGATGCAGTATATGTCAACTTTTCAAAGGCTTTTGATTCTTTTGATCACAGAATTATCCTTGCAAAGCTTGTAGGTTATGCATAGGGTATCTAGTCTTCCTTTTTAATAGATTTCGTTCTATGTTTCTGGTCGTATATGTGCTGTAACTGTGAATTCCATCACCTCTTTTCGTTGGTCTCCGCTTTCTGTAGTTTTTCAGGGTTCAATTTTCGGTCCATTATTATTCCTAGTTTTCATCAATGATCTTGATGTCTTGAAAGTGCTCAGAGTAATTGAAACGATCGACGATTGTTTCCAGCTGCAAAATAATCTTTGCAATCTGTACAACTGGTGCTCTGAGAACTCACTTACTCTGAATAAATCTAAATGTCATCAAATGTCTTATGCGTATACAATGTTTCTGTTGAGAAACACTGAAATATCCACATTAATTTTAGTTAATCTGAGTCTGAGTCTGACTTATACTAGCTCACACAATACATTTATACTAGTTTAGTGCAGTTAAGTAAAATACAAAAAAAAATCTGTAATAAATCAGCCTTAAACCACACTCAAAAAAATTTTGGATGAATTTTACCCTTGCAATAGTAGGAAACTGGTTTCCTACTATTATAGATGTAAATTTACAAAAGTGCGTACAAAGAATATTTTACGTCTTAAATGTGTAATTTTTTGTACGAGCAAATTGTTTAATTTTACCCTAAAAAGACATAAATTTTGGACGAATACGCATGAAATTCATGTAGCAACGGCTACTTTTTACGAGTCTTTTAGGATAATATTTAGGACACAATTTATTCATGAATATCCTTCTCCCACACACTTAAGATAGGGAAGTGCTATAACATACACTACTACTCCAAAATTAAATATCATTATCAAAAGACTGTAAATAGGTCACTTTAAATGTGAAATATAAAAACTTGTTGCAATTTTTTTAAGTTTATAATTTATTTTAATTTTATATATACACATATGTACTACACCTAATTAGCTTATAGCTACACTTCTAATTAGCTTATAGCTACACTTCTACACTTATTACACGAAAAGAAAAGACTACACTTCGCACTTAACTCCTGCTATTCAAATGTAAGCAACGATCGCGAAATATCAGACTCGTGCAGTCACAATGTTACATCAACAATAAGTGAAATTCGAGCAAATGATAGTTTTACAGCTTTTGTGTAAATGAGAGTAGCGAAGTAGTAAATTTACACTCATTTTGCTAATGTTTACAAAATACTATTTATTATTCAGTTGATTTGGCGTAAAAGCAAAAAATGCACATCTAATGTGTAAAAAAAATGGTGATTCGTTATTTTAAACAGAAAAATGAATATATTTCCTATTATCATAGAATTAATTTTAGACTCACTTTTTAGAGTGCAGTTAGCACCGGCGTTTTATTATACAAAAGTTTACCTACATATTTTTACTTTCTATGTGGACCTTCTATTAAGGCCACTGTCAATTTTAAAGACCTTGGTGTGTTTCAAATGTGTCAAATTTGGCAGGCATATATTTATGTAATTACCAAGGCCTATCGTCGTCTAGTTTTATCGTTAGTTGTTCCGCTTCTTTTAGTAGTGTCCCTGCTTTTAGTAGTTCCCTTGATCTGTTTTTCTCATTTATTTATCCTAGAATATTATTGTCAAATGTGGCCTGTTAAAATAAATTTGAGTAAATATTATAAAAACTTTGCGATTTGCATTAAACTATAATCTTCGATGTCCAAGTGCATGTCATTGCATTTTTCGAATAAATTTGCCTACATATACCTTTGAATTTAACACAGAAGTTACGCGAGTTCTCCGTCGAAAACGAATTCGGGTATCCAAAACAGTCTGAAATGAACATTCGTCAACTACCAGTTTCCGGCAATAAACATTGGGCACATTCTACACTGACGCCGTCTCTCTAGCTTTATCAGCTTAATTACATTGTTAATTCATATCGATGTCGGTGCTGACAAACGATTAAGATATTGTTATTAATGTAGCCATTTCACCTTAAAGCACAGACTGCGGTAAACATCCTGTATATAGCCACATCTAATCACTGCATTGCAACCCTATGCGTTGCTTCGCGTCGCCGTTATAAATAACTAAAGAGGCGCCTCTGTAAAAATTCTTTTTTTACAAGCATATCGATCAGTTTTTTTTTCTCATGTTTGGCGAAACGCAATGGACACGAAAGAATTTCGCGACAATTGAAATTCCATAGTCAATCAATCAAAATTTCTGTATTGATAATCTTATCATACTATTGCTTAGTCTGCACTTTTGTTGTTTCATGATCGGCTGCGATTGATTTTTTTTCCCAGTGGTCTTATTTGCAAAAGAAAACTTGATGAATCTTGCATTTTAGAGTTTAAGATTTTTTCGGAATCATTGAATTCGATTGAATTTCGTTGCGCAATCACAATTGAATCATTGGTATGTGGTGAGCCATTCAGTTTGGGATAAGAAAGTTATTGAAGTATTGCTGCTGGCTCTGCAAAAGTTTGAATTTTTGCTTTCATTGCTAAGAAAATGTGACTATGTTAAATCGTATGCGAATAAATTTAAAATTATTTTTTATTGTTTGTTCTCTAAATAATCCTAGCTTGCCTTACTGTAAAATAGCCAATATAGTAACATTTTCAATTTAGTAGCAATACTATAGCCTGCTATATTTTAAAATTAGAGCGTAGCTATTGGCTGTGTCATTTATTTTTGTCTAGCTTGTACAGTTGCTGGACATTTTGTGGCTTTAAAACTAAGTGTAATCTCTCAAACTTTACTCCAAATCTTCAAATTTTTAACTTAAATCTTTTGAAAGAAGTCTATCGAAAATCGTTTATTTCTGATCACGGTAAATGTCTAGATTATGGGATCGTGAATTGGTAAGTGGTGAAAAGGGGTGGAGGCGGTGAGGCCTTGCCCAGTTTCTAGAACCAGTAGCAGCCATCCCGGCGGTGGTACATTAGTTACCTGTCAGATTGCAAGTCGTGACCGGCCTTCTATATGACGGCCAAGGTAAAACCCTGGCCGTGATATAGAAGGCCGGTCGCGACTTGAGTCTGACAGGTACTAATGTACTTTTATTGGTCGAATTGGTCGAGAAATGTACGTCGACTGGTCGAAAAAAGGTACATTAATCCCGCCATCTTGGTACGTTAATTGCTTTTCCCACTGGCCTTCTATATGACGGCTAGGGCACAGCGTAAGAAGTTAGTTCCTAACCAGCGTGTCAACTCCTTCTATTTTCCAAAAAAAAAAACACTTTGACTTAGAAGTTGCGCCTCCATTTACGCAAAGAATTCGCATGGAACAGAAAGAGATGCAAGATAAGATTCGACAACTACATACTCAGGCTTGCTCTCATACGGCTCCTCTCGCAAAAAATACCAGCACACTCTCATTGCTTTGACAGAAAATGCATTGCGTAAATGGAGGCGCAATTTCAAGGTCAAAGTTGTTTTTTTTTTGGAAGAGGCGCCATTGTCGCTTGAAGGAGTAATGGCAGCCTTTGCAGTTCAGGGAACCCGAATATTGCTGACAATTGATTCGTTTGAGCCGTGCATTGGGAGAAAAAAATTCCTCTCTATGACAATGCGCTGCTTCATATCACAAAAGCCGTAAAAAATATTTGGATACGCTCGACTGGTATTTTTTTACGGGCTTGTACGCTTCTGGGAGAAGGCGTAGACACTCGTGCTGTATGATTTGGGCGGTGAAAGTTACGTCCTGGTGCTGTCTAGCTCATATCAACAATGTAAATCTAACTGTCAGTGTAATACTCCCGAGTGCACTCCTATCTTCTTTTTTTTGAAGTACTAACTACGCGTCGATTTCCTCCATCATTCTTCTTTCAGGAGGATGGTGTTTTTACTAATGTTCGAAGAACATTAGTATTAAAATCGATTCGGCCAAAAATTCATATTTATATATATATATATATATATATATATACATATTTATATATATATTTATATACATATTTATATATATATATATATATATATATATATATATATATATATATATATATATATATATATGTATATATATATATATCTATATCATCAAAAAATTTCAGTTAGATAATCTCAGGAACGCGCCATCCGATTGAGCTGAAATTTTCAGGATACATTGGTGTATATGCAGAATAGGTCCAGGTCTCACTAAATGTCAATTACTGTTAACCCTTTGGCGCCGGCGGCCATTTTAGTGATATTTTTAATGTACCTATTATTCCGTACACAAATAATTTTTGCAAAAATAAAGTTGACGAAATAAATTTCAAACGAGTTTTAAATGCGAATCGGATAATGTTTCGGAATTTTTTAACCCCATGTGTGCGCTAGGTGTCTAAAAAGAGAACGGGAAAATTTGAAAATTTTTAAATTGCGATAACTTTTGGCAGAGCTATTCAATTATTACGAAATTTTCAGGACATATTGGTATTATTTATTTGTAAATTTTTGTAGCTTTTAATGAGCGTGCTGGCAACCCTGTAGCTAAGGCAGGCACTGAAAGTAAAAACCTCCAAATCATCGTCTCTCTTGAAAAAATGCCGTTTCTTCAAAAAAAGCCACTCATATGGAAATCTTATGTTTTGTTTATATAGCCAGAGTAAAAAATTTGATATGGTACAACGGGCACGCCTGGTAACCCTTGCTCAATTTACCTATGTTTTTAGCATCAAAAATTTCTGTTCACGGAAACTCACGATCCGATAAGCAGAATTAATTGAGATTTACAGAATGTACTGGTCTTAAGTAAGACTAGGTCTGATAGAAGTGGTTTTGAAATGTGGGCGATTCTGTGCCAGTGGTGCCATCTTGAAAAATCACTAAAAAAGTTAACTGCTTTTAGCCCTATAAATTTTTATTCAGTCGTTCGATTTCGACGAAATTCACACAGTATCTGAACTTAACTTTAAACCAGGATTGGTTGAAATTTGGTCGAAAAATTCGGTTATGATAATTTTTGAGCGTTAAATTTTGAAAATTCGTTAACGAAAATGAAGCTTTTTGCCCTATAGCTTCCAGTACAGTTGTGGTATCATAACGAAATTCATATGGCAAATTGATCTTATTGTAGGCAATATTCAGTAGAAATTTTAGTTCAATAAAGTGATAGAGTAGCCAGCTATGGTTGTTTTTGTATTTTTTTGGCATACCTTTAGTAAGCGGTTTTAGCATAGAATTTTCAAATCGTAGTGATCTTATAGTGAAAATAAACACCAAATATTATTGTAAGATCTAGAAAATTTGAAAACTTTTGCGAATGGTAACCCGAAATTTATTTGCATCCCTATAACTTCCTATGCAGTCATCGGATCAATACGAAATTCGCAGAGCTGGTTGACTTCAACGTAAGGCAGATGCGACATATTTTTGGCTTCGGTGCTAGTTAAGGGCTGCTAGCACTTGGCTTTTTTGTTATTTTCGTTCCAATAAATACTTGCATTAATTAAGTATTTTCATCGCAAACATTTGCAATGAAAATAAGTAAACATTGTTGAAATTTTCTAACCTCTGGACATTTTTTGGATGGCAACCCTAAACACCTTTCTACCGCAGTAACTTTCGATGAAGTCACCGAAATAAAAATTAGCTTAGATTCTATTATTACTTAGGATGTATTAGTTTTAAGTAGGAAAAGTAAGTAGTGGTAGAATACACACTCAAAATCTGCACAAATCCTCTACTGTTCTTCGAACATTAGTTTTTCTAGCGGTTCTGATGTGCTAGGGCTTTTTTAGTTTAAATATTTACTTAGTCATTCCACCAACCCTGACGAGTGTAAAACAGAGGTATCGTTCAATCTTTCTCATTCTCTTATGACTGTCTCCTGGAGCTTTTTTGCACATTAAAATGTAGTATTTTACTGTAATCTTACAATTTCAAAGAATCGAATGCATCAATGAATCATTACCATCAATCCTTAACAAAACAAACAAACAAAAAACTACTAATCATAATCCGTTATTCAGTCACAATAACGTTACATTCATAGAAGATACTAAATTAGATCCCGTAGATGATTAGATCCTCATCACACAGTCGTATAACTTTTGATCTTGTGGTAACCGGAAACAGTGAAAATACATCAGCAGCACCAGCAACACCATCATCATTCAGAATTTTGAATGGCCATTTCGTTGCCGATTGCCAAAACTAATTGGCACTCGAATCACTCAGAATAGGTACAGGGGCCTCGGGGAGATTGGCATTGTTGCGTATATGAATGTTTATTTCGGTAAGCGTGCAACATGATGAGTGTCACGGCGTAAAGAGCCATGCTAAGCGGTAAATGTGTAATCGTAGCAAAGAAATCTTACTATTAAGCGAAAGAAAACGCATGCGTCAAGGATTTTCAATTCATTTTCAATGTATTATTCATTTGATTTTTATTTAGTTAATTTTCAATTATACAGTCAAACTACCCAATTAAAAATATATGTACGAAGACATGTCAAAATCAGTTACTTGTGTTTTAGGTTATCCTTTGATTCCTTTGAATCCGTCAAAGGTTCTTAATATAGCGCTTGTTAAGTTTCCGCTTGGTCCCATATGAAATTCTCTGATTTGGCTGATTTGACATTTGGCCGTAAAATCGTCTGTTCAAAGTGTTTCCATTGATCGACTTGAGCTTTTGAAAGTAGCGCCAGAAAATAAACGCAATCTGAACGTCAGGAAATTGAAAAATGATGACGAATATTCAATGAAATATGCTATTTTCAGAGAATTTTTTTTGAACCTGCTGCATGTACCAATCCTGCAATAATTACGAAAGCATTCGCAAAAAAATGAGCAACATCTCTCACGTCTAGACCTTAGGATCTCTGCCTACTTTCATCTATTCGTATCCGTATTCGCTTGACTAGAAATAGATATGAGAACTAAGATATGACGTTTTATTGCTCTGGATAGATTTCCGAAAGAGATGTCGTTTCGGGCTGTGCCAACATGTTACGGTTCCGTTTTGGTCGTGTCAAGTCGTCACCGCTAACGTTTGCTTGTATCAACGTTTCTAGACAGATACATGCAAGGATGTTTGTATATGTGCATATGCAGATGTTGATACCTTTAAGTACATTATAAAAGTAGTGGCGAACCGCAGCCGGCTGACTGGCTGGCTGGCTCCCTTGGGTCCCACAGTGGTTTTATTTTTGACAGACTCTTGATGAACACGAACATTTTTCTTATTTATGTGTTTTTATTTTTAGCTTAGGTGGCTCTGTATTAAAAACTACAAAATCAATCTTAGATTGCTTGTTGTTTTCTCTTGTCTGTTATGTGTAAAAAGACACGATGGGCGCGATGCAGGGCGACATTATTTTCGGTTTGGTGAATGCGCAAGAGGGAAAGGGTGTGGGCAGCTGGAAGACATGTCGAAATGCTCGTAGAAATAACAACAAACGAAGATTTGTGGAGGAATCTTCTTGACATGCCCGCCATTGAATTGACATTCCAAACCGTTAAAATAGGTCTACAAGGAATATATCATATGATATATTGTGTGACATGGCGCTAAGACTCGAATATGGGCCGATGGATTTTCAATAAATATTGTCAGGAGCTGATACAATTGCATTGAAAGCTTGGTGTTTCAGTGCACTCTATATCGTATTTTAGCCTAACGGTTTCAGAAATGAAAACCAAATTCCTCAAGCTAATATTCGAGTACCTCTAAAATTTTAAATAGAATCTTAGATTCTAGAACCATAGAATCATTTGTCGGTAAAATTTCAAAAATGTATGGATATATAAACGCTCTTGACTAAACGTTTCAAAACGCACTCGAAAATCCTCTTCAAACCGCTATATCCACTCATACCAATCACCACCAAATGATACAAATACAACAAATATGGGCGTGTGTCAATATCTGTGAAAAACGAGTGCTAAACCATATTCGATGCCGAATTCAGTACGCCGCCGATAAATCGAGAGTAAATAAAAATTGTTTGTTTATTTATAATAAAACACTAGTCGGCCAGTTAGTTAGCTAAGTCGGCTGGCTGGCAACTAAGCCGCCAGAACTAGTATCTAATTGACGGCCGTTGGTACATCGAATTTATTGAGGCTGCCGGATCTAATTTCGAGGGAATTATCGGTCATTTGATGAGATTACTAAGCGGAACTAATCGAAATCGCTACAGTTTCACAATTATTATTCATTGTTTTATTAAGCTGAGAAACTATTTATGGATAAGATGGAATAGGAGAGCGAAAACATTAATCGCTCAATTAACGAAATAGTTAAGAGCTTGAAGATCGTTTGAGTGGATGTTCGTTCACACCGGGTGATTTGACGTAATAAATTTATTTAGAATGAGAAATGGATGATGGCTGGTGGAGTTGTAGGATGAGTGAAATAATATACATCGTCTGGATTAAGGAAGTTACTATGTATTGAAGATTTAGTGAAATTTGATTTTGTAGAATTTGATTAAGTCGATTTACTGTTCTTCGAGTACAATTTAAAAACAAGACAGTTGTTACAATAGAAGTTGAGTTGAGTTTAAAAATCAATAGCCTAAATCATACATTTATTCTACTTGTAAGTAAGTGTTGTATTTTGTGTCGTATATTTTGGGTACATCGTAGATTATTGTGCCTGAACAATGAACAATGTCGCAAAAACAAGTGATTAGATTACGGATTAGATAGATATGATAGGAAGATATTAATGTATGAAATTTCTACTGCGCTCTCGACAGTGGTTTCTTTTGTGGTCTCACCGGCTCCTGAGCCGGTATGATCATCAATACAAAAATGATTTTTTTCTTCTGTATGGCAGGGCTTTTTCTTCCGAGCTTTTCATACCGCTTATCCTAAAGATTGCAACATTATTCAGAGGTGATAGTTTTGGCTTTTTCAATACAACCGCCGAACAAAACATCTTTGTTATCCCAAAACTCTAACTCTATCTCTCTCTGGCAAAAAGACATGGAAAATCGTTTTTAAAAAAAAAAAATAAAAAAAATAATAGGAAATCCAAACAAGCTTGAGTAAAACGCGTTCGAATGCGTTTTTAGTCCATGGATAGCAAATATGGCATTCATCTTGCGCAACGCTTTTTCATGCCTAATTCTCGTTCTGCATGCGTTTTTACAGTGAATACTTTATACGTTGCTCCTCTGAAGGTGCTATTTTCATTCGAAAAATTAGAGTTAAAACAGCGTATTCTCTAAACTTTGCAGACTGTTCCTCGTATTCTGCAAAAGCTGGTTCCTCAAGAAGCTTAGCGAAAAATCTTGCTTCAGCAGCTCTTCTACGCGTAGTTTTATATCGAGGTTTTATATAGCGTCTTGGTAACGAAACAGTCGTGAGAACTTTGTCTTTAAGTTTTTGTATATTTTGTATAAAGATTACGCCTTATAATTTGGGCTTCCAAAAAAAAGTTCCCAAATTTTCTCCCAGAATTTCAAATTTGGTCGTCGAAGAAGTGATGAAAGTTTTACCCCAGAGTTTAAAGGATCACCCAAATTTAAGCAAGGTTCTTAAATTTTTTTTATCAAAACATCCGTGATTTAGAGAATTAATGTTTATTGTTTAATATCTCTTTGGAATATATAGGAATGCTATAGACAAAGAAGCACTGGTTGTGACTGTGATGGCATTCCCGATGGTTATGCCATTTTTCCCTCCCTTGTGAGTTTTTCTATCCATTATTTTTTAAGTATACTTTAGCCTTTCGGAAATTTCTGTGGTAATAGTATATTGCAAACATTTCATCAAGTCTGCTGGCCACGTCGTTATTCTCAACTACCGTTTCATATATTTTCTTCCCCGCGTTAGCAGATTTTTCGAAAGCATTTTATACAACAAGCGTAATCACCTCGCAGAATCCTTTCAAACATTAATAGCATTTTTAGTCAGAGGAGGCCGACTATTACTAACTTTATATCGTTCATCGCCACTGCTTATATACTTTAGATCAACAAACAAGCAATGTTTTACAAGGACTTTTCCATAATTGTTTCATTCTGTTGATCCCAGACTACTCCCAATGCAGCTGGAAAACAACGGATCTACCAACTTCCACTTTGATTGGTTTTCTTGTCATGCATATGGAAGCATCTGTGGAATAACTATCAATAGGGCAACTTCCTTCCTTACTGGGCTTAAAGTTCCAGAGAGATCTATTCTCGGTCTACTTCTGTTTTTCCATTTTTATTAATGGCCTCACTTTTTCGATAAGCACATGTTGTGTTTTTTATGATGACGTTACGTTTGTATTAGCTCGAAAAATTCAGTACTGAGAACTGTGTTTTCCTGGAGCTAGTGTTTTCAGGATTCTGGCTCCCCTCTTCTGTGTAGGCGATGTTTTTCAGCCCATCTCACTTCTCATTTAAACCTTGAATCCTCTCGTAAAGTAGATGCTATGCAATGTACCGTTAGCTGTCATTGGCTTTAGTTCCGCTCGTTTGAGTGATTCCAATTCCTCCAACGTACTATTAGTATGTTAATCCTAAGTTCTCTGTGAAAGTTCGAATTCTTAGCAGATCATGGATTTCTGAAAATATTTCTTGGAGCAAGATTTTGATAGATTTTTTTCCCCCTAGTGTGGATGGCAAAAAAAATCTGCTAGCCAGATTCCCGGGTGAGGTATGTGAGGTTTGACTCACAAAAAAAAAAGACCATCTACAAGCCCACGAAGTTCCAAGTCGGGACCCGCCTAAGCACTGCTTCCACCTGGTCTTGCTGACTCACCCATTGGTAACTACCGACTTCAAGAACTACCATAGCTTATGGGTCGGTAAGGCGGCCCTCTTCCCGCTTGAGACTGCGCGCCAGTTATCCTCGTTTCGCAGCATTGCATCCACGGTAGTCTCAGGCGTTACCTGGTCGATCGTGCGCTCAACGGTGCGCCTCAAACTTACGAAGCGACTGCACATAAAGAATGTGTGCTGAGCATCGTCGAACTCAGTCACACAGTACCGGCAGTACGGTGTGACCACCTTACCCATTCTATTCAAGTATTTCCTGATAAAAGTTTACCTCTCCGTGAGGTAAAGGCTCAATAAGACCAATTAGCTTAGCCGTCCAGCGTCGTTTATCATTTTCACTTCAACGTTGGTGCCAAAGTTGGCGTGCGTCAAAGCCTCAGTTCTGTCCAGCTCTGAGCGAAAGAGGTACCATTCCTTGCGTTGTCGCGCTAGTAGATCGATCGGGATTACTCCCGATACAACTATCACAGCCTATTCTGAGACCGTGCGGTAGCTACAGGCGATTCACTAGACACCCCTGCACTGGACACTGGCAATGCCTTTCTGGAACTTTCTAGTTCGAAGCGCATTTCCCCATTTCGGCACCATATAGCAAGATGGAATTGGTCGTTACCATCAGCAGCCTCTGTCTCGTCTCACTGGGTCCGCCAACGTTGGCCACTAGCCTACTCAGCGAAGTGACGACCATTAGAGCCCTGTCACTTACCCTGCGTATATGATCCCAATACGTCAGACACCTGACCGACTTGCTGGTCTGGACCCCGACGGAGCCAACTGCCATTGGTATGACGGTTGGTATCCTCCGCTTCGTCCGCATGACAATCTCTGGCTTTGAGACTGCCAGCTGGAGGCCGTGCTCAGTCATCCACCGACCCACCCTTCCATAACTTGGCTAAGTCTAAGTTGAGCGATATTGGCAGATCCAGAAGTGATTACAGCTGCGACCTGATCAACGTAACTCACTTAGAACACATCCGCAGGCATTTCTAGGCGCAGTAGATCATCGTACATGATGTCCCAGAGGTCAGGTCCTAAGATCGACCCTTGTGCCGCACCTGAGGTGACAGGCCTCCTTCTGACCCGTCCTCAGTGTCGCAGAGCAACCATCGGTCCCTGAGGTAGTCCCGCATCATGGCCAGCAAGTAGCCAGCGATACGGAACCTCCCCTCAAGGGCCCGAACGATGTCCGTCCACCTCGCCGAGTTGAAGGCGTTTTGCACGTCAGGCGTTACCAGCAAGACGACTGGTCTGGCTTGATGACATGCCTCTTTCGCTCTTGCTACAGCCCCAACAACCTCTGAGATGGCATCGATTGTTGAATGCCCTTTCCGGAGCCGTGCTGCCTGCAAGAAAGATCAACAGCTGATCTCACTACTGACAGCTATCGCGTATTATATGCATAGAGTTGACATGTGTCATCGGCGTGTGGGGCTGCTTTAGCGTTGGGCACATTGAAAGTCCCTACAGTATGGTAGAGACTGGTGAACCTTGTGAGATTTCAGCATCTATTGTCCGCATTATGGAGAGGTGCTTGTTAGCTCTTACACTTTTAAGTATTTAGGCCAGAGACCCATGCAATGAATTGTATGAAGACTAGTGGTTTTTGGATTACATGCAGTTTGAAAATTAGTCTTTCAGGCCAGACTTTATCAAACGATTTGGATCGTTGATTTTCTAGAGTACACAAGTGAAGCGTCTTTCTTGCTAGCTGCAGTTTAGTGAAATGTAGTGGCTTGCAGCCAAATTATTCCTCCAGAATGATGGATATTTCCTCAATTATGTCATTAAGCCGGCTGAGAAGAAGACGCTCAGGAGGCTAATTGCTCTTCAATTTTATTGCAATTTTTATACTTGCTTGGCTGCGGTACCATAGTTATAATCGCTGTCTTGCAGACCACAGGGAAGCTCTTGGATCCCAAGGTACCGTTAATTATGTCTTTCAAGGTCTTTCTGAGTTTTTCGTTGGCGCGTACATAAGGATTTGCTCCATTACCTCGACAAAGGCTTCTTCAGCGTTGTCAAACTTTAGCATATGTGGCATCAGTAATTGTCGTCGCAACAATATGTTTAGAGTGATAGTCCCGAAAAATATTTCAAGCATCTCCAAAATCACATAGTGCATTGCTATTCTCCCATTAATGCAACAAAATCTCACATACAACATGACTTTATTATTCTTCAACTTTAATGTGATGGAACAAACTCGTAAGCAAATATTTTAACCCCTGAATATCTTTAAATTATTAAATAAATCTGAGAAATTGAGAATTCAATCTTAAAGCATTGGATCGGAGTAATTAAGTAACAACTCGCCATCCAAAGTAAGGTTAATTGCTATAATTATTTGCTTATTTGCATATTTGAATAATGGAGTGTTGGGTCCCCCAAAAGAAAAACCAAGAATAAAAAAAAATTAAATTAAAAATTGCTGGTAGAGACAAGGATTTTACAGGTTATTTTCAAAAATGCGAAAAGAAATTTAAATCAATTTTTTACAAGCATCTTCAAAATTTATATTTACATTGATGCAGATGCATTCAAATCAATAAAAATCTTTATATCTTATATCTCTTTTAAGTAAAGAATGATCCAATAAAACTACCACATATTAGACTAATTTACTTCTATCTCCAAATTTACATTGGTACCTACCCATATGTAAGTATTTTTCTTAACACATAAACCAAACAAACTTTGACTCATAAAATGTACTTAAATACGCCCAATTTAGATTACGCTTACATGCTTACATACATACGATTTTCCCAGAAAACAATTCGACAATTTGTAAGCAAGATGACATGGTCGCTTGGTCGGCGTTTTAAAGATACGTATAATAATTTATGATGGCAGTGGATACTTTTTGGAAATAATACCAAAACGTGAAAATATTCGAGACGGCAATGGCAATGGCGATGACAACAAGACAAGACAAGACGTTTGAGCTTGGCTGTGAGAACAAATTTACCTCTTGTAATTTACTGCCTTTCGATGTGATTGTCAAAAATATGCTTATGAACAGAAGTTGCATATCAAATGAGCGAATCCTAAATAATTTACGGCAAAGGGTAAAAGGCAGAGGCAAATGAATAATCATCGAAAATTGAAGGAATACGATTTCGGGAAATTCAACGTAGTTTCGCAAAACCCGATTCGCGTATGTCTTGGCTATGAATTGAAGCACCATCGAAGCGAACAAAGCTGCCGATGTAATTATAAACGTGTGTTTCAGATCTGGGTCAAGATCGAAGCTGAATTCAATAAAAACGGTATGTAAAAGCTGTTACATATGTCTGATTAAAATATCGGACCTTTTTAATGCAAAACACGATCAAGACCACTGTCGGCTATATTCTTATGTTCTGATCATAGCCGCAATAAAGTCGACGTCACCGTGCGAGCTTAGTAGCGATGATTCAGACGGCGACTAACCAAAACAACGTGGTTTTCATGTTTACGACAAGGATCTGAAGTGAATTTTAAATTTCTCGTGGCAATGTGCTCACGAGACCTGAAATACTAATAAAATGAAAAACGTCAAGCGACGCCGATGATCTTCTACACTGTACGGGGGTGGATGTTGCCGAAACAATATTGGCGCACTTATTCCATTTATTAACCAAACAAACAAAAAAGATATCTAAGAACCAGAAACCATATCGAGCGACATTTTGGGCGACGCATCAGTTCGGACAGCTGATGTCCATTTTTGGGATTTTCTTCAGTTCATTTATTTACGCCCATATATTATCTGTGCGATCACGAGAAGCGATAGTTCAAATAAATAAAGTGCGGTTTTTGGTCACACATCGCTCTTTTTGGCAGAACCAGTCATTTCGGTTAACTCGAGATGGCAACTGAGGTGGATCACTGTGCAGTTTTTGTCAGGCTACCGCTGCGAAAGTGCTGTTGAAAAAAAAGTCTAGTCTACGTCCATCGGATGAAAGCTGACAAAAAAATATCTTCAGAGCACAAACATAGCGCACAAGAATGATTTTCCGCCAATTTGATATGGAATCATTCATCGTTTTTTCTCCCCAATTGCTTTCGAATTATAGGTGCAACAAACTTAGCGATCCAAATCTGTAGAAAAATGATTTCAAGAATCTCACCAGTACGTAACGAGATCTACCGGATCTCGGCAAATCACCGCGTAGCGCAAATGAGCCCCAAAGTATCGCCGAAGAACTGTATTACGATCATCCAAACATTCGATCGACTGGACAATAGGAGTTGAATCCATAAAGCATGGAATATGATCGTTGCGGTCTGGTAAAAAACGCAGACCGTCAGTTATTTGCCCGATTCCTAGCAAACGTACAGATAATCAATCTGATGTATCTATTGGTTGGAGCCAGTGTACACAATGCAGTCAAAGGGCTAGCGGTCTTAAATCGCGATCGATCGATCGGACCGTATTTGAATTTCAAATATTTTTCCGATCTCGGTCGTCGGTCGAATTCGCTTCTCACATATCCATCGTGGTGCGGTATTGATTAAATCCCATTTATTGTAATGTGTATGTAATTGATTGCGTAATTTTTGATCTAATCCGATATTGTGATTATTGAGATCGTTGCGGCGCGATCATTGCGATTAATTGGATGCCTAAAGTGAGTGCACAATGGCTAAATCGACGTGTGTAACGTATACCGTATATCGATGTATCATTTGTAGAAGTGTAGCAGCAGTAGGTGTATGACGGGCAGAATGCATGTATGTATGTCGAATAATTATTTCTTGGACTGCCGGGAGATAGACGTCTTTTGATTGCCTACCTGCACGCCAGTAATTTGTAATAATTAATTCTATTTTTGTACTTATTGCGTAAGTAAGGAATTGCGCAATTGCTTCATTACGATCTTGTGAATTTTCAACTACAATGGCATCTCGCTCATGAATACAATAATTGAAACACTGAAAGATACCGTCCTGAGATAAGTTTTCATTGCCTCGATTTCATGATCGCATAATGAACTATCTGATTGCATATTGCAGCAGCGCCACAGCAGCGCTAAATGCAAAATCAAATGGGGAAAATTGAAGCATATAATGTATGAAGCAGATAGGGTATTGGAATATATTTTTTGCTTTCGCATTACCTTTGCTGTTACAAAGTATTTACGTAGAAAGAGTTTCATGGGTAAAGACAGTTCCTGGTTCGGAATCGAAGTAGGTAGTTGCCGATTTGTCTTCGAAGCCAGTGTTGAATATCATTTGGTCATTTTGAGTACATTTTTTCATAAGGCTGTACGCGAAGGCCAAGTTTTTTCTTGAAAATAGGGATGCACTGTCATTGAGACATTGAATATACTGAAGGATTCAAAATACACGCCAGTGAATCAGGGAAACTGTTGACTTCCCTGTAAATAGCTTTAAGCAGGTGAAACGGTTTGAGAAGATTAGTCTGCTGCTGGTAAAGTCAAAGCCCTTGAAGACCTCATGCATCGCGTCCCGGATGGGAGCAGATTATGATTTCTTGCCACAGTGTGGAACACAATTGGGAAATGATTAATTTTGAAGAAAATACCATTCGCTCTCATGTCTGCAAGTTAGCATATAATCTTTTGATCACGATTCCTACAAAGTATAAGAATTATAAATATAATTTGTCTTACTAAAGAATTGCGTGGTTTTCTATTGGGCAGTCCAACTAATGACACAGAGCATCTTTTTTGTAATAGTTCGCATCATACAGCTCTCTCAGTTGAACTTGCGACTCCTGATTCTATCTTGAGAAAGTACAATAATTCTTAATGCTAATTATGAAAGTATTCACCATCTTCTTGACTCTATAGATTGAACGAATACTCTTTCAACGTTAGATCTTGAGGAAGCCATTTCCATTTTTTACAACAAAATGTTTGACGCCGTTGAAAGATATGCACCTAGGACAAAAAAAAACTTGTCTGAGCCATGGCTTGTTAGGGAAATTATGCACTTGCGAAATCGTAGGAACAAACTTTCTAAGCGGATTAAAAACAATATTGACGCTAGTTCTGCCATTCAGGAAGAATATAATGAAGCTGCTAAGCAGTTTTTAGCAAAGCCTCACGAGGCTAATGACAATTACATTAAAACAACCGGCAAAAATATAATCCGCGAACCGAAAAAATTTTATGATTTTATAAATGTGAAGCGAAAAACTACTGGTTATCCATCGTCGATGTTCCTTCATGATAACACTTCTTCCTCTCCTAATGAGACTTGTGATTTATTTGCAAATAGTTTCTAGACTATTTGAATGCACTAGACCTATCAAACTCACACCTTTCTTTCTCTCATTCTGCTCCAACAGGTTTTGTCGGCCACTTAGAAATTATACGTGAGGAAATACGTAAAACTATTTCGGAACTCGACTGCACCAAAGGTCCTGGGTCCGATCTTCTTCCTCCAACTTTCTTGCGCAAGTATTTAGAGCAGCTTATAACTCCGTTTCAAATTTTTTTCAACAGATCACTTTCGTCTGGAGTTTTTCCATCCTGTTGGAAACTTTCGTATGTCATACCCATCTTCAAAAATGGTGATAGACGCTGTATCGGAAATTATAGGAAAATTGCCATCTTATCTTTAATTCCGAAACTTTTTGAAAATATTGTCTGGGATAAACATTCCTTACTTGTTGACTCCCGCCTGAACGAGCTACGGCATGGTTTTAAAAACAGTTGCTCAACTACAACAAATTTGACAGTCCTAATCTCAGACGTTCTGTGTAAAATGGAGAAAGGATACCGAATTGACGCAGTCTATACAGACTTTAGGAAAGCTTTTGACAGAACTGACTACCCTACCTTAATTCTAAAGCTTCAGAAATTCGGACTTGCTGGATCTTTGCTTAGCTGACTGACTTCCTACCTTCGCAATCGAACACAGTTGGTAAAATTTCAAGGACTTCTATCAAAAAATATTTCTGCTACCTCTGGTGTACCACAAGGTAGCCATCTTGGTCCACTTCTTTTTAATATATTTATTTCTGACTTATCTGACGTCCTAGCAAATATATCTCATCTATTTTATGCCGACGATTTTAAATCTATCTCATCATTATATCTAAATCCGATGCACTCTTTCTCCAATCTAAACCTGATTCACTTGATCATTGGTGCAATGAAAACAAGCTCTCCCTCAACATTGGTAAGGGACAGGTTATAAGTTTTTCCCGAAAATGCACCATCTCACTTAACACGTACTTTTTCGGCAATAATTTGTTAGATTGAGCTGAAAAAATTTTTGTTGACCTACAAACCCTACTGAAGTAGAGTCCTTTGTTTACTCTCTTGATACTAGCGTTGGATGTAGTCCCGGTGGCTTTTAAATTGGACGATCTTTTTGAATTCATTAAAAAATCAATTCATAAATTTTCTATCCTTTTTTATTTTAATTTTTTATTTTTTTTTTATTTTATTATTAATTTTTGGGTTTTTAGGCTCTCCTAAAATATCTTGCTTTGGATTAAAAAAGTGGATAGATGTAATATACTGCCCTACTAAGCGCAAAAGCGGTATCTCAAAAAAAAATCGAAACCTTGATTTTTATAACATTAGATAGCTTAAAACAATACGAATCTAATGAACTAAGCCTTTTAATGGTATCTTATTTAGAACATATGGAAAACACCTTAAGAAAATTTTCTAAATCTAAGTACCCGATGTATCCAAGAGCGGAAGACCGCTCACCGAGAAAAGTGAAGTAAAGAGAATCCTCCACCAATCCTAAACGAACCCAGTTTCTCGTCGCCTACCTCAATTTTACCTTAAAACACTTAAGTTATTCGAGGTATATCAATATTACTACTTTGACAAAACTACAATTATCTCGAAACTCGCTTTCATTGAGATACCGCTTTTGAGCTTAGTAGGGCAGTATAGAAAATGTATAGAAAATATGGTATTTCAAGTCGTCTATTCTCCTTGTTCACTTTCTATATATGTATATATATATATATATATATATATATATATATATATATATATATATATATATATATATATATATATATATATATATATATATATATATATATATATATAAATATATATATATATATATATATATATATATACATATATATATATATATATATTGACTACTTACGACTATTTCTGTTGTAACTCCGAAACCTTGAATCTTCGCTCCATTGTATATCCAGCCTCAGGAGTTCCGTGAGGCTCAGTGCTTGGTCCCCTATTATTCCCATGGTTAACAGATGATTAACCATCCTAGATATGCTCGATATGTCTTTATATACTGTTTAGCGTTATGGAAACAGCACAATAACTGGTAAACTTACTCTGAATCAAATTGGAATTGTTTTTACGGGATGATTAAATTGAAAAATTTTCATTTACATTGAACATTTTTATTTGACAAAGTGGTTGCGAAAGTATGCACTGATTCTCATCAGACACCAGCTCATAGTGCATACTTGACTGATGTGAACACTTGCAGTTGGGTATCATTAATTTTTGTTTACGCTAGTTTTGACAAATTTTAACATCTCCGACTTATATCCATCGATATAATTTACTTGTAAAGGTTATTGAATTGTGGTCATGGTTCCCTTCTTGTCTATAAATTAGCATAGACAACTTATATCGTCTCTAAAGCTTATCAAAGCACAGAATAATTGATACGAGAAACTCGATCGTTTTGCGGAATAAGCGTCCGAAGCAGAATCAAATTGGAATTGTTTTTGCGGGATGACTACTACCATATCTCTGCGTGACTCCACGTAAGATCGTGGATTGTATTCACGATCAAATCTGCTGATCGGAACCTAGTTACTAATGACCGTTCTATCTCAATGAATCCATCTTTCATTAAAGTTTGCGAGTCTTTTGTTTGAATTGTATCAATGATACTTTCCACTACTTTTTCGCTTCTTATAAACACTGTTTCGTAATTGACCGGAGTACTACCATTAACCTTATTGCAGTGATTTCTACAAGGCTTTTGGCTTCGTCGATCATGATCATCCTCACGGCATATATCAGCTCCTTCTTTTCTGGATTTCTTTGTAATACTCTGCGTATTTCTTCATTCATTGCTTTTCCTCCTTCATCAGATGTACCACAAGGGTCTATCCTGGAACGACTGGTTTTTCATCTTTTCACCAATGATCTTACAAGAATTTTTGCTTGTTCTTGTTTAGTGTGCACTGACGTCTTGAATTTCATCATATCATAAGGACTTCTACTGAATGATTTAATTATCATAATGACTTAAATGCTCACGATGCGTGGTGTGATTTTAATTATAAATTATTTGCAAGATCCTGAGAATTACGGCAAAAGATACGTACCGGGGCAAAAGTACGCCTCAACAACAGATGATCGGCGTGCGCTACAAAAGGTGGCATCGAATTCAACGGCAACAACAAGAGAAATCTCAACAGCAACGGGGATTTCTAGCGTTGACAAAAAAACTAAGGACTAGCCAGCGTGTACTACCTTAGCAGAGCACTTACAACGGAAGAAATTGAGGAAATAACCAGCCCTGCAACAAAGACATTGCAATACCCGCTTAGCGTTTGTGACATACCATTTAAAGTGGAAAAACCGTTGAAGAAACGTTGTCTTTACTGATGAAAAGAGGTTTTGTCTGGATGGTCCTGATGGCTTTCGTCTTTATTTTCATGATCTGAGAAAGGATGCATTGTTTTCGAGAAGACGTCAGCAAAGAGGAGGTGAAGTCATGGTTTGGGGAAGAATATGCTACGGAAAAAACATGAATATACGCTTTGCCAGTCAAAGAATGAAAAGCAACGATTACATAAAGATCCTGGATAAAGAAGTTGTCAACTTTTCGGACCAGAATTCATTTTACAACAAGACAACGCGCCAGTTCACACTGAATAATGTCCGTATTCTGCAGTGGTTGGCAGTTTCTCCGGATTTGAACACTATTGAAAATGTTTGGGGACATCTTTCTAGGACAATTTACCAAGGATAATTTGATAGCATGGAGGACCTTTAGAATGCGATAAAGATTGGTTGGGATAAAGTTCCAAGGACATTTTTAAAAATTTTGTACAAATCTCTTCCTTCAAGAATGTGAGAGGCTGTGAGCAAAAATGATGGAAGTCCACATTATTAGCAAATAAAAAAATTAAAGAAGATCAAAGGAATTTTTTTTCACAAAAAATCCCAGCCCTGTCTCAACCTATTGTCGTACCTAGATAAAGGTCAAGCGGAAAGTCTTAAGTACTTAAGGGAAGTGATTGGTAGGGGACAGTTTGTATCGTTACGAAAAGTGATTAGGATTATTTAATAGTAATTCAACGAGTACCTGCAGAACAAAATCATAACGAAACTTAATTTTCCAGGGAGTGTCTCAACCAGTTGTCACGGAGTGTATAAGATTAATGTCACAGTATTCTGATAGCTGTTGAACATTTAACCAAACTCGGTGTAAGTAAAAAGTTCAAATTCAAAAATATAACAACAAATTGTAATGTAATAAAGTAAATAAACACTTGACATTAACTTCGTCATTACATTTACGATTTTCTATTTCATTTAATTAAAATTAAATAGCAGTTCAAAAGTCATTTTTCTATTTCAAAGCATCGACCTTCACCAGCTAGCTTTAAAAAATCTATGATACAATGTCGTTCGAGCTTATTCAATTTTCAATTGTCTTCCATAAGCCTTACGTCATTTTTCCATCGGTACTGTTCTTCTATTGTATCTACTCAAAGCTTTTTCAAGGATGTCTCTGATCTAAGCTACGCCTACGATACCCTGAAGTAATACTTGGCAGTGACTGATCTGTCGCATCATTTTATGACTTTCAGACAGATATTGTGCACTTCAAATCATCATCAAGTTGAGTTTAACCCTCGATCAGAAGGATTTCTCAAATACGATGATTCGTTTGAATGATGTACTTACATACATTTTCTTGGGAATAAAATATTTTGTGTAAGACGAAATGTTTCGTATCTTGTCTTGGTACATCTTCGTAGCAAGTAGCACTTTCGTTCAGCTGGCTGGCTGTGTAGTGCCATTCCAAGGGTTAGTATCTCACACATCTTTAGATTTCGTGGCGTTAAACCAAACACGCTTTCAATCCGAGCCCCAGGTAATCCAATCGATGCGATGACTCATTAAGACGCTACGCTACCAAGCACCAACAATAAGTCTTTAGCTGTTCATCATGCTTCTGCTTATCTGCAGCAGTCGTATCCATATCATCATGAGATTCTCGCACCTGACGCGGAGCCAACAAGTGCGCCCGTAGTTCTAACTGCGGATAAGCGACAACAAGTCAAATGCTAAGTGGATTAAGCGAGGAATTATTGAGTTACACGGATTGCACCGAGTAAGAGATGCTACGATGCAAGGTTGAATTGTCGTCGTCAGTCGGCAGCAGAAGACTAACTACGTTTTAGGGGGCGCGAAAGAAACTTGTATCTGAGAGATACAGATGTTATGTCTACCTGGATATTGTTTAGTCCGTCACGGGTCTGTGCTTTTGAATGAGGCCAGTAGCGGTGATCTGATGCACTTCTTACATCAGATTCTATTCCATTTAAGCGCACGTTATGGGTATTTGTTAATTGTGCAGCTTTGTCTCTCATGTAACGGTGTCTGAAGCATTTATTATGTAAAGCTAGGAAACGATGGAAGCTACATAGCCCGGGGTATGAATTTGTGGCTCATAGCCATTAAATTTGAATCAGCAAATACATGGCTACGAGAAGCGGCAAAATCAGGCATGCAAGGCATTCCTCCCCATCCGAAAAGGCACCGCAACATTCTGTTCCAGCATTCAAGCCCCAGCGCAATATCCGTCACTCATATCGCCCGAGAATGGCTTCAATTATGGCTGCGTCAACCATAAACACAATACGAAAGCTCAATAAAATTTTAATGTTTTTATCAAGCATGATTACTGCCATTATTGCAAACGGCACAGCATAAAACTAAATGGGTGCATTAAATAAAAAAATGCATCGATTCAGTGCCGCCGTTGTTGCTACCACCGCCGCCACCACCACCATCGACGACGTTCCAGACCATTATCATCAATATGTGCGTCAGATTAAATGGGAACCACTATGTTGGACTGGATTAAAGTGAACTGAAACTATTCGCTGTTGGGCTACTATATTTGTGAAAACCTGACTCGTCTAATCGTATTTGGAATACACTTGATAATAATAAGCGAGCATATATCGTCACTCATTGCCAGATTGCAGTAATCGTAGTACGAGTATCGGAATCGCATCGAATCCAACCGTATCAAGCCGAAATGAAAACAGCTCCAAGCGAAAACTTGAAGATATAGTTGAGATTATGGGAACAACATACACAATATACGGTAAAGCAGGTACTTGGCGCCAGTGTTGTTGAACTGGTGATATATAATTATCGTTGTAAACCACCGGAAGTCCTTGCATTTGCGATAATCTTGATGACGTGACCTTTTGAAATTTCATCTTTAAGGTGATGAGGACCCCGGTGAAAAGTTGCTGTCTCCAGTTACGTTTTCGCGGCGAAATTCAGTGTAACAGTTGTCAACACTGTCGTCCTACGTCACACACATGCACATGCAACTATTATCTTTGGCTTCCACGGTCTCTGAGGCTGCAGCATGAGCTTTATATCATGTTTGTGTTTTCAGTAATAGTTGTTGTTGTTGTTGTAGTTGCTGGTGCTGTTGCTATTATGATTGTTGTTGTTATGCGTTCCATACGCATAAACTGCAAGGCAATGTTGAGTTTGCAATTTGTCCCAAAAAAGGAGTTATAGAAAGCTATTTGCCTCGATATTTTCGCGGCAGCCTAGTACTGAGGCTGGCTGGTACTGCTGCAGTTACACAGGAATACAACTGATCAAGCGATCAACGTTGTGATCGACAAAGTCCGCATGCAGTTCAGTTGAATTCGAATTTGTCTTTTGAGTAATCTGGTTATCGACATTGGAATCGAAATGTGCGGTCGGTATGGTGTAAAGATGAGAAAATCAATCATATGAGCCCCCGGAATTCCCTGTGATGCGGTTATGATGAAATTATGGCATTAATGAGCTGAAATTGTAGTTTTTGGTATGAATATGGTAAATGAAGGAGTTTTGACGAATATATTTCAGTGATGGCTTTCGCCCAATACCTCAAGCGAAGTAATTTCGGTTTCAGTACCGAAAAACTTTTCTTCATTGTGACGTCGTTGATTCTTCCAAATGGACGAGTAAAATACTAAGGTACCGAGGTATGTTTGAAATATAATAAGAGGCTCACACTCATATGCCTTGAAGCGATGATGAAGAATACATAATTACATGACGCTCACTCAGGCATTAGGAAGGACAAATCAAATTTTTGGACGCGTTTGGAGATTATTACCAATGAAGACATTTTTGGAATACAAACAAGTTGTTAGATCTACAGCAGCAGAATTGTGGAAGCACCAGTATTGTTGAAGAAAAAAACAAACAAATCTGCCACAAAAAACCTCAAGGAGCTTCAAAAATGGACTCCCTATTGATTTCAGGAGCCATGAGTTATACCCTGGTAGCAAGAATGAATGCCCTTCTAAACCTTAAACGACTGCACCTCAAGATTTTGAAGGAAACGGCAAAATTGGCTGCTGGCATATAACAGGCTTACACGAACAAATCAGGAGAACTAAGAGGCTACCTTAGAATCTTGGAAGACATCCGAACTGGAGCGATTAGATAAATACTAAAGCAACATTGAACATTGGCATAAACGTTTACACCTATCGCCCTATATCCTTCATTTAATGTTAATGTTTTTTTTCTGATGATGCCAATGCTAAGGGGATGGTTTATAGCACAGCCTTGGTGGAAGGAAATTTAAGGAAAGGAAGAGAGCTGTGGCTGATAGTCGGCGGGGAAAACAGTAGATGGTAGGCTGTTCTATAATCGTGAAATTTGAAGATACGACTCGCACTGATCGAAAGGGTTTGAGAATGAGTGCGTTGGGAGCGCATAGGAGGTGCTCTACAAGAGAGCAGACTTGATATTTCGTTAGAACAAAGACCATAGTAATAGCGATAAAGAAGAGAAAGGCAACCCACATTACGTCGGTGCTCAAGGGATTCAATACGTGAGGTAATAGTTTCGTTGGCAATATGGGCTTGCCCAGCCCATATATGGGAGTTATACTCAAGTCTTGGTCTTACGAGAGTCTTGTAGATGTGCGCTATGTCTGATGCTGTAAAGTATTCTTGCTTCTCTGAAGCAAACCTAGACACTTCATGGCATTTTTCGCAATTTAAAAAATGTGGCCGGTCCAGCTTAGTTTGCTAAATCCTAATAGGTTTAGCGAAGGTGATTTTGAAATACCCTCACCATCAACGAAAATAGTGTGGCTAGCAGAAGGAGAGTAGAGCTTGATCGAAAGACGACAGTATTGGGTTTGGACGCATTAAACATAACCTGGTTTGTTTAATGTTTAATTGGTCCCTGTTTAGTAATGCAAACATGCAATCTCTCCTAACAGAAGTTGCATTTCCGCGAGAGTCGGCCACTCTGTCAAAAAATTATGCGAAGTAAAGGGTGCTGTCATCGGCAAAACTATGAATCGAATTGAAAGTGGGGGAAAGGAGGTCATTAATGAATAAAACGAAGAGAGCTGGTGGAAGAACAGTACCTTGCGGAACCCCGACATTGGTTTTGTGGACACAGGATTTGAGTACATTCAGAACAACTTGAAAAGCACGATCTGCGAGGAAACTTTCAATTCACTTGACGAGGACGGGGTGAAGACCAAATGTACGAAGCTTGACTAATAGGGCTGGTTGTCAGACTCTGTCAAAGGCCTTCGAAATAGCCACAGAAACAACCATTGTTTCTCCAAAACTGTTAGAAAAAATTGCACACGATCAAATCTACCGTGCTTTGTATATTGAAATTTCACACGGTTTTTATCAATGGTCGCTCCACTCTGTTCTTAACAGTGAACATCAAGTTGATGATTTTTTGAAAGCTTTCGATAAGATGGACCAGTAAATCTTGCTTGATAAGCTTACTTGGTTTGGTATATCCGGTCCGCACCTTCCTCGGTTTTCATCCTACATCCTCAAACGTATCTGCAAAGTTGTGCCAACTGGTTGGTCTAATTTCTTTCCTTTTTTCTTCCTCGTTGGTATCCTTCTTCCGGCTGTCCGCAAGGTTCTATTCTTTAGGTTCTATTATTTGTTTATTATTGTCTATTATTTGTTTATTATAATTGATATTCTTTCCCTAATTGTATCCTTTATGTGGGCTATATTAATTTTTTTCGTGAATCTCGTCAGTAAATGATCATTTTTTATTGCTGCTTTCGTTTTTCCCTGTTCACGTTTCTCCTTGTGCTCGTTTGTTTACCATCTTAGTACGTTGGATCCTTGAGTACAGATGTGAATTTTCACTCCGCCTTTTTACGTATGTTTCGCATCCATGATGACCTCCAGTTTGGGTTCTAACCTTTTCCCCTATTGGAAACATATCTTAGATACATTACCTTTAAATCAAATTTATTTTTAATTATTTTAACTTTTGCATATTTTTGTATTTGTCAATTTTATAACTGAAGTTTTTATCTGCCAAATCGGTCTAATGTAAATAAACAAATAAATAAATATTTGGGAAAAGGCTTAGGGCTATAATTTGAACAAAAACAAATGGTAACTTGGGTCACTCCCTCGCGCAAACAGTCGCAATTGTGGTATAAACATGGCTCAAAATTAGATTGTGGAGTAGGAGCAAAGATTATAGGATCCAAGTGCAAAATGCACTTCTCCCTTCCTAAAAAAGGCCAACATCTATCGCATATAGTAAAGATAAGGATAATTAAAGTCAGAATTAAAAATCAATCGGATAGCGAAGTGGTTCTCGAGCGCCTTAAACGGCCCACAGACACGGAGATCTGGTCGTCGACTTGGTTGCAGATATGCAATATCTGCGACCAAATTCACTGTCTGTGGGCTAGTCTCAGATCTATTGTTCGCAAATATCGCAAGTCTCCAACCAAGTCGGCAACCAGATCTCCGTGTCTGTGGGCCGTTTTAGTCGCAATCACATGGATTCGGGAATAGTTTTTGAAGTCAGGGTGGCCCTTAATCAAATAATACTAGAGGAAAAAATGTTCTGTCCTATCTATCCTACTCTATACTGGGTCGTTATAAAAGCCGGCACGGAAAAGATAATTCAAACATCGACCAAGAAAAAAATCAAAAGCTGCTGGTTGAATCTGGAGGATCTAAATATTGAGCAGAATACCTCAGCTTCTATAACAAAAGAGCATAAGAAGCAATGGCCTTATGTAAAATCTTGACAGGTCACTTTGTTTGGAAAAAGTATATCCGAGAGATAGGTAGAAATTGCGATGCTTTCTGCAGATACTGATGGATATTCGAAAGGATATAACGCTTAAGAGGTACAACAGATTCAGTCTTTTTTTGGATTCCTCAGGGAAGTTGCAACAAAAGCATTCAGTATGCATTGAATCAACTCAAGATTTTTCATCATTACTATGTGTTTAAATATTGTTACTATCAAAATCATAAACAATTAAAACATCTGATATCAACACTGAACTTTTCTTAATCAAATCATTTGATCAAACAGCAGAACGATGCACATTTTCGTACATACACTTTCTGTTTACTCCACTATAGTCGTACGATCAAGAAACGCATCAGCTAGAGCTGGAAGCTAGCAGTCAGTCGTTCAGAATTAACCACACCGAAAATTCGATGTCATTGGCATCGTTGTTTATGCGATTGGAGGTGATTGAAATCGATCACATTATGCTTACATACTAAACTGAAACAGACTTTTGTTTAGGCTGCACAATTTCACGTATCCAACACTTTTCTCCTTCTCTCTGTGTGTGTAGGTGTGTGCGTGTCGGCTATTCATCACAAAGCTTCATGGCAAAAAAATTTGTTATTATCGAGTAAGTTGCATGTTGTTGAACAATTGACGGACAGGATATTTTTCAGCTTGCAGTATTTGAGTGATTTGATGCAAATCAAGGATATGTCCACGATTAGTTGGAAATCAAAAAAAGAACAATGGAATATAGCTGTGAAATTCGACAAGCTAAAATTTGTTTGTGTAAAAAACAAAAATAATGTGCTCTCAATTTACTTTTTATATTACCAGGAAAACAATAACGCGGAACATTCTTTTAGATGCTTAAAAGTCTAACTGAGTCTCGTCCAGTTATTTGTGTTTTATGACTAGTTTACCAAAAATTCAGTGTGAGTACTCAAACTCCAAATGATTTGCAGCGTGGAATTTCTCTATGAAAACAATTCACCTGCCTATCTGCTGCTTCAACGAATAATAGAAGCAGACCCAAATTATGTTTGTTGCTCAGTCTATGTTTACGTTCTACATGTTTAACGGCGAATTCTGCGGATAATTTGATTCTGCGGATAATTTGATAAATAAACCTTATGACAATGGATGGTTCCATTGTTTGTAGATTAAATGCGCTGTTAGGTGTTTTAAATCGTTGTTTAATAAAACATTCGAGCAGGCATAAATATTTTATTTTGGGAGGTTATCAGGATATTGGATAATGTCCAAATAAACATTTAAAAATCTTAAGAGTATAGTCAATTAACTAGGTATTGTCCGGGTCATCGTTGCGTGTATAGATGCGTTGCCGAACATATCACAGAAATCGTGCATCCGTCCTACTCTAGATTCTAAGTTTGCAATCCAAGATCTGCAGTACTGTGATGCCAGTGAACGTGCCACCATGCTGCTAAAATGATCAACAAATATTATGGTCTCATTTGCTTGCCCGCTTAGTTTTTATTATAAATGCCGAGGTGATTGAGAGCTAGAGAAATGATCAACTAGCGTAAACAAATTGCTTGTTGCAGTTGCTTTGGTGTGGAAAACATGAAACAAGTTCAATTCGTTCTCGAATTATTCGTACTTTGAAAAGTAAATTCAAAATATTTAGATGACCTTGATAAATGTTCTCCCATGCCACCCAATAGTAAGTTGTGAGTTGTTTACTAGAATTTACAGGGTGGGTGATTTGTGGGATAGTAGAAAGCAGAATAAAAACTTCGCCTCACTCACGTTCGAAACGGTAAAGCAACACTGTAATTGAAATTCGTTGAAAATAAGTGTGCGATGATGTAAGTCCAGCTATTGACATCCTGAAAGCGACTTTCAGCTTACTTTAAATTACAGCATTCGTGCAAAACTTGTTTAACAATCACCCTGTCTCTTAGAAGGCGATATGGATGATTAGCTTCTAACTTGAATAACACCTGCTGCGATTGGATCAGAATCAAACAAAACGATCACTGGAGGTCACTTTCCAGCTTCACTAAGTCCACAAATGCCGCAGCAACATGTCTGGTCAAATCATCACAATACTAATCGATGGTTTCCAAATAGCTTGTTCAGTGATCGCGAATTCGCTTCAATCGAATCGGAACGTCTAATTGCACTCCAAGTTCTATCAAATAGATAACAGATACTATCTAGAACGATACAATATGTTTGCATAGTTCACATTCAGTGTGAGCTATTATACTGATCGGTTCGTGTGGTCTCTCCATCATTCTGCTCGGACTTGTGTCGTGCCTGTGCTGATTTTGTGAACGCCAGACAATGTTCAGCAGTCGCATGGATCGACACCAGATGCGATTAATCATCCAATTGACATTTGTATAATCGATTTGTAAAGTAAACAGTAGCGACCTTTAAAGTGACTCTGGTAAACCAAATAACAATTTCAGTTTGCGTGTAATGGTGACACGCTAGAATTTTTGCAGCTAAACGGCTATGATAGTGACGAACGGTAGATAAAAGAGCGTCAGAACATTAAATAACGTAGTATTATTCTGTTTACAGTAGATAAATGATTTCTTCAAGTAGATCGTTTATACCACGTTGGGCGCTATATATGTCGAATGGAATATCAGTGAATCTGTCTAGCTTAGTCATTCACTGTGATCGTTAGAATAATGGTTAAGGTTTTTGGTCATGTTTGGTCAAAGTAGGAAACAAAACTTTGGTGAAATATGATTATTAGAACAATATATTAAATAAAAAATTTGCTCTTTTCGTAATGGAAAGAGAGCATGAATTATTTTTAAAAAACATTATAAATAAAACATTAATATACAGGCATAACAATCTCTGCAAAGCAATGATTTGTTTTTCGATTTCTTTATTGCATATTGTCAATAGACTTTGTGGCACCAAAAATGTTCAAGAGGATCTTGCATGTGTTCAATTGAAAAACATCAAAAATTCGCATCAAAGTTTGGAAAGATATCACGGTATCAGAGAATGAGATGAGTGATCTTTGATTTCATTTCTTCTTTGAGAAATAAGCGAGTCACTGTAAATATTTGAATCTCTTTACTACGACGATTCTTTCTCCACTGTGGACTTACATTTCTCACAGAGAGACGAAATCATTTTCTTCATAATTTAAGTGAAGAAAGAAGTGAAGAAATGATCATTTCTTTTGACATTTCGAAAGCTTTTGGCAGATTTTGGCACCCCGTGCAGTTATTGTTCGCCCCGTCCTTATCAAGTGAATTGAAAATTTCTTCGTATATCGTTCCACAAATTTATTTAGGATGGAATCAAATTTATCGTCCAGGCCGGGGTACCGCAAGCGACTATTCTGTCGCCAACACTTTTCTGTTTATTTATAAATGACTGCCTTTTTATAAATGACTACTTTTTCTTTGCTTTCAATCATAGTCGGAGTTCTGTCGACGACAGCATCTTTAATTTTTCATACTTTTTGATACATGATTGATTCTCGCACGATCGATACTTCTCTCAGTAGGGATAGCATTTTTACCTTACCGCATTTTACCTTTTATTTTAAACAGGAACCGCTTGGTCTCAAGGAATCGTAGCTTAATCTAGCCTTCTTTCATTCAAGTTTTGTCCATCTCATGTAGGCTACACTATACCCGTTGATGGTGTAGGTATTTCTGATTCATTTTTGCTAAATCTATTAGGTTTTAAAATTTCCACCAAAATTAGCTGGGCCGGGAACATTTTCGAAATTTTAAAAAATGCCATGAAACTCCTGGCTTTCCTTCATGAAGATGTAATTTAAGAAAACTGATCATAGGGAGCATCTCAAAGATTTTAATTACATGTACACCTGAGTATAACTTCCGTATAGGTCGCATTGCTTGAGCGGAACTAGGCAAAATCTAATGTATGACTATTAGTGCTCTTATGATTACAGTGAAGTGGTCTTGTGGAGCACTTCTTACCCGCAACACCTCGTCACCTTGACACCCTTTCGGTCAGTGTCAGTCGTTATTATCTAGATATGTATATACGAACCTGTTTGAACAGTCTATATATCATCCGATGCTAAGGGGTCTACGAAAACTTTATCCGCCTGACACGCTTGTCGTTAGTGTTAAAGTTAACCTGGCTTTGTGAATAATTTGAGTTAACAGTACCTGTTGAAATTTCCGCGGCAAATAAAATTTTGGAATTTAGACATCTGGAGTTTAAGGTATCTATTCGTAAAAATTTAAAACGACCTTGACAAGGCTTCCAAGGCAACCTTTTTTGAAAAAAATCAATTTGGTCCATAAAAGCTTTTTTACGTCATCCGTCATACAAGACTTGCGTACCCGACAATAAGTCTAACTAAGCTACAAAAGAGGGTCTTCGCCAGGAAAATGGTTTTGAATTCCCCTGAACGTGATCTGATACAACCTAAGGCTTTTTTAGCTTTCACAATGATTGAATGTGAATGATTGATTCAGCAGTACTTCTAATGCGAGTACTTTCGCTGATCTATTTAAAGGAATACTCAAAAGCGAGTATTACAGGAAAATGTTTTCATTTTTGAGATTTACTGGTACACTTGTCAGCATTAAGGGGGTAGTACCGATTAGAATGCTAAAAAATAGCCTAATTTTCCATATTTATTTTTTTTCGCCTCCTTTATTTTGTATAAATTTTAAAATTTGCATGGGTAAAATACACGTTTTGAAGATTACAAAAAAATATATTTATTTATTTTTTTCATTTTTCAACTTATTTATAGAGGGCGCCAAAGTTGACGTCTCGAAAAATGCCTCGTCATACTGCGGACAGATAATCTCAGGAGTGAAGAATCTGAAACAGAAAAACCAAACCGCATTTTAAAGAGGAATGTTTTTTACGTGATAATCTACCACAATATTTTTCAAAAAATTATCAAGGAAAAAATTGCGGTTGTTTGAAAATATTTTTCGAAAAATCGTAGTTTTTTCACTTTGTTTCGTTGAAAAATTTGTCTGGGTTAACTTTTGGCCTATATTGTGGTAGATTACCACACAAGATAATTGAATAGAGTAGTGCATTAAATTGGACTTAAATCGGTTCGGCCAATCCAGAGAATAAGTGTCCGCAGTTTGAAAAAACATCATTTCGAGAAAAACGCGTTTAAAGTTTTTTTCCATTTATAGTATTTATTGAATATTATTTGAAAAATATGTTTTTATCACCTACAATTGCCCAGTCTGCAATCCCTGGACCATACATAAGCATTCTTGAGTCCACATAAGCCAGTTGCTCTAGCTGTTGGGCAGTTTTTTTTGGCCAAACGCGCTTCCTTTGCTGCTTTTTCTGCCTGACTTATGCGCGTTTCATATTTTTTTGCAGCGGTCTGCTGTAAACTGCCGCAACTTCTTTATTTTTTGGAATATCTTAGTAAAATTTTGAGTTGTGATATCTGAAGGTATAATAAATTGAAAAACGCAAAAAAAAAACAAAAAAACTGATTTTTTCAAAATTATAACCGGTACTACCCCCTTAATAAAGAGATCACTACCGGAAAAAAACAGCCGTCAAATATATTTAGAACCTGCTGCAAATCATTGCAATTGTTGATTTCAAGTAACTTTGAAATTTTTAGTGTTAGAAAACAGAAGATGACTGCAGAATGGAGCCTACATCATTGATAAATAAGGCGAACAGTAAAGGGCCCATATGAATACCTTGTGGAACACCAGACGTGGTCCTAATTTCAGGTGGCGAGGAACCACGAAGAGATACACGTTGGTTTGGATTTGTCAAGTAAGAGTCAAACCAGTTTAAAAACAAGTTAGGAAATTTAACGGAATGAAAGGAATGAAGCTTAGCTAAGAGTATAAAGTAATCAAGCTTATTAAAGGTGTTTGTACTATATTACATACGTGCTATGTTATACACATGTAGCTTAATTGAGCACTGAAGCTATAACATTTATTTAAGCCAGCATTGACAATACAAAGAGCCAGTTTATTGGTGAGTAGAATCATGTGCCTGGTAACCGAAAGTAATTCGAAACTAGGAAAATTTATCAAAGCTTTATTGATTAATGTTCCTAATGTAGTATGAACGAGTATAACATAGTGCTAATCTCAAAATGTAATTGTACTCATTTACCTACCTCCAATGATTCACTCACCAAATCACCAATAGGTCGAATACAATGCTGTCCTCGTCAAAAAAAAAAAACATAATTCACAGACGAAACTCGATTATGTTCCAATGGACAAAAACATGGCCTCACACCGAGTGATCCTCACCAATATCAACATTGAATCCTGATCAGCCTCCAATTATTACTTCTGTGTTTATCGCGATGTCTTAATTCCCCAGTCATATCGCGGCAAAACGATGCTGTGCCGGACGGAGTTTCAGTGAAAGTATAATCACCAACAACAATACATACATCACAAATAGTGCGGCAGAGCCCTATTAAAAAAATATACCGTCGTTACGTTGCCGCCGCCGCCAATCATATCTGTATACAACAAGCAGCACCGATCTTCACTTGAATATCTTTGCACTAGTGCAAGTACGGTACACACAGAGGCAACAGGCACATCATTCTCATGTTCTCACGGAAATACCTGACTCTACTGAGCGATGAAAATTAATTAGGAACCTCGCTGGCAGCACAGCTTGATGGCATTGATCGAACTTTATTTTTAGAGGAAGGCATCGACGAGCCTCATATACCATCATGCCACCATGCAAAAACCAAATTAAATCAAATCCACAACATACACTCGTATTCTGCTTAAAAAACCCGAAAGAGAACACACAAATCAAATTGGAAAAATCGAAATCAAATCGAACAGAATCTTAATAAATACATGCATAGTAGCCTGTGAGGTCCGAGCAAAACGGAAAGAAGATCAAACAAAATATTTCTGGTAATTTAGATATATGTGTTTTTTTTTATCTAGTCGGTTTTAATATTTACTTCTCGATTAACAGAGGCATAATATGTAATTGATCAGTGCAATTTGTTTATTTAGGAAAATTTATAATCTTGGACATAGCAGTGCGAAGGAAAGTAGGTGCTAAGTGTAATAAGTCTAAAATCCTAGAATTTCTAGAGCAATTGTTAAAATTTTATGAAATTTTTAGGAAATTAATCAAAGATAGCCACAATGAGAAAAACCCAAGAAATAGTTTGTAGCATTTTTAACGCTAATTTTTTCAGTGGCAGAAGTCAAATTAATCAATTCTTATATACTATAATAATAATGCGCAAGCAAATTGTGTTTTTATCCTTTCTATATATGTAACAAATGCAAATAGAAGAATTCTAATCATTTTAACATTTGAATTTGCGCAAACTTCAGAAGTACCAGTTTTTTCACAGCTTGTATCTATATCTTTCTTCAGCACAAGTCGTCCTCAAACTTTCAACTAAATCGAGTGAAAAAAATGAATTTTAAAAATCAACTACTCAACGCACCACTCGAAAGTACCTCGACATTCGTGCACAATTCGAAAAAGTATCACGTCAAATCTATAAATATTTATTCACTAAATACATATGTACCCATATTAATTATACTGTCTACTTAACTACATGAGAATCATTGATTTTGACATCTGGGTTCGAAGAATCATCAAACTATACCAAATCGTAGGCAGAATTTTTAGGGGAATTTTTCCACCCACCTCCAGAACGTCTCGAAATAGATCTATCTATCTATCTTTCTATTCGATCCGAAAATCCAGACAACTATTTTCAATTTTACAGATAATATAAATTCTATTTTCATTTCATCGTACATTGTTTATAGTTGTTGCACACCTCATCCGCAAGATTATGCTTTTCATTGCGCGGAAAATAAATCCACGAATTATTATTATTACAAAATCTCAGAGTTTAGCTGAAACCAATAACAAACAGAACAGTCTTCAACTAACTTTTTTCTCGGATAGCCATAAGCGAAATTATGGTTGTAGCATGCCATTAATCTGCGAGGGACTCGTAGGTGGAGGTGTGACTTTCAATGCGATTTTTTTTTCTCAATATATCGATACTCCAGTAATAAAACAGCGTCATTAAAGATGTATTCTTTTCCGAAATTTTTCTTTTTTGAAAATCCTTGCTATTTTAATTTCACCTGTTTTTTATGTTTAACATTTGTATTGTTTGGAAAATTGCGCTATCATAAGTATTTCGCTGCTTACAGATGCATGAAAAATTCCTGCGATACAAACAGCAACCGAATCTAATGAAATTGACGTAAAATCGAGCTTTGAAGCAAATGTTAATGGATATGACGAAAATAGAGGGTAAAACACTGCTCGAAAATGATTGTTTTGATTTTGATGGGGGTATTGTAACAATTCAAACTCACCGAGGCTTTGATGATTTTTCGACGGGTGGGAGTTCAAAAGAATTTTAACAATTTGGTTGCATATTTATCTTGTATCTTATGGAGTGATGCGAAGTAGTTGGGGTTAATTATGCGCATTGCTTGGGTGGAGTATCGAATTGTTTAGTTCGGGTGATTTCTATGTATATTTCATACTCGTATGGATTGAAAGTAATCGTTTTGAAAGCTAAGTAAATTATTTTCACTATACTAACTATATAGGTCGAATTTCACGTTCGATTTACGATATTGGCCTATTTGAAAAGTGATTATTTTACGCAGAAATCAGCTTTGAAGTGTCTTGTAGACTGTTAGTGATTCGTGAAATTATGTGGATGTTGAGGAGTATAGAGAAGTTTTAGAACATTTGGTCTGGGAAGCTCGGAATGAGTTGGCTGATTTTTTTCTATAAATACATATGTATATACTCGTATATATTTTACTATTTTAGTCGAAATTAACTCGATGTAGGCTTGTTGGGTGTCAATGACACATTCTCAAGGCGGGGCAAAAAATTTGTCCATCTCATTTAAATGTTGATCGCAACTACGCCATAAATGGTCCATCCTGAGGCTCCAATTTTGGACGACGCGTTTCAGCACAGCGACCGGTATCTCGCGAATGGCACAAGTAATGTTGACTTCCAAAGCGTCGATTGAAGCTGACTTATCCCTGAGAACCAGGCATTTCGTGTAACCCCAAGGAAAATAATCTAAAGTTGTAATATCACACGATCTAGGCGGCCAATTTACTGGTCCAAAACGTGAAATCAGGTTGTCACCAAAACGATTTCTCAATAAGTCCATTGTTTCTATCGCTGTATGCGATGGAGCCCCGTCTTGTTGAAAGCAATGTTCACTGATACCACGGACTTCAATTTCAGGTAGCAAAAAATCCGTTGTCATGGTGCGATAGCGGTCGCCATTGACGGTTACGTTCTGACCGGACTCATTTTGAAAGAAATATGGACCGATGATTCTATCGGCCCATAAACCACACCAAACTGTGCATTTCTGTGTCCTGTAGTGGTGGCTGTTGAAGCTCTTCAGGTTGATCATCAGCCCAAATATGGCAATTCTGTTCATTGACGTATCCATTGAGCCAAAAATGTGCCTCATCACTGAACAAAATTTCGGGATAAAACAGCGGATTTTCATTGAGCTGATTCAGAGCCTATTCACCAAAAACACGACGCAAACTTAAGTCGCAAGGCTTTCCATGGTGATTTGTCAAACAATACTGAATAAAAATTACATTACAGTTTGACATGAGTCACACGTGATCTGTCAAAAAAAGCCTATTGAAAATCAAACTTCATACTGAATCACCTTGTACATACATTGAATGGCATTTTGGTGCAAGAAGTTTCAAAAATTATGCCACTTAAGGAGCGAGCGGTCGCCAGAGCCGACGCTAATTTGATGTCGTTTTTGAAAGTTTACTCTTTTGGTCATTTGAATGATGTCTCCAAGAATTGCATTCATTTCCTGAGCTATTTCTGTATTTGAAATATGCAGAGAAATTTAAATTTACTAAACTTGCCAGACGGTTCTTATTTACTCATATATGCTCACAGGAAAACTATCACACAAAGTCAGCTCTGACGAACGAAGAGACCGCCCAACGTTACCACAAAGTGACACAAAAGAAACTCGAATACATTTCTTGATGAGCCCCGAGGTTAACGTATGCAATGGGACATACGAAAGGCATTCAAATATAAACGAGCCTTTTACGTTTGAGGACTTAGAAAGCGTGTTGAAGATAGGCGGAGCGTGGGGAAAGTTAAAGGAGAGCCCGTCTAGATAACTCAAGGTCAAACCGGCCGCCCAACCGGTTTGTTTAGCTGTCATAATGAGCGAAAGAGAGGTTCAGCCTTCAGTTGCGCAACGCATTATAATAAAGTTTTAACAAACGAAGGCGTTAAACCAGCCGAAATTCGAAACCGAGTACGTGCACAGTACGGGGAGAATGCACTTTCATGGCCACGAGTGAAAGCCTGGTGTGCCGAGTTCAAAAAAGAGCGTGAAAAAGTAGAAAATGTGAGCCACCGAAGACGCCCTCGCTCCAGCATTACGCCTGGTAATATCGCAGCTGTCACGAACTCATTGAAAGAGGTCGTTGCTCCGCTGTATAGCAGCAATCAGCAAGGAAATGGGAAACAGTGTTGGAAGTGTAGACACTATCATCCGCGAACACCTTGAATTCCGATAAATCTCGGCAAATTGGGCTTCACGTCTGCTTACTGAAGAAAACAAAAATTCGAGAGTTGAAGTTTGTCAAACGCTTGTTGCTTGTTTCAAAATGAAGGACAGGTTTTTTTGCAACGCATTGTGACGTGCGTTGAATTTTAGGTTCAACACTACACTCCCGATTCAAAAAGAGCCTCTATGGAGTGGGCAAATGAGGGGGAGCCAGGTTCATCAAAAACGAAAACTCGCTTATCAGCCGGTAAGGTGATTTCAACGGTTTTTTGGGACTCTCAAGAAGTTTTACTCGTTGATTTCCTTCAATATCGTCACATTATAAACGCTGATTATTATAGTGAACTTCTTGACCAGATTCGAGCTGCATATCGGTCAAAATGGCGACGTCAACCCATCCAAGAAGTCCTGCTCTTGCACGACAATGCAAGACCCCACACTGCAGCCCTAACAACTAAAAAATTTGATGAAATGTATCCTTGATCCAGCCCTGACCTTCCAATTTGCGATTCCCATGTGAGTGGGCTTCTCAATTAGGCACTTGGAGAAGAGACTTTTGCGAACAGTCAACAGGTTGAACAGTTTGTGCGCCATTGGTTGGATACCCGCCTGAAGTAATTTTTCGAAAACGGCATGAAGTTAAATTTACAAAATGAATTAATTCACATTAAAGACGTGAAAATGATAAAATGTTGGAAATTTTTAACCCTATGTGTGCGCTAGGTGCCTAAAAGGAGATCAGGAAAATTTGATAATTTTGAATTGCGATAGCGTATTACAGAGCTATTAAATCATTATAAAACTTACAGGACATATTGATATTACTAAATTGTAAAATCATATTGTTTTTTATTAGGATTTTGACAATCCTGTAACTAAGGCAGGCACTGTAATTGAAAACCTTAAAATTTACGACTCTCCCGAAAAATTGTCGCTATTTAGAATAAAAGCCACTCATATATAAATCATATACATTTGCTGCATAGCCAAAGTAAAACTTTTGAAATTTTATATCGGGCAAACACGGTAACCCTTCCCCAATGCACCTATATTTTTAGGATCAGAAACTTTTGCTCGCGACAACTCACGACCCGATGATCATATACAGCTAAAATTAACAGAATGTATTGGTTTTGAGTAGACCAGTTTTAATAGACGAGATATTTAAATGTCGGCAACTCTGTGCTGTGATGAAAAATTACTAAGAAATAAAAACTGTTTTTTGCCCTATGAAATCTGATTCAGTGACCAATTTTTAACGAAATTCACACAGTAGCTGAACCTTACTCTAACCTACCGTTTGGTAGAAATTTGGTTGGAAAGCTAGGCTAGAGCTGCCTGCTATAGTAATTTTGGTGTCTTAAATTTTGGAAATTCGCTCAGGAAAATAAAGCTGTTTGTCCTTTAACTTCCAGTGTAGATGGAATTATAACGAAATTTATATGGCAAATTAAATTTATTGGAGGCAGTGTTCAGTAGAAATCTAGTTGGAAAAAAGGGTTGCCAGCTATGGTTACTTTTGTATTTTTTTGTATAGCTTTAGTAAGCGATTTTATCATAAAATTTTCAAATCGTAGTGATCTGTGATATTAAGATCTAGAAAATTTGAAAACTTTTGCAAGTTGTAACCCTAAATTTCTTTGTATAACTTCCAATGCAGTTATCGGATCAATGCGAAATTCGGGGACATATTTTTGGCTATGCTGCTAGCAAAGAGTGGTCAGCACGAGGCGTTTTTGTTATTTTCGTACCAATAAATGCTTACATTAAGTATTCACATCGCAAACAGTTGCAATGAAAATGAGTAAACAATGTTTAAATTTTCTTAGATCTGGACATTTTTCGAATGGCAGCCCCAAATACATTTATTTGGCTGTAACTTTCGATGAAGTCATCGAAATTAAATCGGCTTAGTGTTTATTATTACTTAGGGTGTATTGATCTTAAGTAGCAGAAGTAGCTAGTGTTAGTTGTCTTAAGTAGTTAGTGGTCAAATCTGCACAAATCCTCTACTGTAACATTAGTGTTTCTAGCGGTTCTGATGCGCTAGGGTTTTTTTTAAAGTTGATGTATGATGTGTGGTTATAGCAGGATGTAGCATGAAATTATTTCCTTATTCTTGCACAAAAGCAATTTTACTTTATTCTCGTTTTTCTAATGGTCGATTTTTGTTAAAAGTATCTAGCTCTGAAATTTAGTATTCCGCTTAGGAAAAGTATCATAGCAACTTTTGTGTATGAACACAGCCAACAACGACAGCGGTGTGGAAAAACCGTAAGGGTACATGTGGTTTTTTCGCAAGGCAGTTATAGTAATTAAAGCGTCAAGACCAGACATTTTTCATAAAGCCATAACTGATGTCCCATGTCTCAATTCTGCCAGTCTCGAAACTACACATCAATGCAGTAAGTGAAGGACAAGATTGCAAATTCGTCAAAATACGCTCATTCGTTATTTTTTTGTAAGTGGGTAGAGCAAGCAAAGCTTATTTCATTAGGTCAGATTGTTACTCAAGCCTTCTATTTAGAAGTGCTTAAATGATTTTATACAGTGTCCGATAGAAAATCCCCAATTTAAGGTTAGATTCCCAACCACGTCAACGCAACTGCTCCGACAGCCCTTTTAATGCGTCGGTTTTTGTCAAAAAATAGCAGCACATCCTCTTTATTAATCTGGAGCCTCGAGGCTCAGATATAAGGAAAATATGGACAGAAGATTAAGGGAGCCACTTCCAAATAGATGAGTTTCAAATATGTTTCCGAAAATGGAATTTCAGATCGGAATAATGCATTAAGTATGCCAAAGAGTAATAAGAAAGCCATAAGGTTGCTTGTTAAAAAAAAATTTTGCACAAACAATCCTCGTTATTTGGGTATTATCACATATAATATGGAGTACCCACGAGCCCCTTTTCGGCGATAAAAAAGGCTTCTAAAGCTGGTGAAATCCAAAGCACCTGGATCAAGCACCTGACAATATTAGTTTTGTTAATTTTAAAACAGCAATGCACTTTTTTTGTGTTCAACTTTTTATGGTACAGTAATTGATAGGGAAAATGACTGTGCACTATGATAAGGCTTACTTTAGTGAGTTTACGCAAGAAGGATAAGTGTAGATAACAAGTGAAAAATTACTCAATATCCATTTATATATTGTCTGGTGCATAAGATCCACTTAATTAATCCAAAACCTGGGAAAAAATCGTTATCATTTACTCATTACTCATTCAAATATTGAATACTATGTACACGACTTCGAATATCCTAAGGTCCGTGCCGAAAGCTAGCATTTGATAGAATTTTTCAAAATTGTAAGAAATAATAACGGTAAGTTTACATAGAGGTTATGAAAGTTTTTTTTTTTGTTTTGAGATCGCAGCAAGAAGGATAGTGATAGAGATTTTCATCTTTTTCGAATGAAATGAACCAACGATAATATTTTTTAGCATCGGATAAACTATGAGGATACGTCATTCGCAATAATAAAAAAGTCTATATTTGCCAAAAAATCTCCCCCTCATTTGAGTCCTCAATTATATCTTTCACGCTTCTTAAAAACCACCGCGTATTATTCGCGTATTCTACCTAAAATTCAATTCTACTCAAACTTATTACAATGACTAATTATTGTGCAGAGATAGATGGTAAATATTTTTTTTTTGCGAATTCACATCCTGCAACAGCAATGAAAATTTACAACATTAATTTACGGTAACGCCATATTTAAGAGTCGACGTGCGATTCACTGTTGTTACTTGCGATGATGAAAATTTAATGACGTTATAATTATCTTCCAACTTATTAGATCTTTGCACTTCGATAAAGGCACTTGAACAGACAACGTACATAATAATTCATTCAAGATTCAAGTGTCAGATATCGCTTTAGAAGACCGTTTGGACTAGAATTCGCAAATGTGCGCCTGTTTGTGTAGTAATATACGTGCATATATGGAAAAGTACATGCAGCACAGCTACAAATATATTTGCAAGCTCTTAACCAGCACTTTTCCCGTTTGATTATGTACATGTATACATGCATATGTTCTCATATATATTTTTTGGAATATTTACTGAATATCAGACAATTACATATGAAGAGGAGTTATAAATCAAAAGTCATTTACGATAATTTTTGAAAAGAAGAATTACGCTTCCAAATTCATGATTCACTCTGATACAGATTAGCTTTGTGAATGATAAAACTACGAGCAGCTCAGGCAAGAAATTTTCTCTGTTGCGCGGTAGTATCTTGATTTCCTGATGATAAAAATTTTGGAAATTTTCTTAGCCGTTGCTTATGTCACAATCAGTTGTGTCAATACTGCTGTTGTTTTGGGTACCGAAAGGTGGACAAGAGCTGTTGTACAAGAGACTTTCGACAAAAAATTATTCTTTTTGAATTATTTCTTCTGCTGAGAGAGTGTTTGAGCAATTTCACTTGTATGTTAAGAGTGCAGTCGTCCGCATTGGAATAATGCGTCTACCCACTGACTTCACAAACAATTAACAAAACGTTTTTTTTTCTCACTATTAAGATATGACTTATCAAATGACTCTAAGACTTATCAAGCACTTTTAATAAGCTATTGTTCGATTTCCACTAAAATTCATTCTCCGTAAATCAAAACAAAATAACACCCCAATCGACATTGGGAAGTTCGAAGAATCGACAGAGTGAAGATTATGACGTAGTTGCAGATATTGGTGAGGAATTGCTTTAAAAATAGAATCACTTCCAACCGACTGTTCATCCGTTCGAAACTTAAATGCTATTTTCAAAAAATTATGGTTGCCACATTTAATGCCACTCCAAATATTGCTGTTCGATTTCAAGACCACAACACAACTCCAAAATTTTAGGATATTTACTTATTTAAAATAAATATTGTCATTTAAACTTATATAAACTTACCAAATTTATCCTGCGAAGCATTTCTAACATAATTATATACACGCTGATTGCTTAGAATCGGCTGGCCAAGTATCAAGTAACGATCGCCATCATACTTGAGGAACAATGTATAATTCCTTGTGTTCAGCAAATCGCGTCTAATCCATCCGCGTTCCCGGAACTCTTCCTGATAGATGTCACAATGATCGCCGGTTGTATTTAGGAAAGTAAATTGTAAACGTACGAGATCGAGTTTTCTTATATTATGATTTTGTCGATTTTTGAAAATCTGTGTCACTTCGAACGATGCCGAAAAGTTGGCACGACGATTCGTGCTCATTGAGCGTACACGTCCTTCCAGGACAATGGGAGCCCAGTACGCCAGCTGAACGGGATCGCGAGCGGAACAGTATCGTTTCGGACGTCGACGACCGTGATGCGATCGAGATATTCGGCGGCGTTGAGAGCGATTGTGAGGATGAGGATCGACAATGGCTTGTTTTTGGGTTTTCACTATAGACTGACTACGATAACTGTCCCCTGCATCCACTCGAGGATCAGAACTCTTAGAGCTAAGACTATCTTTACTATCATTCGTATCGTTACTATAGACACTGTCACTTAAAGTACTGGTAAATGTGAGAGGATTGTTGGAGTTGGTGTCACTATTGATGTCCCGGTTGGGCGTTGGGGTATCGGTAAGTTGCTCCTTACGAGCGATTTGTTCGAAATGGCGATGACGTCGTTGTCGATGTCGTTCTATTCGTAGTCGGCGTTCGTTTTGAACTTGTAGCCAATCCCGAGGTGGTTTGAAGGGATCAAAAGCAGATCCAGACGGATCAAATTGAGATGCTGCAGGCTTCAAATTCACTTCCCGAGCCGTTGCTTGCTGGTCCTGCGCTCCAGCCCGCATAATTTTTCTTGCACTTGACGAAAATTGTACATGGCTATCTCTGTCTTCCGGCCGTCTAAGATTTGAATTTCTCCATGAATTCCGAAGCGAATCAATATTCCTTGCAAGAGCAGGATACGTCCCTCTACCATTATTCTGATCCTCCCGTTGCGGCGAGCTTTGTGTGTCCTTACGACTAAAGATAAGACTGTTTGCATAGTTATTAGAATCTAGGTTAATTATTTGACTATTTATATTTGGAACATTTCTATTGACATCCATTGCGTCAGCATTTGTTCTTATGTGTATCGTGTAAGGGGAGTAATATTGCCTCTGTTCTGCGCCACCATTCGTGAGTTGTTGCTGCTGCTGCTGCCAGGCCGTGCCCAAACGCCTGTTCGTTGTGATGTCGGCCTGTGGATCGAAGTTGGCCTTATCGTTTAGTCGGAAAGGAAACTTATATGGATCTACAAGTCTATCGTATGGGCCGTATATTGTCATGGTACTACCTAAATCCGAACTCTTCGACTGCTCTTTCCGCGACGTCGTCAATGAATAGGGGGACGATCGTGACGTTCTTATATTTTTCACAAGATGCATACTTGTAGTATTCTGACAACATATTACCAGCAACATTATAACAACTAGCCACAGGTTCATTAGAAATTTGGCCAAACTCCATTTGCGCAATACTCGCGCATACATGACGTACCTATGTCACCTGGTTATTTTCGATCGAATTCCCGACGGAGTGCACTGCTTCGAATGAAGTCCTTTCTCCAATTGCTTCAGACCGCGCACTTGTTCGCGTCTGCGGTCACCTCGTCATGTAGGCAGTCTTACAAAATATAATAAGCCGCCGCAAGAGCCTGAGTATTCTTTTATCGCTAGTTAGCAGAAATAGACGCTTTCAGTGGAGAGCCCCCTTTGCCCGTGATCGTATTGAACAATGTTTAAAGCCCAGCCACACTGAGTACAGCAGGTTCCTTTTGATTATCTGTAATCGTTGCACTATATAACCGTATTCGTAGGGGTTCCGTCTGATCTTCATTGTTCCAGATCTGGGTGTTTGGTGGGCGTGATCGATCAATACAGAGTTTCGGCTTGATCGTAATCACTACTGCGTCCACGCTCCCCGACGAAGAAAAGTGTGAGCCGTGCCAAATCACAGAAAAATAGAACAAGTATCAGGCGAACTTGTCGTTTTCCGTTTCTTTCGCATAGACACGTCTCTTGATTTGCTCGTCTGACTAATGGCTTCGGCTCGACTTTCTTCTTACACCGATCCTGCATAGATTTTTCCAAAATTACGGATTCTATCTTTAGGCTGACGATGCGGCAACGTGGTGAAGATGGCAACAGACATGAAACGCAACAGACTGACTGACGAAAAACAGCGCTGTCTAAGATGTGTGCTTGTAAAAAATGACGGAGACAAGATCGATTCTAGACACAGTGTAGATTTTGTCTGAAAATAATCTATTTCTGCGTACGCCACGTCGCGCTATGGCCACACAAACCAATTCACAATTTGAGGATTTGAAGGTTCCCTTCTATTTCGCTGTTTTCCAAGTGCTGTGTGTGACTTCTTTTTGGGATCGCTACACGATTATTCTCAGGCTGCAGTCGCGTACCACTCGTACCTTTCATCTCGTGAATTTCGAAACCGCACGGTGCGCGACTCTTTCTGAAACCGCCATGCACGAGGGCGATTCCTGCTTATGTAAATGCGCGATGTCAACTGATGCCGAGGAGGAGCAGGCGCAACTTCAGCGACTCGACTGTTTTCTTATTTTGGAAATAATTAGATTTCAGCGAAGCAAACTTTCTAAAAACGTGAGTCCAACATGCAGCAAGCACACTTGGTATTTTGTCAGATCGCACGGACTAGCCTTCGGCCGTGCTACGCTTCGCCCAGATATTCTAGTCTATTTTTCCGACTTTCCTTCTAATGATCTTGAGCGATCTTAGTGTTTATATAGAACTGGATACGGATTTGCTTACGGGCACGGCTGCATCCAACAGAAAGAACGCTAGACGGTTCAAGAGAAAGCTGGCTTGTGAACGATCCTCGCACAGCATAGATCACGAACGCTTGTGCAGAAGCAACAGTTTACGCACGGTACGGGACGGCACACTAGATTTGATCCGAACGCGAGGCAAATGCAAAGAAATAAAAACCAAAGGTATATAAATGATGAGAAAATAGGAGCCGATCCGCGATGCACACACGTCACTCGCGACACACGTACACGAATGATTTTCTATTTTTAACACCCGTCGAAATACACTTTTTTATTCGTAGGTATAGATATACATAGAAAAGCCTTTCGAATTCGAGAAAACTGATTTTCTTCGCTCCTTCTCAGCGAAAATCTGCGCACGCATACACCACTTTTCCTCGGCTCGCTCGTGAACATGAAACGGACGTTATTTCACTACGAATCCAATTTACTCGGCAGCCAGACGAATTAATTTCTGGGGCATTAATTACAGGGACGGTTGTTTATTTTATAATAAATCGAATTAAAATTGCATTAATTTGTTCTGTGCGATTTTTCCAACTTGAAAATTTCTTCAAACAATCTTCTCAGAATCTCTCTTTCCAACCGCCGATTAACTGTCCCAATTATTTCAAGGCAATTCAATAAAACACTATCTGATACGAAACTTGAATTTCGTTCAATTTCGCAATCACCATTAAAAATCCATAAATTTCAAATATTAAGACTTTCTCTCGAAATCCAGGATCATAGCAAAAGTCGATGAATGAATGACCAAAGAACCAAAAGCAGATTTTCGTTGATTATGGGATTAATTCAACTTTTTAAATATTTAGAATATTTTTAATTATAACTAAACATCTTGTTGAGATTAAAAATCACTTGCACTTCTTACGAAAGGATGTTTCACCGAGACGCGAGAGTGAAAGGACTTCGCTAATTTTGGCACACCACCGCACCTAGTTATTCGCAAAAAAAAAATCACTATGGACTATCTTCGATTAACACTTCGAAATGAACGCGTACACCGGTCTACGATCTCAATGAACTCGGAAGCTTCGCATACCGCTCGTTCGACGATATGATATCTAATTGTTCAATTAGTTATCCGCACGATGCAAGACCCTTACGATTGGGATAAGTCACCACTGTTTTCCCTACTGCGGGTTGAAATTTTCTTTCAAAAATTCTCGCTCGTCTCAGGCCTTGTATCTGTTACTGTATCTTCCGTCTGTTCTGTTCAAGGCATGCAAACTACTCGACTGTCGGCTTGTGACTGTTGTTAGGCCGTTGAATTCGATATTGGCAAGGCCGAGAAACGACGAGCTTCAGAACGGCCAACCAGCGCAGTCGCCCGTGTCGGAGACGAAGCACCGGCATCGCGACCACACCACACCAACAACTCCAAATATTCCTTCGCGGATGCAATTGCTCCTGGATGCATCGCAAGATACTTTCTGCATCTAATCAGCGCTCGTATAGTGCGACTGCATGCCGCTCGAGTGTCGTAAGACGACGCGACGCGCGATCCGATCCAATCTCAAGTCAAAGTATCGACTCAAGTATTCTGCTCGCGACGGATTACGCTCAGCTGATTGACTTCTGCATCTGCATAGATAGATGCATGCATTGTGTGGTGCATCCCCTAATCACTGCAGCAAAGCACACTATCTAACAGAAACTTAACAGTGCGCTGTAGGCAAGCTGTTAAGTGACTGGTAGTAGTGCATTTCGCATTGAATCGCGAGTTTCGCGAGTTTCGATGTTTGATAAACTCGCATGGGATAGGTACGTAGTAGTTTTGGCTGACTTGTGGTTGATTGGATTTGCTATTTCTATGTATCAATCGCTCGTTTAGAGATTGCTGCGTCGGTTAGATAAATTATGTATAATGATGAAATGAATGTAACTGGAGCACTAATTTCGTAGGGTGTTTGAGTTTAACTTGTAGAATAAATGTTTTCGCTTAGCATTTGAAGTTTCAATTAAAGGAATGTTTTTAAAATATTTATTTGTAGCAATTTAAATACCACAATGACAATTTTTTCGTGAACATAAGATAATATTATTTGAAATTTCAATAAGAGAATGCCAGCAAGGTATACAATAAATAATATATACAGTGGCTCAAACGTATAATCGGACAACGATAGTACTCAGGTAGAACATGTGAAAATATGGCAAAGTAATTGCACTTTATTAATGAAATGCAGCTTAAGCCTTTTCACACTTTCCATAAATGTAATATAATCTAAAAATAATACAAATTTTTCAATTTGTGCATGTAAAGTTCGAGCAGATCAGTAGGTAATTCCATAATCCAAGTCAAACAAATAATCGGACGTGGAAGAAAAATATGGCAGCACTTGCTAACATAGCTGCGTTTTCTTAGAAATTGTCATGAATTAGCGTCTTTCGGTTTTAGTTGCCAGTGTAAACTTTCAGTTGTGCAACAAGTGACAAAATGGCGCCAAAAAGAAAGCAAACTACTTTCGAATTTCGTCAACTTATTATTAAGCTTTATGGAGAAGGAAATTCGGTACGGCATATAGGAGTTACCGTTGGAAGAAGCCGTTCTATGATCCGCAATATTATAAAAAGGTATCGTGAGGAAAAAAAAATAGGAAACAAAAGCAGAAAAGGTCAAGGGCAAATATTAAGTGAGCGCGATCAACAGCGCATTCTGGCAGAAGTGAAGGTAAATCCACTTTTAACTTTTATACATGACAATATTGGAAAGGAAGTCTGCGTTGAAACTGTAAGAAATGTTCTCAGAAAAAATGATGACCATGGCAGAGTCATCAGAAAAAAACCATTCATAAGCGCTAAAAATATGTCATGTCGTTTGAAGTTTGCAAAGGAATATTTCCTCAAAGAATGTGAATTTTGGAAAACGGTACGAAGTTTTTGTGGATATTAAATGAAATACTTATGTAGTTTTTATACAATATATAGGTCTTTTTTTTACTGATGAGAGTAAGTTTAACTTACATGGATCAGATGGGAGGACATACGTGTGGCGAAAACCAAATACTGAATTTCATACAAAAAATACCCGAGCTACTGTGAGGCATGGAGGCGGATCGGTAATGGTTTGGGGCTGTATGTCCAGTGCAGGGGTGGGCAATTTGCATTTTATCGAAGGTAAAATTGACAAATTTGCGTACCTGAATAGTTTAAAAGAAAATGTCAAGCAAAGTGCCGAAAAACTAGGCATTTTAGATAACTTTGTTTCTACCAGGACAACGGTCCGAAACATACATCGGTAGTTGCAAAACTTTGGCTGATAAATAATTGCCCCAAACTATTGCAAGCGCCTGCACAGTCACTGGACTTGAATGCTATTGAACATTTGTGGGAAGAACTTTTAAGAAGGCTCAACAATAAATCATTTAATTCTATAAACCAATTAAAGCAGGCATTACAGAATGAATGGAGTAAAATTTGACCTAAATTTTGTGAAATTTTAGTCAAGTGAATACCAAAGCAATTAAAAGCAGTGCTTGAGTCAAAAGGATTTGCAACTAAGTACTAACACAAAAAATTATATATGATTTATTAACTTTTTCTAGCTTGTCCGATTATTTGTTTGACTTGTTGTGTAGAGTTGTTTGTTGTTATGTTTGGTTTTCTTAAGCATGAATTAAAAAATGCGTTATTTTATTATATGTCTTAAAAATATAAAAAACGAGAAAAAATTTCAGGTATCATATATACAGGGTATGATCAATAAGTAGTAGGACTGAATGTCTGTAGTGCCAACGGAGCGGTGGAGAGGGGTCGAACCACTTAGGGTTGGTAGTGGGGAGCCTTCCGAAGAGATCGATATTTTTCCCAGTCGCCTGCGAGCAAGGATAGAGAAAGTACGTCGATTTTTGTGAGCCTATGTTAACAAGTATCGTCGCGATCCAAGATGGAGAAAAATCTCGAGCAGCGCTACGCCATTTAATTCTGCGTCAAACTCGGGAAAACCACAACGGAGACCCTTGGAATGCTTAAGGACGCCTACGGGGATGCTGCCATGAGCCGCTCAACAGTGTTCGAGTAGCGTAAGCTGTTCCGGGAGGGGCGGGAGCTCGTCGAAGAAGACCAGCGCGCCGGTCGCCCATCAACTTCAAGAATTGATGAAAATGTGGCCAAAGTGAAGGCGCTCCTGGACACTGACCGGCGCACAAACATTCGTCTGATTGTTGATGAGTTAGGGATTTCATACGGTACCGCCAAAAAATTGTTACTGAAGATTTGGCCATGCGAAAGGTGTGCGCCAAGTTTTTGCCAAGAGTCCCGAGTGATGAGCAAAAAGTGAATCGTGTGCAAATTTCCCAGGAAATTCGTAACTGTGCCCAAGAAAATCAAAATTTTTTAGACAATGTGATTACCGGTGACGAAACGTGGTGTTTTGAGTACGACCCGGAGACCAAACGCCAGAGTGCCGAGTGGCACACCAACAATTCCCCGCGTCCAAAGAAAGCCAGAATGAGCAAGTCAAGGGTCAAATCCATGCTCATCTGCTTTTTTGACCGTCATGGTGTGGTTCACAGGGAGTTTGTACCCCCTGGACAAACTGTAAATGCCAGATTTTACGTGGACGTGCTTGACAGGTTGCGCAAACATCGCCGATTCTTGGAGGCTTCACCACGACAACGCGCCGTGCCATACCGCGCTGTTCGTGAGGGAGTTTTTGGCCAAGCATGGGGTTGCCACGTTGCCCCACCCCCCGTACAGTCCAGATCTGGCACCGCCGGACTTCTTCCTCTTTCCTCGGCTCAAGCGGGACCTCAAGGGCAACCGATACAGCTCCGTAGAAGACGTCAAAGAGGCCGTGACGGCATCTCTGAAGGGGATCCCGGAAAGCGAGTTTCAGAAGGCGTACGTGCATTGGGAATCACGTTATACGCGTTGTGTCGGAGCACAAGGCTGCTATTTCGAGGAATACTAAAGATTTTCACCGATAAGTTCAATAAAAAAATTTAAATTTATTTAGTCCTACTACTTATTGATCATACCCTGTATGACTTATGTTGCGTAATTTTTTTTACCTTTTTTCACATGTTTTACCTGAGCACTGTCGTTGTCCGATTATGCGTTTGAGCCACTGTATGTGCATACATAAATAAATGAACGAATAGATAAATGAATAGATAAATTATCATAACAAAAACATATAAAAAAATAAGAAAGAAGAACATATATAAATATATTTGCAAAAATTTTACGTTAAGCAGTAGAAAGGGTTTTGATAAGAGAGGATTTGAAGGATGTTTTGGAAGCTGTTGGGGAATAGAACTCTCATATATTGTTGAATAATGTGAAGCATCTTGTCGCAGGCTCATTAGCTCGAACGCCGTTATGGTGAATGTTGCTACTCTTGGAACAACGATCAGTAACGCTACAAGTGACGTCAAATGCGAAGCGGGCACGATCCAAAATTCTAGATGAGATAGGAAGCAAGTGCAAATAGCTTAATCGTAATTTTAAAAATCAAAAAATGATTTTGTACGCACTTGAATGTGATAATACAAGATATTCGGAGAAGCCGTAACAGTTAAGCATGCAACGAACTAGTAGTCAATAGATGATGATTTTTTTGACATTGTGTTGTATAAAGCCTAGGTGTTATTAGTTTGTGATCACAGTTCCCTTCTTCTGTATAAATTAGCATAGAAAACTTATATCGCCTCTAATGCTTATCAAAACAGAGAATATTTGATACGGGAAACTCGATCGTTTTGCGGAATAAGCCCCTGAAAGCAGAATCAAATCGAATTGTTTTTTTGTGGGATGATTAATATTAGTGCGTACTTTCCAAACCACTTGTTAACTTTTTCAATTTTGATCATCCCACAAAAAACAATTCGACCTAGTTGTTTGTTTCCAATGGAAATGAATTTAATAAACAATCTCCGAGTATATGCTATTGTATTTTTTTTTTTTTGAAAAGCTTATAGCCTGTGACTTATCAATATTAAAGAAGGGCTTGTTAACACTCCCCTATTGGTTAAGCGAATCCAGTTTTGTTTGGAGAAAATATGCATCATTTTTTGTTTGAATGACGTGATAAAGTGTCAGATCATCGTTATCCTACTCATTTGTATTTGATATGAATATGTATATTGAAAAAAAAGCACCAAGCTGGTAACCTTGCGGTACATCAGAGGAAACAAAATTACTTCTCGACAATCATCCTTGAAACAGTTTGGGTTCGATTGTGGAGATAGGTTTGCAGCCAACTGAACAAGGGCTCAGCGACTACGACATTCCGCAGGTTTAGAATAACGGTAAAATAGTCAACTATGTCGAAGACTTGCTGGAGTTTGCATATTTTCATTTTATTTTATTTATTCACCAAACAAGTTACAAATTCCAAATATAATACCAAAAAGAAAAATTAAAGAGCAAAGTAAAATACAAATAAAATAAGTAGGAAATAAATAAATAAATAACAATCAATAAATAAAACATTAAAATATAGCTGATAGGATAAGGTTAGGGGGTACGGATGGCTCGGAATGGAGGGAAATATAGATTGAAATTGTAGGCGAATATAGATTGCTTATGTTGTTGAATATCCTTCAGCCATTATTTATCGGCTCATTAGCTGCATATATATTCTTTTAGCATATGATTAGACCTAGTGTTCCTTACCGGGATATTGATCACACTTTTACTATTCAGGAATTCAACTCTAGTAGCGCCGCTAATAACGTTGAATGTGAATCAGGTCGATTTCACCATTCCTCAGGAGGGTCGATAATAGAAATGTTCATGTAAAAAATGTATCGATATTTTTTCCTATATGATATATCGAAACTCTATATCGATACTTTGCGATATATCGAACTGTAAATATCAATTTTTTCGATGTATCAAAATCGAATCGAAAATAATATATATTGGATAATTTATTTTCTTTGTTCAATTTGGTCTTTGGTTGGTTTGGTTGGGTGTTATTCCTTGCTGAATACAGAGGGTTTATACTGTGTCAATGTATATTCTTCAAATGAATAACTGCCACAATAAAATTGAAATGCTCGTTCAGATAAATTATCTCATTATTCCGAAGAATGAGCACATAAATTATATAATATCTGGAAAATTTCCGAAAAATACAAATGTTGGCAAAATATGGAGTTTACTACTACAATTGGATAAAAAAGAGCACAAAAATATCCTTGGAATAAATTCGACATTCTTTAACTTAACAATATTCATCCAAATAGAATATATGGTAAATGTCTAGATGATGGGACCGGCGGCCCGAGGAGAGTAATAAAGGGTGAAGCTGGTAAAGTTGACCTTGCTTAACAGTACAAAAGTGATTTTAGGGGGGCGGAGAGGTCGAGGCGCAGGAAGTGGGGGTCCATTTTTTTCATATTTTTCAAATATGAAATGCGACTTTACCTCCGCACCTCCACTTTTTAACAATCTGAATGAAGTCATCTCCACGCCCCTCTCCATACCCTCTCTACGCTCTGTGCGCAAGCCCTCGAGCTTTTCTTCAGGGGTTGGAGGAGGATTCCATTCCCTTTCTAGCCATCAAAGCGTAGTTCGTCAGAATGGAATAATCCGACGATCCTCCTTCGCCTGCGCCTCCAGCTCCCTGCCCACACTTTTAAATGATCGAAACGGTGTCATTCAACCTTCTCCTACGCCCTCCGACCGATGGTCCCATCATCTAGACAACACTATATCCTTGAAATGCTCGGAATCTTTAATTTGTACAGAAACATTCTAGGCAATGTTTTGATGTTACCAGACGATCATAACGGGATTGAATTTTTCGTTTTACAAATTTTGGTTATTATTTGTCTTTTGATTCGAGTTTAGACATGATTCGAGTTTAGACAAGATGTAATCACTTGTACTTTTGGGCATAATTTGCCATGGTGACGAGTTTCTCGATTTTTTATTTCGGTTTCGCTTGTTAAGAGAAGCAGTTTTGTGCGGGAAGTGCTGAAAAAATGTTCGCGTAAATCGTGATATCTTGATTTGAAGGTGTCCTGGAACGATTAATAAGCAGGTTGGACACCACAAGTGGCAAAAAATCATGTGCACATTCAAAGTTTTTGCGATTTCAGGTACTTGGTTTTCCGGTACCCACCTAAATTTGAAGGAAATTTGCCGTTTTGGTGCATATTCTATTACATCTCCACCGCCACCTGTCATCAGACTCGAGAAAGAATTGATGCTTTCGAGACAAAGATCATTGGTTGGCTAAGTTTTTGTCGGGAAATATACTGTTTTAGGATCAGCATGAAGAAAAGCGAAATCGGTGGTCCCGGTACTATTGTTGAGATCGACGAATGCAAGCTTAAATTATTGTCACTATCAATGAATTTTTTTTACGTTTTTCATGTATTTTTAAGACCTCTGCGCATTACATCTCCTGCTGATTGTTTGAAAGTGGGAGCGGGGAGCTAGAATCGTTTATTAAAATTGAAAAATATGATGAAAAAAAAACCATTTTTTACCTCCACCCAGGAAGTACGTATTGTGTGTGACCTTTATTTTCGGGAACCGGGCATTTATCAATGTTGAAAGAGAGCTTGTTTACATTGCACCAATGATCAAGTGAATCAAGCTTGGATTGGAGAGAGAGGGCATCATTCAATGATCTACTAAACTTTGAGATCGTCTGCATAAAGTAAATGCGATATGTTTGCAAGGACGTCAGATAGGTCGGACATCAATATATTTAAAAGAAGTGGACCCAGATACACCAGAGATAGCAGAAGCACCAACGGTAGCAGAAACGTTTTTCGATAAAAGTCCTGGAAGTTTTGAATATTGTGTTCGATTGCGAAGGTAGGAAGTCAGTCAGCTAAATAAAGATCCGGTAATACCGAATTTCTGAAGCTTTAGAATTAAGGTTGAATGGTAAACTCTGTCAAACGCCTTACTGAAGTCAATGTAGACTGTGTCAGTTTGGTATCCTTTTTCCATTTTACACAGAACATCTGAGATTAGGACAGTCAAATTTGTGGTAGTTGAGCGATCTTTTCTAAGAGCCATGTTGTCGCTCGTTCAGACTGTGTTAATTCGGTAACTTTTCTCAATTTTACAAAGAATATATTAGCACTAGTTGAAGTCAAGTTGGTAGAAGTTGTGAAACATCCTGGAGAAATAATACGTTCTTCTATGGTTTTCGGAAAACTAATATTTGTCGTCGAAAGTAATGTACAATGGTGAAAAATGGCAAGAACCTGAACCTATTAGCTATATATTTTTTGCGCTTACCATCGCAAAACTAATCAACCGCATGCAATAAGTTAAATAATTCCTTAGAGGCTGTCTTTTGCTAGTGTTGCTAAGCAGCGTAAAATTCGATAGCGTAATCTGATATGAAACGACAATAGAGAATAACATACTAGGAATATATTTCCCATTCTGTTTGTTTCTACCTTACTTGCGTAAGCATCATATCAACTTAACATTTGATATACGAAGATGACTGCTGCTGGCAAAGTTTTACTAATACCAGAGCCAAAATCGTTCGAAATCTGTTTCTTCCCTGAAAAAGTACATAGCGCCAAACGCCATAATTTAAAGATTTCTGGCGCCCTGTACATAGGTGATTTCGGGATTGTGATAAAATATAGCGCCACACGCCATAGTACATGGCGAAAAATACATAGGAGGAGACGCTATGCTTATAGTCCTCCACGCCATGTACTATAGTACTATAGTACATGGCAGAGCGTCTGCTCCCATGCATTTTTCGCCATGTACTATGGCGTGTGGCGCTATATTTTATCACAATCCCGAAATCACCTATGTACAGGGCGCCAGAAATCTTTAAATTATGGCGTTTGGCGCTATGTACTTTTTCAGTAGTCCTTTAATATTGAAGTAAAATGATAGTAAACCCTCGACGATTCTTGTCGGGTAGATAATTTGAAGTTGGTAGAAAGCTTTATTCAAAAATTTATGATCAATGTACACGAGTGAAAAGTTACGAATTCCACGACTACTCCTAATAACATTCAGATACCAATTCAGATCTAGATTAAATCATAGTTCGGTCCGTAGTCCTTCATCTAAACCTGAATTCAAACTACGGACCCCAAGCGGTACAAACCTTACTTACCCACTAAACAATTTAAAAACTACACGCCAGAAGTATTTAAATTATGGCGTCTAGCACTACGTGATTTTTCAGCGCACTTCTATCGACACTTGCTGACACTTATACATCCCTTCACACAGTATGGCTGCGAGTTATAATTGGAGTGCCATGAGCCATATTACATGGCTCATGGCACTATGTAATATAGCGTGTGGGGCCATAATTTCTGCGCCATGTAATTATGGCGCTGGGAGCCATACTGTATAGCTCAGGGTACTATGTACATAGCGTATGGGACCGTAAATGCTGTGGCCATGTTACATAGGACCACGCGCTAAGTAGATTCTGACATTATGGCGCTGGGAGCCATATTGCATAGCTCAGAGTACTATGTACATAGCGTATGGGGCCATAAATAATGCGCTATGTTACATAGCTCTGGGCGCCATGTCGATTTTTTTCAGTGTTGTTGAGTGAATTTCTAGCTGTATCCTAATTTTTCTGCCAAATTATTACAAAATTTTTAAAAAAAATCCATCTACTGTGTGAGTTTTATTTCAATCTAATGGCTGTATCGGATGCTGTGGGGGAAAAAGCGTTGTTTGTTGAGTGAATTTTCAAGATTGCATCATTGTCTCAGGGCTGTCAGCATATTTATTGAACTTTTATTAAACTTCGTTCTACTCCAGGTCAGCATATTTTGTGAATTTCAATTGGATCTGATAATCGGGCCGTGAGTTATGGTGAGAAAAAATGTCGGGTGTTAACCTTATGCTAAATTTCGCAATGATCTGATATTTCTGTAGAAAGGCATCGTAATGCGAAAAATAAAAAAAATTTTTTGCCTACTTTCAGGCACCTATCGCCCGCATTTTCAAATATCTTGTTTCCACCGAAATATAGGGATACCTAGAAATTCACTAAAAGTATAGATGTTTTCGAACTTTCGAACGAAAACAATTTCTTGCAGTTCAAAGAAACTCTTAAAAAATACTTATTACACTAAGATTACTCTAAGATTAGAAAGAAACTTATTACACTAAGATCAAAAACTTATTTACACTAAGATTGCCTGATACAAGGTAACGCATATAGCTATTGGTTCGGAGCGATGCCCGGTAAGAAGACTTGGAGCTTAAAGGTTTAGTCCAAGTGGTCAGCGAGGCGATGGGACTAATAAATATCAGTTTTAATGCATCAAACTATTCCGGAACTCAAAACAAGTTTCCTCCTCTTTTGAAGTGAACTAATTACGCTTGAAAATATATTGCAACCCTACACGTGTACAATGACATACTATGCACACGTTGACCAGATACTAAATTTCTTAAATGAACGGAATACATTTTTCTACATATAATCAATTAGTTAAAATCAACAACGAACTTTTGCCGGGCAGGTGTTTTCTACTCGCAAGCCAATTAAAAAAAAATATGTAGAAAAAACTTAAGAGCTTGGATTCTATCGTACGGCTGGCGCTTCTCTGCATGCAGAATTATTTATTCGAGCAATTGTATCGTAGTGTAAGTGAATGAGGTCAATCTGATTTGAACGTATGTTTGGTAATTCGACTTGCGTTTTTCTGATTTAATTTTAAAATTGATCCAACAAACAAATGACTGATTGAAAGTCAATTTATATACGACACAGTTCTCAAAGGGAATTATTCACAATTCAGGTGCTGGGCAGACTCCATATCTGTTTAAGTTTAGACCCTGGAACCGCTCTGAATGGCATATCAAATTAATCATTATCCTTGTTGAAATAACAAGTTCCTCATGATCTGACAGTTAGGTCGAAATTCAAATGTAATGTATTTACTACGTACCAGATTATTTGATTATCTAATTTCGAATTCGATGGATTTCAATCGTTTAGAGCATTCTAATGCTCAAGAGATTTATTTTCTGCTGGCTAAGAAGTGGAAAATACATACTGCAAAATGAAAGCGTTTCGCTTTGATACAGGTACACCAGTTTCGTAGAAATACAATCATCTACTCCATACCAAGCGATCTAATAAACAAACAATTTATAATGCGAGAGAGTTGATACAAGTTCTCGCATACGCGAAATCAATAGGCCACATGGATCTCCTCTTGTACGTAGACCATCATCATCGGCAATCGGATCTTGCAGACAGCCGATAAAGATGAAGATGAAGACGAAGCGACGACGTATGGCCTGGCCTGAGCGGCGAAGGCAGACGAGAGCACATGATCGTGAAGCGGTAATATCAGCGATGATCACCTCGATCGCCTTGTAACCTTTTGAGGCGTGTGCCAAAATTGGTAATTGAACTGGTGGTAGGTTTCCTCCCTCCAGTTCAAACCGAATCGCCGTACTGGACTACGATGATCATCGCCGTCACTACATTGGCCGTTATCAGGTTGTCAATATGTAATCTAAGCACGCACGAGATACCGACTATACGACTATACATGCGCAAGTAGATATTCACTTCTATCTGCTCAAAGTTTAGCGACGCACATGAAATCTTACAAACGTGCGATAGTATGCAACTACTCGGTTTAGCCAAATACAGAACAATCGCTGAAGCATTCCTACTGATACGATTTATGCATTCCCTGGCAAAGGACTGCGACTGCGTGTAATATCTACACAATACGACTATTGTTAATAATAATCAATCTACATAAAATGTCGCGTAGAGCAATGAGTTGCCGCTGGTAATCGGATTCTTCAGGGCAGCCAAAATCAAATGCTAATTTTCCGAAGCTTTTCAGATGACATTTCCTAGAACAGTTACAAACTACTGGTATCATCTTTAAAGGTTAATGACAATCAGCTATATTGAGTTAACGGTTGTAAAGCTTCTTGTTTTGAAAGCCAAGTAAAATCAGTCCACTAACTTCGCACTCAACGTCTCTCATATCTCATCGTCCCAAACTTCCTTCACTCCTCCATATATTTTATTTATTGGTCCTACCGGAGCAATCTAAACCGCTTCGTGATTCTCCTTTTGTTTTCACTCATGCGTCCGATTCATATAGGATAATACTTATCATGATGATGACAACGATTACGCTCAACGTTTCCCAGGTTTTTATGCCAGGCTACTACCGCTACGCCATGAAATCATTGCACGATCGATCGACGAACTTTTGGGATCTCCTTAATGTGCCCCGTACTCACCGATTGTGGAAAGCCGGAGTCTCAAAGTAAATCTCGAATCGCATCGAAACGGAGCTACAGCTCCTACTTCATCCTCTTCTTTGTGATGTCATCATTTTTAGGTTGTGGGAAAAAACATTTCACTAAGAAGACACAGAAATATTTCAATTTTGCACTAATTTGGAAGCGCCTTGGAAAAGAATGCGACAACCGTGAAACATATACACTCCATGCGGCCGCTAGCTAGTTGTTTGCTGTTAAGAAGAGGAGCCGTGTACAAAACAAGAGTGCACTGCGGTGTAATGTTAAAGCCAGAATGGTTAGTCGGATTAGTGCTACCAGATGATTTTTATTACTATAAGAGCCTGTTTGAAAGTGCATTTGAGGCTGAAGTGATATCAAATTGGATTTGATTGGAAAACTGAATTTGTTACCTTTGAATGGCGTAAGGATTTATTTTTTTATCAGTTTTCGATGAATTAATTTATTTTCATTCAAGTGTAATGCAAATATGGACACAAGATATTCAAAGAAGAATATCTGCAAGCAAATTATTCTTTTTCGACTTTTATTTTTTTGATTTTGTATTTTATCCTCAATTTTTGGAACTTTAATCTTCTTCTTTTAGAAAACAGTTCAATTTTAACCCAAAACGTAAGTGAACTCAAAGCTCGGTGCGTGATAGCCCGCCCGTACCTAGATTCGAACTAGGGACTCTATGCACCAGGCTGATATCGTTGTTTTACATTTTCCGCCCAACAGCCTTTCGGCTGAATTTACTTCTATTTTTTTAGCCTTAGGCTATCCGAGTCGAATAGTTGGACAGCTTGACTATGCAGTTTTGAATGATCCATTCCAACAAAGCAACTGGTATGTTGTCTATTGATCGGAAAATAATGTCCTCCAGTTGGCTCTCACATCTTTGGACGATACAGACGGTGGATTTGAGATACCCCACAAAAAGACGTGACACGGGGCTAAATTGGATCAGTTTTCAAGCCACTACAATCATCGCGAAGGCAAAACAGTCATTGTGTTGGTAAAAAGTAATCATTAAGTGCTTTTGTCTATAGATTTCCCTCTTTCTCTCTGCATACTTTATTATTTCTCCTTTCAAATTAATTTCAAGTAAACTCCTTGGGCCTTTGATTTGTCATTTTCGCTACTTGTGGGTGAGCGTTATCCTAATGGAAGATCACTTTTTGTCTAGAAATCAAACGGCATGCAGTCAATTTCTTTGGTCATGGTTTCTTCGAAGCCTAAAAGTTTGTTGAGGATTAACTTTTTTAGATTCACTAAACGGGTAGTGAGACTTTACGCTAGTGAAGACAATTTTATGACTGTGGTATCACTGTGCCATTTTTGTTATTGATTGTCTCTTACGCTTGACATTCTTCTGGATAGTCCAATTTTCATCACCACTCACACCAAAATAATTCATTCCAGAGTCGTGAGCGTATAGAAGTGTTCACTTGTACTTTTTTTTCGCATCTACTCATCTACTTTTTTCTCATCTATCATCTTTTGTGTCAATCCACGAAAACATTGATTTGCACATTTCCATAAGCCAGCCATGGGTCACCGAACGGAACAAGTGGTATTCTAAAGGGATAATTTTCGGTAAATACATTGGATGGATTATGACTTCCCATTTAAGCGTTTCCAAGTAGGTTTTGACCGGTTTTGTCCAAATGACTCTGGCAGTGTGCACCAAGATTGACGAAACAGAAGTAACCTCGCCCGTTGCGCAAAGAATAATCGCCAAATTCATTGGAAATGAAGGCGTACGTCTGACTGAAAATCTTCAAAGGCTACGCAACCAATTTTTTGAGTTTACCCTTTAACAGCCCTGAGTTTACCACTGACATAAAACTTTACCCGAAGGGCGAGGAAAGGTCGAAATGCAACATGATGCATGAGCATCATCGATGAAAACATTCGTGCAGTCCGCAAACTTATTGAAAATGATCGGCGTCTCAATGTCTCTGAAATTGCTTCTGAGCTGAAAATCAACTATGAAAGTGCTGATGAGCTCGGGTTGAACTAAGTTTCCGCCACGCTTTCTGACGGATGAAGAAAAAAATGTCCGTTTCAGCACTTGCCGCCGGTTTCTTCTTCATTTTGTAAGGGGATGGGTTTTCAAACCGGATTGTGACCTGTATCGAAACGTGGTGAAATCAGTATATACCTGAGAGCAGGCAGGTCAGCATGAAATGACGAGAAAAAGGCGAGCAACCACGCATTAAGGCCAAAATGCGTTTGTCAACAGGCAAAGTTTTGGCAACTGTTTTTTTTTTCGATTCCTTTGGAGTGATTTTGATTGATTTCCTTCGTGACCAACGTACAATTAATTGATGTACTACTGTCAGGTCCTTGATCAATTTAAAGCCGCTTATCGATCAAAAAGAAGTGTCATTTTGCTCCACGACAATGCCAGATTCCAAATAGCTTTACAAACGAGAGAAAAATTGGTCCAGACCTTTCTCCATGCGACTTTCACATGTCTAGCCCACTCAAAGAAGCATTGCGAGGACAGCGTTTTGACGATGATAATGCAGTAGAGACGTTTATTCGCAGCTGGTTTCAGACCCTCTTTTTTCATGAAGACGGAATTAAAAAGCTCCCAATACTATGGGAAAGATGTGCTACGAAGCTTGGTGGCACTGTTGAAAACTGAGAATTTGTTAAATAGGGCTACCCATTTCATCCTTGAAAAAGTAAGCTTAAACAAACACACAAAATAATCGGAAAGTGATGTAATTTTTATTTTATTGTAAAGATTGATCCTTGCCATTATATGTATAATACAATATCGTTTAAATGTCCTCCATGGGATTTCTTACAGGATTCAATCCTTTTGAGGTAATTTTCAATGACATTCTGGCATGTTTCGCGCAATATCTCGGCCATAACTTCACGAATACTGGCTTTCAGTTCGTTCCGAGTTTGGAGATTGTTCGCCTAAACACGATCTTTCGCGTACTCCCACCAAAAAAATGCAGAGGCGTTAAGTCGCAGGATTTTGGAGGCCAATTCACATCAGCCAATCGCCAAATTTGTAAATTTCTCTTGCCAAAGAACCCGATTTGCCTGTGTTACGTGACTTGTTGCTTCCTGCTGAAACCATATATCGTTAAGACCATAATCTTCCGAATCCGTTCAAAGACAATCGGTTAACATGCGACCATAGCGCTCAGAATTGGCAGAGATGGCTCGTCCTTGATCGTTCTCAAAAAAATACGGTCCACTCACACCAATAAATCAATAATGCGCACCACACAGTGACTTTTTCTGGATGTAATGGAGTCTCTACGATCACTTGTGGATTTTCTGAGGCTTATATTCTTCTTCTTATATTCTTCTTCTTATATTCTTCTTCTTATATTCTTCTTCTTCTTATTAACGTATGCACAAAGCGAGAAATGGGCCTCATCACTGAAGAAACTTTTTTCCGAAAAATCAGCATCAAAAGCTTGTTGTTCCAACACCCAATTCACATATTCTAAAATGGCAAACCTTCGACTAAATAAATGACAGCGTGGTTGACGTGAGTCTTTGGCAGATGTCAGTATGCAGGGTTTTATTTTCTCAAACACGAAATGGATAAACATGGCTAATAAAAAAATTATAAATTTTTGATCCACCTACGTACTCGATTTTGACACTGAATTCGACATGTTTAACGTATTGAGAAAATATGTTGTTTCTACTTCGGCGGAGTAACATATACTGTCATTTCAAACCTAATGATTGGGCTTCACGATAAAGCTGGCTGTTGTAATGCCTAATGCCAAAATGCTTAACTAACGCTACCTGTTGGTGAGAACAGTGAGAACTTACTCAAGTTCCTTAAAACAATACTGTCAAAAAAATTTTCCCAGTAAATCTTGCCTCACTCTATTGTAAACGACTCCTTCGAGGAGTCTACTAAAACATAGCAAAAGGGATAAAGGACGGTAATTAGGGATGGAAGAAATATCACCATCTTTATGGATGGGAAATATGTTGACGGATTTTTAAAGGGATGGATAGGTACTGGCTGAGATGCTAAGGTTAAAAATTATTGACAGAGGAACACACAAAGAAGATGAAAGTGATTTGGTGAAAAAATAGAGTAAAAATAGAATAGAGTTATCATGAAGATACATAACAGAAGGAATGACAGAGGAAGTTTTAAGGGATTTGATATAAGACCAAAAAGGCTTAGGATTGTCGAAAGTAATAGAAATTTTGACATGTTCAAGGTAAGCACGCATTTTTTAGCAGCAGCCCGTAACCTTTGAAGCTTCAAAAGGTCATTAAGTGAGCCAGACCTTTTGTATTTGCTACGCGCTGCATCTTTGGCTCTCTAAGAGCAATCGCGACATTGACTGTGAGGCACGGATGGTCGGAACTTCTTTTACAGCGGAAGGAAGGAGTATAGCAGAAAATTAAGTTGGAGAAGAGGGAATACAATTTGTAGAGAGCATAATCCACACTTAGCCCTCTGAAGAAATTATACCTGCTAGTACCATTTATTTCATCGGACAAAGCAGAATAGTATGCTTTTTTAAAATTGAAACGAAGAGTAGAAGCAGATTTGACTTTAGACGAACGGTTAAGAGTTAATTCCATAAAAAGAGGAGGATAATGACGATCAGGGTACACATACAGAGACAGAGAAGGACTCAAGCAAAGGGAAGAAGAGTGAAGATTAGTCAAAACGAAATCAAGAATCCTGTTGTTAGTATTGGGTAAAATGTTGAATTGGGAAAGTGAACAAAGGGACATAAAGGAAGAAGTAGCGAGAGAAATATTGCTTGAAGACAAAATACTTGAAAAAGTATCATCCCATTCCAGCGCCGGCATATTAAAGTCACCACATAAAATTAAGGAAGCAGAAGGGAAGCGGTCATTGAGGCAGGACGAGAGTTCCCCACAGAAACGTTCATATACCAGTACGGGGCTACTTCAAGGAAAGTAGATTGAGAAAACAAGCGGCACTGAGGATGGTGAAACAGAAATACGGACAATCACACATTCAACTGGGGTGGACGGAATGAAGTCACTGAAGAGCGTTCCGGTCAGATATTTGTGCCAATTAAAACACCACCTCTTAAAGAAAGGTGCCACACAGATCGATTCCGATCCCTACGAAAAACAGTTTGAAGGGGCAAAATTTCACTGCTATATATGTATATGCCCAGACAACCAGGTTTCTGTTAGGCAGACAATGTCATCAGACACGATTACCGAGGAGATCTTTACATAATTAACCTTGGCCTTCAGACCACGAACGATCTGGTAATACATTTTCAGAGGCCGGTTCAAGCTCTGCTTGTTGATGAGTCTAGTTTCGAAAGCTCCGCGATGAATACGTGCTAAAGTTTGTCCGAGGTCTTGGAATAAACTCCTTAGCTAAGGTGCCAGGAGGCCAGATATTGATTGATTTGGAGAGCCTTTTCCGAGCCAGGAGGCAAAGTAATTCGAAACGAAGCGATGATTCTGTTATCCAGATTGTCTTTTGTCAATTTCGTACAAGTCAGAAGCGAAGAAACGTGGCCCAGCCTTGCCAAAACATACGATTTGTGCAATGTTATTAAGACATGCTAACTCTAGTCTCTAGTCGGATTAAACTGAAAGTCTGGTATGAGATCATGCCAACATTCGGAATCAAACCACGATCGAAGGTAATTATGTCATTTGGCCATTGAAGCTTGCGTCGAAGAGGATATTACGTCAATACTTCAGTTGTCCCATCGTAACCAAAAATTTGGAAATATCTCTTCCGATTTGTTATTTGTACGTATCTGGCATCACCAATGCAAAACTCAATCAATTCGAAAACGATCACCGGGATTCTCCGATGGTATCTTGCCTTGAGAAAGGAGACCGACGACGCTTCACCATATTGTGACAAGTTCAAGTCTAATTTAAATCAGGTAGGCACTTTTGTTCGATTGCGGACTGGCTATATTAACAGATTTCCTTATTCTCACAGAAGTATCTCCGGCTATGGGTCGGCCGCGGTATTATCTTCATATGGTAAACATTCTGAATATTATAGGTATGTATCTATAGTTCGATCAGGTATTGTAATGCAGAGGAGAAGGAGATTCCGTCCGAACCAAACGATCAACCTTGTCTTTCTTTATCTTACCATACGTACGTACCGTACTCACTATACACGTCACATCGTTGAGACGTAAGTATAGTAAGTAAGCGTTACATTGTCCGCATCGAAACAGCAGCAGCACCCGGTAAATTCTCGTATTTGCCTTTACCCACCTCTACGCTCTATCCATGTGCATGTCGGGCATCTTCCTAGATAATCGCGAAAGAAAACCCGATCGCAGTGTGGTCGCTACACTCCTCATTGCCGTAATCATCATTATTATAATCAGTGGGCATCTACGGCGGCAGTATGATCATAATAAAATGCAACAAGATCATCATCATCAGCTTGATCATGAAGATGATTGCAGGGGCAACATCAACATCTTGCCGAGTCCCGTGGATACGTTTTGTGCCGAAAACCTCGGTACAGCGACATGCTTAAAATGACTCGAATTGTGTAAAAGGATGCTAGATAGCTCAGATAGGAAAGATATTTGGATTTCGAAATTAGTGCTCCAGGTGTTGTTCCTAGTGAAAAGTCACTTCGAAGACACTTACTGTAGGCAAGACATACGAGTAGTAAGTCACAGATTTGCTTGTGTTGTGGCGTAAGTAGCACCTGTATGCCAGAAACTTTTCTGCGAGCAGACTGTAACCACTCTAGCGGATTGCTGATACAAAGCCGGCCAGCATCTATGGAGCAGCTTGTTACATTATATAGGGATTCGTGAGATCGCTGTACAGTTCTGTCTACTGACGGGAATCCTCAGCACTCGAACCGGCTCTTAATGTATCTTACCACGTTGTTTTACTATCTTCAGAAATTGTTTTGTTCACTTAAAATACCAATCGATCCGCAGCTGGAGCAGACAGATCGACGTCAAATCGTAGATACTAGTGTACTACCTACGTATGTATGTTGGTACGCGATTCCGCGATCATCAACGAATCAATAAGTACTTGAAGCTAAATGCACTATGATAAAGTCATGTGGAAGTAAACAGGTGAGTTTGCAAATTAACCGGGAAGATAGATAATTCTGTGAAATCGCTTTCATTGCATATGTTCATATGGAAGAATAATCTGTAATTGACATGTTCAGCTCACGAGTTTTCGCCCTCAGTTAACTTTCCTTCTTGCCAAGGCCATACGAATAAAACAATGCCAAGTTCGGTGTTGCTTGGTAATTTTCCGAAAATTAGGCACCTAATAGGCCTTAACAATTAATTCTCACTCACATCATGCCATTTAACTACGAAAGTCGTAGTGTCGCGATGGTTCACGGAACTAGGCTAATTGGGGGCAATAAAAACTATTCTTCCACGGCAAATAAACTGACCAAATCAGACCAAGGATCTACAGATCGAAATAATTATGTAGGCACTAATACTACTTTACCGCATTTGAATAGAAAATGATTGTATGGAAACCCTATTTGTTCCACTCTTTTTTTTTAGCCTTTCATTAATCACATCTCCTGTTCAGAATGTCCCTTAGATCAAATGCTACTTTAGAAACTAATTTTCGCTTTTTCTTCTTTCATTTGATACACGCTTGCAATAATAACTGCAGACGAATTTCAAATAAATCTATTTTGCACTTTTTGTGGTAACCTAAAAGAAAAGAATTCTTCTGTATGAATCCTAAATAAAATTAGCACAATTATATCCATGAACAATTTTCATTTAAAAGTTTACAGCCATGCTACAAGATAGCTTGGTTGCAGTTGAGACACGTGAGGCCTATAAAATCTTGCCATGCAGACGGCAGTTAATGACTGAATCGAATTTCTCACCCTCTCGAACTGACGTTGCACTCGTTCTGGTTTGATGGGCAACACCTCGAGTAGCGACGGATCGCGACAAGTTGGAAACGGTTTTCTTCGTCGGTCATTTGATTAAAGACACTGGAGCTCGGCATTGTGATAAACGAGAAATGACTGGTTAAAATTGATACTTAGCACAAGTGCACTTATTAGCAGTCGTTGTGTCTAAATCGCGCAATTAAAACGGAGGAAAAATGACTAGGAATCTTGCAACAATCATCACACTTTTACATGTCTTTCAGAAGAGATCTTATAGCAGCTAGTTCGTGTGATGGGCCGATAGGAAAGAATCTATGCTAAAAAGTGTATAATTGTTATACGCTTACTAAAACTACCACAAATACAAAAGTTATTCACGTGTGAAGTTGCCTTGTGTCATCAAGTTTTCGAGTGACATAATTTCTGTTTGTTGGTCTTGGCAAAACGCAAAGAAGAATCGCCATCGAACGCTTAGCAGCGTAGTCAACGAAAACGTGCTCGGATTGTTCGAAAGAAGGAAACAGTTTTGGGAAAAGTTCCAGGTTGATGGGCTCGACTCGACTCGACCTGACTTATCATCATGCCAAGATCGAGCGAATTTCCGCCGCTGTGTGCTGCTTCAATTGTTACCCTCACCCTAAACCAAACACTTCTTCCGACTGTTCAGCTGATGGACATGAGCTGCTCGCGGTGGCTGGGGTGATCAGCCGACTAAGCCATTGCCACCGCCACTGAAGCCACCACTGCTGTCTTAACTACTGTATCTTTAAGAAATATGGTTTCACGACAAGCCGCAAGATAAATATTTTGATAGTCATCAAAACAAAATTAGGAGTTACCCATGTGAAGCTGCCCATTCATTGCTGAGAGAATCTTCTTAAATAATTAATCAGAGAACAATAGACTGTCCGACACAGACATGAACTGTCACTCATGATTTGATAATTACGCATGGAGTAATTCATCAGTGGCTTTGAAAAAAAATTGTGTGTTATTCACTGCGTTCTATGTGCTACCATTTATTATTGGAAGCTAGAGCAATTATTAACCTGAAATAGCGTATGTACTGTTGGTTTAAGGAATTATATTTTGGTTACCAGATTCTCTTGAGAGAATTGGGGGGTGCGATGAAACTGGAAGCGTGAAGAGAATAAGCGGTTAGTTTATATTGGAAGTGATTGCTTAGGATATGCTCGGTAGCATTTGGTTATCAAGAAGTTTTCATATTTTACGGTTTTGTCGTTTGGTTACGTCGTTCGCCACATAAAAACCCTTCTTGGTTTACACAAACATGGGAACACACGATTTTATGAATGTCACTAAATTTTGTTGAAATAGTCCTTGCCAATTTGAATTGGTACCTAAATCAAAAATTATTTTTGCTTTTGATTAATTACTGAATCGAAATCGTATCCGAAACTATGTAAATAAAACAACACAATTATTTTTATCTCTCATAATGTAGTTCAGCGATCTGGATTAAACAGGGCAAATATAATTGAAAAAAATTATTTCCCAAGAAGCCACGTTGGGCGCTTTTATAAGTATGACGACCTTAATTTTTAAAGCACCTTAAAAAGTTGAAATTGATAGGAGCGATGAAACCATATTAAACGAAGTGAGCTTGGTTCCAATAATTTCATGTTTATAAACTATAATCAATCAACGAGACAATAAATGATTGCAAATCAACGAAAATTCAAATTCGAAAATTAAATGATGCCTTTAAAGGGCAATAAAACTTTTTTTTATATAAATAATACAGGCAAAAATTTTGTTTAAATAATAAATATTTATTAATTTTAAAAATTGTTTCATAGGTTTGGGGTTTGATCAGTATTTCAGAATGAAATACTGCTGGTTATTTTTTTATTAAAATTAAAAACAATTGAAATTGGTTCCCAGATAAAATCTCAGACTCCTTTCGATCAAATTTTTGGTTTCTGTTGCAGCAACTCCCTAAAATGAACAGCCAACAACAAAAATTAAATTTAAATTAAAGTTTATCTAAATGGAGATTATTTATATAAAAAAAAATTGAAATCCGATCTGAATCACAAAATAATGATTTGAATAAACATTTTCGTGTTTAAAATATGGCGGCTTTTTTCAAATTTTAAGTGAAATTCACAAACAAACAAATGCAAAGGAGACAAACAAACAAATGAAAAGGGGACGACACGAGTAATAGAAATAAATATATGAGAATCTCCAAATATCTCTCAAGCTCCACTCAAATTATAGCAACTCTAAAGTGGAGAAAAAGTCGCGATTTATCGTGAAAATAATTATGGCGAAATGTGATTTTTGATTATAACTTAATCAAACGAATTAAATTATCAAGAAACTTAAGAAAAAATGAAAGTAAATAAAATTTACCACCTCTCGCGATAAAAAAAAATAAGGATTCAAAATTGGCCTATGCAGAATATATTGACAATTACATACTATTGCGATTTATCGAGAAACTTCTCCACCTAATTTGGAGACTTGGGACCCAATAAAAGGCGGAGCGAACTCTACAATCTTCCTATTGCAACCAGCACCATCAGAGCAAAACATTCGAAGGTATATTGCTCCTTATATGTTAATTGTTGCGCTTTTTTCTGTTTTCCCTTTTTCCTTTGGGAAACGCGTTCCTATTCAGTTTATTTTCACACAATAAAGAAAAGTTGTTACGATTAAAACTTGCAAATGAATAAAACTTAAATTAAGTAAATTATACATTGCCACTTCATTTGTAAGGTGCATTGAAATTACCGTTTCGTAAGGTGTGTACGTGTGCTAAACAAGCCATCATCATACCGCATTTAAACGGTACTTTTCAATTCGTACAATTTAAAAATATTTTTTTGCGAAAAGGCACAATTAAATTAATAAAATAAATAAACTTAAAGAGGACTAAATGTTGTGAAATTTTGAATAGTAAGAATTTAATAAAGAAATTGAATTAGTTATAGATTGAGAAAGAAATTTTATTGTAAATAAAAATTAAATATAATAAGAAACTAAACGATAGTTTTTCATCCGCTATACATCTCAATTATTCCTTTTCATCATATTTTTTTGCGTTATTCGATTGCATAAGTTTGTGGAACAGTCTCTATTTCGAGTATTAAGTATTTTATACCATCAATTATGGTATTTGTACGCTTCCACAGTTAGAATTGTTTCAATTGGTCACAAACCTCTTTGTCATTAAGCACTATATTTTGATTTTTCGATTTTTTTTTTGCTGCCTTAAGTCGAACGTAAGTCTATTTACAACAATTTGTCTATTTACTCGAGCGAAATTTCACGAAATCGCGAAAAAAATAGGAAAGAAAAGTATCAAAATATCATACAAATTTTGAATAAAATATTAAAAAAATCAAAAAACAAAGACAGAGAAGTAAACTGGTGTTCGCCATTACTTTTGAAATTTTGAGTAGACGAGAACTTGGAGCATTGAGTTTTTACCGCTCGATTAGAGACACGTACTGGAAAAATTTATATAGCCCGTAGTCCTAAGTAGAATAGCACAGCATTTGCCATGTAGCTAAAAGGTCCAAATCCCATGCATTATCTGCTATTCTACCATGTACATAGGCTCAAAAATTTTTATAAGTGAATTAGAGACAATACTGATGTCAGTTCTGGTATTCACGAAGAGTATAATGAAGTTGTTAAGCAATTTTTTTAGCAAATTTTCATAAGGCTTATGACACTTACAAACCGGCGAAAATATAATCTCGGATCCGAAAAAATTCTTTGATTTTGTTGATGTGTCAACCACTTAGAAATTTCACATGATGAAATACGTAAAGATATTTTGGAACTCGACTGGAACAAAGGTCCTGGGCCTGATCTTCTTCCTCCGGGTTTTTTTTCTTTAATAGATCACTTTCGTCTGGAGTTTCCTATCCTGTTGGAAACTTTCGTATGTTACACCCATATTCAAGAATGGTGGTACATGATGTATTGGAAATTATATCCTTTTATCTTTCTATTCCGAAACTCTTTGAAAAGGTTGCCTACGATAAACTTTCGCCACTTCTTGACTCTCGTCTCAACGAGGAACAACATGGTTTTAGAAAAGGCCGCTCAAATACCACGAATTTGACAATCCCAATCTCAGACGTTCTCTGTAAAATAGAGAAGGGATACTAAATTGACGCAATCTACACTGACCTCAGCAAAGCGTTTGACAGAGTTGACTATTCTACCTTAATTCTTAGGCTTCAAAAATTCGGTCATGCCGAATCTTTACTTAGCTGGCTGACTTCCTACCTTCGCAATCGAAAACAATATATAAAATTTCAAAGACTTTTATCGAAAAATGATACTGCGTCTGGTGTACCGCACGGTAGACATTTTGGCCCACTTCTTTTAAATATATTTATTTCCAGCCTATCTGACGTCCTTGCAAGCATACCTCATTTACTTTATGCAGACAATCTCAAAGTTTATGACATCATTGAATCTAAATTTACAAGACCCTTGTACACTTCACTTGAACGTTCTGTACTTGAATACGCTTGCATCAGCTGGAATCCTGCTTTTGCAACCCACAGTGACAAACTCGAGTCCGTACAAAGGCAGTTTTTACTTCTTGCTTTGAGAGAACACAGTCCTTAACTTACTCTTTGTGAGTTTCGACTGGATCACTTAAACTTATCGACACTTGCATCCAGAAGAATGGTGATATCGACCTGTTTCACATTCGATGTCATAAGAGGCGCTATTACCGTTTAATTCCTGAATAGTAAAATAGTGATAAATATCCCTGTAAGGACCACCAGGTCGTATCGTTTGCTAGAATAATATGCAGCTTATGAGCCGATAAATAGTGGCTGCAGAATATTCAACAGCATAAGCAATCTATGTTTCCCTACAATTTCCAAACTATCCTTCAAATCCACTCTTTTTCAAGCCATGCATACCCCCTAGTCTTAAGCTATATGTCCATGTATTATTTATTAATTGCTGTTTATTTATTTATTTGTTACTTATTTAATTATTTTTTTTATTTTTTATACTTTACTTCTCAATTGTTGTTTGGCATTGTATATATACCTTATTTGGTGAGTTTGGAGTACTTTATTTGGTGAAAAAAATATAATCAAAAAATTAAAATTTAACTCAATGTAACCTTGCTACAATTTCTATGAAAATAATCGCAACAACAACAAACAAACAGTTGGACACTCGTGTAAGCAGCAAATGCAACGCGTAAGCAGTGCAGGACGAGTCAGAAACTTTCGATGCTTTAGAGGTGATATAAGAACTATACAGGTCAAACTTATATTTTGGGTACAAAAAAAAACGGATACCAAGGTCCTGATGTTGATCTACATTCTCCAAAAAGCAACCAGACAAAACATTTTCAAAGATAATTGGATCAGGTTTGTTGAGAAAAGACTTAACAAAACACTTGGAAACATTGAGAGCAAGGCAGTTCACAGAGCACCGCTCGTTTAAAACTAAAACCTACATACCGAAAAATTTCAAGGTCAATTTACATATAATAAAAATTAAATTAGAGGGTGTAAGGAAGGTAATTGACAGATAAGGTAAAAAAGGAGAGATTCAATGATGGGACCTTGAGGAACGCCAGAAGAAGAATGAAAAGGAGAAGAAAGCAGCCGTTGAAGACAAGGCAACTGAATCGGACAAGGATCATCATCGGGGCACTACAGCCCGAATCGAGCCTTAGCCTCCTTAATGCTTCGTCTCCATTCGTCTCGGTTCAGTGACCGCGTCGTCCAGTTCGGTGCTCCCAAAAGTGACCTGCGGTCAGCATCTATCGAATCATCCCAGCGCTTGCGTGGCTTACCGACTGGCCTGGTTCCGCTCACTCGCCCCTTGAGAGATCGTTTGGGGATTCGACTGTCGCTCATTCGTTCGACGTGGCTAGCCCATTGTAGTTTTTGGAGTCGTATGACGGTAGAGACTTCCGGCTCGTCATATATGGTATACAGCTCGTTGTTGTATCGGATTCGCCATCCATCTTCTTCCCGTATTGGACTGAGGATCCTTCGCAATACCCTTCTCTCAAACGCATTTAAGGCTTTTTCAGATGCCTGGGTCAGCGTCCAGGTTTCGCTTCCGTAGGATAGCACAGGTCTAATAATTGTTTTATACATGCGAACCTTCGTATTCCTGTGTTGTCTACGTTTTCAAGCTTATAGTCCCCTATCGTTATGTTTTGTCTTATTGGCGTCCTTTTCCGGATAAGGATGTATGTATAAAACCTGGAAATAGGGACACCGTGAAGACGGAAACTACATTTTTTTATTCTAACAATGCCGATCCATTTACGCTGTCGAATGCTTTCGCGAAGTCAATGTAGATCACTTTAGCTTGTAGCTGCTATCAGCTGAAAAAATTTCTGATGAAACAGGTGAAATAGTTGGTGATTTCAACTATGTTAGCTGTTACACAACGTTCTTTAAAGAATCCATGCTGTAGTTTAGAAAAAAAGTGACTTAAAGCACTGTAAATTCTATCATTTCAATATGCTCCAATATCAAAATCTTTCAATATGCTGAGAAGCACATAAGGAAGAAGCATGACACTAAACGAAAACATTAGGAATACCATCAGAGCTAACTCATTTGCTTTTTGCCACAACGGCCACCAGCGATTTTCATTAGAAGTTTCAAACGCTATGTCGGCTTAGTCACAGAAACGATTCACCAACAAAATGCGAATTCCGATTTTGTTAAGCATCGTATTATTAAATTTACACATATGAGATCTGCCGCATATGCAAATGTTTCCGGTAAAATATGATAGCGCTATTCACCGTCTGCTACAAAAGTTAACAAGTGTACTTGTTAGATTTTAATACCGACACATGCTAACAAGTAAATTGCAGCCGTTCGAAAAATGACAAAACAAAAACTGTTCAAACATTTGACTGATCCTTGACGTTAAATACTGTGTAATGTGCGAGTAATATGCCTTCAGACGTCTTGCATGTTAAATGTTTGCGCACGCGTCGCTAGTAAATTAGCAAACAATCACAGTCGTGTCTGCAAACACCTCAGCGTAAATAAGTAAACAGGAGCAGGAGGAAGATCAGCGAACTGGCAACAGCATATGCAGAATAAGTGACGTGCCGCTGGAATAAAACTATACGAGAGGGATACCATGATCAAAGTTTAACAGGAATTTATTTAAAGAATTTGAAGAAATTGGTAAATAGCACAATGGGCTTTCGGGTCCGATGTACGAGTACCTTTCTTACCTTTCTCCTGGCTCGCCGCGTCCTTATCCAAAAATTTCTTAAAATTTTCTTCTGTGTATTGAATAGTTCTTATTGAATTTTGCATCTTTAATCTTGCTGACGAAAATCAATCAAAATTACTTGCAGGCACAGCAACTCTATGTATTTCAGTGGATGCAAATACAGTTGTGTCCATACTGATGTGAAATCGTAATTGCGAAAAGTTCGCTTCAAAAGAATCAAAAATAGAGATGTTATATGATTGGTAGAAGCGCCGACTGCCGGCAGATTGGAAAGCCTAATGTAATTAGTGTTGTTCATACTTCCATACTCGTATATGTACATGAATTGAAAATGATTTGGACATTCAAAATTGAAATGCTGTATAGTTTTGTGGTCTCGTGGCAGCTCAATCCTGTTTGGACTGCAGCCCCTTTGTTTGATATCGGTAGTCCACAAGTCCATATGTTTTTGCCCCAGTGTTGGCGAAAGATTCACGTCGAAGACGCCGACGTCCGTCATCAGGCAGATGTTCTAATATGATTGTACATCTGCAAGGTGGTCGACAATACATCGTCGCACATAGACTGTATATTTAAGCAGCTCCGTACGCTATACAATACGGCAGTAGGAAATGAAGCTGTGCGTTTGTTCCAAATGTTTGTTTCCTGGCTAGGTTATCTAGTGATGAAGTTTGCTTAAAACTGAACCAAAAAAGATCTACAACAATTAAGATTACGGTTTCATACGAACTCAAAAAAAAATATATCAGTAGATAGACACTGTAATGGGCAACTCGTAATAATTTGTATCCATACAAAGATTAATTAATCTGATAGATGTAACATTTTAACTACAATAAATCTGCATATCAAGAAAGTCTCATATCCGAAATGATACTCAAACTCGGTGGCTGTTTTTATTCACTCTTCAATTTTATTATCTGCACAATTTCACCAATTTGTTTAAAATAATACATTACAAGTATCTAAATCCTGTTGTGAAAGTCAAACAGTCGTGTGAATGCCTCCGAACAATAATTCTCAATGAATCGACAAGTTTTGTTCGCGCTCAATGTCCTCAGCGTTCCATTCGCTTCCATCATGTGTGTCCTTAATGACAGGAAGGAGTACCTGACCTTTTCCATTCTTCATAACAATTGCATTGTTATCAAAAAAATGGCTTCTTCCTGAGTTCCGTCCGTGATCGTCAATAGAATCACCCCGAAGTCATACAAATGATCAATGCTCTTACCGTGAAATTAAAACAGAGGCTCGAAACCGATTTGCACGAACGACATTGTCAGTTTGTAAATATGCCTCTGTAGTTTACCGTTAGAAAACGTGTTTGACGTCTCTGGATAGTTATGGACTCAGTAATATGACTTAATGGATTTATCACTTATATGCAGAAAATTCCTTTTCAGTAAACCGCTAAAGATATACGATTTATAATATCTTCGAAATAATTGTTGTTGGCCTGAAAGTGCTTGAGCACTTTTTCTTTACCTGGATAAATTTCAATTTGCTTGTGTGTTTTTAGACGATTTGCACGATACAGAGTATTAATAGATAGCACACTAAGGAAGAATGAGGGATGTTAAAAGGAGTTATCAGATGATTAAACGATCAACATCGATCATATTAATAATACCAAATGACCAAATAATATATCAAAGAAATCAAACGGTATTTTAAACTATATTTTCGTTATAAATACACGAAGTTTCTTTTACATTTTTAAGTGTTTAGTGAAAAAAAACTTTGGTTATCAAATTTGTCTTTGCATTGCATAAAAAATATCCTGAACAAAAGGCTGATTTTCAAATTTGATTTGAAATTAAAATAACACATGTTTTGTTAAGCGAAAATTTGAGTGACAACACTAAATTTTCATTTGATATCACTGCTGGTAATTCGATCTTGGTGAATAAATTTATTGGGGATATGCTGGGCTAGTCATTTGCATTTGTTCTGTATCTTGGCTTGGCAGTTACTATGGATTAACCTGTCTTCTGATAATGCCTGCTGTCAGCACCTCAGCAAGTTCAAGCCGGAAATCAGCAGATTAAATATTTTTTTCTCTTTCTTCCAACCGTTTCATAATAGGGTCGATTAAATTAATTCAATCTTTACGATCATTGTATTCAGCGAATGGTTTATTGAAACTAGTGTCTCGTGTTAAATGGTCCTAGACTCTTAATGTTGATCCTGCATTTCCTATTTTATTATCCTCTTAACATATGATTGTACGAGTAATATCAATACTGCTCGCCAAGGTTTACCACGTACTCAGCAAATATTTCTGTATGGTTATTCTTCATTAAGAAGCTTACTATTGTGTTTTCAATTTCTTGCAACATTTCTTTTTTTTAGTACGGTATCCTGTTTTACGATGATTAGGTTGGCTTATAACGATTCGTATCAGCCATCGGTTTCGACAACACCCGTATGGTGGGTTTGACCTTAAATATCCCTTGACAGCACAAACACAAACTGCGTCTTAACAACGCATTGTTACGATGCGCAGTTACGACACAATGATGCAGTCAATTCCAGAGAAAGACCGTCCTCCGGAGAAAAGTTTCCAGTTCTCCGACTACAACCTTCCACCTCAAGAGACAATACGCGAATGCTTGGAATATTTGTTTATTATTTTCAAATGCCAAATCCATATATTCAAAAGTTGTTGTTAAAGAAAAAGATTGAAAGAGCTAAAGAAAAATAGTATTGAATAAAATTCAGCCGCCAACATAAGACTAGTAAATCAGACCAAAAAAATTTCAAAGAGCTCAAACAACTCATTAGCGGACTCAATAAGCGGAAATCACCTGGATCTGATTCAGTTGGGATCTTATGGCTGGCACAACTACCCGACAATACATTGACAACAGTTACTCACATTGCAAACGCTATCTTTCGAACGAAGAGCTTCCCCAGGGTCTGAAAGACAGCGATTATAACATTTGTGCCTCAAAGACCTTGACTTCCCACATAATTAGAGACCAATACGTCTCCTATCCTCCGTAGAAAAAATCGCTGAGCGTCTTCTTCCCGACCGGCTTAATGAAATTATAGAGGAAAAATTCATTATCCCGGAGGTACAATTTGGCTTCAAGCCACTACATACTACTGAACTGCAGCTTGCAAGAGTGATGCAGGATTTACGTACAGGGTTCAACAAATGAAAATCAACGGGCTTGGTAATGTTTGATTTGGTCAAGGCGTTTGACAAAGTCTGGCATGCAGAACTAATCTTCAAAATGAATTCATTTCAAATTTCACTACCCTTCACACAACTAATTGTATCCTTTCCACGACAGAGCAGTCTGTATTAAAATTGACAACCACCTCTCCACAATGCGGATAATAGAAGCTGGAGTCCTGCAAGGTTCATTACTCTCCCCAATATGGTATAGCTTACACACACCAGACATCCCCAACATGCCCAAAACACAATAGACTGGCAACGAACAGCTAAATACCTGGGACTTACATTTGACAACAGATTAACATGGACTACGCACCCAAAAAACAGGCGACAATCCATTAGCGATGTACTGAGCAGACTGCAACCAATGACTAGACCAGACAAACCGAATATGACTAACAAAGCGATACTCTAAAAGCAGATCATACGAGTTACACTGACATATGGTAGCACTGCGTTGTATCAGACGTGCAATATTAACAATCACCAATTGCAGATATGCCAAAATCTTGCTCCTAGAAAAATATTCAGAATTCTATTTTTCGTTAGGAATACGGACATACACAGAGAACTAAGAGTTCACTGAAAGAAAAATCTTAGTAAAATCAACAATTTTCCTTAGTTGTTTTTGCGTCAACTACGGGCTATAGCTAAAACAACCATAAAAAAATAGTTGATTACTTTTATGCACCATGACGCGTGGTTGATAAACAACGTCCGTGGTGCAAAAAAAGTAAGCAACCACAAACAATGGTATTGCAACCATATACATAGTACGAAATATAGGCAGGGGAGGCGTGAATGCCGCAGTTGAATTTGGTAAATCACAATGCAGCGACACTGTCGCTGTCAATGCAACCAAGGCACCAACCAAATTCATTTTTTTTTTTTTGTATTGCTAAATCCTGTTGTTCGAGGATTAGGTTGGCTTTTCACAATACACATCAGCCATCGCTTGTCTATTCCACCAGACCATTCAACCTAATTCAAACAGATTTAATTCAACCTAGTGGTGATGCCAACCTATGGTAGGTATCATGAATCAAAGAACTATAAGATTACGACACGCGCATGTCTCTCTCAGCTCGCTGCTTGTGCGTGACGTCACCGGGAGAGTTCGGTTCTTGAATTATGTATTAAATTATGATGGAATACAAGCAAATACGCGAAAAAATTGTTTTTGGTTTTCTTTTGCAGCATTTTTTTGACATTATAAACTATGAATGCAGTTATTTATAGTAGATTACTATGTAATTACATGCCAATTATGTATGTACTTCATCAAATTTTGCAGGGTAAAATTCAGAAGTTTTTAATGGTTGTTCTAATCAAACCAATGACGATAAATTGCTCTAATTTACCTCATTGGTTTGATTAGGTAGAATCACAAAATAAGGGACTGCAGAGTCATGCGGATTTACAATTGTCAGTGATTTAAGAAGAAGTTATCCGAGTTTTCAAACTTCAAATTAAGGCACTTCAAAAAAACGCAATGGGTATAAAAATGAATAGCTTTTCATAGAATAGACCAACATGTTTCGAACTATGTGAGCCACGTAAAGTACTCCAATGGCTAGTTTAAAACTCCTCTGGGGAAATATCACGAAAATACCTTTCTGAATTTATATGAAAGACGTGTAGTATGACGAGTTGGATCCAATCCGTCATATTACAAATCCTTCATTTCTCAGCTCATATATTTCATATAAATTTAGAAAGGTATTTTCGTGATATTTCCCCAGAGGAGTTTTAAACTAGCCATTGGAGTTGGCAGAAAAAATTAAACTCCTTCATTCATTTCAAAGTCTAAACTCCATACATCAAAGAACTACAAGATCATGTCACGCGCATGTCTGCTTGTGGTTGACGTCGACCGGAGAGGCCGACCGTTGAATGCATGTATGCAATTTCTAACGGTTTTTCCATCGCAACATTGTTTTGCAAGTCATTAGCATTTAATGAGTCTAATTAGAGCAGATGATTTTGTACGTTCTACTTGATTTTGCGTTTTTGTGTTTTTGAACTGTGCAAGTGAAAAACAATTTTTAAAATGCGGTGTGCGGTATATGGATGCTGTAGTGACAATCAAAAAAAGAATAGAACGGAAGAAGAAAAATCTATTCGATTCTACAGATTCCCGAAGGACACAAAGTTGAGTGATCTGTGGAAAGTGAAATGCCAACGAAGTGATAATTTTATTGTGTCCAGTGCCAGGTTGTGCTCGAAACATTTTCCACAAGAAAGTTATGTTCGAAATATTATGCATGAAATGCTCGGTAATTTGTTTTGTTGAATTTGAAAGACTTCTGATGTCAAATAATGATCCTAGGTATTAAAAATCAAAATACCTACAAATTGAAGGAAGATGCAGTTCCCGTGATTAATCTTCATAGTAGCTTGATGGTGACGGACGTGCATAGCGCAAGAGGGAAGAGATGCATCGTTCGACAACAAAAAGCAATTGTTAGCTCGATTACTGAAAGGTATGCACCTAATTTATATTCAAAAAATTAATACGCATGTCTATTGTATATAAAATAGTTGAATATTATTTATTTATATTTACAAAAGTAAATTAACTATTAGTTAAGAGTTAATCAATATTTTGCTCTGAATTGTATGAGACACACATATACTTTTGTTCATTTTCTTGTTTTAATTGAATCAGAGATAAAACAAGCTATGTATGTGTAAATATATAAACTATAGAGCATGGGGCCTACAATAACTTGTAATCATTATCATTTGATAATGTTTCATTATTGTTTAGAATTAAAGATAATATCGAGGAGGTGAATGGTGTTGTCCCTGGAGTTGAGCTCCAGGGCGCAAGCCACAATAATGAGTCGACGATCCGAATCGCGAAACTTGAAGAGGAGGTTCGACTTTTAAAACAAAAATTGTAAGGGAAAAGTATAAGCTACTTGTTTGTACAAATTCACAATAAATTATTATTTCAAACAGAGAAACTACTAATGATGAGTTGCAGAAAGAATTGAAAAACACTCTGCAGCGCGAAATGGACTCAGAAATAAATAGACACTCCCTACATAATATGACTACAAACTTGCGTAGCATTTTTACTGAAAGCTAAATAAGAAAGCTTGCTGAACCAAAAAAAAACATCCAATGGTCGGAAGAGGATATTTCCAAAGCAATAGTTATATATGCTTCTGGAGCTAGAGCCTATAAGCTACTTATTAAAAAAGGCTATCCATACCCTTCAATAAGGACTCTTCAGAGGTGGTGCCAGAAAGTCCAAATGCGGTCAGGAGTTCTTACCGCAGTGACAGAAATAATGCGGAATTCTGAACTCAACCGCCATATGAGGGTATGTGTTCTCTCATTCGATGAGATGAAAATTAAAGCCACCTACTGCTATGACAAACCACAAGATGAGACATTAAAACCAGCAAATTATGTCCAAGTCGCAATGATCAGAGGCCTGTTCGGAAACTGGAAACAGCCTATATTTTACGATTTTGACTGTAGAATGACTAAAGAAGTACTCTTCAATTTAATAAAAGCTGTTGAGTCTTCGGGATTTGCAATTCATGCCATAGTTAGTGATTTAGGAGCTGGAAACCGAATACTTCATAAGGAGTTAGAAGTAACATATACGAAACCCTGGTAATCATTAATACAATTTAAACTGACATAAAATGTATGTACTCATTTTTCAAAGGATCACTAACCCAGCTCATTCTGAAAGAAATATATACATATTTGCTGACGTTCCACATCTGATAAAACTTATAAGAAATCACTTCATCGATAGAGGTTTTACCATGCCCGATGGAACTATTTTAAATAAATCAGCTGTGGAAAAAACACTCAATTGTACCACAAGTGATCTCTCAATAACTCACAAAATCTCCCATGCCATGCTTAACGTGAGAGGAGTTGAGAGACAAAAGGTGAAATTTGCTACCAAGTTGTTTTCACATACCACTGCAATGGCAATCAAGAGGGTTGCTTCTTTGGGGTACCTGGAAAACGAAAACTGGTTGCAATGCGCAGATTTCATTAAGAAGGTATTTTAGAATTACCAGTGTAACATGTTTGAGCCTAAAAATGTTATATTCGACCCAAAAAATTTAATGCTGATGTAGTTGAAATCTTTAGGTCAACGACTGGTTTGATGTGTTAAATGTCCGTGTTCCATCTGCTGACTCGAGAGATCGAATGAAGGCTTTTGGAATAAGTATGGCAATTCAACTGCCAATTATCACAGAGATGACCGCCATAATGTGCGATTTCCGAGTGGTTGGAAGCAAAAGCATCTTGCCGTTCCAAAAAGGTATCAACGCATTGATTAAAGCGAATGCTTTTGTATATTAGTTAACGCATTGCTTAGGTATTATACAAACCAACACTGCTCTGCCTATGCTGTTTGAAGATCTAAAACAACAGTATGGAACAAAATACATACTGACGCATAGGCTGAATCAGGATGTCCTGGAAAATTTTTTCTCTGTGATACGGAGTAAAGGTGGCCTCCATGATCATCCTGATCAACTTGAATTCCAACATCGGCTGCGAAGCTATGTAGTGGGCCATAATAATGGCGCTTTTGTTGGCGATACAAATGTCAGCGAAGATAGCACACCGGATTTAGAGCCTACGCTATCAGGTAAGACACATTAAAGCACACACACGCAGAAAATTCAATTGATTTTTATATATTCAGCTAAAATTTTGGGCCGCTTGAGCTCTGCAGAGATATCTAAGGAAGATATCAATCTAGATATGGAAATGGATGACCTCCAATATGATGGCCTGGAAAACTTAGCAGGTTTTATTTGCCATAAATTTAAAAATATTTCTCCCGATATTTCAGTGGGGCGAACTGATGATGAATCGTGGTCTTGGGTGAACCAGCTGTCAGAGGGAGGTCTTTATAAGCCGACATCGGACTTCATGGCAAAAATTAAACAGCTTGAGGTAATTTTTCAAAATTTCAACCCTGACAACTCTTTATCTATTCGCAGAAATTATTTAAAATCATTGCTGGATACGGCAGAATCCATTGACTGCAGCCATGATATCAAAAAATTATTTTTTAGATCTAGATTATATTTTAGAATTAGAGAATTAAATAAAAATTTGCGAGAAATTCTTTTAAAAAGAGCCACATTGAAACATTGTAATAATGGCAAGAAAACAAATAAACTGCGAAAGCTTATTACTTAAACTTATTTATTATTATTGCCTTCCGCTTTCAATTTTGCTATGTGTGTAAAAGCTATCTGTTATATGTAAAATTGTTTTCAAAATCAAATTAATTGAAATGAATAAAACTTATTTTGTTGAAGTTGAAGTCATCAAGTGTATCATTAAATTGTGCTATTGTGCTAGCCATAATCCCGAAGAGTGAAATTTGACTTAGTCAAATTTACAAACAATATACTTACGATTTGTTCCAAATCTACATTATAGATTTAGCTATGTCGTCGTCTTACTACTATTGAACTATACTTTAATTATATTCTGCATAAATTGTGCATACATTTTACATGTACTACTAACCACATAATGCAATTGAACATGTTATGATTCCTTAAGTGATGATTTGATGTACAAGAATGGATGCAAACATGTTTTAATTACGAATTGTTTAAACGATTCATACAGCGCCCATACATTTTACACCAATGCTTGTGAACATGCCGCGCGACGAACTCTCCCGGTGACGTCATGCGCAGAGAGAGACTAAAATGGTCACTCTAGTGTCGCTATCTCTAGTGTTTCTTGTATCATGGGTAGGTATCACCGCTAGCGGTGCGGCAAAATTAGAAATTTGGCAAATTCGGCCGCAGCCATTGTGCCCTTTACCATACAAAACAGTGCATTCTAATTTGACTGCGCTTTGCCGCAGCCCACTGCTTTGCCACAGCCCACTACTTTGCCACAGCGGAAAACGCTGTATTGTGAACAAAATAGCGTCATACAACGTAATATAAAGGCTTCACAGCATAACATGAATATGACTTATATCGAACAGCAAACCGAACACAATTTTGCCATGTATCATATGAAACTTCTATGATAGAATAGGAGCATGAGTATGAGGAGTATGAAAAATCAACAGTTTTCCTTAGTTGTTTTTGCATCAACTAGGGCTATAGTTAAAAAAACTATAAGAAAATTGTTGATTACTTTTATGCACCATGACGCGTGGTTGATAAACAAAAAAAAATTCATTCGGAGCATGAAAAGCGTCCAAATGTTGAAACCATTCTACTTTGCGTAGAATAATTCCAAAGACGTTGCTCACTGAATTACGTTTGTTGAAATCAACTATTGCAAAGTATTTTAAGTACCATAAAAACTGTTGATAATTCGAAACGTTGAAGTTTGAACTATTTTTCGTGGTTATGAAACAATTAAAACAGTTGATTTCAAGAACCTTGCGATATTTTTTGTATAACCAGAGCCAACTACTTTTATATCGTTAAATTAACTATATTAACATAGTAAAAATAACTATTTTCCGTAGTTCGTTTAACGATTTTGAATGAATCGTTGCAATACTATTAAAAATAGTTGAACCAACCAAGAGTTTTTTTTCAGTGTTGAGACAATAGACATATACATACGCGAAAAAACGTTAAAACTATTCGAGAGACTAGAACAACACCCTAACAGTACCATGAAATATCTGAAAAGACCATAGCTCGTCCTAACGAGAGATATCCAAGCCTCAGACAGCTAACGGAATAGTGCGGAAAGACTGTACTGATATATTTGACTTTAGGTAAGAAGTGACCTGGGCCGAGGAGTCACCCACCCAGAGCAGGGAAATCAAATGCCGAAAGCACTAGGTCTAGTTCTCAGCTAAAATTCAGTCTTGAGGTGAATGCTATACATTCAACACTAGAATCGACGCAAGAGCTAATTTTACTATAAAATCTTATAATCTCTCCTTGCAACAGGAACATACTTGTATTTCGATCGTGGGTCTACAAAGCGGCGGCAATTTCCCCAGGTAGAATAAAAAGATCTGACAAAAATCTCAAAAAGATTCCAAATCCTCAAACCATTCTTCTGCAAAGCGGCTTCAAGTTTGCCTGGCAGAAGGCGAGGAAGAATTATCTCTAGATTCGGCAGGGACCGAGATTTTTGATTTGAATTTCTACAGCAAGTGTAATTATGAAGAATAGTCAGACAATTCTACACTCCAAATAATTTTGGTTGAATTTTACCCTTATAATAGTACGAAACTGGTTTCCTACTGTTAAAGATGTAAATTTACGAAAGTGCGTAAAAAGAATATTTTACGTCTTAAGTGTTTAAATTTTTTTACGACCAAATCGTGTAATTTTACCCTAAAAAATGATGCATTTTTGTAGCTTTGGCGCCAAAGTCAATAGCAAACTAGTAAATTTACACTCTTTTTGCTTCAATTTACAAAAAGCTGTGTATTATTTAGCTGATAAGACGTAAAAGCAAAAAATGCATATCGAATGTGTAAAAAAAATTTGTGATTCGTTATTTTAAACGAAAATTTCCTATTATCAAAGTATTAATTATAGACCCACTTTTTAGAGTATAAGCGAAACCTTTAACGCCTGGAAGTAGAAGTAGAGCCTAGTGAGATCACAGAAACGACATTTGATAAGTATTTCAGATTTGCTACTCTAGGATCCATCTTTATCTCTAGAACCCTTTCTTGTTGAACTTTTGGCTCAGTATCTTATGCAAAGCGTTGCCATCAGCTTCATTTTTATACAAAAAAAATTAAGCACTAGTGCAATTACCCTAATTCAACGTTATGATCGCACATGCGATTGCACTCGAGCTACATTGTGAAGCATGGCTTACCATAACCGGCCAATGCCCTGTAAAGCAACCTGTTTGAACTTCTACTCTAGTGGGAATCAGATCGTCAGCTGCTGGTGGATGATGCTTTGAAGTGAGTTGCTGGCAGTTGAATTCCTACGCAGGCGACGGAAGGCAAAAGCCATTTTTACTGATTTTTTATTTGTCAATCGTCTAAGGGGACGATTGGCTGTTTAAACTGTGATTCAGTTGGTGGAAAAACTGGTGTCAAGTAGGTGAAATAAGAGTTGAGAGTGTAATCTCGGCAACCATTTCAAATGCTTCGCAAAAGGGTTTCCACGAAAAGTTCGAAAAGTCACTAGTGCATCTGATTGACTTACATTTGAGATAAGTTTCAGCCGTGAGCGGCTGCACAAACGAAAAAATAAATAGTTTCGTTATTTCGATTGTAGAGATAGGTAGACAAAACGCAATCTGATGGTAGTTGAAGTTATTTTTGTCCACTCAAAAGAATTTAAATTAACAGACTATACGAATAATTAAAGATTTTTCACATGGCAATTGGCTTTTTGGATTTTGATTGATTTTGAAAAAAGCAGATTGAAAATAATTTTCTTTTTGCCAAATTCCAGAAAATCTGTTGAAAGGACAACAAATTCCTTAAGATTCGTTTCAATAGTAATTTTTTGCTGAAGAAAATGATATGGAAAATACGATGAGTTGTTAGACTCACCTCTTTTGTTTCGGTGGAGCCACTGTGGGCTCCTGATTCCTTTCTGGTAGTTTTGGTCTTGTGTTGGTCCGAGTTGTATTATAGCGTGAAACAGCTAGGGTCTTGGTATCTCTACACACGATTTCTCACACTGGTCACTAGCCGGTACTAGATAAGACGTGGAGAGTGACAGCTCGGGCGAACAAAAATCTGTTGTCATGTGAACAGCCGTTCTGCGAAAAGCAATAATTTATAGCTCGGTGTAATATGCTGCGCTATGTTTCATAGGGCTACATGGAATGTAGGTTATTTCACAAAGCGTATGGAGTATGTTTGAGAGCCAAATTTGGACAAAAATGGAATAGATAAAGTGATGAAGTTACTCTGATTTCTGAAGCGCATATATTTCCCTTGGTATTCGTAGTAAAGTATTAAATTATTATTATTTAAAATTATATTAATGGAATAAAACGATTTTTCAACTAAGAGTAGGTTGTTTAATGGACTACAGTTTCTTAATTTTATTTCACAAACGAACGCAATATAACATCTGTATAGCTTAGTTCAGCTAAATTTATTCTTTGGAAAAAAAAAGAGCTCAGTACAATACCTTGTTACCTAAGCGCCATTTGAAGAGCGTCAGCAGCCCACTTATCATCACCCTTATTATCACATCTGCAAAAGTAAAGGTCGATGTCTTGCACCTCAATACATCAGATGGTTCTTACCAAAACAAATTTATATCTACAGACAATTCATATCATTTTCGTAAATATATTCAATGACTTTGTCAACATCGTAAACCATGCAAAAAACCCAAAAGCTTGAATCAGTATTGTCCCTCAATTCCTTTATCTTGTCTTAATTGGAACTACAATCAAATAAATAACCGGCGTTAACACTAATGTTCCCAAAAGAATCTTAAAACCGTCATTATATCTCTTAAATATTTCCCAGATATTCCGACATAATTCAGAACTTTGGATGCATCAACATGCTTAGTATACGGTCCATGAAACCACCAGCCGACCAAAGCGCAATCCAACAACATTCCCTGGTCGTCTGATCGACACACGGAGCGTCGTCCGCAGAGCATGCGTGAATTTTTGAAAATCTATGGAATGAATCTTCGTTGACAAGATAAACATCTGAAAATTATTTTTTAATTTATTTATAATAATGCAAAAAAGGCTAAACAAGAGCGTAACAAGGAGACCGACATCGTGTATGCTGTTTGGTGCTGGCTGGTGCTCAGGCTCGTTGTCGAAGACGAGGACCCGGCGATATTTCGAAATTAATTGACCCATTCGATGGACGACGAGGAAGGTCGTAGGGTAGGAAGCCAATCATCACGTTCGGGTCTGGTCCAATAACTCGCAGCGCTTTGGGGACGCAAGGAAGCAATTTAGAATGAAAAGCAAACGCTGAAATCGAAAAGTATAACAGCAAGCGACGGTAGAACGATGTGATCGTATTTCAAGGTGCTAATGAAAACATTTCGACCACCCGTTCGCTGGCATATTTTCATCGCAGGATCTCGGAAGGGTCGAGGCGGAATGGTCCTGATTGGAATTCTTGACATTCTTTTCGTCTCATTGCCATTTTTTCGACACGACAGGTTCGAGCTCGTTGAGACTTAATTTGTTACGGAATTATCTTTTATGCTTACGTTCTTATGAAGACGAACGAAAATCAATTAAAAGTCATATTCGAAGTGCGCCTGAGGATATTGTTTGCTTTGAGTGGATGTAATTTTCGTCAAGAAAAAATTGAAATACTTTAACGATTAATTACTTTGGATAACCTAGATCTTCCTGGACATTTCAATCATTTTGATGATAGCGGGAAAGAAATCTATGAAATTTTTTTTATTATCTAAAATAAATGCGGCTGCTTACCAGTGTAAATAAATCACGTTAGGGTTCCGAAAATATTTCTCAAGCTAAAATATTTCTGCTGGCTGAGAATATTATTCGCTTACCAAAAAAACAATCCACGGCATTGCAGCGACGAAACGTGTGAAAATTATTTCAGATCAGACCGGCGCCTTGGTAAGCTATATGTCCTAAAAGGGCATTGTTATCCAATTTCGAAAAGAAGGTAGTCCGTGCAGAGACACGAAGAGGCTTGGAGACGCAGATCACAGGAGCATAATTGAAAATATGTAGCTTCACATCGAGATGGAGAAGATTAGGAATGCGGCTTGAAGCGGATAACGGAAAACATGCATGGAAGGATCTGGCGCGACGACTGGACACGTAAAAGTGTTCGGCAATTTACAGCTTCTCAGACAAAGTGCAAGCCGACGCGATCAGGGACTGATTTTTTTTTGGTGAAATCAGACGCATACAGCATGCGGCATGAATAATTTTAACAATCAGTTTTAAATTGTGTATCCAAGTGGCTCGAATTTGAGGATGCCTACTACTACCGTTTGACTTATTTGTAGGAGAACCCAAAGGAGAGTCGACGCTTTTTGAAACAGGTAATCGATCAGCAGAGATAAAGCTGAAAGTTTTTCCAGTCTCTAAAATAAGTGTGAGCAACCAAAAGAATGTAATGCTATCGCCGTTTGTCCGATGTAAATTGTTACGGTTTGAAACGCCAAAATCTCATCTAAGTGATGTTTTTCATATTCAAACTGAATTAGTTTTGAAACTTCTCTACCGACACGTCTTTCTCCTATCGCACAAACGAAAAGATCATCTCGCACCTTTTTTAATCCGTTGCACTCTTGTTGGTCTTACCGCTTGGATTTGGCTCAAAGCCTTGGGTCGCATCTCGTTTGAAACGTCCCTGCACACACTCTATCCTGCATATGGGGTAAAAGTTTTGTTTTATTTGCATTCGAATCGAAACGAGAGAATTCGACATACTGACCAGCCAAGCCGACAAACTGAGGAATCGCCTTTGTGTCCAGCCACTGGATTATGGTATCCCAGATTCCACGACAAACCATTGATCTTATCTCAATCGAGTTATCTTGACGCCATATAACGAAGATTCGATCAGTTTCGATTCGATTGCACTGGATCTCCTTTCGGATAAGAGCCAGATTCCCAGGCATTTTATCGCATTTTATCATGCTTATAATCAAGGCTTATGCACGTATCGAAAACCTTCTTATAGCATAGTACGAATATATTCTTTGGCGGATTGGAGTCATTGGAGTCGGACTCAGCTCGATTGGAATGGTCTGGATTGGATTCGACTGGCTTCAATTGAGTCGATTGTGTTCTTGCGAAAATTTTGTTTTGGTCCTATCGATCGGTTCTTGTGCGGTGCTGGCGGATGCTGTGAGATGCATGCGAAACGAAACTTTCTCATTCATTTCGTTTCGCGTCTTGACCATATAAATAAGAAAAAGTATGAAAAACAAGTCATTCCGAAATCGCAACAGAAAAGGACGACATCCCGATAGGACAAGGTTCGAATGTTTTCGGGAATTTGGACTGGATTTTGAATGTTGTAATTTATAGGTGTCAATAAATTGCTGGCCGTGAATTCTATGAGGTGCGGCATATGAAGTGTTGTTGGTTTGTATGGAAGAGATTGCAGGAGTTTTTCGTTTATTTTTTCTTTTTCGCACAAGGGCCAAGTGTGGATTATAAACTGATTTTGGGATACGAAGAAGTTTTTAATTCACTTTGTATTCTTGTTTGGAAACAAGGAATGGAATTTGAACAAATATTTTGATTGCATTGAGGGAGACCAAAAGCTTTATGTTGCACAATGTTTCAACAGGCTGGACTAGATTTTTAGTTGATATAGAACAGATCAGTGCTGACTTTGCATTGCAATAGACTTCTTGAGTATATTAAGGGATTTGAATACTAGATACACTGAAAGAAAAAGTCGTCGTTGATGTGACTATTATTGATAGTAATGCAACAATTCATTCAATTTGTCGAATGAACTACGGAAAATGGTTCTTTCTACTATGACCATACAAAAGTAATTGACTTTAATGATACAAAAAATTCGAAACCATCGAGAATTCAACTATTTTAATTGTTTGATAAGTACGAAAAAAAATTATCTATGGCGAAATAAGCATCAATTCATTTAATACTACAAAATATTGAATTACCAACAATTTTAATAGTAATAGAACCACTCCACAATTTTTCAGCAAAGCGGCATTTTTTTAATTGTTCTACGAATCCTGAAATGGTTTCAACAATTGGAAGTTGCTTTATGCAGTGTCTTGTGCAGTAGGCGAAAGGCCACATTTAGAATAGACTCCGAAAAATCTAGACTACACCAATCAGTTCCTTGACAGTTGCTAATGAGTGAGCTTGTGCAGTAAGTTAATCAAGAAATTGTGTTTGTGCTACTTTTTGGAGCGCAGATTATTACAACATTGGATTAATAGAAAATAATTTGCTTTAGAGAGGTTAATTTGTATCAGCATATATTTGCAGTGTTTTAGATAGTTTCCTATAAGTTTTTTTTTCAATATTTCGAGAGACCTTTGCAGTTTTTTATGCTCTTGATAGATTTAGCTTGATTTTAATTTCGTAAATTACTGAAGGTATTGCAGATAGATAATCTTTGTTTTGGAGTTGTAAGAAAAGGTTTCTGGGAGGAAGAACTCTGAGATTTATGCGGAGCATTATGGAAATTTTAAATCAAATTTTGCCGAATGCCATGGAACGCCAATAGTTTATGCGAACCGATACAATCCTTCACTTTCCTCCAATACTTGGGTTTAAACTTTAGGTAGGTACATACTTTAATGCAAATTTGGATTAAATCTTCTTATTTGATTGGATTTGGTTAAAAATCGAACGAATTTTGTACATATCCCCTTGAACTGCAGTATTTATTCAAGTTTCACATCAACTAAAATAGATATGCACAATAATTTGTTTTCTACAAGGTTCTTCAGAAATAAATCCAAAAAATCGATTGTACGAAATTTTCCAGTAACTTTGTGGTCTAAAAGGATAGCTGCGTTGCGTCAAATTCGGTGTTCTGATTTTTGCTGACAGGTTTATGATGTTGCCCCAGTGAATAATCCAAGATTGCGAGATCAAGTGCCGAACGTAATCATGTAAAAAAAAATCGAGAAATTTTCGACTTTTGTTTATTTTTTGCCAATTATACCATAGAGGACTTGTTTTATGATAAAATTTATTGAGTACATCTTCTGATTTCAAAATCGGGGGACATTGGTAATGTTGCCAACAACCGTCCTTTATCTCTCCTGTCTTGCTTTCCTAAGTTGCTTGAGCGGATCGTTCATGAAAGAATTCATAGTGCTTTTAGTCACTTATTTTCTAAAGAGCAACATAGATTCATTGAGGGACGTTCTAGGACTAGTAATTTAGTGGAATTCACTAACTTCGTCGCATGTACTTTGGACAACGGTCTTCAAGCTGATGTGATTTAAACTTACTTTGCGAAAGCATTTAACAGGGTAAACCACTCAGTGCTGTTAGAAAAAAATTGTAATTTTGGTGTTTCCAGTTCCCTTATATTCTGGCTTTCTTTCTACATCCGTGATCGCACCTGCCGTGTTGTTTTAATGGTTGTTCTTCCTCTCCTTTCTTTCCTACTTCTGGTGTTCCAATGGTTCTATCCTTGGTTCCCTCCTTTTTACTTTGTTCATCAATGACCTTTCTTGTTACTTTAAGTTCGAATCTCTTATGTACGCTGATGACCTTAAAGTGTCCCGTGCTATCGCTTCCCTAAATTATTGTAGTAATTTACAATCGGATTTTTTTTTGTTTTAAGTGATTGGTGCTCTGCGAACTCCCTTAATCTTAATGTTTCCAAGTGTTTCGTGATCTCTTTTTCCGATAAGCCTAATCCCATTTTTTTTTCTCTGATAATGCCAAAGCTCAGGGGAAGCGAATGCTTAGCGATGGCGGTAGGTAGACACATATGGGAGAAGCCGATTTCAATTATTCCATTATTCTTTTAAGCGCCACATTTATTTCTTATTTTCTAAAGCGCTAGTGTTATGCCTAGTCGCTACTAAAGCTTTAATGTGGCACCTAATTAATGAAGCGCTGGTATTATGCCCAGTCCCCGACTGTTAAGACAACACAAGACGAACAAATACAGCCATGGGCACGGCGGGATTCGAACCCGCGGGCAGTAGATCGCTGCTTCGGACTGACGCGTTAGCGAGCTGAGCTACTGAATCCCTTTGTTCCTTTGATTACTTTTGTCTTATATTGTTTTGAAGCATGTAGGCCAAAGCCGAAGCTAAAATTAGATCTTCTGGTTTCAGCTATTTTTGCTCAATTTTCGAAGGTAGCTGGTTTCGTTTTGCACTTCACCGGTTCCTAGAATACTTAGAAGCCGTGATGAGTATCAGTTTGGTTCTTTGTCTATGCCTTTTAAATGTTTTAAAAGTCGTATTATTGATTTGTTAACGTAGCTTCTTCGTTGTGTATATTGTATTTTTTTTCTTTTTCCTTCTTTTATATCTCTATATTCCTTTTCTTCTCGCTTTATATTAAGGTATTTTTTATATATTATCTCATTTTATAATTGGATTACTCTGTTAGATGCGTTTTTATTAATAAATACAGTTTTTTCTTCCAAGTAGAAAATATGCATGACTTTTACCTACCTGTTGATTGTATATGCACGACCGTGATTTCATCAAGTAGGTCAGCCTTTGATTGCCTTTGTTAGGAAGGAAAATTATTTCACTGCTCATTGTGACGAGATCAAGTATAAATTTCCGAACTTAATATCTACAGTTGATATTTGATTCAAGATACTTTTGTCGCTGCATATTCACTATCTATAACCATCAAAGTCAGTGTGATATAGCGAGTATGATTTTATATTCATATGCTCACGTTAGACTAAGCCACCCAATAATCTGCAGTCCACTGCAAGGATGCTGGCAATTGAGCCAGTTAAAGAGAGGAAGCGGAACGCTCAATGTTTCAGGAAAAGTGAGAGAGAGCAAAGTTAATAGGCATAAGCTGCTCACGGTGGGTATTATGACGCAAATACCTACCTCGAGATGTAGAGAAGCACCAACATAAACAACAGACGCAGGTATTTAATAGAATTTTCAATTTCAACCAGCCTCAATATTCTCAATATTGGTAACAAACTCACATTTATTACCAGGGATAGGGCTGGGCCAATTGATATTTTGAAATTGCAGCTCCAGTCGCAATGGCAAGCGTCTGCAGCTGACAGGTGTCTGACCTACCGTCGCTTTCGGATCACCAATGTTTATGCCGGTATATCGGTAGTTCTGAAATTTTACTGAAAAAAAGTTCGGAACCCGCGAACAGCACAATAGGAAGTTTACTAAAAAAAAACGAAGTTACACCTCAGGGCACTAGGCCCACCTTTATCTTATGACCCAGGACAAATGAACGAGCAGGTGAAACATTTAACAATTTTCCTTCTAAACGGTTCACCTGTTCGTTAATCCGGAAAGTTTAATAAGAAAAAACGCTAACCTATGGTGGAACAGCCAACTTACGGAGGCTAGAGGGCGCACACGAAGGGCGCTTAATAACGCAAGGCGATCCGAAAATGCCAAAGACTGGTACCGGTATAAGCAGGAGATTTCGTTCTTTGAAAAGAAGATCCGATGAGCCGAACGCGACTCATGCAGAAAATTCTGAGAGAACACTGAAGGAAGTACAGAATCGTACTTACGTTTCTATGTATCATCAAACGGGGATTGAGCAGAGGACCCGAATGATGTTTAGGCATGATACTGGAAACTCACTTCCGATCATTTGTGAAAAGTCTACCAGCCGTCCGAGTAACTGATTCAGAACGTAATAGATGAGATCAAAATTGGGTGGGCTAGAGGTATATTCCGGCCTAAAGAAGCCACAGGGATAGATAGTATATCGCCTATCACGCTTCAGAGAGCAGGCAGTCTATATGAAGGATCCCGTCAGATTGAATCACCATAATATGAAGGACTTTAAATAAATTGGATTTACAACCTTTCTGTTCAAAACACTGGGGAGGCTGGTGGATTTACACATCAAGAGCTCGATTGATGTCGCGGAAATTTATGTTAATCAACACGCGTATCTGGATTCAAGTATTCAACACCACAACCCCCAGTCCACAACGTTGGTATTTAGTGTTAGCACTGGCTTCTTGTGTGTGGAGTTGCTGGATCAAATCCAGGTTCCATCAAGCTTTGAGTTCGCCTAGCTTTGAATTGGTACCTGAGGTAATCAGGGGTGAACTGAGGCTCCACACTCGTATTCATATTGATTGCAAATTTGTTAAATGAAGCACTCTACCGGCTTCAACCTGAAGACCGAACAAGAGTTGTCGTAGGATTACTATACTTTATTATGTTTGAATAATAAATTATTTATTTTCAAAGCTAGCACTCAGCCAGCTGTTCACGATTGTGTTGAAAAATGGTTTCGAAACGTGCATGCTGAAATATCTTCTTCAGATGAGAACATCTTTTTCGTTTAGTTAAAATTAAAGCTGTTGACTTGATAGCACTTAAAATCTTGTCATTAAATTCGATTAACAAATCAGCCGAAACTTTTCATTTTTTAAATTTCGATTTCATTATATATATTTTATAGTCTTCTTTTTCCCTAAAGAAAAAACTCATCCAAGTCGAATAACTACGACTGGCAAACAGAAAAACCTACAGCGAGACGCCGATTACGATCAAATCACATATGCATAACATTGAAAAATTCTTCCCACACCTACGCAACATTCGATTGTAACTCAACCGGCATACCATTATAAATGATACGAAATTTAATTTAAACGCTACATCGTTAAGAATAATATGAATAAGCAAAAGAACGAGAACAAGGTTACTTTCTTGACTAATGCTACCCAACACGATGCAATCGAGGAATTCTGCTGTGCAAATAAATGTTTTGTTTAAGAGCGAGATTGTAGCCGAGGCACATAACATAAAGGTGCTTTTTCAATCGAAACGGACGTACATACGTATTCAAAAACTTACATGCATATATGCATGAATACCTGGAAATTTATAAGCGTATATATTGGATTTTCACACACCTGAAAGATTTTATTTATTGAGTTTAGTTTAAAAAATCGCTTCAGTAAAACTAGTTATGTGACATGGAACACTGTAAGATACGAATATACATTAAACGGACCGAATTTAGGTAGTATATTAGTCATTTTCCGATTATCCGCTCAATAAGTAGATATCTAATATAAATGCAATTCGGATTTTCAAAAATTCTCTAGCCAGCATATAACTGACAAATAATTTCCTGAACGCCTACTTTGCATCCATTCTTGAGATATCTCATATAAAAAGATCAATAATTCCGTGTGATGGTATCGGGGACTACCGATTGATAATTGTTCTGTGTCCAATTAATCAGAGGAAGCGTTAATGCTGTATTAAATACGTATACAGAAAACTGTTACGTAAATATTTTGTAAACAACATTAACATTTATTGGGCATTTTCGGTAGCAGACAAACGATCTTCGAACCCAGAGACAATCGACAGTTCAGATACCGTAGTTGCTGATGCACTAAGTATTTAGAACCTGGTACGTTATGAAACTCTTTTGTTGTGGGTTCCGTTGAAAGTTAGATGCACGAACCACGCTGTAGTTCTCGCTCTGCGCCATTGACTGTTCAATTTTCGACATGGTTGGCCGGTTGCCATTGATGATCTCTCAAAAAATAAATCACCCATTCAAATTCCAATTTCGCCCATAACAATGACATTTTTCCAGAAACAAAAAGTAGTCCATCCTGGTCCAATGACTGTACTCGTATCTATCGTTCTATCTTCAACGATTTTCTTTATTCCTATGTTGATTTTTCGATGTTTTCGTCTTGCCGGTGTTCGAACCGTGCGCCATAAACGGTTCGTCAAAATTTCATGCAGAAGTGATTTATTGCCGATATTCAAGCACACCCACAACCCACTGATGTGTTGTTTAGTGACTTCATTTTTATGAGACGAATTGTGCGAAAAAACTTACTTTGAAAAAATATGACAGTTTTTGCCGTGCCCGATCCGTAGCTTGATTCGGAGATGGGCCCAATATGCAATGCGTAAGCTTTCCTCCACATCTGAAACTATTCGGTTCTGAAATCTTGGCGCGGTATTGTCGCGACAATTCGAAATTTGAATCGCAAAGATGATGACAAGTTGTCAATGAACGCGAGAGAACACCGAACAAACATTTCTAATTGAAATCTATTTATTTTTTGCTGGAACAAATTGAAATCACAATGAATGGCGAACGGTGTGCAATACAGGCAAATCGTCTTGTACGGTATCGGTCCCACGTTGATTGACAGACGGGCATGACTCATCTGCTTTGAACAGTTGTTGCAAGTCTTATTAATTGTTCAAGAATTGATACGAAAGAGGTAATGAGGCATGTTATGTTCGAATTATTGACAATGAGCAATCGATCTAGTGATACGGGTATCATCTGAATTCTCGGAAAACGGAAGGAAGACAAATGGCAATTGTCGTTATCTCTTAAATTACTTATCTATCTGAAAAGGTGTTTGCACGTCATCAGGTAATCCGACGGTTGTTTCATTGGCACTTCATAGAAGAATTGAACAATAATAATCCACGAAGAGTGCAACTATGAGTCAAATGTAAATAGTGAATCTTTTGACACTGAATCAGGTTGGTTGAGCCATTCTAAGCTGCCACTAACTTCAAGAGGATAATTAATTTAGACGGCCTCATTAAAGCTGAAGCATGATAATGCAAAAAAAAAAAACAGTTTTACATGTGACTCCTGAGAGTATATAAACTTCTGGTGTAGAAAACCAAAATGTTGGTGTAAAAATGAGCAACAATTTGGAGGATATTACGGAATATCTTGATCAATATGTTATTGTTGATGAAGTACATATGTTCCACATCAATGCCAATACATCAGACATCGTTAAAGTAATATAAATGTGTCAGCAACACCAAAAGCTGTTAGCAAGTTGGTAGCATTATCGGTCCTTATTGCTCATCGCGTTTGACAACACCCTGCGATATGTTACACGCAAAGCATTTTGCAATAGAAAACTCCACGGTGCTTGCATGGGTGCTCCAAGAGATTGGTACAAACCTTACTTGGAGTCGCACGAATTTTATATGTTCGGCTTGCTAACGTACGGAAAAACTAATAAAACGCATGTACAATAACATAGCAGGCTACATTGGTTCGCTCAACGCTAGAAAAGAACAAATGCTGTTGAAGCGACATACACAAACTAAGGCTAATGACCAAACACTCACCGAAATCACCAATCAATTCGAGAGTACAACGACTGCCTTAGATCACGTTTCCAAAGCCACCAAAAGAAATACTGACAAATCTGGTGAGCTTATCGATAATTTGACTCAACTAACTTGTTCAATTACGTCTCTATCTACACCCACCTCTAATTGCCAAGTGAACGATAGAGGCTTGCTCAAAATAATTGATAACAAAATAACGACACTTATGACAACACAGATTGACAAGTTGTCGAATAAAATGTCGAAAATATTGTAGCTAGTGAAAAATTAATCAGCAATAAATTAGAGAGCATTGAAAAGTTTCAAAAACAGCTATCTATGAAACTTGGGTCGTTTAATCCTGTTATCAACGAGCAGTCGCTTCACGAAGAAATGGCAAATGCCAATATCAAAGTTAACGCGCCAAAGGAATTCGCTACTCAGGATGCAGCTACGTCGCCCATTAAACAGCTGTTAATGAGCACGGAGACTCATGCTGGTTCTTTGCCACGGAAATTTCATTTTTAATCCCAAGCAGGGGAATCCTTGAAAACAATTTTTATGTTCTGCACGTACTGGTCAGAAGATGATTGGCTAAAACGAATCGAAAAAATCAAATGCTCCAACTCCAGTCACTGCGATTCTCAGCATGACCTCTCATTTTCAAACAAAACAAAGGGGCAGTTTTCGTCGAAGGAGTCCCTATTTCTACCAACGTTTCTCGGCTTGGAAGACTCATCAAAAGCTATTTTCGTATTAATGGATCTCATATGCAGCACATACAATAGAGCATCTAAGCATTATAAAGTCTGGATCCCCGAGAAATACGCCTAGCCTTTTACCAACGTGGATGGAAGCAGCAGGAGTTATGACTGGAAAGGCATCAAGTTTTCCCCTTTGAAGTTCACCAGCAGCAGCAACAGTTTTAGCAATATAAGTAATAACACTAATGTAAATAATAATTGTACAGTCCGCAAATTACGAACAATTCAGGAAACTCATAGAAATCGTCAGGATAATAACATACCCATATTCGAAGTGCCCACCACTGAATGTTTGAATATTCCAGTCCGGAATATCCATAGCTTGGAGTCCAGACATTCGTCTACGGATATATCTGCTCAAACTTTAACGTATAGGTGCAAGGCGTTTTCTATTAATAATCCCTCGTATTCCACTCTCTCTCAAATACAGCTACGGATAAAAATCATCCGACTTCAAATTCTTTGCGAAAACCCCTTTTCCAATGAAGCACCAATAAGTCTACCATAACAGGCTCATGCTACAATCAACCTATCCTTTGAATTTCGTTTTCATCCGAGAATTTCATCGAAAGTTTCAGTGATTAAACGATGTTTGAAGCTGCTATCCAAAACATTTTCAAAACTCGGAAAATTTAAAGATTTGTTCCTTATTTTTATTGTTAACGCTTTGCATATGAATATATAATGGAATTATCTGTTGGGGTAATATTAGTGAAAATGACTGGTTACCTCATAACCAAAAATATACCAAATCTGCTTCACGTTAATTTAAACCCACCCTGTGAATTTTTTTTTGATTTAATGACTGTGCTGAAAGTTATAGAAGTGAAAAGAATTTTAGGGCTACCAGTCGCAATTTTTTTTTCAAATTTTGAAAACTTCAATGATTGCTGTTAATTGTCATTGCAGGATCGTTCATACTTGCAAATTTAATGACAAAATAGCTAAGTAAAGAAATGCCAGAAAACTACAAAGATTACCATTGCTGGCAGCCATTTTATGATTTTTCAACGATATTTCTAGGGAATTAGGCTTACAGAAAGGTCAATTTTATACATGCGTTTCATTTTGATTTTATGACTGCATCGGAAGGTAAAGGGAAAAAATCTTTATTTTGCTAAGCAAACTTACAAGATTCAGGTCATAAAAATTACTATAGCTGTTCTAACTCTGTTCTAATTTTTCAACCAAATTTCTACCAACTGAGGCTTAGAGTAAGGTTCAAGCACTGTGTTAATTTTGTTAAAATTTTAAAGCTATGGGCTATTTTCTTTCGTAGTGATTTTTCATGATGGCACCACTGCCACAGCGTTGCCCGCAATTTCAAAATCATTTCTATGAGACCTGGACCTAGTTAATATCAACACGTTCTATAAATTTCATAATGATCGGTTTTCGTTAACAATTTTCGAGTGCTGAAAATAGAGGTAATTTGGTGATGGGATGCCGTTCTTGTGCAACACGGAATTTTGCAAATTTTAAATTGACATGGCGGATAAAGGTTAAAATTGATCAATAATGTGAATTTTTTGTCAAAAAGCAAAAACTTTTCAGGAAAGCCGATGATTTGAAGCCTTTTTTTCATGTGGCTGCCGTAGCTACAGGTTTGCCCGCACAGTATTGAAAAGTACACAGTCTTATGTGCATAGCTTTAGTCAACGTCAATAAGCTCTGCAAATTTCACGATTATTTGATGTTTCTGTCAAAAGTTATGGCAAATCGAAATTTGGAAAAAAATCCGTTCCTACTTTTAGGCACTCAATGCCTAAATAGGATTCATAATTCCCAATTTTTTTAGTATGGGAAGTTTTTATTTCCATTACTCGTTTTTACCAAAAATGTACTCTGCATGGAAACATAGGAGTACCTGAATATACACTAAAATGCCCGCCGCCGCCAAAGAGTTAAAGATATAGTTTTGGTTAGTCACTGCACTAGTCCTCATATACATCTATGCCCTGTAAAAATTTCAGCTCAATCGGATCGGCCATTCCAGAGATTATGTCGCTTAAGGCGGTCGTCTAGTGTGAAGGCTGTTTTTTAATGCTTTTTTGGGGTATTTTGATTGACAAACCATTAAAATAAAATATTTTTAAATTGTATATCATTTTTACTAACATTTAAACAAAGTTTGTGCATTTTTTAAAGTCATTATATACAAAATAGTCGGAGATACACCGCCGAACAGGAACACATATATAAAAAGAGGTGCTCCACTACTTCCATGATTCCGGTCGTTCTGCTTATCTAAAATCGAAAAACCAAACGCAGTTTTGATCGTGAGACTTTAGATGGAAGTAAAATTAAGTCATTATTATTTTATTATTATAGTTAATAATTTGTTTTTTTTTTATAAAAAAAAATATATAAATTTTTCGTGGTTTTTGGGGTTTGTATAGCCTGTAAAATGAAAAGTAATGAAGCAATCTTAATTTCAATGAAAAAACCGATTTTTCCTTTCGAAGCTAGGTACATTGAATTTTGTGACAAATATCGATATTTCGAGGATAATCTGCCCTCTTCTTCAGTGTCTATCGATCTAATCTTAATCTTACTTAGGTATGTTATTTATAGAGCTTACTTTTAAAGTATTGACTTATACTAATTACCAACTAATTGTTTATTAATTACTTTACTTAAATACATTTAACGATCTATATTAATTAAATTTTCCTCCTTACTATCAAATGAATGTTCAAATTAACCTGAACAATGATGATGCACAGTTTCCTTGGTCTGTGTTTAGTCTTCTATTCATTGAAGTTTTCCATATGTTCAGGCTTTCGTACGCATCCAGTTTTCGTACCTGCTGTACCTCCTTAATCATGTCCACGTTGTCCCATGCTATGTTATGATCCTCCTCCAAGATGTGCTTCGCTACTGCTGATCGTACTTATGTTGTATTCCTTTTCCTCACTGAAGCTGCTTCCCGTTTATGTTCGGTTAGTCTAACAGCAACTAACCGTTTCGTTTGTTATTTTGTCGCATTCTGGGCAGGTAGTTTTATAAACTCCACATTTTTCCTTTTTATCCTTTTTGTCTTTGACGTGACATAGTATAGTACCTAATTTTTTAGTTTTACTGGTTGGAACTGCTTTAATATCAAAACGTTCAAGAAGTTCCCGAACTTTTTTGAATATTGACGAAAAAATAATTGGAACTTTTATGGTTGTTTTTCGGTTTTCCTGCGTAAAGAGCGTCGTTAAAAGATCACGCTGTATTTTGTCCTTCTTCTTTTTGACAAAGTTTCCAATTATTTTCTCGTCAAATCTATTTTTTCTCGCGGTATCTTTAATGTATTTCACTTCTGAGTTAAAACTTTCCTGGTTCATGGGTACTGTTAATAGTCGGTGGATCATCGAGTTAAAGGGCGCCATATTTTGGGAATGCCAATGATCAGACGTAGAAGGTGTTGTTCTCTGGGTGTGTGTGAGCTTCAGTTAGATATTAAATCTAAGAAGACCTTCTTTCCTTATGAACATTAAATCCAAGAAGGGTAGTTTCTCCTTCTTTTCGATTTCCATTGAAAATTGGATGTCCTTATGTGCTTGGTTCAACTTCTCCAAAGTTTCTCCTAAAGCATCAACGATAGCTAGAATGTCGTCTACATATCTCAAGCAAAACCCAGGAAGCGAACCTTCTTCATAAAGTTTCTTCTCTAGTCTGTCCATAAAAATCTCACTCATAAGTGGGGATACAGGATTTCCTTTTGCAACACCTTTCATCGCTTTAAAGTATTCCCCCCTGAAAGTAAAATAACTTTCATTCATGCAAACCGAAGCAAGTATATATGTATATATATATGTATACATATATATATATATATATATATATATATATATATATATATATATATATATATATATATATATATATATATTTATATATATAAATATATATATATATAAAATATGAATTTCGAAAATCAGTAAGAAATACAGTAATTTCCTTCTCTGTAAATTATGAATTTAACACTGGATTTTCCTCTTGTATAGTTGAATGAATTTTAATTTTTTATTTTTGAGGCATATTTTCGTAAATTTATGATTAAAATATTATTATCTTTTTCATTTGATTTTTAACGCATTTATACTTTATGCAAAAATTAGACTATTCGAACAAATAAATTGAAAAAAAAATTGAAAGAAAATAAATTCTACACATCACCTTGTTCACACAGCCCACGAAAGAAATAGATAAATGAGTAGATTTATCGATTGACGTTTACAATGATCCTTGCTTTCGCTTCACTTACTACCTCTCTTCACTTCATCGCCTATTTTTTGAGTTTTGTAGGCTTCTCATCTGAACGCATTCTATGAATCATCCTTCGTATAATTTTGATAGGATCGATTTTGAATGGTCCACCTACCTGGACATAACATCACTTATTAGTGCTACTATTAATTGATCTACCACCAAAGAAGAAGCGAAAGTGATTTCTAGTAAAGTGATATGAAATCGGTTTGGTCTTGTTTTGAAGAAATTCAGTTCTAATCGTTCGCTAAATTTGTCTCTGGAACGATTAACTAAAGTATTAAGATTACCATATATATGCTATAACCTCTTAAGTGACGTTGTTACTATTGATTACGAAATAAAATTCGATCAACTTCCTGTTTTTGTTCGAAATAGCTCTCAAAATTCTCAAAACACGTTCATTATTTTGAACATTCAATATTCTACTCAACATATTTTTATCGCCTTTGCCTATTGAAGTCGCTTACTCATGACTTCTTGACCAGTTATCGGTCTAACACTTGAGCTCTCAAAACCCCAAAGATGTTCAAGAGATATGAAATATCATCTACAACAGGATAATCTACGAGAAACCTAGCAACTTGACATCAACGACGACGAAATGAATTGACCGACGACATATCGTCCAGTGATAGTCCCGAACCCGAATAATTGACCATCGATGTAGGCGGTGTCTTTATTTTGACATTTTTCTAATTTATGACCATCTGCTAGAATTTTTATTACTTAATTTAGGATTGAAATGCAGTGTGACTGTCTATGATTTTTGAAGGTATCTGAATTCTAAACGAATAGAAAATAGTATGGAGATAGTTGAAGGATGTCGTAGAGTGGCAGGGAGTTATTTAAGTGATAATTCCATTATCAGCATCGAATATCTAAAATACATGAACAATCAGTTAATGAGGATTAATTGTACGCCGCTTGAAAAATGTAGCGTTTGTTTGGGTAAGCGACAAAAGAAGCAAAATCCTGTTGCGGGGAGTTATTGTATTCTTTAAACTGTGCTTTAGATAAAATACAAAAGTTTTATTTCGAATAAACAGACTATGGGAAAATATTTTCCTGGTAATATTTGAATTCATAGTCCAAACCATCGGCAATTAAATGTTTGTATTTGTATAGTATACATAGTTTTCGCCGTACATAATTTTTAGTTTCCCACGGCTAGTGTGCAACTGAACTGAACCGTAAACATCAAACAACCCAACTTGTCGACAATGACTAATCTTGAAACGTTAATTAATTGCAATCTTCATCCTCTTCCAGATCGGGTTCTTGGTAATGACAAAAGCTTTCTGGTTGCAATCATCTGCGGTGAATTATTGACTCGTAAATTATCAGTCGATTTCGTGGATCAGATCGCCGTCGTTATGCCGCGGAATTCGGATGGAATGGGAATGTTTTCGGACACGAAACCTTAGAAGACCCGAAAACTACTACCTTATTTCATTAATAGGTGATGAGCTTCTTAGTCACTACCACCTGAAGGCAGCCCCGAACAAAAAGATTGCTGTCTGAATGATATGCCGCTGCTGTTCGTGGTGCTGCTGTTGCCGTATCTAAATGATCGGATTGAATTTTTATAGCGTGACGCCGCCGACTGCGACCGTAGCTACTCGGGTTTTTATTGATGGTCTAAAGTGTTAATTAGATTCTGTTAAATGGATCACTACGAAGATAGCATTATTTATGTTACGACGGCCTACGTTTTATTCGCGAATTAATCAATTTGTGTGATAAGTGGAGGCCATGTGGGATGCCAATCGGAAGCCAGACTAGCCAGGTATCGGCTTGTTTGCGAGTTAGGGCTCTGATAAAGGAACATTTACAAGGAAATTTACAAAGGAATTATAACGCGTCGGAATGTTGTCGTTTTCGATATCACACTGCGGTCATTTATCAAGTCAAATAAGGTAGGACAGTCACGACAAAGGATCAACAGTGGTACGCTAAAAAGTATCTAAAGTTGCAACGAACAAGATTTTGGATCTAGAATGTAGAAACGTATATCAACAGACGCAAGTCTTTGTCTGGAATTCACTCCAATCTTTAAAAGAGTGCAAGATTGCTAATACATATTTTCAGTTAGATCGTTTGGCGAGCATAAAGCTTGAAAACCTGTGCTTGAAAATCTTGTCTTGAAGTCGATTTGACCTGTACCTGTGATTCTATATTATTCTGTATTCAGTTATCAGTCACAATAAAAATCATTTGGTTCGAATTAGATCCAATGAATTCTTTTCCACCAAATACGTCAATTCTATAAAAGCTGAAGGCATTGTCCTTGCGTTTCTATTGATTGCCGGAATAAATATTTCTCAAGCACAAGTGAACCATTTTTCAAGCATTTTCCGGCAGTAACTGATTTATAGTGTAACCCCTAACCCAAACTGTCGCGGTGAGGTCCTTTTCCTTATGTTTCCTGTCGACGGCGGCATCGAGGCAATATACTGCGTTCCGTCTTGTTTGCACAGTCCATATATCTCATAGTACTCTTCCCTGTACTATGCAAGCGAAATGCCTGAACGCGAACTAGAGGAATCTTTCAGATAGCAAGGATACAAGAACGACTAGCACGAGTTGCCAATAGCAACTCGAAGGAGAGACGCCGTCGTGACGATGCCTTTCATCCTACCGTGAAGATATGTGGCGCCAATCGTAAGTTGTTTCTATAATCTCCCCCAAACCCAAACCCGCATTATATTACTTTAGTGGCAAACCACCCACAGACAAGTCTGATCAAAGTCTGGGTAGATGAACTTAAGGACGAATTAATGTAGTTTTTGTTTGTCGTATGTTCGTGGCATTCGATGAACGATGAGTTGCCGTGCTTTTGAAATCAACAAAGTTTCGTGTTCGAAAAGTAACAGTAAAATAAAGTGGAAGTCGAGCCGGAAATTCGAAATTTCAAATACCATCAAAAAATTAATATTTGAAGCTAAAAAAAATTTTTATTTTAAATATTTGAAGCTAAAATGAATCGTCGTCGCTGCTGCATTCGAAAGAATCTGACTAGAATGACTCCATTGTCATGTCGATGCCAAGTCTTGTGGCATCACCTATTCAAAAAAAAAAAATCTTTTAAAATTATTTGTAAGAATTTTTTTCTCGGTTTAACTAGTGATCTAAAAGTCTAATAATGAAAATTAGGGTAAATTCAATCGGCATGATCTCGTTATTCTTTCTAATTTACCTAGTAGATTCAATCAAATTTTTTTAAATCATGGTACCAATAATGCTCCATTGTTTGATTATCTCTTTCCATGTATCGTCTGCTGGCCTACTAATCTCCTCAGGAAAATTAAACTTTAAAATATCTCTTCAATTACATTTAAAACTGGGCTTTGTGTGGACCAGGATAGCACCTGTTGCTCAACATCAGACAAATATTTCTTTTATTTTATAGCACCAGACAGATATTTTGATTATGCTATTTATTTATTTATTTATTGTCCAAATCCACAGAACACATCCAATTATAGATTAGAAAAGGAGAAAAAACCAATATATATATATATATATATATATATATATATATATATATACATATATATATATACATATATATATATATATATATATATATATATATATATATATATATATATATATATATATATATATATATATAATATAAAAAACACAATAACAAGAAAACTACAAGAAATCATTCAATTTATAATGCGAAAGGAATACAAAAAGGAATCAAAGATGAAACGACCAAAAAAAGAGACAAACACAGCTCGCCTAGAGCCACCGTGACGATCACATCGTACAAAGCAATTAGGAGGATTTGAAAAACAGCAGTTTTAATTGCTACCGCACAGCCGACGGATTAACTATCAGCGCCGAAAATTGGGAGAGCGAAGAAAATCATCGAGTGGCTTCATGAGGGAAAACCCGTAAGCAAGCGACGAGAGAGGACACACGTGGAAGAGAGTTTTCATCCGAAAACAATTAAAGAATCTTGGCAGCCGACGAAGAAACTGTTTATTATTATCATTACTAGTTTTAGGCCTATAGCTCTATTACTGTCTCGGTTTAATAATTTACAGTTTTTTATTAATAAGTCCAAACAGATTGGAGAGAGAGCTCATTATTAAAAAAGAAAGAAATAAAAGATGAAAGGAAGCTTTCGCTCGGAGCAAGTCTCGGACAATGAGGCTTGCGAATCGGATGTAGACTCAGATAAGTCAGATTAATCAACGGATGGAGGAGATCCCGCAACAGCTCAGGGAGAGCCAAAAAGAATTGACAGAACAGAGGAAACAGAATGCCGAGCTCTTTCGACAAAACCAAGAGCTAATGCACCAGCTATTAAGAGTAAATAGCTCGCCACCATCGACAGTACCATCAAAACGAAAGCGAAAAGAGGAACCGACCAGCACCGCAATAAAACCCAGTGAGAATGAAAGTTCACCCATGGAGGCAGATACTTCTGCGGGAAAACATTTTGAGAGAGAGTTCCCCGTCCAGCCGACACCAAATAATACGAACACCTTTGGTCTTGGCAAAGCCAACCTCCCCTCGAAGCAGCAAACAAGTGAGCAAACCTCATGCTCAGACCCAGGTAAAAAAGGACACAGCCGCGACTAAATCAACAGTGCCAATAATCATTCGGCAACCGGAAAAATGAACGCAGTTAAACAGAGCAATAGAAGAGCTGAAAATCGAATACGAGACGGCCAAAAGAGTATAGCTGGGAATCCAAGTTATCCCAAAAACCCACAGGACCACAGGAAACTAACCAGATTGCTGACGGCAGAGAAAATAGAATTTCACGCCTATCTTTCACACCTAAAAAATCTAAATATTATCATTAGGAGTCTGCACGGGCTCACCCCAGCCGAAATAAAAGAAGACCTTGAAGAGCAAGGCTTCCACCCAAATGAGGTATTTTTCCTAAAACTTAGAAACAGTCCTTCAAGACTTGTTAAAGTTCTTCTTCCTGGGTAAGAAACGGACATATACAATATTAAGGGAGTAAGTCATCTGATATGCAAAATGGAAGCCCAAAAACCACGCGGCGGACACTCGCAATGTCACAATTGCCAGCAATTTGGCCATGCAACAAATAACTGCCACGCACAAGCCAGATGCGTCAAGTGCGATGGACTCCATCATCACTCAAAATGACGAAAAGGCCAAGTGCGTTAACTGCAGCGGGGAACACCCCGCTAGTTAGATGGAGGATGTCCATAAACATCCAAAAAATCTTAAAAAATCATTTGCACAGGTCGCAAAGGAGCGAACATCTGCCACCATCCCTGAGGCTAAACCAATCAATCCCCTAGAAACCAAAAATCAACCCCACTCCTACAACATAATACCCAGCTTCCAAAGGCAGAATACATGAACCAGATTTTCTCCAACATGCAGTCATGAAGAAAAACCTGATGGCGAAAATGGTACAAGGAATGTTTTCTGCATTTCCAGCTCCCACAAATCCCTATAAAAAAAACTTTCTTAATGAGTGGAGCGACACTGGAGCGAAACTGGAGCGGAATTGGAGCGAAAGTGGAGCGAAACTGGAGCGGAGTAGGAGCGAAATTGGAACGAAACTGGAGCGAAATTGTAACGAAACTGGAGTGAAATTGGAGCGAAATTGGAGCGAAAGTGGAGCGAAACTGGAGCGAAACTGGAGCGAAATTGGAGTGAAACTGGAGCAAAACTGGAGCAAAACTGGAGCAAAACTGGAGCGAAACTGGAGTGAAACTGGGTCGAAATGGGAGCGAAATTGGAGCGAAATTGAAGCGAAATTGAAGCGAAACTGGAGCGAAAGTGGAGCGAAACTGGAGCGAAAGTGGAGCGAAACTGAAGCGAAACTGGAGCGAAGTAGAAGCGAAACTGGAGCGAAACTAGAGCGAAACTGGTGCGAAATTTCGCTCGAGTTCCGCTCTAATTTCACTCTTATTGCGCGCTAATTTCGCTCTTATTTTGCTCCGATTTCGCTCTGATTTCGCTTTTATTTCGCTCCGAAATTATTTTTAATATTGAGCTCTCAAAGGACACACACTTTTATTGAACTAGGCCAGCAACACTATTCCGACAAGTGGGATAGATACAACATGAATGATTTCTTTCTTGCCCAGGATGTCGCAATAATAACAATATGATAAGTTATAATAAGGAAAAATAGAGAAAACACATCACTTACTGATGAAATGTGTCCTGGCGCTTAGTTTGTTGCTATCGGACAAACTGTAAAATCGGCATCAACAGTAAGGACACAGCAATATCCAGCCAAAGTACAATGTATGCATGAGACAATGATCTGGGAAAACGTGTAAGCTTTCCAAATGCTCCCCCAATTCGAAGGAAACGCTACAATAAGACATTTCTAGTTGTAGTGTCGAATCAGAAATTTTTAGTAAATACGTACATGCTCTATGCTCAAGAGACTGTTGTATAAGTTTATAGTGCAATGTCTGGAAGGACTACAAATATGGTACAACTATATTGGTCGTTGGCAGAAGAATAAAGATTCCATTTTCAGATCCGGCGTGCAATGCCGCGATGTAATGTTGATGGCAAGTAAATGAGAATGGAAATATTTAAGGACATACGAAATAAATCATCGTCAAGTTATATGTGGGCATGATGATGGATATGAGCCACAAAAACTTATTTTGATTCAGTCGCTAGCTATGAAGTACTGATGTGTGAATAATCTCAGACGAGTATATGTACTGCTGACGAGAGATGAATGACAGATAAGCTTGATATTGGCTATATTTTTCATTCTGTTTTATTTGTACGTGCAGTAGCAAGACATTTTATGCGATACGCCAACTTACCGCGAATCCTCAACTGAATCGAATATTTTCACATTGTTTTCACACAATTCGCCAAATGAAGGTTTGTAGGCGTGCGTTAAATGCATTTCCCAGCACATTCTCAACAGTGGCGGCCGCGGGGCCAGACAATCTCAGTCTTCCCACTTTCGATTTTGTTAGTGTTCTTCGCTCCTAACGACAAATCCACATACCTCAAATTACACCAACAACACAGTCATTCCTCGGCCGCATCGTTTCCATTCAATCGACTCCGACTTGGACTTGGACTTCAAAGAATTATTTTTCAAATAAAACCCGAACAAGATGATATGGAATCTGTGGACTTATTTTCGGATGAGAAATGCCGCGAAATTCTTCGAGCGCCGTAAAACTCTGTCCGAAAAAAAAACACTGAACACTGTGCCAGGCAAAAGCTAAGGCACCCGCGATCGTGAAGACTGACGAGGTCCAGTGCCGGGCCGATGCGGCCCGTCCAGTGCAAGCCAACAGATAGAAGCAGCTTGGGAGGGAATAGAAGAAAAAGCATGCAGCATACAGATGTAGCGGCGGCACCCGACCGTCTTCAAATCACCTGTGCTGCGCCCTGTTGTTTTTGCGCATGGTGGCGATTATTTATATTGTTGATCACTTAGTTGTTAACCCGCGAATTGTGGCCCGGCGGCATTAGTAGTGTGGTGGACTGTGGACCGTTTCGATCATCTGTTGATTATTGCCTTTAAACCGCCCTGATAGCCAGTCATTTGAATATTAGTCTGCCATCGTGAATCGGCGTCTTTTGTTTTCGTGATGTGAGCTTTGTGCGTTGTGCAGACCAAGTCGACCGACCCAATGCTGCTTCTGCCTGTTATTAATGAGCCGACTTGGGTCTGAGAAAATAGCCTATAATTGACCGTGGGGCCTTTCATCAATTTTTTCGATTATTTTAATAATTCAATTCGCATGGGTAGTTAGCACAACATGTCTACTCGCGGTGGGCTCTCGCAAATTGACCCATCACCTTGAGCCTTGCGGCAATGTCAATATTGGTATGCACAATGTACTCCTCCAGCTCGATACTCGACGACGACGGTGCTATTTGGAGGCATTCTCACTTAAATGAGTTCCTCAAATTATACATCGCGGGACTGGCTTCCTTGCGCATTCCAGCCCGATTACCAATGCTGATCTGTTGGCAGCTATGTATGTATGTTTTGCGAGCAAGCTTCCACTTTGCACTTGAGTATCGACTGGTTGCGTCCGCAACGATATTTCGCTCAGGACGAATTTGAGCGAAATCGTTCTGAAAGTAAACTAGGCACGCCTGAAGCAGGTTTCCTGCATAGACGAGGGTGTAGTGTTTTTCTCAGCCGAAGTATAGACTGCAATTTTTTCCCACAATTCGCACCAAGTGTGCATCGATCGTGCACGTTCAATATCAACCCTTGTTATTCTTTAAGCTAAACGGCTGCTCTAATCGACCGGAGGCTCAGCCTGTGATTCGCTCACTTGCCTGCGGTGGGTCGCCGTGATCGCGATCGAGATCTCAAACGACAACGACGAGATTCCAAGCTCCTTTCGTGGCTGGAAATTGGTCATTTTTCAAAAGACTGTCCCAGTCCTAACCAAGGATGTGCAACTTTTAATTGGGTTAGTTAGCCATCCGCGAAATTCCTCGAGATCAACAATTTCGGTCTTATGGTCGCGTCGTATCAGTCTATTGCCACTACCCATGCCCACTTAGCCAGAGGCCCGCAGGTATTTTTCGGAGTTTTTGTGTTGGCTTCATCGCTTCTTTAAATAAGTGCACAGACTCTGCGCCAGAAGCGGAATGTTTGGAAGAAATGCGGGTTTGAGTTCATGAAAAGATGCAAACGAGGATTCTGGCTAGACAAAAGGGAGGCAGTGACGCATTTTGTTAGATAACGAGTGGATTTCGTCATCTCCACGATGCCATTTATACACGCAGAGCAATATTCGAGTATTGTTTAATTGGTTTATTCGATGGATGTAATTAGTAGAAAAGGAGGCTCAGGGCTCAAAACTGCTACTAAAAACCAAACCTAACAGTCACTTAAAAACCAAATATACGGTATGAACCCCTTTTTAGCCACTGAATTTTATAGCCTGAATTCAATTCAATTCATCAATCGTTCGGTTTGTTTCGGCAACACTGCGATGCACGATAATCTGGCGAGCAGGTGACTGTTTCCATTTTTGGGGGCGCAATCAAATTCGTTTAGACATCAGCGAGAAAATCAACCAAAAATCCTTGGGCCGAAGACGCCGATTACGAACGTATCAGAGCGTGTTACTTTGACATTCAGTTCGGGCATATTTTGTGGGGTCTCGGCGATGTCGTAGTCGTCACCGACCAACGCAGCCAGCCTCATCGTTGACTTCTCTGGTAATGGACGCTATGTTTGCGTTGCTTCTTAAAAGAAACTGCTTATTTTGCCGACCCGATTTCGGGCTCGGATGCAATTTCCAAAAACTTTGTACACCTTACTGATTGCTTTTACTTCGGTACTCTTTTACTTTTTCGGTTTTTGGCTTTCAGCTTTTGGTTTTCGGCTTTCGATTTACGGTTTGTTGCTTTCCGTTTCTGTTTCGGCTTCCACCTTTTCTCTTGTATTCCTTGTTTTATTAATAAAAATGTTAAGAAGTTGCTTTCGGTATTTCAGACTGCCTTGGCTCGAACTCATTGCCCACCCAGCTTCGTGTCTTTGAAGTACCTTGGGAAAAATTCTTGCTGGCCGCGGTGAGTGCGTTTACTGTGAGGTCTTCCTCCTTCCGTTTTTGATATGGATTACAGTCAACTACATAATTAATTTCATTTCGAGCGTTTTTTCATCGGTTCGGCAATCGCGGAATCTTTTGGAGTGTTTTAACTTTTCTGCTTTTGGGCTGATTCAAATTGACATTCTCTGATGATATCAATAAGGAAAATTCACACGATTATTATTCCATGTGAAATGATTAAGGTATTTCAGATTTCTTCGGGCATGCGTGTGAAACTGAACCGAACCGTGTACCGAATTGAATTGAAACTGAGAGAGAGCGTTCGATGTAGTTCCATATTGGGTAGGGCAATCGGAAAATGTGCGGTACCATTTTAGTCTAATGAGCTACATTGTCGGCAAAAACACTTTTCAATAGTTCGAGTGGCTGGTCATCGCAACATTGTATTGAATTTGCATAGAGAGTTTGTTTCGGAACGTAAACTGAATAATGTTGTAGGAAATTGTTGACCCCTTCTAGTTCTTAAGCCTATCATTCAGTTTTGAATTATGATTTCTGTCATTGTGGACAGAACATAAAACGTATTGTTAGAGTAACATTTTTTAGAAAAGCTTCCCACAAATTCTAATAGTTTCAAATGTTAGTTTTACACTGAATCAAATATTCAACTAACCTCGTGCAAAGCTGCGTTGGTTCATATTTTCATAAGCAAACAACTTCTGACAGCTGCAGTTTAGTAATGCAGCTGGATGCAAGCAAAGGTAGCTAAAAATGTCCAGTGGGGTGACTCTCGGGCACCACCTTCTTGGGATGGAAGGGCTTACACTGCAAAATGCTATCGATAGCTGATTAAGATAGACAGCATTAAAAGCATCAACTGGGGCGGGATTATTGTTATTTCTAATGCTACCCACCCTTACGAGCGCTCGATAGAGGTACAAAAAACGTGCTTTAAGAGTTCCTCGAAAACAGCATGAGGATTTATCCAAAGGATTGTCACGTTGCACGCGGCAGTCAGACTGAACTTGGAAATCCACCTATGCTGGACTGGTCCCAACCTCATGTATGACTACAATAGAGGACCCTGGTTGCAGTGGAAGGTCACAGGTTAGCGGCGTCGTGACAGATTTGCTGATAGCATTCCCTACGGTTACAGGTATCGGAAAGGCGAGCGCAGCGTCAGCTGGAAGGACAACTACGGTCGCGCCTGGGCAAAAGATCCGACATCCTCACAAACCAGGAAGAAGGTTGCACTGAAGAAGGTTGCACTAGCGCAAAAGAGATGCTCACAGTAAGCATAGAAAGAAGGTTTTTTGTGTGCTCTGCACTATGGTCCAGTGAAATCCGACATAAAAAAGGCGAAACTTCGGAAAAATTAGGGGAAAGCTGAATTTTGGTGTGAACCTTGGTATTGGCGTGTTGAACAAAATGTCAAAGGTCCCCATCGATCCGATTGCTGCGTCACTTTTTATACGGGGTCAAATGCCACCGAAAGTGACCTTTCCTAAATATCTCAATACGGTTACGTCTTCAGAAAAATACTGTATGACAAATTTGTAGCTTAGAAAATTTCCAACAAAAAAGATTTTATAACTTTGTTCTGTAATTATAACCATTTTTGAGATATATTGATCTAAACATTTGTTACTAACAACATCGTCTTTCTCAGGATTATCCGAATTTGATTACGACTTGGCATGTATGTGAGCTTGTTTTTCTATGTTTAAGAGGCGCATAAAAAACAACATGTAAACAAACTTATCTACCAGACTCCAGGGTAGGTGGAAAAGTGTGCTCCAAAAAGTCCCGCCCCCTCCCCCTTTGCCATAAAATGGTATCCCTGAGCATCCATCCCGATTTCAATGCTAGGACGTTGGAGTAGTGTTTGCCGGTCGAAAACACTCGAGGACAGCGTATAGTATAAATGGGGTCGAGGTTGAACCTGTTGGTGCTAAATGCGGATCCATACTCTCTCGTAGCCCTACTGCTTATACTTTGGCAAACTGATACTCATTATCACCAGCAAATCGAAAAAAGCGTGGCCCTCTTGAGTGACTGGAGGACTACACAGGTAGAGAGGCAGCGATCATACCTACGTTATATTCTACATCGTTGATACAGGCAACATTTTGGCATGCAGATGCAGTGCACAACGGGCCAGAAATAGGCTGCAAACGCTGTAAATGGCAGGCTCTTTGTGAGGGAACTATCTCGGACCCGTAGTGTGAGGAGTACATATTGGCTATCCGCAGACTTGGCCGTATGTGATCTAGAGCTCTCAGGGACGTGGAAATCCTAGAGCAGATTATCGAATATCAGTGTTCGATTCATCTACCAAGAACAGATGATGGAGGATCCTCCCTTCATGGAGCTAGAAAGTAGAATAGAAAGGCCCTGTGCCTTGATGAAATGCTGACTGAAGTACTAAAAGTTGTAATGGAGAGTCAACCGCAGCTATTACTGGAGTAAAACAATTCCTGTTTAGTGGCGAGGGTCTTTCAATCGTGATAGAAAGTTGCTCGATTCCCGCTCATCGATAAAAGACAAGGAAGATATGACAGGGATGCTCCTCGAACGATTGGTGAGGCCACGGTTGTTGTCAAGAATTATATCATCTGGTGATCTACCAGATAGACAGCACAACTTCTGAACAGGGGATTAAACTGTTGATACCATCTCAGCAATGATTGGGGCGATAGTAAGAGTATTGATGGCACGCTTTAACACCAGACTGGTCTTTTTGCTGGTAACGCAAGATGTCCAGAATGCCTTTGATTTGGCGAGGTTGACATACAGCGTTTGGATCCTCAAGCATAGTTCCCGCATTACAGACTACTTGTTGGTCATTATGCGGAACTACTTTTGAGAGAGGTAGCACTAACGTTTTTCGATAAAAATCCTTGAAATTTTACACATTGTGTTCGATCGCGAAGGTAGGAGGTCAGCCAGCTGAGTAAAGACCCGGCGATACCGAATTTCAGAAGCTTTAGAATGGTCAACTCTGTCAAACGCCTTACTGAAGTCAGTGTAGACTGCGTCAATTTGGTATCCTTTTTCCATTTTGCATAGAACGTCAGAGATTAGGATTGTCAAATTCGTGGTAGTTGAGCGACCTTTTCTAAACCCATGTTGTTGCTCGTTCAAACGGGAATCAACAAGCGGAGAAAGTTTATCGTATACCACCTTTTCGAAAAGTTTCGGAATCGAAGACAAAATGGCAATGCCCCTATAATTTCCGATACAGCGTCGATCACCATTTTTGAATATGGGTGTGACATCCGAAAGCTTCCAACAGAATGGGAAAATTCCCGACGAAAGTGATCTATTAAAGAAAATATGCAAGGGAGCTATAAGCTGCTCTACACACTTGCGCAAGCTGATGAAGCACATGCTGATGAAGCGGCGGATACGGTCAGTCATTCCGATGACATTAGGCTCCGCAGAGGCTCAGACCAGTAAGTCGGTAAGGCATCTGAGCGTAAGCTCTAATAGGCGTCCGCTCGCTGAGCAGGTTGGTGACTAATATCGGTGGAACCATTGAAACGAGACGGAAGCTGCTGATGGCAATGACCAACTTCATCTTGTTGTACGAGACGGCAATTTGGGTACTCTAAACGAAGAAATTGCGGTCTTTCGAGGCCTGCAGATGTAAGTTTTTAACATATAATGCTGATCCTACTAAGGACCAACAAAACAATTTATGTATCGTTTGCATTTTTTTCCGAAAAAATTAAGGAGGTTCGATAGTTTATAGGATGTTTTTTCATCTGCTTACCCTAACTACAGCGTTGCCCATACATTCGTAACGATCTGATGGGCCTGTCAGAAGTTATTGCAATTCAAAATATTCAAAAATTTCTTCGTCTACTTATATATCAATATTTACGCTTTTATATATACTTGTGAATATCAGGAAATATAATTGTTTGGGAAAAAGTTTACAGGAGCTATAACTTCAATCAATTTGGAAATCCCGCTCTCGTTGACCAAATTCCATTCTTCTAAGCAACATTCAAATATTGCGCTTCACCATTCAGTTCATATAAAGCTCAGGCAAAATCATTTACCGTTACCCAAAAATTAAACAACTGACAACTCTATACCACCAACTCAATATGAACCAACGAACTAACGTGATATCTGGAAATAAAATCGTAAAATTCAATGATTATGCCAGCATCGGTTGATTTTGCACCCCAATTACTGCCCGATCGCCAACATCGCATCGCCGGAGATCCACAGGCCACCATGAAAATCAAGTAGGTAGTCTAAAATTAAGAGATAAAACTTTCGTTTGCTTTCTTTTCCTTCATTTCCCAAAGTTGTAAGACGACCACAAGAAGTACCGCTCTTCGTCTGCGGAGGCCACACAGGACAGGTTGGTTGTAGTGCATTGCATTTATTTCAAACAGCATACCGCTGCTGCATCCAACTAATGCATGAGTAGCAGTAGGTAGGCAATGGTTGGTATCAACTCGAGGAATCGTGCTACGGCGGAGAAGGAAGAATCTGAGCTGAGCCGAATTGTTTATAGAATTCCTTATCTTTCACTTGAATTCTAAATACGGTGAAATTAATGATGTGTTTGCAATTAATTCTATTTGGCTGACTCTGGCTGGTTAGAGTTAGACTGAAAAAGATTACTCATTGTGGTTAGTGTAAAATTTGAAGATACAGGTGTAGCTTCAGTTTTTTCGAAAATGTCGTTTTCATGCACCGTTTTCTCAATTTCTCCGTATCCTGCAATATTGACTCATGGATACTGCTTATTGAATATCAATAACAATAGAGCTACAGCCAAATGGGTTTAACGCACCGCTTTAAGGCGAAATCACGCGAGTCTTCTGATTTCCCACGCCAACCACCACGCTAGACGTTTCACAATATCACTGCAGGAGAATATCGTTGACATGCTCAACACGATGATTAATGATTTTTAAATCGTAGATTGATTTTATCGATCTCTCTAGTGCTCCACACACACTATTCGAGGCCGCTTAAACTCAGTTAGGCTCTCAGCTCATGCTTGTCCTGCAGATTGTTAATTTTTCGATATTTATCAAATTACGTTCGAGTCCTTGGCGGCGGCTCATGCGTAGTGGCGTGAAACCTCTTGCGCATTATCGCCGTATTTTTTTTTTTTAATTTTCCGGAACCCGCATAGCATTTATGCGATTTGCGGTTGTGACCAATCATTCGGATTGTGCCGCTCGGTTTTAAGTGTGGCCAATGTGCGTCGGAGTGTGATTCGCCTTGGTAAACCGCAACCATTTATCTCAATTCCACCGGTTTTTGGTTAGAACGTTTTCGTTCAACTTACAGTATCGTTTCGTCTGCAGTTAGGGCGCTTTTGCCGAATTTCGGCAATACGGAACGCCACTGTGAAATCTGTATTGATATTACAATGCAATCTTGCAGACAGGAACGCGTTTGGGTAATTTTATGCATTCCGAGTTTAAATTGTGAAGAGTGGAGGTGGTCCAAAATAGCGTATTATGTGATTCGGATGAGTATTTTGGAGAATAAAAGTATGCAAAGTATCAAAGTGTGCTGCCTAGTTATGGTAGGAATAGAAATTAAAACAGATTTTGGTAGAATACCAAACGTAACTCATTATTGCACCTTGAAGCTCCAACTGTTGAACTAAAGTTGCCCCATTAAAACTTATTTTCGGTGAAGACTTCATTCACATAGAAGGATGAAATGATTGGTTTTTCGACTCATTTCACTCCATATTTTACTAAGCTTCCTATTAACAAGTAGGCCACCTTAAATATCGGTTTTCCATCATGGTTAAATTTGAGCCAGAAGCCACACTCGTTAGCAGACGTTGCGCTGCCATTTAGGCTAAACAGCTAGTTACAGCTCTAGCTTAATACAATGTTCCAACTGGAGTTAAATAAAGATAAAAAATGGAAAACAGTTCGACAGATTGGAGCAGTGGAGATTTCTTTGGATGAGTTGATAGTAATATGATGGGTTCAGTTTGAGTTAACTAAACAAGATATCATTCCAAGCTGTAAATCCAAAAAAAAACACTCATCTAAGAGCAGGTCACGTGAGTCAATTGTAGAATTCCTGATCATATTATTGCACTGAAGAAAGTTTGAGTTCCTTTCCCTGACAATGTTAACGCTGAAAGAAACTGCCGTGCCCAAACAGCTGGACGCAGTCAAAGCATCCAAAGATGGTCGGATCAATTAAAATTTGTAATGGGCCAATATCCGGACCGTGAAGTCAACCAGGTAGATTTTTAGAACATTTCAAACAAGAATTTCCAGATTTCGTCGAATGCTATAGGAAAACATCTGCCTCCCGAACTACGATACAGCATCATGCCAAAAAAAGCCGCTTATTAGAATCGATTCCCTTAATGTGATCGTATCTTTTGCGTATCAATGTATTTGCTCCTGATGTGCATATTAACGCTCTCTACTACATTCCGTGAAAGATCCGGACAGAGCAGCTTCCGGAAAGATCATTCAACAATCGATGCCATCTTAGAGGGGGTTGAGACAGTTGCAAGATTGGAGGACGTACATCACCGCGCCAGGCCTGTTGTCTTGCTGGTAACGCTAGACGTACAAAATGCCCAACACTCAGCTAGGTCAATAGACATTCCTCGTGCCCTTGAGCACAGGTTTCGCATCACTGGTTCGATTCCAGTAATTTCAGACTTATCTAATTCATAAGGAGGGTGTAGCTGACTGAGCACGGTCTACAACTGGCCCTCTGAAAAGTAGAGATTGTCCTGCTGACGAAGCGGATAATTCCAACGGTCATACCTATGATAGTTGGTTCCGTCGAGGTCAGGTATCCGGGAACATTTTGCCTATTTTTTACCTATTGGTTACATTCGCTGGACATGGAATTTGGTGTGAGTCATCACTTCGCTGATTAGACTAATGGCTAACGTCGACGAATCCAGTGAGTTGAGATATACGTTGCTGATGGTAACTATACCAATTCCGTTTTGCTGTGTGGGGCTGAAGTTTGGGGAAACGCGCTCCGAACTAAGAAGTTCCGAACTCGCATTGTACAGCCTCAGCAGAGGCCGTGATGATGCTATTGGGAGTAATCTCGATAGATCTACTAGCGCGAGAGCGCAAAAAGGGCTATCTCTCATACTCAGAGCTGGTTAGAACTGAGGCTAAGCAGTGAGTGCGTGTGCAAACTCTTAAACTTTGGCGTCAACGTTGGACTGAAAGTAATAAAGAACAAAGGAAGGCTTAGCGAATTCACCTTCTTGAGCCTTGTGTTAGGCATAGCTACGGAGAAGGGAACTTCTACTTTTGTCAATTCTTGGCAGTACTCGGTTACTTCAGGAAATACATGAAAAGAATTGGTAACCGTACTTCTGATGCTATGTGACTGAGCTCGATAATACTCACTAGACATTCTTTGTATGAAGTCGCGTCGCAAGTTTGAGTTTCACTATTGAATTCACGATCGGCGTGTTCGCGCCAGAGACTATGGTGAACGAAAAGCTGCGAAATGATGAGAATTGGCTTGCAGTCACAACGTACTACATGTTTCAACAAGGTACCTAACAAGGGGAAAAAATGTTCTAAGCAAAATTAATTTTATTCTTCAGTATATTCTCCATCTAGATTAACTACCAATATTTAGATGCCTTTCGAATAATGCTATGAAGAAAATCCTTCAAAATGGGACTCAATTTTGGATTTGACTTCATCATCAGGCGAAAATCTCCTTCACTGGAGCCATCTCATCAATTTTGGAAACATCTGGTGGTCAGATCTAGAGAATGTGGCGGGCAGGGAACCAATTCGAAATTATTCAGTTTTAATTTTACTTTCACTGAAGTGTGAGTTGGCACGTTGTCAAGATGAAAGAGCCTTTTTTTCTTTGCCAAATGAGGCTGTTTTTTCAATTTCTTTGTTCAATTAGTCCAACTATTCAACATAATAGTCTCTTGTAACCGTTCTTGCCTTTTTAAGATAGTCCAGAAATACTATTCCATTTGTATCCCTAAAAATGCTAGCCAATACCTTTCCAGCTTTGGCCAGCTTCTGACCACTCTGCTGATTGTTTATTGGACTGTGGATCTATGGATCCAACCCTTTCAATCCAGCCGTAACAGTGCCAAACAGCATACCGAATAATCAACACGTTGTTGTTTTTGGTCCACTGTCAGCAAATGTGCCATCGTACGCTCAACTTTTTCATACCCAGATGCTCAGGCAAGGTTGTAAGCACAGAATCATTTGATATGCCCATGGCCTTAGCTATCTCGCGCACTTTCACTTTAGGGTCATTCAATAGGATATGATAGATTGTTTTTTATGTGTTCTGGAATGAATGCCTATTTTGGGTGACTTGACGGTGGCTCGGTACTCGTGCTGGTTCTACTACGTTTAGATTCAGCGAACCAATATTTGATCATTTTATCTGACAGAGCAGATACTCCATAATATTAATTGAGTATTTCTTTGGTTTCCTTTGATTCGTTCTCTCTCAAATAGTAGCGTTTGATCAGTTCACGAAGTTATGAAACAAAGTATCCATTTTATTAAAACACCAAAAAATGTTCGTTTACAATGGCTACCAATTATTATTATTATTATTATTATTATTATATATATATATATATATATATATATATATATATATATATATATATATATATATATATATATATATATATATATATATATATATATCTATATATATATATAAGGTGACGAGGAAAAAACAACCACCTACAAGGAGAAAGCAGCCGGATGTGATGATAATCTCCACCAAAATAGGCGAAGCAAAATATGTCGAGATTCTGCGCCACATGAAGGCTGATACGACCTCAAAGTAGGTAGACGAAAATGTGACCCTCATTCGTCGAACACAAAAAGCAGAACTATTGCTTCAGACGAAGTCATCGGCAACAAAAGTCATTTTAAAACTCCAAAAACAAATGAAGAAAGCGCTAGATGGAAAAGCTGGCCGTCAAAGCCAGGTGTAATCTGACCAAAGTGGAAGTAAGAGATCTCGACGAAAACACTACGAAGGAAGATATCCGTGCAACATTAATGCGATAGTTTAACTTCAAAGAATTGAGAGAAGATGCTGTGATATCGCTGAAGAAGTCTAATTTATATACCGTACGTTGCTGGTAGTAGTCGATGCCTAGTTTTTAGAAGAGAGTTTTTAGAAAAGCTAATTGCATCCCTCATACTAGCATTCTGTTGCTGTCTGAGTGGCAGTTTCTCTCGCTTTGTTTTCTCCTTGACAATCCTTTTTATTTTTCATGTTTTCCACTAACTTCCCATCAACTAACTCTATCTTACTGTCTTTATTCTTCATTTATCTTATTTATGTTTTCTTTTTAATTATTATATAATTAAATGTATCGAGAGTGTGGTTTGGGATTCCTTTCCTATCTTATTCCCTTTCGAGGGATGATGATAATTTTAATTGCTTGTTTCTTGACTAAGCGGCATATTGCTGGTTAGCTTCATTGCTCTGCAATGAAGCTGGCCGCATTGTGTTATTGTGTTAATCTAAAATTAGAGCCTAAGGTCTGCTCTCCCAAAATATTAATGAGATGAAGATAGAGGTAGCCATAGTAAGTGAACAATACAGAAAATTGCGTGAACACATCTGGGTTCGAGATAAAACCCTTGGGGTTTGCAGAGGAACATTATTCCAAGAAACCATGACCGAAAGTAAAGACGGTTTTGTGTTCAACAGCCGGTGGCTCACAAGGATCCGTATTGGGGCCCCACCTTTGGAACATCATGCACAATGACGTGCTTAATCTAAAATTCCTACCGGAGGCAACGATAATCGGGTTTGCTGATGACATAGTAGTGCTGATATCTGCTGAAAAGCCAGATGATGTCGAATCCCTCGCTGACGAGGCCGTGTACATCAAGAAAAAGTGGCTAGAGAATGCAGGCTTGAAACTGGCAGCATCTAAGACGGAAGCGGTATTGATTAGCAGACGCCGTAAAGTCAAATCATTTGAAGTCCCTGTGGGAGATGAAAAAATTAGATCCAATTCTGCAATGAGATATATAGTAGCTATGATTGACGGTAGACTTAAATTTAAAGCACATGTCGAACATGTCTGCAATAAAGCATCTAACGATAGTGCAGCCCTAGCAAGGATGTGTTCCAACATCAGACGACCAAGTCAAAATCGAAGAATCCTGTTCTCCAGAGTTGTGAGTTTCATTCTGCCGTATGCAGCGCCAATGTGGGCACATCAGCTAGCAGTGAGACAAAATAAAAAGAAGATATGTTCAGTCTATCGACTTAGTGCCTTCAGGGTTATTCGGAGATAAAAGACCATTTCAGGAGAAACGGCATGCGTGATAGTAGGTATGTTGCCAATTGATATTCTCGCAGACGAAATTCAGAGACTCTACAGAAACAATAATGCTGACACAAAGATAGAGCGACAAAGGTCAAAAGAGGCATGGCAAAGAAGATGGGAACAAGTTTCAGTTGGCAGAGGGATATACAAGTTCATTCCCGATATTAAAAATGGATCAAACGCCCACATGGAGAAGTAAGATACGATCTAACGCAGTTTTCAGCTGGATTTGGTGCATACCAAACGTACCTGCATCGCTTCGGTTTAGATGACTCTCCGAATTGCCCGACATGCGGGATCTAAGAAGACACGGAACACATTCTTTTCAATAGCACGCGGTTTTTCCGAACTTGCACGAAAAAAAACTTACACGAACTTGCCACAGAAAATCTGGTTGATGTGAGACTGGTAGCTGAAGCTGCATGGACCGATCTGGCAAAAGTAGTAGCGCAGATACACGCAGTTTTTCGAAAGGAGAATAAGGAAAGAAGAAGAAATAGAACTGCGAGAAGCTGACCCCACCCCACGTAGTAATACCGATTGGCAGTCCCGTGGGGATGTGGGGTAGAGTATTAGATAAGTATATATGCTACTTTGCTCCACCGGATTTGTTCACCTCCACCGGTTTTGCTCTCCTCCACCGGTTGCTCTCTTCGGCAGGTTGCTTTCTTCGGCAGGCTGCTCTCTTCGTTCGTCTATCTTCATCCATTCTTTTAAGATTGCGTCAACGAGTGAGTGGCTTATTCATCCAGCTTAAGTGAAATCACCAAGTTTAAACTCATAGACTCTGTTTGACTAGCAATATTCGGTAGCATAATATATAATATACAGTGCCGAGAAGAAGTGATGCAAAAAGATGAAAATATACAAAATTTCGGCTTTGATATCTTATATGCGAACGCTCAAAAGTAATATCGGCAAAATTGATACTTCGGAGTATGGTCCTATGTGCCATAGGTAAAATTTCTTCATCATTTTCCCAAGAACCGGTTTCTGAAAGTTTGTTTACGCTTCCAGATTAATCTCTAGCTTAAAACATACCGAGAAAAAGTGATGCAATAATTGCTTTTCATTGAAATTATGTCATTTTATCAGCGATTGCAGTCCATTGTTAGTTGTTTTCATCATTGAAAATCAATTTTAGAGGCGATTGGAGGAAAACATAAAAGAAAGTAATTTATGAATCCTCAGGTTTAGGTTTTCATTAATGTTACTATTTAACCAATTTTCAGTCGATCAACATGAGAAAAGAGACTTCTTTAGATGAAAGAAAAATTATTCTTCGGCTTCATAACCAGACTGTTCCATACAAGGAAATTGCATCCATCGTTAATAGACCCATTTCCACTGTTTGGAGGATAATAGACAGGTTCTGCAAAAATAAAAGCTTAGAAAACAAAAAGCGCTCAGGGAGGAAGAAAATATTATCAGGACGTGATATGCAAATAATCGAACGAGAATTCAAGAAAGATCATTTTATACTGGCGACGAAAATCAAAGCAACACTAAAATCTATTTATAAAAAAGATGTTAGCGTTCATACAGTCAAAAATCATTTAAGGAAATTCAGTTACGTGTGTTGTATCCCACGAACGAAATTCTTCGTTAGCGACATAACCCGTGAAAAAAGATTAAATTTCGCCAAGGAACATTTGAATAAGGATATCGAATTTTGGAAACGCGTCTTATTCACGGATGAAAGCAAGTTTAATGTGTTTTCTCACGATGGACGAGCAAAAGTGCGCAGAAAGCCTCTCACGGAGCTAGATACGAAAAATATGATAGGAACTGTGAAGCATGGTGGTGGTTCTATTTTGGTATGGGGATGTATGGCTTTCAATGAAGTTGGCGAACTTCATATAATAGAAGAAAAAACGATGGATCACAAAGTCTACATTCAGATTTTAAAGGATCGGCTAGCAGCTAGCGTTCAAAAGTTGAATTTGGGAAAAACTACATATTCATGTAAGACAATGATCCTAAGCATACCGCCCACCAAACTCGAATGTGGATACTTTATAAAATTCCAAATTGCTTGAAATGGCCCCCACAATCACCAGATCTCAATCCAATTGAGCATGTTTGGGAAGAACTGTCGCGTCGACTTGGAACACATAACATCCGCAGCAAATCCCTGCTTAAAGAAATAATAAAAGAAGAGTGGGGCAAGATCACTCAAGAATACTGCGCTAAGTTGGTTTCATCTATGCCAAGAAGGGTTCAAGCTGCCATAGATCGAAAAGGAAATCCTACCAAATATTAAGAACCATTGATTGCTATCAGTTACTCAATACAATTGGTAGAACATGATCGAGGTTTAATTTTTGCATCACTTTTTCTCGGTAGCCAAAAATGAATTGATTTACATTTTAATTTTTTTCTTATAGAAAAGTTAATTTTTTTTATTTATTTTTGTATCGAATCACTCTTTGGAAATATATTTATAGCAAGAAAAAAACCAACGGACTTTTTATTCACTACCTTTACAAATATGAAAAGGTTAACCCAAAGAATTTCTTAAATATGAGCTTTTATATATATATTTTATATATATATTATATATATATTTTTATATATATATTATATATATATTTTTTATATATATATCTTTTATATATATATTATATATATATATATATATATATATATATATATATATATATATATATATATATATATATATATATATATTTATATGTGTATATATATATATATATATATATATATATATATATATATATATATATATATATATATATATATATATATATATATATATATATATATATATATATATATATATATATATGGTATGTATATATAATATGTGTATTATATAATATATAATCAAAACTATTGTACTCCTCTTTAATGTGTATTATATAATATATAATCCAAGCTATTATACTCTCATTGAATGTAAAGTACTCCCTATGGATTAGGAAATACAAGAGTTGATCAATAAGTAATGATAATCGGTTATTTCTAATTCGGATAAAATTCCAAAAAATATTTTTTTTAATACCACGTACGCTCACTAAGTCAGCATAAAAAGAACATTTAAATAGGCCATGATTCCAGGGAGGTACATTTATTTGAATACGAACAGGCGAAGAGAGCATCAAAATGGAGAAAAACGAAATTAGAGCTGTCATTAAGTACCTCTGTTTGAAAAAATTGTCTACCAGACACATACACGACCACATGGTGAAAAAATTAGGGGACTCTGCTCCTCTATATTCCACGGTTGCACACTGACCCAAGGAGTTTAAGCTGGGAAGAACATCCAATGAAGGCGAACACCGCGAAGGACGTCCAACCGCGTCCCTCACTGAAGACAATGTGAAAAAAATCAAAGATGTCATGTTGGTAGATCAAAGAGTGGCCATCAGCTAAGTAGCTGAGGTCACACGGATCTTGAATGGCAGTGTACAAAGAATCGTTGCCCACGTATTACATATGAAGAAGGTCTCTGCGCGTTGGGGGCCGAAAATGTTAACCGACTGGTAAAAGAAGAAACGAGTCGACATTTCGAGAGTGAATCTCGAAAAGTTCCAGGCAGATCAGGAGATTTTTTTTTGTCACGTTTCGTGATCATGGATGAGATTTGAAGCTACCATTTTGATCCAGAAGCCAAACAGCAATCGATGACGTGGAAGCAGCCCTCTTCACCTACGCCGAAGGAATTCAAAGTGTCGAGGTCGGCGAGGAAGGTTATGCATGAGTTTTTTGGGATGCTGAAAGAATTATTATGGTGGAATATTTGGAAAAGGGAGCCACTATAACAGGCTCTTACTACGCAGACCAAATAAGAAGATTGCGAGAGGCAATGAAGGAAAAATGACACGGCAAACTGCGAGCCCGAGTTCTGTTTCATCAAGATAACGCACCGGCTCACAAGGCTGCAGTTTCGATGGCTGCAATTTAAACAGAATTCAAACTTTTGCATCTTCGCTCGGAAATTTTTTTTTACATCATCCAGTGACTTTTACTTCTTTCCTCGGTTCAAGAAACACCTTCGGGGTAAGAAATTTGAAGATGATAGCGAAGTGATGGACGCTGTAGAGGCATTTTGGGAGAGTCAAGATAAAGAATTTTTTCTAAGGGTATCCTGGGTTTGGAAAAAAGATGGACTAAATGTATTAACTTGTTAGGAGACTATGTTGAAAAATAAATATATCTTTTAAGTTTAATCGACTTGCTTTATAATCATTATCATTACTTATTAACTTACTCTCCTGAAAATTTTCAAAACGATAGTACTGAGTCACCGACATTTGAAATGGTACTTAGGCGGGTCTGGACTTCAAACTTCTTGGGCTTGTAGATTATCTTTTTTAGTTAGTCAAATCGCACATATTCCGTGGTGTGATAGGATTTTGTTTTGGCCATTTGCGCTAGGGAAAAAGATCCTGACTTCTATTTTGTTTGGAAATGATTTGATTTTTCGTTTCATAATAGAATTTGATGGAATTTTGATTGAATTAATACTAATCTCGTTATGATGAACTAGTACATTTCTTATCTTTTGAATTGTTGCTGTAAAATAAAGCAAATAAAATAAAGGAAGATAATGGAAATTTGTTGTAACAAACTCTCCGGATTTAAAAACGTGATCCCGCAATGGTGCAAAGAACCCTAAATATAAAAGAAAACCCCTACATTTATCGCTAATAAATGGTTTGAGGTAGATTTCGATCTGAAACAATGTCCAAAAATAATATTTGGCAAAGTCATGAAGCAAAGATGACCAGCACACCCTTCTCTGATTCTTGCACTCTAACTACAAAATCATGCATGTTCTGCAGAATTCATTTGATCTTGAATCGGGCTCGGACAGCTGTGGGAACTTGTCAAAAATTAATGAGTGCTGATCGAAAGAAATGACCCATGATGGAAGCGCATAAAGCCGTCTGTAAAGGCGGATACTTCGTGGTTAGCGGACACATAACAACACTCAGTGTCTAGTATTCACTCGAATCATCGATCTAGATCCTTCACCAGTGAAATTCCCAATTATAATTCGCATGGCGCTTACAGCTGTCGACGACGGCATTGTTGCAAACATGTAGTGTGTACCTGCGCTGTCTTTTATCCCGAAACCGCAAACTAATTTGAACTTAATCTGCTTGGTCGTAGTAACGAGAAGTGCAAGTCATAGCTGTAGAACATAGAAGTTGTTTCGCCCGACGGCGGCGCGATGAGTCCATCTCGAAGGTGTAAACAAAATTAAACTACTCTAGCGCCAGTCCTGAGACCATCCAGTGGCTTTCGCAGTCTCTGTTGCGTCCGACCTATTTACGCGTCTGAGTCGCCTATAGCACGTCTTCATTTCAGCATCGTCAGCAACGGCAACAAACTGAGATTAGCAGCACATCGAGGGAAAAACAACAATGGGACGGGATGTCTGGAGGTATCAACATGCACAGTAACCACCGCAACAGCAACGAGGACTGCAAAGAGCCACAGCTCACCTCGCCTCGCACGAAAATTATGCATTGAGCCATCAATCAAAAGTGTGATGGACTGCGGAACACTCCAGGCCGCGTAGCCACACAGAATCCTCTTTCGCAGGCGGCAGCCTGAAAAGTCAAGTTCACGGTTCTTGTCTGAATCATCCGAGTACCAGCAAGCACCCGGCGAGTCGCACCATGACCGCAACATCAACACCGACTCTAACACAAGATGTGAGAGTTACCACCGACAGCATAAATGTTTAGACAGTAGGAATTCCGAGTGTATGATTTAATTTGCAAGTGTAGCGTATGTGTCTTATCTAAGCCGAAACGACAGAAGATTTTCCAAAAGATTGAGTCACTGAAAGTCCTTTAGACTTTAAGTTAAAATAATTTTAAGAAGAACGATCTGCATCTACGGCAGCACAAGCTACATCAACGTGCTTGATAGTCTCATTTCACCTGTCTCCTCCCACCTGACGCAGCAAGTCAGTAATAAATTCATACAATGATCATCTGCTTGGCTGGTCGTGGTTAGGCAAACTGCGTTAGCGAGGATAATCTGCAACGTCTTTCCCTGAGCCGTATGCAGTTCTCACGGCCGACGCGGCTATCGCACCTCTAATCCACCACATGCATGGGCAACGAAAGTGCTGCATCAAGTGCAGAAGGGACGTTCGCAAGGCTGGGAGTGCATTGTATGCGCAGTTGAATATTTGGTAGACGCATAAGTTATACCGCCATATCATCGCCACGACCATTTCCCCCATATTCATCCACGAACAGACAACTCGCTGGGACACCGAGAGTCCGCATAACTTCCATTCAATGTGGTAGCTGATCTGTGCGATCCGCAGCAGATGAAGGTGAAATGATCTGCAGATAAACTGCAAAGCGGCAAAATCGCAAAAGGCGCTAAGCTCCGAGGTCAAGCACGTGCGTATAAAAAGGTCAGACTGCCAAGCAGTGTGCAGTTTGCAAAAAAGGACGTGAGATTGATTGCGGTCTGATGGTGCCGGTGGCGCTCCATGCACATGTTGCCGACTTGCGTGTAATAGAGATGGTGAATTGCAAATAGATGGCTGACCCCAAGACTACTAGCACACTGATGATGATCGAAGCATTCTGGTAAAGATTTGCTCGCAGTTAGAATTCCAAGCACTAAAGATAGGCTGGCACATTGAAAGCTATCCTTGTTTACTGACAAAGTATCACTATATTGAAACTTGAGCAATTCATCGCCCTGCTAGTCTTCAGTTCAAACTGCAAAGTACTCAGGCCTCGGTTTTTCGTTATGCCCGTAGTCGGAAGCAGTGCTGTCGTTTTACTGCAATTGATGCAATTGATGCAGTTTACTGCAACATTGCATTTGTGTTTCATATCTCGCATTTTGCGAAAATTGCTACTTGTTTAATCTAGCTAGCATATTTAGTAAGGTAGTTTCGCTCTGTTTAGCCATTTTGAACAAAGAAGGAATAGGAATTTCCCCAATTCTTATTCCTGGAGATATAACTGTATATTGCAATTTATTTTCTTTAATATGGAAAAACTGAAACTAGCAATAGTATGTATTTTTCACCAAACGAGTAAACTTAAATCTGATATTTAAAAAAAATTATATATCTTTTGTTTTGCTATTGTGCTATTTCAAATAGTGATAGTTGTATTTTAAATGCATGTAAGAAGACTCATATGTGTTCACATATGTATATACCTATAGAAAAATCAATCTATTGCAATTTAGAGCAATCTGCTGCAAACCTCGGAGTTTTATTTACTGCACAAAGAAACACTTAAACGACAGCACTGGTTGGAAGTCCTATGGTTTGGTCAATTTTATTTAAAATATATAAATTGTTAACGACTTTTATATAAATTGTTAACGACTTCTCGTATCTTTTACGATTTTCGAAGTATCTTTTACGATTTTTGAAGCAAGCATCTGTTCAATGTTTTGTGCTGCGCTTGTTTCTGGAGGTGTCTTTTTTAAACTAATTAATTTAAAATTAAAAAAAAAAATTTCTTCGATTCCTCCATTCTCGCCATTTTCGCACAAAAATTGGCTGGCGCAGCTTACCGTCGTGTGTTATGCCGTTTCCCTTGTTTCCCTTGAACCACAAATGGTATGACGAGTCCCTCTTCCGAAAAGAAACGCGCAGGAAAATTCAAAATAGGCATGGATATTAAAAATTTTAAATAAAAAATTATATTTGTATAAGAACCTGTATAACACCGAAAAAGCACGACGGCATATATTCAGTCTAGGCAATACAAAAACCTAACAATAGTCGAGATATTTCCTACCAATTTCTTCAAAAAATACAATCCACTCTTACTTCCTAAGCTTCATACCGTGCAGCTTGAGCTTTGATCCACATCCGAGACTCCGAAAATTATTTTTATATAATTTGGCCATTTTGTAGCTTCATTAATGAGCAGTATTTCACCAGATTCTTTAAATTGCTTTGATCCTATTCATATTGTTTTAATCAAGGGCATTTAGTTCTTCTGATTTCGAAATTTTAAAACCAAAAATTAATACAAAATAAGAAGCCTGGTGTATGAGATAGAAAAATATTAATGCTGCTGTTCAATGAGGCCAGTATTTTCGGTTCGCGCCATTGAATGTAAAGAAGCCAGGCTATTAGACTGAATGTAGCCCGGATAAAAAATTAGTGCAGTTAATTTAGAACTCGAACAGAGTCATCTAGTTAGTTTTAGTTTCCACTGAAAGCTCAAAACTTTAATCAGAATCCTACATCATGTTATATTTTCTGGAAAGGGGAGAAATGTAGAAGTGTATGTGCGGTGTTGGTATAGTTTTTGAGGTTAGAAAATGAGTAATCTTTCGCCCAAAGGATCAGCTGATAAATGTTAATTATTATAAAAATGACAGCCTTTGAAAATGTTAAATGCCCTTCATCAATTTTGTTATACTTAGTGACTTCGAAATTGTTCTTTACGTGTTTGAATAATAAACATACGAAACGGGATTTTGATTCACTGGAGAGCAAGGCGGAATCGTCCGTGTGAGTAATTGAATAATTATGTAATAATTTAAAATATAATAATTACATTGTTTACAATATAATAATGTATCAAGTGACATCAAATGACTCGGAGTTTAAGTATAAATATCATTTTCTTTAAAAAAAAACAAAATATTTCAGCCTGTAGTTCTGTTTATTATTTCCAATGAAAAAAAAACCAACAAAATATTCTAATCAGTAAAAAAAATTAAAGTTCATTATAAACACCAAATTTCATCTCACAGCTTAAATAATGCACCATTTAAAGAGCATACATATAACGGAGTGCGTTACACATTTCTGCATTTTCATTGCTATTCTAGCCGTGGAGTGCGATAAAGGTTTCTAGTGAAGATTCGTTTATCATTTGGACTGATCATTAGAATTAAAATGCGTCGGTCAAAAACAATTCAAGAGCGTGAGCTCATTATTGAACATTGCAAGAAAGGAAAAACTCAAAAAGAAATAGCGGAAATCACTTGCAAATCCAAATCTACAGTCCAGCACATAATTGAACGGTTTGTTCATGAAAATCGCATGGAAAATAAGGATAGAACAGCAAGCAATAAAATATTTTTCGCTTCCGATTATCGCTGGATTGTACGACAAGTGAAGAAAAATCCCAAGCTGAGCGGACCCAATCCAGTGCAGGAAGTGGAAAATTACTTTAATAAGAAGTGTAACCCAGAAACCGTAAGAAGAGTTCTTGCCCAGTTTACCTATATTTTTAGCATCAAAAACTTCTGTTCACGAAAACTCACGATCCGATGAGCAGAATTAATTGAAATGTACAGAATATATTGGTCTTAAATAGGACCAGGTATGATACAAGTGATTTTGAAATGCGGGTGATTCTGTGGTAGTGGTGCCATCTGGAAAAATCACTAAAAAAGATAACTGCTTTTAGCCCTATAAATTCTGATTCAATCGTTCGATTTTGACGAAATTCACACAGTAGCTGAACCTTACTTTAAGCCACGTTTTGTAGAAAAATTCGGTTGGAGCTGCCAGCTATGATAATTTTGGTGTCTTAAATTTGAAAAAATAAAAATTTGGAAGTGAAAACATTCAACCATCGAATATCCTAAAAAATGTCGGTTTCTTACAATAAAACCAATCTGTATACAAATTGTATGCTTTATCTACACGTTCAAAGTTAAACTTTGGAAATTTCATGTCGGACAAGAACGGTAACCCTTTCCCAGTTAGCCTATATTATTAGCATCAAAAACTTCTGTTCACGGGAACTCACGAACCAATAATCAGATACAACTGAAATTTACAGAATGCATTGTAATTAAGTAGGACCAGGTCTGATAGAAGCGATTTTGAATTATGGGCAACTCTGTGGCAGTGGTGCCATCTTAAAAAATTACGAAGAAAAAAAACTGCTTTTTGCCCTATGAAATGTGAATAAGTTACCAGATTTTCATGAAATTGACACAGTAGCTGAACCTTACTTTAAACCCTGTTTCGTGGAAATTTGGTTGAAAAAATCTATTGGTGCTGCCAGCTATGGTAATTTTTGTGTCTTTATTTTTGAAAATTCGCTCAGGAAAATAAAACTTTTTGCCCTATAACTTCTAGTGCAGTCATGAATTCAATACGAATTTAATACGAACCTATTATAAACATTATTCAGGCCAAATTTGGTTTAAAAGCCACGATAGGATTGCCAGCTATTGTTGGTTTTGTGTTTAATTGCAATATCTTTATTAAGTGATTTTATCGTAGAATTTTCAAATGGTAATGATATTGTAGTGACAATAAACAGCAAATATTAAGTTTTCGATTATTTGAAAAAACTCGCTGCAGGTAACCCTGAATGTCTTCATACTCCTATAACTTCGAATGTAATATAACAAAGTGAAGCAGATGTGGTATATTCTTGGCTTTGATACTGGCAAAAGGTTGCCAGTACGAGTCGGTTGTGCTACTTTTGTATCAATAAATGCTTACAGTTAGTATTCATACCGGAAACATTTACAATGAAAATAAATAACCAATTTTCAGTTCTCAAAGTTCTGCAAATTTTTCGGATCGCAGCCCCAAACACCAACTTCAGTTACAGTGCTGCAAGCACTGAGCATTTTCTTCATTTTGTGAAATAAGTAGCTGATAACGAATATAATTAACCCGTGCTTTGCTCTCATAAACGTTAAAATTCATGCCAGTGGTAATATCTGAAACCTTCCCACCATATGAGTTATAATGCATTCTTGAGACGAAAGTAAAACGTGGTGTTTGAAACATTTTGGCTGTAATAAGCAGCTCGTGTGGTAGAATATGCACTCAAAACCTGCACGATTCTTCTACTGTTCTTCGAGCATTCGTGTTTCTAGCGGTTCAGGTGCGCTAGAGTTTTTTTTAACTTGTTTGCCTTAACGTCACACCTTGCTATCGTCCAGAGCAGCGTACAAACCGAAAACAATGTTAAAAATAGTGATTTCCATATTTTATTCTAAATAACGCCCATCCCTTTTCATTCCATCAGCCAGTATCCATCTTCCTTCGATCATCCTGTTTTGTTGCGTGAAGTCTATTAAACAACAGTGGCGCCCCGGGCCAACAAAAAACATTGAACCGATACCGAAAATCACAAAAACACACTGTTTTCTCCTGTAAATTGAGAATGGAGTCTGTTTCCCTGGAGCGGAGGTGTGTCGTCATTTATTCTATGCGGTTTAACTACTGTATCAGATTGAAACTCACTTCTGGTATCCGATGTGGCTGGCAGTGATTATTAGCCTTAAACATGGCAAGTTTTGATGCGTTGCCGCATAAGCAGTCCTAGAACGTCCTTCTGCCACTCGAAAATCCGGATTCTGACACTTTCCAATTTGGTTCTATGAATACGAGATGAGACTATCCGGGGCTGTGACGATGAGTTCGGGCACGGAATGCTTCCGGGTTCACGACGAGTAATAATAGTATGAACCATTTAACCCCAACACGGGCTGCTTTTGGGTTTGGCGTTTCAGCGATACGTTTTCTTTTGCCTTACCTTGACTGTTCGAGGAGCAGATATATTCTTCGCTTCAGTGCGAGGAAGGCTCGAGTTTTGCAGCAGCATTCATTGCTCGCACACATACATATATTTCTAGGTCGTTTGCTGTGAAGTTTACGCCAACTTTTCGCAATTTCGACGATATCTCAGCATTTTTCGTATTGCGATGCTCAATGCAATCTTTGCTAACAGATGCAATATTTCACTCGCACACATAAATACAAATGTATCGACTCGGCAACATACCTGAACGATTTATACGCCACCAGGCTGCCGGGACGGGACTCCAAGGTATTCTTGAAACTCCATCCGTATCTATTCATGTAGAAAGACCCTGATAAGAACGAAACGGTTCACCGGAGCTGTTGGCTTGGGCCAAGAACGAATCCTGTTCTCTAAATGGCAGACAGATCGAAATCGAATTTTAAAAATCGCGTAATCGACTGCTGGCAATGTGCAAACGTGGTACATTAAATATGTGCTCGAATATGCAATGCCATCCTGTTTCTCGAATTCACTTGTCGTTGCGGACGGAGCAACCACACAGATGACGACTCGCCCCGACCCTGCTATGAGTCACTAAAGCCTGAATTACATTGGATTGCAGTGCAGTGCAGCGCAGTGCACTGAAATTTAGAACTCATGTAATTGCATGTGGCAATTCACATTAACTGCAGTGCAGTGCAGTGCAGCGGACTGCACTGCATCGTTTAGGCTAATTTCTAAAACGCTGCAGACTGCATCAGCTGACATTCGTTTGAGACTAGTTGACGGGGCAAAAACGATTTAAATTGAGGCGGAAATTCCGTTCCAGGCATTAAACTGTAAATGGACGAAAAACAGATGCAGAAAATCTAAATATCAAACCTCCACAAATTAATTTGACTTTCATTGTCAGAGCACTGCACTGCTTTCAATGTGCTTTGCAATGCGTGCACTGCTTCGGCACCGCGCTGGACTGCACTGCACTGCGCTGCACTGCATTTCAATGTAATTCAAGCTTAACGATGCGATGCAAAAACAGATCATAATTACATTCTGTCGATAGAATGCAATCAATAGCAGTTCCAATCAGATTTCGGGATGAGACGAACGAGTTCAAGGACTTCCACGAATCAGGTCGACTTGGGACCTGGCATAATAAAACTGGGGTGCTTTCCCTCGTCTCAACGAAGATACGGTTCTAATTGCAATGCAGCCAAGAACCATATTGCCAAGTCTTGTGATGAATTTTAACTTAACATATGGACCAGTGGTCGCTGTGGGATATCCGCTTTTCTTTCGGATAATCATCATCGTACCCGTCTCTCTTCTCTTCAAAGTCTTTCGGTAATTGTGTACCATTTTCCAGAATCTGGTACGCTGTCAAGGATACATGAGTAGGGGTCGTGGCTACTTTGATGTTACTGATGAATGGGAAATATTCGAAAGGGATCGAAGAGTCGATGCTATGGTATTCGTTTCCACGAAATAAATAAAAGCGTAATATGTTTTTTACATACTTAACATTAAGTATTATGCATGATTTTTACAAGTCACTTAATATATTTCTTAAAGTCAACTATTTTGGTTTCAAATGTCGTAGGAGATTTTATTTTGGAAATTCAACTTCCTCATACACGATATTATCGAGTCATTCCTACAAAAACCTGTCCATCACCCTGTGGGATGTTTTACCCTCATTCGCCTGCAAAGTCGTAAATACGAAGGGTTCAATGCTCAGCTCAAACACGACAGTTTAGCATCAAAAGCGAATATTGTTCACCCCTCATTCAAACGCAATTCGTAAATGGGCTTAGGTTAAACCAACACCTGTTCGAGTGGCATTAGGCCATAAATTCCAATTTGAAAATGTGAATGCGAGTGCGAATTGACGATTCCAGCGAGCTCAGGGTCCAGCGAATAGCGAACTTAGTGCTTACCACTGCGTTAAACTCGCATTAGGACAAGATTTGCCGAAATCTCGCAATCCCAAAGTTCGACTTTGCATTAGGACTTGAGTAGCGACCTGGCCGGATAAGAACGACTTGCACTTGAGGACTTAGCGCATTAGAACAAACGGGTGAATGGATTTATTCAGTCGGGCCCTTGACGAAAAACGAAATCGAAAAGTCCGTATCCGTAGCTAACATGTGGTTTTTCCGGAGCATATGGCTAGTAACTTTTTCGAAATTCTCCTCTTTCAAACGTTACAATTAGAGATCTTGTTTCGCGTAAATGGATTATATAGGAATATGGCTGTTAATATGGTTGCAACGTTTAGGATTCCAAACAGAATTTTAGGGCTGATTTTATGAATTGATAACTATCAGGATTATCGATACAGCATGACCGTACTGGGGTTTTTCGATCGTGATAACTATTATTTTGACTTGACAGTTTAACCGGAAAATTTATAGACAACAAACAGGAAGATTCTGGAAAATGCGAAACTAATGGTATTTTAGGTATTTTAGCGCTTTGAACAGAATTTGAATAAATATAAGAAAAAACTTGAGTGATTTTTATTGAAAACATGCTTATGGTGGATTGCGCCAGTAATGTGGTGCTTGTCTTAAATCCTTGGTAATGTACAGTGCCGGTAAAAATGACAAGACACTCCATGTTTTTCAAGAAATCGTAAAATAATAAAACAATCTCAGTCTACAGGTAGGTAAAACAGAAAAAAAAAACTTCTTACATTTGTGCCATTTTAGAATGATATTTAAGTGATAAAACGCAACTATTTATAATATTTTATTGAGCTTCTTTTTTTTTATAATTTCTGTCAATCATTTTGGTAAAATTTCATATAATTTTCGAATAAATTTTTCGAAATCTGAACCCATGCAGGTTATAGCTTTTTATAATTCCTTTGTGTCTTGGATCTTTTCAATTCACCTTAAACGATTCGGGTCAGCTGACTCCAGCAATTTTCGATAACATTTAGTTCTGGAGGAACATTCCTGGGAAATCGAGAACATCAATTTGTTGCTGCTGAAAGTAATGTTTAGCAACGTTTGCATTGTGAATCGCAGTATTATCTTGTTGTAAAACTATTTTTAAACTCCTCACAAAGCCTTTCCACATATCGGAAGCTGTTTATTTTTCATGTTAGAAACCGAATGTTTGATCGTCCTTTGTGTCCTATTCAGGACCAAACCATTACATTTCAGCCAACATGCTTTTTCTTGCTCAAAACTCTCATTTCTTTGCTTAGATCGAGGAAATAATTACTAAAATCGTCAAAACTGTCGAGATTAGGTCTCTTTTCGTCTGCAAAAATAACGCGATGCTATTTTTTCTTCCAATGCAAGTGGCTTTTAACATAGCAAAGGCCGGTCTGGCCATTTTGTACTGCAATTTATGGCGCTTGAGATGCTTTGGTCGTGCGATAATGTTTCGAACATTTCTGATTTTCGATTCAACGCCCGATTTTGCCACGATTTGACGTGCGATAAGTGTAAAATTAGATGCTAATCGAATAATTCTCCGTTTGGACTTACAGCTCTTGGTCGCTCTTTTGACATTTTTGTTGCCATAATTTTCAGGATTTCGAATAAAGTTGCGGACCGCACATCTACCCCACATCATAATTCGAGCAATTTCCGTTATGGACTGTCCTTCGCCGTGTAATTTTTTTATAATATTCTTTTCCTCGGCCGTCAAGTGCTTTGTTCTACCCATTGTCACGAGTTCACTACACAAAACTAGTCAAAAATCCCCTCCAAATATTGAAATCTAATTCTATAAATACTTTTCGTCTTCTTCACACCCGAATAAACAGAGAATGGTTCTTCCTTGCTGTCGTCTTTTTTAGTTACCTGCAATTCAACTTTCTTTGATGACTCAATATATCATAGAAAATCCGCCGCTGAATACTCAGGCGAATGTAATGTGGTACGACAATCTCAGATACATACTCAGCTTCTTGGTATTGTCTTATTATTTTACGATTTCTTGAAAAACATGGTGTGGCTTATCATCTTTACCGGCACTGTATATGGTTATGAATAGGTCTGTTCGCGTACTTTCAGTCACTGAATTTTACTGAATTTTCCTGAATCATTTGGTGGGGGAAATTCAGGAAAAGTACGAAAACGCTCTCATTGCATTTCCTGAAAATTGACAAACAAAGGGTAGGGACACGATATCGAAAGAAAGTATCGATACTTTTACTTTAAAGTAGTATCAGAACCAAGTATTGATATAAGTCTCGTACTCATTGCGACAGTACTGATATGAGTAAATATCAAATGATACTTACTATAGTCAGTCAGTTTCGACTTCCAACGAAGCCAGAGATTTCAATTATAATGATAGGCCCGGGACCTGGTCTGGTGCCGTTCCGCGACTTTGGGATCAAGAACACAAAATTCACGTCACACATTCAGATCTAATTCGGAAGGTTATTTATTGGTGAGAACACATGGGCGGGTACGTTTGCTTCACTTGATTATCCCTTTCCATTACTCATTAATCTGGTTCTCACAGCGACGCCAAAAATATGGCAATCGATGTAAGAATTATTCTGCTCAAAGTCAGCATCCAGCAAAGGAAATAAGTCAGAGGCCGAAGCACAACGGTTTATCAAGAAAATGGAGGCTCAAAATCGCAACTCAGCCGACGAAGCTAATCGCAACTATTCTATCAGATTTCGTTTTGTTTGCCCGCTCAAGACGGGAGCAAGCAAACAGCATTCCTTGAGTCGGATTAGAAACATTAAAATAATAAATTTATTAAACTAAATGAAACTAGATAAAAGTTAATTTTGAAGAGGAGATAAGCTGTGATAAAAAACAGTGATATGATGAGGATGCGTACAGAAGACTAGATATTGTTCACGACGATTGTTGCACTCTCAAGTCAAAAATGTGTCTTTTTACACATACAAATATCACTTTTGAAACTAATTTAATATCATTGTTATTCGTCCATTGAGAGGACATTAGGATATGAAAGTTGATACTAGTTACAGTGTACCAATAATGGCCCCGTACAGCAGCTATTTGAAACGCAAGTGATAAAAATCAATAAATTGTTGCAAGAAATTTGAAAAAGATTTAATGCAGATTTATTCATTAAACATTTTTATTTAATTTAGAAACAAAAACAGATCCATTTCAGTTATTCATTACCAAGTTATTAACTAAAAATAAAGCAAAGTCAACAATATGTCTCCAATAAAGTCTTCGTACACTAACGAAACAGTTTATGAAAAATCTTAAAAACTATAGATACATTTTTTGTTAATATTTAATTTAATTGGGTAGCCTTTATTTTTAATCACGGTTTTAAGACAGTGTGGCATCAATTCTACAAGCATTTTTGCATAGCTTGGCTCTATTTTCGTCCATTTCTGGCGTACAAAATTCTACATTTGCTTAAAACACCGCCACAAAGTCCTGACCTCAATCCTGCTGAGCACATGCGGAACATGCTGGAAAAAAGGATTAGGACTCATCATATTAGTTCAAAACCTAAGTTGAAACAGGCTCTTTAGCAGAAATGGGTGAAAATAGAGTCAAGCTATGCAAAACTTCTTGTAGAATTGATGATTGATTAAAACCGTGATTAAAAATAAAGGCTACCCAACTAAATAATACAAAAAAAAAGTATCTATAGTTTTTAAGATTTTCATAAACTGTTTCGTAAGTGTACGAAGACTTTATTGCAGGCAAATTGTCGACTTTGCTTTATTTTTAGTTAATTTAACTTTGTAATGAAAAATTGATTAGTTTTTGTTTCTAAATTAAATAAAAATCTTTAATGAATAAATCTGTCTTAAAACTTTTATAAATTTCTTGCAACAATTTATTGTTTTTTATCACTTGAGTTTCAAATAGCTACTGTACGAAGACATCATTCATACCTCAGTTTAGAAAGATGGGTCGATTTCCATATAAAAATTTTTCAGTCACATGTCGATACGATACTACCATCAAAGTATTGATATGAGTAAAATATCGAACAGTTTCGATTCAAGTAAAATGTTACTTGGTATCAAACGAAAGTATCGATACCGTACTAATATCAGTACTTTCATCGTGTCCCTAACAAAGGGGTCAGTTGTCGGTTTTTGGGAGAACAAAAGTTATTATAAAGTCATCCTAAGCGGCGATAAACTATCGCCACAAAAATAATCGTCTTTCATAATAACATTACGCCAAAAACCGTTTGACAGTTTTCAGTATTTTTCAGTAGCTCAGATCCTACTGAATTTCACTGAAAGAGGGGAAATTTTCAGTATTCAGTAAAACGGAGTACAAAAACGGCTTCATTGCAATTAATTGCAATTAATCGTAGTACGCGAACAGACCTAATATTTTAATATTGATTTCCCGTTATGTTCATTCAGGTTCATTGTTTGACAATTTTATTGTCCTAATAACCGCCTGTTTTAGTCAAGGAATATCGGTGGAAATAGATGTCGTTTTAGAAAAAACAGCATTAGCACAATATTGAATGTAATTGCCATTGATAACTTTACAAAATCTTTGTTTGTTTTACAGAATCGACAATACTCATTTCTCTTTTACATTTTTGTGTCATATTTCCTTATTATATTTTTATAATTTGTCACTTAAAACTACATCAAGATTAAGTGTGATTAAACAGTGGCGATTACGACAACAATTAAAACATTCTGCGTAGAGGGTGTCTTTTTTAAAAGGCTCCGATTTCAAACTTGAATATAACAAAAAGTATCAGTCGGGTTGCCTTATTTTCTTTTATCGCGAAATGTGGTTCTTTGCATTTACTTTTTGAAGATAATCTCGTGCAAATAACCGCCGCAACTGTCTCTCAAGAAGCCAATTCTAGAGCCCAATTTTCGACCACTTTCATGAAGCAACTGGAGCCGTATATCGTCATGACGCGAATATTGTTGGTTTCTAAAAAGTCGATCGTCGCTGGTTTGTCAGCGTAGACGAAAAACCTCATATATTCCCACAAGAAGTAACATATCAAATCGTACGATCTCGGTGGTCAATTGACGGGGTCATTTCTCGAGATAATGCGATTTCTGAATTTCGTCTTTAATAAGTCGATGGTGGCGGTCGCTAAATCTCTCTCACATCGAGACGCGAATTCGGGAACAAAAACTGGTTTATCATCGCTTTGTACTGGTCGCCATTGACAGTAACGCGATCATCGTGTTCATCCTTGAAGAAGTATGACCCTATAATGCCACCACCATGCAGTGAGAACCGTATAGTCATTTTGTTACATTTTTGTGTTATATTTTTGTGGATGCAACAGTATCTTCATTACTTGACGAGTGTTTTCCTAGCCATTGAGCCAGAAACGAACCTCGTCGCTGAACAAAATTTTCCCGTAAAACACAGGATCAACTTTCTCTTGATTTTCGGCCCATTCTCGAAACGTCCGACGCACCTGGCGAATCCAACACATCCAACGAATACATGACTGGCAAAACCATGTTTTTGTACAGCAGGAGTTTTTTTGAGCTTTGCCCGATTGTAATGGTGGTCAGAATAAAACTTTACAAGGCCATTAAAGAGTTCGATATCTCGAGCTCTAGAGTTCAAACTAATTGGACTGAAAGACTGGCGATTTCAATATCGAATTTTCACATGGCCCCTGTAAAATTTTACTCTAGCAGTGCTATCAGAGCCATGTCTGAAGTCGATGCAAGAATGAAATAGCTTCTGGTCGTATTCTAAGAGCTTTTCCATCGAGTGCCTATCGCCTAAAGTGAGGCCTCCTTAATATACCTAGATCTATTAATGTCTGAGCGAATGGGACTATCCGTCAGATTAAAGTAATGGAGTACTTTAATCTGACGTATAGTCCCATTCGCTCAGACATTAATAGATCTACGTATATCTACGGTACTTTTACAATTGCTGCACTTCTTTCTATTTTATGGAACATGTTTGAATCCATATTTGATTAGTTCGGCGGGTATTCTATCGACTCCTGGCAACTTATTATCTTTAGGTAGATGGTGCTAATAGCTTTGGTCCATCATTAGCTTTCGTCATGAGACCTCTAAGTGGTGGCATTGCTCGTATTCAGCAGTTCATCAAAGAACTGGACCTCGCTACAACAGTTTCAATTGCCCAGAAATATAATTTCCTTCTTTTTCTTTGTAGATGCTACTTTGTTTGCTTCATCCTACTCACTCGTTGGAAAAATTTTTTGGGGCGTGAACGCTTACGAATTATTTCATATCAGCACAGACATTAATGTAACATTTACATCTATTTATATTTTACGCTCACATTTGATTTTCATGGATGGTTTGAAATTTTCACAGAATTTTTTTTTTCAATTTCTGGATCGATGTGAATTCATAATTCACTACTACATACTTCAAGATGTGTACTCTTTTTTACCTTTTAAAACTGAAGCTCACAATTTATTCTGATTCGCAAATCGTTTCTACATTGGTACACTCAGAAAAAATACATGTAAAATTGGGGAAAAACGTAGTTATTTAATCTATTTTTCACTATGAATTGGCGCCATAGAGGTTTCGCTATGAATTAACTACTGCATAGTAATACGTACTTTAGTTGTATTATCAACAATTTTCTCCATTGAATCAACATGGTAAGCTTGTAATCTTAAAATCGCGAATAAGAAATCCAACAGCTAACCTGTATCATTCTAACATGCCATCTGCATAGTGAAAATATTAACAACGACGTCATAAATGTACAATGTAGATTCTTGAAACAACAAAGGCACTCTCAAAATTACTTAGGAATTAGTTAAATTCAAAACCTATGTTTTATTTGTACAACGTACCTGCACTTCGGCTACATTGTCACTCATTAAATAATCATGCTAATTAAAATAAAAATGATTAAGGTAAGATGCATTTACCACTTTATTTCATTTCGTAATCATACTTAAAGCTAATTACAAAAAAATTGTTCACATTCGTTTCGCTTGATAAGTATCAGGTCCTTAAGCTATGGAAAGCAATAAATAGTATTTTTTTAAATTGGTTCAGGATTAATTCAGGATAAATTAATGTTAATTTTTAATGTTTACATGGAAAAAAATGCTTATCAAAACTAGTGTCATATCAACATGAACCTATTATTCATTATAATAATACATTTTCAAAATGCATTTCACACATTTTTTATGCGTGTTTCTAATGATTTTCATGTCTATCACTATCACTATACTTTCCGTAACTATTACCACCACTTATTATTTGATTTATCACGTACCGATAATAACCAATTTGAATGAATAAAATCGAAGTGAACCAGTAAAAACAAAACCAAACTATTTATCACTCCGAATGATTTGCTTCCACCGCACGCACCAGATCTTTTATGCGCATTTGATGAATCTCGGAATGAATGCTGAAGGGATCTCGTAAACGATCAAACAAAAGATAAGAAATTACAGCACATCTTGTTAAATCAACAAATCGATTAGTTGGTTTGTATATGTAACTCAAATAGCCGCATAGGAACATGTTATATTTACTACATTCGTGTTGAATTTACATTAGTCATTTTAATTCTGAAAAATTGTTTGTATTTATGAAAGAAACTATAACGAATATACAAAGAGACTGAATGCTTATTATGAGCATTGTTTTAACATTGGTAGTTCTTGATTTTACTATGCGTCATTTTTCTGAGTGTACGCAAATTTTCTCTACACTCCCTTCAAATTCACATGCTCTTGATCCTTTAGGCTGCATTTTTGTTGCAGCTTAAATTCATACACCGAGAGAAAAATCTTGGTAAAATCAACAATTTTCCTTAGTTGTTTTGCGTCAACTACGGGCTATAGTTAAAACAACCGTAAGAAAATTGCCGATTACTTTTTTATTACGATAAAAAACGTCCGTGGTGCAAAAAAGTAAGCAACCACAAACTGGTATTCCAACGAAATAGTAAATGAATATAATCTGCGGTGCCTCAACAATAATAAGTGATTGCTGAATTATGTTTGTTGAATTTAACAATTGTATAGTGGTTGTATGAAAATGATTGATAATTCAATATATTTTTTAGTGGTAAATGAATTGATGCTCATTTTTCTATAGATCAACTATTTATCGTACCTACTTATGAACCTATTAACACATTTGGATCACCGAAGATTTCGATATTTTTTGTATCAGCAAAGTCAACTATTTTTGTATGGTCAAATGAAGTATTTAAGCATAATTGAAAGAACCATTTTCGGTAGTTCATTCCACAATTTTGAATGAATTGTTGCATTACTATCAATAATAGTTAAATCAACCACGACTTTTTCTTTCAATGTAGACAATGCATTACTGTTGCTTCCTCCAATGATCACCTCTCCACTGTCACATATATTTAAGTATCTTTATTACATTCACATTAGTTACTTTCGAACCTGCACTTCCTTCAATTCTTCAACTAAATATATTCTTCCCGGGACTCATTTTTCTTCTTATAAAATCACCCTACTGCCCCTCCCAGATAGATTAATTAGGCTAGCAGGTAAAATGCTTTAACATTTTTGCTTCAAATCTGGGTGTCCGGGCTCACTCTGCATAGCCAAAAAAAATTGAGCGAGAAGTTTAACTTTCAACGAAGAAGGATCAAGGTTAGCAAGTCTGAAAGCAGCAGAGAGCTAGAAATCATTGAATCATCAGAATAAGAAAATAAAAATTCTAAGGGAACAATTACAATAATGTTGTTGTAGTGTTAAAAGTCTGCCACATGAATTAAAAGTGATTTCTGTTGAACCACCTTATTCTCAATATGAAGCCCAACGAATGATGCCAACCACGGAACACGTCAAGGTAGAAATACTTTCGCCGTAAATCTTCTGATACGAAATGCTAGTATTTGTTGACTAGGATTTAATAGAAACACGCGAAAATGGTGCATATTTTCGAGCCATTAACTCATATAATCCGCCCTAAGAAACACTCTCTATATCAAAAGTTGCAAGTCAGTTTTTACTACGATATGGCAGTTGCAATAGGGGAGTCACATTCACATCTACGATAGCTTTGTCATGCTGGGGCGTATTGAACACAAACATACGACCGTTCGACAAATCAGCATCAATTTTGATTACTTCATTTCGAATCAGTCTTCAAATAAATATCCATAATCAATTCCCATGCCAGGCGCCTAAAAGACAGAGGAATCACATTTTACATGATTTAAGGGCCCAGCTATGAATGTTTGACTTGCTACAGTGCAATAAGTTTGTATTGAAGCCTACATCAACCACTATCATACAACCCGAACGTAAGTTTTTGCAATTAAATATTGCTTATGATGAAATCCATTTTATGGCTCTTTTTACCTCGTAGAATAACCGAAAATTGTTCAAATAAAAAATCACCATATTCAAGTAGGTACCCTTAGCATCAAATAACCGCGGATTTGCTCAACATTCCATAGAACGGTGTTGCAGCGAAAACAAAGACTAAATCGCGCAAAGATAAGAAAGCAAGTATTCTTATTTGTCTGCCTGCGTCTGTAGTCGAAATGATTTGAATAATTTCCACTTCGACTTCCTTTTCGGAAAATGAAATTTCATTTCAGCATTGTTAAAGGAAATCAACATTTTCACGAACTATTATCATATGTATCCCTCAATCAAGTAGAAATATTTCGAAGGAAGTTCAATACAAATTGATGACTGACACAAAGCAGAATTTCACTTTGTCGGGATGATTTTTATTAAAGTAGTAGCAGTGGGGTGTTTTAAAGTCCTTGGGTTTGAAATGAGCTGCTTTTCCTCCCAGTGGTTTCTAAATTATGATTGCGGTAAAGGAAAAATCTAGAGATCTAGATGATGTCAAGTGATTTCTCAGGAAATTAAAAAGTTTCACGTTATTTATATAAACAATTCACATCAGAGCAATGATGAACAACCAGTTAAATAAAATCGTTTCGTTATTACTTATTCGGTTGATTCACTGAAAGAAAAAGATATGTCACCGAAAAATGATCTCACTAACCATACTCATCACATTACATCCCGCCATTCGAATTGCTCGTAAACAATCATTTCCTTATTTTTTCTCTCTCCGCATAGCCTATAAATCTTATCGAACAAATATTATTGTCGATATAAAAATACTTTCGCACCAGAACTTTAGTTGTTTGTTTCTAAAGTTTCTATTCGTTTCATTGTATTTCGTGCAATTTTTTATAATAAATCACCATAGGACAAAAGTTTTTTTTAACGGATCGACACCCATTTATCGTTTCAAGCCATTTTCTAGATAGGACATTTTTTTTCAAGAAAATGTAGAGTGGGAGAAAGGCTGATATAGATGCTTTCAAGTAGTATCGATGCGAGTTATTCGGCAGCATTTCGGGAAAGAATAAGCTTGAGAGACGAATGTGGTGGCGATTTTTCATACATCTCAATTGGTTGGAGTGTAATATCCGTTTCTACTGAGAAAATGAAAAAATACACTTATACCCTGGTTTATTAATGCATCCTTGAGTATGTAAGTCCAAAGAGAATTAATTAAATCTCGGACTCCACGCAAGCTTTTGATATGTGGGAAATAATTTCATTTTTTTTTAAGTCCTCTGAATTTTATTCATTCAATTTGACATAATACAATACTGCCCTGGTTTGCATAAACGTTCTATATACATTTTGATCATTTTTGATTTAACACCGGAATCAAAAACTACATACGTAATACAGTCTGCAATATTTGAACAACCTATCTTTTGTTTAAGTATGCTAAAATCATTATTGAAAAATGTCCTCTCCATATATCTCCAGTACAAATCAAAACACAGATCACTGAATATCTCGAAATTCCTAAAATGTAGATAGAACGTTTATGCGAATCAGGGCAGAATAGCTAAGCCGAGCCGGGTCATCAGTCGGATAGGGAGAATAACATGTAGTATATGTACGTGCCGTAACTGGCTGAGGGCAATAACCTTTTTTCAGAAAAGTTTGGCGAATATGTTCAGGCTAATCCCTTCCAAGTAAGGCTGGCAAGAGACCGATTACCTCTCCCGTAAAATGCTTTCCGAAGCAGCTATCCCGAAACCATCATCAAGCCTCGGAATTGAATTGATACCATAACTACGACCACGCGAACGAAAACGGTTAAACGATTTGAAAATTTTCGCATGGAACGTTAGATCGCCCTACAGAGCTCGAGCCGCTCAACCGCTAGCCGATGCCCTGTCCCAATATAAAGCTGATCTAACAGCAATACAAGAGATCAGATGGACAGGGAATGGTGTTTTATAAAAGAAGGAATATGACTTATACTACAGCTGTCATCCAAAACACCATGTGCTCTGGGTAGGCTTCGTCTTCAGCCAAAAAATGAAGTGTACTATCATCGGCTTTAACGCTGTCAATGAAAGGCTATGCACCCTTCGCGTGCGAGGCAAATTTGCAAACATCCGCCTCAAAAACGCTTAAAACCTACGGTGGAATCTGATGACGACGTAAAAGAATCATATTATGAACAGTTCGAGCGGATTTTCAATGCCTGCCCAAGGCATGATGTAAAAACCATCCTTGGGGATTGTAACGCCAAATTGGGCCAGGAGGCGGTATTCAGGCATTACGCAGGCACCCATAGTATGCATGAGAACACTAATGACAATGGACTTCGAGTCATAGAACAGGCAGCATCCAAGAACTTGGTCGTTAAGAGTACCAGGAGGAGGAACATAAAGAACTCAGAAGAACAGAAAAGAGACTTCACAGACAGAACAAAGTAGCTTGTGAAAAACACCTGATCTGTGAACTAGAAAGAGCTAGAGAGCGAGGTCCGCACCAGGCGCGGAAGTTTTACCAAATAATCCGAAGCATGGCGTAGAATACACCACGCTGCACGTACGGTAAGGACAAAGAGGGCAATTTGATCACTGATGCTGAGGCATTCTGGAGCAGTTGGAAGAGCACTTTAGTTAATTTTCTAAACGATCAGCTCAACGAAGAATTGAAGGCTCCACCAAGGCAAGAAGATAACCTTATGCTGCCGTCTCCAAGCATAGAGGCGGTACAAAGAGCCATAAGTCGACTGAAATTTAACAAATCCCCTGGAGCCGACGGCATACCAGCTGAGCTCATTAAATATGGAGGGCCCACATCACACCAAGCAATTCATGAAATTATATATATGAAAAAGACTGGCGCAAAGGTATAATATGCACCATAAATCAAAAATGTAAATATGTGCAGTAACTAAGGAGTATGACATTGTTGAGTACCTCCTATAAGATACTCTCCTCGATCCTGCAAGAACTGATAGAACCATATGATGAAATCATCATCGAACAATATCAATGTGGCCTCATCCCAGGCAAATCAACAATTGATCAGATCTTTAATCGCAGGCGACCGATGGAAAAATGTCTGGAACTCAAAATTCCACTTTATAGACTTTAAGGCCGTCTATGATAGCATAGACAGGGTAGAACTGTATAAAATTTTGAAATATTCAAGCATATTGGACACTGTAATGATCCTTTTTATCCTTTTTGCCCAGGATTTTTCTTGGACCCCTTTTTTTTTCCAACACCTTACTCTTTGCAAAAAGCTATATTTGAAGGCTAACGTACAGCCTTCAAATTTTAGAATTTAATACATTTTATAAGATTTTATATATTTTTTGAATGCAACACGGACCGACGTTTCTCAAAAACTTCAAAAGGCCATATTTCGGCAAATATACCATATTTTTCAAAAATATTTCATTTTCATTATTAAGCTCACCAGCCCTTCTGGATACCAAAATATTTTCAAATTTCAAAGAGGTGTGTACAAAAATTATCTGAAAATTGGTCGATTTTCTATAGAATTACCCGAATGCTATGATTGGCTGCGCAATAGAAAAACCGCACAATTCTAAAATTCCTACAACTCTAAATGGATGCGGTATTGTTGAAGAAAAGCAGAAGCATGATGGCATAAATATAACATTCTTTCTACAGTAAAACATATTGGAGGGAAAGATGCAATTTAAGAAATTTTTCCCTAAATGTAGAGAATTTTTACATCCGCCGGGAAAATCTGAAAAACATTTTTCGAAGCATTAAGGCACATTGACAAAGTATACTTAAAGTTCCAATTTTTAGATTTGTGATTAGACTTTTTAAATTAAAGGCTTGAGTCCAAATGATTGCGTTTAAGCAAAAAGCCCGTTAAGCCTATCCGCTCATACCCAGAAGAGAAGTGTTTATACTGTGGACGCATCCGATATTATCAGGAATTTGATTTTTTTAAGCTTTTGCTTGATTCTCGAGATATTATACTAGATAATAGCTAAATTCAAATATCGCACAAAATTCTAAGGACATATTTTTCCCTGGTTGGCAACATTGAATGAAGTTGGAAGTGCGAAGTTTCGAAGGAGTGCGGTGACTGCTTGAGTAGAAGCTTTGGAGTTTATCAAGTCTTTAATAGATAACCAAGCTTACCTAGTACTATATAAAATAAATACCCCGAAAGTGTTGAACAAATGGGCTTAAGAAATTGTAATTTATTCCAGCAGGATAATGGACTGGTCCCAAGCATTGCGCACGTTTTGTTGAAACTATGGCTTATGTATAATGTGCGCCAACAATTAACTGCCCCTACCCAGCCGCCTGACATAAATTCTATAAAACATCTATTTGCAAAAATGGATAGAAGCAAAATACAAACTGTTAATTATGAATAATTTGATAATTTTGTTATGTTTTCAGAACGAACCTATAGGCAGATATTTTTCATTTGAAATTTTGTATTAAAATGAGTTTAGTATTTGTTTTATTATTAAGCCTAAAAACGTATTTTTCTTTGTAAAACGTAAACATAAAACGTAATTCAAACAAATAATTTTACCCTCTATTGAATAAACGTAGGAAAATTAAAGTTGAGTTATAGAATGTGTTCTATTTTTAAGCCCTTAGTTACGCAGATATTTTTTTAGGAGCTGTGAATATAAAATCAATCAAAATCGCCATCTTTGCGCATGGGCTCACTGGGTAAGTGCCCCAGAGCCCCGCGATCTGTGGGGCTCCTTATTTTCAGATCACCAACCGATAAATATATTTATTTTGTGAACATTAAACTATAATTACCCGACTATACTTAATAGTTATCTGCTTTTATACTAATATCATGAACCAGAGGCCTAACACTGGCAGATCTATCTCTAAAATCTCTATATGCTAAAATCAACTAAAAACTTCAAATTTTCATTTTTCTACTACTTATGTGTATCTTTCATTCCTCTTAAAATACAACAAACCAAGAAAAAATAGATAAAACCAAATCGAATACCTTCCGGCTGTTGATTTTGAGGGTTCTACGGATCTAATGTTCTACGGTTTAGAGACCATATGCTGTTGTCATCCTGCATATTTCGTTCACTTGTTCAAGGATATGCAATTCTTCATTTGGGACGGATTCCTGCTGGTGCAGGTTCTCGGGGGACTCACTACTACCGCGTCCGATATCCTTGCATATGTTCACATATTCTTCAATACGCTCTATTTAGATGTGGTTTTCGAACGCAATTAAAACTGGTCCCTAGTTTAAAACGATTGCATTCTCTTGTTAACACTCGGAGCGATCCTAAGGGTCTGATTACACGAATTAAATTAAGTGTGGTGTAGTGTTCGATGAAGGCTCATTGACTGCTCCTTCATATCAGCTAGTGGTACAATCGATCGCGTTTTGCTGTTCCGACACTATTTAGGCACCAACCAAAGAATAACAATGACAAAAATGACGACACGCAGGCAAATGCCATCAGCAGGGAAATTATGTCATTTCGAATTTAAGCTACGCGTCCACTTACATGCATTTCGGTGAAATCATCGTTGTTCTCGGCAGTTCAATTGAACGCAACGGAGTACAATTGTTCCAAACTATGACTTTCTGCAGAAAGTGGGCGCTCAGCTTCGTAACGCAGAAATGCAATAAAAAGTGCACAGATGGTCCTCGAATATCACTCTATTAAGGGGTCGTTTTCATTTGATTCTCGTTCATGCGGTGCGGATGAGGGTTACACTGGCAGGCCTATGGACCTCTTTTGTGTCATGAATATATTTTTGCAATGGGCACTAGTTGTACTACCGCTTAGTCGTAAACGTATTGTTGAGTTAATGGAGGAACCTTAACAAGTGTATATTCATCTATTCTGTGTACATTTTGTCTGAATCGTTGAAGGGATTCATTCCTTCGATTCACTTGAGCGTACTCGCGCAAAACAGGAGACTCATTGCGAAAGAGTTTAGAGTCAAAACAATCTTCTATTCATGTTGTATTCTCTTTTTTTGCTTTGAAAAGACGAGGGTAGGTTATGAATTCTTGACATATTTTCAAAAAGGGCGATTCAAATAACATACGTGCACTTGTCAATATGTTGACTAATGTCGGTTCCTTTATAATGAAATGGATTTGAGGTTTGGCCTGAGGTTAATGTGAATAGAGTTTGTTTTTTAGGAAATATACGAAAAAATATGTGCACAAATACAAAAGTATATGACTGTTTAAAATTTATGCTACATTTGATTAACTCAATGGAAATTTCCATTAGCTTCAATTTTACACTCAGCTTTATGTGCTTTTGAGAAAAACTGCTAACAAGATTGCTCTTCTTGAGCAAATTTATTGTGCATTCGGTATGTAGGATTTAAATATAATGCAGGCAGGTTATAAGCAGTTTGAAAGAATTTGTATTACTCCGAAAATACTCGGAAAATGAAAATTTTTTCAAAAGCTTCAGTTGTTAAAACACAAATAAATAAAACACAACATTGATATTCATACGACAATTCACATAAAAATAATTAAAGACCATCACTTTGCTCCATTATTCGATTATCATCATACAAATAATAGAATTAGAAATGCAATAAATCACATTCATATCTTTTACTTACGAAAAATCCGAACATATGAATGAGCAGCGACCACCCTTCAAGATATAAAATCTTCATTACGAGCGCTCATAACATATCCAAGGATATTACCCCAACAATACGTAAGTAACTTCTTAGCCAGTTGCTTTTCCCTTCATAAAACTCAGTTTCGATATGCTACTGAGAATAATTCGCGAAATGTGTTTCTACTCAGTTGAATCGTTTAATCAAATCTTCATGGATCGACCGAGTCCTCGAGCTCCGCAGACACGCACAAGGGAAGTTTTCGAGTTTCGAAAGTTTATATCTTCAATCGAATTGCTCGCTAACGAGCAAGGTCGAGTAGCTTTGGTTGCAGACCACAGCTGGAACGAGATTTTTCGTACTTGTGGGTCACGTGGCGTACACACTTTTCAATTGTTCTCGAATTAAAATGTATACAAATCAAGGTTTGTGCACTATGGGATGTGCAAGAGCCAAACTTGAAATCATGTCGTTTAATTTTCTAATTTATGAATTATCTAATGATAACGAAATAGTTTTACATTTTTAAACAATAAATTTTGTTGTACTATTTGATAACCGAAATCGCTTCGGAGAAGTCATCGTACTGTTAATCTCAATTCGCCGTTGAAAAGGGACTGCTTTTCAGTTATCAGGATAGATAAGTATACATAGTTACTTGAAGCCAAAGCAACTTGCAAAATGTAAGCCATATTGCTTATTCCATACCTCACTAAAAGTCAATCCATTTTTATATAAAGGGATATAATACATTTCCAGTTTTTGACGAACAAACACATACATTCCAATGTGTATACATAAATCTACGTTTCACTGCTCTATTTTTCCTTTAATTCTTCAAAGTTATTCAGGTTCCTCTCCGTGGACATCCACGAAATAACATTAAAGTATTTATCACTTCAGATCCCTCCATCCTCGACTAACTGAATCCGAATGGCTACACACAACACGTTAAGCATAAGTATGAGATAGATAAAAATCTGTTTTGCTTACTTTTCCAAGTTTCCCAATCAAGAAAATTGTCTATTCAGTCAAGATGTCCAGCTCTCAGACTCGAACTACTACATTCGTCAACCTTCAAGTGAAAACGTGACCGGAATTTTTCGTTTCATTGACTACATTTCTTATAGGACCAGGTCACCTTAAATGACAATACACTCGAAAAGTTTTTAGGTTCGGTTCAGTACTGAAGAACGATGTAATAATCAGTAAGCCTCATTAGTAACTAAGGAAACATTTTCATTAAGTAAATCTATTCACATATAACTAAGTACAATTTATCTTGAACGGTATTCCTTGCACCTATATCAAATTGTTTTTGCTTGTATATTTGCTGGGTCTGACTTTGGAGGTGCTTCGGGAATTAATTCATTTGAATCTTTTGCAGGTCCGATTATTGACTATTTTTTCCAGCACACTGTTTATTAGGTTCGCCATCGATCTCTTAGTCCCGTTTGGCTATGATGATTCTCTTGAGTGTTTGGACCCGTTTTAGCCATTCGTAGCATTTAGGTCATAATAATTTTTGGCTATTATCTGTGTGCAGCTGAAGTCTGTCCAGTGGCGGCTCGTCAGGGTAGGCCCGGCCCGCCTGGCCCACCCTGACGAGCCGCGACTGGGCCCGCTCGACACAAAAACACTATTATAATGTACACGCGGATACCAACAAGAAATATCTACTTTACTTTAACTCAGTGGCGGCTCGTCAGGGTGGGCCAGGCGGACCGGGCCCACCCTGACGAGCCGCCACTGAGTCTGTCATCATTTATTTTAAATACACAAGTAATTCAATCGTAAAGTGAACATGTCTGCTCAACCAATTTGCTCTCCATTTCCCGTTTTTATATATTTTTATCGCAATCATTTGAATCTGCTCATATTTCACAACACACCTTTGTGGCAGTCAGTGGCGGCTCGTCACAGTGGGCAAAGTGGGCCGGGCCCACCCTCTAAAACACATAAATAATAATTTTAAATAAAAGTTTGAGTCATCATTTACATATTAATTCATATACGTTTAACATAATAAATCCTTCTATAATTTTAATCCAGCAACAGCACATTTTTATATCATTCATTCATACCATGCAATCACGTAAAATCGCATAGTGCCATACATACATTGAATGTCCATCGCGCAATGTATCAACATATGCTCATACGTATAAAACAATTACTACAATAAGCTACAAGCATAAACTATACTATACAATATACACCTGCATCTTGTACACATAAATGTATATTCCTCTTCTCAGTCCCATACACGCCACGACGGGCAGACGCATCACTAGCCCATTCATAATTCTTCTACATCATCTACACTATGCTACAAACATAAGTATAAGCGAAGGTATAAGTTCGCGTTTGTGTGTTTATCGATTTCTGTTCATCAATGTGGCTCGGTGGGCCCAAGCATCACTGGCCCACTATGCGTTGTTACCAGTCCAAGCTGCGATCTATGAGCATTGACGCTTTCAATCGCAACAAAATTGATTTTGTATATTGGGCCGGCTCTTCTTCAACGAAAAATTGACGTGTGCAATCGCGTCAAAATCTATGTTGCATATTGGGCCAGCCCATCATGCGTTTACATGCGTAGCTTGAATCAAAGAACTACAAGATCATGACGCGCGCAAGTCTCTCTCAGCTCTATGCTTGTGCGTTATGAATGAATGAATGAAAAATTGTTTGTGGTATTTTTTGCAGCATTTTTCGTCAAATTATAAACTATAAATGAGCTTAGTTAGATCATGGTAGATTTCATTAATGGGAGTATTTTTGTAAAAAATATTATGAAAAAAATGTAATGCGACGTGTATGTATTAATATTGTACTGAAAATCAAAAGAAGAATAATGTGTCGGAAGACAAATCTATGTACACCTGCATGTATCCAAAAGATGCAAATTTTTCTGATATGAAAAATTAGCGAATAGGTATGGGAATGCACCTATTGCATGATTGTTTTTTAAATATATCCCAAAAGAAAATTTGGATTTGAAGCATGAAATGCTTATTTGTCTTCTCAGGATAAATTTGAAACAAAGGCTAGGTTAGATCCTGGGTGTAAAATGCAAAGTGTAAAAATTCCAAGAAGAAAAATGCACCTCTCATCTTTCACATAAAATAAAAAAAAGACAACTCTTTTATAAAATGGAAATAAATCAGCTAGCATAAATTTAGTCTATAAACTGTGCTAACAGATTTTCCAAATTCTTCAATAACAGCTCTTGCAGATGGCGTTAGAAAGACCAAATACAATCAGGGTTTCTTATTACGGTTTCAAAAATTATGTGGAGGTCTGAACTCAGCTGCATTCTGAAAGTATCTGTTTTTTTCATTCAATGAGATGGAAAATGACTCCATCAGAAAATTATATGATTCGATGCTTGCTTGGGACTTGGGGCTTGCTTTTGGCTTGGGGCTTGCTTGTATCATGCATGCGTAGGAAAGAAACTAGCAAAGTGAAGACGGCACTGAGAACGTTAATATAAGCAAAGCGCTAAACACTTACACGATTTAAACTTTTTCTGGATGAGTGTTCCGTTTTCAGTGGTACTTTTAAAACTATTCAAAACGATCTTATCATTAGTAAATGTACTATTTTTAAAAAATTTTATATTTGTACTACATTAAAAAACTTTATACTTGCTGAGATTCATAACGCTCCCTGTTATTCCTGGCAAATCGATGAGTCCACTGACACCAAGTGTTTGTCCCAACTACCAGTGATTTTTCGATACGTTTCAGAACAAGGCATTACAGTAGAGATATTCATGGTTTTTTTTTATGTAGGTTAGGTTAACGTGGCTGCCGATCCTCAGAGGCCTGACGACCAGCACACATAGGCACAGAAGAGGCCCGTTGTGATACCACAATAATTTTAGTGACTCTCTTCTACTCACTAAAGTCAGGAAACCATTTGCTTCCTTTGAGAAACCGGACTATCCCCTTTAGCTCTACCAGGGACAGTTCCGTCAGGTTTGAGAGAAAGGGTGCACCAAGTGCCGCCAGTCTTCTCCTTGCCAAAGCCGGACACTGGCACATGAGGTGAAGGACGGTTTCCTCCTCATCCTCAGAGCCACAGCTCCGACAGAAGTCATTAAACTCTACGCCCAAACGTTGTGCATGTCGTCCTATGAGGCAGTGGCCCGTTAGAACGCCCACAGTGCAACGAAGGGCGCTTCGAGTTAAGCCTAAAAGCTGCCTGGTGCGATGCGCATCCATGGATACCCAGGACTGCCTTGTTATCACACAGGAAGATTCATCTGCCCAGGACTTCTTAGCGTCCTCAAGATATTTTTGCCTTATGGCCAGTTTGACCGATGTCATCGGTATACCTATTGAAAAGGAGCAAGAGACGTCAGGTAGCAAAGTTCCAAGCCTTGCTAGCTCATCGGCCTCACAGTTGCCCTGAAAACCCCTATGTCCAGGTACCCAAATCAATTGAACAACCGAATGTCTCGACATCTCCCTAAGAGATGCACGGCATTCAGCAACAATCTTGGACATTGTACAAGGACCAGCAAGGGAATTAATAGCCGCTTGGCTATCTGTGAAAATACCAATATTGACCCCGAATATTCGATTACACAGAAGCCAGTCGACTGCCTGATAAATAGCTACCACCTCCGCCTGAAAGACACTACAGTGGTCTGGTAGACGGAGGGACAGCTTGAGATTCAGCTCATCTGAGTATACACCACTCCCAACTCTATTGTTTAGCTTTGAGCCGTCAGTGTACACATGGATAAGCCCATTATCAAGGGTGATACCATCACACCATTCCTCCCTGCATGGAATGCGAGTTGTAAACTCCAAATCCAGTATGCATTGAGGGGCGTTGTAGTCAACAACCGCTGGTGCGGGTACTCCCTCGACCAAGATCCTCGCATGACCGAACTCTGTCCTATTCCATGCTGAGATACAGTTTAGTCTCACAGCAGCAAGATTAGCTTGCTGTGAGATCAGTAGGTTGGTTGGAAGCCAATGTAGTAGCACAAACAGTGCCTTAGTAGGAGTGGAGCGGAGCGCTCCAGTTACCTGTAGTGCAGCCATTCTTCGCACTTTTTCAAGCTGTCCTTTGCAGGTAGCCTTAAGAGCAGCCTGCCACCAGAACGCCACCCCAAACAACAGAATTGGTTCCACCACAGCAGTGTAAAGCCAAGCAACAGTACGAGGCTGCAATCCCCAACTCGCCCCTATGGCCCTTTTGCAACAGTAAAGTGCGTTGAAAGCCTTCCGAGCTCTTTCCGCCACATTGTACGTCCATAGTAACTTCGAGTCAAGGATCAGCCCTAAGTATTTGACCTTCTGGCTCAAGTTAATGGAGACCCCATTCAATTTGGGTAACTCAAAATCAGGAACTTTGTACCTCCTTGTAAACAGCACTAGCTCCGTTTTATTAGGATTCACATTCAAGCCGCACTCACGACTCCAACGCGAAATAATGTCAAGAGAGTGATTTAACCTCTCCGATAGCGTAGATAAATACTTTCCCGACACTGAAACAGCTATGTCGTCTGCGTAAGCAATCACTTTGCAGCCGGCGCGGTCCAGCTTCCTTAGAAGAGTATTCACCGTGATGTTCCACAGCAGGGGAGAGAGAACTCCACCCTGAGGTGTGCCCGTGCTGACTCCTCGTCTTACGCTGGCATTACCCAGCGTAGAGATTACAACTCTACTTTTGAGAAGCTGCACAATAAAAGCAACCAACCGTTCATCCACATGCAGCACCGAGAGAGCCTCAACAATTGCGTTAGAATTAACGTTGTTGAAGGCCCCCTCTATGTCCAGGAAGACAGCAAGCGTGTATTCCTTTAGAGCAAGAGATTTCTCTACTTGCTCAATAAGGACGTGAAGAGCGGTCTCAACAGACTTACCTTTGGTATAAGCATGCTGCGACTGCGAGATCAGCATAGGATCGACTGATCTTTTAATATGGTAATCAATTATCCTTTCCAAAATCTTTAGCAGGACGGAGTTAAGACTTATTGGACGATAGTCCTTCGGCTTAACATGCGTAACTTTTCCTGCTTTGGGAATAAACACCACTCTGGATTCCCGCCAGCTGGTGGGAACATACGAGAAGCGTAGACAAGCGTTATAAATCTCCCTGAGCCAAGGTAGCGATACTTCCATGGACTGCTGAATGTCAGCCGCAAGGACGCCATCAGGGCCCGGGGACTTAAACGGTTCAAATGAGTTAATGGCCCACCTCAGTTGAGAATTTGATATTCTGAACGGCGGGATTGAACTGTAATTTTGCTCCGTCTGACACGCCACTTCTAGAGGGCAATGATTGCCCGGAAAGTGTGCGTCTATCAGTACTTTGAGAGTATCTGCGCTCGAACTAGTCCAAATGCCCTCAGGATTCATGATGCACCCCATAGCTTTTGGTGTCGCGCTTAAGACCTTACGAAGGCGATTTGCCTCGCTGAGACTCTCCACGTTACCACAGAAAGATCTCCATGAGGACCTCTTTGCCTTACGTACGGCATACTTAAAAGCCTTAAGCTTCGTTTTATACATCGACCAGTCATTAGATCTTTTTGAGCAATTGAACTCCCTCCTACATTCTCTTCGCAAGGTACTGATCTCCTTATTCCACCAGAGGGGCTTGGGATTTCCCCTGCCCGTGGGTGGCTTACAAGCTTCCCTAGACGCGAAATTGAGAGAACTAGTAAGGGTGTCAACTGCCTTATCCAGTTCATGATAGCAGTCAATGCTCTTAGGAACACTTTCCAGTGAGGATCGAATTAGAGAATTAAAAAGCTTCCAGTCCGTCCTCTTTCTGTTAATAAAGGCTACCTGCTCGGCAGAGCTGCGGCCAGCCACGTTGTACGATATGTACCTGTGATCAGAGTAAGAACACTCCTGTAGAACCCTCCAGTCACGGAGAAGTTGCGAGTGCCGCCCACTAATCAAGGTAACGTCAAGCACCTCCCTTCGGTTTGAGGTAAGGAAGGTCGGTTCGCTGCCAGTGTTGGCGATGAAGAGGTCGTGGGCAAGGATGAAATCAAGAAGTTCCTCGCCTCGACCATTTGTATTGGAGCTACCCCATACTTCGTTATGAGCGTTAGCGTCAGCTCCCAGTATCAGCGGCACACTTGTTTTCCTGGCTTCAGCCACGATCCCCCTGACAATGTCGCAGGGAGGGCTAGTGCCATGATCATGTGCCATATAGCAAGAAGCAAACCAGCATGGTCTTTGGTCGCACTCTACTGCAACAGCCATGTTATCCTTGTCACAGAAGTGATGTAATACAAGGACATTTATGGTTTTCCTGACAAGAATACAGGCACGTGGCTTACAAGAGCCGTCAGGTGTTATCAGTCTGTATTCATTGGTGCGTAACCCGCAAACCCGGTTGTTAACAACCCATGGTTCTTGGATGAGAATTAGCTCCTCCTCTGTCTTAGACAGGCGGAGTAGCAGGGCAGCTGATGCTGCTATGGAATGGTGAAGATTCACTTGGAGTACCTTCACCATTAGTGAATCAATTAATTAGGGTTAGGTCAAGGTCCTCCCCCTCGGACATAGAAGCCGTCCCAGCCTCTTGCTCTGCGCCCAGAGTCATGAGGTCCAGGCAGCCACCCAAATCGGAGGCAGTTCCGACACTAACCCCATCGGCAAGGAGGGATTCCAAATCCGATTCCTCATCAGATTTCTCCCTCAGAGAGATATCAGACCCTTTTTCAGGTGGCTCCACTGTCGTTTGGGTCACCATCTTTGGGTCAGGCTCGGCAGGTATCGGATCTCCCGAAGCAGAGCTCTTTGGCCTGTCGCTTCGATAGATACGTAGGGCCAGTTTTTCGACCCCGTACCTGATGATGCCCTTTCGAGCATCCAATGCCGGCAGCGCCTTATCGTTGATGACGAAAAGGGCTTCCCGCCGATTGTCCACCGGCTCACCAATCTTCACAACCCTCCAATCCTCCGTAGGAAGATCAGGGTTGAAAAGCCGAATGATGTCCAGGACCTCCACTGGATCCGAATGGAAAGCAGGAATCCATGTCCTGCATCTTGGCCGACTGGGGATCTCATCCTTGGTCACCACTTTAATCTTGGCGCCTGGCCAGAGTTCCCCCAGCTCGGAGATAGCCTGCTTGTAGAAATCGGCCGATCGTTGGTCTCCACACGCGACCAGCCTGATTCCCTTGTACCAGCCCGCGTCATTCACCGTAGGTGGAGGACCCGAGCTAGCCTTCTGCAGCTTACAGCAGACTACGAAGAGAGCCTGCCTTATCTTGAGCCAGTTTTCGGAGGAGATGATTCCATCTCCCTTGCTGGCATCAATTACAGCCCAGACAAGGCACTCTTTGGCCATTTCATTAAACGGCCGAGTTATCCCTGAGGGGCTGGTTGTTGTCTTCTGCTTTTTGCAGTCTTGCCTGCCCTGGTACTTCTGCTCAGCCGACCTCTGTCGTTTCTGAGTTGTACCTGCAGGATTTAGAGGGAGCGGGTGCTCCCCAGTGTAGGATTTTGCCCATTCAAGGGACTTTTTGTCCTTGTCGGACATTGTGTCAGGGGAGACGTTTTGAAATTTCCTCAGAACTTTGAAGGCTGCCCTTCTAGTTCCGTAAGCCCGAGATGATTTGGCAGAGGAGCGTTGCGTGCCTGAGGAGGAGGTGGCACCGGAGGTAGCACTTGTTGACGGACGGGTTGGCTCATTCGCCACTACCTTCCCGTCACACTGGCCACAAATGGGCTTCGTGGCTTTCACAAGGCCAGGCTTGGTGACCAGAGCCCCGGAAACGCCAGAGACAGGGGTTGAGGAAGAGCTGATTGGCCGTGGAGCTGGCTCATTCGTCATGTCTCCACAGCCTTCTGCAAGCTTAGTCGCTGTGCCGGTAGCCATTGGAGCTGACTCATTCGTCATGTCTCCACGAACTACAGCAGCCTTAGTCTCAGTCTGCAGAGCTGGCTCATTCGCCATATCTCTACTCCCTGCGACTTTAGCTGCAATCGCTGACACAGCCATTTTTGTCCCCCCCTTCACATAAGGGGTTGGATTAATTTTGTTGTCAGGCTTTTGCCTGACGAGTTTTGGTTTGTTATTATTGTTTTTCTATTCATTTTATAAGGGTCCCCACTCAAAGCCGCTATCCCAAGTCCGATTGTGTAGTCACCTTTAATGATCCCATGGTAATCTAATGCAAGCAGGGAGGCCATGCGAGGGTTGCCACCAGCCCTTATGGGGACAAGTGGTCAGAGCCGGATCGGTGCTAATCAGGAGTCCAACTCAACTGAACCTACACCACCAACTTAATGGTGACGAGACGAGAGAACGTACTAAGAGGCCTGCCAGGGTTTTAACGGGACGGAGATGGTCGTATTAACCCGGAGCCGTTCACGAAGCGGATTTCACTCCGTCGCTACCGCGCCTGAGGACGACTAGGTCCGGAATGCTACGACCACCAGCCCAAGTGCAACAACGAGTCGTTAGACAAAGAGAAGTCCGAGGACGAAAGCGGTCGTGATCATGAAGAGAGTCTAGATCATTTAGCGTTACCCAGGATGCACCGCGAGGAGGCGATCTAGTTTACATCCCTTTTATGTAAGTCAAGGCAAAAAAACTGGAGATCTCTATAATTTACTAACTAAACATTTAAGCATTTCGATATTGCCAGCATATTAGTGGGACAAACCTATGATGGTGCTTTTGTGATATCGGGGACTTGCAAAATAAAAGAATGCCGCATCTTTTTCGTGAATTTGACTGGGTTATTAGCATTTTTTTCCAACTCGATGAAGCGAACTAGTGTAGTTGATAAAGTTAATCGTAGATGGCTACCTGATTGCAGCAATACACGATGGAACTATAAGTCTCGAATTATTTAAGTTCTTTCAAATAGTACAAATGAGTTGCTGGAAGTCTTCGAAATATTTTTGAATGATGAAGCCTTTGTCCAAGATAGAGAAACGATTAAAGAGTCTGTGGGTTTCAGGCATATTTTGTCGGTCTTCTCGTTTTTATTTTTACTAAAATCTATCAACCTTATGTGTCAGCAAATAGGTGTTCTATTTGAAATATTAATTATTGTAAAGTTAAGTGCAGATATTAATTATTGTAAAGAGCGAGTCAGTAACTTACTACTAACATTAAAATCATATAGAGGAGACGATACATATTTTGAAAAAAAATTTAACGATGTTTGCAGTAATGTTGGGCAACCTGTTAAAAGATGTAAAATAGATTTCGGTAGCATTTCAAATGCAAAAACTTATTTTAAAAGACTTCATGCGTTAAATTTAGACTAATCTAACTAAACCTTTCGGATATGAAAAAAATAGATTTAATCAGTTTCATTAATAGTAGTAATCTGAAATCATTTGCGAAGGCTTTTCTTAAAAATCTACTAGACTCTCTTATCGACAGCTACCCCTAAATGTTTGGAAAAATTAAGCAACGAAACGAACTTTGTGTGTAGTAATCTGATCATAGCAAATTTGGAATCACCCAGTGTTTATCGGACCTTTTAATTTTTATATTTGATAATAAGTTACAAACGGAAGTATTGGATATTTATAAATTGCTAAGTCAAGTTGCTTCACTGGCATCTTCTTCCACTTCAGTTGAAGTTTTTCAGCTCTTAAGAGAGTAAAAACCTTTTTACGGAATTCAATTTGTCAGACAAGGCTTTCCGATTTAAGTACAATGGAAATTGAGAGGGATTTAGTTAAAATGTTGCGAGAAGGTTACAATTTCAAATTTCACAACCAAATAATTTATCTCTTTGCTTCATCAAAGAGTAGACGTAACCAAATGATTTACAAGCATATGTAGTAAATTATATAGTGCATCACGCTTTAATCTTTATTTTTAAATAAGTTTGAAAAATGTTAAATTTGATGTAGAATATTTTGCATGTATATATGTATATTAAACCACTTGAAACAAGTGTTTTAGTTTCATATATTTTATACTGAGGAGCATTGAAATTGAATATTTCTCGGAAGTCTATCTACTGCGTAAACGTAGTAGATAACTAACTGGGCCTAAAAGAATGGTTGGATCGATTGAAAGGTGTGCATAAAGGTGTTATATAAATAGCGACCAAAACACTAAATTTTATTTATTTGAAAAAACTGACCAGCATACAACGAAATCAACGAAAATTTGTTCGGATAACAATAAAAAACTGGGCCCACCCAATCTCAACAAGCACGAGCCGCCACTGGTGGCAGTGTTGCCAGAAAATTTTCGTTCATGGAGCCCAATTTGACTTTTAAAATAGCCCAAAAGCGCCCAACTCTCCCCACAAAATAGGTCGAGGCCAAAATTATGCGAACAGTTTTTTTTATTAGATGCAAAAAAAATGTTTATCCACTATACAGTCGAAAATTATTTTAACAATTTCATTTTCTGATGTAGTAAACGTGTAAATTGAAGAATCCAGTATTTGTATCATATCTGGTACACGGAGAGAAAAGTGTAATGAAATTGTACAAAATTTGCAATTAATTTTATTGCAATAGTAGTAATTTTTTGCCCCATTACCTTTGTAATCAATTGCACTACACATTTTACTACTTTGCTGTGAATTATGTATACATGAATGCCTCTACTACAGCGCAATGAACATGTGTGAGTTGTAGTATGTAGTGGAATTGACTATTATTTGAAGGAAAATAGAAAATTTTCATCAAATTTGTAATAACATTCATGTTTTCACATCGAATTTTCGGAATAGTAAATTTTATTATCCACTGTAGTAAAAATCATTGCCGAAATTTCTCTCCGTGTAGTATTTTATAGTCGTTACAACATATTTTGTTGAAATTCAAGAGAACTAGAATTCATATTTCAAATTTTATTTCATTTTATTTCAAATTTTAGTCTTTATGTTATTCATCATACTAAAACATAAATCGACTATTTTATTAGATGCAGGAAGATATAATAGTAAAAAATCGAGCTCGCATATTTCTTTGAAAATTTGTTATCCAGCAGCAGATTTTACTTCATTGGCTTTTGCCCAAATTGTTTCCGTGCTGAGTGTATTTTGATCATTTGCTCATACTTATGAGTTTTAGACGCACAGATTTAAATTTCAATTTTTCTTGGTGACCACTTGAGGCAGACGGTCAAATAATAGACTAGAAATAAAGTTTAGGATCAACCGAAATTTAAAACATGAAGTAAAGAGGTTTCCGTTCAAGATTGAGGAAATCTTTCGCGAATTCAACTTTACATATTTTTAGCAGTTGAAACCGGGGCTGGTCAGTGGAGCCCAAAAAGTCGCCAGTAGCCCAAAATTAAATTTCGTCGCCAAATGCAGCGGAAAGATAGCCCAATTGGCGAGAAATCGCCCAATCTGGCAACAGTGCTTTGTGGCGCAGCGTTGTTTGCTCAAATTTCAAAACTTTGTAAGGCAACAACATTTTTAGAATTTCTGATTCCACTTATTTCTATGAACGGCTGCGATATGAGTAATGCCAGATGCAAATGGCAAACACAATTCATGTTTTTTTGCTTCATTTTCACTTTGTGATATGCTAAAATATTTACTTATATTCCTTTTCCAGCCTTGAAAGAGTCCATATTATCAAACAAAAATATCGTTAGTGTCAGTGGAAAATTCCCAAGCGTTTTTAAGAATCGATATAAACACGCATTGTTATGACAGTTTATTTCAATTGATGTACAAGTGTTTATCGCGACGTTGTCACACAGAGAACCTGTCCAATAAAGAGTATGATTTAGACTGACCGTGCAAACTAGTCTCAATATCAGTATTAATGAGAAATTGCCTTTACAGTAATTTTTCACCAACTTGTTATTGCTATGTATGTAGTTGTTCGTTATGCTAATATTGAGATTAGATTGTACCTATTTTAAGCGAAACGAATTTAACAGTGACAATTTGTGTACAAATAACTAAAAAATTTAAAAATCGAATGTGCGAAAACTAAACATCCAGTGACAGATAACGTTTTATGTTGTGCTGCTTTCATTGTAGCTTATTCCAGCAGAAACATTATGCAATAATGTGTTGTTGCTTTCATCGAAAGCAACAACAAAAGTCAAAAATTTTACCTCTCTTTAATGTCTTCCGCAAAGATCGTGATCGTTCAGCCAGTGGCTTATCTGTCGGTGGCGGTGTTTTAGTAGCTGTTCCACCTGTACCGACTTCATACCTATTCCGCCTGTCGAATGTATCCTTGTCTCTATTTCTCCATCTACTGCATTACTTGTATCCTCGATTTATATCCCATTCAATACTCCTATTGTAGTTTATAAGCGTTTTTTACGGAGATTTTTTCGTTTCTTAACACCTACTACCACTCGTCTTTTGTTGTTTTATGTGGTGATTTTAATATTCCCAGCTTAGTCTGGGATACAAACTTCACTGAAATTTTATCAAGGAGGAATATTTCCTTAGCAACATCCTCTTTTTTCTCTCTCTGTTCTTTTTCTCAGTTGAAAAATGTGTCAAATGTTAATAACAGAATACTTGATTTTGTTCTTGCTAACTCTTATTTGTCGTCTGCTCGTTTAAGTGCTGCTCTGTCACCTTATGTTAGTCCTGATCATCACCATCCGTCTCTTGTTGTAGAACTTACCTTTACCTCATTTCCCAAGAATAAAAATATATCTGTTGTTTTAAATGTATACCAGTTTTTTCCTAGCTTGTAAAAAAAAATATTACCGATAGACACTGAAGAAGAGGGCAGATTACCCTCTAAATATCGATATTTGTCACAAAAATAAATATATCTAGCTTCGAAAGGAAAAATCGGTTTTTCTATTAAAATATATCTGTGTTGCGTTATAACTTTGCTAAATCGGATTTCACTTCCATGTCCAATAAAATTAATGCTGTTAACTGGTTTGCTTTTTTCAAAGGTCTAAATGTTTAAGATGGCCTTCATACGTTCTATGCTTTTTTGTCTAATCTTGTTTCCTATCACTCTCCCACTTTTCCTGTTAGTAGAAGTGTTGATCCTCCTTGGTTAACTGTTGACGTGATACGTGCTTTTAAAACCAAACACATGGCGCGTCGTAGATTTCAAAGCTGCGGCTTAGAGGTTGATTTTCTAAGATACAAAAATCTACGCTCGTGCGCTAAAAAGATGGTTAAAGATGTGAAAAATGTTTATCATGGTCACATTGAAGCTTCCATATCATCGTGTGAACAGAAACTTTTCTGATTTTATATCCGTTCCCTTAAAAAATCTCTCTTTATCCCTTCTGTGATGGACCTAAATAATTTGCCGGTTTCCTCGCCTCAAGAAATGTTTGAGCTATTTGTTAATTTCTTTTCTTCTGCTACCTCTTAGCTTAGTTCATCCTTCTCTGCCAATATTTTTTCTTCAGATGTTAATAGTTTTTGTTTGTTTTTGACAAACCCGTTGGAGGTCGAAGGTTTGCTTACTGACCTAGACAGTAGTTTCAGCTGCGGACTCGACGCAGGGCCGGTTCTTTCTCTGGAGCGAATGGAGCAGCTGCGCCGGGCGCAGGGAGAAGGGGCACAAAGCTCATAATAACAAAAAGATCATAGCATCTTTAGTTCATAATAACAAAAATATCGTCACATATTCGCATATATCACAGATCGTCACATATTCGCATATAAATTCACTTGCCTTGCAAGAGCAAAATTTACAAATACGATCGTTGTTGCTTGGGGTACATTACGCACTCCACAAAATTAATGTTTATGAATGAATTTAGATTACTTCATTCTATTCATTACCTTACTTTGCTGCATTCTCCTCCATTTGTGTGTTTTCCACACCTTCAAACATTTCAACACAAAAATCCACAAGAGCAATTGCCCTTGCTCCATTCGCGACTTCATTTCTTATGAAGAAAGCAAAACCATCACTACTCACTTTACGCGATTTCGTGTATGATTTTGGTGCGGGATGAATTGTTTCAATCATTGTGTCAACGTTTTTCAAGCATTCTACTTCGAAGTTTACTTCATTCACCTAAGTTCGTATTCCCTCATTCTCTGTTTATTTCACATTCTGATGTATACTGAGCTGCTGCTGAGTGAGCAGGTTGATAAAGCAGGTTGATATCGGTAATAAATAAGTTGATATCGATAATATCGGTGCAGAAATAATTTATGCGCCAGTGAAAAAATTCATACCGAAGTATGATTTTTCCTTGGTTTTCACTTTGGGTGCACTTGTCCGTTAGCATGAACAAACTCATACGAGTAGGTAGGACGTGTTTGTATGCAGATATGATTGTACATATGTATATGATAGTCTTCCGGTTTATATTTTCCTTTTATTAGGGAGAGAATTTTCTAATAATATACTTTCACTTTGAGGAGCAAAATAAATTATGGAACTTTCAGTTTTAAAACATAACTGAAGTACGTTTGATATGGATTGTTTGATTAGTAGTAGTATTTGATGGTTTTTACTCGTAAATTATTTTGTAAAAATAGTTTTTGCGCTCGTTTGTTGATTTTGACTTTATCATGATTTCAATTTAAAAAAAATAGTTGGTAGTGCTTAACAGAAAAAAAGTGTACAAAAAACGAAAGCACTTTATGACTAAATAAATTCGTGACAACAACTTCATCAGCCAAAGAATTCGTATATTTATTCCGAAATGTGCCGAATACTGTGCTAAATTAACGTTTCCCCCCCTTACAGAATCGGGAGAAAAAAACCTTTCTACGGACCGGGATGCTAGACTTCTAAATAACTCTAGCCCGTGCTTTTCCGTTTCGATGTGTATGTTTTTCAATTGTAGTGTAGTTTTTCAATTGAATCAGAGCTTGGGGATTCTTATTAAAGGCCTACACTGATCAAGAAAATAATTATAAGACTCCGTCAAAGTTAAAACATTCGATTTTCCTGCCACTAAAAGTAGGAAATTCAGTCCACAGCACTACCAAAGATTGTTGAAATAATGGGAAGACAGTTTCTAGACCATGTCTGGTTTATATTTACTGCAAATGTTTTTGCTCTCTTATGTTTTCAATTCATATAAGCAGTCATTCATTTTCTACTACAGGTTATAGGGACTGGAGTCGTTTAAGTCGAACTATCAAAGAACATCAAGCTAGTGTAGTTCACATCACGAGTTTTAAGTAATGAAGAGACTTTGAGTTAGAATTGAGGTCAGGCAGTACCACAGACTGTTTTTTACAAAATCAAATATCAAAGGAAACTGAGCACTGGCAAAATGTTCTTGGAAGTGATATTTGTTTCAAATTAATTTTCTTAAATAATATTCTAATTTTGATAAAATGAAAAACATGTGATGTTAATAAAAATATCACATATAATTTACCAAATTACACTTTACTTAGCCTACTGTGTCTATAAATATTGTTGCAGTGTAAAGTGTTTGTGGATTGTGGATCTCTATTTGTGGATTGTGGATCTGTATTCGTGTTTCCACACGGCTATTAATTCTCGTCCAACTACTAGCTTCGCAATCTTCAGCGTTAAGAGGAAGCTGAGAAGCTGGTGGAAGCTGTTGCAAGATTCAGTTCAGTTTTGGGAGAACATTTGAGGCGGGGCGAAACTGGAGATTCCAGCAACAAATACTAGATACAAAATTAAGATATGAAGCAAGAGATGCGCCTATTCGAGAATTTTATTTGATGCTTTGGATCAAGCAATTATTTCTTTGACCGAACGCTTTGAACTGCTAAAGCACTATGCTCAAATATTAATCTGTGTGTATCAGATAGGGAAGCTTAAAACTAACCCAAATCAAATCACACTTCGGCATTGCTCAAAGCTTGAAAAAGCCTTGACGCATAATGGATATTCAGATTTAAACGTTGGGAATTTTGTGAAGAAATTTTCATGTTTACAACTTTAACTAAGCAACACAAACTCGCACAATGATATCCTTGAATTTATTTTCAGTAGAAATTTTGAAGATCTTTGAAAACACTGATAACTTTACTCTTTAAAGCTACAACGGGAGAACGATATTTTTCAAAATTAAAAATTTTGAAGAATTATTTCAGATCTACGATGACGTAAGAAAGATTAGTAAATTTGGCAATTTAATCCATAGAAAATAGTCTTGTCTTCGAATTAAACAGTGATTGTTTAGTCGAAGACTTTGCGAAAATTAAAGCTTGCTGCGCTCTGCTTTCAACTAGATAAACTAAAGACTTCTCAGAAAACTAAAATGTCTATCCCCAGAATGTGTACCTTTTGTGTATTAAACCGATTGAGAGTGGAGAAGCACAGCGAACTCTTTTCATTGCCGGATAAAAATCTAAACTTTCTTTATAATTTCTGATTTTAAAATATATTTTAATCTAATTTTTCTTTGTTTGAATGAACGAATAATTTTATTTTCTTATAAATACTAGAATTTTTTTTCTCATTATATTTGTTGTTTTTACATCTGAGCATGTGCTTGGCTAACGGGAACCAGGCCTACAGGAGAAACCTGTTTCAATAAATACGTCTGAGGCTCTACCTCGTACGGGTAGGTGATTTGGAAAGGAACTGTTAACGAAAATTTTAGTTCTGCGCATAATTAGGCACAAACAATTGGTTACTATCCGATAAACAGCATTACAGAGCCAAAAATTGGAGAAGAAAAATATTTCTGCGTATCGAAAACCTGAGACAAGAACATTTTCAGAAAAATAGTGTTATGCTGCATTGCTCGAAAAAGATGGGGTAAATAAATTAAAATCATAATATAGAGGGCGCCAAATGTCATTCTGCGCCGGGCGGAAATATGGCCAGAACCGGCCCTGACTCGACGGTTTACCCAATATCTTTCCAAAGTCCCTGTCATCATCGTTGTGTGTTCCTTTATCTGCCCTCTTTAACCTTAGTATTTCTTCCTGTACTTTTCCTGCTTCCTGGAAATCTACAAATATATTTCCCATTCTCAAAGCTGGAGATTCGTCCTGCATTTTCAATTATTGCCCCATATATCTTCTATCTTGCTTCAGTAAGAGTTGTTTACAATAGAGGTTATCCTATAATTGAACCTCTTCTCGATTCTGAGCAACATGGTTTCGTCAAAGGTAAGTCAACAGTTTCCAACTTACTTTCGTTTAGTAATACTGTTGCCTCCATCATTGACCAGCGAAAGCAAGTGGATGTATTAGATACAGATTTTGCCAACGCTTTGGACTCTGTGAACCATGGACTTTGGACTCTCCTCTCAAAGCTCGATAGTTTCAATATTTCGGGTCAGTTCCGCTGCTGGTTTTCCTTACACCTTCGCAATCGTGCTTGTTTTGTAACGGATCACTCAAGTTCTTCTTCCCCCTTCCATCATACTTGTGGTGTTGTGCAATGCTCAATTCTTAGTCCTTTTCTTTCCCTCCTGTTTATAAATTATCTTCCTTCCCATTTCAACTCCCCGTGACTTTTGTACGCTGACGATTTGAAAATATTCAGGCAGACTAAATCAGTAGATGACTGCTCCTCAGCTGCAGGATGACTTGTCTGCTCTGGGCAACTGGTGCTCTGTCAATTGTATTAATCTTACTAACCTAAATGCTTCCAGATGCCCTTCACACGTAAATTATCCGACATCACGTTTTCCTATTCCATCCTTGGTTCTTTCCTCAGTCCTACTGATAACTTCATGAACGTTGGTGCTGTGTTTGACACTAAACTAAAATTGGATGTCCACATTTTGCGTGTCACTTCCAAGGCCTCGCGTTTGTGTGGCTTCATTGTTAGAGCGTCCAGACCTTTCACTGATATTTCCTCGTGTATATTGTCCATCTCCTTCGTGCGTAGTGTCCTCGAATATTGTTGTCAAATTTGGTGTCCTCGTTATTGCTTCCTAATTGATGCTGTTGAGACGGTGCAACGCAGAATTACTTGCTCGTTATTTCTCAAGCTCCGCATTCTCTACTGTAAGTATAGTATGCGTCTTTCCATCCTGGAAATCCCTACCCTCCTCTCACGAAAACATATCTTGACGAATGTCTCCTGTACAAAATTATTAATGGTTCCGTTACATATATCCCCAGTGCACAGTTTTACGTTTGTGACCCGGTATGTTTAACCAGGTCTTTATTTACCATCAACGTACCTTTTGCTCGTCCTCAAACATATTTTGACTCTCCACTTTTGCGCTTGCCTAGGCAACATAATTACTTGAATATTGATCCTTTTCCGCCTTCGGTACGCACTTTTAAAGAAAAGTTAAGAACAAGCGTTTTTTCTTACGAATTAAATTAATTAAGTTGTTAATTATAATTCCAACCGAAAGACACACATAACTAGACATAATAGACGCCCATTGTGATACCACAGGAACCACTTTTTGTCAGCCACTGTGATCAGAAAACTACCTGATTTATTTCTTTAATAGACTACATTATCTCCTTTATATTGATGTAGGATAAACCAGTTAGACTTGAGAGGAAAGGAACTCCGAGTGAAGCTATTCTTCCTCTTGCCAAGGCCAGGCACTGGCGCACAAAATTGAAGACAGTTTCTTCTTCATCCTCCGAGTAATAACTCTCACAGAAATCTTTGAACTTAATGAGACAATGGTCTATGAGAACGATCAATGCAAAGTGCAATGCAAAGACATCTCCCTAAGAGATATCTGGCATCGAGTAAAAATCTGGAAAGTTTAATGTACCACTACGGAAATTTATATCCGCTTGACTATCTGCGAAAATACCAATACAAACTCCGAACATTTGATTATGAAGAAGTCAGTCGATTGCCTGAAAGAAAGTTCTGTGGTCTGGGAGTTAGAGGGACAACCTAAGATTGAGCTCATCCTAATATACGAGTATACCACTGCCGACTTTATTGTTCAGTTTCGAGCCACCAATGTACACATTGATGAGCCCACTCTTGAGGGTGACACCAACATTCCATTCATTCAGGAATGCGAGCTGTAAATCTCAAGACCAGTAAAGTGTCAACGACCGCTAGAGCAGGAACTCTCTTACATAAAATTCTACCATAGTCAAACTCTATTCTAGTCTATGACGAAATGCGATAAAACCTCACAGCATTAAGATTGACTAGCATTAGCATTACGATTGGTAGGTAACCAATAAAGCAATACGAGTAGTGTCAAAGATGATGCGGAAAAATTGTTACTCGGGCCTGAATCGAGTTCTTTTTCGAAATATGGACATGGAATAGTTTTCAAAACGGAATAGTTTTCAAAAAGTATTTGAAACTTAATTTACTAATTTTACGCATGTAAGAAACATCAGAACACTGTTATTACTAGAATAGTTCACTAATACCACACGTAGTCATAAGCTCAAGGTTAGCTTTAATTCTCAAGCAGTCATGAATATTAAATACCTTTTTCAAACTTTGGCGTCTTCTGCATAAAATAATATGGATGAGTGATTCAAAAGATATGGTACTCGTTTGTAATTTATATTTAAAAGAAACAGTAAATGGCCTTAGTGGTATCCTTGGGGAACACCAGATCATAAGACACCGCAAAAGGGTATACATTAGGTCCGGCATTTCAAATAATAATTATTTCAATCTAGTGCATTATTTAGGATGCTTTTAAGATTTTACAGGATATCAAAATGACATAAAGTTCCTACTTTTAAATCATTTCGATGCAGTCAGCATAAATCCCTTTTATGAACTCTTTCTCTGACACATGTCAAAGTGACACCTAAAAATAAGTATTCGAACACGAAAAAACATTTTCACTTCTACTAATTTCTTGAATTAACACAATTCCATCCCCTGCATTCACTTGAACTCTCATGCTTCACTAGCCCTTGTCTTAAAACAATATTCAATAACTATGCTAATACAAGTGAAATATTCTATTTCGACACACCGACTCTTCATATCTAATTACTGCAATTAATATGGAGAACAGACGAGAAAATTGACTTGTACCGGGAGAAATATCCTCTTAGTTGGTAGCTACCATACGTACATTTCGCACTGCTTCAGTGTTTACTTCCTGTATTCTAATTATCTTGCGTAATGAGAGCACCTTCAATTCCTTTACCTTCCTCAAATTAGATATACTATCCGGATAAGCGTGAAATGTTGCAAGTGAAATCAAAAGTTTAATCGCACCAGCCAAATGAGTGAAGTGAGTTTCGAATAATTTGAGCATTGAATGGAGGAAGCTAAGCTGTTCCTATATCACGCACATCTTGAATGATTCTGCACGAAGAAAGCAAGGGGGTGAACGTGAATGTAATGACAACCCTTACCTTAAGCAGAATCCAAGATTCTACGTGGCGATAAGAAATCCGATAAACAATTTCACGCTCATTGAGCAAGCACAGTCTGTGGGGAATCGGCCAATATCATACATCATCATCAAATGTTATCGACAGTACCGTTATACTCAAACAGTTACTAGAGTAGATGAGCTACGAGCTTTGCACTTTGAAGACAAGTATCAAAATAACGTTTCATTGCAATTTCGAGCAGCAATAATTTAATATATGCTTGCACGATACTTATATCCGCAAATTTCTTACATCTTCATTAACCTCAAAACTATTCTTACCAAAAAAACTACACATCGTACCTTGCAGCTTTCGATCTCTTAAACATTTCAAATGCCATACCAAAGCTTCATACAGTCTACTATAATCCTTCTTTCACAACAATACTAACACATTGTAGCGATCCATCAAAAGCATACTTTCGAAAACCATGAAAATCAGCCATAAGTAACTGCTCGGTCACAATCATGCCAGGACACATTCTCCGTCTCAGTTCATCCTGAAAAACTCTCGTGAACGAAAAATATTCCCTCCGAGAATATGGAGACGCCCCGTGAAGTTGATCCTTGTCCTTTCTCCATAGCATCCTGTAGAACCATTGTAACGGGTGTGTTCGAAATTCTAGCTCCACCCGAAGGAAAGCCAAACAACGTGGAAAAGAGAGTCCTTATGCTCACGTCCTTGACACAGCGTAGGAGGAGGGTTGCTTTATTAAAAGTGTATCTGTTGGAAAATATGCTTGAAGCTGGCAAAGCAGATGGGCGGGAAAAACGTTTCATATGTATTTCTACGGTATGAAACTGTGGGTTTTTTCACAGAAAGAAAGCAACGATAGGTTGAGTTAGGTTGGATAGCGTATATTGCAACACAGACTCCATTGGATTATTGGCCTGTACATAAACGAAATGAGAGAGAGCTTGTGGTATATGCAGAGGGTTGCAAGTGCCATTGCGAAATTCTACTTAAGGACGAACAGATTGTCGCGTGCTCGCAGTTTAGAGGGTGATTTCGTTCGGTTCGCAGTGAATAAACTGTGTGTTGAGGTGGATTCCAAATCACCAGTGCTAATTGTTTAATGCAGAGAGACCAAATGTGAATAGTTGAAAACAATTTGAGTGATAATTTGTGTGAAGACTTTCAGACACAAGATCTACCACTATTCTCGTGGAATTTTCGAATAAGGCTTGTAAGTGTTTCGAAATCTATCTGAGTGTGAAGTTCGCAGAAATGACAATGGACATAGCAAATCAGCAACGAAATGCCGATACGAAATTGGTTTCGGCAAATGGTCAGATGACTGCATCACCCAAAGCCAATTTGAAGCGTTCGTTTGACGTAGCATTCCTAATGATGCCAGACGATCGAATGCGACAGCGAAAATTGGATAAACAGCCTCGTCTGCAGGGTCCCGAAAAATTCATTCCAACCGATCTTTCTCCTCGACCTGACTTGAGCAGAGATATCAGCCCGGAATTGTTCAATAGTGCGGAAGCAAGGAGATATCCCCATATCACCGTCAGATCCCCGCGGATTTATGACGATCCTACGATCATACCGGATACCGACAGCCCGAAAAGTGCATTCACCAAAGTGTCACAAGGCGGCCTGGATTCGCCTGTGCCGCCACCTTTAAGTCCCGATCAAATGAGTTGTCCGTCAATGAGTCCACCAATTTCGACTACTCCGCCAAGAGCTAATGGATTTTACGCAAATTTCCGACCAGAATATCAGTTCAATGGAGCATTCCACACAGTCGGACCTGTCCAGGCTCTGGCCGCGCAAAATAACCGCATTAAGCAGCACTTGATGTATCGACCTTTATCGAATCCAAACTCTCCCCCCGAACTGATTCACGGCTACATTCCTCCAGCTGCGTTTCCATTCGCTGCTCCAGGACATCCTTTCGCTCCACAGGCAGATATTACCGGGATAGTTCGAAACCCGGCCGCTGCCGCTATTCTGTCGACACTCATTCAACCCACAATAGCCACGGCATTTTCTATGACCGCTCAGAATGTTTGTGCAAAATGTAACATAAGTTTTCGCATGACAAGTGATTTGGTGTATCATATGCGGTCTCATCATAAAAGTGAGGTCGCTCTAGACCCAAATCGACGGAAAAGGGAAGAAAAACTGAAGTGTCCCGTTTGTAACGAAAGTTTCCGTGAAAGACATCATCTAACGAGGCACATGACTGCTCATCAAGACAAGGACTCTGATCAAACCGATCCGACCGGTCCAGTGCATCGAAAAAAATGATTTCATTCGAAACACAGTTATTAAGCATATGCCTAGGACATAGCCGACGCAACCGATAGTAACTGTGAGGTGAACTAGTCAAGTTTTCATAATGTGATATTATTTATAAATTGAACTGTAATTGATTTTGTTCGAAATGCAAACGATAATATGATAATCATAGGGCACGTTAAAATAGAATCAAAATGGTTATAGTGTAAACTAGCAATAACAAGCAGAATTGGGCAATTCTAATGAAAAAAAAAACGAAAAAATTGTTGTGCAATATTAATTATATCTACGTAGCTGTAAAGTGACATAGAGAACATTAAGCTACACATATGTATTTATGTAAAAACGAAATTAGTTGTAAGTAGGCATCATATTACCAACAGTTGAAGGAAATAAAGAATTTATGGAATATATACGATAGTGTACTGTTTTTGAACATAAAATGGAGCTTAATTTTCAGGATAATGCAATGTTGGCTTTAAAAATAAAATAAAAACAATAGCACATGATTTAACATCAATTTTTGTGTCAGAAGTATTTTCCAAAGAGAATTCAATTTGAGATCGCAGTACGGTTAATAATCAGAAAAGTACAATGCTAGGGGAGTTTTTTCTTTAAACAAAATATGGAATTCCATGTATAGACATAAACCATTTAAAAATAAAAAATAAATATTTTAATTCATCTCATTCCATAAAAATTTACGTCAGTAATCAAACTACGAAATTCAGGTCAGACAAAATAATATATGCGTAGATAATATGATCCGGCAAATTCCAAATGTATTAATTTAATTTTAAATGAGACGGTAATATTTTAAAAAATCACGAATAAATAGATTCAACTAAACAATAAAAGCAAAAGTTTATTTAAAATTAAAAACAAAAGATATTTCTTTTAGGTCGTCAAAGTAAGAACCTTCAATTTAAAACTAAACAAATAATGAATATTATTTTTATTTCGCAATCGCAATAAACCAAATATATGTGTTAAGGCTAGAGTTGGGTCGTACTCGCATTTTCACATACTAGGTATTCCTAGTACGAGTACAAAAAAATACCTGTTCCAAATACCTGTTCCAAAAATACCTGTTCCAAAATACTTGCAAGTATTTTGGAACGATACGTTATTTTCGTATTCGAGTATTTTGGAACGATACGTTATTTTCGTATTCGAATATTTTGGAACGATACGTTATTTTCGTATTCGAATATTTTGGAACGATACGTTATTTTCGTATTCGAATATTTTGGAACGATACGTTATTTTCGTATTCGAATATTTTGGAACGATATGAGTATATTCGTATTCGAATATTTTGGAACGATATGAGTATATACTTGTATCGAGTATTTTCGTACTTGCAAATATTTTCGTCTCGTGTACGAGATACTCGTGAGTATGAAAGCACTTGCAAGTATGAAATACGAGTTTATATTAATATTAGGATACTATTACGTCACTGTTTGATTGCAATGAATTAAATGGACGAAATTTATTGTGTAAATTCTTGATTACATGTATAGTCCACAAAAATACTCGTACCTAGTATTTTTGAATTTCGTACTAGGTACTGGCTGTTCCAAAAAAATACCTGTTCCATATACCTGTTCCAGTATATACGCCTCATCTCTAGTTAAGGCTTTCAAAATGAAAACTATGCAGGCTATATACCACCTATTGCGTGTAGAACGGAAAACTTCTTCCAATGCGAGCAGACAGCGTAGAGGTATATTTATATTTTCTTCCTTTTCCAGGGCTTAAATCGACTTCTGAACATTTAACACTTCGGATTTTTTAAATTGAACTTAATTCTAAGTTCAAGTTCCAACTCGTCCTCAACTATTTTTTCATGTGCTCGGCAAACAAATAATTTTGTTTTGACCGTTTTTACTAAATAAACTTATTCAGCTAATAGCATGCTCTTACTTTGCGATTTTGTTCTGGTGGTATTAAAATATCTATAAATCTTAAATTTGATTGATTTGTTGATAAAAATTCGTGCAAATATTTCTTGCAGCAGTATTTTTTTCATTGAGACCTGGCAATAGTTTCTCAATCTACTCTAGATTTTTCGCATGGTATTCAATTACGTATAACCAGGGGTATCACATATTATTAGAAAATCGCGAAAAACATGTATGAAATATCGTATTTTGCTGGTTGATTTTACGGACTCGGAGTCGTAGCTTCGGATACTTAAAGCAGAGTCGTAGGCGCATTCGAAGCTACTCCGCTTTAAATATTCTTTAAACCACGACTCCAACTTCACAACCTTACTAAAATCATAAGTTATGATCATAAGTGATGGAAAAAAATTATGTAGAATGTAATGGAGAGCCCGACCGAAGCAAGTCAGGTGACAAAGCTTTCGCATAAATACATTCATATTTTAACAGATTTCAATTATTTCATCGTCCATTTAAATACGTAAGAACTCGATTTCTTTCAAAATAATCCCTCAATAATTATTTGAAATAAAAGCCACGTTGCCCATATCTGGTTCCGGTGAAATGGATCTATGTTATTTTTTCAGGGTTTTGAATTTATTTTTCTAAAAAAAAATAATTCCTAGGTTTTTGTTAAAGACGATTTAGACGAAATATAAGCTGTATACATAAATGCAGAAAAAAATAGATTCGATTTAAAGACTTGAAGTTTCAGCACCAATAAAGCATATCATTTATGCATTGGATCATTTTTTTCAATTTCTTTCCAATTTGTTTATCATTAGTACATAGCTGTTATGACCTGATCTATTTGTGACTTCTTGTAAACTAAATTTGCGAACATACAAACTCGAACATACTCATTAAAATTTAATATTTCTAGTTAACTCTAGTGCAAAGGAATCTCTAGATAGACTGATTTTCCAAGGAAAATAGAGGAATTGTGTAGGTCTTGCATGCATGTCTCAAACGTGCTCCTTATTACAATCCGATTACTACATTGAGAGCCATAGGAGAGCCAGGGCTGCTACTCGCATGAGTTTCAAAATTTATTATAGTAAAACACGTAATACTTTAACAGATGAAAATTTTATGGCAGCATCTCCTAGTTGTTTACAGATATAGAAAGTTTTTTGGGGTTGCCATTCGGAAAATTTCTAAAACTTAGACAATTAAACTTGTTGTTGATTTTCATTGTAGATGTTTATCAAATGAAAATTAATTGCTAGCATCTATTCCTACGAAAATAACAGCTGGTAGCTCTTTGCTAGTTTTTTTTTCTACGATGATGCCAAGGCTCAGGGGATGCCCTATTATGCTATAGCACCGCCTTGGTGGAAGGAAATTTAAGGAAGGGGAGAAAGGGAGAGTTGAGTTTGCAGGAGATAGCGATGCACGATTCGCTTGAGCAATAGTGGCTCATAGTTGGCGGGGAAAACAGTAGATGGTAGACTGTTCCATAATTGTATTGTCCTAGATAAAAAAGAATCGTGAAATATGACGGTACGACTGCCACTGATCGAAAGAGTATGAGAGTGAGCGCGTTGGGAGGCTCGGGTGGTGTGCATAGGAGGTGCTCTAGAATGGAGCAGACTTGATATTTCATTAGAGCAAAGTCCATAATAATAGCGATAAAGAAGAGAAGGACAACTTACATTATAGTCCGGGGAAATCTAACATGGTGCTTCGGAAAAATTAGGGGAAAGCTGAATTTTGGTGTGAACCTTGGTATTGGCGTGTTGAACAAAATGTCAAAAGTCCCCATCGATCCGAGTGCTGCGTCGCTTTTTATACGGGGTCAAAGGTCACCAAAAGTGACCTTTCCTAAATATCTCAGTAACGGTTAGGTCTTCAGAAAAACAATGTATGACGAATTTGTAGCTTAGCAAATTTCCAACAAAAAAGATTATATAGCTATTTCCTGTAACCATAACCGTTTTTGAGATATATTGATCTAAACATTTGTTATTTTTTGATTACGACTTGGCATGTTTGTGAGTTTGTTTTTCTATATTTAAGAGGCGCATAGAAAAAACATATAAATAAACTTATCTACCAGACTCCAGAATAGGTGGATAAGTGTGCTCCGAAAAGTTCCCCCCTCCCTCTTTGCCCTAAAATGGTATCCCTGAGCATCCATCCCAAATCTTCAGAAATGAGCTCGTTGCCTACTCTTTGCCCACTGTTAAACAAGGTAGGATCACTTTTTATCCTATTAGTTGCCTATTCTTGACATCGCACGACCAGCCCTACATCTACACCCTTCCCACACCCTACCCACCCCCGCAAACGAACCACCCCGAAATACCCGGTTTTTTTTTAGTTTTTTTTCCATACCGTCTTATCCCATGAACGATCAGGGCAAGGTCACGTAACTTCAGGTGCAAATTGGTTTCGAGACGTGTCATATCCCTTTGGCGTTATGCAGCCATCACAGGATTGGTAAAAAAACTGATTATTCGGGGATAATCTGCATCGCATTGAGCTCCTATAATGTCAGGAATGAGCGTTTACAGAATTAAGCAATGATATTATCTTGCTTTTTCATGCTGCTAGGCCCATGATATGTTACAAAACCTATTTCCACCTGCAATTTGGTTGTTTTGTCCTGCTCTTTCGTGGAATATCCCATAAATGATGCCACAATATAGTTTTTTTCGGAGAAGAGAGTAGCGAACAGATGTCCCTACAAGTTTTATGGCAAAGGGGGGCGGGGGGTGGTGGTAACTTTTCGGAGTACACTTTTCCATCTACCCTGGAGTCTGGTAGATAAATTTGTGTACATGTTTTTTTTATGCGCCTCTTAAATATAGAAAAACAAACTCACAAACATGCCAAGTCGTAATCAAAATCGGATAAGTTCAACATGCCGATGAGAATGAGGGTGCTGTTAGTAACAAATGTTTAGATCAATATATCTCAAAAACGGTTATGGTTACAGGAAAAAGCTATATAATCTTTTTTTTAAGCTACAAATTCGTCATACATTGTTTTTCTGAAGACCTAACCGTTACTGAGATATTTAGGAAAGGTCACTTTTGGTGACCTTTGACCCCGTATAAAAAGCGACGCAGCACTCGGATCGATGGGGACTTTTGACATTTTGTTCAACACGCCAATACCAAGGTTCACACCAAAATTCAGCTTTCCCCTAATTTTTCCGAAGTTTCGCCTTTTTTATGTCGGATTTCACTGGGCTATTACGTCGCGTCGGTGCTCAAGGGATGCAATACGTGAGGTAATAGTTTCATCGCCAATAAGCTTGAAAGCTTTGCGCTGGACTTTTTCTAGTTCCGCTAAAGTAGTGCGGCCTGCCCCAGAGTTATAAGGGTACTTAGAATATCACAAAATGTCCACTGGAGTCAAGGGTTAAAGATAATAAAATTTTTTTAACATCTAGACCTATTCCACATATACATGAATAGTCGTATTTCTTTTTGGTTAGAAAAAAAAAACTTTCCGGTACCTTTACTGGACAAAGGGTATTGCATTCACTGGTTGGTGCAAAACTGTTTCAGACAACAAACGAACAACATCAATAAGTAAATTAGCTACATGTAAGGTCCTATCCTTTCATTAAGTTCACTTTCGCAAAGTATATAAGAGTCACTAAAGACATCTTATGGACGCAGTCAGTCACACAAATTTAAAGAAAACTAGATTTTCAAACTTTAACGTTTGTTACAGTTATTCATTGATATTTTAGCAACATTTTAATCCATTCAGCCAAGTAGAGAGAGGCGGTAAAAAAATGCATCGAACTCTGCCAATGCCAGCAGTAAAATAATAGGCACAGAGAAAATTAATAGAACTCTACACAGCGGTAAATTTATGTGTAGTCAATAAATATCCTGACAAATGTGGTTTTTTCGCACAAAAGTAAAATGTAGTCAAATATTTTCACGACACAAGAAAAGATAGTGCGTAAAACAACGAATTTTATACAAAAACTGATGATGACCGCTTAGTTATAGCAAAATTTCAAATTTTACTCACGTTTTACTGCATCGGACATTAAAAAACCTGTTAAAATAATGGACAATCTAGTATTAGCAGTAAGTGTTGCCTCAAAGCTCCGCAAAATTTTTGCTCTTGATTTTACCTCTAGTAAAATTTGTATGAAAATTGATATTTTACTCGAATTGGGTACTTGGCTTTACGGATTGCCACTGTGAGTAAAATTGCAAAAATAACTTGTGAATATAAATGCTTCGTAAAATTTAGTTAGCTCCTACCTCGTACGCCCTGCCCTCTGCCTCGGTTCCCTCCTCTTCCAACATTCTTTCTGTCTTCTTGTATGACGAGAATCTTTTGATCCATTTTTTTTGGGAAAAAAATGTCTTTAAATGAAAATATTTGGATTAAAAGGACAAACTGACAAATAAAAACAAAAAACATTTTCAATTTTGATGACATTTCCATAAAAAATCTTTTATTTTGTCCTTATGCACCTTTTTCTCAGGAATGACTTGAAAAATGTTGATGAGTTTTTTATTTCTGTGTCCTAGGTAAATTCGACCGTTCCTTTGCATTAAAAGTGGCTTAATTAAATTAGTTTAAAGTTAAAAATAACTTGAAAAAAATTAAACTACATAAATAATTCAAACATATTTTTTAATTCTTGAACGCTAAAGTTGCAGTAGACTAAATTACAAAACAAAAAAAAAGTAGAACAAAATATTAAGCTGGAGCTGGAAAAAAGGAAAAAGGGATTGGGGGATTCATCACAAACGATGTGTTTATTTAGTTACAGTAAAGCTACGGCTGGGGGTTAAATAGATAGGAAAATTCTAGTGAAATTTGGCGTTTACATTGAATTCATGCAAACAAATCGAGAAAAAGTCATTGATATTTCAATGTATCAGCACCTCACCTCATTACATCTGTCGTAGAGAGAGAGAGAATATTCAATATTTTTACTCATCCTCGAAACATCCAACGTTGCACTTTTCATAATTGAATCGAATCACATTCGAATATTTCATTCGTGTGCGTGTGTCACCCTTCGGCATTCATATGCTAAAAGTATTATTAAATTAGCTCCACATGAATACCGACCGAATCGACGAACGTGTCGACAGCGTCGCCATTTAACCCCAACAAATACATCCTGTGTCAACCATATCGGTTTCCCCGTCAAATCACCACACGTACAACATGCATATGTATCATTCTCTACTTGGCGGTGGAATTGATATATCAGTTTGACTTTGAGATTCTGAATAAGATTCGTCGTGGCTCATTTCGAATAACCCTCACAGCTTCCCATCCTCGATTATATCGAACAATATTTTTACAGTATGTCACCCTATTTGTAAGTTTCGATACGCTCAGTAAAATTCGTTTCAGTATTGAAGAGAGTATCATTTTACTGTGGCCAAACATCTTTACGAGATGTCCTTATCAGTCATCAAGGATAGCACTGACGGAAGAAAAGTTTCATCGCAAAGTGATACTTGCATGTGAATTATATTTCTCATGGGAATATTTACGAGATAGTTGACCAATATTAGGGAGAGGTATCTAAAATAGTATGGGAGAAGGTAAGAACTTTAAAACTAACTAAGGACTTTAAAACTAACTTGATAGCTAGTACTATTCTTTCCCTCTTTTCAAACATAATGGAATGCATATTCTATTGATTGGTGGATGAGATTGAAGCAAAACATTGATACTTAGAAGTTGAATATAGAGGAATTTCAAAACAATTCACGGCAAACTAACTTATAGGAAGTCGTGTAATGAACTTAAATGTGCTCAACGTCATATCTAGAATCTTTTATATCACCCGTAAACAACACTCCCACCAATGGAACATCCCTTTTCGCAAATAGATCAATTCCATCCACATATCCTCCGCTTCATCCGGGAACACATCATTCTTTCTATTTGAAGGCAATTCAATTTAATTCTCATGCTTTTCTTCCGAAATGGACAACATAATAAAGACTAGGCTGGCGAGAACAATGTGATTTAGTTTCAAATGAAATTTGCACCGCTATCTGAGTCAAAAACGAAGTGTAGCCGGAACCAAAGGATGCATACGTTCAAAATATTCGCTTCGCAGCACTAACTGGGTGAAACATATTTTTGCACGTGATCCTTTTAGATATGCTCTGTTCTTGCTTTTGAAAAGATGCTAATGAGAAAGGTAATTAGCACAATGGTGACTTGAGAATATGTGTGATTATGGTGAAATTATTCAGGGAACAGATTGCATTTTGAAAAACCAGAAGTAATATTTTTTGAATTTTGGAATGATTCACTAGTGAATTAATAGGTGAACGAAAGAATTTAATAAGTAGACTTTAAAATAGAAAAATATTAATCATATTATGGATGAGTGCTGGTTCCAGATTTTTTTTGTAGCTAGACTAGTTGATCCATTTAAACGGCTGATTTCTCTCCGTCAGCTAGTGTAAATGTTTTGCCGTTTTACATAGAAAAATCCTTTACGTAACAGAGGTAATAGTCGCCAGTCCCATGTAACCCGAAACTGATGCTAATCGTTATGCACTGGCCAATTTTTCGCGGCTTCGCTTTTGGCAAGGTTCTTCAAATGTTTTCCCTAATATCAACAATGTCGTCCAATTACACCGAACACGTCTTCTTGCTTAATATCCACATTGCGCACTCCTTGAGTTTTCAAAGATTGCAGGACAACTACATAGTCCGAATGGCAACACAACAAATTACACTCAAAAAAATGTTGGTTTAATTTTACCCTTATAATAGTAGGAAACTGGTTTCCTACTATTAAAGATGTAAATTTACAAAAGTGCGTACAAAGAATATTTTACGTCTTAAATGTGTAATTTTTTTTACGAGCAAATCGTGTAATTTTTACCCTAAAAAGACGTAAATTTAGAAGGGAAACGTATGAAATTTGTATATCAAAGGCTACTTTTTAAGACTCTTTTGGTGTAATAAACGCAATTTATTCGTGAATGTCCATAAAAATGTTTAAAACACGATAATAAAAGGTGCGTTTTTTGCACTCTTGGGTAGGATTAGTTTAGGTAAATTTAAGTAACTTACCCTGCCCAAGAGTGCAAAAAACGTACCTAAAAAATGTGTTATCACACAAATGACATCAAAAGGTATTTATTGCGAACAATTTTAGGAAGTTTGCACTACTGAAGCAGGAATTTCAGCTAACCTCTAGATAAGTTTCATTTTCAATAAAATTGAAAAAATTTAATGATGCAAAAGTCAGCCCCTCAAGACAGGTAACGCCATAACATAAAATATTACCCCAAAATTATAGATGTGAATAGGTAACTTTAAATGTTAAAAAAGGCGAAAGTCCTATCAAATCAAGTAAGCAAAATATAAATGTTTTTCTTGTCAAATACAAAAACTTTTTGCAATTCCTTTAAGTTTATAATTTATTTTAATTTGATATATACACTATATACACATTATACACATTAACTTATAGCACTTATTGCTACACTTCTATTTAACTTATAGCTACACTTCTAATTAACTTAAAGCTACACTTCTACACTTATTACACGAAAAGATTGACACTTAACTGCTGCTATTCAAAGCAAAGATCACGAAATATCAGACTCGTTCAGTCTAGCCAAATCATCGTCTTTCGTCACAATGTTACATCAATAATAAGTCAAATTCGAGCAAATGATACAATTTTACAGCTTTGGTGTAAATGAGAGTAGCAAAGTAGTAAATTTACACTCTTTTTTGGCTAAGGTTTCCAAAACACTATTAATTATTCAGCTGATATGACGTAAAAGCAAAAAATACTCATCCAATCTGTAAAAAAATTGTGATTCGTTATTTTAAACAGAAAAATGAATATATTTACCTGTATCAAAGAATTAATTTTAGACCCACTTTTTAGAGTGTATGATTGTCCCATTCCCACAGAGAAGGCTGCTTTTTCACGGTCGCTTCTGTAGATTTCAGTTTGCTAGTAAGTTCTTTAAGTCTCACCCTTGTCTTGACCAGAGTATTTATGATATATTCTTGGCAAAGCATAACTTTATATTTTTGTGACGTCAGTAATAGTCAATACTAAACCGCGAATCGCCATCCATATTTTTTTACCAAGCCTAATGGTGACGTCCAAGTGCTGTTCAAAGGCTCGATGATTCCTTGTTTTTGTATGTCCTGCGCCATTTGTTTTACCAATAGTAAGCGTCAGGGAACATGTAAAATTGGTGTCGAGTTTAACTTATCGATTCGATGCGTAGCCAAATTAATTCTTCCGCAATCTTCGTCTCAAGCCCAGAAGATATCATCATAGCTGGCAAATCAGCTGCACTCTATGTTGGTACCAATCAATTGAACTCCCTGTTGGTATTGTTCATCATTTATTGCTGAAGACTGCAGCATGTTAGATCGTCTGTCCCACTGCTGGGCACACTTTGATGCTCAGATTGAATATCCAGAGTGATCAAGTAAGTGATAGTGGAAACTAGTTGGTAGTTTGCGAGTATCTCTTATTTCTTATTTTTCTGATCTTGTTTCACTTTCACCCCATATGGCATACCTAATTTGGTGTTGAAATATTGTGTGTCATCACTACTACCTGTGCTGTCCTATATTTTCAATCCATCCTTAAAAGCAGGCATCTTTCTTCATTTGTGGAAATACTCAACCGTCACTCCTATATTCAAGAAAGGAAGTCGTAATGACGCTTGCAATTATATACATATTACAAAACTTCTCTGCGTCGCAAAACTTTTTAAAGCCATAGTCACGAATGTTTTAGCCTTTCATTGCCAATCCATTATGACACCGTATCGGAATGGTTTTATGAAAGTTCGTTCAACCACAACCAACCTGCTTGAATTTTCTCATCAAGTAACCAACTCAATTGAAGCCGGCCTCCAAACTGACTGTGCCTACACAGACTTGACGAAAGCCTTTGATAAGCTTGATCACTCTATACTTTTAGCTAAGCTTCATTCCTTACGATTCCTTTACTTGTTATTAAATTGGGTTAACTCTTATTTGACGAATCGAACCCAACGTGTATCGTTTCGCGGTGCCTTGTCATCTGAAATTCAAACCACCTCTGGTGTTCCACAAGGCAGTCATCTAGGCCCTTTACCGTTTGCCTTATTTATTAATGACGTAGGTTCCATTCTGCAGTCATCTTCTCTTCTTCTTTATGCCGATGACGCTAAAATTTTCAAAGTTGTGAGAAACCTTAACGATTGCAATGATTTGCAGCAGGATCTAAACAGATTTGCTAGCTGGTGTTCCGATAATAATCTCCTAATTAATCCTGACAAGTGTACGATTATATCTTACACACGCAAAAATAATCCTGTAATCTATGAATACTCACTTTTGAGTACATTTTTAAATAGATCAGCAAAAGTACTCAAATTAGGAGCATTGCTGAATCAATCCTTCACATTTGACGATCCCATCGATTCAATCTTTGTGAAAGGTAGCAATGCCTTAGGTTTTGCCAGAAGACGTTCGAGAGAATTCAACGACATTTTTCTAACTAAGACCCTCTTTTGCAGCTTAGTCAGACCAATTGTCGAATATGCAAGTATTGTATGGGTGCCATATCAAAAAGTCTACATTGACCAAATTGAGTCCATCCAAAAGAGGTTCTTACCTTTCTGCCTCCGAGGTCTTCCGTGGTATGACCCATTACAAGACCGCTTAAATCTTTTACGAATGGATACCTTGAACTATCGACGTCAAAATTCCAAAATCTTATTTGCCGGAAAAATTTGGGAAGGCATCATTGACTCAAACTATGTATTAAGCCAACTTAATTTTAACACTAATAACAAACGTGTCAGGAAGGTGAACTCTTTGTCGATCCCTCAACATCGGACCAATTATGGTTGCAATGAACCAGTCACTGCAATAAGTAGATGCTTCAACGAAGCTTACTATATGTTTGATTTTCATTTATCTACAGCATCACTTAAACGAATTCTGTATGAGAATGATGAATTTTTATTGTATGTGTATAGTCTGGATTAGACGAATTTAATAAAATGAAATGAATACAGCACCTTAACGGGGTTACAGTTATCGCTGTGATTTTTAGTTGGCTAAATAATAAACAAAAATGGGGAAATCGACATCAACTCAGGTCCATGTGATGTGCAGGGCTTGTTTCATATAGGAAACCATCTTCGCAGCTAATGCATTATTACATTTCCCTCTACTCTGCTTTGTTCCTGCTGGACTTCTTTGACTGGTTTCCTCATCCGATAATTCATCGATACGTGATTGCAAAACCGTTTTGTTTCACGACCTTGATAAATCAAATTTCCAACATTCTTCTTTTAATTATGTCAATGCTAACTCGTTTACTAACTTCGGCATTGTTCTTCACTGAGTCTTAGTCACAATAATCATCTGTCATCACAATAGTCAAATTTAATACTTCTTGTTTAGTCTGCTTAGTACGAAAAATCGCGGTTCTCCCAATTTAACTATCTTTCAATAAAGTCACTTTTGAAATCGCCCACGCAAAATAAATCCACTTCTGCCACCAGTTGCTATATTTATTCACTTAAAAGAATTGATTCGTTATTGTCTGCGTTTACAAATAATATGTATAAAAAAATATTTTCTGTACCCATTTTAAAATCCATGAAAAGTTATTTCTATTGATATGAATTTTGTTAGTTATTTAATTTTTTTTCAACTATTTATTTTAAAGTTTTCATTTTTTTTCATAAAACTGTCTTTTCATCACTCATGATCATGATTCATAAATTTTATTGCAAACTCATTACAAAATATATATTTTGCTATGAAAATGACCGTGTAAAACTTTCGACGAAATACTCTAACAAGATTTTCTTTCAATTGACCCAACTGCTCCCCAGATACTACCTACAATTAGAAGGAAACAGAGACCTATTTGTTTCTCTCCCGAACATGTAACCGTGAACTTTTCAAACAAATTCTTTACGCCCATTCACAAGTGAGCAAAAGTATTTAAGCTAATAAAAATCTCTAACCCTCGGGCACTGTAACAGCAATTTGATCCACAAGAGCAGTGTAATGGAGCTACGATGTCGATTTAGTAGCAAACAAAAGAAGGGTTTACACTGACGAAGCCAACCAAGCTCAGTGGGGATGAATCGTTTAATCGTCCGTACATGTTTCGTCAAGCTACTAGATCGTAACCTTCTCCTCCCCAACAATAACAAAAACATTTCAGTACGAGTTTGGTATGGTGAAGGAAAAATGGGGAGACGTGTCCTTTTCCCAGGCAATTTGTTGAATCCGAGATGCGGCTTTTGTCTTTGTACGCGGTAAGTTAGCTACTTAATGTGATGGTTTAGTAGCTGTGATTATGAGGATGTGTGGTGAATAAAAGTGACTATTAAAGCAATCGGATGTTGATGGTGCTGAGGAGGGTTTGATCTGGTCTTATTAGAAGGAAATCACTTCCGGAAATTCGGAGATGATTAGATTAAATGCGAAATGAAATTATTATTAGTAGGTCACATTTATTGACTCCCAACTATGAGGGTACTTTAATACGATTTTATCTACTAGTTGAATAAAACGATTTACTGCTAAAAACAATCGCCGTGTGTCTGTTGAGTTCCGTCAAACAAACATACGTATAACAATGTCAGCCTGTCAGGTTTCACGTGCTTGAAACAAGACTAACCTATGTCCTACGGCATTTTATTGAATAAACTTTGCATAAAAATGAAGTAGCAAGATGGTCGGTCGTTATGGTATCGACCCTACTTTGTAGACGTTTATGTAAATCACACAATTTACACAGAAAGGCGTACGCAAAATGTAAAGTGAAAAACAACGTGTTTCGAGAGGCCAAAACAACATGTAAAAGAATGTAGATTCAGGTAGCGGCGACAAGTCTTGCAGTCATGGTTGCTATGAATATTTTTATCGCTGGTTGGATCTGTGAAAGTTTCCACCACAGATTGAAAATTTCATTCTTAATTGTTTTAAAATGTAAATTTCATCCTGGAAAATGTCCCGGATGTAAAGATATATTCAAATGAGTTTTCCGCTTCATGCTGTTTTAACGAAATATTTATGTATTTTTCCGGAAGTATGATGGTGCCTTAGCAGCGAGCACATTGCAGTTTTTCTGAAATCACAGGTTTTTACCATTGTACTTATGAAAAACTAGAGTCTGTGAGAGATCAGTGATTTCAGAATCACATAGTGAACCTGTCGCCATTTTTGAGCCATGTAGCTATTGCGCTGCCACTAGTATAGATAGAAAGCAATTAATAACTTCATTGATAACTTTATTGTCTAATGGAATTAAACTTTTACATGCAAACTGCTGCATAAACGACGATTCAAATGAATTATATATTCTTTGTGCTAATTTCTGCAAGTGCTTTGGTGAATATCCTATTCTAAGCTGAATAAGCAACAAATTCACATATCCATCGATTGTGTTGAGCACACAAGCTATTGGCACATATTTAATCATAAATCCTATTAATCTCATAACAGATTTAACCTTTATTCATTGTATGGTCGAATAATTTATTAAAATGAATGATGACCACTTAGCTAAATTACAAACCGAGTCCCTCATGGAGTAAAGGTTTGTTATGGTCCAAGAATGTGTATGTAGATCCCCCTGTGCAGATTCACAAACGGCCATCATCACATAATCAAATAATCTCAGATAACGGACAACTAAACGAAAAGATGATGAATGGCCAGTCTGAACTGTCACATATGCCTTAGCCGAAAACCATAGTAACTTTACGGTAACGGCATAGCCTTTTGGAGATTTGACTATGAATTTTTAAATGGTATATGTAAAGCTGCTATACATATGTGTGACTGTGGATTCCAACTTATGGCGGGTGTAAGGGAGCACATTGTAGTATCCCCCTCTCTGGACAGTTCTTGATGTTTGTTATGAAGATACGCATGTTCTCGAAAAGTTTTCAAATGCCAGTAAAACTGACTATTTTGTGGAAAAAAATATTAACAATTCCCACATTGGGCGCGATATGAATCGTTATGTTTGAATGTGTCAGTAGAGAGTTTTTAGTTTTTTCCGCTTCCAAATTCAGAGGATATATAAAGACATTCCTTTGCATATTTTCTAACTTACTGTATAAAATCTTTTTTATATCGATTTGAAATGCTTTCACACTCTCTTGGCATATATGCGTGAAAATCACTTTCAACTGTATATCCACACTCCCTACAGGGCAACCAGCTATAAGCCAGCCAAACTAGCTATGTCTGGTTATCGTAAATTGTCTTTGATAGAATTCCAATCGGTAAGTTTACATTCAGGACGTGGTTTCTGCGGCGTTGAAGCGAATATGTTGATGTTAAACGGTAACTTGGGCCCACCATCGAGTTGATGTGGTCTTTTAGTTTTTTTATGATGTTGGTTGCAATTCTCAAGCAGAAGTATTCTAATTTATGGCAATCGATGGCAAGTGTAGATAATTTGAGGTGAACCAGTCGCTTAGAACTTTTTGCAAAGAGAATAAATGGTTATGGGGGACAGGTGGAAACAGAATTTGGTTTGGTCTGCTTGTCAAAAAATATGAATAAGTTATAGCAAGGAGTATTTTTTTTTATATAATAACTTTATTAACTATTACCTTCGTACAAGAAGCTTCAGTTAGTTTTAGAATCTTACATATTAGGACAAATGATGTGCACCCCTCACAGTTGAGGACGTGTACATGTTGAAAGTAAGCTACGTTAAAATAGAGAACAAAGTCAAGATTAGTTTTCTAGAGTTACAAGAGGCTTTTAACCAAAGAAAGTGACTAAACAGAGTTTGTTTTACATTGGAGAAGGAAGATCTAATAAGTCGATTCTTTTCAATCGCTGGAATTTACGATGGGCTAATATTCTTTTGGCGAAATTGTTGCGATGATGAGCAAGAGCTGCAATATATTTTCCACTGTGGTTTTTAATTTCCTCTGCAACTGTCTCGGTACACAGGTCCTTTTGGGGATTAGGGTTATGGAAGTACAACAGAGCTCCGGTGATAGATCAAAGTATTTTTGATTAGGTCCTCTGAATGATATTAATGTTTGATGGGCGGACTGGTCCAGATAGGTCCAGATTTGCTTCAGAACAGACTTGTAGACGAGCACTTTAGAGTCGAGAGAAAGTTTTGACATGCTATTGAGCATCCATTTGGAATTGTTGAATTTGAGCTTCAATTGCTGATTTTTCGCTCCAATATGCCGTTTCCAGGTGAGCCTCCTATCAAGGTGCATTTCAAGATACTACACTTCGTTGCTATGTTGTATTGGTACATTGTTTAGATATAGAGGACAGGTTAATGTTAGGAATGTGAACGTAATGTAGCCGCCTTTCTGCACTGCTAAGCATTAACGTTCTATCTGTTTTTTTCTCATTTTTGAGTTAACACCGGATTCGAAAGCTACATACGCTATTATATCATTCTACAAAAATTGAAAAAAAAACTATATTTTATGAAAGTATGTTAAAATCAATATTGAAAAATGCATATATCTCCAGTAGAAATAACAACACAAATCATTGAATATCTCGAAAGTACTAAAATGTAGATATAACGTTTATGCTTAGTATGGCGACGTCATCCGCAAAGGTAGCTGTAGTTGTTTTGTCGCTTATGCCTAGTACTATACTCTTCGCGAAACGAATTCAACGGTCAAATTCCATACAAAAAGAGCTTTTCAATTCGTCAGTAAAGCTCTTTTGTATGGGATTTGACCGTTGAATTCGTTTCGCGAAGAGTATAGTACTAGGCATTATTGGGAGATCAGATGTGAAGATTGTGTAGAGTACAGGCAAAGCATAAGTACTAATAAATAGCACTGAAAGAACGTGATTGATTGATGGGAGAGATTGGCAGGGAGTGAAGGATTTACCATCAGCTGGCACGTAAAAAGAGACAAAACCAAAATAAGTTCAGTTTATCACATCCGAAAGTGAGAAAAGCATACTGACAAACGACAGGTGAGAATGTATATATCCGTGTGACCTGATAGGTGAGAGTGTGCTGGCGTGCGTATTATCCCATCAAGAAACAGTAAGCGCTGCGAACATTCGTTGGCAGCAAACGAAATTCCCTGTATTGGGTTGCATAAAAGTGTCGGAGATATTCCTTTTACTCGCCATATGGTATCGAAAGTAGTATTCCGCGTTAACTACCTTATCGCTTACCATTTTAATACTCAGAAAATACTTTAAGAAAATCAATATTGTATAAATCGCCATTCGTTAAAATAGTCTCTTTGGCAAAGCACATGTGAATTGCCTTGTGGGAAGGAGAAACGTATTTGATCGTAGCAGGGTTGCTTGGCGGGGTACTTTGTGTCTTTTTCCAACTTGAACGTGGATATTGCTATCTACTTCTTGCAATTGTATTGCCATTCACGTACTTTCCTAGCTATATATAGTTCTTAAGCTATGGTACAGGTCCCAAGACATTTCCTTGAGGTACGCCAGCATGCGCTCGATATTTTGTGGTAGTATGGATTTTGTATGTAACCTGGAATGTGCGATCGGCTAGGGAGGAGGAGAGTACTTCATGAAAGCTTTTTGGAAGCATTGATTTGATTTTGAAGATCAAACCTTCATGCCAGACTGTCGAAAGCTTGTGTTACGTCTAAAAAGACTGCTGTACAATATTTCTTATCTTCGAATGCTTATTTGATGTCTGAAGCGATTTGATGGACCTGTTGGATGGTGCTATGATGTCTTCGAAATTCGACTTGGTGTTTTGGAATTTTCCCTGCATCTTCAAGTATTGGAAGCAGATTTCTCAGCAGAACTTTCTCGAAAACTTTGGAGACGCAGGACAAAATACTAATAGGTCTGTATGGCAAAATACTAATAGGTTTGTATTTCTAACGATGTAATAAATTTCTTAATAGGGGTATATGCAGAATACATGTGCTTAAAGATTTAATTAATTTTATGTACATAAAAGTTTAGACATAGTATTATGTCTAAGTACAGTTTTATTTCAAGTAAATACAAATTCGAAATCTGAATTCTACTCTCGGAAAAGTTTCAGATTTTTTCCAACTAACTATGATAATCTCATATTCGCCACTCGCTATAAGTCTAGTCTATTCAATTGCAAACTTTGATTTATATGCTGAAGTTTACGTACAAGCATACACTCGAAAACAAACAATACGTCATTGCGCTAGAACAAAAAGGTCCTTGCATTCATTCGTTCTATTCAATACAAATGGTATGTGGAACAGTGAAAATTGTACATCAAGTATCCGGAGCAGCTGCCCGTGTATATGTTTCTTGCTGCCTGGCAATATGCATTTTGCATATTTTCCAAGGAAATAAAACATAAATTCATAGATTCCGGAAAATTAGACTGCGGGTAATAAAATTAAATTTATTAACCAAATCGAAATTATTGCCATTACTTTCGCCATTGCTTTTGCCATTGTTTGCTATTTCGAGAAGCTTTGTGCACGTACATACAATAATTATTATTGAGTTGAATACAGTTTCTGATAGCACAATTGATAGAAGTGTTAATTTAATATGGATGCATATGAGGAATTGTTATACAGGTGCGATAAAGGAAATATTTGAAGTGAGAGCTCAAAAATATTTCGAATGAGCCACTATGATCGTGTGCAAACGTCTGACCATACAAATGAATTTATCGAAGAGGATAATTTACAATGTGGGCTCAGTGCTTAAAATGTAAATAGTAAATAAATGCTTAAAACTAGCTCTCCAGTCCGTATTCTAGCCGTCTGAAAATACCTTTTGTCTCCATTGTAAGTATACATTAATGCACTTGAATTCGGCTATCTACCAGGAAACAGCTAACCGCAGCCGAGCCGCGCCACACCTCTAACTCGGGCTCGTGTCTTTGCGAGCTGAAAATCATAGACCCATCGAAACTGCAACTTCCCACCACCTTCTGGCTATTTCGCTGGATTCCTTCATTTGCAAAATGCCTTTGTAGAACAACCATGGTTAGAGGGAAGTTGACTGGCTGGTTGGCTATCAACGGTGAAAATTATATGGTACGCAGCCATAGTGCTGGCTGGCTTAAAAGTGTTGAATAAAATTTATCATCCCGACTGTGACTCTGAACTGTCGTAATTCAACCGGAAATACTGCTAGCTATAACAGCATCGCCGCTGTAGAGAAAGTTTTCGTTAAATTATTTCGGAGGACGTTGCAGTGAATAAAGGAAGAGATTTGGATTGTATAATGAAATTGGGCGCGGTAGCTACCGAAATTTTAAGGTGTTTTAAAACAAATAGTAGAATGTCGTTATATGACCGCGTAATAGTTGCTGAGAGTTTTCATAATGGGAGTAAATTATGCATTAAAATTTAGTTGGTGAAATTAAATGCTGTTGAGTTGTGGTGAGACGACATAAAAAAATCAAAAACAAGATTAACTGTTTACTTGGCTCGTGTAGCACAAACTTGCTACACTCGACATTGTACCTTCAGGTTATTCATTGAAGTTTTACATTAAATTGGATTTTGAGGAATTTTCAAAATTAAATGTCAAAATAAAAAGTTATGTATATTTCAAGTAATTTCGAATAAATACTGGGCCTTGAAAAATTTTCTTTGAACAATTGTTTTTTTTTCATTTATGAATTCATGAAACTCACGTTTAGATAAAAAATTTACGATACAAAAGTTTCTATTACTGGCTGCTTGAAATGATCCAGGACCATCCATTTGACAGTGTTACTGCTTTACTTATTAATTCAGATATATACTTTGAACCAAATTAAAACATCCATAAGTAGTGATTGATTGATGATAAATTTATAATCTTGACTATTGGCATGAAAATATATTTGTTAAATGTAAGAAATCCATCATAATTTACAGAATTATTCTATCATAGCTTCTTTGCAGAATTTTGCAGAATTATTCTATCATAGCTTCATTAGGACATTTTTAATACTATTTTTAATTATCTCAACGTCTATAAGTTTCTTTTCCAACAAAATGCCGCAGATGTATAAGCAGCAAAGTCTCCTGCTGGAGTAAGGACCAGAAACAAACGGAAATGTTGAGCCCAAGGTTTATCAGCAAGGCTTGTCATTTGGGGCAATTTATGTACCTCAAGCTGCTGGAGTAATCACTTCGCTGACTAGTAACATGATTTTCATCACCTCATCGTCAACGACAAAAGTCATTCTCACAAATCACGGCTCAGCCTGAATTATCTAGAAATTTTTCACTATCCTCAGCGTTGCTTTTCTCCTCAATATATATCCCTTGTAGTAGTTCGGTGGTGACCAACACTCTCGTTATACCTCAAAGGCTGTTTCCCTTCTACATTCGTTATTCTAAGTGGGAGCTTCAGTATCCCTACCTTACATTGCTCTCAAAAAATTGCATTTATTCCATTCGGTCAATTCTTCTGCACTCAGAAAAATATGTTTCCGAAAATCAAAGAAAATATTTACTTGTTTACGAGATGTGAAATCTTCCACAAATCAAATAAACTTTTATTTGATATCAGTAATTTGTATAAATATCATTGAAAAATTTCTTACATTCAGCGGAATACAATTTTTGCTTTACTTTATTTCAAGTAAGTAATTTTCCTCAAATCTTGTAAATTATGTCTATGAATTTAGTAAATTTTATCTACACCGCGAATATTTTTTTCTGTTTCAACAACAACCATGCTTCAATATTCGACGAAAAAATTGATAATTTTTATGACTTCTATCAACATTTCCTCTACACAAATGAAGGGTCGATAGCTTAGCTCGCTAACGTGTCAGTCCAAAGCAGCGATCTACCGCTCGTGGGTTCGAATTCCGCCGTGTTCATGATTGATTTTGTTCGTCTTCAGTTGTCCTAACTCCATTGATTAAGTGTCACATTGTAGCTTAAATTGGCGACTAGGCATAAATAATACTAGCGCTTCAGAAAATAAGAAAAAAATGTGGCACTTTAAAAATTGGAAAACATGGGAATTTTTTTTTAAGAGTTTTTGTGTGCCAACAACATGCGATGCTTTCAAAGCGGTCCCCCATCTAAGTAGTAACCGTGCCCAGCACTGCTTAACTTCGGTGATCGTACGTGAACCGATTTATGCCAGATGCCAGATGTTCTTGAATCTATTTCAAATTTTACTCAGAGCAAGTGCAATATCAGAGCTTGATATGAATAAACTCCTTTCTTTCGATTGAGTAAATATTTCTTTGAAACTATACCAAGTTTTACTCAGGACAAGTACAATATTTGTTCTTTGAAATGAAGAAATTTTTTTCTTTGGATTGAGTAAATATTTCTTTGGCGCAGATTCATTACCAATTTTCTTTGATAATGTGTTCATTTTTCTTCAAAAAATAGAAGTATTTTTCTCAGTGTGCTCTTCACTTCTCGTCATAAACCCTAACCAAACATGAGTCTAGGAGCAGAAGCAAGAATTAAGACTGACCGGAATATGAACATAAAATCACATTTTTGTGTCCGGAAACACTAAGAAACTTTGCTGCACAAACAGTACTTCTGGAAAGTCAATATCCATATGAATGTACTTCAAGATGATACGCAAACTATCAAAAGAAATTATTTTCCGCAACTTTAAATCTACCGCCAAGCGTGATTATGTCTATAAACTAATATATGATCGGCACTTGCGTTCGCACATTTGACAATTAGCATAAAAGCAGGCAGTTGCTCAGAGTTCTTACCACTTTTGAAACAGTATATATGTAGGCATGCTCACGTACTTTCAGTAGCGTTCATGGACTGAAACTTCCTGAATCATGTGGTGGGGGAAATTCATGAAAAGTACAAAAACGCTTTCATGGCATTTCCTAAAAGTAACAACCAAAAGTGTCAGCTGTCTGTTTTTGAAAGAACGGTAATAAAGTATCGGAACAAAAATATTCGACTTTAAATAAATATTTCCCTTGCCACGCATATTTGAAAATCTGAATTCGCGTCACACCGTTTGACACTGAAATCTCATGTGCCAAATAGATATTGTTATCGTATACACCGAACGTTTAGTCCGCGGACTAAACACCAAATTCCACCTAAATTTTTTAGTCCACGTGGTGTATACACTCGCGGACCGACCTAAATTTAGGTCGGTCCACGATTTCAAGCGACCTGACCTAAATATAGGTCGTGGACTATAATCGTTGTAAACACACGCGACCTAAACATTGATATTTGCGCGACTATTAATAATGTATGTATGTTGAATATAAGCTCATAACATTCCCCTTTGACACAAAATCATTGAAATAAACATGTTTGAGAGACAAATGAAACGATAAATACAGTGCATGAAGGAAAATTAAACTAAATGACAGCTGTCATACACGAACGAGGACTAAATTCCACCTAAGCAAATTTTAGGTCAGATTGGTGTATACACCTGAGGACTAAGTTCATTTAGTCCGCGCTTTAGGTCAGGTCACTTTTGGTCCAATGCCTCCTAGAAGTACGGGCCGTAATGCAGAATGATGACGTCAGAACAGTAGGCCAAAATGTCGCGAAAAAACACACATAGTCTTATGGGACGTCCGCGGGAAAATGTTAATTGTACGGGTTGTGTTAAAGTGAGTAAAGTGAAAACAAAGTGAGATCCGGGGAACAGTGCTAGTGAACAGCTAAAACACAAATTAATGCGGTGCGCGCGGTATAATTAGATAAATTCGCCACGAAATGTTTATCAGATGTTCTTAGGTTATGTGGTGTTTTGTGTCGATTCACTTTCGATACAATTGATTGACACAAAATGCAAGTTATAACTAAATATTAACACTACAACGCGTCCACGCACAAAAAACTAACGTTTTAATCATATTTTAGCTTAAAAACCGCAAGTGAAATCTCCGTGTGTGTCGGCACTGCCTCGTGGAAATGTCAACATGGCCTACTGCAATGACGTCACAGCGAGAACGATTACGTAGCCCGTACTTCTAGAAGGCATTGTTTGGTCCGACCGCTGTAAACCGCACTATTGGCCGAGCCCAGGCGAGATCTGGCGAGCCCGAGTGTGTGGACGGTCCACACAAGCGACTATGACAGGGCTCGCCGGCGCTCGTGCCACATCCGATCGGAATGGATTTTGAGCACGAGACAGGGCGATTCGTGACGAGCTGTCAAATGCCGTCCACATGTTGGCGGCCTCGTCTGACTTCGGCTCGCTGGGCCTCGGCCAATATCTATTAGCTACATCAGAGTCTTTCATGGCAATGTTTGGGGTACGGGAACAGGCCTTATATCTTGAGGGGTTTGCGCTGGCATGTGTGTACCGCGTCGTAACTAGACTCATGACTGGCTAGTCCACAATCTTTCTACACCGTCATGTGGGAAATAGATATTGGCCGAGCCCAGGCGAGATCTGGCGAGCCCGAGTGTGTGGACGGTCCAGACGAGCGACTTTGACAGGGCTTGCCGGCGCTCGTGCGACATCCGATCGGAATGGATGTTGAGCACGAGTCAAAGCGATTTCGGACGAGCTGTCAAATGCCGTCCACATGTTGGCGGTCTCGTCTGACTTCGGCTCGCCTGGGCTCGGCCAATATCTATTTGGCACATCAGAAGATTTTTACCTCACCCACTTGTGGCCTGTTCGCATTGTTAGCAAATCTATTAGAAATCGATTCCTTGGTGAGTATTCTTGATGGAAGAAAGCATTGGCTTCGGCGTTGATTGCATTCCAAACCTCTTTGCCAAATCATCTTCCCAATTCCTGCGTGTTCCTCTGTCATAAGGTTTTAGTGTGCATTTTTCATCCGATACTTTCTTGATAATTTCAATATCTGTGAACATGTACTCCATCCACAAAGCTGGTGATATTTCTTGCATCTCTAAATACAGCCCCATAAATACGTGTTGTCTTATTATCCGGGTACGGACGCATTACCGCAACCTGAGCTTTGAGTTGATCTAGATATGAATAGGCAGCTAAGTCAAACCAGAGCCAAAGTGATGCTTGAAACTTACTATTTCGATCTAGTAACACATCAGTACCATATCCCATGACCCCGCATTGGTTGTAGCGGTATAGCTTCTCTTTCATATTTTACACGCAATTAGCATTATTGTACCTTTTAAAATGTGTGTAGCAGTGAATTGAAAAGTTTGCAACTTAATACTGACCCCTGACGAACGCTAGCAGCAACGCTTTATTTCTATGCAAACCATCAACCACAGATATAAAAGAGAATGGATTAGAAGTCGTACGAGAAAAATGGTCCAATTTTAGACTTTCTGCTCATTAGTGTGAGAATGAGGTACGGGTGTGGTGTGCCCTTCACAGTTCATGCGGTAAAGCCAATGTAAAAACCACTAGAGATTCCCATTTTGAACGTCGTTTGACATTTCTTTTTCGACAACCGGCGAGTGAAGATTAAAATGTTTTTTTGTAAATGATATTAACTATGATTTCCCTCAAAATGAAGACGAAATTGATGCCAAAGGTTACTTTCACTTACCCGACATACGATATCCCCTGGGAACCACTTCTGTAGCTATTGCAGCCTGGCACGCGGCCCTTCATTCTCCCGCTATATTAGAATTTTCGACAGCTACTTTATTCGGGAAACCGACACAGATTACCGCGTACTTACGTAGATTTATATTTCCACTGTACACGACGAACAATTTGAAAATTTTCAGTTAGAAATTTTGATTTAAAGTCAATGTTTTGATTCACCGACACTAATCAAACTGATATTGACATTTCTTTTCGTGTTGCCCGTTGCACGCTTTTACACCGATCAGATATTCCTCACATTTTTCGTAAATAAGAGACAGCATTAGGGCTTTTCGGTTGTGAAAGCGATAGAAAGGGGTGCATTGAGCGGAATTTTTGTGAGAAAACAATGCTTTACGTGTATTCAAAAATGCTACTTCACATATGGGTACACGGATAATCATTTAATTAATATCTATTTTCTTTTATATCTGTGTATGTTACAAAGCGCAGTATTCATGACCACGTATGTACGTTATGTACATAATACCATATATAATAAAATATAAGTACAAAAGCCAAATTACATTATATTTATTATATTATGTTATGTACACTGAGAAAAGGTGTATCGCCAGGGACCATAATCTAAAGACTTCTGCCGCTATACTTTTTCCCATGTTGAAGTATTAAAAATGTGCCTAGTAATGTTTGATACCGTTTCGCGGAGTGAGAAAACAATCTTCGACTTCTTGATTTAATCCAGAACGAGTAGTGTTCACTCCATTTAGTCCTTTTAGATGAGACGAATGTTGAATTTTCACCTCGAACAAATATACATTTTAGTTTTGGCAAGATTTAACTCCTGAATATTGAGCGAAAATATCTTGCACATCTTTACAGTCACCGTCTTTTAAACGCGATTGTATGTTTGGTACACATTCATCAGCAAAAAAATCCAATAGCTACACCTTATTCCTAAAATCCAAAGTTAACATTTTTATTCAAACTGATTTGAAAAAATATATATTGTTTCTACCTAAACTCGAACATTGCTCTTATCATGCCGTTTCAAATGAACTGACTTGTTGAAATCGAAATTTCTAGCGCAAATTACAGCAGTTCATTGATCAAATTTATATAATGACTGTTAAAAACTACATGTTTCCTTGTCTTGAAAAATATTTCCTCTTTTCTCAATATTCCAGCACTTTCAGCTTCACAGGCTCCCATATACATACAAAGCTTCATTTCTACTGTATCTCACGTTCCAAGCATTTTCTTACCGAAATCACTTCTCATTAAACGGCGCATTACTGAATTCGTCAAGACGTGCTTGCGATAACAAATTATGAATTAGACATAAAGATTCGCTTCTTTGTCTTCCAACACCACCATCAAACGCTCTTACAACCTTGCCAGCAAAAATTAAGCGCAAAGAGTCTTCATATCCTATTTCTTACGAAATTTTATAGCAAGTAAAAGATTCATAATGATGAGAGCGTGCTGGTGAAATTTCTATGGAAAAGATCTAGGCGTGATTTAGATAAGAGCGGATCCATTAAAATTTATTATCATAATTATCTGCTATCACTAAAAATGAAGCTCTAAAAGCACCATAGCATGAGTACGAAAACAGAATTAATTTCATTCTGTTTTCAGTAGAGAGACACTATATTTATTCGCATTTGAAAAACGGATAAATTGTGGCGGGTGAATTCGAATCGAAGACAAATCTGAAGGAAATTCGTTGAAGAGTAAGTTTAGAATTGTGTCAACCATAAATATCAATTAATTGACCATTCTATCTTGGAATCAAAATTTAAAGCAACTAATGCTTGCGGCCCATAAAAACGCTAAAACTGTCTAGTTTATGGTCTATCCTCCCTTTTGAGATTTATTTTCTCTCAATGTTGAATAAAATCAGCCATGTGGTCAGGGCTGCTAGTTTCACATTTCATGTAAGTTTTAGTGGTGATTTTAAATAAATAATTTTTTTCTATCTATCCAAAAGCATCTCGTGCAAAATGAAGGAAAAACTACTTCAGTTTGACATTTCAACAAGTAGACTCGAACTGCGAAAATACTTTCAACTTCGATAAATGTTTCATTGAAGACTAATATAAGGTCTACATTAATAAATAAGAAATTTTTGAATGAATTTGGCAGCCCTGTAGACGCGCTTCTCAAACAAAACTAAAAGTCTTTAAACTACCAAATAAAAATATAAAAAATCGATTGTACCACATTGGCGGCATGCTCGTAGTGTTTGTATTGCTGTAGTTTTTATAGAGCCGTATTTTATATTTTATGTCGTTCTCATATCATAACTAAAAGATATTCAAATTCAACCATTTGATTATGCAAATGACTCTCAGACGACCCTTGGCATACGTGCCCTTCCAATACTATGAGCTTTCTTCAAGTTTTCTTTGCAGTTAAGCGGATTCGCTTGCCTGCAATGGCCTCCGAACCGAAACGTACTGTGAAACGCTGAAAACAAAACGATAGGGTAGACTGAACGGAAAACCCAACCAAGTGTGGTGTAGTAAAATCGGTAGTATGCAGATGAAAAGGATCCATTGCAAAATAAGAATTATTTATGATTGTATTGCATGATTTCGAAAACAGCATGTTTGATGATGCCGCAGATATAGAAGAAATGTGCTAACGTAGCATTCGGTGCCAATATCGAATGGCCAAAGCTATTGAAACTCTAAGTATATGTTTATTTATGTTAGAACACTGAAATGCATATGTTAGAAGAATGACTATTCACATATATCGATAAATTGAAGATAATTTTTATAAGTTAACAATTCCAAGTATAATTTGATGGTAATTTTTACAATTTGATACTATTTTTAGTTGAAGCGAACAATGGCTGATTCTATATTTGTTTTTCTCGTTCATTTTTACCCTAAGGTTAACTGAGCGTAAACAAAAACTTAAATTTAATAACTTTACTGTTTTGACCTGCAGACATGAGTTTTAATTCAAAACCGAAAAAAAGAGCTCCGGGTTGTCTGAAAAATAAAAAATTAAAAACAGTTTATTTTATTCCGAGATTTTTTATTCATATTAAAATTATAAAATATTTTCAGTAATTTTTGAGGTGTAAACCCCTTTTGAGAGTATTACTTTTGAATAATTTTGAAGCTACACAAAAATTTTACAAGCTAGTTATAGATTTACACATGCGACCTGTTGTCTGTTGATCGTCCATTACAATAGTTTCCAATGACACTTATTCTGGTGTTCCTCAAGGTGCCATCTTAGGACCATTTTTGTTCAATCTATTTATCAATGACCTTCGCACGGTTTTTAAGTCTTCATGTCTTCTATATGCAGATGATTTAAAAATCTTCCGGGTGATCAAAAATACTGCTTACTCTCTGCTGCTTCAGGATGATTTGTATGCTCTATCTGGTTGGTGTAACTTGAACTGTTTGTCCCTTAATGGTCCCAAGTGTTTTTCTGTGTCCTTTTCCCCTAAACTTCACACTCATGTCTTTCCTTATGCTATTGATGGCACTATCCTCTCTTGCGTCGAACATTTTTCAGATTTGGGGGCCACATTTGATCGCAAACTGAAATTCGACATTCATGTCCTTACTGACACTATCAAAGCTTCTTGGATTGGTGGCTTCGTGGTTCGTTCCTGCCACAGTTCATTTAGTACTTCTAATTGTGTCCGCCTGTTTATTACCGCAGTCCGTTCTGTACTTGAATACTGCAGTCAAGTGTGGTGTCCTCGTTTCAAATATGTCTCTGACACTGTTGAATCAGTTCAGCGCAGGTTTACACGCACTTTACTTATTAAATATAGTCTGCCGTATTTACTTTATACTGAACATCTATCTGTTCTTAACATTCCTCTCCTTGAGCAGCGCAGAGATTACTTGGGTGCAGGGGCGGATTTGACCATTTCGCCGCCCAAGGCCTCAGAAATATTTGCCGCCCTTTTCGTGAATTATATTATATGTAACAATGCGCAATTTTTTTCGATTCCCTAGAATACTTCGCTGTTTTTCGTTGTGCCCGAGTTCACAAAAAAAGAATATCAGAGCAAAAGCGGCACCGTTTCGTTCGTAAAAATTCCCTTTTATTACGCCTTTGCCACACAAATACGTATTAAAATACAAACACGGTAAAGAACTTAAACAATCCAAAAAAAAGGAATCCAAAAATACCAATTTTAACAGTCCAAAACCGTATAAACCTTTGAATCGCATACAATTCCAAAGTCTTCGCTAAAATTTTTATAAGTAAGTTTACTATTCCGTTCAAAGTTTGCTTCCGCACTTGTAAATTAATGTTCGATATGTTATTAGTGAAAGATGAACCCGAAATATTTCGACCTTTGTTCTAGATTTCATTTTATAGAAAAAAATTTATAGAAATTAATTTCAGTAATGAAGTACAATTTCAAAAACACGTCAAAAATAAAGAGATACGCATGTAGTTGATATACCCTGTACCATAAAAATAAATAAAAAATTCTCTGAAAAATCAATGCACGCAAATAATTACCTCTGATAAGCTTTTCCTAAATTGAAGAGGTATTATTTGGGTTCTTTTCTATTTTCAGATACTTATTAGGTATTTTTGAGTTTCTTTGGTCCTATATCGTGATCGCATTTCGATATTTATTATAAGTCAAACTTTTTAATGTCCGAAAAAAATCATTAGAGGTGAATTTTCGCGTGCATTGATTTTTTAGAGAATTCGGTTGGCTTGAGGTGTTAGGCTCATTCGACTCAGATATATGTACATGTACGACAGAAGAAAAAAACTGCCGCCCAAAAAGAAAATCGAACAAAAAAAAAATCGAAAATTTGCCGCCCCCGAAATTTGCCGCCCTAGGCCCGGGCCTACCGGGCCTACCGGGCCTAGTGGTAAATCCGCCCCTGCTTGGGTGAGAGTTTCCTGTTCAAAATCTGTCTCGGTTACCTATCTTCCCCATTAGCATCTGTGCTCATTGCGCTGCAACCCGTAAGGCCAATCAGGTCCTCAATTCTATTTGAAGTACCGTATGCTCGTACTGATACTTTCTTCTACTCTCCCGTTTTGCGAGTCCTACGCACTCATAATAGTCTTCAACTTGGTCCTCTTCCACATTCTATTGCCATCTTCAAAAATATGGTTCGGAGTAAAATTGTTGCTTCTAATTAATTAATTTTATTTTCTATTCTTGTTTATAATGAATTCTTTCTTTTTTTGTTCTACTTAACTTTACTTTACTTAATTACCACTTTAATTATTTTTAGATACTTTTATTTATATTTACTCATTTACTTCTTACTATTTTATTTTTTGCTTGTATCCTATCTGTTGTTGGGCTGATTTCTTGTTGAATTCATTTTTCGTGTTTGTAATGGATTTTTTTTCTTTTTTTGCTTTACTTTATTCTTACTTTGTTAATTTTTATATACTTATATTTACATATTCTTATTTAGTTCTATTGGTTTATTTTTTCATTGTATCCAGTCTGTAATTAGACAAATTGTGTGTTGAATTGAATACGCACTAAATAAATAAATTACATTTTAGATTTCATTTAAAAAAAAAAAATTCTTCAAAATATGAAAATATGATCTGTAATGCCGAATTGCTTGTATTTTTCAAATAATCTATGTCTGTAGTATCTATTATCCGAAAATTGAAATAAATAAAACATCGGTCTAGACTTATTTAACAATTAAAAATTACCAAAAATAAAAAAAAAATACCTAGACAAAGAATCCAAAATACCCTAGAAAAGGAGATTTAATGTGTGGTGACTAGGATAGTACAGCCATTTTAGGAAATAGACCATTCACCCATAATTTATTTTTGCTAAATTATTCATCCTTCGCTGATTGTGTAACTTGGGTAAAGTCAAATAATTGATGCACAAAAAAAAAAAAAATTTATAGAGATATTGCAACCGATTACTTCAATCGGATAGCTGATCCTGCTAAGTATCATAAGGCAGTCGAGCTAAATCTGGTTCAAATGAGGGTTTTTTGGCTTCTGATTCGGCCGTGTAAGCCAAACGATAGTTAAAATAGAAATAAAAAATCATTAATCGTGCAGGATAAAAAAAATCGCTGCCGGAAATGATTTATTGGGAAACACTTCCTTAGCGTGCGTTGGTTTCTTGCTAAAATATTGAATTTATTACTATTGTTTGAAAAGAAAAATTAAATAAACAGAAAACAATGTAAAAATAATCAAACACAATAATTTTAATGATGTGGTATTTTCAATTACACTCCTAATTGCAACATAGCAATATCTGGCACTCAACTCCATTGCTCTAATCTGAACGATCAATAAACTAAACCAAACAAACCAAATCATACTAAACCGACAAAATCATCCTTCATCCTCCTATTTTGATTCATGAAATGCGACCTAACCATTTCAAACAATATTTCACATTGCGTCAATACATGCCCATCTGCATATTCTCAGCATAGTGGGACTTATCTCATTCCAATGTTGCCCAGTTTTTCTACCTAAAACGAACCACATTTAAACTGCCAATCAGCTTTGCTAAATACAACAACACAAACGATCCGCACAAGGTCCATAGAATCCTGTTCATCGACAACATTCTCGTTCAGTAAGCTCTAGACTCCTTCGGCTCGAATGTCCCATACAATACAGTCGAGTATAAGATACAAAACCCCATATCAAGTATCTTTGCCCTCAAACTTCTTCCGATTATTTCGACGACGAAACATAAGCAAAATTCGAAACCTTTTCTCATTTCACATATTCAAATCTCGATACCTAGCAGAGATTCAAGATTCACAAGAGCAACATGTTACCCACAGTTGTTTATATGGCATCATATGTGCTTCTCGTGTCCATAAGGACATGCACACATTACACATGTTCCTTTTTTGTTTGTTCGGAGAGGGTGAACGACTGCCTGCCTGGCGACTGGTGCGAATGCAGTAGGGATGATGAGGTACATAGCCACAAATCATGATCGCATACATACAGGACTAGGTAGACTTCTCGCATTGTCTAGTCCTTCATTCAAGTTCATAAGTTACGCTCATATATACCTTCTAGTAGCCCATATGTGAAAGCCAAATACAAAATCAATATGTAGAGCCGAAAATACATACTCAAACCTCTATTGCTTCTGCAAGGAAAGAGAGTGATTTGAAGGAAGCGCTCGGATACGCCCATTTTTTCCTCCATATTCTCTGAAAGACTTTCCTTTTCCATATACTATATAGAAACGCTCCGCCCAACATTCTAGCTCACTTTTATGGAGAGGAAAACAGCCTTTTCAAATATGTCGGACTAGAGTTTCAGTATGCTTCTCGCTTACTCGGCTAGGGATAGAGAGGCTCCGGTCCAGGACATTCCGAAATTCACTACTCTCGTTGCCTTGCCGAAACTCGTCCATCCAGCTCTCGAAGCGGTTTAATTAAACTTTTCACACTTAGTTGTCCCCGAAAATTGGCTTCAAGTTGCGAACGAAGAAAGGAAATCACTGAACATCATATCGAATTGAAAACTTCTTGGCAAGTGAAGGCCATTTATCGAAGTTTTGTTTAACAAGCTTATGTGAAGTGCAGTTTCCTTTCTCGTAAAACCAATTTTCGATAATGCGGTGAGGATTATTGTTGGTGTAGATATTGACTAGCTTTTATTATTCAGTCTGCTGAAGAATATTCGATAAGTTTTGAAAACTGTCTTTGAGTTTTTGTTTATTTTATTTTCAGCAAGATTGTGATGTTATGATGGCGTTGCTTATGTAAGACTCTCGGCCAACTTTTATCGAAATGTTTTGATAGAGTATAGTTGCGGTGAGTAATTCAGTCTAACTGAAAAGAAATCACAATGGATAAAGTTTTGATTGGACTATGAACAAGATTTCGATTTGCTTAAAGTCGTTTGGAGAATAGAAATTGTGTTTCCGTATGCTACGAAATCGATGACACACGTGTTCATTATGGTTATTCGAAAAGAAATTGACAATGGTTTCTATTCTATTGATAAGTTGATTGTATTTCAAATAGCTACAACTACCTGTGATGTTATTGTTCACATACACTCAAAAAAAAAATATATCGCTGACAGATATAAAACGACGGAAATATAATATATCTCACATGAGTATGTGGGTGTATTTTGAAAGACATAATATATTCACGGCAGATATAATATAAATATTTATCGTATGTAAGCAGAAAAAAGCTCAGGGGATTGCTCTTTGAAGCGAGCGCTTAGCCATGGCGGTAAGGTGACACATATGGGAGAAGCCGATAACAACTATTCCATTATTCTTCTAAGTGCCACATTTATTTCTCATTTTCTAAAGCGCTAATGTTATTCTTAGTCGCTACTTAAGCTTTAATCTGGCACTTAATCAATGGAGCGCTGGTATTATGCCCAGTCGCTGACTGTTAAGACAACATAAGGCGAACAAATACAGCCATGGGCACGGCGGGATTCGAACCCGCGGGCAGTAGATCGCTGCTTCGGACTGACGCGTTAACGAGCTAAGCTACCGACCCTTTTGCAAGCTCAATCTCAAACTATAAACAAAAGATGCCCCATAATTAGAAACGAAAATAAACCATATATCTACGAAAAGCATATTACATTGTTCAGTGGTCATTTTATATCTGCCGCGTATATAATATACCAACTGTATGGATTTCATATCTTTTGCTACCAGAAAACAGAGAAACCCATATAGAACTTATACCCGTAGCGTGCATAATTATGATTGCTGTGTGCATATTTTGTGTACCCGAGTTATATTTTTTACCTGAAAGCCAAATTTTACTTAAAATGAGTATAACTCTGGATTTCCATATACTCATAATACCTTTTAAATCAATAGTTATACCTGTTGCTAGTATATATTATGTATCACACATAAATAGAACAAAAATATATTTGTATGAGCAATTTTTTGCCCACTACAGTTAATTATGGCTATTACGGATATTATTATTTTTGCTACACCTATAGCAGAGCGAATTTTTTTTTGTGTGTAGCTCGCAGCTACACTTTTTGATATCTATCATAGATAATCTTTGTTATTTGCTCGAAATTTCGGAATAATAGGAACATTCAAACGTATTTTTAACGTATTTTTAAAATTTCAAGAATAATTTCTAATGATTCTGTTTCAAACAACTTTAATACTTAAAATTTGCTTACATGTCGACTGGTGTTGTCGATCAGCCCAACATTGAACAATCAATACAAACCAGAAAGCAGTAAAATAATTTAAAATACGCAAAAGTAAATTGTCATGAGCATTTCTCAATTGATTTATTTGTTACTTTTTCCCTCCTTAATGATACTTGGACACTTCTAATATTGTACTGCCTGTGCATTGCCTGCGATTTCTTACACCAGGTGAAATCTCAGTTATGTGTAATATGATAAAACATATTTTAATAAAAAATCGATTTTTCCTTTAGAAGCTAGATACATTGAATTTTGTGACAAACATGACTGATAGACACTGAAGAAGAGGGCGGATTGCCCTCGAAATATCGATGTTTGTCACAAAATTCAATGTATCTAGCTTCTAAAGGAAAAATCGGTTTTTTATTAAAATATTTTTTTGAGCTAGGAAAAAATTGGTACACATTAAATACAATGATAAACCAACCTAGTGAAACTGGTCAGTAACAAAAATCATCAGATCTCTCAAATCTCAAAAAAATGCTCAAGGCATTGGCAAGATCTTAAACGGTGCACTGAAGAAGTTAAAATTAGAAGCCTTAATTTTAATATATTTAATGATCGTATTGCCGGATTTTCCATCAATTTAGAGAAAAACAATTGTTCTCACGATTCACAGCGCAAGTAAAAATGCTAGTAATACCTCGGTTCAAACTTTTTAAGTCATTTCCCATCTTTTGGAAAGGTTTTCGTCTTTTAGGAAAACTGTCTTTTTAAGTAAAAATAAATCATCTAACAAATCATCAAAAAGAAAAAACAATGCTATCTACAATTCATCAAATCACCAGTCAGCAGCTGGAATTTTTCAGTGCTCCTATTCAATTTTGACAATATTTATTATTTATGCGGCTAAGATTCCATCAAATCCCTTCAAAAACCTTGCAATATTCGTTTACGATGCCTGCGTTTATAGAATACTGAGTAAGAATAATTAGTCAGCCTTGGTGAGACGCCAGACAAAACGAACTTTAAAAACTGCCTTGTGGCACCTAAATTTATGCGTGCTACCGAATCTCTAATAACTCGCAAATCACAGCTGCGCTATTATGATAAAATCTTGGTTATAGGTGATATTCCATGCTATAACTTTATATAGTAAAAAGTAAAGTAATCCCACAACCCTCGTAGGGGTCTAGGAGTTAAAGCAAGCCGAGAGTTTGATCATAAATTTGCGATCAATCAGAATACGCGTGTGGAGTGATTAGTTCTACGACTCATTTTATTCATTTTATTCAGAGCTAGGTGAACTCAAAGCTTGAGGCGCGAACCCTCGTCCGAACCTGGATTCGAACCAGGGACACACAAGATGCCAGTGCTCCATCCACTAGGCTACTCAGTTTTATACTATTCTCCAGGTTATTATTTATTTACAAAAAACCAAGTGCGATGTATGGGATCAAAAAAGTAAATAAGCCCCACTACACTGAAAAAATTTCACATGGCGCCCAGAGCTGTGTAACATAGCGCATCATTTATGGTCCCATACGCTATGTACATAATACTGTGAGCTATGCGGTATGGCTCCCAGCGCCATAATTACATGGCGCAGAGATTATGACTCCACACGCTATATTACATAGTACCATAAGCCATGTAATATGGCTTCAGTTGTCTTACCGATTCGGATGAATTGAGGTAAGTGCTTTGTTTTGAAGTCGAGCTTCTATTTTACTGTAATAAAATAATTCTTTTCAATTTGTCATCTAACCCAAGGACATCCGGCAGGTTAGTTAAAGAATTAGCTTAAGCAAAAATCTAGCTGACAGCTTATTTCTTTCATAAGGTACGTTTGAAAAAAATCGATAAGTTCTGTTAGGGGAAAATAACGATTTTTTCTCGAGTAATGCTATATGCTAATATCATTGTTGTATTACATATCCAATTACTGGCCTCTGCGTTCTAGTTATCTTAAAATTTTCTTTTTTATCAAGTGGAAATATATTTCAAACCAGCATAACATTTTTTGTTCAAAAGTATTCAATACGTAATTTAAAATTTGTTTGATTTTTCCATAGAACTTGGTGATATTTATTTTATGAGCAGGATCATTAAGAGTATCATATTTTAAGAAATGCCTTTCTTCATCATATGCACTGAAAAAACACATAGCGCCAGATGCCATTATTTATAGACTTCTGGCGACATGTACATAGTCGATTTCGGGATTGTGATAACATATGGCGCCACACGCCATAGTACATGGCGAAAAGTACATAGGAGCAGGTGCTATGCGTATAGCCCTCCACGCCATGTACTATAGTCCTGCATGCCATTTACTATAGTCCTACGCGCCATGCACTATAGTCCTCCACGCCATGTACTATAGACCTCCACGCCATGTAGGATATAGTACATGGCGTGGAGGGCTATACGCATAGCGTTTGCTCCTATGTACTTTTCGCCATGTACTATGGCGTGTGGCGCTATATTTTATCACAATCTCAAAATCGACTATGTACATGGTTCCAGAAGCCTATAAACTATGGTCTGGCGCTATGTGTTTTTTCGGTGTACATTTTTCTTAACCTACTTGAGTAAATTAATTTTTATGCGTTATTAAATTTGAAGTGTTTGTGTAGAGTTGTGGATTGTATGTGGACAAATGTGTATTTATGTAAGTGTATTCACAAGACCATGGTTTTGCCAGTACTGACTTATGGACCCAAAACTTGGCTGCTCAGCAAAAGTCTTCCGGAGTACGCTATCTGCTTAGAAGCAGATATAATTTCAAAAATAAAGCTCGATTAACTCCGGTGGGCACGGCACCTAGCTCGTATGAGCAAAAAACAACCTGCTCGAAAAAGGCTTTGCGGTAGATTCTATGACAGACGACAGTCCGTGGAAGACCTTGTTTGCGCTGTAAAGATGGCGTTGACCAAGACGCTCGGAACTTAGTGATTTCTAACTGGATGGCATCGACGTGCGATAGGAACCGATGGAAAAATTTGTTGAAGGAGGCCAGGACCGTACTACTAAGTACTCATTATTGAAAAGGATTTACTTCACGATAGGCTATGTTTTCCGACATCTCCAAACTAATATAGCGATATATATTAACACACAGGAGCCAGTGAATACCTTTTCAAGCAAACTTATTGGAAACTAGACAAGTGGCTTCTATTACCTAATTCAATTTTAGTACACTGACGAATTACTGAGCAAATGTTGGTCATGATATTAAAATGAGCAAAGTGCTGCTGGATGTGGCCACAGCAGACATTTTATTCAGAGAGAATCGCCAGTAGCTTAACAGTGGCTAATTGCCTGTCAGCATCCGTTTCACGACAGAATCTAGGGTTCTGCTCCATTTATCTTTTTACAAACAATTCGTTAATCATCGCAAGTTATCAAAGGCTTAAAGAAAAAGTCATTTTAATTGCGATCCATATCGCATGCATAAGAAAAATGTCAATTCGATTCCTCAAGTCAGTCTCTTTAAGTTCATTGAGATACCATATATTTTTGGCGTGACCAAAAGAACCAATATTTTACAGACCTAATTTTGATTCTGAAGTTGTTTTGGAACGTTATTACATAGTTCTCAACTTTTCATGAGCTTAAGGTGCACGTTTTTCCTGAGGTAGACGTTTTTCAGGAGTTCGAGGTGCAGACAAAGGCAGCTGAAGGGCGAAGCATAAGGTAGTCCCATTATTTCAGATCGGGCTAGTCAAACTGCCAAAATAGTAAGAAGTTTAAATCGATTTAAATCAAACCATTCAGCAGGTATATTCAAAATCTGTGACTCGTTTCCGTAACTTACGAATAGAGAAGATCTCTACTCTAATTCTCTATTGGAAGTAATTTTGCCGTCACTCTCCATTTCTGCCTTTTTATTTCTGTTTGAAATTCGCACGTTCTATCCCTCCGTACACATTTCAACAAATGATTTGCAACGACACTGTACAGAAACTGCCAATATTAATTTGTGTGACATCATCGAATACAGATTTTTTCCACTCAAGTTGTAGAAACGCGCTACTGGACAGTATTTTCTCCCATGTATGCTAGTTTGTGGCAGCATCTGTAGGTGAAAGCAGTAAAATTTCCATATAATCGTTGAAAACATAAGTGTTTGATAAAGTGAATCCAGCAGAAATCAGAAATCAATGAATTCCATATTAACCTCGAAACCAAAAGATAGTAGTTTTATTTTGTTTGTTTAAACACGTTGAGTATGAAATTAATATTATAAGCTTGGAGCAATAGTAATAGGAATCTAACATGTTTATTTTTCTGACAACCACCTATCCACCAACTATCCCAAATTAATTATCTTTTTATCTGAAATATGTAAGTATAAATACGTGCCCACACTGGGCGCTTTTTTTGGTAGGATGAATTGCGTACGATTTGCTTTATTTATAATATGTTTATCATGTTTTTAGTATACAGAATACACATATTGTGAAAACTGAGCTAAAAGTATATAATTTTTGAAAGAATTATCATACTTATGAGCCCATCATATGCACTCAAAGTGCAGAAAAACATCTTTTGACGCTGAGCTATTTCAAATGAACAGAGAGTAATGCACTTCGCGCGAATATTTCTTTCTTTCTTATTTCATAGCAGTAGCAGTAAGTGTACACTCTGCTTTCATTTTGCTCTGCTCTTGTTCAGTTCAACGCTTTCCCATCTGCAAAATCACAAAACGGTTCTACCATAAATTACTAATTACTTCCCCAAAACCAAACCAAACTCATCACTGCTACCAAGACCCAGCCTGAAGATAACAAATCAGATTTCACAATGCACCACAACACTAAATTATCCCATAAAGATTCTCTCCAAAGTCGTAATTTATCCGGAGATTTTTCAATTTTTAACTGTCTTTCTCTCTTCATCAGCAACACGAATAACGGATGCAGATCACAGAAATTCAATTTACCACAGGATCCATTAGCATTAAAAGTACCTACTCGCAGTTCCTTACTAATTACAGTTTTCCATTGTGTCGCGCATCTTCTTTTGTCGAACAATCTTATCAGATCAATTTCGAAATTAATGGTCGCCAAACTTATCATAGCGCCGAGTGTCAATTTCCACGGCTTATCATAACCGTAGCCTGTGATGCCTGGTTTGAGTTGATTACACTTCTCTATGGCAGAGTAGCGTCTTTTGTGAATGATTCTCTATCTCCTCATCCCTGTAGTATTTAATGGGTAGCGAAGGCAAAATTGTGGATTCCTAATGAGTAAAAAGAACCTTGGAAAAAGTGTTCTTCGACTAGTTAACTTTTGTTTTTTTCGAACACAGGGGAATGAGAGGGAATCATTTTACTAGGGATGTGGTATAAGTTGGTGAATAAAAGTATTCTGATTTTGTTGGTGAATATTAATATTCTGATTCTGATAAATACTAACATAAAAATGTCAAATTTCGTTACCTCTCAATAAGTACACGCGTAACAGAGAAAGAACTGTTTCTGATACGACTATCTTTAAATTATCATTAAATGTCGCGTACAGCAGCCATTATTTTTCCTTCAAACCCATCTAGGTATAAATAAATTCTAATAGTTAAACATTTGACATTTTCACACCGTTAACACTGATGTCGTCTGTCAAACAAAATGCTAAATGCGATCATAACTTTTTCTACCTCAACTTATTCCTAAACTTTTCTACCCGATGCGACGGGTAAATGTGACATTGCGGCACGGTTCATGATAAAGTTTTGTTTGAAAATGTGACCGTAGAAAGTGTGATGGTGTTGAGGATTTTACATACAAAATGAGTAATTAAATTAAATGGTGCAGAAACAAGATTGCACGCTTAAACAATGCAGAAGACGGATTGTTTTTGTAATCCATTTCGCAGCTGGTGGCAGCAATAAATCTTTTGCATTGTTTCGTTTAGTTTGAAGAACCGCGTTTGAGTTTGAGGTGTAGTTGTGATTGTGGGGCATTTGTGACAAATAAACTTTTTAATAAGTATCAAATATAATGGTGAAAAGGTTCACTACACAAGCTATTGTTATTTAGCTTCGTTGAATGACATTTGCCAAAATTATTTTCATAGCAGTTATTGCTATGTTAGATAGAAGTCGAGACTGTGTACATAGCAAAAAAGCCCATAATGTATGGGAGTGTTTTTTTTTAGTTTAAAAGCACATGCTTGGTGGCAAAACCCCTGTTCTGCTCTCTGGTTCGCCCTATTGCCTAGTACTATACTCTTCGCGAAACGAATTCAACGGTCAAATCCCATACAAAAAGAGCTTTACAATTCGCCAGTAAAGCTCTTTTGTATGGGATTTGACCATTGAATTCGTTTCGCGAAGAGTATAGTACAAGGCATATCCTAGAATATGGGTGCTGGATATGGTCTCCATATTAAAAAGAGCACATAGATCGCATTGAGTCTATCCAAAAGAGATTTTTAATTTTTATTCTTAGTTCTTTCCGCTGGTCTGATCCTTTTCGCTTACCTCCTTATGAAAACCGCTTGCAATTATTGGCCATGGACACTCTTGAAACTCGACGTCAATATTTCAAAGCTCTATTCGCTGCGAAGTTACTCAATGGAAACGTGAACTCTGATGTAGCAAATAGATATTGGCCGAGGCCCAGCGAGCCGAAGTCAGACGAGGCCGCCAACATGTGGACGGCATTTGACAGCTCGTCTGAAATCGCTTTGACTCGTGCTCAAAATCCATTTCGATCGGATGTGGCACGAGCGCCGGCGAGTGCTGTCAAAGTCGCTCGTTAGGACCGTCCACACACTCGGGCTCGCCAGATCTCGCCTGGGCTCGGCCAATATCTATTTGGCACATGAGTGTTTGTTATCAAAATTGAGCTTTCGTGTTTGCTATAGGTGAACGTATACATCATAGCGCCTTATCCATCCCGTTTCATACGACCAACTATGGATTAAATGAACCAACCTGCGCAATAACCCGAAGCTTTAATTCAACGTATCAAATGTTCGACTTGAATCATACTGTTAAAATGTTCAAGTGCCGACTTGAACGACCGATTAATTGTTTTTAATAATTTTATAAATGTACATATTTTCTGAAGTGATCATTTCGTTGGTGAATTTGTCAATAAATAATTAAAATAAATAAAAATAAATAAATAAATACAAGGATTTGGTACGATTCAAATAAAGAGGGCCAAATTGATAATCTCACAGAAAGCAAAATAATAAACCTTGACAGGAAGCTCGAGGTTAAGATAAACTCAAAACCAAACTGGCAGGCAGTCACCGATGGCGGCGAAGACTTTATGTGCGCTAATGGATCAAAGACAAACACACAACGACCGAATGCACTAATTGGGCTTTTATTTCACGGAACCTTCATTAGTGGTATATACTGGCAGACGACATTACCGTATTTCAGTCACCGGTATAAATTAGACGCATTGCAATTGAATCCATTGGCGGAACATCAACCACATCATCTGACGATTTTGGTCGGCAACAGGGTAGCTATTCTTGCTCTCGCATCAAAAAGGCTGACGAGTTGGTAAGAAGAGGTTCAGGAGCTAGGAATAGTCTCTGTGCGCCGGTACTACGATCAGTTTCGGACACAGCAAACCAACTGATGCGGCTATATGGAGTAAACTATAGTTCGAATGGGATAACAAGATGGTCTCTAGGTTAGTCAAGAAATTATGATCATCACCCACTTCAAACAAGAGTAGGAACTGACTCGGGCTCAGCATAAACTGCTTGACAGAGACGGTTAATTTACTCACAGTGTACTTTACTGTATCTCATGCGAATAGATTAGGACTGGTAATCAGCAGTTTATGCCAGATAAGCAAAATGGAAGAGGACACCATTAAAAATACTGGGTGCCCATGTCCGACTTCAAATAAAAAACGTCCCAACATTTTAGTCGCCTATCACTTAGAACAGTTAGAAGCGGTGTGGAAGTTCAGAAGAGGGTCTGACAAGCAGGAAAAGGTGATGGCGGACCATCAACAGGGGCCCCGGGAGTAGGGTACCCTAGATATTGCCGTGAAGGACCCTCGTCCGCATAAGAGGAGCACACTGTAGTATGACCCCGACAGATGCTAATTTGCCACTTTGCTCTACGCGGCTGGGGTGGGTCATTGATAAATGGGGTGGACTTGCTCCCAGAAAAAAAAAACAAAAGGAGAAGCTACGTATATTTCGTCCGGCAAATGAGCATATACTAGCCGCAAACAAAAAGGGAAAAGAGGCTTTTGTCCGTAAAGGACCAGACGCAGCTCTCAGGCATGGGCTGTAAGCCAGACCCAGCCGAGACGTGACAAAGCACGTTGCTATCATTCTGAAAAAGGGGAACTGAAAACGTGAGAAAACTACTAAGGGGAAAATTGCCTCTATTTAGTTAGGCCCGAGGATGGGGCAGCCAGCCTTAGATTTCTGATGTTGGTGGGGCCAAGACCCCAGATGTTGCGACAAACTCGGCAGTGGGCACCAGCGTTAATCACAATACAACGATTTGCCGCAGTGGGCTGTGGCAAAACGCTGTCAAAAAATTAGAATGCACTGTTTTGTATGGTAATGCGCACAATGCCTGCGGCCGAATTTGCCAAATTTCTTCATCACCACTAGGTTCAATTAAGTCTACTTGAATTAGGTTGAATGGTCTGGTGGAATAGACAAGCGATGGCTGATTTGTATTGTGATAAGCCAACCTAATCCTCGTACAACAGGATTTAGCAATACAAAGGAAACAAAAATGAATTTGGTTGGTGCCTTGGTTGCATTGACAGCGACATTGTCGCTGCATTCTGGTTCACCAAATTCAACTGCGGCATTGTACATAGAAGCACGCCTCTTCTGCGGCAAAATCGTTGTATTGTGATTAACGCAATTGTGGGCATTACCATACAAAACAGTGCATTCTAATTTTTTGACAGCGGTTACAAAACGTTACAAAACGCTATAGACTCCCAGAGTACCGCAAGTCTTCGCTCTTGAAAACCAAAAACGTACGGTACTTTTTGGTTTACACTTTTTGGTTTACACACGCTATATTACATAGTGCCATAAGCCATGTAATATGGCTCATGGCACTCCAATTACAACTCGCAGCCATACTGAGTGAGGAGATGTATAAATTTCAGCAAGCTTCTTCAGTATAGGAGAGGATATGGTCTTTGATGTCATTTATCCCTCGGGAATTTCGTCGATAGAATTCCATCACCTGTTCTATCTGTTCTAACTGTTCTATCTCCAGATGCTCAGAACTGAGAAGGCTCGTGGCCTTTTGTTGGATGATCTTCAGATGCACTGAAAAAACACATAGCACCAGACGTCGTAATTTACAGACTTCTAGCGCCATGTACATAGTCGATTTGTGATAACACACGCTATAGTACAGAAGAACAGACGCTATGCTTATAGCCATCCACGACATATACTATAGTCCTCCACGCCATGTAATATAGTCCTCCACGCCATGTACTATAGCCCTCCACGCCATGTACTATAGCCCTCCACGCCATAGTACATGGCGTGGAGGGCTATGAGCATAGCGCCTGCTCCTATGTACTTTTCGCCATGTATTATGATGTGTGGCGCTATATTTTATCAAAATCCCGAAATCGACTATGTACATGACGCCAGAAGTCTATAAACTATAGCGTTTTGAAGTCTATAAACTATATGTTTTTTCAGTGCATTTTCGATAAATTTAAAAAAAATACTTTTCAATCCTGTGAAAGTTTTGGTGCAACTTTGTTCCGAAGAAGGGTATACTAAATAGAAGGGTATGTAAATGGCTCTAATTTAGTGTTTTCGTGTTAATAAATAGAAAAGACTCTGTTACCAAAGCCTCGGTACACAACTACTTTTAAACATTTCCCAACAGTGAAATAGTGCTTGCCTGCAACAGCGAGTAAAAACCCAATTTTTTCAAATATGTGCTCCTTTTGTTTAAAAACTATATGTTGCTCCTTTCCACCTAGACATACTTGATTTACCTTCAATACGATTTCTTCAATCATGAAATGCAATATAAATCGATAGCCAATTCAATTTTCTGGCTAGTAAAATTGACACTCAGCTTCAATTCACATTTTCCGTCCCCAATGGATGAAAATATTTCCCATGTATTATATCGCTGTCGCCCGAAATACACAGCTCCTCAGGAAAATGTGTCGAAATTCACTTATGGGTCATTTGCTTCATCACCCAGGCGAAATGGCAAAAGTGAAGAAATAAAAAAATATGAACCGAACGAAGAAAGAAGCCGTAATGCTTCTTATCTTTCTCGCCATAGATTGGCATGAATTTGAGGGTCAGACCTTTCAGTTTGACTTCATACTGGTCTGGTTATCGTCGAAATATGGAATCGCCCCAAGTGTCATGCTCAAAAATAAATTAATAGTAAAAAGAAGCCCCAATCCATATTTTATGCAAGTGAAAGACTGCCTCAGTCCTTCATCTAATAATCTTACATACTCCGTAATAAGAAAAGAGAGATGAGGAAACTATACCGACAGCATCTTAGGCAGGAGAAAATTTTATCACTTGAGCTATGGGGCTGTTCCCTTTTCCTAGACTCGTTATAACTGATCCAATTGTTGGCGTAGCTCGGGAAACAGCGCGTTTTCAGTAAGCCATATTTTTAATCTGGGATGATGACAATCATAAAAACAAATCGGCACAATAAAAGAGAGAAATCTGATTAGGTACCAACATTTTGAAAGTTGTGGGACAAGCGGGGAATGGTTGGAGTTGGCGCTCAATAACGTTGATCAAAGTAGTCTAAGAATAGTTAAAACGAAATTCGAGTTCCATTTCAAAGCTACTTGTTTCTGTTTTTTACTTAATTTAAGTCCGTGTTATTCATATAGTCATCACCATACCAAACTCTCACTAACGCATTTGCTTTGATTTACTGCTATTCTCTAAAATCAAAAGTTAAAATTTATTTAACTAACTAAAAATATTTTGCCACAATTGTCAACCAAATATTACATCCCCTATATTTTTCAGTTTTCTCATCAAATATGGGATCAAAAAACTATTCGTGGATGTGTAGATACTAAGAAAAGCAAATCTGCTCAATGCAGAAACGACTAGCTTGCCGTATGCATATGGGCACACGTATTGTCTGTACATGCTACTGGGTCGCTCTCAAAAGGGAAAGAAATATGTCGTCAAAGAAGGAAAAAGCCACAAAAACAGATTTTTCTATTTCCACGGTCGATGTCAAGTCACGGGAATCCTTTCGAAATGGTCGCCATACGAGGACTGGAGGGTAGCGATAAGGAATATTAGGCATGTGTTTGATTGTGTGTGCGCATAAGGAAATCCTCGACACCCGGACATAAAGCCGATTGTTGAAAATAATGCTATACACTCCGTACACTTGGCAAATATTCTCGGAAGGCAACATGGCATCATCACACCAGTCGCAAGGCTCGAAGTATGACTGGGAAATTGTGGGGCCATTATTCAAGCTTTAGAGAAGACGAGTTGACATTTTGTACAATCTGCTAGCTGAGTGAAATTTTTATAGTGTTTTGACTCTGGAGAGAAATATGCTGAACTTCGTGATGGAAAATTGGAGTGTGTCCTCAGCCAATTATCTTCACCATGATGAAAGTATTTAGCGTAGTGTACACCTTTGCCTGTGATTAAGCTTAAAGCCGAGCCAATGAACTCGTAATTGCAAGTCTCTAATTACACTTCTAAGCTGCAAAACCATCTGACATAGACTCTGGCGAGCAATAATACCTCGGCAAAATGGCACAGAGGTTTAATTATAATAAGTACGGCACTAAAACGAAATTATCTTAACATTATTCAGTTTCAGTGCAAGATGGCTTCAGCTTAAATAATTATGTCAGTTTAATGGTTTGCGCCCGAGCATACGCTCCAGGTAGCCAGATTTTAAACGTTAATTACTGAAATAATTATTCATTTTTATATTTAGTTTTCTAGAAACTCGAAATATTTCTATAGGAACCTGAAAATATCGCTGTATTCAAATCCGGCAAAAATATTTTCCGGGGATGAACTTAGATAGCACTCTTTTTATGAAAAACAGGATACGGATATTATTTAAAGCTATTAGAATATATCCTTTCAAATGCTCCAAATTTTTCATAACAGCCTTTGATGTAATGTTGTTAATGGCATATTTTTAATCATCTTCAATCTATAAGTTTTAGTAGTAATATTCTTTCGATTTTTGAACCACGCACAAGTTAACTTTTGAATCACGCATAAGGTTACTTCAAACTTTAGCCACTTAACCGAATCAGCTCGAAATAAACTCCCTTCCAATCATGCCTTGAAAATTCTGTTATTGCTTTCAATTTCGACCGCTACTTTCAGCTCGTCCCTAAGAATATAATCTGTAGTGTTTCTTGAATTCTCATTCACCCTATTTGCTCTTGTTTTTTGCTCTCCGCTTATTGTCCGACCATGTCACCCTTCTGCAAGGCCACACTCTATGCTACATAGTACGAGGCAAATAAGGACCATGGGCAAATGTCTAAAAAACGATGAAATGGTGTCATCCCTTGTACTAGCCAAGTATCATCAACACAGAATATAATCGACACTGTTTTGCAACAGAAAAAATAATCTGCCACAAATCCTTTATTTAATTTTCCGCGATACTGCACTTGTTAAAGTGGTTTATCAGATGATGCGATGATTTTTTCGTTGTTGTTTCTTATTGTGGTCGGTGACGGTGATTTTGGTCTTGTTAGCGCTTTCCTGCACATTTAACATAGTTCAATATTTTTTTTTTGCACCGGAACGTGTCAAGTGTATTTTTATGAAGTGGTCCATTTAGAGGAAGATTATAAATGATCATTTTTGAAAATATGGGATGAGAGAAAGGACTTCGATGGTATCAGAGAAGGATTAATTGTAACCAGTGTTGTGTTTCCCACAGAATACTATCACAGTTAAAAAAGGGCGAACTATTGTCTGTTGCCTTTTATGGTGCAGATATTCGTTCTTAAGCCAAACATATAAATAATTTTAGTAATTAACCGAATTTCTTAAGAGCTTTGCAGCTTGTCTGAATCATGGAATGTATCCAGGTCTAACCAAAGTTTGGGGCAGTATAGCTATGTTCTTTGTACCCTTATAATTTCAACACCAAACGACTTTGATAAAAACTATACACAAAATTTGAATTCTGAACTAAACACGTATATATACTATAATGACGTTTTGAAAAATTTCAACCCTATATAGACGCCAAGTGCCTAAAAAGAGGTAAAGAAAACACATAAAATTTTGAATTGCGATAACTTTCGACAGAATCATCAAATCATTTCGAAATTCGCAAGACACATCCATGCTTATAAGTAGACTGCGGATGTTTATGCACTTACGTATTTTGTAAATAAGGGAGCTAATAATTAGAAATGTAAATCAAATATTTGTTTCTTAATTGTTTTATTGTAACATATTAATATATGCATATTTTATGCAAAATATATGCAAAATATATGCAAAATATATGCAAGATATGCAAAATATATGCAAAATATGCAAAATATATGCAAAATATGCAAAATATACAAAATATATGCAAGACATGTAAAATATATGCAATTTGAAAAGTCTGCTAGACATTATGCTATTTTATTATAATTTGCATTGCAATATGTTACAACAGTCTTTTCCAGGTTAGGAAATGTAAATTTGTGACGTTTGTCAGATAATATTAATTTGTAAGCAGAGAACGATCGTTCGACGTCACAAGAAGTAATTGGAGCATATTTAAATTTGCTCAAATGGCATGCCTGAATCTCCTTTGGTTCTTCAACGGACACACCTTTCAAAATGTTGCTGACTTTTGTCATATCGTCAAGTCCTGGATTTCTTTTCAAAACTGCAACGACTTTTGCAGCAACTTTTTCTCCGCAAATTCCAGGTATGTTTTTCATATTTTTAATAATATCGTCCACATGCCCCATGGATTCTGTTGCAGGTAAGCCCACTGTTTCCAGTTTCTTCATACTGATTGGCAAAGTACCAAAATGTGCTTGGATAAATGCCAAATCTTGAGGAAGTTGCCTACTTTGCAATGCTTCCTGTGCTGTTTTAATTGACATTACATCCTTTGTATCGAAAGATTCAATTACCTGTTTTGAGCACAGGGATATACGAAAATGCTTTTTAAATAAAATAAAATTTATATTAATAATAAAAAAGTAATACCCCTTTGATACTCTCCAAATGCGTTGCATAGAACACAGCGGCCTCTATCCATGTCCCCCATTTGTTAACACTTTTTTGACAGATGATATCAATTTATCAACTAAAGGAAAGTGAAGACGCACTTCTTCTGCTACCCTATGCAATCCGTGAACTAAACAAGTTAGATGCAACATGTTATGCCTGTTTTACACATATGGCAAACGTTTTGTCGAGGAACTTGTGAAATTACTTCCCTCCATATCTTCGCATGTAAAAAAAACAGCCGAAAGTAAACAAGGGGACCATTTACACACTCGGCTCGCCAACATTTGCCATGTGTGTAAACCCGGCATTAGGAAAAAAAATTTTCAAATTGCTACCATCTTTTAACATGTATGCTGCTGCATCTGTTACAAGGAGTAACACTTTTTTTTCACCACCGTTTGGCCATAAGACCCGCATCGCCGAATTGACAAATCAAGAAATCGTTGCATGATTTGTTTGCTCGAGTTGTCCAGAAGCAAGTAAGTGGGGTTTTGTTGTTTCATCCTCACACAGTTTCCCAACTATTAAATTCGCTACATTACGACCGGTGTTATCTGTAGTCTCGTCGACAGATATCCAAACATAATTATCACCACTTTCATTTCGAATGTCCTGAATGGCCAAATTATAGCAATCTTGTAAATAATTCTTTCGTAATGTCGATTCATCTGGTATATTCTGCATCGTATATTTTTGAAGAAACTCTCTCCACACTTCATTGTCAAGGCTTCTCCAGGGAATGTTAACAGCGACCATTGCTCGACACATATCAATATAAAATGAATTCTTCTTTGTTGGATTTATTGCATCTTTTGAATTTATATTTGAAGCATTCGCAGCATTATCTTTGTCTTCAACATTATTTTTGTGCCCAACAGTATCTAAATGTTGACTCAATTGTGATTTTCTTTCACATCGAATCTTATTGTAAATAAAGAAATACACAGTATGTTGAATAAGTATTTTACGTAATTAATAATTATAATCAACTAAAAGGCAGTATTAAAAATATATCAACCTCCTTATTACAAGCTTGACAATATACGGTTTGTCCATCCTGATCGCCTGTGAAACAGTTTTTCTTCAGTTGGGCAAGCCAACTTTTCACTCTTGCACTTCTCGATTTGGTTATTTTTGGCATTGTCTTCACTTTGTATTATTAATGATCTGATCACTTCACTAACTACTTGATACACGGTTATGCAACGACTTGTAAATAATTCGAGAGAACTAAAAATCTGCAAAGATAGTGAAGTATAATTCGCTCAAAATTAACCGTGCAATCGAGCTGCTATGGAATTCTCGATAAGTGAACAAATACAGAAATTTGGTTTGTTCCAGGAAACAGCACCGCCAATTTCATTTAATTGGCTTTAAGATTGCTCTACGACAAGAAATGTTATGCAGGGCAACAGAGAGTTTGTGCATATTTAATTTATGCAAAATATATGCAAAATATATGCAAAATATGCAAAATATGCAAAATGTATGCAATATGCAAAATATGCAAAATAAATAATACATTTTAAGAATCGTTTAATGATAAAACAAATTCCTATTTCAGTCCCACTACTTTATCTTTCTTTATTAAAAATATGCATATGCATAAACATCTGCAGTCTACTTATAAGGTATGGACAAATAGTTTTTGATTAATGTTCTTACAGACCTGTAAAAATAAATAAAAATGAATAAATCAAAATCATGTAAAAATAAATAAATCAAAATCATCGGTGTCTCAAAATCGTCATTAACTAAAATAACATAAATTAATGATCTTTAATATTACGCTATTATTAAATGTCGTTACGACCGCGAAATACGAATCGCGGCATTTTTTTGTCTCCCCTGATAAATCACTTTTTTTCAGGTAAATGTTCATTTTTCTCGAAAACGGCTGAACCAATCGACCCAGGATTTTTTCTGGATATAAAGTGGCGATATGAGATCATTTATGGCGGACAGTTTTTAAATATATTACGTACTTAACCTGGAAAAAAATTCTGAAGTTGAAAGTTCATTTTCAAGTTGTTTTATAATAAAAACTATTAACTTTAGAACAATTCCCTCTGCCCTAAATGTTGAGTTTACATTGGTAAAGATACTGTCGAAATTTCTACAAAATCGGATCAGTAGTTTGTAAGAAAAAGGTACAAATGCACAGGGTGTATTCCCCTTCAGTAACCACTCCCCTTCAGTGCTAGCAAAAGGTTGCGACCACCATGCATTTTTCCCAACAGAAGCCATCATTCAATTTGTAAATCATAGACATCTTGCAATAACAATAAAAAAACAATTTTCCAAGTTTTGCTAAATTTTCGGAAAATTATCTTCCGATGCAGTCATCGGTTACACACAAAATTCGCATGGAAGGTTCAGTTGTCAGCACTGAATAATTTCATCATTTTTCATCAATTTTCATATACAAACATGCTATAATCAAAAAAAGTAAGAGCAGCAACCCTGAAAACAGATTGTAATTTGAACTTTTGATTTCTACATCTTTAATGTACAGTAGCGAGCACAGAAACGGCATCACTTTAAATTTTAATAAAACGGTAGCAATTCAGATAATTATGGATGCATGTGATGCAGGCAGGTCAGTATTTTAGTCGCTATTGGTCATTAATCAGTCCGCGTGGGAGGACGTTGTGTGAGCATTTTAAAAAAGTGCACGTGTTTATTCAGTAGTGTAAAGAAGAAAAGTCGAATATACTGGTTCTCTCTACACTGAAAAAAATCCACATGGCGCCCAGAGCCATGTAACATAGCGCATTATTTATGCCGCCATACGCTATGTACATAGTACTCTGAGCTATGCAATATGGCTCCCAACGCCATAATGTCAGAATCTACATAGCGCGTGGTCCTATGTAACATGGCGCAGCATTTATGGTCCCACACGCTATGTACATAGTGCCCTGAGCTATGCGGTATGGCGCCCAGCGCCATAATTACATGGCACAGAAATTATGGCCCCACACGCTCATAGTGCCATGAGCCATGTAATATGGCTCACGGCACTCCAATTATAACTCGCAGCCATGCTGTGTAAGGGAACGTATAAATGTCAGCAAGTGACATTAGATCTTGTGTATACATAATTGACTCATTTTGAACTGAAGTACTGGCTGCGATATTTTCGATACTTGGACCGGTGAATTTTCACACTGGAGCATTCAATAGTATGTTGACTCGAATTTATCGAATTTATGTTTGGTGGAATTTATATTTGGTGCACTGAAAAAACACATAGCGCCAGACGCCATAGTTTATAGATTTCTGGCGCCATGTACATAGTCGACTTCAGTCGATTTGTGATAAATTATAGCGCCACACGCCATTGTACATAGGAGCAGACGCTATGCTTATAGCCCTCCACGCCATGTACTATAGTCCTCCACGCCATATACTATAATCCTCCACGCCATGTACTATAGTCCTCCACGCCATGTACTATAGTCCTCCATGCCATGTAATATAGTCCTCAAAGCCATATACATGGCGTGGAGGACTATAGTACATGGCGTGGAGGGCTATAAGCATAGCGTCTGCTCCTATGTACTTTTCGCCTTGTATTATGGCGTGTGGCGCCATATTTTATCACTATCCCTAAATCGACTATGTACATGGCGCCAGAAGTCTATAAATTATGGCGCCTGGCGCCATGTGTTTTTTCAGTGTAATGCCTAGTACTATACTCTTCGCGAAACGAATTCAACGGTCAAATCCCATACAAAAAGAGCTTTTCAATTCGTCAGTAAAGCTCTTTTGTATGGGATTTGACCGTTGAATTCGTTTCGCGAAGAGTATAGTACTAGGCATAAGGAGGGATTGAGTTCCAGGCAGTGCTGTGAGGTTTCGATCATATTCTTCGAATATGATCGTTTTTCCCACAGTGCATGATGAGAATTCCCACGATTTTTACCACGGAAAATGTGTGAGCTATTTGTCACAGTTTTGAATTTATTTACCAAAATCGCGCTAATGCCAAGACTTATAAGAAAAAAAACCGCAGGTTCATATTTTTTATATACATATATCTTTGTTTCATAACTGTGAAAAAAACATATATTTATTTAAGGAAAAACCCATTTCATTATAACTCAATATAAAATGCGTTGAAAGAATGTATGAATCTTTAAAATATGACTTTGCAATTCGGAGGTGAAATTTCCCAGCCGGGAAACATCAATCTAAATTCTACCAAATATTCTCGTAATATGAATAATGGGGTGGTATCTGCAACTACAAACATATATTTTCTGATGTTCAGAAAAATATTTTAATAATTGGTATTTGAGAGGAACAAATTTTATGATTTTTGGACTGGTTTGTTTTAATTTTCCCGCATCCGCGTATTATTTTATAAATTACCATTAGTATCACAAGAAAATATTTTCGATTAAAACATTTTTTGTGCATGCAAAGTAATAATATAATAAAGTTGTATGCAAATGTTACTAGACTGGTAGACACTGAAGAAGAGGCCGAATTATCCTTGAAATATCAGTATCTCTCAAGGAATTGAAATATATCTAGTTTCTAAAGGAAGAAAATTAAATTTAAAATTTAGTCTTAATTCGATTTTTAGTGCCGTGAGTTAATTTTTTTTCTAGAAAATGGCTAATCCGATGGCTTGAGAACCGATTCTAGTTCATTTCATCCCAGTTTTAACTGAAATGCAAGGATACACAAGAAAATGTCAATTTCGTCCGGATAGTTTAAATTATTTCTTAAATATATTTGGTGAAAATTTTACGAAAGAATTTTATTTCATTCGACCCATTTCTCCCACGATTTTGCTCCACGATCAGCACTTTTTATCTTTTCCCTTTTTCAAGTGTTAGAAGTCAAAAATTCCCGTAAAATTCCTACAAACTCACAGCACTGGTTCCAGCCAAATTTCATATAGTGTAGGGTGTAGTCATTCAAGTGTTGTATGGTGGCTAATTGGCCAATATAGAAAAGGGACTGGACGCCCGCGAAAGACTGCTGCTTCTCAAGATCGCTTGATTATTTGGGGAAGCTTGAGAAATGCTTTTGCTACATCAGTACATCTGACAACAGAGGCAAGGGGCACCGTTAATATTAATCTAGCTGTGCACATGATGTGCCGAAGGTTACGTCAGGCTTCTTCTCATACAAAGAATTGGGCCAAAAATCATAAAATTTGGAAAGTTGAATACTGGCGCAAAGTTCTTTAGTCGGATGAATGCAAGTTCTGCATCTCTGGGTTCTACGGAAAACAGTTTGCTACGCGTAAACAGGGGAAAAAAATTTAGCAACGCTGGGTTTTTCCGACAATGAGGATATTTCCAGGTCAGATGGTGTCGGACTGTTACCATCGACTAGTGATGGGCTCAAAAACACCAAACAGCTTGCAAAAAAAACGTTTGGCTGCAAAAAACGGACGAACAGTTTTTTCCAAATAGTTACAAACAGTTTTTTCTAAAACGAACATTTTATCTAAAACGAACAGCATTTCTAAAACAAACCGTTATTCTTAAACGAACCGTTTTTCTACAACGAATAGTTTTTCTAGAACCAATAGATGTTCAGAGGCAAAGCATGAAATAAATAACCCTATATAATGCGAGGTTGTCAGACTTATTAGGTGCGTATTTTCGCATCTCGATCAAATAAAATATAAACCCATGTCTACACTCAACTCTACATATGAAAGCTCAGGCCAATAATGTAAAAATTTTCTTACCTAAATTTATATTCTTGACTGTGCTGATTCAATTTTTCTAGCTTCCAAAACTAAATATTTTTATTTAATGATCTTTTTTTCTTATAAATCCACATATATTTCGATTTCTTCATGTTAATAATTGTTAGGAAATTGAAATATACTTATCTAGCTTCTAGAGAAAAAAATTGGTTGTTAATACATTTATTTTACATTCGTTTCGTTGAAATTTCACTGTTTTGTGTTAAGAAGAAGTCTTTTTTTCTGTAAATTATATCTTCACGTCTTATCTTTTGTTCATTCCAACTGTAAAATGTTCATTTTAACTGATCTTGTTTTATATTTAAAGTCGCTCTTAGTTTACTGATGTCGCAATCACCTTTTTAATAAAATGCATATAATTCAATTTAGTTTATGCAGCAAACTCTTGGTTTCTTTGTTTACTTAATTTTAAAAGTGTAAAAAATGTAAACACCTAGTGTATATGCTTAAATTTTTATCTTATTTTTTTATTGTAATTTGCTACGTTGGATTTTTCATTTCAGACATGGCACTACTGCGATGGGAGCTTTGACATTGAGATAATACACTTAATCCAAAATGTTCTATTGTCTTTACAACCACTTTTTCTAGAACCGCTTTATTGGTGGGTAAGTACTATTGTTGCATATACGAGGGTTGATCCAAAAGTAATGATAATCAATATAAACCAGGGTGATCAAACTTAAAAAATATATTTATTTCCAGTCCTAGTCCATAGTTTTTCCAAACCCAGGATACCCTTAGAAAATTTTTTTGTCTATACTCTCTCAAAACGTCCCAACAGCTATCAACTTCAAAATTCTTGCCCCGAAGGTGTTCCTTCACCAGAGGAAAGAGGTAGAAGTCACTGAGAGCTATATCTGGCGAATAGGGTAAATGTTCAAGCAGTTCGAATCCTGTTTCTTGAATTGCAGCCATCGCTACTGTAGCATTGTGAACCGGTGCGTTGTCTTGATGAAAAAGCACTCCGGCTCGCATTATGACGCGTCTTTTTTCCCCAATAGCCTCCCGCAATCTTCTTATTTGGTCTGCGTAGTAAGAGCCTGATATAGTAGCTTCCTTTTCCAAATATTCCACCATATTATTTCCTTCAGCGTCCTAATGCATAACTTTCCCTGCCGAACTCGACACATTAAATTTCTTCGGCATCGGTGAAGAGAGTCGCTTCTAGGTAATGGTAAAATGGTGGATCCAGGTGTCGTCTAGGGCTACAAAATCTGAAAAAAACTTCTCCTGATCTGCCTGGAATTTTTCGAGATTCATCCTCGAAATGTCGACTTGTTTCTCCTTTTGCTCGTCGGTTAACATTGTCAGCACCGAACGCGCAGAGTCCTTCTTCATATACGAGATCCCTGTGAGCTCAGCTACATGCCTGATGGTCACCCTTCGATCTGCCAACACGACATCTTCGACTTTTTTCACGTTGTCGTCAGTGAGGGACGTGGATGGACGTCCTTCTCGGTATTCATCTTCAGTGGATATTTTTCGCAGCTTAAACTCATTGGCCCAGTGGTGTAATATGGTGGAATTTTATGCGAACTAGAAATAGTCGATTAGCACTACTTTTGGATCAGCACTCGTACGTAGTTAGGTGGGTTATTGAAGAATAACTTATACAGAACTTCAAAGTTTTGAAGATACTTGATGTTAACTGTTTCGAACTAAATCATATACATTTTCAGCTCTAGTGTTAGTCAATAAAAGTTTTGTTTGTTGAATAAACAAGCAAAAAAGTAAAGCACAATCTTCTCATTTCCCCAAGCTACATGTGTATACGAGTATATAATCATATAAATACCACGACCCTTTGGTTACGAAAATAAATCAAAATTCCGGTTGAAGGAAATCCTATTTAATTAGTTTCCGGGTGTTATTTCGACCACGAAATTCAATCATTCTAACGATCCGTGCAGTTTCTAGGAGACACCAGCAAAAACACTCAAATCGGATGGACAATGATTAATCTCCTTTCAATTGACCCGACAATCTCATGTGCTTCTCCATCAGGAATAACAAATAACTTTTCGTGTCCTTAACGATTTTCTGATTGGTTTCCTTTTCTCTCTTGATTCGTTCCGTTGACATCCCCATCGGCATTTCTCAAAGATATACGAACCGGATCAATAGCTTCATCGCAACGGTTGGATACCATATGCACATATGTCCACCACCAAGATGAAAAAGGAGCAGTTAGCGGGGGGGCTTCGAAATATTTCAAATTATCATACTTGATGGTACCCACACAAACTTTTTTCCTGTTACCGGATGTGAGAACTTGAAAAGATCAAACAATGCCAGAAATAAAGGTCAACGAATACGCTTTATGGTTTTCAACGTAACATGATAAAGCTATCGAAGGAAAGTCCAAATTTATTATTCTGATTATTAACACTTTGGTCACCATCCTCTCGGCAGCAACATATCTCAATTGACAGTGTCAATGTTTGAATGGCACGTGTCCATATTTAGTGCTAACCTGATAACCACCAACTGGTAATAAATTAATGGGCAACACGTGGCGGGCGTTGGAACTGGTAAATATGTGATGAAAGTTCGCTTAAAACAGTTTGACATTAGGGTTGGGGATGTTCAAGTGAAATCACAAAGCAATTGAGGAGGATTAGATGAGTCGGGAAATAAGCTATCAAATACTGACAAATAGAAAAATATTTGGGATAGTTTTGCAAATAATCCGATTATTGTTATTACAAGACGAAATTATTCGTATTGTGTCTACGGCGTCATCAGATAAACCGTTCTTGTAGTGAAATAAAAAAATTGAAGTTTGACTTGAGGCCCTTCAGGACTGCGACAGTAATGTAAATAAAATGTAGGCAAATTAAGAAGGTCGCATGCCCTTTCACTATGCATAGGTACACCGATGTCATCGATCAAACAAGCCATTAAGTAAAAATACCTCGAGGACGCTAAGAAGTCCTGAGCCGATGAATCATCCTGTGCAATGAGAAGATAATCCTGGATCACTATGGATGCACATTTTGCCAGGCAGTTATGCTTAATTCGTAGTGCTTTGCGTTGCGATTTGTGCATTCTTATGGGCCACTTCCCCATAGAACGGTACGACTTTTGCCGTAGAGAACGAAGAGGAATCTGTTCTCCATCTCTTGTTCAAGTGTCCGAGCTTTGTCGAGGAGAAGAGTGGCGGCATTTGGTGCACCCGTCCTCTCAAATTTGACAGACACTCATTGCTTAACTCAAGGGATTAGTGATGGGCGTTTCTGTTGTTTTCAGAAAACGAAAACGAACTGTTTTTTTCCAAAAACTACTGTTTTTTGAAACTTTTTGAAAACTTTTTTCACTCGACCAGCAGCAGATTGATACTGGGTGTTACCATTAGTGATGGGCGTTTCTGTTTTTTTTTCAGAAAACGAAAACTATTTGAAAAAAAACAGTTTGAAAAAAACAGTTTGAAAAAAACAGTTTTTTTCAAACTGTTTTTTTCCAAATAGCTTTCGTTTCCTGAAAACAACAGAAACGCCCATCACTAATGGTAACACCCAGTATCAATCTGCTGCTGGTCGAGTGAAAAAAGTTTTCAAAAAGTTTCAAAAAACAGTTGTTTTTGGAAAAAAAAAACAGTTCGTTTTCGTTTTCTGAAAACCACAGAAACGCCCATCACTACAAGGGATAGTGCGGTTTATCAAAGTGAAGTAGAGATCTTAAATATAAATCTCACGATAAAACTTTAGTTATACACCGCTGAATTTAGTATATTTTTGCAGTTGTCTTTTCTACTACGGCATCATCTGATAATATGACCTTCGGCAAATCGACACAAGTATTTTTACTCAAAGAGTTAAAGAAAAATATTCGTAAAAATTAATTTATACTTTGACAATTGTTCTTTTCAAATAGCTTTGTTACGTTCGTAAAGCTTCAAGGTAGAAGATTCAGATTTTATTGTTGAAAATATGAAATCAGATTGCGGAACCAAGTGTACGAACTATAAAATTTTGAAGATAGGAAGGAATGCATCAAGCACAAATTATTTGTTCAGCTTATCGGAACCGAATAGTTGAAAAATATAATCGTCACATGCAGGGGCGGATTTGGCCATTTCGCCGCCCTAGGCCTCAGAAATATTTGCCGCCCTTTTCGTGAATTATATTATATGTAACAATGCGCGATTTTTTTTTTCGATTCTGTAGAATACTTCGCTGTTTTTCGTTGCGCCCGAGCTCACAAAAAAAGGAATATCAGAGCAAAACCGGCACCGGTTCGTTCGTAAAAATTCCCTATTATTGCGCCCTTGCCACACAATTAATTATTAAAATACAAACACGGTAAAGAACCTAAAAGTACCTACAAAAAAAAAAGAATCCAAAAATACCAATTTTTAACAGTCCAAAACCGTATTACACCTATGGATCGCATATAATTCTAACGTCTTCGCTAAAATTTTTATAAGTACGTTTACTATTCCGTTCAAAGTTTGCTTTTGCACTTGACTAGAGATCAACTATGAACTCGACTATTGTAAATTAATGTTCGATATGTTATTAGTTAAAGATAAACCCGAAAAATTTTGACCAATGTTCTATATTTTGACCTATATTCTAAATTTTTTTATAGAAATTAATTTCAGCAATGAAGTACAATTTTAAAACACGTCAAAAATATAGAGATTCGCATGCAGTTGATATACCCTGTACCATAAAAATTAATAGAAAATTCTCTAAAAAATCAATGCACGCAAATATTTATCTCTGATAAGCTTTTTCTAAATTGAAGAGGTATTATTTGGGCTCTTTTTAGGATCTTTTTAGGTCTTTTTAAGCTTTTTTAAGGTATTTTCAGATACTTTCTAGGTACTTATTAGGTATTTTTGAGTGTCTTTGGTCCTTTACCGTGATCATATTTCGATATTTATTATAAGTCAAACTTTAAATGTCCGAAAAAAATCATTAGAGGTGAATTTTCGCGTGCATTGATTTTTTTAGAGAATTCGGTTGATTTGAGGTATTAGGCTCATTCGACTCAGATATATGTACATATATGACAGAAAACAAACTGCCACCCAAAAAGAAAATCGAAAAGGGGCCGCTCCAAAAAAAATCGAAAATTTGCCGCCCTCGAAATTTGCCGCCCTAGGCCCGGGCCTATTGGGCCTAGTGGTAAATCCGCCCCTGGTCACATGCCACAAAATCTTTTAAAGTGCACATATATTAACATGCGTAACTTCTATCACATTGCAAAGCTTCTTAAATCCCATTTTTGTATTAGTATCTTAGTCCTGCACATCACCACAAACCTTTATGATTTCTCATATTTACCTTCATCATCACCAATAAATTTTCCAATTACACCTAAAGAAGTATTTATATCCAACTCTTGACCCTTTTTGTTATATTTCTCCAATATTTCATCACAGCATCCGGTTGCTCGTATTCTTCAGTAGTCTACTTAGCTATCCCCTTCAACGTAACAGATAAGTACTTATCATGTTTTCACATCTCATTCTCTCATTGATTCAACCTGGCTGAAATGGGACATAAATGATATCAGCTTTGCTGAAATTATCATGGTGCATGGGCAGGAACAATAATACCGTGAAAGATATATACCTAGCCCACAAAATGGAAATCGGCTTATGTCTCGAAAAGCGACAGGAACAGCAAACAATCATGAATTAAATCTTCCACTTCTTGTGCATCGTCCATTTTGCATGTAACCGCAATTATTAACCGCAGTAACCAATGGGAAATGTAAGGAAATAATGCGGTAATAAAAGCGAAAGATGTAAATATTGATCAATGTCGGTTTAATTAAATTAAATGTGCGAAATTATCAAAATATAACGAGATAGCAATTTTTTCGAATGATAAATGCATTTAAAAAATAATTGTAAATCCATAAAATATTTTTAAACATTCGACGACACCTTACTTTCAAATTTGAAAACAATCTATAGAAGTTAGATTGAGTATTTTTCCCAATGGATTGAAAATTTACTTCTGGTAGGAGCTGTGTATATCTGCGAACAGAAAATGAATGTTTGTCTATTTTTAATCTGGGATTAATCTGATAACAATGTTGATTAATAGTCCACAGGATGGAGGAGTAGCTTAAAAACTTCATCCCTTTTATTGAATATTATCACTGTAGAATTTCCGAGCAGTATTCTTCTGCAGCCTTTTAAAACCATCGAATATTTTTTTTTAACATTGCCGTAGATACCAGGATACCAGGGTCTGAAGCATAAATCAAATTGGCTCTCTACAATCATATTGAATTGATATAGGAATAATAAATATGTGCATAAACGTGCAGATCAAACTATTCTTTCGTTTTGGCTACCATGTCATATAAAAACATACGAAGTGTAATAAAAGCTATTTTTAGTCGGAAGAAATGTCTTGTTTTATCATCGAATACCACTTCTTGTGCATCTTCTTCCACCGATGTCTACATTTCATTGTAAACATATCCAAAAGAAACAACAACTCCTTTATGTTATAAACTCTTTTTTTATATTTTAAACATACCAATAGGAATGTATATTTTCATAAGAACATTCATTTCAATAAATTTCGTAATATTCGTTTTAAATATTCAGAGTGTCTAAACCAAGTATTAAATAATATTCTATATTGAACTAAAATATGATAAAATTTAGTACCCAATCCAAATATAAAAGAAATTTCCCGCTAATGGTCCGTACAGTTAGATAATACTGTTACAAGGAAATTTCGTCGATCCATTTTTAAGCGCAAACCCAGTTACCACTAAAAGAATGTAGGAAGAATTTGATTTTAAGCATAATATTTAAGATTTAAGTACATTCAATTAAAGTTGACGTTGGCGACGAACTTTGGCTAGAGAGACTCTATAAATCGCAGCCAGATTCACCATACACTTGAAAAACTCAGCGACTACTTGGAACTCTGGCCGTTCCATTGAAATACTATATTATTTCTTCAGGTCCGGAATCACATCGGGATCAATTGTAGACAGATTACTTGAGGTATTCATTGAACTGGCCGATTCGTCACATCCACCGTTTGATTTAATTGAGTTATCAGTCATTGGTAGCGGTTTAGCCACACCAATACGAACGATACCTTTAGGTGCTCCTTTCAGAGCCTGCACAGCTTGGTCTAGAGATGCGTTCTCCAAATTTATATTGTTGACGAAAAGCAGTCTATCGCCTGGTATCAGCCGACCGTCCAACTGAGCGACTCCACCAGGAACCAAAGAACGAATCACGATCAGAGTATCGTTTGGATCAAGAGGATCTTGATAGTCCAGAATTGAGAATCCTAGACCGCGCTCGCCTTTCACCAGTTCAATGATTTGTGGCTCCGAGCTCCACATAGCCAAGCCTGTTAATGGTTCTAATGATCGCGATTTAAGCTTTGAAAATGCATCGTCGGCAGCGCTTCCAGTTGTAGCCAAGCTGCCATCAGATTTGGCTTTCACTAAACGATCCGATGCCGGCAGTAAATTTTCGAGATGCTGTGAGCCACCGAAGCCCATTTTCTTGGATAACGACTCCTCATTGAACGGAATAAGTTCGGTTTTTCCGCGACCACACACCATTCGCACGTCCTGAGGCAACTCTTTTAAAATCGCAACCACCTCGAGATGGTTCATCCCTAATAGCCGCTGACCATTTACTTCCAAAAGTTCGTCACCAGATTTCAGCAAACCGTTTTGTCCCACGGGCCCCTCCGGTAGAATCGATCTAATGTAGTGATGTGGTCGCACTTCTCGACCTCCTTCCACATCTACAGTCCCCTCTAGTGAAATCCCTAAACCACTCGAAGCTGCAAACTTCTTAATCTGTGCAACGATTATCTTCATTTCTGGACCAACTATTTGCTTCCATTTTCGCACAACCGAAACCTCCATTTCCTTAGTCAGTTCAGGCTCAATGTAATATTTATGTTTACTAATTATTGCTGTATTCTTTGCATGGTGGACCACTTCGTCTACGGACATGTCCATTTTCGATTCTGGCAGAGAAAGCGAGCTATCCGCCGACACTTTTGTGTTTTCCAAAGAATCTCGGGCATTCACAAGTTTCTTTCCACTGCCGAAAGAACTAAGGTTTGGCTCGTCGACTCTCTTCCGGTCGATAGTAGTCGCTAGTTGCATAGTCGACTCACTGCTCTCGTCTGGAGACTGGATTTTAGCAGTTCCGATAGCAGGCCTCAGCTGAGTGTTAGCAATAGGTGGCGGAGGAAGGCTTCGGGCCGGTGTTGTATTTCCACTCGAGAGCTTAGCCTCATTTGCGGCTATGGCTTGTTGCAGTTGTTCATATTTCGGACCACGAAGGTCACGCTCTAGCACAAGCCTCACCACATTCCCACTGTTCTTCAGAATCTCCACAGCCTGGTGGTTGGAAAAACCTTGAAGCGATTGGCCATTCACTTCAATAATTCTATCATTCACACGAATACGACCGCTCAAATCGGCAGCACTTCCTGGAGAAATGCTTTTCACGAAAATTCCAGACAACTCTTCTTTTTCGCAAATATAACCGGCAATAGTGATGCCCAGTCCATTCGCATCCTTGATCAATTCCACCTGGAATTTCTCAGTCTCTGGCAAGTCTAATTCATCAAAGTCGGTAGGAGCTGCAAGCGGAGGCCGATTTGCAATTGAATCTTTCTCGCCAAACATAAACCGCTTCTCTGGCACCTGCTGAGGTGTGGAGGGAGTTGACAGATTCCCGAAAATTTCGGGATATCCAGCTGCAATTAGATATCGTTCTAGTTCATTCGGATCCAACAGGAGGCGGGAAGGAACAATCGCACATCCGCTTTCTAGTTCGTACTTTGGCTTTACATGTTCAGCAGGTCGTGCGACGACTAATCGTACATGTGTTCCGGATTGCCGCAGAACAGATGCAACTTGTTCAGATACCATATCGTGCAGGTTCACATCGCCTATTTGCAAAATATGGTCTCCACTTTGCAATCGACCATCGCGATCGGCAACTCCGCCAGCCAAGATCGTTTTCACTATGACACCGGAAGAACGAGCGCCGATAATTCCGAAACCAAGGCCAGTGCCATCGTTTATGAGATCAATGGCCTGAATCTGCGCCCATTCTGAAGATAGCAGATCAGTTCCGTGTTTAGATGAATCACTCACCACAGATTGAGGTCTTTCTTCGTCTACAGTGCGAGTCAAATCAGAATATGCTCGGGGCTTCTTAAGAAACATTCCGTGGTCTTCAGCAAGCGAGTGATCTGAAGAAGAAAAAGAATTAAAATTAAGTTGTCGCATGAGGCAATCGTTTCCTATTACTACCTGTCGGCACATTGCCCAGATAACTATTACTTGCCGGACTATTTGGACTTCGAGGCGACAGCTGGGCGGACGGCACCCGTTGCTCATCCGGATATTCAGTTTCGTACAAGTCAGCAGCGCTCGGGCCGTTAAGCACCAGATTCCCCGACACGTCGATATCAAAATCATTTGGCAACATCGACGGATGCTGTACTAGCTGAGCATTTAGATCGCTCAAAGAATCTTGCACTTTAACAATGGTGCGAAAGACAGGATCCTGCAGAATATCCAGAATTGTTTTCAAGCTATCCGCTGTGCCCATTTGCAATTTCGGGTCGTCTGAATCATCGATAGTCTTCTTAATCGCTTCGATCTGCTGTAAAGCACTCGAAATATCTCCACTTAAATGCATTTTCAAGTTAATAACTTTTTTCCGATTTGCACAAGTGACGAAGAGCGGAAACACCCTTTTTCGCAATGAACCTAGTAAAGTTAATCAAATTAAGAACTTCGTCTCTCGACCTTTTACGGCCAGCTATTCACGATGCCGGGCACTATAATTCTTCAAGCTTGTCACAATTAGATTGAAGAAAACAGTTTACATTTTATTTCACTCTTTTACGAATGCAAATGAAAACGACGTCGTCGTAATGAATCGATTAACAATTGACTCAATTGTGTTTCTGCTGTCGAGCTGGTCAAGATTCAGAGATTCAGTGGATTCAGTAAAATTTCTGACAGATTTTACGTCAATAACATTCCATGGAATGGAATGCTGGAGTGTTCATGGATGTGAAAGCGCTGGTGGTTTGTTGAAAATGGTGAAACTTAAGGGATGTGGTGAAAATTAAGGGCGGGTAAGTTCAAGTTAAATTAAAGCAATAGATAAATACGTGCAGATATTGGTATTAGAAAACACTTAAAAAAATTTTAAATTTAATTATTTTGCACAAACAATTGCAATTGGTATTTAGCTTCACTTAGTTTTTCTTTTCTTCCAGGATAAAGATTTTTTTTTACTGATATTCTGTTTCTAGCCATTATTCCTCATCACTTATTTTTCAGCCTCAGAGTTTACAATTGTTCTGTCATTGCGTGATTTCTATTGCATTTGCTTTTCCTTGCCATTGTTGAAGGTGCCTGCCTTAGAATTCAAAGATTCTAGTCAGCTTCATAATTACTACTTGGTCCTGACATAGTTCTGCTGGAAAAAAAAACTATGAACGCCGAAAAATGCTCAGAATATGCTAACGTATGAACATAATTTACTGTAGTGCTGTAAGCAATGGGAACATAGCTATATTTTCTCATTTTAAAAACCTTGTGATAGCCACTCTGACCCGTTGCCGGAAACGATGGGAATATTATTCACGAAGAATGTGTTTTATTACTATTTTAAGATTTGAAAAAGATACGACGCTATAGCTCTCTAGAAATAGCAGTCGAAAGTATGAAAAACCCCAATATTTCTTCATTTGGAGCTTAAAATTTTACGATCGTGCTGAGCGGAAATAACTTGTAGACAATTTAACCCAAATTCCATCGAACTGAAACTCAAATGAATTATTTCGTAAGAAACTCAAGAGAAACTAAACCGGCCCAACAATCAAACTCCAAAAACCTAACAGCCTATTTCGCCAAAATGTAAATGAACAAAAACAAATTCTGTTGTAATAATTTCGTACTAAAACGTACTTGTTTTATTTACAATCTTAAAAAACAATTCTCAGTAATTCTTTCGTTTTCCAACAGTTCACTCACACCTAACGTTCACAAATCATCTTACTTTTCGACGACAAAATTCTCTTTCGCCTAAATTGAATAGAAAGCTGATACAAAGCCTGATTTCTTATCACAGTCACAAGCAAACATTCACGGTAATTACATCTACTTTAACTTGATGTTCTTACAAACTTATTCTACTCGACTCGATCTTAACTTTTCTCGGTCATTCGTATGATTTCTGCAAATCAACAACCAGAAACAAAAAAAAGCGAAAAAAATTATCAGAACAATTCGCATGTAAAACTATTGCTATACTATGAGTTAATTAAATCCAAATGATGTTGAGATTTTTTGCGATCTCAACCCAGTCCACACTGGGGTTTCCAGGGTCATGCCGCTCGTTAGAGGTCGTAGCCGAAGGTTTAGTATGCAAATTGTACAGCGTTAGCTTTAGCTTCAGGAGGCTGTACATCGTTGATGTTCGCTTCGCCTTCGGTCTGTCGTTTAAAATAAATGGTAAAAGCCAAAACTTAACATATTCTCAACGTCTCCATCTTCCTAGTACAAAACCACTTAGTTGGGCAACAAATCCCTAAGAATATCTTTGGTCTCGTTCGAAACCTTATCTGGGAACTTAATTTCGAAGCCAACTAACAGGTCGCCACGACGCGACGGTTCTTTGGGGAATGGAAGGCCTTTGCCAGATATCCGTTTCACCGTTGTGGGTTTGATGACTTCATTTGACATATTCAGGGTTACCGAGTCTCCGGACAGCGTCGGTACTTGGATCACTGTGCCGCAAAGCGCCTGTCTTAACGAGATCTTGGCCGGGTACCGAATGTCGCTTCCTTCCCGTTTGAACACAGAATGTGGTTTGTCGCGAATTATGAAGATTATGTCGGCTGGAATCTTCCCTGGCAGTTGATCGCCTTCTCGCTGAAATGTGATTTTCGTTCCTGCCTTCCAACCTGGTTTCACGGTTATGTTCAGGACCTTCTCTTCTTTCCGCTGCATTCCATCTGGTTGCATCGCCATACGCGAGATTTTCATTTTTTTCACGCAGCCGCGGTCAACTTCTTCCAGACCAACGTACAGGTCATGTTCAATGGGGGGATCTTGCTGTTGCCGCTTGCGAGTTGGTGACGCATGCACATTGAATGACTGGGATCGAAATGCACCGCCAGGACCTCCACGCTGCCCACCCATCCCCATCTGAGCGTACACATCGTTTTCATCATCCATAAACATGTTGCCGCCATCAAACATCCGCTGTGGGTCACTGCTGAAGAAGATGCCAAATGGATCTGCGGATCCGAAGAATTGGGCGAAGGTGGCGCGGGGGTCGCCATGGAACTGGTAAGAGAAGTTGTTTCCTCCGCTTTCGCTCCCTGCGCCTGGAATGCCTCCTTTCAGGCCCTCTTCTCCATATTGATCGTAAATATCGCGTTTCTTTTTATCCGAAAGCACCTCGTAAGCCTCCGCTACTTCTTTGAAACGTTCTTCCGCGGCAGGACTCTTGTTCTTGTCCGGATGGTACTTCAAGGCCAACTTACGGTACGCCTTCTTGATCTCATCGTCACTCGCACCCTTGGAGATGCCCAAAATCTTGTAGAAATCTTTTCCCATTGTCGAAGTTTCTAGAAGTGAAAGAAAAAGCTGTCAGAATATATTGCACGTAAGTCACGGGGGAATTAGCAATTGTGCCGGAAATATCTCAATCTCCCGAATCCGATACGTCACACGCATGACACCACGAGTGCGCGAGAGCTAATTTTGCAAGTCGCGCACATTCGAGGCCTCAACGCTCCCACCCTAGTGCACTTTCGAGAACTAGATAATCATTTCTCAAAAACATTTCTAGACATAACGCAATCACTTTATTTAGAAAAAACCGTGGAGCCCGACCTTCTTCCAATTTGGGCAAGCTTGTCGCCAGGTATTCGGATGACGGCAGAGTATTTCCTTTTGCGTGGCACGTTCCAATTAGCACCCACAAAGCACTTACCTTTTACGCAACGATTATTATTCCAATTTCTTCAGCTGATTTCCAATGTTTTGCTTTGTATATTCGCACTCAATTTTCAACAAATTTTCACGCACTAATTAAATTTTATCAATAGCCAACTTTTCTCCGTTTTCACACTTCACAACTAAATCTCCTTTCTATCAAAGACACGATACGCTCCGCTCTACGGTCTTCAAGCTTTTGTCGACGTGCGCCGCGCGTCCGCGATTTTATATTTATACAATTGTCATTCTAGAATTTTCTAGTAGTTTCGCGAGCTACTTTCTACAACATTCGATGTGTGTGTAACGAAATTTCTACAAACACGTTGAACACTCGAGTCACTTTTCTAGCAGTTTTCAAATCCGTATATAGATCAGCTGGCTGGATGCGAAGAAGTGTGCGTGAACTTTTGTTGGATGGGGGCTGACTGGGGCTGGCTGTCAGTTGATGAATGCAGCCGACATGTTGAATTATTGCAGAATGGAACTTCGTCTGACGTGATGTGAATTCGCGGTGTAATTTTGGTTTTGGCGTGGAGTAAATTTGTGGATGATAAAAACACGAGCAGAGAAAATAACAGATTTTTAGTTGGATTTGGATGGCAGTTTTGTTATTCTAAGCAACTGTAGAGTGCAGAGTGCCTTCACATCGGCATGTGACTATTGAAATCAAAACAAAACAACTTAGATTTGTAGTGTCTGTGTTTGCTCGCTGTAACTTTAGCGAGAAAAAGTATACCCATGATTTACTATGAGGATTGAATTCAGTAACAGCACAGAATTTATCATTTCTCTCTTCTATACAACAATCTATCTCAATCAATAAAAAAAAAACTATTCAACAATCCCTTGAAATCGATTCGGCAATCCCTCCTAGCTGGTCCTCTTTCTGAGAATACACTAGAAATCTCAATTGTTTACATTCGTCGGCCGCTTCGTGTTATATTCTGATTTAGTTTAAAGATTTGTTGTTTGCTAATCTATAACTGGAAAAAATATTCGGTTGCATAGTATTATCATTTCCGGTTGTCAGACTATTCGGGAGCGTTTGCTATGACTAGTTATCTGGGAAGCACTATGAAACACCCGAGAGGAAAGTGATGCACACGGACTTTGTATGTTGATAGAGTGACGGAGAGAGTGGAAGGAAGGAGGAAAAAAAGCATTGGAACAAAAAAGTTTTTCATGGCTTAAAATGCTCAAAACTACTTTGATACGTAGTATTAATATATGGAACGCTATATGCTGTTCAATTACCTTTCTTTTAAATAAAAGTAGAGAACCAATCTCGGGTAGTACTGTTATTAGTACTAACCGAAGATTTTCTTTACAAACTCCATTCCGCGTTTGATACAACCGAGCCTATGCATCAAATAAGAAAAAAATACTATAATTTAGAATAAGGGAAAATATTGTCGAATTGGTATAAAATTTCGTTTACTATCAGCCCACCACAATATTTTGCATCTAATATCATTCCGTGTTCTATATACTGCCAACAAAATATGTAATATGTTCATTAGGCATTCTTAATGTTCATTTTTACGTTCGCCTAACAATTCATCAAATTCGATGAATATTTTCTTGATTCTGTTAAAGTCTTATTGGCATTTCTTGTCTGTTGTAGAGAGTGCGTTTCAGATTCTATTATCTTTGGTGTATCATACGAAGGAGCGTTTCGGCTCCATTTTGCTCCGCCGAGCACTTACTAGGCTTTATGGTCTAGTACTTTTTTACTGGCTTTCGCATCTACTCTGGGTGGGCGGTGGATCTTCTTGAGTCGTGGAAACATTCGTTTTTCAGGGATCCATGGATTATCCTCCAAATCAACCACTTTGACCGTAAATTACCTTCCAGATACGCCATGCTATAAGGCCATTCATTGCTAGGGTTGATTACATCAGACATTCATCAAAAACCGCTAACTGGTAGGCCTCGATGTCTGAAGTGCTTATGGTTATAGTTAGCTCAAGTATAAGCATGAATTAATATCAGGAATGTTGCTTTTGCAGAAAAACAGCTTTTTCTAGTTCTGGTTAAATTGGGATCAATGGAAATGTTGAAATTCAGGTACTCTTAGTTAAAATGTTGCCACGTGGTACATGTGAGCTAACAGTCAAAATAGACTTTTAAATAATTTTATTTTAGGAAATATGTATCTCAATTCTGCACCTTCCATATTGAATACAATTGCCAACTGGCAAGATTACTCAAGCCTTGCTCGTGGAATTGCTCACTACTTCCTAAATTAATGTGCATTTATTTCGTTATCACGCTTTGAGTACCGCCTTAATTTTTTACGGCGAAGTGACTGCAGCGACACCAGAAAACCGTCATGGCGCCATCTGACAACTGTCGCAGAACTTTACTCACCTCATCCTTCTGAAAGTGGAAATGGCGTTTGTGATTTGCGCGATATAATGGAATTAAAACTGTAGACAGTTTGTAACTGTTTGGATGTTTCGTGAAACTATAAACAATATACGGATGTGCTTGGTCGTCATAGTTTCAAAGCAGGATCGGAAATAGATTTGCGTATTGCGGAATTTTTATATCATAATTGTTGCATTGCATTCTAGGCAGGGTGGTGAAATTCTGGAGAAGTATGGACATTTGACATTCGTGGAAATTGTGCACTTTTTGTTCGTCGTCGTCGAACAGACAGCTGTCAAAAAATCTATTGCTCTAAAAAAGAAGTCGTGTGAAAAAGTCTCGAATTTTACATTATTATTATATTTCTCGGTGAAAAATTCCCGTATCGTGTAAGTGATTAGCAGGTGGTTAGTGTGTTAAATATCAATAAAAACATATTTGTGCTGCAAAAACAAGGCATCGATTGAAGGATAATTGGGGTCGAGATAGCGGCAACTAAACAGAAGTGACAAGTTTGGAACCTTGTGCACTCTGCAGGTCTTTCTTATGTAAGAAACGAATTCAACGGCAATATGGATGATGAATTGCAATGTACGCCAGACGGTAAATAATGTAGGATTTTTCTAATTCATGTTTCCATGTCCAGTGTATGATGCTGACACGCCGTGTGGGCAGGTAATCTAATAAATAAGGCCGACGGTGGCTCAATTTCAATGTCGAACACTTTGACACACATTGGATTTGATATATATAACGGTTCCAGTCGCAGTGTCAGAGGAGATGCTACTTTTAAAAACGTACGCAGATCGTGCATATTTTGTTAGGAAGTAGAGAAACGAAGTACAAAAAGCCTATTGATTTGGGCTGATATGTGTTCGCAATTCTCTTCTGCAATAATGGCACTGAGGATGATTTAAGTCCTATTGGCCGTTAAATTCGAAGCATTTGGCATTGAGCCCGAACCTTAATGTCTGCACAAGAAAGATTATGCAGCGATTTTTAAGGATCGAATGTCCCTAAATCATGCAACGAGAGCATCTGTAGTTTTGATTTTGCGACTCTTTCCAGCACAAACAATCTCTACCATGCTCTTATACCGCCTAAATCTCCCATGAACTGGACTTTCAGCTTTATTTGAACTTAAATAAATGGGGTTCCGGTTTGCTGTTTTATCGCATCTCAGAAACTGACGATATATTCCCTTCCATGTGCCCTTTGAACGATTGGGTTAAAAGACTTCCAACATAGAAATAGAGAGCTGCAAGCGCATGTGCTATTCAGACTCGATTGTTTATTATAAATACATATACATCCAAGGTGAAAATTATTGTGATGAGATAACAGCATTTAAATAACAATTAACTGCATCATTGTTTGTACGGATTTCTATGATTATGTAGTGTATACTCTTCGATATATCTTTAATATTAAAAGATTTGTCTACAGGTCTTCAGAAATATAATCAATGCGGCTTATTTATTTCTTTTCGATTGGTTACATAAATATGCCAATATAAATATAAAAAAACCCTAATAAATGGGCATCCAGTAACTTCCTAACGTGACTGTGTCGAAAGTTTGATTATTAGAATCGCAGACATATCTCCTTTCTAGCCAAGGCAATCGAGATACTAAGCCTCAGCGAAAATTAGATTTATTTTAGTATTTCGCTCGGCCTGGTAGAATGTTAAATCAGTGAAATGATCTGTGATGTGATCAGAAGAAATGAATTGTTTCGTTGTCTAGCTTTTAATTGCTGGTCCGTTCGCGGCATTATTTGAGTTATTTCAAGTTTTAAACGTGTATTTGATGAAGTTGTTGTGCTTTAGATAATCATAGGTTTTTTCTCGGGCCATCGTTGAATATTGCAATGAAGTGCGACTTAATCAGATGGATGTATGGATACAATATTAAATCAGGGCAGATAAACAAAACTACCGAGTGCTAAACTGTAAGTGACTCTGAGGGAATTGTAAATTTTGTGCTGACCTACGATCAAATTTATATCCAAAACCTCTTTAAATCAATAGGCTTGTTACCAGTGTGAAGTGATATGGTTGGACACAGTCACTACAACTCTGTCAATGTCAAGATAAATTTGGAATTATTGAAAAGTAATCGGTCATAGGCAACATGAAGTAAAAAGAAAATTCTAATGAACAAGTCTCCTCTTCAATTGTTCGCTGTAATTGTGTGCATGTGTGTTTTGATGTTTCTAAATCTGGCTTTTATAATTCAATAGATGAGATAGCGCTCATATTACTCATACAAAATGATAACGAATGTTATAAATTAAGATGGAGCTTCAAGTCGTAAAGTTATAAATGGAAATTTCTCGAGTTTGAATTGAACTTTTGATAATTACGTTATTCGGGAAAAGTATTTCGTGTCGTAATAGAAAATGTAAGCAGTTAAAAACTAGAACTGAAATCAAACGACATCCAAAAAATCCGTCACTCGTAAAAAATGTTCTCATCTCTAAGTATTTTGTTGTGTCAGCTCGACTGCCAGGACTAAACATGTTTCGTGTGTAATTAATTTGTTTCGTGATTAAATGTCTTCGCAAGGCTCACCTGTAGATACATTTAAGGACATTTTCAGATTTCTGGATGGTATACTGAACTGCAACAGAGTTTCCAGATTCTCCTCCTTTCCATTTTCGTGATTCTGGTGTGGATCAGTTGAAGTGATTATAACTTGAAACGACAACAAACAAAAAAATGTTCTGTTTTTGCATATTACATAAGAAAATTCGACGATGATGAGTTCTTAATAATCCATGAACAGCAAATATCCAGACTTAGTTCCCAAATAAAGCAAAGAGATCAATATTTTAGTGAACGAACAATGTTAATATTAGATTCAGTCGTGATTCAATAGGAATCGATATTGAGTCAGCGGAAAACTACGTGTCGCTCGAGAAAAATATAAAGATATTAGGTAAACACAAACACGATCCGAATTTCAGTGGCCGCGTGCTCCAGAGAAACGAGGTCATACGCTCCTCGTGAAACAAACTGAGGACGTAAACGTCCTCCCTCTAACAAAAGATTTGTTTTACTTCGAAGTTGATTTGTTCATTTGAGATTCATGTCATCATAATGGGAGCAAATGTGATGGCAAAGGTTTCTGAGCTTACACTTTATAAGAATAAATATTTCACGAAAATTGGAACTTCGTAGTGCCTGTGATGTCCCTCAACCATACGTACAGACCATTTATAATGCACCAACTTGCGCAGTAAAGTATTTAAATGCGGGTTTTATTAGTTTAATGATAGCAACTCTGTTTCAGCCACAGCACAATAGAATTGGTTGAATTTCACAGCATGCAGTAGGTTTTTTTACTAAAGATGTTTTTATTTATTTATTTAATAAAAACATTCAACTTGAACACTAAATTTAATTTCATGACCCCAAGACTATTTACTGTTAAATGGCGAGGATTAGTTTCGTAGAAAAGAATCGTGGCTAGTATTTAGGACCTTAGAGCTTTCGGCAGTTCATTCTCAAGTAAACATCAGAAACAAAGATATTTAACAGTAGAGGCCCTATTGGCTGCCTTGTGATATGCCTGAAAATAACGGCCTTCGTTTTTGGATGAACAACCCTGAAATTTTCTATGCTGAAATCTAATTCAGTCAATTTCGCAAGGTTTCCGAGGCTCACAGTTGCATTAGTAGCGTAGTGGGTAGAGCACTGGCTTCTTGTGTGTATAATCAGGTTCGGACGAGGGACCGTGCATTAAGTGTTGAGATCACTTAGCTCTGATTAGGTACCTGATCCAAATCAGGGGTGAAATGAGTCGTGGAATTAATCACCCTCACTCGAACCCGTAGACCCGTAAGAGGGTTGTCGTGGGATTACTCGACTTTTTTCCGAGGCTCCAAACCTATGCAGTTTGAATTTCAAAAGAGTAAATGAAGTCAACTTTTCTTAATTGCAGAGAACATTCGAAGATATTACCAAGAGGTTAGTCGTAGTCGATCTGCCTTTTCTAAATGATGTTCGTTAAGGAGAGTTTATATTAGAGTGCTGAAGAAGTTTTGGAATGGCTGATAATATAATATAGTGGTGCCTCTGAAATTTTTAATTAAACAATCATCACTCGTGAATGAAAAATATTTTCCAGAATGAAGGAAATATACAATTGTAATTCATCAAAAAACAATGTGTAGCGACAGAATAACTGAATCCGTGCAATCAAATAAGAAGTAGGAGCTAGGTCAGGCCCTAGTTCCTTGTTTATACTAAGCTCCCTTTTGGACTTCGAATATCCGCGACAGTTAGTTCGTTCTCATTAGCAACAGTAAGTGGCTAGTTTTTTTAAAAAAAATTAATTTCTTGTTATTTATTTAAATTTATCGATGATAATTTTATTTTTTAACATTTGAATTTACGATTGGATAGAATTTATACTCCAGCTTACGCCCTTCAGCGTTATCCTTTAAACTTTGGCGAGATGCGATACATTTTTCAGAGCCGATTCCTGAATATTGGCTTGTTTGAACATAATTCTGCAGGAGTCTATGTTATGGATATCAGTTCGGTTTATGTCACCTTATCAGACTTACTAAGGACGGTAGTCGAACCTACTTTCCCTCCAGGAAAAAAAATAATGGAAACTTTTAAACTCGCTTTAAAATAAAGGAATGTTGTCTCCAAAACCGTAAACTGTAATAAACTCGCATTTTCCACTATCACTTGGATGGCGCGTCCTTCATCTATGGTATTTAGTATCTTCTTTAGCAAATCGGTGATTGATCTGTTTTGTCTTCTTGTTCAATTGTCAAGAAGAGCACAAATGCTAGTGCTTTTTGCTGATTTTCATCTTGTTTTGATTATTTTTTAAAAGTTAAGATTTAAAATTCTTACACTTCTCTTTTTCGAGAAGTGACTAAAGACATCTCGCTGGTGTCTATATGTCAATTATTAAACAAACTATAATTATTAATTAAAACTCTCCAAATAAATGCACTTTTCATAGTTCAAATTGATAAATCCACTTAGAAACGTTCAATACGAGGCCCGACTCTGCTCTCGTTCCATCTAGCACTATCTATTGGCAGTCTATATGTGTAATCATAGCACGCAAGCTAGCTGCCAACTTACTTTAGTCAGTTTAAAATGCGTCTCCGAGACTAAACGCGTTTTTCGTAAATCGTTCCTCGACCAAGGCAACATAAACTTCTCGCGTAGTGTGATCCGTCGCAGGCATCGTGGTCGGGGTCATACATCACATCCTGCTGACCATAATTGCAGTTACTTCCCGTGAAAGTATAGAAAGCGGTTTCGTAATCAAATTGTCCTTGCGATCTGTGCACGACATGTATAGATACTACTAAATACCAAAAATCGATAAGCACTTGTTGGTTCCTCTTTACATATACGGAGTGCAGTGATTGTACAAACCTTTAGGTAAAGTTAGCACTAGCTAGTCAGAAAAAGACTCCGAAAATAGAAACATCGCATTGCAATCGACACGCTTCCAAAGGGTGTGCAAGACTCGCAAGTGTAGCCTATGATTGTGCATGATTTCGAGCAGTTTCTAAAAAGCAAATCGATTAGTTTCAGCGGAAGAATGTCTAGAGGCTATTTTGGACATTTGTGGAAGAGATTTAGTTCGATTCGGAAAAGAAGTGAATTCGGATCTATTAATTGGCACCGGTTCGCCTGTGTTATGCATGTGATTCCTTGGAACATTATTATGTGATGGGATAAGAATTCAGTGAGTGTTTGGATTACAGTAGTTTCGATTGGCGACTGGCTATTTTTAGTTGGCCACAAGAAAACAAGAAAAAAGGCCGCCGACATGCTCGGAATTTATTTATAAAACGCAATCTCTTCAGTTTTAAATTGTGTCGTCCGTTTGCTGGCAGCGAGAGTGTTGCGCTAGTGTGGCGATTCGGCGAGCAGTAAAATCATTTTTTAACAAATGATGATGCGATTTATACTGACCAGCCGTTTTTAACTTGACTGGTGGATGCTTCACTGTTTCGTCGCAGTAATATTCATAAAAATTGAAATTTGTTTTTTCATCCACGACAGTTTTGATATTATCCATTGAAGGAATCGTCATAGGGGTATATCATGTCATATGGGATCGACTGTGTAAAATGAACCCATGGCAACATGTTTTTTGTGTTTCACCGAATTTATGTAACGACAAGTTGTTTACCCACTTGTCTTAAATTAAGACTTTCAGCTTTGAAAAACTGATCGTTTTAAATTTCTTATAAGTCGTATCATATTTATCCTTAACGAATCGTTGGTTTATTTTTGTTCCACATATTATTCAATGAAGTCATCTTGTTTTGATTATTTTTTACAAATTAATAGATATAATGTCTGTTTTTTATACAAACTGGCTTTGGTAGCTAATACTGCCAACGCTTTTGGGGATGTGATAATCACTATATTAGCTATTTTTGTGAACAACATTTTCTGTCCTCTGAGGAAATTATCTTCACATTAAAATATATCTTATCGACACCGAAATCCCAACTATCTCTTCTCCTCGAAATCTAGCAACAAAATTATGCGCAAAAATTGAATTTATTCGAGCCGGCTGGCAAGTATTCATATTTGGCGGTGTTCGTTTCATTTTATGTAAATATCTATAATGCACATGTTCCCATTTCCACCATCGCGCATTTCTTCGAAGATTCACAACACCCTCTCACAAAGATATTTTTATACAACGCGTACTTCACTTCCTCGTTCGTGCTGTTCGTCCGAGAAAAAATAGGAGTGAAAAGAAATGTGTTCGATGATTCATAAATGGGTTAAAGCAAAGCGCGAGAGAAGTGATCGTGACTTTACATACAGCTAGTAGAGGAAATATTGACATGGAAAATGTATTTTCGGTAATGGTGGTGTTAAAATGGATAAATCGGACCGATCTTGCATTAATCGCCTGTTAATCTGCGGATAGCAAGCAGTGAATATGATCAAACGATTTCGATACATGCGTGAATGTTTAACTATTTTTAATCATTCCTCATGGGTGTGAATGTTGTAGAAAGGTGCTAGTGTGGCTGCTATGGTAATTGTTTTGGATGAAGCTGCAAAAAGTGCACTAAAATTCTGAAGCCTAGTTGATTGCAAATAAAATTCGTACGCAGCTGCGTATGAAATATGAAAATACTCTCCAAGTACTGTTCTTACGTAAGAGATCAATTATCTAAATTAGAACATGTAAATATGCTGCAAAATCATCCACTGACGATTGCCAATTTACGATTGCCTCCAGTTGCAAAAATATCTTTGTACTCTAAAAGACTGGCGTGCTAAAAATTTCCTTAAGGGGTTAGTCCACTGTTAAACTGCTGCAAATGAACTGTTTTTTTAAACAGCTACCAAAAAAAAAACTATTCAAGATATCGATTTGAAATTTTACATACATCTTTATTGAAGTTAAAAGTGAACATTTTCATTGAAAAAAATTATTAGAAAACAAAATGGCGACCGCCCCGCCCCAAGGGATCGCCGCAGAACCGCCGAAAAAAAAGCAAATTGCGCCTCGTGAATTCCTGGACAAAATAAGCATATGTGAACAAACTACCAAAAATATTTCATTAGTTTTGAGTATAAAGGACTGCACGGGCCTAAATTTAGAGCCCCAAAGCGATTAAAAAAAAATTGATTTACTTTTGAACATTGGTTATCCAGTTTTTCGCGTTTTTTCAATAAAAAAAATGTTTTCCAAATCGTCAAAAATTTTTTTTTTGTTCTAAATTTAGGCCCGTGCAGTGCTTTATACTCAAAACTAATGAAATATTTTTGGTAATTTGTTCACAGACGCTTAATTTGTCCAGAAATTTACGAGGCGCAATTTGGTTTTTATTTCGGCAGTGCTGCGGCGATCCATTGGGGCGGGCCCCATTTGGCTTTCTAATAATTTTTTCCAATTAAAACGTTAACTTTAAACTACAATAAAGATGTATGTAAAAATTCAAATCGATATCTTGAATAGTTTTTTTTTGGTAGCTGTTTAAAAAAAAGTTCATTTGGAGCAGTTTAACAGTGGACTAACCCCTTCATCTAAATATATCTAAATGTCAACAAATGTCTCATACGTATAAAATGCCTCGACTAACTAATTCCTATTCATACGGTTGTTGACAATTTTAAAATTTTTGACCTGGAGCTCAAATTTGATCAGTACATTGCGCATATATCTGCCAGATCCTTTTCTTTGTCTGATTTTGTTCTCAGATATTCCACGATCTTTGCTAACATCGCTACTTTCTCTCATATGTCTTTCTTCTCTGTTATTCAACTATTTATCCTAGAATATTTTTTTTCAGCTTTGATCTTGTCATCATAAATATCTAAAAGGTGCGGTAGAACGCGTTTAACGTTATTTCGCATGGACATACCTTAATAGTATAGTGATCGAAAATTCTCTTTCCAAATCTCTCCTTGCGAGTCCCAACGAGTATACCTTGGTGCGTGATTATTTTTCGAGCTACTCCATTATCCTATGCTCTTCGGTTTTGGTTGCAAACTGTGCTAACATAACGTCAATCGTTCAGACAGAACTTCGTTTATGTTTTTTCCTGTCGTGAAAACTGATTTTTACTCTCAGTGCGCATTTCCAGGAGACGCAACGAGCATCAGCTTTGTCCACTTCCACTTACGTTCTATCTTTTTAAACGATAGCAGGATCCGAAGCAGCTCCAGCAACTGATTAACAGGATCAAAAGTAGCAGCTACATTATAAGAAGTGCCAATAAGAGCTGATTCTTCATTCACTTTCTAAGCAATTGCATATTCAATCTCATCACCGAGAACGACATCGGTCGCAGCATCAGTGACACAATCGACAGTCCTTTTGGATCATCCAACCGCGCTTGCGACTAGTACCGGCGTAATAGCAATTCACAGAATTACTCAATGTCAACCCATTGGACATGTTGAATCTTCTAGGCTAAATGCTGTACTTCGTTTTCATTTAACGCATTGGCTATAATTCTTCAGCCAGGACAATTAAGCGATTTGTGGCTGCTAAGCTTGGTTATATTTCCCCACTTCTTCTCTACAAAAACCTGACGCCTGACAAGTTGCATAATCAGAAAGTAAAGTTGTGTCTGTAGGTTTCAAAGGCTTCAAGCCTCCTGGCGTTCTTATTAAGGAACTCACTAGGGCTCTTCGAATGTGATCCTACATGCACTTCAAACTATCATCCCATTTCCTATGTTTCGTGTTTTAGCAGGATCCTTTGAAGAACGGTTTATAGGAGTGTCTACTCTCTTATCCAACTTATTTTACCTCATAAGCAGCATGATTTTGCCCAAGGTTAATCTACTTTAATTACCCTTCACATATTCAGGCGCACCTACTTTTGACAATCAAAAGCAGGTTGACGTACTATATACTGACTTTTCCAAAGCCTTTGATTCTGTCAACCATATTATCCTCCTTCACTATCGAAAGAATGATGGTATGGTATAATTGCTCCTCTCCTATATTGCTTTCCCTCTTACATTCTTGAGCTATTACTGTCAATTTTCGTTTTTATTCCTTTTGTCCTCCGACAGGTGTTCCGCAAATGCCTATGCTTGGTAATCTTCTCTCCGTCGTTAATGCTCTACATGTAAAACGTACTCATCGATTTTCTCCTATTCTGTTCCTGGGTCTCTTAATGTTGTTAACATTTTAGAAGACCTTGGCATACTATCTGATCCAAAGTTTAAATTCGACAGTGATATCCTTATAGCACTGCCAATGTCTCTAAACTGTTAGGCTTCATCCATAGTCTGATCTTCAAGTTTCATAGCTTGATCTTCCATTTCCAACTGTTTTTTTTGCTTTCATTCCTTTGTTCCTAGTTTCATTGAATATTGCTGTCAGTTTGGTGCCCTTATTTCGCTTATTTAGATAACGCGATAGAATCTGTTCAACGCAGATTTGCTCGTATACAGTTTTTTTTTTTCATGGGCACACAACATTCGCTGTGTAAACAAAACACAGGGGAAGGGCTTTTTTTAAAGGACCTAAAAGATTTCATGCATAAGCTGGTAAATCAGACTCAGTGATGGTTCTCATTTGAGAGAAAGAGGAAAGCTCGTACATCGGGCATGCAAAGAGCTATTACACTATTAACAACGTTCCATGCACTGATATGTTGCTTTGGCTGGTCGCGCACTCCACTTTCACCCGAAGTTCTAAGTCTTTCTCAACTAATCCTACACAGCTAAGCTCATTTTCACGGATTTTAATTAAATTTTGCTAAATTTCATGCTAACCGACTTGGTTCCCGAGCACTCAAACTGCAGTCCTTCAAAGTATATAGAACGACTGTCTCCAAACCAAAATCCGAACTCCACTGCTTCTTCTTCCGTCCGGGCAGCACACAGGCCAATCCATTTAACGGGGTCGTATCGCCTAATATCCCCACGCCAGCTAATCAGCTCGCGTGCTGAATGACATGCTGAACTCATGCATAGACAAAGGTGAAAGTTTACATTCAAATGAAAGTCACGGAAAGCAATTGTTTGAATGTGTTTGAAAAGTTTGAATGCTTTAGAGCGTCCGCACACGGGTCGACTCGAACCGAAGCGAGAGCGACTCGAACTCGAAACGTCATAGGCGTCACATGCGAAGTAGACTATTATTGTTATGAAACTATATTATAAAGACTTCGCTGTTTCTTAAATAAATGTACAGGTATTACTATTTTGTGGCCAACATAATTAAAATATATTCACAAAAATTCCATGTAGAAGCATTCGGCTCAAAAGTCTTGGGCAGTTTTCACGATATTTATCCAATAATCAATGGAAAATCTAGACTACTAGTTACTAGCAAATTGCTGGTTTATAAGATGCTAATACAGCCTATTATATTATATGCCTCTCTGGTATGGTATCATTGTCCATCATGACGAAAAGGCAAATTTCAGTCAATTCAGTACATGCGCCTTAAGTTTACTTTCAATAAGCCTCTTCCATAGCTTCAACTAAACTCCTCCACAAATTATCAATTTTTAAACCAATCATCATTATTGGCAAAAGATATGCCAAAATCAAATTTTTCATAGTATGTTTCAGGCTACGCTAAAATTCACATATGAGGTTTCATATTAGTTTCTCCTAAATAATTCTTCCGTATCAAACAACCTAGATACTAGATACAAGACTACATAGCGTAGCTGTTAAAATATCCCTAAACAGTATACTGCACGCATAGTTATGCACTTATGATAGTCATAATAATACAAGCATTATATAACATTACATTATGAACATCAACCATAATAATGCAAACATTAAAAAAATACATACAAAATACTACAAGCTGCAGGTTGCAGTTTGGTTCCCATTCGCTGACATTATATGCATTCAAAAATTTTCAAGCAGTAGTGTTTGTGTGTAAATAAATGCTATTGATTTTTAACACCGAAGCTAAACTTTGCTCACAGAAATGTATATAACCTCAATAGCTAAACATTTCAAACGATATTGAAGTCGTCGATTGTGCCAAAAATTAAAAACGCAATAAAAATATTACTTTACAAGAGTCGACACCAAACAAAAGAATATTTTGATTAAATTGGGTTAAAAATTCTTCCTAGTAAAGTCGAAAAAAGCGGAGATAATAAAAGAAACTACAACAATTTTAAAGGACCTGCAAAGAATATCACTGGACATTCAAATATTATATTTTGTGTATTATAGGAAAGAAAAGAATCCTCAAATATCTAAATAGGGCGAACAGCTTGTAATCGGCCAGCAAGCAGATTCTTTACTGCTGCTCGTTAAATCTTCCATTAAACTGTTTTCTCCTGAAACATCAGTTTACTTAATATTTTTTATTACAGCCTTATTACATAAAAATTGCATAAAATTAAGACATATGTTGTTATTTTCAGGAATGGTTGGAATTCTTTCCACCTCAAACAATGTCGGCTACGAAACCCATTGTAGGGTGATCGATACATTGCCCGGATCTAGTCGCGAAAAAATAACTATCGTAGTTCGGCCCACGCATACCGTTCAAAAAGTGTATGAGAATATTGAAACACAGTTTTCTTGTTCGATCAAATCGTTCGACTTAGAACTTGAAACTGGCGGAACGAGAGTGAGTTCAATTTGAAATTGAAATGACATAAACAATAATATTTTCTACCCGTATTTAGATACCATTAAATAACAAACGTAATACGTTGCTCTACGACGTACCAGGTTTTAGAAAAAACGCGAGAAATGTATTATTCATGATGCCTGCCGAGAATTCGGCTAACTCGCACGATTTGACGTATTCAGTGCCAAACGATATCACCAATTCTATCGTCGAAGACTGGATGTGCACAATGATGAAAATGGGCAAGAAGCAGGACACTAAATGCGATAAGGTAAGGACACGTTTTTAAAATTTTACGAAGTTTAAAGCAAAAAACGATTAGCCTGATCCATCTCAGTATAACTATGAATCAACGAATTTGAGTGCTCAGACGCCGGACTCATTGTCAGATTTGGATCTGACGTTAGGTGCTTCCGCTAGTCCCATTGAACCGGAAGCTATTTCAGCCATACCTGCAGCTCCCATGTTACCAATGTACGATCCGAAAATTAAGGATCAAAAAATAAAGTTAAAATTATACTCCTGTAAGCTGGCATCTGTTTGATATATCATTGCAAAATTTAACGCTCTCATCAATTTTAGCGCCAAGAGCAACATCACGCTATGTCGGACTGGTTAACCAAGCGATGACTTGTTATTTGAATAGTTTGTTGCAGGCGCTTTTTATGACTCCGGAGTTTAGAAATGCTTTGTACAATTGGGAATTTGATGGCATTGACGAGGCAAAATCGATCCCATATCAACTACAGAAGCTCTTCCTGAATTTGCAGGTAAGATAATTTCCTAGTTTTGCTGAAAACTCGTTACAAGTTGCTATTTCCATGCATCAGACATCGCAAAAAGTGGCTGTGGAAACAACCGACTTAACAAGAAGTTTTGGTTGGGACTCGACTGAAGCTTGGCAGCAGCATGATATTCAGGAATTGTGCCGTGTTATGTTCGACGCTCTCGAGCAGAAATTCAAGAAAACTGATCAGGCCGATCTGATCAATCGACTGTATGAGGGCAAAATGATTGATTACGTGAAATGTTTGGAGTGTTGCACGGAAAAATCACGCGAAGATACCTTTCTCGATATCCCTCTGCCAGTTCGGCCGTTTGGTTCGGCAGTGGCGTATGGAAGCATTGAGGAAGCTTTACGCGCTTTTGTACAACCAGAAACTCTGGATGGTAATAATCAGTACTTTTGCGAAAAGTGTAACAAGAAATGTGACGCTCACAAGGGCTTGAAATTCAAAAAATTCCCTTATATACTAACTTTGCACTTGAAGCGATTTGATTTTGATTATCAGACATTGCACAGGATTAAATTGAACGATAAGTATGTTAAGATTTGAGTAAGTTGTGATTAATTTGCTACATGCTTAAATGTTTTAGGGTAACGTTTCCGCAATCACTGAACTTAAACGGGTTCATAAACGCAACGGATGTGGAAACGTTCGGAACAACACATTCGCAAACAAACGGCTTCATAAGTTCAACGTCTTGCGAACACGACGCTATTGAAAATTTGACCAAGTGTGATGACAGTAGTACAACTGATAGTGGTGCCGTGTTAGAAGAGGATAATTGTAGTGGTATCGCAACGACCGCCAGCTCAAGTCACAATGACAATGACCTTCAGGTAAAAACTTACTCTCGATTAAAGTGTTTCGTATGGTGAATTGTTGCTTTTAATGAACAGGAAGATGATGAGGGTATTGACATGAGCACCAGTACAGATAATCGCATTTCCACAAACAACCAGAGCGGACCCTACGCTTACGAACTGTTCGCGATCATGATTCATTCGGGAAGTGCATCAGGTGGTCACTACTACGCGTATATCAAGGACTTTGACAACGGCGAATGGTATTGCTTCAACGACCAGACTGTGTCACCCATTACTCAGGAAGACATTCAGAAGTCGTTCGGCGGAGGATCATTTAAGCCCTACTATTCCAGTATGTACACCTCGAGCACTAACGCATACATGCTTATGTATCGGCAAACTGATCCAAAACTGAATGCGATAGCGATGAAAGCGTCCGATTTCCCAGAGCATATAAACACGCTTGTACAACGCTTGGACGACAAGGAGGAGGAGACGCGAAAAATTAAATCCACTGAATCGTATTTTGTGAAACCAAAGGTATATTTTTACAATCCAAAGTTGGGGACCATGAAGTCGTATAAAGTGTCTACACCAAAATCATCAACACTACAAAGCGTACTCGAAAGCGCCTATGATCTACTGGATGTTCACGAATTCGCACCGTTGTCACGTTGTCGCCTGGTAGCCTATGAGCATATTGGCGAAGAAATTCTTTACAGTCTGGAGGATCGGGAGAAGGACTCGATGGAGAATTTCGTTAGTGACATTGATTTTCTGTTAGAAACTCGCGCTGAGAACGAGGAGTTCGAGGTTTATGCCCCGAACGGTGTTACGACTCGCGTGTATAAAATTGACATGAAAAACAACGAAGCCGATGGTCCGTATATGATTCGGGCGATTCGAAATAGCAAAATAAAGTACTTCAAGAAACTGGCGGCCAAAAAACTGAAGATGAAAGCCGAAGAGATACTGGTTGCTATCGAGAGACTTTCGAATGGTGCTATAATACCGCAAGACAATGAAACGGATACGTTCTATAATCAACGAAAGATATTCGTGACGCGTAATGATAATCCAACGTTAGATGACTGTGCAGAGTTTTTGAAAATTGTGAATTCATTCAACCACCTTTTGTACCTCTATGTAACAGTGCCTGTTGCGGATAGTGGTAAGTACAGACATATATGTGACAGTACGACAGGCCGATTATTTACGCGTTTGTTTTTATTATAGAGACTTTGCAACTCCTGGCTATTCCACCATATGTACCTAGAAGTCAACAAAATAGCACTCCGAAACTGTCTCCTTCGGATAACAGCAAACAACTGGAAGGTGGAGACGTTGTTGACGCAGTTATGATGAATAACTCAGCGGATGTGGCGCAAGCGGGCACTAGCCATATTGGTGCTAGTGGTGACTTCAAGCGAACATCACCACTGCCTCCTTATTCAGGTAATCTGGAGAATGGAAGCAATGGTGCGAGTATATGTTGTGGTGCTGAAAGTAACAGTGAAGATAGTAGTTTGAGTGACGGCGACAGGACATTAGTTGAATCGGGTGCACATAATCTGAGTCATTCTTCAACGCCTAGTCATTCTCCTCAGCTTTCCAGTCCAGAAGATGAAAACGAGGACCGAGTCATAGTTGGATGTCGTAGTTTTTCGAGGCATTTGAGTAATGACGACGATGGGTTCGAAGAAGATAACGAACTATACTTCCGAGCCTTTCGATTGGATCAGGAAGAAAATGGTGTCCAAACGAACGGGGTGCCACAAACAAATGGAAATGTTTCTGATTCGGATGATCTTCTTTCGTCGGGTATTGCGACCAGAGACAAAGTGCAAACCGAATACACTCTTAAAATTCTTGTGGATCACTGCATGAAAATGGGCACGTTTAAACGATGCCTAGAGCCACACATACAATATCTTTCTGAGTACTTCAGGATTGTGCAGAAGCAAACAATGGACTTGAAGCATATGTATTTGGATATGTCGGAGAAGCTGCGATCCTTCAAAGATGGCGACAAATTGCACGTGGAACTCGGTAGAAATCTGAAGAAGGGCGAACACAAAGCCAAACTGTTCTTCTTAAAACTGAGTGAAATTACGAATGAAGTGGGCAAACTGGATCCTGTTTGTGAACGTGTGTTCAATTCGAATGCGCTACTTACCGATGTCAAGAAAGATCTCATAGAGCACTTACATCAACTGGACAGTAAATATGAAACGCTCACCGTGGATAATTGTCGATTATGGGAAAGGAATGGAAAACACTCCATTCGAATATTATCTTTTGGAAGTAAGTCAACAGCCAACGATATAGGGCTACCGATCACGTGTGAGGTTTGTAATGAATTGTTTTCGGAAATGCTGATTAGAATAAATAATTATCATTTGCTCACAGATAGTATTGCAAGAATGTGAAAATAACGTCTGTCCGACAGCAGGGATGAACAGTATAACATTGTTTGTGCGACAGTTCTATCCTTCGAAATTAGAATTGGGTCCTTTCCAAGAAATCACAATTGAAAGTAAGTCGGCTTGTTGTATATGTGAATATCATTAATGATCTTCTCCATCTGGATTTGAATCTTCCAGGTGATGTCGACATCAGAACGTGTATATCAAAGATTTCAGATATCCCTGAAGATAAAGTGGCTTTCTGCAAAGTGAGTAGTAATATCTGCGTATTGTTACTGAGTATTAGAGAGAAAGAATTATTTTCCATTTTTTCATAATTTTTATTTAAATATCACTTTAGGTACCAAATATGTTCCCGGCAACAATTGTGTCTCTACTAAGCATCGGATCGATGTCTTGGTTCACGAACCCGGCCACAGTCGAAAGTTTTCCCCTCTACACGTCAGTTAGTGGATCAGTATATTTCTACAAGTAAGTAAAATTGTAGATGTGTCAAATGGGCATTTTGTAGTCGCCTCTTTTTCGTAATAGGAACAATACCGAATCTGCGAAAGAATTAAGTACCGAAGAACGAAGAGATTTACAAGCTAAAGAGAAGACTCGTCTGGAGCGACTTGGTGCATTTGCTACATCCGTCTACTCGCCGCGTCGTGAGCGAGCTCTTAAAATTTATTTAGATACATCACCTAGCGGTAGAGATGATTAGGCTACTAAGCAGTGCACTAATTATAAGAAAATCTTTGTGTAAAATGTCTGATGAAGTTTCGGGGGGGAAGCGGTGTGAATGATGTCGAAATGCAAGCGTGTTGCACGATAGTTCGATGAGTTTGGGCGGAAACTTTCAATGATTTATGAGACTGTATCCAATTTGCCTATTTATACTTATACATTTATCAAAAAGATGAAGAATGAAACTATGAGAAATTCGCTTTGTAGAAACCAAACTAATGAAAATATATTCGTAGGGAAGCAAAATCATCGCCATTAACTCCAAAAGATGAAAAACCATTTCGAAAGTTGTTAGTTATAGTTAATATATTGAAATGATTGATTTCTCTTATATTTAAATGTAATTTGTCTGTGCTCTATGCATTTCTTTATTGTTTTACGTACGATCTTAATTTATTCGCCTTTCCATGTTATGTCACATCTTTAGTAGAGTTTATAGCTTGCCCGTTGCCGACACTGGGCCGTGAGTACCGTATGTTTAAAACTAAATTAAATATTGTTTAGGGATATTGTTATAGGAACCTTGGAAATTTAAGAGAAAGCTCTAGTGCTTATTGGCGATGGATGATTATTACTTGTATCCTATATTACATTATACACATAATATATTGGATGTACATTCGTTTCGCTCTATCAATCTATGAACTCTTCGTTGCCTGATAAAACCTAAACCAAATACACATCCGATGATACGAAATATTCTAATCGTTTATCGGATTCGGATTATGCTTTCATTTCATAAATTTATATCATTAACTCATATTTCATGTAATTATCATAGAATAAACTGGGTTGCGATTGATGGAGCGAAATTGAATATAAATAAAAATAGATGCGAAGTATTCAAGCAAAGTCTTTTGTAATTTCTTGGGTTTAGCTATGGTATTGATATTTACTTTGTGTGTATGATAGAAAGGGATTATATGGTGATTCATTACATGATTATTCATTGAAATTCTAATCAAAGCGTTTGACGAATTAGATTGTGTTTGTTAGCTGCATCTAGATGAATATCATTTCTATTAAACGCGGAAAAAGGTTGAAACAAAATCCGGGGAGTTTTAGATTGAAGTAAACACGATAAATTTGACACAAGAAATCTGCTAATTTTTTCTGTTATATTTTGGCTGTATTCTAAGAAAATGCATATTTCAATACGTAAAGAAAATTATGAATAAAAAAAATGAAGGTAATGAAAAACGTATTTTAATACACATGTTGATGGCTCGTCTCTTGCTAAAACGCCAAATGGGCAATTTACTAAAGATACGTACGGAGCGTGTTTGTTTGTTTAGCTTCGGTGTTGTCTTCTCTGTTATTTTTTGTACGTTTTTGTGAGTTATTCTTCAATTTGTGATCCTTAAGTTTGGGTCAGACATCGCTACTTTTGCTGCGCAGTTTTTAGGTTGCAGAAGCAAAAACTGCTAACTCTGTTCACATAGTGGGTGCAACCCGCTACTTTTACGGCGCGCAACCGTGTAGCTGCAACTTCTTGCGAAGAAAACTGCAAAGGTGCTCACACATACCTCGCAGTTTTTGCTGCGCGCAACCTCTGTAGCAGTATTTTACTATTTAGTTTGTTATGAAGTTTCAACCAGTTGTGTTAGTATGTATTTCGATGATCCAGAAGTGTTGGCTGCGGCTTGTTTAGTTATAGTTTTAAATAAAAGAAAAAAGAAAAGCAAAAGCAGAAGCTGCTGGATGAGGACGTGGATCGCAAATACAGAACACTATGGAGCTGTGCATTGTTTGTTAAATGAATTGCGTTTAGACGACGAAGCATTTTATAAAAACTTTTTGAGAATATCGGGTAGTGATTTTGATGAACTTCTATAACTGTTGACTGCTTTAATAAAAAAAAGACGCTTGGATGAGAAAATCAATAAGCCCAAGTGAACGATTCTCTTCCTTCAATTATTTAAAAAAATTTAAACAAATTTGTTTTGAAACATTAGAATAGAATGATTTACGTAAATTTTATTTATCAGTTTTTAATATTTAAGTTAGATTTTGCAAAATAGCTATAACATAGACTTATAATTAGAATAAACCGTATCGCCCATAACTGCTCTTAATTAAAAATGCTCTTCCTTCAATCAAAGATACTGTGTCTTTCGTCCAATTGTATTTAGCCATATCCTATTTGGTTAAACAAAATTAATATTCTATCATTTACAAATTTTGAAATACTTACCGTAAAAAACATTAAAATTGCTATCACTACCGTACACACAATACTGTCACTTTTCAAGGCACTAATTGAATCGGCAATAACAAAACGAAAAGCTGCAGACGCAGCCGCAGTAAAGTTTCAACCTAATCAATATTTTTTTGCTGCACCTGCAACTCATTGAAAAGCTCTTCATACATCGCTACTTTTTAAGCTGCAAGTTGCGACCGCAGTCTGGCTGCAGGCGCAGTTTTCAAGGTTTCTACATTGATCACACATCGCTACTTTCTGTCAACGCAGTTTTTGTGCTGCGCAGCGCAAAAAGTAGCGATGTCTGACCGTAGCTTTACTTGTCCTCTAGTGGTAGCAGGGACAAAAAATCGATGAACAATACTGAAGCGCATGTCGAAACTAGACGAGAAGACAACACAATGATAAACAAGCAAACAAACAAACAAAAAACCCAAAAAACAAACAACGGCAAAAACATACCAGCCAGACATCTATCAGTAACGGCTGTGGGTAACACGTAGTCGAGTTTAGCCGAAAAGCTTTGTACCACGATACACAAATCATTTCTTTCATTACCTGTTTTATTATATTTCCAGGAGATGGATTCAATAGTTACGCAAATTGCATGAGATAGTACCATTGCTACATTTGTGCCGGGTCTTAGTCAGTCGTAGGATTTTGCTATACCTATATAAGCCCTGTGCAACTATGAAACTGCCTTGCGTTTACTCTCAGGAATCATGCTCTAATGTTAGGTTCAACTCTGGGGATCGATTATGGTTCAATGATTGAATATGCTATGGTGCATTCAAGAGTGGTAAGTAAATTTATTTTTATCCCCGAGGCTAGCAGCTTATTTATTATTTGCCCAATTCGACCCAATATCAAAATAGTATAAAATCTTATAAACAAAATTTACAATTCAAACAAAACAAAACACTCACCAAGAACTGAAAGCTACGTTAAAATATCAACAATATGATTTATAAATAAATGAAAGGGCATGGGCATCAATTTAGTGCCTGTCATTGCTTCGTAGCATTCTTGGTATAAAATAAAAACAATCACTAAATGCAATATGAGACAAACGAAAGCAAATAAACGGCAATGGTGATCATAGACGGAAAAAACGGGAATGCAAGAAACCGGCAGGAAATACCGAAATGTCTTATATTGCCCAACAAATTGTAGACCGTATAACTTAGCGCAGAGAAAATCTGAGGGCTCTAGAAAAATCACGGATGGTCAAAAACAAATCTCGGGAGTTTGTGGAAAAATTAGGGTAGCTTAGAAAAAATTAGAGGGCTCTAGGGAAAATTCAGGTAACATAAGAAAAAATCATGGGAGCTTAGAAAAGACTAGAAAACAACTCTAGGAGCCTGGCGAAAAATCTTGAGAGTTAAGGAAAAATTCAGGGAGTCCAGGGCGAGAAAAAAGCCTGAAGCGAGCTCATAGTGTTCTTTAGAGAAAAGCTAACTAAAAGCACTGTAAATTCTATTTTAAACGACTCGTTTAAACAATTGTATAAAAGGGAAAGTTACTTTGGGGGAACCTACGCAAGACAAGAAAATATTTTTCTTGGAAAAGAAAGAAAGAGTATGTTTCAATGTAACCCAAGTACCATTGTATGCGTTCCCGATTTCCTTTTCAGCAGCAGAACGTGAAGCTAAAATATTTCGAAGAAATTCGTTAAGGATCCCACGAAGTTGTTAAAATTCTGATATAGAAAACTAAGAAGAACCATATTCTTCCGATTATTCATGATTTGGAATATTTGCATTTTCCGACAAAGTCAGATATAATTGCTGGGGTGTAAGACCATATTGTTGGCCGAGTACCATTTGTCCGTTGTTTGGTGTTTTATCGGTGGATTAAACTAATAGCTGGATTAAACTAGTATTTTTTAATGGGTTGGTTGAATTATTGAATCTGTGTGTTAAAACTTAGTGAATTAATCTAAATTACACAAATAAAACACGTTTCAATATTTCAATTTAAAAATTTTGTTATTATGAACCTCATCGTAGGATGTGATTTTTTGATATTTACAAAAATAATATGTTTCAAATGCATCTCGTTTCGAATTTGTTTGTCATATAATCATTTTAAAATTTTCCTTATCAAATAAAACAAAAATACTAATAATGCTATCAAACAAGTCTTAGATCACAAGTTTATTCTGCTTCACTTTTTGCAGCTATATAATGCTCTAATTGCATTGATCTGTTAGGTTGTGATTATAGAAAAGTAAAGTATTATATTTATCACTATTGAAATCGTTTTTCTCTACTTTATTAAGAATTGGGTTTTCACTCTTTCGATTTGTTTAGATATCGTCGAATTTAATGATGAACTGTGTGTAAATTTTGAATCTCTCTACATAATAACATTTATAGATAATAATTAGATCTGCTCAGAGATAATGTAAGTTCGCTTAGATACTGTTTTAAATAATTCAATCTTTACAAGTATTATAAAATAAAGAAACAGAACAATTTTTTTTTCTTATTCCTAATTTTTATGAAAATCGATTTGCTTTGTTTTTTTGCTTTTCATTATTCTAATAATTTTTTGAAATTGTTTTCTTTACATTATAAATATCACGTGTACTTGCTGAAATAAGCTCGTTTATTTTTTCCATACATTCATTCATTCATTGTCTTACAGTTTTGCCATGAAAAGCGAGACTAAGTCATGCTCATACGTATGGTTTTTGTTTTTTGTGTTTTGAAAAATGAAATTGATACTTTTTTATCAATATCTTAAAACAATTGATTTATTATGAATAAATTATTAAACGTAGTCCGAGGGCACTGTGGTGGTACTTTCATTGATAGCCGCCAGTCGAGGAGGTCTTCGTGTGACTGTTAGACCTCCACTGCTTCCGCTCGAATCGCCTGACACGTCCCAATTTTGTAAAGGACCCGAAAGCATTGTTAATCCTACGACTTCGTAAGCTCGATCGGCTCCGGTAGGCATTCCTGTTACAGACAGATCCGAATAGTATGCACTGCTTGGAGCAGACGAAACCATCGGCACATCCTGTTCATGACCCTGCAAGAATGTTAAGTTAGTTCGTTTTGGTAATCTTTTTAAAGGGGATTTTTTTATTTGGCATTGTTCAATGTGAAAGAATGGACAAAATAATGTATAAATGGAAGAATGCGTTACCTCTCCGCATTGACTGTAGGCAGTGTTTTGATATGACGGATTGGCCGATCGGACCGATTCCCGATCCAGTTCAGCATAGAGAGCTTCACCAACTCCGACCGGACTGTAGGCATCGTCCATATGCGTGTAATGATTTTCAGCAGGTGATGATGAAGGTGGGCCGATTTGATCGGGTCCAGCTGATGATCTTCGCGTACTTAGCCAATTCCATACGCCGGAATTGCTAGTAGGCCTTCGTATACTGTCCGCGGGATGTTTTGACGATAAGTTTGCTCTTCCTGTTTGACCGTTTGAACGATTATTTCGACACCACCACGGTAAAGGCCTTCCACCTGTAAATTATTTTGAAAAACATTATGTTTAATAAATAGCATATAATTTCACAGATTTAAAATAATTTTTTTTTTTTTTAGATATATCGCAACTTAATATGTCAAGTTGCACGAAGGTTTTGAAAGATTTGCAAATTATTTCACTAAGCCAGAGTGGGAAAAGCAATGTAGATAGTTTGAACCCTGTTTTCCTCGCTCAATTTTTACCTTATCGATAAATATCGATATTTCGAGTGTTATGTGGTATTTCACAATGGTCAAGTGGCCTCAAATCTCTATAACTATGCTGGACCAACCGATAAATGTTCAGGCATAAATTCAAACTTCATATTTGTGATTTCCCAATCAATACCTGTAATGATTCATGAAATCTAAGTGGCAATTTTCAAGTAACTTTGACACTTTGTCACGACAATAAGCTTTGTATAATCTGAACGAGCAAACATTTCAAATTAATCTACGTTTGCTATTTAATGCGTTCGTTTGGGTATATTAAGGCAATATGATTTAGATTAGCTGAATCCACTAGATACGAACTCTACTAAAGTCCGTTTGCCACCTGGTGTTGCAGTTTGAATGCATTGAATTGGCTGTCGTTCGGTTATTTCATATGCAAGCGAAGCTACTTCACTAGTTCAGCTAGTTGTTTAATGTTATCGGTTCGAGCTAACCTGTCCGCAGCTCCGCGTGTTAACAACATTCACTTCCACACTTGATATTACCCCTCACTTCAACTAAGGCAGTTAGGAGTTAAGAATAAAATGTTTGTGTAACTTTTTGCAGTGTTAGAAAATAATTACTGCAAAAAAATATTTTTTCTAATAAATTATATATCTATGAAAACAATATCATAGCAATAAAATGCATCAATTCAACGCCTGACCCAGTGACTTGTTTGTTGGCCATTTGCATTTAACTATAAGTACACATTGGTTCCGATCTACTCTACGCTTTTAAATGATATGTGTATGATCCAGCGGTTTATCGATTTCTCTTATCTAATAACTAATAGCAGAATTTGGTTAAGATATTTTCGTCAAGGTAAACCAACAGCTTTACGGCATCGTGGACGTCGCGTTGTTCCTGTTAACTAATGAGATAAACCGTTTAAACGTGCCCCCGTAGCTGTTTTATCTCAGTGGATAATGAATGTGCGCGGCATGACTATATCTTGTATAAAGTCCTTCTGGTTTGAAACCGAATAATATTTCTAGTGTAGCACTTAGCTAGTACACGAATTCAGGTGATCGATTCTCGATAGTCGTATGTCAATTTGGTCATTATTGAAAATATGAGAGAATGCATGCACAGATTGGCTTGAAGGGGTTGCCAGTAGTATTAGACGACAGATTAAATTTCTAGTTTTATGAAAATCAGGACTTCGTTTGTAGGTTTTAGCTAAAACTATTGTATAGTCCAGATTTAGGTCCACGCTGACGAGTATGGTTAAAGAATAATCCATTGCATGCGAGTAAATCACATTTTATTTCTAAAAAAATCCATGATTTATTTTACAGCTGCATGCATGGCAACACTTTATTCAATGAGGATAAATAATCGAAGCCATGGTATCATGCACTTTTAATTTGTCTACTGTTATTTGTGGAGCATGGGAAATATTTGCTCATTTTCACACCTTAGCTTATCGATGCAATTGAAACTGTCTACCACATTTGAGATATCGTTGTTTCATGTATACATAAGCGTGATATAGTTTTTGATTTGTTTAGGAATATATTTGAAGTGAATTGATGGAATTATTTTATTATTTTATGTGATTCTGAGTCATACTTAAAATAAATCTTAGTATTCTTTGGAAGCAGCTAAATATTTTCAGGCACAAAAGATAATTTTTCGTTGATTGCTTAGCTGAGTCGTTGAATTTGACTTAAATCTATAAGCGCCCAGTGTGGGAATTGGATTCAAGATTTGGTTAAACAGTCTAGAAAGTACCTAGTCAATCAAGTCTGCTTATCTGGAGTTGTATGATTTTTGAAAAATAACATGTACTGTGTAGTTTGAGACTTGTGCATTGACATTCTTGATATAGAAGCCTAATAGAAGGACTAACATATAGTATATGAAAATATGCGGGTGCCATAACTATTCGGACTGGTGGAATTCTGATCATAGTCTCCTCGTACTGGCTGCGGCAAAAAATCTTTCCTGAGCAAAGGGGGTTGCTAATATTCTTGGGCTTTCGATCGCCTAACCTCTAAAAACCGAAGCAGAAAGATCCCAAACCAGTGATAAAACAGTATATTCTGATACCTGAATGACCGCTGCGTTAAGCAGACGCGAGTATGTGAATTTGCATGTCGGATGTCGAGAGCGAATCAAATTTTATGCCAAGGCCGGGATACAAAGGATAATACGGCTGGTCTTTATAAATCTTCATACTCGTAGGACAAAAATTTCACGTAAAAATAAAAAAATAAAATTATTAAAGAAGCAGCTGCCTCAAGTGCCTCAAACCTAAAGATCAGCTAATCGACTAACAAAATCAAGGCTCATTTCAAATGACGGATTCAAAAAAATAGAACGGAAAAAATCAGATGAAGGCAAAAAAGATAGGAGCGAAACATAGCTTTACATAAAAACAGAGGATGGAGAAATCAAGGACAAAAAGTAACTGCCTAAACCTTATTTGGTAAGAGGCAAATCAGAGAAAAAGAAGGTGACCGACGCTTCCGAAGCCTCTTCGTCAACGTGTGACGACAGATCCTCAAACGAAATTGTTGAGGAGCTCTTCCGATGCATAGAAGCGCTCGATATAATTTCGGAGGATCTATCGAAGAAGAAGCGGTGCAGCCAAAAACTGAATGAGATTGGCATGCTCAAAAAAGAGGGCAGTGAGCTCCTATCCATAGCACAGGAAGCAAAAAGTTCCAGTTCCGAGAATAATACTCTAGAAGACAGGCTGCCGAAGGATACAAGGGGCACGGATAGAACACAGCAACATCTGAAACATGCTTAAACAAGTCAAAAATCTACGCTCTTGTACTACAAAGGCTATTAAAGACGCGATGAGTATTTTGCATAGTTATATTTAAGCTTCTGTATCATCCTGTCATCAGTAACCCTTCTGGTCCTACATCCGTTCCCTTGAAAAACCTTGCTGTATCCCCTTTGCGATGTATCTAAATAATTTAACTGGTTTCTCGCCACAAGAAATATATGAGATGTTTTTAATTTTTAAGTTTTCTTTTCTTCTACTACTTCTCAGCTTAGTTCATCTTCTCTGATTATACGAGGGTTGATCCGAAAGTAATGATAATAAAAATAAACCAAGGTGATTAAACTTTAAAAAAATATTTATTTATCAACACGGTCTCCTAACAAGTTAATACATTTAGTCCATCCTTTTTCCGAACCCAGAATACCCTTAGACATTTTTTTTGGTCCTTACTCTCCCAAAATGTCCCAACATCGGCCATAGTTTTGCTATCATCTTCAAATTTCTTGCCCCGAAGATGTTCGTTGAACCGAGGAAAGAGGTAGAAGTCATTGGGAGCAAGATCTGGTGAATAGGGTGGATGTTCAAGCAGCTCGAGTCCTGTTTCTTAAATCGCAACTGCAGCCTTGTGAACTGGTGCGTTGTCTTGATGAAACAGTACTCCGGCTCGCAGTTTGCCGCGTCTTTTTTCCTCAATAGCCTCCAGCAATCTTATTTGGTCTGTGTTGTAAGAGCCTGATATATTGGCTCCATTTTCCAAATATTTCACCATAACAATTCTTTCAGTGTCCCAGGAAACTGATGCATAAGCGATGAAGAGGATCGCTTTTAGGTCATCGATTGCTGTTTGGTTTCTGGATCAAAATGGCGGATTCAGGTCTCGTTCATGGTTACGAAACGTGGCAAAAACTTCTCCAGATCTGCCTGGAACTTTTCGAGAAAAACCCTCGAAATGTCAACTCGTTTCTCCTTTTGCTCTTCCGTTAAGATTCTCGACACCCAACGCGAAGATACCGAGATGGAATTCGTTAACGATTCTTTGAACACTGCCATACGATATCCTTGTGACCTCAGCAATATGCCTGATGGTCACTCTTTGATCTGCCAACTCGACATCTTCGACTTTTTTCACGTTGTCTTCAGTGAGGGACGTGGATGGAAGTCCTTCGCGGTGTTCATCTTCAGTGGATGTTCTTCCTAGCTTAAATCAATTGGCCCAGCGTGCAACGCTGGAATATGGAGGGGCAGAGTCCCCTAGTATTTTCACCAAGTCGCTCTCTATGGGTTTGTTAGGTATTTTTTTTCAAACAGGTACTTAATAGAAACTCTGATTTCATTTTTCTTCATATTGATGTTCTCTCTTCGACTTTTCGTGATCAAAAGAATGTACCTCCCTAGAATCGTGGCCTATGTTTTTTTTCGCACTGACTTAAGGAGTTATTGAGGTAGTAAATAATTTTTTTTTTAATTTTATGCTAACTGGATATAGCCGATTATCACAACTTTTGGGTGATCATTCGTTTTTTCTCATCTGTTATGAATAGATTTTATTTGTTTACGATGAACCTATTATAAGCCAAAATATGTTGTTAAGGCTATACTTCCGATTTTTACAGATCTCAGTAATGAGAAATTATTAAAAAGATGTGTGGGTAGTTTCACCCACAATAACAACGAAGGCTATAATTAACTATATAATAGGTGTATTATATGACCTTGGGATAGACGTCTTGATGTAAGTTGAGAAAAACAATTTTTTTACTCTATGTAAAGTGCTTTTGAAACTTTAAACGCGTTTGTATTTTTAAAGTCAGTGACCAAGATTTTTCGAAAATGGCTGAACTAATCAATCTTTAAATTTTAACACAAGCTTTTCCAGTATATTTTTTAGTAATCAATCGAAAAAATTTTTCTCACCGATGAATATTTATATTTTTATCAACAATTTAAGGTTAAAATTTTGGTAAAAAATAGATTTTTTTGTTTCGAAAAGCCGCCAGCTTATTACAAGATTACACGCTGAGAAATGACCGAAATCAATATATTAACATCGTAATATTATCATAGTAACAGCATTGTCCCTAATACATAATTTTAACAGCTCAATATGTCATGTTAGGAAGTTACAATATTAAATTTGCAGTTTAGCATTATATATTAAGCTGTTAACTTTTTATATTAAGAACATCTGTAAATATAAATGTATTAACATCTTAACATAAATATATTACTATGCCAATATAAATGTATTTAACCAAGGGTGGTGAAATTGTTGATCAAACAAAAAAGTACATTGCTAGTATTGTTAGTTAGGATGTTAATATTAAATACGGCAATAACACACTGGAATAACCTAAACTGGTCCGATCATCGAAGTTAAGCAGTGTTGGGCGCGATTAATACTTAGATGGGGGATCTCTTGGGACTATGAAAAAATTATATCAACATGCTAATACCTATAAAGCATATGGCGTGTTAATATTAATTACTGGTATACCAATATACTATTGTAAGACGTTAATATAACTTATTGCCATGTTACTATAATATATTGGCATGTTAATATTAATTATTGGTATACCAATAGTATTGTAAGATGCTAATATAACTTATTGCAATTTTACTATTTAATATTGGCCTACTAATATAATATAGTAACAGACAAATTCACCACACGCATGTCAATATATAAAATTTTAAGAATGCTATGTGCGGGCAATATGTTATTTCTAGGTCAATATAATAATGTTAAGAAATGTTTTTAATATAAATATATTAGCATATATTAAGGGTAGCACAATGATTTTTTAGCGTGTAGACATTACTTTAACGAAATCCGTTTGGATTTTTCTTTTTAAATGATCCAGCCCAGAGATATCGTGGTCACCGCAAGGCGCCTTTTTTTAGAGGAACTCCTAGAGATCAGCTGTAGTAGCTTTCAAAATTATTATTTTTACAGTTAAAAAATTTTCAAATACAGTTAAAAGCTATCATATTATGTATACAAATTTTTATATTAATAAATTTAAAAGTTTTCTCTGGAAAAATGCTTGAAATTTCGCTTTGTTTGGGCCTCCTGACTGTATATAAACTCTTAAGTAAATGGAGTAAAAATCTACCGTCGAGGTTTTAGAACAATTGAGCAGTGGAATAATATTTTATTCGAAGTCAAAAAATTTAAAAAAATAAATCATCATAATTAATTTAAAAAAAATCTTCTTTTAAATTCCTAACGGTAAAATTGCAACTGACTATATTGTAAACCAAATAAAAAACAAAAAAAAATATTCTGCTGGAGCTGAGAAATAGTTTTGTATGGGATTTGTAGCGACCAGGTACCCCCTTAGAGCAGATGTAATAGGCGACCCAACATTAGGTATCACTTCATTTAAAACAAAATGCAGATATTTTAGACCTACATCTCTGCTTCTATCCATTAAACTTTGCCAAACACTTCATCAACATCACCTATTCAGCGATCCCTCCGCTTGTGAATATTTAGGACTTGGTATAAACTGAAAACCTCTTTGCACTAGGTATAATATCAATAAATCAAAGTGAGCAAATTAAAATGTCTTGTCTTCAGGGCATGAACCATCAGGAAACCCGGAAATCGTTGCAACCAACAAACTAAACGACCAATTCTTTACTCTAACGTACTCGCATTCATTACATTCTTCCTCTCTCGACTAACTGCACATGTTCCTTCGTTCATCATAGAGTCGAGTGCATCGAGTACATTGCGCGAGGCATATGTGAACTGCAATATAAAGACTAACAATAAAAACAAAATGAAAAAATCCAACACCACCAACAAAGCAGCCAAAGTCACTAAAAACAACAAAGCGATCGACGATGGAATAAGTACTAAGAGCCTAAAGTAGGAGTTAACGGAACCTTTCGCAAGTGGCACTATAAAGATAAATACTCCGGGGAGGATAGGTTTATGTAGCTTCCATTGATGTAAAGAATACTTTAATTACACGTATTGCGATTTCAAATACTCATTCGACGAACGCAAATTTCCCTTACAGCAGCCTACTACACTATTTGCAAATTCTTCCGAGATTCATTTTTCGCAGCGGATTCGGAGAGTTGCCGTTTTCTGATGTTTATTGCTTCCCAAAAATTTCTATCCCATTATTTTGGTAATAGAAATTTGTTTCATGTTTCACTGTACAGTTGCATCTAAAATTTAAAGATTGGTCTTGAGTCATCATTTTTTTAGTTTGTGTGAACCTGTCATCGCACAGCGGTTTCGCGGGAATACGATGAAAGATAAACAAAACGTAGATTGTGTTACAGAAATGCCAAAAGTTTCTTGGAAGTTTTTTCAAATTACCGCCGGCTTCTTTTGATCATCGCAAGAAATTGCAGCTCGAGTGGGTGAAATACAGTTTCGCACCCAACTGACAACTCTATAAAAGCCCATAAAAAATGATACTTTGCATCGTAAAATTATCTCATTTCCCTTGCACATCTACATCGTTCCCATGAGTCATTTACGTAATTCCCCGGGACAAGCTGCGAACCATGTTCGCAGATTTATCTCGACAATTAAGAGCCAAGTAAACTGCAGATCAGCACTGCCAAATTGGTAGAAGACAAACCATATACGACGAATCCGATTCTTCGTGAAATCATCATCCTGACGATGCCATGCCAAATTCAAATGAAAGTCCGCGTAACGCGTATGCACATCTTCCTCTGTAGCACTTTTCCTGTATACATATGGACATACATACAGGTGATAGAAATATTAAAGGAAAAAAGCTACGAGTTCGGGGTCAGTTTAATTAAATTGTTTGCGCACATGGCTTTGAAACTTTCTCTCTAGGCATGAGGAGTTTATTCGAATTACATGAGGTTGCGATATTTGACCGTGCATAGACCAAACTCCGGTGGAGGCGGTCATCAAACGCCTTCGCACACCAATCCCAAACATCACACTGGTTTCTTCAGCATAACGCATCGAAATGGTCATGTAGATAGTACAAATCATACTTATTACCTTACCGTACGTCTTCCTATGCTCAGAGGCTCCACAACAGAGTATCCATCTCATCCACCGTATGTGGTGGGCCACGATAGCAGCCATGTGCTTATTGTGGAAATGACCTGATAGTGTAGCGTAATGATTTAATCTTACGGTGAATTAATGATGAAAAGAAAGAGTGGAATTCATGTGGCGAATACGTTTCGATTAGACTGTAATTGAATATATTGTGGCAGTTCGTATGTAAAGTTAATCAAATGCATGGAGAGTTGTACGGAAGTGCGTAGATAAATGTTGCATTAAAGTTGTATACAGTTGATGTTGATCGATTTGATTTCGTTAATAATGATCGTCCATTTCGGGATGGGTGGATTACTAAAACTTTCACTGCCGGAAAAAAGATTGGTTAAAGCGAGGTTTAAGGTTAGCGTTCATGCGGTCTGCAAATGTCAGCTGATGTTAATCGCTATCTTAGTTACTTGATTTATCAAAAGGTTGTGGGAGTATCGCAAAATAAATTAGTAATTTTAGTGGATGTTTTTCAGTGGTGAAGCTATCAATTGAAAATTGTTATTTTTTTCCTCGCAGTATAGCCATGTATATTTGGTACCCATCGTGAACTATTTTGCTTTTAATTATTCACACCGAGTAAGATTCAAGTGCCAGATTTCAGTTTCTCAATCCTCTTCCAATATATGCCCCAGGAATATGAAATTTAAATATTGCTGTTGTGTTCATCGTCATCAGTAAGCTTTTTCAGCGAAGGCTAGAATTGTCTTCCTTGAGTCGTCTCGATTCTGTGACTTAGTTCATCAGTATGCGACTCCTAAGAGTGATCTACTATCTGGATCAATTGTGTTCTCCTATTCTTTCCTAGGATTTTTAACTATACCTTGTCGTTATGCTCTACCCTTTACTGTTTTTCTGAGTGGTCGGTTGACCTGCTTCCAATGAACGTGACCTCTTAATTAAAACATTTGTCGTTTCTATGCAGGTTAGTCTTATATTGCTGCAATATATTCGATCTTCAGCAGGGCCAAAAAATGTCCGTACCATTTTGTGCTCGAAATTGTCCACGCTTATTTTGACGAAATCACTCATTAGTGTCCAGATTTCGCTTCCAAACATCATTCTATCAAAGTGCACCTCCGTCTATCATATTGAGTATCGTTTATCTTTATAGGCACTCTGCTTCTACTACTGAAAGAAACTCCTTTGCAACATGATGAGCGATCCTTTGGGAAACGAATGCTCTCACATATTGTTTTCAAGCTCTAGTCCCACCATTTTGTGAAGGCTAGTAGAGCTTGAGTCAAAATATCGTATCTGTCAAAACCCAATGGGAGCGGGAGAGATCGCTAAATAAAAGAATAAAAGTCGCGAAAAATTCAACTCTGCGGATCCGTCCAAATTTTTGGCAATACAGAAGCTACCAGCTAAATATTTTTCTCGTTCTACTAAACATTGAAATAACAGGAGAGACTGCTATCTGATCTTCTTCAGTATCTCTAATTACACACATTGGCTTCTCCATTAAAGCTCATCATTCAAGTGTGAGCAGGACAGCCATTCTCGCTCTTGCGTCTTGCAGATCCTCTTCGAGAGCTGTTAACATGTGCACTGAAAAAAATCCACATGGCGCCCAGAGCTACATATGCAATAAAGCGCATTATTTATGGTCCCATACGCTATGTACATAGTACTCTGAGTTATGCAATATGGCTCCCAGCGCCATAATGTCAGAATCTGCATAGCGCGTGGTCCTATGTAACATGGCGCAGCATTTATGGTCCCACACGCTATGTACATAGTACCCTAAGCTATGCAGTATGGCTCCCAGCACCATAATTACATGGCGCAGAAATAATGGTCCCATACGCTATATAACATAGTACCATGAGCCATGTAATATGGCTTCAGTTGTCATACCGATTCGGATGAATTGAAGTAAGTGCTTTGTTTTGAAGTCGAGCTTCTATTTTACTGTACTAAAATAATTCTTTTCAATTTGCAATCCAACCCAAAGACATCCGAGAGGTTAGTTAAAGAATTAGGTTAAGCAAAAAAAAATTGATAAGTTTTGTTAGGGGAAAATAACGATTAATTCTCGAGTAAAGTTCTACGCTTATATCATTGTTATATTACATATCCAATTACTGGCCTCTGCGTTCTAGTTATACTGAAAAAACACATAGCGCCAGACGCCATATTTTATAGACTTCTGGCGTCATGTACATAGTCGATTTCGGGATTGTGATAAAATATAGCACCACATGCCATAGTACATGGCGAAAAATACATAGAAGCAGACGCTATGCTTATAGCCCTCCACGCCATGTACTATAGTCCTCCACGCCATGTACTATAGTGGATAATTGGTACAAAAGTAAGGGCTGTCTAAAGTAAAATTTAATTCTTTTATCTTTGTTAATATTTCCGTGTGTACACCTGCTTCAGATCATTAAAGCATATGGTTACCTTCTATTTGAAGGACAGAAACCAATGTTAGGAGCTCTCTAACTGGCAACATGGAGTTGCAACAAGAAAAAGTACGACTGTAAATTATTCTTAAATTCGTGTAAAATCCCGAAATCTAAGCTAAGGTCCTTAAAAGGCTACTATCAACGGTCAAATGAGTAATAGTGAATTATAACAACGGGCTAGCTGTAACAACGAAAAGAGGATCAGGCTAAAAATCTGGAAGTATCAACAAGGACTTAGCGAAGAAAATTGTCAGGAAGTTCGAGACCAAACTCAACATTTCTGTTCGAGATATGGCAGTAGTTGCTGATACACCGAAGTCAACGGTCCGAAAAAAGGAGAAAGTAGCAAAGGTGAAGGTTCGAAGATAATACGATCAAAATGTGATGAAATTCGACTGGGTCATTTTAGATTACACAACTTATATCAAAGTAGACATCAGATAGATTCCTGGTCATGAATTTTGCACAGCTAAAGCGAAAGGTGCAGCAAAAGAAGTATTTCAGCTGAAGAAAACCAGTAAATTTCCTAAAGAGTAGCTGGTGTGGCAGACGATTTGTCGATGTGGTCTAAGAAGCGATATTTTTATTGCGAAAGGCACAATCAATGCCCATGTTTACATCGAGGAATGCCTGCAGAAGCGATTGTTCCCCTTCATTAATAGGGATGAAGAGTCCGTGTTCTTTTGGTCAGACCTAGCATCAAGCTTTTATGCTAAGAAAACGCTGGAGTGATATGAAAGCAACCACGTCAATTTTGTCTCCAAGGAGGCCAACCTACCAAATTGTCCTGAACTTAGACCAATAGACCGATACTGGGCTCAAATGAAACGAGTATTGAAAGAAAGCAATGGAAAAGATAAAAATCTATCTGATTTTAACAAAATGGAAAAAAGCGTACGAAGTCGTTAATAAGGCCTCTGTGTTAGATAATATTATTAATGTCGGGCCTTAATCGAAAAATTGAAAATATTCACTCTAAGTGACACTAACTTTTGTTTAAGCTCACACAGTTAATAGCGTATGCGAAACATATATCGAGCAAGTAACTAGAGCCACATTAGACACCAAGCAATTGTGGGTGTGTGTTAAGGGAGAGATGCCTTTGACCTCTAAGCTCTCAGGCCAGAGACACGTACAGTTATTTTACTCAAAAAGATTAGTAGAGAGATTACTGCGTGCTACCAGTTATTTCTGCTCAAAAAAATTAGTCCAAATCTCCTTCCGAAATCGAGTCAGAGAACTCGACTGTCTGAGGGTATCGAAAGAACTGGAAATCTCTCTCGCATCAGACCTCTAACGAGCCATAGACCAAAGCGTCGTTATCTATATATAAGCTAAGGTGAATTAGTCTATAGGCAGAGCTCATCGTGACACTCTGAATATGGATATTGGTGAAGGCGAATTGAGAAGTATCGAAAGCTTCGAATCCAGGAAGCTTTTCTAAATTTAGCGTAGAGAAGCATGATAAGAAAATTAAATTTATAGCCCAAGCTATAAAGATCATACCATTCAGACAAAACTTAGTCTCAAGAGACTGTCATCACTTCCACATAATTGCGACAACAATGGGCAGATCAAGTCAAAAGAATGGAGGTCCAACGGTTCCCCAGAAGAAAACGCCAAGTTTGGAAAACCAATGAAAGAATGGAAAGGTTTGATTAATACAGATAATAAGCCACTGGTAGGAGTCACGGATTGGTGACCTAGGTAGTTGAATCGATTGGAAGTCGATAATTTTGGAGGCCAAAGATCGACTTGGACTGCCGTTCCTTCCATGATGTCGATGATCCTTAATCAACCACAAAAACAATAAAAAATTTAAAATTACATTTTTATTGAATAAAGCTGCATATTTTCATAAAATAAGAAAGTGCTAATTGAAGATAGAGCAACAAGTAAACTAAACTGTCTGAACGTCTTGCACTTTGGCTTCACTAGAGCGTTCCCTAACATACTAGAAAAAATCAACCAGCATGAGTCAATAATTTCCTACTTCAGTCAAACAATACAATCCATTCCGTATGAGCTTTCAATTTTTCACGCCAACCAAGCATATACTTATCTATCATCCCATACCCATTCTTCCTTTTTGGGTTTCAAGTTGAAAGTCATTAACAGCATTAACTCTTTTCGAGTTTCGTCGATTATTGTGGTTTACACTTTCCTCATTCGTCGGCAGCCAAGCGAAATAAATTTCTCCCAAGTTGGGTAGGTTCGGTCGATTCGGATCCTAGGAGCCAGATTACAAAGCATTTTACCAATGTGCATCGACACTTGATGGGTGCTTTACTGTCCTTAATAAGATTAGAGAAATTTAGTCCCTTACTAATCTTGTCGCATTTCAGATAGTTTTTCTTCGACTGTTAACGTTCGCAAAGTATTGGAATAGGAAGAAATAAAAAAAACATTTTCGCCACCATGCAGGTTTTATGAACATTCTGAATACAAAATGTTTCCACTACAAAAGCAAAAAAAAATCTGTCAGCTCATGTTCTATAGATGCCGATATGGCTGCAAAAAGTTGACAGAGCTGAAGCGGATGGAAAAAGGTGTCTTGCTAGTAAAAGCTTTCCATCGATTGCTTCGGAAAGAAAGTCAGTCAATCGAAAAGGATTAGTCCTGTGCTGGAAATACTGGTATAATAATCAGTTGTAAAGGGATGATTTATAAAAAAAAATATGTTGGTGTGTTCAAGTAAATTGGCAGAAAAGCTACCTGCAGACATATTAAGTTGATTTAGTTGCCCAAGCGACTATGCTATAATCCATTTAGAAGTATTTGTTCAACAATGAGTAGTCGCGTACTTACCGTTACTATTTGCTGATTTTAATCTGAAAAATAAAAGAAGATGAGTTAGTATGCTTGTTTTTTTTCTATGGTTTAAAGATTTATGTTTTTATGTTGAATAATTTTTCTCGGTCTGATTATTTCTAATATGTAGAATAGTATTTCACGAGCTATTATGCTAATTCAACCTAATGATTTTCGTCATTTCATGAGTTCTAATCGAGTTTGTTTATAGCAATCCAATCACCGTGGCGATCGCTTGTCGTTGAATTAGATCCATCCGTTTGACAAGAGAACATTGTTTCGCAATTACTATAAACCACAAAACGATACGATCGACAAATAAATGACGAAAGAAAACACATACATAGACGTTACATTGGTGCATGCCTGTGTTGCAAATGTTGACAACAGTTCTAACATGATTATCTTCGTTTGCATTGAGAAAAGTACGGCACCGAACATAGCAATCATTATGTCTTACCTGAAAGTGAAACAATAATAGGAAGTGATTGCCCATCAGCCAAGCTCTTCAATAAACTACAGGTCAGTGTCGAGGACTACGACAACCATTAGGAAGAATCATCGCCAATATTAAACTGGCAATATCATATTTGATGTTTCAAATGACGATCCAAATTGGTTGGATCGTGTTTTTTGTTTAAGGCTGAGCAACGCGGCACGTTATCGAAACAATAAAACCGCTCAAATAAAATACATTAAAACGGTCAAAACCAGATAATCCAATTGTCTCCGTAGCACGCGTTCCTCCGCAATCGTGTTCTTAATTTTAAAGAGGATCTAAATGATCTTCGGGTTCGATCATATTGAGTGGGCAACGCAATGGACACCGTATTGTCCGTGCGCGATGCACACAACGGTCCAATGCCCGTTTCGAATACGTGGGCGCTCAATGTGGGACCTAATCGGCACTCGATTAATAATTCCGACTGCGATTGAATGCATACAAATTTGCCATTACGGAGATACTGTGCTTAATTTATACAGATGGTTGTTGTTTTTCGAAATGAAAAGAAATATTTGGTTAGATGTGGAGAACGTGAAATTATTCATTGAATTCTTCAATGTTTGCATTTTAATGGCCATCGATCCGAATGAAAGTTGACGTAAGTGAATTTTGTATGCAAATAAAAGTGCTATTTGATGAAGTCTTCACTTCTATGGCCAGCGGTCAGTTGATTTTATTAGTGTATAAAAAAATTGATTGCAGATTTTCTATGTTGTGTGTATGCAAAGCCACGTGCACTACAAATGTATAGCTGTAAAGAAATTCCTACAAATAGCAGTGAAAGTCGTGCATTTTAACTCAAGGGAAAAATTAAAGTTGTCAGGAATATGAGTAAACTCTATATCTACCATTACTAGCGATGTTCATAGTCAGATGATTCATCTGAGTCTTCCAACAAAAATCGACAAAGTACGACTTGGTTCTCGCTGCACCTAAGCGAGCCTAACATGCGAACACGAAGTTTTAATTAAGTTCACCGTTCAGCAGAGTCGAAGATGCAATTATGATATTTTTCATTATATCTTACACAATTCGCTAGCAGTTTAACCATATCAAGTATGAACGATTCTTCACTTAATGGATTTGTCACGAAACGTAACAAAGGGATTGGTTTAGCAATTTTCGAATTGATAAGATAGAAGGTGGATTGTGGATGAGAATCTATTCTAGACGGGTATTACTGGTCTTAATTAAAGAAAATTGATGAGCTTTGAATTGCTTTTTCTGAGAAAAAGATAGATTAATATCATATCCAGTCGATTTAAAATAATAACAAATGATTTTGCGCTGAAAGCAGTAGGAGAATCGATAAAGAACTTAACAGCCCGATTAGGCTCTAATCTATTCCCAATATGTTGCATCGAGCTTTAGCGAAAGTAAACACGATAGAATTTAACGAGAATTATGTAAGATTTCTTAGCTCTAATTCTACGATGAACCATGGTTTGAGATTGTACCGATACGATAAACTACTGCACTCGGTTGCCACCACATGTAACATATAAATATTTATATCTTTCATCGAATATACATTTTCCGAATTCTAATCACTTTTCTTCTAAATCTAAATCCCATTCAACTTTCTCAATGACAGGGACCACGATTGCAAATGCATGTGATTTGAATCACATGTCACTGCGAACAGGAGAGTAATCAGCATTTCTCCATTTGCGCAGCATTTAGATACTGTATCTTTAGTGCAAACTTTAGCCGTGATTTGAATAAGATCTGTCTGCATTCTTGGCTGTCGCCAATTCAAGTATGAACGACTTGACCAATTTGCATCCGAATGTTATGTGCAAAATATTAATATCTTTAATCCTATATTTTAGTATGAGTTTAATGTTTTCGCAATAGCTGCGCAACAGATACTTGATAATTGAAAGTAAGCAAGGTACAAAGTATTGAGATCAATTTATATAATAGGTGTTTCAAAACGATATCTGAGCAGCTAAATGTCTTATTCATGATGAATAAAAACAAGTTTAGTATCTGGGACGATATTTTTGCAAACATGTATCATATTAAAGTTTGAAGAGAATTCCGTGTGACTCAACGAAGATCTTTGTTTGAGCACATTTACTTCTTTATTGAATAAACTTTCAACTACAAAATTTGTTTAAACATGAATGAATGAGCGCAAATTAAAATTAATTTGAAATAGTAATCGTTTTCACTCCAAGGAGCTGTTTGTAATACTTTGGTAGTTGGAAGAAATAAGCGATCGAAATTGTACACCCAAAAAGACGAAATAAATGATGAAGATTCTTTCAAAAAGAAAGAAAAAATAATAAGCTGGGAAAATAAAACTGGAGCTTCTGTTTCATCGCAAATATCATCCGTTGCTCTGCATATCCTTTAAGAATCATATTTTTCCATTTTAGGAATTTAAAGTTTGCACTTTGGAAGTTTAGTGGGCTTTGTTAGCATTAACCCTACGATTCTAAGTATGGCAATTACACAAACAGTCTTTAATTATCCATTTTTTGCGGATGTGATACAAAAAAACACAGGTCATGCGCTATGATTCTTTATACCATATTTACGGCTGGCCTTCCCGTTCCACTGGGCCAACCTCAAGTTCTACTTTTTCAATATGCCGATGACAAGCTCTTATTCGCGTCGAGCCAAGATCCGCTCAAAGCAGCGAAGAGCCTGGAATACTATTTGGCATAGCTACGTCTTTACTTTGACGAATGGGACATCAAACTAAACAGCACTGAGACTCAGCTATCCATATTTCGCAATCTTTCCAAGCATCGGGGATCTCAAACTATTTGCAAGAAGACAAAAAAAACACGCTGTCTCGTTCGGAACTTCTAAGATTATCTAGCTCATCTCTAAAGTACCTCGGTGCTGATTTTCATGAGTTTCTGAAGTTTAAATCTTACGTGTGGCGTAAAATCAAAGCTGCCAAATCCGCATTTCAACGTATTAGACATCTTTTCGCCAGAAAGTTGCGCATGACTAGCAAAGCTAATTCAATTTGCTATTAGACCCTGATCCAACCTTTCCTGACTTATGCATCCTCATCCTGCATTACCTGTTCAAAGACTGTTATGGCCGAAGCGGAGAAATTCGAAAGAAGAATCCTCCGCTTCTGCACTGGTATGTTCTACAACCCGGCAACTAAGAAGTGGACGTATCAGGAGTCGGGACTGAAGCCAATTAGGAAACGAGTTGTAGAATTAACAACATAATTCTACGGACAGAAATACGAACATGAGAACGGACTAATTCGGTCACTTGGGTGTACAGGTGGTTCCAATTTAAGTGCCCCGTGAAGACATCGTGTCAACGACAGCTCACGGATGCGTTATTTGCCTTTGTAGGCCTCCCAACGAATAGGAGGGCAAGATTAAGATTTAGGATTATTTAGGCTAAGTTTTTTGTAATTCGGTATAAGTTAGATCTAATTCGCAGCGTAAGGTAGTATTAAGTAGTATAATTTATCACAGCTCAAGTAAATAAAAATTAATGGTTTCCCACTGCAATTACAACCCGGAGAAGTAAGATTACCCAAAAAAGATTACGCAAAATGTTTTGATGTTAAGTTCGAAGCAAGCGAAGTAATGGAAGCTGTTTACAACTTCAATTCTAGTCAAAATGATTATATTAAATCTAACCAAGCCCACGTTGGGCGCATACTTGTTGGTAACATTCTTGCTGTCAATTACGCACTGACGACTGGCTTCCAGCCAAACTATGCACTCACGCTCCACACAATGCCCGAGAAAACTATGATATCAGTGAGCTTAAAAGTGAATTTACTAGCTTCTGACAAATGCAAAAGAAATGGTAAGATTATTATTCATTTTGGCATATAAAGTAATAATCTTGTATCGAAAAATATCATACTTACGATGGCTTATTTAGAAATTTCATAGTTCCAAAGGTGTGGTATTGGTATTAATGTGGTAATGTGGTATTTTTCTGCTACTGTGCCAGTTAGCTAGCAGATGATTGTTATTGCTAGCAGATAGCTAGCAGATTAGCTAGCAAATGATCGTTTGTATAACTCAAAGCCATTGTTGTAAAAGTTGTCCATATATTTTAAAAATGTGTTCATTCTTGGTCAAACTTTTTGCAATGAAGAAACAATTGTGCCATTTCAAAATCGACGAAGCAATCCATTACTTAAAAAAACTGACATACATAGAGTCAAGTTATTCAGATGCAGCAGTGGTTAGCACTCATGGAACATGAAATTTTTCGATGGGATGTAGAGAAAAGGAAGTAAGTCTGAACCTACAAAAATTGCTTGAATTTATCACAAAATTTGTTAAACTTGGGACGAAAAATTATAGCTAATAACTATTATAATAGTTTTGAGCTTACTTCATATTATGTTGGAACAGGAAAGACAAATCGTCGCAAGTATCCCGACGAAGTTGTGTTCGTATAATTTATAATAAGAGATTATAGCTTGCGAAAATTAAAAGAGAAACCTGTGCCATGAAATGGTGTACTTATTTTCATCATCATAAAAAACTGCATCATAAAAAACTGCAGGCCATCATAAATGACGAGTATAATGAATATTATAATTTGTGACCAAATATGCAGATATAACGCTCTCACTCTTCAAAAGTCACTCAAATAATAGATATCACTTGCAATTGCCTTTTATTTGGGTACTCATCTTGCATGTTGTAAGAATACTTCTTCTTCTAAGAATACTTCTATGAACCTTTCTCACTCTGGCCAAACTGGGCTACTTTAAGCTTAACTTAATTTGCGATAAGAGGATCCTTGCTAGAGTTTTAAGCTTCAAACAACACAGTGGTCTGCAATGGTCTGCAGCCGCAGCGACCTCAGCGTTGCCATCAGGAATTGAATTGAAATTAACCCTAAATGTTGGAACACGCTTTTCTCTCTTGATGATCTTGCTAATTTACGGCTCAATATTTTTTAAAAATAGTTGATGAATAAATTTAGAAGCTGTGTTTTGTAACGGTTTGTAAAATCTGAATGGAGCAGTCGTACTTAGACACTCGAGATGAGCAGTGTTATTACTCGGTTTTCTAACAATATATGTAAGGTAAAATAATCCCACGACAACCCTCGTACGGGTCTAGGGGTTGAAGTTGGTAGGGAGCTTCATTACAAATTTACAATCATTGTGAATAAGAGTGTGAGTGTTCCACGACTCACTTTTCCCCTGATTAATTCAAGTACCTATTTCGAGCTAGGTGAACTCAAAGCTTGGTGCGCGATCCCTTGTCCGAACCTGGATTCAAACTACGGACTCCACACACAAGATGCAAGTGCTCTTCCCACTTGACTACTCGAGCTTTTAACCATATATGAATATACTTCAAATATGCATATTTTATTCCAGGAAGATTTTAAATGGGATTTTTAAGATTTTAAATTTCGCAGCTCTTAGTATAGTCCTGCTGATGAATAGCATCATTACTTTTGGATTTCCAGTTTTAAAGTGATTCCTATGAATGTGGTTTTTACTGCTGTTGGTCAAATATTTGGCTTAAGGTTCATTGGGATGGGACACTTTTAGGCCTTTTCCGGGGTTTGCAAGACTCTTCATTAGATCTTTATCTTAGTGCCCAAATTTAAAAGACTATTTTATGAATACATCTATACGAATAATAGGTGCTTAAGCTGTTTGAAGGTTGTGGTAGCAAATAATTAGAATGTTTGTGTGCTCGTATAGTGTGATTAAGCAGTTCTGAGCCTATTTTAGTTCTCAGCATATTTTAGTATAGAGAAAAAGTTTATCGCAACTACTAGAAACAGCTATTACCTACTAGTACGTATCGATTGGAAAAACAACCTCTCTTTTGTCTTTCCTGCCTAAAACCATACATATATTTACTGGATTCTTAGTGGATTCCCAAACCGAAACAATAGCTTGCTCAAAATCTTGTAGTCATTCGTACTGTATTCATTTCAATTAAACGCACATTCAACTCGAATAAGAGCATACCACCTTGCATTCAATGCATTCTAATAAATACGGAAAAAACTATGTCGATTTTATCTTAATATAAATACACTCCGATCTTGTTCGCCTAACTGCTTTCTAACAATCTATTGATTCCTCTGGCTTGGTGCAGCTACATTCGTAAGGCCGATACAGAAATCTCATACAAAAACACGGAAGATGCATTTTTTACAATCGGTCGATTGACTCAATCCAGATAACTTTATAGAGAATACCAGTTAGTGAGACTGGATATCTTACTACAATACATAGATATAGGTGCATAGAAGCATTATGTGATCGTGTACATTATAATTTACAATCCTCGTAAATTCTCCACACTAACCTTTAACACTTTCGACGAGAAAATCGATTTTCTATGCAATAAAGTGATCTTGTAGTGTATATGCACAGTATGCACTGTTGAATGGATACACGGATTCACCAGACTACGTATTCGAGTACTGTTGCAACTAATGCATTATTGCTAGAAGTTACGTACTTGTGCTGGCTGCGAGTGTTCCGTTGCAACGGAATCGTGAAAAAAATGAACTAGATTCTTGAGCCTTATAAAGTCAACTAAAGTCTTGATTCAAGTCGCTGCAATTAACCTTTTATCCAATTGAAAATTTGCTGAATCTATCGTCAATTTGGCCTAGCCAGTATTAGTCGATTGTTTTGTGATCGTTTTGCAAAATGCAAATTTTTCTCATGTTCGGCATACACGAGCGGTGGCATTGTGAAAACTGTTGAGTTTTTCTATTGCCGACTCGTAAAGTTACGTGAATGCACTGGGTGCAAAAAGTATTTGAATGGTGACAATATCCACTAGCCACATCATCGTTCATTATTGACGCGAAGCATTTACAAGTTGCAATTTACGCAAAGCTCGTAAATTTTGGCCTTTCGGGATTGTTTTTAAGTTGCAATTATGCTATTGATAGTTAGTAAATTGCAAAATACCAACCGCCTCTAGAAAGTATTTTCGAAACCGCAGTGTATCGAGGCACGTCCAGTGGCTGGGCACACTGAGAAGTTCCACAACTGGCACGTATTAGCATTCATCGTCAAGATACAGTTGATTGTATCTTTTAGATCACTAGATCATAGTGTCTTGTTTGTACCCACATAACTATAACACGAAGTTGAACGTCAGCCGTACACACAAAAAGCCGTTAACAATACCATCTTGAGTCGATACTGATCTAAATTTCCGCAATGATCGGTCGAATAATGTGACTTTAGGGTGCTACGATCGGCTGTAATGAAATTGCTGTATCTTATTCGTTTCATTAAGTGCATCGGCTGTATACTACCTGGACTTCCTGCAAAATTGAAGAAGCTGCAGACGATGCATTTAGGCTCACACATCGAGATGAGCCGAGGATTTAGGGTGAGATTGGCGAATTCAGCTTTATCTCGCAGATAACTTTATTACGACAAACTTAATTAAAAGCAATCGAATCGTTAATTGATCTGCACGTTCGGCCGGCCTTCAGCATCACCAAAACTCTTATCGAACCTGACGTTCCTTCATTATTTATTAGGCTTTTAGTATAATTTTTAAATAGGAATATCCGCTGGTAATTTTTTTCGCTCACTTGATTTTGCAGGAATATCTTGTTCATAATTTGTTCGATTTTATTTAAAGTTAAATTCCCGACACAGTATGGGGGCCTGATATATTCGTCAAGAGCCCGTTCTGAGCTAGAGAAAGAGTATGGCGTCGTCGTCGTAGTGAAGAAACTTAACTTGCTCGCAGTGAGTAGAAATGCTTGCTACGTTGCGTTGTCGTCCTCCACTATTGCAGCATACGACGATGGTCCGGTGTTATTGCAAATTAAAAGGTTTTCTCCATAACTGCACGTGCAATTGTCCATTTCGAAATAATTTATTTGCCAATTTGCAACATTTTGCTCCGAGTTTTTTGCGCCGGCGATAATGAATTGAATGAATTTACTGTCGATAGGGAAGGCTATTGATCGTTCGCCCGTATATAGATTGTCAAATACTCAGCGAGATAATCGAAGTCGAACTTCGAAGCACAGTACACAGAAATGTGTGGAAAAAATGTCGAAAAGACGGTGTGCAGACGACAAGCATGTTACTGTCAAATACATTTTCGTAAATGGCACGTAAATTGCCGGTGAAATACGTTTCAGATATTTATGCATATCGATTTGTATTTTAATTAGTAAAAATCGGACATTATCTACTGAAATCGGCAAAATGTGAATTGAATAGCGTCGAATGTCCGCGACAAAAACTGAAGTTTTTGGCGTGGTAATATTGTCAATGTTCGCCACGATCGTCAGATATGTCCGTCAATAATTTCAAAAGTTATGGCCAAGATTTATGCTGACTGTAAAACCGTCTTTGATGTTGGGTCAAAGTACGAGTTTTCTCTTAAGCATAGATATTTTGGCGAAACTTAGTATATCTATGTTTCAGCTTGGTTTTGTCAATTTTGTCAATTTGCTTGATTACTTTTTTTGCGACCGCTTCACCTGTTTGAGCATAGGGTTTTTATTTGTCAATTTCGCATACTGCTACTTTTTCAATTTTGAGTTGATTTACTTATAATAACAGTATTTACTATCAACTCATAATGAACTACGTTTCTGTGATGGTTACAGTCCGAATGTAATTTGCAAAGATGATAAGTATGCAATTTGCAGCTATGAGAAATTTCACAAATAGTGATTCTGTGATATCATATGAATTATACTGGCAGGTGATCGGTTGATAGGAATATTATAGGGAGTAATAGCTAGTTTCAATTAGATGTTCGAAAATGTTACTTTAGTAACGAACCATTTCGATGCTAGCAATTGGTTATATAATAGTATTATATGCAGCTAAAATTCTTCAAACTGATAGGATTTGAACTGTGTATGAAATCAAGGAAGTAGGTACAAGGTATTGTTTACAGCTGTTTTAGTTTTATAAGCACAGCTGTTATTGATCTGTTGGTTTTCTTATTATTGCAGCTCTATGATTTTCGGAGCCAAATCGTTTATTTGTTAAAATCCATATTCTATAAGTCAACATTATATTGGCATAAGCTACTGATAGAGTTTCTCAATATAGATTTTCAAAGAATTTTGATCAGAAAGTTATTTTTAAATGCAATGATTGAAGCCATTTAGGATAACATATCAATGGTCTGATTGCGCGATTTTGTAAAGGGTAGGTAGACTGCTGTTTATTTGTTTGGCGATAAGTATCACAAGATAATATCGAATAAGATTTAGCTCCAAGTCGGTTTAATTCCAAGTTAACGTGACGTAAGAATGAACGCAGAGTTTTATGGGCTTAGCTTATGTTAAGAAATGTTGATGAAAAATACACCAAAAATATTCAAGTGAATCAGTTATGATTAGTTTCTAAATATCAGGTAAAGATAAATATTATTTTTTTGCTGTGTTTGATAGCTTCTGCGATCCGAGTACTATGGGGAAATTGGTATTTTAGTAAGTGAATTTTCATAAAACATCCCTCAGTAGTCAAAGTCAAAATCAGATGTTTATTGATAGAGGTCTTATAAAATGATTGACCGCTATGTATCATTTATTACCTCCAAATACAAGGTTAGCTTTGGCACATGCACAGAGCCCAGTACAGTGAAATATTCTGACGGGGATGTCTAGCTCACAATGATTTTGTACTCTTCCCTTTCAAAATCCACTTCAAACATATTTGCCAACGGACAGTTTTCTGGCAGCGTCAACCAATGTCAGTCTCAGAAGGCTTTTGAAATCACATGTGGTATAAAGTCTCACTACTAGATCAGATTTCCCTATAATATTCAAAGCTGATTCAGTTGCTGATTGGCTGCCTTGAATATGCACGGAACACTGTCTGTAGAAAGTCATGGAATTATTGGTCATCAATCGCTCCAGGAAAAAAAAAGTATTTAAAGCATCTTCTACTAGGGAACTATGGAGCAAAAGTCAATGGCGTAGAAGTCTCCGAAGGAACGGGAAAGTTGTAGTGTCGGGTAAAGTCCAACAAAAAATTAAAGGGTCGTTTTAAAAGTAAAACAAATTCAATCATTTTTCAAAACCTTGAAAGTTCAAAATTTTTTCTAGGTTATGTTTGCAAAAAAGTGTTCAGCATTCACCATTCTTGTTGAGTATCTGAAGCTATCAAAAGCGCTTAGCAATGAAAAATTCGACTTTGGATAATTTGACTCTTTTTCGAACCAAAATCTTATATGCGAGCTCTAGAGCCAGAAGCTAGATACAATATCCAGTTTTCACGCAAAAAATTTATCGAGAGCTTTCTTTCTTTCGAATGAATCGTGTACGATTAAAGTAAAAAAATATTTTTAATAAGTATTTTATTGTTACTGCTAGCGTTTATTGCAATATCTTTTCTATGGTTAGAAAAGAAAAACAACACAATCGTTTATTTGCAAGCTAACAATTTAAAGCATGCGAATTGAAACGATGAATACAACTGTTTCATTAAACTACTATTAACTTAGTCGAAATTTCAGAATAGAATACACCATTAATTTCCAACATATCAGCTGACAGAAAATTCGTTGAATCCACTGGAACGGAGAAACGATGTCATATTGACAATCACCTGTCATCGAGACGTTGATCCAGTAAGCCAGCAACAAAGATATAGAATAAATGGATGGGAAATGATGAATACATTTGAAATATAATGTTAGTGGAAACAAGCAATGCAGTAAATTTAATTTGGTTCACTGGGTAGTGTAGGTTAATTAAATTAAAAGTGTATCGTCTTTAACATGAAAGAAAATCTTCAGAAATATTTTTAGCAATTCATGATGAAAGTCTAAGAAAAAAAAGTAAATATCATATTGAAATGTATTTCGCAAACTGGCAGGCGTACGACACCAAGGAATAGGAACAATCAAACCATACTCTGAAAAAAAATTTATTGCTGTGTATCATTTAAACTTTATCTTATTTTATCGTTAAAATTGATTCAAATGCTAGTCACTTTATGCAACGTGGTTCAATCTTTCTAGCTTTTGGAACCGAAAGTTTTAAATTTAAAGTCAAATCTGCCTTCGGAAGCTAGATATATTTCAATTTCTTAACAGATATCGATATTTTGAAGTAATCTGTCCTCTTCTTCAGTGTCAATAATGCTCTAAGTGTTTACTTTCTCTGATAGTTTTCTCTCAATACCTCCCTCTTTATTTGGCACCGGTTTTGGCGGAATTAAGGGTCTTACTTGAAAGCCCATCATATTGCTCGAAATCATAAACACGTTATGATTGTTTTCAGATCATAAGATATTTCTTTAATGCACTTCCTTCCACCTACTCCGTTAAAATTATATTGATCATTTATATTCTTGTAATATGTTTCCATTTGCAACCACAAACATGCAATCATCTTGATTTTGGAAAAAAATGATTTTGTGAACCCCAACAACCCAACTAATTGATGCGCTTTTGACGCTTCCCACTCTTAAAAATCAAAGAAAACTTATGTTGACAAACTAGCTTGTCATCGATGTGCATCGATCGTGCGCGTAGAACGGTACCCGCAAAAGAATGCATATTGCGGCGTTAATTTTTGATTTATCAACTTAGATGTGCGTTAATTTTATTCTTAATTCCATTATTAGTGCTGTGAGCTCCCCTTTGAACTGAAAATTGCCAATCTGATGGTATGAAAGCCGATTGTTGTTGTACAACTCTCTACCTTGCAGTTCATTTCGCAGTTTTGGTTAAATTTATTCAGTGCCGCTTTCCTTCTTGCCCAATAAAGTAAATAATCATATTCAAACTTTATCATGAACCGCTTTTACAGCATAAGAATGTTGTTAATGGGCGGCAATTCGAATAGATCCATTCGGCAACCATTTGGAATCGGTCTTTGTTTACATTGATTTGACAACGGCCCAATAAGTGAAGAGGGAATAGCATTCTAAAAGAAGACCTGATGTCATACACGTACGCTCATGTACGTGTATACCGCCCATCTATTTCTTCTAAATATTTGGTCAGCATTATCATCAAACTAGTTTTAATATTGTTTATTTCCAGGCTGCTTCAGCAGCTGGAGTTCTGCAAGGCGGAGTTTGAAGACCTGCACTGTTCTAATTTTCTCTTAGCTTCTTGGGGAAAAGTATTGACTGATAAGTGAAAGACTGACCTTCAAAAATCAAATATTAAATGTTAGCAGTAAAACACCGATATCAATAAAATCTCTGTACACCCTAAGAATAGAAATTATATTCTTTGTAAAATTCCTGCTTGTTCTTGCTCAATCATATAGTTGGAATGTAACGAATTATTTCACCTGAGTTCCTTGTACGGAGTTTCTGTACTATGCCTGATATTGAAAAGCTACATTCTGCGCAAAATAAATAGCCGAAAATGGCATTCAATAGGTTCTTACACTTTTTATGCTATCACTTTATAAAATTACAAACCTTGAAATGATTGTTAGCCATACAAAAAGGATCACCGTTCCCTTTCATAGTTAAAAGAGAGGATTCAAATAAATCGCTTCCCACATCTACTTCGTAAAATGCATGTAAATTAGAGATATGACGTAAGTTAGTAGTTCTGAAGCTCTATCAACAAATGCCTTTAAAAATATTTTCTTCGTAGGCTTGTGATAAAAATGTAATCAAAGTTTTGTCTATTTTTTCTATTCTAAATCACTTAAATTTTAAGCTTATTCATACCAAAAAGAATGGCCAATATAAAAAAATCCAATTAATCAATTAAATTTAAAGAAGGTGTGTGGTTACACAAAATTTCTTTAGAGTTATTATAGCCTAATTAAATGCTTTTGATTTAGGTTTCATACATCCAGACAATTCTGAACTAAAATTTAAATTTCATCGGAACCAAGATTGTTTGGCTCCAATTATTCAACTCTGAAAACAGTCAAATTTGATATTTCTCGCTCATCTCTAATGAGCGTTTTTATGAATCAAGAGAATGCTCGTATTTCATAGTCCAAAGCAAATATACATTTCGATAAATTAGTATTCAACGAGAATATAACGATATTCACTTATCACGTGGATATGGCCAGGCCACAATCATGCGTCTATAACATCCGTTATTAATATTCTTGCATATTAAATGCTCTAATTCAATGACCACGCAAATCCATGGCTCTCACCTCAACGGAATTATTTCAGTTCGCTGGAAAAACATACAGGTTCACCTCATTTAAATGACCGACCAATAAAATGCTAGAATTACAATTATAGTGTTCAGAATGCGTGAATTAAAGGCGGTCGTTTCTATCTTTGCTTGGCTTCACCATTTTTCTTTCCACCTTATGATGTTTTTTCACATTCATTTAACTCAATGATGATGACGATGATGATGACGACGATGGAAACAACACACGTTACGTTATCCAAAAAAAACGTATACAAATATTTTCAAAAAATTTCGTTTTCAAACTTCCTACGGCGAACGCAATCGTGTTAGTATTTCCACTAGTTTATCGCGTTTTAATAAGAGTACAAATAAGTTAGCGTCTTTCGAGGTTCATGCATGTGGAATGGAATGTATTTGGCGGTGAGTGAGTACTTACCTTCTACACCTTAGAACTATGACCATTATAATAGCACCTATAAGAGCTGATATGACTGAAACTATAATTAAGGTGAGCGCCCATCCTAATTCGCCGGCTGCTTCTGGAATAAAACAAAGAAGAACAATTAGAAGAACGTTTGGCTGAAGCGACTGACTGTGAAATGACGATACAAACAAGAAGTGAATTTTAGTGGTTGTTAAATGTTACGAAACAATGACGAGATGATGGCTGTAGCAGGTTTTTAGTGCGGGCAAATAGTGATTTAGGTACAAATTTTTCAGCACGTTTTAAACAACTTGAATTGCTCAATTTGAACGTACTTTGCAGAGAATATTGTGAGATAAACACCTTTTGATCGCATTAAAGTAGGACATACATAATGACATATTTACAATCGAGGTTTTTTTTCCATAGTATATTCATGAAAACCCAATGCTGTACACATCGATCGAACTTAATGATAATCGTAGCATATTAGTGTATGCCACATAATCGTCTTTGGTAAATTTCGAAAGACTTTGCTGCCATCACTTAATCGGATGTCAACGTCCCTGACATCTTTTTGTCGATTTCTACTTATTTTCCTTTATTAATGACTTTCCGAACAATTCCCAGACTTATTCTAATTTCTATACATTGAATCATGAATGAGCATTGACCGAATCTCGAATCCTATACAATAATAAATAAAACCGAGGAAGTGGAATGGTGGAAAGTCTACTTAATGTAATGTCTTTGTTTGCGAGGAGGTTTCTCGTCTCCCGTTGACCCTCATCTATAAGTTGAATTGTTTAATTTTTTCACCTCAAGTCTTACGGTATGGAAAAGGTAACGACATTTTTATGATCAGAACTGGGTAGAAGATAAAGATACCAACGAATTTCGGGACTAGAGAAATAAAATACCATTTCATTGTATTGTATTGATTTATGTTAGAACATAGTGAATGTGACAGAAAATGGTTTTTAAGAAGCTCTTAGTTCTTTTTTCTTGTTGAATTTCCCGGATTCCTAGTATTCACAATTTTGCATATTTAATGTGGCGACATTGTCAGTGTATAAGTTGTAGGAAGTTGTAGGTAAGTTGGAAAAGAGGATTGAGACTTAATTGAGCAGATGTGATTATTGTTATGCAAAGAAATATCAAATTCATGAGGTTGGACGGTGTGACTAGTGAAGTGTTTATGAAATTGTATACGGGCTTAACAGTGAAGATTTGAATGGAATACCTATGTTTTTTTAAAAATATTTTCCGTTAATGGGTTTTTTTTGTGAACTTTGTTCGTAGACGAGACATTTTTTTCATGTTTCAAAGCTTCCTGACGCAGATAAAGGAAATTTATGAAAAATAACAAAAACTGAACGCATGAAAAAGATACACACAACTTTACTGTTTGATTTTAATTTTAAATTAATAAGATTTGTTAGTTTCAGTCTCCTTAACCCTCCGAGAACACAGGGGGTCAAACTGACCCCAGAAACCTTTTTGACCGAACCCAGCACTTATGCCTGCGAGAAAAAGGGAGTACTATAGGCCCCTAAGTGTATTTCTGTGTCTTCACCATAAGTTTACACCGTTCGCATACAGTACCAAGTCGTTAGTCGTCGTTGAGAAGCCTTTGAAGCAGATCAAGGGGTCAAATAGACCCCACATGTACTCGACGTCAATTTTGAGGTAAAAATTCATTTTTTTTACTTTATAAATCGACAGATTAATTTAAAAAGGCCAAAAAATAAGTTTGGAAGTATTTTTATTTATTGTTTTTAGCAATATGGCGTATAATCTGCGTTCTAGTTTACGCAATAATTTGTTAGCTGAAGACAATGATAACAATTTTGGCAACAGTGATTCCTCCGAAGACGACTCTGTCACGGAGTAATCAGAATTTGATTATCCAGAAGATTACACCTTTTTTGCAACCCTTTATGTAGGGCTAATTTTTTTTTATTATTTTACTATATTTTGAGAGTATCCATATACATATTTAACTCAAAATATTAAAAATTGCTAAAGTTATGAGTTTTTTTAAATAAGCATATTTTAAAATCTTCACAATCGCCACCGGAAATATGCAATATAAATACCTTTTTTTCAAGGGCCACTATAGGGCTGATTTTTTTATGATTTTGACATATCTTGTGAGTATCCATCTAAATTTTTAGCCACAAATATTGAAAATGAAAAAAATTACGATTTTTTTTGTAAAAAAGCTGATTTTCGACAAAACTGTTTTTTCGCGAATGTTTTTAGGTATGTTTAGGACATTTAGGGCACTTCTAATGCATGAGAACTACTAAAAGAGGTCTCAAATTATACCTGAAAATCAAATGAAAATCTTCAGTGGCGGCGATTCTATAGACGTTCAAAGGTGGTTGGGGTCAATTTGGCCCCAATTGTTCTCGATGATCGAAAAAATAGTTGTGTTCTCGGAGGGTTAACTATCATATTTAAAAGTTGAATCTTTACATGGGGATTTTAAATCTTTATCAGGGGATTTTTCACTGCTTTTTCATGGAAATGAATGTTAGCGTGGAAAAGCTTTAAAGCCGATATACGTTGTCAATGCTATTATAGACAAGATGGGGAAAAGCGATAGCAAAATTAGAGATGGATATAAGTCGGAGATGTTAAAATTTGTCACAACTAGCGTAAATAAAAGTTAATGATATCTACTGCAAGTGGTCACATCAGTCAAGTATGCACTGTGAGCTGGTGTTTGATGAGAATCAGTGCATACTTTCGAAACCACTTTGTATATACAATAAAAATGTTCAATGTAAATACAAAATTTTTCAATTTTAATCATCCCGCAAAAACAATTCGAATTTCTTCTATGAATGTTTAATTTATAAAAATTAGTAAAAAACTGGTGTTGAAAGTATTGTCAATAGTTAGCCATTACTTTTAACGATGTCGAAAGAACCACTATCCTTGAATATTCTCGAACAGACCAATTTTTTTGGCATCTTCTTAAGAATGTCAATGCTGCTTAGCCAGGTCAGGGGTCATTGATCGGAACAAGTGGTGATCGTAAGGAATAATGTCCGGTGAAAACGGGAGATGGGGTGGGACTTCCTTTTGAAGTGCTCCCAAGTTGGTTTTGACTGATTTGACTTTTGACTTTTTTGGGTCTCTCTTCTCTGAGTCTCAATCATCCAATTTGGGTTCTTTTTTTTGTTAAACTGCCACATCTATCATTAACATTTCCGCCAAATATCAGAGTTATAGCTTGACATTTGTAGAAGTTAAGCCGTGCTGAGCATATCTGCTTCTGTACATGTTTTCGATTTTTTACAATTTTAAATAATAAAAGAAAGATACTAAAGCTGTTTTCAGCGAGGAACATTAATGAAATGAGTAAACAAATTTATTGAAAAGATAAAGTAGATTTCAGCGTGACTGGAACGACAGATTGACTTGGAACGGCATTGAATTTGGAATTTCATGGAGAGTCTCAGTTTTTTGCATGACAATTAAAGCGTTGGTTTCTTAGCTCGAGAATGAGGGAGCAATTTGAAAGTGTATGATAAAAATCTAATAATCATCAGTGAGATTATGTACTTTGTTTCTTAGCAGGAATATATTGGTAATAAATATATTTGTGAATATACCCAATTAACAATAAATCCCTTATAAGACATTACAAGAGTCTTATAAGAGAAAAACTGAGAGCACAGTTCTAGTAATTTCAGCCTTGTAGGTAATTAGTGTGCTACTAGTATTAAGTTGCGCATTTATGAGATCTATTCTAGCCTTATGAAAATGTTTCCATTCTTATTGTTTAACTTTTACAATGCTTATAAGTGTATACAATTACTTTGGTAAAGGTGTTATTGTGGGTTAAAAAATCTTTTTACAAAAGTTGCAATCTCCATACAAGACCCGCTTAAAACAGAGAAATAATAACACATAGTCCAGGTAGTCAATTTTCAAAAAAATAAAGTTTTCTATAAGATTATAAGATTTCAAGCACTTCTAATAAGAATATAACTTTAGCTTGTTATTAGAGAACAGCTCTAAAAGGTTTTAAGTCTCATACTGAGAGTGCTATGAAAGTTGGCTGAAATCTCTTTACAAATGCTTTGCTCTGTAGAGTCCCAAGTGGATTAGTTGAGTCTTATAAGATATCCTAACAGCTGAATTCTGAAGAGTATGTTAGTAGAGATTACTAACTGCAATAAATGTCTGAGCACGATTGATTATTGTACTCTATTAGAAACGGATGCATTTTCATATACATATAGTCTCAAACAACAGAAACAAGAAATTTATGTCGGCACTAAAACGCGCATTTTGCAACACTTGAATAGTTCCCAGACTATTAACATACAATTCAGCATACCAACCCATCAAAATTAATTGTACATCATGGTTCTTCTCTTCATAAATCACAATTGCGTAATGTGCTATTTAACCAGCGTGTCAACACCGTGTACATGTACGGTTCAAGACTTCCAGGAAATCGTCCTGAGTTTCTATGTTTGTACTATGTAAAAACGAACCTGATGTCCTAAGCAATAAATGTAACACTCCCAAAAACAATTAAGGAAATTTTCATCCGTATGCAATAGTAAATATTTAAAAAAATTTTACTTGCACAGACTACCATAGAGGTACACTTGTCAACGGATCGATCATCTATATTTGAAATTGTGCTTTTATAGTTTTCAGTGATTATTGATCACAAGCGCTGCTAACTCTTCCTTTTCCACCGGATTCCTTTGTTTTGTTCCATTATGTTTATTGTGTACTAGAGAGTAATCGAACTGATCTGCAGTAACTTGCAGCAAGTCCTTCTATACTGAGTCCGCAAACTAAATATTGCAAACATCATACTTGAACGATTCAGGTACTGGAAATCTAACCAAAAAATCATTTTCCGTAATTTTTCTGTGAAAGTCGAATACTTTTCTATCCATCTTTTTCTCTCTATCTTTTTCAATCTATTAAAATATATTCAAGTACATGAACAAATCTTACGTTAAATAGGGATACATATGTAGCAAATGAGCCACCGACATTTCAATAGCGAATAAATTCGCGCAAGGCAGAGGACATATAATAAATTTTCGAAATAACTGGAATAAAGGTTTTCAGCTAGCCATAACTAATTGCATATGATCCATAGAGCAATAAAAAGTAACAACAATAAAGTATCCTCACGAAAATTTTCGATTTAATATTCGAAATATTCGAATTAATCAAATAACATTGAGGGAGAAAACTGATCATTGCCGCACATATTTCAATAGGTCGAATGATGTTTCCCCATAACAAAATTTATGCAGCAAATGTACGCCAACACACAATAAAACGTTACATATTTTCACTTTCAACTGACAACCACTTTAGCCGACAAACATCACTTATTTCGCTGAATGAAAAGGGATCCGACCCATTGAAAAGCAGCGAAATATTATTTACCGGCATCTATTAGCATTTTCGATTTGCGCTTAGTGCCTTCGATTTCGTTCATTAGAGTATAGTACTTCTCTTTCAGCGAAATTTTCACTGACGAAATGAAAAGCTCTTTTTTTATGGGATTTGACGTTTATTTCGCTTCGCGAAGAGTATAGTACTAGGGTTTACTACAATCATATGCAAATTTTATGAACGTTCAACCCACATCATTAGTTTCTACTCAAAGTCAACATGAAACTTTATTATCAAAGCGTGCAATAAATTCCATATGACTACACTTTTATAGCATAGGGCTGGTTACTAACAACTCAATTCATCCGCATCTTTACAACATCTTCAATTAAGTCCAGGATCAGGACGAAAAAGAAAATGAAACACTCGACTTATGCAGAAAATAGAATTTGGAATGAGATTTTTTTTCTGTATGACAGCAAAAAATTCACTGAGAAATAACAAACTCTACACTCCTCCTCGAAGTCCCTCGGGGCTCTACACTGGTCCAGAGCTGAACCTCCTTGTGATGGTCAAGTAGAAGGTACATATAAGCCATCGTCATTTTTGTTGCCGTTTTACTACAACATTACAGCGTCGTCAATCAATTTAAAATTCTCCTGTTCGACAGTGAACATCCCTGGCATGTTGTCGCCAGCCTTCTGTCCAATGTCGTCGCAGTAAATCATCACGACTGCGTATAGCAATAAAGAAGACGTTAATTATTTGACCAGTGCAATTCATTTTCGTTGTTGCACTGTTTGTTGTATGCATTATTGCTGCGATGCGATGCAACGACGAGAACAATAAAACAATTCGTTGCGAATGCGATGTAATCGAGGCATGTTAGAATGTTTTAATGTGTACGCGAGTATGATGATTGCATTTACACTGTGCGCATGAAATTTACTTGCATGTAAAAGTTTTACTTGCAATTATGTTTGCATAGCACATAACAATGTTTAAGTCCAAAAATTTCTGATAATTTCTGTCAAACAACAGCAATCCACAAATTGGTGTAGCCTCACTTCCTTGATATGAAAAATTGTTGAAAAGACATAAACCATTATTGTCACGTTGGCATAAAATATAAAGCTGTAAACAAATAAAAATATGCATAGTTTTAAAATTGTGTTTTGACCAATTGAGAAATTTTCATAACTGTTCTCTGAATTATATTCAATTGATTGAATATTTTAAAAACATATTCTTTTTGACTAACTTTGGAAATGGATTTGATGATCTCCAGCCAGTTTCATTCACTCATTTTTCCATCGACTGTCAACCAGCAATAACATATGACCAGAAACATACTGTAACTGGCCAAACATCATCGGTAACATCTGTCCTAAAACACTAAAAATTCCATCTCAACATTTTGAACATACAAAACTTTAGTTGAGAAAAAAATATAAATCACCTGTATAGTCTTTTGCGTGAGATGCTGCACTCAGACTCAGGGGAATAGTGGAATGACGACGATCTCATCGCAAGTATCCATGCAATTTATTTTGTTTCGTGTACGCTTAGCAATGATTTAGCCCATCTTGATGACCTGCGAACGACTTATTACTTTATCAGATTCCTGTAATTATAACATTAAGAGATGTTGGGCGGCCCGAATCGAATTTTCGCGGAGATCGAGCTGCAATGCAGCCAAAGCTAGAGGTCCAGAGTTAGCCGTGGAAGCGCGGAGATTCACGTTGATGTTCTCAAAGGAAAACAATCAACAAGTCTGCATGTCCTAACAGGCGGTTCTGACAAGCCAGGGGTTATCACTTGGGACAGGTTGTATGCGATTTTATGAAATATTGTTACGTCTTGATGGATTTCTCCACATTTGCGCCGCTACCACATCCTATAGATCCTTGACCTCAATCTTACGTTGATCTCCGAAAACGAAATAGATATTGGCTGAAGAAACATGAAAATCTTTCGCTCTGATCTGCGGTTCGAGGTCATACAAAATACTGTTTCGGATCATTCTTGCACGTCTCATGGGGCTGGAAAAATCCATCATAAGCCGCGCGTTCAAACACAGCTAATTAAATGATCTTCACGAGCGATGTGAGCCAATTCAGACGAGAAACAAAGCCGCCTTCTTCAAACCCAATACCTTCTCAATATGACCGGTATTGTACGCTACCAGAACAGTAAATGGTGGCCACTTGCCCGAGAGAATAACTACACGCACCCTAGCCGAACGAAAAGAAGAGCAGATCTTACCTGTCTACAGTTCACTTCGGGTTCAGTCCATTTTGCAGATTTTTCGCATTTATTTCTCATAAGTCGCTGGTGAATTGGTCGGACTTGCAGAAAGATTCCCGTACGACGTTCATATTATTTATTGGGCCATTATGGGCTATAAATTCCCGCGTTATGTGAGTGTTTTTCCCTGTTCGAACGCTTCGATTGTTTTAATGTGTCGTCCATTTGTGTCGGTCTGTCGGACCGTTTGCATGTTGGACATATGAATACGCTTCAAGAACTGTACGGTTGTAAATTGTCCATGCGAAGAAAACCAACTATACAGTTCACCTTGGTGCAAAAGATCATTTCCGATCGAGGCACGGAGCGTATAGCGAAATGACCTCTAATGAATGGTATCACTTCATATGGGAGACTGAGTACAATGTTAGTACAACTTAGTCATATTCTTAAACCATATATGAAATTTTAACAGTTTATAAATTTTATCGATTACAAAAGATTTCATGTGTGAGACTCGATGTATGACATTAAGGATGATGTTATTGCTGTTTTTTTTTTATGCATGGTTTATTGGAGGTTTTATTTTCATTGACAGATTTTACGATGATAATAATAATAATAATAGTCAAGGGTGGTAGGTAGGTTTGGCTGCTCAGGAGTGGAATATAAAACGAAAAAAAGTTAAATAGCTTAAGTAATTTTTGGAGGAATATTTTTTCACAGATAATTTTATCGAAAAATAATAGGATGATGATATTCATAGGAAACAAATGGATGCATGTAGCAAAATCATGAGTGGAAACCCAAAAATAGGCTCAAATACAGGTTTTGAAGCAATAAAAAAATGGATAATACCAATAAAATTGATATGCTAAGCTAGCGCCCAGTGTGGGGATATTGGTTTAATTTTTAACATTTTACGATGAGAAAGCTCGCATTTATTAATCAGTACAAATTTCACTAATCGAAAATTCAAGTTGAAACCGAAATGAATTTAATTCCTGTAACAGATACAGTGGCTCACAGCTTATTTGATACAGCGACTATTTAAAAATGCAAATCACTGTAACTTTGAAATTAAGAACCCTATCCAAAAAATTTAAACGTATTGGACTAGATGCATGTTCAGCAAATACAATGCAAACAAAAAAGGTTCCAGCAATAGTCTTCGGCGTCCGGTAAAAGAGAAATACCACTGGCGCAGAAAAATTGCAGCTCACAGCTTATTTGATACAGACACTTCAATGCGAATAAACTTCTATTTGTCGCACCGTTAATCTGTCTTGTTTTTGTTTTTTGAATTTTTGATTGTGTTAGACATTGGCTTAGGTAATTTTTAGCAAGATCTTGTAAGCTGAAGTGCCAAAATGAGCCAAAATTGTAAAATGGGTCATGGCACCACAATTGAACAGCGCGAGTTGGTATTAAACTACTTTAAAAAAGGACAAAGTGTTCGAAAAATTGCTGAAAGTGTGAGTTTGAGTGTTTCTACAGTCCAGCACATAATTGAGCGCTTCCTACACGAAAATCGGGTAGAAAATAAGAGGAGAAATGCGCCAAACAATATTTTCACCGTATCCGACGAACGATACATTGTAAGGAAAGTGAAAGCAAACACAAAAATTTCCGCTCCAAAATTGGTTACTGAGGTTCATCGTGAATTAAGGAAGTCATGTAGTGCTGAATCCGTCCGACGAGTGCTTCGCGACCATGATTTCAGGGTCCGAGTAGCTCGTAGGAAGCCTTTCATTTCCAAAAAAAATACAATAAGCCGATTTGCCTTTGCCAAAGAGCATGTGGGAAAGCCATCCGCGTTCTGGAATACGGTTATTTTTGCGGACGAGTCCAAGTTTAACATTTTTGGCTACAACGGAATGTTATATGTCTGGCGCAAGGCAAACACTGAGCTAAACAAGGAGAACCTCAAAGCTACTGTGAAGCATGGTGGTGGTAATGTGATAGTTTGGGCCTGCATGTCCGCAGCCGGAGTCAGAAATTTAAAGTTTATTGAGGAAACAATGAACCAAAAACAATTTGCTGCAAAGCACTGAAAAACTGGGTGTTAGCGACCAATTTCGGTTGTACCAAGACAACGATCCAAACCACAAGTCGGGAATTGTGCAGTCCTGGCCAATTTGGGATTGCCCTCATTTGATGTCTCCGCCGGCACAGTCACCAAATATGAACGTCATTGAGAATCTGTGGACTTTGTTGGATAACAACATTAGATAACACAAGATTTCTAATAAACAAGACCTGATGAAAGCACTGCTAGAGGTATGGCAAAAAATTACTCCTGACATCACAAAAAAACTCGTTGATTCAATGCCGAATAGGCTCCAGGCTCTGCTTAAGTCTAAGGGCTATCATACAAAGTATTGAAATCAACTGGAAACCTCATAATTCACAACAATTTTAATGTTTAATCAAACTGTATCAAATAAGCTGAAATTTGTTATTACTTTTAGTTTTTTTGTTTTTTAAGATGTAAAACAGCAACTTTGTAACAAATATAAACTTGTTTAATAAACAACAAACAATTGCCTTCAAAATGGTGTTCAAATATTTTTCATATTGTTATTATGTTGTGAGTTATTGCAACTTAATTTTTTAAAGAAGCACTGTATCAAATAAGCTGTGAGCCACTGTATATACGATGAATAATTGTAATAATACATTTTAGGCGAAAATTTCCCGTGAATGCGATTCTTCGCCGTTGAAGAATCGCATTCACGGGCAGTAAAACTTCTTATGTAGCAAAAATAGAGGTTGAGTATCATCTCAAAAAATCACCAACTGGGCCTTATCTATTTTTACTAGAAAAAATTATCGATATATTTAAGATTTCCACTAGAACATCTATTCATAAAATTACTTGAAATAAAGTATATATTAGTTATTTGCTTAAAGTTAAAATGTCGAACAAGTAAATCGCATGTTTAATTTACCAGATATGATCATGCTACCTTAAGCATAGCGAACCAATGATTCAGTAGTGTCATCAGAACATATGGTTATGTTAAAATTAAAAAATCTAGTATATATGAACCGCTCGAAAGACTGATTTACGAAAAAAATTAAGAAAAATTATCAGTTGAATTTGAGATTTTATATGAATAATTTTAATGTTTACGCAATCACCTTTTTCTACAAACCACCAGGTCATTAGGTCCGGTATTTAGCCAATGAACAATTAATGCATTACTTAAAGCATAAGTACTTAAATTGCCCTTTCACCGCCACAAAAAGTCTATTAGACAAGTTCTATTTCGAAACCAACAAAAAGTCTATTTGTCAACAAAAAGTCTATTTGTCTATTTTGAAAGCAACCAGTCCAGTAAATTTCGTTTGGATCCGATGGCTGAATTGATAACTATGGGGGTTGAAAAGCCTCGAGGGCTACCATCCGGCAGTTGTTATATCATGACGTTTGCAACTTATTTTGATTACGGGGTGTTTAAGATATAAAAGATGTATGTCCTGGTACAAAGCGATGCAAATAATCCGTGCTGGCAGCCCTTCGGTAGCACCGCGATCAAAAGTCTATCAGAGCTACCAGACAGTAAGATCAACCTGCCCTGTCTAACAGTAAGACCTACGATGACTGCGTCAGAAGCAATAGGAGTAGAAATATTTTGGGGCTACCACTCGCAAAAATAAAGAAAGAAGGAACATTGAAACATTTGTGGCTGATTTCCATTACAGGATACTGTTCATATGAAACTTTTATTGAAAAGTATAGCAGTTTTATTGAGTATTGTCTAATGACATAAATGAACAAAATGGCTGGTACTGGCAGCCTTTGCTACAATCACATCGAAAAGTCTAATAAATTTGTTTCAGATTAAAGTCAAGTGTGAATTTCAATTCTGAATAAAAATTGAATGTAGTATTTCGTTGTTCAAAAGTGAAAAAAATTGTCGGTATTGGCAACGCTATCTTAACTTTTGCAGCCAAAAGTACACCAGACTTATTGGGCGTTGAGATTAACGTAGCCAGAGAATTTTGTGTATTTTCAACGATTTTTTGAAAGATATTTCAAGATGGCACCACAGCTACATTAGCTGAGTTTTTTTCATCCAGAGTGGAGGAGGTATCCGGCATGTATAAATAAACGATCCAGAGCAAGCTTATTTCTATTAGACAGCTGTCATTTCAAAATTTGAGTTGACATATAACCAACGCCGTTTTCAAATGTAAGACCATTTATCCTGGTTGCCAGGGTGATACGGAAATTTTTGAAAATTCACCTATTCCAGTTGACATGACTTGTCGAAATACGTTTCACAAAGTGCACGAGTACGAATACCACTGAATTCTCAAGTGTTCGTACTCTGGATGCTGTTGTTTTTTCGCGTGCATAAAAAAACGCATCTATTCTTACCAGTATATTCATCAAACTTCTGTCAAAGCCACAAGACACAAAGTCACAAAGCCTACTAAAGGTTGAAACTCACAATCTGTGAATTTCATTTCGATATGATGAGAACTCGAGTACAAAAATTTCGGCTGGTCAAAAAATAGATAGTCTGAAGAGTGTTCACCGTTTTCGTGCAATCACAAATTTTAAAAATTCTAATGTGACTGTGTTGACAAAACGTCAAATTTATTAATCATTGTTTTTCCCAAAAAGTGAAAAGCATCAAGACTCGATGATTTGATGAATTTCTCTCTACGTGCCTTTATTGTTTACAAAAATAACACGCCCCGCATATATCGCATATATCTTTCAGGCACTCAGCACCTCCTAGGGCTAATAATTTGCAAAACGTTTTCATGACGATGTTTAAAACAATATCATTATGCGTTCACCATTCTTGATTTTTTTTACAAATTTCTTTTTTCTCATAGAAATATAGGGTTACCTGAAAATTCACTGTTGTTTGTTTTCTGCCGTTTAAGGATTAAAGGTATCCTAATTTTGATGCAGACCTAATGTTTTGAGAATATTTAAACTCAATCGGGTCAGGTTTTTTGAGATATTATCGTTGAATATTTTTGTTTATTTAAAAATAAAATTTGTGGTAATGTAAGACCGGTTTTCTTAAAAAATCAATAAAATTTGGGGAAGAAAGGATGGTCATATGGTAAGATAAAAATTAGGGTATAAATAATAAAAATTTCAGCAAATATAACAAAACCATTTCTTGATGATAGTTGAATCAAATTCCGTTGTAGATATTGTTAAGGCAAACATTTCGCTAAATGCATCGAATAAACTAATCGAAAACAATCTCGATTCACCCTAGAAAATATCTTGGCATGAATAAGCTAAAAAAATTGTGGCATTTATTTTGTCTTGCAAAGAAAACCTCGAGTATATTTCTATGCGGGTAATTTTCTGTAACTGATCCCGAAGGAAATTCCAAAATATATTTAAGCTATTTGTCTCTATGCAAGCAAATTCTTTACGAACGTTCAAATCGTCTCAAAACCACTTTTTTCTGCTTCATTTCAACCACTTCTAAAATTGAAAATTTTCTGATGAAATATTTCCACGACTAAGCTATTCAACCAAAACATAGATATATGATTTTATATTCCCACCACAAACTGCACAATTTTCGCTCTAAAGTTTGAAAGACTTAAATACGAAATCTGGTGGTGACCATGTTAGTTTTGAAATTAATAAAAAACATACACATGCTCCTCGCTTCATGAACCGTATTTATGCAGCTGAAAAGATTGCAACATACATACAAAATCCAAAATAATCCTTTCACCATATCTCGATAAGAGCAATAAATAATGATTAATCGATTAATTATGGTTATTTTATAGATTTGCATACGAGTGAAAATTTATGTCTCTATTAGAAAAATGTCAAATCAATTCAGTTGATTTACGGTTCATTAACACTCTCAGCTGCAAGACGTTGATTGACTGGTTTATCAGTGCGAGTAGATTTAATTCTGCAAAGGCGGGAAATCAAGCCGGTGGCAACTTATCAAAAGCCAAGAAATTGATATGATTTAAATAAAATATCTTCCACACTTTGAACGAAATATATACAAATTAAATAGTTAATTTATTCTGAAAAATACATATCTCGATCAGAATAAAGAAGTAATTCATTTAGATCCGATTTCGAAACGCCTAAAAAATCTATAATTTGAACATGTGAGATCTCAATTTAAAATATACGAAGAGAAAATACATTCATGGGGATACAAATGGAAAAGAAACGAAATCTGACAAACAGGTGAAGAACATTGACGGTCGCATGCACCTACATAGATGAATTCATAAGAAAAAGAACACATACTTTTACATATATAGATAGATATTTAGGACTATATCTGCACCGTAGATGTTGCATGACCCGTAACATGAAACGATCTAGCGCTGTGGTTTTCTATGGAAACCAACTTCAAACAAAAGATAATTTCATATTTGAGCTATTTATCGCTTTTGGCACTAAGAATAATAATTAAGACATTTTTGATTCACGCTGCGTTGATTGAGCATCAGTGTTTTGTAAGTTGGTGTGAGCTCTGCAGCTAAGAAGGCTGAAATATTTCTTCAGTTTAATGATATCTTTATGCATAGAGAGGTTTAATTTTGTTTCTCCTTTGGCTCGATATAAAATTAACTAAATATTTCCTGTACCGAACAAACTTCTCATAAAACGGTCGAAAAAAGTTTTTAGTGAGTTTGGAAAATAATCTCACAACTGTTCGTAACATTCAAATTTCAAAAATTCAAGGTGTAGCATTTATCTCCAAGATGAAGATGAGCACAATGTCTCTTGTTCAACTTTTGAGTTTAAACATTTCGCAAAAGATTTTGATATTTTAAAGAATTATCTCAGACACTTTTGAATTTCATCTGCTCATATCTTTTACTGTAAGGCATTGTTCCGACATATTATAATCCTAACCACAATGATAATCTCAAAATTGTTAGACACTCTTCAAGTTTTCGTTTGTTTTCAACCTGGGGCAACAAAAACAATATTCTCTCCCCGGCAAACATTGTTAGTATCTATCCATCGCGGTAGAGATACATGCTTCGGAGCAAAGTTAGAAGACGTGCAAACGAAGAAGAAGACATTTGATTTTGGATTATATCCGCCCACAGCATCAAATCACTTCTGGTTGTCATTATTGTTAGAAGCATGTTTGTAATTTGTTTGAAATGAACACGAGCTAATTTTCGTGGTAGGCATTCGTTGAAGCAGGCAAATTATCTTGCCCACAATGATATTCACTAGAAGAAAATCGTTTTGCGTTATTCCCGTTACGTTGTTGCATTGTACGTTTGCTAATGTGGGTGTCGTTAGCAGATTCGAAATGAAATTGCAACGAAACAAATGGTCGTTATTTTCGATTTGCTATTGAAATGAAACGATTGAATAGTTTTTCATTGGTTTTTCGCATTGGTTCGCGAATGATTGTGAAAGGTTTTCGAAATGAGTTACATCTATATTCATTGGTTCGAAAATTAGCATATTAATTAAGATGTCGTTGTGATAATCGAATTGATGAATAATTTGCTAGATGGCTGTCATTCGAAATTTGAAACAATTTTAATGATTGAAGACGTTGCAAAAGTTGCTAATTGGCGAAATGTGGACCAGGCATATAATGTATGCAGTGATTAAATATAAACGGATATACTCGTAATAAAGTAAATTTATTCTATGACCGATGCCATTTCGGCCCGATGCGAAGTTGGTTTTGTGTTATACAAGCCACGAAAGATTCGAATTAGAAACAACTTGAGCTTTGGAGGAAGTAATACAGTGGCTACCAGGTGGAAATATAATTGATTAGTAGCCGATCTGAATGATAAAGTGTTAATTATATAAGAAAAATTATGTATGAGCTTTACTATAGATGGCTTTGTTCACACTGTGCCTTCTCGTCGTTCGACTCATGGTATTCATAAATGGATAATTTATTGAATGAATGAAAAGATTTGAGTTAATATCTGTAAACTTAATGGTAGAAGCCTGGTTTTGTAGTGATAGAAAATTGAAATATTATTTAGAAGAGAAGGTTTTTACAAAACCAGCTCAATGATGCATCATAGTCCTATTGAAATTTGAGCATACTGTTTTTGACATTTAAGGTAGAAGCCCAAAGATACCTGAAGATTTTCGAACACAGCACCACCTTTATATCTAATTAAACACTATGTAATTCAATACAAATATATGATTATATTTTTATTAAATATTTTTCCTGATTTAAAACATAAGCTACATTTTTTTTTGATTATATCAAGTTGAGTAGAAAAATAATATTATTAATAATAGGGTGACCCAATAGAAAGATTGGGCCAAACAGCTATTGAAAAGAGGAGCTGCTGCTACTCAGATTCTCATGCTACTATTGAAAAAAAGGAGCTGCTGCTACTCAGATTCTCATGTTACTTATAATTAGATACGCAGGACCGTTTAGATAAACAAGATATCCCGGGAAATTTAACGAATGGAGGAACAGAAAATACGATGACGTTTGAAATAATAGAATAAGCAGCTACCCCATGGTTTTCCTGCCAGTCTAAGTTCAACCTTGCCTATCTATGGTGAATGATTTATATTTTAACGGAGACCACGAAACAAAGCATCTTGACAGGAAATTATATTAAAATACTTGGCTTTTACTTGTTTGGGTTTGACATGACTTGATGACGTTACTATGTTCGTACAAATCTTTATGAAAAAAATCAAATATATCTTCCTGGTGATTGTATCTGGTTCCAAATTTATATTTTAATTTTGTCCAATATTGAAGGAATAAATTTGTGAGTACAACCAAACATTTTTTGGTGGTCATAAGCAAGAAAAAGAAGCAAATTTTTATATGAAAGCATTGAACATTGCCGTGTAACATAATGACCTAACTTCGTAAGTGATCGAATGATCCGAGATGATAAGACATTAAGTTTAAAGTTTGAAAAGTAGCTTAAAATTCCCTTAAAATGAATGTTTTTACTTAATTGAAGTACCTTTTTTTTCATTTTTACCAGCTTTTCCCACCGAACTTATCATTTAGAAGTTTCGATTTCTTGACTGATATTATGACCCCTTCTTCAGTGCGTAAGTTACATTTGGGAAGGACATAGCTTGAATCCGTTAGACAGAGAAGATAAAACTGAAATATAATTTTGCCTACAAACTAGGCATAGTTTATGATTATTTCAAACTCATAAAAAAGCTCGAGAAGTATTTTTTCAGAAGAATGGTATCAAACACAATACAATACAGTTTTGCACTGTATAATAAAAGCAATGTGTAGAATAATTTCGTAGGACCTAAAACTGCAAAACAAACAAACACTCACGAACCAAAAAATATGTTTCTATATTCGCCACCAAGTTGTAAACAAGCCTCTCCACCAAAAATCAAGTTATTCCAAAGCATTCCTAAAAACTATACGGCGGAAATACATAGCTATCTATGTATTTTACACATTTACTCATGTGACAATCAGAAAGCTTAAAAGAACAACAACATATTTGGATAGCTCGAGTAAGTATTCGAAAAAGTCGGGAAAATTAACTAGAAGCTTCGTGGGTTTATAGCAACTGCTGTAAAAGCTGCGGTGAAATGTGAGTCAAAAACCAGTGGACCAGCGAAGTCGTGTTTATGCCTAGTATTATACTCGAGCGAAACGAATTCAACCGTCAAATCCCATACAAAAAGAGCTTTTCAATTCGTCAGTGAACAATTCGCTGGCGAACAAGTATTATACTCTAATGAACGAGATCGAAGGCGCAAACCGCGAATTGAAAATGCTGATAGGTGTCGGTAAGTAATGTTTCGCAGCTTTTCAATGGGTCGGATCCCTTTTAATTCAGCGAAATAAGTAATGTTTGTTGGTTAAAGTGGTTGCCACTTGAAAATGAAAATGTGTAACGTTTTATTGTGTGTTCGCGTGTATTTGCTGCATTGTTTTTGTGATGGAAAAACATTATTGCACTTAATATGCTAGGTGTATACGTATATATCTTGAAATATGTACGGCGATCATCAATTTTCTCCCTCAATGCTATAATGCAAATGGAATATTTATTGTTGTCACTTTTTATTCGTTTACGGATCATATGCAATTAGTGATGGCTAGTTGAAGATATTTATTGCTGTTATTTTGCACTTTTATTATATGTCCTCTGTCTTGCGTGTATTTATTCCCTATTGAAATGCCGGTGGTAGATTTAAATCAAGTCTTCATTTTGACATAGTATAAACGTACAAAACTAGGCCGGTTTCCTGGAAGACTTGAGCCGAATATGTACCTATACTGAGTTGACACGCTGGTTAAGTAGCACATTACGCTATGATGATTTATGAAGGGAGGAATCAGGATATATAATTATTTTGATGCACTGGTATGCTGAATTGTATGTAGATAGTCAGGACACTTAATTAGATGGCAATATGCGGAAACTATTCAAGTGTGGCTAAATGAGCGTTTTGGTGCCGACATAGATATCTTGTTTCTGTTGTTTGAGACTAGATGTATATGAAAATGCATCCGCTTCTCATAGTGTACATTAATTAATAATGTTCAGACATTTATTGTAGTTAGGGACTGAAAAATACAACTGAAATACCAACCAACATAATCTCCAGAATTCAGCTGATGGGATGTCTTACAACACTCTACTAACCCACTTGAGACTCTACAAATCCACTTGAGAGTCTCCAGAGCTAAGCATTTGTAAGGACATTTCAGCTGACTTTCATAACACTCTCAGTGTGAGACTGATAATCTTTTAGAGGTGTTATATAATGACAAGGTAAATTTATATCCATATGAGAAGAATTATAATCTAATATTAAACTTTTTATAAAAACTATAATCTTGTATTAGCCTTTTTTTAAACATAGCGACTCTTGTACGGAGAGTGCAACTTTTATAAAAAGACTTTTGATCTCACAATTACACGTTCACAAAAGTACTTGTGTACACTAATAAGCATATTAAAAGTTAGACAATAGAAGCTTTATTAGTCTCATTTTAAAAATTTAAACATTTTTATAAGGCTAAAATAGGGTAAGGCTAAAATTACCCATTTAATACTAGTAGTACACTAATTACCTACAAGGCTGATATTACTAGAACTGTCCTCTCAGTTTTCCTCTTATAAGAGTCTTGTAGTGTCTTATAAGAGCAAAAATGTCATTTGGTTTCTTATTCCCAAATATATTTATTACCAATATATTCCTGTCATAGTCCATAATCGCAAGAACGATCAATAGATTTTTATCATACACTTTCAAATTGTTCCCTCACTCTTGAGCTTAGAAACCAACGCTTCAACTGTCTTGCAGACAAACTGAGACTTTCCATGAAATTCCAAATTCAATGCCGTATCAAGTTAATCTGTCGTTCCAGTCACGCTAAAACCTACTTTGACTTTTCAATAAATTATTTTACTCATTTCATTAATGTTCCTCGCTAAAAAAGCTTTAATGCCTTTGTTTTATTATTGTTGAATTGATTAAAGCAAGTTCGCATAATTTACGTTTGAACTACTTTCGAGCAGACATATTCGACAATCAACTACATCCGGCCTCAAACTTGACTAGTGCTCGCATTTGACTCACAAAATAGTGCCATCTATTATCAATATCAGCATGCTTTTTCGCTGCTGCTGAAAGGGTACTTTTCGCGACAATTCGTTTCGCTCGAGTATAATACTAGGCATTAGCAGGTACTGCTGAAATGAGATTCGATTTGCAATAGTAGAGTAAATCACGATAGTACAGTGCAAGCATAAAGTATTGAGTACGATTTATTTTGTATACTAATTCGAAATAAATAATAATTATAATTCGAAATAAATAATTATGTTAAAGGGCGTGAATCCAAAACGCGTAGCAATATTATGATGTTGATACTTTAGGTGACTTTGGTGGCTTAGATTGCATAGAATTTAGTGCCAGTTATTTTAATTCAAAAAAGTTGCATTATTTGAATGAATATCGAATAACTCAATAGTCTAAATAGTGTACCTTTTGTCGATAATACGTAATAAAAACGCGTCTGACAAGATATATTCAAGGCCTTTAGTACATAATAAAAATACTAAATCAGGTCTTTTAATTCCATCAAGAAAATTGTTGTGACTGTCGATATTCCTGATATAAAAAGAAATTTGCCAATTTTTGGACTCATTCTTTTAAGCTTTAGCACCGCTGGCGGCGGGAATCGTGAAATATGCTAGAATCAGAGAATCAGCACATAGATTAGAAGTACGATTGGTTTTGTTGTCAAGTGCAAGTAGATATACTGACGTCATGAGCAACTTCTCTAACGGACAAATATATAAGCATGACGTGAATGGGAATAATACGGGGGTACCGATTAAACCATTTATTTATTGAACATATTACGCACTGAAAATTGGCTTATTTTCTTTAGTATGAATGTTAATTTATAAATTTTAGCCAAACATAGTCTTATGCAATGATTGTAAATCAAAAATAAATATTGCTAATACTGTACAGCCTGTGATGATTTTCATATACTCAAAATAGTTTCAACTACTTATAAGACTACCTTAAAGATCATCGTTGTCGCAGCACTACAGCCAATCTTGGGCTTTGACTTACTGGAAATTATGTGTCTCTCATTGTCTCAACACAATGACCAGAGTTCTTAGACGTTCAAAATCTCAAGAAAACATTCAAGAAGATTAAAAAGCAAAGAAATTGTGTAGTCCTAATAGCCCGCGACATTTTCAAAGACCAAAGGTCCATAAATTAAGTCTTTGCATGCACACATCGAGCGGCTTCTTTCATATGTGTCTCTTTACTATCATAGCTATGTAATAACATCACTTTCATGAAAATTATTTTCAACATTGTCATGAAAGTTATTTTTAACATTGTCATGAAAATGGCAAAATGTTAGTGGAGTGAAAGCCTAATAAGATGATTGACTCGGAAGACCAATGTCTTGTGACATTGTTTCCGAAGGCACGGGCAAATCACTTCTTTGTTCGAACAGAATTATTCTAGCGATTACACGACGTCCAGAGAGCATAATGGAAGTGCTTGCTTTTTAAATTATTTAAAACCCTTCTAATGGACAATTATCCATAGCTTTAATTAGACGCCGCTGTAAACTCAAACCTGTTTAGAAGATCCCAGACCATTTGAGTCGCATGGGAAAGAAGGCCTTTTTGGGAAAGTTCAACCATGGAAATAGGCAACAAGTTGGTAATAACTACGTCAGATCACTTGCAGCGAGTTTTATAAAATTGTAAAAAAAAAATAGATTTAGCGGGTTCGATCATTTATCGTGAGATTAAAGAAATATACATATCTGAAGAGACATCAATACCCGTTAAGATATGGAAGCTTCTAAAGAGAAAATATATGCTAAAACTATCGAGGTCTAGATCTAAAATACTACTAGCAACTTTTCTACAGAAATTCTAAAAATGACAGCTCCAGTTTTTTTATATGTACTAAAAAACCTGTAAATCTCTTAATTTCCTTCGAAAATTATGCCATCTTCAAGCCGATTAGCTGCCTACAAATTAACTTGTTGGAATTCGTGCATACGTACGCCAACGAAATCAAGAATTTTTTCTGAGCCAATTCGTCGAGAGAAGATACATATTTTTCCTTGAAGACATTATCGTGATGCCGATTGCCTCCCATGTTCTGAGCCCTTGGAGTTCTATTTCTCGTAAATAATCACGGTCAATCAAAATGGTGTTAGTGGATACCGTCGCCGCTGTGGTAGTCGGTGCGACGACTACCACGATACGATCGCGGTAAAACCGATTTAAGACCCTGACAGACAGAATTTGCAGGTGATCTGACCAAGTTCATCAAATGCATTTAAGATTGGAATATGTTGCGAAGATACAGTGTTGAGTAGGTGATTGATTTCGCCGAAAAGTTTGGGAATGTTTGCTTTGTGCCATTCCTAGCAACATGAATCAAGAATTACAAAAATTCGCAGCCGAAATTATTTTCATCGAACGAAATTCACAGTCAAATTCCTTTGGCAGCCTCTTTAGTCTTTTTTAATGAAGATATCGTTATTTGCACTTCTATCGGTTTTCCTCAGAATTAATATTTACCAACCGGATTCATGGATGTACCCTCAACTGTCGTCTCAACGGGCGGTATTTTTTGATTTGTGCATCTCAACTCTTCACTACTCCATCATCAAAGTGAATTAAAGTGAAAATCTTCGGGACGCAATCCATGTAGTAGTGTGATCTTCAGTTGGATCGTTACGACATTAGGAATTGATGTAAGCTTTAGATCGTAGTCATGGTTTCACTTCGGTATTTTTTCTTTGAACACACATGTGTTGTGTTGTGTACCTTAAGATTGAGGCTGAGTCTGAGCAAATATTTCCTGGGATGATGATCACGTTGTTGCTGATAGTGTTTGTAAACATCGGCTACAAGCAAAGAACCAGCAATCATCTCAAGTATAGATGATTTCCAGGTATACTGCGGAAACGATCCACAGCCTGCCGGCAACAACAACTTCAATAGAGCGAGAATAAGATGAAAAAGAAAAACAGGACAATATCTTCACAGACTCAAACGCAGCCGTACTAAGAAATTTATCTTGGGATTTGAATCGAGTTTGCGGCTCAGTTCGGTTCGGCTTGGTTTCCAGTTTAGAAAGATTGTTGTGATCGAGTTTCGATTATTCCAATAGGTTTTGGTCGATGCAATTGAATCGTTCCCAGTAAGAAAATTAACAACTGGAGAAGCTAGATTTTGTAGAGGTTTTTTTTTTGCACTTTGATTAATCACTAGATGAAATAGATGAGTGAGGGCTAGTTTTTATTCCACAAAATATATTATCATTTGCACGTTAAATTCACATTTTCGTAAAAACTTCGATACCTTTTCAAAAAGAATGAAATCAAATCAGTTGTCTGTTAATCGGATCAAGAAATATTGTCGATACACATCAAACTGAATCGTCTGTAGAGGAATGTCACTGGTATCCATACAAGAAAATCCACTGCAAATACAGACACACATACATATGTCGCTCCCAACGTGGGAGATCGAACACAACAACGAGCTCTGAATATTTAATTACGTTGGTAGAGGATCAAAATGATAAAATCGACCATTTAAGAGAAACGATTGATTTCAAAAGCAAATATTGGTAAGGCATTGACTATTTTTATCAGAGGATGAAGGTTGGATAAATGGTTGTTAGAATTGTTTACTATGACTCCTCAAAATGATTCTGAATTGTATTGCGGAAATTCATTCTCAAATTTCTTCGTTTTTGATCGATATTGATAAAACAATTTGATTGTTGACTTTAAAAAAAATTTAAGTGAAGCAAGCTATCCTAATTTATTACTTTGCTGATTGTACAAAAGATTGTTACTGCCATAGAAAATCTCAAGTTGTTCGAAAGTGGCTTGCATATTCAACTCAGAATATCAGGGCACACATTTCGATGCAAAATCCTTTACAAGTCGTTTCATCTCTTCGAAGATCTTCTGACATTTTGATGGACCGGTAAACCGATCAGCTAGCTTACATGTCAAGCGACTCTTAGCACAATCGCTTACACATCATAGCAGCCAATTTCTGATGAAGACTCATTCAAACTGATGTACCCAAGACAGATGACGGAGTGTTAGATGTCTTCAGTTGTCAACATTTATGATATCCGTTGAAGTTGTTAATCAGCAGGTAACTATTGACTTGATTAGCTCTGAGTGGCATCCATCTAGACACGATGAATTCCATGAGTGTTGTTAACGATATAGGCATTGAGTCCGAATCGATTATGAAGTATGTTTTGGCATCATAACAAAGACAAATTAATAGAAGTATTTGATTTCGTTGTGACAAGAAGGTCAAAGTGAAGATAGCTGGAGACCTTGATTTTTCATGCAGTTTAGGCGCATGTTTGTTGCAAAGAAGGTTCAACCAATTAAACGCATGGGCTTGAAAAAACGATTGTAAAGCATTGACAACAGCGTGTATGAATTGTTATTTTTAGTACTGTTTGTTAGAGCGTTGTTTCATTGCAAATATTGTGTTATTGTGCCCCCTATTGAAAAATAACAGCAGCACAGAAGCCAATTTTTGTGAGTTTGCCTAAAAACAAAGCTTTTCTAGTAATCGATAAGCCGATAATTTTTGGCCCCAATTGTTGAAATGAAAAAATGTCCACATAAAGATAGGTTATGAGCTAAGAGTTTATGAGAATAATATCAAGTTCCTCCCTCTATACACTTGATTGCAGATCTTTTGAAAATGAATCATGCGGAAATGTCATTTAATAATCAGTGCGACCTAATTCAAAAAAGGGACCGCAAACAGCATAGTAAAGTGCTTTATCTTCTCAGCGACACAAGCTACTCACTGTACGAAAGCTGAGCATTGGTGCCAAAAGTTAAAAAAACTCTAGCGCATCAGAACCGCTAGAAAACTAATTTTCGAAGAAATTGTCTTTGAGTGACCAAACAATTTGGAAAGACGTAATACACTTTTTTGTAGAATCATATCAACCATTCCTTACCTCAAGCAACAAAACTCAACTATAACACAAATGATGAAAATGTTCAGTGCTGGCAACACTTTCCCAACGAAGCAGCAATAAATCTACCATAAAATTATCGTGCTTAATTAACCTATCCTTTGAATTTCGTTCTCATCGGAGGATTTCAACGAAAGTTTCAGCGGTTAAACATTGTTTGAGACTGCCACCCGAAAAATATTCAAAACTCGGAAAATTTGAAATTTGGTGTCTTATTTTTATCGCAAATGCTTTGCATATGAGTATGTAATTTCAAGCATCTGTTAGTGCAATATTTACGAAAATGGCTAGTGCTGGTTACCCTATGTTAGCAGCAGAGGCAAATATATACCAAATCTGCTTCACGTTAAGTTAAACCCAACCAGTAAATTTCGTTTCGATTGAATCACTGCGCTGGAAGCTTTACTGGTGAAAAGAATTTTAGGGTTGCCACCCTCAAAACTTTTCAAATTTTTAAAGCGTTAATATTTGTTGTTAATTTTCATTGCAGGATTATTCCCATTTGCAAATCTAATGACATAATCGCTCAGTAAAGATATTCCACAAAAATACAAAAATGGTCATAGCTGGCAGCCCTTTCATAATTTTCTTACGAAATTCCTACAACATTTACTTCACATTAAGGTCCATTTACTGCATGAACTTCGTTTTGATTTCTGCACTGGACCTGCAGCTATAGGGATAAAAGCTTTATTTTGCTGAGCAAATTTGCAAGATTTATGAGACAAAAATCACCATAGCTGGCAGCCCTATTCTAATTTTTCAACCAAATTTTTACCAAATGTAACATAGAGTAAGATTCAAGTACTGTGTGAGTTTTGTTAAAATCTGATGGCTGAATCGGAAGTTATAGGCCAAAAAGCTGTTTTTTTTCTCAGTGATTTTTCAAGATGGTACCACTGCCACAGGGTTGCCCGCATTTCAAAGTTACTTCTATCATGGTCCTAGCTAATACCAACATGTCCTATGAATTTCATTATGATCGGATAACCCGGTCATCAGTTCTCGTGAACAGAACTTTCGAGTGCTGAAAATAGAGGTAATTTAGGGATGGGTTGCCGTTCTTGTGCAAATCGGAATTTTCAAAATTTTAATTTGACATGATGGACAAAAGTCAAAATTTATCAATGATTTGAAACTTTTGTCAAAAATCAAAAATTTTTCAGGAAGGTCAATGATTTGAATGATTTTTTTTCAGGAGCCTGCCGTAGCTACAGGGTTACCCGCACAACCTTGAAAACCCATATATGCTAAGTCCTAGTCAACATCAATACGCTCTGCAATTTTCACGATGATCCAATGTTTTGATCACAAGTAATGACAAATCAAAATTTGAAAAAAAATCCTTACCTACTTTTAGGCACTTAGCACCCACACACGGCTCAAAAATTTCAATTTTTTATTATAGGCAAGCTAAGAACATAATTAACTTTCATTTCCAATACTTTTTTTCAACGAAAATTTACACTGCTCGGAAATATAGCAGTACCTCAAAATTCACTAAAACGCTCGCCGCCGCCAAAAGGTTTAGGATATCTGAATTTGAGAAAGTCGTGGACCTACCTACTATATACATCTACGTTCTCCGAAAGTTTCAGCTCAATCGATTAGGCCACTCCAGAGATTATCTCGGAAAATCATTTTGCTGATATATATATATATATATATATATATATATATATATATATATATATATATATATATATATATATATATATATATATATATATATATATATATATATATATATATATATATATATATATATATATATAAAGAAATATGAATTTTCGGCGAAACGAGTTTAATACTAATGTTCTTCGAAAATTAGTAAAAATCCGACTTTTGAAGTGTTTTTACCGCGTGCGAGTCATACTAGTTGGCGAATGGTTATTGGCGAAAAGTTTCTTTTTTTGATGCACTCATTTTAAAACCATATTAGCACACGCGTCTTGACGGCAACTTTAGCAACTAGTTCAATTACTTGCATTAGCTGAAAATTTAAGCTGAAAAATATCTTGTGTAAGATTTTACAGCAAGATGAAAATAAGGCCTCAGACTCGTGTGTGTGGTTCTTGGTTCGAATCCGAGAATCGACTATGCATTATAATTACATGCTGAGCTCACATAATATCAAATCCTCCAAATTCGTTCACATACAAACGAACATTTAGAGAAACGCGTTTTCAATCATGTTACATTAGTAAAAATTGGATGCGTTTATAAGCTGTCTGGGACCCTGGTTCGAATCCCGGCTCAAATAAGGGTCACACACCGAACTTTGAATTGAATAGGTGTCTGAGTTAAAAAAAAAGGAGCAAAGTGAGACGTGAAACTGATCATTTCACTCGTTTGAATTTCGATTACGAAAACGCAACTCGAACGAGTCGAAACCTGAAATCGTAAAAAGCAAAAGCTGTTGCGTTGTGGCATGTCCTTTTTCAGTCATCTATTAAGCTATAATAAATCTACCACCTATTGGGTCCAAAAACTTGAAACTATCTAAGAGGGCCTTACTGGCCAAGAATAAATGCTGAAGTTAAATTTGGAATGAATGAAACCAAACTGCTTAGAGGTAAGCTTTGCTTCTAAATCCTAAGAGATAAGCAAATCGATTTCTTTTTTTTTGTTATGCCAGCCACTTTGCAATGTTTTGAAAATTTAGGTTTCACTTTATGTGCATCAGATATTTAATTTGGCAAATCACGAAACGTGCTCAAAATCAAATAAAAAAAAATAAGAGACAAATTATACACGGATCAAGAAACAACAATGATTTTTATTCATGATCAGCCGCAATAGAAAAATTATTGATGATGAATTGAAGTAACCCAAAATAAATATCTACAACATTATGATCCTACGTGCCTGTCAAAACTTCATAGAGATCCACATTATTTTTCGTCATGTCAGGTGAAATTTATTAGCGGTTTTCAAGTGCCAGCAGAATTTATGTTCTGCTCAAAACAAACGTTGAAATTCATGAAAAACCTAATTTCATTTATTGCGTTCGGCAATTCCTTTATCTCCTATTCATTTTATTCTTTTCCTTCATCATCAATTACCGCGTAAAAAATCTAGCTCATGTCGATCTAATAAAAAAGAGAAAAATTATGAGCTAAAACTACACTCATTACAATAACGATAATAACCAAAAACAACACATTCCCATTTCCACAATTCTAGACCAGTTACCACCGAAATTCACCTGAACAAAAGAAACAACTTATGGCCCAGCCCATCACGCCTCATATAATTTCTACCATTAACAGTCGCATAATTCACACGAGAAGCAATAACAAGATCGTTAAACACCTAAATCACGATCACGTACCACCGAGGCTCCACTCTGATGCCAAAATATATCTAACTGCGATTCATATCTCTAACGAATATAATGGAATCGAAACGAGTGTGAGAAGAGTAAGCCATAAATTGGTGGTGGTGGTGTTGCTGCTGCTATCGCTATCGCTTCCTCAGCACCAGCGGTTCCATCGGCCAGCTCAAACAATCCACCGCGAAAAAGCCCAAGAATGGTTTCGTTTTGATGAAGATCATCATTCTGATCTTGTTATTTTGTGCTATTGTTGATCCCTCCTCCAGCTGAATTGTTAGATTGCCCAAAAGCTTGTGGTTTCGGCTGTTTGATAGCGTATCATTAGAAATGGGCGTTTCACAGACAAAATATTATGGGTATGGGAAGTTGGCGATCGGATCGGCGAAAAACAATTGAAATGCGCGTGATAAAAGCTTAGAATGTGATTAAACTTGGTTAGAGTTGTTGTTGTTGTTGTTTTTTAGTGGTTCTTGATGGAGTTTTGGTGATTGCGTGGGTACTTAATATTTGGTTCAGGTTTTTCATGGAGCACTTGATCTTCCTAGCTAGGTTTTAGTTACTGGAATATTTTGACGAGCAGCGAATGGTTTGGAACATCTATATTTAAAATAATCGTTTAAGGTTTTTTGTATTCCATCAATGTATCCATCACAAGAAGTGTCATGAAGAAGTAAGCAATTATCAAAAAGATAGTACGGATTTTGTTAAAATTCATTTATTTTTGGAAAAGAAACTAAAGGCCGAAATTTATGTGTAAACACAGCAGAGAAAATCCACTTCAATCTTATAGTTTAAATCATTCAACCCATTAACTCTTCCCTTCCCTTTAAAGACTTCACAAACCACAAAAACTATCAATTCGAACATCAATCAAATAATCGTTGCGCTACATACTTGAAATCATTTCAAGAATCCGAATACAGTTTATTCCACATCTCATCATATATTGAATTACGCGTCTGGTAATAATCGTTCTGAAAATAGCAATCGACCCCCAGTTTCTCATTCCGTTTATCCATAAACAGACCGTTATTATTGAAGGTTGCAGCACATTTTATAAACAATAGTACGATGGATGATCAAAATGCAACTGCACATTCTCCCGAAGCGGTTGGCTTATGTATTCTAACAAATCGTTTTGTTTATGCTCAGTGATGACGATTAAATTGTTATTATTATGCAGATTTGCAGACGCATTGTTTACAAACAATGATGAACCGATTTGTATTGGCGAAGATGCGATGATGACTGACTGATTCGAAAATGCAATATGATTTCATTCCTTAGAAATTCACTGAGATTTTAAAGTGGAAAAAAAACACTTAAGGAAATAAATGTTTGTGGCTATTGTGGTTTATTATAAGAGTTTTTCAGTAGAGCTAAACATAGGATCCAGACAAGAGGAAACAATTTATAGTTTAGAGTTAAAATCTGATTATTGTAAACGTCACCATTTGAAACACAAAAATTTTATATTCCCAGAAATAGAACTGTGCCTCTGGCATTGATTTGTACTGACACTGAAATTTTATTCTACTGAAGACTTTTCAGAGTGATTTCGAATATCCGCACGAAGGCAAGTTTTATGGAGGATAAAGGTACACGAACTGACAAACGGTCAGAGAATTCTAGGCTGTGTGCAAAGTTCCCTAAAATGTCTTTAAGTTGTGGAAATCATCTGAATCGGAACTTTTATTTTTTCCCGCTGTCGATTTTAAATCTTTGTTTGATAAATAGGAATGAATCAGAATAGAAAAACAGCAACTGCTCTATGAATATGCATCCTCTATGACCATCCAACTATTTGGTTGAATTTATCTTTCACTAGACTTTCACTCACTGGACTGTAGGCATCACAAGACAACACTACCTTATGCTTTTGATGTAAGGACGAATTTGCGAGAAGTCTTTGAGATTACTTAAGCGAATAATTCTTTCCCATACCGAAAAGGTTTTGATTGGAAATGAGGCATCTGTAATTTAGACTTCACAAATTTGGGAAAAATTTTGAGAGAATTTTTAACTTTTTTGACAGCTTGTACATCAGGCCACATATCACCATCTTTTACGTGCATTAAAAAATTGTGTTCAGTTTGAATGTGCCAAAGATACCAACTAAAGTGTACTCTAATGTTCTTCAAGAAGGTTCGGGTGCCATATCGTGCGAAGATCTTTTGGTAAAGTTGTCACGTTTGATTTTCCTGATAAATTCATACGACTGACTATAAGGTTTCTCACCAAAAACTTTTGTATTTCAGCGCATATGGAGTGCATTGCATATCAGATGTCGAAAAAAATTCCCCAGCCGGACCTGTCTTCTACACTATATTACGTAGCTGATCTTGCTAATTCAGCAAATCATTCGAAACATAAAGTACTTGGATATACGACTTCTTGTTTGTCTACGAACGACTAGTACGACTTGTTTAAAGCTGCGAAAATTCGTAAAGAATAATTATTCATCAACGTGACGCAACAGCCCGACGTCGGGCCTTGGATAACATAATAATTGACTAGCACAATTACCCTCTTAAGTCCTTAAAACTGGCGGATGAAGCATCAGAGCAAATATCAGTAAAGCTCTACTCTTTTTACCTCTGAGCCCCTGCAATTATTTGAGGTTTCACAGAATTGAAGTCTGCACCAAAAAACTGTCACGTCCAGAAATTCTATGATTATTCTTGGAATTCATTTTCACGCGTCCTTGATGTTAGACCTCTGTCCTCTGACCTCTGTATCAGATGCAAAATTAATGTTGCGAGGTTTACATTTCAGTGAATTAGATACTGTTCACCAAAAAGAAGGGAATGATTACTAAAATGAAAACCATTTACTTCCAGGTTCTCATTTCAAATGTCCATCTGTCTTGGGCTATTTTCTCCAAATCTGGCACAGCAGAAGCAGAGCTACTCAAACGTAGAATACTGTGTTTTCAAATGGCAAGTTTTACAACCTTGTCGAGAAACTGTAATCTGTATCATGAATTGACGGCTGAAGCCATTTAGAGACCAGGTCGCGAAGCTGGCAACACAATTTTATAGATAAACACATGGAGACAAAAACGAACCTATTCAGATCCATGGATATAAGTGAAATTTATGTCAGTATACCATTACATAGTGTACTGAGGACATTGTCAGTTCTACTGGAATCTTCGCAGATTACATTTGGGTAATTTTTTTTTAGAAAGCCGAGAACATTTAATCCCATCAATTACTGTTTCAACTGACTGGTAGTTTTAGTATCTTTTAGAGACTGGAAAAAGGTTGAAAAATGAATCGATTAGTTAAAATAAAGAAGAGCTGTTTGAAGTCCCTCTAAATTGACGAGAGATCGAAAGAGCTTAGTTAGTGGCCAACATGATTCAATGCATTCAATATATTTGCAAGATTCTTTCGTCACTTCTGAAAAAAAGTATTTAAATACCACTCTCTTACCATTTCCGTACTAGATCGTGAAATTAAAACTTTTTTATTTATAAGGAGCACACTCCGTAATACATGCGAACAAATTCCTCAAAACTTTAGAGAGCATTACCAGTAGTATTTTGCTGTAAATAGCCACGATCTTAGGAGTACTATTTTAAAGACTGATTATGTTTTCTCTTCATACAGTTTTTAGGCTATCGGTTTGTCTCTATTATCTTTTCCTTTATGCTTTTGTTGCATCTTTATAACGCTTTGAAACATATTCTTTGCCTCCTTTACTCCGCATTCTCCATTATACTTGTATTGATAGAAAAGATCATTTTCATAAAACTTGTGTAACTATCAAAAGTGAGCTGAAACCAGGGCTGTGGAGTCGGAGTCGTGCCCCCTGTATATTTAAAGCGGAGTCGGAGTCGAATGCGACTCCGACTCCGCTTTAAATGTACAGAGCCACGACTCCGACTCCACAGCCCTGGCTGAAACATGGGATTCTTAAAACAATTCAAATCGACGCCAGAAAATAAGATACATCACAACTGAACAGACATAACAATTTTTTTTCTTTTAAACCAGTGTTAAATGAAGTAACCAGGGGCAAACTTTCTTGTACGTAAAATAGCTTGGGTAAAAAAATAAGAAATTCATTATGTTCTCTATGATTTCTTATATCGGAGGACTAAGAGATTTATTTGACTAGGGCTTTAGATATTTTTGAATACTCAAATATTTTTTCGAATTTCATCCTTGGCTACATATGAGCAGCTTGAGATATCAGTCATGGAGCATAAAATTAAACTGTACGCAACGGAGCGTATCACGACATTCGTAAATGTAGTTACACACATAAATGTTGCTCGGAAGACATATCAAATATATTTTGGCACAATTTAATGATCTTGCATACACGCACCACTCAAAATACGAAAAGTAGTCTTAGAAACGAACATACAATTTCTCGAAGTAGAATAAGTAGATGGAAATGTAGAGTAAAGTATCATATAAAGTATTACATATTCGTCTTCTCCGTATGCACGGTGACTGACTACTCAGCGCCTATTCGACCTTTCTATCATTAATTATGCCTTTGGTGCCATTTAAAAGTATCTAACCTGTCTTGTTAAAAACGTCAGCGAACTCTTCACTTTTGCATGTTAAAAGATACACTGTATATAAAAAATGATTTTTACTTATATATTATAATAAATTTAACCAGTTAGTTACTTTTTTTCAACATAAAACTTATTCATTCATCAGCTGAGATGGATAGATGGAATGTGCCACTCGCCTCAATCAAAGTAGTTTTTTTTGACAAAATTTGTTGGGCACTTCAATGCTCATATTTGGATAAAAACGATCATATGTAAGTAAAAACGTATGCATGTGTTTCTGAATATCACAAGCATCTATTGTACATGTTTCAATATTTTGTGGCATCACTGTGGCATCCTGTTTATAATTGGCAACGATAAATTCATACTATTAATAGTCTGTTTTGCATTGGTGATACGGCCCATTGAATGTTGAAAGCTGGTGGTGGATTGATGGCTGCGATGCAATACAGATTCGGTTCCATGCAGAACCAAATAGATGGGTACAGCAGACTTTCAATCTTCACCTATCCATTTATAGTGTCTGTCGAAGTCATCATTTGGTTTCATCACACAAACGAGTACATCGACTTGATGAGCTGATGCAGTAATACTGGCACTTGAACTAAGAGAACAGAGAAGGCTCAAGTGCATCTGCTGAATATTCTACCAGGATATGATCATTTAGACCCCATAAAAATCTTGAAAATACATATGTATAAGCATATAATTATATTTTCATGCTTTCATGCACTACATCATTCTCCCCAAACTCCTTTTCAGAGCTCCATATTTTTAATTAGGTCGTGGTTAGCTTAACTTCTGATTGCCTTCGATTTATCGGAACAACGAACGTATCATTGTTCGAAGCGAATAATTACTCCACAGATCATAAAAACAATCGTTAAAATATTATAAAAATCATGAAACGACTGTTAATTACATGGAATATCCTCGTCTAGTGGGAGAACAGAGAAAAAAAAAACGATTCACGAATAAATGCTAAAGACCATGATTAGTCATGATTCCCCGGAGCTATCATCGAACGGCAACGTGTAAAACAAGATCCTTTCTAGACACTTAAAAATTTCATGGCCAATAAGGGCATTTATCGAGCGTTAAAGAAACTCATAGCATAAATTCTAATGTGCAATGTGTGGCAGTGACGAGGAGTAAATTTATGACTGAAACTTTATGTAAGCATAAAATAGTTGTCGAATACCAACTAATTGAGTGTAAATGTGTATAGTAGAGGGTTGTGGAACTATATATGTTTTTTGATTTTATAGTCAAATTGTGTGACATTACATGTTCGGAATCTTATGGATCATATGAAAACTAGTTTTGTACTCTTATGCAAAAATTAAATAGAACTGACTTTTATAGAAGTGCAGACTTTATTTCGAACCTCGGGCTGATAAACCGAATAGATGCATTCCATTTGATTGGGTCGAGGTATTTACTTCAACTTTATTCCACCTAAGAAGAGCAGAACTTCTTTTCTAAATAAAGAGCAATATAGTTTTATTATGAAACGAAATAATACAGCATTTTCAGCTTAAATGAAACCTTTTGTAAATGAAATGAAACCTTTTCCAATTGAAAAGAAAACATTTTTATCTTAAATGAAACCTTTTTCAAATGAAGTCAAACCTTTCTCCAACTGAACGAGACTTCGATAAAAAATAGTTTCAGGATAATTTATTTTTGATGAAAATGCATGAAGAATAATAAAAATATATGAAGAAAATAAAAGTGATATATGTAGGATATGATATTTTAGTGATATCTATTTTAATTACAAAATGCAATTTAATGCTATGTTTGGACTTTTGGTATTTAGCCAGGTTTTGGTATCTGCAAAAACATATCTAGGATATAATTAGAGCAATCATCTGAAGTCACTTGAAGCACGCTTTCTTCAATAACAATGCTAATGTCATAATCTGTTCTTATGTCGCTAAGTAGAGAACGATCGTGCAATTATATTTTCGAAAATGTTTTTTCGATTGGTTTCAGAATCGACAAGTAAGGGGGTAAAAATTTTAACGGGTTATCACCACTTGTAACTTTGAAATTTTTTTCCTTTTTTGTTGCATTTTTTTAAGTATAACTATCTGAGAATACGTCCTTCAAATTTCAAGGCGATCCGAACAAAATTGACCGAGATATGAGCGTTGAAAGAGAAGAAACCGTTACTTATACAACTGTTACTTATACTCATAAACGCGTTTTTCTCGAAATGGCATTTTTGAAGTCGGTGACCAAAATTACTCGAAAATTACAGAACCGATCTTTTTGAAACTTGGCAAACTTATTTAATACATAAAAATGTAGAGTTTAATCGTTCGGTTTTTTTTTGATAAAAAATGGCCTTTTTATAGCAAAAAGAAGACAGTTTTTTTAAGTGAAAATCGAACCATTAAATTTGACTGTCCGCAATTTTGTAAAAAATTGATTTTGTTTTAAATCCTTCGATCAAACACTAGTTTATACTGTTATTTAACTAAATCCATCGCTATTTTTTGCTTCAAATGACCCAGTTCGACACAATGATGGTCACCGCAAAAAGTAAAAACTAAAATACCATTGTTTTGACGGCCATTTGTAATTTAACAATGTAATATTTTTCAATAAAAATATTATTAAATAGTATTCAATGTATGTTAGATAATATAATAGTTGTTTAAAAAAGTTTCATAGTTTTCTTAAAAAATATTCATGAAAATGACATATTTTTTGCGCTACAAGTGGGGGTAACCCCTTAATATACATTCGCTACTTGCAAACCAGCTCCTGAGCTTCTCGCGTTTTGTGGATTCGAGCATTATCCAAAATCAGAATTGAATTTTCCATATTTGACATGGAACCAATCATTTCCAAAAGCACTCGTAAGAATAGTATAAAGCGTTCAGCATTCGCGGTTGCGTTTGAAATTATTTTCGAGTAAAAACCACCACCGTTATTCATAGCTGCAATTAGCGTAACATTACGTCCCTTAAAGTAGGTATAACAATGCGAGCTCGCGCACCAACTTTGAAACGGCCTTGAGATCTCCGAAAGTGCAAATTAAAGCCGCACTCAAATAAAAGTCTAACGCTTGAAATTTTCGAAGAAATTGTCTTTGAGTGACAAAAAAATATGGAAAGATGTTATATACTTTTTTGGAGTATCATATCAACCATTCCTTTTCCAGAGCAATAAAGCCCAACTATAACATAAATGATGAAAATATTCAGTGCTGCCAACACTTTTCCAACGAAGCAGCAATAAGTTTACCATTAAAAGATCATACTTAAATCAACTTCTCCTTTGAATTTCCGTTCTCATCACAGGATTTCATCGAAAGTTTCAGCGGTTTTCGGAAAATTTTCAAAGCTCGGAAAATTTAAAAAGCGGTTCTCTATTTTTATTGCAAATGTTTTGCATATGAGTATGTAATGGAAACATCTGTTGGTGCAATATTTAAGAAAATGTATGACGCTGTTTACCCTGTGTTAGCAGCAAAGCAAAAATTATACCAAATTTGCTTCACGTTAAGTTAAACCCACCCTGTGAATTTCATTTCGATTTTATCACTGCGCTGGAAGTTATAGGGGTGGAAATAATTTTTGTTAAACTTTTCACATTTTCAAAACGTTAATATTTGTTGTTAATTTTCATTGCAGGATCATTCCCATTTGCAAATCTAATGACATAATCGCTTACCACGTATCACACTTCATACGACTTATGTGTATTGAAATTCATCTACGTCTTAAACAACTGGCCATCCCATTCTAAAACTTTTATGATAAAATAAAAATACTTTAAGCTTTGTTTTGCTATAAAAATAAACAAAATTCTTAGAAACCAAAAAACGAATTGAAATTGTTACTTCCGGTTTCACCAGGGGCGGATTTGGCTATTTCGCCGCCCTAGGCCTCAGAAATATTTGCCGCCCTTTTCGTGAATTATATTATATGTAACAATGTGCGATTTTTTTTTCGATTCCCTAGAATACTTCCCTGTTTTTCGTTGCGTCCGGGCTCACAAAAAGGAATATCAGAGCAAAACCGGCACCGGTTCGTTCGTAAAAATTCCCTATTATTGCGCCCTTGCCACACAATTAATTATTAAAATACAAACACGGAAAAGAGCCTAAAAGTACCTAAAAAAAAAAGAATCCAAAAATACCAATTTTTAACAGTCCAAAACCGTATTACACCTTAATATAATTCGCATATAATTCCAAATACACCTTTGGATCGCATATAATTCCTTCGCTAAAAATTTTATAAGTATGTTTACTATTCCGTTCAAAGTTTGCTTTCGCACTTGACTGGAGATCAACTATGAACTCGACTATTGTAAATTAATGTTCGAAATGTTATTAGTTAAAAATGAACCCTAAATATTTTTAAGTATGTTCTAGATTTCATTTTATAGAAATTTTTTTATAGAAATTAATTTCAGCAATGAAATACAATTTAAAAAACACATCAAAAATATAAAGATTATCATGCAGTTGATATACCCTGTACCATAAAAATAAATAAAAAATTCTCTGAAAAATCAATGCGCGCAAATATTTACCTCTGATAAGCTTTTCCTAAATTGAAAAGGTATTATTTGGGTTCTTTTTAGGATCTTTTTAGGTCTTTTTAAGCTTTTTTAGGTATTTTCAAATACTTTCTACGTACTTATTAGGTATTTTTGCGTTTCTTTGGTCCTTTACCGTGATCGTATTACGATATTTATTAGAAATCAAACTTTTTATTGTTGATTTTTTAGAGAATTCGGTTGACTTGAGGTGTTATGCTCATTCGACTCAGATCTATGTACATATACGACAGAAAAAAAACTGCCGCCCAAAAAGAAAAACCGAATAGGGGCCGCACAAAAAAAAAAATCGAAAATTTGCCGCCCCCGAAATTTGCCGCCCTAGGCCCGGGCCTACTGGGCCTAGTGGTAAATCCGCCCCTGGGTTTCACACAAATTTTTACTTTCGGTTTTCAAATCGAATTTCAGAATTAAAAAGAACAGTTAATTTTCTACACTAATCAGCATTGTCAATGTTTTTTAAATTTTTTTTTGAATCCTAGACCTCGCTTCCAAAACAACCTCTCATCAATTTCATCCATTTTTCAGAAGCCCATAACTCGGCAGCTAAATCTCATAGAAACCAAAAATTGTGTATCCACGTTCCTATCTTCTAGAAGTACCATTATGCGTAATATGAACGAAATCCAGAACCTCGACTTTTTCTCGTTGTCCGCTTCACGTGAAATACCCCATATATTTGACGAAATTCGTACGTCATGCCATATTTCTGCTTAAAACTATATGCGCCCAGTGTGGGAATTTTATTATAAAACCCATTTACAAGAATTACTTAAAACCAACTGGAGTTATAAAACACATGAAAAATATGATTTGTAGTTTGAATTGCAAACTTGATAGTTTTTTCAGCACGTGTAATGAGTTCTTAGTATGAGTCTAGTGATAAGTGTAACCTTCATAAATAGACTATGGAGCAACAACTTGACATTTCTGATATTTTTGGGCTTTTTTGCTTACTCCGTTCCAAGAGTCAAGTAAGTCTTGGGACAAATCACTCCACATTCGTAATTATGAATCATAAAAGGAATTATCTACTTGCTTCACCTCGAAATCATTCTAAATTGGTGATGGTGACACAATTACGATTTACTTGTTATTTTTTCAATTTCGTTTATGTCGCTAGAAAGAAAAATTGATCAAACGAAATTTCAAATGTTCCACTAAATTTCGTTACATTTGGATAGTATCGACTATAATTAATTTTCCCAATAACTAGAGCTTACATCACACTTGATTTAATACCTAACGCTATAACTAGGCGTAACCAAAGCAATTTATTTACGATTGAACACTTGCGAATGAATGATCCAAACTGACTGCATTAACCGATGAATTCATTGAATATTCTATAGGTCGGTTCATAGGTAAACTGCACGATTGACACAACAACTACCAAATCTATAGTATCCGAAATCATTCTAACTATTCAAACTACTTGCATCAATTGCAACATTTCAATTTGATTGACGCAATTCGCAATGATTAATATTATTCGAATACCATTAATAGTTCTCAATAGTGTCCGATTGCATCATTGCAAATTTGTGATACATGTGCTCACTCATATATGCTGGACGTCATGAAATATGAATGCACCGATCCAATGTTTGCCAACAAAATACTGTACAACTATCAGTCTGAAGTGAGCAAACAGATGTATGTTTCATTCAAAATCATCCATCTAACTCTCTAAAGTGCTGATGGAACAAATATTAATATTTGCATAATCGAGCTGATTTGCTTCGCTCCCTTTAGCCAATCGATCTATTCATGCAGTCGTATGTTGTGTGATTAGTTGGTTTGGTATCCAGTCGCCCCAACATGTGGACCTTTCGATAGCACTTTAAATAATAACCGAAATGAAAGAGCGCTGCAAATATGATAACGAAAGGAGTAAATACAGTCGGCTAGCAAGTTAAAGCATTTCGAAAACAAACTATGTCGATGAGATGCAAGCAGAACTCTCTTATGAGAAGGTCGACCAATTCGTTAGATGATTTCTCAAGTTATTGGTTTAGTTTGTTAATTGTAATAAGGTTAAGGCAGTATATATTTAAAGGTATTGAAGAGATTTTGAAATATATGCTGACTTATTACAGACGCATGCACGTTTTCAAAAGTATTTAGTTGTGCATGTATTAGCTACTGCTTGACTGCTATAAGATGTTTATCTTCGTCAGATTTCATAAGTACACGCATGCATGTAGGTTTGTTAAAATCCATGTTGTGCCATTTATTTGCGTGGCAGCACGTTTTCTAGCTACCGACTTCCGAATCAGATAAGGTGAAACAAACGGAATTTCGCTCTGTTTGAGAGTATCTGATGTCTGCCAGTTTTACGATTCATACTGCAGAAAGCGAAGGATAACTTTGTGCTCTATATTTGCTTTGCAAAGGATCATCTTGATAGTGCCTCGTGCGTTTAGAGTGGCTTAGAGCGAACCATTTCTTACAGTCAATGCTACAAAATGTGCTAGTTAAAATGATGACTTTTGATTTGATGAGCCAATGTTTTATTTTCCGACGTGATTGCCGTATTTTTCATGCATTTTGACTACTGTATGAATTAAACCCGCCAAGTAAGTCACAATGTCATTCAAGCAAAGTTTAATTTGGTCATTTTCTGCCACATTACTTCTCTCATTTCCTGAAACAACATCGAATACTAACGTACATTTGCATGCAGTGTCGTTAAGCCAGAGGAGAATGACATTAGTTGCTCCGTTCGTTGTTCATCCAGTTAAGCTAACCATATCAATTTAGGCCTGGCAGGTGATTATTACGTGATTGTATGTTGTGTGTTGGGCGACTCATTTTGTCCCATGGAAGCAGAGAGGTATATTGTAAGTACAAAATACTAGAATAAATTTTAGTTCTATTTTCACTATCGTCATTCACCCTTGCCCTGACCGGGTTCGTTGGCAGGCCGGCGCTTGAACTGGACAAAAACACTTTGAAATTTATTTGATGGACATTTTAAGGCAATTTCGCATCGTTACAAGCCAGGGGCTTCCTGCCGGAGGGACTCGGTTCGAAGCAAGTCTAATGTCTTCATTTTGTTAGTGTCAGTTGTGATGTTCAACGTTCCTAGGAACGCATGTACATGTATGTGGGTATCTTTTCGGTTTCATTTTTATTGGCCAAGCCTGAACTGACTTTTAATCTAAATGTAATTAGTGCAAGCCAATTTATCACGAAATGGCCTCGTATCGTAGTTGCTTGCTTGGTTGATGTTGTACATGTCGACTAGACTGGGACGAAAGACAACAACTGCGACAACTAAGAGCTAATATCACTGGACTGGCATGTGTTCTGTGTCCATTGTGATCTGGTGAATTTCAGATACGATATGATGTCCATTTAATAGCATAAGGTGTTTATGACGTGACTTGGTGGTGTGGCTGAGTATCTAAGTTTTGTGTTTTTGTTTTAATTTTGTTGTTTGTCGGGTCGATGTCGTTTGAAATTGAGTTGTTTTTGGTCGAAAATGGACAACAAAGTGAAGGTGGCGACAAACAAAAATGACAAGTCATGCCTGTATTTTCAAGACGTGATGGAATAGAACAGGAAGGGACAGATGTAATAGGTGCTGATGAGTATACATCGAGATGGTATGCTTTGGGTCACGTTACAAATGCGGGTATTAATTAAAGTCTATCACAGATTACTATCTAAATTGTGTTGTTTCTTGAGCTTTTTCGTGTTTGGTTTCTGGTGCTGTTGAAGTGAAAGACGGGTTGTTTTGTTTTTGATAATTTTACCTCAAATGGAATAATGAAATGAATACAATAAGGGTATTTGAATATAAAATGGTGCAAAACGGGTTTGATATAATTTTATAAGAGAGTACTATGGCTGAAAGAACCAGGCTTAAAGAGTCTCGGTAGACATTAAACAGGAACTAACAGAAAACGGAAACCGAAATAGCTAATCGTGGCTTTGAAAATGTATGCATGCGAGCTAATGTTTCTCCTGACATGCCAAACGTCGTCCAATAAAGAAAATGGCCATAACACTAGAGAAAAAACGATCAAAATGTAAAAAAACCCATCAAAATGGAATTTTTATAGGTTAACTTAAAAACATTTGTACTCAGCAGCGAAATGACTATATTTCATGAAAGATGAATGACAAATTTGCTTTGTAGATAGTTGTTTGAAATTGTTTTTTACGAAACAATTATTGTAGCTTTCAAAATTCATAGAGATAAGCGTTTAAGTGCCGAGGAATAAGTAATATTTGGGGTCATGAAATGAAAAGGTTTGTCTAATCCAACGAATCACGTGAAAATTAAAAGATTGTTAAACGAAGTTAATAATTATAAAAAGTAAAGAAGTATATTTGGGAGTAACAGGTGTACCAGTGGAGAACGAAGCCGCCTTCATCTATTGTTTCAGCTGCTACGAAGGCAAAGTCAACAGTAGATGAAATTCAATGAAAACTACATTTGTCATTTACAAAGAGATGAATCCCGAAAATATTGAAGGCTTGGTTTATTTTCCAGTCAAAAAAAATGTCTACGCAACCTTCACTGACTGCGATGCATAAATTTGCTAGATTGGAGTTTTCTTCAACCTAGATTGGAGTTTGCCAAAATCCATACGTCTATATATTTTATGAGATAATTTTTTATGGCATAATTTTTTTTACTGAAAAATAATAACTTGCTCGGTCCCGAGAGTTTTCCTTTTTATTGGCACTATTTTCGTAGAAGCAAAGATGTTACAATAAGTCTATGACGGTATGGCAGTCTTTCAGTCAAAATGAACTTAGTTTGATGTACACAAATACTAGACGACGTTTTAATAAGCTTTTTAAAGGAAATCAATGAGGTTGAATCTGAGCTTCAACAGGATAATGCTCCGATTCAAAACACCAAAAGAACAATGCAATGGTTTCCCTCGAATAATAAGTCGAAATTTAGTGAAATGGCCAGCGCTTTTCCTGACCTCAATTCGATCAAGAAAAGTTTACGGTAGTTGTTGACGAACCCATACAACACTGGACGTTATTGGTGTGATTTTTAGTGCTTTGTAGGTTATCCCACCGGAAGTCATCGGAAAAACTAATTACTGCTACGGTTCGATCGCAAAACACTGGCTGACGGTTTAGTCGTGTATTGAAATTGACTGTTAGGTTCAATTGTCGATCTTTTCACTGAGTTTTCATTTTTTTATTAATATTTATTGAACTTATTGAAGAAAAAAATGTAAAACATCAACCAATTTTTGATTTCTGAGGGACGAAATATTTGATGTTTTTTCAATGGCTTTTTTCTGAATAACGCTCAACCAAGTACAATTAAAAGATGAGAAGATGCAGACAAATAACAATTGACACATGATTTTATTTTGAGAAACAAACAGCGAATTATTATTTAAAATATGATATATTAAATAAATTTTATTTCGTTCTAATTTTTTGATTGAAATAATTTTGAAACAATAGCGTTTATGCAAATTTTAAATATTGGCGATGTTTCGTAATATACATTTAAATAAATTAAAAATTATTTTATGAGCTGCGAATATAAAAATTACGTCAATACTAATTTTACTTAATTAATTTCCAATAAAACGCTTGAACGATTCTGGTTCAGTATAGTGATGAAGTGATGAAAATCACACCATACTTATGCATTACAATTAATATTTTCTGACAAAAGTGCATACAAAATTACAATTAATCAATGATGACCGATAATTTTATTTGTTCCAATTTCACCTGTACTAACAGCTGCAACGGCAGCTGTGTCTGTTCTCACTTAAATTACATTTGCAAAATTGTAATTAAAATGTACGAAGAGTCGTAATTTGTTTATGTAACTTAATGAAAAATATGTATTATCCATCGACCATATGAATTATTGTGATTCAGATATGTTTAACATGCATATCATGAGTGCAGACAATATAAAGTTACGTATTGTGTATAGACTTGTGCATACCAAGTGGATTGAGTAGAATTACAGTGTCAAGTATCGCATACTATACGAGTATCAATTAGCATTACTAACAGCTGAGAGAATTAGTAGCATGTTTGCACTTCAAGCGAAAATATTATCAAACGACCTTCTAGAATTGTTATGTTGTTTGCAAAACAAGTCTAAGGAAAACGAATGTATATTTCTTTGAAACAATATATTGCATCGAATGTTAGTTTAAATATGCTCTACGAAAATTTCGTAGCATCATCCTCAATTTCAACCATTTGTACAAGGATGAAGATAGAGCTAAATTACACAGCAGATACACTCTAGTCAATATATACTAATTAATTTGATAATTGAAAATGAACAACACTCACCTATTGAACCGTCTAATGAATAGGCATTTCGTTGCCATGCCCACGTACATAAATCACATGTTGTAAGGCCATCCGACGCCACCGACTCATCGAGAAATGGAGGTCGTGGTGGTGGTGGTACAAAACGTCCATTCCACAGCCCGTTTTCACTTGCATCGAATGCTAGTGGCGAATCGAAAGTGTCCTCTTCGATTGCATTCGACCACCAGTCATCACTTGTCGCCACATAATCCTTAACATTATTGCTATCTGTCGAAACAGAATCTGATCCGGCAGAGAAACCTAATCTATCGATTTGATCAGTTGTGGTGCCGAATGAATCCGATCCAGGCGGACTCGGCATCCGTGAAAACATGTTACGCCACAATTGTCTGTAAATGGATAGAAATTGTGATTGGATTAAATGAAAGTAATACTATTTCAAAATGTCTATTAAATTCAACTTGTAGAAAGCTAATTGCCATATCTCCACCTGTTCAAAAATGTTAATTTGCAAACATCAAATTTTTGACACCACTTTAAACCACTGAAAAATATATAAATTTTCTTGCCAGAAAGATGAAGAAGAGAAAAAAACATCAGCAAGCAACCGGACTCAAACTAAACTCCAACTCAAAATTGAAAAGTTCACTAAACTCACAAATACACATTCATAAATTCAGAGATAAGTTTTTTTTCAATTAAAATTCCATCCAATGTCGTCATTTCATTGAAAAATCAAAGTCTTCCATCTTTCAGATCCTGGTCACCGCAATCTTAATACAATTCCGATTCCAAACAAAACAATAACAAGCGTCATAATCGTTAAAACGACATTAATCATTTCGCCATAAAAATCTAAGGCAGTATAGCTCGTATTAGAATGAATATTTCTCGCATCGAAAATTTGTTTGATTATCTATCGGTAGTAGTGTAGAGACAATAAATCTAAAAATTCATTAAAATAATCACGCTTTTATCGATTCCTCTCATGGTTCGTTTTAATGTTGGCAGCCCAAGTTGGTTAAGAAATCAAATTTTGGTGTTATGGAATCCTTAAAATTAAGTGCTTTTGATTAGAAACTGTTAACGATACTTTAATTAATCGTTTTAATATGTGATGTAAAAAAGTTAAAACGGGCGAGTGAATTTTACGAGGAATTGATGAAAAACTTTAAGGAGGGCTTCAGCGGCACCTTAGAAGTTAATACCAAGAAATGAATAAAAATCTATGGTGATCTAGCATTGGAACTATTAGCTGAAAGTGTTATTTGTTTTTTTTTTGATAATTCAATGATAAGCTCCAAAAGTAGTTTGCATTGTTCAAACAGTTCGATAGAACAAATACAATCACAAATAATTTACATATACATAGTTGTTTTACCGTTAATCTTCCAAATGCAGGTAAGGCTGCAGGCATCAATGTGCTTCGATATTCTAAATTTCAAGTGACCATAGGCGTGCACAGGTCTTTGAAATAGGGGGAGCAAACACCTGAGCTCGGCAAACACTTTCCTTAAGGGGGGAAGTCCACGCGAGAATTAAAAAAAAAAAAACGATTTTCCCCCCCATAATTCAAAATATAGTATAAATATAGTATGTTGAGCGAGTACTGACGAGAGAAACTTTTTTTTTTTTAATATTTACGAAGTTATAGGTAGTATAATCGAGCGAGCCGAAGTGCATATTGTACAGCAGCGAGTCAGGTAGTCATACTGTACTAAAACTCTAAACGCGATTATTTTGAAACTTTATTTTTACTGAATTTTCGAAGAAAATTCAGTATTAAACTCGCTTCGTCGCAAATTCATATTTCTTTGTATATAAATATATATATACATATATATATATATATATATATATATATATATATATATATATATATATATATATATATAATATATATATATATATATATATATATATATATATATATATATATATTATATATATATAATATATATATATATATATATATATATATATATATATATATATATACATAATATATATATATATATATATATATATATATATATATATATATATATATATGTATATATATATATATAAATATATATATATATATATATATATATATATATAAATATATATATATATATATAAGTACAGTATCGGCCAAAACAAATGCAACTCAAATTAGTTCCATGATGTTGGGTAGCGAAACCCCACGTTTTAGAAGCAAAGTGTTTTATATTTATTTCATTAGTATTGTACCAGTCATTTAAAAAAAAAACACATAATCATTCTACGAAAAATCGGTAATTTTTACCACTAAATTCAGGAAAATTTACGAAAACTTTTTTTTTTATCGGGCAAAACAAATGCAACTCTGGCAACTCGGTTTGATAACAGTTTTTCTCGAAATCACTTTGCAATTTTTGCCATGTAACTGATTATTATTTAAGTTAGTTAGATTGTAGCTGATAGTTGTGTGCATTATTTACTAATAGAAAGTGTCGCTTCGTAGTGTAAAGCTATTTGTACCACCGAAAAACTTTAAAACCTTAAAATGGCAAATGAAAAGCATAGTGCGGATATAAAAGTATTAATTATAAAGGACTTTAAGAGTGGTGTATCTCAAAAGATTATATCCGAGAAATATAATATAGAAAAATCGGTTGTTTCCAGAATAATAGCTCGATATCTTCGCACCGGGAGTGTTGAAACTGTACATAAAGGGGGGAGACCAAGGAAAACAACTGAACGAGAGGACAATCTGATTTCCAAGAAAATTAAAATTAATCCGTTTGTCTCATCCACAACGCTACTAAAAGATCTCGATTTAAATGAATCGCAAAGAACCGTTAGAAGACGCGCAGTGGAGCTCGGATTGCTTTGTTATCGGCCAGCAAAGAAACCTTTTATTTCAATTAAAAATAGAAAGCGAAGGTTAGCTTTTGCACGTTCTCACATTAACTGAACTGTTCAAAAATGGAGGACCATTGTTTTTAGCGATGAATGCAAGTTCAATTTGCAAGGATCGGACGGAATTTGTCGTGTAAGGCGTCCTAAAGGAAAGCGCTTGGATCCAAAATTTTGCAAAGGCACCATTAAACACGGCGGAGGGTGTGTAATGGTCTGGAGGTCCATGTCAGGGCAGGGTGTAGGGTCAGTTCACAAAATAGATGGTATAATGGACCGTTTTCAATACAAATCCATACTGCAGGAGGTTATGTTACCGTATGCGGAGTGGAATATGCCCTTGAAATGGACATTCCAACATGAAAACGACCCGAAGCACACGTCGAAAACTGTGAAAGCATGGCTTAACGAGAGTGGAATTCAGGTACTACAATGGCCAGCCCAGTCATCCGATCTGAACCCTGTAAAAAATCTATGGGAAATTGCTAAAAAGAAAATACAGCGTGAAAATATTAGTAACAAAAGTGAATTGTTTGAAGAAATTAAAAGAGTATGGAATGAGATCCCACAAACAATAATTGATAATTTAATTGACTCTATGCCTCGCAGGTGCCGAGCTGTCAATAAAAATAATGGATTCGCCACAAAATATTAATTAATTTACTAATAATTAAAAAAAAACCACGAAGTTGCATTTGTTTTGTCCCATCAAAAAATTAGTTTTCGTAAATTTAATTGAATTTTGTACGTAAAAATGAAAGATTGCTTGAAGATTGTGTTTGATTTTCTTTTAAAAGGTTTGTAAAGCAATAATGAAATAAAAATAATTTACTTTCCATTAAAATTTTGGACTTTTGCTTATTAATCTCGTGAGAGTGATTTGAGTAGCATTTGTTTTGGCCAATACTATATATATATATATATATATATATATATATATATATATATATATATATATATATATATATATTTATATATATATATATATATATATATATATATATATATATATATATATATATATATATATATATATATATATCAGCAAAATGATTAAGGGAGATAATCTATGCAGTGGCCGATATCGGAGGACATTTGTTAAAAAAGTTTTGGGAATGAAAACTTATTATGTTTCAAACTTGTCTATGATAAAGAATTGGAAATTTTGAGCCGTGTGTTGGTGCTTAGTGTCTAAAAGTAGGGAAGAATTTTTTCCATATTTTGATTTGTCATAGCTTTTGACAAAAACATTAAAAATTGCAGAGCGTATTGATCTTGACTAAGACTTAACACATATGAATTTTCAAGACAGTGCGGGTAACTCTAGAGTTACGGTAGGCTCCTGAAAAAAATCTTTCAAATCAACCACCCTCCTGAAAATTTATTGCTTTGTGACAAAACTTCAAATCATTGATAAATTTTAATCTTTGTCCATCATGTCGAATTTTTCAAAATCCGATTTGTACAAGAACCGCAACCTCTATTTTCAGCACTCGAAACTTCTGTTCACGAAAACTGACGACCGGCTTCTCCAATCATAATGAAATTCACAGGACATATTGGTACTTACTAGGACCAGATCTGATAGAAGTGATTTTGAAATAAAGGCCACACTGTGGCAGTGGTACCATCCTGAAAAATCACTGAGAAAAAACTGCTTTTTGCCCTATAACTTCCGATTCAGCTACTTTATTTTAATGAAATTCACACAATATTTGGAACTTACTCCAGACAACATGCAGTGAAAATTTGGTTGTAAAATTAGAATAGAGTTGCCAGCTATGATGATTTTTGTCTCCTAAATCTTGCAAATTTGCTCACCAAAATAAAGCTTTTATCCCTAAAACTTCCGTTCCAGTCATGAAATCAAAACGAAGCTCATAGCGTAAATGCACCTTAATGGAAACCAAATGTCGTAGGAATGCCACAAAAAATTCATGAAAGAGCTGCCAGCTATGACAATTTTTGTAATTTTTTGGAATTTCTTTACTGAGCGATTATGTCATTAGATTTGCAAATGGGAATGATCCTGCAATGAAAATTAACAACAAATATTAACGTTTTGAACATTTGAAAAGTGTTGAGGGTGGTAGCCCTAAAATTCTTTTCACCCGTATAACTTCCAGCGCAGTGATTCAATCGAAACCAAATTCACAGGGTGGGTTTAACTTAACGTGAAGCAGATTCTGTAAATATTTTGCATTGCTGCTAACACAGGGTAACCAGCATCAGACATTTTTGTAAATATTACACCAACAGATGTTTCCAATTACATACTCATATGTTAAGTATTTGCAATAAAAATAAGGAATCAATTTTTAAATTTTCCGAGTTTTGAAAATTTTTCGGATGACAGCCTTAAACAACGTCCAACCGCTGAAACTTTCCATGAAATCCTGCGATGAGAACGAAATTCAAAGGATAAGTTAATTTAAGTATGAGCTTGGCATGGTGCACTTATCCCTGCTTCGTTGGAAAAGTGTTGCCAGCACTGAACATTTTCATCATTTATGTAATAGTTGGGTTTTGTTGCTTTGGATAAGGAATTCTTGATATGCTACTAAAAACAAGTGAATAACGTCTTTCACCATTTTTTTTTCACTCAAAGACAATTTCTTCCAAATTCAGTTTTCCAGCGGTTCTGATGCTCTAGACTTTTTTTTAAAACTGCTCGTGTTGTAGCTCAAAAAGTTATTGACCGATTCTTTGAAAGTTGTAGAGGCTTTGCTTTACATTATTATTGAAAGGATAAACCTAAAATTTCAGGTATTTCGCGTTAATAAAATACTTTTTGGGGGTCAAAAATGTCGAAAAAATAGCCCTAAATTCGGACTTCTTTTTCAACGACTTATTTTATATTGAATTTTATGCTTTTTATGGCTAATGTGTGATAAATGGAGCACTTTTGGAGCCCGCGTCGGAGACGACAGACAAAAAATTATTTTGAGCCGCCATTTTGGAAGGACATTTTTTTTTAACACAATAGAAAGTTTAAACAAAGATATGTTAAAAATTTTAAGCAATAAAATTATTTTATCACCTTCTAAAATATTTTGAAAATATGACTAATTTTGAAGCGTTTACATGGACTTCCCTCCTTAATTTTCTGTGACCGAAACAAATCGTATTATAATGACAAAAGGTTTTATCAAGTAAACATTTTTCATTTAAAAGATATATGTATATATCTGTCAAGAAATTGAAGTATTTCCAACTTTTTTATTAAAATAAAAAGCATGTGATGCCAATGAAAAACAATTTTCTGAAATTACCCAAGGCATTTTCCCCCGATGATATTTTCAACTCAATTTCCCATTACGTTTGAAAACAGTTTTCTCCTTCTGCAACATCATTTTCTTAGTCCCTGTGGGAAAGGTGAAGTGACCAATATATAAAAAACAGGTAATCTAAAGATGGCACTTAATATATGTACATAGCCTTAAGTTAATTTTCAGTAGATTTCAGTATTCCTTGTCATTTTCATTCTTGCAGGTTTTCGCGCATTTTATTCTTTCATTAGATAAACGCGGCTCGATATATGTATATTCTATCTATCGCAAAACAGTTCAGGATACTGAGAAAATTTGTTTGCCTTGTATAATGGAAGCTAACGAGTCAACATTTTCGTTGTAATTAAAATCACTTGGATTTCAATATATTTACTACAGTGTAGATAGACGACAAGGGCAAAAGGAATAGAATGGAAACAAGTATGATGATGATGGGAATGCGGATTACTTTAAAGTTTTCGCAGCAATGAATAGATTTCAGTGGCCGAGAGGGTAGGGTGGTAATGCGAAACCTGCGAATGAAAGCGATAAGGTCTAAAGACTTTCGAAAGTTTTATGTGAAAATTTGTTTGTTTGCGGAAAGTTCCATTAGCAGTGAATATTTGGTTTGTTCTTCAGAAAAGTTCGGGATGAATGAATGGATAGAATTCGTGTCGATTTGTGTAGGCAGTTTTCTTTCCGAGAAGAAAGTTTTGTCTGCAAAGCAGATTTTAAATATGGATGTAAGTACGTATACATAGCTGGTGTGTGGTGAGAGGAAATCAGTTGGGCATGGAATTTGAGGAATTTTATTTCAAGTTGGCAATTTTGAAGCGAGTGGTAATGACGAGGAAGAAAACGAAAGTGAAATTCAAAAAAGTTTGGCGACAATATAGATTTCAGAAGCATTTTGTTTCGAGAGTTCGGAAGTATAAACATTTTTCATATATAAATAAAACTTCTCGTACATTTACAATGTAGACTTAATAGGTTTTCTCTGTTATTCCCATTGATATTGTGACCAGAAGCGTGATTGCTTATGATAATTAATATATTTCTGATCATTTTGCGCAAAAATAAAATAGAGTTGAATAGAGCTTTAATAGAAGTATCTATTAGGCATTCTGTGGTCCAGTTAAAGCTTCAAAACTAAATTTTATGATGTTTTTCCGCGGATAAGAAAAAAAGTATCTTCAAGAAACATTTTTTATCGAGCTTTTTATCGAGAATTATTTTAAATCAAGTAGTTTTAGGTCAACTTCATTCTTAGCAACATGTTTTACGACTCTCTAAACATGAGTCTCCTATACTCGAATCCTTGCCGCTATATTTTAAATTCATAAATCTGATCCAATCTATTCTAGTACAATCAATTCTTTGCATCACTTCTCATGCAATCCTCCTCCACCTCCAACCTCTAGATTTCTTTGCTGGTGTTCTTCTTTCGCTTTATATTCTTTATGCATCCGATGGATTTTTCACGATCCATTCTGTTTGATTGTCCGTACTTGTGTTATTGTTGTTGGCAATGTTCCCGAGAACCTTTCCCCGAGCTACGATCGGCATCAATATCTTTGCAGCAGATCGCATCTGACATCGCAAAAACCCACACAGAAATTAATTAAATCTTCTGTTATTTATTCGTATCTGTCAAGGTTGAGAAAATTGTAATTTTTCTGTTGGTTACTTTATGGCTGGGTACGTGAAATATTCGCGGGCGCCTTAAGAAATTCGTTTGAAACTATAGCTATTTGCTGTTAATGTAGCTATTTTTCGAGCATATGCTACCGTACTTCAGTAGCTCGGGAAATAATGTTTAGCATTACTTTATGCATCAGATCATCGGGATAGATGGCTGCAAAGAAAATTTCCAAAAGTACTCATTATCGGCTGGGGAAATAAATCAAACGCAGGGTCCTTAGAATATCATATTTTAAATTTCGCAGAATATTCTTAAATCGATATAAACCATTAGGAAGTGAAAGGATTCAATTTTCAAGCTGATACACAAATTTCTTTTGATTCGATACGCTGATCGTCTTTTTGAATCTTACGTAGGATCGTGAAGCTTGTTTCTCTTGCTGTGACAAATGAATCCGGAAGACCTACCAGATGCAGTAGCTGCCACATTGCTCTGAAAGCATGGCTTGTCACGTCACAGTATCTGAAGTGTTTCTTGCTTAGTTCGCAAGAGAAAAGATAAACTTCTGTTTTCATATCTTGCGACAAACGCCTCCACATTGTCTGACGCTAGGAAACCACGCAAATCGAATCGTAAGCACAACAGTTCGTCTGCTTCCAGGTCTGACGGGTCGGTCCCACGAGCCTCGGGTCGACGGAGGTTTGCTTTTCACTGTCACTGGCATATCAACTGCTTTTCCGACGTCCGTTAAACAAAACACAAGCACCCGCATTGTATCTGTTACATTTGTATGCTAATCAATTTGGTGGCCCTAATGACTGTCATCGATAGACATCTTGACGATTTATTAGCCGCTAGCTGCCAACTGTCCTATCCAGATGATCGATTTTCGGCTGTGTTTTGATTCATTGCACTGTCGTCGACTGACTCGGTTAAGTAATTGTGGGACCTTGTATCGAGTGTGGCATTGATAAATACAATTCCAGTCGGGGTACCGAAGAATAGTAGTCTCTGACCGATGCTGCTACTTTTGAGCTAATTTTGATTTATTGTGCCGGATGGCGTAATGGAGTTAGTTTTAATGATGTAGATAGAAATGACTGATTATGCAGCGTACGCGGGGTATGAGAGAAATGATTCTAATGATAGAAGGTGAAGTCAGATCTATAAATTAAAACGATACACCTTTTTGGACAATAGGTTCTAATATTTGAATTTTCTGGACAGGGAAATGGAGTGGGCAGTATGTTCGAACTAAACAATAATCTGTTAAATCCTTAAATACAAGACAAATGAAATGATGCAATTACAGCAAACAAATATTAAACCACTGCACTAGCAATTGGATTCAGCATACGCCTTTATAAATCGAATCACGGAATCGAAAACGACAGTAGCAAAACGAAATCATTTTCGATTTTCTGCTTGGATGAACGATTTGCTGGTATTTCCCTATATCTTTAGCTACCGTCATTCAAATAGTCCAGGCGCGTTTCCATTCGCATCTCGAGTTCATTCATATGTAGAAAACTACCCGCTTGACGGTATCGCGTCAGTGACGGGACTGGATGATGATTATGATGACGACTGAAGTGTATTTTGCATATTAAACTTATCCCTCTCCGGTTCCGCGATGCGTTGCGAATTGCAATGCTTGCATTTTACTTTTGGCCACGTCACGTCATAGGCCCTCTCATGTGCACAAACATTTTCCCGACATCAAAACTCCAGAGAATATGCTGGTATTCGGAATGAATACACTTGGTTTTCAAGCTGATTATATACGCCAGGCACGCAGTTGTGCAAGGTGTATGAAAACCTTTTGTGCGATTCAAGGTCCTCTAAATGTTTCCCAGACTACAGGAACACCAAGGGAGACCATACTCGTACACTCAAGAGCTGGTCGAAGTGAATGACTACGTCGACAAGGCTCTAAAATGGTAGACGAACGGGCGCTGCCGCAGCTTATGTAGCCATACCTTAGACCGGAGCTGGTGTACTTATGTCGTCGTCCTCGTTGTTAAACGTCCTTCACAGCACCCTGACTCTGGTGCCGAGGGTAGTTTTTTTATTTCATAAAACAAAGCATCGTGAATTAAATGTTGAAATGCAGCGCTGTATGATATGTTGATGCTTTGGTTATACGACGAAGAGGATATGATGGTGAGAGGTTGACACTGAATGTCACGGGTGAATGAATGTTATGGCTGAGCTTGATAGGAAGCTTTTGCTTTACGTCTGGTTTGATTTGAATGAAATTAAACATTTGGTCTCCGAAAAACAGTGAAAATGTTTATTTTTCGATAAGCTAACGCACCGAAAACCATCCGATCCCGATTTCAAAACTCATTCAGAAGAAGCTATCTACTTGTATTCATTAAACAATGTTCTTTTGGGTGGCAAGACATGTAAACTAAACAAATTGCTACGAGGTTTATCCTTCCATCCCAGCCAGCTCGTAAACATACCGACATGTAAATTGACTCCAACTGCCATTTTCATATGCGGACTAATGCCAATTCTTTCTCTAGACTGCAGAATGAGTCCTTTCAGGACTGACGAATTGAAAACAACGAGGCAAGGAATAAGAAAACACGTTAAGTAGTGTAAAAATCCTACCGCAGTACGGTGCAATATGGGATCGCATCCACCCGTTAAGTCGTGTGAAGCGTGAATCGGAGGTGTTCGAAGGTATTAATCCCTCCTTTCATCAAGTGACGGATAACGCACCAATATTGCCGACCATTTGTATTGTATTCCAGCTGATATCCTGGCGACAACGGTAGTCTAAGCTCTACTCTTTTTAGTCTTTTCTGTCAAACTGGTGGATTGGTTGCCTTACTTTGTGCCAGATTCATCAGCTCCCCTCTTACCGGGTCTTGTCCTACGAAAGGTGCGAATCCTGCAGCTTGTCACCATTTGCGTTCATAATTCGCTCTTGTACGAGTCTATACTAATAAAACCAACCCTTTCTCCAGTTCTAGCTCGTAGTACTCTGATAGCCATTCAGCAGGAGCTTTAGGCTTCGACGGAAAGCACGAAACAATTGAGACAATAATGCTCTAATAAGAAAGAGATTTTGATGGATGCAGGAACGCCTGACGGTGTGAATGCACGGGATTTGCGATGTATGTGTTTGTAAAACGGATTGCACGTTCGTATTAGGGAACTACTAATGCACTGGCGATTATTTGCAAATTTCATATTAGAGTCGCCAGACGCGTCTGCGAAGGGCTGAAACATTATATAGGCGGCGAGGTGGCATGATATGATATCCATCGAGGCAGTTGAACTGGTTTTCTTGTGGAGTTCTTGTGATGCAAAGAATAGGAGCAACCAGTCTCAATGAAAGAGCCTGGTTGAACTCCGACCACTTCAGTTAATGTAATGCATGCCCCGCGACGTGTTAAAATTAATTGCAGATACCATTTCTTCTTTGTTCGCAAATTATACTAAGGACAACATGGTGTCTGAGCAAGAACAAAAAAAACTGTGAAGAACAGGAACGGCGGTAGAAATCAATGGTTTTGGAAGGATATGCAAATGTTGAAAAGATTTTAATACGTTTTCAGTGGGAGCGAGATGAGTTTGACGGGTATTTCGAGGAGTGTGAAAAAGTTTCAGTAAAATGAGATTTGTAAGGTTTTATTGTAGAGAAAAAATTGGAAGGCATTATGTGGATTCAACAATCGTAAGTAGAAAACAATTTTTAAATCGAAGCAGTTTTCTGGAAAGTAAGTTTCCTGAAGTATTGTTTCAAAATGATTTAGCTCTTGCATTGTCCATGACGTCGACAAAATCAAGTACAGCTTTTTGAAGTTAAAAATTTCAATGCACAGTTGTAATAGTTTACTATAGATAAAGCTGGGGCTTAGCTGAGGCACAAGTGCCCGAACTGATGAGGTGATCAGAGAAAATAACTAGAGTACATGGGACATGAGTTAGAGTCCAAGCATGATTGAGCTATGGCGAGGAGCTACTACTGGTACTCAGGACGAGATCAGCACATGCTGGCTGCGCCTGAATCCAACTGTAAAGATGTTATGTTTGTAATGCCAAATAAAGTTAACCCAATCTGAAGCTTGGCCACCGCTTTGACCCACCACCTTCATTTGGAAAACATCCTAAATAGAAAAAAGTGCACGTATCGTGCCGGAAAAGAAAACAGCGGATTCCAATCAAATTTAACAATTTATTTATTTTAAGTATATGATCCAATATATTTCAAACAAATGAGCGGACTTAACAGGGTTTATTTAGTGCAACTCACAACAAAATATTAGGTAACCAAAATATTACTAAATATTTTTTACTTGACATTTGGATTTGATTTTAAGCCAGAATTATATTTGATTTGGGATGAATTTTATATGAGTACAATTTAAGATTTTTATATGAGTACAATTTAAGATTTTTTGAACAAAAGGAGCTGCGAAAATATTCGTGCTAGAGTGAGCACTACAAATATGGTAGTAAATACTGCAAAGCAATAAATTAAGTAATAAGCAGGGGCGGCTCGTTAGTGTACGCAAAGGAAGCAATGCTTCTCTTGCTTAACCACTATACATTAAAAAAAATTTATTTTACAATCAATATTTATATCAAAAGGTTTGATTTTTTAATATTCAAAAACATAAATTTTTTCGAAAGACAAAACTCCATTGCCACTATCCGTGAAGTGGTTTTATTTTATAACAGTCCAACTACAGAGCTTCGAAGGTAAATTTACAGCAACGCAACGAAAACTCAAGCGTTTTACTCCATACCAATCAATTCACAACATACAGTTCGTTGCAGCGCATTGAGATATACTACATAGAACACTTGAGTGAAACTCTGCAATGACAAAAGCATACAAAAGCATTGCAGACGCTACTCAGTTCTCAGCGTCTTGGTGGATTTGAAAATACAAAAAACCCTTGCTCGTCCACCCGCTAGACAACCCAAAAATCTTTGTGAATGAATGGAAATAAAACGCTGGAAAGTCATCAGCGTCTCTGTTATATTTTTATTTTCCTTCATGATATACACTATAGAATTTGTAGATTCTCTTCTGCTCCTCTTCTAACGAGCTGTTCTCCTTATGATTTAATGCTTTATTTGCATGGCGTATGTACGGCGCCAGCTATTGTGATGTTCATGTGGAGAATAAAATACGTAAGAGTTACATAGTTTCGTGTGCAATTTTGCCCACATCGGTTTTACGTATCTGCTTTGAGTTTATTTTCACAAAAGGCGTAGTTTCTGGGTTCTAGTGCCTTTTGATTTTGGTGTTTTGACATGACCTATTGATTGCTTTCGACGCCTATGTGGATGTTATTTTTATGTTGAATTTCTGGAATGCTTTCTATAGCATTAATAGATTACATCAGGTGCGTTTTTTTACGTCTTCTTGGCAAAAAACGCACCTGCTATAATTCTTTTGACTCGAATGTTTTTTATTGTCAGTATTATACGGTCGACTAAAGATAGATAAAAGGGTTGTTTTCAAAATAAATTGTAAGATAAAGTTCGTTAAAGTGAAAGAGTATTGAATAGATTCTGTTTCGAAAAGTTAATATTTGCGCGTTCGATATAGATTTTTTTATGAAACCAAAGTTGCCATAGAGGATTCACTGCGGCAGTCTTTTTCTTCTCGATCGATTGAGAGGAAAAATAATCTTATTGATTCGACGCAACCAAAGCAGGCACATTTGTTGCATATTATATGAGGAAGTTGAATGGGTTAGCAGCTGTAAAAAAATGAATAAATTGTTTTGTTGAACATGTTTACTTTTATCCCGTGAAAATAACGTATGGAAAAATTTCAGAACTTGCAGATTTTTTAGATTTGCATAAGGTTATAAAACATCACTCAAAATCTTCCCAGGACCATTTGCGTAGCATTTTAAAAAATCATTTGGAAGATCCGAAGTTATTTTCAGGTCTCTCAAAAAAAATCCAAAATAATTTAATTAGTTCAATATCTTCCGTAAGAAAATTGAAAAAGCTCATATTGTATCAATTATTTTAGATGAAACAATTGATATTTTCACGAATTGTCAGCTCTCCGCAGTAATGAGGAATGTAAAGGCAGAGAGTATTATCCATGAGCGATTTCTTGGGTATATAATTATTTCAGGAGATATGTTTGTCGAAATTGGTTGCCTAAAAACTAGAGTAAGAGATAGATTTCTTGATGCTGTTTATATTCACTGCTTTGCTGACTCAAAGTGGGGTGATAGGATCGAAGATTGTCACGTTCTTTTAATTTTGCAAGGATATCCATCCTTTTTTAGCCACTCTACAAAAAGCTTTGCTTTCGATGCGGCTGCAACAAGGAGACTACTCAAGGTTGCCCCTAGAAGATGGAACTATAATGGCCACTTGGTTCCAACTGTTTTATAAAATAAATTTGGCTTGGAGAGTTCTCTCCAAAAGAGTCCATAGCGGAATTTGAGATAGCAAAACCTTCTATTCGGCAAAATGTCTATTGCCTTCGCTTTCCAACTTTCAATTTAATTTTCTCTTGAAGATTTTTGCCTTTATTTTCCTATTTAATGATCAATTATTTGACGTACTCCAAACAAAACATAATTTTTTTTTTTATTGCGTAAAGAAAATTAATGATTTCAGCAATAGCCTCCAAGATATTCAATTAAAATAAATCTCATTTTTTAGTCAAACAGAAGGCGAATGCGGCTTACCTTCTAGTCGCAAAATATTAAAATTATCTGCAGATGGTGAACTGAACGTTGGAGATAGCTGCAGACAACTTTATTTTTATTTATTTTTTGAAATTTTTGGTTCACAAAAGGTATCAGCAAGATTTCAGTCCTTAGAGCAAATAAAATTTCTAGAGCTCCTTAATACTTCACTCTATTCTAACTTTCGCAGAAGCTTTCTCAATCAGCTTTTTAGTAACTTTCAAAGTTCATATCCATGCAAATTTGATTGCCCTTCTTGGTGCTCAGAATTTCTAGTCCCTCTCTCAGATAATGATATGCAAGGTGAAGATGCTAAAAACTTACACGTTTACTTCAAACAATATAAGTTAGAAATCTGTTTTCCGAAATTTTTCAAATTACTTCAATTAGTTTCCGAAACAACCGGTTGTGCGGTTTCAACATTAAAACGAATAAAAGTTTACTTGAGGAATTCTTCCAGAGAAGATCGGGGGCGTAGTTTGCACTCTTATCTATGGGAAAAAAAATATTGAAAGATCTTCTTAGAAAAAATAAACTACAGTCTAATAATTGGTCACTTCGTGGAGCAAAAGAATAAAAGAATATATTCAAAATATAAGTATTAATGTTAATTTGCTTGCTAGCTGTACATATTTTTCCGTGCGAATCAGCCTGTTTTCTTTTATGTGAATCTCATTTCGGTGTTAACACACAGTTTTGCTTGCCATTTTAGATGCAAAATGATTTGACTGCCTTATTTTTCCAGCAGTCAGATTTGTTTTGAGTAATTTTTTATTATTATTTTATCTATAAGCCTTTGTTTTTAATGTATGTGTCTTTATTTTTGTTGTGGTATTGTTATGTTTTAGATATATTATGTGCTCTTGAAAATGTTATGTGCTCTTGTTAAGTTTATCGTTATTCTTTTGGTTATTTCATCTACTCACTTCCCATTCCCTCTCCTACTGTTTTTAATTTATCACCTTCAAACCATCAACCATACACCGTCCCATCATAGCAAGAGTGCTCTAAACCTGCATGTGTTTTTTTTACTGGCAAATTGATTATCTTGTGTTTTGAAATGCCCTTGCTCAAAGCAAATAAAATCACAGAAAATTGAATTGTCTGATTTAGAGCGGAGTTTTTTTTTTGTACGAGTAGCAAGCATAAATTCTATAAAACACTTTAAAACTAACGAAGTTTGATATATACTGCGATGTCAGTAATATAGACATAAGAAGACTGAGAATGGTAGACCAAATTATGTAATTATTTTTTCAGATCGATGCACACTTATTTACATTAATTTGTTAAAAGATGAACCCTCAAATTGGAGCTATTAAAAAACTCTATATATCTCTCTGTAAAATGTTTTCCTCTTAAGTTTTTTTTTTTCATAGTTTAAAAAACATTAAAGATATAAGAATATTTTTTTTGCCTTTAAATATTATACAGCATCTGAACTTTTCTGAGATTGTTGACTTTAGTTAGTAGGAAAATCAATGAAACAAGCTGTTAGCAATCAATAACTATCGTTTAATACAAACATGATCATCATTAAAATACCTACTTGATTTTTTTACACGATATTTCAACAAATTCCCATGTTATAGTTTACTACGCGCTTCATATGCTTATCTATATTACATGCCTATATACATATCTTGTTTGTGCTTCCCTAAGTCTCAAAACCACGAGCCGCCACTGGTTATAAGCAAACTAAGTAGTTTTGAAAATATAGATTATTTTAAATATTTTTGGATTAATTTAGATCGGAGTGTTTTAAAACATACATTTTTTAGGATTTGTTTTAAAACGTCGTTGAAAAGACATAGTCAGTGGATACAAAGTGGAGTGTATTTAGAAACCACACTCGACGAAATAGACAGGTCTATTCTATATATTATAAGCCCATAGCCTCAGTTTATTTTCTCTTTTAAAGACAAATTAAGCAAGCATCATCCATTTTCTGAGCATTGAATACAAGTTAAGTCTGCTCCGGCACATTTCTCGCGAAAGGTAATAGACAACGAAACAACGAAATAACCACAAATTATGATATCATACCTGACAGTTTCTATTAAAGAATTTGCCATGCATGATGGATTCGAACCCAGCTGACTACCGCCAAAAGGGAAAATATCCGGAGCTCCAAAAACAACGATCCAACAAGCTAGCAATATATCGTTAACGACAACGAAATGACTGACTGCCTAAAATAGTATATATTGAACGTTCGTTGGCTCGAGCATTTCTGCGACCGTGCCAGATAAAAAGGATATAAAACAAAACCAGAGGACTTATATGATATTTTGCTGCTGTAAAACAAAAGACCGATTTGGAAGCATCCGTACATCCAGGTAGTTTGTTCGAGCTCTAAACGTTTCTGTTGTGTCATTGTGAAAACATACCAGACGACATCTTGGGATTTCGGCGACGTGAATTCAAAGAAAAACGACTTTAATCACTTCGAGATGCGAAATGAAATAAGGACGACATCAAAGCACCAAACAAATCATGGTTTTCGAATTTCGCCTTTAGTTTCTCGTAGCCAAGCCAAGCCACCGGGCCCAACAGACGACCACGTAAAGTGAATGTACTTTGCTTTATTTCGCTTCATCTGCGGGCTAAAGTTGGGTTTTGCAGGAAGAACAGATATCATAGACCCAGATGAGGGTAAATTGTGTGGAGTTGTTTCGGTTGATGGTAGGATTTTTCGATGGATGCTCACAGTTCAATTTGTTAAAAGTCTTATTGTAACGTTACTGAACCTGAAGTGGATGAGTTGAGTACTTGAAATGCTTTCATAAAAATCAGACTATGCCAGATTAATGATGAAGAAAATAGCAAGAACCAGTAGCTCCCTTCGATCCAGCAGTTAGTGGACGCATTCCAATCGAGAACTTACTCCATGAAAAACTCAATTAAACCCTTCGCGTCAGTCGGTCAATGCTTCATTCGTTCGAGTCGCATGAATACCTCAGCCACGTTACTCACATGAACATTTTGGCAAGCTCGTTGATGCTTTCAACCACTCGCAAAATATATTGGGTCCACTTTTTCGTCATGTCATCTTATTAATATTTAAATTTGATTCGCTTTTATATATGGAAATTGGAAAAGTTGATCGGCTCATTCAGGGCATTGCTGGCTCGAAGCTAACGAAACGTTTCGAATCGGCATCGGAGCGCAATGTGTCCAGTATGTTGCTCTGGATCGTGAGTACATATGTTTGTACGTTTTCTTAACGAACGAAACGAAAAAACAATTTTCATCCGTACTACGTGTGAGGTTTATGTGGCAGTAATTACAGGTTTCACGGATTATGAAGAGGCCCGCGAAATGTGGCCCAGCCAGTGAGCCAGGCAAAGACGAACAGGCGACGTTTTGCAAGATATACCGCGATATTCACCGTGCAATCGAATCAACCTCATCACGAACGGACAAAACGGAGACGCGCGGACAGACGAGCAGTCAGTCGGACCAGTTGGTCAATGTCATTATTTATAATTGGATTGTGAAAAAAGTATTTTATCCGTTCAACTTCTTTCCGATCTGTTTTTCATTCCCTTGAATTGCCCGGTGAAATCGAGCAAAGGACAATAGCAATTTCTTGAATGAACGATGAACCACATTTGGTCCGATGATATGAATGCGAGTTGAGGAATTAGAGGTAGCCAGTCAAGCGTCAGATGTTGGGAAAATTAGAGAAGTCGATAGAGAGAGAGAGACACTCTAATGTCTTTATTTCCCAGTTGTCTTATGTGAAGTCATCGCCTCTGTAATTATAGAGTAGTGTGAATTAAGCAATTCAATGGATTATTGCTGCAATTATAGAATTCATAGAATGGAGGAACCTTAATCTTGAACGAATACGGCAGTTGATAAATATGTTAAAAAAGTATTTCGGTTGAATTGACCACTTTGATATAATATTAGACCAGCAGTTGTTGCCAAAAACTACAATCACAGCAATAACTTTGATGTTCGCTCATTTGTTCTTAGTTAAGGTTGGTTGGTTAAGTGCGGGAGGTTTGTCTATGTGTCGTATGGCATAAATGGTATGATTTTTATTGTTAAAGAGACAATATTATATAAGCACATGCATTTGGAATTATCTACTAAAGGTTTTTCACCACTTTAACTTTTAAGGCCTATCATACTGTACCTAAGCCAATTTTACGCAAACATCTTAATTTATGTGCTCAGTTTTCTATGTGGTAAAGAGTCTTGAATTCGGGGTTAGGTTAGGTTAGTAAAGAAGGCTACCAGGAATGTGGCCTGCATTAGGCCACCAGTTTGGGCCCATTTGCCACCCTCCGCTGGCTTTTTAGAAATGCCAAATGATTGCTTCGCCAAACTTGATCAGCTGACTCTGCGTGACGGTACTGGCCACCTCTGCTAACCATTGAAAGTGGTAAGAACCAAAAATCTTGAGGCGTTTATTATTTAGACAATCACAGAGAGTATGCTGAAATTGCTGGATGTTAGTCCCATTCTGTTCGCATGAGATGCGGTAAGGCAGTGCCCTGTGAGCAAGCCGACCGTGGCTCTCAAGTGGTTTCTGCTGAGCTTGAGCAGTTTCCTGCTTTTGCTTGGATCAGGTGATGGCCATAATGTCCTGGACACTCTGCTGTCCATCCCGTTTTCCCATTCGGACTTTAGTTTGGCCCATATGGCGGCATCAAGTTTGCTTGTGGCGTCAGCGATTGACCGTGGTACAGTTATGCAGGGGCTATTACTAGCTACTGAACCTTTCCTCGCCAATTCATCGGCTTTTTCGTTGCCTATGACCCCACTATGCCCTGGCAGCCACATAATCCGGATAGGAATATGCCTTGCCTTTTCATTGAGAGCCACTCTGCAAGCGTTAACAGTTTTTGAATGAATTTGGGGTTACTAAGAGACTTTTAATGTTATTCTCAGTCAAGACTGGTTCAAATTTTGCTTATGAAAAATCTACGCAGCAAACTATTTATTCCATAAAATGATCCGTCCATTAAATTACTGGATTACACCTTCACCGTCGCCAAAGTTCACCCCCTCCCTAAATCTACACATACGTTTAAAAAATTAAGGAACAGGAAATTCAATATACGGCAAAAAAAGAGAGATTTGATTGTGCTTTCCTCACTTATATAATCCATATTGAAAACTTAGGCAGCTTGTGTGAAAGTGCAGATGGTAACAACGCAATTTCCATTTGCCCTTAATAAATTTGGAAAGTAGATAGTAAACAGTTACCGACCAATCGAAAGAGACGCTATTAAATCTTTCATTTCCGGAATCAATTATTATTTTGGAAAAGACTTCTTTCAACTCAGGCCATTCGATTTCTTTTTAAAGTAAATAAAATTTTCGATTGATTAAATTTTTCATCAGTGGTCAATTTCGCAGAGAGCATATTAATTTCAAACTCGTGTCAAAATACCATCTGTGTCGCTCCAACTTTCAGCTTCTCATCCATGTTTGATTGACAAATAATCGTACAAATATAATTAAAACCATCTCACTATCATATGAGCATCTCCGAAAATTATTCCAGCTAGCCGGATTCGTGTTGATCTAACCAAAGGTCACTGATCTTCGTCGAAACCGTCTACAACACATGGAAGCTGCACGGAATTAAACTAAGTTGCAAAAACCATCTACTGTCCAGAATGCTCGACGTCCAGCAATCAAATCTGCAGGAAACAATCATTGTGTAAATTCATTATAATTATTATTTTAAGCTTACTCGAGCGATCACGATTGGTCGATCGATCGATCTATCGATCCATCGCACTGAAACTCCGATGCTCTTAAAAACGATCATCAACTTGATCATCATTAATCGCATGCAGATCATCTTGGCCGATCAGATCGCAGTCTTTAAATTCTCGTCATGATAAACCACAATCTTCGAGTTTCCAACTGGCAGAATGCGCAGAAAAAAATATCAACACGATCGTCGCCGTTTATCAACTTCAAAATCACTCGTAATTAATGAACTTGGAGCTTGGATTCGATTTAAAATCGAATACATCCCTCTTGTGGCTTTAAGATCAAGTGCAAGAGAAAACAATTTCACTTTGGAATTTTATGGGCTGGAATGGAGTGCGGCCAGTCAAACCGAACCGAACGCAGTGAAGTAGTGAGAACATCCGCGCAAAGTGAAAAATGATTGATCACATTTTCGATCGCGGCTGATTGACTAAGCGACATAAAAGCGGCTAGCTTTATGGATAACCGTTATATCAAAGCAAGGTCTCAGTTTTTGGACGGGTGATTTCATCGGGTTTTGTTTTAAAGAGTTTCTTTTTCGCTGGCCCGGCGATCGAGATGATCGCGACATCAAAAGTGGGGTGATGCAGATACTACCTTAGATCGGTCTGATGGACCTAACCCTTTAGTGACCAAGAGCATTGCTGTGAGCAATCGGCAAAGTCAGAGTTCCGTCAACTATTGCTAGAGTTCTCAGTAATTTCAATCGTCTAAAGCGCAAAGATGACGCTTCGCATCGGGGTTAAGAATTATTCGAGCAAGATCTCAGCATCTAAGAGATGTCTATCAAAAAACCGAGGCGAAATCATGATGATACCGCCGCGGACGAGTGACAGGAAACAATGCATAATGATAATTTTCTCCGCGTGTTCAAGATACTGTTGCTACGACATCGAAACGATCCATCGAAATTGTGAAGTGCCACTTGTCAAGCGCGCTTGGTGATGGCTTCAATCTACGACAAGCCCCAACACTCATCCTATAATTCAAAATACAAATATAGTGTTTTCGGGTATTTGATTGTAGAAATCAATAATTCTTTTGACAGAGTGCTTTTTGATTTCACGGCGTTGGCGCTATAGCAGTCTTTCCGATGAGTTGGTTGTTCGATTGTCTGGTCTAGATGTAATAGAAATTTCAAGGAGCGAAACAGTGGAAGCTATTTTTGGGTGGTCATAGCTTGTAGAAGACAAAAAAATCGATTTGTCCTCGAGTTTATTCAAGTATATTTTACTTTCTTCATTCTTCAGTTCCATGAAAACATATGGCCGCGGATCATGGAGTGTCAGTTGTACGCTCTAGGGCGAGTTTGATGATATTAGATTTGCATTGAATTCACAAGTTTTTTTACGGTTTGATTACTGGAATGTTTTCAAAACTTAAATCTGAAAGTAATGGTTCAGCATATTTTTGTACAAATTTTTGCACTTCACACTTCAAAAGAAAAAAAGATAGCAATGAATGTTACTGCATTCCAACAAAAAGTTTGCAACATTTTAATCGTTAGCAACGGATGTTCGGAATTCGTTTTAAAAGTGTCGGAAACAGATAAAAAATTTCAATATCTCCCAAAGCCAACATACTGATGGTGCTGATTGGTCATGTACAATGAATTGGAATACACACAAATTATTGAAACTTGCTTGTTTATAACGGTACTGTTAACACGCTCTGTTTCTGGTTCCGTTTGCATGGTCTACAAACACACTATGCTCTTTGTATTCGGTTGTTTTTTTCCGAATCGGACAATTAATTTTAATAAACATGACAATTTGCGGAACATTATTGCTTCGATATAGACGAAGTTTCAGCTTGATATCTGTGAATTTGGCTACATGTTTTTGGTTTCGATTCGGTTTGAAATAAAATTCAACCATCGTTAAACACACTCCGGGTTGGTATAGCGAATCTCATTCGAATGTAGTGAGCCGCTGATGAGATTCCAAAGACTAAAGTTATTTTTCTTAAACTTTCTAATCTTCAAATTGTAGATCGATGCAGAATATGCTGATAAAGTATTTTTCCAAATCAGCTGATTTCAGACCAACAGTATCATTGTGGTGTGTGGGACACAAGAACGGATAAATATGAGATTCGAGACTGTAAACAGTTTCTTACCAAAAATAACGGGCACAGTGCAATTGCTGAATATTCCAAACACATCTTTAAACTACAGTGGTTGCAGAGAGTGGAGTATTTATTGTTTAGGGGTAATATCCTGATTTGGCTTTAACAAAATGGTTAGGTATTGGATTGCAGGGAAGCACACCATTTTTTAAATTATATTTTTCAAGTCCAATGGATCTTTGTTTTAGTTCAAAAAATAACAATCGAGGAATAAACGATCAAGAATAATTTAGCTGAAACTAAATAAAGATTCCTACTCTGATTCATAATCAGAACGAAAGATACTACCAGATCTAGTCGGGTAGGAGAAAGCGAAAAAAATGCTGTTATTTTGGTGGCGCAGTTAAGTCGGTTTTGTCATCCTGTACAAGCTAAATGCATTTCGTTTACTTGACCAACATCGATATTTCGACAGTATTCTGTTTGCTTCTTCAGTATCTATCGGTCTCTCCCAAACTTCAGATACAGATGATTTTAATATGACATTTATGTAAATAAAAGCTGTGTCTACCGTGTTACAGCCACTAATTGAAAATCGGCTTGAATTATTTTACTCGTGCTCAAAGAGATTCTTTAGTACATACGCATTAAACCTTAATTTACGTATTTGAAACCAAGTCCTTTTCGAAAAAAAAAAGATTTTTCTTTATCGCACTTAAAACGCAGATTATGATGTGACACCTGGACTAGATATCTTTCCATCATGACAACCTAATGTGAATTATATGCGACTGTTTACATCTTTTTTATTCCCAGATGCATATCAACGCATAAAACTGTAAAGCTTTAAGGATAGCGTGCATTTCGTGTTCAGTCTACGAGGTGCGACATACAATGAACGATATGGTGTAATATCGTCAAGTGTGCGAACGATACGGTTTTTTTACAGGATACTCGAAAGAGGTAAGGTTGAAAGGTTTGAATAAGTAGAAGGTAAAAGTTTCCGCCAGCCGAGCGGAATACACTCTAGACGTCGTCGAAATCATATTGCAACCCTTCAAACACTTGAATCTTTTGCACTTTGAACATAAATGTATGGTACGATATGCAGGCGTTGCGGTTTTCGCCCTCGTCACCATCGTCATCATCAGCAGACGCCTTGAATCGCGCACTCTACCATTATGAATGCATGTAACAGTGCCCATAAAAATAGCTTTGCGCTTCTAATTCGAGGGAAATTATCGTTGAAATTAAAATAATAGCACGGCTGAATGCTTCCCAGTTTTTGTTTGAAACCTTCACGAGCTACGACCACCACCACCTCCATATGTAAGACAGGAAGCGTCAAGGTGTCGCACGAACAACAGCAAACACCACTTTAACGCGTTTTATTTTACCGAGAAGTCTCGGGATGAGGGAGGGAAGGGCGATATAACGTAAAACCTTTCGAATGAACACTTTCTTGTAATCAATAAAAATTGCGTGAAATTGACACCTCGGTATCAGCATTACATACTGTGAAAATTATCATCCGTTGAGAAGGGTTGTCGCAATCGGATTATTGGGGATATATTTTGGTAATTAAAACGAGCTCCTATGTTTCGCTTTGAAGAGCGAAAAAAGTTTCCAAAACAGGCTCTTATGTATCAGCTCATTGCTTGGTAAAGTTATGACATTGAACGAGCTGCTTGGCAACCGTAAATGGTAACTCTTGCCGAATTAAATATCCCACTGACATTCGTTGATAAATTTCAACCAACACTCACAACAGGAGGGAACGAGTCGTCAATTTCGAGTACAAGAAGACCGAAGGACAAATCCTACATATCATCTCTGCGGCCAGTAGACAGCAACTTTGGGCCACGGTCAGCAAGAAGCCATATCGAAAACCTTGATCCTGGCGTGCATGTAAACAAGTGCTGCCACTCATTTCGAATACACTCGGATACGTACCATGCCAAAAAGTATCAGATTTCACCCTATGTCCCCAACGGATTCTCAGAATCGTCTATAGCATACTTACTCATCCTGTGCCAATCTGTCGTTGTGTCGGTCGTCTCCCCCAAGACTTTGCATTCCGAACGTGTCTCGCAGTGAAAATGACCAGAACATTGGACTCAATTCAGTTTGGGTCTGCGCTATGTTTACGTAATATCACGAGGAATTAATTTCATGTGATTGAAATGAACACAAAAACGGTTCACATTGCAGAAAACCTCAAATACGCAACATCATTCCATTTTCGGAAAGAGAAAATAATACAAAACTATATGAACCAGACCATTCAAATGTGGTTTGATGATGGAGTCCGAAAACTGGCTCAAGGTGTGAATCTATTTTGCAGTTGACATTCGATATGCTTAAGAAAGAATGGACTCTTAGTTTGCGGTTCGCTAAAACAGGCAACGGAAATTAAACACTGGTCAGTGATACATATTACTGGCAAATTGCTCGCAATATTATAGAACGCAAAGGGGAAGGTTGGATTTTGAGGTTAGAATTTATGAGACTTCTTGTTGCCAAAGTGGCAAGTAGCATCAACTGAAAATTACAAAACAAATCAGCCAACATGCTGTTTTGGTTCGGAATCTCAGCAAGTCTGACAAGCTGTATTCTCGGGAACGGAAACTGTGTTTGATTGCCATACCATCGAGAAGTCAGAACAATTTTGTAATTTTTTCAACCGCCATTTCTAGTTTGTGAAACATCACTTCACCATCAGTCCTTCAAATGAAATGCATATTTGGACTATTTCTTCTGACAGACCGTATATGCTGTCTATGGTGGAATAATATCACAAGCATGGAAATTTCCGGTATAATCATACTTGACCTTATTTCTGATCCATGAGCTTTCCGTCTAGTTCCAGCGTTCAGTGACTCTTCTGCAACAATCTCACTAGAGGCTCACCGTCATCGTTCAGACAACACTTGACAAGTTTTCAAACTGGAACAGTATCTTTGTGAAATAATATTGTACTTAAGAATCCAGTCAGCAACTGGTGAAGACAGCAAGTGACTAGTGATTCCTACAATGATACTACTGGTTAAGGAGCGTAATAAAGAAAATTTGCGTGGAACATTTCAAAAAGCAACGGGATTTTATAACGTTTGCTACATTGTTAGGAAAAACGTAGAAAATGAGACTGGACAAAGCACGCTGAATATACTCCAGTTTCTATTATGCTCGGTAGGACTCTTTGTTTGTTGGATAATTGAGCGATAATGATGGTAGAGGAAGGATTTGAGTGCTCTTGACTAGACTTCGTGTGTTATATACAATACATTGTAACTGTTCTGGTTTACTTAAAATGTTGCATGAGAGAAGTGGCAGAGCTAAGCAACGGAGTGTTCTTGCAGCTTGTCCTTACTACAGTCAAGTTGAAGATTATGATCCACTAAAAAAAATCACTTTTAAAAGTTATTGACTATTCGCTGGTTCCTTTTTATTTTCTGCATATAAAATACTGACTATTAAAAACCATTAGAACAGATGTGGGAAAAGAAGAAAAGAGGGAAGCATGTATTGGCTCCTAATGAGGTATTTGTCTGACATTCAGTCTTCTTTTCTTATGATATTTTAAACAAAACATTGCAAAGAGTAAATAGCCTGTATAATAAGATACAGTTTCGTATGCAACGGAAATTGTTTTGTATCTTGCAACTTTGTGGTATTTGTAATTGTTAGCAGTTTCGGTTGTTTCCCGAGTTCGTGAGAAATCATGACAAGAATAAAAAATAAAATTCGCCAAATTAAATAGTTTTTGGATTAGATAGTTTTATGCAAATGGGAAAAAACTATAATGGAACGTTGATATTATTTTGTTGATTAGGAAACTTAAGGAAAAATTTGACATCCTGAATGAGGGAATTCATTTCGTGCATTCAATTCGATCAGTTTGCTCAAGTACGAAAGTCGTTTTTATTCAAATTAATAGACACATTGCCTTACCAATTTTGTGTAATAACTAATTGGTTGAAAACCAACTTTGTCATTTTTGCTTTTCAGAGCAAGTCAATCTGATAGCCAATCAAAATTAAAAGCACTGTGAAGGCTTTCGCCATTGATTTTTTTTTGGGTAGAGCATCATGAACAAAGCTTATGGTAAATAAAACGTTTTGACTCATTAGTGATTTGGTTTTTGCATCATATACTTTGGTTGTGTGATTTTGGCTGATTTTGTGTCAAATAATCGTCATTTTCGGGAAGTATTGATTTTCTTCTTTCATTCAAAGAAAACGGCAGCTGAAGAGCATCGAGAGCTTCAAAAAGCTTACAGAGATACTGTTTTAAGTGAAACAACGTGCCGGGAATGGTTCCGTCGCTTCAAAGACGGTGCTTTCGATGTTGACGACCGTCCGCATGAAGGAAAGCCAAAAACCTTTGAAGACGCTGAATCGGAAGCATTGCTTGGTGAGGAAGCGCGCCAAACGCAAGACGAGCTTGCGCCAAGCCATTTTTAAGTGGTTGCATGCGTTGGGAATGATTCAAAAGCAAGGAACTTGGGTTCCTTATGATCTGAAGCCAGGAGACATTGAGCGACGTTTTTTCCTCTGTAAGCAACTATTCCAGCGCCAAAAAAGGAAGAGTTTTCTTCATCAGACCGTGACGGGTGATGAAAAATGGATTCATTATACCAACCCAAAGAGAGAAAAAATGCATGGGGCTTCCCGGTCATGCTTCTACGCCGTCGGCTCGGCCGAATATTTACGCTGCGGAAGTTATGCTGTGTAGTTGTTGTGACCAGATCGGTGTATTATTATGAGCTACTGAAACCGAACGAACCTATCACTGGAGAACGGTATCGAGCTCAATTGATACGATTGAGCCGAGCACTGTGTGAAAAACGACCACAATACGAGCAGAAGCACGAAAAATTGATTCTACAGCATGTTGCCAAACCCGTTAAAATCTACTTGGGAATGGTCAAATGGGAAGTTCTACTCCACCCGCCAAATTTTGCGCCGTACATATTGCGCCGTCCGGTTATGACTTGTTCCGTTCAATGGCACATATTCTGGCTGATTAGCAGTTCCACTCATATGAGAACATCACAAAATGGCTTGACTCGTGGATAGCCTCAAGAGACGAACACTTCTACCGTCACGGTATTCGAGCTCTGCCACAAAGATGGGAAAAAGTTCTAGTTAGCGATGAGCAATTCTTCGAGTGACTCATTTGTAACCATTTTTTCACAATAGAGTTGCATTTTCACCAAAAAAAAAAGTTGAAAGCGCCTAGTTCACCCACCTAATATATGCTATTGTGCTTCAAGTAAGCATTAATCCTTCAGAATTAAACTCCAGCCTATCTATACATAAAATCGCTTCTTTCGAATTTTTTTTTTTTGAAAAATTTTAAAATATTTAAAATTTTAAAAAGAGAATCAACCATATTGGAGTCCACGGAATAATATTTGTGCAGCTTTGAGATTGTTTCTTTTGCAATCGTTCACAATTCGTTTGTATTGACAACAATTACTGAAAACCGTTTAATATATTGTCTGGAGTCCTACAAGGCTTTCATTTAGATCCTCTTTTATTTTTATATCTTTAGATCCTCTTTTATTTTTATCAAAAAAAAGTTTCGGGAAGTAGCTATAAAAAAAGGGGATATATGCTCTGCTCTGCCACTCTGTACGCGTTACTGGAGCAGGAACCCATGGTGAAGAGATTGAGCAATAAAGTTTGGATTATCTGCAGATTTGCTTGCGTTGGTTCTTTTTGATTTTGGCTTGTAGCCAGACATACGGCTACGGTGATAGTAACTATTTTTCTTAAAAGGGAGAAGTGCCTGGTTTTGCAATATGTTTGAGTAAAATTTTAGCATTTTGTCAACTTTGTTTCAATGTTGTGCTACTACGTTAGAATCAGTGTAGTCGCCTGTTTGTCGGCGATTCATAGGAACGTCGTAAGGGGGGCCGGAGCTCCTCCAGACTACAGTGTGGCCCCTCCAAGAAAAAAGCTCTGGTTCTTACCAGACAAATAATTCTTTCCTACCGCAGACTCTTGAGTATTCGCCTCTTTGAATATTGTGGTTGGATTCAACAAATAGAAGAAACTTGGAGAAGTACTCCTGAATCACGCAACATCTAAAATGTATGCACAACGCGTTCAAGGACATATGGCATACAATGCCTCTGAAAGTGCCACTATGGCTCTAGAAATATTGTCAAGATGAATTGAGATGATTTGGAGAAGGTGATCGACCTAACGATGTGACTCAGTCGTCAAGGATTTTTTTAGGGGCCATAATGAAAATGGTGCCAGATATAACCATGGACACTTTTTGAAATTTCGTGAACTCTTTTGCGAATTTTATGAAACATTTTTGAAAAAAAAACTTGCGAGCTACTGTTTTGGCAGATGAAAAAATGGGTTAGTAATAATAATTTCCGGAATCGTTCACGAGGACATCGCAAATGACATAAAGAAGTGCGGACTGATAGCTATTATAGCAGGCAATGCAAGGGCCCACAAAGAGGAACAACTCTCCGTTGTTCTGAGGTTTGCTAAAGGCCTAACAGTCGAAGAAGGGTTGTTTGGCTTTGTAGATTGCTCAGAGGCCAGAGATGCTTCGTCTTTAGTAGACATAATTCAGAGCCTTGTAGACAGCTGAGCTATGGGCTTAGCGAATTGGCTATTTTTGAACAATTTTATGATGAAGCTAATCTAATGTTAGGGCAAAAAAGAGGTGTGCAAACCAAAATTAAGGAAAAACACCTTGCTAGCTCCCATAATCAATCTTGTTGTAATGGACACATGCTCCACCACGAAACGTGCACATCTTTCTTCAATACCACCAAATCCCTTTACCTAAACTTTTCAAAATGCACAACAATTATTAAAGCAAATGACATCAATTAGATTTTATAAATGCAAATGTGCTGTCGATAGTTCTGGGACTATAAATGGGACTTTGGGATAAGGAATGAATCATTTTATGCATCAGTGATTTATCGTGCAATCAGTTATCAAAAGTTTATTGTAACTTTCTGTAAATATGTAAAATTCTGTTTTCTCGGAGGTAATGTAGTCAGGTTTGAAAATGCATCCAAGGAGGTGTTATGCGAAGGCTGCTTAGTTCAAACAGGATAGTAAGGGTCAAGCTCAAGGCCAAGATGCTGGTTTACTTTCGAACGATATATGAACTGATTGACTTTTTTGAATGCTTTCGCTACTTTTTCAAGTCTTTTGAAATATGAGATCAATTTCGTTGGCATTAGATTTTAAATCTCATTTAGAAAAGTAAGCAATTACTTCGTTTACTACCCTTTACTAAGAGATTTTGCCTGAGATAAAATTTTTGAGGACATGAAATCCTGAAGGGAGTCATTGAAATTGGACGTTTTAAAGTTCACATAAACCACGACTCCATGCTACTAAAATAATTAACCGATACCGATACCCAATATTTGATGTTCTCAGAACTGAATTCAGTAAACTCAAACACAATTTCCGAATGAAACTCAGAAATAATCATTAGATTTTAATGACCAAATATTCACAGCATTTATGTGTTTCGATCACTATCAGCAGTTTGAATGCGAAAGCGCTGAATACAGTATGAATCAATTCAGATTGATATAAGTAAATATTTTACTCTTCCCTTACATAATAAACATATTGCTAGCCCCTTGCATTCTATCACACAACTATTACTTTCAAGATACTAAATTTTGGAATAAAATTATACTATTCACAGCCCCACCCCTTAAATTTTGCAAGTTTATAATTTAAACTCAACAATCCAAATGCGATCATTAATTGTTAATTCGAAGCCGGATATCAACCAAATTTCATCGAAATTCCAGTAATCATTTTTGACGTGCCAATAACATGGCGAAAAAGAAATTCACAACTGTTCTTTAGCATTCCTCGGTATCAATAAATTATTGACAGAATTCCTCTTACATACAAATAGTTGTGGGCTAATCCAGTCAGCTTATGAAAACGGTACGCTTAACTAATTTTCATATGGCAATACTGCAGTTTGCTAGTCAACAACACTAAAGTCTCCCGAAAACGGAAGACGCAAGTCGAACAGATTGTGGCTTCATCACGTCTGATTCGGCTGTTGCCATAATCTTTAATAGAGATATCTCCGGATAGCAAATTAACATAAAGATAAAAACTTAATTAGTGAATAGTTATTTATGCAACAATATGGAAGTCGGAGCAAAAAACGAAATGGAAAGAAATCCAATCTTCTTATGGTTTCATTTCATCAGTCTAGGCCTATAAAATCGTAATTTTTTGGTTTGCTGGGCGAAATTCGACGAGTGATAATAAAGATTTAGTACATGGTATACGATTAAGCATCCGATAATTTGGCCAGTTTGGCTGTACACTCAGTTTCGATGTCCAATAAATTAGTTTGTTTGACCGGCTGAGTTCACAAGCTATTAATATCGATTTCGTCGGAAAGAAGATAGAAAAAATATTTTCCCGAACATCACACAGGCTTATTTGTGCAGGTGGTTTTTTGCCAAATGAAGAAATATGTCAAACACCTCTTTAATTGTATAAAATATCGAATGAAAGAATTAGAACTGAAAATATTCATAGAATGCTATTTTTCTTCCGAATGCTTTTGCTTTGCATGGAATCGAAATGATACCTTAGTATTTTTCTAAGGAAAATCTACAATACATTCACTCAAATGAAGTTTGCCTAATGCGGATTGGGGGCTTTTTGAATTAGTTTTCTATTCGCGTGGAATTAATTAATGTAGCACTTACGTGCTGTAGTTTTTATGATTGCGGTTGTAATAAAAAATTGAAACTACCTCAGAAAATTAATTTCATCACTTATGTTAACTGGATTGAGCAACCAATTAAAAACGCTGATCTGGTTTTAAAAATTGTGCTCTCGCTAATTTTGATGGTAATGGCATTGACGGATAATAAAAATTTTACTTGCTTCTTGAGAAAAATAATTGGAAATACGGATGCTGACTCGCACTCCTGCCAACAAAAAATCAGTTTCTTTGCTAAACAAGGCTTGAATTCAGTCTTCAACACCCTTGCACATATGAATTGATAGAGCCATTACCACTTCTCTGAGGACCATTAACATTGAAATAATTTCCAACTAACAAACCGTAACACCGTTTTTCCTCAGCGTGCTCTTCTATACTTCGTCAATTCTTCATTATTTGTGTGTCGGCGGCTCAGCATCTTCTCTTGACGCATCATACTATATACACCACAACCGATCTGCACCTTTATAATCGACATCATCAGCATAATATCCAGCCCCCATTGTTAATAACAAGCAATAACATCCGTGACGCCTGTATGAGAGCGCTGAATCCCATTGGAATAATGAAAAACTCTTTCGTTTTTATCTTACGATCGCGTTTGTAAGCATATTGCACGCTTCAAGCAACAACAATAGAAAATCAGATTTCTAACATCTCAATTTGCTCGCCGGGGTAGCTACAATTTCCCGCTGAACGCTTTAAGTAAATCGGCAATTGTCGATCAAATTACTTCCTTAGTGTTGTAGTTGATGGCGAGGATCAAAGAGTAGGTACTGCTAGAAAATCTGGACGATAGATGTTGATGGAACGATAGAAATTGATGGAACGTATCTTCTAGAGGTAATTGATATATAGATAGATAGTTGGAAAGATAGATAGACAGATATGTGGAAAGATCAAGAAGAGGAGAAATGGAGTTTTATTTGGTTTTTTGTATATGTAGCTTTAAATCAAGTATGAACATAATTACATAATCAGGTTTTATAATAAGGTAATCGATTTTAAAAATACGAAATAAAGTCGTTTACAAGAGGAGTATGTTTAACGTTTTGGAACAAATTAAACTGAGAATCTAATCATAAACCAATCAATTCAGTTGGGAATACCATGTTTAGTTAAAATCAACATGAGAACAGAATTTAGGAAAAAAAAGTTTATAAAAGTGCAGTATGATGAAATAACTTTTCAATGCCCGGAAAACTTTCAAATCGAAAGATACATAGTTGTGGTTCAGTTTGATGAATGAGTTATTGACGTTCCACGATTTTTAGATATGTTTTATGTCCATATGTGCTTAACTATTGATTAAATGAAACATCATGCAGCCCTGATAGCAAACTATTTCACCATGGTAACTTTGATTACGAAGAAATTTACAAAGATACTGCGTTCGTATCAGAGTGATAACGTAATTTTCCGGACATTGTCGCTGTTTTGAAAAAAAAAACATCCTCAAAGCTTTATGTAATTGGCATTGAAAAAGGATATGTTTAAAAAACTGTAAAGCTATTATTTTCTGTTATTTTGTGAGCTATGATTCGCGTTTCAGACGTGCTTTGGGTCCTTGAGCATAGCTTCCGCATTTCTGATTATTTGTTGGCCATGATGCGGGTAAATCTTCAGGGCCTCTGGCTACTTGGGCGGCACCGACAAAGGAGTTCAAAGGAGGCTTATTACTTCTGGGTCAGCCAGGAGTCAATCTTACGATCTGGACCCTGGAACATTGTTTAGGATGTGCAGTGCCTGGAAATGCCAACGGATTTGTTGCTGGTGGGTTACTCTGATGATGTGCCAGGAGTAATTACTTCTAGATCTGCCAAGTTAAGCTAATTCAGACTAGATCAAGTCATGAGGAGAGTGAAACGGTGGGTGATGAACCATGGATACTAACGATATCGATTTAATATTTACGAGCCCACATAAACCGAGTGCAGAACAATGAATAACATACATAATGAATGCTAGTAATGCATTTAAATTCATGCAGAAGCTCCAAATTCTTGCTAGTTCCATACCGTTTGAGGTATGGTTAAAAACAAACAACTAGATAAAAAAAATTGACCTTTAGCTGCTTCGTATGTCCATAATCCGAAATTTAATTAATTGACTCCACTACAGCCTCTTCTCCTCAAAAACACGTCAGTGCCATTTATTAAGACCCACCCATTTCGCTTGATTTTAGCTCTTCGTCGATTTTAGCTCGATCGTCTTAGCGGACGAATGGCTTTTGACTGCTGTTGCCAACGGTTTCCAAAAAAGGTGCGTAATCAAAATTTCAAATTTGTATTCAAGCTCATATTCTTATTTATTTATTTATTTATTCAAATCTCATTTAACAGAAAATCCAATTATAAAATGAGATAAAAAAAATAACAAAAATCATTAATGTAAAGCAAAGCAAAGGAAAAAAGGAAAAAAAAGAAAAAAAAATAATAGTAAAAAAAATAGAAGAAAAAGTAAAGACAAAAATGCACAATAAAAAATGACTAAGAGGCTACGCTAACACATCAATAAAGTGCATTTTAAAAGATTGAAAAGACATGGACAAAGAACCAAACTGATGCTCTTCATGGTGTCTAAGTATCCTAGGTATAGGTGAGTTCAAATACACAGGAGTACGCGCAAAAGGAGTAAGGAAAAGCGATTAAGTTCTAACCGGGCGATCAGGCACACGTAAGAAATGACACACGCGAATGTTGGAAGAGAGTAAGCCATGATAAAGCTTATAAAGAAGACATTCATCCAGGAATATTCTGCGGGGACTCAGCAAATGGAGATTTAAGAAAAGCAGACGGTCATCATAAGGACGATAAGTAACATTAAACTTGTACAAAAGGCAGCGAGTAAACTGACGCTAACCGGACTCAACAGCATTAGACAGGTACATGAAACGAGGAGACCACACTTGGGAGCAATATTCAACAATGCTACAAACAGGAGAAATAAAAAGACGAACATATGTGTTGATATTGGTTGGAAAGTGAGAGCAGCGTACAACGAAACCAGCTACTTTTGAAGACTTAACAACAACAAAAGAAACATGCAGATCAAATTTTAATTTCGGATCAAAAATGATGCCGAGGTCTTTATGTTGATCTACATGCTTCAAAAGCTTGTCACTAAAAAAATATTCAAAGGAAATGGGATTAGGCTTGTTGGAAAAAGACATCACGAAACACTTGGAAACATTAAGAGCAAGGGAGTTCGCAGAGCACCAATCACTTAAAACAAAAAGATCCGATTGTAACTTACAACAATCATTTTGGGAAGTGACAGCACGGAAAATTTTAAGATCATCAGCATGCAACAGAGAGTCAAACTGAAAGTTACAAGGAAGGTTATTGATAAACAATGTGAAAAGGAGGGACCAAGGATGGAACCTTTTCTATGTTTTATATATTGTAGTTCTTATTTTAGATAGTCATACTTTTTGCCACCTATTCGATTTCCACAATATATTTTTACATGAAGTTTGAGGTTTGATTAGTTTGACAGCGGTATCAGCCTCTCATAAGGGCGTGTAAAATTTTGCCTGACTACTCTATCGTAGGCAGCTTTGAAGTCGACTTTCTCGATCCACTACGATTAGCTTAACTAGTCGATGATTTGGAGCAGTGGCTTCTAGCGGGGTGGTTCAAATTCAGCCATAAGCACATATTGGACTTCGAGATTACCTAGCTGATCACTCTAAATTAGTCTGCCCCTCAAAGCACTCATTAGTTTTTGGGGGAGGAGGCTCAAAAATACTTTGCTGCTGGTGCTATGTGTAATAAAATGGATGAAATTCGTGACCTGTACAGTTGCTCTACTTTTATGATAGATTTTTGTGAATGTCAAAGAATAAGAAGCATGCTATGTTTGGAATTTAGTGTTTTTTCTACTCAAATGTTACGAAATTTATTTGAGGATAGAATGTGAGTGAAAATTGGAGTTCTTTGATCATTAATCTTTTAAATTCAAAAGATTTTTTGTGAAATAGCCCACAACTTCTTATGTGCTACGGTCATGTCTTTCATGCTTTCCTTCCTTCCTTCCGGTACTCTTATTCTCCATATACTAATTTGCATGAATTCACTTTGAAAAAACAAATATCGAAAGACATGACCAGAGAACTCTCAAGATTTCTTATTCGTTCACTGAAATGCAGCATACTCTTATCACAGCTCGTTCAGTGAATCTCATAAATCTCATCGCGCATGCAAATTAAAAGCTCCTTACCCTGAACTCTGTCGATTTGCTGCAGCTCCTGCCCGTCGAGACATACAGGTTCTACATTTAGATGCACCACCAGCCGTTTAGTTCAATCCAGTTCGTATTGTATCGCCAAGCCAAGTATGCTTGCACTTTGCCATTACCGCAACATTCTCCTCACGAATTTGTAACGCCTTTACATAACTCTTACATGCCACAGTCCAAATTGAATTAACTCGGGTATATCACCGATTGATCTGACGGCGCATAAATTTCATATTTACATGCAAACTTAATTAAAATTCGCGAGCACAATCAGCAGCTCGAATGCATTTGGATTTAATTCGGTTTGTTGCATTGGTCCAACTAAAGCAGTCAAGGAGCAATCATGCAGCAGACAATAATGTGCGAAAAAATTCGGTGCCAGCAGGAGCAGCAAAGTGGCTGGCTCATGGGGACTGACTGACTGAGAGAGTCACGCAAAGTGATAATAGTAATGAGTCTGCAGCGTTTCAGTACGGCTCGCAAAAGGTTGATAATTTATTGGAATTGATTGTGGAAGGAGACGAAGTTGTTTTTTTCCGGTTTTCAGATTTGAGAAAGGATTTCATGGCAGGTATCTATATGGCACTGATTGCCAGTACGAGCATAAGCTGGAGTTGGATTTGGTTTAATGCAGTGGCTAATTTCTGGAGCAATTTTAGATAAGCTTGAATGAGCGTTCAATGAAATTAAATCTAAGCACGCAACTGTCAATTGAAGTTGGATACTGTGAGGCCGTAATGGTGAGAATAATCTTAGAGACGGTTTTTGAAGAAGGAAAATTTATAGATTCAAAAAACGCAGTTTTAAGTCAACATGCTTTAGATTGGCACGATATTTACAGTCGAAAGCTAAGTTTTTAATATTTTTATTGCATTTACTTATTCAAACACATAAAAACCTTTTTTTAATTATTTAAGATTTACTCATTATTAATCTTTCATTAAAATGTTTAGCATAATTCTTATCATTTACAAAAAATCTAAGCACTACCCACGCAGAAGAAAAATTAACTAAACTAAATCCGTGCTCGCTGGCAGCAGTACTACCCTGAAACCCACCCAAATACTCCATAATATTGCTAACACAATTTGCTTCATCAATTCTTATTACTAATCCTCTTTGCATTTTCCCGCCTGAGCCAATGAAGAAATCAAATCAAGAAAGGAAAAGTCTTTGAAATTGTCTTTTCGCATGCAAATCTGCAAAGCAATCGCTATCTCTATCTACTTCGGCTCCCTTTTTACGCATACAACGAAGAAATCACGAAAAGTACGTTTTGAGATAAATACACGGAATACCCTCAAGGAAAAAAAATTCATCTCGGAAACAACATCGAAATTTTTCTCATCTTCTCCATCTACTGAAAATCTGCCGTCGTGTGGATTTCCACCAAACGAACCGAAAAAGTATCAATCATAAGAACCCAAGGCAGAGAAAATTCACGACAAAAGGAATATTACTTTTTCATTTTTTTCTTCATCTCAGCTTTGGAAATCTTGGTTGCATGCGTTCGATTCCTTCGATGCCGCCAGGTCTCCAGTGCATAATTTCATTGATGGAAAATCTTGTCTGTTACGGCCATGTGCCGTTGTAGACGAGCTGTTTGCCGACGAAATGGAAATGAAACTATTTTCGTCTTTCCGTATAATATGCACGAAAATCGTGTCATTGATGTTAGGAGAATTTTTTTCGTGGTTATAGGAAACATTACTAACGATGATATTATTACCATTATAGTTAGTGGTGTTTCCGTTACTTTCGTTTTCATTGCAATCTGCAAAACGGATTGAAATTGCAGAAAACCGTATAATCAGGTTGAACTTTCGCTGGCTGTTAGTGAAATTCTCGGATTTGCATAGACTTTTGGTTTACACGTAGACAAAGGTAGTTTCATGCAAGAGTTTTTGTAGTCGAGGGCGAAGAAATGATTTGTGAAGTGCAGAGGAAACTTCTTGGGGGGCTGCGCTTGTAGGGTGGTAAAACTATGCACTTTTGAAGGACGAAATAGGACTTTGTCCGTCTGATCTGTAGACACCAAGAGACTTTGTTCTATTGATAGCAGCGTTCACCTTTCGGGCTCATTTTGCCATTTTGAAAGAAAGAATATTGAAGTGATGGGATTTTGTTGATTGGCATATGTTATTTCAAAAGATCCTTTTTTTATCCCTAAAGGATTTTGGAATTGGAAATCTCATCGATGTAGCCTCCAGAGCCTGTTGTTTCACATTATCTATTTGATACTTGACGAGGAGACGAGGATTTATCATAAGTGATAGGTGGCTCGAATATAGAGAAATGCAAATAAACCTAACTGAAGCACGAGCTGCATAATATCAGATTGTCCTAGAGATACATGTAGGACGTGTAAACTGTATAGATTCAGAAGTTTAAGCTTTAATGGTGAGAGGATTTTGATTCTGTCATCGTCAAACTTAAATTCAGCGAAGAGGAAATGAATCTAGAGTCTGTAGCTTGTACGAGGAAATTTATATCTATCTGAATTCATACCAAACTACATAGTATTGGATAATCATTGGAAGTTTTAAATTTGTTTGACCCGTAGAATGTAACTAAGTTAATACATTCATGCAGTATTCACATCCGTATTCATAAGTAGTGAAGCATTCACTAAGAAAGGCTTCTATGTATACATTTTTATATGGACAATGGAGATACATTACTTCATGAGAATTATTACAAAGAATAATTTTTCAAGCATAAAAACGACATCTCCTTCAATTTAGTATTTAGTATTATAAACCACCTATCGACAAGCATACACATCGCTCTCAGTACACGAGAATCATTCTAAAACATCAAACCATTAAATGATCAACATCAATTTTTGCGATCTTAATCATTACAAGTAAAATCGTGGATCATCCAAACCTCTTGTTCCCGATCCGTTTACAGCACGTCCTGTGAAAAAACAAAAACAGCCGGATCGCGACAATTTCCTGATCATATCTGCAGCGCAGGTGCTGCGTACACTATACAACCCTATTAGCTCGATACATCGTACTCGTTATTTGATCGCTTAAACCACCCGGGCTACGACAACAAAACCGAAATCGAGATCCAGACAAAACAAAGTACCGCAACCTAAACAGCAATAAAACTAAGAAGGATTTCCACAAAAACTCATTAACTCCTCAATGCTGTCCATTCCATTCTTCGAAACCGTAAAAACGATCACTGAACAGAATTGTAATTGTTGTTTGATCCTTGCATATGTTTCATTGCTCCAACAATTTTTTTTTCTAACAAAGAAAAAAAGTTTGAATTCCTTAAACATGCTCCATCATCATCATCATCATCACTACCACCAGCAGTACAAACAAACTTGTGATTTATTACGACTTGTTGCAATTAATTCAACGCCCCGAAACGTGAACATTATCATAAACGTATAAGCTAGCGTGGCTAGATGGCCAGAGACAAGATGTGTTTTATGATTAGGACTAAAGACTCTCATAAACTATTTTACGTTTACCGGATTCACTTTTCCAGCGAACGAAAATGTAAACTGTGTCTGTTAGTACTAAACAAGGAATTCGATTCCCAACCTAGCCTACACACGTACTTGTCTTCCGCCCAACGGACGCTATTTATGGCAGATCGTAGATTCTTAAGTGATCGTTTTGTTGGCAAACTACATAGTCTCGGTAGCACGATAATATTTTAGAAGTGCCTGGACCATGAGAAATTTGCAAAAGAAGAGAGATTGCGTTCCGAATAATGTGGGCAAATGGTGTACTGTCAACATAGTTAAAAATCAAACTAGACAATTTCTGGCAGATACATGGTGAAAACACAAACTATTTAAGGAGGTTAGATTACTTGCAGTTGACCTTACTCAAAATTCCGATATACTATCAAAGCACTCATATTCGTACATAGCCTCAAAACATCACGTCATACACATGAAAATTCGTCCTTGTATCTCTTAATTACTGCTGCAACCGAAACTAACTTGGCTAAGTTACAACTTGCGCACTGAGATCTTCGATGATACTGTTCGAAGCCGGCTACTACTGGCCATAGTAATCATTCAGCCGAAAACCCTCAGATCGAATGCGATCACCCAGTTCACAAGAGATCTGCCTGCGCTAAGACACCAATTAATTACTTATTGATCCGATCGACACGATTTACACGATCTTTGAATATTGAATATTCCCGCGGAGTCTCCTCGAGTTGAGGAGGATTGCGCAATGGAATCATGTCTGTGCGACTGTTCATGGTCCAGAATCGAATATCGGGCCTATGAGATCATAGCGGTTGTTGAGAAGTGGAGTGCTGGTCGAGGCACCTCTATGATCTTTTGCGAAACTGTTTTCCGTACGAAAGTGAATTTGCGTTGAATGGACCTTCCGTGAACAATATCGTTTTCATTGCACGCTTTCGATTGTTGAGGCCGTGCTGTGCAATGAGAGCATAATAGAGTTATTATGCTGGTCGAGTCCTCGAGGTTAGAAAATGTTAGCAGCATTCAGCGATGGAATATTCAGATGAGGATGTATTACGCGGTGAATGCTTAGTGAATTGTAAGATATTCAGTCAAAGATTAGTGTTTGAATACTAAATTTTACTTATAATACGGTTTGTCATTATTGTGACATACGAGGCTGTTTTTAACATTTGATGAGTTCACAGTACCTGTGGATGTTACAAAGGCAAATGTTACGACTTAATTCCAATGATGTGCGTGGCCTATAGCTTTTGGCCGGTCCGTTTTGCTATGGAATGTTTGATGCAATAAAATCACATGAACACATAATTTTGCGACGTTTGAGAAACATTTTCTTCTCAAAGAATGCTTTAGCGACTGCACTGTATACAGGAAGACAGGACTTTCCAACTTAGACTAAACCAAACATATTCTGGAATTGTTCCACAGAAGAAGAAAAATTGCTTAATTTTACCCATCATTGCAATATGTCACAATGACAAAGAATAAGGGATTATGTTATTAGGACAAGATTTTGACCTGATAACTCAATATTGATTTCTAATCGAGCGATTAAAGATATCGTTACTGAAATCCACCAGAACTAGTTCAATCTTAGAAAAAAGAGATTTAAGGAAATTAGACAAGCGTATACATAAACGAAATTTAGTGAAGCAATTTGACTATAAAAATACAATCTATAAATAGAACACATCGAGAGAATTACTACCCCAGATATTTCCTTTGGTTTCTCCGATTCCTTAGTTCTACGAGCTTTTCGTTGTTATTGAGTTGTTACTTGTCAAATTCGTGTATACATGGCCTACTATCTTTCTCTACCCATCTCTTTTTCTATCCATCTCTTTCTCCATCTATCTCTTTCTATATCCATCTCTTTCTCTATCTCAATCTATCTTTCTATTCGAAGAGTAGATGATTGACAAATTTGCTAATAGTCCCATAGTTTTCCCTCACTACTACTAACGTTTTGATTCAGGCAAATTGCTTCAATTCTCTCTGTCGTTTTCATCTCCTTATATCTCTCTCTTCTGAAAGTTCAATCTAATCGTCGCCCTATTCAATACGACAGGAAAGCAGCAGAGTCTACTAATAGTTTTCTTATTTGGAAATTGATGAATTACAAGAGATCTTGAAAAAATGAACTTATGACGCGTATTTAAGGATCAGACTGTGCTTCGCTAATAGCTAGTGGCTGTTTGTGAGAACGAAAAGTTTACTAGGCAAATATGATCGCTAAAGAACATGAATGTGAAAAATAAGTACTATTCTAGAAATAATTCATTGCGAACAAAAATAAAACTTTCTAATAAATTACGAGTGATAATGTGTACTAGTAATAAATGTAACAAGATTGCAGTCTTTTCTTACTAAGACAAAATTTCGAAGACTAATATTTGTCTTTGAAAAAATACTTGTTTTTTATTTTAAAATTAAGAATCTCTTTATTTCTCAAGATTGTAAATGGCTTCACTAAAAAAATATTATCCTGAAATTTAAGTAGTTCCAATTATTACCGATTTTTGTTATGGTAGCTGATAATTAGCAGACGGGTCTATCAACAATTAGCATTGATGATCGCCATTAAAAGTTTAGTCGAAATACATAAATATTTCCATTAAGCTAAAATACATTTTTGTCTACTTTCATACTTCAACGGCCCTCCCCGTAGCTTCAGGTTTAGTATTTTTCCGAAAATTCTAGTCCAAACTAAGAATTTTCAATTTTTTGGATTCACAGCCAAAGGTTAAAAAAACTAATTGAAATAAATGTGGTCAACAATTCATTCGTGGAGACGGCCCATGCCCAGCGTGTTAAAATTTGTTTATTTGCTGCTACCAGAAGAGGCATATTAGGTCACTAAAATATGCACTGTCGTATTGAGACACCTTCAAAATGGGACCGAAAGACGTCCATGAAATCATTCTGGTAAGAAAAAACTTGTTGATTAAATTATTACTATTCGCCGCAAATAACATTTTATTAATCGAATCCCAAAAGCGATGGTATGACACTTTTACTTAAAAATACAAACATCAAAGTTCCAACTCGATCTAATATATGAATAATAGTTTCTTTTTCGAGCTTCACTTGAAACATACATTTTTAGCTAGAATACACTAGTTTTCCAGTAATATGGGAATGCTTTAATATTTGAAGGAAATAAATAATAAAAAGAATACATAAGAGGAAGAATTTTCATAATTTTAAACTTACGGATTTCAATATGCTCCTTTCGCCTTTTAAATAAATGGAAAATATTGCTTTTTTCTTACCTGTAAAGAAAATAGAAATTAGTCTACTTAACAAATAGATCTTCAGTAAGTGAAATGATTTGCAATTATAATAATATGAAATTTTATCACATGTCCCCACAAATCCGTCATTCAAATCAAATACTATTTCCCGTTCAACAATGACATTTAAATCTATTCTAAAGATCAATGCCCTTTCATAAATTTTCAGCAAATGGATTCCTGCATAGTATTTTCTACAAAGGAACCATTATTCGTTCTGCAACAGAATTATCTTGTCGTCGTTATCGTCATCGTCCTAAAACACCGACGAAACATTCATATTGCAAAAGTATTTTTCCGGAATGGCGAAACGATAATAACGTATTCATAAATTGGAATTTATATCAACTGGCGATGGGACTGTGATGAACAAATGCTGTTACTGCTACTGTTCCTACTGTTCCGACGCGAACCATTCACTTATTGATTTTCAAATTTTTGAGTTAATTTTCTCGTCAACGCTGAAGAATGCTACTACTGCTGCATTACAAATTCAGCGAATGCTAAAACCTGCACGGTTACAAGATGCTCCCGGTATTGAATATTTTCCTCGTGCATACAACGCCGTTACACGCGAAAAAACACACAGCCAGCCAACAATGAGGCAGCCAGGCGCACAAGTATGTACTTTAGTGGTACATGAAAAAATCACCTGCCGGACATAAAAACTGAATAATATCTGAAGAAAAGCGATTCAACATGAAAAAAGGAAAATTATAAACGTAAACGTATGTAAGCAAAAACAATAAAAACGTCTTAAAGACGACAAGCCGCGGCTGCTGAGCAACTCATCATCTGTTGCCACCAGAGAGTGAGGCGATTGCCCAAGCTATCGATGCAAGCAATGCAAGGCTGCCACGAAATGGAACTGACTGAGTGACTGACGGTGGTGCAGTCGTAGTGGTTGCCCAAGTCAAAGAAGTGCAATGAAGAAGCAGCTTCAGTTCGGTAGCCGGTGTGGTGAACCTAAAGCCGGAATTACATGCTCGCCGAGTAATGCCAAATGAAGACATGGTGAGTGTGTAAACGGTCTCCTTGTCTAGTCTCGGCTGTGTTTTTCATGGCAAGCACGCGTGTGTAAATGGTTTGCTCGTCGGCTCTTGTTTGTTTAACGAAGGGATAATGATCCTTTTACTGCTGTGCCTGAGTGTTTATGACCGTCTCGTCCGAGTTCGAAGCCGCTGGAAGCGAAGTCGGTTTTATGCATCAAGTCAAAGGGATTCGAGAGGGTAGCATGTGCTCATTTAAATTTTCGAATTTTTCGCCGGGACTTCAAACATGTGTTTGCGTGTCCCAGATTGAAATAACTCAACGCACACCAGGCAGTTGCAATAGCCACAGCCCGTACCTCAGTCATCGTTCACTGAACTGAACAAAACAGCTCACAACTGTCGAAAGATGCAAAGTGCAATATCCTAAGTAAACAATTCACCCTATGAAAGGTGCATGGTGTATGGTCCGTGTTGTACGGTGCAATATCCTAAGTAAACAATACACCCTATGTCTTGTTGAGTCTCGTCCAATGTCTTGTTGAGTCTCGTCCAATGTCTTGTTGAGTCTTGTTTACTCTTGTACCCGAGACGCTCGTTCCAATGTATAAATCGGGCATAAGGAAGGAACTGAATACGATCAGCTGAAATGAAGCTGACTCTTCACGGGTGATCATTAATATGCAATGAGACATTGTATTCCGATGAGGTACGAGATGTACAGGTACTTGGCATGTCGCGCGTTCCATCTTAAGAAGGCCCTTCAGGCTATAAGGCGTCCAAAATGCCTTCGAGATGTGTACCCAGAAGGAGAAAATCTTCTCGGCCTTTGAGAATGGGAACCATCGTAAAAACTTTATTGGATGCATGGAAAATAATGTAAGCAGTGTTACCATTCTCTTGGCAACCTTTCGCGCGAGTTGCAGTATTTTTAAATGTATGAATATGTTGCCAAGTTATCGAAAATTAAAGATTCGTTTCTTAGAAACTTCTATCTAAAATGAAAAAGATAATGGCTACTGTGAAAGATTTCTAGCCTTCGTTATTTCCATAATGCAAGCCAACCCATTCCACCAGGATACCAAGTGCGGGAGGAAAATCTGAGACTCCATCCTGTCAACTCTTTTGATTATCTCGATCGCAACGTCCATCCTCACGCATTGGCAAGAACTTCTTGTTCTTCGTTTTCTGCAAGTGTGTATCGACCGACACCAACGCCATGCGAGAGGAAAAACTTGATCCTTGTTATGTGCTTTGTCTCCTGTCCACCACCACGTCGACGGATGGACGGCATTGAAATTGACAATAGAATGGGTTACTTTACTTCAGGTTCGAGGGAAAAACGTGAGAAAAATTTAACATTGCACGTTTATTGGACATTGGATGATTGGAACATTACATTTTTTCGTGCCTAGGAGACGAGATATTTATTGGAAGATTACGACCGGAAGACAGTGTCTTGGTGAAAAGTTACTGTATACGGCGTTGTCAATCATTTATAGAGAAGAAAAAGGAAGTGAAATATGTGTGAGATTGGAATTTAACAGGTATGACGTTGGGTCGAAACATGCAAAGGTAGAGAAGATGGTGTGGGATAGAGCGCTAATTCTTTGGAAATTTGTTTGGAGTTCGGCTTACGTGAGGGTTGTTTTGGGTAGAAGAATTGTTCGGAATACTAATATGATTTTGATCGTTAAATGCTGGTGCTGGATAGTTTTCTCAAATTAAAGTCGTTCGTAAGAAGGAAATAAAGGATATACACCTGCACAAATCTGTTCACTTTAATGCCTCCGCTGATGGTTTCCTCCAAGGAAATCCAAATAATCCTCTTAAATTTAAGAAAATTTGGAAACATTGTCGTTGGATTTGGCATGGAAAAACAGGTTAGATTGGGGTACTCAGATAGGTACGAAAAATAATTTAAGTTTATCACGATACGGACGAGTATGGATATGACATTGAATTTCAATGGAATGCCAATGTCAGGTAGAAAATAGTAAATTTATTAATTTATAAAAGGTAGAGACTCATGTGTCCCAAGGTTTAATTTGTAAAAGAGTCATGATTCAGAAAAAAATTTAGTTTTACATTTGAATTATATACAAAGAATTTTGACTTACATAAGTTACTTTGAAAAACAAAAAAAAAACAATCTTCAATTCGAAATAGTGAACCTTTTTCTTATTGTTTTTTTTTATTAACGATTCGGTAGTTAGAAATGTTTGGATGTGATGTTTGTTCATTGCTAAATGTTGTCAGCCAATAAATGTCCGATAATGTTTCAATGTAACATTCGCTTTATACTAGTAGTGGTCACATTATTAGATCAAGCGCGGTACTTAGACTCTTACAGCTTTAGCCCGGAAATTATAGTCAAAAAAGGCCGTCTGCCAAAAACATCCTAGTGAAGGTTTTTGAACGGAATTATGTTTGCCGTAGGATCGGAAACGTAATGTGAATAGTTCACTACGAAATCGTGTGCACAAAAAAACTATTAAAGGTTCAAAACCATTTTTTCTTAAATATCTTGTTAACTATTATTTTTACGTGAATTTTTTTCACAATTATTCAGCACACAAATGTGCACAACAGTTTCATACATGAAATTTACGTGAAATGTGTAGTTCTCGAAACATGAGTCTGAGAAAGCACGAAAATTTGGGGAAAAAAAATAAAAAATTCCCTGAAAGAAGAAACACTGATAGTAAGAATGATTCTCAGGCCCATGTGGTAGTACAAAGAATAAGTGCATGTCAATGAAAGAAAAATAATTGACTCTGACCTCAAATCTGAGGTTTCAAATTGACTATTTAAATGATTGACTAGTGACAGCAGCTTTGAAATAAATCTACCTGTTCGCTGTCAGAAGGAATTATATGAAAAAACGTTGTCTGTTGAATCTCTTAACTTTGAATTAATGAATTTAATCAGGCAAATTCGAAATTTTTGTTTTTTGCGATCTAGTATGCGTTTCAGTGATAACTGTAGTAAAATGAAGGTAAATTTGACTTTAGAGAACCGTGTTCGTTCGAAATAGCAAAGCCGCTGTCGTAGCAAAAGTAGGGAAAGTGGCAATCCACATCCATGAAATGTTAGATCAATCAACTTTATACCGTTGGCAAAAGATTTTTGACATAGGATAGTGGTATTAAGGGGATTGTATATTATCTTTTTACAACAGAACAATGTGTTTATTTGACATAAGAATCTATCACGCTAGTAGTTCACTTTCTGTTGCCCAAAACTGATGACATTAGTGACAATGGTAAGCTTGCAATATTTGTTAATAGGAATCTGTTATTTGCGAGCTAGTACGATTAGCCTTTCCAAAAAATGATTGAAAATTCATTCTTGTTTCATAAAACTACACTATGTTGATGCTTTGAATTATTAGCTATATGAAACCAGTGATTATAAATAGTGTCCCAAAGGAATATTTTTTTATCACCTCTTTTGTTCGAATTGGGTTTAAACTTTTTTAATTTTTAATTTTTAATTAAATGACAAAGTTCATTCTTTTCAGATATTTTTTTTTTGGAAAAAGAAGTCAATGGAAAATAACATCTGAAGGCAGACCAACTGGACTATGGAAGAGAGATTCACCTCCACTTTATGTGTACTAAGCACTTTGAGACTGAATTAAAGCATTTTTTTGGTGAGCTCTTAAATATTTACATACCACTAAAATACGGTGTCAAACACAATGTCAGCAAAACAAGATAATATTTAAAATTTCTCTGGAAAGATAAGAGAGACACAAACATAAGACCAAGTGAAACTCTGTCATGTTGACTTATAGACTCCGTTATTCATGGATAAAAAAACATACGCTTTGCTTAGCAACAAATCATACTCACGGAAATTCTTTCAACCAGGTTTTTTTTTTACTGATTTTCAAACAAAATCTGTATTAGAATCACACTTACTTTTTTGGGGATAGCTGAACGTGAAAAAGTTTCCATTTTGATGGGAAATTTATTTTTGCATTACTATTTTATGAGATATAGTTTGCGCAGAGGTTTTAATGAAAAAAGAAGCGCTGTGCTTAATGACTGTGCGAAGAAACCGCCATATTCAGCAAATTTAGAAATGCTAAACTTTTAGAATATTCTGAAAACATCCCCAGAGCAAAAATATAATGGTCTTGAACTTGAATTTTGCAAAAGGATCAAAGATCAAACTTCCGTATTTGGAGGCAACGAAGAGGTTGCAGCAAGTATTTCAGCTAATGGATTTTTTTTTGTTCAGAGACTCATTATACATTTGGTCACAGAAGGGGGTCTGAAATTATTTGTGATCACACCTTTCAAAAGTAACCTATTTGACTATTAACTTAGGCAGAAAGTTCTTAGCTGCAATATCAAAAAAACGAAAAAAAATGATGTACTTTTGGAAGTGAAGCCTAATATGGGTTAAAAAAATTAAGTTGAAATAATTTCTAATACTAATTCACATTAGCAGCATATTTTTAAGGAAATATATGTATTTTTTAGGTTATCTGTCTTTAAGATGCGTTTTCATTTTTCATGCGATGCGATAGAAAAAGAAGGGGCTCCAAGTTGGATTCTGGTGGAACATCTAGTTTTCGTAAGAAGCTGAGGTATGAGAATAGCAAGTCTCAAAAAATATTTCTACAATTGTCTCTCACCGTCCTTCAATGTTTATTATTTAATGTAACGCTAACATATTATTTAATGTATCATTAAAAAATTTAAGGTGTTGGTAGGTTAATAATAGTTGCTCAGCAAAATTATGGTTAGAAAGCCTAAAGCCCAGAAAAACGGTAGAAGTTGAATCTAAATGAAGGAAAAAGCTCTTGACATGGCGAGATGGTAGATAGCATCGTAATTAGGAGGAACCAAAATATTATCGTTTCTAAACTTTCACAAGAGGCTGTGCAGCATAATATTAACAGAAAAAAAGGAGATATAGCGGAAGACCTTTTGATACAAGACACATGTTGAAGATTATATATTATCTCTACTGATGTAAGTGGTCGGTCTCATAATGAATTGGCCTTACTATGAAATACTGGAGAAAATGAAATGAAACTACTTTTATTTTTCAATATAATCTCCACTTATACTGACACCCTTCTGATATCTGTCAACTAACATTTCTAAGCCTTTATAAAAATAAGCACAATCTTTGTCTTCAAAATGACTGAAGGCGGCCGCCTCCAACTCTTCATAGCTTGAAAGTTTTCTTACTCTTAAATCCCGCTTTAAATTTGGAAGTACAAAATAATCAGACGGGGCCCTGGACTAAAAGGTGGGTGGTCTAGCTTCACGAACCCAAATCGATGAAGTGCATCCTTCGAAGCACCGACGAAAGCATAGCGCACTCTTTCCTCTCTCTGCACAGCTGAAAAAAATTTCGGGACCCATGACTGACTTTTTCCATCTGAAGATGCTCATGGATTTCACGATGGACAGTTCCTTTAGAGAGCTTAAATGTAGCTGCTATTTCTCTAATCCTCAAACGACGGTCACTCAAAGCCTCTTCCTCGATTAGAGTAATAGTTTCAGGAGTGAGCACTTCCACCGGTCGACTGTCATGGCCGATATCGTCGATGATGTCTCTTCCGAGCCGAAACTCTTTCACTCAATTTTTCACTGTGCTGTAAGAGGATGAACATTCCTTGTACACGCCATATAATCGTTCTTTTATTTCGTCGGGGGATAAGTCTTCTTTAAACAGAAACTTTATGACGCTCCGAAACTCAGGTTTCGACTATTTAAAAACCACTGCTAAACTGAGACTAAGCTCTTCAAGTCGATGAGTATTCGTGCACAAAGTGTATGATAAACAAACTATTCGATGCAAGATAACGAAAATGTAATAGAGAAATCTTAAGATTTTCGACACTGGCTCCTTGCTGTAGAGTCTAGATCTAGAGTCAGTTTTGGTTTTATATTTAATATATACTCGAATTCTCTTTGGAAGCATACTTGGGCTTTTCAAGCGAACTGACTGACACATGATCCCAATGCAATACAAAAGGCATCTATTGCTTAATTAGATGTTGGAAATTGCGTATTTAACCTATGGTCAAAGGTTCATCGCAGCTTCAATCTAACTCAATTACAATTCACCATATTTATTTCACATTTACTTTGCATATCACCCGCACTCAAATAAATTCTCAGTAAGGAAAATCTAAATGATCAAATGTCCTATTTTCTGGATCGCCAGCACATACTTGTATTCTCGCAGAATATTCAATGCAACCCACACTCCCGATATGGACATAGAACAGTAGCAACTGAAAATTCGTCGCTAACAATGTCCAAGTGTCCAAGTTAATATGGTAAATACTGATGCGCTGCTAGCCTCAAGTTAGCATAGGCTCTTGTACTTCGCTGCTTTTGCAGCGGTCGCTGGCACCGCATGTAGGCAGAAGCGAAACAATTGACCAATTACACAATTTCAAAATGCATGTAAACTCATCGCATATGCGAAACATCAGAAATAAACAATAAAGCAAAATTCTTTGCTGTGCTGATTTCGCAAGCAAGTGTGCAACGAAGATGATGGGATAGGATGGAATCATGGTAGTAGACATGTGGTTTTGTGTTGCCGCTGCAAATGATTCGGCTGCACCTCTAATTCAAAGTTGACACCAGCTTCGTCGTCTATTGAAAACATCTCTGAAATTGGCCCAGGTTAATTCAAAATGGATAAATTACTTCGGTCGAGAGACTTTTTGGGAGAATCTTTAAAATCTCGCAAATTCCAAGATTGGCTAATGGTTTTATTTCTCCAGAATCAATCGGATCAAGTGCGTAAAGACAAAATTTTCAAGCTTCTTTTCTAACTGGCATCCCTTATTGAAACTGCCATTCTACTTACCCGACCGATATCCAAATTCCAGAGCATTGTTTGCTGGATAAGCCGAGTGTGTACTAAAACTATTCGATCTACGGAAGGACTGCTCGGATGCACTTCAGTATGGATTCTAGCCGGCCTGTACACTCTGTGCTTCTATATTAAATACATATTTCCAGGCGATGCAATTCTAAGCAGCTGATGTTTCAATGTAAATCGAAGGCTTACTTGGACTGGAAATCATTCAGCGCAGTCTAGGGAGGCATCGAAATGCATCGAATTTTTGCATATATGCATTATAGGCAAGGATGTTTTTGTCGCGAACACGGTGCATGATTGGCGAGGGCATAGCTGTTGACTACAGATGCCATTGCTTTGTAGCAATGATTGCCTTCAAGTTGCCCTCGTCTAGTGGCCGTCGTCGTTCGAATCGTTGTCGATGTTTAGAGTCAAGAAATTTCCTATTCATGATATTCCACTTGAACGAGCATGTGTAACTAGCCAGTGGCCAGCTACCACCAGCGCGGCATTTCCCTGACCGCGGCATGAACATGCGACATGTTGGTCAATTTCTTTTTTACATGTCGTGTAATTCGCGCACCAAACTGGGCATTGCAGGGAAATGGCTTTGACGTACCTAGTTAATCTAAGTTTGACCATGGAACTAGGGACTCTGATTAGAAACAGGTCCCTGGGCTATTTTTTATTTGCTCCACAATTTAAGACCAACCAAGGATAACTAACGAACAAGGCACTTCAAAGAAAATTGCCTAGTCGTACAAACAGTTCGTTGAAAGGCCTCGATACCACAACTCCATCCTTTCTGCTCGCAACATTCCGAGTTGGCAAAGGATCACTTATGCAGCTGATGGGCTCATAATTTGCTCAGGTGCCTGTGTATCAAGTACAACGGCAGTAGCAGCAGCAAAAACAAACAGCGATTCACTTTGTATATTCCGATGTGCAGCAGTGCAGCTAGTGAGCCGCCTCTTTTGAATTTATTGACCGATTTCAGTAGTGAGATTTTAATTCGCACCTTTCAGGTGATTGTTTCACCATGTTAGCTTGTATTCGCTTTTTTGCCGTCGAGTAAACATTGCAGAACGCTGTTCGTCCAGCACTATTCTGACACGTTCCTTTCGTAGCAATCCGGGCTCCACTTGCCCCTGGTTGGTTAGTTGTCGTCATCACTGAGCTATGCATGAAGATTCCGTCGACGGCCAGGTGAAAATGAGAGAAAAAATAGAAATTTACGTGATGCTTATTTCTGTACATCGTTCCATGTCAGGATGTTGATTGACTGCTGTACGAAGTGCACTCGCATAGCCCACAGCTTAGCCATGTTTGTATATTGCCGGGACTTCGATGTTACCAACCACAGTTGTTACATTGGCACTGACTGCAACAATCTGCAAACACGAGTCAATAGTGACTTTTTTGCGTTTTTCATTCGAACTAAAGAATCGCATTCCGTTCTATGGCGAAATGGGAAAAAATCCTGAAAGCAATTGTAGCTATTGCTTTTAAGGAAATTAACTTGCTGCAGAGAAGCTGAAAATTTCTTTCGCTTTGCATTTAGTTGAACGAGTTGGGAAGTTGAAGGATTCGAAATGGATTATAAGCTGACGGTTGGAGAGTGTAAATTGAACCTTATCTGAGCATGTTTTATGCTGTTTTTACAGTTTGGAGGAGTTCTTTTTTTATAAACCTGGCAAGCAATTTTTCCAGACTGGCTGGTAATCTTTGTGCCTTATGAAAACATACTGATTGAATAAATTGAATCAATTTAATTAGCTCGACAGAATGTTAAGTGGAGTTCTCCTTGTGTGGTTTCCTAAAGTGATTTCGATTGGATGCTGGGACAAATAGATTTTGCAGTTGATTATACTTAGATTGAATTATTCAGTCTCTGAGAAAAAAATTAAAGCGGTTTATTTTTCCTCTTATTTAGTAAAATTGCGTAAGATGTAGTCTTATTATTTCTTCTATCTATTGAACACATTTGTCATAATTCGATTTGTTAAACCTCATAAAAGTAAAATTGCGATAGCCATGCCTTGCATGCAGTGGCGGCTCGTGCTTGTTGAGATTGGGTGGGCCCAGTTTTTTATTGTTATCCGAACAAATTTTCGTTGATTGCGTTGTATGCTGGTCAGTTTTTTCAAATAAATAAAATTTAGTGTTTTGGTCGCTATTTATATAACACCTATATGCACACCTTTCAATCGATCCAACCATTCTTTTTGGCCCAGTTAGTTATCTACTACGTTTACGCAGTAGATAGACTTCCGAGAAATATTCAATTTCAATGCTCCTCAGTATAAAATATATGAAACTTGTTTCAAGTGGTTTAATATACATATATACATGCAAAATATTCTACATCAAATTTAACATTTTTCAAACGTATTTAAAAATAAAGATTAAAGCGTGATGCACTATATAATTTACTACATTTGCTTGTAAATTATTTGGTTACGTCTACTCTTTGATGAAGCAAAGAGATCAATTATTTGGTTGTGAAATTTGAAATTGTAACCTTTTCGCAACATTTTAACTAAATCCCTTTCAATTTCCATTGTACTTAAATCGGAAAGCCTTGTCTGACAAATTGAATTCCGTAAAAAGGTTTTTACTCTCTTAAGAGCTGAAAAACTTCGTTCAACTGAAGTGGAAGAAGATGCCAGTGAAGCAACTTGACTTAGCAATTTGTAAATATCCAATACTTCCATTTGTAACTTATTATCAGATATAAAAATTAAAAGGTCCGATAAACTCTGCGTGATTCCAAATTTGTTATGATCAGATTACTACACACAAAGTTCGTTTCATTGCTTAATTTTTTCAAACATTTAGGGGTAGCTGTCGATAAGAGAGTCTAGTAGATTTTTAAGAAAAGCCTTCGCAAATGATTTGAGATTACTACTATTAATGAAACTGATAAAATCTATTTTTTTCATATCCGAAAGGTTTAGTTAGATAAGTCTAAATTTAACGCATGAAGTCTTTTAAAATAAGTTTTCGCATCTGAAATGCTACCGTAATCTATTTTACATCTTTAAACTGGTTGCCCAAAATTACTGAAAACATCGTTAAATTTTTTTTCAAAATAGGTATCGTCTCCTCTATATGATTTTAATGTTAGTAGTAAGTTACTGACTCGCTCTTTACAATAATTAATATCTGCACTTAACTTTACAATAATTAATATTTCAAATAGAACACCTGTTTGTTGACACATAAGGTTGATAGTTTTTAGCAAAAATAAAAACGAGAAGACCGACAAAATATGCCTGAAGCCCACAGACTCTTTAATCGTTTCTCTATGTTGGACAAAGGCTTCATCATTTAAAAATATTTCGAAGACTTCCAGCAACTCATTTGTACTATTTGAAAGAACTTAAATTATTCGAGACTTATAGTTCCATCGTTTATTGCTGCAATCAGGTAGCCACCTACGATTAACTTTATCAACTACACTAGTTCGCTTCGTCGAGTTGGCAGAAAATGCTAATAACCCAGTCAAATTCACGAAAAAGATGCGGCATTCTTTTATTTTGCAAGTCCCCGATATCACAAAAGCACCATCATAGGTTTGTCCCACTAATATGCTGGCAATATCGAAATGCTTAAATGTTTTGTTAGTAAATTATAGAGATCTCCAGGTTTTTTGCCTTGACTTACATAAAAAAAAACCATGAATCTCTCTACTGTAATGCCTTGTTCTGAAACGTATCGAAAAATCACTGATAGTTGAGACAAACACTTGGTGTCAGTGGACTCATCGATTTGCCAGGAATAACAGGGAGCGTTATGAATCTCAGCAAGTATAAAGCTTTTTAATGTAGTACAAATATAAAGTTTTTTTTAATATAGTACATTTACTAATGATGAGATCGTTTTGAATAGTTTTAAAAGTACCACTGAAAACGGAAGACTCATCCAGAAAAAGTTTAAATCGTGTAAGTGTTAAGCGCTTTGCTTATATTAACGTTCTCTGTGCCGTCTTCACTTTACTATTTTCTTTCCTACGCATGCATGATACAAGCAAGCCCCAAGCCAAAAGCAAGTCCCAAGTCCGAAGCAAGCACCGAATCACATAATTTTCTGATGCAGTCATTTTCCATCTCATTGAATGAAAAAAACAGATACTTTCAGAATGCAGCTGAGCTCAGACCTCCACATAATTTTTGAAACCGTAATAAGAAACCCTGATTGTATTTAGACTTTCTAACGCCATCTGCAAAAGCTGTTATTGAAGAATTTGGAAAATCTGTTAGCACAGTTTATGGACTAAATTTATGCTAGCTGATTTATTTCCATTTTATAAAAGAGTTGTCTTTTTTTTATTTTATATGAAAGATGAGAGGTGCATTTTTCTTCTTGGAATTTTTACACTTTGCATTTTACACCCAGGATCTAACCTAACCTTTGTTTCAAATTTATCTTGAGAAGACAAGTAAGCATTTCATGCTTCAAATCCTGAAATTAATTTTCTTTTGGGATATATTTCAAAAACAATCATGCAATAGTTAAATTCCCATACCTATTCGCTAATTTTTCACATCAGAAAAATTTGCATTTTTTGGATACATGCAGGTGTACATAGATTTGTCTTCCGCCACATTATTCTTCTTTTGATTTTCAGTACAATATTAACACACGTCGCATTACATTTTTTTCATAATATTTTTCACAAAAATACTCCCATTAATGAAATCTACTATGATCTAACTAAGCTCATTTATAGTTTATAATTTGACAAAAAATGCTGAAAAAAATACCACAAACAATTTTTCATTCATTCATTCATAAACCGAACTCTCCTGGCGACACACGCACAAGCATAGAACTGAGAGAGACTTGCGCGCGTCATGATCTTGTAGTTCTTTGATTCAAGCAATGCCTCCTAGAAGTACGGGCCGTCAGGCTACGTAATCGTTTTAGCTATGACGTCAATTTAGCCGTGAATTTTGACATTTCCACGAGGCAGTGCCGACAGACACGGAGATTTCACTTGCGGTTTTTAAGCTAAAATATGAATAAAACGTTAGTTTTTTGTGCGTGGACGCGTTGTAGAAATAAAATTTAGTCTTAACTTGCAGTTTGTGTCAATCAATTGTATCGACAGTGAATCGACACAAAACGTCACATAACCTAACACCAGCCGATAAACATTTCGTAGCGAATTTTCCCAATAATACCGCACGCACCGCATTAATTTGTGTTTTAGCTGTTCACTAGCACTGTTCCGCGGACCTCACTTTGTTTTCACTTCACTCACTTCAACACAACCTGTACAATTTACGATTTCCCGCGGACGTCCCATAAGACTACGTGTGTTTTTCGCGACACTTTGACAGTATAGTGTGACGTCATTATTCTGCATTACGGCCCGTACTTCTAGGAGGCATTGATTCAAGCTACGCATGTAAACGCATGATGGGCTGGCCCAATATGCAACATAGATTTTGACGCGATTGCTCACGTCAATTTTTCGTAGATGAAGAACCGGCCCAATATACAAAATCAATTTTGTTGCGATTGAAAGCGTCAATGCTCATAGATCGCAGCTTGGACTGGTAACAACGCATAGTGGGCCAGTGATGCTTGGGCCCACCGAGCCACATTGATGAACAGAAATCGATAAACACACAAACGCGAACTTATACCTTCGCTTATACTTATGTTTGTAGCATAGTGTAGATGATGTAGAAGAATTATGAATGGGCTAGTGATGCGTCTGCCCGTCGTGGCGTGTATGGGACTGAGAAGAGGAATATACATTTATGTGTACAAGATGCAGGTGTATATTGTATCGTATAGTTTATGCTTGTAGCTTATTGTAGTAATTGTTTTATGTGTATGAAAATATGTTGATGCATTGCGCGATGGACATTCAAGTCTATATATGGCACTATGTGATTTTACGTCATTGCATGGTATGAATGAATGATATAAAAATGTGCTGTTGCTGGATTAAAATTATAGAAGGATTTATTATGTTAAACGTATATGAATTAATATGTAAATGATGACTCAAACTTTTATTTAAAATTATTATTTATGTGTTTTAGAGGGTGGGCCCGGCCCACTTTGCCCACTGTGACGAGCCGCCACTGCTTGCATGTTCCAAACTAAACTGTCCCTTCTGGTTGATTTGGATTGGAAAATTTCCAAGAGCTCTCAGCGCTTGCTAGATGCGTTTATATTCAATTTTTTAACTTTCAGAGATTCATATTTATCAATAATTTCATTGCTAAGCTTACCCAAAACACAGAAAAATATGACAATTTAGTTTCATCCCACATATATGACCTTAATTATAATAAGAATGTTGCATACCAGAAGTCGACGAATGACGAATCTTCGTCAGCCAGCTTCACCTTTCGAAAAAGTCCGGTAGGTTTGACACAAAACACTACACGGTTTCATAAACTTTAATATGATCACGACTTTGCCCAAGCATCGTGGCAGCATCCATATTAATGAATATTTTCAAGTAACGGTATTTCTCATATTTCTCAATAATGTGCTAATACTCGACCCAATATTCATAAATCCCCCAACGCAAAAATTAAATGAACCCTTTTTCGATTTTTTATTGCATTTAATTCATATTATAAATTCAGTCAGATTTCAATCAATACCAGACACAGATTTGTAATCATTTCCTCTCCATTATTCCATTATTAATGTTACAATGTAACCAATTTTCGGGTTAAATCCAATTCGATCTCATACAAAGCCCAGCATCACAAATAACTTGCATAAATCGATCGAGTCCTCTGAAAATTTATTGATCATAACCATATAGTGCTTGGAATTATTCATACGATGATGTACATTTCATACGTACTCTCGCGCTTTCTCTCTCTCCGGGCAAGAACATCCCTCCGGGTCATAAATTTCGAGTGCATTATATTCAGTGCGCATCACTGTGAAGTAAATTTAATCCCAGGGAAATTATTTAAACAACTCTTCGGCAGTAAAATGTCCGTATCCTGTTGGAATTGAAGTGAATCACAGTTGAGACGATAGAATGTAAATTTGAGTGTGGATATTGTGGATTTACTTGAGACCCTGGTGGCTTGTGGAATTGATTGCTTGCGGCTTAAGTGTCATAATAAAATACGAAAATTGAATGTTCTTCGAATTTTAAGCGAAATATGAAGGGTTCTTAAGCTTTGATTTTTTTTTAATAATATACATGTCGCACAGTTAGGCAGTTTGACATCATAATTATTTGATATTCGAACATTTTCGGCCGTTGGCGCTGAAGATGTTCTTGTCAGTCGTTATAGCTCCGACATGTTTTCTTTTCTGAGAAGTGATCTTTGAAATGGGACGGAAAAGATTCAAGAAGAGTACGAAGCGCCGAACAATATTTTTTGTCAACATATACAATTTCAATTATAAAAAGTCAATAAGGTTGTAAAACATTGCGCCCAATGTGAGGTTTTCTATGTGATGTATATTTCCTTCTTACTTCGATAGCTTTTAAGACGAAAAATACCAAAAACAAACGACTCTTCTGCTAGCTTACTTTTAGTAACGGTCTCGTTACATTCACCGCACATTTAGTTCGCCAGCATCATTGCTCTCCCATACGGAACCTTCTTTATGTGCCATAATCACATATAGTGACGAAACGGAACTGTAATACATTTCGCATAAGAACACAAGAAAATTACTTAATAAATAGGTGTCGGTGCGAAAATGATTATTTATGAGTGCCGATAAAAACGGGGAAAATGCTGAAATTAATATGCCAGCCCATTGCTACGGTATGAGGAATATATACGAAAAATATCGATTTATATTCATGTGCTTGTTTATGAATGGATTTGTGGTGGATGAAAGGTTAGCGGTTTCTATACCATTTCGACGGAATGAATATTGATTTCGGAAGATTAGGTGTTACAGGTGATTTGTTTTTCGCGTGATAGCACAGTATAGCAGGTGGGATGAATGATTAAATGTGGCTAAGAATGTTTAGGAACTGTTTTTGTTTAACGACATAGCTGTTCACTCGATAAGTGTACTTAAAGGTCAGCTTTTGGGAAAATAAGCAAATATTATTAGATGTGTGTTTATGTAAGCAAATATTACTAGATGAATTTTTATTAGTGACTAGATTTTTTTCATCTTATTTAAAAGACTTTATTAGTGACACATTAAATATTTTTATTTAAATACCAATTTTTCCTTTATTTCGTTGGCATATTTCAATTTCTTGTTGGTTATTGATATTTCAAGGATCATCAGTTCTGTTTTGGACTGATATACACCAAAACAAGATGACAGAATACTCTTGATATATCGATGGCGGTCAAGAAATTGAAATAAATCTAGCTTCAAAAGCAAAATTGTCTTTGATTTGATTCAGCATTTCTTACTGCAAGTCAGAGATATTAAAGCATTCTGCGCTTGAATAATCAAAGAGCCCGGGAAGTAATTCTCAAGCAAAGTCTGTAGAGACTCCTATTTAGACTTGGTAAAGTCGCCATCTGGGCGTTTAGCTGGTTGGTCCTATTCCAGGATCTTGTACAGCTTCGGAGTCCCTCTTGTACTTTTCAGTCCCCTACAGAACTATCTGTATGATTTCATTTTGGAGATTTTCACAAATTCCTCTGAGATTCTATAAGCGATCCAGTTTGCCACATATTTGCTCTTACCAGCTAAATTAAGGAATTTTCTGGTCACGTTCTTGAGCTTCTGTAGTTTCCAAATATATAGTGGAATCGTTTTATTGGATGTGCCGTCGCTGATTGGACAGACCTCTTCATAACTATCTAATATAGCATTGTTCAGAGTACTCCAACAAAATTTGAACCTACTGATAACTACACTTATATCAGGGATAACAAAGGTGAGAGAAATGTCGGTATTCAGAGTTATTGGTCCCGCAAAAATTTTAAAATCAAACAGTCTGCCTCCTCTATTGTTGTATTTGCTGCATCAATTGGCGAGCTGGAGATTAGCATAACACCCTACCAGAAGTTTCAGTCTCTCCAGTTCAGAATACTGATTTTGGCCTTTCACCTCCTTTGTGGGCTGCGGTGAAAAGGAGTCAAAGGAAAAGTAAGCTGAAATAACATTCGCGCGTTTCGGCCTATCATTGTCCTAGTACAGCACGATAACAACTGCCAGACGCCGGCTTGAAAACTGTATGAGTGTTGTGGCACCAAGAAAATTGGAAACTAGAACATAAGCTCTTGGCCTCGTTGATTATTCATCGAAAGTTTTCTCCCTTTTGACTGAGCTGAGTCCGCATATGATACCACTTTGGATTAACGGCTGATGTACAAGGACTCTGTAGTTTTTTTTGCTTAAAAGCAAAGACGAGGTCTTAGCATACTGCAAGTTGGTAAGTACAAAACTTATACCACCCGGCTAACTATCGACCTATTGTAATCGTTTCGGCTCTGTCTCAGGTATTTGAATCACTCGTGAGCTCAAAATAAATAAAATATCTTGAGTTGAACCATCTAATCAACCACCGCCAGTATGGTTTCCGTTCTGGGCACTCCACTGGGGACTTACTTACATTTCTCCCTAAGAGATGGAACCGTTGTCTCCATAACTTTGGTGAAGCAATGGTCGTTTCTCTTGATATTTCGAAGGCCTTTGACACAGTCTGGCACCCAGCCGTATAATCCAAGCCTCGTGCATTTGGTCTTTACTCCGTCCTCGTCAAGTGTATTGAAAGTTTCCTCGAAGATCGTTCCTTTCAAATTGTTCTGGATTGACTCAAATCCTGTGTCCACACCAACAATGTCGGGGTTCTGCAAGGTATTGTTCTTTAATCAACTCTCCTTTTATTTATAAATGACCTCCTTTTCTCCACGTTCAATCCAATTCATAGTTTTGCCGATGACAGCACCCTTGACTTCGCATATTCTTTTGACAGAGTGGCCGACTCTCGCCAAAATGCTTTTTCTGTTAGTAGAGATAGCATGTTCGCATCGTTAAACAGGGACCTATTAAGCATTATCGCTTGAGGCTCAGCGAACCGTGTTGTAATGAATGCGTCCAAAACCTAATGGTGCCGTCTTTCGCTCAAGCCCTAGCCTCCTCCTCCACACTATTTCCGTTGATGGGGTGGGTATTTCTGAATCACCTTCGCCAATCTTATTAGGATTTAACATCTCCATCAAATTAAGCTGGACCGGCTACATTTTTCAAATTGCGAAAAATGCCATGAAATGCCTAGTTTTCCTTCAGAGAGGCAAGGATTAATTTACACCATCAGACATAGTGCACATCTACAAGATTCTCGTGAAACCAAGATTTGAATATAACTCCCATATATGGGCTGAGGCAGGCCGCACTGCTTTAGTGGAACTAGACAAAGTCCAACGTAAAGCTTTCAAGCTTGTTGGCAATGAAACTATTACCTCACGTATTGAATCACTTGAGCATCGACGTAATGTGGGTTGCCTTTCTCTTCTTTATCGCTATTACTATGGTCTTTGCTCTAATGAAATATCAAGTCTGCTCCTTTGTAGAGCACCTCCTGCGCGCTACACCCGAGCCTCCCAACACGTTTGCTCTCATCCTTTCGATCAGTGCTAGTCGTACCGTCAAATTTCACGATTCTTTCTTATCTGGGTCAAGACGACTATGGAACAGTCTACCATCTACTGTTTTTCCCGCCAACTATGAGCCACAATTGTTCAAGTGAATTGTGCACCGCTATCTCCTGCAAACTCAACCCTTTCTCTCTGCCTTTCCTTAAATTTCCTTCCGCCAAGGTTGTACTATAGCATAATAGAGCATCCTTTGAGCCTTCGCACTATCATAGAAAAAAGGCGTGGAATCGTTTAGAACTAACGACTGAGAGTTTTGCAATGTCCAGTTAGCACAACTTTGCCTCTAGCCATCTGTTCAATATATTTCTGCCCTCAACCCACAACATCGGCCTCATCCGCCAACTTAACCTTTCCCTTTCCTTTCCAGGTGGGCATCGTGGTTTTACAACCAAGAGTTTGGAAAAGTTGCTGGCCTTTGATTCTGGCATGATGATAACCTGTAGACTGCAAATACAACCAGAGCTCTCCATTAGAATTATACATGAAATTGGGGCCAACATAACCTGAGTGTTTTCCGTACTGAACAAGCTAAGCACGGGTGGATTTATAAACAAAAGGCTGGCTACAACATGCAGAGAAACAATACTTTGCATTTGTTTTCATGCTGATATCTTGCTGTATACATACCTCTTGACAAGGTCATGTGCGTGAAGTGGGGCTCAAATACATGCTGTGATTTCAGCAAAACATTAACGAGTTTAAGTTGATAAACTAAAGTTTTTCTTACATTTTAAGCCAACACTAAGATAAAGCATAAACGTTCTATCTACATTTTAGTACTTTTGAGATATTCAATGATTTGTGTTTTGATTTGTACTGGAGATATAGGGAGATTGCATTTTTCAATATTGATTTTAACATATGTACTTCCACATAAAATAGGTTTTTTAAATTTTGTAGAATGATGCAATGTAGTTTTAAAATCCGGTATTAGCTCTAAAATGAGAAAAATGCGGATAGAACGTTTATGCTTAGTAGGGCAGAACATGTCCAAACTATTCACCAGTATATCGTGTATCGGTCTAACAAAATTGTGCTTACATACGGTAAGTTAATTCCTATTATTTACTGCCTAATCATTGCGAAAACGACAGTCCTGCTGTTTCACAAAGGTGTCATTATTCGCATTCGAAACATTTAACGAGATTCGATTATTACTATCGAGACGAACTTTAAAACGATAAACCGTTCTACGCCAAAATGGTATCACCACAGTGTAACACGCTCCAGATCAACTCGATCGCCATCAAATTGTTGTGAATATACAATAAACTTTTTGAACAGTCTAGTTCTTTTCTCAAGTCGTAAATAATGTGCCAGCTATAAAAAACAATGCATTTTATTGCTTGGTTTGATATATATAGAGAGAGAGACCAGTAGCACTGGCACATAGGTAGGTCTAGCCGAGTGTTGTATTGTTGAAAGGTAAGATTTTATGATTTTACGACGCATTCAAGAGAGTCGTTTTTGTACGCATGCAATCGTTAAGTCCCTGCGGTGTGTTTAGTGAGTATCACCACCAGCATGGTGGTTTCATGTTTTATGTTTCCCCGGAATAGGCCGAATATGAAAAGGAAATTAATAAAAGGAACTTCATTTGTTAGACAACAAATTCAACAGAGGTCATCATCAACTGATCATTGGACCATTGAAGTCGCAGACTGGGGTATTTCAGCCAGGCGAGACTTGATGGTACGATTTCGAGATAGTCGAGTAGAATTGTTTGTGTCTGTGGCTTTTTCCTTTAATTATACTGCGCGAAGTAATAAAACTGGACGATTATATTAGAATGGAAAGTTAATATGTGTTAATTGCTGTTTTATAGGCGTTCACAGCCAGCTGAGTAGAGAAAGTGATTGCGGTCAGTATCAACGTGCACAACGAATAGACTACGGTTCGTTCGTCGGTTGAATTTACGCAGGTCGTGGGTGATTTTCTACCTTTACTTCAACTTCAAGTTTTGATTGCTTTTACGCCCAAAAAGTTACATTCTAAGTATGATTTCCAATTGGTTCATTGCACGAAATAGAAAATTATGCCACACAGCAGACATTTTAATTAAAAACCCACTTCGTAACCACTTCTTTCTCCAGTGAAAATATAATCGCATTTGCCTTGCCTCGAAAAATAAATTAACGTAGCTCTTTCTCCAAAGGTTAATTCGATGCAAGTTTCGACAAGCTTATGCGTCGACCCGGTCACTTGACATGCCGCCACGACGACACATTGTCCTAATTCACTTTTATTGTTAGTTCTCTTGTGCCAGGTCACGATCTTACAAGACCAGTGTGCTTCACGTCACCTCGTCCGCATTAGCCAGCCTCCGCTCGCCTCCATAGTTATATTCGCTACAACAATTTTTTCCTTTGCTTTAATTGAATTTGCTTACATGCCGCGAGATTGTTTTTCTCAGCTTCGAATCCATGTTCACTAACGCTTTATTATTTCTAATCTTTGATTTCAACTTGACTCTTTTTTTTCGTCTGGTCTCATCGCACGTTGGTTTTCTCGCTTCGATGGTTCGAATTCAATCTGAATCTTAATAATTCAATAGCGCGATAATAAAATTATGTTTCTAAGCAATGACTAAGCTAATATCTTTTCAACGAAGGCCTTTCACTTTTTTTTGTTCTGTTCGCCGAGCATCCGAACATTGCGCCGGCCACGTCGTCATCGTCATTATTATCTATTGGCACGTTCATCGACTGAATGAAATGAATAAAAAATGCTTGCTATGTGCAAATAATGGATCACCTCAGAGCCCTGCATCGAAACCTTTCTAAACTATTGTGTATTGAAGCTTCAGGTCGTTTTTTATTTTGCTTTCGTTCATTTCGCGGGAGAAATAATATTTTGATATTTTTGATTCTGAAATTAAATTTTGATAGCCTTCTTACATATGGTTCCGGTGCGCATTGAATGTCCATAATGAGAAGTCTATTGAATGGATGAAAGTGTGTAATCAACATCTTTTTAGTTAAAGATGGCAATCGAGAGTTGATGTATCTAATATGGTGTAGTGTTGCCGTTGTTAGGTGAGTTATGCGCAAAATGAAATAGATACTTGTCAGTCCAGGACAAAATATATATGATATAAATGAATATTCACTATCAAAGTATGTTCGGCTTTTTTTTTAGACTTAAGACAAATTCTAATTGACTAATTGTGAAACATCCTTAGGAAAAGTCAAATCCATATTCTTCTTAAAATTCAGAAAAATACCACGACTTATCATTTGAAAACATGCATCAAAAGTTTAGTTTTCGTCGGTAAGTGGAAACAAGGTCAATGGAAGCAAGGACTATCTGATCCATCTTTTGAGCTTCAACTGTCTAGATAAGGCCTTATTATAATCAATAATGACAAAATTAGACAACAGAGAGAGATGCCTGGGCAGCAAATGACAAATATCGCAAAGCCGATACTGAAGCGTTCAATTGACATTTTATAGATTGCTAGGAGTAAATTTTCTGAATAGATTGTCAATGGCTAAACTAAGTTTATTTATTTTAGAATGGTCATGGACAGCAAACAGTTTTTATTGACTTTAAACAGCTTTTTTCTCATTTATTTAGCTAGCGCCCAACGTGGGCAACCACAATCATCATGATATAATAAGGCACACAAGTTTTAAATTAATTTAGAGGGTTTAAGCTTTATTGCTTGGAATATATGACTTTAATAGCACTCGAATGCTAGTCACATTAATCATATTTCATATTTTGATTTTGGGATAAAGATTTTTAATACATTACACCAACAACATTACAATTTGCATGGCAAAGGGGGAGAAATTTCGCAAATTTTGACCAGAAGTTTTAACTTTCAATGATGAATTGTGCAAGGACTACAATATAAAAACATTGGCAATAATAACTCCAAAAAAATGCATGTTAACCAAGTCACTTTCCTACTTGTGATTAATATATTAATTGAATAGGGTCGGTCTGAAAATGATGCCTTGGGATATCACGAATATAGTATTCTGTGACTTCAATCCAAGCCTTTTCCAGCGCCAAGACCTATCAAATATAAGTTCATTGAGTATATTTCAAAATGTTTTAAAAACCCTGACAACCTTAATAAGAGGTTAAAAAGGTATAGTTCAAAAGTTCAATTATCGATTTTACTTTAGAGATTGGATTATGGTTAACACTACTAAAAATAGCCCAAAAATCTAGATACAATAGAAATTCATAAGGCAGAGTCATACTTTAATTTTCTTTGTGCATATTATGCTTATTGTGGATTTTAATCTTTTTAACAAAGGTTCTGATTATTTCTCACTTTACTGGATCCAATATGTAAAGTTAATATTGCGAGCATTGGTATTTTAAGTGTTTTGTATTCCTGGCCAAAATAAAACAGTTTGCCGAATTTCGGCAACATACATTTAATTAGGTACTTACTAAAGTTACAATATTGTCAACAAAAGATTAAAATTTAAACCTAGTTTAATATTTAGCGAATTTAGTTACATACTTATTAAAGCCGAACCCATTGAAAAAATCAAAACAATTTTCAAAACCAGCCTGGTAACTCTCCCCATGCCAGGACACATTGATATTGTGGGTGAAAAAAACAACAACAACATGATCAAAGAGCAGTTTACCAACGAACCTGAATGCAAAAGAAATTAAAAACGGCTAAGACATCATCTACCTGATGATATGCCATAGAATTACCTGTCTAATCTACACGCGGATGAATAGGCTTTCGAAGATCGATTGTGCTGTATAACACATTTTTGTGTGTATTGTGTTGTGTTGTTCAACAATCGGGATATCTCTTTTGGCAAATGATTAACTGTTTTCAATAAATTACAGCTTAACAATGTTCAGGTTTTAAGAGCCATGTTGGAAGCGTTTTTCGAGTGCCTCTGCTTCGTCATTAGGCCCTGTGTTCGTTTGCTGACCAGCAAGCACACTCAACCACTTCATACGAAGAAGGCATTTCGCTTCGATTACCTTCTTCATTTTTCACTGATCGCTAAAGAACTATTTTTTTCGATTTCGTTATGCTGCACGTAACGTCGGCGGAATCGATTCGGTGGAAAGACTTAATTTTGAGCTAGACTGGTTTCGCGGCTACCACATAATAAAGGTATCACAATCTCATCATTTTGTGATCGTCTTGATTGTTACCGCGAAGATACAGTCAATTCTGTGGAAGCGTTGCGAATCTGCAGATATAATCGCCATTGATTTGTTTGAAGATTCGCTAAACGGGAGCAGTTAAGCTCTCGCAATCTGAAATCGGTTAGCAAACATTGGACGCCTGTATTTACCTAAGTCCATTATTTTTTATGAATTAGTTACCTGCTGATCTTCTGCTAATTACGCTCATGGTCACATGGGAAACTGTTGCACCTTCCACACAGTCATGTACATAAAATTATCCATTAACAACATGAGTCAAACTCTTGCAATGTCATAGTGTGCCAATTAAAATTCAGCTTTAACGCGAACACCAATTGGAATTGAAAAACGGTTAAAACCAGTGAATATGAACACTTGGAGGACACGATGTAATTAGGTAGTTGCAGAAATGTTACTCGGCAGGTGGACATGCTACCTTACTCGATTGAGAAACGCTTGCATGTATCAGTTTCGAGTTGAAAATTTGCAACTAACTCGCTATGCGTCCAAAGCTGCTTTGCATTTTCAAATCGAGATGCCGCCTGCTGTGCGAAATTTTACAAGAACCTCGTACCTCGAGTAGACAGACATGATCGATACGAAAATTAGTTCAACGTTACCCGCCTGAACCGCTACGACCACACACTCTGCATCTCATTTGAATTGAAAAATTGACCAAGTCATAATTCTAAATCGTAGCGAAAATGGTGTCTACTAAATGACATCTTAATAGATATATCTCGTTGTTGGTGTATCTTTCTTGATATCGATTCTTAGGATGCATGGTTAAATATACCGTACATGAATGGTTTGGACGCAATAAATTTGCATCTTCAATTGTGTTCCGTTCGATGAATTATTCATTCGTGTGACAAAGGCAAGAGCACATTAAATGAATCAATTGATTTGAATGCATGAATCCGAATTAATCAAAATAGGCAGAATAATTAGTACATTTGGATACGTTATTGCGTTAGCCGTGCATTTGTAGAAGAGTAGGAAAAATGAATTATTTCTCACGTATTTTTTGCTGTATTAATTTCGTAGCGTACGGGTTGCAAAGGTTGACAAAGTTAAAAGATCACCGATGAGAAGAGAACACTGCATGATTTGGAATTTCTTGGATTTCGCTTCAATTTACATATACATATACAAATTGTTGGAATTGTTTGTAAACAAAATCCGGCTAGCATAACATTTTATAGGGTTTGAGGTGTCTAAGAACTTTCTGCCGAAAAAAGATTGTAAATTTTGCGTACGAATCGTCCGGTGCGGCAGCTCGCTATCATTTCCAACATGAGAGAGTTAAAACCATCATATACCGGGACATTGATAATGCATATTGATCGAAAATTAAAAAGTCTCTGAAAGAAACGAAAAGTTTCTCTCACACCGGAATTCAGCAGGAATTGAATGCACTGGGGCACATGCTTGGATCCAATTTTTTTGGGTATGCTTCTGTTAGAGACATTTGATTTCCTCAAACCAGACTAAACGAGAGCTCTTGAATCCATAACACATGTCCATAGTCACATACTTGCCTTGTTTCCTTTGAGTCACATTCGAAAAAAGGAAACATATTTTCGTATTGTTAATTTTTTGATTCGATTGAACTATAAAAATACTATCTTATGAGTAGCAGCATGAGATGAATTGCTTTTTACAAAGTTTTCTGAATTCAGATATGTTGAGGTTCTAACTTCTTGTCACTCATAAAATTGTGTATTATGATGATACCTCTGAAAAGTGTTTCGGTGCCAACGTCCTAATTTCTAGTGTAATAATCCTGCTTTTTGATCAATTGATTGAAATCCTGCTCTTTGAATTTGATCCTTGCAATCCCGTACTTATTTTTGATTGTATTTCTTCCTTTATTATGTTTCTAGATTACTCCACTTTTTATTTTCTTTCGCACTGTTTTTACATCACTTTTGTTGGTCACATATGTATTTATGGTCAACAATATTAGCTTCTAGAGGATGCTATAAAATTCGCCAAATATATTTCCGTATAAAAATCTTGTGCTTTGTGAAATCATATCGAAATCGCTTCAGTTAACTTCCTTTCCATCCAATCCGATTCGCTTATAAGTTTTTCTTTTGGTAAATAACATCGATCTACTTCAGTTTAATAGTTTGTAATATCATCTTGGTAGATGTCCTGGTCAATTTTTACTACTGTTCTCAGCCAGAAAAAAATCTTCGAAATCCTGGACACAATATCTTTAAAGCAGGCTATCCAAAAATTTTAATTCATCATAAATTCGAGTAATCAACCTAACAAGCATGTCCAGTACGCCAAAGATTCTAGATATTACTATGCGCTCTTTTTCAAACTCTAGAGAATATTTTTTGCATTAACTTTCAATAAACAGAATTCAGAAAAAGGATTTTGCGATCTGTAGGATTTATATTACAGATTTAATGAGGACTGCTTATATAGGATTGCTGCAATGGCTAAACATTACATTTCTGGAGGCAACAAGAAAATACTCTAGCCTACATATTTTAAATATTGTTGATACCAAACTCTTACAAGGAGTAATTATATTTTACATTTCGTAGAGTAATTGACTTACAAAAAAATGAAAATAAAGATATGCCCGACATGATCAATTCATTTCTTCTTAGTGGATTTGCAAAATAAATATATGGGAAAATTTAAGCTATAAATGTAATTTGATGCAATACTCAACATTCTTACAATTCATACATTGAAAATGTCACGCTCTCTTGTTCGCAATAGCTGAATATCTTGAAGTCAACTTTTTCTCGCAGCAATTTTTTTCAATCTAGCTGTGACCTTCATCATATTTTCGAGTCAAATTCATAGTTTTTTTTCGAGGCAAATTCATTATTTTTGCACGTCAAGATTATAGTTTTTGTATTTGATGCGCAAAATATGACCTTATCTTAAGAATGTATGAATTTAATTCGAAAAAATTACGAATGAAATTGACTTTAAAATTATGAATTTGACTCGAAAAAATTATGGATTTGATTGGAAATAAAATTATGAGTTTGATTCAAAAAATTGTTGCGACTGGTTTAGCTCTGTCGGGCCGTCGTCAGTGCAGCATAATTTAAATTAAGGCATCCTTCTAATATTTGGCCAGCGTGACTTTTCCTTGCTGACTAGCTCAGTTGGTCGTGGGTGATTCGGCGAATGTACTCCTTCGTGCAACGGCACACTTAAACATAATAATACTCAACTTGACACATACACAGGAGAAAGGAATTTAGAAATCCATGCAGGAATCATTATTTAAAAAAGAGGTCAATTACTGCTATAATTTTATATAATAAAATTTATTGGAAACTCAAATATCATACATCAACTACAAAAGAATATCTCCAAAAATCAAGACTAACTCTAAGCAGTGGTGTGGGCATTAAATCTCCTAAACCCGGCCGGGATTAATTTACACCAATCATAAAATTTACAAGTTTTTAACAACTATTAGTGAATCAAGAAAGAAAATTAAAAAAAAAATATATATACAGGATAGCTCAATTGAAGAAAAAAAATGCCAGATTCAAATAGGGTAGTAAGTATAAACTGACAAAATTACAAGACCCGCAAAACGGTTATCATCAAAGAATGAAATAATATTGTGTAGTTAAATGTATGCAATACGTGAATCTTTTTTTTTAGAAATTTCTGTGGATTATGCATTTTCCTTTTGCATTTTTTGTGTCTGACTTGTATTTTAATTAGTAATTTTTCACCGTGATCATGAATTCAAGTATGAGAGTACTCCAGTAGACTCAGTTGGTTCCAATTAAATTATTTAAAAATGTAATGTTGGTCTTGTACTTATCGGGTTTTCCTTTGCATATTCAGCCGGTTGTCAATTCAAAACTGCAGCAGAGTCCTTTTTTCCATTTTTCTTGACTCACGAGCGGGTTCTAGACCACTTCAAAATCGGTACTTCTTTTTTTAACATCCAAATTTACTTAAATTTTGGATATCATTTATGTTCAAATCGAAACTTCCTCGAGTTCACTTCAAGGCTAACTCTATTCACGAATCGAATTTTTTTAAAAACTTTTTCACTCCTTCTCAGCCGACAGTCGAATGAAGAATCCCTCCCAAGTTCCAAAATTTTCCAAGTATCGAGATTTTCTGGTACTTTTCCGTATGAACTATTTTTCATACCTTTAGGGCATCACCAAATCCATTGGTACAGTCATGGGACTCCATGATCTCAAATATCACCTAATGGGACATTTCTTTAGAGCTGTCGCAAAATATTTGGATCTGGGACATCAGTGATGACAGTTAGACTGTCAGAATGTGTATATTATGATATCGCGAATAGCAAAACCCGATGAAGTTTTAGCTATGAAAAGTGAGAAGGCTGAAATAGCTCGTGAATTTATGAAAGATACAAATGCTATTAATATGCAAGAATATGTCTGAGCCTTTGGTGTCCTTAACGCATTTGGATTATGCCGACAAGGAGCGTATTATGACAGAGAAACTAAGGAATCAAGTGACTGCCTATTGGATCGCAGATTTGAAAGATGACATCAACGATTTGCTTGGTCTGTGCGAGCAGAAAAAAGGATTGCCGAAGAATGACCAGATGCAACTAAGGTAATGATCCCAGCAAAATTTATAAATTTGATTGGTAAACGCATGAATTTGTGCCCCAAATAAACGAATTCGATTTGAAAAAAAAATTGTATTAGACTGAAAAATATTTTGAATATGTACACTGAGAAAAATACTTCTATTTTTTGCAGAAAAATGAACACATTATCAAAGAAAATTGGTAATGATTCTGCGCCAAAGAAATATTTACTCAATCCAAAGAAAGAAATTTCTTCATTTCAAAGAACAAATATTGTACTTGCCCTGAGTAAAACTTGGCATAGTTTCAAAGAAATATTTACTCAATCGAAAGAAAGGAATTTATTCATTTCAAAGCACTGATATTGCACTTGCCCTGAGTAAAATTTGATATAGTTTCAAGAACATCTGGCATCTGGCATAAATCGGTTCACGTACGATCACCGAAGTTAAGCAGTGCTAGGCGCGGTTACTACTTAGATGGAGGACCGCTTTGAAAGCATCGCATGTTGTTGGCACAAAACACTCAGAAAATTTTTTTTTTCCCATTTTTTCCTTTTTTTAAAGTGCCACATTTTTTTCTTATTTTCTGAAGCGCTAGTATTATTTATGCCTAGTCGCCAATTTAAGCTTTGCAATGTAGTTCGGACAACTGAAGACGAACAAAGTCAACCATGAACCCGGCGGAATTCGAACCCACGAGCGGTAGATCGCTGCTTTGGATTGACACGTTAGCGAGCTAAGCTATCGACCCTTTATTTGTGTAGAGGAAATGTTGATACAAGTCATAAAAACTATCAATTTTTTCGTCGAATATTGAAGCATGGTTGTTGTTGAAACATAGAAAAAATATTCGCGATATAGATATAATTTACTAAATTCATAGACATAATTTACAAGATTTGAGGAAAATTACTTACTTGAAATAAGGTAAAGCAAAAATTGTATTCCGTTGAATGTAAGAAGTTTTTCAATGATATTTATACAAATTACTGATATCAAATAAAAGTTTACTTGATTTGTGGAAGATTTCACATCTCGTAAACAAGTAAATATTTTCTTTGATTTTCGGAAACATATTTTTCTGAGTGTACCAAAAATCTATAAATTTTACTCGAAAATGGTATATCCCTAATTATTCATTGTTAATTTTCGTAAATGTTTACTTTCATTCTCATCTCCCTAAACAGCTTGCTAAATCTATGGCAAATAATTTTTGTGCTGCCTCTTATACATTCTCAGGAAAGAAGCCTTGAATAAAAGCATGATTAAATTCTAATAATTTAACTACCTGTTTTTTTAAAAAAAACCATTCAGGAATTATTTTCAAGGTTTCATGCCTGGTCTGGTCCCTCTCTGTTCTAAATGCGATCGATTCTCTTCTACTTGTTTTTCTCTCTTTTTCTATTTTTGATTTTATTTGGATATAGTCTTACACTGTTCTTAAGAATATGGTAAAAAAAGGACTGCTTTTTACCTGATTTGAATCTCACTACACAGAATGGTGGGTATCAAGTGCAGATAGCTCCAAGCACAATCACCAGTTTAACTTTGTATGATTTTTATAAAGATTTACGAATCTTTTGCAACAATTTCACTTTAATAAATCTTTTATACAGCTTTTGTTAGATCCGTCAATCGCAGAATACACATACACTGCACATGTGATCGAAATTATATTTAGTCTCTCGCCCCTAATATCATTCGATCGCTGACGACGATTGTCTTCGAGCCCCCTGCTGCGACACTTGCTGCTGAGAAACTTTTATGATTTCGTTGGCGTCTTGAGACTTCCACCATTCAATGCTTATATCATAATCAATGAAAGCCCATAATGATCTACAACCTAGTCCCCTGCATCTTCCAATATTACCTCATGCCTGCATAGATCTTTAGAAAAAATCGACACGCAATTTGTATTATTTTGTTTGAAAAATGAACAAAAATCTACAAAATATATAATAGAATTTACATTGATTTGCATGAAAAGCACGTCTACATAGCCCACGGGCCACCTAAGAAAAACATTGAAATGACAAATTTCATTTAGTTTTTTGTCGGGGATTCTTCTAAATTTAACAATAATGTCTCAATCGCAGCATTGTACACAACGAAAAAAAGTTCAAACGATAAACTTTTCAAATACTTTCTTTCTTTCATACATCTCATTTCAATTCACAAAAAACTACACGCAAGCTACAGGCGATAAATTCCTTGGTAGCTTACGCTAAAATAAACATGCAAGAAAGTTTGCGCTGAAATGATATATGATACAAAAAAAACTCAAATTAACTTATGGTATTTTATATACTAAGATACACAACAATTTCTCATTCAAACAATTACGCATTTTCAAAGCATTGACCCGGTATATAAATTCATCACTTCCAGGCTCTAATGAACGCTAACTTAATTTCTCAATTTCTCTGGACTTTTTCATACCCGATTTCAGTTCAAGTAAAAGTAAATCTTCAATATTTATTTCCAAGTCAATTACAAAGAACTTTCCCGTGATAACTGCTTCGAATAAATCTTTTCACTTGCCACTGCAGCTATTGCCGTTTACCGTGCTTGTTATCTCGTTGTCCAAATCATTTTAACTGACTATTTTCACAAAATATTGGTCAATCAAAGCTTCCAATTCAATTCTTCTTACACGTTTATCCAATTTAGAGATCATTAAATCATTTTGAAGTAGCTGGCCAGTTTTTGCCAAATATTTGCAGAAAAGAAAGAAAATCAACAGAAAAGTGTTTTTGTGTGATTTTAATGAAATTCAAATGGACGAGATGAATGCGTAGGCACATGGGATGCTATTTAGCTCTTTTTTTCAGCTCTTGTTCTAACTTGGATAGGTACATTCATAACATACAATTTTCGGAAGATTCATGCTGTTGACAATGTAATCAGATTAAAAAATCATTATAAGCGCCATCCAACTTCAGGCACTTGTTTCGTCCGTATATAAATTTGCTGTCAATATCATGATGAAAATATGCAAACAAAGTCCAAAACTACCATAATCAAGTGGTCTTCTGAGTTACTATATTTGAATTAAAATAACGAAATGAGCTGTACATGCATATCTTTGTAAATAACAGCAAAAATAAGAGAGGGCAAGAAAGCAAAATTCCGAAGGGTGTAAACGATATACATTAAAGTTTAACATGTTATCGCTTTTAAGTCTCCAGAGTGTATTTCATATGGCTTTATGTGGACAATATTTTCGGGCAAAGAAAATTGTTTCTTACACAAATATGAAGCATAATCATCGTAGGTTTATATTTTCTTGGATTTTCGATGTTGTTTGGGGAATTGGCACAATATACTTATGAATGGAATTACGTTGAAATGTTTACTGCCAAGATTTCGGCATTACATGTTTTTAGAACATTATGAACCAATATGGAATATTGGTTTTGGATAAATATGAGTGTTTTGGGACTCAAAATGACGCTGCGGTTCCGAGATTGGAATCATTGGAGGAAAGATTAACGAATAAAACTTTAAGTGGCTGCATTGGGAAAAGCACAGCGCCAAAAATCAAAATATCAATACTTCTGGCGCTATGTACATAGTTGATTTAAGGTCTGTGATACTGTTTCCGTTTTAGATAATATCGACATCTTCACAATTGCAGTTGAACATTCTTATTCGCATCGTTTAACATTTTTTTTCTTAGTTTTTTTGATTAGCACAAATAAGTTCTGCTCGAATTCGGATTCACAACTTTGACCCTATATATTAAGAGCTGACTCTCCACCTACTAAGCTTTACGAGTTTATTGGAAATGGTTTGTTATTTCGCCTATTTTAATCCTATTTCCTAAGATTATACTAATAGTAGATCGAGCTATGTTACATAGGAGTTGGGACTATGTGCCATGAAAGTCGAGACTATGTGCATAGCAAAAAAGGCCATCCGGTCACATAGCGTATGCGTCCGTAAACCCTGCGCTATGTTGCATAAAACTACGCGCTATGTGAATTTTCTTTTAGTGTAGACTTCGAAATTTATGAATATGATATACGGCGAAGCTTTAAAAGGTAGCTTTTGATGACTGGTTATAAAAATGTTCGCGTTTATGTTATTTAAGTAACAAAAATCACTTTCTGCACAGCCCATAAACTCAATTATGCATATCTCATATAAGCTTTACATTCTATTGACATTGCACTTTTTAAAATTTTATTGTGCCCCTAAGCACGTGAATTTTTTGATGACAAGGTAATCGATGTCAACATCAAATCAACAGTCTATGAGCTCCAGTACTTGTTTTTTTTTCAAAGAATTTCCGTGAAAAAATACTATGAACTAAGTAATTTGCTTCCTGTTTCGGTAGAAATACGGAGTCACAAGGCCGAAAAAAATAAATTTTTCAATAATTTTTCTAGGTAAGACATTATGCTGTCAAATTGAATTACGACAAAAAAAAATTATCATCCCTAGCCCGGGGAGCGCACAGTTGGGTTTATGAGTTCCGCAACTTTTTGAAATGTGTGTATTTTCTAAGATAATTATGTGACGCTGCCTTTCCGCTCAGTAGCTGTAGCAAACGACCTCTTCTTTTCGTTTCTCACTATCTTTTAGCCCTGCCACGCATGCATCAGTGAATAAATGTGAATAAAAACGACGAAGGGTAAATTAGACCCAACTATACACATAATTTCGGTTTTTTTCGGCCGTATTTTCAAAACAAGTTTAACTCATTTAGCGTTATTTTTAGTTTCAAAATGGACCAAGAAGAACTCCAACGGAAGCGGATTTACAAAAATCGGACTTCGAAAGTGAGATAAATTTGTTGGTGAGTGAAGACGAAGAAGATCACCTGAGTTTTCGCAGTAAAGAAAGCGGCAAGGATCAAAATGCATCCGACGACGATAGCGATGTTATACCTTTAGTTGAACTACGGCGTCAAATGCATGCTTCTTCTTTGCGGCAAAATATTCGAACTCGTTCGGAAAATATTATTACGCAAATACCAGGCGTACACAAAGAAACACAGAGTGTTTAGAAGAAATTAGAAAGTGAGTGTTGGAGCATTTTTATTAGTGAAATAATAATAGAGAAAATTTGATTGTTTATAAGTGCTCGAATTAAAACCAAATTGGCGGCTTCGCAGGACCCTCTAAAATACAGTTATGAAAAAGAGTGCTGGTGTGCATCGATCTGGAAGACAGAATTTAAAAGATCTTTGGGCTTCAGATGGTATAGGCATTGATATTTTTCGGTTGACAATGTCGCAGCGACGTTATTCAAAATAATTTTTGTTTTGATGACCTCACTACACGCCATGAAAGACAATCTTTGGACAATTTAGCATCTATTCGGGAGATTTTCGAAAAGGGTGTAAATTTAGCCAGTAGACTCCATCTTAGCGAGCCGAATATGGACTGAAGATATTTGCGCTAGCAGATTCAAGGTTATTTCATATTTTGAACCTCGAAATTTACGCAGGAAAGCAAGTTGAAGGTCCATATTATGTAAGTAATAAGCTATTTCATGTGGTAGATCGCCTTGCGAGGCCCATTTTCAAAACAAACCAAAAAATCACATATGATAATTGGTTTACCAGCTTTGAATTAGTAAATCACTTACTCCAGGAATACAGATTAACAGCTGTGGGTACTATCTGAAGAAGGAATAAAAGCGGATGCCACCATAATTTTTTAAAACACGAGGAAAAGACGTATATTCGTCGATATGTGGGTTTCAGAAAGATCTTACGATAGTATCTCATCATCCAAAGAAAAACAAAGTGGTTTTGCTTATGTCGAGCCACCTGCAAAGGTGCCTAATGTTAAGAAAAGGTGTCAAGTCTGTCCTGCTAAAACAGATAGAAAAACTAGTCATACCTATCGAAACTGCAACAAATATATATGTAATGAGAACGCAATATTGTAATGTAGCGATTGTGCAGATAGACAGACTGAAAGTGAGGACTTGTAAGCTCAAAAACATTTGTTATTGTTATTAATTACAAAGCTTACGTTTAGAGGTGTTATACTAAGCTAGATTTTGATGAGAAGATTTTGTTTTTGTTAAAATTACGTTACCATGAAAAACAGTGTCCATTTTGTTAAGATTTCATATACTTTAGGTTCTTTCAATAAAATTAAAAATTTAATAATAAATTTGTATCTATTTAATAAAAAAAACCTTTAAATTATAAGCCATTTAACGAAATTATAGGTATAACTTCTTAACATTTATTTTTTTATTTCAATTGCAATCATTTTTAATACGGGTCTTATAGACCCATCCCCACACTTGGTGTTACTATTTTTCACTGTGTTCACGCCGGGTTAATAAATAACTCGCATGGAGCCAAAACTAAACTCTGAAAGAGCAGTGACCAAAAATAGAAAATTTTAAATGTATGACAAGACGAAACATCAGGAAACGATCAAGGATGAGTGATTTGATTTCCAGGGAGAATAGCGTTTTCAATAGCTTTGAAATCAGACAGCTGGCAGAAATTTTTAATTTGTATAGCCGCACAAGAATAAACAGCTTAAGTTTTTTTTTATTATGAAATGGTTGAACGGCCCAAGAACCGATCCTTAAGGCTCACTAGAAATAGTAGAAAATGTGCAGACTAGATAGTTTCTTGGTCTCGTAGCTTCTACTACAATAATTCTAATATTTTTGGTTGGCTTGAATCCAATGACCTTTGCTTAGTAATGACTTTGTTTATTGCTTTCCAATTTCCAGTTAATCAAACGGTTTTTGATTGAGCGTGATAGCTAATCCTTTTTCATAATAAAAATCAATCGTTTTATATTTACGATCGATTATTATTTCAATCCCTCCGGCTTCAGCTGACACCATGAAAAATTCGACACGAGCACCTCATAATTCATTCTCGGTCTCTCTGAATTCATTCGACAAGCTAAATTGTTTGTGAATTTTATGAAAAACAAAGTCTGCTTGTGTGTAAGCAATAGGCTCTATTAGAGGAAACTAAGAAGTCGATGACTTTAACAAACAAGTTAGTAAATTAAATTTTCCATAATGGAAAGTTGCGTCGACTTTGAAGTTGTACCCAAGTACACCGAAAACATTTCGACCAGCATGAGGTGTCTATTTAGTGCTTTTATTACTTCTCAAATGTCTACTGATTTCCATCTTTCGACCGCAATCCCACGACTTTGTTATACTTTCTCAATAAATATATGTATTTTATTTATTTTCTTCCTTAGTTTTAAGCCTGGCATTCAGAAAGGTTTTTACGATCAAATAAAAATTCAAGCTAATGAACGTTTAAATAACCATAATCAACGTCAGCATCTGTCATTCGAAAGCCTACAATAGTCGCAAATAAAATTTGCTTCCAAGACATCTCTGCAGATGACGAGTAACTGCATAATGATGGTAGCTTAAACGTTTTATCTTAGATCCTACACCTACACAGCTCATTCTAACGGTTCGTAGTGGTTGAGATATTTTCAAAATACACTCAAGTGCTGATTTAGGTAATTTAGAACAACAACAAAAAAGTACGATAAAGTTTTTTTATGTCCACAAAATAGTTAATTTAATTTAATGGCGCTTTATCAGAATTTTCTGATGGTACAAATGAGATACTTTAGTTTCTTATTTCCTTAAAACTTGTTTATGATGATATCAAGTTCAAGGTTTTCAGTAATATGAGTCAGTAGATTTTATTCCACTTACAATTTAGAGCTTCGAAGCTAGAAATATTTAATTGAGTTTTGAGGTTTGAGTCGCTTAATTAGGTTTCTAGCAAATCAGTGACTAATTTTGCCTTGAAGGAAACAATTGTAAATCCATAATATGCAGCATTTCTCACATCCAGAATATATGAATGCAGTTAGAATTGTACCAATCACTTTTAATTGGCTAGTGTCAAAGAGAACAACTCTCTACTCAGAACAATGGAAAGTTACTTCTCGTTGTATTCCGAAAGTGAAAGCGTATTCAACTGACATCGTTTATCATAGGACGAATCTCTATATTTTTGCTTCATTGAGTCCAGACACAGCTTTCAACCACATATTCTACCGATTCATTCTATTTATTGCGACCACTAGCAATCGAAATGATTGTACAACCAAACGATTGTTCACTTTATTCACCATCCGGTCCAATTATGATCCGATGAACATAAATAGCAACAGACGTATCCAGACGAAATCTGACGTCCTAGCCTACCTATACCGAACAAATCGGTTGAGAAATCCCACATGATTTTCAACAATCATTTGATTCTTACTACTTGTACATTATATTCGAGTTCTTTGAAGAGGAAAAAACTTACCCTATTCAGTCCAAAAATAGCGTCTAATCAGGCTTATAATGAAGACCAGTTGGTATTATCTGCTAATCCATTTGTTACAGTTTCAATTCTATCGGACGAACGAAGGAAAAAAGTGAAACTCTGCATTGAGTTCCTGAAGTCAAGATATCAGCATGATGCCCATTAAGAACTTGTTGTGTTATTCTTGAATGTACAATCGTTTCACCACAAATAGAGCAAACACTTGAATAGAAAACGATAATAGTGAAGGCGACGGGGATCGATGACGTGAAGAGGAATTCTTTTTCCGGGATTCCTTCCGAGTGGCTCTGAATAGGCGAACAAGACGTCGAAGACGAAAACCAAGTCTTTGTGACGGAATTCTACACGAAATCGAACACGGAACGTGCATGCGGTTTTCAATAAACTTTATACTTTCCGGATGACGATTTTTCACGAGAAAAACTTGTATCTATCGTGTTTTCCAACAACAAGCGGCCAACTTGTTTATTCTGTTCATATAAACGAACAGGGCCAATTATAGGTACAATGGAATGAAAGTACCAATTAATACAATGCAGCCAATTCAAAGTGAATTAATTGCATTCCCGTGATTTGTCGTTGGACTAATTAAGAGTATCTGAAAAGATATAAAGCAGAAAAGAAAATGATTAGCTTGTTATAATTGGTAGATAGCAGAAATTTAGAAGAGTCAACGTGATTTATTTGTAGACGCTAATTGAGTATTCTATTTCAGTGTGCTGTATCGAAACTTAAAGTGACACGAAGCATTAGTTAATTAATGTTTCTAGGCTTTTAAATTTCAATTTTATAGTAGGACTGTAACAAGAAATATTTCGCATTTTCTATGGAATTACAATTTTAGTGTTCGGTTCATTTTATGAACAATCTAATATTACGAGCTGCGAAATTAAAACCAGATATTGTATTGGAGAAACACAAGCTTTGAATTGTTTGCGCAATATTCCAAATTCTTCAGCATTCAACTCTACATCCCTATACCAAATAATTCCATTGAGCTTCCTGTCCTGAAAGTCAGCACAAACTCCTAATAAATAACCTTATCTCTATCTCTAATTAATTTTATTCGTCGGTGATAAATTTAGATACTTGAAATTTAATCTGATTGTTCACTAGTTTGTTTGTTAAAATAATCGAAATCGCCACTATCAATTTACCTTCAACATCCATTCAAACTGACACTTTACAAAATACATTCTTTTGTATGCTAAACTTCTTAAACAATAGTCCACTTCTTGTTTCCATCAAACCACCATCTCCACCACAGTCACCGTAGTCGGCCATTGCAACGGTTTGATGAATAGACCCAAATAGGTGTTTCAATGAATAGACCAGCACCCTGGCACCGATCGAGTTTGACATACGTTCATTGGAAGGAACAGACGGACGGACGGAAGCTCTTTCAACTGTCACAACATTCACTCAAATCTGATTTAAATGCGCGCAATTCAATTTGAATTAGACCCCAAACACATGGACATGTGTAGTAGCCATGAATTTGTGGCTAGCTCAATTGAGTGTTCGTGTGGTCTTTGAAAGTATTTCCGCACCACGTTCGGTTAACAGGTATTTACCCGAAATTTCCACCTACGTAATTGAATAAAGGAACGTGGTTACATACCTAGATATAGTATGCGCTTGCCGTAAGATTTTGTAAAGATTTTAACGAGCTTCCTCGTATGTTTTAAATGAGTGTGGCAACTGTACACGTACAATGCCCATTGAATCCAAATTAACTTCGATCCGCACTTTGAAATTTGTGGCATCGTCGTAACCATTAGTTTGCTATTACATGCAAACATTTGGTGGTGCTAGCGTTAAGTCGTTAGGGAATTACTTGCATGCAATGGGACACACGAAAAGAGAGCTAAAATCGGATAGGAAGCATGATACATGTGCATTGCAACAGCGTGCATCTAAAGTCTCTTAAACTCGAAATTGGAATTAATTCAAACCAATCCCTTACAAAACTTGGTATAACATCTTTAAAAGTAAGAATAACCTTCCGTTAAAAACTTGTTTCTTCATATAAGAAACCTCGGGCCACCAATGACTCAATCGCTTAATGCATCTTCATCATACTTTGAATATTGTGACTATGACGGAGTTCATAGCGAAACTTTCGAATGATATTTCGATTAGCAAGTTATGATTTTTAACGAATTTTGAATTTTCGAATCGCAGAGCAACGATTTTCAATTTTTTTTTTCGAAGCTTCAAAGAATTTTTTGGTCAAAGCAACCGAAGCCACTCAAACTTTGGAAAACTAAAAGTTATGAAATGAATCTTATCTTTATCACAAAATTTTAAATCGTCTTGTTGTCAATTCTACAATCATAGTTATTTCCTGAACAAATCTTTCCTTCTACAAAATTTTAAATGAGTCTGCTGGGCAGTTTATTTTCCTTTAAAGTAGTATTTATTATAAAATTCGATACAAAGTTTGAAAATCTCCAGGTGAATAGATCCCTGATGCTATATTTTACCATGCCTTAAAGGGACATAATTGACAATGATAACGTGACAGGTACTTAAGTTCATTTATATAATGAATGTATATATTTTATATAATGAATGTATATCTTCATTTAATCTTTTATATAATGAATGTTTAAGTAAAAGTGTGAAGAAATCACACACCGTAAATCAAAATTTCAAACAAAAAAGTACAGAGTTTGAAAATCTCAGCCTGCGGCTAGCCCTTTGTCGAATTCTACAATTAAATAAGCTCTTTCAAAGTGAATCCCCAAAAATATGTTGGCTTGATTTGAAAATAGCAAGATTAACGAAAATAGAATATTGAAACGGATTACTTAGAGAAAACCAAAATAGAAGATGTTAAATTTTTAAATGAAGTGCAATTTTTACCATAGGTTAATCTTTACTTGGGGGCTGCAATGAATGCCTCGTTAAATGAACTGCAAGATGATATATTAGTATTTAAAACACACTGTTTAAAATTATATTGAGCTTGTCAACCATATCAGTATCAGTTTCATGGATAAAGAAAATCTTGTTTCGAAAAGACAACCTTCAATTATCGCACTTTGCCAATGCTTTCCAAATTTAATAGAAATATCAGAATTGCAGAATATAGATTCAGAGTGGTGGTAGCTAAGAAATATTGAATTCACCGATTTCGAAACGAGGAATACTGAGTTATTTTGAAAACAAGTGGCAAAAATTGAAACATGAGAACGCAGGTCAGCTTCTCCAATTTTGAGCACTTTTGTTTTTCGCCTATTTTTCTTACCCAATTCTTCTGCGAGTACAGAAAGAACTTTCTCTCAAATTCATCTCATCAAATTCATCAAACAAACAATAGACTACACACAAGTACTCTAAGTGGCATACTTTTGTCGAAACATTATTTAAAATAAAGACTTGAAGCTGGTGCAGATAAAGAATTAAATAAAGCCCCCAAATCAAAATTATTTTCCGAAAATATATATTAAAATATAATCAAAATGCGCAGATAATAAGTTTTATGAATTATTTTTTTATCATGCATTGTTTTTTATGCTTAAATAAATGGTTTTTATTAAAATAATCTCGTTTTTATTGCAAATATACTTTTTTTATTGAAATTAAAATCCCAAGATTTTTCCAGATTTTCTGAAAAAAATGTTCAAGACTCTGTATTTTTTTCTGGCAACGCTGGTTACCACAGAACACACGAAGAGAAGAGCATTATCGATAGAAGAACAATATATTTTTTAACAATATATTATTTAAAACCGATTTTTCCTGTTGAAGCTAATATACTTGAATTTTTTTGTTTTTGTTTTTTTTTTGCAGATATCGATATTTCAAGCGTAAGAGCCTATACAGACGACACAAGTTAATGATAATTTCGAGCCCAATGATCAATATCTTTTACGTGTGTCATGGCTGATTATCATTTATAGCATTATCAACGAGGTTCTGCAAATGATCATTTAGAAGCTAATATAGGTACTCATTTGCTCTTATCGATTGCCGCACGATCTTGCTAGAAAGTTATAAAATTTACTGAGGAAATTAGTGAAATTCCACGAGAAATTATAGCTGTGTTTAATGAGCTGCTCTAGGTTGAGCTAGGTTGAGATATCTCAACAAAATGTGTTTAATGAGCAATTTGGCTGCTCTAACTTGCCCGAAGTTGCTCTGATTTGTGTTTCATGAGTCTGCTCTAAGTTGAACTAGAGTAATTTAGAGCACGATTTTTACTCTACTTTTTTTGGTAGAGCAAGTTCGGGCAAGCAACCAGCTGTTTTCCAATTGTCACGGAACCGACTTTTGTTAGTGAATTGACAGGTTGACCTTGTGACAAGTAATGAATTTTGAGAATTGCCTCTCAGCTACTCTCACTTGCTCGACTTTTTTCTGCCTCTCAATTGTTCTGGTTTGCTCGACTTTTTTTGACAGCCGCACTACTGTAACTTGCCTTGAGAAGCTCTGCTTTTTTTTCGTGCTCATTAGACACAGCTTATGTAGTTTCTAACTGTCAAACTTAAACAAATATATTATTTGGAAAGTTTGATTTGTGCACTTTACAAAATGAGCGGAAAAGGTCAGAAATTCAATAAGTAGTTGATGATGATTATTGTAAATCCTTAATTGTACTCATTTTCGATTTTTGGTGAATTTTGATAAACAATAGCTGTCAAAAGAATACCATTTAAATTCAAACAACCTACAACTGTAAAACAACCTCATTCAAATAACCGTGTGTCACCCTCCAAATAAATGATCATTAGCGTTTAATGATCATTGTGTTGATGATCATTAGCTTGTGTCGTCTGTCTAGGCTCTAATCTAATTTTTTCTTCAGTGTCTATCGGTCTAATATTGATGTATCTTGATTAATTATATAATTTATAATAATTTAGTACCTAATTTTTTAGCCCTACTGGTCGGAACTGCTTTTATATCAAAGCGTTTAAGGAGTTCCCGAACTTTTTTTCAACATTAATTAACAAATAATTGAAACTCTTATGGCTGTTTTTTGTTTTTCCTGTGTAAAGAGCGTAGTTAACAGATCACGCTGTATTTTATCCTTCTTCTTTTTAACAAGGTTTCTAATTATTTTCACGTTAAATCCATTTTTTCTCGCGGTATTTTCAATTTATTGAACCTCTGAGTTAAAACTTTCCTGACCCATGGGCACTGTGAAGCATCGATTTAAAGGGCGCCGTTTTTTGGGAATGCTAATGATCAGACGTGGATGGTGTTGTTCTCTGGGTGCAAATAAAATCATTCAGAAACACTTTTTCCGAAGTTTTTTCTCCCGCTCTGCTAGTTTAACTGTTCTGTTTCGACGTTCACTTAGTGGCATGGAGTTTGTATTTTCAAAGTCCAGCAGTGCACCCAGCTGATAAAGTATTAAATTTTCCATTCGGTTTTTAAGATCTAATCACTCTCACTTATACGAATCGAATTATTATAACACTTTCAATGTTGATTCCTTGATATTTCATTCAAAATTCATCACAAATTTATATACATTTTTCTTTGCTCAAACTTTATCCAAGGATCAAATTTTCCACAGTCATCATGATCAAATCAGTGCATGCGATTCATTGAGAGGCCAAGTTGAATGAATTTCTTCTATGGCATCGTGGCGGGTGAGCCAAAATATAGAAAGAACGAGTTCGTAAACTCCTTGCTAAAAATTATTTTTGAAAATTGAAATGAACCGAGCTGAGCTGAACATAAAATGTAATCAAATTATCCTGGGGATGTAGTAACAACATTAATAAAACTCTGAGAAATTTAGAAGTTTTCTTATATATAGTATACCTAAGCAGTTCAGTTTGTTGTATGTTTTGAACTGCATATGCTTATAAAATTAACATTTTTTTAGAGGCTCATTTCGCTGTGACTGTGCAGCAAAATTAGCATTACAGCCCGATATCAAACTAAGTAATGAATATTGGCATTTTTTTCTGGTATAATTTAACACAATTTTTTTCTTTTGGCAAACCACAATTTTATTTTGGCTCACTTTTGAATAGTTGCAATTAATTCGAATTCAGTTTGGAATATTAAGAGATGAAATCTAATGTCAGATTTACACTCTCGAATGTTTCGCCGTGGAACTTGGGAAATTACTTCCCAGAGCATTTGACGAGTATTCAAAGTCTTCACTCAAAACTGTTTATTTAAGTGATATACCCTTTTTTATCTCAGCACACTATAAAACTATCCCTGTCCACATTGAAAAGATTTGAAGGGTGTGAAGTTTAAGTGCGCAGATATGGATGTGGTGTAAGTAGGTAGTATTTTCTCTGCTCCAAATTTTTTTTACAAAGATTCGAACAGATTGTCTCGTACCCATCCATACTCATGCACCTTGTCCAGTGTGTCCATCTTGTTTATGATTTCGTAAGCAAAACAAATCGATTGCGAATCGGAAATCTTGTTAATATCAACGGCGCCAGCACCAGAAATTTTTTCAAATCCTTTTAACTCGATACGTAAAGCCGAGAATATTTTGAGCGGCTTTGAGCTAAGACGAGACCCTCATAAACCCTCAGAAACCCTCATAAAACAGGTTGGTACCGGGGAAAACACCAATCACCCCCTCGTGCTTGTAATTTCTTGGCAAGTATGTGAATAGACTAGGTGAAAATTTACACTCTCGTGCTCGGCAACATTTGCCATATTCCGGGGAGAGTGTAAATCCGGCATAACGTTAGTGTTTAGCCGTCAATTGAATGATTATTATTTTTTACCTTTTGTTTTTATTCCGATAATTACTTCAATACCTCATATGAAGATACAACAGATAGAGTCCTACATTGTGAAATGTATGTGTCTATTTTTCCTACGTTATAACAGCTTTATATTAAACTTCATGCGAAACTAAACCTCATGCGATCAAATATTTCATTTCATATGATACGGTTATTTGGATCAATGAAAAAATATGTTTCGATTTCAAATATGTTCTATTTCAAAACAATGGCAAATAGAAGCGAAAATTACACTAAAAATGATTAACTTAAAAAACGAATTGGCAGAAAAATAGTTGAACGAAATTTGTATCTGCACCGATAATCTTTCTAATAATCAAACCAAAAACCAATGGCTACGTTAGACTATTTTTGGTTGCACTTGAGGCGAATTGATACTGTTTCACCGCATGAAAATAATGTGCAGGCGACAGCAAAACAAAAGTGTTGAGTCCCTATTTCATAGACTTTCATAAATATAATTTTTGGTTGCATTTAGACTTTAGTTCATTCATTAAGTATGCAAAATTTTTGTCTAACTTTCTGTAGAACTTCACAGATCTAAAACTCTATCAGGAGAATTCAAAAATCCAATGATTTGGGATATTTATTCGTTGTTAAACCTAATGTAGGAAATACATATTGGCCCAAGCCAAACCAACAGAGTCTATGGCCAATATGTGTACATCCCCTTGGTTTGAGATGGCTACGATTGGTCGATATTGGCCTGCATTCCGATCTGAGTGGGATTTGGGCACCAACATGCACCAACCAAACGGATTTGACAGGCTGACAATAGACAACTGAAGCTCACCAGCTCCGGCCATGGTGTGGACAGTAGCATCTGTTCTCGAATTGGTCTGTGGTGGCCCAGCCCGAGATGGTTTAGCATGGGCCAATATGTATTTGAAGCATAAGGTTGAGTTTCTCCGACTACACTTACCATTACCTAAAACCATGTTGCATTCAACAGTCACACACATATCAATTCACTTTCATTTTCAATCAATCAACGTAAATCATTGGTATACCAACCAACTAGCTAGACACTATGCCTATCAGAAAATCAATCACATTCGACTCTAACAATCTCATTAGCAATGTGACAGGAATGTGCAGTGTTCGACCAAGTGAATAAGTTCATACCTAACGTAATCGCAAGATTGACCGAGTGACGGATTTTCGCTAGGAGACACAATGCATCTAAATATTGTTGTGTCTTTGGTGGCATGGTTGACGTCGGTTTAGTTAGGTCAAATTCAACGTGTCTTCGATATGTGATGTCAGATACGAGGTAGCGAAAAATACAGCCAGCCAGTTACTGTAACTGTTCGACTAGCGAACGAATAAATTCAACAAACTATTAGTTGAAAAGTCCTTTATTAATTTGCATAAAAAGATTAAGGCGATTGATTGTTATGGGATGTTACGTAATGGTCTTTAACTATCTACGTCCACGATTATGTTGAAACAACGAAAAAATTATTACAAAATTGAGTAGAGAGCTTGAATAAGTAATATGATCAATGTAAAATAAACCCATCTTGAAACGAATAGGAAATTCGGCCAAATTCGATTCTGTCAATTTCATTAAATTTCAAACCTATTTCCTGCAATCTGGAGAAGAGGATACAATCAAGAATCTAACTACATCTGTGACACACTATTACCATCCATTGAAACTTCCGTAAAATAGTGAATGGCTCTTGCCAGAAATATCTTGTCCAAGCCAACAAAAACGAAATTAAAATTCGGACATGAAACAGAATACATAAAAGACAATGAACAAGAAAAAAAACATAGTAAATGTCATACATAAATAAGTACCTAAAATGTGGGTATATACTTTTGCGAAATGAAGGACAAACATTTTGTTATCTAACCAAACTACGTGACACTTCACTTCATACGTACCCTTCGTAGATAGTTTATCTTAACTCTGTTCACCTTTTCGTAAGTTCACGAAAAATGTCACAGAAACTTACTTCTACAATCTCCCCAGCCCGCCAGTCTGCCATTCTATCTCGCATTTACAGAATCATAAACTCCGAACATGTAAAAGTTTATAGTGCATGCCATGAGCATATCTCAAATTAAGTAGATTCGTGCATTTCAGTTTCTTTTAAGATGAAGGAAACATTTACTACAACCAGGCTCGAGTTAGTGTACTTTTATAAGGTTTTTTGCTTTAATCCGAGTATAAGAATAAAATCTCACAGATGCGTGTACAAGCGACATTTACAGGTTGTAATATTGTATAAACAACGAGCGGCTAGTAGGTCAATGGTGTGTAGATTAACGTTGGTACAAGCTGAGTAGGCTTTGAAGATTTTTTAGTTCTTTGAATTTTCGCCATAAATTTTCAATGGGTTTTGAAATTCTATTGCTTTATGTGTATACGTACAATGCGCTATGATATCGTAGCGACTTGAGTTTGATTGTGCTTAACTTCAAGGCATTTTTCATTTAAGTTGAAAAACTTGAAGGAAATTCTTTCAGTCACTTCAAAAGAGTAACTGGTTGGCCAAGCAGGAGACGTTATAGCTAAGAAGCGGTTGTGTGAGAGAGTAGAAGAAAGATATTAAATAAACTTTAGAGTGGAAGTTTGAAGCGGAAGCAGATACTATTTCGGTGTAAATCTTAGCAAAGAGTTTGAAAAGTTTTAGGGAAGAAATTCGACTAAAGCTGCAGGATCTTAAAGGAACGACATGCTTATTTCGGAGCTATCCGAAAATAACTAGTGCAAACATTGATTCGGGTACAAACCTTTTCTGGTTTCCGCAACTGACAGAAAAAATATGTGCATGCCATCAAAGCAATTTGTTTATTTCTCATTAGGAAAGGTAGGATTAATGGCTAAGAAGAGCCATGGAATTTCATCGGGGCCAGTGTTTCGTGGAGGATGGAAGAAGAAAAGCTGTTTTTTTGGGTAGAAAGTTGCGGCACTGAAACGAAAACAGTTTGCTTTATAAGAAGTAGATGTTTCAAGAACAAAGGCAAGGAGAATTTTGAACTTTTCAGGCAGCCAAAAACAGCTGGTTAGTTAGATAAGCGAACGTTATGGAACACATTCAATCTAGACGCACGTGGAAACTAAAGTAAGCTAAATATATTGTCTTGAAAGTGATAGCCTTAATTAGAAGATCTGGTATTGAAAAAAATAGTATGTATCATGCTTGAAAAGCTGTTTTTGATCAAACTGGCGAGATATATTGAAAAAAAAAATTTGGACCCCATGCAGACAAGTGGAAATTGGCGATGGAAAATGAATATCAAGCGTTAGTCGACAACTACACTTGGACTGTCACGATATTAACAGTAGGACGACAAGCAATAAGAACCAAATGGGTATTTCGTACAAAGCGAGATATAACTGTAAAGGTGATACAATACCAGGCAAGACTTGTCGCAAAAGTATACAGAAAGCGAAAAGGAGGAGGACTACGATGAAACATATACCGCAGTGGTTCGCAAGAGTTCGTTGCGTAACCTCTTTGACTACGCTATCAATCATGATATGAAGATTCACCAGATGGATGCAATTAGTGCATTTTTGCAAGGCGAAATCAACCAGAGTATTTTGAGGATCGGCAAGGTGATGGAATGTACCGAGTTAACAAAGCCATTTATTGTTTAAAGCAATCAAGTCGGGTCTGGAATAAGAGCCTGGATAAGACACTACAACAAATTGGCTTCAAACCAATCAAACATAATCCATGCGTCTATTTGCGACGTATGGACAAAATGTTTATCATCGCTGTCTATTTCGACGGTTTTGTGATGATGCGTGATGACAATTATTGATTGGCACATGTTAAGCAACAATTAAGTATACAGAGTTCAATATTAAGGATATGGACATCGTTAGTCATTGTCCTGGGATGAAAATTTCGATAAATGCAGATTCCATCAATCTTGACCAAGAACAATATGTGGAGACAATCTTGGAACGATTTGGGATGGAAAAATCATCACCCGTTCAAAGACCCATGAACTGTTCCGAACTGTAGAGTAAGGATCGATCAAATGAATAGCAGTCGAGATCGATCAAATGAAGAATATTCCATACCAAGACGCGATTGGTGCATGGCACAAAGCACACGACCGAACGTTGTTTATGCAGTAAACCTTTTGAGCCGCTTCAATCAAAATCCTGGAACGAGACATTGGGTTGCTATCAAACACTTATTACGCTACTTACGAAATATATCATCACACAATTTGGCCTACGAAGCTACTGGAGACTGCAATATTACCAGTTATTCTGATGCTAATTGGGCTGGTGACATAGATGAATGGATTCGTCTTCACAAGAGCAGGGGGAGCCATATCATGTGGCTCTAGAAAACAGCGAACAGTAGCGCTGTCGTCACAGGAGGCCAAATACATTGCACTTAGTGTTACCACTCAAGAAACACTATGATGGAAAGGTATTGTATCAGAATTAAATGAAGAAAGATATATTCCCCTATGCTGTGATAACCAAAGTGCCATGTCAACTGTAGCCTGAGGCAACTTCAACCCGAGAAGCAAGCACATCGGAGTGCGATATCATTTTGTGAAAGACGCAGCGCCCACAGATATGGATATCAAGTACGTGAGCACAATTAACCAATCTGCTGACGTGTTCACAACGGCGTTGAAGCATGTTAGGCACCAAAGATTTCAAGAAGCTATTGGGGTCAGACCATCAGCTTTAAGGGGAGTATTGCGAAGAATAAGCTGAGGTCCATTTCACTTAGTAATCTGTAAACTTATCTTCATAAGATTGACAAGAATAAATTAATTCCTTGTTTAACTGTCATACTAACTGCACACTGACTGCACTTTCACTCTGACAATAATAAGTCCTAAGTTTGACAAATCTATCTAATTCTTAGCATTTCTTGGCCTGTTATAAGTCAAATAACAGAAAGTTATTAGTTAGTTAGTTATTTATAAGTCAAATAACAGAAAGTTTTATCTTTTCTGATAAAGGCTAGTATTTGAAACAGCAGGATATTGCTATGCTGAAAAGACCTGCTATCGGCCCAAGCTATAGGCGAGTGTGTACCCTAGCATTGCTTTAGTCTCTAGTCTATGACAAATTTTGATAATCACGTAAGTACAAACCTACTGAAGATCTGCACTGCAAAGAATAAGTATTTTCAATAGATGGGAATGGAAACACGAATCGCCAATTTTGATGAAATGCATGAAACTCGTCCTTTCACTCTGATTTTTTACATTTTGCAATATTTTCCTCTTAAAATTTGACGACAGCATATCAAGTTTACTGATTGGTTTCTACCACAGTTAGCGCATTGTTTTCTCGCTTAACACTAGTTTGAGTAGCTTTTTTATTTTGAGGTGATATTTTTATTTGATTATAGGTTTATATATTTGGCAATAAAATAAGCAAGCAGCAAGTAGTATAAGCAAGCACCTATTTAAAAACATTTTTGGAGTGAAACCTGAGCAGGATTTATTGTTACGAGTGTGCAGTGATTAGCTTCATCATTCGCTTTCGCTATTTTTCAGCTCAAATTAATATTCATCCCTAAATTAACTAAAATTGAAACATCAATTGCAAAAGGTTTATGTCAATGTTTCACGGAAGTCGCTTAAAAAAGTATGAGTCGGTGTTACCTATCAAAATAACAGGATTTTTTTGTTGGTCAAGAATGTGAGCCAAAACTATTTGCGGAATCGTTCAATTTGAAATGGATTCTAAATTACTCACATTAAGATCTAACTTGAGATGACTTCGTTTGTGTAAGGTGAATTTTTCTTTGTGTGTTGGAATAAAGTAGCCAAAATTTGTCCTTTTTTGCAACTTTTTCGGTGGCAAGGAGCTGAAAATTAAATGTATCATTTCCATTCATATAAATGAATGCTTTTTAATAATCGACTTCGGTTGAAGCCTTGATTCTCATACAGGGTTACTGTTTACTGATTGATGCTTGGCACAACGATGTTCTTTATTTTATAGAACATTACTTTTCCACTGAAAGAGTTGTCCCCTTCATCCGGCATTTACTTGAGCTGCTCCTTTAGTCTCAAGCAAACCGTTGGCTGTCGCACTCTTATCTTTCAAATCATTTCGTCGCATATTTTCCCACAGCCACTTATTTCTACAAAATATGTCCGAAGTCAACACAAATCCAAACACTTTACTCCATTAACCATTACACTGCTGCTACTTGCGTCAAACGCCTTCGCTTTTCAATAAACTAATCCCAATAATTCGGATCGTTAATCACTTCACACGAACCCTTCGTTCCCAAGCGACAAATATCATGACACCTACATAACATACATTTTGTCATCTTCCCATCATGTTAGACTAGATAGACTAAGCTTAACCAGCTTGTGTTCCCTTGTATTATTCGACTCATTTGAATTTTCATCGGATTAACATCCCAACGAGTCACATGCCGCACTGGAACGGATCCCAGCTCTTTCTTGTTCATTGTCAGCGTCGAAGCTAACTACGGCGAACGGAATTCCAGCAAAGTAGATTCGACTCTATCCGAAACTAATAGGCCGCTTGATGCGTTCCAGCCCCGTCGGCAGATGCTAATATGTAATAAAGACTCTTGTTTATATACATCATCCATCGAGCAATAAAAAGTAATAATAACTGGCGAACGTGTCTATTAAACTTAATGTGCCGCGGAAAAATTAATATGTTTGATGTCGGCCTGCAACGCGAAGAATCACACACATAACTAACCACAAAACGGCTAAAAACGTGGAAACTGAAGAATTCCGAAGGATAGCTTAAATTTAGATTAACCGAAATGGGATTTATGATTTGATCATTGCACGAGTGAAATGGAAGTTGATTGTGGATTGAACTTTTAATGTGTGGTTTTGTGTTTAATATGTTTGGAACAGTTAGAGAAGAATTAAGATACGAAGCGGGCGCAGATGATTCGCACCGCAAACTCGCTAGTGATGGTCAGAAACATCAGAGCGACCACAAAGGTTGCATCCAAGCAATAAATTTCAAATTATATGGGCGTTACTTAACGATTGCGTTTCCCTAAACATTCGGTTCATTCACTTGCAACAACGGTATGAACGAAAAATAAATTAAATTATGAAACCTTAATGGACCGACTCAACTTCAGGGCCGAGTAATCAGTAATTCAGGAATCCAGTTTGTTTCGTAGACGTAGACGTGTTCGCTCAAGAACACCTCCGTCGTTCCGAGCCAAATGCCATTAAATATTTCATCGCAGCGCTATTGATAGCGGCGCATCTGGACCTCATTTCTTAAGATCTCCGCTGATATCGGCGTTTAGCTGATGGCAATTTGGATTAATTATGAAGTTTTTAGCTCGGGATAAAGAAATCAGAATAGATGGACTACTATTAGCCGGAACGTTGTAAACCCTTTGAATGAAAGCACAGGTGAATACACGCTAACGTTACTCTGCCGCCGGTTCTTGCGAGTGAGGCTTGCTAAATGCGTGAGCGACAGTGCTGCATCAAAGTTGGCGAAGAATTTATATTTGAAGCGGAAGCATACTAGAAATGGTATCGGGATATCATCTGAAGTCAATATCATTTTTTTTAGATGTTGCGAGAAATTCTGAAAGAAATTTAAATGTGAACTGGGTTCAAATCATTTCGTGCGGTTTACTATAGTAAATGAAAAGGTAAATATTGCTTTTCGATTACAAGTCCTATTGATCAAAACTTTCCTTTGCACCACTGTGTTTATTCAATATTGTAACAAACGACCTATCCCATAATACAACATATCTAATGCGCATCACGAACAATTTTATCATGCTAATTTATGCAACTGAAAACTAGTTTAACGCCATAAGAAACGAAAGAGCATGTTATTAATATCTGAATCTTGGACTCATATTCTGAAACTGAAGTATCTACTATGTATCTATTGGTTGGCCGATCGGACGGTTGGTGGTAGTTGGCCAGCATCATCTCTTCGAATCGATTAGAATAAGAATGTGCGGCAGGCTCCAAAGTATCTAAATGCAGAATTGAGTTATTAACTCTCAAAGACTGCGTAGCACAGATGTATAGCCATACGAAATACATGCATATGAATATATATTGTGTATAAAAATATTTTGAAATTTTGTTTCAAAACTGGATAGAGAAAAAATGGTTGGTAAAAAAATATGACTAGCATGATTCCCGTTGTTTTAATTATTGCGAGATGCTTATTGTCTAGACTGGTTTTATGAAAGTGACAAATATTCTGATGGTTATCTCTTTGCGGCCAGTTGCTTTTTTTGTAAACATGTCTAAATTATGTTTCTCCGGTTGGTGACTTATTTTTAGCGATATTTCTCAGATAAGTCGAAAAGGTAGACCTCAGGTCTCAATTTAAGCCATGTTTGCCTAACATTTTTTTGCATATAATGGCAATATCTAAGATTTGTGAAATTTATATCATGAATTTTTGGTTTCACTATTCAATTTGACGAATACTTGGTATAACGATGGCTTTCAAGAGATGAGATGATTAAAACGAAATTTTTCTTAGTTTGATAAGACCACATATCATTGCCGAAGGTGAAATCAAATTGAATTTACTGATACGTTAGACAAATTCAATTTGACTTTCAATTTTACAAATAAATCTTTTCTTTGCACACAGTTATTACAACTCAATCGGATTCTAATATTAAAGATTATCCTACGAAATACTAACATTAACTCAGCGAGCCGCAATTTACATATATAAAAAAAATATACTAAGCGCGTCCACTCAGAGCGCTTTCGTGACTTTTAACAATAGGTTTAACAAATAGCTGTAGTTTCTGCACAATTTATTTTAAAAATTTCAAATAGGCTTTTACAGTGAAATGGTAAACATTTGAAATTTGGTTGAATACAATTAGAAAATTTATGCTCAGATAAATTTGAAGGCTAAAAAAATATCGATTTCTATCGGATAGCTTCTCAATTTATCTCGAGAAAATCCTCGTGCTTGAAAAATAATCTTCTAATTCAAAAAGAAGGATTGGTTACTTTAAACTTTTAATGATTATATGGCTAACTATTATTCAAATTTTCCACCTAAAATAGCAACTTGAAAGCCATAATGTGAGACAACTGTGGAAATGTTCATGCTGCTAACCATTCAAATTATTATATACTCAGAAGATTTCGCAGAATATTTTCATAGTTCTGTGCTGTAATCTAAAAAAATATAGATAAGACGAGAGATTTGCTTGTTATTAGATACTGCGAGTTGGGTACAAACAAATAATGTACCTCTAAGGCTCCATATTGGGTCGCAGATGCTGGTGCTTGATCGAAAGTAAAAATCAGGCGAAAGTATTTTTTATTCTGTTTAAAAGTATGGTTTTGATTTAGAAACTTATTCTTATCAGTGGGACCATGTCAAATTTGAATTTTGCGAATAAATTGGCATTTAAGGAAAAAAAAATTCGTCTCTCTGCATCAACTGTTATTGCTCTTTATGGCGCAACTGATAAATGAAACAAATCTAGCTTCTGTAATAAAGAAATATCGTAAAATTCAATCCAACATCCAATTAATTCAACTCATACCTCACTCTCAAAATGCAAATTAATCACTCTTAGCTCACAAAAAAACTGAATAATCACAGTATTTTTTGCAAAAAATGCAAACAACATTTTTTAATTGCTTAAATACACAAGACGAAACAAAAAAATTGACGAAAAACAACTGATTGATTTGCTCGCTAGACTCTCTTTTTTCGACTATTATCAAATTTGAGATGTTCCATCACAATTCCAAAACAAGAAATTTCCCACTATTTCCTCGATTCATATTTTTTATTGCAGCCACTGCTTCCAGCCCATAAAATGTTTGGTCCAGTCATGAATATATATATATATATATATATATATATATATATATATATATATATATATATATATATATATATATATATATATATATATATATATATATATATATATATATATATATATATATATATCTACCTGTATATATATATATATATATATATATATATATATATATATATATATATATATATATATATATATATATATTTCAGCAAAACGATTAAGAGAGATGATCTCAGGAGTGGCCAATCCGATTGTAATGAAAAAAACAAAACAAAAAATTCAAATCATTAATAAATTTTAACCTTTGTCCATCATGTCTAATTAAAATTTTCAAAATTCCGATTTGCACAAGAACAGCAAACCATCACTGACGACCGAATAATTCGATCATAATGAAATTGACAGTACATATTGGTAGAAGTGATTTTGAACTGCGAGCAACCCTGTGGCAGTGGTACCATCTTGAAAAATCACTGAGACAAAAACTGTTTTTTGGCACATAACTTCCAATTCAGCTTTTGCATTTTAACAAAATTCACACATTGTTTGAACCTCACTCTAGACAAAATTTGGTGAACATTTGGTTGAAAAATTAGAATAGAGTTGCCAGCTATGGTGATTTTTGTCTCATAAATCCTGCAAATTTGCTCAGCAAAATAAAGTTGTTTTCCCTATAGCTTTTGGTCCTGTCATGAAATCAAAACGAAGTTCATGCCGCAAATGGACCTCAATGTAAACCAAATGTCGTAGGAATTGCACAAAAAAGTCATGAAAAAGCTGCCAGCTATGATAATTTTTGTAATTTTTTTTAATTTCTTTACGAAGCAATTATGTCATTAGATTTGCAAATGGGAATGATCCTGCAGTGAAAATTATCAACAAATATTAACGTTTTAAAAATTTGAAAAGTTTTGAGGGTGGTATAAAGAAACTCACAGGGTGGGTTTAATTTAACGTGAAGCAGATTTGGTATACATTTTGCTTTGCTGCTAACACAGCGTAACCAGCATCAGACATCTTCGTAAATATTGCACCAACAGATGCTTCAAATTACGTGCTCATATGCAAAGCATTTGCAATAAAAATGAGAAACCAATTTTTAAATTTTTCGGATGGTAGCCTCAAACAACGTTTAACCGCTGAAACTTTCGATGAAATCCTCCGAGGAGGATAAGTTAACTTAAGTATGAGCTTGTTATGGTAAACTTATTGCTGCTGCGTTGGAAAAGTGCTGCCAGCACTGAACATTTTCATCATCTATGTTATAGTTGAATTTTGTTGCTTTGGATACGGAAAGGTTGATACGGTACTACAAAAAAGTGTGTAACGTCTTTCCACATTTTTTTGTCACTCAAAGACAATTTCTTCAAAAATCAGATTTCTGGCGATTCTGATGCGCTAGACTTTTTTTAAGATTAAGATTGTGTTGCTTAGTTTTCCCTGCCTTTCATCCTATATTTCTGGTCGTACCTGTGCTGTAGCTAGTAGCTCTTTCATCTCTTCCGCAATGCTCTTTATCTGTCTCCTTCCCGGGATTTCGCAGGATTCGGTATTCCCTCGATTTTTATTCCTAGTATGTATCAATGATATTCTTTCCTTTATCCGTTCTCTGTTTGTTGATGACTTCAAGGTGGTTAGAGTAATGTCGTCGCTCGACGATTGTCTACAGTTTCAAAATGATATTTGTGCGCTGAGCTCCTTTACTCTGAATATACCTGCTAGTCATCAAGTTGCTTATACATATACAAAATTATATGTGATTTTTTCTTCTTCTTATTTTCCATGGTGGTCCTCTCTTACAGTCTCTGATTATTTAAAAAACCTTATTTTATTTTTTGACTCCAAATTCAAACATATATTGAGCACATAACTTCCAATGCCTCCATTTTTGTCTGGGTTTGCCTTCAGGTTTTTTCCTCGCCTTGCTGGCGTCTCTACTTCCCTTCAACTGTTAAATCATTTGTCTATGGCATTTTGTAGAGCTGGTGGCGTCAGCTGAATTATTTCAATGAATACGTTCAGCGTACAAATACACGTTTATTATAATTTAATACACATCAGTATTTTATTATAGGACGTAATATTTTGAGTTACAATTTGTTATATTGTTGAAATTTTAACTGATTATTTTTTTGACTTCAGCTCGTTGAAGTGATTATCAAATATATAAATAAATAAAATATTTGATGGGATTCAGTAGTTCTGCTGGGCAAGGCATCATTCCGAAAAAAGCGATTTAATACCCGTGGGTTCAAGTCCCACCGGAAGCTCATGCTTGTCTTTGTTCACTTTGCGATGTCTTAAGTTCAAACAATTTCTTGATAATCAGCGAAACGTTTTTTTTTCGTGAAAACTGGTGAGTTAACCAAACCAGTATGATGTAAGTCGCAAGCTAGGTTGCGTTTCTTTCTCTGTTTACATCTCAGAGCCTCTCAATATTACAAACTTTCCTCTCATGTCGATCTTCATTTGGACATTGCAAAGTTATCATTGTTTTCCATATACAAACCAGACATAATTTCCCTTTTAAGAAATAATAGTAATAATGACAAACAAGCGCTGGAGATGTTGAATCCGGGAAATCCGATATTTTCTTTTGATTAGAGTTTTATCGAAAAGGTCGCAAATGATAGTAGCCAATGGAGCAAAACTCAAATCCTCTAGTTCACCAGCAGCTCCAGTTTAACTGTGTTGTTCACAATATTGACCACTCGATGGCTGCCAATCTGTTATTTTCGCGCTTTTAGCGGTGGGAATACCTCAAAGACCAGTGTCTGACGATTGGCAGCCGATCTTTTCATCTACAAAGCCGTATTGACTCTGCAGATTCTATTCTGTAATCATTCATTTGATCAAATGGAAATTTTTCACGTCAATATTTTTGCTAAAGTTAGATACCCATACAAATTAGCTGTTTTTCATTTTATATCGCTGCCTCAATTATTTTTGCTTCTGAAAAATTGGACACATGGCGTCTGAGCTCCAGAACACATCAGAAAGCATCCGCAAATATATCCATAAAAAGCTCTTAACAATACATACCTGTCAACTTTCAACACTCAAACCACAAATATAAATCTCCAAACTGCATAAATAATCGTGGTTAATCAAATCTAAATAAACAGTTGATTAGGATGTAAAGTACGCTATAAAAACCCACCCACTGTCACTATGGCAGGTCCGTTGAAAAAACATAAATCAAGCGATGAATTCTTGGACAATCAATACACTTAATCTGAATTCGAGCGATGAGAAAAAAGATTAAATAAATAAAACGAACTGTGAAAAAAAATCGAACGAAATACCTCAACGCCACATCTATGACCGATGAACGATGAAATGATGAAAAGCAAACATATCATTTAATTTTATTTGCACACGATCGTCATGAAGACCATTGAATCAAGTCGTCCAAGCTAAGAAATTTGCGGCGTGTACGGTAATTTCGGAGTTCTATTTCTAGCACGGAGCTGACAAAGTTTTGTGCTGTGTCAGCTCCTTGAGAGCGGAACTAATTTGATATTGAGAGGAGCGTGTGGCGGTTATCCGATCTGGTTTACTTTTCAAAGCAAATCGGTGGGTATTTGTATTTCAAGGTCGAACACCTTGCCAGGTTTCGAATGAATTAGAACGATCGCAACGAATTTTCGTCAACGTGTCAAGATTTTTGAGTGACGAGGTTGTTCAGGATCAGCATGATATTGTCCTTCAACTTGAAAATTTTGATGAGAATTCCATTTAAAACACTGGTTAGGTAAGAAAAAAAACATAATTTGCAGGTTAATTTGAAATGAACCGATAAAACAGGCTACCGGAAATGTTAATTAAGATACAACCTACAAAATTCTTTGAAACTATTTCTAAAAAAAACCAAACTTCTAGTCAGAGTCACTTGAAGCACCTTCATTTTGTCAATCCATTCAATTTCAACAAACTGCTTGGATGTATAACACGAAATTTCGAAGACGATTCTTATCTTCACCGATCAACTTCCAAAAACGATCGAAATTCCTAAAGGAACCAGATTACTTGTAGCAGCAGCATCAGCAGCAGCCGCAAAAACTACAAACTTTGAGAATTCCACTGGCTTCATCTTCATCTTTCGATGGCTAATGAATTCTGTAAAAAAGTCGTTAACAAGCTGCACACGGTATTCGAATAATCGAATGTCCCGTCCCGTGGCACCTACCCAGTGTGTAGTTCTAGTGCTCGAGCCCACTCGAAAAGCGAAAGTTACACAAGACCAAGAAAGAAGAAGAAAATAATTAGTTTGCTAGGTGAATTCCAATAAACTGGCATCGATGGTTCGAAGGGCTTAGTAGATAACTTACGACCACACAAAACCACAGCTTTGCCTGATTAGCAGCCATATATTTATAAAGGCTCGAAACGAAGTGTGTTGTGCAGATTTATGCTGTTAGCCAGATTTCAGAAAGAGTTTCAAATCGGAGACGGGAAGCTTGAACCAACAAATCTGAAGACAAACTGCTGAGTGTCATTCAGATTTATGTGATAAAGAAAAAGTAGCCCAACCTGTTGGCTCGTACTTTTTCTAGTTTGTTTTTCTCGCGAATGTACTAATGACAAAAATTTCCCTGAATGGGTGGTCAAATGAATTTTGCCTTCACTTGCAGGTGCAGTTCGATTTTGAATTCAGTACTCAGTCTGAAGTGCATGAGTGCGAATAGCCGAGTACAGTGAATAACTTCATCCATCTGCATATACACGTATGAAAAGAAATTCGGAGAAATTCGCTTTCGATGAAGATGAATGGATGGTCGATTGCATGCGAAATTACTATCTCTAGTCAAAATACAAAAATCAAACAAACTGTGCGCAACGCAACATCAACAAAATCATCTTCACATTTAGTATCTTCTATCAAATAAATATGCGGATGTATCTTTTGTCAGACATATGATTGACATCCACAAACAATCAACGCGAATTCTGTTTGGAGTGTCAAATTACGTATAGATTCGAGTGTGGATTTTGATTTAAGGGAAAATGTCATACTGTGCAAAATGAACTGTTTAATGTTTGATGAAAAATTTAAAACTGCTATAGATATTTACTACAGATGATCAAAAGACGAGATATTTTACAGGCTGATTTATAGCTTGAAATTTAGACGACTTAATTTAATTAATTTTAAGTTTCACGAAAATGATTTTTTTATATCTAGTTGATTCTGCTGTCGTATAAAATGAAAACGGGACAGCCCATATTATTCTTGGATGCCGAAACATGCTCAAACAACAATTTACCTAGATGTTTGGTATGCTCTTGTTTAGTTGCTCCGTAATTTTCCTGCTCTGCGTCAGTAACTCAATAATTAACTGCATTTATGCATCAGGAATCGACTAAGTCGACCTGGCTCTGTATCCGGTGTACATATGACTTTTCGATTTACTAGGTATATTATATGGGTATAGGAACCTTTACAAGTCAAAAAAATTAATCCTTTGAGAATACCAGCTGCACATTCATTCGTAAATAATATGGTTCAACTTTTATTTAAGTGTAGAAGAGCTTACGAGCAAAGGATCACGCTAGTATATCAGATGAAAAGCTGAATAAATCTGCTTTTCATGAAAAGTCATATAATAGTAGAGTTTAAATGTAGAGTTTAATCTCTATCAAAGTTTGCTCGTAATATTTTTCCTTACTGAGTAAATGATTTGAGTTTCAATCTCTTAAGTATGTCCTTGATATCAATCTGGAAATTATTTTGCTACAAATGGAAAAATAAGCGACTTTAATATCATCAAACAACTTTGTTGTAAATGTAAAAGTACTCTGTATTTTGTACTCTGTATTTTGTCAATTCAACGACTCCATCAGTCAACTAGAAAAGTCGATGTAACTGTAGCTTTGGTTGACATGGAGAGGCGATGTGGCAAAATATGGGTTATTCGAACCGATTTTAAGAAAGAGTACTAACAAAAGCCTCAGCGTCTTCAATAATCTGAGACTTAGACATCGACTTGACTGTTGAAAAATTCTTCTTTCCAAGGAATGCATATTTTAATACACACAGCTTAGCAGATTATATCCATATATGCAATATATTCGCTTAGTGTTTATGTGCACAAATGCTTCGAACAGGTTCTGCTCGCAAAGTTGTCAATCCATAACGATTCTAGTGTTCAATCCTCCGAACACATTATTTAGTAAATTTTTTTCATTCATTGTGTTAAAAGAATGTTAGCATGACCATATTAGGTCAATTTTTGTGCCTGATCTACATACAGATCAATTGACGCTGATTGACTGGGTGCTATCAGTGTGATGGCAGTTTGTATCTGGCAAGAAGGTGCAGCTAGATAGTCAATTTTGGTCATAGACAGCAGACTACCGACGAGATAACCACTTGCTGAGAAATGTTTATGAGCCTAAAACATCCATTGTGCCAGTAATATTCCTTCGTATTGGAAAGTTGTGACTAGAAGGCTATTTATAGGCATTTCTTTATTTTTGCTTCGGGGTATTTATGTTTTGCAATGCTCCTGCCGGTTAAAATCTATGTATTTGGACCGCATATGTAATATGAATTTTTCTGTAAACTTAATGGATGAAATAGCTCCCGATAGAGAACAACGACAATCGGAGATGCAGTCTAAACTTTCACTTGTTGCAGCCATTTGCTTCACACGAAACTGCTTTTGACGTGTTTACGAAACGTTCAAGATTTCTTGAAGAAGTACAAAATCAATTTATAGCATCCTTTGTTACGAACAATATTTTATGTCGATTACATGTCATTCAGTACGCTACCTGATTGGCTGGCATGGTCACATCAGGCAACGAAAAGATTCCGTTTCGGGACTGGAGACATAGGCCACTTGGTTTGAAGCAAGTGGAGTTTTTTTTTTTTTGATTGGAGAGTATGTTTTCAGGCGGCAAATTTTAAATAGCAGTTTGTAATATGTCGCACGGATCCGCTTCATGCAGTGTGTTTACCAAAAGTCTAGATAGCGAGGCTGAAATTATAGTCTAAACGAACTCTTAGGTCATTCTTGCTACCTGAAGTGAACCACAAAAGCCGTTGATGAGCCTTGGAAAATCAAAGGGATTTTAACCCTCCGAGAACACACCTATTTTTTCGATCATCGAAAACAATTGGAGTCAAATTGACCCCAACCACTTTTGAACGTCTTTGAAAAAATTTGTAAGTATTGTTTGAGACCTCTTTTAGTAGTTTTCATACATTAGAAGTGCCTTAAATGTCCTTAACATACCTAAAAAACTTCGAGAAAGAATAGTTTTGTCGAAAATCAGTTTTTTTTTACAAAAAAATCGTAACTTATTTCATTTTCAATATTTTTGGCTAAAAATTTAAGTGGATACTCTCAAGATATGACAAAACTATAAAAAAATTAGCCCTATTGTGGCTCTTGAAAAAAAATGTATTTATTTTGCATATTTACGGTGGCGATTGTGAAGATTTTAAAATTTGCATGTTTAAAAAAAATCATAACTTTGTTAATTTTTAATATTTTGAGCTGAAAATGTATATGGATACTTCCCAGACATAGTAAAATAATAAAAAAAATTAGCCCTACATAAAGGGTTGCAAAAAAAGTATAATCTTCTGAAAAATCAGATTCTGATTGCTCCGAGACAAGGTCGTCTTCGGAGGAATCAATGTCGACAAAACAGCGACAGCTAACAAATTATTGCGTACACTAGAACGCAGATTATACGCTATAATGCTAAAAATAACAAAATTAAAACATTTGCAAACTTATTTTTTGGTTTTTCCAAATTAATCTGTCGATTTATTAAGTAAAAAAAACTTTGAGTTTTTACCTCGAAATTGACGTCGAATACAGATGGGGTCTATTTGACCCCTTGATCTGCTTCAAAGGCTTCTCAACGACGACTGACGATTTGGGACTGGAAGCGAACGGTGTAAACTTATAGTCAAGACACAGAAATATATTTAGAAGCCTATAGTACTCCTTGTTTCCCGCAGGCCTAAGCGCTGCGATCGGTCAAAAAGGTCTCTGGGGTCAATTTGACCCCCTGTGTTCTCGGAGGGGTATTTATACATAACGAACAAAGGCAAAGTTGCTTGCGATATACGTAAGACTCATGGAGGTTGTATGTAATTTTGTTCGCCCTAATCAACTCAATCATGTCGTTGATCACTTTGAATTCGGACGAAACAAATTCGGTAGCCTATCATTGTAATAATGGTGCTCATTTGGAAACTATGGGAGGCTCTTGCAGCAAGCAGCATGAAAACTGTTTCCGGACTCTATTTATATGACCACCATTATGCCTTGTAAAACCTGGATGATATGCGTGTGTGGAAGCTTTCGAATGACATTTTTGTAGAGTGCAGAGCATTAGGCTTCGATTTTTTTGTTGGAGATTCTTCGTGCGTTGAGCCGACGAAGGATGTTTTTTTTTTAGTATCGAAGCTTTAAATTTCTTTTTTAAATTTTCAAAATTGACATCAACACCAACAATGGAGAGTTTTTCAATAATGATAAGAAACTTGTATTTAAATAAATCACAGAATCAATGAGACATCAATTTCGTTCATATGATCACCGCGAACACGTTTGCAGCGATTTGGAGCGATTTGGAGACAATTGTTCACCATTCTTCCACACAAATCGGCCGGAACGTTGGGAATTTCGCGTTCGATATTGTTCCTGAGCTTCCTTAACGTTTTACGCTTGTTGGAATGTACCAATTATTTGACGTGTCTTAATAAAAAAAAATTCAAAGGCGTTAAACCGCGTGAGTGAGGTTTCCATTAGACCTGAACATTTTTCGAGATAACAAGACTTCCAAACTTCTATTTCAATAGATCATTTGTTTGACCTGCTGTGTGGCATGTGACACCATCTTGTTGGAACCACATATCACTGATGTCAAGTTCACCCGATTCTGGGCAAAAATAGTCTTCCAACATTGCACGATAGCGAACTCCATCGACAGTACCATGGCCTTCATTTTCATCAACGAAAAAATACGGTCCAATCACACTTCCAGCATGATAGCCACACCACACGATCACTTTTGTAAGTGAAATAAATTTTCCTTTTTCTATAATAATGATCCACTTTCGATTCCGACACGCATAATTCGTAAAACTGCAATCATTCCTACAGGACAAATTTAAATTAAATATAAACTTTTTAAGGTTTCATGACATATGCTCTTGCATTAGGTCTTGTTAGCAGATGAATTTTCGCCAATTTTTGGTTAGTTTGGCATGGTTGCTAGCCTTGTCTCAGCAGCCCGAAAAGTGTAGAGTATAATAAGTTTGCAGTCCACTCTATTGGGAAGTTAGTAGTTTGCGAATTTAGTCCTTTCCACAAAAAAGTTAGCAGCATACTTTTATTGTGATGAAATTTAATTAGGAGTGAAGACAAATTGAAAAGCGCATCAGATCTCAAACTTTATTTAGATTACAATTACTTTATGAAATCATTTCAGAAAATGAATAAGTATATATTTTCGAATTTTCAGTTCTTATCAATTTTAACCTGAAAATCAATGTGTACAATTGAGCAAACAAAAACAATCAGCGTAAATCATCCTCTATGTGTGTTCCAAAAAAAGCCGCAAACATAATTCGAATTCAAAACAAACCAAACCAAACCAAACCATCTCTTTCGCATGGCAAATACGTACAAAGCTAAGTTTATTAAGCGAATTTGACTGGCATATTTACAGCAAAAACCCACATGTTTACATGATTAATTAAAACTTGCTGCAAACAATTCTAATCCGAACTAACTAGCACTCTCCTTTGCGAAACTTTCAGCCAGGGATGGATGTGTCGTGTCAATGACGGTGGCTGGCAGCGGCACACAGCACAAGTGCAATGACTTTCACAAGCCGAGATACTTCGACGAAAGGTGCAGACAACGAAGCCTTTTGTTCAAACATTTCATTAGGACATCATTCTCCTTGGTCTTTTGAGTCGAGATCTATTTTACGAGCACGTACTCGTATGCTTGTCGACAGCATACGACTGTTCCTAAACGATGAGTGGAACATTTCTAGTACACATAAGTTTATTACCCTGTCTTCGTTTGAGGAGACCTCAGAGGAATCGATAAATGTTGATGTCAACAGCAAGCAGTAATATGGAACTCCCTCATGGGAGATTTAATTATTTTGAATGGATTGAATTTCGTAAGATTGAATTTGAAGCTACAAAAGTTTTGGAAGGTAAATTCGACAGTGATAACGAATTACCAACCCTGGTGCATGCAGTGTGAAGTTTGTTCATATTGTAAGTGCTTGCTATCAATTCTGTTTATTTGATACGAACAAAATAGATAAATACTTTAAATAATATGGATGGATCCTGGACTTTAGTCTATGCTAGAAAATCGAACATACAAACTTTATTAGATTGGATTTGATTTTGCAGCTCATCATTTCGGAATTATACTGTATTCATTTAGATACAGCTCAACTGCCACTAGTTCGCTGTCCAGCCATTTGTTTATCTTCTTGATTGTTTTCAGTGCAACAGACAAATGTACTTCTTCGCTCATATGCAACTTTTCAGCAAGTCGGTCGTGTGCATTTTTATTTCCTTTACAATCGGACCTAAGGTTCTTGCAGCCTTTGCAGCCGTATAGACAAAAGCTAGACGCTTTTTGTTGAGAATGACATAAACTTTTCCTCCAATTAAAAAACTGAGTATTTGTTGTCGTCCCGACGATGTTGAAAAAGTCGAAATGCTGCTACTGAATGTTTCCAGGAAGCTTGGTTGATAATATGGACGTATAATATTTTATATATGCAGACAGGAATACAAATTTAATATCTAATGATGGGGAAACAATTATTTCATTCTGGTTTAAGAGTATGTTCCTATGGGTTTTTTTTTTATGGTAGACTACCTAGTGTATTGCAACTTAACTAAGTCAATTTTAATATTCATATCTTCATCTGTGTCTGCATTTTCATCTAGTAAGTTTGGTTTTTGCGAGTTTCAGCGATTTGAAATATTTTTTATAGTTCTTTAAAATTCTGATTCTCATTAGTCCAACAAAAGCAAATACAATTTGACGCAAATAGTTGTATATTTCAGGATCCTGGCACCATTTTGGTAAGGCTACCTCTTCTGGTAAAAAGAAGAGAAGGTAAAAACGTATCCGGAAAAAATTTCTGAAAGCCTTCACTGGAATGACGATACTAGTTGCACTGAGTGAAAAAAATAATTGTTAGAAAAAAACAAAAACGTACTCAAACTGAAAATGAGTCCTAACTTGTTTTGCCTTGTAAACGTATGTATGCTCAAACAAGCATTGAAGAAACAAGAGGACGACATAGTGATGCATAGTTGACTTCATTCTTGTTTAGGTAGCCATCAAATGTATAGCATCCTTTCGGTCTGGTAGATACTCAGGTTCTCGTTTCAGATCTCCGAAACGTAGCAATAAGATACATTGTCGGCTAAGATAGCTAGCAGCCAGTATCGACAGTGAGAAGGACATCTCGACTGCTTGTGCCTTCGTACATGTGTCCCTATGAAGCTTTTGAAACGCAGGGGCATTGGCTGACAAGTAAAGGAACTTCCGGTTACGTCTGGCACAATAATGGATCTTGATACAGATAAGCTTGTTGCTTTGTTGTGCTCGGCAAATTTAATGCTTTTAAAGTGAGAAATTCATGATGTTTTAAATATTTTTGCAATAGTGGTTGATTTAGCCTTAACCAATGTACGGGACAGACGAACATGGTTAAAATTAAGGGTAAATAAGCATTGGGTCTCAATTTTCAGAATTTTTAATTATTTCTTAGACCGCATGTTTGTTTTATTGAGTTGGTAAATTGCTTTTTGGAAAGTTTGTCAGTTCAGTCATCAAAAAAGCGAAACGGTTGCAATAATAACAAAAAAGGAAAGATTGTTTATTCATTTATTTATTTTATTATTTTTTAATCCAGAGATTCGTCTAATCCAGACAATACAAAATGCAACACTAATTCATATTTCTTATGCAGAATTTGTTTAAGTGATGCTGTAGACAAACGAAAATTAAAGGTATAGTAAACTCGTTAAAGCATCTACTTATTGCAGTGACTGGTTCAGTGCAACCATAATTAGAAACAACAAAAAATTCACCCGCCTGAAACCTTTGTCATTAATGTTTAAATTATGCTAGCCTATTAAGTAATTTGAGTCAATGATGTGTGCTTAAACTTTCGCGGAAAATCAGTTTTTGGAATTTTGACGTCGAAAGTTTAAGGTATCCATTCGTAAGAGATTTTGGTGATCTTGTTAAGAAGGTAGATCAAAGGGTCATACCATGAAAATTTGCAAAAGCAGAAACGTAACAGCATCTTTCGAAAGGACTCAGTTTGGTCAATATAAACTTTTTGATCCAGCGCCCATACAAGACTTACATTTTCGACAACAAGTCTAACTAGGCTGCAGAAGAGGGTCTTAGTCACGAAAATGTTAAATTTAAGGCATTGCTAAATTTCAAAACGATTTAATCGATGCGAATGATTGATTCAGCAGTACTCCTAAAACGATTACTTTCGCTGATCTATTTGAAGGTGTACTCTCAAGTGACTACTCGTAGATTAGAGGAATATTATTACAGGTAAATGATATAACAATAATTTTGTCTAGATAAATCCCTGCAATCGTTAGGATTTCTGACAAGTTTGAACATTTTAACGTCGTCGATATAAAGCAAGACAGAGTTAACTACAGAATGGAACCTACATGGTAAATAAATAAGGCAAACAGTAAAGAGCCCAGATTGGTACCTTATGGATCACCAGATCTGGTTTTAATTTCAGATGGCAGAGCACCGCGAAAAGATACATGTTGTCTTCGTCCAGAAAGAGTCAGCCCAGATCAAATGCAAGTTAGGAAATTAAAAGAGTATAAAGTGATCAAACTTATCAAAGGCTATCATCAAGGACTACAAAAAGCGAGATATGAATGTTATCTACAATTTTGTTGCTATCAGCATCAGAAGAGAAGATACAAGGGGAGCAATTAGGCAATCGTGTAGATCTTAGAAACAATAGAGTTTGAAGCACAACCCCGAAAAACATTAGTAAAACAACGTGCATTCATCGGTGCTTAACATTTTCATGGCTTATATGGCGCATTCTCTTATGTTTTAGGAGATGAATTACCTTTGGGTATTGTGCCCGTTTTTCAAATACATACAAGCATTCTCATTTTGATCTAATTAAAACAAAACAAAGATTCAAATAATTAATGTTAACTTTTTCGATGCTTATTGTCGCAACCACAGAACTTGAGATGCTAATGGAAGAACGAAACAAAGACTTGCCACAAAATGATTAGTAGCTCAGAATAATTGAAATAATTCTTCGGCATGTAATTCTTAGTAAAGATTGCGCGACCAGACCACACTGCCTTCGCTCCGCAGTACGATAAAAAGTAAACAAGTAATACTAAAGCTTGCTTGACTGAATCATACAGCTTCGTCATAAATCATGAACAATTCCAGGCGCACTTAAGAACTTTTACTTTTCCATTTCCCATTCTTGCGAAGCAACGAACACCTGGATTCCACCGGGCAGTTCTTATCCAACATTCAGACGAAGCCGTGTTATACAACAACAATACCAACTTTCCCCCACGGGGCCCTAATGTCAACAGCAAACCTGACATTCATCTCGAAACTGCACCGGATTTCGCGATTTATTATAGCAATGCCGGCTTTTCATTGCGACGCGACGTCGCGTCTTCAACTACGTTTTCTTCATCAAACTGCAACTAAACAACATTTCATTACATCAGTGCATCGCTTCAATATCTTGGGTATTGTTGCCATCGCGGGAACTTGAAGTGATTGCGCGGCGAAGGAGCTGCAGGGACGTGCAGTGTGGAGCTCGATAAAGTCTTTAAGTAGCGATTTTAATTAGCTCGGATATAAATCGTTATGGCGGCGGCATCTAGTTTACATCAAGTTTCTGGTTATGTTCACTCAACCGAACCAATCGAGGTTTCAGATGGGTCTTTTTTATACTGGCATCGAGCCGGACTGACTTGAGAGCTGAGCTCGTGATGGCAATGTCGACCAGCTTGAAGCCAATGCAGTGCATGAAGAAATTAAGCTTAGTAATGCTGATCTGGAATTATTTGCACAGAACAGTAAGGGCTGCTGTACACAGGTAGAACGTTCTGGCAGGTTAGGAATGCGGAAATGAGTTAATTTCAGTTGGTGTATTAATTAGCGTTCTCTAGAGCCTTTTACCACACTGTTGTCGAATATCCTTCAGTGTTGGCATTATGTTTCTAGTAGGAACGCAACTATGTTGGTGAAATATATGGATCCAATTTACTGTAATTGTCGAGTCATGCAATGAAAAACGTCTAGCAGGTGGCTAAAATCCTCCGTTCTCTCATAGAACCAGCTTAGATTTATATCCTTGTTCGACTAGTTACCCACTAATTTGCTTCGAAGCAAATCCTGAATCAAAGAATCACTTCAGTCCGTGGTAAAACACATGAGCACGCCACAGCTCGTCCGATAATAATAATTAAACTAATCGCTCCATGTATCCTACTTATAATCCAAATCCCTAGCTAACCGAATCACTGGTTTTTATCCATAATACGGTTGCGGTTACAGCATGCACAACTGTCCCGAGTTTGTTGTGTAGCAATCGCGTAGCAGCAATAGCAACGGCATCAGCGGCAACAGAAACGGAAAACCGAAGAAAAGTTGCTTGGAATGCTGCAACGAGTCCCGGTGAGCCTTGTTAGCTGTTGTATGAGACCAGCCCCAGCTCTACATCCCTAAGCCGGTTTCAGATTCTGGTTAGAAGTTTGTTTTAGTTGTAAAACTGTAACTGCAATCGAAATTACAGCATTTGATAAGTTGTTGCAGTTCTTTACGCTTTTCTCTTTTTCCGGCTGATAAAAAACTCATTCCTTATCGGGGAAAACCTTCATGGACGGCAAACTGTTGCATTTATCAATTGGTCGGGTTGGTTTGGAAGTCGAAACTGGTTAGTGGTCACATTGAGTATCTAGCGATTGAACCTATTCTGTATGGCGGACGGGACGTACGAGTAATACGGGTGTCCGAGAACAGGTGGAAAACGACGAAACTAAACACGCTTCGATACATGTACATTTGAGTAATTGGTTTTTAATTAGATTTTCAATGATAGGTCAGTGCGAACTAATTTATAGAGATCGAATTCGTAGACGTTTAATGCAGATAATTGGCTAAATGAGGAGAATAACATGTCAGCACAATCGATTAGTATCTGATAGCGGATCTTCAAAAGATTTAGTTTCAAATCAGTATGTAATGTTGCATATATTTACATAAATTGAATGGAAATGTCGGTTGAAATTAGTAAGATTTAGGGATTTGAATTTTGCTCAATTATTTCTAATGGGATTACTTGTCATGAAGAAAAGTGGATCCCACATAAATTTCAGATTTCCTGCACTTTTTACTTGATTAACATGCTTAAAACATATAAATAGTACCTTACCATGTATAAAAATTCATTAAACTTCCAGTTTCTTATAATCTTTCCAAATTAGATATTTAATAGTTTGGGCATCATTTGAAAATTAATGGTGCCAGTGTCAATTAACTTCAATTCATTTTGATTATTTTCCATAAAACCTAGCACGGACATTCGGTACAGAAAAATCAAATTAAACTCTCCCAATGATAATAGTAAAATATGGGCACATAAATGTTGAATAGAACTCTTCAAAATAGCTCATTTATAAGGGAAAAGTAATGTCATGGCCGAAAATAAATACCTTGTTAGGTGCGTCTTTTTACAAAAGCTAGATTTATGCAAAATACTTTCATGATAGAAGAAAAAAAACTGTTTAAAATTGTGAAGTTTACACAAAAACTGATGATGATTCACTCTGGCTAAATTTCAAACCTTTATTCTCATGTTAATGGATCGAAAATTAGAAAAACCTGGAGATTACTTGGTTTTTTAACGTCCGAGAGAGTATTGAGAGTTTAGATTGCGCCACCTATTGCAATTTATAGGTTTTTCCTCGCAAGTCCGTCTTGTTTTCGTCAAATCGTTAGCCAAATTTTTGATTTTGATTTATCTTTAGTAAAATTTCTATGACAATTGGTACTGCATACTAGGCTTTTTGAATTCAAAAGTTAACATTATCTTTACTTGGACCAAGAACATTTTGTTGCAGCAAACCAACAACAAAAATAAAATAAATTTAAGTTAAAGTTTATCTAAATGGAGTATAAAATTAAAAAAATTTGAAATCTGATCTGAATTAAATAGTAAATTGAACAAACAGTTTCGTTTTTAAAATATGGCGCCTTTTTTCAAATTTTAAGTGAAATTCACAAACAAGCAACAAACGAAAACAAATGGAAGGGAGACGACACGAGTAAAAGATATAAATGTATGAGAATTTCCAAATATCTCTCAATCTCCACTCAAATTATTATAATCAAACGAATTAAATTGTCAAAACACTTAACAAATAATGCGAGCAAATTAAATTTACCACCACTCACGATAAAAAAATAAGGATCCCACAATATAATTACATACAATTATGCCGAATTATATGTAATTATGCCGAATTTATTGCCAATTACATGTTATGGCTATTTATGGAGAAACTTCCCCACCCAATTTGGAGAATTGGAACCCAATAAAAGGCGGAGCTAACTCTGCAATCTTCCTATTGCGACCAGGACCATCAGAGCCAGGACCATCAATATATATGTTAGCTCCTTAAATGGTAATTTTTGCCCTTTTTCTGTTTTCCCTTTTTTCTTTTGGAATTTCGTAGACGTGTGAACGCTTGCCTCTTCATATTATTTTCACACAATAATCAAATTCCAGCTCCAATAGTGTATAGTAAGGCAATCCGCACACGGGTCGTTGGGCTAACGTCGTGGATGCGATATTTCTACGCTTGGTCGTCACAACCTAGGTAAATCAATAGGTGATCGCTAACGGAGCGTTACCCAATCGTGAAGAGTGAGAAGCATAGTCGTTTCATTTTGAGTGCGTCTTAAGCGTTGTGCATTGCAGGCCTCAAGCCGAATGACTAGTCGTTTTTGCTAGTGCGATGGGTGACGGCAACGTACAATTCGTGGGGGCGGTGGGAAAATTTTGCGAAGCATACTGACGTTTTCTTGCTGACCCGTGTGGACATGAAACGAGGATGACGACAATCGTTTTCTGGCAAGCTTCACAAGTGTCAAACGTCTCTCTCACGCATCGCTAGGCTAACGACCCGTGTGCGGAGTGCCTAAGAGTTGTTGCGATTAAAACGCACAAATTCATAAAACTTAAACTCAGTAAATTATACATTGGTACTTCATTTGTAAGGTGCATTGAAATTGAACACAATCAAACGGTACTTTCCAGTTCGTACCATTTGAAAATATTTTTTTGTAAAAAGGTGGAAGTAAACTGGTAAGACAAACAAATTTAAAGTGGATTTAATGTTATAAAATTTTGAATAGTTAGAATTTGAAGAAATTGAATTTGTTATTGTTTGAGAAAGAAATTTGTTTGTAAATAAAAATTGGATACGGAACTAAACGATATTTTTTCATCTGCTACACACCTCAATTATTCCTTTTCAGAATATTTTTTTTACGTTATTCGATTGCATAAGTCTGTGGAACACATTTAGTTTCCTTTTTGCAACTCAAGTTTTTTGAATTTCATTTTTCTTAGCCTCTTGTTTTAGTTTTAAATTTTTATAAAAATGTCCAATGAGCAACTGAATTTAACAGATGAGTCTGTACAAAAAAACTTAAATAATACTCTCATTCTTGCGATATTTAGGCACTTTGTTCGCTCTACTCATGTAACCCAATTTAAAAAAAAACTTGGATCATCAAGTCTATATTTTGGTAATATAGACTTAATGATTTACGATAGTTTTTACCGTTAGAGAGATTATTCTTCCCGTTAGTTTGATTCAGATACAAGACCACCCATGATCACGACATTATTATGTGCATTCAGACCTTATTTGTAAGCTGATGACATTTTTATCTAACGGAATGACTAATATACAATATATTTTCCTTTATTAGGTAGAAGTGTGCTTGGTGATTTTCACAAGAATATCAATTTGGCGATTTTTTACGCATTTAGAAAACCGCATGGCATTAGAATAACATGGTAAAATTGTGATTGTTTTGTAAAATGGTGATTACTTGACAAAGAACTAAAGAAATACTAGTGAGAAAGACGAGTGGAAATTCGCAGTAAGGTCATGACATTGACTAGTATTAGATATTCATTTGAATTCGGTTAGAAAGAAAAATGATCTCAATAGTAGTTCAAAGTCTAATATCGTTAGATTCAAATACAAATATAAAACTTACGGTAAATCTCTTCAAATCATAGTCCCTCCTGAAAATCTATTGCTTTTTAAAAAGAAATTCAAATTATTGGTAAATTTTAACCTTTGCCCATCATTTCAAATTGAAATTTTCAAAATTCGAAACTTCTCTTGACGAGAACTGATGACCGGATAATCCGCTCAATATAAAACTTACAACTAATGTTGGAATTAACTAGGACCAGGCCTGATAGAATGATTTTGAAATGCAAGCAACCCGGTGGCAGTGGTGCGATTTTGAAAAATCATTGAGAAAAAAAAACTTTTTTTCCCAATTCTGCGAACAAATTTTAACGAAATTCACATTATAGCTGGATTGTATTTTAAACCATATTTGATAGAAATTTGGTTGAAAAATTTGGATAGAGCTGCCAGTTATGGTATTTTTTGTCTCCCAAATCTTGTTGATTTGCTCAGTAAAATAAAAAATGTTCCCTTCAATTTCGGAGCCAGTCATGAAATTAAAACGAAATTTGTGCAAATATTCGTAGAAAAGTCATGAAAGGGCTGCCAGCTGTGGTAATTTTTGTAATTTTTTTTTAACATTTCTTCATTAAGCGATATTTTCAAATGCCAATGGTTTCCAAATGGGAACAACAAATATTTAGGTTTCGAAAATTTGAAAAGTTTTGCAGGCAGTAACCCTAAAATTCTTGTTGCTTTGTGTAAGAAATTGTTGATTTGATACTGAAAAATGTAACACTCAAAGACAATTTCTTCGAAAATCCGTTTTGTTGCGGTTCTTAATTTTTCTATTGATAGCATTTATGTCTTTAAGAGCTGACATCTATATCTTAGAGCTGAACTCCATTGCCACTAGAATAGGTCATTAAAATCCTAACAAACCTCCAAATATTCCATATTTTGCTACTCTAAAAATCAGATTACCGTATTTGAGATGCTTCAAATGATCAGCAAAGCAGACATAAATGGTGAAATTAGAGCGAAGAAAAATCCTTCATCCTCGGTAATTCTTGGTCTGATCCCTTATTATTCTACTAGTGATTGACGAAATTTTATTCGCATCCCTCAACAATACTTTTCTCTATTTATTCATCACTGCTTGTTTCTATTCTTACCGTACAGACAATATTAGACCAACTCAAAAGAATCCTAAATAATTTTTTCAACCACATACCTATACGCAAGTACAATTTACGAGCTTCGAAACAAACAATGATCACCCCATGAACACAACCATAACCTACAAATGTCTCAATTTCCAGTCTATAGTATATGCAATATTATCTTTCTGAATGATCCAATATCGTCATAAACACATATTTTCCATTCATGGACATTTATAAATTGTTACAACTTTGTTATTCCATCGTGGCTGATTGATAGTTATATTATTCATAGAATTCAATTTTATCACCCCGGACTACATCTACGTTTAGCTCGGATTGAAATATTTAGCTAGATTTGCGCGAGCCGGGGGAAAAATCTGAATTTCAAATATCGAGCGTGGCCAATGGCACCGAAATTGTAGCTGTAGATTTGAAATTGAGTTCAATATGCATGTGGCGAGTGTTGCGTGTCTGACAAGTTTGAATGAATGATTTTATAAAGACTTTTGTGAAAATCTATTGAATTAGGTAGAAATCAATTATTTCGCACGGAAAGCTCAAAATCAAGAAAGATATTCAACTTGAGTTTTTCGAAAACAATTTGAATGGCGGAAATTTACAAAGAAATTATTGAAGGTTCACATTAAAAATTATTTAGAGATGACAGAAGCAACATTTTGTCGGCGACTTCGTCGTGGAGAATCACACTTTGAATAATTCGTTTTTATAGTATTTAAATAAGCTTTGTTCTATTAGAAAAAAATCCGTCTTCTGTCAACCACATTTCGATCAAAATCTCGATTCTAAGCAGTTAATTACTCTCAATTCAAATTAGAGATCATAAATCTAACCAGTTTTACCTTATGTGCTCTCAAATGTCACTAATAATTCTTTTACCTCATAAAATCCATAGATAAATCAGGAGACAACCACTGAAATATTCACGACGTTCAAGACAAGGATCTTTGCTATCAAAATTCGACAGAAGCTATAAAAAAGTCGGAAAAGTTTTTATTCAAAGTTTTAAAAAATTATATTGCACGAAGAAATGACAGTGCGACGAAAACGAAACAGCGAAGAGAAAAGGAAAAATACCATTTGAAATATACATCGTGTCCCTGAACAGCGGTTGTCAGCCATCCAAAATATCTTCGGTGAGAATTAAGAGTATAGCTTTAATGACGAAAAATGACCATAATCATCTAGCTGGCAAACTCAATATAGCACACTGCATTGAAGTATTTTCACTGATTCGATTGCAAACTTAATTAGTGTGCTTATTCGATGAGAGCTCGGAAAATAGATTTTAATTCCTCACCAACACACCTGGATCTGTTGTGAAGCTATGGCTGTGCACTACTGTCCGATGCATGCCAAATAATTAATCTGGCAAATCAGGTAGATCCACATCGACCCAATTAATCAGTTTATCAACTCAATAGACAGGTAGATATTTTACCATAATGGCGCCACACCGAATCGTTAGTGGTTTTATGGTGATGTTCGACCTTTGTTTATTGGTGCATGGTAGAATTTCGAGCTATATTTGAATTTGGTCCTGATCACAGTTAAATTTCACTCAAACTAATTATACTTGTTAAATAGTGGTTATTTTAATCATTCGTGGATTAAAGCGAGCTTGGAGGGTTTTTGTGTAAAATTCAATTTTAACTTGCCGTCGCTCTTTGATGAATACAACCCCGAGGTACAACGAAAATGAATACCAATATATATTTAGAGGTGAAAAACTATGAGAACATGTTATATATTTACCTTTTCAATTTTTCAATTTAATTTCACAATTATAGTCCGCCATTTTCAAAAAAAAGGTTTGGGCACTAGTCATTTTCAATCGCTTTGGTTTGGAATCATGTATAGATATTCTGGAAAAGAGCTATTGTGTTACCAATAAAGAAGCCAAGTAAATCTGCGGGGTCTAGGAACAATAGTATTAAGTAGATTTAAGTTTATTTACATACAAAGTTTTTGTATTCTTTGAATGTTTTCTTTGTGAAATTACTCTACAAATTGTTAAAAAAAAATTAAACACAGCATGAGCTAGACTTTGATAAATGTAGTTTGTAAAGACACTAGTCTGTATCACTTGAATTTAAACTTGTATTAACCAAAATAGTCATAATAATAGAATATTTATTAACCTTAACATATATAGATATTCACTTAATTTGATTGCTTTCGAAACCACTTTGTCAAATAAAATTTTCATAAATTTTTTTCAATTTTAATCATCCCGCAAAAACAATTCCAATTTGATTTAAAACTTCTCTTTCTAGCTTTTTCCGTCAGTAAAATCGATACTTCTCGAGCGCATTGATTTGTGCTCCAACTAAACCTAAGAGGCCAATCAGGTCCTCCATTCTATTTGAAGTGCCGTATGCTCGTACTAACATTTTCATCTACTCTCTCTTTTTACGAGTCTTACGCACTCATAACAGTCTTCAGTTTGGTCCTCTTCCAAGTTCTATTGTCATCTTCAAAAATATGGTTCGCAGTAAAATTTTTGTTTCTAATTAATTGATTTTATTTTCTATTCCTGTTTATAATGGATTCCTTCTTTTCTTTTTTGGTCTACTTAATTTTACTTTATTTTTTAATACTTCAATTATTATTATATAAATGTTTACATTATTAATGTAAACGTATAAATGTTTGCTCATTAGCTTCTGTTTTTTTACTTGTTTTATTTTTGTTTCTTTTGCTTCTGATTAATTTTATCTTCTATTCTTTTTACAATGGATTCTTTCTTTTTTTGGTCTTCTTAATTTAACTTTATTTAATTACCACTTATTATTTATTACTATAACTTATATTTATGATTACTCATTTACTTTTTACTATATTATTTTTTCATTGTATCCTATCTGTTACTGGGCAGATTTCCAATTGAATTGATTTTTCTTGTTTGTAATAGATTTTTTTTTTGCTTTACTTAATTTTACTTTATTTTATTCCTACTTTAATCATTTTTGTATACTAATATTTATATTTTCTTATTTAATTCTTATTAGTTAATTTTTTTAGTGCACCCAATCTGTAATTGGGCAGTTTGCCTGTTGAATTGAATGCCCACCAAATAAATAAATAAGTCCTTTTATTAATGGCCACTTAGTATGAGAGAAAGTCAGCAATCAATCACATAGCCACATCAAATCCATGTCAACATTTGCTTAGTAATACCCTTTAAATAGTAGGTTAGCAGTCTCAGGAAACCACTTTCATTTAGTTAAAAGCAAATACAGTGTAAATGAAAAGGATGTCTGTGGATAGAGATTTGTTCCGAATGAGGCGTAAAACCCTATTGTTATAAACGCCTGAATGTAACGACAGCGTCCTACTGCATTTTAAAGGAGATGGAAGTACAACAACAGCAGGACCATATGCTAGTATGCAAAATATATTTTCGTTTGAGCTGTGAATTTTATCCTGAACATAATGTTTTATATCCAGGAACAGAAAAATGGCTGTGAATAGTGTGCAAATATGTTGGATGTGAATAAATAAATACTCAATGTATTAGCGTCCAGTAACGTCGATCATTTCTACTATAGAGGAATAGTGAGAGCAATAGTTGGTAAATCCACAAAGAGGAAAAGAGGGAGTTCGGCGCGTAAAAATGTTATGAAGAAATCAAAAAAATTGAAGCAATTGTTGTTTGACTTCAACAATGATCCAAAACCACTTGTACATAATAATCTGTTTGGAGGGGGTAAACGGAGGTGTTTTGGCCTGGTCTTTGATTCAAGTGGTTCGTTCGAAAGCCTCCTTTGGAAGAACAATCAAGATGTAAAATTTTATATGGGCGCTGGGGTACCAAAATTTCAACTCCGTAGAATAGAAAAAAGTTTCTTTTTGAGATATTTCGAAATTTCATCCTCTGGGACTAGAAAAAGATATCAACGAAAAAAGCGAAATCTATACATTCTCCGTACTAGAATGGAAAACAATCTTAGTCACATTATGAAAAACACCTCAAATGCTAAGGAGCAAATAAAAATCCTAGGCAATGTTCTTATTCCAACGCTAGAGCAAGTTTTAGAGGATATTTTCAAGAGGATTTAGCTCTATGCGACTTGGCTCACTCTGTTGGTACTCATACTGATTCTTAATACAAATCCATATTTTCAATGATATTTTGTAACTTAAATTGTCGCATGTTATCAAATACAGAAAAAATTTAGAAATGATAGATTTTTAAATTAACGAAAATAACCATTTTTTTGCTAAGAATCGTATAAAACCGACATAGTTATAAAGTTCAAATAAGGTGGAGTTTGCCATGTTTTTTTAATTTTTTCAATTAAACATTTATTTTCGTATTTTTCGAACACGACCATTTATCGTCCTCAAAAACATGTACAAATGTAACACATTTTTCCAATTCGGTAAACTATTGTTTATTGAACTGAAAAAAATAATTCACATAATCATTCATTTATGCTAAAAAGGACCTCAGATGTTCTTTTTTTAAAGAACAAACATTTTAAATTCTAGCAACATATTTTAAATTTAAATTCATGCGCTTTACTCATCAAAATTAACATCTCGTGCCCAAAAACCTTTTCGCGCAATATCGGGAAGTAGGAAGCATATAACTAGTTAACACGTTACCAAATATGGGAGTTTTAGTAAGGAATGTATATAATAAAGTAACCCACGACAACCTTTTGTCAGGTTAGAGGTTGAAGCTGGGAGAGAACTTCATTCATAAATTTACAATCCATGAGAATACGAGTGTGGATTGATTAGTTCCACGACTTACTTTACCTTTGATATAAATCAGGTAACTATTTAGAGCTAGGTCAACTCAAAGCTCGATGAGTGGGCTCTCGTCCAAACGTGGATTCAAATCAGGGAACCAACAGACAAGAAACTGCTCTACCCATTAGATTTCTCATGCTTGAAGGATTGTATACTGTTAAATAAAGAGAAAAAAAGCCAATACTTTGTCCTTTTCACCCCTTAGTCGGCGTATAACACTGGTATGATAGTGGGTAAACCCTTGTTTCCTCCCGAAATTTGGGGTTTTTGGGGTTCGACAAGAAAGCTAATAACTTTGCATTGATTTGATATTTTTTAAAATAAGAACAAAAGCGATTAATTCTTCGAAATAATGCAAAATATGAACGTCTTATGATGGAATCACTACTTTCAACATCAAATTATTCAGCGAACGGCGATGTTACAAATTGAAGAGTTATCTGTTGACAACAACACAAAAGAGCGCTTCGTGTCCTACATTCAAAACGCGAGCAAGAAGCAAAATGCAAGAATGAAAGCAGCAAAAAGGCGAAATTATTTGCGAAATACTAAAAACCAAACTTAAGGAGACGAGTATCCATTCTTTTAAACAAGTTTTTTGGTAATGTTTTGCAATTACCTGATAATAGCCTCACCAAAATTAAATTGGCAATATCAAATGGTCTTTGGGAGCACTATGTTAGCTTGAATTAATTTCTTTCTCAGTCAATGCATGCGCAATCATTTTAGAGCAAAGTCTGATAAAATTTGCAAATACGATTTTGGAGAATTATTATCAAACTAAACGACCGTTCAAAATTCCTTACTTATGCCCACATCGAACACACATTCCTCGAACACAACACGATATTTTCGAATTAATTTTAATTTCTCATTTCATAGCAACTCAGCATTTTTAATATCACATGAATCCCTCACCAATCACCAGCATTTCAATTAATCCAAGACAGTTATAAACACTTCCTCATGTCTTTATCATCGCACTTGTTCGAATTAATCAACACTTGATCAACACCATCGCAACCAACCATGTCGTCAATGACAATTTAAAACCACCAGCGCATCAAAATAACAATCCTATCCAACAACAACTTGCCTTCGTTCACATCACTTCTGTTTTATTATCATTTCGCCTCGTAATAATTACTACCGCGGAACAATATCAAACCAACCCGTCTTTGTCACCAATTAAACCGATCTCGGCAATGACTAAGAAGCAAGATCATTGCCACGATCATTTTTCTTCGACTTAACAAAACATAGCGAGCACATGTTCACTAACTATTGCATCAATACCGACCGGCACCAGCCCCAAGTCAACTCGCCATGCTGATCCCTTATGGGAATAATGAAGCAATTAACATATAGGCTACACAGCCCATGGACATGCGTTGCCTAAATATGATAAATATGACAGAAAGTATCTTTCATTCAAATTTTTAACATGAAATCTAAATCTATTGAATGGATCGGGCATTGAGCTCAGAGCCTAGATGTGTTTTTTCTTGAGGAAATCTTAATAAATGCATCGAAAATACATAATACGATAGCGATAGTCTGCTATCAAGATTGGGAGCCAGAAGAAGACGAAGAAAAGGTGTGCTCCTTCAACAAAAAAGAATAATTGCGGCCAACAACATTTCGATCAATGATAACACAACACAATGCCAATACCTGAGGTGGGCACCTTTTTCGTTCATGGCTCTGTCATTCTATTCTGTTGTTCCCGAAGAAGGGATTTTGCTGGTTGTTGGATCGTACCTGAACTGAACTGCGGATTCCAACAGTGTTGAACTCAATAGCTTAGATTATATCGTAATCGGTAATAATGAAATAGATACATCTCGTAAGTGATGTACTTGGGTCTTAAATGAAACTTGTGAAATAGCGAACGTTGGATGACTTTCGACCGAAAATCTGACGGTAAATTGAAAGGGTCAGCATTTAGATACGACCTGCGACCATCTCAGAAAGGTGTAATGGCACTTCTATCAAACTGCTGCTTAGATAATTGATCTGGGTACTGACCTAATGTAAGTTTCTCCGTGATTATGTGTAATCCTTTTCGGTAATCCCAGTTGAATGAAATTTACAGACACTACGAGTTATCTCAGTATGAGCACACTTCACAACTAAACTATAATTTCTCTCACCATCAACACTGAAACCACGAACAAAAATACATAAAATCGCATTTTTCGATTCATATTATTTTCAAAACTCGTTACACTGTCACAGCTACTCCACTGGCACTTCTGTACTTGACTTTATCCGAGCATGTTATCTAGAAATCACCACGATCCAATGCATTTTCAACAATTATCCGAGATACAAAAAACCACCGAAATTCGCTTAATCTGCTTGAAACGTTAATCCCATCAATAACAACGTGCAGAGTATTTCAACTTCCCGCACAAAATAATCGAAAATTGCACGCATAGATAAACTTAACGTTCGGGAAAATTACGCTCGAAACCGTGAAATGTAGTTCCGTTGCCGTTTCAGATTGAGCAGAAATTCGCGAACCGAGCCCGCACTCGCAACGCTGTCTGCGAAAAGAAAGCGCCGAACCTGCACTGAACGCTGATACCGAAACGCGCTGCTTTTGCCGTTGACCCAACCGTAACTGAGTGAGTTCTTGAACGGAGCCGTCCTCCAGCAGCTAGCTTGGCAGTGGAGGCCTGTGGTAAGTTGCCAAGCAAACCGAAGCCAGTATGAGAACCATATAGGCAAAGCAGCCAGAGACTCTTGACTCAGGACAGGATTGTGTACAGTTTTTTCGCTAATCCTCTGAGCTGTCGCGCGGCAGCGGCATTCATGTATGTATTTAGCCGGCTGTCTCTGGACCACAAACAACTCCAAGCATGTTGTTTATCCCTATCATCATATCATCGCACGCTCTCGCCACGTACAGTGAACCTCGCGAACCAAGTGCTGGAAGCACCGGCAATGGTTAGTATCGTTTCAATGAGTGCATCGCCACCCAACCGCTGGTACAAGCATAACCACACCAAAACAACAAACCACCACACTCAGCCATGCGCAAGAGCTTCCAAAAATGAACATGGAACATGGAGCCAAGTAAACATTTCCTTCCAAGCGAGTCGTGAGTTTCTACAACGCTCCCAACAAATGACGAGCGCTTCAAAACAGGTGCTCAATGGCCATGTTCATGAAACACTCTCTTCCTGAGGGGAAATGCTTCCAACACAGCGTATAACAGTTTTCCGTCAATGAACCATCAGTTCTTGTTGAAACGTGGTGCGATGAGGCTAAAATGTGCGCCACCAAATATTTTTCAAAGAGTGAAATTTTCATTTAATGTCAGTAGCATTTGAATTTATTCATCTATAGTTGGGTATACTGACCACTATACTACCGAGAATATTTTTGCTTTGCACTAGCAATTAATGTTTTACAAAATAGCGAATAAATTATAATCCCACAAAAATGAATTTAATTTGAATTTCATTGAACTGTTTAGTAACTTGCCTCCAACACACACTCTACATTAAAAATCAACTTGTCTTCCATTTAGAGACACTCGCAACGACTTCGCCAGCTTGCCGCCAAAATCCATCCAGGCAGGAGGTCTGCAATGCTACATCATCTCACCGGCACGGCCACTCAAATCTTTTGACAAATTGTCATAAATTAGTTCTTTTGTTCGCCACAATAGGCTATAGTTTCAACTGTATATGATTATCTAATGGATACATTATTTTCCAGTCGAAACGATAGCAAAGATAACCATCTTGATGTCTTAATAGTAGCTTGGAGTTTCTGCCAGCTTTTTTTGGTTGTTATTTTTCAGTTCGTCGGACCTCGAGGGAGCTGCCGGCCAGGAATTCCACTTAGCATGGTGTCACAATACGAAAAATGTCCGAAAAAATACAGTGTAATTTATTTTCACCCTATGAGCAAGCAAGATACCTCCAGGCTGCAAAAGAAGAAGGAGATTAAGATGTACACGAGCAGAGCCAGAGAGTTCCGTAGGAGAACGCATCACATAAAAATGATTGTCGGCGATTGCGGTTAACAAATTCACAACACCATGGAGCATTTTTTACGAAAATAAATTGTCTTGACTATCACTGTCGCAGGGAAGTGCTACAATATGTATTGTTTTCTCTAGCGAAACATTAACAGCATGATGTCTGATTGTCTTATTGTTAGAATTATGATTAGATCGAGATTCGAGTGCGTCAAATGTAAAAAGATAGTAGAAGTGAGATGTTGTGTGGAATTTAGTATATTACATACGGCTATTACGTGGATATGGTAGTGGATAGAGATAAAATATTAGTGCCAAACACGCGTCATGAGCGAAATGAGTTATATGTCATCTTGTATATGTAGGTATAGCGGAAGCGTTTGAAAAGAAATGAAATAACTGATCATTCGTTTGTTGAATGTCTCAAGTTAGAATTATACTCGTTATAGGGCCAAACATAATCATCGACAATTACCCTATAAATAAAATATATGTAGGATTAATTTACAGTACAATGCTTTTCGAGAAGAAATTAAGAAAACGTCAAAATGTAAACCCTAGTGGTGCCCGATCTGTTGACCGAAATTCCAACTTGATTAGATTTGATAAATATCAGGGTCACGGACTACTACCGGACATTGTTAAGCACATGAAAGTGAGGCATATTTAGCGTTGCAAGTTGAAACGGATTTCTCATACACTCCTTTCGAATATCAACTGTCTCAGCAAGCTTTTTTCTGAAATGGTTGGTAAATTTCTCAGTGAGTGTCTTGCACAGCGGCTGGCTGCCATTCCGCCAGGCCCCGACATGTAGAAGGAAATTAATCGGCTTTCTGATAGAATTATCAACCAAAAGATAGCGGTAACGACTGAAAATGTTTCGGCGTGCAATTCTGATCAACAGGCCAAAGGCCGAATTGTACGTAGGAACATTTCATTCGCAATTAAATACTGTTCCGCCCAACTTATCTGCTGCTAATAGTCAAATTGTACACGAGGAAGCTAATTCGTTCCTTCATAGTCACAACGAGCCACTGGTCACATTTGCATCTGAAAATCCATTGGATGATCCGCAACTCCCAAGTGACCAATTTCACTTTGTCAATAGTGAATACTTGGTACACTTGCTGCGCGGTATAAAAAGTAAAAAGTCATCTGATCCTGATGGGGTGTCTAGCTTTATTGTTAAATATTTTCTAATATCAATACTCAAAATATCATCAATTAGCATATTTTCAATATTGCCTTGAACAACGGCTACTTTCCTGACACATAGAAAGTAGCTAAGATTGTTTCCATTCACAAAAAGGCAAAAATAATGAGGGCTGCAATTTCCTAATGTAGGAAAACTCAAAATTTGGTTGGAAATGATTTCCACCTATTGCGAGCTCGCTAATATTATACCTGACTACCAATTCGGCTTTAGGCGCAAGCATTGAGCCCAGCAAGCTATCCCGTACTAGCACGTTCAGATTGTGTTATACTTGAATGAGCGAAACACTCCAACGGCTTTTTGTACCTTGGATATCGAGAACGCTTTCGATACCGTATCGCATGAAGGTCTTCTATACAAACTGATCAAGCGGGGATTTCCAAAAGTAGTATTACGACCTGCCGCAAGTTTCCTTAGTAACAGACAATTTTACGTGAGCGGCAATAAAATTCATTTAGGGTACCTGTGACATCAGGAGTGCAACAAGGCTCTATCACTGGACCAGTTTTATACACCATTTTCACTGCAGACTTGCCTTTTCCAGTGGGCTATCCTTAAGTTTAAGTCCTACAATATGCAGATGAAACGCTCTTATTCGCGTCGAGCCAAGACCCGCTCAAAGCTGCGAAGAGCTTTGAAGATTACTTGGTCATTCTTAGATTTTATTTTGATGAATGGGGCATCAGGCTGAATAGTAGCAAAACACAGCTGACTGTGTTCAAGAACCGTTCCAGTTAAAGGGGATCACAAACTATTCGCAACAAGATCAAAAAAGTCACTATCTTGTTCGGAACTTCTAGAGCTACTCCTAGTACTATATTGCGTTACCCGGGAGTAGACCTGCATGAATTTCTTGAAATTAAATCCCTATACCACACGTAGAATTAAAGTAGCGCATCAGCAATTTTTTTGCCAAAAAGATGGGCATCACGACAAAGGCTGAATCCATTTGCTATAAGACACTTATTAGGCCCATCCTCACATACGCATCCTGACATCCGCTCCCCCATCATGGATTACCTGTTCCAAATCTGACAAGGCAGAGGTGGAGATTTTCGAACGGACAATTTGGCGGTTCTGCACTGATAGGTTCTATAACTCTCTCCTATACCAGAAGACAGGAATTGGGCCACTTAGGAACCAAGCTATGGAACTGATGACAAGATTTCAGACTGATTTCGAACATCGGGCGCAGGAATGGCTCTAATTAGCCATTTATGCATCCTGCGGAGATCGCAGAACAACGGCCGCTCATTGACATGTTGTTTAATCATGTTGGCCTCTCGACGAATCGGAGGGGATAGTTAAGACCCAGGTTAAGTTTAGGTCTAATTAGACTAAGCTAATTGTAGTTAGAAATAAGCTAGATTTAGTTCAGTAAATTAAGTTAGCTTTTAAGTATTAAATAGCTAATTCAACCCCAGATCATATACAACCAGTGTAATATTTTATAAGTGTAAGCAAAAAACACAAGCAATGATAAAAAAATATAAACAATTACCATCCGAAAAGAGCCAGTAGGTCAAAATAGTAAAGCTGCTGGATATCAGAATTTTTATGTTAAATACCTCTTGGGTAAGTTATGTATGTACAATTTAATATTAATAAAATATATTATCAAAAAAAAAAAGGGCATGTGCGCTGGTTCTACAGGCATCTTAGAATTATTTTACCACAAATGTTTTAGTTCCTCAATCAAAAAACAAAAACGCTCACCACCGAAATGATGAGTTTAACCTTCAGGAACGAGTTTGTGCAATAGGATGCTTATTTAGCATATTAAAGTATTACATAAATAAGGAACAGTACATTGATTTGGTTATTGAATAAATAATGTAAATTACTCAATTACTCCTAAAAATTCAGTTCAGATATTTCGCATAGATTTCGAGCCATGTACGTTTATCACTAGATTTCAAGCATGAAAATAAAATTTTTCCAGTGAGTGAAATGAAGGCGCTAATGAATAATGCACATTTTGAATACCTCATGGGATACAAAAGGTTTGCAATTTACTCAAGAGTTTGTTTCTGGCCTCATGAGTGGCAGTTTTTTCCGGCAGCCAAGAACTCACTTGGTCCCAAAGGATGTATACAAAAACAGGATATTTGTACCAATTCAATGATTTCGCCATGTCTTTTCCCAATATGCTTAAATCATTCCACCGTACATCTTATTCATTCAACTTAATTTTGGTCATTTACATTTTTAATTCGTCTGCCTGCGTCAGATCTCCGATTTCAATTCTTACTGTTTTTATGGTCGCGTAAAGTATCACTTATTTCCAATTTAATCATACCTTGCATCGAATCTGCAACAATGTATGAAAGGCATTGGAGTTTTTCTCAGTACCTTTATTGGTACGTGTGTTTTAAAATCATGTTAAACCAGATCTTCATTTTACATTCGCCACCAACTGATCATAAACCGTTGAAATAACAAATTAACCATGAGTCAGTGACTGCTTGCTACTGAATATTGCGAAGCAACAATGTAACATTGTCAACTACACGATGGGATCAGAGAAATAAGTGTCGAAAGGCACGATCAATTTGTAATTTTAATAAAGTGAAGTGATTGACGTAGAAAAAGAAGAATTATGAAATTATTTTGTATCTTGATATAACCATGCAGGTGAAAGTGTGCATGTGTCTAAAAATAACGTGAACATATTTCCCACTTACAAAGATTCAAAAAACGAGTCTAATAGTAATGTTCTTCGAACATTAGTAATAAATGTTTAAACCCACATCTAAGTGAATGATGATTTGATTACTCGAAAACGTGTTGAACGCACCGTTCATTTTCTTGTGTTTTCACCTTTCAGTTCTGCATCGAAATCAAATTTCCGAAATGCGAAAAACATGCAATAATGAACGTCAATTAAACTGAAAACAAAAATCAGCTCAAAAGACGTTCTAAATCGCTCACGAAGCTCAAATACCTTCTCACTCGCCCATTTTCACTGATGTGTTTCGCGAAAATTAAGTTATCAACTCGCCTCGTCAAGGCAATGCTCGTCCATTCAACATTTCAACCATATGCCTATAGAACGAAATTACCTTGGCCTTTGGTTTTGGTGCTCAGCAGAGTAGCGGCTTCTCCATCGAATACTTTACTTTTGTGCTCGCATCAATCGTTGTAATTTTGATTGATGAGGTCTTTGGACTCTCCGTGTAATGCCTGGCGAAATTCCGCACAACCTGCTATTTGGGAAGCTGTTCCTGTTGTGTTGACTTGGAATCGATAGAAGCGAACACGTTATGAAGCGGTAATTATTACTGCGATTCAAAATGAGGTAGGGTATCCCGTGTCTATAGTGGTAGATGTGTCTAAAATAGATCAACTAAGTCTGATTAATTGAAAATCCGCCGCAGATAATTGTATTTTTGATGATGGCAATTGTTTTCAACCGGCCAAATGAGCGCCCAAGCTGTGGAAGCTCGAAGATTATTTGCTTGATGATTTTGCCGACTGACCGAAATACGGCTGCCTTTATAATTGAAACAGATTAAAATTTGGCCTAAATTTGAGTAGCCAAAACATTTTTTTTTGCTGTTATAAATTTTTACCACCTTCTAGTTTCAATATAAACTAAAGCAAAGCCGAGATCGATAGATTTTTCGCTATTGAAATTTTAATTTTATTTGTTTCCTTCTAGCTGTATAATCTCCTCTGGTTTCCTTCTTAGCACAAGTAAATTAGATTCGGAATTTTTAAAGATCTTTTAGGCGTGTTACTCAGCTTCAATTTTTAATTTCAGATTGATTGCAGTAACTTTGCTCATTATTCCATCTTTACAACTCCCGTCTCATTTCTTATTCTAATAAGTGCACTGCTAAGATTAATTCACCTCGGAGCGCCAAAACCGAGCCCCCTCGGTGTTTCAGTTATTTCACTAATATCTAACATTATTCTTCTTGATTACGAAATCCACTCATGTTTCACGACCAAAAACAAACCCAAATTATTTTCTTGTCGCTAGTATCTTAATCTCTTCCCACTTGACAATCTAGAATATTAGATCGCATATATATAATGGAAATTCAAGCTATGAATGTTTTGTCATTTCGGTTTAGATAAACGATAACGATAAAAATAAATCAATGAAATCGAAAGTGAAATAGAATACGACCAAAGTGGGTGAAAGAGCAGAAGAGTTTGCCAAGCAAAAATTAAATAATTTATTTTTATCTGTTCAGTTTTAGAAAGATTGTATTAATTTGATATGTTTATTGCAATTTTAGTGAAGATGAATTCGCTTCGATATGAGTTGAATGTTAATTGCATAGCCAGATTTTATTAATGGTTATTAGTTTTATGTATTTGCATGAAAAAATATTTTATTTAAATTTAGATGCGTTTCGTTAAAGGCATCTTATATGCGATTATTTTTAGTTTTCGTGCATTGTTCTTAGACAAAATTTTAATTTTGATAAAACGCGAGTCCCTCATTAGATAAATTAATATTTATTTTTTGAATGACCTTGATAAAACTCTATGGAATTGTATGCAAACGGCGTTTGACAAGGTCTAACGTGCGGGATTTATTTCCAAATTGCATGCATTTCAAATCCCACAACAGGTTAACCAGCTCATGGCAACTTTTAAAAAGCGTAGATCTTTATACATAAGAATTAATAACCACCTCTTCACAATGCGAACAGTCCCGCAAGGCTCATCATTTTTTGCAGCATTGTGAAGTCTATATGTACACAGTAGAACAGTACCACGCATGAACTGAAACACTTTAGTCCGTCCTAACAAGAGAAGTTCCAGCTTTTGATAGCTAAAGGTAAAAGGCGGAACACTTGCACAAACTTACAATCTAATTTTGGGTGTGAGGCGTTTTGGACAATCTCCTAGAGAAAAAAGTCAAAGTGCCGAGAGCACTAGCTCCAAGCAAATTATAGTTCTCGAATCTCTAATACTCCCTAAGTTAGGGAAACCTTTGAGGGAATTTGCTTGAAACTCCATTATTTAAACCTGACTACCAGGATGAGTTTAGGCTTTAGCATGGGGTCTGTTGTGGGATCTCGCCCTTACACGCACCGTTCGAATGAAACATTTAATTCTAGTGTGCATCTTGAATGTGAATGAGGTTTTTGGTATTCTATCAAAGCTGCTCAAGACTGAACGTCTGCAAGAAGTACTGTAAAACCAAAGAAGTAATAATAACCCGCCAATAGTGTAATTGGCAACACATTTCAATGTTGTAACTACGACTACGACTACATTTACCAGGTACACCCTAAAGACCTCTTCTGGACTTATTGTGTATACACGGCTATGTATGTGTCGATTCATCGCTGATCTCCTTATTTCGGCATGGTTAGTATCAAACTAAAAAAACTAAAATCCAGACGAACCACTTTTATTCGCTCCAAGCTGAAACCTACTAAGAAATTGTAGATTAGTCAATCACAAAGTTTTGTTTTGCCAAGTGGGGATCATCCTGAATAGTAAAACGCTTTGTTTACCATAGACGAAATCAAAGTACCTGTGACATACCTATTTACTACTACCTCTGTGGTCACTAATTATTTGGAGCAAGGACAAAAGACTTACACTTGGATCATCTCCGTGGAGTGCTTGCTCGAAATTCACAAACGGAAGATCCTGTGTTAACACATTGGAAGAATTTGCTAATCAGCTAATCAGGCAGAAGGGTAGTCTTTTTCATTTGGGGATCTATTTATGGAATCGTGCAGATTAACAAAAAGCAAGCAGGAAACGCCCGTGATTCATTGATGCGTTCCGCGGAGGTAACATTAAAGTGACATCTTTTGGACACAATGCTTTGTTAGGTTGGCTTTCCAACGGATAGGCGCAAGATATAGCTCAGAACTTGGTTAATGTTGGATTAAATTACGTTGGGCGAGTTTTATTTAGTTAAGGCTTGAACACAAATTCTGTCCAATGGTTTTTCGTTTGCAAGGTATTTTGACAGAATCCATATGATTGACATTTGTCCTAATCTAAACGTCACTGTTTGTTTTTTGCTTCGGCGTGTTTTTCAAAAGTTTAAACATTAATACGATACAAATGAATGAAAATACACGGAATATAATTTGGAAACTTTTCACGGAGAACCCGAAGAGAACAAGTCCACTTTTAAAACAGTTAAAGTATCGAAAAGAAGGCAAACAAAGAAGTAGACATCCTAATGGATCCGGTGACATAAAGTTGGAGTACATTGTTTTACAGGCAATTCATGCGAGTCGGTTGGCATTGACTTGTGATATACAGAAACAGTGTAACAAGATCAGAAAAAGATCAAGCGTACAGACATACAAGAAATAAAGAAATGCCAAGTAGAAGTGCTATTCAGGAAATCCGTTAAAGAGGGGCGAAAAAAATTTTACAAAGAAAAACTGAAGAACAATATGAACCTTGTTTTTAGCGATGAAAAGTACCTAAAATTCGACTTCAATACGCTTCCGGGCTCATAATTTTATAACTTGCTGCCAAAAGAAAACCTTCCGCAAGAAGAAACATCAATTCAGCTCGAAGAGTTTGGAGCAGAAGAGAGGCCATTTGCGGATGCATTAAAAGGAGCTCCCCATTCTTCATAACAGATAAGAGCAGCTTGAAAATCTATATCCAGGAAAGTCTTCAGAAACTTTTACTACCATTTTTAAAGAGCATAACGTACCTAAAATATTTCGGCCTGATTTAGCTCCTGCCCATTATTTCAAAAATTCGATAAAAAAGTTAAAATCAAAAAATGTTCCTGAACTTTGACTGATCAAACGATATTGAACAATTGTAAAAGGTAATTTCAAGAAATCAATAGCGTGTATGTATGAAAGAATGGAATCAAACTAACATATAAGAATACCAAATCAAAAGTTCGACCGAAGGACACCCATAAAAGATCAGTAACTGGGTATACTGAAAAGTTTGAAAAAATTTATTCTATAAACAAATGAATGACAAAACTTACAAATAATGAAAAACAAAACAGTTAAATATATTATTGAAATTGAAAAGAGAATTTGATTTTTCGTTGAAAAGAATTTAAGTGTTCAAACCTTAAAAACTCGATTTCGAAAGTAGCAGGGAATGTTAACTGGACTGAATTGACGGAAAACACCTGGAAGCGAAAAACGATACATTATTTGTGCACTCTTTAATGGAACGTACCTTCCAGAATTTCTAAATATCGTGCTGCAAGCGTAAGGAGCTTTGCAAGATATACGATGAAAGGAGAACGAAATTTTAGAGACTTGCGACAATCACATCTGCTACAACCGCACATATTTCAAATTCAGCAAGAGAATAATATGTATGGCCATAGACTTCTCAGTGATAAACGAAAAGCTTTAGATTCTGCGCGTACGAAGCAAATTTTATACTGTACGCCTCTTCAACGTTCATGCCATCAAGGGAATTTACCGCCGTCAAACAGGCCTTTTTTCTAAGAAGTATGGTCTTATTGAGGTCTTCGAAGATAAAAGTAACAGTTTATTTGAGCCAGAAAGAAATCCTGAAAGAAAATACTGGTCTTTACGCTTGAACAATGCAACCACACTAGGAGCAGAAGTTTTACCAACAAGAGCCTAGGAAGCATGAATTCTGGTCAGTTTCAAGTACTGGAGCGTTGGGTCCAAGAATTTGATCGGCAACTGAACAATGAGCAAAGCAAAATCAGTCAGACGCCACGTTAGCTCATGACAAATAAGAAAAATTACCATGAGCCACGACGGAAGCGGTCCGCCTAATCTAACGGCAATAAGTCGTCAGGAGCATATGAACTTCCTGGCGAACTAATCAACTCTGGAGGCAACTGGTTACATCATTATGTTCATCAGCTAGTGTAAAAGCTATAGGAAAGGGAAACTATATAAGATGATTGGCATCTTAAGGTGACTTGAAGATACGCAAAAAATTACATACCACAGAGTGTCAAAATGAGCTCTATTGTCCTACAAGGCTGGATTGCCCTTTTGGCCAGAAAGTAATCAACCCTTAGACACGGGGCTTTGTGCTCCAGCCAAATCAAAAATAACTCTATCCTTTGTGGCAATCATGGAATAGCTTCTGGAATACGACATGGAAGATGGAACTGGTCCATCTCTTCATTGACTTTAAACCTATAGTCTATGACAGCGTTGCTAAATATATGACACCGTGGCTCAACCTATACTAACGAAGCTAAACCTATGATAGCGTAACTACGATAAAAAGAATTTATAGTGATACATGATTGATTCCTTCATACATAAGTGATTCCTTCATACATAAGCTATATCAAAGGAACTGGATCGTTCTCAAAATCAGGCTGCATCAACAGTAACCTCTGCCGATGGGTATCTTTTGGCTCTTTCTTTTGACGAAGTTTTTACTTGCAGATCAGTTTTCACTCTAATAGGCTTTTTTCGGGAGCAATATAACATTATGTGTACCTATTCTTTGGCCATGCAAAAAAAGCCTCGTCTCCACAAGTTCTTTGATTTCGGTGAAATGTTTTCTTACTTTTTCTCAATAGAATGGTCTTGACTAGGTAGCCACAACTGTGCGTTTTGGAAGCTAGATCTTTTATTGAAATTTATGTCACCTAATTATATCCTAATTGTCTCAAATAAAAGCATTCTCATCCGAAATCTTGCCGTTCTGTGGGTGAAGAGTGATGAGTGCTCTGAATTAGACCATTCAAGTCTCAGCAATAAACCATACAATAGCAATATTACACTTCGCTGCACAATCTCCGAGCCTTAAAACATTCGGATTTTCGCTTTTATTGCAACCAATAAATCTCGCAGAGGCAGGAAACCATTGAAATCGATTTACTTGTGTTCTCAAGTGACAAATTCCAAGAATCTGCTAACGACATGCTTCCTACATTTTAAGCAGTTTCCAGTGAACAATGATTATTCGACGAGTTGTTAAATATTGTTCACATACTCCCTGAACCATGGAGATAATTTATTATGCAACTGTACCGCCCCGATCTTGTCCAGTTCAATTACACGAGTCTGTTCGCCCGACCATTTGGCTCTCTAGTCTATTCCTTCTCGTAAGGTCGATTCTATTTGAAATGCATTGCACACGGCCAGCGAGAATCAAACAACACAGCCACCATAAAAAAATTAATACAAAGACAATAAAACAAACGAATAACAATTTTTCTAGTTGAATTTCAGGTGAAGGCAATAAATAAAACCGAAAACATGTCAAGAAATGTGAAACTGAAAATGAATAAAAGGCGCAATGAGAAGCTAGGAAATTCCTTTACAGCCACCGGGCCCGTTCAATGCCATTTATGTTGTAGGTGCAAGTAATTAGAATTTTTATTAAATTAATTCCTTTTGTATTCCTCGAGGGCTTTTATGGTTATCCAAGTTGTCATTCACATGATCCACAAACATAGATTCCTAGGCTTATTCCGCTCACATGTGCAATTTGAATTTTCAATTCTTCGTCTGCTAGTCGAATTGAAATTGAATATTCTAAAGAATTTGGTTATTGTGGTCGTGGGTTCAGGCATCATAGCAAACTCCGGCAAATGGGCGAATAGCGAAGAATCAAGCCAAAGATACTGCAAGAATGTATTTGAATTACGGGCTGTACGTGTTTTCGTTAATGAATTTTTAATGAGATATTAGTGAAATGTAAGTGAAATACACCAGCTACTGGATATGATGGATGATCTTCCCGACATTGGAGGCCGAGGTGAACCTAGTGTTTTTACATTGTTTTCAGATTCAAAAGATTAGATGGCTGAAGGGTTAATTTGTTTCGGATCATTTTAAATAATAGAGACAGGTGCCAGCAGGGGGTAAAGTGGTTGGAATAGAACTGAGAGCTGGATACGAGTATCGGATAAATTCGTTGAGATACATTGTTTATACAGGGTCAACATGGTTATGTCTGCCATATCTAAAATAAATAAAATATCTCATCACGAATTATTATTTTTATTAGAAGATACTACGTATGTTCAGTGGGCACTTGCACGCAAGTAATATGTGCTGACAGAATCACATTTCTTCGATCGAGTTCAAAGTCTCGAATTAGCCCTACCTCATGACTAGTTGATTCCGAAAAATTGCTTTTCATTTTCCACAAACATTCTCATAGACGATAAACTGAAACTTTTGTACCGAATCGCCAGAGTGTGGATAGTATTTAGCATAAATTAAGCAAAGGTCAATGGAATGGCAGAAGTCATTCTACGACATGAATGGATAGGCGGCTATTTGTTACGATATTAAGGTGACAGCTGGATAGATCTAAAAGGTGGCGAATCTTATTTCGGAAATTCAATTTGAAATGAGATTACACGCGCAAGCTTAATATTGATTAGATCAATTTAGTTAGAACAAATCAGTTTGAAAAAAATAATTTGTTAGTCACCAGTGCTATTTCGCACAAAAATAAGCCGTATTTGGGTCGCATAGAATATGGAATGTTGGTGTAAATTTTTGATATTTTTGGAAATATGTTTAACTGCTGAGGTTTCTTTTGGAATGCATACAATTTATAAATTTAAAAATTAACAGTGTGGAATCCAAATGTTTGGCAAATATGTTAAATAGCACTTCTTATTGTGTAAATTATTTACTTGACGAACAACTTAACAAGTCAAAAACAAATTTCGAAAATCGTACAACCTTTTAACTACTGGTGAATTTGGTGAATACTATTTGCTGAATGAAAACTACAAAAATGCTCAAGTGAATACGTTTAACATACTGGAATGTGTAGAAAAATTGTTGAAATTAAAAACAAGTTGAATTTCATTCGTATTTTAAGAAGTTTTTGCAGGAGTGCAAATGTCAATCAATATCAGAGTCTCTCATACCATTCAAGCGGAACAAGCTATGTACATAAATTAGTTTTCGATTAGCTAAGAATATTTAATGGATGAAGGAAGTATAATTAACACAGATATTGGCAAATCTACCTCCGTAATCAAAAATTATTGTAGCACGAGCAGTAGTATAAAATGTGTTAAATGCAATGGAAACTATTCAGCCAATTATTCACTCTGCGTGTGTTTGGCCCTTGAATACTTCTGCACTTTGTGATCCCCAACATGAATGTAATAGAAAAATCATTGAATATGCACTATGGAATCCATTCATGTTACAGCTGCGTTTAAACATTAGCCCTTCTTGGCATTTTCCAAACTGAATTTTTCACAATAAATATTTTCTCCCTTCGATGCATCACAAACCTTTCGAAAAATTCAATTTATTATGGTTACAATCTCCGCCATCTTACTCATGGAAATTTTACTACGAAACACTCGTGATTGTTAATATCTCCGAGCTTATAAATTATGCACTCCGGCTAAACTGAAACAATCCTGCAAAATTCTCATAGGACCTGCAAAAGCATTGTTAGTCATAGTTAGTCTTTGCCCAATGAATGAGCTAGAAGATACTTTTCAGCACAAGAGGCAGGAAGAGTTTGCAGTTTCTTGTCAGGTAGGTTAAGAACAACTCCATAATCTTTTCAGAACCTCCTCTAGTGCACAGTGAGGGAGTGGCCTCTGTTGACTTTGCTGCCAATTCTTGCTTACCAACGTCATCGTTTTTGAAATATACGGATCAAAGGCATTGAAGGACCTAAATATCTTAATAAGCCAAAGTCAGCTGAACTTGATGTTACGAGTACCTAGTCCTGGGTATTTTCTTTCTTGATCTTGATTCAGAAAATTAGCCGATTTATCCTATTCTTCGGGAAATACCCATCTGCTTGTGTTCAGTTTAGACCAAAAAATTGTTAGGGCATTGATCCCTCAGAATATAATTCGGTTGCTCTTACTTCTAGGTTGTACACAGTTTCTGCATCTGCCATCAAGGCAAAGCTGATGAAAAATTTGGAAACACGATATCTTAGTACGACCGTCAGTACAGTTTTTGAGCTGATTTCTTTACAGGAGACATAATGATGTTTTTTACGGATGTTTTTTAGAGTGGGTTTCTTTGGATATTACAAATGCTTATAACATAGTCTGACGTTTCGAATAAGTTTCTGAATTCAGTCATGGCCCTGATGTTTAAAATAAACCGAAATTTTTATAGTTGGTCGCAGGGGCGGCTCGTCATTGTACGCAAAGGAAGCAGTGCTTCCCTTGCTAAATATTGCCTATACAAGAAAAATAGCTTAACAATACATATTGAAATTCAAAGCAAATCAATTGATTTTATATGAATTAGCATCCAACATCAATTAAAAAATTTACGAAACTCAAAACACTATTCATCTCACACACGAGATAGTTCTCACAGCCAAAGTGCCTTACAAGTAGTTTTACAGCAACGCGATTGGATATCTTGCGTTTGAGTGAAAACCTCAAGCATCTCGTACCACTGTAAGCCAGAACGCTCAGTTCATTGCAGCGTATTGAAATATGCTACACAGAACACTAAAGTGATCTTGCCTCAATGCACGTACCATGATGTGTGCATACACCCCATTGCAAGCATCACGCAATCGATGGTCGTAAACACTTTGCAATGAATGTTCCCGAATAGCAGCGCGGACGCTGCTCAGCTCACCGCGTCTTCCTGAGCAGAGAAAATCAAAAACCCCTCGCTTATTCAGTCGCTAAATAGCCCAGAAATATTTGTGAATGGACGCAGCACGATTTGTAGCGTACTCTGTTTGGTTTCTATTTTGTTACAGAACTTGGAGCTGGTATACTTTGGGTGACTGAGCTTAGGATGTTATTTGTATGTATGAATACTGTAATGAATTCGTAGTTTAACATAAGGTGTTATTTGTATGTTTCGTTTCTGTAATGGATTTATTATTGAGTTCAAGAGTTTAATGTTTAATGTTTAATGTTTCTTCTAGTTTGTCTGTTTGTTTGTTTGTGCTGAAAGTGCGTAAGTTAGTATTGGAATGATTAAAGAAAGATAGTGGCTTTTCACTTAAATAGTACAAGAGTATTAACGTTCGGCATACAACGTGAGGTTATTTCAAGTCCAAATCTTAAAGACATGAAGCTGATTTTATGGAAGAGGTATGAAAGTATTTTTTCAAATAAATGCTTTGTGTTTTACTATTGCTTGTTAATGCAAAGAATAAAAGAAACATTTGAGCACGTTCTGTTTAATATACATATACACAGAATAGATATAATACTTTATGAAGTAAATCCAACCCCACCTTGTAAGGGAGAGGTATTATTTTCACGTTGTTTGCCGAAGGTTTAATTCATTTTGTGTTGAAAATTGAATTTCACCATAGAACATCTACTGCGGTATATTTTTCTCTTAGACTATTTGAATAGATAAAAGTACCTTATAGATTCGTGGTGACCAGGACCACTAATTTTCACTTTTTATTTAAAAAAAAATTCTAATTTGCAATATCTTGCATTGTAATTTGTAATCTTGCATCATTTAAATATTACTGAGATTGATGGTGATCATAATGAGTAGAAAAGTCACTGAGTCAAAGAATTGGAAATTGAATGCAACTTTTGATGTATTTGCTGCGCTGAAATTCCTACTTGTTTATTCTGGAAAACTATGCAAAAATAAATCTGCTTCCCCGAGTCTTAAAGACACGAGCCGCCACTGGTTGGTCGTTTGATAAGAATAATACTCGAAAGAATCTCATCCAATATCCAGGATATAAATGCAGGATTGCACAAGGCTCCGTTGTTTCTCTAACTTCATTTCTTCTCTTCATTATTCTTTGAATTCACTTATTCGTTTGACTCTATTATCTAATCTTGAGGAAAAATGAGGAATGAATGAACATAAACCTGAATATTTAAACCTTCATTTCTCCAAGGTTCTTGCCTGGACAAATACTCGCTTATAGAGCAAATCGAGTCGTAAATATGGGTCTTCCATTTTCAACTAGAAAAATAAACTAGACAACTAGAAAAGTAACACTTAAGAATTGAATTTCATCAATATTTATTTCTTATTTTATTGCTTCGAGTAAGCCATTATGTATGAAAGGCAACATCATTTAAATGGCCACCTAGGGCTTACTTGCAGACTTCGATTCGATGAATATAATTTTCGACGACTTTTTGCACATAGCAGGCTGTACCGATGCCAAAACCTCACGAATATTGTCCTTTAATTGCTCAAGAGTTTGCGAATGATCTGCATAGACACGGCTTTCCACACAACCACAGAAAAAAGTCTAATGGGCTCAGATCACATGATCTTGATGGCCAATTGATATCTCCAAATCGCGAAATTATGCGATGAGGAAATTTTTTTCGCAATTCTGCCATAACCGGTTGTGTTGTATGGCATGTGGCGCCGTCCTGTTGAAACCACATGCTGTCCAGATCCATATCTTCAATTTGTAGCCAAAAATAATCAGTTATCGTACTGAGATAACGCTCGGAATTGACTGTAACAGTCTCTCCTTCCTCTTCTTTAAAAAATATGGACCGATGACGCCGCCAGACCATAATGCGCACCATACAGTCACTTTAAGTGGATGTAATGCCCTCTCAACAATCTCATACGGATTCTGTGAGCCCCATATATGGAAATTTCGGGTAGTTACATAACCACCGAGTTCGCTGAAGAAAATTTGATGCGATAAATCAGCATTTTGTCGCTGTTGTTGCAGTACCCAATAGGCGTATGCCCGACGCATTCTATGGTCACCAGGCTGTAATTTTACGATCCATATTGCAAAATGGCAAACATTCAACTAAACATATGATGGTTTGGATGACAGAAGTGTCAAGTGATTGCCAGCACAGGGCTGTACAAAGTTTCTAGTACGAAATGAAAGACCCTACATCCAGAAAACATTGTTGTCTCATTTTCATAGAACGTCCAACCCAACCGATAGCTGTTGATACAAATGAGTTTTTCCAATTTTACGCTATCAAAATATTTGGCTCCGATATATTCATTAGCCTAAGCTAGATATAACATAGCTTTTTCATTGCCAAAAATGTGGTGGAGTACTAAAATAGCCTGATACGTTTCTTTACAAAACCTAGCGCTGATCTAAAAAAATCCGTTTCAGACCTAGGGACTGATGAAATTCCAATTTTTTTTTATTCTCCTTGAGTCAGACAGTGCAAATGGGAAAACATTTCCTGTCCCTAATCGTTTTTCCGAATACAAACCTTGATTGTTCCGACGTTATATTTTTTTCTCCTTATGTTTTCTTGCCTTGTCAAGTCTGTGGTTGTATGCCAAAGTTTCTTCTGGGCTGTCACACCTTAAGAGTAGAGTCCCGTACTAGGCATCGAGGGTAGCCAGTAATTTTATCGGGACAGATAATTTCAATTTAAATACTCAGCCTGCGATGAAGTTGTTTCAAACAATTATCCTTTTTAGCACTCTTTACCAGTCCATTATCGATTGCCGACCTAACACGTCCCCATGTGACCTAACAAGTGTGACAAGAAACAAACAATCAAACAAAACTATGTAGAAGATATTGTAAAAAAGAATGTTACTTGGACTTCAAGCCAAACTTGTTACCAAATTGTCAGTGGCGCTTTTAACAGTGCGAATCCATACGGATTGAAGCGCTTATGTCAAAAGTTAGGATGAAAGAGATGAAGATATAAGCCATGTGAAAACACAATGAGAGATTTTGTCACTAAACTGAATGTGGATTACATCATCAAGCAATAATAGAATGTGGAAAATGCAGACAAATTGGTAGGTCCAATAACCGTCAAACGAGTTGGATCATGGATTCAAAACTTGCCGAAAGGGAATCATAAAAAAAAAACGAAAATGGCTTCAGAAAACTTAAGAAAATCGTAGGAAACCTGAAAATAAGAGAGTATAGAATTGAACAAGGCTTTACTAGTTTGTTCGAGTGTAATTAGAATTTTAGAATCATCGGCAAGAACAATGCAAAAGCTTCAGTTTTCAATCAACGCGAACCATCCAGAACGAAGCATGTCTATTGTAAACGAAATCAAATAAAATATCTTATATGTTTAAAACTCGATCCCTTTTTGTACTTGGTTGCACATCATACTAAATTCGTTGACCATGTCACCCTATCAAATCTAGTACTCTGGCATGTTTTCCGTTTTAAATCACTTTCGATACGGATTCGATTTTCTCTATTTCATTTATTCGAACATGCAGACCAACAAGATCATAACTAGTTTTCAGTCCCATTCACTGAAATTATCACCATCTCAATTCCAGTCAACTTAACATAACTCCCATAGGAATTTCATTTTAAATTTAATGTCATCGCAACCAATCGCTCGCATCACACACACACACCATCTAATATACATGGCCGATCTAATCAATGACGTGTTGTTGTAATTATAACTCAATTTTCGAAAACTGGAAGATATTTATGGGAATTTTATGCAGATGCAGTTAATATGGAAATCTTTTGTTATCGATCGTTGATTTTAGAGTTCTACCAAATTTTTTTTGAGGCCCGAAAAAATCATCGAATGTATCTTGTTCAGCCTTTTATTTTATTTGTCGGAATGAATAAATTTATGGCTTATACCTTAATCGAAATAAAAGAAAATCGATTGAAACAACTTATTTCGTAGAATATTAACAGCTTTATAATTAGTTTCATCTTCAGTGCGATCCATTAATGAGGCGAAGTTTCGGCAGGCGGGCAAATTCGAGGCTATATGACTTAATCCGTAAATCGCTGAACGAATGATTTATAGCGACAAATCGGTCGTTTGAATTAAATTTCTTACCATAAGTGAATGCTTTACAGTTCGCGGGGTTAATTAGCTTGTAGATGTGGCGAGAGATTTGACGGCAACGGGATGAAATAATGAGCTTTTTTTCGAGAGCCGCCTTGTAATCGAAGACAGTTCTAATACCTTGGTTAGATTTTTGTCTAACACCTTTGGTTTGAATGCGATGAGATTATGTTTCAATGGTGCTGTGATGAATGTATCTAATTTCGCTAACTATGAATTTCCCCCCATGTGATTAACATAAATTTGAAGCCATATTCGGATAAAAGTCTAAGTTATGTGCATTGAATAGCTGTTTCAATGTTTTAAGATGGTATTGCGCTTGTCATACAACCAGTAGTAGGCAGGAAGATAGATACTCTGATTAAAATTTATGGCTTAATTAATACAATTAAAAACATTATCTTTTACCAGATGGTGTGGCGAATGTGAAAGAGCGGATGTATGAATGAAATCAGTATTTGGCCTAAGAGGTTTATAATCTAAGAAGGTGAAAATTAGTGCAGCAATTTGTTAAGTTCATTAGTTAAGTAACTGAACCGTAGATCCGAAGAAGATATTATAAAAATTGTCTGCTGGAGCTGAGAAAACATTTGTAGTAGTAGCATTAACGTCAGGCTTATACTTAGGCCGAAGTTTGATCACTAATTTCAAGCTTTTAGTAGAATAGTTTACTTTAAAATGCACGTTTAACAATAAGCATACCTGTGAAGAAAACCCACGATCCAATGAACAAAAATTCGCCGCCAGAAAGTTTAAGTTAGCTATAAACAAGTTCAAATCAAAACGAAGTAGTAAAATCTACGAGGTTTTTTTTTGTTGTAAAAAACATATTTAAAAAAAGTAACAAATTATAAAGCAAATTATCACGCGACACAAATCCCAGTCGATTTCCTCTTCACATTTAAACTTTTCGGGGATACAATAACAGTCCGTGAAATTAGTACATACCAATGAAGATGCAGTTTGGTCATAGTTAGTCAACGTTGAAACCATTTCAAGCAGGTAAGAAGTTGGTAACGATACTGATTTTACTCAACTTTTGCTAGTCCGCAGATCCATGTCAACAAATATTGGCCTAATTCTTTCGCAGCAACAGTATCATCTTTGGTTGTGGTCTTCGTGATCGCAGACTCGTCGTAACTATACATTTGTATGCAGATACATCCCGGCGATAAGGCCATTTAGTAATCTGCAAATAGTATGACACATTGAAACATTCCAGTTAGCCAATGAGCAAAAGCAGTTTCTTTGCTTTGTTGACCGTCGATCGGACATTTCAATTCAATTTACTCCGAAGGGATCGATCGGCAACCTTACTATGATTGTGATTGTTATGAGTAACTAAGGAAAGAATGTGGTCACCTGCGGCTCGCTACTTTGTTCATTTTTATTTGGGTTGGTTGTTCGCATAATGAGTATGCATGTTGACATTACGAGTAACAAGAATTAAATGTGTTGATTAGGAACACAAACAGAAAAATTTCGATCAATTCACTCAATGGAATTTATTGGAAGTTCTTGGTCAATGAAAAAGTTGATTTGGCCCTAAAGTAAACCGATATTTTTAATTTTTTTTTACTGTAAGTTGAATGACTTGTTTCGGTTTACTTTTTCTTTACATTTGAAGCCATCAGGCACTGAGTCAATAAAAAATTTCACGATGCAAGGTTGCTTTAAATTCTTAAACATAATAAGCAGCCCCTAGCGTGACTTTGACTGCAGTTAGCACATTTTTTTTTTTGTTTTCAACCTGTTTAATGGGACATTTTGCACAATAGTTGCTTGTTATCGCAAACCTCTTTTGTTGCTGGCCAATGCCTTCAGCCTGCTTGGTTGAGTGAGAGTATAGTATATGCGTAATGTAACGACATAATCAAGGATGAGTGTGTGACAAACAAAAAAACATGTTTAGCGCATCAGAACCGCACGAAAACTAAATTTCGAAGAAATTGTCTTTGAGTAACTTAAACATTTTGAAAGATGTAATACACTTATTTGTAGTATCATATCCACCATTTCTTACTCAAAGTAAAAAAAATAATTTCCTGACTAAAGCACAAATGCTGAAAATTTTCAGTGCTGGCAACATTTTTCCAACGCAGCAGCAATAAATCTACCATAACAAGCTCGTGCTAAAATCAACCTGTCCTTCGAATTTTGTTTTCATCCGTGGATTTCATCGAAAGTTTAAGCGATAAAACTATGTCTGCGGTTGCCATTCGAAAATTTTCCAAAGCATGGAAAATTCAAACATTGCCTGCTTATTTTACTGTTAATGATTTGTTTGTAAATACAATATTTACGAAAATGTCTGTACGTTAGCACCACAGCCAAAAGTGTAGCAAATCTAATTCACGTTAAGTCAAACTCACCCTGTGAATTTCTTTTCGATTGGGTGACTGGGCTGGATGTTTTAGGGGTGAAAAGCATTTTATGGCTACCACCCACAAAACTTTAAACATTTTCGAAGACTCAAGTTTGTTGTTAATTGTCATCATCATAACCATTTGACAATCTAATGACAACATCGTTTGGTAAGGAAATGCCAAAAAATTACAAAATCACCATTCATGATTCTTCGACGTTTGGTTTACAATGAGGTACATTTATCACATGAATTTCGTTTTGATGTCATGACTGGATCGGAAGCTATAGGGTAAAAAGCGTTATTTTGCTGAGCAAATTTACAAGATTTAAGGGGCAAAAATCACCAGAATTAGCAACCCTAACCTAATTTTTCAACCAAATTTCTACCACATGTGGCCTAAAGTAAGATCCAGGTGCTTTGTGAATTTTGTTAAAATCTGATGGTTGAATCGGAAGTAATGGGCCAAAAAGCAGTTTTTTACCAGTGATTTTTCAAGATTGTACCATTTTTGTGCCTGAATTTGAAAATCACTACTATCAGACCAGGTCTTGGCTAATATCAACATGTTCCGTAAATTTGACATTGATCGGATGATCCGATCATCAGTTCTCGTGAACATAAGCTTTGACTGTTGAAAACAGAGGTCATTTGATGATGTGTTGCCGTTCTTGTGCAACCCAGAATTTTGGAAATTTCAAATTGACATGGTGGACAAAGGTTGAAATTGATCAATAATTTGAGTATTTGAACAAAAAGCCAAGCATTGTCAGGAGGGTCTATGATGTGAAGGATTTTCTTTCAGGAGCCTGCCGTATCTACAGGGTTGTCCACACTGTCTCAAAGGTCCATGTCTGTATAGTCTTAGTAAACATCAATACGCTCTGCAAGCTTTACGACGATTAAATATTCCTGCCAGAAGTTATGTCAAATCAAAATTTGAAACAGCAGCCAATCGCTAAAATCTGATCACCTCGTCAGTTAAGGTGATTTTGCACATTGCCAGCAACTAGACTAGACAACTGTAAGTAAAAATCGGCCTTGCTGCTATTAGAGCAGGACTGAGGCCTAATATTTTACCCAGCATTTTCTCGCTGACGTAAATTGTGTTGCTTATCCTCTTTGTTATTTTCTCTAGATTCACCTCTCAAGTACAGCTTGATACTGAATCTAGCGCTGTCTAGTCTGATTTCAGGAAGTATTTCAGGAATCTAGAATTTTCTTGTGAAGGGTATAGCTGTTGCTGAGTTATTAATCACTTGTTCTTCAACTCCTGTAAAATTGTGCTTGCCACAATATTTCCCATGAGAGGAAATAGGACTTATTCTTGAGCTGTGCCTCTATGAATTTTCCTTATTATATGCTATTTCACAGATGTAAGGCTTTGCTCAAGCATCCTGACTATCCAATTGAATATAGCAGGGTGGGTGTTGGTTGCACGGAAGGTTTCCCTAATAACTGCTGCATGCACATTATTTAAGGTGCCTTCAAAGTCGGAACAGACCCCCAAAGTGTAATCTTTTTAATGGAGTGTATTTTCTATTTAAAGAACAACCCTAGGGAGATTTTCCTTTTGCGTACATGTTTTGGGCTGTCGATAGGATTTTATATCCAAATTTCGCCTATGTGTGGAGATCTAAAAGTTTTTCGAATTCTTTGCGAGGAAGCAAGTCAGGCCTGTAGTCTTTCGCATATGCACGTTGGCGTTCACCTAATTTGGATATAAATACAACTGAAATGGTTATTCAGGCTGATATTTCAATTCTACGAGTATCATAGTTAAGTCGCATGAGAGATTATTCAATTGCATCTGAATTAATTCGGTTTACAATATGCACGCCCACGAAATTTAAAACAAAAATGATTAAGAAAAGTCAATCAAAATTTAGACAGGTGAGTTACAAGACTACACTCAGAAAAAAATCGTTGTATAAATAAAAAAAGTAGATATGAATCATATTTTCAAATATGATTTGGCGTCATATACGTTTCTTTTTAATTCAATAATCTGCCTTCATTTCAATAATGCTGTATCAAAGTGATCTTGTTTAGAACAAAATGTTTTGTTTTACATTCAACGATGAAAATTATGATATAAAAATAACATTTGTATAATAAGGCGGAATCATTTTTATTGAGTGTGGGGACTAATTTAATTCAAATAAGATTCGTTTTTTATTTAAAGGTGTTTCAACTTTTGATTTAAATTTGGTTCTATTAAATTTTAAGTGATGAAATTTTTCTGAGTGTAACACAGGTTGTCGATAGACACCAGAGAGTAATTTCCTGACAGCATCACCGTTGGTAAAGTATGTATTTCGAAACGAGCCGTAAATATCCGAATTGTTTTGGTTTTTTCCAGTTCCATCGGTAAGTTAGCTTCTGAAAGCTCAGCTATGTATAACACTGGCTAATCATAGCTTTTAGTAGATCCTAAGAGCCAAATGCTACACAGTCAATATTTCCCACTGACAGAAATTGATGATTTTATCCAACTTTCTCATCAATTTCAACTTAGAAGGAAACACCCGCTTTTTCATTCTCACATTTCTAGCAATTTTTTAAGCCTTGAAAAATTCAAACTCAATCGAAAAGACAAATCGACAGTGGAAGCAAGTGTCTAGAGGTTATCGTTGTGCCTGATGCATAAGTTATGGCATATCACACTAGTAGTAAATTTTTGATCACCAAGAACACCGTCGAACGATTTGAAAAACAGCAGGAGCTATGTATATGTATGTATGCATAATTCAAATCATTCTGTATCAAACATGTTAATTCGTATAACATATCCATGTTTATATGTTTGTAGAATATGCATCTATATCAAATAACTCACGTCGCCTGGAGATTTCTTCTGCATCTCCCCGTCTCTCTTAAATTAAGAAAATTACATGTGCGTCGCCCGGCAATTTAGAAGGCTATCAACGAAAAATTAGACCTAATATGTCATTGTCAGTGTTTCATCCGCCGAACAGGTTGTATGCATGGACCTAATCAGATGAATGAGTGTTTTCGTGTAAATATATCTCTATTTGGGCTTTGTTATGGAAATCACTTATTTTGCATGTTTTCGGTCAAAGAATTTCGATCTGATAGCGGGATTGTGGCCAAGTCAGAAGAAGGTGTATTTCATATCGAATTCAAATATGCGTTATTAAAATAGAATAAATTTAGGTTTCCAAAGAAAAGCATTGTGCCGCAGCCTTATGTCATTCAACTTCCTAGACGATGGCTCTGAAACACGAATAATTATTGAAGGGCACCGGGAACTTTGAAATGAATTCTTTGGAATGGAGCAAAAATAAAACAGAGGACAATCTGCATATGTCACCGTCCTCCATTATTCAAAAGTAGCCCGTAAACTTTTAACACAAACAAAGAATCGGAAATATTTCAAATCAACGGACTTTAGGCGAATATCAAAAATATCATTCACGTAGGAATAACAAGCACCGATATCAATAAAAATTAAAATTCACATAACAACTTACAAATCCCAACTTTTTGGGACATTATTGACAGCCTCAACTGGAGCCTATTGCATTGCTCATTGGATTTCCGGCCAGTAAGAACAAATCTACCTGCGCTTTATCGATGAGATCACAATGCATTCTGCTAATTAAGACGTAGCATTTTCGGTAAGAGCACAACAGGGCCAGCGTCCAAAATCCGTGTTGTCATTAATCCAGTTCCTAATGTGATCGTGATTTATGGCGGCCGGGCGATATTGGCATTCGACTCAGATACGCCTTTGTCTAACCTTGAAGGCAAAGCCAGTCATACGAGTGCAGTTAAGTGCACAGCGTTCAGAGGGTAGTCTGGAGATAAAGAGCAAAAATTCAGAAGTTTGATGTAGGATATAAATTTGGAAGAAATAAAAAACTCTGCCCATATTCAGAACAAACAACATTTGTTGTTCAAGAAGTTAATGTTCATTCAAATGACTGCTGATTTTTGTGAAGGAGACTTGCATCTAAAGGAACATATCATGTACGTTCACATGCATACGTAATTCGGCCATTTCCCTAAAAGACCACGAGTCCCAATCGACAAACAACTGAGCGAAAATTTATTTGCGTCTACTCGCTATCCGGTGGTGTATTTGCTTGTTTAGATCGGTGAAAACATTCTTTTGGCATAACTCAGCAACGGCAAAGTACAAATCTGGGAACGACCCAGAGGACCGACCACACCGGCACTACCGCAACTTGTTCGCGACAAGCTGAGACGGGGCGAAACGATCATCTCATCCACGGTGAACTCATGATCTTTTAGAGAAACATGGCCTTATCGTCGATCAACATCGCAATTACATCGATTAATTAATATTGGAAGACAGGCTGCGCCATGTTCTACTGTTTTTCCACAACATCACGATGACGTGACGCGCATCGGATGGACCCAACGAAATCGAAAATCTGAATCTGATTCTGATCGATCAAGCCCAATGAACCGACGAATGGAGCAATGTTTCCAGTCAGTACGTATGTAAGTATGTAAGATGCATATGTTCTACAGTTGGTAGCATTACGTTAGTGTCTGATGCGGAGATCATCATCGTTTAAACGGCGTTTTAATCGGACAGCGATGACTTTTCAAAAAACGGCGACGCGACACGGCTCTGGCAGCATGACCAACTCGCTGTGAACACCACTGCTTCTCCACAACCTTCAGTATGAGCTCCGGGATAACAGATTACCTTTCCAGATCTAATTAATTATACTCAAAGGAATGTATCTGCAGATTGAATAAATCTAGATTGGAGTAGGACTCTCTCGAATAGGTTACGTCGAGTAATGTGTGCATAGCTGTATGGTTTATGATCTTGTAATCTGGTGAAATTTCGAAGCAAATGTCACATGTTTTTTCGCTAAAATGTACATGACTCGAGTCTGTATCTATACTGTTCGAATCTTATCACTTGATCGGGCGTGTACTGGCTGAAATTGAGGTGGAAGCACAGGCTCTGTTTCAATTTTGTGATGCATGGAAATAAAAGGAAATAAATGAGTTAACTTGGAGCTATCAATACGTCTGGAAACTTAATAGACAATTCTAGAAAGAATGTTTCGAACTATCTTTAAGAACTTCGAAAAATTGTGGTCAAAGAGTTCCGAAATTAAGTTCATATCTTTAAAGTTAAACGTGTTGATATTGCTGCGGTTTACAGGCAAATTATGAAATCTAAATACAAAGTATTATATTATTCCTTTTACTGATTATTAGACACTATAAATAATCAAAAAATTTCGGCAAATCTTTCGCTGAACCCTCTGCTCTCCATCATGTCGCATCAAGTTGAATTTGTACTCATTGGATAATATGACATTCGACAAGTCTTTAAACGCTCATTCTTGATATTCCCTCGTCTATTGAAGTGACATTGCACTTGAAAACAAAGTCTTCAGAAGGGCCGTTCAATTATTTCACAACATTGCACTAAAATTTAAATCTAAACATTGCACTAAAATCTTCAATTCACTTACGTTTCACTGGACCTGCTGAAATATCTAAAATAATCGGCAACCTTAAATCAAAGGTTTCTCCTGGTCTGGATAGTATAACATCGGAAGATATTTAATTGCTAAAAATCATATTTTGGAGCATCTAACTACATTAATAAATCAACACTTAGCAGCTGGCTCATTCCCTGATTGCCTTAAACTCGCGAAAATCACTCCAATCTTCAATAGTGGTGATCAAGCAGATCCATAAAATTATCGCCCAATAGCTGTCACAAGTATCCTAAGTAAAATAGTGCAATTTTTTAAGACTAACTCAATTTTGACGCCAGTTCAATATGGCTTTCAAGAAAACAGTAGTACGCTAGCAGCAACATTAGATGCAGTACATTTCATCAACAATGGGTTGGATAAAGGGGACTATGTAGCGGCAATCTTCGGGGACCTGAAAAGGCCTTGGATACCATTAACTATGACATCCTACTTCAGAGGCTTGAAATATACAGAATCCATCACAACTTCAAGCTGTCAATAAAGAGCTATCTCTTCAACAGGCATATTATTACAACGAACAGCATGCATAAAAGTCAAGAATGCGCTGTAAATATAGGCATTCTTTAAGGATCAATTCATGGACCATTACTATTTTACTGTACATAAACAGCGTACAGGACATTTATCTGTCGGAAAAAATCGTTTTATTTGCTGAAGACACACTGCTGTTGTATTCCGGTAAAAATGAATTAAATCTTCAGCAAAATATACATAAATGATGACCTAGGAAAATATTGGAATTGGTTCGAACAAAGCAAATTGATTATAAACATCCAAAAGACTAAATATTTGTTATTCCAACAAAAAAACAAACCGCAAATTAGTCTGTCCATACAAATCAATGGAAAACAATTGAAAAAGGTCAACTCAATTAGATACTTGGGTTTGATTCTAGACGAGAACATGTCTTGGCTACAACATATCAATAGCATCAGATATAAATTGGCGCCTATGGTAGGAGTACTGAAAAATTATGATTTTTCATTGCTTAACATCAAACCTGACATCTACAATGCGTTTATTTTGTCTAACGTCTCTTATGGAGCAGTTTTGTGGAACCACCGAAACAAAGCATTGACCTGATCCGAAGACTAATCACTAAGGCTATCAAGACTATATTCAAAATGCCAGCTCTGACTCCAAGTTCACATGTGTATCGTGAAACAGGACTACTAAGCATACAACAAATAATGTGTCTTGAACAAGGAATTCTAATATTTAAGATACTTAACAAAAATTTCAAATGCCCATATGTTATAAGAAATGCTGGAGAAATAACTCAGACAGCCACAAGATCGGTGAATAATCTTGCAATTAAAAAAGCTAGGACAAATCGCTTGAAAATGGATCCACTGCAACAGTCTTTGGCTTTTTACAATACTTTACCTGAGAACATAAGAAAATCGGCGAATTTGGTTAAATTTAAGGAAAATCTACGATCATTCCTTACAAACAGATAATGATGCCAACCAGAGTTTTTTCTTAACTTTTCTCCGGGCACAAGTCTTGATGACAAGAAATAGGCAATATTATATGAACACAGTAGTGTATACTGAAGTGCTTTCCCTTATACCAATATATAATTGTCTGGGAAGTACGAATGTAATATATGTTGAGGAGTTTTGATGCAAACGGACCGTGTATTCTGATTGAGTGATGGAGAGAGTGGAAGGGAGGAGATAAAAAAAATCAATAACTGCATAAACAATGGATATTTCCCCACCTATACGAAACAGACCCATCTCATGCCCATCGTCAAAGCAGGTATTAACGGGCAAATAAACAACTTTATCCACGTCTCTGTTTTGTCTATCTTTTGTAAAAATTAAAAAAAAAAGAGAGAAAGTGAAATCTCCCCTAATTTAAAAAAAATCACTTCTACTTTTGTCCCCGAATTTGATTGTGGGTTTTAGCTACTAACTACTTCATGTTCCTAGATCACTATCATGCGTAAACTAACGAAAAGAAAATGCAAAACGGTCTGCTCACTCGATAAAGTTTCAAGCTTCTCAAGCTCAAATTCACACACAGCTGTCATGTTGCTCTCATGGGCATATTATGCAGCTTCTTTCCCAGACAGATGTGTAGAAATCAGGATATCTCATTCGACTTCTAATTCCATTCTTAGTCATTCTGCAGTGCGTTAGGGCTCAATCATTGTACCTCTTTTCTTCAAGCACATTCCGGCCTGCAAACCGGTCTCGGTAACGACAGTTTAGATATTAATATGTGTGGAAATATACCTCCCCTATCTAGAAAAAGAAAGAGTTCTAAGAAGAACTGTTTACCTCTTATTTTCTCTATAACTTTCTTGTTTGAGCATGGTGAAAAAGCCGGTTTGAAAATGACATAAACTTGATAATTCATCATTTTAATGACAAAGATTACTTATTTACCATGCTATAAAATATCTACACTGAAAAAACACATAGCGCCAGACGCCATAATTTATAGACTTCTGGCGCCATGTACATAGTCGATTTCGGAATTGTGATAAAATATAGCGCCACACGCCATAGTACATGGCGAAAAGTACGTAGGAGTAGACGCTATGCTTATAGCCCTCCATGCCATGTACTATAGTCCTCCACGCCATGTACTATAGTCCTCCACGCCATGCACTATAGCCCTCTACGCCATGTATTATAGCCCTCAATGCCATGTATTACAGCTCTCAGATCAATGCACTATAGCCCTCACTGACATGTATTCTGCCGCACGTCCTATCTGCATTTTATTAATTGTTAAGTTATCTGAAGATTTGTGTTTTGTAGATAGGGCGTTTCGCACCGTCAATTTTAACATGTTTGGAGAAATTATAGGTTTTTCACATTTGGTAGAATGATGTAATAAAGTATGAACAAAGGAAACAATTCAACTCTATTGCATGTTTTCTTCTAAATGGCCCAACGTTTTGTTGAGCTGAAAATAAGAAAAATTCGCAAAAAGTCCCGTTAGGTTAAAACGTACAATACATTAAGCTCCAAAAGCCGTCATTGGCTAAATGTTGAGGCAAGTGCTTATTCTGGTCACAAAATTTCATTTCCTATGAATTTTAAAACTTTTTCAGGATGGCCAAATTTTTTTTCGGAGAGTGTATATACTAATTTTGACACTTCACTACCGCAAACAAAACGTATATCAAGAGGGTCAACTCGAGCGGCGATCACATGCTAATGCACCGAAACTAAGTATTAAAATAATGTGGGAAATACATATTGGCCGAGGCCAGACGAGCCGAAGTCAGACGAGACCGCCAATATGTGGACGGCATTTGACAGCGCGTCCGAAACCGCTTTGACTCGTGCTCAAAATCCATTCCGATCGGATGTGGCACGAGCGCCGGCGAGTGCTGTCAAAGTCGCTTGGCACATAAGACTTTTCTGTTAATGTAATTTTAAAAGTATACGCTTCCCCCACGAACATTTTAAATTTGAAACTATTCCCTTCGAATCCGAATGATTCAATACGAAATCATGCGTGCAAACATTTAGGGGTATTATTGCGCTGTTATAGTTCGCTGAGATAGATATCATTTGAAATGATTCGAACAAGCACTTTAATCCTTTAACACACTTCATGCAAACTATAATACCACAATAAAAACCCTTAAATACTTGCACGCATGCTAAATACCACATATGTATATCTCCATATGATTTTTCAATTGAGATAACGAACAAGATCAAAATTCGCTCACCTATAAATTTGTCGAACAAAACGTACAGGAAGAGGTTCAAACAATATGACAACTGAAGCCATATTACATGGCTCATGGAACTTTGTAAAAAAGTGTGTGGGACCATAGATGCTGCGCCATGTTACATAGGGCCACGCGCTATGCAGATTCTGACATTATGGCGCTGGGATCCATATTGCATAGCTCAGAGTACTATGTACATAGCGTATGGGACCATTAATAATGCGCTATGTTACATAGCTCTGGGCGCTATGTGGTTTTTCAGTGTACTATGTACATATATGCGGCAGCAAAATCTATAAGGCACTTTGAAGCAAAACCGAGTTGTATTTTTCCGCAATAATACTAAAACTTACACAGTCATACTTCATGACATTATTAGTGCAATTCTAAATCAAATATCAAGTAGTTTTCTATCATTTGGCTCCTGTATAGAAGAAAATTCAATTAAAAAATTGATCGTAAAGTGAAAACTAAGCATCGAACGAAAAACTAGCTAATAAAATTTATCTTTGGGTTTAAACATCTGTACAATCTATGATCCTGTAGTAAGGAGAATTTATGTGTTCATCCAATACCACTAGCGACCTAAATTGAAAGTGGTGTACCAATCTTCTAGTTTTGGTTAAAAGTCGATTATTACACTTTTTTGCGCTGCTATTTGTCTATGCTGCATGAATGATGTCGTCAATCAGATTGCAAATAAATTAGATGAATGCGCGAATATACGATGTTTAGTTCTTGTGGCTTAGAGTTGAATGTAACGCTTGGTGCAAGTAGAAGCGAGTGTGGATTTTTCTACAGTTTAGAGGTCCTATGATAAGGGGCGAGGAACGAGTTAGTATTGACATTACTAACATTTATTACTTTTAGCTAGCATTTCCTGCCAGGAAAATTTATTTCGCTAGTCCAGAGTCCAAATTTCGAATTTTGTAATTATACTTACAATCAGGTATAGTTGATTAGACCTGATTTTCATGATGAATAATGCCAGCAACACAAAATACATTCACTTGAATTAAATCTCAGACGATAGTCACAAAAAATCGGTGGCCCTTACCATTTTTCTTCAAGTTATATAGCTTACTGCACTTTGAAGGTAGGATACATAGAAGCATATCCCGAGCTACACTACACAGCCTGCCAACATCTAGTTGAGGCAAGTGAAAACATGCATATCTTTAAAAATGTTGTTTACTTGTCGCATTGGCGAGCACATTTTCCCTGGTCGATGTTATATGACAATTTTATGGTCACTTAATCTCAATGAATTCAAATTTGAGATCGTAAAAAATAATTCATAGCCTTCACCTTAATGGTCAGTAAAAAACGTGGAAGTAGAAGAATGAATGATGCAATAGCCGCTTTCGCAGATATCCAGAGTAGTCAATGACTGGGCGATGGTTGACTGCCACCTGGGTGTTAATATCAGACAAATTTCTACTTGGGACGCGGATATCGGTACGGAGACAAGAGAAGAGGTTAAGGAACGTTTAAACAATTTTAAGGATTTATGATTTATTGCTTTCCTTATTACGGAAACTACAAATAAATTTATTGATGGCCTGCTACTAGCTGTATACAACTAGGTTTCAGAGCCATAACGGTAATGTGGTCACTAATTAGATATAATTGAAGGATTAGAATGGGAAATGGTGTTGTCTGACTGCTGAGCTTCAATGAGTCTGCTGTGCAGGTGAACATGACGTGTGAGGTTGGCAGAGGTCGCACTGAAGATTATTGACACAAAGTGCATCTCTGAGGTAAGTTTGATGAGGTTTTTTTATGAGCTGGCACGTTCTTCAGCTTATCTCCATTTCAGGAGCCATTCACCTTCAAATATTAACTCTAAGAACAATACACTAAGCGAATCAACTGGTTCAACGACTTCGATACCATTTTTCAATACACACAGGTCATGGTCGCAGCTGGATTACGAAAAAAATCTATTCGAATTTCAAGTTACAGCATCATAAAAGCAGAAGTCATTCATAAATTGAAGTTAAAGTAGTAGGCGGAAACCATCTATGAATCCTTCCATCACTCCCACAAATCAAAATCTCCTCTTTGGCGCTCTAAACAAATTCATCATCTTGGCCGCGCCAGCAATTCAGTTTACTTACCAAGCAAAAAAAAAATCATGTTCACAATCATCGTATCAACAATCTTCAAGATGTCTTGCACATACACGGCGGCAGCGAAAAAAATCTGATTACATAAATTCCTAAAGAAATTATAGCACAACTCGCGATAGAGAGACCCTGAGTCAGCAAAGTCGTCGGAGCGAAACAGTTTCGGATTGCGGCGGCGACCATGTAAAAATTTGCCATCATCGATGATGGTTCGGAATCAATCGAACTGTGGTAGATAATCACTGAAGCGATTTTTCTGATCGCAGATAAATCGATTTGGAAGTGAGCGTCGTTATCGGTCTGGTGGAATGAAGTGACAAATTGAAAAAATTCCTGTTGTTGAGGTTCCTAATTCGTAATTATATCATTAACAAATTACTGAAGAGGGTAATAACCAGATCAACAACAAGCGATCTGATCGAAACTGATTAGATTTGATCGGGTCGGAGCAGGGGCTGACCTGACTTCTGTTGTTGTTGTTATTGATGAACTATGTATGAATGTTTGAAGTTAATTAAAACGTTGCAGGATTAAATGAGATTCGACAAAGATAGTGTGCTGTTTTAGGCATCGAAGAATGGTTTCCCGATTCAGCATGCAATGCTTATGCAGTGTTTATAGAAGCTATATACTGATAGATTTGAGATAGCAATTCTGAATATGACAAAATCGACATTATTTGTGTATTCGAGAAATAAAGAATACATACACAACGAAAGTAATAGCTCCTTATATCTGGAGCAGCATAGTTTTCAGACGGGTTTGATATCCATACTCTTTGAAATATTTAGATTGATAACGCATAGTGATGTTATCTATTTAGTAAAGCTAATCCTCTTCTTAAATATAATGTTTTCTTTTTCAGTGTTTCCCGTCACATTTGGTCTGATTTTTCTGCAGTTTATTCACATTTCATATGAAGCACGCATATGACTTAGCCTACCAGTTTCGGTTTGCCATTTTGCGGCATATTCAATGGAAACCACATCCAGGTCACTTGGTATTGAACATACTGAGAGACGACATTATAACTACCAAAATTGCAAAAGGTACTTCCCAGTTCAATACAAAGAATTATTTGCATCGTCCTCAAACTCAAGTTTTTCGATCAAAGGTTGCCTCAACTCAAATGTTGTATAGTTTTCCAAGCTCAATGAAATTTTTCAATCTGTCATACCGCAACCCAAACGGGATTTTACTCATGCGTGGTTTATTTCCCAGACAATAGAAAAAAACTAGCAAAACAAGAAAAAGAGCCAAAAATGACGTCTTTTTTCATATTTCGGTTTCACTCACTCTCACACAAGAACATCATCAAATAAATCAGCTGTGCCATCATCACTTGATGCCTGGGACCACATTGCAAGAAATCGACAGCAGAAAATTTTTTGGTAAATCTTGCAAGAGGGGAACTTTCCTTAACCTGAAAATGGGGTCCCCGACGTTCCCCTCTTGCAAGAACTTACATAATTAAGCAGATGTCCATAAGCCACCGTTGTCCTTCTAATTCCGCCGGACACGTAAATGGCTCAATAGAGACACTCGCGCGTCCGATATACCGAATCAGTAAGTTTTCATGTCAGCTTTTTTGTATGTAAGATCTTGTCGTCAGTTCCACGATCCGGTCACTAAGGGGCTGTAGTCCCGTTTTTTGAAATAGGAGAAAGTTCCTCGGCCAATTTCTAGTTAGCGGGTTGTAAATCCTCTAAGTATAGAAGCGCAGAATTCTCCGTTCAAACATTCCCGCTTCTGCTATAGCAGATTTGGAAGAGTTAATCCAGGATGGGATGCATGTGTAAGGATTAGCCGAATGAGTGTCTTATAGCAAATGGATTAAGCTTTTGCCATCATGCCAATCTTTTTAGCGAATAGATGTCTGATGTGGCTGAAATCCGGACCTGGTTATTTGAATTCGACGTCGGGAATAGCGATTAAATGTCAAGAATTCATGCAGGCTTAGTCCAGAGTAATGCAATTTCAAGAAATTCACGTTGGCATACTACAGAGTAACGCAATACAGGCCGGAGCTCTAGAAGTTCCGAACAAGACACTGACTTTTTTGGCCTTGTTGCGAATGGTTTGTGATCCCCCATATTTGGAAGAGTTGTGTTTTGCTACTATTTATTTTGATGCCGCATTCACCAAAATAAAATCTAAGGATGACCAAATAAATCTTCAAAACTCTTCGCAACTTTGAGCGGGTCTTAGCTCGACGCAAATAAGAGCGTGCGGTATTCTTATTGTTGGACATTAACTTGTATCCTCAAGGCGGACTTTAACTTGTATCCTCAGTGGAAAAGGGAAGTCAGCAGTAAAAAATTGTGTAGAAAACAGGTCCAGTGACAGAACCTTGTGGCACTCCTGATGTCACAGATCACTGGTGTACCGTATTACTACTTCCGGAAATCGCATCTTGGTTGGCTTGTACAGAAAGCTTTCGTGCCATACCCCCAAAAATATAGTTAAGCAACCCAAAATTAAAAAATGCTGTCCATTTCTTTGACAATCAACGTAAAGTGGAATGAAAAAAATTTTAAATTTAAATTTGAAGATATCATGCAGTCAGTTGCACAGACGGCTAGTCCGCCCTCACGGGACTCAAGTAACTTGTTTTATTGTGAGGCCGTCAGACGGTGCTACTATTGTTTAGAAGTCAATAAGTGCCATCATTTATAGAGAAATAGCTGCCTGTTTCTAATATTTGTAAAGAAATGAAATTTAGAGACAGTCCAATCTTGTGTTTCAATTTGATTCAATTAAAATAATTATTCATAGCATCTTTGAAAAACTAACCACAACCAAGATTCGCTTGGTCGGTACACTTAGGCCAAAAGTCGTTTAATTAAAAAGTCCATCTCTTTTTTACTTTGTTTTTCTTAGTTTTCCCACCATTTATGTTGCGGTTCGATTAATCACTGAGACCTTGAATTTCAGATCGAACATTTCAGTAGTTCTTGCAGCCAGAGTACATACATCACAAATCTTGAGACGAAATCAGGCTGTACAGACAATCTTACAACGTTTTCAGGGGATTTCTTGCTTTCTTTTCACTCTACTTCGTCCTTGGTGGATCTGGCTGCATGTTTCCTTCTGAAAGATGCTCCTTGCTATTATTCGTCATCAATTTTTATTCAAAAGTGCTACTTCACTGACAGTTTTATGTAACCATCCAAAAAGCAACGCCATCTAGACGTTTTGCCATCCCCATTGACCATTTAAATAGGCAGCATCTCTAAGGTCCTGTTTTAGATATTGGTGGGTTGATTTTTATCTTACTCACATTCATAAGCTTTCAATAGCTGAAAGGTGTGCTGAAAGCATAAAAAAAAACAATAATACCTCTCACATTATTTAATGGAGTATATCTGTTAGGATACTTTTCTCATTCAATGCAACAGAGGTGACGAAAGTTCAACTAGGCTTCAAATCTTCTTTAGATTTAGTTAAAAATTTTGCAACATAGACAAGTAATTAAGTTGTTTAAGTCAAAGGCAAAAAACAATAAGTTTTATGCCTTCAGGACGGCTTTATTCTCATCACACATCGTATTTGAAAAACATTTAATCCACATTAGAAAAACGCTCCTGCACAACATAGCAGAGGCGCACCCTATAAAATACACTCAACAAACTTCCACAAAAACATTGTTACGTTAAGGTCACGTTCTAGTAGCAGTCTACAACCAAAGCCATGTGTTCACCTTGAAGGCTGAAAAAATCTCCTACCCTCTCTGTTTTGTTCTTCACCTTCGTTCTGAATACTGCCTTGATAGAATTGTTGCAATTATGACAATCTTAACAGTATTCTCACCTTGAGGCCTGAATAAATCAGATCTACACACATGTGAACTATTGTACGTGTGCTGGCATTCAAGCAATCACGCACGCCACGCCAAGAATCGTCTAATTTGCCGGTTTGACACCCAACCGAAGAAGCGCTCGAGAGGAAACAAAACAAAACAGACCGAGAGCAACACAAAGGCAATCTTCTAGAAACCATTATGTGTCTTTGGAAATGAGATGTCTAATCTGGACGAGCAGTGCACGGGTCTATGTAAAAGGACTACACCGAATTAACGAATTTAATCCGCCACCTGCTGTTTTCTAAACACAACCAAATTCTTCATGAATTTATGTCTTATCGCAAACGAAGACAACGACCATTAGCACAAAAAACAGTCAGTTCGATATACATAGGTGAACCGATGAACCATCAAAGGCTGATCTGACGATGCCGCGATCCACAGGCTGTTAAGTATCACACGGTCAACTGAACTAAAATGACTCGTTTGAGGAGTGCGAGTCCTCTGAAGCAACCGGATTTTTTTCCTGCATCGGATACATATCGAAAGTAGACTTGTGATTGGAGTGGCGAGGCGGCTTAGAAAAAGCGCTTGGTTTTGGTCAGTTATGACACTCCATCTAATCCTCGGTAATGAGATTGACACTTTGTCTGAGCCGACGGTGTGATGAATCTATGCCGTCTTTGGATGTGAGGAGTTTGTGCGACTCGTTCCTGATTTTGTCTTCTACTTAAAGCAAGTTTGTTCAGGTGATTAGAATGGAAATGGGTTTGTAGTAGAGGAGAGAGGTTTATTGGAGATAGATAGTCGAAGTGGTTAGGCTTTCTTCACTAAATTAAATTAATAAATTCAGTTATAAACAAATATATAAAATGGTTTGGATAGTCAGTCTTCAAAGAATTGCACATGTTTTGCAATTTGCGACAACTTCGCTAGAAAATCTAGGGGAACCAGCCCGGCAAGCCTGTAGATTCAAAATATTTTGGCTATAGGATATACAACTAATCACGAGAAAGTAAATTTTGTTACAACTACCTTGACCCGAAATTCACTACCAGTTCTTATGTATGCATGGACTTAAAATGTGATACTCCATTAGGGTAAATCAAAATACGAGACGTTTCAGTGAGCAAACCAAAAATGGTCTGTATAGATAAAAAGCCTCACAAACAATCAAGCCGTCTTAATAGTCGATGGTGAGCTAAAGAACTAGATGCGGTGAAAATACGTTGTTTGCGCAAAGGCTAAATATTTACTCAAAATCAGCCTGGCAATCATTGAGTGTGGTTAAAGATAGAATGGAATAGACAACAAGCTCGTTTTTCCTTTTAGGACGAGAATATAAGGTGAGCAAATAATTACAAACTGTCATTGAAAAACTATCGATTTATAGAACAAAATGCCCAAAAAATTTTAGCTAAATTTTCCGTTGAAATAGTTATTTCAAAAAATTATTGGTAACAAAATAATCATTCTATTTTGTATGCTATGTTCACTTCCGTCTTACTGGGCTGACGAAAAAATTGCATTCTTGAATTCCTGATTAAATTTTCGTTAAAATTCCTCGTCCAACTTGCTCCCATCGAAACTTACGGTTTTCACATGACTCGCTCTTTTTACTTCTGTTCTTGCTGCCATTTCCATCTCAATCCTGAATATTCCTGGAATGATTCGCAAACAAATTTAGCACCTTGTCCGGATGAACGATGATCACTGTCATTGTTACTGAAATTGCCCATTTTCATCGGTCGAAAATCGTTTGACTGAATCTCATGAAAAACTCGGAGATAATTTCAATCAGTTAACCGAACGCATATAAAAATAAATAAAACGGTAGTGATCTCAAGCGGCCGAACGAACCAGTTGTACAATATGTACATCATGGCTCGGCAACAAGCGTCCGCCATGGACCGAAAGCAGAAGAACAACAGAAGAAGTAATTTTTGTCTGTCGTGCCGGAATCGAAACTGCGATTTTGCAGTTAACCTGTGGCCGATCATTGATTTTCAAAAGTTGACAAGAATGAAAAGAAATGACCCGCAGAGTGATTTAGCGCGAAAATGTTCAGGAGTTATTTAAAATTGATGTCACCTATGTCTGGCTTCAACTTCGTATCTTGTAGGCTGGGTAATTTTCGCTTGAAAAATTTCTCGTCAGCGTTGCTCAGTGATTTGCTTGGAGCAGAGATGATTGTGGAGTTTGTAGGAGAAATACATGGTAAGAACATACGGAAAAATTCAAGTCTTTAAAGTCTGGGTCCGAAAACCCGAATGAACTTCCTAGCCGGTTTCGTGAATATCGTATCTCAAATAATTCCAAAGCTTTACACAAAACTAATTTGCAATCTTGAACCGAAGATCCTAAAATCCTAGTTTTCTCAATGTATTCCTCCCGTTTAAGAAAAGCCATTATTCCTCACATCACACCAAATGTCTAATAACAATTTTTCACTTGCATTTTTTCCCTGCATTGGCAGCACTTATTGCTCATGAAACTGACTGACTTCAGCTGACACCGTTGCGCCAACGGCCGACCGTTTACTTAAGGTCCACAGCGAACTACAAATTTAGTCACCTTGGCCATAATTCTTCTTCGAGTGACATATAAATTGCTTATGAAAATTCGGCAGTTGCCCTTTTTGCCCTTGTGTAAAGCAAGTAAAGAAGCCAGTATCAATGGAATTTCATGAGGAAACTATAGATCGCCGTACATGAACGGGAAATAATAGAATGACCGACAGGCATTGGCAAAGCTAAAAAAAAATGCACAGAATATATTTGGTTGAAGATAAAGGTCGAGCTTGAGATAACTGTGTTGAGTAATAATTTAGTGTAAATATTTCATTTTGAAGATGATATGTATGAATTGGGCATTTTTGGGTTTTTATACGTGGAAATATTTACGGAAGATGTTGGATATAAACGATTTCCATGTACAATCATAAAAATTTAGTACTATTGGGATAGCTGTAATATTTTATGGAGCTTATCGGGTCTAAAACAAAGAGTATATTTTGAGACATGTTAAACAGTACACTATAGGTTAATAAACATTTACTTTTTCTCAAATCTAGAGAGGATTCAAACCTGAAAAAAACGTGAAACAAACCTGATTCAAACCTGGAAAAACCAAAAACGTTTTTTCTAGAATATACTTCTTCTCTAGCTTTGAAAATGAGTTTAAGTTATGCTAGCTTGAAAAAGGACCATAAAAATAATGACACACAAACACACTTATGCGTAGAAGCAAACTTTTTAGCAATACTATGCTTGGATTTTATTTCTTAGCTGTTAGATGAAAGTTTTAAACTATTTAATAAAAAGCTAACGCATCAAAAACTCGCTCAAAGAGATTTAAAAAGGATCTAGCAAGAAAGGGTCCGGAGCCTAATGCAGCTGCCTAGAAATCTGAGACGAATAAATCTACTTAGAACCTACAGAAAATATGTAACCAATGAGACTTTTTTAAATTTTTTAAAATATTTCTGAGTTCTCTGAAATCGATGAATAGGACACTGAGCAGAGACAAGTGTCACTCGCAAATAAATACCTCGACACTACTCTTAGAAAAATGATGGAAATGCTTTGATTGCACTAAAAAATTGCGTGGTCATGCAAAAATTAGAGTCAATGTTTATTTAAGAGCTATCATTTAAAAGATATAAATTGTCATCAACTAAATTTTTAATTAGACTGCTTTTCTGTATTCTGGCTAGAAAATGTAATACCATTTCAGTTTCTAACAATTTCAAGGTGAAGTTTAGTGTCCTCATTAGAACTGAAACCAATCCTTGAACGTGTGGCCTCTTTGCACATTGTATTTCATAATATGGATTTAATATGCTAAATTAGGTCTAGCAAAAGGCCAGCCAGTCGACAAAGATCTGCAGATAGATGATGACGAACACAAAAGGCTCTTGTGATCCCACAGTTAATCTTTCTCCCCTCACAAGTGGAGTAGCGGGGCAGCTGATGGTGTTTTGGAATGGTGAAGAGTAAATTGAAGAGCCTTCACCATTATTAATAAGGGCCAAGCGAGGGTCCTCCTTGCCGAACGCAATAATTGTCTCAAACCCCTCCTTTATTCCAGAGACAAGCGATCAAGACAGCCATCCAAATTTATTTATTTATTCATTTACGTTTTAACAGGAGCGACTTTCGGCCTGACGCCTTAGCGAGCTCTGCTCGCTAAGGCGTCATGCCGAAAAGCGGCGTGCTATGGGGCCTCTGGATTCTATTCCCGCCAGTGCCATGGCTGTAAGTGTGAATGCGTGTAATTGTCTATGACGGCGGCAAATGGGCCCAAAACTGGTGGCCTAATGCTGGCCGCGTTCCCAGCAGCACTCTTCACTAGCTAAAACAGGAGCGAGCCTAATTACAAATACGGAATCCATTAAATATCTCATAAAAATTACATTAAGAAAGTTCAATATCAAAAAAGGTGAATGACCAATATAATACAAAACAAAGTATGATATAATTAAGATATCAAAAAATTAAATAATGACAGAAGAATTCACTACTTAAACAATAATGTAGAGAAGCTTAGTAAAAATTTATAAAAGAAAATCAAAAATTATAAGAAGTTTCAGTAATTAAGGCTTTGATATGACGTCTAAAGCTAGAGAAGGAAGAAAAAAGACGAAACTATAGTTCATTGTGTCTCCTGAGGATACGCAATAATGGCGAATGGAAAACAACGTCGGTTTGCGCAAACGGGATGAAGAACGCCGACGAAGATTTATCTGAGCGATTAGTCACGCGGAACAATAGCATAGGACAGTGGAGGAACCTGAAAAGCAGCCACTCATCTAGCAACATTCGACGAGATTTTAAAGAGGGAATTTGAAGTAAGGACAAACGATTACTATTCTCACAATAAGATGTGTGTAGCTTATTTAATAATTAATAATTAATTAATAATAATTAATTAATAATCTACGTTGCACGCGATCTATGGCAGCATTTAAATAGACAAGGTGGGGAGACCAGACCTGACAACAGTATTCGAGGACGCTACGCACAAGTGACAAGAACAGATGGACGGAAGTAGTGGGGTTAGTGAAACGAGAGGAAGACCTGAGGACGAAGCCGGAGAAACTAGAGGCCTTGGCAGCTACGTATGCAATGTATCAAATTTAAGTTTGGAGTCAAAGTGCACACTAAGGTCCTTAAAATTGTCGACAGCCCCAAGTGACGATCTGAATAAAGAGTAGGAAAACATTAGACGAGACATTTGACAAGTATAAGACATTGGGTAACATTTAGATAAGTTCAGAGTAAGAAAGTTCCTTGAACACCACTCACTTAAGGCACAAAGATCATGCTGCAACTGGTGACAATCACCAAGCGAATCAATCACACTCAGCATTTTAAAGTCATCAGCAAATAGAAGACAGGGAGAACGGCTAACGCTAGGGAGATCATTGATAAATACCAGAAATAACAGAGGACCCATTATTGAGTCTTGAGAAACCCCAGAAAGACGGCGGTAAGGGGAGGAAGAACGTGAATTCACAGATGCAACACAGTTACGACCAGAAACATAGGATGAGAACCAGAGCAAGAGATCAGTTATCCCATAGCCTTGACGTTTCAAAAGAAGGAGCTTGTAATCAACAGAGTCGAAAGCTTTACCAAAATCAGTGTAAACCACATCAACTTGCTTCTGCTGGTCTAAGGCGGAAGCGACCAGGTTACTGAAGGCTAAGAGTTTAGAAGTGGAATATTTACCTTTCACAAACCCATGCTGCAGAGGGGTAAGGAAAGGATGAAATATAGGAAGTAGCCTATTGTAAATGGGTTGTCTGAGTTTTTACTAAAACAAGAGAGGAGTGAAATGGGATAATAATTAAATATACAACTTGGGTCGCCCAATTTTATGTCGGGGAAATATGTTTCTAACCCGAGGAGAAACTAACATTGAAGATAATAGACAAAGGAACAGATTGGGGCGATGAAAGAGATTTGGCGAACAGGTTCGAAATACCGTTAGGATCACAACTGACATTAACATCAAGACATCGAAGTGAGGACTCAATTTCTAGAGGGTTGGTTTGGATACAGGAGATGGGTGACGGAGGAAAATGAGGGATTTCATAAGACGTGACCGGACTATTTTTGGAAAAATAGAGGAAAAGTAAACTGCAAAGAGATCACAAATCTCCTGAGGATTGGCAGTAGTAACACTATTAAAGAACATAGATTCGAAGAAACAATGCGAATTTTTCAAGGAGGACATAAGACCAAAAGGGTTTGTGTTGGTTAGAACGAATAGAGAATTCGATGTTGTTGAAATAATCATGCATAGCCTGTTTGACGGCAGTTTCGGAAGCATGGAACTTAGTACGAGCTGCATTTTCGAGGGCAATCGTCACATCATGCCAAAACTTAAGAACATCATTTGATTTGCGGGGACGACTGGACGGAGTGAAGCGGAAGATGAGGCTGGAGAGGAAATTATCAAAACAGAGCGTGAGTTCATCAACAGTTAGTCCGCGGCAAAAGGAGTACCAGTTTGTTGAGTTGATTTCATTCTCCATCTTAACAAAGGTAATTAAAACGCGGGGGCCTTGAAGGAGTTTTCCAAGACACAAAGTCAACAGAAAATTCTATAGAAAGTAGAGGATGGTGCAGGTCAGGGGGGACGAAGGGCATGTCATCAGCTTGCACAGTGATGTTGGGTGAGGGAATATTTAAAAGAACAAGATCAAGAACTTTATTGATGTTAGGAACAGTGTTCAATTGAGACAGAGAACAATAGGAGAGGAAGGAAGTGGTAATCAGAGAAATATTACTAGAGGAAAGTATGGAAGAAAAGTTAGCATTCCACACTACGTTCGGCAAGTTGAAGTTGCCTTATATTAAAAATGAAGAAAAGAGGAAACAATTGTTGAGGAAATTGGAGAGCTCAACAAAAAAATTGGTCTTAAACACTAACAAAGGAATTATATGGAACATAAGCCGAAGAGACAATCAAAACTTTAGAGGGGACAAGAGTGACACGGACAACAATACATTCGACAGACTTGTGGGTAGCAACTAAAACACCACCACCGTCTTTTTCCATTGACGCAGTACGATCACGATCGCAGTGAAAAACAACATGAGGAGGGAAGATCTCATTATTATAAATATCCCCAGTTTACCACGTTTCGGTAGGACAAATAATTTGAAGACAAAAAAGAAGAGAGGTTAAACATGTTTAGCTTGGTCCTTAAATCACGAACATTCTGAAAGTGTACGTTAAGTTTAGTTTCGAAAGCCCCGCAATGCATTTGAATTTCCGAATATCAATTCAGAATTTCTACTGGATTGGAATGAAGGCTCTAGGGTGACTGGGGGCCTCGTCTTTACGCTACAATTTCAAATTTGTGCCCTCCCAGAGAGGCACAATTGTTGGAGACTGCCTTCTCATAGAAAACAGTCGAGCTTTGGTTCTTACACGTCACCAGACTAACTCTAGCACAAGCCCAAGTAATTCAACGTAGGTTTAGGGCTCGAGCTGGCTTTTTGCTTTCCGAGGAAAAGATTTTATTCACATACTACCATCAATAACTGCCCAAATAAAGCACTTAAAACAAAGGACCGTGGAAATAGGTTCTTTTTGAGCTGATGGAATGATAATTGAAGATGATAATGAAATTGACCGATTTTAAAAATGTCCGAATCAACGACCACTGCAAATTATTGGCAGAACTTTATCAGAGGAAACCAAATATCTTCAAAATATCCTTTTGACTTATAGAAAGTATCATAGCAAAATGTCCTTATGTATACCTTTGTAGGATTTAAAACTCTTTCCAAATACAGCCTTTGCGGAACATCACTGTATTTGGTTGCTTTTCCACCCTACCTTTCGGAACGCATTAAAAGTTATTATTCATTATAGATATGCAATTTGAAACATTTTGATTGGTATTGAAGATATATTGAATAACAAGCTGAAAGAGGAGTTAGTACTTTGCTCCGTTGGTTAAAAAACTCTTAAACTTGCAGTTTCTTCTGGAACACTTTTGCAGATCACTTAATACTCCAGCTTTATTATTGAAAAACGTCAATCCTACGTTTGATGCACTAATAATGCTTCTCAAAGCATTATTGGTTCGTATATTGCGTCCGTCAAACATATTTTTATGTTTCATGACATAATAAAATATTACAAACAGGTTTTTGCGCCCGACCAACTGTCAGATACTATTTTTATTATAATAGCTATGTTAATATATTTTACAAAAAATAATATGAAGGCTAATTAATGATAATTTTTTCTTAGAAATAAAAATCCCAAAAAGAAAGATATATCTCAATATTTTTTAAAAACGAAACAACAAAACTTTTTTATCATTCGAAAACTATCTATACTCGAAAAGTCTTAATGGAAAAAAAACTATACATTACAAAAAACTTAACTTTACACTAGTCTTTAATTTTAATCGAATCAAAAACCACGTCATGGTTTAAGGAACCGTACCTTAAGCCTAAAATTCCGCCTCAGAAACACCTTAAACTTAGATCCTTGTTTGACATCTTCAACAAACGCTTTCTTAGTTGCCAGAAATTTCGTTCTCTTATTCTCCCATAAATTTTCGCCTTGTGAAAGGTTAATATGCTGAAATTTATAATTGCTGTTATGAAACTTTACATTCTCAATATAAGTAAATTGTTTACCGCTCTGTCACTGCTGCGCGACTTTCGATCCTTTTTCTGCTTCGGTTTGGTTTCCGATTTAGAGGTGTGACCGTTAGCTTTCGACTTTTCATTACCACTCCGCTTTGGTGCCCGTCCGGCTCCTGATGATGAACTGGCTCCATTCTTCTTTCGACCGGATTTATTAGACATGATGATTGAAATATGAAAACAAACCACAATCGACAAGGAAAAGCTTGAATTTACACTCTGTTTACTGTTTACAAACAACGAACGCTCGCTTTCTGTAGATGACACCTTAACACAAATCGCTCATATTGAGTGACAATGATGTGATGGCAAATTAAGGCAGTTGCTGGGATTCGATTTGTTTTCAATAAAAACGCATAACTGTAATTGAATATTCAGAGGTAGATGTCGTGTTATGATCGTTTTCGGAATTCGGATGTATGCGAGATTGTTTTCGGGTTTCGCTTTGGGCGTCGTAGACGTCATAGTTGAATAGACGTCGTAGTTGAATTCAATCGAAATTCTAAACGGTTTCTTGAAATGAATGTCAATTTTTGCAAGTCGACTTAGAAGCTTCGTTTCGCACGGCTACGTTCATTGCCGATTTAGTCCAATTGTTTCCCCAAGAGCGATTCCCTATCAGTCTGTCGACCCAGACTTTTGTGAGCCGAAACAAAGAAAGACGAGAAAAAAATACGGCAAGAGTTTTTGTTTTCAGGTTTTTATTTTCTCAGATTTTTTTTTCGGAGCCTGGTAATTAAAAATTCCATTACACACTGTTTAAACATTAACGAACTGATTCTGTTTGTCCACACTTGCTTGCATCAGGTGGCTATTACGAGCGTGCTCCGTACTTGAGTCGCCGCAGGGAAACATTTGCAAGCCTATTGCATTTATTTGTTTTAGTCCAGTCGTTTATTGCGTGACCATTCTTCGGTCAACTCAAGCCGATGCGATTGACGATGTCTATAGACTGCATTTGGATGTTACAATGGTACTCCATCCTTTGCCGACCCTTGAGAAATGTGAAAAGGAAATAAATTTAAGGCGTTTTTGTATCTAAGTGCATGTTATTTTCAAGTTTTTTTGTGTGCTAGCTCTGTGCTATTCTTAATTTAACGGTGCTTTAAGAACATGCTTTGTTTGATTTTTACCCGTCAATGGAGACTGAAAGATTTGTTGAGAGGACTTAATTCAATAGGAATTCATTTTAGGATAATTATGAGCTTTGACGACATCTGCTTTTTTTTATGTTTATAGTTTCCCGCGGCGATTGCTTGAAAGTGCGCGATTGAATTAATGTTTCTTTACTATCAGGCCTTTCGAGTAAGCACATCCCAAGAATAAACATATAATCTCCAAGATGGTCTTTTATTAATTGAAAATTGAGTGAATTTTGATTGTATTTTGCTTTCGGTATAAATTATTTTCAGTAATATAGAATTTACATATGTAGTATTGAGAGCGCCATACTAAAATCCTAAGTAGTGACGGTGTCGTAAGCGTGCCATCGATGTCACGTGATGAAGTACAAAAAGATATGTTTATTGCATTTTTTTTATTTTCGTATTTACATATAAGGCAGCCGAACGTCACATCAATGAGTGGCGAGTTATTTTCAATCCTTCTGAACAGCAAGTACATACAGTGGCTCACAGCTTATTTGATACAGTGCTTCTTTAATAAATTAAGTTGCAATAACTCAAAACATAATAACAATATCAAAAAAATTTGAACGCCATTTCGAAGAAAAATGTTTGTTGTTTATTAAACAAGTTTATATTTGTTACAAAGTTGCTGTTTTACATCTTAAAAAACAAAAAACTAAAATTAATAACAAATTTCATGTCACAGCTTATTTGATACAGTTTGATTAAACATTGAAATTGTTGCGAATTAAGAGGTTTCCAGTTGATTTCAATACTTCGTATGATAGCCCTTAGCCTTAAGCAGAGCCTGAAGCCTATTCGGCATTCATTCAACGAGTTTTTTTGTGATGTCACGAGTATTTTTTTGCCATTCCTCTAGCAGTGCTTTTTTCAGGTCTTGTTTATTAGAAATCTTATGTTTTCTAATGTTGTTATCCAACAAAGTCCACAGATTCTCAATGACGTTCATATCTGTTGACTGTGCCGGCGGAGACATCAAATGAGGGCAATTCCAAATTGGCCAGGACTGCACAATTCCCGACTTCTGCTTTGGATCATTGTCTTGGTACAACCGAAATTGGTTGCTAACACCCAGTTTTTCAGTGCTTTGCAGCAAATTGTTTTTGAGTACATCAAAGTTCTTTGTTTCCATTTCCATTGTTTCCTCAATAAACTTTAAATTTCTGACTCCGGCTGCGGACATACAGGCCCAAACTATCACATTACCACCACCATGCTTCACAGTAGCTTTGAGGTTCTCCTTGTTTAGCTCAGTGTTTGTCTTGCGCCGGACATATGACATTCCGTCGGAGCCATAAATGTTAAACTTGGACTCGTCCGCAAAAATAACCGTATTCCAGAACGCGAATGGCTTTCCCACATGCTCTTTGGCAAAGGCAAATCGGCTTATTGCATTTTTTTTGGAAATGAATGGCTTCCTACGAGCTTCTCGCCCCCTGAAATCATGGTCGCGAAGCACTCGTCGGATGGTTTCAGCACTAAATAACTTCCTTACTTCACGATGAACCTCAGTAACCAATTTTGGAGTGGAAATCTTTGTGTTTGCTTTCACTTTCCTTACAATGTATCGTTCGTCGGAGACGGTGAAAATATTGTTTGGCGCATTTCTCCTCTATTTTCTACCCGATTTTCGTGTGTGAAGCGCTCAATTATATGCTGCACTGTAGAGACACTCAAATTTACACTTTCAGCAATTTTTCGAACACTTTGTTCTTTTTAAAGGGGTTTAATACCAATTAGCGCTGTTCAATTGTGGTGTGATGACCCATTTTACAATTTTGGCTCATCTTGGCACTTCAGCTTACAATATATTGCTAAAAATTACTTAAGCCAATGTCTAAACACAGTCCAAAATTCAAGAAACAAAAACAAGACAGATTAACGGCACGACAAAGAGAAGTTTATTCGCATTGAAGTGTCTGTATCAAATAAGCTGTGCGCTGCAATTTTTCTGCGCCAGTGGTATTTCTCTTTTACCGGACGCCGAGGAATATTACTGGAACATTTTTTGTTTGCATTGTATTTGTTGAACATGCATCTAGTAAAATACGTTTAAATTTTTTGGATAGGGTTCTTTATTTCAAAGTTACAGTGATTTGCATTTTTTAATTGTCACTGTATCAAATAAGCTGTGAGCCACTGTATGTGATTCATTGATAACTGAGCGCAACCGATTTCAATGTTCGTCGGAATTATTGTCCAAGTGGTGAAAACAATGATGACATTTTGCGAAAGCATGCAGCAACGAAGAAATGTTGTGGCAGATAAACAAAAACAAGTATCGAAACATTTCAGGTTTAATTACAACCTTAGTCATTGGGTCTTTTTTAGACGCAAAAGGTGTTGAATCAAAAGATCAAATAGCATAATTTTCTGACTAAACAGTTGAAACGAATAGAATTGATAGTTTCTCGTTTCTCGAAAAAAGGCGAAAGAACGTCAAGTATAAATAATTACTGAATCCGGAGAAAAAAATCGGCAACGATTAACCCATTGTTCATAAGATCATGGTAAGAGAGGAAATTGTGATCGCAACCACACCATCGTAAAGAAAGTTTTGCCATCACAGTGGGTGGGCGGAAGAATCATAAAATAACCATGATTTTCGGTGGAGTTGATGATTCCTGTTGTCTTTGTATTCATCTAGTTCTGAATGAACCTGAGTTAAATCAGTGAGAGTGAATCGTGGAACTAATCAATCCGCACTCGACCCGACAAGAGTTGTCTTGTTATTACTTTACTTCGAATTCAAGGAGTCAAACGATAGGATCAAGAGGATTATACGGAAGCATTCCGTAAAAAAATCACCAAAACAGGCCAAAAATTAGCGTTCCCTTAAGAGCGGAACTATTCCTGACCTTTGAGCAGGATTTATAGTCGAGTTTCTTGTCAAAAATCAGATATTTGATCTCCTTTTAAGCGAAATTGGCTCTCTGTGAACTATCACTGCGAATAAAGTAAGAGCCTGCACGCTTAAAATAGGTCTTTTCGACACAACTGATGTTGCAGGGAATTCGTCAGCGTCATTGACGGACAATCCATGATGAGTTTCAAGTGCAGCTTGGAGACTCCTCTTACATTCGACAGGACCATACATTTTGTGAATAGCAAAGCATTTGGTTGGCAATAGAAAATTACATAGCACGTGTTTCGATGCTCCTAGGGATTGGTACCATATGCATATTTAGAACGTAATTTTATTTGCATTGTAAGAGCGTATAGGACAATGTACTCAGTTATATCGGAACGTTGAATGCTAAAAAAGATCATCTGATATCCAAGCCACAACCTTAGACTAGTGCAAATGAAAAAGTTCTGGCGGATATAACGCTGTTTTAAGTCTAACGCTTGCCCTTCAATATCAAACAAAAAGTATAATAATGTTCAATAGTATTTTGATGCATTTGAGGAGAGAATAGATACTATGAATGGCGAAATAGATACAGTCGCTTCAATTATTTCACCCTCTTATATGCCCAGCAATCGTTAAATATATGCTCGGCAATATTAAGCATCATATTGCATGTATGGTCAAAAAAAAAAAAAAAGCTGACTTACTGACCAATGCCTTCTCGGAATAGGAATTAAAACTCCTGTCGCTGCATTAAATTTTAAATAAAAAAGACAAGTACACCCCACCTATCAAAGAGCTGACTTCCACATCCGAATCATCAATATGGTTCCTTCTGCGAAAACCAGTTTATAAATTTGTAACACATTAGTTAAAAAATGAAGGACATTCACATCCAAAAAAAATAAAAAAACCGAGTGATAGTCGTCAAGAAAAGAAATCGCGCGTCCTATAACCTATTCATACCAACTAAACAGTGGTATTCGTCAAAGGAATTGCTTTGAATGCTGGTCAAAAATGGCTAAGTAGTATTCTCGGAACTGAACTCAGCATCAGTGATTACCATATAAAACTATTTTGGAAGGTGTATCTTTTTTTTAGAAATAACAAGAACATGTCGGTTCGATGTCAATTGACATTTAAAATAATATTTTTCACTTTTTATAGTTTAGCCCACTTGTGTATTTAAATTTTGGTGTGGGTTTAAGTGTCAAGTGCTTGTGGATAGTTGTGAGTTGTATGTGGATGTTGGTTTTGTACCCACGTGCTCCCACATGATTATCCCAATGGAAGCACAATACACAAAACCGATATAAACTTTGCATTCCCTTCAAATATGCCCAGATTTTCACGAGTTTGGATTGAGATATCAGCAACTTCAATTGAAATGGTGTTACATTCAGTTCTTGCAAAAACCATATCAACAATAATAGCGGTAAGATAGGAATAATTTTATAAGAAAAAAATGTATTCCCTATTAATACCACGAGTAAATCTTCTTCTATGAGAACCTTAAACTGAAACCATATCCAACTTGCTGACTACCACTTTTAAAAAGCCCACTCACTCTATGATAATAGAAAATAATTCTTCTTTGAATGGTCCTTTTAACAATGTCCCCACTCGTAACAATACACTAACATTCCCGTTTCTTCTCCTAGAAACGCAAGCAACAAAGTTGCCATTACTGACTTTCGTATATTTCCTAGTCAGCCGATCGTCTTTTTTTCCCAGTTGAGAGGTGAAAATCTTCCAAAAATATGTTTCCTGGTTCCTGTTCTTGAACATACCGGATTTTTACCGACTAAAACCACCTCCTTCTTCTTCCACACTCCCCATGGGAGTACTAATACAACACTACTTCGCGGGATTGGATCGGCTCTTAGCTGCTTCTAGAGATCCTTAATCCTTCTTTTTTCCTGTCCCGTTCCGCGTCGCGCTGTATGCCTTATACTATATATTTGTTACTGTTGTTTCGATGGCATTCCCCACAGTTTGGGATTCCAGCATACAGTGGACGATATTCTTGTGCCTAATATTGTCTCTAGGCTAGTTTTGCATGCTAGGTTACTGATCATAACGTTTTCCGCATCATCGGGTACATTTGTGCAGACTGAACAGTCGTCTCCAAAATGGTGCAGATAATAACGATGCCCACCATGTCCGCTCAAAAATTGGGTTAGATTATAGCTCGTTTCTTCATGGCTATTAGGCCAATACCATTTTGAATCTAAAATGAGTAAAGTTGAATAATAGTTATTAAATTCAACTTGGCTCTCGTATAAAAACAAGAAAACTCACCTGGAAAGTGCACTACGACTTAAAAATTGGATAGTGGAAGATTCTTCAAACATGCTGTGATTTGTCGAATCTGACTTCCAGGAAAAGTTTTTCACATATTAATCTTGTAATCGAAAAAATAAAACATCACTAACGAATAATTAAAGCAGTAAATGATAAAAACTTAATTTTATAGAATGTGCGAATCGGAGGATACTATCAGTCATATCCACCACTGTTCACCTCGTTTGCACGTTGATGTAGATGATAGGAATGCTCCACATACTCGGACCTCCTCAATCATATCGCATACGTTGCTCGTCATAAGTAAGTTTATGGTGACCCCACCAAATACTAGAAGGACGTGCATTTCCATCTTGGGTCATGTTGATTTAAAAAAAAAATATATACTCCTAATTTAGAGCTCTCGTTATTTAAATGTTTTTAAAATTTTCTGCGTTTGGACAGAGCTTGCAACGAATTGGTTACAAACAGAAGTGTTTATTAAATATTTTTTTTATTGTTGTTGATATGCACTGAATAAAATGTATTTTATTTTTTACCTTCATGTGAGAATGTTTGCTCCTTGTTTTTTCCATACTACTGAAATATGTTCCAGCTATCATTTCATAGCAATTACGGCACTGCCTGAACATCCTATATTCCCTGCTACTGCAACATCGTCCACTTATCATATGTTCCGTTGAGTAACTTCTTCACATTCGCAGGTAAGTAGCAACAGTCAAGATTAGATGATTTTAACGAGCTCAATCCTATGTACCGTAAAGGAATGATAATCCCATGGTATGCAACAAAAGGTATGTCGTCGTCTTCGTGCCACCGCCAGCTACCTCGTAAGCGCGTTTCTACGTATGCAAGTACATATGTAGTATGTACTTACGCATTTATTCGTAAGTGTTTCGCGATCAAGTTCAAGCTGTGAATTTTAATAAGCGATCATCCGGGCATGGCAAGGCCAATGCGAGTAACGAATCAAAAGTCGTTCTTATCAAGGCAATTGCGAAGTGACCGAACACTCATCATCCATCTGTAAACGAAATGGGCACTTGTTGATTGGTTTCATCGCAGGAAATTCGCAGCTTAAATACTGGTTGAATTTCTGCCTTCTTTCTTCATAATCCAGAATTATGCATTTCAATTTTCGCGAATAGAGTAGAGCTGAAATGAACAAATGTTATGAAGGTGTTGCAATTTCGGCGAATTTATGGTGTTGTATGTTTATTTTTGGTGAGCATTTCTTACGTCGTGCATTAAATTAACGTTTGTATACGTCTTCTTTGCAAATAAACAAACAAGCTAACCGAAAAAATTATATACGAACTTGAGACAATGATGGTCGTTAAAAAAAAATTAATGCTTACTTCACCACAATTTCATGCCAACACTGGATGATGCGTTGCTGCAGCTGAACTGCAACGGTGCTGAGCCCAAGAAATGTTGCAATTAAAGATCACGCCAGGAAGTCAAAGCTAATAAATCGAGCAATCAATTTCAGTGATATCGACAAAGTGCTATTTCGCTAATTGTCGACGGCATCGCCATCATTTTCAACGAATTGCGAATTATCTCGGTTGGGTAGTTTGTTCACAGTTAGAAAATTACAAACGAGGCTACCTGCGATAGAGGTAGGTAGGTAGGTGCTCAAAGTATTCCGAGTTCAAGCGGTCGATTTGAGAATTCACTTCTGACTCTGTTAAGCCAATGCTTAGCCTAAGAATGGATTATCGACTTTAAGAAAATTGTATCCGAAGAGCTGACTTGACTTGCCGTTCATCGAAATAATTCGCAATGCTTGGAATAATAAACTCCTACGTGTATATGCAAATTATAATTTTCTATTTCATCTCTGTATGGAGCGTACTGTGGCTATTATTGAAATAATATTATTACGAACATCTCAAAGTGAGAATGCACTGACTTGAGATTTTTTCACTTACCGTGTTACTTTAGGCCTTGTGAGAAATCTATGTACAGTATATCAACTGGATCTAAATTTGCATATTAAATTTCGTTTAAAAATAGGAGAATGTAGAAAATGCTAATGCTGATTCGAAAGTTGCAGTTCGCAGCATATTGTTTTTGAATTTCACTTTCAATATTCAAAGAAACTAATATTTAAAGAGAAGATGTGGTTTTCTACTTACAAGATGGTACTTATTTTTTATTCATTTCTCTTCGAAACATTAACTCAGTTTGGCTTCTAAGTTTTTTTTCTTCGACGTTTAGTTTTCGCTTCCGAGTTGACGACCAAAATCGTCATTCGTACTTTGCTGTGAGTTTATTGCAGTATTTAGGACATACTACATATCTGCAAATAAATCTTTTCTAATTTCATGGTTGTCCAGACCAATCATTTCAATGCAAATTTCTTGACAACCGTAAATATTTCGTATTCAATAGTTATTAAGTCTAATTGAAAAATTCAAAACTCGAAACATGGAATATTCTCAGTTGAAAATATTGTTCCTAGATTATAGCAAAGCTTTTGAACAGCAATGATATCTCGTGTTTTGATATTTTTCGGTTCTCTTTAAATCGAAAATACTCTATATCGCGCGTTCGTATCTTTCTATTTAACACACCATGACTAAGATCAGATGTAAATCGTGAAATCATAGAATTTATTAAACATCCCAATGTCCCTTTACTTGCCATTAATATTGTACTTTTTTGTACAAAGCATTTTAGAGGCAAAGAGCCCCTGTTTCGGAAAAAAATTTCCTTAAAGTAACTTAAATTTTCCTCGGGAAAAGTGTCTGACGTTTCATAAATGTAATTGGCTGTTGTTTAAATTCATTTGAAAAGCTCTTCACGATCATAGCATTTGTTTATTTTATTTTCATTTTTTTCAGTCCCAGATAAAATACAAACAGTGTAGCCATTCTAAATTGTGAAATTATACAAAATGGCTCCGACAAAAATGCTAAAAGCAGTGCTAAACTGCAAAGTTCGATGCTAAATTCTTTTTTGTGTCAATATAATTAAAAATCAAGTAGCCTTTTCTACCGCAGTTTGGAGCAAAATTAAAATATTTAAAAATAAAATTTGAAGATATGTCATAAAAAAAAAAATAAATAAATTTAAAGATATATCATCGGTTCTTCAGGACTCTGCACCTTCATATACGATGGTGAAAATATTTCAACACGGAAGTTAGACCAGTGGAAAAGACCCAGGCTCGGGCCGCCCAGTGACAGTCGTTACTGAAGAAAATGTCCGAAAAGTCGAAAAATTAGTACTGGCTGATCAAAGAATTAAATTGTGGCAGGTAGTAGAAGAACTACATATTAGCTAAGAATGAGTTGAAGAGGTATTACGTGAACTTTTGCACATGAAAAAATTTATGCATTATCGCAATTGCTCACACCACTCGACTAGCATCGACGATTGGAAAGTTATAAAGATTTTTTGGAGCTGTGTGAGGGTGATTTGGATGCGATTTTTAACCGCATTGTAGCCGTTGATAAAACCTGGGTTCGTTAATATGATCTCGAGTCCAAACAAGATTCGATGCAGTTTAAAAAAATTAAAGGTCGCAAAAGAAATTCAAAGTGAAAAAGTCGGATTTGAAAATTATGGCCACCATTTTCCGGGATAGTGAGGGAATTTAATTAATTGATTACTTGCTTAAAGGGACTACAATAAACGACCAGTTTTACGCTATTTTACTGGGTCAGGCACGTGAGGCAGTCCAACAGAAGAGACGTGGTGAATTGATGCGGTTAGTGCTGTTTCTGCAAGACAACGTACCCGTTCACACTTCTCGGGTTGCGATGGATGCCTTGAAAGCTACGGGATTCACAGAGATCGACCACCCACCCTAAAGTCCGGGCATGGCTCGTAGCTCCTTTTTTTCAGATTTAAAAAGAAGTTACGGTGACGAAGATTATCGGTCAGCAGTGGGATGAAAATGGCCGTAGAAAGCCATTTTGAAGAGAAATCGAAAGAATATTTTTTCAGTGCTATAAAAGCATTATATTCGCGTTGTTTCGTGAACTATGTTAATGGCAATGTTAATGTTAAAATATGTTGATGATATGTTGATTGCACATATATGTTAAATGATAGTGTTAGAGTGCAATGTTTAATGCATTGAACGTTCGTGTAAAGCAGTGCTAGCATAAAATTTGAATGCTAATAAAAAGTGCTAAATGATAAAGAAATTGTTTGGTAAATGCTAAATGGATGAAATTGGTGCTAAATGTAGCATTGAAAATGCTTAATTGGCTACACTGAATACATGGCATGGAAATAGCAAAAATAGCTGATGTTGACAACCCTTAACTAGTAACAAAGCCAAAAGTATACTAAATCTGATTCACATTAAAGGCAAACCACTCTAGGAATTTAGTTTCGATCCAATAACTGCAATGGAACCTATAGGAGTAAAAAAAACTTCGGGTTTACCTGCAAAGGTCAGCATACATTAGTATTTATTGTTTATTGTAGTTAGATCATTACCATTTGAAAATTAAATCATAACATCGTTTTGTAAAGAAATTACAAAAAATAGAAAAACAACCATAAATGGTAGCCCTATTGTGGTTTTTCAACAAGATTTTTACTCGATTTCGAAGTCCATTTACCACATGAATTTCGGTTTGGTTTCGTGACTACACTGGAAGGGGAACAAGCATAAATTTGCTAAGCGAATATTCAATTTCTAAGACACAAAAATTACCATAGCTGGCTTGTGGCTTAGAATAAAGTCCAGCTACTGTGCGAAGCTAATCAAAATCTGTTGAATGGATCAAAATTTATAGGTCAAAAAACAGTTCTTTAGTAATTTTTCAAGATGGCGCCACTAGCACAGTGCTTCTATCAGGCGTTCTCCTTATTAAGACTAATACATTCTGTGAACTTCAATTGTATCTGATTATGGAGTCGTGAGTTCTCGTGAACAGAAGTTTTTGATGCTAAATATGTCGATAAATTGGGGGAGATCTTTTTAAAAGTTTTATTTTAGCTTTGTAGACAGAGCTTGAAATTTATATATATATATATATATATATATATATATATATATATATATATTTATTTATTTATATATATATATATATATATATATATATATATATATATATATATATATATATATATATATATATATATATAAGTTGTTTTTTTTTCTCACAAGTAAATATTTTTTCAACAGTGTTGATGGGTTGAAGGTTTTAGATTTCAGAGTTCTCTATAGGTAGAAGGTTCCCAGCACACTCATGCAAAGCTAGATAAGTCTACAACTTTAAAATATCAACATCCTGAAAGTTTCCTATTAATTTTTAAAAATAAGTCTGACTTCCTTCCTCCTTAAACTTTCAAAAGATTACTATATCTTTATATCAAACAAAGACTTGGAGCTCAAGCTCTATCGAGAGCCCAAAACGCGTACATGATAAGCGGCGCCAGGTTAAGTCTCAAGTCAAAATTTAAGTACTTGGGTCTTATTCTGGACAGCAAGCTTACCTGGAAGGAGAATTGAGAGTAGAGAGCTAAGCGCACAAGCAACGCAATTTACACCAGCAAGAGAGTGGTGGGTAAAACGTGGGGTCTAAGCCCTGCTTCAACATATTGCATCTATATGGCGATAGCTAGGCCGCTTCTTGCTAACGGATGCTTGGTCTGGTGGCCGGCAATGAATAAAACTACTTTCGCTGTCTTGGCGAACAGAGTTCAGCGGTGGGCAGCTTTTTGTACCACAGGTGCCTTAGCCTCGACTTCTTCGTCTGCTCTGAACTTCCTGCTTCATCTCTTTGTTAGAGGCCCTACCGCAAAAACTGTTATCAAGCTAAGGAAATCGGGTCACTACGAGTCACGATCCTTCGACCAAAGCAGTATTGAGGAGGGGTATGGAGGTAAGACTAACTACTTGGTCTCCACTCTGTGCTTTGAGCGAGGATATCAAGCGTCTGTGGGAGATGGACAAGAATGGAATCAGCGAATGGGCGCAGCAGCGCTTAAAACAGTTGTAGGAGTCGGTGCTGCAGCATATTCTGCAGGCTTCCTAATCATTGTAGTATTTTCGAGGCAGAGGTTTTTGGAATAAGTAAAGCCAAAGATCTAGTATAAGCCAGAAATACTATAAGTGAGAAAATCAAGTCAAGCGGCGGTAAAAGCTCTGATGTCTTGCACATACGAATCGAAGTGTGTACTCGTATGCACCTCCTGTGTCACTGCCCGGTATTGTGAAAAACCAGACAGCACTGCTTTGGTAAACTCTGGCTGGTGGATCTCTCGCACGTGGCAGAGCAGAGGCTGAAGGATATCCATTAGTTCGCGAAAAAGTCCGGGTCCTTCGATGGCCGCTTATACTGAACTGATCTAGTATCATTATGGACCAATAGTTCTATGTGTACATAAACTAACCTTCATAATAATTTGATAACCGTGTCAAAAGTTATCGCAATTCAATATTTGGCAAATTTTCTTGATCTTATTTTAGACACCTAGCGCATACAAAGGGCTAAATATTTCCAAAGCCTTATCATATATATATATTTGAAACACATCCTAAATTCATTTCGCAAGCTTAGTTTTTTTTTCAATGTTATTTATTGCTACTTTAGCAGTGAAATACTTTGATAAGTAAAAAACCATGCATTCAAGCATTAAAACAATATATTCAATTAGGCCAAAAAAAAAAATAGTTTTTCTTTTAGAATCTTAACCTACTGAGTGTATTGAACATTTTGGTTTTTGTTGAAGTATTAACTGTTTGTGCATTGTAGATGTGTATTTCTGGATGTGTAATGACAGTCGTACCCACGTATTCCCCCAATACAATTATAAGAGTGCTTAAAATATCACTAAAATCGCTTTTTTAGAGTTTGGAGCAAATACTTTCTCGATGCAAAATAGAGGGCACTATTAACACAACCTGATGTTGAATCCCTGAAGAAGGAAAATGATATGTGAAGATAGTGTAGAAGATCGGTTCCATGACAACACTTTTTAAGACCCCTGATGTTACGATTGCTTTGAAGAAATTAGCACTCGTCTGTTGCAACATCCTTTTGAAATGTCTGCCAAAATTTGTTTGAAAATATATTTAGAAGCTCTTCAAGGTAAATGAGTGTTCTCCTTTTGAGTACAATGATTGCTTCTGTACTTGGATTTAAATTGTTTTTCTGAGTTAGTATTGAACGAATTTTATCATAGCAATGCATTTTTTGTGTGAATTTTAAATATATGGCCCTATTTCGAGTGCATTGCTGGACTTTTGTGGCTGAAAGTTCCAATCAGATACAATCATGCATTCGGGGCATCGATTTCCCGTAACCTCCATCGTTAATTGATTGTGTACCATATGCCTTACATGTGAAACGATCTCGAATGCTATAGATTAACATATGATTTATCGTTGCAATGAAAAGAATACGCTCCCATTAAAATCAGTGACTGCAACGCGAAAGATATCCAAGTTTGAACATACATACAACAGTATGCTAATGTCATTGTACAGCTCGCCTATTGTTTTGCCAATTATTATAATAAACAAGACCTACCAGCTATATGATAATCGCGTATTGCGTCCAGCCATGTCGTCAGAAACGCATTCGAAATATGATAAGCGTCGTGAAGGCCTCGCTGAACAGAAAATTTAATCCGGCTCCGTTACAATGCAACGCCAGGCAGATCCTCGACGTGGTCGCCCCAACGGAATCTGAAAGGCGTAATCACAACACACAATATTACTGCATGAGCTGCTGTATCTACGAAGATACTCCACTCGACTCGCCAATCTGTATCTCCTTCCGTTTGCAGAACTACGAACGCAGCGGACGCGACTAGTGCTACACATTATTTCGCATTTATTAAACTGTTTTGCGAAAGTGCCCCTTACACGGACTGTTGCACTCCAGGCGATGAACGGGTAGTCGCTTCTCATAACAATAAGTGGTCGGTGTCTAATCTGGAGGAAAAAAAATACGGAAAATAAGAAAAGTCCCCGCTCAGATTGGCTTCTTCAATTCAATGCAATATAGTACCGTAGATGACCAGTCGAACCGAGGAGGCTCGTTGACTGGCTTTTATGCCATCATAATGAGTATGTGACCACGGCCGCACATTATTGCCTGTAAAATCTATGGAAAATGATGATAGCATCGATTTTGGTCGCTAGCTACCGCTAAGCAGCTGTACAGCTGGAGCTGAGCTGACTTCAGTCGAGTAGCCTTGAGTCGGCCTCTAAGTGCTTTCTGAAAATTAATTTTCAGTTGAAGCCCCCATATTGAAAATAAAGCTTATATTTACGATCGGCGACGACTCGTATTGTATCTGGTTTTATCGATTGTCGATGTGAAATGCCGGTAGTCGCTGTGCATTTGAATTATGAGTTTTGATAAAGATTCCACTTAGCAGTCAATAAATTTTTCTCAATGTGTTTTAGGAAAATTTAAGAGGTATCAGGGGAATTCGATTTTTGCCGGCGCCTTTGGAATTCGAAAGTCGGTTGCTGCGGGGTGATTAAATTGTACTGCTTGCTGAGAGGAACTGTGTCGTCGCGTGTCAGTAGTGTATGCTATTTCCGCGCGGTGGGTGTAAGGTATCTGGTCAATTTATTTAGGCCTCTGAAGTTGAAGCAAACCAACTGAATAAGTTCGAATTATTAAGATGACCGCTGTATTGTTTTGACTTGTGCCTGAAATTATCAGCTAAGCATCAGCAAAATGAATTTTTGAACTAAGGAAATAGCTGAGGAATAACCGCGATTTCGGTCCTAGTTTTGCTTTAGCAAACGGGATTTCTTAACAGTTTCTGAATAGTGAAGAAACGTAAGGCTGATCATTATGGTCTAAAGTGTGGTCAATTAACGAATCTGAACTGATGTTTAAGAAGCAACAAAATCCAAATTACGACATCTAACGAGTCGCACCTTCCCGTAATGTCTAGTGGCAATGCATAATTAGTAATCATTACCACTAGAGCCTCTGCAAAGTCGCCCTTAAGCCACAGACAACGGTCACCGTAACCGCTCACACGTTCCCAGCTATGCACCTGTTGTTTACTCCTACATGCAAGAAGTATTCTTCGACAAAACACCAAAGCTGTGGCAATGCAATTATGCAATAACTGTTGTTCAATCTTCGACAGTTTGTTCGCGCAAAACGTGTCGCTAGTTGGCAAAATATTTTCTGTTTTCTGTGTTTGAATCTTTTTTCCAATGATTTTTTTCCGTACAGCCGGGCACTTGCAAGAAATAGGAAGACAGATCAGCAAGCAACCAATGTGTAAAATTAAACAAAACATTACAACATGCTTATGGTACAATGCCGACGACGACAACAACAAACAGCTACGAACACGACATCGACCATTACGACGAGCATTGCGGTCAACTACGATGCGGTAAAGTTAAATGGTCGGCGGATGATGGTCAATGTTTGTCCGATTGGAAAAGAATTTGCAGAAATCACAAGGAAATGTACCTAATTTGAAAATGCTAGGTGTTGTGCAGATTCTTTGTAATCGAACATATGCTCGTATGCTGCGCGATTGGCTCCAGGGCTCTCGATAATTTCGAGTTTAATTGGACTTGGTTTAAAGTTGAATTCGAAAAATTTGAAACATTCGTTGTAATGAGAAGAGTCAAGGTTGGATTTTGTTACGCGGGTATACTATCTTGTAAAGCATTTTTTGATTGATGGAAATTAGTCTTTGGCACATGAATATCTGTAAATAAAAAACTTTTATGCTTTTTAGGAGCTTCTTCAACCGAAGGCTGGTAGATGTGAATGCACATCACCATGAGCATTAACTGCAAGGTAATTTTATTAATTTCATTTTATTTGTTTACCAAGCAAGGCATAATACACTATAGAAAAGCACATTAACAATACGTTATTAAAACAAAATATAAATTATACCACATCTGGCCCTATATAATAACGAAGCACATCACGGTTTTTTAGCAGTTTCATTACTTGATTTTACTTTTAATTTTTTTAGTATTAACATTCAAATATATTATATTAATGCCTTTATTAGCTATATTAGGATGTCAATATATAATATTAACATCTTAACATACCATACTAGCATTGTGTTTTGTTGTTGGGGTTGATTGGTCGGGTTTTTCTTTGTAATAAAACAATTTGTAAATTTATTAATTATTTAAATAAAAGAAATGTATTCAATATGAAAGTGATTACAATTTTTACGTGTTCGAAAATAAAAAAAAATGATTATTAGAATACGTGTTTGAAGTATTATTACTATTATTATTTGAATAATCTTCAAATAATAATTCTCAACGAAACTCCGATTTTGGTACACTGGGCACAAACAAAAAACAACGACTCACGCGGCACGCAAAAAATTCAACTGATGCGAACTAACAACAGACGAGACTATTTCACAACTACGTTGCAGGCCTTTTGAGCATGCACTTTCAGTAGGGCAACACTCCCGAGATTGAAATGGAGGCCCCAAAAATTCGGGATTCGAATTTTGGGATTTTGTAAAAGAACTGTCTTAAAGGAATTTTAACAGACATATTGGCTTATTCGTACTCAATTAAAACTTTATTTCAAATATATATACATAAAACCGGAAGTTAAATTCATTATAATATTAAATTTATTCACCAATGTACATAGGTGCTAGCAATTAAAACATTAATCTATAATTGCATCTAATTTAATCTTATGTTTTAATTTTTCCTTATCTTCTTGTCTAACAATTTCTCCTTATTTGGCCATGATAGTTAATTATAAAATTAGTCAAAAACGAATTAAAATTTAATCAGCATAACGAATATTACGATAATATAATAAAAATACATTATTCTTTTTAGTTGTTTACATATCAATTAGAAAATGATATTGCTTTTCAATGAAACAAGTGATAAGTAATAAAATCAATTAGTTCAGACAGCTGATTCGATTTGAAAATATGGTCTTAATAACCATATTTCGTCACGAGTTTCAAAATGTAAACTAGACCTGATTTTGCTGCACATATATCCAGCTGCTGATAAAGATATTTCTGGTTCTACACTTTTGGTGAGATATTAAGCATGTAACCATACGCCAGTTGAAGTAATTAGCTCTTAGCGCCTCCGTTTTCATAACACGATATTTCTTTTAGTATTGTTCTGGGTTGTTCGCTCATGTCGTAATGACGAAACTTTTCTAATTCTCAAAATGGGTTGAATTCTATCAATCCCAAAATCTTGGGAGTCCCGCCAAAAAAATTCGGTATTCCGAAAATGTCCAAAATGTGTCGGGATCTCAAGATTCCGAAATTTCGGGATTGCATATCGTAACTTTCAACGAGTTACTTCTGTGAAGAGAGAGAAAGAGTTTGAACGCTTCAATTTTGTATATGTTTTGGTCAAAAACAATTTCACCACCTTTGGTTAATACGTTTATGCTGACATAGTAGTATATTTATGTTAAGACGCTAAAACATTTTGTCGAAATATGTTTGCAGGTGCTCTTAACTTGAAAAGCTAACAGCCTTTAAACATAAAGTTAAACTGCAAATATAATATTGTAGCTTCCTAACATAAAGTGTTGAGCAGTTAAAATTACATATTAGTGACAATGCTGTTAGTATAACAATATTAAGATGTTAATATATTTATTTCGGTCATTTCTCAGCGTGTAGGCATCAAAAAAAAAACTAACAAAACACAAACTGGAGTAAACTCTTCAGCCATTTAACTCTCGTTTCCTAAAAGCATATTCACTTACTTCACTTACATATTCATTTCAAAGAAAAGCATTACTAGCATGTCTGTGCAGACGGCTTTTTTATGTGAATGATTTTGATTGCATATTTTGAATTCCCCTGAAAGTCTCAGGACTAAGACCATGTCACAGGCTTTCATTGAATTCCTCATGAGCCTAAATATTTACCAGAAGTAAAATAAAGTAAAACCAGCCACAGTCATAACATTTGCCAATGTGGTAATGGTACTTTACGTGTATGAAAGGGCTCATTAACATTTTTCACATTTTTTGCAGAAACCCGTCAACATGTCTATGACTATTCAAATGAATGCAACACTGCATACATGCAATACCGCCAGCTAGGGCTCTGAATCGACGGTAAACGATCTATTGAAACTGTTCAGGATCTCACGAGGTGTCATTGCGAATGTCATCTAATCACACGGGTAATATATTTCGGTGGGAGCGAACGTTTCTGTCGCCTATTTTATCTTAGCCACCTAGAAATATGTCGCGAATCACCTAGTGTCTTTCATGGCATGGATTTTGTGTTTGTACGCTGTACACCGCAAAGATACTTGTTGATTTCAGTGTGGCTTGAAATGTGCGATGAAGGTCCATAATTTAGCATAAATTTCATCAAGCAAAGGCCTCATTCGTAAATCGAAATTTTCTTGACCGTCAACCATTCCGCCATTCGTTTATACACGGTTTCCCGTTCGCACCACAACGATGCTGCACGTTTATCCTTTGGTTAGTTCCTCAATATGTTTGTATGTCGCACTGTACCTGAGCATTTTATGTTCATTTGCTTGCAAATAATTTGCTCGAGTGTAGATTTTTATGTGGCTTTAGGTTTTTATCTGTTTGCTTTCCACATTGGACGTCTCGTAAATCAACTTTGAAAATCATCACGCAAAACAAGCGCTACGTCGCAACTTTCCATAGTCTTCGCAGCCGCTACATTCTGCTCTGGATTGAGTGGATCGTAAAGCGGACAAAACTCCAAAACTCGAAAGGGCAGTTACTACAGTCTTAAGCCCATAATTGAATGAATATTTAGCTATCGATTGAAAAAAAATTTTGGATTGCATTTAAATGAAATTAAATCTCTTACAGCAGACGAGCTATCAGGTATTCAAATAAGTGTGTAAAATTCAAGTAAAATAAATAAAAACTCTAGCGCATCAGAACAGAAACTGATTTTCAAAGAAATTTTCTTTGAGTGACCGAAATTGCGGAAAGACCTAAAGAGTTTTTTTGTAGAATCATATCAACCCAAAGCAACAAAAACCGCTTCTCGACCATAATATAAGTGATGAAAATGTTCAGTGCTGGCAACACTTTTTCAACGAAGCAGCAATAAGTATACCATAACAAGTTCGTGCTAAAATAAACCTATCCTTTGAATTTCGTTTTCATCCGAAGATTTCATCGAAAGTTTCAGCGTTTAAACGTTGTTTGAAGCTGCCATCGCAAAAATTTTCAAAACTTGGAAAATTTAGCCATTGGTTCCTTATTTTTATTGTAAATGCTTTGCATATGAGCATATAATGGATTTATCTGTTGGAACAATGTTCACGAAAAATGTCTGGTGCTGGAAACCCTGTGTTAGCAGCATAGTCAAAAATATATCAAATCTGCTTCATGTTAAGTTAAACTCATACTGTGAGTTTCATTTCGATTGAATGACTGTGCTGGAAGTTATAAGGGTGAAAAGAGTTGTAAGGGTGCAATTACCACACTCAAAACTTTTCTAACTAGCGAAACGTTAATATTGGTTGTTAATTGTCATTGCAGTATCATCCCCATTTAAAAATTTTAAGATAACATCGTTTATTAAAGCCATGAGAAAAAAATACAAAAATATCCATGGCTGGCAGTACTGCTATGATCTTTTGTAGAAATTCCCACATTTTGTTTATAATAAGGTCAATTTACTACATGAATTCCATTTTGATTTTAAGACTAGATCGAGAGTTATAGGGAAAAAGCTTTAAATTTCTGAGCAAATTTACACGGTTTGATACAAAAACTTCCATAACTGGCAACACTTTTCTAGTTTTTCAACCAAATTCTAACCAAATTTGGGTGAAATGAAACCTAGCAGTTCTGTGTGAATTTCGTTAAAATTTGTTTTCTCAATCCTAATTTATAGGCTGAAAAGCAGTTTTTCTTTCAAAGTGAATTTTCAAGATGGCATCACTGCCACAGAGTTGCTTGTATTTCAAAGTCACTTTTATCTGACCTGGTTTTAGTTAATACAAACATGTTTTGTAAATTTCATATTGATCAGATCATCCGGTCGTCGTTTATCGTGAACAGAAGTTTCGAGTGCTGAAAATAGAGGTAATTCGGTATTGGGTTGCCGTTCTTATGCAACTCGGAATTTTGTAAATTTCAACTTTGCATGGTGGACAAAAGCCAAAATTTATGAATTATTTGAATTTTTTATCAAGAAGCAAAAAATTTTCAGGAGAGTCGATGATTTGAAATCAAAAAATTTTCAGGAGGGTCAATGACGTGCCTGACGTATCGACAGAGTTTCCTGCACAGTTTTAAAAACCCATGCGTGTATAGTTTTAGTCAACATTAATATGCTCTGCAAATTTCACGATGATCTAACGTTTCTGCCAGAAGTTATGACAAATCAAAATTTGAAAAAAAAACCTTTTAGGCATTCAGTGCTCACACAGGGCTCAAAATTTTAATTAAAGTTGTAGTGCTGGTCTCATGCCATTTCACTTCTGAAATATTCTTTAATATCTTTGATTTATTTTGTGGCACGCAAATTTTATCTGCGTGTGTCTTTACATAATACAAATCGTTCTTTGACCGCACTCAAACACAGCCAAAGCAAGCTTCGATCTGTTAACAGTAATTCAAATGTGCTACAGAAATAAAACACTTAATTGGTGTTAATGGGCGTATTCTGACGGTTGAAATTAGTACTCGTAGACAAGTAAAACATATGCATACTGAAAAATTAACTTCTTTCTAATCTCGAAAATTACGCAAAAGCACTGTAGTTACAATACTTTTCAGTCATTCGAAACTCATAAAAATGTTACATATTCGGTACTTCATAAAAGTTACATTCGTAAATTTTGCGCTAATGCTTGTATTTAGGATTTTGCGTAACATGCTTCAATTCGCATTCTTAATAGCAAATTGCTCTCAAGTTATGCGGCGTAACAATCATTGAGTATTAAAATTTGAAACAAAAGAGTTCGATGCGTTAGATAAGCGAGTAACCTGATTTAAGTAATCGTTATTGATTTCAAACGCAAGTTTACCTGTAATTACATTTTGTTTTCTTAAACTTGAACTGAATTTGAGCTGCACTGCCAGAAAACGATTGTTTGCAGTTCGTGTTCGATTCGACCGAGTTATTTCTGCAGTAAAACTTTTCACAGCTTGCTGCCGGTCACTTTCGCTTTTGAGGTCGCGTTCATAATATTTGTAGCTGAAGAGCTCTTCCGAGGCCAATTTTCACACGAAATGTCCTTCCGTACTTGTATCTCTCAGTGGCTAGTCATCTTGAAACGGTTTGAGTGCACCGACGGGCAATGCTTCTTCTTTTGTTTTACGATTTCCTAGGGCATTACTCATGTCCGTTGCCACTCATAATTTTCGTAGTAAATCTGAACGCCAAGTGCGGCCGAGTCGACGATGCGACGAAAAAATTACGAGCGTATGATAGCCATTCGTTGTATCTTATGAAAAATCTCGAAAAGTGTATTGAATCGGTGCGTTGGAGACTAGATACGTTGCGCTGGACAACCTGGGCGGTCGTCGAGACCACACACAACTACAAGACCATAAGATCGATTAAGAACACTAGCGATTGGGTGACGAGTCTTCTAAACGGCTAATATGTAAATATAAATGTTGCGTGGACTCGAGCATATGCAAGAAATATTTGAAATCAGAAGAGCTTTCATGGCTTCATTGCTTCGCAGACGTGGGTACGTATGGAGGCTAGAACTGGCTGGTTTCTGTAGCGAAGCAGAAATTGCACAATCCGAACTCAAGTCAAGTGCTCATTTACGAGAGTAACTCTCAAAGCAAACTGAAGTTGAATATGAAAGGAGGTGAATTTGTGAGGATGTGGAACAAGTGTTTTGCTTAAATTAATATTTTCAAATCTATGTGGTTGAAGAGAAATTCCTGTGAAGGAGTATTGGCTGACATAATGTTTTTTTACGCAAAAACAAGCTGACAAAAACTGGTTTTGCTAAAACCAATGGTGAGTTTTGCAAAGATATAAGCTATATATATAAAGATTCTAAAATTAACGTCGGCTTTCAAGTTTGTTTTGATTTCATTTTATCATTAATGTTGTTAGACGTAACAGAGGGGCTGCAGTTTTGCAATAACTAGAATTGTTGCGACTAAATATGTCTACATCTTTCATCAAATATATAATTCCCACAATATTTTTTTTGACAAAGACACATAGCATACTCGATTCTTTGAAATCCTGAATTAAACTTACTTCTTGGCTCATTTCAAGCGAAAAAGGATAACGAGGCGTAACATTTTAAGGAAGCGTAATAGGTTTTATTGCTAAGATACGTGACTTTTGCCGAGCATGATTTTTCTTTCCAAATATATGTTTGTAAGTTTTCTTGGTTTTGATTTGCCGCTGATATTTATTCGGTATCATAAAATATTTTACTTGTGGTTCTTATTTCGATCAAAAACCTACTAGTTTCGCTTAGCATGAAGCAAAAAATTAAACTTAACTGGTAGAGCAACGAAGCTAATTTATTGGTGTGAATCGAACAGTTTGGTGTATAGTGATGTAAATGAAAAATTTATTAGGTACAATCTCAACACCAAAAAGATTCTAAAATATAAGTGTAAATTGAAAAATAATATTCGCTTTTAAAACAATTGCTTGATTTTGGACAATGCTGCATTTTCAACGTTAGATCTTAAGGAAGCCATTTCTACTTTTTACAACAAAATATTTGACGCCGTTGAGAGATATGTACCAAAGATAAAGAAAAAGAATAATCTCTCTCAGCCATGGCTTGATAGGGACGTTAGGCATTTACGGAATCGTAGGAACAAACTTTATAAGCAGGTTTAAAACAATATTGACGTTGATTCGGCTATTCAGGAAGAATTTAATGAAGTTGCTAAGTAGTTTTTAACAAAGTCCCACGAGGCTTATGACAACTACATTAAGACTACCGGCAAAAATATAACCCGCGATCCGAAAAATTTTTATGATTTTGTAAATGTGAAGCGAAAAACTACTGATTATCCATCGTCGATGCTCTTTAATGCTATCACTGGGGAGAGGACTCCCAATGAGATTTGTGATTTTCAGACTGTTTTTAATGTATCAGAACCACCAAACTCACACATTTCTTACTCTCATTCCACTCCAACAGCTTCGGTGAGCCACTTAGAAATTTCACGTGATGAAAAACATAAAGCTATTTTGGAACTCGACTGCAACAAAGGCCCTGGACCCGATTTAATTCCTCCAACTTTCTTGCGAAAGTATGTAGAGCAGCTTATAACTTCCTTGCATATTTTTTTCAACAGATCACTTTCGCCTGGAGTTTTTCCATCCTGTTGGAAACTTTCGTATGTCACACCCATCTTCAATAATGGTGGTAGACGCTGTATCGGAAATTAAAGGGGAATTGCCATCTTATCTTCAATTCCGAAACTTTTTGAAAAGATTGTCTACGATAAACTTTCTCCACTTGTTGACTCCCGTGTCAACAAGCAGCAACATGGTTTTAAAAAAGGTCACTCAACTATCACAAATTTGGCAGTCCTAACCTCAGACGTTCTGTGTAAAATGGAGAAAGGATACCAAACTGACGCAGTCTATACAGACTTCAGTAAAGCTTTTAACAGAGCTAACCACCCTATCTTAATTTCAAAGCTTCTGAAATTCGGACTTGCCGGATCTTTGCATAGCTGGCTGACTTCTTACCTTCGCAATGGAACGCTATTGGTAAAATTTCAAGGAGTTTGATCGAAAAATATATTTGTTACCTCCGGTGTACCACAAGGTAGCCATCTTGGCCCACTCCTCTTTAATATATTTATTTCTGACCTATCTGACGTCTTAGCAAATATACCTCACCTACTTTATGCCGACGGTCTCAAAGTCTATCACATCATTAAATCTAAATCCGATGCACTCTTTCTCCAATCTAAACTTAATTCACTTGATCATTGGTGCAATGAAAATAAGCTCTCTTTCAACATTGCTAAGTGCCAGGTTATTAGTTTTTCGTGAAAATGCACGGTCTCACATAACACGTACTTCCTAGGCAATAATTTGTTAGCCTGAGTTGAAAACGTTGTTGACCTTGGTGTTCTCTTGGATGAGAAACTCCGCTTCACCCTGCACTATGATAAAATACTTTCCCGTGCAAAAAAAACCTAGGGTTCATCAAAAACGGGTCACAAGATCATTATACACTTGTACGCCCCATTCTCGAATATGCCTCTATCTGCTAGAATCCGGCTTTTGAAACCCACAGTAACAGACTCGAGTCCATACAAGAACAGTTCTTACTTTTCGCATTGAGAGAACTATACAATCCTTACGATTTTAATACCCTTCCTCCTTATGAGTTTTGACTGGGTCATCTAAACTTATTGACAATTGCATCTAGAAGAAAGATGATTTCGGCCTGCTTCACATTCGACATCATTAGAGGCGTTATCAAAGTTGAATTCCTGAATAGTAAAATGGTATTTAATAACCCTGTAAGGAACACCAGGTCCTCTCGTTTACTTAAAGAATATCCACATTCCACTACTTACGCAGCTAATGAGCCGGTAAATAGATGCTGCAGAATATTTAACAGAATAAGTTTTCTGTATTCCCCAACGATCTCCAAATTCTCCTTCAAATCCTCCCTTTTCCAACCCTTTATCTTAAGCTATATGTCAATGTTTTATTTGTTTGTTATTTATCAATTGTTCTTGATTTATTTGTTAATTATTTAATTTATTTAATTTTTCGTTTACACATATTTATTTCAAATATTTTCTTGTGTTGTTTATACCTTGTTTGGTCAATAAATAAAATAAATAAATAAAAATAAAATTAAAAAAAATAAAATTTACTGGCTGCAGAATTCAAGTTCAATTGCCAAAAAATATCAGAAAATTTGAAACAATACAGACATCGATTTGAAGTTGAGACAGTAAACGACAAGCCTTAGACAGCGAGTTTTTGGTATAATAGTGCAATACTGTATTCACTATAACAAAAAAATAAAGGAAAGAAAAGTGAAAAACCAGCGTAAAATTGGATATTACTACTGCAACAAACGATAGTGTACCGGCAATTTGCTGAAAACGGATTCGTTTAAGGAAGAAAAGTTTAGCTTTTATTGAAAGCAAATTTAGATTTGTAATTGAAAATACAGTGCTTTTAAATTTTATTGTCCATGTTTTTGAATCAGCTCTTCTAATTCTTTTTTTTTTGAATTATCAACTAATTATTAAATATTATTAAATAAAGTTGTTACTTTTCTTTTTGGAGAAAAGCCAACTTAATCGTTTGGTTGAAAGTCAGTTACCTTTCAAGTATCGTCTGCAAGCCGTTGCATCAAGAAATAGAAGCACCTCTTTATATAGTTCCTAGAACCGTAACAAATCTTCAGCGAATTCAACCACCGTTTTGTGTTAATTAAGCTTACAATTCTCAAGATGAACGCATTTCAATATTCTCATGATGAAACCAAGTGGGCCTTCATGATTAAAATCCGCCCTGAATCAGTTGATATAATTTCTTTAGAAACATTTTTCAAATATGTTTTGCCGTTCAATCTGTAAACTCCTCCGGAGTATTTTTCATATCGATCTTCGGCGAAGATCGTGGTACAATACATTTTTCTATTAAAACTTATATTAAGCTGAAATTTCTGCTGAATATGGATGCATATAGGAGAAGGTTAGTGTTAAGATATATTTAACCCTTTGAGGGCAGTGGGTATTTTAGTGAATTATTTTCGGGTCCGTTATATTGCTATGTAGTGAAGGAATTTGAAAAAAAATTGTTTTGTGTTTGGATATGACAAAGTTTTTGAAATATGTAGTCCTTTGTGGGCACTGAGTGCCTACGAGTAAGCAAGAATTTTTTTTCGAATTTCGGTTGGCGATAACTTGAAAATCGCCGGAAGTATTAATGTGTCTTTAAAATAAGTAGCATATATGATTTTTAATGAATGTGCGAGTAACTCAATAGTGCAAGTAACAGCACGTACGTGAAAATACTTCGTATCATCGAGTTTCTGGAACAATTTTGGCTCTTTATTTAAGCCTATTTATAGTTTGCTAGTTTATTAGCATAATACTTACAATAAAAAAGTCCATCAGCAAGTGCGCTCCCGCCTAAACTCAATCTATCAGCTTTTCATGTCTAGTTGGAACTCCACTTAGCTGACAATAATAATATTTTTTTCCCCCAAAAAAAGCTATCAGATATTATCCACTGTTCTTTCTTCGGTCAATTCAAAGGCATATAAAAAGTTTACCTACATCAGCGCAAACAATATCGAAATTTTATTGAAGTGTTAATTTATTTCAGCAGAACCAATAAAACTCACATACAACACAGCAAATATAAGCATTCTTCATGCAAGAAAATTGCGTGCGCACACTCGAGGCTCATTCATTAGTCTATCTGGATTTCCTCCGCAAAATTCACAGTAGCTCTTTTTAATCTTCATCGGGCGCAATGACTGAACATTGTATTTGTCCAAGTCATCAACCTTACCTTTGTAAACATCAACGTCGGACATGGACGCGGTGAATTTCGCATCCTTTGTTGACCAAACCGATCAAAACAGCAAAAAAAACCCCATACACTCAAGAGTAATTACTTGATATTTCTCAGCAGATGGACTTTAATGTATTTGCCCAGAAACTGAATGAATGCGAATAAGTCATCAATGTGTACTATGTACGGAACGGATTGACGACGCGCAGATTCAATTAGCACCTAGGAAAATAATTTTCACACATCGTATTGAGCGTGGTTGGTTTTTTCTGTTGCAGAACTTGATGACATTTTGCTATGAGTACAAGCTTCTGTCGACAGTAGCTAAGTGCTGAAATACAGTTGCAGTGTAAAAGTGGTTTTCGAGAATGACATGGAAACTTTATTGTCATTGTGAATGAGAGGCGTTGCCTATGAGCAAACAGAATGAACCTAAATTTGAATCAACTTACAGTCATGGACGTAAACATGATTTTTTTTTCATTTGGGAAAAATAAGTGGCACGAGGGTATCAACTAAGGCACCAAAAATTTAATCAACGTTCTTCGCAACTAATATTTAAACTTTAATCGAGACTAAAATGATTAATTAAATCATTTATCATTTCTTCTTTTAGTCGGCCACCTGTATGGTTTATAGCCATAATAATAATCATCATTATCATTTACAGCTAAAAAATTTCTGCAGTTAACAGAACAATTAAAATAAGCTATTATATTATTAGAATTATATTGAATTGAGTATTTTCCGCTGTAAAAACAGCAACTACTTGGTTCTATGAAAAGGTCGAATCGCACTTTCAACCAACGGCACAGCAATGAATGACTCACGCATTTAAACGAAACATTAAAACTGAAAGCCCACTTGCCTTACCAACGACTTTATGACATAAGCAATTCGTATAAAAACAATGACTGCCTGAATTCGCATGTCTACAGGTTGTCTTGCGATAATTAATTAAAACCAATGCAATTTATCAAACTCTCGAAGAGTAATTACCTGTAACGCATTCGAAGTCATTTCGTTGCAAACGCCGAGTCTGGGGACGCCAAGGCGAAAAGCTGCAAGGAAGTCGTACTGCATGAAGCCCACTGCATCCTCCGAAACAACTTCGATTTCTCATTCGATGCAGACGAAATGCAAATATTTTTCTTCACGGTAATTTTTCTTTTGAGAAATTAAGAGATGTTACATGCTCGGCTGGTCATCTGGCTGGCGCACTGTACGAGCACTACTGCATGGATTCGTGCCGTGATATTGCGAATTTCTGCGCCTTATTATGAGGGCAACTGGGATGCATCATAAATTATTGCCAAAAATGCAAGAAAAAAGAAACACTGCATTTTTTTCGTAGACATTCAAATGAGCTGTGAATCGCGGGAAACGAATGAACTGACTGACAAGTTTTTTAATGATTTTTTCTGCAGTGCTGTTTGCTGATGTGATGTCTTGATTATGATGGATATTTCGTGTTTGGGCAGCATCTAAAGGAAACACTGACGATATACTGATAGATATGAAAATTGTTTGGCGATGAAAGAGTGCAATAGAAATATTGGCAAATAAAGATTTTTTAATCAAATATAGTATTAGACGAACTAGAAAAAATTATAAACTAAAATTCATTAATTTATACCATCGATTAAGTAGGAATAGAATAGTAGGAAAAACAATTGATCGTCATAAAAAAGTAGAAAGAGAAAAGAGAGCAAAAAAATAAGCAGCTCTGTTTGACCTAAACCATTTAATTAGATATGTTTTTTTTTGTGGCGACCAATATTTCGTTTCCACAGAAATATAAACAGTAGAAAATTAGAAAACTTTACAAAACCTATATATTAATGTACCCATAAAATTTAAACTCACTCCATCAGATAACGTGATCTGGACAAAACCCAATGAAAGATTTTGGTTAGATGGACTGAAAAAAACTAATAGTACGTAGCCATATGTAATACAGCGCAGCATTATATGACTATACAAGCTTTTTACATTATACGCTGAGCCAATGCCGCTAACCAGAGAAAAAGAATATTGTATAGAACTAAGACGCATTTTTTTTAGATTTCCCAAGATTCTTGTGCGGTAGTTGTACATAGATACCGTGAACTATGTATATATTATACAAAGGTGCAAAAATATATGATACTTTTTCTTTAATAAATAGATATTTGAAAAACATAAAATACGATATTTGAAAAGATTGTGTGTATATTTCATAAGAAATATTAACAAGCAATATATGGTTGGTTTGCATAAATTTTCCTATTTTTTGTCATAATAAGGAGCTTAGAGTCTAGTTCAAACCAAAGATAACATTTATCCGATTTACTTTGATCATCCACATAGTACTTCCGCACCTATTGTGCGGAATATTTGTATGACAATATGCATTTGACAATATTTTTATCAGTTTTGCAAGCTTTCGATGTTAGTTTGGGAAAGGAGATATGTTTTTGAAAAATATGATGTAATTTTTGTCTTAAATTTTCGAATAATATTTTTTTGTCTCAGATTGACCTTGCATATTGACGAAACAAAATTTAATTCCTTTTCATGCGATATCTACGAGAAAAATTAAAAAATCCGGAAATGTTTGCATGGTGCAGAGGTGGCCAACCTGTTATATACCAAGCGCCAATATCTTCGCTGAAAATTTCATATGCGGCCATTTTTCTAACTACGTGCTTTTTAGTAATTGCTGAGTTATTTAAAGATTTGTGTTTTTCAATATGCTCAATATAGATGGAAAGGGCATTTTTCACTATCAATTTTCACATACTTGCGCAAACGATAGGGTTTTCATATTTGGTAGAAATATGTAACAGATTACGAAATTTTCAACTAACATGTATAAATCTAAAATTTCATCCGCAGAAGCGTTTACACTTGGCTCCACTAGTTACAGATTCATTTTTCAATGAAATATCAGTTTTTGGTGTACCGCGCAATTCAACAAATATCATTTTCAAAATTTTATCAACGCCGTTTTTTCTTGTACATTCTTCATTCTTATTTTCCAATAATTTTGGAGCCATTTACACTTTTTTAGAAAGACTGACGAAATTTTTCATTTGGGGAAAATTTTTTTTCTCGTAGATGCGATTCCGCATATCATCAAATTAATTAGGCAAACGATTAACAACATTACCAAATTTCGACTAGATTTATCAAATTTAGGCCGATTTAAAATGTCAAAAGACGATACAGTTTTTTTCACACACCTGGTAGATCAGAGGCTGATTTGGCCTCAAATCGGTTATTTGGTCGAAGCCACATGATTTTGCTTCAGTGTAAAGGTAATATTCAGGGGGCCCGGTGGCTTTATTCGCTAAGGCGTGAGGCTGAAAAGCGGCGTGCTACGGGACTTGCGGGTTCGAATCCAACCAGTGCCGTGGCTGTAAGTGTGAATGAGGGTGGAAAATGTGCCCAAACTGGTGGCCTAATGCTGGCCGCGTTTTCGCCAGCCCTCTTCACTAACCTAGCCTAAACTACTTATATGTAATATTCGATAGCTTATTCTCATCGCAAGGAACCAAATTTATCGTGGCTGGGGACTTTGGCGCGAAACCCACATTTTAGGGATCTCGACTCATAACCTCTAAGAACAAAGCACTCTTCGATACACTACTAACCTATGGTTTGAGGCATATCTCCACTGGCCAGCCAACTTATTGGTCGTCAGACACCAACGAAATTCCAGACCTCATAGAATTCGCAATCTCGAAGGGAATACCTCCAAACTCCGCAAAATCAGAAGCAGTTTTGGATTTTCTTCAGATCAATCTCCTGTCGCTATTGCTCGAAATAAGTCACCTCACTTTGCTTGCTGTAAGCGATGATATTCGAACAAAATCAACTGGAATGCATCCAGACGATACCTCACCAAGTCAATATTTCTAACAGCATCACTCAAATCACCGGAAGATGTCAATTCTGCTGTTATCCTTTTCAATGAGCAAGTTCTGGAGGCATTTGACACCGCAACATCTAACATTGAAGTACACCCCTCAACTTAAAATGCGACGTACTCTACATCAATTAAAATCCTTATACAGGCAAAAATACTGGTGCGAAGAAATCAGGTCTCTTCAAACTAAAGCACTACTTAACAAGGCTTCTAGTGAGCTCATGCTGGCACGTGCAAAGGACTACGAGCTAAAGTTCCACTAATTAGAAAAATAATAAACAAACCTACTATCAGAGAAGCCCCACTTAGAACCGTCAACGGACAATGGACCAGGAGTGAAGCAGAGAAAGCCATCGCCTTTGCAGTTTGCCTAGAACAAGTTTTTTCGCCTTTTACTTCAGTAACAGGTGACTTTGCATCTAATATCAATGAACAGAATTCACGCTAAATAAAGACTTCGGATAAAGAAGTGCATCATACGCAAAAAAATCACCGCGAGTTGATCTCATCACCAGCGCTATGCTCAAACAGTTGCCAACGATCGTATTCTTTTGGCTTTCTAATCTGTTCAATGCTATCTTTTGAATCGGATATTTTTCTGAAGCTTGGCAAACAGGCTAGATCATAATGATCCCTAAGCCTGGTAAGAACTCTTTTCTCAAGTGAAGTCATACAGACATATTAGTCTTTTGTCATGCGTCTCCAAAGTTTTCGAGAAAGTTCTGTTGAAAAAGCTACTACCGATGCTAGAAGATGCAAAAAAAAATTCCAGAACATAAATTTGGATTTCGAAGACCTCAAGGTACCATTCAACAGGTCCATCGAATCGCGTCAGACATTAGAATAGCATTCGAAGATAAGCAGTGCCTCTCAGCAGTCTTTTTAGACGTAACTCAAGCCTTCGATAAAGTCTGGTATGAAGGGTTGATCTTCAAAATTGGATGAATGCTTCCGAAAAGCTTGCATAAAAAACTTTCTTCCTACCCAATCGACCACACATTCCAGGTGAGATACAAAAGCTTTTATACCACTTAACATCGTGTGCATGCAGGTGTACCTCAAGGAAGCGTTTTGGGACCGGTGCTTTACACAATCTTCACATCTGATCTCCCAATAAGCCGCAAAACAACTACAGCTACCTTTGCGGATGACGTTGCCATTTAATGTACTGATTCAGATCCAGTTATGGCATTCCAAACACTGCAAGCCCACATCACACTTCTTGAAGAATCAGAATGGAATGAACGAATCCAAATGCATCCACCTTACTTTTTCATTGCTAAAATCGACTTGCCCTCAAGTATATTGAAACAATATACCAATACCCCAAAGTAACGAAATGAAATATCTCGCAAAGCACCTTGATAGGAGGTTCTCCTGGCAACGGCACATTCAAGCTAAAAATTAACAATTGAAGCTAAAATTCATAAACTTCAAATGGATGCTCAATAGCATGTCAAAACTTTCTCTCGACTCAAAAGTGCTCGTCTTCAAGTCAGTCTTAAATCCAATCTGAACCAATGGGTTATAAATCCGGGGAGCAGCTCACCCATCAAACATCATCATCATCCAGAAGACCGAATCAAAATTACTTCGATCTATCATAGTACTTCCGCACCGCTTATCTTCACAAAGACCTGCGGATCAAGACGATTGCCGATGAAATTCAGAACCGCAGTGTAAGGTATATTGCAAACCTCACTCATCACCTCAAGAAGCTAGCAAAAAATAATAACTCATCGTAAATTTTAGCGATTGATAAGAACTAACCCATTAGATCTTCCATCTCTAACGTAGAAGAAAACAACTTGCTTAGCCACTTGTTTTTGGTTTTCGAGCTCTTTGCATTATGTAAATTATAATACTAGAACACTAACTTTGCTCTGTGCTCACTCACTCTAAGTCAATAATGTAACTTGCGTCCGAAATGTGCATGTCCTCTCCTAGCATGTAAGATTTGAAAACAAACTGAAGCTTCTTATACAAAGGTAGCGGTTTAATGAAGTTATTACGAAAAAAAATGTAATCGTACTAATGCACCTGCAATTAATTTTAATTGTCAAAAACTAAACATATTGATGGGCTGAAAGACTACATCAATTGGGTTGCAAGGACTCAGGTTTTGGGAACTAGAAGATTTATTACTAAATTTTCCACTTTGAATCAAAAAGAAGGCACAAGAAGGCATTGCGCCACTTCAATCGTCATTCATCAATCTAATCATCAAATGCGCCGCATTTGGCGAATGCGTCATGATTTGGCTATCATTGGTATAGTGGCTTTAAGCAGAAGCAATTATTTAGGTTTAATTTTTTGACATTACTGCAGATGAGCTTAAAGATTGCAATAAAATAAAATATATCTGTTAAAATAAATCGAGTTTCATAAAATGTTTCCCTAGATATTCAAGATGGATTGAACAAATGTATATGTAACAAAATGGCTAGACCGAAGATAAAATTCCATAGACTCTATCTAGCTACAACGGTCGAAATCCCATATATTATGGGTTTCTCTGCATTGAACATGGTTTCGATTCCCATGAAGAATAGTCTAAATTCCTACATAACATAGCCTTAACTACTATGAACATAGTCTCGGCAAAAATCATCACAGAAATCTAAATAACAATAGATTCTCAATAAGTTCCTGAAGTATAGTATGTAAGGTGTCAGCTCTTGAAACAGTCTTAAATCCAATTTAAATCCGGGCTCATTTGTGACAATTTCAAAATGAAAAAAATAAATTGCATGAATGAATATAGGAATTCCCAACACCTTAAATTGTAAAAATACTCAAATCATTATGACTGTTCATAACCAAGCTTTAAAAATTTCCCCTATTTCTATTAACAAATATCACTTTTTTTGCTTAATTTTTCGTCTATTGTACTTTTCATCGCCATTCGCTCCATTATAAGTATTCACCTCTTATCATAATCAGCCAAAATTAAATAGCTATCAATTAGATTAGCCCAATATTGCCATTGAATTTAAATTATCTTCAATCAGAGTTTAATTCATTCATCCGTATGCATATGAACAAGTGATTGAACAACAAAATACCAAATCAGCCTTATTTCACTCGGTTCCACCCTTGCATGCATCTATACATTACCTTGGCTGCATTTTTGATGCTGATTAAATGACCACGATAAAAGTATCACAGTGACTCATATTGGCAGTTTAGATACTGAGTTGAACGAAAATAAAGCGAATTAAACAAAGATCGACATTGCGACAACAGGACCACCTTCTTCATTGCTACATGTACGTGCCTGTCGTTTCGTCCACGGCCAGTGTATAATATAAGCAGATCGCAAAATACGATTCGGACGAAAAAATGTCACGTCTTTGAAAATGACATAAATTTTATGATCGGACAATTGACATAAATAAGGCGTTGTACTAAATAAGTTCGGGGCGATATTTTGCCGTTGAAGCTAGTGATACAGCGATAAGGAAAGGTAGCGACAGGTGACTTAATTGAAGATTTCGATCGAAGGATTTTTTCAGAATTAATTACTGATGTATGGCAGGGCAGTTTTTTGACAAAAAAGTTTCATTTAGACATATAACTGAATCTGTATCCTGAAACAAAGATCTTCTAATGTTATTATGTGTCATAGAACATGTTAGTTTATCAATTTGCTACTAAATAATATTTTAGTACTCATACTTTTTTTTATGATAAAGCAGCAGAATAAATAAGTTTTGTATTGGTGGCATGAGACATCTCCAAAAGGGTTCTCGATTGCTTCTATAACCTACTGAATTATCAAATGATATATCTATGAAGAAATAACATTTAATTAATAAGACTAAAAGCATAATTTTTCAAAATACACTAGACAGCAAACATTCAGCGTCCCGCGGCAACTGCGCTAATGAAACTTTATGTATCTTTTGCCAGTTACGAAAGAATTCTTCTACAAATTCCGAATCTTTAGCGCCGCACTTCCATCTACATACGTGTCTGGAAATTCAAATGATTCGCTTTGAAGGCTTACGTTGCACCGCGCCATGTTCAGCTAATAAAGAAACTAACGAAACAGTTCCGTTCAAGCTCATTAACCACCGAAAAAAGAACCGCTCCGCGAGCAGAACACCACATAGGTTTTGGTAAAAGTACACATTCAAGGTGTCTTGTCTGATAGGTGTACCGTAATTGGAGCACAATTACGCTAAGCTTTATTTTATGTAAAACAATAGTGCCACCGACGTGGCTGTTGCGTCTTATCTGCCGTACAACTAATTGACGAACGGCTGACGATAAGCAAATTCCGAATCCGGAGCAATGATTGTAAATTTTGGAATTAATGATCGGTAAAAACTAACCTGGCGGCATACAAAATGTTTTAATTAGATGAAATGAAAATTTTAAGTCTGCTCGACAAGGGGACATTCGATGAAATGGGTGCATTGTGCTTCGAATAATAGCGATGTGTTGGAGCGTGAAAAGCTTTCAGTATACATGGTATTTCAAATATAAAACTTAAATAAAATAAATTTTTAACTGTTAGAGCTCATGCAGAGGACTCTGTTTAGCTTCATTTAATATATATTAGTTTTTTTCTACTTCCAACTTAAGTTCCCTTTTGAAGAGAAGCAAATGTTCCATTGGTTTTTTTATTCTTAATTCGTCACATCTTACGCTCAATGCTTACTTCATTTAGCCCTGATTTAGTTTAAGTCTCTCAGCTAAGCCAACGATAGCTTCGATTTATGAAGCACGGAATTGATTCGACACACCGGGTCTAATTTCAAGCATCTATTTCAACAAAAAAACTGTTTTTTTGTTTGAAATCTAAAAAATTTGTTTACTGCTAGTTTCATAAAAAAACAATTATAATTTTAGTATTAATTTTCATTTTTTCGATTTAATTTTTCATTTTTTTGGTAGAGTAACCTGGCCTTTTAGATATGGAGCTTCTGTCTTTTTGTTTTCCACAGCTCTCTGATCTTGAGATTACTCAATTTCATCAAGCATCTCCATATAACCGCTTATTCCATTCTCAAATTGTAAAGTCAAGTAAACACACGACAACCCTTGTTGGGTCTAGATTTTGAAGCGAGTAGAGATCTTCATTCACGATCAGTGTGAATACGTGTGGGGAATGGTAAGCTGTGATATGGAATAAGTCATATGGAGAAATTGTACATTTCTCTAATTTCATTGCAGCATCTCAAAGGCAATATAAGTAAAATCAACAATAGCATGTTCTCTGGGTGTTAAAAAAGCTTGCCAAGAAAACTCTCTGCACTCAGAAAAATACTTCAATTTTTTGAGGAAAAATGAACACATTATCAAAAAAAATTGATAATGATTCTGCGCCAAAGAAATATTTACTGAACTTGCCCTGAGTAAAATTTGATATAGTTTCAAGGAAATGTTGCTATAAATCTGGCATCAATCGGGTTTTCACGATCAGCGAAGTTAGGCACTGTTGGGCGTGGTTAGTACTTAGATTGGGGATCACTTGAGAACATTGCATGTCGTTGGTATGCAAAAACTCTGTCTACCTTCATTTCAAAAGCGCGGCTTACTTTGAAGGGAGTGAAAAAATAATAACAGGTAAACACGTGCCAAAGCAGTATGGTTTGACTCCTTTTGAAGCAAATGCTTAGCTATGGCGGTGAGGAGACACATATGGGAGAATTCGATATTAATTATTCCATTATTTTTTATTTTAAGTGCCCGATTTTTTCCTATTTGCTGAAGCGCTAGTGTTATTTATGCCTTAGTCACCAGTTAAAGCTATAATGTAACACTAAATCAATGGAGCCAGCTGTTAAGACAACTTAAGACGAACAAATAGAACCATGAACCCGGTGGAATTTGAACCCGCGAGCAGTAGATCACTGCTTCAGACTGGCGCTAGTGAGCTTAGCTACCGACCTCTCATTTGTGTAAAGCAAAAGTTAACAGAAATAATAAAAACTATCAATATTTTCGTCGAATATCGAAGCGTGGTTGATGTTGAAACATGTAAAAACATGTTCGCATTGTAGATATAATTTACTTAATTTGTAGACATAATTTACAAGATTTGAGGAAAATTACTTACTTGAAATAAAGTAAATTAAAAATTATGTTCCGTTGAATGCAAGAAATATTTACATAATATTTATACAAATTACAGATATCAAATAAAAGTTTATTTGATTTGTGGAAGATTTCACATCTCATAAACAAGTATATTTTCTATGATTCTCGGAAACATATTTTTCTGAGTGTATGCATATCACCAATGAAAAACTCATCCCCACATAATATGCCTTTTGTACTGAGAGTTGATCAACAGTCTTTTCAGAATAGACCTCTTCATTTGAGTTACAATTTCGATACTACGTACAAAATATTAGTAATTATAAGTGGAAATGTTTGTTAACATGTTAGAAAAAGGTATGGTAACCTAGTGAATTTAGATAGATTTTCAAGATTTTTTCTGTGCATTCATGAGGTGGAGATCAAATTTCAGTTTGCAGTCAAATATATCCTCGAGGCTACTAAAACGGTTTAGAATGAATAGAACAATACCAGGAGAAGAATAGGATTTCAAGATTTGTAACGTTATTGGTCTGGCATCGCAACATCAACTCGCAACTGGTGACAATCATTCGCATACTTGAATGGTCTATATAATTTCAAGTCCTGAGCATGAAGAAGGTGTAAAAAGTTTATAAAAGAGGGAAGATAATTCGCCAATAGAAAAAAAGCAAAGGACCAAGGAGAGATCTTTGCAGAACTGTGGATAAGGGAAGAAATGACAGGAAGTTGAACCGTTGAAGACAACTTCGCCGAGACTGTTAGGAAGACCGGAGAGAAAGAAACGGACTATGTCGAAACCTTCAAATTTTTTGAACAGAATTTTGTAAATATCACAACAACTTGAAGTTGGGAATTTAAGCTGGAGTTAACAGAACTTCAGCGCACCATAAGGCTGGTCGTATCAAATTGGGGCGTAATAACGCCAAACTTATCAGGCATAAGAATTTCGAAATCCTAACGATTAGTACTAATCAAGAATAGATATGCTGAGTTATGAAAGAATTTTATAGGTATCGAGTGGGTTGACCTAGATCTTGGTTTTTTGTTGGAATATTTTAACTGTGAGGCATGAGACTAAAAGTATTAGCAAACACTATGTACTTCGATGCGATAGGCTTCGACTCATGCTTAAATTTTCAATAACAGTTTGCTTGATCACCTTAAACTATTCTAGTTTAACGTGAAGAACTGTGTGTCAAGTCTGGTGGCTAAATTAAGTTAGCATTTGGTTTTTAAGGCTTTATTCTTCATAATTTTTGGTTTATAATTCCAATATTAATTACATTTTGAATATCTTACCTAGTATGTTACTCAGTCTGAAAGAAACCACAATGAAAATTAAATTACCTCAAAAGATATACTAAATAAAGTGCTAAGTGAAGTTGATTCTATTTGAATTTAAGCAGCTGTTACATTGACTATTGACTTCCTCAAATTCCGATAGAATGAAATAGAACATATTTCATTTAAATGAAAGTTTACAATAAACAAAACAAATCATTAACACTCACTCAATTAACACTCCTACGATCTTATAGCTATTTCAAAATCAAATCTGCGTTGAAAAAATGTCAAGACCGAGTCAACAACCCAATAAATGCTATAAAATTGATTTATTATTTCGTTTTTATTGGCTTTTATGATGGTAATATTCACCTAAACGTAATTTTCCACTCTGGCTGGTAGATTTTAAACATTTTATATGCTCGTATTCGCTCAAATCAACTAAATTCTGAGCTAATGAGCTTTTAATTGAACCGGGTTGCCGGGAAAACATATAGAAAATCGGATAAAAGGTAGCCAAAGTAATCTCTTATAAGTGGTGGACACGCACTAGGATAGCAACATGGTGGAACGCAGAAAAACTGTGACAAGGACGATGGGCTACTAAAGAATCAGTAGCTTCTGGCTACTATTCGCTCTCGAAGGTACTGCCAGATAAGATATTATTTTGCAAGTAAAGCTTTAAACCGGTTTTTATTATCTTAAGTATTTTTAAAGCGTTTCCATATTGTTTGGTTGGGTTTCATTTTCATGCCAGGAATTTCGAAAAATTGGGTGTTACATCCCACCAAAAATCCTAGTCCTGAAAACTGATATGCGTGAGGTCACTACGTTGCATGACTAAACTTCAATCTTAACCTTATTTGTCTGGCAGCTCTGCTTTGAATTTTTTGCCGTTTAACATTGTTGCAACACTCTTCTTTCGCTTATTCAAAGAATTAACTTGGACACGCGGTGATTAAGTCGTTAGACCGATTGGTCATCATCATCGTTCCGTCGCGCCGACGTCACCGGCACTCACCTCAACCCAAGATCAGAACGAATAAACCAATCCAAGTTTGCCTGATTGTGCCGCTGGCGTAATCGGTCTGAAGAGGTTTTTGATGCCGGCAAAATATGAAAAAAGTGATTATATGGAAACATTAGGTAAGTGTGCAATAAATGCAGGTGAAAAACTTCGACCAAGTTCAATCAGACCAAAAGTTTTGCTCTTTTCCTTTTGCGGAACGCTCGGCTCAGTTTGGCTTTTTGAGTCAACATGGAATAACATAGACGAAGACGGCGGAATGAGGATTGCTCGTAGGAAAGGGAAGAAAAACACGACCGTTAGCCGTTAGGCATTTTAATCTGGTTCGAGTTCTTTAGATGTTTTTTTTTCCAGTGATGTGATGTAAAAGAATTGATCAGTTCTTATTGCATTGAGAAGTTCGCTAATAGGAATAGAAGGTACTTAACCTATATTCTGTTGGGAATTTCAGTAAAATTTCTCAAAAAGATGTATGTATGCAATGGTGTTTGCTAGCATTGGAAGTGAATTTGACATTATATTATACGCTACAAGCACAGTCAGAACCTGGTGGAACATACAATTATCCGGACTAAAAAATATGTTAACGTAGCTAGCGATTGTATGTTACTATATTTGAATAGCAAATATAAAAACACCTAAGTTAGAATGTCTGAAATTCAATTTTAATATAAGCTCTAATTTTTACATCATTGGCTTCATCATGAGACCTAATTCTATCTAGTTCATCATATTAAATTTTAAATCAAATAGTATTTATTGCACACGAGGATGCATCATCTACATCAACATACAAAACATAAGATCACTCTTATCTGAACGATTGATTTATTTGTATTGCATTCAATGTTCTAAATCGTTGTTGATTGGCAGAACAAATAAATTGATTGATGAAAATGCAATTTACGATTTAAAGCATACTGTTTAGCCATATGCTACTTTTCATGGCTAGGCGAGTCAGTCGAGAGTGTATCTTTAGTCATTTGATCATTTTATGAGACAGTGACTGCTCAATAATCACCTGAGTGACTCGTGCACTATCTGTTGTTCATTAAAGATATTCAGTATCAGTTGATTCTCTTATAATCCAGTGAACTGATAGCGTTGAATGGATATATTAGCTTATCAACATCGGCAGTAATGAAATCAAAAACGTCAAATCTTTACAATTAGCTTTATTGATGAGTACACAGTGATACATATATCAATTTCATCAGTGCACTCGTATGGGGGAGTTAGATTCATATTTAGAGTATAAACGGATCTTCTTCACATCCTATGACCCATTTAAAAAATATTAATCATTACTATATTGCTAAAAGTACTTATGGTTGCATCAAAGGTCAAGCTAGGTCACTTCCTATCGCTTTGAGACAATTGAGTCGATGGATAATATATAAATAAAATGCTTTTGGTAGAAGATTCCAGCGTTCGTCCTCAGTGGCTCTAAGGATTCAATACTGTTCAGCCGACCACTTATCCAAGGCTACTTGGAAAGCGATATTATATCTAAGTTACAAGAATCCATGCGCTACTTTGACGCATTGTCAAAACGACTTCGGTACGCGAAACGGTAGAATATGGTGCAGATACCGCAAGAGCTTCATGCGTAAGGTTCCAAATCTAACTTTTTTTCCATCCAATATGAGCATATCTGTGACGATTTTCACCTTTCCAATATCAAATTCGCCATCTTTCTAAAATCTAATCGATTGTCCAAATTATTTGTTTTGTCAACAAACTTTCTCTAACTACACTTGTACAAATGCACTTGGTCCAAGGTGTGATCCAAATTTACTGCACCATGTCAGATTTTCGTTTTTTTTTCATCTCCCATCATACTCCCATCAATAGTGGTATAGAGATGCAGTGACTCTTTTTTTGTCTCACTGATAGAGCTAGCTTAGTCGTACAAAGCCTTGGGTCCTAGAGTCTTGTTGAAGATTAGGTCGGAATTTTGCCAATCATAACCTATCGAATGCTATGCTCTGATGTCCTATTTCAACTATGTCCTATTTCAACTTCTTTCCAGATTTTTGAGGGCAGTATGGTTCAACAATCATGGCAATATATCATGAATCAAAAGAAGAAAGCCAAGTAAATCACTAATACACCATTATCACCATAAACTCCAGAGTCTACTCAAGGCTTCTTATTTCACTGAAAACGATAGACAAATCTGTACTTATTTGAAGGCTGATTGGATAGCAGTAGCCTTTAACTAATGTTCGAAGAAGAACATTAGTTTTAATAAAATTCATATTTCTATGTATATATACACATATATATATATATATATATATATATATATATATATATATATATATATATATATATATATATATATATATATATATATATATATATATATATATATATATATATATATATATATATATATATATATATATATATATATATATATATATATATATATATATATATATATATATATACATATATATATATATATATATATATATATATATATATATATATATATATATATATATATTATGAAAAAATTGCAGTGAAAAAATCTCAGAAAAAATCCATCCGATTGAACTGAAATTTTCAGGATACATTGGTATGTATACAGAATAGTACCAGGTTTAACCAAATGTTAATAATCTTTAATCCCTTGGCGCCGGTGGCCATTTAAGTGATTTTTTAAATATACCTATTATACCGTCAACAAATAATTTTTGCAAAAACAAAGTTTATAAAATTAACTTTGAACGTGTCGCAAATATGAATACGATAATATTTTTCAACATTTTAACCCTATGTGTGCGCTAAACGCCTAAAATAAAATTGGAAAAATCTGATAATTTTTGAATTGCCATAACTTTTGATTAGATCATCAAATCATTACGAAACTTAAAGAACATATTGATGTTGCCAAGTTGTAAACTTGCGAAGTTACGGCAAGCATTGAAAATGAAAACCTTCAAATCATCGAAGTTTCTAAAAAAAATCGTCTTTTACCATAAAAACAAGCTCATATAGAAATCTTATGCTTTGTTTATACAACCAAAGCAAATCTTTTATAATTTCATATCGGACAAGAACGGTAGCTCTCCTCCAATTTACCTACATTTTAAGCATGAGAAACTTCTGTTCACGAGAACTCACGACCAAATAATCAATTACTTCTGAAATTCACAGAATGTATTGGTATTAAGTAGGACCTGGTCTGATAGGAGCGATTTGGAAGTGTGGGCAACTCCGTGTCAGTGGTGCCATCTTGAAAAATTACATGGAAAATACTGCTTTTTTGCCCTATGAATTCTGACTCGGTGACCAGATGCTCATGAAATTCATACAGTAGCTGAATCTTACTTTAAGCCACGTGTTGTAGAAATTTGGTTGAAAAGTTCGGTTAAAGCTAGCAGCTATGGTATTTTTGGTGCCCTGAATTTTGAAAGAAAAAGTTTTTGGCCCCATAGTTTCCAGTGCAGTCATAAAATCAAAACGAAATTCATATAGTAAATGGAACTTACTGTAGGCAATGTTCAGGAAAAATCTGGTTGAAAAACCAATATAGGATTGCCAGTTATTGTTGGTTTTGTATTTTTTTCCACATCTTTATTAAGCGATTTTATCATAAAACTTTCAAACGGTAAGGATCTTGTAGTGACAATCAGCAACAAAAATTAACAATTAATAAATTTGATATTGTTTGCGGATGGTTACCCTAAATTTCTTTGTACCCCTATAGCTTCCAATACAGTCATCGAACCGGAACGAAATTCGCAGGGTAGGTTGATTTCAATGTGATACAGTTGTTATAAACTTTTAGCTTTGATGCTAGTATTAATAAATGCTTATATTAATAAATGCTATAAGTATAAATGCATTGGTGAGATCAAAGCGGTTGTGCCCTCGAAACAGTTTGAAGGCAGTGTTGCCAACTTTTTTCCAGCCGTTGTAGCTAGAATTTAGGAAAAACATAGCTAAAAATAGCTAAAAAGCTCCCATTGTAGCTAAAAAGTGTAGCTAACTCCGACAATAAAAAAACTCAAGGTTCTGGAAAACAGTTTTATTAAGCTAATGTTTATAATTCATATGGAAAAATATTGGATGTACATCGGAGAATGAGTAGTTAATTAATTTAACAGTATAAAATAGCATAAACATCGTTAAAAAGTTAAGTGAGTTCAACAAAATCACTTTATGTTTTTTTATTCATGATAGAAGCATCCTTTAAAATGGTTTGAAGAAATAGAAGTAATTGTTCAAACATCAGAAAAATATTATTTGGCAAAAATGATTTAACTTTTGCTAAATAACATTCTTCTGATGTTTAGACTATACTGAAGTGGGTTTTTAGCTCTGACTATTGGCTAATGATCCTTGATACTGATCCCTTTATTGAAAACCACCTCGTTTATGCACTTCGTATCGTCTTCAAAGGAATTTACATAACCAATTATAAATTTCTGCAAGTGAAAACTCTAACATTTGGGAAAGAAATGGTCCTGCAGCTGCAGAAACTAAAAGCTGAACGGAATGAAAAGCACATCTTATTAATATTAAAAAAGGATTTTGGCGACTTAATTTTTGAAATACACTGTTATTGACTCCGACCATAACACTTTAGGTTGTAGTTTTCTAAGCACGTGTTTATGGCAGTAGCAATACTTTCAGCAGTTTCACTTTCTAGCTCAATCAAAGTCAAGTAAATTATAATAAATTTTTGGTGAATATCACTAAAATGTCCGTAGACTCATCAATCAAAATACTAGAAATAGAGCTATCAATATCTGCCTTTAAATCCGATTTGAAGTATGAAAACAAAACGTTTTTCACTATGGCGCTGCTTTTGATCGATGAATCCTACACTTGCTTCAACTTTTGGACTCAACTGCCAGTTTCTTACACATCTCACTCAAATTGTAAATTGATCTTAATGCGCAACGGTTCACAAGGAAAATACACATTGTAGCTTTGATTTGCTGCGGATGGCGATTTTCAGGTGCTGCTCCCAACGGAGAAAATATAGTCCTTATTTTTCGCTGTGTTGAAAAATTCTACAAAATGAAAAAAACATAGCTAGCACAATGCTTACGTTTGGTATTACTACTGAGCACGATTCCAAATGTCTTCTTGAGTTTTGTGCGAACACCTTCTTTACGTTTCATTGCAACTTTATGTCTACGCCTAAATTTTTCGGTTCTCGTCTTCAAATTTAGGCAGGTAATGTGTATTCTTTATTAAACATATTTCGTTTGTGTTACCTATTTTAGTTTCTCCCTAATGAGTTAAAGGTTTCGGTTTTTCTTCGCACCAAACAAAAGAAATAAGACTGTTCGTAGAAGATTATTATTGTTCTATGTCCAGAAAGGCGTAGTACATAGTAGTAGTACTATTGTACACCCAATGCATTAGCAATTACCTTAGAATTTGAGGAAATAATTTTTAAGCACTGAGTGTTTTAAATATTAATAAAGTAGTGAAAATTAATGCCAACAAAGCAAAAATTTAAATTATTTATAATCTATAAATTAGTAGCTGAATTTCTAGCCAATAGCTAAATGAAAAATTGTGTAGCTAAACAGGTTCTTTTTGTAGCTTAATCTAGCTACAATGTAGCTAAATTGGCATCACTAGTTGAAGCACGTGTGATAGAATATGCACTCAAAATCTGCACGATTCTTCTATTGTTCATCGAACAGTAGTATTTCTAGCGGCTCAGGTGCGCTAGAGTTTTTTATTTCTCGAATTCAGAGAATTTGCAGATTTTTTCTATTTATGAAAAAGAGTATTTTTTGAATTAATTGACGATAATAAGCACAATTGCTTAAAACATTAAATAATCCAAGTAAACTAAATATTAACAGCAAAAAAATACATTTTCTGTGGATTTGTCCATCAGAAATAATTTTTGTAAGATCTAACATATGTAACATATTACTATACTATGTACCTCAAAATTAAAATTTCCAACATTTCCGATAACAGATCACGATTTCTGCTGGTAGTGAGAAAAAAAGTGACATTATGAGCATGATACCAATCCATTCCACATCCACGCAAGTACCGTTCCAGTCGGTTAGTATGTCAAAGGTTAATGAATTGATGCTTGACTCGAAAAATGATTTCGAATTTTAAACATGCTCCCTATCGACAACCTTTCCATAACTTTTACAATAATGCCCGATAAAAACTTGATCGTTTAACACCTTAATTGAATATGCTCACTACTCCTGGTAATCCCAACTAAATACTGTCACCTATATCATCATCTTCTTTACATTCCCCGAGCAAATGGTCCATGCAGCTAAGGCTCATATTTACATGAGACCGCATTGCAAGTGGTCACGGCATTGAACACGAGGAAAAGTGGCTTCTCGAGCTGACAATAAATAAACGTGAAACGGTAATCTCGTCATGATAGAGAGTTATCGGAACACGGGAACACTTTTAAATGCCGTAAAAGCCTCTCAAAACTTTATTGAATTGAGGCTGGGCGCGCGATCTTGCAGGCTCCGTCCTCGAAGACTCTTAATTTTTCCACGAGATAGTAAAGCGGTTTGAAATTGTGCTGCACTTGGTTGGATACATTGTCCAAATGCGATTTGCTGTCGGGATTGGGCTTCGAAGCTCGGGTATGTGTGCTTGTACGGGGCCAGTTAAGCATTTAATCAATTGGCTCGAACGTATGAAGATATGCAAAGCAGGAAGGTGGTCTTTCGGGATTCCGCGTCAAAGCAACTCTCGGGTTCACGCCACAGCCGCGCGACCTTATTTGGTTTTCCTTTTGACTAATTTCCACTATCGTCCCACCGGTGCCGGGTTATGATGCAATTACCGAGGTGAAGCGAAAATGCCCTTAAACTGTACAAATGCTGCATGCCGAGATACGAAATGCATTCCATTGTATTTAGTCAAGAAGCAACCCAAGATAAAATGTTAGAGTTGCCACTTAAAGGCGATAGAGCAAAATGATTCTGGACCGGTGTTGGGAATTCCACAGATAGGACATATCTCGCCAAAAACTCCACAGGTATCGTTACATGAGAATCTAGCAGATACAAGCCAGTCAGTGCCGAACTTCTAATTTTCTCGCATAGGCATAACCTCTTCAGAGACACTCAGTGTTCGGTCACCAACTGCTAATCGCTGTACTACAAAGGGTCTACTATTCGATAATTCTTTGCATTGATAAAATACTATGTGCACACCGAACTGAGCCGAGACCATAGTTCGAATATCGCTAACGGCGTCTGAGGTGAGAAACAATGGAAACAATCGCCGGTCAACTTTCTATTGAGCCTCGAACATATCGACTTGGTATCGGTTCTCGATTGTTGACCAACTCATAGACAGATATCCCGTCTCAAATTTCAGATCCCGAGCACAATGAGATTATAACATGGCTGGCCGCGCGAATCCATTCTTTTGTTATACAAATATTTACCACCGGACAGTCTTAGTCTGGTGCCATATTTGGAATTAAGAGGAAAATCGCTAATGTTCATGAAAAGACCATTAGAAAACCAGCAGAATGAATGTTTGTTGTTCCGCGGATTTTTCAATGAGAGCGCTCCGGTTAAAGATTTATACAAGGGAAAAGATGAAGTTTTTTTTGCATTAGGTGTTTAGCATTTTAGATAAACAATTGAACCATTGTCGAGTGGAATTTTTTAATGAAGTCGAAGTGTGCTAGTTATTTAAGTACCTTGCTTACAGAGGAAAAAACCGTGAGAATGCAGTATGGTGTGCTGTTACATTTAAGCAAAATGTAAAGTCAAATTAAGGCTGGGAACATATATGATTCCAAGTAGCTTTTAAATTTTCTTCAAAATCACAATTGCTTCAACGTATTTTCTCTTCTTCTGAGAATAAATAATGCGGAGGATCGATGTTTTTTTAACGCGTGGAACTAATGTTTGTTGCTTAAGCCGGCGCCAAACGATGCTACCAACACCCTCCAACGTTGGGCACCTGATGGTTGGACGCATCGTGTGGCCGATGCGCCAGCTACCAGTGTCCAATATCCAGCGTCCAACGTTGGCGCTGGAACATGTTCGGTCTGTTGCCGATCTTTTAATATTTGATTCAAACGTTAGAGGCAAACGTTTGAATCAAACGTTTGAATCACTGCATCGTTTGGCGCCGGCTTTATGTACACAGTGCTTTTAGTCAGAAATTACTGATTCCAATTTTAGAAATATCAATTGGACTCTCTGCGACTGTACACTTAACTGAATACAAAAGTTATATTTTGCTTCTCTGATTTATTTTTTACATTTTGAGTTCTGCACTAAATTTTCTCATGCACTACTATCCTGTCGCAAAGAATTCAACCTAGGTCATTGTTGCATAGTCTTCTCAAACTTTTCGAAAGTTCTTGACGAATTCAAATTTGTATTTGAATAAGAAGGCTAAAGAAGATCTTTACACACTACATTTATCAAAATCTAGCTCTTGCTGTGTCTCATTTGAAAAAATTCGTAGAGTAAATTCACAATGAAAATATTCAAGGAAAACAAAAGCTATGTATATGAATATGCTTAAATTTACTACTTAAATCTACTTAAGCGCTAGTGATCTTAGGACCTAAACTTGCATCAAGCAAAAGTGTTGAATGATTATGCTTAGCGGAATTTGAGTTTTCAGTTTCTTTTTAGTTAAGATGAGTTTAACATATTCTTGGCATATTACCACACAGTTGTACTTGTACGATTCGATTGAATTTAGATACACATGAAAGTGTGGAATAGTGAGGGCGATGTAAGTTTTTCGATGCTAGGCATGAATTTGTTCGCTCATAAATCTAGCAGTTTATCTGCAAGATCTCATATAACTACTTGTTTATAAAAGTTAGAGCTTATTATTTTAATTAGACCACATTTTTCTTGCCCCATTCACAAAAAAGGAGACACATTTCGTTGCGAGAACTACAGAGGCATCGCTTTATTATGCTAGTCCCACAAAGTGTTGTCCAAAACTATTGAACGCAAAATGAAGCACTTCTATGATAACACCATAGGAGAGTATCAAAGTGGCTTCAGGTCCGGACGATCTTCGATAGATCAAATATTCTCTGTCAAACAGGTGCTTGAAAAATGCTGGGAGTATAATATCGACGTGCACCAGGTCTTCGTAGATTTCAAGCAAGCATATGTTAGTGTAGATAGAAATACAGTTTACCGAATCATGCTCAACTTGGTAATTCCAACAAAACTCGTCCGCATGACCAAGGTGACAATGATGAACGCCAAATCTCAGGTAAAAGTCAACAGTGACCTAACCAACAGCTTCCACACTAACTCAGGCTTAAAGCAAGGAGATGAACTTGCCCCGATACTATTCCACCTGGCTCTGGAACACGTTATCAGAAAAATACCAGCTGATAATACGGGCACACTACTGTTCAAGTCCACTCAAATAGCAGCGTTCGCCGATGACGTCAACAATATGGCACGGACCATACCAGAAGCAAAGGAAGCTTTCCTAAGTTTGAAGTCAGAAGCTAAGAAAATAAATCTACAAGTCAACGAAGATAAAACCAAACTAATGACCCAAACAAGAAAAATGGCGCCAATCAGACATAGCTTGACCTTAGGAAACTACAACATCGAGAATGTAGATAACTTCATCTACTTAGGAGTCCACTTTGATAACACAGGCAGTGAAAAGAACGAAATTTTACAGCGAATAAATGCAGCAAATAAGGCGTACTATTCCATACTCCCCATAATCAGGTCTACGAACGTGCACAGGAATAATAAGCTCGCATTTACAAAATACTCATTAAACATGTGCTTCTCTATGGAAGCGAAGCCTGGACTTTGACTACGGATTCCGAAAAGGTTCTGGACGTATTCGAGCGCAAAGTGCTACGACGAATTTTTGGCCCCATATAAGAAGGGACAGAGTGGAGAATGCGATACAACAATGAGTTGTATCATATAGATGAAGACCCACCTGCATCCACATGGATTAAATTACGAAAATTACAATGGGCCGGCCACGTCGAGAGGATGGAGGCCAATAGACTACCTAAAAGAACGCTGAAAGGTAGAGCACAAGGGAAGCGTCCAGTTGGTTAGCCGAGGAAACGTTCGGAAAACATGATATACGCAGATAGTAGGTCAATACTGGGGTTCAATAATTGGAGAACCAGGTCGCAAGATCAAGACGATTGGAGGCGGACGTTACTGGAGGCCAAGGCCCGACTTGGGCTGTCGCGCCATCGGTGATGATGATGACATTTTTCTTTAATTTTAACTTTGTGGACATTCTAAAACTCGAGCGGCTAGTGAGGTGCTGCGATGGTCTGTAATTTGTTGACGGTAGTAGGTGAAGCACCCGATGTATTTGTTCAAAGGTGTTTATCTATCATCAGTGTTATCAGCCTTGTTTTATGAAGGATTGGCGTTCAACGCTGGAAATGACTGGAAATTTCAATACAAAAGGGATCTCCTAGCTTAGGACATGACTCTTCTGACTTGTCAGCTTCATTTGAGGATCAGGAACTAGTTATTGAAGAGTTCATCCACAGCCAACGTTGAAGATAGTTTTGTGACAAAACCACATAAAGAAGCCAATTCGAAAGTTCAATCATTGGTGCGCCAAAAGTATCCTCTCCTTAATCAAAAAGGCAAGAATAAAACCCTCGTTTTTTAATTAACGATAGCGCAGCAATTCAAAAAAACTAGAAGGCTCAGTTACATAGAAATTGACAGATGTTTTCACAGAAGAGTGAACTCCGTCCAACTACAAAAGTCACCAGTTGCCTCAGCCAGTCTAAACAGAGAACAAAGCTTCCGTGAGTAAGAAATAGCGTTGTAAGAAAACAACTATAACGGATTACAGCAGGTATTTCCTTTGACTTACAAATTCCGGACTAATCCCATCACTTTGGATCTATTCGCATGAGCCTGTGAATCGAGGACATCTTCACTAACGTTCTTTTCAAAGAAAAATTATTATCGACTGTCTGTCCCTATGGCCTATGATAACAGCTTCAAAACACCACAGACACATAGAGTCATAGATTGAGGCCTTTAGTAGGAGTACATCTAGGCAAAAGACATCTGCACGTTTAAGCCCCACGCCAGGAGAAATGTGGCCGATACTAGCTTCCTTGCTCAAACAAGGTTCTAACTAAAGGGAGAAATCAAATTAAGACACGTAAAACGAGTACTGTTGGCTGCACATGTGTATCTTTAAAAATTACAGGATTTTTTTTATAAGAATAAAAAAACATATGGGTTCGCAAAATACATGACAATCAAATGAGGAAAATATGGCTGTGCCGTATCATTTCGTTATTTTCCGAACATTTCACAAAAATACTTCCTATCAAATATTATCTAACATTTTAAGTATATTACTGCATGCGTGTGCCTATGCGTGTCACAGCTTACGTTAAAGCACATTCAGTTCCGTCACATCTACTTTTCAGATAATTATCAGCAGCTCCCAGGATTTAATTCTGTCAGTTTTAATTACATTTACTTAAATTGACTGTAGCTGAAGATGAGATGACGATGATGGCCAGGATTCGTTCAACTGAGCAATGATGACTGATCTTCTAGAGCGTAATCAAGATCGAGTGCAGACGGAAACCGGAGTAGCCAGCGATGTTGCCGAGAAATCCGAGCAAGTACGGTTGACGTTAAGGTTAACGGATGCAACATGGTTGCAATGCAATTGAAGAATGGAAAGAATACATATTCGTACTTGAAATACAGCTGCATTCGTAAAGCTGCTCAGCTTCTATGATTACTTTATGCATGGCATCGTGAGTGGTTTTATTCTAAGTCGGGAATATCCAATGTCGTCTTTCGTACACGTCTTCAGGGCTCTGTTGTCGTCGCGATTTGATGAATCTTTTAAGATGCTCATAAATGAGGCAGATTAGGGCAAATTGGTGAAAAATTGATCGTGATTATGGTTAAATCTTGTCAGTAATGATATCACAAATTTTGTCCGAAATTGTCGACTACGTTTTGACATCTCATGGAGTCTTTCGTTGATACCAGGGTCAGGAATACTGGACGCTTAAGGGAGATTTGCCCTAGCTCCACTTCTAATAGAAGTTACAGAAGAAATAATGCTTGAGCACATCCAAGGGGTGATGCAAGTATACCTTTTCAGCGAATCTCGTACTCCCCTATATCCCTAGTCAACAACATCACTCAGCTGGTGAAAAGCTATCGGTCGTCAAGTTTATTCTATACATCGCGCAGACATTTTGCATATTTGTGGTCTGGTCTTGTGACTATGTGAAGGCTCCGGGTGGAAGTAGTCCGTCGCGTCGTCGTTGAAATCTCTTCAAAAGCCTGAATACTGTGCTATTGAGCTCTTCGCCGTCGACTTGAAGTGATATCTTCATTGGGTTTTCGTCGTGGCGGCTGGTGGTCTTTTTAAGAATCGTGACTCAATCATTCGTTGGAGGAATAAGTAAAAATTGGTGTCTCTCGACGATACCTTGTGGTGGTGACTTGTTTCAAAGGCGACGTGTGCTAATTAAGCAGGCGATCGTCAACAGTCAAGCCAGAGAATCTGTTCTTTGGGGCAACGGCATAGTGGTGATAGTACGGAATTACTAGCTGCCAGCTTCAGTTGAAAACAATAGATTTGTTTTCGATTTGATTGGATGGAAGGAATTCATACGTGGAAAGAAGAAGCGAAAAAATGCAAATTACCACTTTCAAATCGTTGATGACAATGAGTCGAGTTCAAATGAATAGTTTTTTTAGTGGGCTGTTTGTTACTTGGCTTTCTTTGATGCGGGCTCGACTAGTGTATTCAAATTTTACGGGAATTCTTCGGAATAGTCGCAGTGAGGATAAGCTAGTAGTTATTTGGAAAAATAGAAATGAAGTCATGGTTAGATTGTGACTGTTGATTAATTAAAGATTTTAATTGGGTCCATGAAGTGCTAAGTAAGACGTCATCTTAATGTTTTGTCGTTTTAATGAGCCTTTTGCAGTTGGAATAAGAATGGTGGAACGGCTATAGCTATGGCTTTTATTTCATGTGGAATCAATGTGCTTGAGCAGGTCAATTTTTTTCAATTATCAAAGCATGGCTTCAAGCAATATATGTTATATGGAGATTTACCGAAAGTATGAGGTCTTGAACGATTTTAATAAAAGATTCCAAGGTCGAGTATACGCTTGCTAATACATAGCAGTAGTTAACGAAAGTTGCATATCGCCGCCCAGATATTGTTATAAAAAGACGCAGAATTTATAGCTAGAAGATTTTAGGTACCTGCGGGCTCGAGGGTGGCTATATTTCTACAATAAAAACTATGACAAATAAGTGTCTGGTAGAAACGAAGGAAAAATACAGTTGCAAGTCCGACATCAATATTGCCATGATATCGTTTTTCAGGTGAAAATTGAAAAATTTAAATGAAAGACAGTCTAGTTGATTTTTTTAAGATTTCTATTCATTTTCTTTTCAAGAAGGAAGATACTTCGAGAATTGTTAGATTATTTATAACTAAAAAATAGCACACATAAAATTTCATTGCTAGCTACGCTCATTATTATAATTTAAGTTTATTAAAATGTCATGGATTGTAAAAGGACAATGTCCGCAAAATGAATTAATAAATAAATAAATATTTGGATAGACCGAATGGACAAAGATTCGAAAACTGATAAGCTCCTGCTTTATATATTTGATTTCTGGAGATTGAAAATATATATTGATTTGATTTTAATAGTATCATGGGAAAATATGAAATCGACTCAGAACAATTCCTTTAAATCAAAACGAAATCAAGCAATCTGACGGGCCAAGTAGATTTGAGGTTTGTGTCAAATAATCCACCGGGTCCCTTTATAATATTTTACACCAAAAATGATAAAAAAAACATTAACATGGAATTCTTACCAAATTCACCTTAGAAATCTTACTTCTACTTTTAAACAGCAGCCTAGAAGGTTTTGGAATTTTATTAATTCCAAGAGATACCATGATGGGTATCCCACCACGTTTAACTCAGACGACATGCCCATTTCCGATCCATTAACTATTAGCAATATTTTCGCTAATCATTTACGTACCGCATATAATACGTGTTCCGAATAAAGTCCAAATACAAAAATACTTTTCTTGGTTGATGTTATTTATTTTACAAACGCCGTTCTGCCTTCCTGCTAACAACAACCGTCCACGAGTATCCAAGATCACACTCTGACCAACTTACAAATAATCACACTATCCAAAGTAGAAATAAGTGCGCTGTCCAAAGTATACTAATATTGATATGCCTGAATACATGTTGCAACAGCATTAATACATTTCACAACATCCTCCCCCTTTTGAAGGAAATTAACAAAATTTATCTTTTCTTTTATGACAATTGTTTTTGAAACTAGGTACACTATAGATTATTTTTATTTTGAAATACATAATAATAATGGTTAATTTAAATTTGCTCCTCTCAAGTATATTATCAAACTCTATGCATTGTTTTTCAGAAAAATTACATTAATAATTTAATCTTTTAGGTTGTTGAATTATCCGACCACTTCTTGAAACTTTCTTAGCTAATTCCATTTCATTTTGCTTCAAGTCTGCATCAATTATATTTAGTCTTGTATCTTCAGTACATGCGTTTTTTGTAGCTATCTTTTCACACAACTGTTCTTTAATTTGGGTTTGTTCCCCAGATATTTCTAACGGATATATTCTTTGTATAGGTCGTTTACAAAAGCCGGATTTTACTTTAAGTACGTACACTCGAGCGTTACCATCACGACCACGAATTATATCGACAACACGAGCAAGAGGCCAATCGATACGTTTCCGCGATAATGTATCTCCAATCAGTACAACGTCTCCGATGTTAACTGTACGCGTTTCTTTTTTGCTATTTTTTAATAATAGTTGGCTGAGATATTCTGTCCGGAATCTTACTCGAAGATCGCAGAAAATCTTTTGCCGATACTTCAATTGTTGGTTTAATTTCACATGAGAAAGCTCGTCACAATCCGGTACCCCTATCTGCTTAATTTCTTGAAGAAATAGAGAAGGTGACAAAGGTTTAAGATCCTCTGGGTCTTCCGAAACATATGTAAGAGGTCGCGAGTTAATTATAGCCTCAGCGTCGCATAACGTCGTATTCATGCTCTCATACGATAGGCTTGCTCTACCTAATACCTTGCGTAAAATTATTTTAAGTACACCTATGAGACGCTCCCACCATCCTCCCCACCAAGGAGCAGAAGGTGGATTGAAATACCATTCAATTCGCAGTGCCGAGCTATTTTTAGCTATTTTTTCCCAATCTAATTTATTGAAAGCATTAGCCACTCCCCTAAAATTGGTGCCATTATCACTATAAATCATCTTAGGACGTCCCCGACGAGCGACAAATCTTCGTAAACATTCCATAAATCCTTCGGTGGACAATGAAGATGCAAGTTCTAGATGAACTGCCCTATAAACAGCACACGTAAAAATGCATATCCACCCTTTTCCTTGACCTTTCAAATAAATAGGTCCCGCGAAATCAACGCCAGATACTTCAAAAACTGCAGCATCACGAACGCGATTTAATGGCAGTGGAGGAGCTTCACATTCCATGTGTTTTGCACTCTGTTTTTTGCATGTGACACACGCTCCGATAACCCTTTTGGTTAATCTGCGCAAACCGATTATCCAAAATTTTTCCCTAAGATGGTTCATAATTATTTGAGTGCCAGCATGACCCAGCATTTCATGCGTTTCCCGAACTAGTAAATATATGGCTTTGTTTTTCCCGTCAAGTAGAATTGGACATAAAAAATTATAATCATCTTTTCGGTTGAAAATCTTAGTCTTGAGGACATAAAGTCCTTTTCCATTCACCATTGTTTTGAAGGCTGTTAACTTACTTTTTCCCAAATCGTTAAACATTTTATCCTGCAAGTGTTTCAAAAATATGCACTCCGCTTGCCATAACTCTTTAAACGATAGTATACTCTTAATTCTTCTGAAACCTGAACTTTCTAAATCATCCTTCGAATTTCCCTTTGACAATAACTTTGTGTCTGATTTATTTTTGATATTGTTCCTACAATTATCTGCAAAATGTCGCATCAACGCAAAACATCTTATTAAACTACTATAGGATGAAAAGAACTCTGTGTATGAAAATTCTTCATCAGCTATGTTAACCACATTCACTATAACGGATTTTCTTAATTCATGATTACACTCATTTTCTGCGAAATTGATTCCTCCAACTGGCCATTCCTTTTCAGATCTAGAGAGCCATGTTGGGCCTAACCACCATTGAGATTTTAGTAATTGTAATGGGTTACATCCTCGTGAAGGCAAGTCAGCTGGATTTAACTCCGAAGGAACATATCGCCAATTTTCCAGTAAAGTATATGTCCTTATCTCTCTAACACGATTACAAACAAAGGTACTCCACTGTAAATCCCGAGCAATCCAAGCTAAAACCGTAGTTGAATCTGACCAATATGTGACTCCGCAAACTTTTCTATTGAAAGCCTTAACAATGGATAGAGTCAGCCTTACAGCAATTGTCGCCGCCATTAGCTCTAATCGTGGGATGGTGCTATTTTTTGGAGCAATACGCGACTTTGCTCCCAGTAAATTAATTTTCACGTAATCCCTATTTTCTACCCGTGAGAAGACTGCAGCCGCATATGCTACTGCACTAGCATCACAAAACGTGTGTATTGTCAAAGTGCCTTCACCAAGCTCTCTTTTCACTCTGATTTCCCTCAATGAATGCAAATCCTGCATCCACCGCACAAAGTTCTCATTATGTTTGCCGACGAGTTCTGTGTCCCATTCTATTTTTTCGTTCCACAGCTCTTGAAGTATAAGTTTCGGCTGCAAAGTCACTGGGCACGTAAACCCAATAGGATCAAACATTCTATGAGCCATAGACAAAATTGTTCTTTTGGTAACCACGATAAGATGTTTATAAATTAAACCTTCTGGATTTATGGACATTACATCATCCACTTTATTCCATTGCAGCCCTAAAACTTTTGTTTCTCTATTTTTCAGTCCATCTCTTGAACTCTCCCATCCTCGTAGGTCAAATCCACCGGAAGCCATTATGTTCGTAGCTTCACATTTAAAGCAAATCAACTCATCCTTTGACTTGACACTTGTGACACAATTGTCTACATAAAAGGAGGTTTGCAGTTTTACAACTGATTGTTCGCTCCATTTACTGGAATCTGCCAGTGCAGTTTCTTGTGCCTTTCGTAACAACATTTCAATAACAATGGCTAATAAGAATGGACTACACGCTAATCCAAAAACCAGTCGCTTGTGACGCAACATAACTGTATCCCCATCAGACTCCCAAAAGAACCGCAAGTAATCTCTATCTTTTTCATTGACCCCAACCTGCAAAAATGCTCTTTTTATGTCAGAAATAACTCCAATATTGTTCTCACGAAAATGAATCAAAGAAGTGGGTACAAGTTCTATTAAATTTGGACCTTTTTCTAGGCATTGGTTTAAAGATGGAAATCCTGCTTTAGTTGCTGAGGCGTCAAATACAGGGCGAATTTTGAACGTACCTTCAGTTTTTACAACCGCTCGGTGGGGTAAATAGTGAGCAAGTGAATTCATTTCGCTCTCTGGTACCCTCTCTGCTACGCCGTCTTTAACCCATTCCCTAATAACCTCATCATATTTTCCAAACAAACTTTGACCTTTTAGCTTTTCACAAGTCTTCAAGAGTCTACTACGTGATATTTCTAAATTACTAGACATGGGCATATGATGTTCTATAAAAGGTAAACTTATCTCATAGCGTCCTTCTTCGTCTATTCTAGCAGTATTATTTATGAACTCCGTAATCTGTTTGTCTATTAATACCTGGTCTACCTTCTCAATTGGATCTGTTATACCTATTGCGTCCAGCCGCCATAGGTCCGTAATATTATATTGCACCGACAACATATTCGTGAGCACTGACCCTGGGTTTTCACTTTCCAATTCAACAGGATATTTTCCCATTACAGTCCAGCCTAAAAGAGTCTCAAACGCAGTCAGTCCGTTTTTCAAATTATATTTTTCCCCAGTCAGTAATTTACCCATGACGTCAGCTCCTATCAAGATATCTATACGACTAATCCCACTGTCAATATCGCTGAGAGAAATATTTCTTTTACCTAATTCTTCCAACCAAGGTCCTTTTTTTACGCAAGGCAAGGTGTCGCAAATCTTCGCATGGTCCATCGCTGAAAAGTTACATGCATATGTGTTTTCTAAATTTCTTAAACGAACCGTATACGAATCATGTACCATACTTTCAGATTTTATACCGCCGAATAAGGAGTGTATTACCTCTTGCTTATCTTTTGAGACATATCCAAGCTCTTGAGCGATGTCCGAACATATATACGAACGCTGCGAGGCCGTATCCAAAACAACACGTACCAATTTTTCACACGTATCGGAATACGAAACAGCACAAAGCGTCTGTAAACAAACCTCGGGTACTTTCGAAAACGCTACAAGATTATTCTCCGCTCGCGACTTTTGATAATATGACTTATTTTGGTCCTGTGGGTTCTTAGACCCACCTAAGTGACACATAACCGTTGCATGTTTTCGTGCACACAAACTACACTTAACCTTAACTCTACATTGTCTTGCGAAATGACCACGCGATAAACAAATAAAACAAACATTTGCCTTCCGAAGACAACCTTTTTTATCTTCGACCGTCATCTTTTTCGCCTCTTCGCAAGCTTGACTATGATGTTGTGCACTACAGAAAACACATGTACTGACCTTTTTATCATCATTTACAAAAAGAACGCTGGCGCTAGGTATATCCTTTTGGACGTCGCTTCGTTTCACTTTCTTCATTTTATCCTCCGATGTGATGTCAAAACCTGTCAAGGCTAAATTTATTTGCTGCTCATTTTCCACCTCGGCTTGTAAAAATTCCAATAGCCTTGACAGTCGATCTTTGCTCTCTTCCGCATTTGATGCAACGTCTCTCATCTGCCCACTACGTTGCCACGCTCGCAGAATTTCGATAGGTAATGACGACTCTACCAGAGGGTAAAGCATAGCCGCACACTTGTCTGTCGTCACACCCAAACTGTTGAGAGCACGAATGTTCGCAGCTACTTTATCGTACACACTGCTAAGCGACACTTTATTACTGCCAGTCACAGCATTTTTTAAAACCAGACTCAAAAGTCCTCGCACATAATATTCTACCACATAGTCATCTCGGCCGAAACGGTCTTTAATGCAATTGACGGCGCTCTGATAATTTTCCGCCGTGGGTGGAAAACTAGCAACAAGCTCTCTTGCCTTTGACTCAGGTACTGTGCATTGTAGCAAATATTGAAACTTGTCTTCGGGAGACAGCGCCGGATCTCCATGCACTTTCTTAAATTGACTCCAAAATGGAAGCCACTCATGCACGCCTCCTCCAAACTTGGCCAGTTCGATTTTGGGCAATCTCAAATTTGTTGCAACTGTGTGTGTAGAGATGTGAGGAACTGGCTCACACGATGACGCCGCCGCCGCCGATGAGATCGTATTTGCCTCCATTTTGATTTTAGCCCCCAAATACAGAGCCTTGTATATATCGTTTGTTTCGATTTCTGCTGCTATGTCCTCCTCGGTCATTTCCGATTCGAACAAAGCGTGGTCGTGCGATGAATGTATTGCATCCAACTCATGCATTTTCGCTTCCAATAACTGAAACGCGACTTTCTGCTCGGCATCGCTCGATCCACCATCAACTTTCGTCACAAACGCTGTATGCGCTTTGGTAAATGCGCCACGGAGTATTCTCCTCTGCTTCTTCATGAAGTCCATTTCACGAAGTATTTGCGACTTTATGTTTAAGTCCTGTCACGGTCGCCACGTTTTTATGTTCCGAATAAAGTCCAAATACAAAAATACTTTTCTTGGTTGATGTTATTTATTTTACAAACGCCGTTCTGCCTTCCTGCTAACAACAACCGTCCACGAGTATCCAAGATCACACTCTGACCAACTTACAAATAATCACACTATCCAAAGTAGAAATAAGTGCGCTGTCCAAAGTATACTAATATTGATATGCCTGAATACATTTTGCAACAGCATTAATACATTTCACAACAATACGGAACCTTCTACTAATAATAATAATTATGATTATAATGACAACTTGACAATGATCCCAACTTCTTCTTTGGAGACGAAGATTATAGACGAAGATACCATTTTAGCGTTTTCTAGGAAGTTGGACAATAATTTGACACCAGGCCCTGACGGCATTCCTAGTGCTATCTTAAAATATTGTATCTCCTCCCTGTCTCCTTTCCTTGTTTACCTATTTAAGCTTTCTCTATCGCTCGGTATTTTTCCTAGTGGTTGGAAATACGCAATTGTCACACCTATTCATAAAAAAGGCGATAGAAATGTTGTAGGCAATTATCGTCCCATCGCAAAACTAAACTAAACTATTTGAAGCGATTATCAGTAATGTTGTGGCGTTTCATAGTAAATCCATATTATCTCCTTTCCAACATGGTTTTATGAAAGGCAAATCCACAACTACCAACCTGCTTGAGTTTTCCAATATTGTTATCCCATCAATCGAGGCAGGATCTCAGGTAGAAATTATTTACACTGACTTCACGAAGGCTTTTGATAAGCTGAATCATTCCATTTTATTGTGTAAATTGTCCTCGTTTAACTTTCCTCAGTTATTAATGTCCTGGATAGCATCTTATTTGGAATGTCGTATCCAATGCGTATCCATCCGTGGCGCCCTATAATCTGAAATTACTGTCATATCTGGTGTTCCTCAAGGTAGTCACTTAGGACCTCTACTTTTTCTTTTATATATAAATGACCTACCATCTGTCTTGAAACATTCATCAACTTTACTATATGCTGATGACGCCAAAATTTTTAAAAAGGTATCTAATATTCACGACTGCTTGGAACTTCAAGCTGACGTTAATAGCCTCACGACCTGGTGTGACCTTAACAAATTAGTAATTAATATTGACAAGTGTACCGTTGTTTCGAACACGCGTAAAATTAATCCGTTGAGCTTTGAATACTCTTTGAATAGTATTCCCTTAAGCTATTCTGACAAAGTACTCGATTTAGGAGTACTCTTAAACAATTCTTTTACTTTTGACGATCATATTAACGCCATCTTATTAAAAGCTTCATCTACCTTGGGTTTTGTGAGGAGGCGATCCAAAGAGTTTCATAATATACATCTTACTAAGTTTTTTTTTTGTGCGTTAGTAAGACCAATACTTGAATATGCGTGCATAGTTTGGGCGCCTTATCAGCAGGTTTATGTGGACCGTATCGAGTCCATTCAGAAAAAATTTCTTCGGTTTTGTTTGCGTGATTTTGCTTGGTCAGATCCTCTTCGCTTGCCTCCTTACATTAATCGACTTAACTTACTGGCCATGAATACACTTAGTAAGAGACGTGAAAATTTCAAAACCATCTTTGCTGCTAAGATCCTCATGGGTAACATTTCATCGGAAAACCTTTTAGGTTTATTTGGCCTCAATACCAAGGGTCACAGAATGAGACAAGTCAACATTTTATCTGTCCCTGCCTATCGGACCATTTACGCCTACAATGAGCCCGTTTCGTCCATCAAAAGAAATTTCAACGATGATTACCATCTATTTGATTTTAATTTATCTTTATTATCTTTGAAAAAGAGCTTAGCTAAAAACAGTCCATTTTGACTGATTTGTTGTAAGTTTAAAATCTGTAAACACTACTAGTCTGTATTAGACGAAATTCTTTGAAAATAAATAAATAAAAATAAATAAATTCTGTAAAACATGTTTAAATGTGCATTTAACGACTTTTTGCTAATTGAGAGTTTGGGGGCTGAAAAGTTCTGGGCTGTATAAAAGCTAAACAGGGCTTTTTATTAGCTCAACAGGACTGTTTATCAGCTCAACTGGGCTGCTTATCAGTTCAACTGGGCTGTTTATCAGCTCAACTAGGCTGTTTGTCAGCTTAACTGAGCTGTTTATCAGTTCAAAGATGATTGTTTACGTCATGCGCGTCGCTGACCTCGTGAAACTGCTTGACGTCATCGTTCTCCCTATCTATTGCTCCTTGTCCTGCGCCAGAACCGAATCCATATTTATTGTTAAAATTAATATATAGATTTTACTTTCCTTCAAGTAAAGAAAATGTAACAGAGTTAAACATGATATTGAAACGAACATTGATTTTCTTATGTGCTTCCATGTTCTCGCCAGTAAACAAAGAGCACTCGAGCACATACATTGCTTTATTTCCTTTAAAAGTAATGCATTCACATCCATTGATAACAAATAACCAATACAAATAAACAAAATTTCTTATTTCTGCCGCAAATACCTTTTTTCAGTGAAGAGCAGCTTAAAAATATGAACAATAAATTTATTATTAATGTTGTAATGAAATTATACTTGCAATCAAATTCACCTCTAATTCACAGATCTTTTTGTTCTAAATACATCCAAACCACTCGACAAATTACATCGAATTCCAATCGTTCATTAATATCTACTCTAATTTGTTCTCGTTCGTGTAAATACTTCGATTCGAATGATGAATTCCTTTCGTAGATAATCCAGTCGGCACGAGTTCTTCTTCTCGTTGGACGATGTAAAAGGTGCATCTCTACTTCGCCATGCATTCACAAAGTTTTCTCTAAACTAATTAAAAACCTTCATTAATTGCAATACGATAAGCGCCCACCAACACCGGGTCGGTCCCACAAAATAAGTTTTCCCGTTCAATTTCATTACCTTCGATAGGAAGAAGTGAGCCACCCAACGATTTATTTTAGATAGGTACAGTGGAGCATGTAAGAGAGGGGATTTGTGATTTTAAGAGCATGCTAGATTTTCGGCAAGATGAGGAGAAAGAAATGCTGCTGCACGTGCATCAATGGTGATTTTAAGCAACATAGTTATCCTGACTATTTGTTTTAATCCTACAATGATACGAATGCCATCCAGTTAGTTACCTACAGGAAGTTATAGTCTAGACCGTTTCTTGCAACCTTCACTGTGGTTTAATCAAAACAATGTCCACCCGAAGCTGTTGCAATTCAAGTCCATATTAGCTCGAAGAAGTTTCAACTCTGGCGGCTTGAGCACTCCAGCAGATGAAGCTCGAAGCTCATTATTCTGTCGGCTCTCTGTTGGTTTTATCGAATGCATCCAATCGATTTGATTAGCTTCCAATAGTAAATCTTAAATTTAATCTAATCCGCACTAACTACTGCCTTGGACGGACGGACTTGGGCGATTAGCTCATGACTACGAGGAATTAACTTGCAAGAAGAGAAGACTGCAGTTGATTTGGCGGCATGTTGCAGCAATTGGCCCATTGCTGGACCAAGACAAGAATTCAGGTGGGCTGCAATACCGTATCGCAAATTGCACAAGAACTATCTTTGTCTACAAGTATTTTGTGCGGTCGTTACTTGGGCAGCCTGTCTGCGAGTTGCAGTGGAGAAAGATGTGCGATGTGATGTGCAATCTTTTACGGTCGTAATTTAAGAATCGACTATGGAAAAATCAACTTTAGAACTTTTATTGGCGTCAATTGCGCTTTTATTGCCAGTTCATCGTCGACAACGTCTAGATCGTGATGCCCTTGTGCAGACAGCAAGCGCACTGGTGCGCTCAGAGGAAATTTATTTTCATACTATTCGCATGCCGTCCACCTAAAGGTAACTAAGCAATGGTGTTTTCATAGTGGTAGCAGCAAAGTGTTTGAGCACTCTGTGCAAAAATACATTGATTCGCGTGTATGTATTTGACAAAAATAGGGAAGTATTATATCTCAGGGGTTTGTTTTATTCGGCCCTTGGGTGAATAGAAATCTTAGACCACTGACTTCTAGATGGATATGTGCTCGGCTTAATTCGAAAAATGCCAAAGTTTTACAGCAACCACAAATGAGAAAGGAGTTGAGGGCTATGAATTTGAAATAACATCAAATTGCCAGGATGAGTTGAGAGACTGAGTAGTTAAGTGATCCTGTGCAGATTCGGGACTGGGGGGTCAAGATCATGAATCGAAGTTTCAATCGAGTCTGAGCCCAACTTTCAGCTTAGCGATTTAGGAATCAAAAATCGTTTAATATTTAATCATGGATTGAAATTCCGACTAGCTTTAAACCCCAACTAAACAGGTGACGTTATAGAGTTACACTATTTATTTTATTAAATCACTAAAACTTTTAGGTCTAATCGATGCAAGCTCAGGGTAGAACATATTTCCGGGAATGTAAGTGCAACCGTTTAATCCAGAACGGTGCTGTGCCCCGTACTTTTTTGCATATACAAGGCAGTTACATAATCAAACTTGCAATCGAATCGGTTACAACATTCTCAACAAAAGCAGACGTTTTTTCATCACATCTCACCTCGCCGAATGCATTTCATGATGCAATGCATTTCTCATTCATTCAGCTTTTCATTGCTTTTTCACACAATTCCACCATATGAAGGAAAAAATTTCCCGACCACTGGACGTGACTTTTCCGGATGCTGACTGACTGAACGACGAAGACGGCTCGACGCTTCACCCGGAAAAAAACCCTCACCGCAGCCTCGACAAGACGACGAACTCGAGAACGAAACAACTACTGTAAAACACGCTTCTTACCTGTAAACTAACGGTCCAATAAGTTTCGTCTTCAAAGGTAGATGGACGGACGGAATAATAGCAGTAACGGCTGCAGCAGCAAAGCCACGAGTAGCACCTTCTGACAAGCGCTAGGAAGAAATGGGAATGGTAAGATAGTTGGTCTAGTTGACTAGCTGGCTGGCTTGCTGTCTAGCTTTGGCACAGTGGCAGCAGCAGAAGTAGCAGCAAAACCGCGAGATTGGCACTATATGATGATGTCGTCGTGTCGTGGAATTTGAATCAATAAAATGCTTGTTCGGAGTTAAGTAGCAGTACATGTCCTCAGACCTCGGCCGCTATGTTTCCAGACTGCCAATTTACATACGACAACAAGGAATTTGTCGCAGTCAAGATTGTATAAATTCACAGAGTTGACGGAAAGTTTGAATAATGTTGACACGTTTCGTGGCAGAGAAACTTTCAGTTGCAGGTGGGAAATCAGTGAAGAGCTAAGTGACGGGATGTGAGATTTTGGCGCCTACACTTAGAGAAATACATATTCGAGAATCGAAGAAAATATTTACTTGTCTACGAGATGTGTAATCTCCCACAAAGCAAATCAACTTTTCATTGATTTCTGTTATCAGAATAAATATTGTGTAAAAGTTTATTTCTTTCGTTCAACAGAATACATGTTTTCATTTGGGGTAGACAGGTTTTTCTTTCCTTTTGAATTGGAAAGTATGTTTGAGTCGCTTAAAAAACACATTTTTCTGGGTGAAAAATAATTTTACCCAATTATTCGATGTTAAAGGATTGGATTCGGTATTATAGCGCACATTTGCAGACACCAAACAACAAAATTACCTCACTTAAGACTTTTCCGATTAATAGAGCGATATTTTTTGAATAAAAACATTTTTTTTTGTTAAAATAAAATTTGCTTTTTCAATTTGAACAAATTTTATAAAATCAGGTGAAAATTTGTTTGGGGATTTGGTTTATGGAACACTTGTGCCTGATTCAAAGAAAATTGTCTTCAAAAATGTATAGTTTCTATGACTTCTGTCAACATTTCCTTGAAATAAAATAAACTTTAGTCATGGTTCGTTCAATATTTATTTGCGGTCAAACCATCCTGCTTTGGCACGTGGAAAATATTTGCTTCTTTCCACGAAAAATATCAAAGAAAGCAAGAATATTTTCTGTAACTATACCAAATTTTACTCAGGGCATGTTCAATATAGTTATTTGAAATGAATAAATTCCATTCTTTCGTCATAGTAAAAATTTCTTTGGCGCCAAATCGCTATGAATTTTCTTTGATAATGTGTTCATTTTTCATCAAACAGTAGACATATTTTTCTGAGTGTACATTTAGAAATTAACTAAAGAAAAACAAGATTACATGCCGTACGAAATTCTTTGCGTACATGAACAGTTTGCGTAAATTACGAAGAACAAAAATAATAAACAAGCATTTTTCTACAGGGATGAAGATGAGAGGGTTGAATTGGACAAGAGCAAACCAAGCGACTGGGTGCTGCCCATAATATTTGATGCTATAGTTCAGAGTCTCAATCGGTGTAAATTCTCAGGCTTTTTAAAGATTTATTTTTCATTTTTGGACTCTGGTGGTTGTCGCGACAGAGTGTAATTTTTTGGGAATAGCTCAAAAATGAACCAGCCATTAACATATCGATCAAAATATGCGTCGACAACAGTCTGCTCGAAATCTTTGGTCGAGGCTTATTTGGTTCTTTTGTGTCTAAGTAGTCGTCGATAAGTTCCCTGAACCAAAGCCAGCGTCTCAGATTGATTTTGCCAAGACTAGGTTGAAGAAAAGGCAGGCTAGACCCATCTCCTTGTCGATGCATATATCGAACGGTGCGAACAGTAATCCTGCTACATTTACTTGGCTTCAAATCATACTTAAGCGCAGGCACCTATAGACTGTGTTAAAGGATGGATAGCGATTTGTCAAGTGGTTTTTGTTTGCTACCTATACTGCTCTCCTAAGCATAAACGCTTTATCTGGAATTTTTTTCATTTTTGAGTTAACACCGGGACCAAAAACTACATACTCAATTATATCTTTCTACAAAATATGAAAAATGTATCTTTTGTGAAAGCATTTTAAAATCAGTAGTGAAAAATGACCTTTCCATATACAGTGACTCACATATCTAACCGGAAGACGAATGTAATAAATTTCGATTATGCAGTTCGGTCTGAAAAAATTGTTGAAAATAAGTAAATTTTGTCTAATTTTTTTATTTGTTGCAAATATCATAAAAACTTAAACTGTTAATTAAACAAAATAATAAAACTTAATTATAAAATAATAAAACTTAATTTTTCTGGTTAGCCGTGTGACATTGCATTCTGAGTTAGAGTAATTTTTTTTACTTTGTTGAATTCAGCTTGAGTAGCCTAGTGGGTAGAGCACTAGCTTCTTGCGTGTGTGGTCCCTGGTTTGAATCCAGGTTCGGACGAGGGTCCGCGCACCAAGCTTTGAGTACACCTAGCTCTGATTAGGGACCTGATTTAAATCAGGGGTAAAGTGAGTCGTGGAACTAATCACTCCACACTCGTATCCACAATGATTAAATAAATTGTAATGAAGCTCTCTACCAGCTTCAACCCCTAGACCCGTACGAGGTTGTCGCGGGATTGCTTTGTTGAATTTTGGCAACAAATAATAATTATATTATAAATAATAATAACTATAAATTTGAAAAATATATAATAAAACTAGACATACTTTCCTTTTAATTGATGTGTAATATACGCTTTCTGCCAAATGTATCCACTCGAAATGCATCATTGAAATTTCTTACATTTATTTTACATCCTATTAGACATATGAGTCACTGTATCTGCACGCTGCAGAAAAAATAAACAAATCGTTGAATATCTCCGAAGTTACTAAAATGTAGATAGAGTGTTTATGCGTAGTACGGCATTATCGCAAAAACCAATCTGAAAAAGGGAATACATGTAGGTAAGACTCAAAATTTTAGCAAAAGTACCTCCTCCTATTTATGCTATTAGGCATAACCTTCCTATAAATGCATAAACAGTAGGCAGTCGTGTTTGTGTAACTCTTGACGTAACAAATTTCTTTTCCCGTACTGCCACAAGAAAATAAAACAATTACCTGAAAAACAAACATATCTAACTATCTTAGTTCCAGTCACGTCTCTCTTTACGTGACAAGTTGATTTCCACGCACGATTCGACCCAATTTCATAGCCTCTCCTAGAAACTGCATCCTCTACACAACACCCAATAGCTCAACTCAATCTTCTGCGAAAAATAGGCGACCTCAGTGTCAAAGACAGATAAATACTCATTAACTGTCATTTGATTTTTACTTCAGCTTCCTTGTACCTACCTACGGTACCCATACTACACGACTGTTCCCCTGGCTCATCAATGGCAATCGCCTCGCGAACAATATCATTCGTCTTTGATCTCATTAAAGCACCTTTCAATTTTCAATTGGAAATCTATACGAAGCGATCGTGATGAGCCCAGATACGAACAATAAAATTTTGCTAGGTCATATGTGAAGATGAAAAATGCAGTGAGGCGATCTCGATGCGGATGATCCTCAGATCGCACCAATCATTCTCCGCGCGTACTTTCGAGTAATTTTCAAATTGATATCTTACTGAAGTCCATCGCAACTGTCGGGAGATTTACTGAGAATTAGTGAAATTGAAGTTGCTTGGGTCGCGGAGGCGATCACTTTCGGTGATTTGATCGAGAAATTGCTTGGTAACGTCAAGTCGTCCCGGCGTGGGATGATTGATTAGTGTTGTTGGCATGGGTTTTCTGAAGATACTAGGTAGAAGGCATTCTCGAAGTGTAGGCTGTATCTGAACGGTATGGAATTAAGATTGGAGCAAGAAAAATTCTGACCGTTCCCAATTTTTAAACTATTTAAAAATGTATACATGAGGCTACGATGAAAAGCATACCCTTTAATTCCGAGGAACTGGCATCACTGACGCTTGGGAAGACTAGTCGGTACGGCACCTCAATTCTCATTCGCTTGGTAGCGTCAATTTCCATCAATTTTTCACTCGTGCAGTCTTAGAAGAAGATTGCCTGTAATTTCTACAGGCTCTAGATCTACCACTTGGCTTGTTATGCGGTCTATATATCTATCTGTCTGTCTGCAAGTCATCGCGCAAATATCGACACAAGGAAGTCAGTGAATGATAGAGCGGGCAGTCGGAGCCAACTCATGCCCTTTTAAATGGACTATTGATTAGCCTTCGGCTCGTCAACGATCGATTGGAAACTTATAAAGGCTATTGTCGAATGAAAATGGATGTTATTATCTCCTATTTTACAACTGACTAGATTACAAGATATGTGTACGTGCCATGGGTTATGTGAAAGAGGGAAGTAATAAATCTTTGAGAAAATATTTTTGTTGATCAAAAAAACTGCCAGTATGGTGGTGGTCCGTGGTAATTTTCATAACGTGCTTTAAGCGACAAGCATGAGTATCTGATTGAGTATTTAGGTTATTTGCAAATCGGAGAAAGCTGATAATTCAACATACATGGTACGATTTAGTGACAGATTTAAAGTAGAGATTAATGGCCGCGAATGTTTGGACTTGAGAATTGGATATTAAAGGCAGAGAAATTACTGTCTAAGTCAGAAAATTTATGTAAAAATATGCAGTAATATTTTTCTGCAAGGAGTTGAAATGCTGGTCCTCAAAAGCATTTGTGATTCAATTCATGTTTGTTCCCAAATCAATTCAATATATCCCGAAATCCGGTCACGAAAGCAAATTTTTGGTGCATGAAATTCTTGAACTAAGCAACGTTTTTTTTCCTTCCAAGATGTGGGCCTCATAAATTCATAGCCGCTAAGATATTAAAGAAATTAAATATATTAGTTCCATCTCTATTCGTTACGTATATTTCTTGGGGTTTAAATGTAACTGTCTCTCAAATTTTCTGAATAATCAATACATCCCTTATGCGCTTCTATTCATCATTTGCTGCTTTTTCGTCTGAAAACAACTTTTCCATAATAAAAGTTGTATTATGGAATGTTGTATCGACGACCTATTTGCACTTACATTTTGAAACTCTTTGCTTGGTATCGAATGCGAATTCCATATCGAATGGAATTTGCGTATGTAATTTAATTTTAAATTTAATATTGGCAGTGTCTCGTGGTGTTTTTAACTATATAAAGATAATGTAGAATCTTTCCACAAAACCACCTTCACATCATTATCTTGGATGTTTTAATACGATTTGTTTTTAAAGGTCTTGTGACAACTAAACTAGATGTAGGCAAAAAAGTACATCGCACACATCACACCTTTACAGTGTCGCACCTGGGAGCACTGTAATATGCAGACATCATTATATCCTGGACAACATACGAGCGTGGTCCAATAAGTACTTAGCCTCACCGCCCGATGGTTCATTCTCGTAGACGGCTGCTGTCAAAATTTCACCCGAATTGGACTCGTAGTTTTGTTTTGACCGCAAGTGGAAGCGGGCGTGTCCGCGGATTTTAGAAAAAATGGTCGGCGATACGATTCTTGTTTTTGGAAGGAAAATCGTGCAGAGCGCTTGGATACTGTGTACGGTGATTCTTCTCCTATGATGGTGACCGCCAAAAATTGGTTTAACGAATTTCAACGTGGTCGCACGTCGGTTTTTGATGAGCCACGACCAGGTGCCCCGAAAACGGCTACCACGAAAGATAACGTGACAAAAAACCACGATCTCGTATTGGCAGACCGTCGATTGAAGTGCGCGAGATAGCTGAGACAGTAGGCATCTGAAAAGACTGCGTGGGTCATATCCTGCATGAAATTTTGGGCATGAGAAAGCTGTCGGCGCGATGGGTTCCGCGTTTGCTCATTCCGGACAACAAGTGCAACCGTGAGACCACTTCAGAGCAGTGTTTTACGCTATTTAAACACAATTTGAAGGAGTTGCTGGGTCGTTTCGTGACCGTCGACAAAATATGGATCCACTGGTATACACCAGAGAACAAAGAACAGTTAAAACAGTAGACTTCACCCAGCGAACGTGCTACGCAGAAGGCGAAGACTGTCCTATCGGCCGGAAAGGTGATGGTCACCGTTTTCTGGGATTCACAAGGGGTGACCTGAATCGACTATCTTTAAAAGGGCAAGACGGTCACAAAGTTCTATTATACCGAATCATTAGGCCAATTCGACGCCAAATTGCAGAAAAAAACACCCAATTTGGCGAAGAAAAAAGTGTTCCACCATGACAACGCATCGGTTTACATCTTCGCCGTCGCCACGGCCAAATTGGTCAAATTGGGCTACGAACTGCTGCCTTATACACCATATTCTCCAAATTTGGCCCCATCTAACTTCTTTTCGTTTCCAAACTTGAAGAAGTCAAATTGGAATTGTTTTTGCGGGATGATCAAAATTGAAAAATGTTTGATTTACATCCCACCCAGCAAACGTGCGTTCAGCACTTTCGCATACAGTTGTAAAAACTTTTCCATGTGTTGATACGTTTTCTGATGAGTTTATATATTTTATATTTCTCAATGATTATACATACTGCTGTACAACTGCTTAACTCTTGAGCAGGCTGTCTAGTTGTTGTAGTTTTCCGACACGTTGATGATTCTCTTATATATTTAGGGTTCCCTATTTACAATGAATATAAAGTACTGCTGCACTACTGCCAAACTGGTGACCAGATGGTGCAATTCAAATCGTTTTCCAAAAATCAAATCGATTTGCCCATACGTCAAGCGTCAGTCATACTTCGCAAGTGATACGTGAATTATTTTGAAATTTATAATTAAAACAGGTCTTCTTTACTCAAATTTAAGATGACATGAATACAAACTAATGCAAATGTGATGACATGAATGCAAAGTAATGCGAATATACTATTGGTGACATTAAAGCTGTGCAGCCATATCAATGTCCTGCTATACTGCTTCTAAGGCAGTAGTACAGCAGTACATTTTGCGTGCTGTTGTTTAACCACTTCAGCAGTAGTATAGCAGTGCTTTTGCACTCCTTGTATTCCTATCGTTTGTCTTTTTCCTATTTGTGGGATGGAAACGATCAACCATGAAACAAAACATATTACACATACGCGAGTAATATGAAGTAAATAGGTGAATTTTGGGGTAAAATGATATCTCTAGCATTAAAAGCATTCACGGGTTCACTCACAACTTCTGCAGCACTTTAGAAGTAGTGCTGTGTTTGCTGGGATTGAAAATTTTATTTGACAAAGTGATTTCGAAAATATGCACTGATTCTCATCAGACAACAGCACACAGTGCATACTTGACTGATGTGACCGCTTGCAGTTGGAAATCATTAATTTTTATTTACGTTACCCAGCAAACACAGCACTACTTCTAAAGTGCTGCAGAAGTCGTGAGTAAACCCGTGAATGCTTTTAATGCTAGAGATAGCATTTTGCCCCAAAATTCACCTATTTACTTCATATTACCCGCGTACGTGTAATATGTTTTGTTTCATGGTTGATCGTTTCCATCCCACAAATAGGAAAAAGACAAAAGATAGGAATACAAGGAGTGCAAAAGCACTGCTATACTACTGCTGAAGTGGTGAAACAGCAGCACGTAAAATGTACTGCTGTACTACTGCCTTAGAAGCAGTATAGCAGGACATTGATATGGCTGCCCAACTATAATGTCACCAATAGTATATTCGCATTACTTTGCATTCATGCCATCACATTTGCATTACTTTGTATTCATGTCATCTTTAATTAGAGCAAAAAGGACCTGTTTTAATTATAAATTTCAAAATATTTCACGTATCACTTGCGAAGTATGACTGACGCTTGACGTATGGGCAACTCGATTTGATTTTTGGGAAACGATTTGAATTGCACCATCTGGTCACCAGTTTGGCAGTAGTGCAGCAGTACTTTATATTCATTGTAAATAGGGAACCGTAAATATATAAGAGATTCTTCATCAACGTGTCGGAAAACTACAACAACTAGACAGCCTGTTCAGGAGTTTAGCAGTAGTACAGCAGCATGTATAATCATTGAGAAATAGAAAATATAAATACTCATTAGAAAATGTATCAACACATGGAAAATTTTTTACAACTGTATGCGAAAGTGCTGAACGCAGGTTTGCTGGGTAGTTTGAGTCTAATGAGGAGGTCATCGGCGCCACGGAGGCCTACTTTGCAGACCTCGAGAAAACGTATTTTTCAGGCGGGTTAAAGAAGTTGGAGCATCGCTGGGTTAAGTGTATTGAGCTAACAGGAGACTACTCGTATGTTGAAAAGTAAATCACCACTTTTCAAAAATTTTCGTTTTTCTTTTATAGGAAAAACGTGCCGTACAGGGTGGTCCCTTATCGGACCACCCTGTACGGCACTGTCAAAGTGTACTGATGTGCTGTTTTGCCTAACATTAAATGAAACTCAAGTGCCCGTTTATAACGTTTGACACCTTGACGTCAGATTATCCAGTAAGATTTAGAACCGATCTTCTGGATTTCCAGAATTTTCATTTTGCTTTTATCTCGACCATTTCGTGGTGAATTCACCGGTCTGTTGCCCGTTGGCCACTAGATCTGAAACACCAAGTTTAAAATGGTTCAGTAGAGGAATGAGAGCAAAAAAAAAATCAATCAGCCTTTGTTTTTGCTCCATCTTGGAAAGTTTCGTGAATACCATATTTTGAAACTATGATTAAATCATACTAATGCCTTTTGCCCGAAATTAGCAGTTAGTAAAACTGCAAAGTTTGAATCCTTCGTAGTTTCCGGATAACTCGTAACTTGCCGCACATATTGAACGATATGTTGAAGGATATTTGGAGATTGAAAATCTGTTACACTGAGCATATGACAAATGAAATTTATTTTCAAATTTCTGAAATTTTGCCACAGATTTGAGCATTGACAAACTGCACACTATTAGCTGCGTTATTTTTGCGTCTTTATCGAGAACAGATCTATTGTGCAAGCTCCGATTTCGCTGTACGGTCATGGCTGATTGTCAATGTTGATTCTTGACAAACCGAAAAAGAAACTAAAAGCGATCACGTTCTCTAATAACCGGATAACATGAAGCCAAGATTCTGCGCTGAAACCTTAGTAGAGAAACTCAATTAAAAAATTGCATCCATTAAAGATTAAAATCCTCAACGAATTCGAGATGGTTGAAAGTTCATATCTAGCTTTATTTGCCACTCTCTCTTTGTAGATCCAAATCAAGGTACTCGATAATAAAATCCCAAAAGACCCTCTTAAAATTTCAAGGTAATCCTAAATTAGCTATCCATTCACTCGATCAGGTATTTCAAATATAAAAAACTGCCACATACGTACACTTGTTTTTTCATTTAACGATCGGAATTTAAGTATTGTAAGTACACGAGCTCACGGTGTGTTTCATGTATTTTCGTACATACCTGCCGATATCAAATGCAAGACGAAACAAAGTTTTAATGATGACAGCCATCATCATCATTTTTATTGTTTTTCATTATCCACGAGCACAGTGTTGAGTTTAGCCATCGTCAACTTCACTGAACAGACAAATTATGCATATTTCGAACGAAGCACCAGTATCCAGATCCGTTTTACCACCACTTTATGACTTCTTAGGCGATAAAAACGTTATTACACTCGAAATAAATATTGAAATTTTCTGCTTACATGCAAGTACGATCCAGCGAGAGTGTGGTTGGGGTGGTTGGTGCTTGACGCAGGTGACAGAAATTGAGTTTCAGGTGATGAGGCGAAGAACGTAGTCGAGTCTTCCAAAATACATTTTCTCTTTTACGTCGAATCTTAGCTTCAAAATGATGGCCTGATGCTATAGGACCAGGCACATTTACTGTTTTCTGTTTCGTTTGAAATATGTAATATTTTTGTGGTTTTTCCGAATGCATATTCAAGTCACGCAGCTCTTTATGGCGATAACCATCTCACGAACTGGCACTTATTGGGACGATTTCACACAGATTCCTTGATATCGTTGCTGTCCCAGTTTATTTGGTTCAGCTTCAAACCCGAATACGAAAGTCAGAAATGGATTCACACTCACACTCGAGAGATTTGAAGCGACAGACTTGAAAATAAATATTATATCACAACGCAGCCACCCTCGAAAAGGGCGAGCCCAGGAAAAATATAATAAAAAACCCATCAAAATTCTACTGATTCTCGTCTGCGTTGCCTATCTGTTGCTTCGGTGTTTTGATCACAATCTAACAATGGGCTGGTGTGTTGGCTTGTGCAGACAAATAAATCACACCTTTGGTGGTTCGGTTAGCATTTCAAACGTCGTCTCCAGCCACGGTCAGCCAAACCGCAACCAATCTCAAGAGAAAGATTTCTGTTCTCGTTCGTTTAGGAGATGAGTTCAAACGTACAGTTCACTGGTAGCACTTCCATTTTATTAGTCGCTTTTTATCATTTGGCCCTATCGATTTGCGGACAATAGGGCAATCTTTTCGGATGATTTTTTCGTGAATGAATCGAGATTCCAATTGTACCGAATCTGATTGTCACATTGTTTTGGCTGTGCTTGAAGCTAATTTCTACGAATAACGGCCAAATGATGAACGAACAATGTAAGCAAGGACGCCGGGTTGCGGTCTTGTTGAACAAGGCGATGTTGTAGAACAAGGCGGAGGAATTTGAAACGAGGATGAAACATGAAAAAATTGAGCGTTTGAAAATGTAGCTAACTATCGGCATTGATTGTTGTAGTCAGATGAGTAAGAGCTACTTTTTTCAAAAATTTCGTTTTTGTTTATTTTCTATGTTTGCTATTTATTGAACTAATTGAGCAAGAAATAGTTTGTTCTGTTTCTCTATTTTTGGCTTTTTTACCTTCTTCCTTCCACACTCTCCATCAATCAATCAATGAGCACGGTCTATGTGCATCTTATCATATCATAATATACTATTATATTCTAAGTACTTCCCAGACAATTTTAAATTGGTATAAGGGAAAATATTTTAATAAAAAAACCGATTTTTCCTTTCGAAGCTAGATATATTGAATTGTGTGACAAATATCGATATTTCGAAGGTAATCTGCCCTCTTCTTCAGGAAAGGAAAAATCGGTTTTTTTATTAAAATATTTTTTTTTGAGCTAGGAAAAAATTGGTACACATTAAATACAATTGAGGGAAAGTACCTGCATTAAATTTATATAATCTGTCATTTTTTAACATAATTATGTGTCGTCTTGACATGTGTCAGAGAAAAAGTTTTCAAAAAAAACTCTGATGTTTATCGGGTTACATTATTTAGTATGAATTTTTTTACGTCTCGCTTGAAGTTTAGGATGTTGATCGATGCTTTAATACTAGCTGGAATTATATTGAAAAATAAAAACGCTTTTTGCATAGGATCATTTTTAAGCCACTCTGTTCTTGGAATAACAATAACTAAGTTTTGGGAATTACGGGTACTGATTTTGGTCAATTCTCTTACCGTTTGCGGAGTAATTGCTGATTTTGTTTGATTGTTTACTATTTTGTAAGCAAGTTTGCCTCTTTCCACGCAAATTTGTTAGTGTAAATCAAGTAATCCTGATGTTGAATTGGTGTCAGCATGTGCAATTTGAATATGGTTTAGATTGACTTTGTAATGAGTCTATAAATGCCTTCGAAATTTGTTTGAGAGGTTTGGCTCCATAAGACAGCTCCGTAATTAATTGTTGACATTATGTGGGCATTGAATATCGTTAATTTTGCATCCAGTGATAGAACTTTATATCTTTGCAATGCTCCAATCATGTTCTTCGCCGAATTCGAAAACCACAAAAATAGGTGGCTATCTGAACTTTTTGCATAGATGTAATGGTAAAGGTGGTATTATGAGCCCCCATTTAGTTATTTTTATAATGAGTTTAAAATAAACATAAATTTTTTCATCCTTTTTGCGGTGTAGTACCGTGTAATAAGTTACTTATTTGGTTTAATTGTATTTTGTCCAGTTAAATTAATGTTTGTAAATTTAGAAACAAAAATGCAAGCTAATACACGTTTCAGAATTTGTTCTAGATACCCTTTTGCACTTGGTTGTTTGCAACGAATCTTAAAGCTTGAATCTTGGATATTGGATATACCTAATTTAGCACGAATCGTGTCCAAATATTCTTTAGTGCAAATGATGTTCAAACCTTGTTCAAATTGCATGGCATCTGTGTGCGTAGAAGTTGGCGATTCTTCGCTTGTCAACTTTTTGGTCTCAGCTTTCTCAATGTTTCTAAGTCAAGGTGGATCGTCTATTGATAGGGCAAAGACTACATCTTAAAAGATATTTCTGTTAAATGGAAATATTCCTGTAACCTTGAATCCATTGGCTGCTATTATTCTGGTCTGGCATATTAATCTCCCGACTCCGAATTCCTTGTGAAAACCCCGGTATAAAGTTAAGTATCGCTACTATGTATGCCCTCTCAAGGCGCTCAGAATTTTTCACTATAATTGATGATTAAAAATGAGGGACAATTTAATAAACTGTACCTTGACGAAAAAACTCTACCTTCAATATTCAACAACGGTGCTTTACTTATTTGCAGTAGCTTCTTCTCAAACGAAATTGTTGACTCAACTTCGCTTAAATTGATTCAGCGTAAAATTATTCAAATATCATTCGACAGCGCATCGGTATATATCGATTTATTTTATGTCCCACCTAGATCTCTCGATTCTGTGTTCAATTATATATGCGAATTTATATCTACCTTCATGGCATCTCGAAACGCAGAAGATCAAATTAGACTCCTAGCAGATTTTAATCGCCCTAATTTACGTTTCGTTCTTGATGAAACTGACAATTACTTACTACCTATTAACTATCTCGATTATTCTGACTTTAACCTTGTGAGTACTTTGAGTGTTTCCGAATTCAACTCTTTGCCCTCATCTTCAGCATGTTATGACAGATTGTGACGTCAGCAGAGTAGCTGAGCTATTCTAACAGTTTGAAGAAGTGAATCTATGGCTATGCTTCGCAACATTGCCTCAAAATATCATCAATCCAAGGAAAAGTCCAATCAAAACCTGACTTCATCAACTGTTATGCAGGACAGCAATGGCTTGATTAGCTTCTCTCGAAAAAAATTCGCTCGTACATTATACGTACCTTTTAAGCAATACGGCACTTAGTAAGGTTGACAATATATTAGACCTCGGTGTGATGCTGGATGAAAAGCTTCGCTTTAATTTTCATAATGCCAAACTTATCTCTCAAGCAAGCAAACGACTTGGCTTCATTAAGCTTTAAGCTTCACCTTTGGGCTACAAAATCGCTATGCTAAGAGGGCTAAAGAGGGCTGGTTCATCCTCATCTGGAGTATGGTTGCATAATCTGGAACCCGGTTTCCGAAATTCACAGCCAGAGATTCGAATCTGTCAAAAAGCAATTCTTGCTATTCGCTGTTAGAGGTCTTTATCATTCTTGTGATTTTAGCAATTTACCGCCATATGAATCTCGACGCTGTTAATGTCGACTACATACAGGAAAGATTTGTGCTTAGTCAGCCCGTAATATAACTTCAAAATTTTGTTGCATAAGAGTTGTGACCATCTACAATTAAAAGTCTTCCTTATTTGGTGTGGTTTTTTCAATAAAATGTTTCAGCCAATCTATGAACCCATCCGGAGGGATAGCAGCGACCACTGGATCCCAGTGGTGCACCTTTCATGAGGGTATCGGTCATATTTTTACGAGTAAAGATCAATAAAGGTGAAAGAAGTGTCCCCTCAGGACTCATACACCACACTTCAGTCACTAAGGAGCCTCTTTCAGCTGAGCTTAATGCCCCAATTTGTCTTTTTTCCTTTAAGCCCAATGACACGGGATATTTTTGAATGCACAACATAAATTACTGTCTCATCTACGTTAAATAATCTATCTGCAGGTTATTTGTGTTTAATAAGCTCAGCTTTCAGAAGCACAAAGAGCGGATTGGTAGCTTCCATGTTGAATCCATTTGCTTTGGAAAAAGTTATAAATATGGGCTTCAGCGAAGACAATACGTCCTTATGGCGATTCACAAGTGATCAAACCAAGCTCAATCTGCTAGTCTTTGTGTGAATGGATGCTTAGTTCTATTTCTTTCGCAGAGTTCGTAAGATATTCGACGAACATCTTGCCCAGTTAGGCCGTGGAATTTACTTTCCACAATAATCAGAATCTAATTCCTACTACTAATTACTTTTCAAGTTTGCTCTCATAAATCGGTTTACGTCCGAATTTAGTAGCTGCTACTATTGTTGGCGATGCGTCTAACCGAGAGAGTCTCTGAAGAGTAGCGGGTAGTACATTAAATATGCTTTTATGCTGTTTTAATGGCCATTTCATTTTTTTTATTGGCCGAAATAGCATTTGCCATACTACTTTTGCTCCACACCTCTCTCTTTTTACAGATTTTTTTTACAGAAACTCAAATAACGGTTTCTTAATCGGCGAATCTTGCTCTCTTGCATATTCGAGCCGAATAAGACCACTACACAACCGACTCTAAGAGCTGTCAGCATAGCTGTCGCTTCTCTGCGTGCTATACTTTAAGCAATACGTAGGGGGCTCATATTACATACTCTATTACCACCTTTACCTCTGGTAGAAAAGAGTTAGCCCAACATCATTAGCCCAACATTCTTAGAAAGATCAAAGCGTGGCGAAAATTCAACATTATCATCTAATATAATCAATTGCAATTTTTCGCACTTTGGACACAGGAATTAGTATTTGGGTTACCAAAACACAAATTTACAGTTTTACCTGATCTAGAAAAATTTCGCAGTTCCTGATGAACCAGTAAACAAACGAATCAAATGATATTTGACACACTTTGCATCGCCACAATTGACTGATTTCGTTAATTTGAATGATATTCAAGTTGATCGCTGATGATGTTGATAATGATCGTTTTAACAATAATATCAATCCGCATCGATGACTCCACGCATCAATAGCCAGTTGGCACACACAATATCTCGATCCGGTCGCTAGAAGCACGAAAGGTGAGAACTTTTCAGTTGAGTAATAAGCTATTCAGCTTGGTCACGATCGTCTTTTTGAAATGTCCAAGCAGTGAACTGCAGAGCACTTAGGGCACCTTTGCAGCTTTGCTCTAGCTAATTCAGAACGCTATTCAAACCGTCATCTATTGTTGCTATCTTTTGATTAGAATACATTTTGTTTGACTGATGGAACAATACGAAAATATTGCTTTCAAGCTTTTATGCGGTGACGCGGAGATGCTCCGTCCAAATACGTTTTTGTTAACGAAATCGTGAATCGTAAGTTTTGTGAAAATATTCCTTATTGTGCTATTCATCAAGCTAATGATATTATTCGGAAATTCATCTCTGGTCGAATTCCACAGCTCTGACGATGGCCAGATGGCCTTATATCAATGTTTTCTATTTATCGTTTGAATTATAATGCAAATCATGACAACAGTCGAAGTTCCAAAAGTTGCATGAGTAATTGATTGTCCAAGAGCTGAATGCCATAAATACTCTGGGAAATTTTCAGGTTGCGAGGAATTGAAAAATTGTTACTCATATATACTGTAAAATTAGCATATCATCAGAAAGTGGACACAGGTGGCGTCCAACAATTTACGTTTTCTATGAAATATTACGTAAAATCATCCGACGCAGTCTCACAACCAGTGTCATATCTTACACATAAGCTGATTCGAGAGGATTGCAAACAGCTAGAAGTTCGAGGCTCTATTGTAATAAAGAAAGAGTTTCTTTTCAGTGTTTTATGTCCTTCGCCTATTCTTTCAGGCGAATCAGTCTTTATACCCCTTGAAAATTAACTATTAGAATAGTGTCACAAAATTTTCCTGCATCCGGAAATTCTAAAGGTAAAAGCTATGCAAAGCTTCCTTGGCTCATATCTAGTCATTTTGATATAAATCGGTTCACGTCCATTTCCAAGTAGAATAACTCACTTGTTTGGTGGCAAACTTGATTGCTTACTCTATTTTTCTGGCCAGACATCATAAAACATGTCCCTACACTTCAGTTGCCGTCTAAATACAGCACTTAATAGAAAGAAAAACGTTAAATTGTCTATACGCGAATTTAGTAGTTGAACGCTATTGACTAGTCCATAAATTATTTTTCTGTCCCAAATCCAAAGCTCTAAGTTTCGAGTAGGTTCCAGAGTAGCAAAGAAAGTAAATGGTGTGCAAGCAATATTCGCCTGTACCGAACGAAACCCTTCGCCATTCCCGCCAGACATATTCGCGCAAAATGCCGGAGACCTCCAATGATAAATGTTCCGAATCGCTATGATAAATGCAGTGAATTGTTGAAAGGTATAAATCAATAACAAAAGTATTAAATTATGTGTTCGAAACTGAACCAAACCGAACTGACTCGGCTTGGAGTCTATAGGCATGGATATACTGTGTACAGTGCCTCGGAATGGAATTTTTCTTCAACCTGTGGGCAATGAAGACTTGTTTGCACCCTATGTGTCGGATCAGTCTGAACAGTACTTAAAATCTCTTATACGAAATGGTCGAGTTCGATGCAATCTTTAGATGGATTTTTATCTTCCAACATCATTGAAAGATTACGCCTTGAAAATCATCAAGATTAATTTTCAGTTGGAATCGCGAAAGAACGGACATGCGGATGTATGAAACGTTCGGTGGTTGTGGCAAAATAATTTCTTACGATTGACCTTATGACGTTTACAATGTTTTAGCTGGTATTTCAGGCGAGTACAGTTAATGGAAAAGTAGACGGAAAGTGAAGTAGTTAAGTTTGTGTTATATAGGCGTTGTGTTATATAGGCGATCCTCTTCAGGTGCTCCACCGTCTACATCAAGGGCTCGGGGTGGTCCTAAACTTTTTAATGGTTGTGTGTTACACGTTAGACGCACTCGGCATCACAATGGACCCTAGTGTGGCTACGTGTGCTTTCTCCGCGGTCTGCCTGGTGGAGGCAGTCGCGAAACCTAACCTAACCAATCGACTAATAGAGTTAAGCTAGATTGTTTTGTAATGTCGTGATCACATTGAAAGGCACGAATATACTACCCTGCTAAGCATAAACGTCCTATTTGCATTTTTTTTCATTTTTGAGCTAACACCGGGTTCGAAAAGTAAATACTCTATTACATCATTTTGCAAAATTTGAAAAACCAATCGTGATATCAGTATTGAAAAACGCACTCTCCATATATCTCCAGTACAAATCAAAACACAAATCATTGAATATATCGAAAGTACTAAAATGTAGATAGAACGTTTATGCTTAGTAGGACAGTATAGTTGTATCATTTTGAATTATTTTATATTCTTAGACCTTCTAGTATTTGACAATGATTACAAACCGCTTCAAGGTATTTCTGACATAGTTGCGGACAGTTACCAGTTAATAATTAGTTGGAAATTAGGCCAAGACTTACAGCAGGACACTAGTACAATCCCCAAAACTTGGATGTGCTTGCATTCAATCCAAGTCAGAGTTCAAAGTTAGACGTTGATCACGATAGCTGGCTGATCTTTCAGTTCAAATTCCTAAATACTTACGAGTAAACAGTCTTGTAGATATAAAGAGTTAGTTTGTATTACATTAAGAGAAAAGTGAATTTTGACCGTAATCACTTTGCAATCCCAAAAAGTTTCATATTCTCTGAAATATATACTATGTATATAAGATGCAAAATAGCAAATGAGACTTATCATGCTTGATTGGCTCTAGTCTAAAACTGCAAATCGATTCATTACATACTTAACATCAATCCACAAAATATTCTGGATGGTTCACAGTTACTATCTCAAATAGACAGTCTAGCAATAAACCAAGCATAATAATCATTTACTTCACCGCAAGCTTCTGTGAAAATGTACCTTGTAAGTCCTATTTCACCTTAATTACAGATAAACCCAAAGATCTAGGCACAGGTAAGCATCTTTGGGGATTATTAAATTTATCAACTGGAAGGATATTTGAGCCACGGCAACTGCAAAGACAACTTCACATAAATAACACGCTATCTGAACAGCCGAATTCTTGTTTAGTATCTTTTCTCCAAATCCCAAACTGTTATATCAACTTCTCCGCTTCCAGAGCTGGAAAATACTTCGTGAGCAAGAGCGTTCTCAGGTGCAAACACACACCTGGTAACAAGTTTGTGTGTATTTTAAACTGCAATTTATATTGCCTGGCAAATCGTCTTAAGAGATACAAACGAAATGTGTTCATTTGCTTTGTCAGTATGTGTTCGATTGTATCTTTCCAGGCCTACGACGGTAAGGTGAGTTGTGTATTTGTCCAAGATTTACCGGCTTCCAATGCTCGCTCCAGCTCCGCTCCAAACTTTCATCACAACGGATTGGATTTCATTGAGTGTTGTTCGTTTGCAGAGGTCGGTTCACGTCCAGGCTAATATTTATTTGAATTCCGCGTTTCGATTTACCGTCGCTTCGTCGTTCGAAATACGAGCCCTGCGAATCAGTTCATGTGCGATCTGTCCTTTTAGTGATTTCTTGTACTATTCGTATTTATTTGAGTGTAGTAGCTCCTGAATCTGGGAAAGGTTCGAGTCGTTTCAATTTCATCAAGACCGTTTGAAGCATTTCCGATTAGTACATACAAGTGTTTCGTTGTGAATGTCCACTCTACACCAACAATTGTTTTGGAGGCAGTTTGGTTCGGAAAGAGATTATCTTCGCGTGTTTTCTGTGGGTGGTGATTTATTGAAAATTTTATCGGGCCGGTCAACAATAGAACAGGCTGATGAAAGCATTGTAATTGTTCCGTGAACTGAATGCGAAGAATAAGGTACGTGAAGAGTTCGTTGAGCAGAAGGACGAAAAGTGCGTGTTGATGTTGTTATTGTTGTGAAATGGAAATCAAATTACCAATCGACAATCTCAAGGATTAATTTTGTTTGTCGTTCTGCTTGATTAATTGCACGGTAGGTACCTACATAGAAAATATTCATTTTCATGATGTCATTGCTGGTGCGATTAGGAGAGGATTTTGTCGGTGATTGTTATGGAAAATTTTCAAGTTGATTTGAACGATTCAGATAAAATTGGTTTTTGGAATGCTCGCTTTATGGTATAGGTTCATTCAAACTGTAAAACTTATGAAGGTAGAAAATAAAAAGTGAGTTCATTAATTGCGCCCAACGTGGGTAAAATAAATTGTTATCCATTAAGCAAGCATGCCCCTTTGTTAATTCTTCAATGCATTATTAATGAAAACCCTTTCTGGCAGTATAAAATACAGTATTTGCGCGTGTTTAACAGAGATTCAGTAACCGGAAATTACTTAAATGTGATTTTTTGTTAATTATTTTTTCACATACTCAAACAGCTGGCTGATAATTATATGCGCCATATTAATAAACATTCGCATTTAAATGAAAAATCTCATCATCCATAAATTCATTCTTGAAATATGATTTCCTGATCATTTCGCCTCGAGTCAAAACACATGTTGTTTGTTATTTGTGTCTCATGTATTAGTTATTGAATATTCATAAGTGGCTATCAGATAAAAAATAATTGATTACTTTTCTCAGCTGTAAGCAGAAAAGATTTTAATGGGACTTTTTCGAAAATCGGTTTCGAAAAAATAGGCTTCAGGCAGTTTTTGGGTCTGAATGTTTGGAGTACGAGCATCTCAGAGAGTAGTCGACGTAACAGTGAACTGTATTTTCACTTGCCGTGATCTCAATCAATGAACAAACATTACTAATCATATCTTATGAATCCATTCCTTCACAATAGATAAGATTTGAAATGACGATTATAATATCGAATTCATATCGAAGAATACGCAAGTCGTTTCTTTCGATGGCATAGTAATTGATGTTTAAGTAAATATAACTGCAATTCCCACGGCAAAATTACTATTATATCCATGAATCATTTTCAACGCTCTTCAGCCTTTGTGATTATCTAACTATTTTTTGCAGTTTAGTCAGACAGTTGATAAGATGTGTAAATAGATGATACCTGGTATTGAACTTTATATCAGATATTTTTTTGTACTCTTTATTGCAATTCTTTTGAACTGACCTTAGTCTGACGTAAATCTTATTTTGTCATCAAACACTTTTTGTATTTCTTAGAAAATATAAGTAAGTTTTAATCAAATATTTACAAGATAAATAAATACTCTGGAACTTGTCAAGTAAAGCCTGGTATTGACTTAATCATGAGTGAGGGTAAATTTTGACACGTCTTCATTATCTGGTTATTCTTTGGAGGGAAAATTATCAGAATGAGGGAAAGTGGAGACTGTTGATTTCTGACAGATAAAATGTCAAGTAATTCAATGTTAAATCGATTTTGTTTGAAAAGACAGCGGCACGATTCAATTTTCAAATTCAAATACTTATTGACACTTTTTAGCTCGAAAAAATGAGCTGCACATACTAAATTGGTGTGAAATGAGTGGAGACATGTGTCAATGTCATCTGCGTTTGCATAGCGAAAGCACTTTTTCACGTTAAGAAGGGTGTAGTACTTTTCCTAAATTTCAAGCGAAATTTTCACTGAAACAAATTTCACGTGAAAATTCATGTGAAACTTCACTTGAAATTGAAGTCAGTACTATGCTTAAAGCTAAAATATATGTTGGGTTTGATATAGATATTTTAATAAATAGGAGCTTTAACATATGACGGGTAGCAGTCAACACTCGTACACATCGCTTATTTAGTGTAACTACGAGCAAAAATAATCCAAATACGAGTATGCCTAATTATGTTGCTGTTGAACAGCAACGCATATTTCACAGTTTATATTGCTTGCACTTTGTAGTACGTATGCCGCAGAATTCAGATATAAAAGTCAATAATAATTCCAAATCAAGAATATAATTTGATCGGCTATTTTCAGGGAATACTGGTGTAAATAAACTTGAGGCAGCTATTCTTTTCGCATTTGCTCAGATTAAGCACAGATTTTGTATTTTTAACAATATGTTGAAAATCGTACAAATTCGAAAATCGTACAATATGTTGAAAATCGTACAAATCGTACAAAGCAAACAGTTTGTTTTGAATTTCTTTGCTACTACTATTTATTTTGCTGAAAACGGTTCTTCCAGTGTGTTAGACTTTTTAATTATATTTGATGAAAAATTCAAATTATTTTACAAATGTTTATGAAGTCGGTTATGAGCGATTTCAGCTAACATGGAATAAACTATATTCGTAAAATCAATGTAATTTTAATTTTCAGGAAAACCTTTCCCTAAGCAAATTCCTTCTATATTCGAATCACTTTGAAAAGGAAACTCAACCTATTTTCGTATTCACCTGCTCATTTTCTCAATTTGTAGTTGGCGCTCGCACCATGGAGCACACCTTTCCTCTTTCCGAAAAGCTCTTAGCGAAATTGATTCAACTTATTTTTCTAGAACTAAACCATCATCATCAACCATCTCTATGCGAATTTAAGTACGGAACTATCATCTTTCGAATGAAGGAATCGCACCCATGTTTATATATGTACTTGAAAATTTTTTCTCGTCGTATAACTAGGTGACATGATGTATGCTGACAAATGAAACTGCATAAACATCTCTGTACGTACACACGGTAAGAAAGTTACAACCCTTACAGCTTGCTAGTATTCTGGCCAATGCACGCAGAGTGTATGATAGCGAGGACGACGAGTAAGTTTTTCTTGTTGCCATAGACGAAAAACTGTATGAATTATAAATAAAGTGCTACAGTCAAGTTGCTCGTCTGAGTGGTCGAGTTTGACGACTCAAACTTCTCTCTGCGCTCGGTCGGATGTTCTAGTATCCAACCCTTACGTGTGCAGCAAGCACTGAATCATGCAATTTCCTACACGCCTAAAAACTAACATGCGATGCAGCAAATGAGAACGTGCAATTATCCTTTGAATGCATTGGGGCTGCACTGTGCAGTGGATGCGATAGTTTCGGTGCAAACTTTTAATTTGAATTCGTAGAAATGTACGTTGAGTTGGTTTTACATGTCAAGTATTAGAAATGCTTGTGCGATTGAAATTGTTTAGCTGACATTTGGTCATCTGTAACGTGTGTGTGCATGTTTAATAGTTAATTAATGTTTGAGAGTAGTTTGAGATGAAAATGAAAATTTTTATTTTAATGTTGTTTTTGTTTGAATCTGATTTCTATGTAAAAATTTGGGAGGAATTCCTATGCAAACTCCTACCAGCTTACTATTTTTATTCAAATAGGGACCGTGATTTCCACTTGTGAACGCAGTTTTTACCTGAGCCGAATCCCTATATTTCAGCCAAACGGTTAAAAAAAAGAATTTTTTGTGTCTGACAATCAAATTATGTAACTAGTCCTTACAAAATATTTTTTCTCGTTTTGATGTATTGAGGTTAAATATTCTAAAAGGACGTATATGTTCCAGAATACGATTTTCTGTGTCATGAATGGGTTTGAATTATTAAGCATGGATATACTAATAGTAAACTAACTTTTGTTATTATTCGCTTGTATTACCAACACTCTTACTTTCAAATTACTTGTTAAAGTGAATCTAAAAATACTTCTGCAAATCACGTGCAAGTTACTTACACAAGTCTTTTACTTGCAAGCTATTGCAACTCATGCAAGTCATTTCCGCCAGTTTCTCGTTTCCTCTGCTAATGGTTGAACAGAGCCTCTTTAAATTGAGAGTTTCTTTGATTCGCCGAGCAAAAGTGTTTCGATATAACACCGTTTATAAGCAATTTAAGAAGAAGATATAGAAGAGGATTACAATTTTTGATATGCCGGATTTGTTTAAATTTTGTAATAAAATTTGGTCGAGGCGTATTATGAAAGTAAAGTTGGTTCGCTGCATCGCGTTGTGGGTCTGGTAGAGTAAATAAAAAATTTGTTTTTAATTGATGTTCATAAGCACGACGCAAATAATTCCACATCCAACTTTATTCCTGATTTTTCACATGTATGTAGGTCTATTCATAGCTAGGTCAAATAAAAGCCCAGTGTGTGGTCTCAAACGGCCGAGTTCGAAATGCGGCAACAAGCTAGGAACTGGTGCTCTATCCACTGGATTACACAAGCTTCTTCTAAAGAACTAGTAACAATCCGAAAGAAAACCAAATTTTCAGAGCACATTCTATTAAGGTTAAGATTAGAAAAGGCCTTTGTTTTATATGACAATTTGCTTTGTGAATAAGACATAAGGACTATTTTAATAACATTGCGAGAAGTTCTGCATTTCCGGCTCAAATCAACATGTGGCTGTTGAACAATTTTCATGATGTTCTAGACTCAAGCCATTTGCAATATATTTGCTAGTTTCTTAATGAGAGGTCGGTAGATCTGATCGCTAAGGCGCCAGTCCGAAGCAGCGACACACTGCTCGTGGGTTCATATCTCGCCGTATTCTCATAGTTGTATTTATTTGCCTCGTGTTGTCTTAGAAGTCGAGTACAGGGCATAGCATCAGCGCTTCAGAAAGAAAAGAAAAGAGTGTGCCCTTTAAAATAATTAGGGAATAATTGAAATCGGCTTCTCCCATATGTGTTTCCCTACTGCCATAGCTAACCATTCGCTGCAAAGGATGAGTTTGAGATTATCATAGAAAAAGAGAAACAACATCTGGTGAATTAACAAATATTTCAATAGAACAGATTTAATTTTGATTTGAATTGTAAATACGTATGTATTTTTATATATTATTTTATAGGTTGCTTTTTAAGGTTTTGCGTTCAGAAAAAAATATTTTTGAAATATTAAAGCCAGGAGTCAATGAGGAGTAATATTATTCAGCTATTACTAATTTTCAGTCATATTTCAAATCTTATATACTGTGAAATCTGTAGGAGCTCTAAGCTCTACATGCAGGTGCATAAATTTGTCCAACTCGTTTACTTTTACTACAAAGGTGGGCTTTAAGTTTAAAAAATGGCCTTTGTGCGAGTGCATTTTGTGAAGTCAACCATGATCTCCTACCAGCAAAATGTCGTTGCATTGGCTGATTTTTCTCCATTGTACATACAGGGAGTTGCCATCTTATTATTTTTTCACTGGTAATCTTATGATTGCGCCATCCCGTTTCTTAAAATTTTCAGAATATACTGTGGTAGATATAGAATATATTCAGGTCTAACCAAAACTTAGTTATTCTAAGTTACTCAAACAATATAAAATGAAAATAATGCATGTTTTTATTTTGGGTGCTATAGAGTTGTGGATATTTTTAACCCTATGTTGGCGCTTAATACCGCAAAGTAGGCAAAGAAAATTTGTAAAATTTCTAAATTGGATAAACTCTACCAAACAGACTCACTACATCGTTACTAAATTTAGAGGCCATTTAAGTGTCGCTAATAAAACTCATAAATGGGTTTTTTTTAAGAATAAGTGGGAAACCCTAAATCTACGAAAGGGACGCTTTTGTGAATAAACTCAAACGATTGATAGACTAGATGCTTCGTCTACACAGTCACTTTAAAAAATTAAAAACTTTGCGTCACATAAGAACGGCATCTCTTAAAAAAAATTACAAGTTTTTGGACCACAAGACGCTTATTTTCGCGTGATCTGACGACCGGATCATACGATCAAAATGAAATTTACAGGATGTATTGGTCTTGAGTTCTGAGAGCAAATGGATGTTTAAGCAATCCACAATTATTTCCTTCTTATCGGTACATTTTTACTTCTATGTCTTCCTCGACTTGTCTTCTTCATAAATTTTTGCTTCTATGAATGGCCACAAAAATACTTATGATTTCCCATTCGCTGAAATAAACAAAGAAGCAAATATACGGTTCATATTTAAATATCTTCGCCGCCAAGATAAAGAAAGCAGGAGCATATTGGATATTCATGAGTTTGGATGGAAGTTGCGGCAACTGTGACTGGAATGGCGTTACATTTTCTCCTTAGAAGAATCGAATCACCAACAAATGCCATAAGAAGGAAACTAATTCTGTGAGAAAAAATTGTATTTCCCATAATGTTACTAGTTCTCATAAATCTCCATCCATTCAAAATCCTAACACCTCATTCAACTTGACTACTACCACTTCTAAAAACGCCACTCGCTCTATGGTGTTAGCCAATAATTTGACGTCGTCTGGTTCTTTTTACACTGTTTCAACTCGTAACAGCTCACTAACACTTCGACCTACTGATGCTTCCGTTTCTTTCCCCCAAAATGTTAATAATAATGTAGCCACTATTAGCTCTTCTTTATGCTCTAGTCACCCGGCAACTTATGTCACCTCTCCTGAGGTGACATAACTACAAATACTGTCTCCCTTGACAATTTGATGATAATTGCTTCTCGTTGGAAAGCAGTCAACTCGGCTAGGTATTTATCTTAATACAGCACCGTCTTTAAATGGCCTCAGACTCTTTTACCACAATTGTTGCGGTATGAGAGGCAAATTAAATCAATTATATCTTGACGTAAAATCCTACCACTTTATTTTACTCGCTTTCACGGAAACTTGGCTAAATGAATCCCATAAGAATGAAGAGATCCTAGATAGTAGTTGCACAATTTAGAGAAGCGATCGTGACTATTGTTCCACAGGTCAATCACGAGGAGGTGGGGTTTTACTGGTGGTTAGCAACAGACTTTTAAGTGAGATTTTTGACATCACCCCCAATGTATTGTTCCAACACAAAGTTGTTCGTGTTTTTCTGAATAAAAATTTAACTTGCATTAGTTGGGTCTATATCCCACCTAGATCGGACGGATCGGTTTGCAACCATTTTTGTGAACTAATATCTTCCATTACAACGTCTCTAAATGAAAAAAACAATATTCCTAGGGTATGTCAATCGTCCTAACTGATGTTTTATTCCCGCATAAAACAGCGCATTCCTTCTCCTTATAAACCTTTCAGATTCCAACGACTTGAACGTTGCGAGTACTTTTTATGGTAACGATTTGCAGCAGGTCTTACCAACTAACAAACAAAACGGTAATTGGTAAGATCTTGTTTTTACAAACGCCTATGACGAAGCTGTGGTAAGTCCAACTAATAATGCAGAGCATCATTTTTCCAATAGTTTACACCACTTAAAAACGTACAATAAATCTATTGTATATTTTTGGAGAAAGATATGTTCTTAAGATTAAAATAAAAGAGAAGTTGTCTGAACCTAAGTTCCCTAACTTAGGCATTTGTGAAATCGTAGGAACAAACTTTACAAGCGAATACTTTGAAATATTGATGTTAATCTTACTATTCAGGAAGCATATAATAGAGTAGCTAAGCAATTCTTGGCAAAGTTTCGCGATGATTATGCCAATTATATAAGAAAAGCGGTGAAAGTATAATCCACGACCCAAAAAAATCTTTGATTTTGTAAATATGAAGCGGAAAATAATCAGTTATCGTCAATATCGCATATTAACATCACTTTTTCTTCTCCTGAAGATATTTGCGATTTATTCGCAGACAATTTCCAGGAATTTCCAGGATTTCAATGCATCAGCCCCATCTAACTGAAATCTTTCTCCTTCTGATTCAGCTCCAACCACTTTTATCAAGCACATTAAATATCACGTGAAGAAATACGTAAAGCTATCTTGGAACTCGATTGCAACAAAGGTCTTGGTTCTGATCTTCTACCACCGACCTTCATGCATAAGTGTGTAAAGCAGCGAATAGCACCCCTGCATATATTGTTTGACAGGTCACTTTTATTTGGTGTTTTCCCATCCTTTTGGAAACTTTCATATGTGGCAAGAATTTTCAAAAATGTCTACAGATGCTGCATTGATTCCAAAACTTTTTGTAAAGATTGTCCACAATAAAGTTTCTAGACTAGTTGATTCCTGTCTGAACGAGCAACAGCAAGGCTTTAGAAAAGGTCACTCAACTATCACAAACTTGATAGTTCTAGTTTCGGACGTTCTGTGTAAAATGGAAGAAGGCTATCAAATTGACGCAGTCTACATAGACTTTAGCAAAGCTTTTGACAGAGCTATATTGATCCTAAACCTACACGTATTCAGACTTGCCGGATTTTTACTTAGCTGGCTCCGTTCCTACCTCCACAATCGAATTCAATTCGTTAAATTTGAAGGAGTTTTATTAAAGAATAAATTTGCTAGCTCTGTATACCACAGGGTAGTCATCTTGGTCCATTTCTCTTTAACATATTTATCTTTGATCTATCTGACGTCCTGTCAACAATACCTCAGCTACTTTATGCAGACGATTTCAAACAATACCACGCCATTGAATCTAAATCTGATGCACTTTTCTTCAATCCAAGCTTGATTCACTTGTTCAATTCATAAACAAAAAGCAAAGTAAAGTAATCCCACGATAACCTTCGTACGGGTCTAGGATCTAAACAAACTGTCGCTTAATATTGATAAGTGCCAAATTATAAGTTTTAGCCGTAAATGCACGGTTACGCAGATCACTTACTTTTTCGGCAACAGCTTATTAACTCGCATTGATAGTGTTGTTAACTCTATGTTGTCTTGGATAGAAAATTTCGTTTCACGTTGCACTATAACACAATTCTTTCCCGCGCGAATAAGCAGCTCTGCTTTATTAAGCGACGTGCCAAAGAATTTAAAAACTTGTGTGCCATAAAATCATTTTACACTGCACTTGTACGTCGTCTTCTTGAATACGCCTGTATTATCTGGAACACAGCCTTTGAAATCCACAATAAAAGATCAACAAAGAATTTTCATTTTTTGCCCTAAAAGAACTGTACAGCCCTTACAATTTCAAAATTTTATCCTTGTATAAGGTTAGACTGGGCCATTTATACTTAACTCCACTCGCATCCAGAAGAACGGTAACATCGACCTGCTTCACATTTACCGTCATTACAGGCGTAATTCGAGTTGAATTCCTGAATAGTAAATGGTAATAAATATCAGCGTAAGTAACACCAGGTCCAATCGTTTATTAAAATAATATCCACATTCCACCACAAATGCAGCTAATGAGCCGGTAAATAGATGCTGCGGAATATTCAATGGCTTTAGCAACCTTTATATCCCAACGATTTGCAAACTATCCTTCAAATCATCCCTTATCCAAGCCATTTGTAGCCTGTAATTTCTTTTAAGCTTTTTTTAATTATTGTTTTCAATGGTTATTCTTTTATTTTATTGCTATTTATTTATTATATATTTATATACTTACTTAGCTATTTATTTATGCGTAATCTATTTTTACCTCACTTTTTTTATTATTAGTGTAGTATTCATTTATTTTTTTTTTCCTTCTCTGGTTTCAATCTGTTTATATATTTGTATGTATTAAATTTATGCATTGTTTGGCTAATAAAATACAAAAATAAATACGCGATTCTCTCTGCTTGATTCATCACTACTTAAGTAATATTTTCACTCATATGCTCGAAATTGTTAATTTGAGTTGCTTAAGTTAATTAATGCACAAAATTAAAAAATGTATGAAGCGAAAGTTTACTCTTAAATTCATCACAAAATATCCACCATTATCATTAAAGTAAAGTTTCTTTAAAACTCGAAACCAAAAACATTTGCTACAAGCAAATTCTACCAAAAGCTCCCCAAAATTACAAATAAATCGGCTTTCATAGGCTTACAAATAAATCGTGCGTAATGAAACAAGTCAATATTATTCTATTTTACTTTCACGTATCATCACACCCCTGGCATTACTCGCGAAAATCTCAATCAAACTCCTCCGTCGAAAAGAAGAAATGACTAAAGTCTCCTCGAGTATTTGACTCTGCTACCACCCACATAACAAATTAAGTTGGCACAACCACGATAATAATTTGCTTTGAAACTATCACCATAGTGCTTCGTCGTCACCCTGATTGCCATTAGCTGCGAAATGAATGTTTCTCTGAATTGCCCTATCGCCCAGCCTATGTTGAATTTGGTTTGAGCCCAGCAGCCAAGTTGCAGCTTCTAGCTTCCAGGTATCGTGGCCTGGTAATAAATTCTGAACTCAGAGCCTCCTACTTGTCTTGTCCCAGGGCCGGAACGATTTATCAGAAGCAGCAGCAGCATCAATTAGAGCGACACATAAACAATCTCGCCTTAAGAATCATGCACGTGGAAATGTCGGGGAGGAAAACATCCACGACACAATATCTAATTGTGTTTGGTATCCTGCTTGGGGTATTTATGGATGCGACTTTGGTGAAGTAGGTATTATGTAGGCTTACAGAAATATTGTTGGGATAGACTTAGGTACGTGATCGGGAAAGGAGAGAATGTCGTTTTGAGGTTGCGTGGCAGAGATACCTCTGGGCCAAAATGTCCTGTTTCCTGATGATTACATCCTAAGATAGGAAGTTCTTTGAATGTTGCCTATACTTATGATATTGCTAGAAGCTTGAGCCCATTTAATCACTACCTCGTAATGTTTAAAGAAAATATTGTATTTGGTGGGTGCATTTGAATGTTGTAAAATTAAATTTCATTTCACACTCATAACAAAAAGTGAAAGCAAATGACAAAATATTCATAAAAAATCTCCATAATGCTTCACCAGGTCTGGGTTAAATCAGGTGATAAAGAGTAAACTGTTCAGGATGCTCGGGGCGTATTTCACATCCTTTCGTAACTTTGGGATTCAGCTCCTCACTCAAGTAAAACTTTTCCAATCCTTGTCCAGAATTAGAAAAGAGATTCAGTGACTCAAACTTCAACTCATGTAAACATGTAATACTCGAGAACAATGTGGGCTGAACAGTTTGTTGAGCATGGAAGAACACAAACCATTAGCTTCACTTAGACGCCAACGACTACACTGCTGACTAGCGAATGCTTCTCTGAATCTCGAAATCCTTCGCTCCAGGGCTACGAAAGCACTTCGTATCCGAGGCATATGTACGTGCACAATGTTTACGACAATCTCGATAGGCTCAGTCGTTATACATTATACGACAGCGAGGCGATGTCGAAAGGGATGATGATGCGAATGATAAAGATCGGAGGAAAGTTTGTTCTTCTACTCTTAATGGTGGGTATATCACAGGGAGGCACATAATTTGCTCGAAAAAAGATTGTCTTAGTTTTTTGTTTTAACCGTGCCATCATTCGGTCTATGAGCATCAACTGCTGTTTTTTATACTGATGGTTTTTTTTACGTTGGAGCTAGATGAACGTTGAATATGTAAATCTAAAGCAAATTTGGGTTTCAAATTTAGAAAATGGGTGTTATTTTTCGTGTTTCTCTGTAGGCATAAGCCTTTTTATTTGGACGAATAAACGAATATATTTTTACTTCTATTTGAAATTCGGCTTTACGTAATGACTGTTGATATTGTAGTACGAAATTTCCCATTCTGCGATAAAAATAGTGTAACACGAATCATAATAAACTTTACTGATTTAAAGTTTTAAAATATCACTTTTTCATATTCAAACTAATCCACTGATATCTCCTCACATCAGTATTATCACATTTTCAACCCATACCGCTACTTCTTAGATCTAAATTGCCAGACAATACACGCATTAGTTCCAGCATATATGCATCGGGTTTATGCGTCAGGAATTTATTGTCGAGGAAGTATACATAATGCTACGAGGTAGGATTAGGCCTAGAATCTCGATAGCGCTCCATATGCGCACTAAACACTCCCCGAGATTAGGCTCCCCCATTGTTCACTCTGGAGCCTGGTACCCATGTCTTTAAATGGAATGCATGCCGTTCAGTTAATACTCAACTGCCTTCCTCAAGTACATGTGTGCCATGCGGGCGCGATTCCACACACCACACACCAGATCAACAGCAACAACGATTCGAAGTGGTATCTGCCAAAGGCTCTAATAGGCTCAAAAACGAATAGCAAAGACCCCAAATTAAAATCCATTCATGGTATTTATGGGACTCTCGCGAAATCTACTCATTCGATGGAATCTCTGCGATAGATTTCAGCGTCATCGAGCCTAAGGCGTTTTAGGGAGCGGCCGCTGTTAAACTGCATGTTTGGCGCACACGGATGGATGCCTTCCGGTTCGACTTGCGAAACTTCTTTCGATTCGTTTGCTTACCACTACTTGATTCACTCGAATCAAACCTTTGCACGCTAATTCCTCTGGCTGAATATCATTTGAATGAAGAGGGTGTTAAAGAAGAATACCGACAGTCGGCAATACGGGAAGAGTTCAACCAACAATGCAAACGGGCGGAGGACGCTATCGGTTCTTTCTGAATTGTTTACGATTCTTCTGTGTCTCGAGCTCCTAACTGTTGATTGTACATTCAATATGCAAGTACAGTTGTTCTGGAGATGTTGAGGAGATGATTGTTATATTTACTTGATGGAAATTTATTGGGTGATTGGGAGCGATAGATAGACTGGTCTTCATGAACATTCAGTATAGTTAGTGGCGATGTGCTTGACGCTTTATCGTTCGTACCTAACCTATTACCACCTCTATTAAGGAAGTGAAGAATTTTAAGGATGTTGTATATTAGACAGTGCTGAGTTGATTATGGTTTCGATTCGAATAAGTTGGTGGTTTGTTTCGATGAGAAGAATGATATTGAGTTGGTGAAGGAATGTGCTCAATTAAAATTGGGAATTGGATGAATAAAAATTGTTTGGGTGTTGGTATTAAGATGATAATGAGAGTCTTTGTAGTTTATACGACTTGACATATTCATTTCAGTTAATCAACGAACGAAATCGGGGAATGCAGTATACATTATGCATAATTTTGCATCGCAAAATTACAATTTCATGTATCGTCTTCTAAAGAACTTAATTTTCAGAAAATGATTGAGGAATATACCCGACATTTTACTTTTTTTTCTGTTATATTTTAGGTTTGTGAGACAGCTCAATGGAAGCATTTTCCTTCCTGCTTAAGTTAAGCTCAATGAATTTTTAAAGTAATTTTTCCCTTTTTTGTAGTGAAATTGAAGTTGCTTTATGTTTCTTCCAATCTGATAGTAGTGATAGCACTAGGCTGTGTGACTTATTTTAAAAGTAATATCGAAACTTAGTTTTTGAAAGAATTACTTTGCTTTGTTTTGCTGTTCTGGCCAACAATTTCAGATGTGAATAGCTTAACATTTTTCGGACATTCTTTACCAAGTTCTTTTGAGTTACTCTTAGTGTATAGCACTTGTAACACAATAAAAACAATGCCTGTGCCAGTCACATGGTCAGATGATCACTATTATGTCGTAGCATGTCTAAATTTTCCCCTCGCTTGGTGTTCCTGGATCTGTTTTTAAACCAAACTTTTATATACTAACTAATTTAATTGCTAGTTCACATTCCGAATTCTCACGAAAAAGTAAAACCTACGCAAAGAATCACTTGGAATCAAAATCCAGCTTCAAAGATCTATCGCATCTACACTTTCCAAAGACTAGTGCTACAGTCTGAATTGCCTGTGAAAGAAAATTCCAGACGTTCCGCTTTCTATCCTCAGTATTTTTGCGTCATATTCACCGCTTCACCGTATACTAGACATGGTCAGCGGTGGTTTTCTAATCACTATTCCTCCATAGACTCTCCGAGCTTAAGGTTTCTCGTCCAAATACCTACATAGACTAAGGACCTGGTCTATCGGTATACAGCTTAAATGATGTGATTACTGTTTACGAGGAAAACCCTTAAAAACTCCCGGAAAATATCCTCGTAGTCATGGTATCGCCCCAATATTTCACTGTCGGAATGGTCTGGCCTTATACTTCTTCTTTTTCTTCGTAGGTATGCAGCCCGTTTCGATCCTTGACTACCTACATACATATATGTATATGAGTCCAAAAATCAATCTGCTGACCACGCCCATGAGTTTCAAAGCCCAAACAGCATTGCAGTCTTCGTTCATCCGTCGTTTCCTGAATGATGCAACTAATTTTGCCAACTTGTCTAGCCAGTGCTTTAAAAACTGTTACCTGAATAATCTATAATCTACATACATATATGTTTCCTGGAAAATTGTATAATTACATTTACATACAACAACCCAATTTAGATGCGAAAAGTATGCTTTCAGTGAACCTTCCACAGACAACAAACTTCAAAGGCTATATTTCAATCGTTTGAATTTACCATCTAGGCTACATCAACAATGTCAAATTTCTCTATTACGTGCATAAAACTTTCAACTGTGCAATTGCAAACTTCAAACAACAACATTATTCTACAAAATCATTTCAAACAGTTTTCCGGCGAATTAACAATTTACTAAAGTTTTACCGCAATTATACGCCAATTCTCGGTAACCTAGTTGCGCAACGAAATGTTAATTCGAACCGGAAAATGAGAGAACTTTCAGGAACAGCATGTTCCTTCATTGTGCTAGCTATAGAGCAAAAGTGGTCACATCGTATAAAAACACCCCTTCCACTAGAAAGGTGGAAATGCAAAACCAGGATGTATTTGGGTAATGAGAATTTTAGTTTTCACCCGTGTCGGAACCTCATTATTGAAGTTTTAAAATGCAAAGCAATTGTGAAGATGGCGGTAAATGAAGCTATCGTACGAATTTTCCACTCTATCATAGTGTGTAAGACTGCGAAATGTCGTTGTTCGGCGCATCGCACTCCACAAATCGAAAAGAACTTTTAATTGGCTCGCTAATTTGAATGACAACGCATTCTGCGGAATGCGGTTTTAATTAACACTTTGCATAGTGTGCCGTTGGCAAGAGCCCGTTAAAAGTTTTTATTAAAGCTGAGTAAGTTGTCGCTGAATTCGTGTTTATAATTCATTGATTTCGTTCTGGTCGACGACCATTGTTTTGAAGTTAATTATGTTGTTACGTTGTCTGAATCGTTCGAGAGAATATTGACTTTGCCTTAAAGTAAACTTTAATCAAGGGAAGAAAGTTATTGCGATGATGAAAGGACTATTTTGTGTTGAGCTATGAAGTCCATCAGTCCAAATGGCCTGAGGCCAGGCCAAAATGTCACCGTGTGTGAGAGAACTCGGATGTACTCATGGACTCAAGGAATCAAATTGGATTTCCAATCAATCCGAAGTCCATGGACTCAGGCCATCGGGCCATTTTTTGGCTCGACCGTCTGTGGGGAAATAGTAAGCCGAGTTTGGACAATCCATAAAATGGACTAGTCGTGTGTGTTGAAGCCTCAGTCCAAACAACGTGGCAGTCTTGCTTCACACGCTGACCTGTGACTGTTTCTGTGATTTTTTTCTTTAATCGAAAAATTCAGCATAATGGATAGTGGTGGTCATGATTTTGTTTTGGAAGTAATGGAATAATATAGGTCACTTGAATATATATTATATTATTTGACCCAAAGTCTGTAACTGCTTGCTAAGTACCACAACGTAGCGGTCAGTATATCGTGAGGAGTGATAGTTTACCTCATATTTGTATCCTTTCGTTTGATAAATGTTGTGACCAACCGTAGCAACGTGTTATATATCATATCATCCATTCTTAAATAGTTTTGCCAATCAGAAGGCTCAAGTGTGAGTTATTTTAACAAATTTACGTGACTCATTTGATTCCGTTTGGCAAGCCATCTTTTTTTCCACTTTCTTTTTGGTTTTCGTTTACTTATGAAGATCCAAGTTGTAATTGCAAAAAACCTCGATATGCTTCGGATCCATTAATAATTTAAAAATAATTTTTTCTTCAAGTTTATCTTTATTTTTTTCTAAATTAATGACAGAAAATGGAATGGACTGACTGGATCGAGGCTCTATCGGGAGTCGCGAGCTGAATTGGACTTAAACCAAACGGACTCAAGCCAAATGGACTCAGGCCATTTGGACTGTTCGTGAATGGGGGCCGTGAAGGTGAAATTTACGTCGTGAGCAGGTGTAAAAACATTAAAATTAGATTTTAGCTTACTTGTTACCGACTGTAAAAATATCAGTGTTATTTTCACAGCCGAAGGCTTTGAATTGAGCTAAGTGTCAAAAATGCAAAGAAATAAACGTGTTAGGGTAGCTAACCAGTCGTACTCACAATTTCATGCTTCGTGCAATATCTTCAATCGAATCATACTCTAAGATTAATTGTTACGCATTTCATGTCCATAAGCGCGCAAAGGCAAACTCTCTTGTGGTCCAAGCCGAAGATAAATTTTCGAGATATTGCGTTCTTCATGACTTTCGTATAAATGATGGTTCCTCCCACAAAATTTCTTCAGTGAATTAATTCATTTAGCACCACATTACATCTGTTCGAATCGAAAGCCAACCGCCATTTATAATTATATTTTCATTATGCACATTCTGGTACATGGTTCGAAGTTAATTATTTGAGACAGTGGTAATCAAGCGGGCGATATATCATAGTGACTGCATGCTCACTAACATAGGTTCACAGCTGCTTGGATCACGTTCAGGAAATTATCTCGTAATGTAACACTTACACGCACTCATAAGTAAACTGAACCCATCTACGAGAGAATTTATCTTATTTCGTGTTTCTTATGATTGAGAGATGGAATTACATTAGATATTTTCTGAGTCAGCCTGATTTCCAATTAGGCATTTTCGTATGTTGGATGCTCCCGAAATTCGTTTCGAATGTTACGATAGATTCGTTAGAAATTATGATAGTGAACTCTATGATTCTTCTTTAAAATATAGGACATATAAAGTGCTTTAATTGAGTTTATTTTTGATTGAATCATTGATTCATGCCTTTCAAGTTTTGCCGCTTACTTCTATTTCATTAGATCAAGTTTGTGTTGAACATTTGACCAACTTTTAAATATCTCCTCAATTACAATCTTGTAACACAGGTAGACAACCGAGGACATTAGTTTGATCAAAAATGAAAATCAAAACCGTTAAATACGATTCCTTAAAAAAACAAATATATGTATCTTCACACATATTTTTTACTATCTCTAAAAATACATTGCAAAAATGGCGAAAAAAACAACAAATGCATTCTAAAGTGTATACTTACCCACAACTTTCCGCTTGCAAACGAGTACTCCCTTTAAAAACGCATCACGTTAAAATTATGTTCACGGCAGTCACCTATTAAAATATTTGCAGACTAATTGAACATTTAATGCCGTCTCAGTTGGAATTTCACTGACGGTTGGCTCTTTTTAATTTCGAATTTCATCTACATATGTAAGTTTGGTACGTTTACGTATGAGTGCCCCTGGGTATTAGCCAGTTGACAGAAGAATGATTCAAGATGTTTATGATCGTTTTTCTTACTTGGATGGAATTCATCATTTTGCAGCTTGCCAAGGTGGATTTTGGGAACTTTCTGGAGAAATATTTGTTGTAGCGGGGTACTTTAAAATATGTTACATCGTTCAGAAATGAAATATGTTGTTTGGTTGATGTTTAAAGAACTAAGCATTTAATCAAGAAATAATCTTTTTTTTAATTTTATGACCAATAAACATCAAGATCCATCAATATCCAACAGCACCTTCTCGTAAAATGAATATTGAATGTTTTATATTTAATGTTTGAGAACAAACAATTATTTTATCTTAGTTATTTTCAATGTATGAGTGCACAAGTTTGCAAGTATCTCTTTATTATTTTCAATTTCTTTCATTTAGTTTTTCTTTACCGAAACTGTTTTGCGTAGATTACGCACTGGACTTTTGTTTCCATACAAATCATAAACTTTTTAGCCGTCTATATTACATATATAACATTTGACGAAGTTTAAATGGTAAGGTTGTTTTTAATAGCAAGCAATCTTTCATTGATCGAACATTTAGAAACATTCAACATACCAGAAATAAAAAAAAGCAAAGAAAAAAGAAAACAAAGGTCGTAAATGAACAGAAAAAAGAAAAGAAAACTAAAGATAGACCCTTGTGGAACTCGTGATGAAGGAATTTGAAAAGTAAGCATTGCCAGTTACAATAAAGTTACGGCCATGAAAATAAGTGGCCAACTATGACAAGGAAAGACCCGTTACATCATTATTGTTTACATTTAATGTCGCCTCCACACTGTGTGGGTCACTATGTGGTCCATGGTGTAGACGGGTGATGGCTGGTAGTGGCTGACAGTGGCGAAGAATAGAAATGGCGGTGGCCGAGGATGGCTTTTGGAGCGGTTTTTCACACACATCAAAGCGGGCCATCATGAACGGAATCAAAAGCTTTTGGAAATCAGTAAATAATCAAACATTATCAAACTCCGAATAAAACATTTATCTGCTTTTGATGCAAGAGCAGATGCAGATGTGTTTGAAGTCCTAAAAGTTATTCAAAGTGAACTTACTTTTGACGATGCCGTTCTGCTCATGAGCTAGAGTAGGTTGAACAAAGGAGCAAACTCTGCCGTAAAACACTCTTTCGATGGATTCTCTATATATCGAGCTGAGCTATATAAAATATTGACAGCTCTCCAAAGAGACGAGAAAGAGCCATATGAAGATTTAGTTAATTTTGACCGAGATAGAAATAGCATCCCCGTTCAGGAATGAAGAATGTAATTTGGCTCGAATTTCAGGAACGCTCATTAGAACTTCGATTTTTAAAGGATTTATGCGAAAGGACAGTATTCAGGAGAAGACAACCATGGAAAGTCTAAAGCAGTAGGGAGTGTACATTGTAATGGAAAAAGTAGAAAGCAAAAAAAAAAAGAATTCATATACATCATAGGATGTGGTAGCAGCAGTTTCATTCAGATGCAAGCTGTTGGGTATATTTGGGGAGCTTTGGAAACAATGGATGTAGGACCAACATGATTTACGCAAGTTATTTCTGACGGACGCTTCAATGCCACCAAAATAGGTGCGACCATCTGCCTGGTAGTTTCTTCCGCATCAGAGCCTAGTTGTTTACATAAAAATAAATCAACAAGACTGTCAGTCCTTTGAAACGATGCGCAGCTGTGAATTTAGGAACGAGGCTCGCAAGGAAAACATTCAATTTCAGTAAAGCATCATCACTGTCAAGATCAGCCTATTAATTTTAGTTATTTCAAAAGCCATGCCAGTGGAAATAGTTTTGCAAATGTTAAAATGTGCCAAAGGAGGAATTTTATTTTTTAAAGATATATTGATGTGCTAAGAAATAATCACGGAACGGCAGAATTTTGAAGATCCAGGATTCTAATGCTGGCATTATGGATGTTGGTGAATCGTAACAGAAAACAAAGAGAAAAGATGAGAACAAAGGATGAAAACAAAGAGAAAGGACGAGGTAACCAATGAATGGGTAGTGCCCCAAAATCACCCCCTATTTTTCTATGATTTAAGCGAGTTAATTTTCGATCGCTGGCCATATTTTTAGCTCTTTAGCAATTTTTATATATGCAATTTATGCTAAGTGTTTCACTGTGCGTTACATATATATGATAAAAGTAACAACAGATCGAATGAAAATCTGAGTGGTTTTCTTAGATCGGTTGGTTATTTTATAGTGCCTTTATAGTTGGGAGGAAGCAAATCAGCAGCAGTAAACAGATAAGAAAATAAAACAGGAAGCAACGGATTGGAAATTTATCATATAATGATGCCTAACAATTTACAACTTCATAGTTACAAATCAATTCAAGTAGGGTAAAGTGTTAAAGACTATTTGAAAAAATGATACTGTACCTTCTAAAAACTGTGACTGCTTATTGACTCTAGAAAATATCTTATATTTGCATAAGCTGAAATTTAAATTGGGTTAAATTTGAATTTTATATACTTTGAGCAAATCTGATTTATTACAAGTTGGGCATATTTATGTGCATGTAATGAGAATGTAGCATCAAGGTTTCTTTGCATTCAAATAATGAAATGCTTGATTTATACTTTGACAAGCTTTTTCTAGATCATTTTCAATTTCACTTCATCGTTCCACCGAAAATAGAAAAATTAACCTTGTAAAAAGCTCAATGTCAAAAATACTTTCAACGTCACTCATAAACTTCACTTTCATAGTTCAAAAAAACTCACCTTGTCTGCAAATGCATAAGAATCAAGGCCACTCCATCTTTTTCTTCAAATCCTCAACAAACTGCTAATTTTTTTCTGCCTTATGTGGCATGCGATCAGTTTTCTTTCAGTTTCGAACTTGACATTATCAACTTGAGCTTCATTCTCTAAGTCGATTAAACACAAGTGTAAAAGAAGTATTCAGCTCTGAGCCATATCCATCACTCGAAACACATTCGCAGAAAAACTAAGAAACTCAACCGCTGCTGCTGCCGCTGCAATCCAACAATCTGAAGATGAAAGAATCGAAGAATTGAGCAACCATCATAACATTAGCTGTGTGGCAAGGCAATGTTCGGAAACAAGTCCTAACCGAGAAAAGCCTAAAAAGATAGTATTTCATTGTAGGTAGACGCACAGTGCTGGTAGTTTATTGATTACAAGACCACTTGACAAGATCGGGCATTTTCCTGGCTTGCTGTCAGCTCGTTTGGAATCGAAACCGATCCCCAGACGGACGAATGAATGGATGGATTTCTTAGTTGAATTCAGCCCCGGCTTAGCCGATTGTGTCCATTACTCTTGTGACAGACAAGTGATCTTCATTGTACGTATGACGAGTCTCGCTCCTGCCAGTCAGACCACAAGATCGATGACCATAACGAAATTATGATCACGTCACTCGGACTAATCACTTAATTGATACAAATTAATAACTGATTTAAATTAAATGAAATATGATGGATAAACTGTCAAGTGGATTAAGACAGGCGCCCAGTTGTCAGGCTTGCACAGGCCGACAAAAAACCCGCTGTATTTTTTTGCTAGCAGCTACTGTTTCAGTTTCGTTGACCCAAATAACTTTGTCATACGTCTTGTTTTTTGGCCGAAAGTGAAATTTCTTCGCCTAATTATTGCCAAGTGACTAACAAATATTCATTGCATATCGACCTACGGCCCAATGATCAATAACACTGACACCTCAGTTATTACCATTTTCATATCAATGTCTCAATCCGTCGATGGATACTTGAGCACGTCGATGCTTCAGGTGTGGCACAGTCGAGACAAATGATTAATTACAAAACACCGAGGATAATCTGTTTGTAGATACTTTGGCTTTTGCTGCTTATCTGATTTTGAGTATGTCATTATCTAATTAGGCAATCAGCACATTAGTGCACATAATAAGTGATGAAAAACGTCAGTTAAAGAGGCTTTCTAATTTTTCTCGAGATGCCAGTTTCTTGCCCTTTTTTTCTCTATTGTTTGATATCGGCTAGTAAGATGCAAGCAAAAACAGTCTGAAATGATATTTTGTTGACAACTTTCAATACTTCAGAGACATTGACTACCATACGATTATTCTCTTAGTGTGTGGCGAGTCTTGATATCATCGGTATTCCATAAAAATATTTTTGTTGAATTTTTTTCTGTTTTTTCTGATTGGAATTTGTGTCAACTTACAATTAGACCAAGAGTATCTACGTGCCCAAGTAGAAATTTTGCAAGGTTGTCTGCTCAGATAGATATTCCATGAATCCCAGCTCTAAATCGGCTTCACAGCTGCCTACAGTCATGAAAATTTAGATTCTCTGCAATATGTATCCAACACCTTACGTAATCAAAATACCAAGACGATAGTGCAAATGACCACAAGATTATTTCGAGATCTGCTATCGAATAATTGATTAGTTCCACTATTTTTCAAACAGCGAAAAAACACCGAGTCTAGTACGACCGTATCGAATCGGATACTGTCACTATGGCACGTACTTGGATTGCCTTTGCCTAAATTATGAACGCTTCACGATCAAGGTTAGCGAACTGAGACTTCTTAGGATTTCGATTTCGCGAGGTGCTGGTACCGTCCAGGGGCGCTGAGGACGAATGCGGCCTGCCTTTTTGAAGACAACCCTCTTGCAATAGAGAAGATCGTTTCGGGCTTGAGAAATTCCGATCGATAGATACAGTTTTGAAAGAATGCAAATTAAGCGAAAAATCCGTAGCTTTCAATGGGAATTACATGCCCAATTACGAAGCCGTGTGGGTTCGCTCAACGTTAATGTCTAATGAATCCACGTTCCCCTTGAACAATTTCCAGATCAATCTTATCGATCGCGCTCAACATAAGTTCGCCTAATTTGCAAATCTCCGCTCAATTGTCTGAATCTTCCGAACAATTTACAGTCAATTTTCTATAATTGCAAGAATCGCACACGAGCTGCTCTATTTGAATATAGCAAGCGCCACAAGTGCTGCGATCGTGAGACCTATGGGAACCAGGTGGACCTGAAATTTCAGATTTTAGGTTTTTAAGTAGCTCTCGATTCTTTTAACGGCATCTTGATAATGTTCTATCATTATAGTGTGTTCCAGCGCACTCAAATCTTCTTCGCGCCGCCTAATATTGCTAAATTATCCATTTTCATTTGTTTCACATCGAAATCCGGCGAATCATGCCAGAAAGACTAAATGCCAGCAATGAAATGATGAATGCCGGGTCCGCGAACGTATTTAACGCGGGAAATGTGTAGCCGGTGCCATCGAAAGAATGTTTACTCATCACGATTCTGCCGCGGAAGAATGGGAAGAATGATGGGAAAAAGGAAAGTCTCGATGGATCGAGCGAGGTTTTTTCATAATGACCATTGTAGTCAATGTTGATTACAAACAATTTCATTAATAATGATATCTGCTGAGCTGTCATTTTCGAGAGGTATCTATCTATGCGTACTGTTCGGCCAGATGATGGACCTAAGCGCCTAAGTTTCATGAATTTTCGACTAAGCTTCAGCATTTGCATAATGATGGAGGCTTTTCAGTTTGTGGCCGACTGACCTGCAGTTAACATTTCAATGAGATTGCTGACCGAGGATCGAAAAGTCTTTGATTAAACAAATAAGAGTAGTAGGGAAGTGAAGAGTGTGCTTCGTAATTGTGTTCAGTTGGTTTGATCGGACGAAAACATCGTGATTTTGTTGATTCGGTATGCAAAGATTTACTTTCCGGTGTGGTTAAATATGTGACTTTCTTCTTTGAACCCAAATTGAGTGAAATTAAAATTTATTTCGATAGAAATCGTTTTTTTCTAATGATTGAATGATAATTTAGCTTAACATAAGTGTTCAGCTAGTCAATGAAATTGATATCCTCCTTCAATTAGAGTTTATGCTGTCGCTGACCCAGGTAAGTTACAGGCTTGATTTGAATAATTGTAGTAAATCATTTCGTTATTGCTTGAAAATATGTTTCGGAAAACAATATCGTGATTGAACCAAACAAGGTTATCTAGTAAAGATATCAAACAATGGTGCCGAGCTGTCTCGATTGCGAAATGAGGTATGCTGTAAATTTAGGGCCATCAACTCAAAAATAGCCTAAAGCCAGATACATCCATAACCTCTTATAGATATTTCTTCCCTAGAGTTTAACATATCATAAAGTACGATTGACAGCGGAACTGACACACTTATTCAGTCAGACCATTGTGTTTTCCTCATGTTTTCCCCCCTTTTTCGATTGCTTTCTGAGCAGAGCTAGAAGATGAATTATTGGCAGATGATAAATGAGTTATGAAAATGCGTGGAGTTTTACAAAAATTAACGAAAACTAAAAAAATTTTTTTTTCTAAAATATCTTATTTCAAATTCGCATCACTACGGAGTAGCGATTTGGGGATGCTAATGATGAGAGGAATGAACAGAAGCTTTCCCAGTTTTGTTTACATAAACCGATTAGAGAATTGAAATGTTGTATGAATAATTGTAGAGATCAGGGTGGTTATCATTATCACTTTATTGCTTAAATGTTTATAGTTTACTGCTTTAGTTGCTCAGACACTTTTATTGCACTTTAAGACATTTTTTTGTTGCACGTTGTCCTTTCGTTGCTTAATTATTTTATTTAGCCATAAAACTGAGCTACCGTAGCCCCACAAAAAACAGTCTACTGGCATTTCCATTTGTAACTGCCTTCCTACGAAGATACGTGCCTTGGAAATTCAAGCTACCCTTTATTTTCACGACAACGATTTTCTCATCGTAGTAAGATGAAATTATTTGCTTTAAATAACATAAGAATTTTACAAAATTTAGTATTTCCCATTGTAAACTTTATATTTATAACTCTGCAAATCATTTGTCAATCATATCATTCTATTTCTGAAGCCAATACATATGGTCTTAATGAAAACTTGGCACAGAAAGCTAGGGTTGGTTAACACTTATGTCGTTTTCCTTCTATGACCGAATCTTTCTAAACACCGTAGATGTTCAACGATTGCGAGAGTTAGTGTCATAAATTTTTTGTAGAATACAGATCCAATTTCAAACCAAATAAAGAGCATTTGCGGCACATATTGGATTTCTTGTTTAATCATAATAAAAACGCAAATGTGAGCCGTCGTATTCTTGTAGAAACTTGCAGTAACGATGTCTTAACACAAGGCGCTTCTGTGCATTGGTATGGGCAATTCAAAAGTGGTGACCTTGATTTGAAAGACAAAAAATTCTCCGAGCATGTATATTTATTTATTTATTTAACCATCTACTCTAACATGCTACTGGCCAGTTACAAAAATAAAAATACTTAAAAAGAACCATAAAAGATTAAAAAAACTAACAACTGATTGAAAATATTGAGTATATATATATATATATATATATATATATATATATATATATATATATATATATATATATATATATATATATATATATATATATATATATATATTTCAATTGAAGCAATACATAAGCTAACATGGAAGAAAGTGCAATGATGATAAAATAATTCAGTATTATAAGGAACTTTAAGAATCGAATCATTAATTTGAGACTTAAATTGAGAGAACGTTAGCGGAAATGGACCAAGCTGAAGAAGTGTTTCCTGGGGATACGCAATAACGGTGAGTTGAACTAAACTTAATGAAAGGGAAAATATTAGTGAAGATCTATCTGATCGATTGACGTTACGTAAGCATAGCTTATAGCCAAGTTCGGAGAGCGTAGGACAATGGAGTAGCTTAAAGAGCAAGCTCTTGTCAACGAACAATCGTCAGGAATCTAATGAAGGAATTTGGAATAAGGAAAGACGATCACTATACCCATCGTAAGGGATATTGAATTTAAACAACAATGAGTAAGTGAACCTACGCTGAACGTACTCTACCGCCTCATTGAGATATTTATGGCGGAGAGACCACACTTGACAAAAATACTCTACGATGCTACGAATAAATGAAAAAAAAATAGAAAGAGGTAGGGATGGTAGTAAAAGGAGCCGAACATTTAATGATGAAACCGGACAAATGAGTGGCTTTGGTGATTCTATACGTAATGTGCAGCTCAAATTTTAGCTTCGGATCGAAGAGCACACCAAGGTCCTTCAAATTATCAACAGCCGTAATAGAAGATCCATACAGAGCATAGAAATATATTAAGGGTTACATTTTACACGTATAAGACATTTGATGACATTTGGATATGTTCAAAGTAAGTGAAGTTTTAGAGTACCAGTCGCACAAAGTACAAAGGTCAGTTTGGAATTGGAGGAAATCGTCGGTAGATTCGATTAGTCTGAAAAACATTGAAGTCGTCGACAAACGAGAGACAGGGAGAACGAATAAAGGAAGGTAGATCATTTATAAAGACTAGAAATAATAATAGACTGAGAGAAAGCGGAAAGCGGATAGAACGAGGAACAGGTGAAGAAATACACAGTTGCAGCACAAATACGACCGGAAACTTTGGACGAAAACCAAAACAAATGAAGACCAGACACGCCACAGCTTGGAAGCTTTGCGAGAAGAATTCTGTGATCAACAGAATCAAAAGCACTTGTTTTCATTGGTCTGAAGCAAAAGCAACCAAGTTAGTAAAGGTTATAAGATTAGAGGTAAGAGATCTACCTTTGATGAAACAATGCTATTCAGGAGTAAGGAAAAGATGGAGGAAAGGAAGCAGCCTATTGTAAACAGCTCCTTCAAAAACTTTACTCAAATACGAAAGGAGGAAAATGGTACGATAGTTGGAAATGCAGCTTGGGTCGCCAGACTTGTGAATGGGTACAATATAAGCAGATTTCCAACTGATAGGGAAAGAGCCGAAGGAGAGTCTGAACTTAAATATAATAGACCAAGGAACACATAAGGATGATGAAAATGGCTTGGCTAACAGGTTCGGAATACCATCAGAACCACAACTGCATTGACATCAAGACACTCGGGTAAGGATCCAATTTGAAGAGGATTGGTGTGAATAAAAGAGAGGGAAGATAAAGCGACTTGGGGAGTTTAGATAGAGTGTTGGGATAGTTTCCAGGAAGTTGAAGTATTATGCTGAGCTGCTGCAGTGGTTGATGCTGTTCATGGGCGGTCAAACTATTTCTGATCGTCTGCATTCCATGAGAAAGAGAAGGTAGAGAAATGGGTATCACATCTTACGAGCCATAGACAAACGCAAACGTGAAAAATGGTATGCAAAGTTCAGCTTCTTTGGCATGAAAGAAAATATTTCTCGCATCAAATCGTGACTGGAGATGAAAAATGTAAAATTAATTTAAAATGTATTCTGACGCAGAGTCAACATGAACATCGATTGCAAACCCGAACTGTTTCGGATGGAAGAAAATACTGTAAGTAAGGTGGGTTTAAAAGGGCGTTTATTACCATGAGTAAGAAAATCATCGGAACGATCAAGGAATATATTCAATTAATAAATTGAAGAATTAGAACCATATATGTAAACCTATACGGCCCTTATCTTAAGAGGAACATTATGTACTTAGAAATCTTAATAGTAATAGTATTAAAATAATAAATATGCTTTCCACAAACAATAGTTTCAACAAAAAACTATTTCATTCCGCTGCAAGACAATTTGATGACTTTATATTGTAACAACCACTTAGTTGTGCAAATGAATTTCTATGGAAAGCAAAATGCGAATTCGAATTGTCTTCTGTGAAGAAATTCCATTCAGTTAAGAATACAAATTTATCGAAATCATTTTGTTAATATTTACTTGTGTTCTACGTAAAACATAATATCAAAGCCGTCTAAAGCTTAAAGAAATACCGAAATACTATATCAATTACAGCATATATCTGCTTTTCTTTAATTGCTATGGTATTTTGGTATTTTGTTACAATACTTAAACTTATATATTATATATTTCGACAAAAAAAAGTCTCATATGAAAAGCAATTTTTGGAATCACCTGCTATCTTTGCTCTAACATATTAACAGGGTTAAGCTATCAAGTTGTATTATGCCCGCCAGTAAATCAAACTGAGTTATTAGCAAATTTCATACAATTTATTTTTGAAATTCTTTCGCCCAATTAGTCACTTTTGCCGGCAATCTGCCGCTAGTTGCGATTCACCTGGAAAATATCCAGCAAACCGTCTAGATCTCGGTGGGATATGTTACATGGCATTATGTGCAAAGATTACAAAGAACTCATATACTTACACATATCTCATACAGTTCAAGTCATCCTACCACCTAAGCGCATACAAGCTTCACGATCATGTCCCCGTATATTAATCTATCTTCTCGCATGTAGTGAATCTTGCAGCTTAGATCATAGATTGTAGTTTGTTATTGTCGGAGGTCGTTTTATGTCCACCTCTGCTTTTTTGGGTTTCGCTTGATACTTGCCTGGTGGACTTGCTCGCCTAGCTGGCATGCTAGCTGACTGGTCTGGTCTGATGCGGATGCGCGAATATGGTAAGGCCAGTTCTTATGCTCGGATCCAATCTCCTCCAGCTCGTTAGTGGCTGAGTGGTTGGAGTAGTTGGATAACGCTGGCCACCTAACTTTGGCTTGTACTCGAGCCGAACCTGTTCATATGGTCAATTACTTTGCATAGCACATAGAAAAGATATGTCTCGATTTTGGTCGTAAAGTTCTAAAGCCTTCGTTAGCTTGTTGCTTGAAGAGACCCCGCACCTCATTTGAAGATAATGCAATGAAAGCACGTTGGCCATGATCGTAGAGCCAGTATGTGCTTTGGCGACAGTGTGAAACTGGTTATGTGAATTGAATGAGTCGCACATAAAGAAAGTGCACATGAATAAGCATATGAAGACGAGTAAGAAAAGAGATCTGCAAAATGTTCAAGTAACTGAACGAATATGAAATTAAGACAGTGCGATAAGAACACAAATCCTTACACATCTAGAATATTGACATTTTCCAATGGAACAGCATCAAAAATTCGAACATATCCTAAAGTATCGTGGCATTCGCGCGAATAACTAACATACGTATATTTCTTATCAAAAACAGAACTGCTTTCTTATACCTTCATTCTGTCAGATTATTGATAATATTGTGTGGCATTTATGTACTTCAAGACTTCATTATCGCAAATCGCCTGAGACACTTTTCAACTCTCTTGTGTTCGTTTCGCTCGCTGTGCATCCACTGTCGATTAATTTGTTGTTATATCTGCGTACCACACTTGCTAATCCGATTAAATACAGCCGCAGATGATAAGTAATCATGATTGAATACGTATCGGACAGACCAACTGGCAGTGCTGCAACGGTGACGATCACTGCGAATTTTCGCTTCTGATCTGATGCCGTCGGTGCTTTAGGTCCCAGAAATTTTTACATGAAATGTCAGATTTATTCGAGACTCGTTGGTCGTCTGATTTTAATGTCAATTTTTATGATGCATAATGACAGCATTCAGATGAATGAATCGAAGATGTAGATTGAAATTGAATTGAGCGTAATGAAATTAGTGATTTCTAATTAAAGAAGAAATGATTAATTGCTGAACAGATTTGGATAGATTTAAAAAGCTGCTTTGCTGACGGTGAGGGCTTGGTGTTGGTCACCGAACAGCTCACTGACGTTGACCATCAATCGCTCTCTGGTCCCTATTACCCATACTTAAAGCTTTATAATGTCCTTAGAAAATGAAGGCTAAGCGAGAATCTATGTCCTGGATAGAAGCTTGCTCAAAATCTGGTGCTTTAACACAACTGGCAATTTCACGCAAAACCATATATAACCCTGTTTGCTGACGTTTGCCTGTACAAGTTTGCAGGGCGCTGATCCTGATAGAGTGCTACTTTGATTCGGCTTTGATGCCACTAGGCATCGAAATATCTTGATGATGGCCAAAGATTTGGTTTAAGCAAGTCATTATGCAAGTCATTAAAGCCAACGAAAAGTGCTTTCTGCACCAACTTCCAGGCATCTGGAGAGAGGTTATGTCGCTTTTACTTCTACATTGACTGCCCTTACCAAACACTTTGTGACCATTTCATTCACCGAACGTATTATTCCAGTGAGAGCAGCTGATTTGGGGTTTCAGTTAAACTTTACCGTTTGTGAGCAGCTAATCTTGTAGGAGCCTGGCTTGCGGTACGTATCGCTTTATTTAAATCTGACCACTTTAGGAATTTTTCGTCCTCATCAGGCAGTGCCTCGGTAGGAGCAGACGTTCTTGAATCTCTTTAGAGTGCAGAAAACGCTCCTTCGAATTTGGAGGAGTGTAACCATCACCGAAAACAAACCTATTCTCTATGTCAAAACTATTTTTTTTTATTAAGCTCTTACTGATAGATTTGTTAACCTCTTTACTATTACTAATTGGTCATGCCATAAATAGAATAGTGGCTAAAAAGTTTTCTTTTCAAGCAGTTTATTACCTTACCTTATAACAGTTTTGATTGTATAACGTTGCTAATACTTGAAAATTTCGATTCTAATTTCATTGGCTTCTGAATGTCTCGTTTTACGTTTTATTTAAAAAATAATGAAAATTCCATAATTTTATGATACTCGTATCATATGATAGAATGAACATAAAGCTGTTTCCATCGTAACAGGAATGCGTAGCGTAGTCTTCACACGCACCTTATGAATATCTGTAACTCTTTTTTAGACACATGGCTTTGCTATTATTACCACTTTCAAAATGTAATTTGTAGTGGATTTTCATGTTTAAGGGAATAAGCATCGTTGATTTTGCACAGTCAATTTGTTTTGCATTATGATTAATTTTGGCCTGTGAGCCCATTTTAATAATAGGTGCGTTTTTTGCAGATCAAATTTTGTTAAGTATACTGGATTTCAAATGAAAGTTTGTTAAGTACATTGAATACAACAACAAAATCCTGCACATGTGCACGCTTTTGCTGTTGAATTCACTATACTTAACAAAATTTGATCTGCTCGGGTGTGCGAAAAACGCACCTAATGTATTTGTGGACAAACTGAGCCCCGCATATGTTAAACGGACTAACTAGTTTACATTAAAAATTTAACTACCAGTAAACATGCAACAACTTGGGATCTCATTTGACCAACAGCTTACAACAGTCATAATTGCATTTGTTCCGTTTTTAATTTTTCAATCTTACTGCATCATTGTAAATAACTTTTTTAAATATTTTATAATATTTTTTGCAATGAATTAGACTCGCTTTCAATCTAACACCGAAAAAGTAAGTCTGATTATTTGTCGAAACTAAGCTGATTTAAGAAAGACTCTAGAGTACCATGCACTGTGCCACTTTAATTCTATTGCAAACGAACATACACTGTGTAGGGTAGTTGATTCGACTTTGTATCAAATTATTCAACGAGTTACAAATGAACTAAAAATTCAAGAAGTAAAGTGCACTTAGCATATCCTTATCTCACGCAATAAACTACACACGTGATCACGCTGACAGCCAATCTGAAACAACACAAAATTGAATTCAACCAACAGGCTTCGTCCCAGCCATGGCTTTCATGTAGCCATTAGCAAAACAAAATTTGAAGAAATAAAATCCTTGTATCACTAATTTGTAACATTTCACAAATCACGTCCTGTTCTCACACCCTTGTGCACACTGAATTCTGCACGCGAAACTTGGTTGAAGAAAGTGTAGTACACGAAAGAGTCACATTCCGCAGACAGGCGAAAACGTTGACGTCAAGGTACACAATCTCAAAATTGCTACTTGCAAGTTTATAGAATTCCATTTAAACTAGCGAAAATCTACTACCTACGTCGTACGTGAGCATTTCACATTTATCATAACTCGAGCGGAGATGCACATCTCTGCGCATCATTCTGGCATATCAGTGACCATCATCTTTCATTTGGATTCCTTACGCGAATTGCACCTAGAAAAGTTGCAAAGATTATTTATGGCATCAGAGCAGTTCTCGTGTTACTTAGCTCTGCCACTGTGTCGTTTCTTTTGACTATGGCGTTCATTTCACGTCACCTGTTCGTTTATGGTCGAGCAGAGTTAGTTGGTGGTTTCAGAAGGCAGTTAAGTTTTGTGATTTTGACGTTCGATATTGACTTGAATAAATAATTGTGTGAAAAAAACATCTTCCGTTTGAAAGAAACAAGGATGTTCGTATCCAAATTCAAAGTAAAACATACATATTGACGATAAATGCTATTTATTCTTCATTTATGTGGCCAATCAGCTTCAACTTCACTTTTTACGCAAATCAACCAATGCATTCATAGCTTAATCCATCTCAACATTTCATTATGATTAAACTCCCCTCTATTTTAACTTTGACTTGTGTAGAATTTCTACAAATCACAGACTGCCCGACGAATAACACACTCTATCTTAATGTATCTCTCATAAATCATTTCAGATGTGCTTTCGTGCCAGTGAAATTTAAGGTGGTTGAAATCGTGTGGTGTAGCACGCAAGAGCTACAGGATCCTCGGCGTGCGAGCCGGGAGCCTCGCCAGCAAGTCAGGTGTATTTGGGTGTCAACAGCGAGCAGAAATAGATACAACATTAATTGAACAAGTGCATGCACAATGCCAGCCATAGTAGTGGAAGATGTTGCGCTCAACTTGTCATCGACGGTCGGTCTAGGGCTTCCATCGGCAACAACTGTCTTTGCACTTCCGTTTCACAGTGTGGGATCGTCGAAGAATGAATCAGATGATTATTGGTGGCGACAGTCATCGACGGAAGACGCAACGTACTATGACACAGAAAGGTCATATCTGGGATTTTTCGACGACGAAGATGACAATTTTGGATCACCTTTGCCATTTGACGATAGTCCAAACGGACTGTGGAATGGTCGATTTGTGCCACCTCCCCCGCGACCGCCCTTCCTTGAGGATTCGATCATTGCTGATGGAATTACTACCTGCGATTTATGTTCCTGGGCCAGGCCCACAAAATCAACGTTTACGCTTGATGGAACTATAGGTAATAAATTAATATTGACGATCAAAATGTACATTTAAATCAGTTAAAAATAAGTGGTAATATTTTATTTGCTTGCCTTAAAATCGAAAAAAATACGTTATCATATTTTCGATGTAATGAAAAATTTTATTTGTCTACATTTCAGAAAAAGCCACAGCGCTTGGTTGGCCCTTGGCTGTTATTATAGTTTCCGTCCTCTCTGCCATAATTGGTGCAATATTGATGATTACCATTGTTCGATACAAACGGTAAGTTAGAACTAAGTCTTTTCAAACAATTTCATTTTTCACGTACCACTCAACCAACGAACAACTGCTGCAATAAGTTTTTTCTTTGGTTTATTTCATATTACCTCTTGCCTTTGGACTCGCTTACCGTCATCAGGAAAAAATCATCGAACAGAAATGGTAAGTGTCCTAACAATCACCAGCTACCCCAACATCCCAATCACCTCCACCCCTACCACCCTCATATCGTCTATCCTCATCGCACATTGAGCTCTAGTCCGCCAGTTCGTTGACCATAAACCAAAAACATTTCCGAATCCAACAATTGCAGAAACGAATGCAGTCCAGTGGTGGTCAAGGAACAAGCAACGTCCGCACACGCAATCCATTCGCCGGAACAACATCTACACCGGCAATCCGTCGGACAGTATACGTGGCCTTCATCACAATGTCCATCTCAACAACCATCATCTTCATCATCAGCACAACCACAACTATCGAAACAACAACAACGTGCTGGACGCAGCCACCGATACCTGCAATTGGCCGAACGTAACGAGTTTCGTGGTGAACAGCTGAGAGTAAAGGAAATCGATTTAGCTACTTCGCGCCCACTAGACTGCACTCTAGGGTGTCCTGTGGGAAACCGAAAGGGTTAAATTTATCTTTTTGTCCTGTCCGTTTCGATTTGATCTCAACGACAACGGAGCGGAGCCTTTTTTGGAGTACATGGGAAGGCCATCGGAAACGGCGGTTCGCCTTAAACTAGTGCCATGTCAACGGATAGTAAATTTTCGTAAAGTGAGGTCGTTTTCAGAGCACTGTGTTCCGGGAATGCTCAGCCGGACACCATAGTCCTATCTTGTGATACTTTTCGCGTTTTATTCTCCAGCACTGAGCAAACATCCGTTCCGAATCGCTCCCTGAATTAAGCCAAAGCCCACGGCAATAAAAATGTTTCAATGGACGTTCATGCGAGCACCTTGCCTGCTTTATTCGATGCTGTTTCAGGATGTGGTCGATTGTCGTACCTGCCCTTGCTGCTGCTATCCTGAGAGCTGGCTACAAATTCACCCCCGCCAACCACAACCGTAGGAAGTATCTTGCATTCATCGATACCGAGGCCACCACACGACGACATTGCGGACAGTTTGTATTCGAAATGCATTTTCGCGAATGTTTCCCATGAATCCTGGCCGCCATCAAAGCCTATGGACTAGCTGCCAGGACGGAAACGAAGCATACACACATAAAAAACCCTTTTCAAGTTTCTCTTGTACAGCCGCCTTTTTTCAATTCGATGCCAAAGACTAGTTTGTAATGCGATATGCGAGACGAGACCCAACAGCGAATGGGTGGAGATGCTATATGCAAATGTAAATCTGTAGACTATGTAATTGTTCTTTTTGTGTAAAAAAGATGAAAAAAGAATTGGAGATTGAAAGGTGAAAATAAAATGAAGATTAAAAGTGGCATTGTGTTTTGTATAGAAGTTTGATATTTTGGATTCAAAAATCAGGTTGAAAGAGAGCGGGAATGAAAAGTTTTCACCAGGCCGAATGTAAGTGTTTGAAGATATGATGTAAATCGGAAAAATATACGCATTAGCTGAGTGAAATTCACCGACTTTTATAATATGAAACACTCGCCTTTGTATTTCACAAACAAAATTTACTTCGGATTATTGAATTTAGCACATGTAAATCATTGTGGAATTCAAATGACTATAAATCAAGAAATGTCGGCTTCCATTTATTCTGGTACATCAATAGCTGCGGTTTTAGATTAATTGGCTTTCCGAAGATCAACATTTTGAATAAATTGAATAGCATAAAATAATGTACTGTTGAATTCAGTGCATAAACCAGTGACGGCTCATGACCTAATTTAGCGGTGATTCACAAGTATAAAGAATTTGTATTCGGTATGCTACTTTAAGTTGAATTGGTATTTGGGAAACTCCAACGCAACTTAAGTCGACTAAAAGTTTTAGTTGACTTCGAGAGGAGACAATGGCTGACAATATTTTTCGAAAGACGAATGAAGATAAATTTTGAATCCAATGGAAGAGCATTTGCTTTTCAACATTTCAACGCCAACCATGACCACTCATCGATCCTTTAGTTAGTCGAACTCTAAATTGGTACCCCACTCACATCAGGGGTGAAATGAAGGGTGGAACTTATCATCTCACACTCGTGTACATTGATTGTCAATGAAGTATCTGCTAACTTCAACCACCACACCCCAAATTTCTTTAACTTACTTCAATTTTCTCTAGATTCAAAATATATTTTTTTATAATTTTATTAGATTTGACTTGAAAAGATCCTTTCATGGCTCTTTGTCGATAAGAAATTGACAAGTGAGTAATCTTCGTGCTCTACAAGAGTCATCTTAGCCCTCTATTGTTCGCTTTATTAATCAATGATGTAGAATGCGTATTGCGAAGCTATTCTATGTTGCAGAAGCTGATAATGTTAAAATTTTAAAAATTTTATGAGAACCATGAAAACTGCAATGATTTACAGCTGGACCAAAGTAGATCTTCCAGTCAGTGCTCTAAACCTAGTCATTTTGTTAATGCAGAGAAATATAATTTTTAGATTAGTGTACGTTTCAATTCAAGAAGAAAGCTTAGTCAATCATTTACATTTGATAAAAACATCAGCTCAACCGTTGCTGCAGCTAATACTCCCTTAGACTATTGATACACTGCTGGTATTGATACTGTAGTATTGATACTGTGGTATCAATACTAGCTGCGCATCGATAACTTGGGAGGGTGATACATTGCGCCTACGTGGTATTGTGTGATATCATCTATCAAATCGAGTGTATATATAAATGTATAATTGAATCAAAACTGAGATTGTTGGAACAATTGGCGAGGTAGATGCAGTTACAACTCCAAGCTGAGGTGTAGACTTCGCAAATGAAACGGCTAAGTGAGTTGGCGTTTCGTTTAAAGTCGTAGTAAAATGTTTCGATTATAAACTTGTTACTCAAAAAACTTAGAGCCCGGAATGTGGGGACAATTGTAAGTACAAAATTAATTAAAACGTTGTACCTGAGGCATACAAAATATTATTGAGGCGGAAAGTTCAACATACTGGAAAGTATCTGCTCCGCGTTTTAATAAAAAGAAATTCAAAAACCCCTCTCACGTCAGCTGGAAAACGTTCAACTTCATAGTTACATTTGACTCGAGAAGACACCAATTTACGGCCGTAATCCTTTACGCGCTGGGGTCATCAGCCGAACACCGAACCATTGTAGGTATGTTTGGAATTAGATGGACAACATTCAGTCAAATAATTTTGGATGTTTTTCGTTTCGTCGCATATTTTCGCAAGAATATGTGAATTTCTGCGGTAGCTTCTGAAATCTTCCAAATGACTCCCCATATATCACCATAAATTGAAAATTAGGTGAAAATGAAACCATTTATCAATAAACTGTATTGGACAGTTTCATTTCTACACTCACCACTAACTGGAAATTGTCTCTGCTTGCAGTGAAGTCTTCGTTAGACAAGGTAAAATTTTCAATACCGCGAATCGGCATAGATACCGGGTATGTACCACTTTTCCGAGCTGGTATTACCCTGAAACTGGGTGATACACTGTTGATATATACGATACCATCGTATCAATAGAAAATATTAGAAAAACTCGAATGAATCTATTTTTATTCTCACTGCTGCAACCCAAGCAGATCAATCTTATTGGTCTGTTTCATAAATAATACGTTTTTTTTCAAATATTTCAACTAAGGGAAAGAAATGAGGCTGAGATAAAATACTTGGATCACTTTTCATGAAAATAGGCAATTCACCTTCTTGTTCTTAGGGCAAGTTTGAAGTGTTAAGTGGAATTCTAACGGTAATCTTAAACGAAATAATGGAAGTGACGAAAGAACATATTAGGCATTAATTGCCTTACGAGTTCAAGACGTATGTAAGAAATGTTAATGATGCTTGATGCGTATAGGAAAAAATATAATAAAAGTAAGCCGGCACCAAAGATGGTTACGGAATAGTAAAAAAATAAATCTTCTACAAAAGTACCGAGCGTCGAACAAAAGACAATGGGTATACAAAGGAGACATTCTGAAGCCCCAGGCTAAAACAGGTTTTCACCCAATAAACGTAAAGTGATGCTCTGTGTCTGGTGGGAATAGGATGGAAAAAATGTGGACTTTAGAGAGAATGGTTCTTGAAGAATACGTTTCGTCACTGCAAAGTGAATTTTTCAAGAGGAGTTTTCAAAGTCTAACAGATATATGGTAAAGTCTCGATGAAAATGATAAAGAATGTACCTAAAACTATAAATAGTTTCATGCATCTTAATTTTGCAAAGTAAATGAAGCATAAATAACCACAATATTCATGGAATAATTAGATGCTATTCTGAGAGTCACCTCACGTGAGATCTCTCATCACTTGGAAAGTCACGTCACCTACGAATCGGTATTCTGAGAGTCACGTGAAATGACTCTAGGTGAGGTGACTATGAATTTGTATTTGAATGGCAACGCCTGAACGTTTGAAATTTACCATGTCATTGAAATTTTTCAATGCTTGAAATTTACCACATCCATAGCACACTGACATCGACCGGTTTTTGTTCGATAACCGAAGTTAAGCAGTGGTCAGTACTTAGATGGGGGACAGCTTGCGAACATCGTTTGTCGTTGGTGCGCACAAACTTTCATCCCTTAATGTCACAAGTGCGGCTTACTTTGAAGAGGGAGTAGAATAAAACAAATATTAAAGTTCAAATGGAAAATAAAGAAAATCGAACGCAAACAGGAAATTTCCAGGGATAAGCAAATGGTTAGTGAAATAAAAAAATGGACAGTATTTACAAGTGTACCAGGTATACTTAAACTTACTATAGAAGATTATAAATTTGGTGATTCGGAAAAAGTAGTGGTGAATATTAGAAGTGGTTTTCATGTGTTCGCTGTACTGTTTCAGGCTTTGTGGATGATTCTCCATCAGTCCAATAAGGCATTCCAATTGTCGCTTGTCTTTCCATTAAGAAAATCGATCGAAAATTGAAATCCTTGCCATTTTATTCGTCAGGAATAAGCTTTGTATGTTTTTCTCCATTGTTAAAATTTTCGGTCAAAAGAATGACGAGATAATGGAGACTTGTAAAAATTTACCTTGACGGTTAAGTCAGTACTAGCCTTTATTTTTTAAGGCTGGTACTTTGCTGGTCAATTTTGATCTGATTGGAAAGGCATTTGCACAATTCGATTTTCAAATTCAAACACCAAATGTCACTTTTTAGCTCGAAAGAATGAGCTGCACATACTAAATTGTGTCAATCTCATCTGCGTTTTCAAAACGAAAGCAACAAAAACAACCAATCAAACATGAAACAGACCAAAAATTAGCACACAGCAACAAAATCTCAAACATACGAGCCAAAAATGTATCAGAAAACATCTAACGGCTATGGCGAACATGTAGTCGAGATTAACCGCATTATTCAAATAAAAATATATAAATTATCTTCAAAATAAGGTTTTTTTTACTTTTTTTCATGATTCACGATAATACCAATTTATATCACTTCTGACCACAGTCACTTGATATTATCATGTGGCTGAAAATCTCACTTGACGTGACGCTCGTCACTTCATGTGACTCTCGGAATAGCCGATATTTATTGAATCTTGAATAAGCGTAGTTCATAACGCTTCTGAAAATCAAAGCTAAGGACTAAAATGCCGTGCACACAAAATTTCTTAGAATAAAAGCAATTTTTACAGACCCTATTGTCTTTATTTTACGGTACGTTGTTTGTTTTTTTTTTCTTTGCCAGAATCTCACCTTTTGTCAGAACTGTTTGTCACAGTAATTTGGGACTGAAGAATACTCGCCTAAATTCTCCATTCCGAGTCTCTCACCCATTCAAGCCTAATCTCTAGGCGACGCTGTCCTCAAATTGCAAGAGCAAATTTTGAATGAGTATGCCTTAAGGGGGCAGGCACACATAGATTCTGAGAAAATTGATTTTATTTTCTTTACATTTTCTAAAAGAAGCATATTTCAAACTCATTCTGTACAAATTTCAGACGAATTTGACAATTTTTTTATGGAGATAAATAACTTTGAATGAAGTCGTCTCTAATGGATAAAGCCTTTTTTTTGCATGCTTTAAAAGCATTTTTCTCGACACTATGTTTTCGAAGTCAGTGATCGCTGTAACTTGAAAACGGCTTTATCGATCAGCATAAAATTCATGAAATTATCCTCCGGATAAACGAAGGATTTTTCGGTTGGACGATTTTTTTTTCCAATAGCCGAAAATGTGAGTGAAATTTTGGTCGAAAATACAATTTTGAATTTCAACTACTGCCATTTTTCGAAAAATCAAAATCTGCCAAAGTCCTTCGTTCATCTGGAGCACTATTTCATTAACTAATAATCCCCGTTTTTTTTTTATTTCGGATGATCCAGTGACAAGCTAAAGTGATCACGGTAAAACAATTTTTTTTGACCCCTCGAAAATTTACTCTTTTTCGACTAATTTTCAACCATTTGCCTTAAAAAAATTCCAATAGCTTCTGCAAATATATTTCTTTCAAGTAAAAAAACATTTAATATTAATTATTTTAATGTGTGTCTAAAAAAAATCTTAAAAAATAGCTTTTTTTGGACGTCCCAAGTGTACCTAACCCCTTAAAACGAACGCACTGAAGTGGCTGCAATATTTCAATTCCATGCTTAAATCTATCCATTTTACGTCGCGTCTGGAACATTGATTGATAAAAGCTAAGAAACAATGTGAGTTTTTGAAAATCACACTGTGAATCTATCGTCATTGTTCGTAACTCGGCCCAAATGCTGCATGAGGTAGCTAAATTGGCGTGAAACAGAACACTTTCCCGCGGTATAAAAAATTGTTTTCCCCATTTTTCCCAATAAATCCCAATGTTGGGGTTTAGAAATTATTTTTGCAAAGCGATTATCTCGTTCTCTTACCTTGGCTAGTCAAAGAACTACTTTCTGATTATTCTCAAGACGAGACCGTAGCGGTAGTGAAACTATAGCTAAAACCAAAAATGCTAATGAGATGCTTCTGTAGTTTCGCTTCTCTGTAGGTGTACGAAGAATTTCGCTCCTCTTCTTGCTTTGTGTGCCTACTCTGTTCCAAAGAAAGCTTGCTTCATTTGTGCAGCAAATGAACTGTGATTTCTGACATGTATCGTTTTACTATTTGTTGATTCAACCGCTCTGTCATATATAAGTTTCGCAAAATACATGCATATGGCTAAACACAATTTTCTTGTGTTGTTAACGCCAAGGAGAAGTCGACCTACCTAATTCCACGTAATGTTTTATGTTTAATTTAATGAAATTATTATTGAAAATTTCTTACAATAAAAGGATTAATCGGATTAATTTCATTTGTATTTTAAGTTTTATTTTTGATTTTTTTTAAAAAAAAAACAGTGTATTTGCCTAAAAACAAGAAGACGATAAAAAATCTGAAATCACGCTGAAAATCTTCCAAGATCATTTCGCGTTGTTTTAAAATAGGTCTGTGAAATAAATGGATTCTAAATGATTTTAAATTTTCCGCTAACACTTAGCATGGTTCAATACAAAGTGTTTTCAAAGTCTGATTCATATCATTATGCCATCGACAATATCTCCGTACCCCATTCACCCATTCTGAATGCTCTTCCTCGAGCACTTACGTATTACCGTTCTAATCAACAATATCAACAGCTACCTGAATACGTTATCCTACAAAATTGCAAATAATACAATAGCCATTTTTGATCATGTAAGCGTGTACTTGAAACGAAGGAATCCGCATAATAAATAACTGCTCGAGAGCATCCTCATCGCGCCGCAGCCTTGTTCACTTGTCGATGGTGAAAAATGATGGGCGTAAATGGGCGCTCTATTGAAATTTCTGGAAATTGCAAATAATAAAGGAACAGTTTATGATAGCTCTGGCTCAGCATCACGACAGACTGATGCAAAGTAAAGGAGGACGAAGAGCTGTGTGTACCTACTGTTGCGAAAATGTTATTTGTAAGGTGTCGGCGAACAAGTCGATGACGGTAAATTTGAGAGTGAGCTCAGGAAAATTTACGGCCTCGTAAAAGCCAAAGTTAATAAACTTGGCCACAAAAAGGATCTCAGTTCACTGCTTACTGTCGAGACGGCGAATGATTGGACGTGTTAGTAGGGCGTTGAAGAAAGATGTTCCTAGTTTTGAACACAACAGAATGGCCTATTCACATTGTCTGGTCGGGAACTGTACGTTGAACGGAAGCAAGCGGAGTGAATATTATTTTTCGACAAGTGATGGATGTTATTGTAGACGGTTATTTTTATTTATTTATGAGAAAATTTATGAGAATATCATTGATTCTCTGCGGAAATTTTAATATTTTTGGCGTTACATTATCAAATTGGAATCCTGAATTGAAATCTAGGAATGTTGCTACTATATTCTAATTTGATGAATGTTAGTCCCCCTGTTGCTTGACAGGGGGACTGCATAAATATGGATCGACTAAATGCTTTTGATTTCAATGTGATCGCTTCATTTATTTTATTGATATTATTTCAAATACTTTTAATACAATCGACGTTACTATAATTTCATTCTTTTGGCTTAGGGTAGAATGATTTCGGTTCGAAATAGGAATAGAAGTTGCTGATGGTTTTCCAAAATTACTGAGGTAAATGGATTAGATCCATCCAGCAGGGGTAGCTCGTGAATGCGTTCGCGAAAATACGATCGAAAATTGACTTATGTATCAATATGCTTACTGTGGCGTGAGATTTATAAAACTTGTTTCACAAAGCTTATCCAGTGCTTACCTGTCAGTGACATTGGCACTTGCAAAAGACGCCCAAAAAGTAAGTACAGGTCTCAACGGAAATCCTTTTGAACAATCACCTCCAGCTGCTTTTTGTGAGAGCCAGTAGTATTTTTTAATAAATAGTCTAAAAAAAGTAATTCGCCTGCTATGTAAAAGTAAAGTAAAGTAAACAACCTTCACACAGGTCTAGGGGTTGAAAACTGGTAAAGAGCTTCATCACAAATTTACAATCAATGTGAAAACGAGTGTAGATTGATTAGTCCCATGACTCACTTTGCCCCAAACTAATCCTGATTAATTACCTAATCAGAGCTAGGTCAACTCAATGCTTGGTGCGTGGTACATCGTCCTTGTGGATTCGAACCAGAGACCTCACACAAAAGAAGCCAGTGCTCTACCCACTAGGCCACTCAAGCTTATCACCTGCTATGTACTATTACGCAAAGGGATTACAAGCTTTCAAGGAAATTTTCCGCATTTACGCATTTCCGATTTTTATCTCTGCTAATTGTCACGGATTACGCTATCGAAGAAAAAACTCTATCAAAAATGGGTGATGCGTATTTTTCTGATCTATTAGCTATGATTTGAAATTTGGCTTTTGTAAAATTTGAAGATTACATTTAAAATTAAACTTGAAATTTTATAATATTTTTTTTTTATTCAAACTTCATTTTTAATTATATTTTCATTAAATATATATTTTAAATTTTCGTCTGGAGGGGAAACCAAGTGTTTTCATCATTCAAAACATGTCTTACTTACATTTAGCTTTGGTGGTGCTAATATTAGGCTGGTGGTGCTAATATTAACGAAAGTAGTATGCAAATAAATACGAGCAAATATTTTTAATACGTTATATTTGGGATGAAATATTTTAAGAAAATAAAAGGGATAAATATTACAAAATAAGAAAATTGCATACCATTTGATTCGAGAAGATAAAACGTTAGCGAAAATATTTTGAGAAATGAGTTATTTCTTGACATTTTTCAAATTGTTGCTAAGGCTATTGAAATATTATTCATTTTTCTTGAACAATTTTACCTATGGTAAGTACATTACATTAACGTCTGCAGTTAGCTACATTTCTATTTTGCTGCCACTGGTATAATTATTCAATCATGGAAATTGTTTCACACGCATTACTCGATAAATTTCCAATACAATTGGTCCCAAACATTCAGACAGTTCTTCACCATATTAAACTGAAGAATATTTTTTTCTTCAATGTTCTCAAATCCCATTCCATTAGCCGGTTGCGTTCAATACAATTGCCTTAATCACACAAAAATAACTTCATTAAGTCTTACTTAACAGTTATCGATTTCTTAGAAAATTAAATTTTAATAGTTCCCAAATGGACCACTCAACATAGCATCAAAACTTTTTACAGGCCCTGGATGACTGGCCAAACGTGGACTGGACTTCATTAAAATGCAATGTCACTTACTACTAACAAGATAACTATCAAGAGAAAATTCGAAATTTGATCGTTGGGCATGCATACTCGCCTCTAGAGCGTCTAATTTCGGCCTGTCTGATGGGCGCAGGGAATGGAAACAAGCTACAAACTAGCTACACATCATCAGGTTGGCATGATCTTCGGCTTCTACAGGTTCAAAGATAAGGTGAGACACTCATTAGTGACCATAATGTCGCCAAGATTTTGATTTCGTGTCGGGCCATCATTTTGTCTTGGTTGGTGATAGAGTCGAGTGTCGAAAATAGGCCGGGCGAAGAGATGTAAGAAAAAGGTCAAAACGTCTTGATTATAGAATACCGGCCATGAGGTGGATGTCGAGATTAATGAAATTTCATACCGGCGACTGGGTTAAATTTTATCTTAATAACACTAGTGGCGGCAAATGCCACTACCGGCCAGCAACAAATTAAGATGATGTCTTATTTGGGAGCGCAGCGGAAAGTTTCTATAGGAAGATGTAGGTCTTAGATTGCATCTAAAATAGTAATATGCAGTCGTGCACATACAAATGATGATTCATCAACGCAGCTTGAAGTCAGTTGTAATTTTCATTCAAACTTGCTTGATCTTAGGTGATGGAAAATTAGGTTGTATATTAACTGATTACCAATAAAAAGTGTTATGTCTCGTAAAAAATTTGAAGTGAAAAGTTTAAATAAAACGTATCTCCAGCTCTATAGTTTCAATGAGTCGCATATTGTCTAGATTCATCTATTCATTTTTGAATAGTTAATATATGCAGGCTGCCGAATTTAGGCTACAATCGGGGATATTTGATTACTTTTTATTTTAAGTTATAAACGGAAAAGTCTTCGCTCGTAAAAAATTTGAAGTGAAAAGTTTAAATAAAACGTATCTCCAGCTCTATAGTTTCAATGAGTCGCATATTGTCTAGATTCATCTATTCAGTTTTGAATAGTTAATATATGCAGGCTGCCGAATTTAGGCTACAATCGGGGATATTTGATTACTTTTTATTTTAAGTTATAAACGGAAAAGACGTCGTCTATTTGGTGATGCTTTTTCTCTTTTCCCTTAAGTAAACGCACATCGAGTTTTGAATTTGCAACTAAAATGATTCGGCCCACATACGTAAACTTGCATTCAACGTAAGGGGTTACCCCCACTTGTAACTTTGAAATTTTTTGTTGCATTTTTTATAAGTATAACTATCTCAGAATACGTCCTTCAAATTTCAAGTTGATCCAAAAAAAATTGACCGAGATATGAGCGTTCAAAGAGAAAAAACCGTTACTTATACAGCCGGCTAATCTGCCGTCTGCCGCGCTCGACCCTCTCTCCGGTTTCTATCTGTTGTTGCGGCCGAGAGAGCTCGGGAAGGCAGAATACCGAGAAGGTAACAGCAAATTGCATTTTTGGAAGCGGCATCGTCGGCGGAAGAGCTGTTATATGGAAAATAAAAATAAAATTGTTTCCTCCGTGTAAACTGAAATTGAAACTTTAAACGCGTTCTTCTCGAAATGACATTTTTGGATTCGGTGACCAAAATTACTCGAAAACTACTCAACCGATCCTTTTGAAACTTGGCAGACTTATTCAATGTATAAAAATGTAGTGTTTGATGGTTCAATTTGTTTTTTTTGATAAAAAATGGCCGTTTTATAGCCAAAAGACGACCGTTTTTTTAAGTGAAAATCGAACCATTAACTTTGACTGTCCGCCATTGGATATTATCTTGTAAGACTAAAATAAGGCTGAAATAGATTTGTAAATTTTGCAATCATCTGCAAATAGAAGAAAAATTCAACGCCATAGAAAACATTGTGAATGTCGTTAATAAAAATTAAGAATAACAGTGGGCCTAAATGTAAGCCTTGTGGAACGCCCAAAGCTGGGAAGTTAGGGAGAGTATAGTTCGTTTTGTTTGAAATTTTACTTGAGGGTCGCTGAAGTACATATGGCCAGGATGATATGTTATTTGATTCTCTTACGATCTGTCAAGTAATTATTACACTCCAAGTTTTAATGGCGAATGGCGTATTTGCTGTTAGAGGGAAGTTGGACAATTGACTAAATTGACTTCTCCACTCGTTTTATTGGAATTTTCATTCCGGTTTTAATTTTCAGCCTGACGTTGCATCAATAGCGACTTCTTGATGAAAGAATGCACTATCTTCAACGGTAAATCTTTGTTTCAACGATATTGCGGTGTCCAGACGATTTTCTTTCTATTCAGTAGCCAAGCAAAGAACGCAAAAGGCTCAAGTTTGCCCTGATGAGGTGGGGAAACTTTGCTCGAGTGGAGCTAACATAGCCAAGTTAGTCATGGCTTTCATTCAGAATAGATGCAGGCCAAGAAACAAACGAACTGTTCAGCATGTATGATGATGGGGACGTTACTGAAATTACAATTCACATAGCAAGTATTCATGCAAAATTTAAAGCCTATAATACACGGCGTTGTAAGCTTAATACATGGTTTTACAAGCATTAATTTATAGCACCTACGTGCATAAACTATTCGTGTTTATTATGGTGTCAGCTCCTTTAATTTATCACAATCTACTATGTACAAATCTACTATTTACATAGCGACGAAAGTATATACACTTTCTGGCTATGATTTTTCGTAGGACAAAAACAAAGAAGAGTTCGTATAAAAATAACGATTTAGCGTAAGATTATTTATGCTTCATTGAAGTCTTGTTGTAGATATCACCTTCGAGTTCATTAACACTTTGGAAGAAAACTTCGAACGGGGCCCTAAAACCCGTAGTCGAGTCGGGCAAATAAAAAAAATAATCTTCTTTTACAAGAAAAGTCATACAGACACCATCTGACAATATCGATTCGCACCTCTTGCATAGCTGAGATGGGTTCACATTAAAAGATTGTTTCTTGTGACTCAACACTTGCCCATAATTTTCTAATGAATGGTCTGACCTGAAGATTGGCACCGTTCAGTTCTTCGCCCATCCAAACATCGCAGCATTGTAGGAACCACCTGAGGCTCTTTAACCTGCGAACAACTAGCCAACTAGCCAACTAGCTGCCGCAATCCAAATCAATCTCTTAAAATTCAGTAGCCGTAATGATTTGTTAATTTTCCTGAAGAGCTCCAAAGACGATCGCCAAAGTCAAATTCCCAGCACAAATCGATTCCGACATCTTGTTTTACATGAAACGATGCAGACGGCTGTCCTTTCTTAGGCGAGTGACGGGACGCATATTGTACAATCTATACAGTGCAACATTAGCGAAATGTCTTACAAGTTCGAGTGGGTACTTCATTGTTAGACTATAAATTAGTTTCGAGTACTTGTAGATCATCCAAGTGGTGAAGTGAAGGCAAGTCAGGAAGAGTGTGCTTGTTGGAAAATACCGAATGACTTCGATAGTCAATACTTGACCGGTTCGAAGATATACTGGCTTCCAGGAAAGAACTAAGCACTGTGGCGAAGGCGAATACTAGGCACACATAATATTCAAATTATTCAAAAATTTGTTGGTTTGGGGCTAACCGCTTCGATGAAGAGAAAAAACGTTTGGGTCTCTTGTTATGAATTCTTAAAGCACCAGTAGCTGTTTTGCATTTCAAGTAGCAATTTCTAATCGCTGTTACGTTTCGCCTATGATATGTATGTTTCTTGAAAGTTTTCTTGGCAGCGGTGCAGAATCGTTATAAAATGTGGAATTTTTCCAGATAAAAATTTCTTCATGTGAAATACTCCTGCAGCATATTGATTGGATCTTATTTTCCCAGAGTGCCTTGATACGTTCATCAGCTTATTGTTTTATGGAATCTGAAATGATGGTATGATAAGACTATCATCTTTGCATGACTCTTCTCGGTGACATGGCTTGCGACAAAGTTGCGTACTTCTGCCTGCTAACTTAGACACTAGTCGTAGGCGAAGAAATATCAAACAGCAGCAACAGTACTGTTCAGCATTGCCGGTACAAATGTCATTTATTAGCCACTTGAAATAGCGAAAACATAATGGGAAATTTGATAAGTACGTCTTTCTAACTCAGAAGCTTTCAAGAATTCAAGGCATCACCCGGGCCCTGTCGAACGGACAGGCAAAACACTCAATCATCAAAACTTGGCCGCGGATCCGTAAAAAACAGTTGAGTCAGAAAGTTAGTCGCCGTTTGTGTCGTTCACTTAAATCACTTCGAACACGACAGGGAACCGCTTGTTGGCTGTCGGAAATCTTGTCGACATGTAGAAAATACATCGAGTTACCCAACTAATTGATAGTCTGTACCGTTGCAAATGAAAAGTTCAATAGCCGTTTCTACATCTACTCAAAATCCAGGTTTTCGTCAATGAGTGGATGCCATGGCTTGGGTCCATTTTTCAAGAACTTTTCTTCAATTGCATCGAGAGTATTTTCGGCGACTCGGCCTGGCGCAGTTCAACCAATAAACGTCTTTAGCAGGCCAATAATGAATGGTTTAGGCTACGGTTAAACACCTCGTTATATTCACATTATCCATTAATTTACAAATAAGGCACACTCGTACTTGGAACACATCAAATTTTTATAAACGAGAGTCTCGAACCGCTCGCATTTGATTCCGAGCACGTATAGCGTGTTTCTCTTCAAGTCGACAGACATTAGCAGCAACCTCTACTGATTTACGATCCAAAGAGATTCCCAAGGTTTAATGAATTAAACATTAGTACTTATATTTGTCATGGATCGCAACGGTGAAAGCATTCATTTTGACTACTATGTCAAATTTTCGAACATGTTCGACATGCAACGAACTGAGAGCTTCGTTTAAGCATTTGGTGCTCGAAGCCAAGTATTTTCAGGTATTGCAGAATTTTTGTGTGATTTGTCGTGGAATCATTTAAATAGTAAATTAAAAATAGCTAAAACAGATAGCCCCTGAGGGGAGATGGGCAAGTGGGTGAATAATCTATTATTAAGCTAAACGCTAAGATATATACATATATGTAGGTACACAAGGGCTCGTTAAAAAGTTGTTGAAGTTAAATATGTTCTCAAAGAAGAAAAGAAAAAAGTTGCAAAAGAAAAAAAGTTAAACTTACTACAGGAAAGTCCGTTTGAATATTATTTATTCCGTCAATACATTTTCATTGCATCTCTGTTCTATAATCTCCTTCAATGCTGATGAAACATTAATAAATATTTAAGATTCTTACTTATTGTAACATTCTTAGTACTTTAGTTTGACTTACTGAAATTCCTTGACAAACTATAAGAAGGATATCATTTCTAAAGCCATGGTCTTAAAGTCATGGCCTTGAGCCTTGCAGAATAACTAGGCATCCAACCTAAGATCAATTAAAGATTCGAGATTTATGACAGATTATGGTAGGTTTTTGGAGTGCATAGTTTTGCTAAAATCAGAACCGTCTTAGATCAATTTGAGGCCCTGGGCACTTTAAGGTAAATGGTGCTCCTAAGACAGAAGGCTATTAACAACAGGCAATAGAAAAGAGCATGAACAAGTGAGCGACATTCAAGATAAATTTAATCTGTTTTTTTTTTATATATTCATAGCCACATTAAATCAATAGGTAATTATAATCCGGAAAAGTCACTCTTCGATCATTATACGCGGGTTAGTGATTCAAAAGTCTATGTTGATTGAAGGGGTACTTTTCTAGATTTTAGACAAGCAAAATCGTTAATCGCTTCTTCAAAGTTTATCTCTTTGAGCACATCACAGTCGATGGACATCGGCGACAAACTGGTCAATCTATCTTGAAGCATTGTGCTTCTTAACTCATTTTTTATTCTTTTCAATTTTGAGAGAGGGTGTTCTCCACTGTAGTTAGTTACCATCATGCTTAAAAAGATGTTCAATGCAATTTCTACATTTGCATCTACAACCAAACCCATGGCTTATTTCCTTGTGCGAATTTTAGATGAACGCTCAGGGAATTAATAATGGGAATACAAGTTTCTACTTTGAATTTGACTTTCCCATTTAGTTGGATTGATGGCACAGAGCATCAAATAATGCCCGACGTGAGCTTCTACCTCTTATTCTTTGAGATAGATTCTCTTAGGCGCATGATTCGAAGTCATCAAACTTATCCCTGACGTTAATATTAAAATCATCAAGTGAAGTTAACAAATTAGTTGCAATGTAAATTGATATTGTTTTTTTTCTGAAGATAAGCACTTGTTTTGTCTATTCTTTCCAATATGGTACTCCAAATTTCTGTTAGTAAAATAAATTCCAGGGTCTTCATATTTTTGGACAAACTAAGAGCTTCTTGCCTAGTTGCTTGTTGTTGCTCTGCATCCTCCGCGATACATGTCAAGGCTTTTATAATATGTTTATGACCTTGAAGTAATGCGCTTACTGCATCAGCTCACGCAGTCTATCTGGTTTCAGAAAAGTTTTTAAGAATTTTTTTGAACCTAAATATTCAGTCAATGAGTTCCATCGATGGGTAGAATCCGAAAAAAATTGTACAGTTTCTGACTCTTTTAAAAAAAACTAGTTGACCTACCAAGTTTAGCGAAGGTCCCGCATATGGTACAAAGGTAACAAATCCACATTTCTTCTTGATTTTCGCTCTCAGACCAGCATACTTTCTTGACATATTTGAAGTATTGTCGTAACTCTGCCATCTGAAATCCATGATTTGCATATCATGATTCTCTATTTTCTCTAAATTTGAGGATGGTTTCCGCTAAATATTCTGATTTATGCTCTTTGATAGGTACAAATTCCAACTACTTTTCAATTGGAACACAGTCTTTTACGTATTGAAATATAAAAGCTAACTGGTTAGTATGAGACAGGACGGACGAACGGACGTGCTGTAAACGGCTTATCGAAAAATATTTAGCTAATTTAACTTAATTTATAATTTTTTAGGACCTCTTTTCCCATTGCTTCAATAAACTCGTTACAAACATTCACTGATAAATAAAAAATGAATGCCTTTCCAGAATTCCCAAATTTTTTTAAGGTGATCTGACAGAAATTCATTGAATTCACTTGATAACTCCACTACACTTGATTGAATTCACTTGATAACTTCTAAATAATTTCCACTGTTGGAAGATCCTAGGGTTTCATTGTCAATTAGAAACGGAAGCCCTCTCAGTGCCAAAAATTTTACAACTAGTACAAGTACACTTTTACAGTAATCCACTTCTTTTTGATATTGACATAGCAAGTCTAAATCTACTCCACCAACTGCTTTACTTCGTGCCAGATAAGTCATCATAGATCGCCCATGTGCAGGGCTATTTTCATGTTGTAAAATTATGTGGCTAATGTGTTTCCAATCATTACAATCATCCAGAGAGCATGGGTTTACATCAGAAGGGTTAAATAAGCAGCAAGAAAAACAAAGTAAAGATTCCCTCGAAGGTAAATAGAGCAACCATTTTCTTTCAACACTTTCATTGGTCATTAATTTACGATTAAATAATGCTTTATTGAAATACGTAATTACTGATTTGCCATCTTCATTGTTTTTATAGGCTCTGGACGCTTCGGAAAAGTCACAATCTTTATTTTCAAATTTGTGGGTTCTTTGCAAATCCAAATTTTGCGACATTTTTTCCGTAAAATTTTCGTTAAAATAATCGACGAAGTCGTATGAAATATTTTCTGAATCGGATGACTGCTGGTGCTCAATGAAAACAGTTGTTGGTGATCTTATTGCATTTCTCGCATGGGGGCGGACGCATTCTGTACAATATGGTTCAATCCTTTTTTCTGAAGTGATAGGACTTAGCGAACAACAAATAGATTGTGAAGTTCCCTGAGTTCCTGCATTCTGAAACTTATTTTAATTAATAGTTTAAAATATAGAAGTTCGGAGAAGAGGACAAAAATGAAATTTGGACCTCGAATTCACTGCAAATCAAAGATAACACTTAGAATATTGTGACTATCTAGAACACTGAGACTATTACTAAAAATATAGTCATCTTTTGAGCGGAAGAATTAACACTACACCTATTACCCTAAAAACACTTGATTTTTTATTTAGAGGTCATCGGCGTTTTAAAGACATAAGACAAAGATAAAGTGAAAAATCTTTGTGACGCACTTAAGGTTGAATAAGGGGATAAGAGGTAAACGAGCAACGCCAGCACGAATGCCAACATAGGCAGAAAACCAAGAGTTAGGCGCATCGGAGAGTCTATACTGTCCTACATAGCATCGACAAAAGAAGCTCTTGAATCAATGAATCGAATGATTTCGTCGTCAAAGCACTACAAACCCTTTCGGAGGTTGGCTTCTCGAAGATGATGCTTCCAATTGTCTCAGCCTAAGGACCGCGTTCTCTAATTATAAAATCCAAAATCCTGCGAAATCATTTATCACAACCTTTTTTGAAAAAAAGAGTCCTGAAATTCGAAAAACTCACCATAGTTACACTATGTTGAAGGAATAAAGAAATCAACTGGAGAAATAAAGAAATCAAGTAAGTGTAAGAGATGTATGAGTAGAAGTGTCAGCTTTCACAGAGCTCCGATTCCTGTAAATAGGAATCGGAGCTCTGTGATTTTATACAAATCAATTTGAAGTAAATATCTGTGTTATTAATACTCAATGAATGAATGAAAGTTATTCGAAAAAAATGATTGGTACCGTTTTCACGCTAAAACTTGTCCTCGAAATTTCATTTAGTGGAAATGCTTTGTTTCGATTCGTTTTACCGGATCGTCTTCCTTTTGAATTGCCCAAAACCAGCCAATGAAGCGCCCTTAGTGAAAGTTTTGCAACAAGCCTAAAGAATACTAGCTCAAAGTTTTTCCTTTCATCTTTCACTGAATAACTAGACTATTTTCAATGGCCTGTCATTTCAATAAACGGTACAATGAAAATCGAGTATCACTTTCCAACTGCACGCTGAAATTAAGTAATCAAGCATCAATATCTACATCAATGAGCTTCCAAATTTTCGAATATAGACTTCGGGCACAGCCGTTGTCGTGACTTTGGTAATCATTACAATTGATTGAACGCATTGAACGCAGCTGAAGAAAAGTTGCAAGTCAGTGAACGAGCGATTGAAGCAAGTTCTTTGTAACTGCCGTAACAACTAAGCCAAGTAGATGGTTTTCGTATTGAATGTTTCGGTCATGTTTCAGAGTGTAACCCAATCATGCCATGACGCTCCACTCGAAAAATCCACTGAGGAATTTCGTTTGACAAAAGTCTTTTTTCCGCTTCACGAAAATAAATTTCTCACACGAACGAAATTGCCATGAAATCGAAATCGATGACGGGTTTCATAAGGTGATGTGACGGCGATTAAAATCTAGGCGATACCGGTCGATTTCGGAGGCGATGACGCTTCGCTTCCTGCCAGAACGAGGGAATGGAAATGTTATGAGCAGCTACCTCAATGCAATGCCGGAGTATTGAGCCTTATACTTATCCAATTAAATGTCTGGCTTAAAGAGCTTTTTGAAGTGAGGTTTAGTTGCAACTGTCGGTTAAGATCTGAAACCTACTGGTTACCCTGCAAATGTTGCAAAACATTTCAAATAAACACCGAACGTACACAAATAACACATTTTGCAAATCAACATCGTGCGGGAGGACACTTGTGTCCAAAACATCGGACAATGCCGGCCGCGATAGTGATACGATAGGGCAGCACGAGAGCCACGAAACTTTTCAGATCTAGGTGAAGGTATCTGCGATAGCTTGTTATGACTAATTTACCTCTTCTCTGGGCAAACGTGTTCCAGCGATCGGTATCGCAATCCCAACACTGGCAAGAGTTAACATTTATTGTAAAAATAATTTCTTCGAGGACAGGTTACTTTGCCGGCTTGGCCGTGATAGATTTCGGGTAATTTATGTAATTAGCGATATGACTTGGCATTAGTGTATCCGATCTTCGGTAATAGATCTGCACGTTAGCGCATGTTGACCTGCTAATCGCTGATGCCGCAATCTAGCCATGCGGCGGTCGAAGGTATTGTTGATACTGTAATGTTAAATTAAAGATTACCTGATGCGGTTAATATCCGATAAAATTTATTGTTGCTGGCATTGCAATCGACCGATTGTTTGAGGAAACATTGAATGGATGTTGGCACAGAATTAGACAATATTAATATTGCGTGATAGAGCATAGTTTCGACTTGAAACGCCATTGTCAAATCATTTCGTAACATTCGCAGATTTTATATATTAGAGATACAAGACGTGTTTTTCTTTGAGTTTGCTGAAACATGCATCGTTCATTATTGTTCAAATCGTTTTGTATGTCAATTTATCATGTCCAGATCGGTATGAATTATTGTCAGGTTTTTTTTCGTTGTTACGTTATAACTGACTTCAAGTGTTCTCTAAATGTAGTGAGGTGCTTAAAAAAATTGTTCAGGTTACACTATGAGCATCATTATGATAGGTAGGTAGATAGTTAGGTTGAACTGACTGCCGGCCAACAGGGACCTGCCGATAGACACACCTAGGCACACGAGAGGCCCATTGTGATGCCACAATAATTAATTACTCTCTGTTACTCACTGAAATCAGGTGACCATATGCTTCCTTTGATAAACCACAGTTTCCCTTTAAATTGACCAGAGACAGTTCGGTCAGACTTGACAGAAAGGCTGAACCAAGTGCCACCACCATTCTCCTTGCCAAAGCCGGGCACTGGCACATGAGATGGAAAACGGATTCCTTCTCGTCCTCAGAGCCACAACTCCGACAGAAATCGTTGGACACTGCTCCCAATTGTTGCGCATGCCTTCCTATCAGGCAGTGGTCCGTAACAATGCCCACAGTGAAAGGCAGAGCGCTGCGAGTTAAGCTTAATAGCTGCCTGGTGCGATGTGCATTCATGGATATCCAGGACTTCCGTGTTATCGCACAGGATGATTCATTTGCCGAGGACTTCCTAGCGTCCTCAAGATATTTTTGCTTGATATCCGATTTGACCGATTTCATCGGTATACCTATTGAAAAGAAGCATGAGACCTCTCCAGGGAGGAGACTACAACTCTATTTTTGAGAAGCCGCACGATGAAAGCAATCAGCCGCTCATTCATTAGACAGTTTGCGTTAGAACTAGTCCAAATACCTTCAGTGTTCATGATGCAGCCCATAGCCTTTGGTGTCATGCTTACAACCTTGCGAAGGCGATTTGCCTCGCTGAGATTCTCTACGTTTCCACAGAAAAATCTCCATGCGGCTCTCTTTGCTTTGCGTACAGCATACTTAAAAGTCCTCAGCTTCGTTTTATACACCGACTAGTCATTAGACCTTCTCCACCTATTGAGCTCCCTCCTACTTTCTATTCACAGGGTGATTCCCCTGCGAGTCCTCATTGAGATTTGCCTTGCCTGTGGGTGGATTACATGCTGCGTTAGACGCGGAGTTGAGAAAACTAGTAATTGTGTCAGCCGCCTGATTGAAGTCATAGTAGCAGTTAACCCAATTCATAGTAGCTTGGGAGAAGTTTCCTGTGGGTCTCTTTTCTGTTAATAAAGGCTACCTGTTCAGCTGAGCTGCGGTCAGCCACGTTGAACAACATATACCAATGATCAGAGAATGAACAATCCTGTAAAACCCTCCAGTCACGTAGAAGATGCGAGTGCCACCCACTGACCAAGGCAACGTCAAGAACCTCCCTCCGATTTGAGGTGAGGAAGGTTAGTTCACTGCCAGTATTGGCGATGAAAAGGTCTTGGGCATTGATCAAATCACAAATTTCTTCACCTCGGCCATTTGTGTTGGAGCTACCCCTTACTTCATTATGAGCATTAAAATCAGCAACCCAGAATACGAGGCACGCAATTGTATACTAGGATCTCGATGAAATTTCATTTATGGTGCTAAATTAAATATATATTAAATTTGAATATTTAGAAAAGCTGGGTTTCAATGCAAATTATGAAGCGAGGCAAGAAGCGGTTGATTTAAATATAGCATGGTTTTATTACACTCAAAAAATTTTTGGTTGCTATTAAAGATGTAAATTTTCAAAAGTGCGTAAAAAGAATATTTTTTTACGACCAAATCGTGTAATTTTACCCTAAAACATGATGCAATTTTATGGCTTTGGCGCAAAGGTGAATAGCAAACTAGTAAATTTACACTCTTTTTGCTTCAATTTACAAAAAGCTGTGTATTGTTCAGCTGATATGACGTAAAAGCAAAAAAAATGCACATTTTGTGATATGCAAAAATTTGTGATTCGTTATTTTAAACGAAAAAATGAATATATTTCCTACTATCAAAGTATTAATTATAGACCCACTTTTTAGAGTGTAGTTTATATTGTTGAAATGAATAAAAAATGATATCTGTGCGCTAGAATGTAAATAAAAATAGTGGAATTTTGTGGTATTCTATTCATTTTAGCTTATATTTTGTATACTATGCTAAACGGAGGAAGAAGAGACGACAATTAAAACTTATAATGGGTCAATTTTCTAGCACCTGACTGGAGATGATTTCTCAGCTACATTACGACAAATTGAATTTCTCCTAGAAGGTAAACTTGCTCTCATAACTCTGAAAGCTAGCACCAGTGATTGCTTCAGGCACAAGGAAAACGATGTAAACACTTTCTTAAAAAAAAATTGAATTAAAAATTGAAAAAAATGAATTTCTAGGTTTGAATCCGATTATGATCACACATGGGGCTTTGAGTCAATCTAGCTGCTTCAAAACAGGAGTTGAGTTAGTCATGGATCTACGAATGAAGTCACTATAAACTGCAACCTTTAGACCCGAAAAGCATTGTAAGTATATTATTTTACTCTTGATTTCATAATCGGTCATTTGGATACCTGGAGTCCACTTATTTCCATGTTTCAAATAAAAAATAAATGAATAAAAATAAAGCCCGGTAGCAGCTTGCATCATTTGGTTTTTCCGAACATATTTTAACTCAGGTTATGAATAAAAAGGTACGTAAAATGTTTATAAAAATGTTAGTAAGCCAATATGTGCGTTAAGTTCAAATAAACATTATTTTGACTTCGTTAGACCCGCTCTATGTCACCATATTCCCAACGAAAACAGTGATGGACAAAATGGCTTTTTAAAGTATGCCAGCTCAGTAAAACTCACTCATTTAAGAGTCATTCAAAAGAGCCATTCCAATCAAATTTTTTCATGTTTACGAAAGTGTAAACTCAACTACTGTTTTTATTGTTTTAATAATAATAAACCAAAATGTAATATAATATAACATAGCTTTAAAAATGTGACATAACTTTTAAAATAAACCCTGAATTCAAAATCAATCGGATTGCTAACAATCGTAATGTATGAAAATCTTTACACTCGTTCTCAGTGGACTGAAGTGGCCTCAATACCCAATCGTTGAGTTTCCGTGAACAGGTTTCTGATGGAATTTCTCTCCGAAATGGAATTTCGAAAGTTATACTTCGGCTGTTTAGATAGAGTATAAAACTTATATATGAGTTCCTTTTTTCTAAAAAGCAATAATTTTTCAGCAGGGTCGATAATTTGAATGTTTTCACTTTCAGTGCTTGCCGTAGCTGTAGAGCTGCCAGCACGTTCATGAGAAGCTACGTGCGTCTATAACTTTACAATATCAATATGTGTGTCCTGTTAGTTTTATAATGATTTGATAATCATGTCAAAAGGTATCGCAATTCAAAGTTGCTCGAATTTGCCCGGTCTTGATTTAAACAGACATAGGTTTAACAATTCCAATAGTTATCATATCTATATTTAAAACAAGTTTGAAATACATTTTGCAAACTTGTTTTTTTGAAAGTAATTTGTTGATAGTATAAAGTATAAAAAATTTATTGATAGCTATAAATGGCCGGTAGCTTCAAAGATAATTAACATTTTGACCTTTCTAATATGTAGACAAATGTATCCTCAGAATTTCAGCTCTATCAGATGGCGCGTTCTTGTGAAATAGTCATCTTTGCGTTCTACTCATCTTGTAGCATTAGCAAAAATGACGAGTGAAAACTACCACAATCGATAGCAAATATTAAAAAAACTCGCAAAAAATTGTCTCTTATAAATTTCTACTCATTCTGAGAGCTTTTTCTATTTCTCTAATTCCCAAAACATTCACCATTCAAAAATCCAAATCCATCTGTTAAATCCATCACCTAATAGCCACCATACGGCAAACAAAGCGTGAATGCTCGTGAACTACTCACGCAAAATGCAGTGTACTTGCAAAATATCATCATCAATAACTGCACACTGATCGTGTGTATCATCCACATAGTACTCATTATTCACACCCTAATCGCACTGCACACAGAGCTAGCTCAGTGCTCTCATTCATTCTTCACACTCTGATCACACTGCACACGGAGCCTGCTCACAGCTCTCATTCATTCTTCTCACACTAGTCACATTGGACATGGAGCTGGCTCTTCCCTGCGTGCCATACGATAGTCTATGTACATTTTCCGAAGTTAGAATAGCCTTCAACTAAACACGGGAGAGGTTGCTCGAGTGGCTCCGCAATAATGCTATTGCCACTAAAATGCACTGTGCGTTGAAGGTATGAAGTGAGTAGAGCAGTTCTAAATGTTGGCTCACATAGCTCTTTCGAAAGAACTGCTCTTTTTCTAGAGAGCTGGCCCACATGGCGCTTTCAAAAGAGTTACTCTTTTCGATTGGCCATAACCCATAACTAAAAGTAAGAAAATAAATTTAAAAGCTTTGTGAATATTAATGCAATGTACCACCTTGCCCCAGCTTTGTCTCTCGTTTGCAGATTAATTCTTTGAACTTCGATTGAAATATTTCGATCTAGCTTAATAACAGCTGTAAGCATGGCTTTTCCAATTTTTTTTTTCAGTTTTTTACATAATGTATCGTAATACTTGTGCATATACATATGTAGGTTTCTGCAAGCCCAATTATGTCAGTTATAAAATGCACTGCTGTATGAAAACCCAAGTCCAGAATATTCATGCAACATCAAATAAAGGCCTCATTTTAAGCTTACTCATCATCTAAGTATCATTTGAAGCCCGAAACATTTGATTGCAATCACTCAGAAAGTGAGATCATTCATCGAAAATTAGGCCGATTGCAAAATAGTTTATTCGAAAAGATTAGCTTTCAGAGGGCACACCTTCAACGAAATAGTATGAAAAAGCCACAACAATTATTGCCGATGACAATCAGATAGCATGCCATTCAATTATGAAATCGTAGCTGATCAGTGCAAGTCTGCGGCTTGGATAATCGGTACAGTGCAAAGCATGATTAGGTACTTTTATGACTGCGACATGCTTTTACATCTGCGGCATGCAACAGCAAATCAAAAGCTACAAAAGATTCGATTTGAAATGTCAACATTTTTCGAGACGATAAATCACCCAGATGCGGGTGGCAGCCTTCAAGGTTGAGTGTGCTGCTGATCGATTAGGATCTGTCCGATCAGTAAAAGTGAATTGGCCTGAGAATTATGTATTTTCGGTCGATCAGCAGCTGTAGCCGTACTAGATTCAGTGTGGATATGATCGCGTATCGGTTGCAGGTTTGTTGCTTTTGAAACGACATTTCATGCAATAATTTCAGTCGAGCGGGACAACAATGCTCTTGCTCGAGCAACAGCTAACGCAGCATTATTAACCTGAGTCGCGACATGATGTAATCGATAGAGACATATCGTCTTCAACTGCAAACGTTTATCAATTGCAAAACGACATAAATCACCGCCACTATCTCCGTCCTAAGCACAAAGATTTTTCGCGGCAGCTATCCGATACTGCTAACTCGCTACGGACTTAGGCATAGGCTCAGACTTAGGCTTTTGGCCATCACGATTTATTTGCAGTCAAAACATCTTATTTAGCTGTAAGATAGTACGAGATGCGAATTTTAATGTGTGGCTGAGTGGATGGGTAGTCGTCAAGTGATGCACTTCTCGCATCTCTGATTGAAAGTGAAAGGGAGATGTTTGTGCTTAGCCCGAGTGTTTTCAGACAACGCAACGCCCAATGTAGTTTCTTGATGAAGTGTTGATTGGAACCGGTAATAAGATTGTGTTCGACACGGTATGGACAATGGATAATCTGCTTAAAGCAACTCATACTGCTTCCCAGATATTGAAGGTACTAGCCAGGAAGACCACGGTTGACGTTAGCATGAAAAATGATCCCAAACGCAATATGTAAACTGATCCTTGAAGAAAATGTGCATAATTACTACAGCGGCTGTGAGCAAATGCGTTTTCATATCGATGCGAATTACGAAATAAGTTATTGCAAAAGTAATTAAGGTTCTAGATACATACACAGCTACTACATCTTTGCATTTCTAATGACCATTGTTTGTCTTCACGTTTTAACAAATTACCGATTATTTTTCACATTGTTTTCCCAACACACACGACCCATATCATGGATGCTAGTCGACCAGCTCGAACATAAATGTGCTTTTGCATTATTCACTTGCACATCGGTACCAAGGACCTACAACTGAGGCCATAGGTAATACGAAAACCAATCATTCTCATTTAAGTAACCACCGAGTGCGTTGAAAGAAAAATGGAAATAGCCACAAGCATTACTAATCGGCGTTTATAGTTTGATTGGTTTGCTGTCCTGACAGGTCCGAGTTGTCTTCGAAAACTCGGTGAAATTCATGTGCTCTTGATTGGTTACTTAATTATCTGCAAGTTTCATGTTGTAGTCTGATTATTGCCATTAGCTACTGCTGCCTTTCACATCCAATATGCTCATTATCGCATTTATGAATAACTACGCCAGCGGCTGACTTCGTCCGGCCGCAATTATTTGTTCACAGCCGTTGACAACTGGTAATTAAATCCCAACAAGGAGTGACCGCAACAGTTTACAGGAATCCTCGACTAGCTTCCGACCATGTCGTAACGACCGGGAAATATCCTATTTTGTGCGACAGAGACGCGTGGAACTCAAACAGACATTCGGACAGGGCACGGAGACAGGCTAAATTGTCTGCATTGTCACTGGCCACGGCCTGTAAGCATTTCTCGAACATGAGACCTATTGGTATGTTGATTAGAACTAGGCCTAGAAAATGTGTGATTTAATGGCGCTAACATGATTGGGCCAATGGTTGGCATAAGATCAGTCCGAGCTGAGCTTAGGAAGAGTATCGATGCAATGGCAATGAAAACTGTTCTGACGATTCTTTTCGTTCTTCGAAACGTTCTTGAATGGAGTGATTTGCACAGGTTTGAAATACCAAAACATATTTGAGAACTCAAGAAGCTGAATTTGCTCGATACTTTCGCCCAATCGCAACACACTACCCCCGACATCAGCGGCCATTAATTTTCGATCGGAAAACCCTTTTGCACATGCCTGATTGGCGCTCTACGACGTTGTTAACATTGGACATGGAAAATTGCTGATATCGATTCGTTAATGAAGTCCAAGAAAGTTGATATGTTTTCCACGAGTTGTGCGCGGCATATGCGCCAGCGAGCAAATACTGGCGACATCAATGGCAACTGCAATGGACGAGTCCATGCCTAGTTGAGCCGATGACATGAACGATGCTCAAGAATTATGTTTTATGCCTAGAAGGCTTCTGTGTACTGAGTTCTGTTCGATTGCTGGCCGACAACGATGCCTAGTCCTTGTAGCGATCTGAAATGTTCACTTGGCCATGTAGACATGTTCCTGCGGCTCGGTAATTGTATTTGATGCATTGTGAGAATGAAAAACCGCAACAAGTATGAATTACAGCCTAACGTTCGTCATACCGCCAAAGGTTTGTCCACGTTTGTCGCTAGAATTTCCTCTCTGTGGCTACCACATTGTTGGAATATCGATTTACCGGAGGAGCTTAAGAGGCAATCGAACTATACACTCTCTGTTGTTCACAAATTTTTCCACTTGAATTGCGTCCATAATGTGATGTGCCCTTGTAGCCCATTACCGTGGGTAGCTTACTATAATTGAACAACTGTCCTAAATGCAGGCGGCTACTTTGTAATGCAGTTAAAAGCGATCACAGACAATAGACTCGGGAGACTTGTCACATGTATTCGGTTGCATGAAAATAACACAGGCTTCGTTCGATAAAACTATCTCACCTTATCTCAAATTAGATATTCCCGAAAGTGAAACTGAAACAGCCGGCTCAATCTTTCATTTTGGACGCAAAACTCTAAGCTAAAAGAAGATTCAACAAACCTAATTATACTATGGTAGCGCGTGTAATGATGCTCATAAAATTGCTCTTGTCAATCGAGATGGAAAGTTTGGCATTATAATTACGAGAATTCTTCTTAAATTTCTTCATTTGGAATATACCAACATTTCTTCGCAATTAATAACACTTGCAGACAACCGTAAGTGCCGTTTAACTAGAAATGTAATCCGATTGTCTTGTGAAACGAAATGAATGGAAATTGAAAGTGAACACTGGTGAATATCGATTATATTGTGTGGAGTGCTGAGAACGTGGGATCAACTTTGATTGATAGGATATGATATATTATACGATCAACTTATAACGAATGAGGAAAGTGAGTTTCGTCAGGCAAATTTTTTGTGATATGGCAATTATTTATTTTTTATTAAATATGCTTTTATGGCTATTGAATTTGGGGTTGAGCAATTGATGTTCATCTGAAAGCGTTTTTTAGTGAAAATGAATCGTATTTCTTCTGCCAACGTCAGTTGGATTGATTAATGCTATGGCAGGCATATTTTGGATTCTTTATATTTTATATTCGTACAAGAGCTGTTTTTCGTTGTTCGGCTTATTTAAATTGAAAGAATGAATTGATTGAATTATCTAGCCAATCGCAAAACATGAACATTTGCTGGTGCTATTGAATATTAAAATCAATTCGAGCTATAATATGTGTGTTAAATAGAGCTGTGTTAAATACAGCTGCCATGTGTCCCGATTTGCGTGGGTCATCCTGATTTACAGGGGAGTAGTGACTCGTCCCGATTTGCCCTAATCAGGACGCCAAATATCCCAATTTCTTCATTACCTTCTTAGTCTGTACTTCGATACTATGATAATTTTGACAGAAAAAACGAATTCATTACTACATAAAAATATTTTCACATTTTTGCACCAAACGCGGACTAAATAGTCAGCATAAAAGTTTTAAACTTTCCGCGTATTGTCTTGACGAGATACAGGGGTGAGTTCAATTTTCATACTACAGCTGCTCCAAAAGCATAACCTAGCATCATTTCAGCAAATGTCATAATCTGCAGTAGCTAGATGAAGCAGCTATGTATATTTTACAGCCAAGAGCTGCTACGTACATAGGTCGGCTTTTACGCAGCAAAACTCAATAGCAATTTTTTTTCATTTTTTGTTAACTTTAATCTCTGTATTAACGTGGATCAGCTCAATACTTACATTGCGCTGTGTAAAAGCCTACTTAAATTTCGAGTTGAATTGAAGTGTTTAAAAGCCCATATTTAGTTTATGATAGCACTATTGTCAATTTTTTTTTTTTACTTATTTTCAGAATTAGATTAAAATGAGTGATTCAGAGTCAGCAGCAAAAAACAAATCCTTCAAAAAGTTCGGAATCATCGCAAAAGAAAAAACACAGACGAATGTAGAGTTTTTCAGATGTTAGGACTAAAGGTTATTCTCTCATAAAATCAGTCCCATATAATAATTATATAGCACATTGTACATTTTGTCAAAAAGACTTAAGTGTATCTCATGGCGGGAAAAATGACATCGAAAAGTATCAACATTTGTTATGTTAGCGTATTTAAAAACTGATCAAATGACCACTCAAGAAAAAAAAATTATAGCTGTCGAAGCTACAAAAACTTACCATTCCATTAAAAAAAAAGCAATCCCACGACAACCCTGGGTTGAAGCTGGAAGAGAGCTTCATTACACTTATTTTAATCATTGTGGATACGAGTGTGGAGTGATTAGTTCCACGACTCACTTTACCCCTGATTTAAATCAGGTACCTAATCAGAGCTAGGTGAACTCAAAGTTTGGTGCGCGGACCCTCGTCCGAACCTGGATTCGAACCAGTGATCCCACACGCAAGAAGCCAGTGCTCTACCCAGTAAACTACTCATTAAACACAGTTTGCCATTTAATTCTCTGGATTGTGAAGCTAGACTTGATAGAGTTTTGTTTTGGATTCAAATATTGCCCAATATCTAACACTTGGAAGAACTAAGGCCAGTGCAATTGCGCATAATGTTTTAGGCCCAGCGTCTACTCAAGAAGCGATTGATGGCATTCAAAAGAGGACTTTTTATAGTGTTGCTATAAATGCTTCTAATCACGGTGCAATACAAGTGTTTCCACTGTTAGTAAGATTTGTAGGCCAGCTACTAGCTTTAAGACATGGATCAGTGATTTTTATGGAGACTCATATGAAACTGCATTAGCCATATATAACAACAACAATAACTGTAGAACGTGCCATGAAATCATTTGATATATTAAAGGACTACTTCATAGCCATGGGTGAACATGGGTGCTCCTCTGCGCTCTGGAACTTGATGATCAGACTGACTAACAAATTGAAACCGAGAATTGATGATGGATTTTTGGACTTCACGTGCGGATATTTAATTAAAAACTGTCGAATGAAACAGCAACAACAATAGCATATTTAACTTAGTACAAAAATGCTCTGAAATACGAGAGTTTATCTACAAGTAATGGCAATCAATAAAGGTGATTAAACTTAAAAAAAATATTTATTTTTCAACATAGTCTCCTAGAAAGCTAATACATTTAGTTCACGCTTTTTCCAAACGCAAGATACCCTTAGAAAAAAATGATTTGTCTCTTTTTTCCCAAAACACCTTCAAGTTTCTAGCCCCAAAGGTGTTCCTTGATCCGGGGAAATAGGGCAAAGTCACTGGGAGCTAGATATAGCAAATAGGGTAGAGATTTAAGCAGCTCGAATCCTATTACAAGCTCGACACCTTGAATTTCTTCGGCATCAGTGAAAAGGGTCGCTTCCACGCCATCGATTGCTGCTTGGTTTCAGGATCAAAATGGTGGATCCAAGTCTTGACCATGATCACGAAATGTGACAAAAAATTCTCCTGATCTGTCTGGAACTTTTAGAGATTCACCCTCAAAATGTCGACTCGTTTCTTTTTTTGCTAGTTGGTTAACATTCTCGATCCCCCAACGCTCAGAAACCTTCTTCATATGTAATTCGTGGGCAACAATTCTTTGAACACTGCCATAAGAGACTCCTGTGATCTCAGCTACATTGCTGATGGTCACTCTTCGATCTACCAACACGACATCTTCGACTTTTTTCACGTTGCCTTAAGCCAGGGACGTGGATGGACGTCCTTTGTGGTGTTCATCTTCAGTATATATTCTTCCCAGCTTAAACTCCTTAGCCCAGCGTGCAACGGTGGAATATGGAGGAACAAGGTCCTTTAATGTTTCCACCTAGTCGCTGTCTATGCCTTTCGCAGACACTTTTTTCAAACACAGGTACTTAATGACAGCTCTAATTTGGTTTTTCTCCATTGTGATGTTTTCTCTTCGACTATTGGTATTCAAGCGAATGTACCTCCCTGGAATCGTGGCCTGTTTGTTTTTTTTTATGCTGACCTAGTGGGTATATGAGATAGATTTTTTTTTTAGATTTTTATGCGAACTTGAAATAGCCGGTTACCTCTACTTATAGATCAACCTTCGTATGTAGAGATAAGATATGATTTCAACAATGAAAACAAACTGAATTCATTCAAACCACTTTCCCCACGAAAAAGCTCTCTAAACTTAATGTTGCGAATTTTTTTTAAATAGACGATCTTTATGAGGAAGTTTCTAACGCAAAAATGCAGTGAAAGCTGCAGCTCAGAACAAACACTTACCGACATTACAGATATGGCACAAATTGTTTGAAACGCTAAATGATACCAATCTGCAAGATTATTTGCTTTCATGGCATCGATACCAGTCGCAAATGCCACGACCGAAAGCAAAAATACCATGTCAAAGCAGAGATACAAATAAAGACCAATTTTAAGTTTTCGTATTACGTTTCGATTTTTCTTTGGTTTTTTTCAACACTAAATCTCTGAGCTGGGAACTTTGCAAAAAATTTAACAAATAATCAAATTGCGATGAAAATAAATTGGCACGACAGATATCACTGCTATGAAAAAATTCACTTTTTGAATACGATTCTGATTCTTCCAATGCTTTCAACTTATTTATCAAGCTTTCATATTTTTACAAGGCGACCAAAAATTTGACTTTCTGCACTCTAGTCTTCAAATTTGTATACCCATCTTAGAAACCTTTATCTTTTCGAATGAATGCGAAACCCAAAAAAAATCGTGCGCCCGCTCTTATTAGTTTAAAAAAATGAGATGTTCTTAAAATAAAATGGCTTTTCCTGGAAAAATTTTTATTTCCAAACAACGCCTTTTCCTGGCAATTTTTTCAAAAGCTGCATCTAAAATGTGATATGGGAAAACCCGCAAAAATTATCGCATTTAAGTATGCAACGGCAAACGATGTTTTTAGGACCAAAGAAGTATTAATCTTCGAACGAAAAGCGGCCGAATCTGTTTTTTTGTAATATTAAGGCTAAAAAGTTCAAAAACCTTAGAAAATGCACTTAAATAATAATCAAAATTAAAATGAAAGAAAAGAAGGGAAATGTTTTTTGAAACTTAAAAATGTAAATCTTTTTGCGAATCCAAATAGTGTTATTAAATGTACAAATATCACTTGGATTTGATAGAAACACTACAGTACTATGATCATAGTGGTTGGTAAGCGAAGATCCAAGCAAATAGTTTGGGAAACATCAGCTGAGCTAACAGCGTTGGTAACGAGCTTGCCGATAATAATGGGGAAACTTTAGGAGTGTACCAGTTCAAGGATATATGGTCCTTGAGTCTATCCTCAAGCTGGAATCGTCTCCACGATTTCATGCGAAAATTTGATGTTTCTCACGTTAGCACAGGGAACATCTGGAAAGCATTCACACACTGCAAGTATTTCGATTTATAACCACGATATTGGAAAATTACCCACGTCAGTAATTAGGGTCTTAACCAATTTTATGAGGAATAGTTTGTGCTCACACTTATAAAAGGTATTGAAAATGTTGGAAGTGGGAGGGAAGGATAAATGAAAAAGAAAACAGTTTTGGAGAGAACACTGAAAAATATAGAAGTGAATGATATCTATTTGGAGTATAACTAGTGAGGTAACTACAATTTAGTATTAGGAAAAAGAAAAACTCATTAAATTGATAAAAGTAGTCTCAAAATTGTCAAGTAGTAAAATAAAATTGAATTTTTATCTTCAAGAGTGAAGTGCCTAAGAGCTGAACAACACGGTTCAGTAGGTGAACAGAAGAAATCGAATTGACTTCATCTCACATCACCGAAGGTTCCAGCCAAAGAATAGATAAGTATCTGTTTAAAGATAATTTAAATAGGCGAAACTTGGGCCATCAAGTGAACGATAACCAGCCGTTAAAGTTAAAGGTAAGATTTAACACCCAATCAATGCAAAAATCATAAAAATAAACGGGTACCTAGAAATGACAGCTTGAGGAGCCTAGTGGGCAGAGTACTGGCTTCTTGCGTATGGGGCGGGGGGTCCCTGGTTCGAACCTAGGTTCGGATGAGAGACCGCGATTTGACCTTTGACTTCAACTAGCTATGAATGGGCACCTGATTTAAATCATCGGTAAAATGATCCGTGGAACTAATTACTTCACACTCGTACTCACATGGATTTAAAATTTGTCATTTAACTCTCTACGAGCCTCAACCCCGAGACCCAACAAGGGTTGTCGTGGCATTACTTTTACCTGAAAATTAACTAACTTACCCGTCGCCGTCAAAGGGTTTAAGATGTCCTGATCCACATCTGAGGTACGTGGAAAATCAATCAACCTTCGACCATCACATATGTATATATACCCATATGAGTTTTCGAGCAGTTTTTTACCTTTCTTTGAAAACCAGTAAAAAAAGAGAATATTTTCTTACTATGAGTTCCAAGAAATTTTCCGATAGTATTTTGTATTTATTTTATAAATCAATATCATTTTAGAAATCAATAAACAAAAACATATTTGTATTGAACACACAACTGATTGCAAAAACATTTCGTTTACTCAGATTGTCAAAGAACTCAGCATTAAGTCATTATAATTGTTTGAAAGAACATATTTTCGAACCAATCTTTGCTCGTTAATCTTGCAACTATATACATTAAGATACTACAAGTATCTTTTTCATTTGAATTTCATGGCTCATCATAAATCAGCGAGTGTTGTTTTCAAAACAAGCATAATTAATTCGAATTTGGACACGATCGTTTTAAAGTGCGTTTTAGCATCTGTGTTTACATACGTACTTGCATTCCAAGTTAACAATCATCAATCGCTCACATTTCAGTTAACTCTATCTTCTACATATTTGCCCGCCTAAAAAAACTATCATACAATTACAATGGTAATAATTCCTCAAACCGAAAACCCAGACCCCCCGGAAGATCAAAGCTTTGAACCTTGATAGGTTGTGCGCCCGGTGAAGCAATCCCTTCACATTCCGGATATCGTGTGCATACATTCATCTTACGGAGGAGCATATGAACAAATTTAAAGACATCTATAAAAACTCCAGGCTTTTTTTTACACATTTCTAAAACGATTTTCGTATGACAGATGAGATACGAGATTCTCCGATCTTCACGAGCATGATCGTTAAATATTTTTTTTAATTACAAACATAAAATACTCAGTTTGATGTCATTTGTGAAATAAAAAAAAAACACTGGCACATCAAGTGGAGGCTAACTTGCCGATGTGTTTGTTCCACAGTGGATGGTGGATATGATCCCCGGGATTGCTCCTTTCATGATTGCGCGGACACACATGGATTTGTTTGTTGGATGCAAGAAAAAGCACATTTATCACAAATCGAATGAGAGGAGCAGAGAAAAGATCTGCGGACGGTAGTAGTGCTGCGATTACTCGATCATTATTTGTCCGTTTGGCCGGCGGTCAAACTCTTTCGCTGTGCCGTGATTCATCTCGTTGTTGGCCCAACGGATTGATCCATCGATTACACCGCATCGATCGCCTGATCGGCTCGTTATAGTGCGCCCGATGCTCACAGGTGAGTAAATGTTTATAAAGATTTACGACATCTAACATTTTTGATGGTCGCCGGTATCCCCGGCATGATCAATATATGCTTTGCAGAGACGCTCGCCTGTCTTTTTACTGAGTTTTCACGAGTACCCAGCTCTCAGCTCTGTAGTGTAGTTTGTAAAGTGTTGGCAGGTGAAGTTGGAGCCAGCAAAGTGGCGATGAAAATAATCTTGGAGTAACATCCAATCACCATTTTTGAGATGATGTAGGCGCAAAATGTAAGTATTTCTTCCGAACATCTTCCGAATATATAACCATTTTCCAGAATATACAAGCAATATATCTACCAATTTTAGCAAAGTACTCGCCGCTACTGTATAGGTTTGCATATAAGTGTATCGATGGACGTATATTCATCTTGGAATAATTCGGAAGAATTCAAATCAATGAATGTCTCAAATGGCACATATAGGGCAATTTCGAATAAAGGACGCAACTCACCTATGCCTATTGTCTTCTATGCAAGCTGAGCAAGCCGAATCCCAAGATGGCAATACCAAACGATCATAACGACGTAGTCGCGAAAAGAAGGAACAATTTTTCACCGTGAGCGTACTTGCGATCTAGCATAGAACCTGTTGATTATCCATCTATCTGACTAGATAGCCACATCAATCTTTTTTAAAACAACGGATTAATGTCTAATTCGTAGGTTGTGGAGATGAAAATGATCGATAGTCGATCGTTGTTTCATCGTCTCCAGAGCCTTTCGTTCTATCAGCGAGATTGGGTAATTGGAATTTTAACCTAACTCGAGGCACATTTAAGAAACAATTATTTGAAAGCGTGGCGGCGATGAGCGTGATTTCTATTGCTTTCGGATACGAGAGCGTCAAGTACGGACAGATACTTAGATTCGCGATTAGAGCGACGGTATCGAGCATCGATAAGTTGCTGCAGCTGTGGATGCATCTCGTTTTGGTGCCTTGCAAATACCCACTTTTCCGCCGTAATTGCGGTGGATGATAGGCCCATTAGTTTTCCATTTTCCTCGAATTTAATATTGCCATTAATAATAGCGAGTGGTGGAGGCACAAAATTACTCGATGAACACAAACAGCTTGTCGGTTACACATCTATCTCGTTGCGATTTGTCCGTGTGTAAATAATCGGAGCTTGTCTCCGCCAGTTTGATTATTGTCAAGGTAAGTTCGAGGCGGGTTTATTGTGGTCATTCTGGTCACTGCTGGTTTAGTTGAGATTAACGACATTATTAATTCGATTAGAGTAAATTGTTTTGGATAATTCTTAACAGGTCGGAATGCGCGTTAGACAAGTTCGCAAAGTATGATCTCTAACGGCAAGCTGTGAGTAAAAAGGAAATTGTAATTGCTACGTAGACAAATCTATAATTGACTGAGTAAAGGATTCTGATTGCCGTAATGAACACATTCATGAAATTACTCGATTACGCTTAATGTTCCAACATTAAAACTAAGTAGTTAGCTTTAGGAAGCCGTTTGACCTTCTAGTTTCTAAACATGGAATGCGAATTGAATATAAGGTTTGTTTAGAACAAGTTCTTAGGCTTGATGTTAGTAATTAGCTGGTGATCTTGATGATCGTGTAGTTTTTGTACCAGGTGGTATTAACGAGTGGCGCCTACATGCTGTTTTCATTTCTTATAGCTTTGAATGGTATTTATATCTGATTGAGTCGGTGAATTAAAGTGGTTGAGTTAGTTCTTGATACACCGGTTGTTATTGTGAGGTCCTTTTACAGGAGTTTATTGCATAAAATTAAAAATGACTTCAATGAACATTTTGCAGTTCTCAAATGAATCTTTTCTTCAAATGGAGCATACATGAAAAAAGTCGGTTGATGACAATTGGTTGCACCTGGTATATTTCATTTCAATCAAGAGCATTGAAATGATACCAAAATCGAAGCCGTTATGGTCAAAAGTTTTCTAATGCAGAGTTTGTTAAATTTAGTTGCCTTACTTAATTATGAGAATTAGCTTATTTTACTTTAATCTACGTAACTTTCAATATTAATGATATCTTCAAAATCATTTCAATATAAGCCAATCATCTACGATACCATCAACGATTAATGAATTCTTCCTCCTCGACCTGACCCCAGAGAAAACCTACTACTGACTTAGCCTCTATACCTACAAAGTTTATCAAATCAATTCTCATAATTACCGAATTCAATCAATAATCAGCATGTGCGCATGCTTTTCACCATTCCATCTTAGACATTGAAAATTCGAAACTATTACGGATTCCTCCGCACCACATGAAGAATATATCTTTTTGTTTTTTTTTTCGACTGGAATAATTAATTCTGCAAAATTACTCAAGGTCAAGCGGAAGACATGCAAATTAGAATTCAATTTTCTTCTCGGAATACCTACTATGAAGGTTGATATAGAAATGGGCGGAGAAATGACGAGGAAATCAAACAGGTATGCACAGATCTCGGCAGAAGAGGAATCCGCGGCAGCGCCAACGGTTGTTGGGGAAAAAATTCAAAATTCGAAACGGTACATTTTTCGAACAGCATGGCGTCTAACGCCCGTGCACAATAAGTGTTGCTAGCATAAAGGTTTATTAGAAACATATATTTTGCTGGAGACGTTCCAGAGGTTTTGGGTATAGGGGAAATTAAATGATACAGGGCTTTTTCGTGCGGTAATATCTGATACTATGCACACTGAAGATTCTTCGGAATTTCTTTCTGCAAACATTTTTACTATGTCTTGAGTATACTTTCACTCGAATGCAATCAACCTCTATCTTACACATATCAAATCTCTGTGGCTGCCATCTCCAGACTGAGGTCATTAAAGCAATTTACCACTATTTTTCTTTTCATTTGCTAATGAGTAACAACTGTATCAAATTGTTCTTTTCTTCGGTGTCGCTGAGCTGAGTTTCTCAGAAATCGTGCGTTATTGTCCCGAACAAACTTAGACGGTCTCAAACCACTTTACTCTACCAAAGTAAATTTTAGTTTCAAGATTTCTTGCCAGTAAAAATATGATTAAATAGTTCTCCCCAAGCTCGGTCGGTCAACTCTCCATTTCGGTATACACCGATTCAGCGTGATATTCGTACTCATATCGGTGGGCCGCCTGGGCTGCAAGTGATGCCTAGTCTTCGACCACACGCCAGTCGACTAGGTGAATATATTAACGACATAGGTAAACAAGTTGATGGGATTCAAATCAATCACACCTGATTGCAAATAAATCACGATCCGTACATCGATTAATCATACTTCCGAAAACGATAGATTCGGACATCGACAATGTTTGTTCGTCTGTAGTTCCAGCAGCGCAAACCGGACAGACCGACTTCCCAGCTAGCCAACAAATGCCCCTGCATTGGAGCAACATTAGGCGCAGAGATCAAGCCGTGCGTCATAGAAAAAACTAAATCGGCCATGTAATCACCTTTGTAGCCATTGCGTTAATCAAATTTCGAGATTCCGGACATTTACCGGAAGCGTGTTCGTATTAAGGTGCGGGTCAAAGATGTTGGGACCTCTAACTCGTGGCTGTATGTTTGTCTGCAAACGAAAGTGGGACGAACCGGAATGTTAAATGGTATACTACTTTGAATTTGACGCATTTTCATGTTCGTGCTAAGGTCTATGTGATGTTAGCAGAGACGAGGAGATTGTTTACGAAGTTTGTTTTGTTTAGCAGTTTTTTGAGTTTGCCATCGTTGAACTGATATGGTTTGATTTTTTTATTGAAAACATTTGAACTTTCTCAGGGGCTCATATTGAAAACCTACTCTTCTTCTTTTCGTCATTTCTAACGTCCTGGCTTTGTTTCAGCACTTCAACGAGAACATACAGAAAGATTTACTTTCCATAATTCTCTGGGACTCCAGGCAATATTATTTCGTTTCGGTTTACTCGATTCGGTGGGATCAAAGTCGAAAATGCAAGACGTTGCGAAACGACTGAATTGTTGTTTGCACAAATAAATTATGAAACAGCGCAGCATACATTGAATTCATGCGTTTCACACGGTCCTACGGCCAATGCCGGGAATTGCGAACTTCTTGGTCAGATGCACTTCTCTCAAACATCGCTTTGAATGCTATCCTGAGTACCCATGTAACGCTGGGATTCACCTGAACGCAGAGCTTGCGAACAATTGGTTGCAAATTGAATAGTCGACACAAGGTTTGAAATGAATCTCATCGATGTGAGTGTTCGATTTGGCTTGGCAAAGGGTGCACTGGAGCCTTTGAATGTATGAATGAATGCACTCTAAGTGTATGTATTCATTCCAATTTTGATATTTTTCACGAGGTTTCCGCAACGATGCATATAGATAGAGTGGCGGATGAGGTGAAGAAGATGCTGAATACGAGAGTGCCTTTAAAAAAAAAGTCTCGGAACATGATATTTTTTAAATAAAGTACTTATTAATTTAAAAAAAAAAACAAAATGTTAAACTATTTGAAAATAATGAATCATATACATTATTTCAACTACAACAACAAATTTTTAGCAAAATGCCATAAATATTGCTTCTGGTTTCATAGAAATTCCTTTAACAATACAATCAATAATACTACCTCCAACAGCATAATACCAATGGAAATCAAATAAAAACTGTCTGTATTGCAATACATTCATATCTGATACAAAATTCAATGTTAGTCCAGCAGAAATATGTTTTCAGATAAACTAATCAAGATATCCTCGACCCGAAAGCGGACGATCTTTAGTAAATCAGCCATTTCCTCGGATTATCCTTTGTCCTGCACCCTGATTATGTGGTTTCTGGGTCGGTTCTTCTCATTTCATTTCGCAGCCACGCATCGTACACTTGAGAATGAATTGTATCCACTTACATACGATTTAATGCCACACAGAAAGTTTGAGTTCAATTATCAGCCGTAAAGTTTGTGCAAATGATTTGCATTAACTGTTAATGCGGGTTATTTGGTAAGCGAAAGGTCTGGGCTAGTGTGAAATTAAAATTAACATGAAACTGGAAAATGGAATCCCGAATCTTTAACATTGGAATGAGGAGCTGACGAATACATTTACATACACTGAAGTCCAGTCAAAATATTTCACAAAATGGAGCAATTACATAGCTCTGCTCAACAAAATAAACAGTAAAATTAATTTTAAATAAACCTCAAACTCACCAGCTCAGTGAGATGCAAGTTTTATAATGAAATGGAAATTTGAGCTTCGCTCGTATGCATCATGTTAACTGTTATCTGGGTATAGTTTCCGAAGTTAGAATTTTCAGCAACATGTCTGTTTCGTCAGTATTTAAGACACATTGTAGTGAAAAAATATTCATTACTCCAATCGATTGAAGCCAGCTCACCGGCGGAATTTCGCCCCTTGCATGCGGTCCAAATAAACCTTATGTTTTCGGTGTCAACGTCGGGGTCACGCATTGTTTTGGGCAAAGCTAGATGTTTTCGAAATTGTCAGCTTTTTCGCATCTTCAGTGCTAGTTTTATCATTTATTATTTATTAAAGCAAACTTTGTAAAAACCAATGCTTTTTGTCCATATGATCATATTTAAAAAAGGCTTAATATAATATAATTATTTTCAAATATATTTGATGTAACTAAATTTCCATTCCCGAAATTTTTTTTACGTGATATTTAAAGTATTTTTCCTGCCAGACCATTCAACCTCAAATTAAGTTCAGTAGCACTTCAATATCTTAACGCAGGAAAAATAGTATGAGTCGGTTGAACCTATTCCCGGTCACCAGAAGTATGTAATCGTTTTCATCAGCAACGCTCACATCAAACTCTCACTCTCTCTTCCCATTTCCCGTTTTAGGAGTTTTGTATAGAATAGATCACATTAAACTGGCTTCTCAAATAACACATGCAGTCGCCTGCATAAGAGCATATTATAAGCTGGGAGAACCTTGATTTATTATCTAAAGCTGTAATTGCTTCTAGCGATTAAATCCTTTAATTATGATCCATAATTTTCGTATCATCCTTGAAATTGACCCTGGGCCGTCGTCAACTTGGCCAATAACATCGACTGATACCCCGTTCAACTACTTAAGGAGCTTCTCATTTACTACTGAACACAATATAAAATATCGAGAAAAGCTGATTCGGTTTCTTTGCAAAGACAAAACTAAGTCGGAATTTACCTTTTACCCTACATAGCGAGGTATGGTTGATTTTCAGACAACTAAACGAGAGTTAATAAAATTTTCATAGTCCATAAAAATGGCAATAATTGAATTTTAATGAATTTTTAAGTGCATATAGGATTCCGCCATTTGCCAGCTTAAGCTGTTTGTGTCGTTTGGCGGCGGCAGGCTGCACAACAGTTCTTTGCAGAGCTGACAATGGCATTTACCGCAAATAACAATAAATAGTCTGCCCTTAACCACTTGTTAAACACAACGACGAATACGATTGCGACGATGACGACGATTCGAATTCAGTGTATCGGATTGTGGGCTCAGGTCAAAACGATGGTTTAGCCATCGAAACCGCAAACATATGAATTTCTCGGCTACTCGCGGCAAAGGCAGTAAGTAGCTTTTAACCCTCGCGAACTTGAAATAGAGTACCCACAACTTAATGCAATTGTGTTGCAAGTGCAAAGCCTCGAGTGGGAAGAAAATGTGTGGTCTTCTAGATTAAATGATCATGCGTATCTGTTCGTGCAGCACATGAAAATATTTTAATATTTGTTGCGTCTATTTGCAGCAATACACCTATCATCATGATTCCTTTCAGAAGAGCTCACCACCTTATAAACATTGCGTCGTATCTCGACTTCACTTCAGCCCAAATGGTTAAAAAGATTGCTATTTATGTCCAAATTACGTAAGAAACGCAAGTGAGGCAAGCAGAATTACCTATTGCACAGAGTTCTCAATGCACACCTATCTTGCCTCGTTCGAGATCAACGGGCTTCGAATGTCGTTCTAAGGAGCATTTCATGTCTAGAAATTTATATGAATCCCGCGACAAAATTATGGCCAGCGATGCGGCAATAAGTTAACGTTAATTAATCCAGCCTCAATTACATTTTCTTGAGTGAGTATGCCTGGAATTCACGCCAAGATTTATTCATTGTCATCGCCAAGCCAAGTCCAAAGATGGCCTCGGATCCGATTCAAGCGCTCTGGTCTCATTGAAATTACGAGTGAAACGTAGACTGGTCTGGAAAACCGCAGACAATGGATCGATTCCTTTGGAGTTCAGGCTTGGTTTTACTTAAAAATCGCTTTCAACGAAATTAGATAATCGGGTTGCCGTTTTTGTACAGAATGAGGTCGGGATAGCATGCACCTAACTAGACTGAGCTATGTCATCTGGAGTCTGTTGCTATTTTAGCCTATTTTACTTTAAATCCTCGCTTGGAATAAAGCGAACTTTAGTATTTTGCAAAATTCTAATATTTCTAATATTTGACAGCTTTTGGACCAATGTAGTCCCAACAAAAAACTTTTGTCTGCCACCCTGGCGAATCTCAAAAGGAACCTTGTCGTCTGCAGCTCCCATGCTGCTCCCTCAACATACTAGCTCTTCCGCCGCTTTTGACTGAAATCGAAGATTGTAATTGCCGCCGATTCTCAAATACTCCTCTGCATCACCACCGAACCGCGCACTACGCTGTCACCGCACACTACACTGTCACCGCACAATATCGAGTGCAGCAGACGGTTTGCAGTAGTTGCGACGTCATTAGATCTCGCGATAACTACTGCAAGTTCCTTCGATTGCTGCTCGGTTCGGCATCAAGTATTTCAATAATTTCTGGCATCACAGAATGTCCAGACGACGCTCGTTCATTTCTTCTTGCTTCCACTTCACCCAAGACGGCCAAGAATTGCCGAAAAGCGCCACTCGAAGACAAACCGCTGCCGATCTTCAGCATCTCGAGAATCCTCAGAATGGCATCGATAATGTTTGGGAACTTGATCAAGAAACGACCAACATTTTTCGAATTGTTTAATACTCACTTAATTTCATGTGTCGAATGAAAAATGAGTAGTTTCGATGACATGCTGATGGCAATCGAACTGACATTCGGACTTGCCCGGTCCAGATCGGGTTGCTCCCCATCTTGAGCACTATCGCGGCATCCGTGCAAGACAATCGAGAGTTCAGATAAGCGATTCCTTATCTTAATCTTTATGAATATGCTTCGGAATTGTTTATTTGATTCGCAAGACGATTATTATCGCAGATATTTAATTTGCAACAGTGAATAATAAAGTCATCAGAGTGTTTTTCATGCGACTGGGAACGGGTTTCCGGGCGGTATACTCGTATGTTTGCGTTGATAAAATGAGCTAAACAAAGGGAGTTGCTTTCGATGGGAAGCTACTGCTTAATTTACGCTTTCTGTTAGTGAACCACGATTTTTCACATTGGCGACACTTGTGTAAGATTGTTGTTGTCGCCTTTGCACGAAAAGGAATTTCTTTTGGGAAAATATTTAGTTTCCGTGGGAATTGGGGAATTTATGACACTGCGATGATAGTTTCAAAATTTATCTGTTTTCGGTCAGATTTTCGATCATAGGAATCAATTAAGGTTTCAAATGATTCGTACAATATAGTAGATTGCATTTGGATGATTTTAATCAATAGCTTTAAAATCAATAACATAAAGTTAAATGTTTAACCCCTAATGAAAATAACGAGCTTACTAAACGTAACTCGTAAACAACAGCTTATAGGACCTATGATCTACAATACAAGTAGGAACATATTCAATGCCAGTCATCGGATAAAGTCGAAAATTAATGGGTGTGTTAATCTTATTTATTTATTTATTGTCAAAATCCACAGAACAAATCCAATTATAGATTAGACAAGAAGAAAAAATAAAAATACATATACATATATGTAAATTTATATAAGAAAAGAAAACATGAAAACTAAGAAAATTAATAAATTCAGAATGGAATAATTATACAAAAAAAGAATAAAAAGCTAATCGACCGAAAAATAAACAAACAAATTGAGTAAATTAGAACATATTCCGAGTATTTGAAAGAACATTACCTTTTAAAGTATTTTTAAACACAGCTAACTTTCGAGGCAGAGGACCAAGGCTAAGGCTATTGTGCTGACGAGGCAAACGCAAAAGGGGGGAAAAGATATAGGTGTCGGTACGGGCAAATGTAATCTTAAAGTTAAATAATGTTCTATTAGCACGACCCGATTGTGTAACAGAGAGTTGAATGCTGGGGTCAACCAATATACTGCCGTTAAAAAGTTTAAATAGGAGGCACACGTCGAGGAACACTCTACGTGACGCAAGGGAAGGAATTTGAAGGATAGAGAGGCGCATACTGTAATCACAATACGAAATACTGTAATTATAGAACAAGGAGCGGGTGAATCGGCGTTGCACGGATTCAATCGTATCGATCAAGTATCCATAATGTGGACACCTATTTCGGCAACAGTATTCAAGAACACTACGACGAAGGAAAAAAACTGACATAGAGAATTAGAAAGATTAACAAAAAGTTTAGAGGATCTGATGATGAAGCCGCAAAAACGATAAGCATTGGCAGTGATGTATAGAATATACAAGTCGAACTTCAATTTTAATCAAAAATCACGCCAAGGACACAGTAGGAGAAGGACAAAGGGGATGTTTTGTGGGTGAAAGATTTTCGATGACACTTCACAACATTCAAAGTGAGACAATTAGCAGTTAGCCAAAGCCAAAGCATCCAAATCTTGACGTGAAACTGTAATAGTAGACCTAAGGTTGCAGTCTTGCGAAAGTATTGACTACACTGAGAATTTTTATCGTTGATGTTGTAGGAAAAACTGCAATCAAATTTCGTTATGATAAACATCAGATGATGCAACTAAGTAACAATTGCCCTGCTTTCCTAAATTTTGAAACTCATGCAAGTGGTCATCGAGTAACCAAGCAGTCGTCAGATTAAAGTCGTCATGGACATTCTATACAGGTTGGTTGCAATAAGACGCACGTTTAATAGAACATGCGTTCAAAATTTACACAATATGACTCCTTTCACACTTTACGGTTGTACGGCAAAAAACCGTGCGGTTAAAATAGGAATGAGCAACATGTTCACACTATACGGTTTATGCACAGTTTTTTTAGTCACAAGCTCAGTTTGTGGTTAAATGGTGTGCTGTTTAGTTAACATGAATCGCAAAAAAACTTTTGCATTATGCTTATGGCTATATAATCGTCACCAAAAAGGACAACAACGGAAACGCTATGTTTGCGTGCATCTTATCAACAAAAGGAGAGAAGAATTGTGATTATGTCATACCTTATTCGAGGATCTAGAGAAAGATGAAAATACATTCTTCAACTATTATCGAATGTTTATTGCTGCATTTGATGAATTGCATGGAAAACTCAAGGATGTTCTTCAGCGCCAAAACACACATTATAGGAATTGTATACAACCAGTTGAGATGATGACCATTACATTAAGGTTAATATAAATATATGCTGTATTCATGTAGACATTCATTTAAACGTATTTGTACTGTACTCTTGGAGTATGTTATTAAAATGTTGCAAACTGAACAAATAAAAAAACAAATTAAATCTATATGCTTTTATGGAATAATGCAACAACAAGGGTAAAAAACAAATTATATGTAAATAATAAACGAAATTAGATTTTTTTGAATCTACTAAAATCAACACTGTCTGCAATTGAGGATAATATCAAATTGATAGGAAGGCTATTTGCGTCGCTTTCAGGAGAGGTAAATTCACTGAAATAATGCAATCCTGGAGATGCCTATTTACTTCGCACACTACTGTTGAACGATATTTTGTGTTGCTGGATCGCTTGGCTATTCCTAATAGCAGAGGGCTGAGATTGGTTAGGTATATGCATTTGGGTGTAAGTTGAAGAAGTTTGACCGTACATATATTGTTCACGGTATAAAGGAGGCTGGTCAGGGGTGTTAAAAACTTGTTGAGGCTGACATTGAGTTGTACTTGATGGATGTATAAAGTGCCGTTGAGGATATTTGGGAGTTGTTGAGAAAAATTAGGTAAATGAGGGTGCATCCCTCTCTGTTTCTCATTGATAGCAGCTATTACTTTTAAAACTCCCATTTGAAATCGCAAAAATTCTCCGTCACCACGATTTCGCAGGCGAGGCATAAGACTTCGTAATAAAGCCATTTTAATACACATTTTCTCTCCTTTTAAAACGTTTAAAATACTTAGGTCGATCTCATCGAGTTTATGATATTTCCTAGTTTTAGATATACTAGCTGATTTTTGACCTAATTGAGTAGAAATACCCGAAACAATACCAAGAGCTTGCAGTTGTAGCTCCACACTTTCTGCCCCAGCATTGTCTTGTTGCTTCTTCTGTTCCATGCTGTTCACAGTCTCTCGTTCATCAAAAATTTTGCTTAATAGCTTTAATTGATCAAAATAGAGTATGCTCTAAAAAAACGTGACTTAAAAAAAAGCATTAGCAACCCAATAATTAGTAGTTTTTCAATTTATTTCTTAAAATAAACATTATTACAAGTTTCGCAAATGATCCCAATACGAAGTCCAATCGCCGTTATTATTTATAATTGCTTCGCATCTTCTGTGACAGTTTGACTCAACTTTTGAGCATCATCCACACTTAAATGTTTCAAGGTGCGTATAAGTTGCCGTGTACTGGATCAGTGTCTATCACAGGTTAGGAAGGGTTACCAGAAGACGCAACCACTAGAGGAGGACTGACTGCAAACAACGTGAGAGGTGTACTTCGTAACTATTTCGATTCTAACGCCTGAAGTGTGCCATAGCATATGGCGAAAATACAATCTTAATAAAATAATCTGTAAATTAAACATGCAGGAGGGTATTTCTGCCTTAGTAAGAAACAAAAATTTTAAGCGCCAAAATGTAATTTGTGAGCGCATTGAACTCTGTCTTTGTAACCTACTAACAGCTTATTTCTTATATCCCCATTTTTCTTTTCCAAAACATTCCCTGCCCAAAAAAAAAACAAAAACTATCTAGCCATCGAAGTGGTTTTTTTAAATCGCTAATACGGTAATTCAATTTTTCTCACAACTACAAAAATAGCGCTAATATTTTTTAACTTAGGACGGCAGATTTGCACACTGATTCTATCTTTCAAAAAAATAATGCAAAACAATTTACTTAACAAACGTATTTTTATCCAGAGCACCAAAATCTGAGTGCGTTTCTATGCAAACTTCATGCCCGGTATCTTTCGTTGCATTTCTATCTTTGTAGGTGTCCAGAAATTTGTCCCGCAGCACAGGTCTGGCCTTCACAAGGGTAATTAAAACTTCAGCATCAATATCTGCCATTATTCTTTTGGCACTTTGCTTTGATAAACTTTGCTAATTACAACTAAATTGGCTAGAGATACGACTCACCGTACGGTTTTTGAAACCGTTTGGGCACCGTGGGTTGCAGTGGCAGTGGACGGCTTTTCGCCATAACCGTGATATATGAAATAGGCTATGCTCTTCTTCACACCACTAAAAAAATGTCGTCGTACGGTGGAAACCGTATGGTGTGAAAGGAGCCGATTCCTATTTTCTTCGAAATAAAAATATCTATATATATATGTATATATATATATATGGTACTTTTCTGTTTTTCCCCCCCCATTTTTTTTCACTTATTGTTGTTGCAATGTTTCTAAAATTGATTAGAAAGTAGTAATTAACCAAAATTATGATGGAGAAACACGTTTAAAAGAAAAAAAAAAATTTTAATTTTTTTTTTTAAATTAATTTTTTAATTTAAAAATTAATTAAATTAATTTAAATTGTAAATTAATGTCACATAGCAGTGAGAATAAATTTCGCTCCATTTTTGACGTCTTACCTTTCCGAAGCTTCAACGCAATTTACAATTAAGCTATTACATTAATAATGTTGAATACAATTTGTTGATATGATTAATAACAGTATAATGAGCAGGCCTCCCCAACAACACATTAACTTTTGAAAAACTCATTCTGCCACATAAAAATAAAAAAAAAATTTAAAATCGGAAAATTTTTTTTTTTTTTTAATGAATTTTTCCATCTCAATTTTTGTGGAGTAACTTTTTAGCCCATTTCGAGCAGTTTTCATTAAAAAAATTAAAAAAATGGAGGGAGAAAAACAGAAAAGTACCAAAAGTTATTCTCTTTGTTATGTGACATTAATTCCAAATTTAAATTAATTTAATTAATTTTTAAATTAAAAATTTAATTTAAAAAAAATTAAAAAAATTTATTCTTTTAAACGTGTTTCTCCATCATAATTTTGGTTAATTACTACTTTCTAATCAATTTTAGAAGCATTGCAACAACAAAAAGTGAAAAAAATGGGGGGGGGAAAACAGAAAAGTACCATATATATATATATATGTATATATATATATATATATATATATATATATATATATATATATATTATATATATATATATATATTATATATATATATTTTATATATATATATATATATATATATATATATATATATATATATATATATATATATATATAGACATATATATATATATACATATATGAGTGCTACTATGTAGAAAACATGGTAAATTTCTTCTAAACATCTTTTGTTTGTCTTTTATGAGAGGATATAATGAAATACGATAAGTGATCGACAAATGCGTATGGAAATAATGATGGCATAATGACGTGTCAGGTAAAATTTATGTTAAGCCAAAGCTCATTTAAAGATTTACTACTTTAGATGAAGTGCTTCTTAATCGAACAAGAAGCGTCTTACGTCTTGCTGTGTTGCTAGCAGTCATAATTTGTTAACATTAAAACCCTGGATCTGATGACATCGTGTAAATGACATTTATAGCAAATAATCGAAATTCCTCTTTCACGTATTTATTTCTACATCCAATCGTTAATAGCTTTAATCAGGCTCGATCTGTTCTCATAAATTCTCGCTTATGAAACTCATTTGGCTTTGGCATCGTGTCACCGCCACACGTTTCCAATAATAAGCCTACTCCGCCAACATACATATTTCAAAAACATCACACCGCCCGGCAAAGTATTTTCGACTGCTCGAATTGAGTTATAAAATCTCCATAATACCAATCGAAAACCGATAAGCACAAAGTAATTTTCATCCGCCTCTCTCATTCATAATACCTAATTTTCTCGCCCTGAATTTGGTATATTGATGAAAATGTATGCAAAGAAGCCCCCGGTCGGCGATCTGATGAGTCTGCCAAAAAACAATGTCGGTCCCACTGATAAATTCACACCGGGGAAGATGGTTGAGAAGAGTCCGAAATTAACAACCCAACGCCTCGTCGACTTATACGGAAAAGGCTTAGTGCCGTGAAATTTCGACATGTGTCAGAGTCCCGCCGGATTGTTATTTGCTTTATTATCGAAAAGCATAACAATTAAGTTGTTATTCAAATGACGACTCCCATCAAGCCTGCGAACATGTTTCCAGCCTCCCGATCTGCATGAAACACGCTGCACTGATGTTTCTCGGCCTGCACCACTTGGTGGGCTGATTTCCATGCAAGTGGAGATTGCGTTTGGATATCTAAAACGAAAAAGAGAATACTGGGATTGATGCCGTTTTAATTTTCGAAATACAGTCACGTAAACCAATTCTCTTCACAAAGTGTTGGTGAATAAACTTCGCACCTTCTATCCTTATCCAAGAATTTCACTACCGTCCTGGCCCGGCTGCAATCAATCAAACAACTCACACTGTTACTTTAAAATAGAATTTTAAATTGACGAACGGCTAACGAAAAAGCTGTCTGCATCGAAATTCCTGTGTCGCACCTACCAAAAACAACTCAAACACAAGAACTTAGACTTTAAGAAAAGGTGTGGGCTGATATTTGGACAATTAGCTGAAACGTCTCGAAAACATTTCTTTGATTAGGGTACCGCGGCCAATTAACATTACGCACAATCGAAACGTTACCAAAAAAGATCAACAAATTGTTACCATATAGACGCACGCCGAGATTGTGAAGCATGGATGCGGTTTCAAAGTGAGATGTGTGCTTCATTGAACTTGTCCCCAGGTCATATTCGACTTGTTGAGACTTTAATGAACTTGTTTTATTGAGTAACATTAAAATGTCATTTGATGCTGCTGTTACAGTATAATGACGTTGCCATAGAGATACATCTATATGTAGGAAGGTATGCATGTTCAGGTGAAAAGCGTGGTAGGTGAGATCGTTATGTTTTAATATCAAAAGTGAGTCCAGAGTTTGGTGCTAACATTGAAAGGTGAAGGCATTTTTATGATATTATACATAAAGAGGATGAAAAATTTGATGGAAGATAGAATTTATAAATTTACATTCTGTGGATATGACCAAGAAAACCGTTACTTCTTATTCTGAGAATTCTAAAATGCGTTTATTCGCGGCTGCTGTTTTTCGTACTCATTCATACCTAGATTAGATCTCTGAACCTATTTTATCTTTCCTATGATACCAGTACTAATTGCGTTCAGATTGAAGTAAAAAGAAAATGTGACCTTCTTCTTAGCCAAGCCTAGAGTCCAGTAGTATATAGGCCAAAGAAATCCAAGTGATTTTTTTTCGTCGAGAAAATGTTTATTGTGCCTTGAGAAATACAATGTGGAAAGTTCATTATTATATCTTGGGCGAGAAACAATATTTTCAAGGTCAAAGGTCATGTAAATAAGCTGTTCTTCAATATGTCTTGTACCAGTTTTTTACGTAAATTTTAACTTGCGTCAATTTTGTTTTATTTTCGACAGATGTAAATCCTAAAAAGGGTTGTTGATATATCCAGGTGTAACCGAAAAGCATATAAAATGTTAAAAGCAGATCTCAACTGTGTGGTGAAGAGACGAAGCTACCAGCATTTGAAAAGCTAGTCAAATCGAATGGTAAAGTGATAATCCATACTAATCCGACCGAAGTTGAAAATGTATTGCTACGCCTTGATCGGAATTCCGGTGGTAGTTCTGATTGTATTCCCAATTTTTATGCATGGTTTATGTCTTCCTCATTGTGCGTCCCCCTTTCTATCCTCTTCAATTTGAGCCTATTGTCCGGTATTTTTCCTTCTACCTGGAAAGTTTATAATATTTACCCAATTTTCAAAACTGGCAACTCCTCCGTCTCCAATTAACGTCCTATTTCTCTTTTCCCTTGTTTTAGTAAATTCCTTGAAAAAATTGTATTCTCTAGAATGTATCCCATAATTCATCCTATTCTAGCTCCAGAACAGCATGGGTTCGTGAGGGGTCAAACTACTTTGACTAACCTTATCCTCTTCTCAAACACAGTTACCCTTGCCTTAGATCGTCAAGAAGAAGTGGACGTAGTGTACACCGATTTTTCTGAAACCTTTGTTACTGTTGACCATAGAATATTACTGTGAAAAGTTACACAGTTTGGTTGTTTCGGGCCACTCTTTTCTTGGTTTTCGTCCTACCTCAATAACCGTGAGTGCAAAGTTACTATTAACAACCTCTCCTCTTCTCCCTTTCGTCCCTCTTCTGGTATTCCACAAGGGTCTATCCTTGGTCCTTTAGTTTTTTTAATTTTTATTAGTGACCTTCCTTTCATTATCGATTCTCCTTGTCTACTGTATGCTGACGATCTGAAATTGTTCCGAGTCATCAGGTCAGCTAATGACTGTAATGCTCTCCAGAATGATATGTGTGCTCTTCTCAATTGGTGCAACCGCAACTCCTTGTCATTAAATGTTAGGAAATGTAAGCATATGACCTTTTCCCTCAAAGCATCTTTTATTTCATTTTCTTATTCAGTTTCCACTAACTATCTGTCGTCCGTTAATCAATTTAGAGGCTTGGGTGTGACTTTCGATCCTAAATTGAAATTCAATTTTCATGTTGATGAAGTCACCACTAAAGCCTCCCGAGTCTCTGAATCGGTACTTCGCTCTGCCTCTAAATTCGTTCACATACGTACATGTGTTCGTCTTTTTTAATGTTAGTTCGTTGTGTCCTCGAATATGCTTGTCCAGTGTGGTCTCCACGTTTCCTATTCCTTTCTGAGGCCATCGAGAGTGTGCAGCGTAGGTTCACACGCTCTTTATTTTTCAAATATAATATCCCTTACTCCTCACATGTTTCCCGCTTGTCTTTTCTTTTATTGCTTGACGAGTGCTTTCTGTTCAAATCGCAGCGAGGTATTAGGCGTGTTTTTTTGCTCCCCCTATCTATAACAAAACAGTGCTATCCACTGCAGGTGCATTGAGAACAACAAATGCTGCCCCTTTCCATAATTATTATTATTATTATTATTGTTTCCAACGCGTCTGCACTGGTTAGCATTGTTCTGTTATGGATAAGGGGAGCAAAAAACGCGCCTATTATATCTGGCTTCACCGATTTATTCCGACTTCACAGCTCGTTACAGGGCAACAGGTCTCGGGAAGTCTTCACTGTTCCGTTTGCGCGTACGCATGTGTACTTCTCTTCTCCTTACGTCAGAATCCCTAGACGTCATAATGAATTGCGGCTTGGAATCACAATCGTTATATACCTTTGAAAAGACATTTAAAACTATTTATTTTCGACCTGAGCGTTGAGGCTTTAGATTGTTGAATTGTATTTTCTTTTAGCAAACATTAATCTTTAGTTTTTTTATCTTTTTCTTATTTAATTGCCATAATTGGAATTTGTATTCTGTTGCGATGAACTTTGGAGATAAATAAATAAATAAATAAATATCAAGGAAGCTACACCAGTCAGGAATATTCTTTAAATAAAGTTATTCGACAGGGGTCGACCCTATGGCCTATGCTTTTCCGTATCTATGTGAGCACTAAGAACGGAGATTGAAAATGAATCCAATACAACAGACTACAGCTTTCTACAATACACTGCCAGATGGTAAGGAACTCAAGCAGCATCATTAAATTTAAAGAAAGCTTAAACTTACCAACCTCGCACAATGACAATTAAGATCAGAATTTTTCGTATACTTTTCTCTGGATACATGTCAATGAAGACAATCATTAGACAATAAAAGGGAATCTAGCATGTTGATCAGAATTGTGCTGTCCCTTATACCAACAAGCTAGTTGTCTAGGAAGTACTATGAAAAACTTGCCGGAGGAAAAAAAATGATGCATACGGACTGATAGAGTGATGAAGAGAGTGGAAGGAAGGAGGAAAAAACTTATCTGAATAATCAACCAAAAAATCAAATAATTTCAGTCCCTACGGAAACAATCAACCGCAAATATTTAAAAATATTTTATTAAACCTACCTGTAACTTGCACTGATGTGACAAAATTATAATTACTCAATTATTGTCTGCTGCCCCTATTACTTTTGAAATATATTCTGATTATGCTAGCTTATCTAATTCTTCGAAATCTTTTCGATTTATTACATAACAATAAACGTTATTGCTTTTGTAGGCATTAATTGAATATTGAATTGTTTGGCTAATAAATAAATAAATAAATAAGTAAGAATCCATTTTCTTGAAAAATTTCAATAAATTTCGCTATGTTTCTTGTTGTTCATTCATTTTATTAAGTAAGAAGTAAAAAACATTAGGTAAAATTCGCACCTGCAAAGAAAATAAATTTTCAATTATGTAGCACGGTGGTGTTAATAAAATACTCGAACGTCTAATTATATCAGCTATCTGAGGCACCAAAAAACTTGACAATGCCATATTTTCTCAATTAATCGCTTGTCCTTGTCCTATAATCCAGAATACTCTCGGCAAAAAAGATGATAAAGCAGCTTCAATCAACAACAGTAATTTATAATCAGCCAAAACTGTCCTGTTCTAGCCCAGCAACGGAATGCCGAAGCATTGTACCCACGCACAAACTAATTGCACTTAAGTGGTATAACTGGATCGATACCGGTATTTAAATTACACACTCTTTTCGAAGCCAAGGGTAGATGACTATGAGTCGTTTTTTGCAGTAAGGTATGATTTTCGAGAGCGGAAGGATTCTGACACACTGACAGTACATAATAATAATAAAAAAAAACTTTCGCCCAATATTGTAGGACTAAAAGTAAACTGAATCAGCTTAGTGCTAGCTGAATTACTTGACACTCTGAATATTACGAGGAACCATGTTTTCCCTAAATAGCAAGAGCTTATGCGGCAGAGTTATTTCCCACCAAATTTCAGCTTAAAATACTAGTTTCTATCGGAGCAAATGTATCCTTGGGAAAAAAGCTTGACTGTATCTTCTCCCATAACGTTAATGCGCCCAATATCTTTACGGGCTGAACACGAAATTGCCACAAAGATTTACTACGTCGAAGAAAATGAATGATCTCCTATTTCTTGCTCGGACTAGTAATTAACTAGAGTGCTCTAAATGGCTGCAAGCTTGAAATCCTTATTAGCTTTTTCCGTCATTACCATCCGTTCATGAGTTAAGGAAGTACACAAGATGCTTTCTTCGACATAATTCAAGCGAATTGCCAAAGAACTGACGGAAAGCATGTTTATAGTGAAAGAACTTGCACAAGTAAGGCTGTTAATGTTTAAGAAGTTTTCACATTCTATCGACTCGGTCGGAATAATTGCAACACAACATTTAATCTGGACACGAATTAATCGAGGCGGAGAGTAAGAAGCTAAGGATGTTTAACGCACAAGGATGAATTGATGCAGAGAACGTGTCCGGGTCAGTGTGCTGAGTTTCGATGTTTGGCGTGCGCAGTTCAAGGCAAATTCTAATGAGCAGGGAGCTAAATTCAGCAGGATTCCCGACAGTGCTGTTTGTTGGAAGTTTGCGAAGAAATGGTTACACACAAAATGTAGTCATGTGAACATGTATGTATGATCGCGGCCGTAATCGCAATCATCTTTTGCAGCGAATGCAACCAGCCAGACGTGCAGTCTTTCAATCGGACTTGTAAATATACACCATTGCCATTTGTATTGTGGCAGAGCAGTTTCACATACTACTCATATCGCTTACAGCAAGTGCCGATTTCTTTGAATTCAACGGAGACGTGATGTTTTGGTTGATTCTGATGGATTGACGTCGTATGTCGTCGATGCAGCCAATTAGTATTCTAATCTGCTGGCGTGGCTTTTCTTTGCATTTCTCTGTTTGCCGATTTCCCAAGGGCGATTCAACTCCATTTGTTCGCCAGAACACATGCACAAAACAATGTCTAACGATATTCTAATAATTCTGATCTACGTGATTTGCTATCACAACAGAGCGTGCGGAGATGCATATAAAGTAGATAGTGCGAGCGGTGCTGCAATATGAGTTAAGATCATCACGATGTGGAGCTGGTGCATGGGAGTAGTTAGCTGTGCAGTGCTTCTGAAGTTAGGAGTCCGCTGTTCCAGTTTCGATGAAATCCAGACGAAGAATTTAGGCGTGCTGGAAGCAGCATTGAAAGATGGATATTTGGCATTATGTAAGTTCAGTTGATTTGTAGTTAATGGGACTCACATGGGATTTCTATAGATATTTCATTTAATATTTTCTATATTCGATAAAATCGTATTCTTTTGTTATGCAGGTGAATCGAAGATCGACCCAGGTATCCTGTCGTTTTACGGAGGTGGAGATCCACGAGATGCTTCAGTCGAACTAATAAAACAAAATGAAAACTTGACACTTCCGTTGAAAGAAGTCCAGGAGATACTATTCGATGACATCGACTACGAAAAGAAAATAATCATTTACATTAATGGGTTCATCGCAGCGAATCAAAGCCTCTTGTCTGACATACGCAGCATTGTGAAATGCTCAAATGCCTACGACGTTCTTCTGCTTGACTTTGCTAGATCTTTGCCAATGCTCTACAATACAGCAATGTTCAACACTCCTGTATTCGCTTACGCAGTCCTTCGGATCCTGGACACATTGATAGAAAACAAGATGTCTAGGCACAACATAGTTCTGGTGGGCCATTCGCAAGGGGCACAAATTGCAGCTCTGGCCGCAAAATTATTCATTGAGTACTATGGATGGAAACTACCACTTCTTGTCGCGCTTGATCCCGCCGTTCCCTGCAACCCAGATCGACAGCATGTGAATGAAGATTTGGCCGAACATGTTCTGGTGATCCATACAAATGGCGGAGAATATTCGATACAAGATGATCTCGGGACCATCGATTACTATCCGAATGGGGCTGGAGCAATACAGCCAGGCTGTGACGATCATACCAGCAGTCATTTGATGGCAGTGAAAATTTTCGCAGAATCTGTTTGCTGCCCTGGTAGCTTCATGGCCGTTCGGTGTAAGGATTGGAACTCTTTTCAGAACAACAAATGTCAACTTGGCGGAGTCATACCGATTTCTTTGAAAATCAGGCCTGGAACAAGAGGCAAGTATTTCAGTATTACGCGACGACAGGCTCCTTTTGGACTGGGATTTACTGGAATATCGATGAATAGGCAGGTAGGATGGTAGGTAATGCCGTTCGATTTCTGAAATAAGACTGATTTTTAAAAATATATTTTCATCTTCAGGTGGAATCATGATATCTAACTATGGGATAGAGTTAGCGGTTGATTTATCTTTGTTACTGCTTGATTATTAAAAGCACTTGTAAAAATTCAATAAACTAGTAAAATTTTGAATCATTTGTTTATTGTAAATTTAGCCTAAATTACACTGTGAACGAAAGTTTATTTTTCGGATAAAATTTAAAATTATCGTCGTTCATATGAACATGAAATGAACTCCTGCATTGAAGTGATCTAGGTAAAGTACAATGTGTTTTAGAAATGCAGTAGACCTTTTTTCAAATGATTTATTCAAATTTAAGTGGTAGGTCATCAGAATAAGTATTACCAATTCTATTGAAATCAAACTTTTTCTATTTCAATTCTACAAATCTATTTTACTGATATAGCTACATATCCTTGCATTATTGCAAAAATGCTTCCATATCGTCCTACAGACGACTATCTACATACATATTTATATCTCGACTTACATTAAATCTGCTTTCGAACAGTTATTTAAATTCCAGTCACTTTGTGAATTCGAACCGATTTGTTCCATCGAGAACACGACATACAGAATGGGAGTGTGATTTTTTAAGGTTTCACTGAAATTGACCGTTTCCCAGTTTGTTAACAACAGAATACTCGGCGCTTGAACTACAAAAAGAGCAGCACCATATACATGCTCGTAAAATACGTTGACTGTATTTTCCAGAGCAGCAGTAAAATAATTGTCACATGTAGCCAAAAAATGTATACTGGATGGTATGAATAAAACCAAATATGTATGGTTGTTGTACCTACACCTCTTTCGAAGCGGATGAGTGCGCTATTTCGGTGTGCAGATATTTTTTGGTATGGAGTATCTACACGTACGTAGATATTTGATCATACGAGTGGTCACAAATTGTCAATCGATGTGTGTAAAGCTGTATGTTTGTACCTACACTGATATATGAGCGTACGAGCGAATACGAGGCATTACATGAAGAGTTAGCTGGAAACGGCAATGTCCAGAACAATTCGACATTAAATACCTTTTAAAAGCACTTCACTTGAGGACTGGTCAAATAAGATAATTCGACACCCTACAAAAAACAAAAGTCGCAAAAACGCTTTGTCGTCGGATTTTGTACGACTGACAGACAAATCGCCGTTGAATTGCTCTGAAAATATATCGTACAATGTGTGAAGTGCTAAATAATAATTTGAGCGCGTGCATTTTTCGACTGTAAAAAGTACATAATTAATTAGTCACCCAATTTTAATTAAATTTGTTTGGAACTACGTTTATTGAGACTACTCTGCCACGATACGAACCTACTGCCAAGCTTGATCAAGCCGTTCACCGTGCGATCGTTGGAAGATAGTTTCTTTGAAATTTTATTCATTTGTGCGTCGATCCTTTCGATACTAAATGATTTTATTTATTTACCACACAAGACATCATATACAATATGAAAATATTTAAAATTCATTATAACTATAAAATACAAATTGTCCCACATCTGGGCACAATAAAAAAAAATCATCATAAATTTGATTTCAGTTATTTTATTATATTGTAATTTCTAGTGCTGCTAGTTTGCTGGGAGTTAAACGCGACTGAGATGTTGAAAAGGCCTTTGATAAATTAGTTTTAAAAGTGCATTTAGAGATCCCCAAAGAGTAGTGGCTCCTTAAGGAATTGAATATACGCCACTTATAATATCAAAAATAAAGCCCTTTTTAGACATGAGTCCATGCGTCCACGCGTCCATGCGGTCTAGCGTGCTTTGCTTACACGAGTCAATTCGATTTTGTTTATATAGGCGGCTATAAAGCGAAGGAGGTGGAGTATGCTGATTCATGTACAATAGATTTTATAATTTCTTTCACTCAGTGGCATGTGTGAATGATTCGTTGGTGATCATTTAAATGTATGTTTTGTGGATGATTATTTTATTACATGATGATGTGGATAATATTTTTTTTGCATCCTTACGTGCATGACTATTACAAAAAAATTTGAATGCATATGAATATCTAGACACAAACATATATATGTAGGTATATATAGTCATATGTATATATTTGTATTATATATTTGTCCGGAGCAAAAAAACATCATTTAAAGCGTGTAAAATCCATTGACTTATCGCGTTAGCCCCGCCTTCAAAAAACTGGATTTGAGTTGACTTGACTCGTGAAATCTAAAAACGCATGATCGCGTGGACGCAAGGACTCATGTCTAAAAAGGGCTTAAGATAAGCACTAAACAGTGTTTTTCTAGAAAAAAGAGACATTCGATTTAGAAGGCTCAGTCTGTATTTGTAAGGTAATGTAATTGAAAGTCTTTTGATTCATGGAGGTATCTCAAAGCGAAAAGTAAAACTTTTCCTGAACAGATTCCTCTCTATCACTAAGTAACTCAAAAGCTGGGTTCCATATTATGCAGACATATTCCAATAGAGGCCGCGCCAGAGTGATATATAATGACTTGGTAGCCCATATATTCTGGAACTGTTTAGCACGTCTCTTAATGTTTCCAAGCTGTTTATTAGCCCTGGCTAGGATTTCGTCGTAGTAGTGGTAGAAGCGCATCTTGTTGTCCAAGCCTTCTCCAAGATCTATAATATGATCAACCCTATTCAATTTGGTGTTTTTAAGGCTGTGAAAATACATGTTGATTGTATTCTTACGGGAAAAACTTATTCCATGAAACTTTTTGCTGTTAAGATTCAGATTTTTCTCGTTGCATCATTGTTCGAGAGATTCATGCATGGATTGTAGAAAGGTTGCGTCGGATAGCGTGTTTACGGTGTGGTAGGTTTTTAAGTTCGTCTCCATAAACGAGATGAGACATAACAAGCAGTATCTCAGACAAATCAGAAATGAAGATGTTAAAAAGCAGGTGACCTAGATGACTGCCTTGCGGTATTCCAGAGATGAAAAAACTCTTTTAGATAAGAGGCTTTAGAATTCTACAAGCTGAGTTCGATCGCGAAGATAAGACTGGAGCCAATTTAGAAGAGACCCGGATGTACAAAAGTTGTGAAGTTTGTATACTAGAGTTGGATGGTGAATCCGGTTGAAATCATTTCTGAAGACTGTATAGGCCACGTCAATTTGTTTTTTTTTTTTTTCATTTCACAGCACACATAAGAAATGAGGATTATGAGATTGAAAGAAGTCGATCCACCCATACGAAAGCCATGTTCTTGCTCATTAGTTTTTGTTTTGAGTAAGTTTTTGAGTTTGGGATAACAGAAACATAACAGATGCAAATAAGTGTAAGGTATGAGGAAAAAACCTAAGAACAAGGATTAATTGAAAATCATGTGCAAAGGAGTGGTTAATCGGTTTGCAAATTGTGCCACGAAGAAAGGAGAAATCAAGTCAGGGCCTGGTCCTTTGCCGATTTTTTATTAATGAATAGCTTTAATAATAACCTCTTGTCTAAGGACAAACCCCTCGATAAGAGGCCTTGCGGTGATTCTGCTAGAAAGCAGGCATAGTTGAAGTGGGAGTTTTTGGTGAACAAAAAGTATTTTGAAAATGGTCAGCGAAAGAGTTACATCTGGCTTATGGACAAAAAGAAACCATGTTACCTCGGGACATAGAATAAAGATAGCTGGTTATTTTACAGTTCAAGTTAACGAAATCCATAAAACTTTCTCGGATTACTAATGATTTTCAATTTCATTATTGTATAATTGGGTGAGAGAAATATTAATCAACTGTAAAAGTGGAGTGACGAAAAGTGGTTGAAAAAAGATCCGGCGTTCAATGATAGCCACCACTTCATCATAAAAGTTCGAAATTATAAGACCTAACAGTCTCATTTTGGTTAAAGATGTAGACTATTTGCTGTAAACCGTTGCCATAAAACATACTTATAAGATTCAAGTCATTTCTTTTAAAGTATTAAATCAGAAACTACCATATTGTTATTATGTAATATTGGGGCTGTAATTCAGCTATTAAAAATGATTTTCATTTTTATGTACTTGAAAAGAAATTGTTTGTGATTTATTTAATGTATAAAACTTACATGAAGAGATGAAGCTATAACATGAAAGTTCTCGAAAGATGTTAGATATTATTTAGACTCTAACTATTGAGCTTGATGCTATCATCGATACCAACCTTTGATGCAGGAGCTCAATTGTATTGGGCTATTAGAAGATCTAGATAAGAAGATCTGTAAAAATAATCGGCAAAATTGTAGGTTGCTCTGTAGGGCTAAAAAATACCTGAGCACAGCAGGGAAAGTGATCAAAAATCATATTTTATATATTCTAATAAAATGTAAATCCTCTTATGTTTAAAATAACTTCATACATCCTGTTAGACATTAAATTACACAATAATTTAAGAGACGTTAAGGAAATTTCGCCCAAAGCAATTTTAATGCCATCAACTAGTTGCTTTTTGTCTTCAAATTGTTTAGCATCTTCGTAGAATTTACACGCTATTCTCTCAATCAACATTTTGGCCTTAAATCTAGGCTATAATGATTCGTCCTGAATTTATTGGAGCTTTGTGGTGCTGGTTTGTCCATTTCAGGGAGCCAAAAATTAGTTGGCATTGCGTAAGAGCTATTCTTGATATTGTCTGGTATGCTACAGCTGTCAATTTTATGGTTTCAAAATCTAGTAGTATCGCACCATGGCAGGAAATAAGTCCTCAGACTCTGCTACGATGTCATGCTCAGAATATATCTTCAATTCTTGGATGTAATAGCTGTAGCTCTGAGGATAATTTATGATAGTATTATTATTGTTGGAGAAAATGACGTGGTGTCACTCTTTTTCCCATTTCATGTGATCATGTGAAAATTGCAAGCGTTTCAATTATATTTCAATTATGTTTCAATTATGTTTCAATATCACCCATTAAAACTCATATTTGAGAAGCAATATTACGTTTGATTTAGTCTCACATTTTGCCTCATTATTGTATTTGTCTGAATGGCTTCCCTACTGAAATAATATGTTATACTCCTCTGTTATAATAGTGTAAATTAATAAAGCTTATCTCTAGCTCAATTCATTCTCAACTGTTTTTTTTTTCGCTTGAAAAGATTAAAAAGATTCTCAAGAACACTGTCATATTCTTTAAATATCTGCTGTTGAAAATTAATTCGATTTTCGCTGAAAAATATATTTCTTCAATGGACGACTATATGTATACACTGAACGAGTCTCCACACTTAATCGATCGCTTCAAATATGATCTCCACGCCATTTCTGGCGAAAACAATTACAATATTTTGATTAATCGATTGAATGATCTCATGTTTTTTTTAAATCGACTTCATGGCTACAATTTCTTCCGGCTAAACATCAGTGCGCTTTGTGCACTAATGAGGATTTTGACCTGTCGGTAAAATTTTTCCAAATGTACCTAACTACCACATACGATCAGGGAGAATCGAAAGGCTCGAAGAAAAAAGCATCATTTCGAACTCCAGAAGAGCCCATTCAGACAATTCAAATTCGGAATGGAAACGATAGTTCTATAGCACGATGTTTGGTTCGTTGGATGGAATCTTCAACGTGGTCTTTGTCGCCGTCCTAGTTGTCGTAGCATTTGTTGCAGAGAACTTGTTCTTTTGCCGTCGCTGTTCTTTAGCATAAATTCGTAGATATGCGCAGCATGTGAAGATTCGAAAGGCAAAAGCCAGACTCTCTATAAGGGGATTAAATCCAGATCAAGTTTAATCTGTCATTCGATGCGTCAATAGCATTCCGATTTCGATTGGCGATTGATGACTGTGTTATGAGTGATGGCTGGGTTTCGAGTATTATCGTCGAAGAAGCTGATCGAGTGTCAACATGTTGGAGGCGTTCATGTAGGGGATCGCAGTGTATGGATGGCAAATATTTAATTCTATTCCTGGTCTAGTGTCCATTCAAATTAAAATGACAAATGCTTTAGATCTTTCCACAGGGGCTAGATGGATCAACGAACCTTAATACCAGCTAGGACCATCTGACCCGTGTTTACTCTTCACCAAGATACAAAACTGTTCCAGATTATTTATGTCTATCCACCTGCATCTGTTAATGACAGTCGTAAGTTTTGCTATGATTATGACTCGTCGAAATTAGTGTTTGATCAATGTGTCAGAGACTTGTCACACTGTCATCCGTACGATTGCAAACGGCTCTAATCCATCTGTCTGGACTGCAGCGAATTCATTCTAAGACATTGAGGAGTCAAACTATAATCGCATGAGCATGAATTTCTGTCATCGTATATCGATCGTTGAGATGGATTTAGTTCGTCACGGCCGTGTGAGCAAATTGTTATAGAAAGGTGTCAATTAGAAACACGCTGCGCTAATCTTGCTAATGTTTAGACAATCACGGTGAAAAATTTCTGGTTCTCACTTAGGTGACTCTGTGAGATGCCACTCGAACCGCAGTGGGTGGCATACTTATTGGACGTCGCCGTTGGGCTCTGAATTGACAACGTCCCACAGGCTTCAGTTATGATTTACAATTTGGCTTCCTGCGTCTGAATTCAAAGTTTACAATTTGCATAATTCAATCTCCTTTTGCGATGTGGGCTACATTTAGGTTTGAATTTTCAGTTAATAGGGAAGGTATTTTTCATAGCTCAGATGCATATATTGTTAAATTGTAAACTATCATTGTTGTTCTTTTCAGAATGTTTATTTTTTAAATATTAGATATATCTTGTTTGATTTTACATATTACTTCTTATCTTAAGGGGAAACTACTAATGTTTTTTTTCATATTCTCAAAAAATTCAAATAATTTGCTGATACTCTAATTCCAATCATTAAGGCCGCAATATAGATCTAAGCTTTTACATAATTCTTCCCACAATACTTAAATCAATGCATTCTTTCCTTGAGCCCCCACAAAATATACTGAAGCGTTATGGTTGATAATTGGAATCTATCGAAATATCGATAGAAGACTCATTCAATTTACGAAACGACGTTTAAGACCCAAATTTTTTGCAGCATTCGCATGTTGTGGGATGCGTATCTTAAATGTAATGATGCTGCGATTCGTACTAGTGTGGCGATCGGAATTGCTTAAAACAAAAAAATAGTCTATCAAAACCTATTTCGGCTACTTATGAGTCACAGGATTATTTTAATTAAATGATGACCGGCAGATTTGTTTCATTTCGCACCTTGAAAGTTTGGTCGGTGAACGCATTTCCTGTTTTGACATGCAATATTTATGTGGAATACAAATATTTTCTCTCACAATATCATAAAATTGTTTTGTATCGAAATGTTTTCTACATAATTTTTCATAAAAAATGACCTAGAACATTGTCAATCGGCTCATAAGTAAATCCGCTTATGATCAACACGAACTGAGCTCTATAACTCTCAATTTCTAACATTTACCTGCAATTCAATCTAATTTTATTTAGCAAGTAGGTTTTGTGAGTATTATATTTTAATACTTAAGCTTTCATTCTGAATATTTAACTCTACTTTTTACTAACAAACGATGAAATTTGTAAGTATTTTCAAAAAAAAAAAGTGACTGCAATGTTTTTTCGGGTCGAATAAGTTTAATTGATACTAGTTACCAATGTTTTTCCAGTTTTAGCTTAAGTCTGGATGATGACAGCTCTATTTTCTAAAAGCATTGTCACATTTACTATCAAAAACTTTGTCGGTTCTTTTCCAAAGTTTTAAACTTTTGTTTCTGGAATTAAATTAATTTCCCATCGAATTTACTTGGATTTAAATTGATTAAATAAGTATTTTTGGCAAGAAAACTTACTAGAACATTTATTTCCATGTTTAAATCAGTTTGTTTTGCTTTGAGAGGGTAATCAACTTAAGTTTACGTTTTTATGATTGTCGCCACTTTATGACGACTATGACGACCCGCAAGAGCTCTTGTCGTCGATTTACTTAAGTGATTTCCTCCTTTGTGACGTTTTCTTCTTTTTGGCCTTTGTGACGAATTTAACTTTGCTATCGTCCTTCGTAACGATTTACTTAAGAAAACTCAAATTGGTTTTTCGAATTTGCTTTATTTCGTTATTTCCAGTACAACTTACTATTCGAACCTAATTCAAAAGAAATTTGTACCACTAAGTTGCCGCTCAGGAGAATCTGAAAGAACGGCAAATTATGTAAATGAGAAAGGACGACGCTCGCCCTTTTCTTAAATCTGCCACAATGATTTTTACTAATGTTCGAAGAACATTAGTATTAAAATCGATTCGGCCAAAAATTCATATTTCCATATATATATATATATATATATATATATATATATATATATATATATATATATATATATATATATATATATATATATATATATATATATATATATATATATACAGGGTGTCCCATAACGCAACGTCAAGCCGGAAAGGGGTGATAGGGCAGGTGGTGACAGTAATCAGAAAACTATTTAAAAAAAAGTTAGTTGCGTATTTTTTGAGATATTCGCTTTTGAAAAAAAATTGAAAAAATGCGTACCCTGTGACAATCTTTTCACTGCTACATCTACAAAAATTTTTTTTTTTTTAATTTTCTTTTTATAATATAACCCCAGATAAATGCTCTTTAAATTACAGCCAAAAATTAAAAAATTACTGTTTTAGTTTTCAGTGAAATAGCACTTCTTTCACCAAAGATGTACTAAAAAATAACTCTTCACCCAACTTCATCTAACCGTACTGAAAAAAAAATGTACTAAGATATTTTGGCAAGTAGCTTTAAAAGATAGTCTACTAAGTCCTAATTCCAAAATGGTATTACACTTGCTTCTTAATGACTTAATTGAGATGAATATAAATTTTCTAACAGTCCGACATCCTAAGTTTGTTTTCGCACTATTTGATATAAGTTGAAATTAGAAATCAATTATTGAACAGAAATTACTTACTTTACTTATAAAAGGTGTTCGAAATGCTTGCCATCAGCGGCAATGCAGGCTCTGCATCTTCTTAAGAACGACCTTGAAATTAGGCGGGCAAAACTTCTTGAGTTTATTTCGTCGACCGCTTTTCTAATTTTAGTACGTAGCTCTTCTAAGCTTTGTATTTCAGTGGAATAGACTTTTTCCTTTATTGCGCCCCAATAAAAGAAATCCAAAGGATTTAAATCGGGTGAACGAGCTGGCCACGAAATTGTTCCACCCCGTCCTATCCACCTCTCGGGATACTCACTGTTGAGAAATTCCCGTACACTTCGAGCATAATGTGCTGGGCAGCCATCAAGCTGGAAATACATGTTTCCATAAATCCTCAGTGGTACGTCGTCCAATAGTTGTGATAATTGGTTTTCCAACATATCCAGATAAACTTCGGCATTCAAATTCCCCGCAAGCTCAAATGGCCCAACAACTGAACCATTAAGAATGCCCGTCCACATGTTTATTTTAAATCGGTGTTGAGATTTGTTCTGTCGCATTAGATGCGGATTCTCCACGTGCCACTCGTGCAAATTATGGAGATTCATGTAGCCATCCTTGGTGAATGTTGACTCATCCGTCCAAAGAATTTCGTCAAAGAACCGCGGATTTTCTCTATACTTCTCCAGCATAGTTTGACAAAACTGAAGTCTCTCCGGGTAATCTCGCGGAAGGAGACTTTGTACACGTTGTACATGGTATGGATGAAGTTGGTTTCTCCTTAGAATTCGCTGAACTGAGCTCTTGGGTACTCCTGTAGTCATCTGAATGGCACGCACCGAGGTTGACGGTTCTTCTTCAACTGCTTCCAATACAGTGTCCTCGTAGAGATTCCAAGGTCTTCCCGCACAAGCCATTCGATGGGGCAAGCGACCCTCTGAAAATGCCCGATGCACGTTTATGAACACTCGATGATCTGGATACCGTTCAACATTTGGGTACCTCTCACGATAAAGTCGTGCTGAAGCAGAAGCATTGGATCTGCATTCCCCATAAATTAGGTGCATATTAGCATATTCCTGTGCACTATATCTAAACGGCATTATGGAATTCACACTTTACACTTTCAATAAACGGAACTACGGGAGTATTCTCTTATTTGCTAGAAAAATGCACACTTATCAAATGACCGTAATCCACTATAATGCCACGCAAATAGCAAAATAACATAACTACGCATCTAATTTTTCCATCGACCTATAGGTAACGGTTTTTAAGAAGAATAAAGTGCATTAAAATCATTTCAAATAACTAATAGCAATTAACTGGGAATTGGTTCTCTCCAAGGTAAAAACGTTATTTTTCCTTAATTAAGAAATAAAGAAGCAAGTGTAATACCATTTTGGAATTAGGACTTAGTAGACTATCTTTTAAAGCTACTTGCCAAAATATCTTAGTACATTTTTTTTTCAGTACGGTTAGATGAAGTTGGGTGAAGAGTTATTTTTTAGTACATCTTTGGTGAAAGAAGTGCTATTTCACTGAAAACTAAAACAGTAATTTTTTAATTTTTGGCTGTAATTTAAAGAGCATTTATCTGGGGTTATATTATAAAAAGAAAATTAAAAAAAAAAAAATTTTTGTAGATGTAGCAGTGAAAAGATTGTCACAGGGTACGCATTTTTTCAATTTTTTTCAAAAGCGAATATCTCAAAAAATACGCAACTAACTTTTTTTTAAATAGTTTTCTGATTACTGTCACCACCTGCCCTATCACCCCTTTCCGGCTTGACGTTGCGTTATGGGACACCCTGTATATATATATATATATATATATATATATATATATATATATATATATATATATATATATATATATATATATATATATATATATATTTATATGCATATATATATATATATATATATATATATATATATATATATATATATATATATATATATATATGTATATTTATAATCAAAAAATTTCAGTGAGTTAATCTTGGGAACGCGCCATCCGATTGAGCTGAAACTATCAGGATACTTTGGTGTATGAATATGTCCAGGTCTCACTAAATGTCAATTATTGTTAACCCTTTGGCGCCGGTGGCCATTTTAGTGATATTTTTAATACACCTAATATTCCGTACACAAATAATTTTTGTAAAAATAAAATTGACGAAATAAATTTTGAACGTGTTTTAAATGCGAATCGGATAATGTTTTGGAGTTTTTTAACCCCATGTGTGCGCTAGGTGCCTAAAACGAGAACGGGAAAAATATAAAATTTTTATATTGCGATAAATTTTGACAGAGCTATTCAATCAGGACATATTGGTATTATTTAGTTGTAAATTTGTGTAGCTTTAAATGAGCGTGTTTGCAACCCTGTAGCTCGGGCAGGCACTGAAAGTGAAAACCTCCAAATCATCGTCTCTCTTGAAAAAATGCCACTTCTTCAAAAAAAAAAAACCACTCATATGTAAATCTTATGCTTTGTTTATGTAGCCAAAGTAAAAAATTTGATATGGTACAACGGGCACGCATGATAACCCTTGCCCAATTTACCTATATTTTTAGCATCAAAAACTTCTGTTCACGGAAACTCACGATCCGATGAGCAGAATTAATTGAAATTTACAGAATGTGTTGGGCTTAAATAAGACCAGGTTTGATAGAAGTGATTTTGAAATGCGGCCGATTCTGTGCCAGTGGTGCCATATTGAAAAATCACTAAAAAAGATAACTGCTTTTAGCCCTATAAATTCTGATTCATTCGTTCGATTTTGACGAAATTCACACAGTAGCTGAACCTTACTTTAAACCGCGTTCGGTAAAAAAATTCGGGTGGAGCTGCCAGCTATGATAGTTTTGGTGTCTTAAATTTGAAAAAAAAAAATTTGGAAGTGAAAACATTCAAACCATCGAATACCCTAAAAAATGTCCGTTTCTTACAATAAAACCAATCTGTATACAAATTTAATGCTTTATCTACACGTTCAAAATAAAACTTTGGAAATTTCATGTCGGACAAGAACGGTAACCCTTTCCCAGTTAACCTATATTTTTAGCAACAAAAACTTCTGTTCTCGGGAACTCACGAACCAATAATCAGATACAACTGAAATTTACAGAATGCATTGGACTTATGTAGGACCAGATCTAATAGAAGCGATTTTGAATTGTGGGCGACTCTGTGCCAGTGGTGCCATCTTGAAAAATTACAAAGAAAAAAACTGCTTTTTGTCGTATGAAATGTGAATAAGTTACCAGATTTTCATGAAATTGACACAGTAGCTGAACCTTACTCTAAACTCTGTTTGATAGAAATTAAGTTGAAAAATTCGATTGGTGCTGCCAGCTTTGGTAATTTTTGTGTCTTTGGTTTTGAAATTTCGCTCAGGAAAATATAACTTTTTGCCCTATAACTTCCAGTGCAGTCATGAAATCAATACGAATTTCATACAATTAATGGAAACTATTATAAACATTATTCAGGCCAAATTTGGTTGAAAAACCACCATTGGGTTGCCAGCTGTTGTTGGTTTTGTGTTTAATTGCAATATCTTTATTTAGCGGTTTTATCGTAGAATTTTCAAATGGTAATGAAATTGTAGTTACAATAAACAGCAAATATTAAATTTTCGATTATTTGAAAAAACTCGCTACAGGTAACCCTAAATTTCTTTATACTCCTATAACTTCGAATGTAATTAAACAACGTGAAGCAGATGTGATATATTCTTGGCTTTGATACTGGCAGAAGATTGCCCGCACGAGTCGGTTGTGCTACTTTTGTATCAATAAATGCTTACAGTTAGTATTCATACCGGAAACATTTACAATGATAGTAAAAAACCAATGTCTCAATTCCCAAAGTTTTGCAAATTTTTCGGATCCCAGCCCCAAACACCAACTTCAGTTACAGTGCTGCAGGCACTGAGCATTTTCTTCATTGATGTTATATGAGATGCTGCTTTCAAAATTATGTGAAATAAGCAACTGATAACGAATATAATTAACCCGTGTTTTGCTATCATAAACGTTGAAATTCATGCCAGTGGTAATATCTGAAACCTTCCACCATATGAGTTATAATGCATTCTTGAGACCAAAGTAAATCGGGGCATTTGAAACAGTTTGGCCGTAATAAGCAGCTCATGTGGTGGAATATGCACTCAAAATCTGCAAGATTCTTCTACTGTTCTTCGAACATTAGTGTTTCTAGCGGTTCAGGTGCGCTAGAGTTTTTTTTACTAGAAAGATATAAGTAGAATTCACTCAAACTTCAAGAATCCAATTCACCAGATTTACAAATCACTTCAACAATTTTGTGAATCAATCAAACACTTTTGCAAGTCAATTAAATACTTAAGGCAAAGTGTAGGAAAAGATAAGTGGGTGAACTTCTTCCATTTTCCAAAAAAAAGACACTTTGAACTTGTAATCGCGCCTCCATTTAGGCAATGCATTATCTGTCAAAGCAACTTGAGAATGCGCTGGTATTTTTTGCAAGAGTGAGCCGTCTATAAACAATGAAAAATCTAGCATATCAACGAAAAATCTAGCCTATCTTGCTTCTCTTTCTGTTTCATGCGATTTCTTCCAATTTTCCAGGCTAATCAACAATACAATCTCAAGCCAGTTCACTAGATTTTTGGTCCGCTTACATATACGGAGTCCGCACGCTGGTTAGGAACTAACTTCTTACGCTGTGTTTAAGGTATGATCATTTTTGAAATTTAAAAATGGCGGACGTTCATCAAATATACTAGGGAGGCATCAAACGTAATACATTGATGTGGAAGAAAACATTGCCAAACAAAAAGAGTTGCTTGGAAATTTTTATATAGCTCATACTAGTGTGAAGAAGCCAGTAGCCGCAACAAAAATTAAGCATAGAATAACCAAAAGCATCTCGCTCATAAAAACGTCCTTCAATAACAATTTTCGCTGGGCGCATAAATAGCCAATCAGGCAATGTATGCATCCTAGGAGCCCAATAAATCTATTAATATCGTCTGTTTGCCACCAGAATGATGTTCTCAGCTCTGTAGTTCTGTCCTTTAGTGATGCCAGTCCCAACCCCTCGGTGAAAGCTATAACTGGTTTGCAGTAAGTGCTAGTGTAAAGTGCAGAATTCTTAAATTTTCCTCCTCGAAACAGATTATCTACAGAAGAAACTTTGCAGGATCAGAACTTCTGAAAAAATGGAAATCTCATTCAACTGAATTTCACCATTATACTAATGGTATTTTCTTAATGCCTTCGTACTCTTGTCTGGGTTTCCACTTAGTTTCAAATTCAAAAATATTAAAATTATTAGCATAATTCCAGCTTACTTACATCTTCCTACAAGACATAAACAACTTTCTCAATAATTTTCCATGCAAATAACCATCAGCTTAAAATTTTTACATGGATATTTTCTGAACGGTCAATAATCTTTTCTTTTACTATCACATAAAATAACTATTTTGACATATCTTTACGGTATCAATAATTAAAAACACCATAATTCCCCAAAACCATGTTGAGATTTTAATTTCCAATAAAATTCTGAATAGATGTCATACGATAAATTTGAATCGAATATCATTTATGAGTAGAAATTAATTTAGTAAATGCTATCCTAAAATAATGATTTACACTGCAGTAAAGCAGAAGTGAGGCAAATCAAAATACGAATCGAACCAGCGAAGTCATATCGATAGCATCGCCGAAAGCAAAACACCAAAAAATATATATTTTAATTGGCATTTTAACATCTATCTATTTCGAAAATGATGTCCACTTTTATGAACTTTTCGACTTTCGGTACGAAACGTAAGCCCGCAACTCATTAAAACCAATTTTAATGGGCCTGTAAATCATTTCAGTCTTAACATGTCGCGACCCTGTTTAAGTAGTTAGCTCTGGCAAACCATAGTCGACCCACGTAGGTTGTGTTGACTTCGCGCCGAATGGCGATTACTTACCTCTTTTCGATTTTGTCTCATCGTAAAATCAGGACAAAAGCACTAAATGAGTTCAAAGGATCCTTATGGGCTATTTGCTTGAAGCGAGAGACTAGTCAAATCGATCCTATGATAATAAAATAATGTGATAGGCACAATGACAGCTTTTATGTTTCAATCAAACCAATAAATTGCCTGACCCCTACGACGATGATATGAAATAAAGAATGGGTCCCGGCCGCAACGTGCGAAGAAAGCCAGTATCGTTTCGGTTTGAGTTTAATTAAAAAATCCGAAAGATGTCATATAAATTCCAATACGGAGAGGAGACGAAAGAGAAAAATCTGAGTGTGTTTTTAACGCTATGGTGAGGAAATATTTGGACAGTTTCTCTTAGAAGCGAGCTCACAACTCTGGTATGTTTTGAAATATTGAAATTTTTGTATTAGCATTGTCTAAGTATTCAAAAAATCAAGTGGATATTACGACACAAAATCAACAGTTTTGATTTTTTCCATCGAACAGCAAAATATTGTAGGGTTAAAGAGAACCGAAACGAAAATCAAAATTAGATTGAAACGAAAGAATAGTGTATCAATGTGGAAACTTGCTCTGTAAAGTCTTAGAGTTGGACATCGCGTCGCGCAGGTTGGAAACAAGTCGTAATGTGTTCAATAAAATACAACACTTAATTGGAATTCAAAATACAAATCTGACGACCTACCAAATCACCTGTTGGCCCAAGAAGTTTCCTGATCCCAATTAATTGCGGGTACGATGTTGACAAGTTAACCGGTCCATACATTTGAAATTTTAGTGCTTGACGAGTTTTTCCATTTGGTTACTATTTTGAAACATTTCTAAAACTGGACTGCGTTTTTTGGCTGATGTACGGTTTTCATAGAATTCAAGACAGCTAATGCTTTGTAAGTTTGGAAGTAGAAATAATCATATGCTGGTCCAGTAGTTGTTAAGCAGATACTTGTTATTTCTGATCACTATTCTGATCACATACTACTTATTTCATTCGTATCAGATTTAATATTAATATCCTTTATGATTCACATTTGATCCAAAGTAATATAATATCTGACCAAAATATTCTTTTAGTTTGAAGTGGTATTTTCTAGAAAACATTAAAATTTTGCCAGTGAATGACTGTCCTTATAAATTCACAATACCCGAAAGCTATAAGCAAAATGCGCATGCTGAACGTCCAGACAAAATATTTTGCCTCAATAAATACCGGTTACAAATGCATCGAAACCGCCATAATCGTCATCCAGTTCGATATAAGTAATAAATACCCCAAAAAAAGATACTTTCCCGTTCCGACTGACACATAACACCTCAAAGCTCCATTTATTGAAATTTATTCAAACATAAACTCAAGAAACGAATTGTTTCGATGGCTTTATTTTGTTTTTTCAGTCTTTCTCGAACATGTTCGTTAGGTCGTAAACCTCATCGTCCGCAAGAATTTATAATCACATTTCACTAATATACAGATACAATGTAGACATAAAAACCAAGATGGGTTTTCTAGTGCTTCGGAAAAAAAGTTGATGAAGGTTCTCTATATGCTCTGTTACATTTTGTTCCGTGTATATTCGGTTAAGTCCTAATGTTTGTGTGTTGCAGTTAATTGGATTCGATTTTGTCAAGTTTGGATTTATTGTTTCAGCTCAAATTCGAACCTACCAAATATGGTTTGATAATGCTCAATTCAAAGATTCGTGCAACGTTTTGCCATGCTCGATGTGTAGGTTTGGATGATTTTCAGCTAGAACTAAAATTTGTAGTTTTAACAAATTGACATTGATTTTTTTGTCAGGTTCAAATATCAGTATCAAGTATCAGTTTGATTTAACTCGGAAACAATCATTCACCTACAAGGGACGATTCGGCGGTATCGGGCCTCTGAGACATTAGTCTTGATTTGTACCTTGTGAAGCTCGATGAACAGAAAAACCTCGAGATTTTCAATATTTTTTTTAATATAAGATGCAATTAAGACATTTTTAGTATTTTAAACTATTTATTTAAATAAATAAACAAACAAATAGTTGTGATGAATTTTGTTCAGAATCTTTTTTTTTTTTTGAGAAAACAGATAATTAACGAGTTCCTACTATGGAAAATCCAGTCTTGCAAAATCAAACTCGTTGAAAGCTAGTCTTATGATCGATATTCAGCGTGCGGATAGTTCAAGCATTTTAGCGACGCTGCAATGATTTATTTAACGTGCTCACTAAAATATAGCAAAATAATTGGCGTTAAAAAGTCTATGCGTACAATCGATTATTATGCATGTGCACCGACTCGATGCCCTGAATACCTATTGCGATCCCATAAAATTTAAATGAGTCCTAATAAATCCCAATCAAGACAATCCCTGCTGCGACAAGGACGAACCTTTTTCGACTGGCATTCCATTACCTCTCGAAGGAGCCCTGAGACTGTTAATAAATCACACAATTTCCATATAGTATAGGCACGAATAAGTGCGGCTTTCTCATTTTCTCAACACATTTTTTTCTGTGATTTTCTCGAACAAATCCATCGACTGGGTGAGCTGCATTGATAAAGGCTCGATGAGCCGAGGCTTCAGCTTCTCCGATCGTAGTATGGTAGGATCGCATTCTGGACGAAAGCCGTCCTCGTTGTCGTCGCTGTTTTCATCGTCGTTTTCGTCTTGACTACGAGATTATACGCGATGTCAAGACGACTGGAACATGGATAAAAATTAATCCGCGGCAAATAAAACGTTGTTACACGAAGTTCGTGCAACATGTCGATTTCTTGTCGGCCTTCTACCCCCTAGATCAAGTCGGCAACGGAATAAATCACGATTCTGAAGTCAAGACTGTGACTTGAGCCCTGCAACTAGTTAAAAAGTCAATTTCTCAAAATATATCGTTAAACTGCAAAATATTCACGTAACGAAGGCGAAAAATCGAGGGAAAAAAAATCCAGTCGATCCAACGGCTCATGTGATGTACTGGTACCTACTTGGTAGGTGCCCCAAGTGTCCTATCGCGACTGCTACGATGAATGCGATTGGCATGCAGAAGAGCGAAATGGATCATTTTCTAGTTATGTCCCATATGCAAGCGAAAGTATTGCATCGATGCATACAGTCTAAGAAATTTGATGAGCTTCATTTGTACGAGAAAAGGTTCTAAATCGCAATTTGTAGATTTGATTTATCAAAGAAGTCTAGGTAAAATCCAGATTCCAGTCAAGGCAAAATAGGTTGAAATAACTTAAACATTAGTTATTGGGAGCATCTTGTCCGTTTCAGCAAACAGTCGAAATTTGATTTTAATTCAAGTGAAAGCAAGCAAGTTTCATTTTACAATCAACTAAAAATCACCATGCCTTTGCTGTTCACATTATTTCAAACAAATGTGTACCTCAATTGACACAGACTGCAGCGATATGGTGCCGAGATTAGCACGGAAAAATGTTCGAAAATTCGCGGACTTCAGGAGAGAGATTATGCCCGCATTCATCGTCGCACTCTCTATGCACCTATCATGCACATGAGCTCGTACATTGATTCCTATTATATTCAAAGTTGCAAGTTGCACCTTTGGTCGATCCAATTTCCATTATCTCGTCTAGTGCTTGCCATCGCAACGAGCATCCACGGCTGCATGGATGCATGCTGCTGTTTCGCATACTCAATTGTTTCCCATTTTTGAGCATCCGTTTGTCGTCGACGACTCGCTAACAATCCCTCGCTATTTCCATAGGACGGAAATGGTCATTTTGGTGAGCTTTGGCGAGCAGATTAAATCAGATTTTTTTTGCCGTGACATGTTGTTAAGTGTACGAAAGGAAAAAAGAACTTCAGTCGTTAAGCCATTAATGATATCATGGTAGCTTGTTTTCTTGGCACCTCACGTGCAATCAATTTAATATCCTGATAGTCTAGTGTTCCGGACGCGATCCTAGTGATCTGGTTCATTTTCAATACGTTCGAAACAGGGAAAAGCGGTAGCCACAAGCATTTGACAATTAAAGAGTTGCTTCTTTCAAATCCAGAAAATGTAAGTGTAACAATTTAGCACGAATGAACTTTGGTCAATCAAGGATGAAAACACGTTTGAATTTATTTATTCCATAAATTAATAGCAAACTATTTAAAAATATATTTCCAAAGTTTCGAATAAAAAGTCCAATTAGATCTGATGACATGAACAGTTTTTAATTTTTTTTTTAATTTTAGTTATTTCAGTTTTATTCAGTATATTTTTCAATTTTTTTTTTATTCCAGAAATTTGAAAAACTTCTTTTACGGCAGATGGCATAGGCAATTTCCGTTATTTAATTTACTCGTGCCAAGTCTGTGTGATTTACGATTATTGAGACCTGGTACGAACTGATTGACCTCTGCTATTTCCGTGCGGCGAATGTTTTCATTCATTTGAGCTGTTATAGCTTGAGAGCTCATACCTCTTTCCTCAATATCAAAAGCAAGATTTTAATTCAATTAAGGTGTTCTTCGTCAAAATCAAGAGGCCCCTCCAAATGAGTAAAAGTCAGAAATGTTCACAAAGTGGAAGTGCAGAAACTACGTGGCGGTCACTCGTAATGCCCTGATTGTAACCAAATTGTTTATGCATGCAATCAAAAATTTTAGCACCCAGGCCAGATGCATCATGTGGTATGGCATTCACCACTACTCGCCATGCACCTGACAAAAAAAGGAAAAAGTTGAGTTCGTAAATTGTGACAGCCAATACAAAAAAAACATTACCATCAAAAAAGTAAAACTTTACTATTAAAAAGGAAATAATTTGTGCAGGTCTTCAAGAAGCGGATATCTGCTGCTACCTCTGTAGTTAAGAAAACAGAGGCGCCCAGTGGTCAAAAACCTACCCTGGTCTCTACCACAGTCTTATCTGGTTTCAAATGCAGAATACATGAGCCATCTATTTGAATCAAATCTAACCAATTTCAATCTAACCTTAAACATTCGAGCGCATCAGAGCCACAATAAAACTTATTTTCGAAGAAATTGTCTTTGAGGAACTGGAAAATGTAGATCGACGTAAAATGTAGCATCATATCAACCATTTCTTACACAAAGCAAATAGATAAAAAACATTGTTTTATGGCACTGTTTTATGTGCTACCCTTTGAATAACCTATCCTTTGAATTTCGTTTTCATCCGAGAAATCATCAAAAGTTTCAGCGACAAATAAATGTTTGCAGCTGCCATCCGAAAAATTTCCAAATCTCGGAAAGTTTAAACATTGGTTTCTTATTTTTATTGTAAATGCTTTGCATGTAAATATATAATGGAAGCATCTGTTGGTGCAGTATTTAGGAAAATGTCTGATGCTGGCCACCCTGAGTTAGCACCATAGCCAAGAATATACCAAATCTGGTTTAAGTGAACTTAAACCCACCCTGTGAATTTCGTTTCGATTGGATGATTGCGCTGGAAGTGATGGGGGTGAAATTAGTTTCAAGGTTTCCACCCGCGAAACTTTTCAAATTTACGAAACCTAAATATTTGTTGTTCATTGCCATCGCAGGATCATTCCCATTTTCAAATTTAAGGACAACAAAATTTAGGAGACAAAAATTACCAAAAATGATTGCCCTATCCTGATTTTTCATCCTAATTTCTACCGAATTTGGCTTAGGTAAATATCCAGCTACCAGGTAAATTTCGCTTAAATTTGTTGGGTGAATCAAAAGCTATGAGCTAGTTTTTCGCAGTGAATTTTCAAGATGGCACCACTGTCACAGGGCTGCCTGCATTTAAAAATCACTTCTATCAGACCTGGTCCTAGTTAATATCAACACACTCTAGAAATTTCATATTGGTCGGATTATCCGGTCGTCAGTCCTTGTGAACAGAACTTTCGAATGCCGAAAATAGAGGTAATTTGGTGATGGGTTACCGTTGTTGTGCAACGCGGAATTTTTAAAATTTCATTTGACACGGCGGCCAAAGATTTAGATTTATAAATCAAAAATTTTTTTTTTTCAAAAAGCAAAAAAATTTTCAGGAGGGTCAATTATTTGAAGGTTTTTTTTTCACGTGCTTGCTGTAGCTACAGAAAATTCAAGTGTGTATAGTTTCAGTCAAGATCAATAAGTTTTGCAAATTTCACGTTGATCCAATGTTTCAGTAAAAAGTTATGCCAAATTGAAATTTGATAAAAATGCCTAGCCTACTTGTAGGAATTCACCGTCTACTTAGGGTTCATAATTTCCAATTTTTTTTTTTTATCATGGACAAGCATAAAACATAATTAGTTTCCCTTCCCAGTACTTAATTTTAGCACAAAAGTACTCTGCAAAGAAATATAGAAGTACTAAAATGTCCACCGCCGCCAAAGGGTCAAAGATAACTTAATTTAGATTAGTCACTGCACTACTGACCTGATTCGCATAAACTTTCTATCTACATTTTTGTCATTTTTGAGTTCACAAAAAATTCAAAAACTGCATAATCTATCAAATCATTCTGCGAAATTTTGAAAACCCATCTTTCGGGAAAGTGTGATAGTTGGTTATCTCCAGTACAAATCAAAACACAAATAATTGAATATGGCACACTAGTCCCCATATACATCTATGTCCTCTGAAAATTTCAGCTCAATCGGATTACGCACTCCAGAGATTATCACCCTTAATTTGTTTGCTGATATATAATTGAAGGCACAATCTATATGAATGCAAAATTGAAGGCACAATCTATATAAATGCCAAAATATTATTCAATGTTACTACAATTGTAGTAAATTTATCGAATTGGCATTTTATTCTGTTAGTGCGTAATCTTCTTTATAAATGTACACCAAATTAATACAAAAAAAGTCGAACCTAACACAAAGTTTGCTATTTTGATGTCAACTGTACTACTTGTGAGCTACCCAAAATTGAAGGCACACGTGCATCTAATAAGATATTTCGTAGAATTTGATAACGCAATTGCTTTTCATTCTTTACAAATATTGAGTTTTAGGTGAACGTTAGTGACTAGTTGAGTTAAGTGTGTTATTTTTTAAAAAAAATAAGTTATTGTACATAAATAAATAAAAAAGCTGAAATGGATAAACGGAGAAAAAAAACCACAGTTGCGGAAAGAAAAATTATTATTAAGCTTGTTTGTGAAGGTAAAACATATCGAGAAGTAGGAAAAATAGTTGGGAAATCATTTTCTTCAGTAAGAACGGTAGTCAACAAATGGAAAAATGACCGAACTTATATTAATAAAACGGGACGGGGACGAAAAAAGTAACTGTCAGTTAAAGATGAGGAATACATTCGACGGGAAATAGAAAAATGTCCAAAGAAGCCGATTAATAATTTCATGGCTGAAGTTTCTCATATGATCCAAAAACCAATATCCAAGGAAACTATTAGAAGAACATTGTGAAACCATGGTTTAAATGGAAGAATAGCCCGTAAAAAGCCATTCATTTCAGAAGCAAACAGAAAAAAACGGTTAGAGTTTGCGAAAACTTTCGTAAATGAGGGTCCAAATTTCTGGAAAAACATAATATTCAGTGATGAAAGTAAGTTCAACCTATTTGACTCTGATGGCAGACAAATAGTTTGGAGGAAAGTAAATACCGAGCTATAAAAGAAAATTTGTGCGAATCCGTAAAACATGGAGGAGGTAATGTGATGGTTTGGGGCTGCATGTCTGCTGGAGGAGTCGGCAACATGGAATTTATTGAGACCACTATGGACAAATTTAAATACCTCGATATCCTGAGAAGGAATTGAAAATCAAGTGCTATTAAATTAGGACTATCGGATGTGTTTTGGTTTCAACAAGATAATGATCCAAAGCACACCGCCCATATTGTAAAGATGTGGTTGCTTTATAATACGCCAAAACAATTAAAAACTTCACCTCAGTCCCCAGGCCTTAACCCAATTGAACTTTTGTGGTCAGTACTTCAGCAACAAATTCGAAAATATTCAATTGCGAATAAATCCGAGCTGAAGTCAATAATAGCAAGGAAATGGCGAAATATTAGCCCAACCAAAACAAAAAAGTTTGCGGAAAGTATGCTAGGAGACTAGCAGCAGTAATCAAAGCCAACGGATCTCCAACTAACTACTAATAATAAATTATTTTATATTTTTCTAGTGATGTTGAAGTTTGTGCCTTTAATTTTGTGCCTTTAATTCTGTGCCTTGAATTTTGTTGTTAATTTTTTTTTGTTACTTAATTCTTTAAAAAAATGAATGAAATAATTTTTTTTATTCATTTTTGTATTTTTAGTCTTCAATTTAATAAAAAATAAAAAAATTGGTGATAATAAAGTGACATTAGTTTATAAACGACTAAGAGTTTTCATATTTATTGCTTGTGCCTTCAATTTTGTGACTATGTATATATATATATATATATATATATATATATATATATATATATATATATATATATATATATATATATATATATATATATATATATATATATATATATAAATATATATTTATATATATATATATAAATATAAATATATATATATATATATATATATATATATATATATATATATATATATATATATATATATATATATATATATATATGTATATGAGGAAATATGAATTTTCGGCGAAACGAATTTTCATCGAAAATCAATACAAACATCTACAATGAAAAATTCTTCCGGAAATAGACTGCCGTAACAATTAATTTTTTGTCTTGTCTTAGCTCCATAAAAATACAGAGATTTATCATTGCACCCAGGTTCAGTTAGCTAAGAAAATATGGTATATTGCATAGTCTTCAGCTCTCTGTGACGCTATTTCAGCAATCTAAGGCATTTTACCTACAATTTGAAAACCGCATACTAAAACTTTTCTGAAAATTCTATTCTGCATTCAAAGGTCCATTAAAACTTACATAAAAATGTGATTCTATTCTCAACGAACGTATGTTTGCCATTACCATAGCCTCACACCTATCCACCTCATTCTTGGCCCCTGATCTATTCAATTCTAGTCCTTGAATTCGATCGCAAATTTAGCATTTAAATATCATTTGATTGTAGAAATGCCGTCTTCGGGGAGAGACAAAGAAGGCCGCTCCGCACATTCAGCCATTCCGTTCTTGTTGTTCAGATATCACTACGCTGCAGTGAGAACATTTCATTCGAATATTTCGAATGGAACTATGTCCATTTGTGGATGATGGAAGTCGTAACCATTAGGAGAAATGTATTTGCGAGAATTTCGATTCTTTTCGAAGCGAACAAACGAAAAACATTTAAAGGGCTACTAATTTGAATACCCGTACTATTCCTGGCAAATAGTATTCTTGCAGATGTGAACAATGGTTGACCCTTAAATCAATTTCTAGTACGGTATTGTATTGAAATTTCAGGTATTCTTTTTCGCACTCGGTTGTTAGTTGTGCGAATTTTTGATTGCCTCCTATGAGATTCAATGGAAAATAGATATTTGTGGTCGAAAGGCACATATTGTGGTTGAAATTTGTCACTTCAGGAAAATGATGCTAGTAATTAATTCAGGAAACGTATTAAAGCGATCACTCATGCAAAAAATGAATTCAAAAAGCTCTTGAAAGTCGCGAATAAGCTAACTTAACTAGAAACTTGAATAAAAAACACTATCCTCGATCGGTCATTATGAAATTGTTTAACGAGATTGTTTAACTATACAAAGCATGCCGTTTTAACGTTATCCAAATTTGCAAGAACCATATTCGCCTAGAAAAGATACTAGTTTTTGAAAAATACTTTAGCTTCCTCTCATTCAAATCTATGAAATAAACCGATAGCAGTACTGCTCTGATTTGCATAAACCTTCTATCTGCATTTTAGTAACGTTCGCAATATTAAATTATATGTGTTTATCTAAATACTGCAGACATCTTCAAACGGGATGAAAATTTAAACAAGGATACAAAATGCGTTTATTTGCGGTACATATAAAAGGAATAGCTTTCACGTTGAAAGTATTTCTCAAAGATAGGCTTTAAGCAGATAGAAGGTTTTTGGAGGCACACGCAATTAATAGCATTATTTACATAGCATTACTTAGCATAAACCTTCTATCTGCGGTAAATAGAAGGCTTATGCTAAGTAATGCTACGTTTTTGGTATTGATTTTAACATACCTCCATATTTTGCAAAATGATGTAATAGAGTATGTAGTTTTTGAATCCGGTATTAACTCAAATATGAAAAAAATGTCCGATAGAAAGTTTATGTTAAGAAGGGCATAATGCCGTTGTGAATAAAAAGAATGAAATTGCCTGAATGAATCCAGAATAATGTATCGCAGCAGCTTTGAAAATATTTATCATAAATTGAATGTTATCGAACTCAACAATGAATTCCAATAAGTACCATTTTAATCCTACTCCACAATTTTTATTGTAGTTCTATTTTGTTTGGCTACCTTATCGCTCGAATTGAATAAAATCACTTTTAATTGACTTCTGCACTTTTCCATATCTCTCCATTTACCGACTTACGAATTACTCATTGCAGTAAAAGTAAGTAAGGACGACGAAATATGAAACATTCCTCGAGTATTTACCCAAGATATGCATGTCGATATTAAAAGATTGCATCACAGTGCTACTTTGAGAAATTTCGCAGATTACCGCGGCTTCTGTGAGTCAACATCGCTGACCAAGAAGCATTTGGTTAGTTGGCTGACTGGCTACGAGAAGTTTTATGTAAATATCGACTGAATGTATTGCCCTCATATTCGAATGGCTGCCTTCATCGTAGGTATTCATGGATATTGGATTTTCACAAAGTCAATGTAGTCGAGTCGATCAGAATGCATTACGAGTAGGTACAATCTGCTAACGAGTATGCCCCTAGAACTCTAGCTATGTTTTTTTCTCTAGCCAGGACGCTTCTTATACGCTTCTGGTTTACGGAAGCGACAAATATTTTCGGGTCAAGCACTATGACTGCCGCTCAGCTCCTGAATAATAAACTTTTTCCGATCGAATCTCCTGTTGTCATGGTTCGTTCAATTTTCGCAGCCTATAAATGGTAGTAAAGTATCAGCGAACATCTTGATATAAATTTATAAATAATCAATGAGTTTATTGTATTCGGATTTGCGGGGTGGATACGAAAACTTGGCCTAGACCTGGGGCATATCACGGGTTCGATTCGGTATCAACTCCACCTAGTACAAGTAGATTCTTTGGAAAAGCAATAACGCGGGTGTATAGGGCAAACTGTTGGTCATTAGCCCACTTACTATAACTTATTACACTTTTGATTTTTCTATCATATCTGATTTTATTAATTTACGGAGATCACAAATTTTATTTGCTTGAATAACTTTACTAAAGTGAAAAGATTTCTAATAAATAACTATAAATCGGCAAAGTCTATAAAAAAACTCTATTTATACACTTTTACATTCTATATCATTTGACACCTTTAGCTCCTACTATCCCCACGCCCGTAGTACGAAATTTCTTCTTCTGAAACGTTCGTACACTGTTTCGATATCGTATTTGATGTGAAGAGCACTGACTCAAATTCAACACAGTTTGAAACGAAAAGACTATAGTCGACATTCCATCACGAAAAAAGGAAAAGAAAACTTCGGGTTATTAATGAGGAGAAGATTCAATAAAATCCTGCAAAGTGACTAAATTGCTTTTTGTTCGAAACAAAGACAATAGTTTGGGGGCGGAAAATTGGAATTTCATTACGCTCAGAAGTGTTATAATTAATTTAACGATATTAAGATAATGTAGCTGAGAAAATGTTGAGTGGAAAACTAGGGTTCGTTTTTTGGTTATAGGGCAAATGCCATCCAAATCGAAATAACAGCACAATGTAAAAGCAAAATAGGAATGCAGGGATATTGTTGTGCATAAAGGAAAGTGATTATTGTAGGCGGCAGAATTTCCATTTTTCGATGAAGAAGGACTTTTGTATATTGGATCAGACATGCTGAAAAGGTAATTTCGTATTGCTTGCTTGATTACTTCTTTAATCCCAGAATGCAAAGCACGAAATTCATCAAGACTGAATTTTGCAGTTTTTCGCGAACTCTTTTTGGCTTTACGAGCGTCAGAAAAAGATTTATTAGGCTAAAAAAGACGTTCTTTATGTAAAAAAATGTAAGCTGTATGAAAGAGTTTCTTCTTGACGTAAAAGACCTTGACCACATATAGATTCAGACTGAAAAAAAGAATTTTATCACTGGCGTAAGCTATGGTAACACAAAATAAACAGATTCTTACAAACAAGGGGTAGAGCTGTTGGAAATTAACTTCAGAACATTTTTTCCGACGGGAGTCAATCAGCCATATTGTGAGTGTCGAGTCGATGTCAATAATACTGACATCGACTGCATATCAACAGATGTTCTATTGTGATCGTCGATATCTATTTTCGATTATCGATTTGATCGACAAGTTTTGTCGATCGCAATTTGTTTCGTGACGTTACAGCGACAGGTTGATGGATTATGCAAAATGTAAGCTATTTTCTTGGAATATTCAGTTGTTTATAAAATAATTATTAAAGAGTGAAAATTACAAACACTAAACAATTTGAACGTTTAGTATCTCTACTTGAGAACAACGAAGAGCTCGCAAGAGGATTCGTTAAAGCTGGTAAGCAAAATGGCGAAGTGAAGGATCGATGGATAGTTTTGCAGAAGAGCTAAATAGCGTGGGCCCACTTGTAAGAGATGGAAGTGGTTGGCAGAAGGTTTACTATTAAGGTATCAATATTCTTAAACTAGTATGAACTCTCCAGGTGTGGATCTATTTCAAATTTAAAATTCGCAAAAAAATCATAAGAAACAATAGTAAATAACGGAAAACTGGTGGTAAGCCGAGCAAACAAGTTTATTTCTCCCCTCTTCAAGAGTGTGTAGTTAATTTACTTAATTTAAATGCTGCGCTTAACCCCACCGGCTGTGAATTTGGAACGCTGCGCGATATGAGTCTGAAGCCTGCATTGTCGAAATTAAATTGGTTCCACAAATAATCAAGCAATCTCAGTTGAACGCGCTCTGACACCTTCTTCTCCAACTTCTTCAACGAAAAAAAATGCATCGAGAAAGAAGATCTTCCACCGCCGACCAACAGGAAAGTAGACACCGATTACTCGAAAAGCAAACTGAACTGCAGGATAACATTAATAAAAAGTTCAAATTACGGGAAAAGTCCTTACAAATAAAGTTAAAAAAAACCCTGCAGATCTATGAAGAAGATCCGAGGGACACAAAAATACATCGTGCGAAAAAATTGAAATAAAAAAATGTATGAGATTTTTTACTAAATACAAGAAAACGTTAATTTAGAGTCAAATTTTTCTCAGCGTGTAGTAAAAATGTAAATGTTTATTTAGTGTTATTGAAAAAAAAATATGAACAATTGTCTGACTATTTTTTGGTACTGTTATACTTAGTTCTACCGCAAAGATTGCATTATTCGATTGTGATTCGATTGCGTCAGCATTTTCCACATTTTCTGCAGTTAATTCCACATTATAGAATACGCAGATGTTACGAAGTGCAACACATGCATTAATAACTTGCTTGCATTTTTCTGGAAAATAATGTAGCACCTTCTCGCCGATGACCCAACGAAACCTGTTTTTTTAGAACTCCGTTTGTTCTCTCAATAATGTTCCTTTCTTTTGCAAATTTTTGTAGTATCGTTGATCGCTACCAGTAGATGCATCTTGGAATGGGGTCATAAGGAACGGCTCCAGAGCGTATCCAGAATTACCTAAGATAATACTGCAACTGCTTCAATACAATGTGTATGAAAATAATTTACCAAGCAACTATATATTCCTATTTCCGTTTTCATGGCTGGCACTCATTGCAGTTCGAAGCCGGGACATTTGGAATATCATTGAATCATGAGTAGCTCCCGGGCATTCACAAAATGGATTCTCATTTGATGGTCGCAAACCTAGTAAAGAAACAATTTTCCTTTATTTTACGATACTTCCAAAAGATAATACTTACAATCATAACATTAAGGCTATGAAAATGTTCTAACATGAATGTTGCATTTTTCTACTCGGCAACCGTAACGCCACTTGTGTTCCGTCAACACAGTCTACCACACCAGGAAATCTGCACTTTTCGTATAAGTATTTTTTGACTGGTCCTTTTTGATTTCTGTGAAAATTTAATTCATGTTGGACAAAGATACGACTCAATTGCCTGACAAACTTCGTCCAAAATAAGGAGCACTGTTGGTTGAGCCATAGCTACATTGAAATCATTTCCAACACCTCGCTGATATCCGCCTTCTGCCAAGAAACGCAGTGCTAAAGCTAGTTTCAAAATGTTTGGCACTGCAGACGGCAGTACCGGTTTTTTCAATTTGTCATCCAAAACACCGAGCAGCATTACGAATGCTTCTTTTGAAAGTCTGCAATTCTGTATAAATCTACTCTTCATTAAATAAATCAAGACTATTCTAATGCACAGTGCTTACTTCGCATTGTCCATATCCAAAGGATTTGACGAATCTCTAAGTCACTTTCTCTTTCAACTTCATTCTAGGAAGGCGGCTTGATTGTCTTTGCCAAACTCGTCGTCAAAAATTAAACCAAAAGAATTCATTTCACAAACTTTCAAAAAAACAAAAAACGAAATGTTTTAAGGGGACATTCGCCTTTGAAATTGAAAAAAGAAACACTTTTTAAAAATGTTATTATGAAAAAACTAGTATATTTATTGACAAAAATTCTTTTGGACATTGTTAAACAGTCTCTAAAGAATATAAAAATTTTTTTTTTTTCATATATAGTTTCCCTTGGCTGCTGTAGAGGGCGTCATCCAAAAGTTACTTTTCAAACGGTAGGACATATTGTGGACCTCCTGTAACAGGTTTTTGAAAAATTCAAAATGGATTCTATTCTTGAGACTCAAAACTACACAATAAACTTCTAAAACTCATACTTTTTCATATTTTGAAGTTTTTGTATGTATATTTCTGAAAAATGCGAAAAAACGGTATTTTTTGGGAGTAAGTTATTTTTTTAAACTTTTAGAGGCTTATTGTTTACTATTTTCAATGAGTAATCGAATGCTTTTTGGTTTTTTTAAAATCGGTCGAGTAGATTCGGAGAAACATGTCCTACCAGTTTGAAAAAGGTAGTTTCGAGAAAAACGCGTTTAAAGTTTATTTTACCATAATTTTATTGAATAAAAGGTCGAAAACTTTTTTTTAACTTAGCTGTAACTTTTTTTCCATTACGAATTTTTTGATGAAATTTTAGGAGGCAACTTTTGAACGTATATAGAATCGAAATATGTAAAAATCTCAAAATCGATTTTTTGAAAATTTCAAAGGCGAATGTCCCCTTAAAAAAATTTCACTTGGCTGTTGGCGGAAGCTAAAATTGTTCACAATGGCGATTTCGTTCGCAATTGCACTCAATTCAAGCATTTTCCTCGATTTGGATATGGCAGTACTTACAAATAGTTTCGATCGACTCTAACAATATCAAAACGCCATCGACACGACAACTTCGTCGACTATCGACTAGCGATCAACTCCACACTCAAAATACGGGTGAATATCTCTATTATGTTTGAATAATATGTTTAAGGAAACATATCGCATAATCCTTACGTCAGTCAATGTACGTTTCGACCGAATTTCGAACTCTTCAATTCAACCTTCACAAAAAATCTCTGTCAAATACTTCGCGTATCTAGATCACTAGCCATTCTAACTGCGCTAAATACGGACTTACCTTTCATTTCACCTCCCGAGGAATGCATTAATTTCAGGAATTACAAGCGCTTAATCATTCAATCTAACCGAGCGGATCAGCGCAAACGTTCCACCGCAATCGATCGATTGCAATGCACCTTGCTGCGGAGGTATTTGGATCGATCAGCATCTTCAGGCACACGAATGATTGTTTTCGTCCATTAGGCGAGTCGAAATGGTTTTTGTTCGGAACGAATCACGGTCGATAATTATCGTCGTATGGACTGTGATGTTCTAGTTAGTAATTAGACGAGATCGGAAACCCGCTGCTTGAATTCCGTTATGCAATAAGAATCACCCGCCTACATAACAATTACGTCCACTGGCGGATGTAATGCGCCCAATGTGGGGTTGACAGAGTCGTAGTTTTGAGTAGTAGGTGCATGGAAATTTTATTTGTTTTCAGGAAACTTTCTCATCACTGTGGAGAAGCTGGGCTTGCAGTTGTTAGACTTTAAAGCGATTTTAGTTGAAAAGCGTCCATTTATTTAGAATCCAAGCTCCAAATTTTTTTATGGGAATCCACTAATTAATGTTGTGCTCTTGAAAGAGATACTTAAATGTTTGAATCTTTGAAACAAATTCAAATCCACTGGCAACTCTATATGATAAACAGAGACGTCTATTAACTTCATAGCAATCGAAATGCGAGCAAAGACTGTTGTGAATGTCGACTGATCAACGAGATCTATTCGAATCAGACCAGATCGATTCGCGAAAGGTATCATTGATCGATCGAAGCCAATAAATCGTCGACAGTACGCCCGGCAGCTGTATAGAGCCGTCAATCGTATCACCGGTAGTACACATGTTAATCGAGAACAATTGTAGAATTGTAGAAACAGTTATGTAATCAATTTATACCGCGACCGCCATGTCAAGAGGAATCTCGGCGTCCATCAATTTGTTAGTGACAGAGATGGTCGTCGATTGCGGCGGTATCGTCGTCGGATGCATCCGATCAAGCAATGAAACATACAAGATTATCCCGCTAAACACGATTCGATTTAGAATTAAGGACTAAGATTAGACTTTGACTCGGTTGCAGTAGCAATAGAGTGCACGGGTAAATTGTGACTTGGCAAAGTAATCTGGAGGATTTATCTCGGGCACATGAAATGGGACCTCATTAAGATATTTCAGTCGATAGAATGCTTCCGTGTGCTGCATTGCGGAGGAAGAAGAAATGTCACGCCGACTACTACAACTGGCTACTAGTAGATCGTATAAATGTTGTATAGAGTGACATCTTTTAGTTTGACTGTAAGTTTCAATTGTCGGCCATTGGAAATTTAATGCCATCGAATAGATCGTTAATGATGTATCAAATATAAAATCTTTTTGTTTCTGTTCAAGGTGACTGTGATTCTATCGACTGGAGAAAGGAAACAAACAAGTTTCTCATTATAGAGACATTTGAACAGTTCGATTCAATAAAACAATGTCATTGAGCTGGAATTCGTTTTAAAGGACATAAGCATAATCGATTTTTACTTGCAGTTTGATGATACTGAAGATTTAAAATTGAGCTGCTGACGTTAAAAAAGAAAACCCAGAATGGTTACAAAGATTGCTACTGTGATTTATTTATTTAGAATCCATTTCACAGCTTTAGATCCAATTGTAAAATGGAAAAGAAAGATACTAACATGAAAAGAAATATAAAAAAGGTATATGCATGAAAATTCAATAATAAAAAATAAAATGATAAGCGACGAAAATATTACAATAAAGTAGATTAAGAAATAGAATCAGAAAAAAAATATAAATAATAGAACTATAAAAGTGAAAATGAATAAAAAATTATATAATCCTAAAATAGTGAAGATGAAAAATAATAATAACAACTAAGAAAAGAAAATTGAAACATAAGTAAAATTATAAGCGAACAGGCTCTGACGAATATGACTCTTAAAACTAAGGAAAGGTATGAAAAAAAACCCAAACTGATGCTCATTATAATTCCTTAGCATTCTCAGTATTGTTGAACCAAAAAAATACTTCAGCACGCGTATAAGGGATGGTGAAAAAAGGCTGGATTCTGATAGGTCGGTCAGAACCCGCATAAATTCGGAAACATGAATATTGGTAGAACAAACGTCAACATAAATTTTGTACAAGAAACATTCATCTAGGAACAATCTGCGGACATGCAGGTTTTAACATTTTAGGCGTTCATTGTAAGGACAGTAGGGGAAATCAAACTTATACAGAAGGCAACGGGTAAACTAACGTTGGACAGACTCGACTACATCTGACAAGTACACAAAACGTGCAGACCACACTTACAAAGCAGTATTCTAGTATGCTACGTACTAACGATGTGAATAGACGGGTACAAGTGGAGATATTTCGACGTAATGAATCGAACTTGCAGACCAAATTTCAGACGAGGATCAAAGATAACGCCAAGGTCATTTTGTTGGTCTACATCATCATCATCGTGGCACAACAGCCCGACGTCGGGCATTGACCGCCTGGATTGTTCTCCTTCAATTATCTCGGTCACATGACAGTGTTCGCCAGTCTTGGAGCCCCAGTAGATGCTCGGCGTCCGCATATACTGAGGTCTCCAACGAACTCTTGGTCTTCCTCGTAATCTCGCTCCGTCGACTCGTCTTCCATTCATAGCACGTTTTGGCATGCGATCGTTATCCATGCGTTGCACATGCCCTGCCCATTGTATACGTTGTAGTTGGACGATTTTGGAGACTTCTAGCTCATCGTACGATTCGTACAACTCATTGCTGTATCGGATGCACCATCCATCTCGATCGCGAATAGCCCCGAAAATCCGAAGTAGAACTTTCCGTTCGAATGTGTCAATCATATTTTCGGAGGCTTGGGTCGGAGTCCATGTTTCGCAGCCATAGCACAGCACAGGTCTTATGATACTTTTATAAACGCGGAGCTTAGTCTTTCATAATGAGGAGGACTGAAAAGAACGTCTTATTTGCTAATTGTATCCGTCGCTTGAATTCGTCAGTATCATTGGCGTCATTCAATACGGTAAAGGAAATTGTTCACGAATTTGATGCTAAGGTTCCCTGCGTTGACGGTCAAGTACACTGGCGTCTAAAGGTGTAGTTTTAGGGTCCATCCGCGGAGGGGGTGGGGAGTTAATTTGTTTGATTCAGGGGGTGTTCATATTGTCCTAGATCGCATTATAACTTTCATTTTGTCCTCGTTGATTCGTAGTCCAACTTCCTTTCCTCCATGTCAAGCCTAAGCAAAAGTTATTCTGCATCGGTTAGCCTTCGAGCCATTATGTTAATGTCATCCGCGTACGCTACCGATTGCGTCGACTTAAAGAATAGCGCGCCACTGGTGCTCAGATTCATTGCTCGTATAGCGAATATTCCATCGTCCTTCTTCAGGCCAACTAGAGTTTCGAAAGGATCAGTCAATCTGGTCTGGTTCCGGACCTCGGAGACGAAGTTGATCATCGTCATCTTTATGAGTTTCACTAATTTGGACGGTATGTCAAATTGCAGCATGATGATACACTCAAAAAAGTTTTGGTTAAATTTTACCTTTATAATAGTAGGAAACCGGTTTCCTACTATTAAAGATGTAAATTTACAAAAGTGCGTAAAAAGAATATTTTACGTACGACCAAATCGTGTAATTTTACCTTAAAAAATGATGAAATTTTATGGCTTTGGCGCAAAGGTGAATAGCAAACTAGTAACTCTTTTTGCTTCAATTTACAAAAAGCTGTGTATTATTCAGCTGATATGACGTAAATGCAAAAAATGCACATCGAATTGTTTGTGTTTCGAAATGTTTGTGATCCGTTATTTTAAACGAAAAAATGAATATATTGGCTATTATCACAGTATTAATTATAGACCCACTTTTTAGAGTGTATATAGTGCGCCTCGGTCGATGCTGTAATATGCTTGTTTAAAGTCGGCAAAGATTTGGTTTACGTCGACGTTGAATTCCCTGCATTTTTGCAAAATTAGCTTGACCGTGAAGAACTGGTTGATTGTGGAGCAACCAGGTCTGAGACCGCCTTGATACTCGCCAATGATTTCTTCAGCGAACGGTTCAACTCTATTCTCCAGGATTTTTGCCAGAATTTTATAGGCCGTACAGACTAAGGAGATGCCTCTGTAATTCTCACACCGCAATTTATCTCCCTTTTTGTATGGGACAGATAATGCTTCTGCAGCAATCGTCTGGAATCACCTCAGTCTACCATATTCGCAGCAGTAGTTGATGTAGCGCACTTAATAAACCCGCCCCACCAGACTGCAGTAGTGCAGCATGTATCTCGTCAGCACTCGGCGCGTTGTTCTTCTACTGTCGGGGGTTGTGTGGATGCGGGTTGATCCACGGTATCATCATGGAGCTCAGGTTCTGCTGCCAGGATGTTTGAAGTTGGACTCAGAAGTTCTTCGAAGAAGGAGGCCCATCGTTTCTTAATATTTTCGATGTCGCTGATAATACTTCTATCTTTGTCCTTACAGAGGCTAGTCCTGGGTTTGTAGCCATTTTTGATAGTGTTTGCTAGTCTGTATGCTTGTCTTGTGTTCTTATCAACTAGGTTTACATTAATATTCAGCAACTTCTCGTCAAAGTATTTCCGTTTCTTGCGCCTAATTATTCTATTGGATATTCGCCGTAGCTCGTCATATTTTTACATGCAGCAACATAATACTGGAGAGGGTATAATCAAAGTGTTCGGTATTCGTATTTAGGAATATTGAGGGAAAGAGAGTTGACACCACACCAATCACTCAAAGTAGTAAGGTCTGAGTGATCACAGATTTACTTAATGTAAATGCATGAAAATAAGATAGGCCTAGCATAGTTGGAACTATCAAGTGCTGTGAATCTGCCCTTTTTAATTTTTAAAAACAATTACATTCTTTTTTCAAGTTCATTTACAAATGTAAGCCTACACAGCAAAAAAATCGGTTTTAAATTACATCCGATCGGTGCCGAATAGTGTCCCACCGATCGGATTTTCTTTAAATTTATCCTTTAGGATGAACACAAATGAATATTAGCTTTGTATCCACTGGGATATAATTGAATTATCCCAAATGTCAAACTAGATTTCACCGTTAGTCTAGAAAACAAAACTAAAATTGTGGTTTAATTTGTAATTTTTCGTACCTTTTCTGATCCAAATAATTATGAAACAAAAAATTCCAAAAATGTTAGTTTTATTTATCCTATAGGATATATTGCAGTGACCCATTAAGTGTTGATATTTATATCCGATGATGATACAACCGTTTCAAATAATTCACTCTTTTTTCCGAGTGAAAGTCAATCTTTAAGTAGTTTTTTTCAAATCTTAAGGAGCCTGTGGAAAACAATGGTCATTTTTTTACAGAAACAGCAATGAATGTAGGTCAATTTAACATTTTCCACTAGATAAACTTAATAAGAGGCTGTTAGTATGTAGTCTTTCGGAAATAAAATCACATATTTAGGCATATTTTTTTTATTTTTAACGCAAATTATTCCAATTTTACAAATATACATTCATTGATATCCACAATGTCAACAGTTCAAAGCAGCGTACAAAATTCATGTATATATATATATATATATATATATATATATATATATATATATATATATATATATATATATATATATATATATATATATATATATACATATATATTGGTTTTTAATATAATCGGGTATTCATAGTATTCCATAAAAAAAGTAAATTACACAATAGTAAGCTTAGTCACTAGGTAAACGTATTCATTATGAATTAAATATTGAAGAATTTCGTCTTCAATTTCAACAGATTTTTTATCACACAAGCACACACTACTTTTGGCTTTGATGTTGAACTTTTTGCAGCACAATTTATAACGTAAATCACAGTAATGTTTTCACTTTTAGGAAGTAAAATGTACTTTTGCACTTGATTATAAGAAATACTTAGTCTTATTTGTGCCATTTTCAAAACACTATCTCAAAATATTATCACAAATCACGACGGCGACAGAACACGAAAACTGACTGCGAAATGGCTATGAAATGGCTATTTTTTTCTATCGGTGTCATATTAAACCCCGAAGGGTGTTATAATAAACCCCGAACGGTGTTATTATGCATGCATGTTTGAACACGCGGAATCAGAATTTTTCAGGAATCTTATCGAACGTTTGGTATGCCCGTTTGACGAAATTTAATAGCTTCTAAGGAATTCGATATTAATTTCATGCCGATCGGTGTAAATTTGAAGCTATTGTTTCATTGCGGATGAATTATTGATTTTATCCGTTAAGCCGGACACATATTCCGAAGCAATACACTGTTTGAATAAAATATTAAACCGAAAACGGAGTTATTCGCGTATCGCACACAAAATTTATTACTGTGTACTTGTACAGAATCTTACTCATTTTTCCGCTTTAGTTTTAATAAACATATTTTACGCTTTCTTGGAGGAGCAAGTGTTAAAGAATACTTTTGAGTTGAACTTGTGAGTTTTCAAATGGGTTTCCATAGGCCGATGAACTTGAACAGGGTTGGATACATTATCTCGTATTAAAATAAAATAGGTTTTAGGTCGATTACTGATTACTTTCGTTCGTGCGTAAGGCGAGGTAAGGAGTTGTCGAGATCGGTTTCATATTTTATTGAAATCATAATACAATTATTCTATTATTTAAATAGGCTCCATACGGGATTTTGTTCCACAGGATTTCGAGGATTTGAATTTCGAAAAAAACCCGAGATTCCGATTTCGTGATTTTTAGTTCTGGAATTTTAAGTTTCGGGATTTGGAATTTCAGGATTTCGAAATCCAGAATTTTGTATTTTGGAATTTCGAAATACGGTAATTGCCAATCATACGGGATTTCGCTGATTCGGGATTTTGTGATTCGAGATTTTGATACGATTCCAGTTGAACTGACTGACTGCATTGTTTGAAGTTCAAAATAGATGAAATTTAATGCTCCAATCACTTGAGTGTTTTCAACCCACATTAAAAACCTGGTAAACAAAAAACAGTTCAGTCAGATATTGAAGCGATATCACACTAAATTAAGCTCATCGTTTTCAATTGAGTGGAGTTTAGTACAAAAGTAACGACTCCCTTCTCCCTTCTTCATGCCCCAAAGGGACATGTAGTCCTCTGAATCATCACAATATGCAGGAAAGTTCATGAGCTCAGACGAAGAACAAATATGCGTATTGTAACAATATGGAATCAAACATTTTATGGTGGATTACGTCTTCAGTGTCAGTATGAGCTAGGCAGCCGCGACAATAAGTATATTATTTTTTAAAAAAATGTGCATCCCATAAGCGTGAAATTCGATGACGCTCTGAGTTAGTTTTTTGGACCTTGTTTGTTGAAGAATTTTAAAATTTCATCAAGAACATCTGTGTATTAGGCTTAGTCAGTATTCGTATAATACAGCTGCTTGGCCATACAATATGAGCATCCATTTTTTGTGAACTCTGATCAGGATGAGAATATGCTTAAAAAACGTTTGATTAATTTCAGAAGAAATCGTTTTTGTTGTTTCATCAATAATGTACATGTATTTGAAATGGAAAATTTAAACTTGAGGTTCATTTATTTCTTTTAAATTACTTATCCTTATGTTTTTACCAGCAGTAGCCGTTCATTTCCACAAATATTTTCCTAGCATACTCATCCGACAACAATGACTGGTAGTCCCGCGCGCAATTTAAACATTTGTAGGATCATAAGACAATGCTCAACATCGTCTGCTTTTTCTTATTTAGTATCTATCTAGTAACGAAGCTTCCATTTCGATGGACATACAGTAAAGTTGTTTTGTCGATGTCGATAGCGATGGAAAATCCAAGTTAGGGAACAAGCAAACGGTGGTCAGTGATTAATGGCATGTCGTATTGAAAACGCTCGCTCATCGTTAAAATTTCAACCTTTATCGCCAACAGAGACGGTTTTCGTGGACCGCCGCGCCGCTGTTGCCGACAATAGCAGCGTACCGGCGATAAGTAGTCGTATTGACTATGTAATCAACTGGAATTTTTCTCAAGATCTTTCTTTTTTCCCGTCGAGCTGTGTTTCGATTCGTTGTGCAGAGTCGAGCAGTTCGATCAAAGATTCTTAAAATTATTGTGTGAGACACTGCTCCGCTGAACTGAACTTGAGAAGCTGAAAGTTATTTTTGATTGTTTGAATGGTAAATGGTTTCGTGCTCGATGACTAGGCTGCACTGGAGCTTGTCAGAGGAAGTTATAAGAAGTCCTAGTTTACTGGCAGTGGAAAAGAATTTCTCTGAAGAAATTCGAAATAGATTCTTGGAACGAATATTTCCAGACGAAATATTTAATTTTTTCCAGTCACTTTAAGAATTATACTCTAAAACAATCAAAACAAATCTCAAACAGAAAAAAATTAATGGTGAGCCAGTGCCATCTCAAAAAATGGGTTATCACAAAAAACCTGAAAAATCGGTTTTTAATTTTTAACGAGCTACCATAAAGCTGCTGAAGCTTAGCAGCCTTTTCTCATCATAAGCTAGAAAAACAGCCTGATATCTGAAATATTTCATTGAAGATGATTAAGTCATCAAAGCATATCGGAAATTAGTCTACTAATCAGAATCTACTTAAGGAATCAAATTACACACGCGAAAATATTAATTATGACCTAAATAAAAAATTTCAAATGTATTAACACTATTTTCATTCCATTCCTGGCAGGAAACTTTTTAACTTCGTCACGCTATTTTTTTCATCAAATTTATTTTAAGCTATTTTCGCCGATCAAAGTGGTCGAATCGGCAAATCAAGCGGAAATCCGCAACATCAAAATAAAACTAATAACTCAAGCATGAGTTCGATCCGAGACCACAACAAGGGAAACAAACGCAAACGCTCTGTAATCTCTCAGCGTTTATGTAATCTCCGAAAATCCTATCAACTGAATGCCTCATTATCAAATCCATTCAAAGAACAATTTTCAAGCTTTGATAGGGTTTCAGGGTGAATTCTTTCAAACCGCAGCCGAACAACAAAGACGGTAACGTGACGTGATTTGAAGTGACGACGAGAAGAGCTCCGAAGCCGATCACGTTGATGGAGGAGATGATAGTTGGGAAAATCGTATTTAATTGCAATTTCGTTAACTCGTCGAATGACTGTTGAAGTACTCTATTAGCGGCTAATTCACGCTACAAACACGATTTCGATTCACTCGAAAATGATGTGCGTTATGAGCTGCGGTGTACGGACAGGGCAAGTTTTAAGTGGGTATTATTCATTTGCGGTCGGATTAGTAGGCTCGATCAGATCAATCTTGTTTGGGAATGATGCGACGTGAGTGTGCGGTTTGTTTGGAAATGTTGATATTCAGCTATTGTCGGGATACTATACAACAATTATTACACAAATACAAAAGCTAATCGTTTCGATTCTTGTCGATTAGAATATAAGATGATTTTAGGTTCAAGTGACTTTGAGGTTTCAGGGTGATTGGAAAGTTCTCTTGCCAGAAGATGGTGACCCCATGAAAAATCCAGAAGTATATACTATAATTTAGCTCTCAAACAAAAGTGGAATAGTCAAAAATAAATAGATGGACATATGAAAAATATACATGAACTCATGGCTAAATATATTAATTATCGCTATTTGCTTACATTTACAATTTTTCACCCTGTACTTATTTTACCATCCGCATTTCTCATCCGATCATCTCAACAAAAGTAACGTGCGATAAAGTTTAAAGGCATGCGATGTGCTCAGCGGGCGAGTGGTATAATGAAGTGTTCACATAGTGCACTGCATCTTTTCATACGTTTATGTGTTGATCATCCTTTCGAAAGTCAATAAACTCGATTACGCCACGATACGGTGACCCAGCGTGGCCTTTGGCAACAAACTTCTTCTCGTATTGAGAATTGCTGCTTCTCGGAATCGCAATTAAACTTTATTATGGACGTCTTTCAGTTCAAACAAGGCTGCCTGATTTTATGGGTTATTAAATGTTTTAGGTTTTAAGTCCAGCCGAAAGAATGTTTTGGGGATAGTAGAAGTGATGGCTTGAGAGAAGCAATTTGAAAAAAAAAAAATTTGGCAGATTTTATACAGACATGACTGTCACAGGCTTTCGGAAGACATCATGCTGTGCAAAATTTGAACGCTGCTAAATGATTCCATCTCATCGGGCCTGCAACTAGTCCTAACGTTCGTTTTCTTACTCCGAACTATTCTCCTTAGCTTTGCTGTGTGTTCAGAGTAAAAATATGCTACTTGGTTTTCATCATGTCCATGCACATGAATACAAATGTATCTGTTCCCCGAGTGGACTCTTGATTCGAACAGATCGAAACTAGAAACAAAAATTCATCATATCCGTTCAAAACATGTCTCCAGATGTAATTTCAATATATCAAGGAAAATCTACGATGTCACAGTTATAATGTATGCGATATGCATATGCAAATTCCAGTTGCATTCTTCTTGCCATTTTATTTTCCGACGGCCGATTTATTTCCAGCATTACCATCAATTTTCCGAGGCAATTTTTCTTCGGGTCGGCTTAGACAAAACCTCTCTCGGCAGTTGTGGCCAAGTGCTATTCCAGTCCAGCTCTGCAATGAAAAAAATGCATAGATCGAGGAACGTATATTTATATGTATGTGTAGATATCTGCTGATAGACGTCTACGATGGAGCATGTGAATACGTGCGAGTATCCAGGATTCGCAATGGCCCCGGATGATGGAAACTGACCCAAGGCAAATTTGAATCCATCCATCATCAATGACCATCCAAGCTGATTTTATTCACGTCCATCAGAACTACATTTACGATACAAACATGTCATCAATTGGCTTCTAGGGTGTACCTTTCGTTTGCATTTGCCTTCGATTCTGTCATGTTACATTTGCATTGAATCTGTGTGATCTCGAATGGAATGGTCAACTAGGAGGCTACGTGTATTATGAGACGTGGTGAAAGTTCAGGGAGGGATGATAATGCCTAAAACGCTTCACACTAGAATTTATGAGCCAGTAATGTATGCACATATATAACTTAATGGATGTTGGGAGAATTGTAAGCGTACAAAAAGGTTTTTTTTTATATGTTTCGGCTTCTCAAATTGTATCTATTGTAAAAGGATTCTAGTGGGCTTAGGCATCTTTGTTTTGCAATCATATTTTTGCATTTAACACTTGAGATGTTGACATTTTTATGTATTATACAATGCTAGTAGTTTAATCTGTGAAGAACTTGGACATAGAGAAAAAATTTGTGAGATTCTGCAGAACTATTGTGTAAAATAAATAACTTACTCTAAATTCTTCGTGCTAGTCAACTAAATTAGCCATATTTTTATTAATGAACTTAAACTCGTCTCAGTTTAGATCATACACATAATACATAGGCTGGTACCTGGCAGATATAGTTCTACTAGAAATACTTCCAGTACTCAAATGCAAGCCAGATACTTGAACACCAATTTATCTTTCGAAAGCAACATAGTGCTATTCAAAAATTTTTTTAAATTGTCACAAAATTGAAGTAGCCTTCGAAGAAGGAAAGTTCGGTTTAACAGTATTTTCAAGCCTTTGACAAAGCTGGGCACCAAAGGTAGATCACTTCCAAATATACCGGGCAGGATTTGACCTTCTTGCCGCCCCTGGCCAGTTGTGAACTTGACACCCCTCCCCCATCTCCGCCCGCCTGATTCCAGCTACAAACTTTACAATTAAAATCCAACAACATCGAATTCTATATTTTTTCATAATGGTTTTTATTTTTTTACTAGATAACATTTACTAACTAGCTTATTTATTAGCAAAATGTGGGTTGACATGGGAGTGATTTTGCGAGAGCGAGACATGTGCTACGTCATGATGCGCTCAGCTAATCTCGCTTGAGACCTACTGCGCACAAGTGGGAATATACTCACAACAATGCTCGTGTTCCATTATTACAATTTAGTACTTACTTGCAAGTAATTCTGCCTACTTCCAACTACTCGCGCTCTTATTCCCGAGTAGTTCATGAGTAGTTACGACTTTTTTCATGAGGTATCTATTTAGTTACCAATTTTTCAAAGCAATGTTTAATGTTAAGGTAGTTAGGATATTAGAAAAAGCCCTCATAGTGTTTAGAAAGTTAAAAGAAGTCATTTTCTGTTAGAGCTTTTATATTTTCTACCGGTTGTGGTATTTTATGCTCCCTACATTTTCTCCCTTTATTTTCAACTGCTTTAGATTTGAAAACTGCATACAATTAGACAGGTTAGGTTATGAACGAAGATCTACTGCCAAGCACATGGAAGTACTAGGTATGTTCCCGTACTTTCAGGCGCGTTCATGGTTTTTCATGAAAGAGGGGATATTTTCAGTCAAATGGGGTATAGGAACGGGTTCGTGGCAATGCATTGCAATGCATGGAGTATGGAAGCAGACCTACTAATTAGTAAAAAGGCAACATGGCATATATAGCTGCCACGGGTGCCAAGGGAAAGTTTGCAAGCAAACCGATGTCCGAGTTTGTCACCACAGCGACTAGACACATATACACCAGAATATAATGATAAGTGGAAATGAGAACTCACTTGCAACGACAAAAAAGTAGAATTGACGTATAGAATTGTTAACAGTCGAGAAATGTCACCCGACGACCGGTTCGACAAGTCCCGAGAGCTATGTCTGGATCGAATCGAAATATAAGTTGTCCCAAAGTGGACCGGCTCAGTGCGGACAGGCAATGCTGCGTGTTGAACAGAATGGAAAGAAGATTGGAACCGAGGGTAAATGAATCCAACGATCCGGGAGGTTCCGCTGATCAAAAAGAAAATGTTCCGGTGTGGTAATTCGTTTGAAAGACCTTTCTTTTACGGCTGAGTTGGGTAAGTGGACGGAAGTCCAAGGCTGCGGTTGATCAAGCGACATTTGAATATATTTTTCCCTTGATTCCATTTAACCGGAGCTGAGCTCGCTACTATCATCTAGGAATACGAATTGTGAAAGTACGAGAAATACGAATTGTGAAGTACGAACTTCGAGTATCTTTTTGGAAGCGTTGGTCAACGAAAAAGGGCCCAGCGATGGAGAGATATCAGCCAGATGCGGTTTTTGATTCGACAGGTTAGGTAGTACGTAAATTTTTAATTGAATTTGTTAGGTTAGGTTAGTGAAGAGGGCTGCCGGGAACGCGGCAGCATTAGGCCACCAGTTTGGACCCATTTGCCACGCTCACTCACACTTACAGCCATGGCACTGGCGAGATTCGAACTCGCAGGCCCCGTAGCACGCCGCTTTTAGGCCTGACGCCTTAGCGAGCAGAGCTACTGGGCCCCCACCATTAATGGTTGCGCGGTAAAAATTTTGTGGTAATTTTAATGCAGAGTAATAATAATAAAAATTGTGAATTACGCCGGAGTATAACTGTGAGCAATGATACGTAGTATTCAGTGAACTTCTGGGTAACGGACAAACGGCGAGTTTTTGATTCAGAAGCGAGAAGCGTACTATCCACCCCATTCACGTGAGCAGAGGTCACACGAAAACTGCCAACCTGGTGTTTCAGTTGGGGACAGTATGTTTTTTTGGGAACAATTTTTAAACAAACAACTAAGGTATATCTGAATTGCTAAACGTTTTCGATCAACACTGAAGAAGATATTAGATTATGTGGGAAGTTAAATCTTGATGATATTGTATTAGCTGCCAGCCTACATGAAAAAAAACCGTAGTCGTTCATGCATTAACAATGCTTTTTGCGAACGGAGCCAGATTAAACTGGTGGTTTTAAGCAAAGCACATACCGAAACGCACTCAAAGCTCAATCTCCACTATTTTCTCGTTTGTAAGACCAGAAGTAAATTCATGATGATAGTTTATTTTATACTAGTTTGCGAAACCTGAAGTTGTCATATCAATTTTCAAACATTCAAAGGAATATAAAGAAATTCAAAGAAATGCAATTGAAACTACCGGAAATCTAATATGCAAATAACCCGCGAGAATAATTCAACGAACAGGAGGGAAGATTCTCGCTCCTGTGACAAACAGAGCAAATGAAATTAATTTGCATGAGCACATTGTTTGCAATACACTTTTTAGCGTGAAATACACTTCTATCTATGGATCCTGATTCCTGATTTTTCGAACAATTGTCGGTACACTCCTGTGCTCAGTGTACTATGTCGGTTTGTTGCTCGTGTACTCTTTACCACTCACGCAAGGAGCTTCTCTCATCACATAATTAATGAGAATAACAAACAAGTTGCATGCAATTCAGCATTCAATCCCATTCCTTTACATCAGTTTGCAGATAATCTCACAGTTGCACATGAACACGAAACTAGGTCAATTCATCATAAACTTCTATCGAAGACACTGTTCGCGGTAACTTCAAGTGTTTCCCTCAGATATATTTCATTAGACGGATAGTGCGATTAAAGCGACTTTGACAGTTTATTGCTTTCAAGTGGATAGCTATGGTAGTGAGATGGCATCTTAGTGAATTACCACTGAAACTGAATGGTGCAATAAAGATCGCGCGAAAGCAGCAACTGGAAAGTGTCGAAAAGGGGCACCGACTGCTTTCATTTGGTAGCTGGTTACGTTCCGCCGAGCTCGTGAAGATAAATTTGCTGCGATAATCAATCAGTAATCAATAAAGTTGACGTGGAACTTTGAACCGAGGCGGCCGCTCTAGGAAACCAGCACGAGGAAGTCGTGAGCGGTCTTTACACTAACGGCCAGATGACCGTTTTGCATCAAAGATTAAGTCCATCTTGCCCAGCCTGCGCAGGTCAGCATCAACGATTAGGATTAGGGTGCCAATACATTTAGTAGCTTTTGAAATGTTAAAATTACTTAAGGTGGAGATTATCTCTTTCCACACGAATGCTCATAAACACAAAGCACCAAATAGGAGACGGAAATCGAATAAAATCCACAACTATCATACAAGTGCTTATTTACAGTTTCCCATCTGCAAAGTGCATAAAGCATGTACGTTCCTCTAACTCTGTGCATCGATGATTTGTTAGGTGTTAAACAGTCATCATCGCCGGTAACCCGAAGTGCTGAGACTGTAGGAATTATAGGAGGTTACAGCTGCCGGGCAGCAGATAAATTTCAATCTTTGTTGATGATGCTGACAATATAGCGGAGAATATTCAAAAGTTCACACATTGTTCACAGGAAATCCTGAGATCTGCGCAGAGCAAACTATTCCGCGCGATGCGAGTTTTGTAAAGAAAGGCCGCATTCGCATCTCATCCAATATTTGCCACTTGCTCGCCATTCGCTCCCAAGAAGAATAGATAAATAATGTCAGTGCCGGCACACTTTCCATTATTCACCGACAGGATGGTATTAAAATCCGTGATATTTGCCGCTTCCCAGCCGATCGGGGTCCACTGCGGTAGTGTACCGCATTTTTCTTTCGATGCAATGTTGCCAGTTTAATTTATTTGAATTGCGATTTTGTGAAAATTTTTGATCGATTTCAATGCTAGGGCAAGCTACTCAAGTCAATATCATACTCCATCTGATATGAATATTTTTAGCTAAACTCCCCAGCAAAATGTTCAGGAAAGATTCCGAAAATATGAATCTTTTGATAGCTGGCCTGCTATCAGCAACCCTTGACTGGTAAAGCTTCACCTTATTCCCTGCCATGTTAATGCTTTTCACGATGCAGTTTCAATGGGCCTGTTAAACAACCGGGCGACCGTAGATGGGGCCCTGGCGGAAATTTATGCAGCACACTAGCTCGCATTACACTTGTGATTAATATCAATTGTTTATCTAAGACTTTTAAATAAATATCTGTTCCTGCCGTGCACCTTGGGCTGCCGATTGAATTCTGCCGACAATCGAAAAACGTAAAGATCATGAACTGAATGAGCATTTAGATCAAGTGAAAGAACGAATCTTCCAGGGAAGCAAAGCATTTTATGTACACCGGTTTGGTTTCAAGAGTGACTGGTTACTTAACACGAAAATCTGTTGCGGATGAAGAACGATTACTGCAGAATAAATTGAATTTTGGTTTTGTTTTCCATTTGAATGAGTATATTTGTATTGTCTTCTTTGATTTCAGTATAGTTTTGTTAAGATAATTTCCAGCAAAGCTGGCAGTTTTTAATCGCGAATTTTATTTTACCACATTCTAAAAACACAGTCATTGCCTGGTGTTTTTTAATGGTTTGAAACTTATCTTAATATATGATCGGGTAAATGAAAATTTTCAATATTTATGCAATGTTTGCTGAAAATTGTTGCGAAACAGCTGTGAACAGCCGCCGCCACAACAGAAAATTAGCCCGATTTGCTACCCGCGCGTGTCATTAGTGCCGGCTAATCTCCAGTTTCGTAGGCTTATGAAGGGGCAGGCCAAGCCCTTGCTGTGTCACGCATTCTGCACGTGGACCAACACACAAAGAGAACCTACAGGGCTGAGGGAAGCAGGAGCTGACCTCCGCCTGGCTCCACTGAACCTATATTTTTCGGGCTTAGCAACCCATGATTAATTTCTTTTTCAAATAAAAGATGCAGGACAAAAAACACCAATCGGAGCTGACGGGTATCTGCTACTGTAAATTCAGCTGCATTCATTTATGGATTGGGATGGGTTTTTTACTTAATAAAGCAATACAATTTTTTTTGGTACAAAAAGTCACTAGGATTTTCCATTTAAGGATCCTTCAAATGATTTTGAGTATATGCGCATCACTAGACTAGGCAAAAAAGTCCGTGAGCACATGTTTTAATGAAGGGATTGAAGCAGTTTCGGAAAACATTTATTGCATTAAACTTTGATTACTTATGACACATGGCTTAGAGAGATAGAAGATATGAGTCTTTTCAAAATTCGAATACGTTTTAATCCTTCGATTACTACGAAAATGGAGGTTTCTGAATTGGTTCGAGAATTAATAGTTAGCCTACGAAGAGACGGAAAAAATACCCGCGAAATCGGCAAAACTTTTAGCAAAAATCCTTCTACCGTACATAAAATTATAAAACGGTTTGAAGAATTAGGATGCGCGGCCAGCAGGCCTCGTACTAGACGCCCGCCAAAACTTAAATCTGCCCACAAACGAGAGACTTTAAAAGTGAATCGTGAGAAACCGGGTACAAGTGCATTGACAATCGCGCAAAACATATCGCAGGATTATGGAGTGACAGCTACACCCCAAACTATCCATAACCATTTGCACAAAAGTGGCTTTCACGGTCGAGTCCCCAGGAGGAAGCCATTTATAAATAAACTTAATCGGAAACGCCGTCTTGAGTTTGCTAAAGAACACCTATTCAAGCCTCCTTCGTTCTGGGAACGTGTTATTCTTTTGGACGAGAGCAAATTCAATTTATTTGGGTCCGACGGACGACAAAAAGTATGGCGGAAACCGAAGGAAGCCCTACATCTCAAAAACCTCAAACCTACGGTGAAGCACGGTAGAGGAGATATAATGGTGAGGGGGTGTATGAGTGCTGGAGAAGTGGAAGGTATTATGAATCAGGATATGTACCTTGAAATTCTGAGCGACAATTTATTTGAGAGTACCAGGAAATTTGGATTAGAGAAAACTTATATTTTTCAACAAGGTTCAAGAATAGTTGCTGTACAGAGTAGGTCGACTTCTCAAAGCCCCTCCACAATCACCAGACCTGTATCACAAGGCATTCGTGGGATAAGATTAAAAGGAGAATTAGTAAACGTCCGCTAAAATCCTTGCAGGATTTGAAAAGCGTCATCAAGGAACAATGGGATCAAATTCCGGCAGAAATCACAACGAAACTAGTTGGATCGATGCAAGCACGTCTCCTGGAAGTAATCAAAAATAAAGGTGGCCAAACATCGTTTTGACTTAAATTTAAACTTAATTTTTTTAGTTTATAAATTACTACTTATATTGTGTTCACAGACTTTTTTGCAATATTTTTTTTATTTTTTTTTTATTTTCAAATTCTTGGGACTTTCAAGCATAAAAATATCTATGTTTCGTTTTAGAAATATACTTTGTGCTTTTTAAGATACAAATAAAATGTTTTTCTCTTGAAAATATTTCTTGTATGACCCTTGTTGTGAATTCCGATCATTTGCTTAAGAGTGCTCACGAACTTTTTTTTATATATCAGCAAAAAGAAAAAGGGAGATAATCTCTGGAGCGGCCAATCTGATTGAGCTGAAATTGTCGGAGGTCGTAGATTTATATAGAGGGAGTACGTTTAAAACTTGTTCAAATTAAGATATCGTTAACACTTTGGCGGCGGCGGTCATTTTAGTGAATTTTCAGGTACCCTATAGAGTACATTTTTGTCTAAACTTAGTATTGGGGATGTGTTTCATGCTTGTTTATGATAAAAAATTGGAATTTTTTACCCCTGTGTGGGCACTGAGTGCCTAAAAGTAGGCAAAGAATTTTGTTTTCAAATTTTGATTTGTTATAACTTGTGACAGAAATATTCAATCATCGAGAAATTTGCAGCGCATATTAATTTTGACTAAAAATAACACAGACTGTGCTGACAACTCTGTAGCTAAACCAGGCACGTAACAAAATATCCTTCAAATCATCTACTTTAGTGATGCGCGATTGCGAGATATTAAACTCGATTGTTTCGATTGTTCAAATGTCTCGAAACATCTCGATTATTTAAGTTGGACTCGATTATTGCAATCGAGATAATCGAGACAATCGGGATAATCGAGACAATCGAGCGATTGGAGATAATCGAGACAATCGAGCGATTCGAGATAATCGAGACAATCGAGCGATTCGAGATAATCGAGCGATTCGAGACAATCGGGGCAATCGAGACAATCGAACATCTCGCAATCGATCATTCGGTCGGTCAAGTCATCGACAATCGGTTGACGGCAATTGAGTGAGCCATAAAGCACGTTTCGTTGGCGCAGCCAATATAAAAATGTTCAAATATTTCAGCAAAAATATTAAGTGTTATTATTTGATCAAACTGCAATTTTTTGGGAAATATTGATGTATAAAAGGATATGTTTATCTTAAGTTAAAATTAAGATATCTTTAACTCTTTGGTGGCGGTGGGCATGTTAGTGTATAAGCACACCAGTATACACAGTACGCTTGTAGAACCGCTTGTGAAGAATAGATTTGAATGGATTGGATATACTATTTAGTAGATTTTTTTACGTGTGCATACATATGGAATGTAATGATCAGATATGCATGGAAATTTGTATGGCTAGCATTTATCATGTATAAATGGCTGGTAGTTTTGCTAAAACTATTAAGTCTGATCAAAGTGTATGATCAAATATTATATGAAGTTGAGTTTTGTCATGCTGTTAAGTATGTTAAAATAAAATCTGCTTTTAGATAGTGCAGTTTGAAAGCATATCATGTATCCAGTATTTTCGTACTTGCGAGTATTTTATTCAAATATTCAAAAAGTTTTGGCAAAAATTGCCATAATTTGCCATAGTTTGGCAAAAATTGCCTTTACCGCGCTTTCAATGATTGAAAGTGGTCGGGGAGTGCAATAGTGATATTTTAAGGATGAAAAAATTTTTTGTGGGGAAAATTGGGCAAAAACGTCGAATTTTTCCAAATTTTTTTTTTTGTGTAGCTTGAATTCGGGTCATTTCTGAGCTGTTTCGGGTGAAATGTCCATACAAGTCTGGTAAAAAGTGGCCTAGTTTTTTTTTCTAAAATTTTTTTTTAAATATCTTTCTCTTTGTTCAGCTGGATATTTCCTTAGTGCGTAGTGTGCTCGAATATTGTTGTCGAATTTCTTATGGCTTGATGCAGAGATGGTAAGAAGTAAAAACTACTGTTACTTGAAACCATTTTGGGCCGCAAAAAGAATTCAAACAGAAAAATTTCATTCGATAAATAAAATTATTAATTTTTTCGATTCAAATATAGCTCGTATTTGCTTTCGTTTGCATTATGATAAATAAAATTGCCTTTTTTCCTATTATGAAGAAGTTTCTTTTCTTTATGCTCTGCACATCAGAATAGATTCACCGAAAATAAATTAATATTTAGCTTACAGCTCTAGCCATTCATAAAAAAAACATTAAATTCCACCCCATCATCTCAACTCTCACTCAATATTTTAAAGCGAACGAAACGAATTCCGCCCAAAATGAATTTCTCGCAAAATTTACACACTTCGAGCATATTTTAAATTTAGGTCTTTCTGCCTCCATTTCGGGTTCGAGATTCGCTATAGTCACATAAGTATTGCCTAACTACATGTACCACTGGCGGTCGATTGATTTTGCATTCTGCACTTTTCACCCGTGAGGTGTTTATGCAAATTCATTGAATTAAGCCAAGTGCCAACGAGTCGATCGTCGTCGGTGTATTTGCATCGTTGGGGTCATGTCCTTTCCAGCAGACATCGATTTTTGGTGGATGGTAATTATATGACGATGAAATTCCATGGAGGCGAGATTTATCGAGATCCAGCTTCGAAGTAGGTTTTGTGAATTTCGAGCTAAGCAACAAACCAAACTCAAACTGAATACCACTTGATATACCAGAGGATTAAATTTTATTTGTTTATTGTTAATGCCGTGGAATGAAGGAAATGTCCCGTGCGTGACCTTTCGTCTTCAATATATAAGCCTCGGCATGTATGGAGAACAAACGGCACTAAAAGCTCATAAGCTGTCATATCGGATTGCCTATCTGGCTTTACGGCCGCAACAGGTGATAGCAAGTGGATAAGCGATACTTGCAACACATTATGAATGAAAAATCGACGCCATTCCATCATCCCTGGCATCTTGTCTTCTTACCCAGGCTTCACGGACCCGAGCAGGCTGTCTGTGTTTCTTCGATTAGTTATTCGAGCCTCTTCATTTCGAAACCGACACCGAATGACACCTAAATAAACCCACCTGACAATGAAATTCACTTAAATTTGTCGAAAGTGTCAACCGCGGCCTACAGGCTGCCCGCAGATCGAACGGCTTCACGACCACCTAGCGCTAATAATCCATTAATGCGGTTGCAATTTATGGACACTTTCGGGACCTCTGACCGCAGATTGCAAGAAGCAAAATTTGAAGTTATTAAGTTCGCTTTGAATGCAGCAGTCTCTGAATCGACATTGCTGCAATATCTCTTCGAGATGCTGTATGATGCATCTTCTGATCTGCTGCACCTCCTTTCACGTTGCCGGGCGCGCCCGTCCTTAGGAATGTACTCGGATTGTGCGTGGCGTGGCAAAGCGGAGTTTCGACAAACAAATGGCAACTTTTGTTTGTTTGCGTGATTGTTTGCCAGGCGATTCGATTTGATGCCACACAAAGACAACCTCTACGCATGACCCCCAAATGGATTTCAGTTATTGATGCGATGTGGCCCCCCACATCTAGATACTTACGGAAGAGATTTTTTGAATTGCATTCGGCCCAGCAGATTGAGCTTGTATGGTGGCCATTGTATTGCTCTAAAATTGATCATAATGGGAAATTTGCATTTCGATGTTCGGTTCAGCGGCCTCGAGGCATTTTCGAGTTTTTGCAGTTTGCAGCGATTATGTTGTTGGTTGGGAACTCGGAAATGCATTTCAATGAAAATTTATTTGAGATTAAATAAACTCGGCACATATGTTGGCTGGTTTCGATATTCAGATTGCTAGCAATTTCGATCGAGGAGTAATGTCGAAGCTTGAATTCGGTGGTTTTTTTTTTTTGAAAATAGAGCAATTCGATCTTCTTTTGGAATGTGTTAGCTGATGCATTTGCTTTATGACTATGACTTACAGCAAGACAAAAAACAAAAGCCCGAGATTTGCATCGCACTTGGGATACCGAGAAAGCTGCCCGATCTTATCTTCAGCCATCATACCTATCCCACAATTGAATGATCGTTTGTAGAACAAAACATGTATGTACGTAACCATTCTAGTAGCCTTTCGCTTCTAGCCCTGGGAACAATACGAGTATGTGGGTCATTTAATCGATAAGCGATCTATAAAATCACTCGATGCTGCTGATGCTGCTGCTCCAGGCGATTCGAATGTGTCATTGTTTTTCGAGTATCATATTTCTTCCTCAAATAAGGGGCTGAAAACAAATGACTGTAATGAACGACATTGCCTCTCCACAGCAACTTTGCCGTTGAGTTCTTTGAAATTCACAGATCATAACACGACATCGGCGATAAATCTGCTGCCGCGCCGCTGACGCTACTACCATTGCCATGTTCGAGGTCATTACATGGAGCCGCTTTTGTTCTTTGTCGCGCTACCAGTACCCGAAAGGTGCTCACGGTCTCGACACGTGGGTGGAGCTGGTTATCTACTTCTTCGCGCGCCCAGGGTTTTGATTGATAACGCTTCGTCGAAGAACAACAGTTTTTGACGATTGTCAATTTATTCTGCCTGAGAGTTCAGTGGGAGGTCGATCTATTGTCGTTAGGAAAATTATTCTGTTCTGTTCTCGATTTGCTTCCTTGCGTCTTTTCTTCGCTAGCAACAAATAATCAAAAATCATTAATGTCGTTTTTTTGTGCTGGATGCGATTTCGAATCAGACTCGATAAATCTTTTGAGTATGCAGGTATGTATGTACGAATATAGAAGCTCAAAGAACATAAGTGGCAATGGTTGCCTAGAGCCTGGCTTCACAGGGTGAAGTTAAAGTTTCAAAGACACATGTAACCTAGTCGTAAATCGGACGCTGCACAAACATCGTTCTAACTGCGTTCTGTATTTATTTAATGAGATGTAATTGAAAAATCAATTCTTTAACTAGCACATCTTTCTAATTCTCAAATGAATGGAAATTTATTGCAAGATAACTCCATCACTTGAAGGTTTAATCCGAAACCTTCAATGGCGATTTCGCACAGATGAATTGTTCTGATGATTATTTTCGCAGGCCGATAAAGCACTCAATTTAGGCCAATGACAGACAGTTCGGTTTCACCGAAGCGTTTAACGCTTCGGTTTGGCGCGTTGGCTGCCACACACAGCAGTTTTCAGAAGCGTTTATCGAGTCGGTTCAGTTACAAATTACGTCGGAGTATCAGATTTTCCTTCCCCTATCCCATGCATTCATCAATGCATCCAGAAAATTTCAGCTAGATCGGACTACGCAGCAATGAACTCATCGAAAAACGCTCGAAAACCGAGTCGGAGGGTCGTTTCTCTCATCAACCGACGCGATTCCGAAACCGAGAGGCGGTTTGCACCGCAGTGTGTGTCATCACAATGCTAAAGTAATGCACGACTATACCGACTCGGTTTTCCTCTCGGGAAACGCCTCGCAAAAACCGCTGTGTTTGTCATTGGCCTAAGCCTAAGACGAGAGAAATGACCCACCGACTCGGTTTTTGAGCGTTTTTCGATTAGTTCATTGCTGCGTAGTCCGATCGAGCTGAAATTTTCTGGATGCATTGATGAATGCATTAGATAGGCGAAGGAAAATCTGATAAGAAAATAGATTTTTGAAGGATAGTTAGGATACAGTATTGGAAAATGAAACATTTGTGGGCACTTGGTTTCAATTACAGATTTTAAAAGAAAATTAGTATTATAATCATTTTGCCCAAATTTCATATGCATATATATACTCACATTTATATGTATATACATATATATGCATATGTATGTGCGCACGACTACTTTTTTATATGATACTCCGACGTAATTTGTAACTGAACCGACTCGATAAACGCTTCTGAAAACCGCTGTGTGTGGCAGCCGACGCGCCAAACCGAAGCGTTAAACGCTTCGGTGAAACCGAACTGTCTGTCATTGGCCTTATTCAAACTGCTTAGGCCAATGACAAACAGAGCGGTTTTTGCGAGACGTTTCCCGAGAGGAAAACCGAGTCGGTATAGTCGTACCTTACTTTAGCATTGTGATGACACACACCGCGGTGCGAACCGCCTCTCGGTTTCGGAATCGCGTCGGTTGATGAGAGAAATGACCCACCGACTCGTTTTTCGAGCGTTTTTCGATGAGTTCATTGCTGCGTAGTCCGATCGAGCTGAAATTTTCTGGATGCATTGATGAATGCATGGGATAGGGGAAGGAAAATATGATACTCTGACGTAATTTTTAACTAAACCGACTCGATAAACGCTTCTGAAAACCGCTGTGTGTGGCAGTCGACGCGCCAAACCGAAGCGTTAAACGCTTCGGTGAAACCGAACTGTCTGTCATTGGCCTTAGACCTCTAGCAGTTAACAATAAAATTGAAATTAGGCACATTACGTCGTTCAAATGTAGAAGTAATCACCTTCAGTCTCACCATGTCGTCAATGGCCACATGTCGATTTTCAATAACTGTCATAACAATAGGGCAAATCTGCAAACGGAAACAAATGGAGTCACCGTGCCATAGTGCCTGCTATTTAATCGTCATCGACATCTCGCTTACTCGTTAGCGCATCCATAGTACGATGACGTCGATTCGAGAGGTGACAATATCGTCACCTGGACCACTTGAGGAGCGCACATTCAGAACTATCAATATGTAAAAGCGTCGACTAATCTGATGTCAACTTTGCTCCAGGCAGAGGAGCTGCGGAGTCCAAATGGGTAGTAGGTCGACTTCACACAATGCATCAAAGCAGTTGGTTGCAAGCAAGCAAACACTCATGACCCCGTTCACCCATTTTCGATGACAGTCTGCTCCATGTATTCGCGCGAAAGAAGCTATTCTTGGCGGGAATCGACGGGTGTGCCATCGATGGTGGCGACAGGGTATTCAATCTTTTTCTTATCTATACCGGATGTGAATACATGAATGCTTGAGTAGGAATTAAGTTTCAATTGTGGCATCGGATTGATACCATATGTCTTAGTTTGGCGATGAAGTCGATTGTTGCTTGGATGCTGTGGATGAGAAAAGTAGAAACCGGAGGCTATCAGTCATCGCAATAATGAAAGGCTATGCAATGAGCTGAGGTTAAGTTACAGGATTTTGAAAATAAATTTATTATTCGAGGCCATAAAATCATTTTTCCTGTAGTTACCCCATTTATGTTTATGAATATATTCTGTCAGACTTTAAATTGGTTCTAAACTTTATCAATTTCTTATACGTCAAAAAAGAGCAGTAGCCCACATAATCGTTGTCTTAGCATAGGCCAAGTTGAATAAGTCTATAGGCAGAACTCATTTCGAAACTTTGAATTTGAATGTCGTGTGGAGGCAGTTTGAGAAGCGCATCAAGGACCGCACCAGTATTAGTATCTGTATACTCATAGCAAGAATTACCAGGAGGAGTAATCAATGGCAGAGTATTTGGGGAATAAATACCAGTAACGGAATAAATATCAGTAACTTAAATACCAGAATCGCAGCGGAAGCGATAATGATTTTTTTTTAAATCCACTCAGTCTATCTTTCTTTTCGTCCATCAGTATTTTCAACATGTATATGTAGCTTTCCTTTATTATTATTCCCGTCATTTTGACAATCATTTGTTCCACTTTTTACATAATACGCCCACGTCGTTTTCATCATTATTTATAACTCTTTTTCAATCAGAATTTGAAGTTTATTTTGTGTAATAAATTTTTATTATGGCTCACATCTTTCAATTAAATTAAGGATATTGTTTTTTTCTATCCAGCGACAAGTGTTTTTGTCCTCATTTTTTATTGATAGTTCAAAGTATACAAGCAAAATTCCTGCAGTATTTGTGGAATTATACCTATCATTTATATGTTCACTTTCTATTTTCCATCAGTACTTGTATTATTTCTGCATAGACATTTTTATTATGGTTGTATTCTATCCTTACTTTGTTGTTGACGGTTTCCATTCAACGAAATAGAAGTCAACACTTATTTTCATTAATTCAATATTCATTGATAGTTTGAAATAGCCATTCTAAACAAACACATAGAACTCAACGTTTATAAATCATTGCATAACACTCCATTAGAATCGCATAAAATCAACTGACTGTATTCATACTGCTCATATGTAAATCCAATTGCCGCACTATATCCTCCTGTCCAAGGTGCAGATTTAGGTACAATATTCATATTTTTTTCCTACATCCAGGCTTATTTCTTTCGTCGTGAATATTCAACGCAATCTCGTTGAATGTAAATTGGTGTTTAAGAAAGTAAAAATGATCATCATCAAGTCCGTCATAAAGCAGACCGATCCACAGATAAAACTAATATCTTTCTGCACTGGTCACTGAGTACAGATTCGATACGAACATATTGAGTTACCCACATAAAAACCACACGAGAGTTTATGGTCGGTAAAAACCCAGTGTAATTTGTTTTTAGTAGTTAATGTTATGATCAAGAATGCGAATAAAAACGCAACGCTCGAGTATGGAAAGTATCTTTTCGGATTTCTTTTTCATTTCGTAGAATTTGCAAGAGTAAAGTGCACTGGAAGTGGCCTTTGCGGAATCGTACTTGAAGTATACATACATCAATTTTGAAGGTGAAATATTTCGTTAGAATGTAACCTTTTCGATGCTGAAATGATGAAAGTGTTATTCGGATATGTCACAAATAAAATATCTAAAATGTTTTCATAAAACAACTTGCGATTGTAATCATTGTTCCAAACATGTCAACATCGCAATTAATAAAAGTCAGCTTTAATTCTGTGGAATGTTATCGCAATCTGGGCCGACGTAGTAGCATCATAATTGAATTTTTCGCGATAATTTACCTGCAACTGAATTACTCATACCTGCATTGTTTCTTCGCGTATGAAGATGGGACATCACAGATAGCGAATGCTTCGCTAATTGATCATTGCCTTCTCGTCCATTATCTATTCGATCGTAGCACCTCAGATCTAGACAGTGCAGGTATTCGTCTGAATCGGTCGCTTCTTTAGTGTTGCCCAGCGATGAATCAAGAAATCAAGAAATTTATGCAAGCTCAGCTCCAATTCGTCTACATACTACACATATTTTGATTAATTACACAGAAGACGATAATAAATTAAAAATCTTTGCAATTTTGAGACCTCATTTATCACGTGTTCCCTGAACTGAAGCAGAGAGTTCACCAAGTCATCACGGATCGAAACGAGGCTGTATGTTTGAGGCAATAGACAAGGTGGCGGTCCAGTGTCGACCTCTGTTCGCTTTTCAGTATCTCGCATTCTTCTGGCCGAGGAGCCCGCCTGCGAATGGGTTGAAAAAGGGATAAATTAACGTCAGACACCATGGTATGACAAGAGCTACGGTGGCAGATGGACTCAGTTCTGAGTTGTGCTACAACTGCGAGAAGTTGAGAAACTGATAAATGAATTTACGGCGAGGATTCTACGGTTTTCTAGGTGTGTAGTAGTACAATACCATAATTAGTCAGTGTTAAAAAATATTAACTTGCTGCCCGACGGGAGATTCAATTTGTGGACTTTTGTAGATTCATGGTAATGTACATTGTACGAGTAAAAAAGGTCTTCGTCGATCCAAGAATGTCTAATATCCTGTTTATGATGGATATACTTTTTATTACACTCGAATAGTACGATTATTAAATTGCGATGTGATTCACGATTTGGTACAATAATTAGTTGATTCAACCAGCTCCATCTCGTAATCGTATTCATATTGGCTTGCTCAGATATACGCGCAATCGATGTTAAACTCATTTATTCCCCGAGTGCAGCAATGCATCCGTTACGATTTCGATGTCCTCGATCGCAGCGTCCAATCAGCAACAAGCCCCTAATGACAAATTGGCTGATCGACAAAATTACAACCTTTCTGTCGAACAGAACTATCTCTATGCACACGTCTTCGATAGTTAATATGCAAACTACTTAAATCATACTTGCAAAACAAAAAGCTACACAAATTAAGCTGTCACCTGGGCAGACTTCTAGCTGAGCAGTGCAGCGGCCGAGATCTAATGCAAACCCCGAAGGCTAGGAAAAACAGTGCTACAACGACTGTAGAGCAGCGCCACCAGTCAGAAGAACAACAACGGCGGGTGCCTTTTATTCCAACTCGGAAGATAGAGACACTAGCCAGAGGACGGACCAGCTAGGAGAATAAAGGCCACTCTATGTACAATGTGCCAATTAATTAAATTAAACATGCAATTACCTGCAATAATTAATTCATGCATTTAAATGGTAGCACCTCGAGCTAATGCAAGTCACATCGTATAATTTGATAGTTTTTTGCGCCGCGACCGAATCAACTTAGTTTCGAGCCAGGATGTATAGATAGCGATCCGCTTGTGGAACGTCGCTAATAAAGTTATGCAATCATGTAATCTTCCAGAAACCCACTTCGGAGGTAGCGATTGCATTCAATGGAAAATAACATGTTTGAAACTCTGAATATGTTCATTAAGACAGTGGAATGGAGTGTTAAGCCATACATTTTATATAATGATTTTCAAAAGCTACATCCATGTTTTTCGACACCGATCGCATCTTTTGTTGGTTTCAGTTGAGCAGAATTGTCAGCTGTATTTGTATGAATTAGTTTGATCAGTTTCTTACTTAAATTAGTGGTATGCTTTTTGCTATATTTTTTAGCGACTTAGGTATATCAGAAGAGACAAAATTAATATTGATTATGAAAGCCCTGACAAACTGATAGAAACTAAAAATAAAAAAATTTCAAAAGCATAAGAGAGAATATTGCCGCTGTGGATGAAAGTGTGCTAGCTGACCCCAGAACATCAACTCGATACAGATTGGAATAGCCTTAGGCGAAATATTCAAAAGTATCTCGGGTTCTTTGCGTGTAAGGTCAAATCGACTCAGGAATTGAAGGCTAACAACTATTCGCTTCATAATCACTCCTCCGTGTCGGCCCAAGAACAGCTCGATGATAATGTCAAATTTGATTGAACAACTGTTTTATCTGACGATGTGCATTACCATCTTGGTGACTATACAAATAAGCAAAATTGTTGCCTTTGCAGCTAAAAAAACCACGAATAACCGCAAAAAATCCAGAGCATCTTCTACAACTGAGAGTTTTATCTGACGATTGAAGTGGTGGCATCACGGGCTCATTTTTCTTCAAATCTGAGGCTGGCAGGGCACTCTTTGCAAATGGAGACCACTACAAAAGGGATGGAGAATTTGAAGACATAGACTTAGACGACTTTTCGTTTCAGCAGAATGCTGAATTCACTAGCCGTGAAACAATCACTTTCTTGCGCGAAAATTCCAAAATCACGTACGTAATCAGCCATTTTGGTAATATCACTTTGACGCCTTTAAATTTTCGTTGAGTGTCATTAAGAATCGATGTTATACTAGCGTTCTTAGCAAAAATACATGAGCTTAAGCACAATATTGGCTGCGTCATTGGTTGAAATACAGTCCGAGACGATTAAAAATATTCTCTAGAATTAAGTTGACAGGATGGGTTTCACCAAAACCAGCTGATACAGAAATTTTTATAAAATTGTGTCCCAATAAATAATAGGAAGTTTAGTTTTTTCAATAAAATTTGGATAAATATTTGGCGATTTTCATTTTATCGCAATTTTAAAAAGCAGCCTTCATATTCACTTATTTAAATTTTAGAGTCACAATAAAAAGGCGACGCGGATGAAGTCATGAGCGAAATGGACTTTTGCGAAGTATTTGAAAAGAAACTTCTATTAAAAGGTCATACAGAACAAAATTTAAACAACCTGAAATATGTAAAATTTCGATTTGCGATAACTTTGCGCAGTCATATTATTTTCAACATTATAGAACACATTGACAGGCACAAAAAATTCTTATGTGAGCTTGATAAATTTGCGATAACCCTGCAGCAGTGGCACGTAAATAGAAAACCTTCAAATCAACGATCCGCCTGACTTTTTTTTTTATTTGGATAAATAATTGATAAATTATTGAGAAAGCTTTTATTTTTTAAAACTAGTGATGCTTACAATAATGTCACACATGTAAAGTGAGAAGCAAATATAGACAAATTATTATTACACCATACTGTAATGAAATTGCACAGAACGTCTCTCAATAAGACTCATATAGCTAATGATATAAACAACAAAAGTATTACAAATTGTTGACAACGTAAAGCTAATTATTGAGATAAGGAATTATACAAGCACATTCCAAGCTTAGATCTTAAAAATTGAATTTTATCTTTTTTTAGTGAGTATGTCTGCATATTGATGGCAACATTGGAATCTGCTTTGGACAAGTTAGGTTGATAATCACTACTGACAAACTTTAGAGCAATAATCTTTTGATGATATTTTTCCTTAATGAAGTGACATTTTATTTCAATATGTTTGCACCGTTTGTGAAAGTTTAGATTTTGTTCCCTGTTTGTATTCTCCAATGTCATTCAATAACTATTTCACCCATATCGCCTCTTTGGTGGCAGCATAAGCTGCCATGAACTCAGCTTCTTTTGTGGATAGAGCTACAGTTTGCTGCCTTTGGCATGACCATATAACAGCTGATCCATTTTTAATGAAGACGACATACCCAGCGGCGGAGCGACACGTTTCATTATTATTTGCATAATCGGCGTCGCTGTATCCAGTGACTTCTATAGGCTGTGTAGTTTGTGTGGAGCACAGGCCATACTCTTTTGTATTTTTCAGATATTTCAGAATATTTTTGACAGCATTCCATTGACTTTGTTTATGACAATTAAGGAAACGACTCATCAAACTGATAGCAAACATTATATCAAGTCGGCTCTCAATGGCCAGATGCATGAGAGAGTTCACCGCTTCCCTATATGGTATGTTTTTCTTAGCCACGCCATCTCTTGTTTGCAACTTCATATGTGGGTCCATTGGAACATTGCTTCGATTAGCATCATTCATATTGAAATTGCTAAATATGGCATTCTTTTCAGTGCTTCCCACATTGAAATCTCGATGCATAAACAGGAATACGAAGCTTCGCATATATAAAACAATTATCAGACCTGTGCTATGCTATGGAAGCAAAACCTGGACACTGACCCAGAAGTCTGGAAAAGCCTTGAATACGTTCAAAAGAAGGGTGTGGCGAAGGATTCGCGGTCCAATACGGAAAGAAGATGGATGGCGAATCCGATATAACAACGAGCTGTATACCATACATCACGAGCCGAAAATCTCTACCGTCATACGACTACAAAAACTACAATGGGCTGGCCACGTCGAACGAATGAGCGACAATCAAATCCCCAAACGATCTCACAAGGAGCAAGCGAGCGGAGTCAGGCCAGTCGGTAAGCCACGCAAGCGCTGGAAGGGTTCGATAGATGCTGGCAGCAGGTCACTTTTGGGGGCACCAAACTGGAGGACGCTGTCACTGAACCGAGACCAATAGAGGCGAAGCATTAAGGAGGCTCAGGCTCGATTCAGGCTGTAATGCCCCGATGATGAGGATATTGAAATTGCTTAAAGCTTGCTCTATATATTTAGTCTGATGTATACGGTCACTCAATCTTTCGATTTGCATTTCCACAAAAGTTCTGGGTGTGTTCAATGTTTGAATTTCAAAACTAGTTTCTAATTCCTTAGCTATTTGTTTTAATGCTAATTCAACTGTTGAGAACAACAATCCATCATCAATATAAATGCGCAGGTACCATTTATTTGTATTACTTCACCAACATATACACATTGGTCAGCTTTACTGTTTACAAAACCAAATCTTTTAAGTATGGAGCCAAATTTACTGTTTCAGCACCGGGGAGCTTGTTTTAGACCATATAATGACTTGTTGAGTCTACATACCTCACTTTGCTTGCAAGGCAGTCCGTCTGGTAGTGTCATCAGTATGGTTTCTTCAAGCTCGCCATGCAGAAAAGCTGTTTTGACATCTAATTGTATAATATGAGAGTTGTTTTGAGAACAGTTACTGACAATATACTGACCGTTGGTGCATATAGTCAATACCAGCTGTTTGTGCATATTTTTTGCACACACTCTGGATTTATACAGAGTGGCGCGTGCTGGGTAAATAATTGATGAATTATTGAGAAAACTTTTATTTATTAAACCTCGTGCTACTTACAATAACGTCACAGAGTAGAGTGAGAAAGAAATATAGACAAGACATGTGAAAAAATGAGTTGACTTAATGGTGCGAAATTCAAATGAGATTCAACAGATTTTTTTAGTTTAAATGAAATTTTTGTTAATTGAAACTTTTCATCGCACAGGAACGGTAACACGTCATCATTTTTTTTTCTGTGATAATACCAAAGCTCAGAGGATTACCATTTGTAGCGAATGCTTAGCTATGGTAGTAGGCTTTATTTTTGTGAAGTGCTGGGGCTTTATTTTTGTGAAGTGCTGGGGCACAGTTTTCGGCTATTAAGACAACTTATGACGAATTTTTTTTTTGCAAAAAGATGCTACCATAAAATTTTCAAATAATAATGATTATATAATGCAATTTGTATAAATATTTAGCTGTGGGGTTAGCAAATAATTGCATGATCCAGCCGTTTTTGTTAGTTTCGTACAAACAGATGTTACCATAAAATTTGCTTATGATTATGGTCTAAACTGAAACTATGTAACAAACCTTTTAATCTTCCAAGTTTTGATAATATGTGGATAAGGCAACGCCAAAAATCTTTTTATCTGTATCAATTCGGCTACAGTTCGCTGAGTTTGATGACGTAGATTTTTGGGAAAAACTTATTGCCGCTGTGGTAGAAAATTTGCCGAAAAAATTAAAGTGGAAGCTCGGGTAAGTTTTTGCTAGAGGGGAAGCGATGACGCTAGCGAAATATGTGCCATTTTTCAAACACGGAAAACTCAAGCTACTCATTTTGGTCTAAGTACGTACTAAACTTACCAGAAACTGATTTATGAACCCCTCAAATGTTCCAACTCCTCAAATGCTCCCTGAATATCATTTCAATTGTAATGATATACCATCAACATGCATGAAATGAATCAAACCAAAACAAACAAGTCAAAACAAAACACCATGTAGTTCATTCATATCGTCTACGTAATAGCAGACCACACAATGTTATACAACTGACCATATCATCATGACCATATCAGGTTTCCGAGTAGCGACCGTGAATATCCATGCCATATGGTATATTCAAATGTAGTACAGGGTCATATTGCGAACGATAATAAATTATGTGTCACCAAGGCACGCGACCCAAATATGTTATGGTTACAGTGTGAATAAGCGCACAGAGCAATAAATCCTATATGTGTTGATAGAATGGCGCTAGAAATGTTGGTCAAGTGTAGCGTGTGAAAGTTGAACACATGTGATTCATGTAGATTATTGTGTCATGGGAAATATACATGTTATTGATTTATTTCAGGGCATGCTGAGTTTAGTTAATAAAATAGGTTAAGTTATGTTCATAATGTGTTGTAAAAATCATATATAAGGAGTAGTAAGAATATTGAGAAAATAGATTCATTTGAGTAAGCGTGGAATACACAGTTTTATTTCTGTTGAATCTCTGCTAGCGAGGTTATTCTTGCGGAGCATTATCTAAGCACGGCAAATGTCCAAGGTTAGCTTTGACATGGTGCCAGCACTAACTGCGGCCTCGCCGCTTTGGTAGGTTGGATAGTGGTACAATCCACTCTCTGCTTTTGGGTTAGTCTAAACTCTATTCCTCTATAGCAAGGACTCTGCGTCGAAGCAAACAGAGGGAGAAATATCTCAGGACCCAACAACAAACTTATCCCGTGACGACCCCATCATATTTCAAGGCAACCCTTGCATATTTCATGACGATCATTGCATATTTCATGGCGATCCTGATGTACGGAACTCTGGAATCTACTATAAAGATTCAGGCAGCTACATAGAAGAAGAAGGGCAGTTAGAACAGGAAGAATACGTCCCTGAGCCAGTATCGACTACACCATCTTACTACAAGCCCACAGCAATAAATACACTTGGACCCAGACCTAGGAGAATTGAAGAATTCAAGAAAAGGAAAGCTGAGAAAGATATTTTGGACACCATCCCCAAACCAAGACGACCACGTGGAGGCAGGAAAACAAGGTTAAAGCGTGAACGAGCGGAACTACACAGATTGGTACGGATTTCTTTTGGACAACAGAAAGAATACTTCCGGAAGAGACTACGGGAACTTAAAGAAGATGGGGAATAATTGCTCGACGGAGGAGGTAACAGTGATACAGGAGTATCAACAATCATTAACAACGGCAGCAATTTTCTGTATTATATTAGGAATATTCTATGTTTACAATAAAAAAAATAAGGAGTATGTAACTAAGAGGTTAAATAGGAGTATAGATGTATAGCAATAATTAAAACAATACATATGTCTTGATACATAAATTTAAAAAAAAAAAACTCTTATTTATGAATGTACGGTTCTTTCTTATAAAAATCCCAGTCTTACAATAATTATGTATGGACACTTTAGAAGGTTTAATCTTGGAAAACGAACAGGTTTTAAGAAATTTGAGAAAAAGTTCGAAGAATTTATATAGGTTTGAAACTTTAAAAGAGAAATTGAACGATTTACAGGCACGTAAAGAAAAATTTAAGAAAACAATCAGCAATTTTAATGACGAAAGCTCTGAGGTTTTAGATATAAAACTAAAGTTCAAAGCGGTATCAGCGATATTAGAAGGAGAAATCTGGCTACAGCTTGGTAAACAAGGATATTCTGCGGAAGACGTCCAACAAGAGTGCGACATCACCGAAGAATTAGAGACTAGTTTACAAGTACTAGAAGACAAAGCCAAGATGTCTGAGTTTAGTCTAGAGACTGCCATAAAAATAATTCCTACTTTCGAGGGAAAGTATAAGGAATTAGAATCCTTTTTGAAGATAGTAGAATTACTAAATTCCACATTAACCGCTTCAGGAAAAACTCAACTCATAGATTTCGTCACTAAAGTTAAACTTACCGCGAACGTGAGATTATCTTTGATTAACACCTCAATCAGCACTTTTGAGTCTTTAAAAGATGAATTATCTAACAGGTTTAGAAATAATAAAACAGTACCACAAATTCATTCTATGCTCAGTAACATGTGTCAGAACAGATCATCTGTTACTACATATAAAGATAAGATTTTATCTTTGGTTGATGAGCTCAATCAATTACAGGTACAAGGGTTAGGTAATCAGGCTACAGAACCAGAAAAGAAAGTTATCGCGCAAATGAACGATACTTATGCACTCACTATCTTTAAAAGTGGACTTAATGACCAGCTGAAAGGCACAATATTTTCAGCTAGACCCAAAACTTTTGCTGAGGCAGTATCATTAGCGCAAGAGATTGAGACATTAGAATCTCAAGCTACGAGTAGCGTAATGCATATCGGCAATTTTGCAAATAATAGAAATAACCGTGATCGAAAATACAGAAACAATGGCAATGATAGAAATAGCAATGGTTATAGGGATAGAGACAGTCGAAGAGATTTTAGGAATAAAAGATACGATAACCATAGAAATTTTAATAGAAAAACAGATAACAGATCAAATAATTATAGGGATAATAATGATAACAGGAATAATCATCGTAGGAATGACAGATATGCCAACAACCATAGTAATCACCGCAATAACAATAATAGAAGTATACACGTAATTTCGGACCAGGGAAACGTCCTAGGTTCCGGAGAGGAAATGAGGAACCTCCCGGAATAAATAACACGAGTAAGGAATGTAAAATTTACAGAATAACTGATGGCTGCACGAATTACGTAAGAATTTATAATGATGGAGCGAATAGACAACTATCGTTCTTAATACGGGTGCAGACGTATCAATTTGTAAAGTAGGTATATTTAAGGCGTTAGAACATAGAGTGAATAGCAAAGATAAAATTAAGTTAACTGGTATTACTAAGGAAGTAACTACGTCTTTAGGTACTTCGGAATTAAATTTATTAATTGGGAACAAAAGGGTAACAGAACTATTTCACATTGTAGACGACAATTTTCCGATTAGTACGGACGGTATTATCGGTAGAGATTTATTAGTTAGTTTCATGAGTAAAATTGATTATGAAACATTCACCATTTCTTTTAGTGTGTCAGATGAAGAAATTGTATTACCCATGGATACAAAACGTCAGAACCATTCGGGAATTAATATATCCGCGAGAACTGAAGCAATAGTTCCGGTAAATGTAAGCATCGATGAGGATAGCATTGTGCTGAACGCAGAAATTGAGAAGGGTGTTTTCATTGGAAATACTATTATACCAGCGAAAGGCGTTCGACACGTAAAGGTTCTGAACACAACTGATAGAGATGTAGTCATAAACAACTTCAACATAGAGGTTGAACCACTAAAGAACTACAAGGTATATGCAGGAAAACAACAGAGAGGTGATCAGAAACGTTTCGAGAAACTGCTGGGAGTTATAGATAAAGATAATTTGGACAAAAGATCTATGGACAGTTTGCTAGAGATAATCAAAGAATATCAAGATGTTTTTCACTTGGAGGAAGAGAAATTGACAACAAACAATTTCTACAGACAAAAGCTGCAGATGGCAGACGATAGTCCGGTCTACATTAAGAATTATAGGCTACCTCAAGCTCAAAACGAAGAAATATTACAACAAGTTAGAGACTTAGAAGACAATGATATTGTCGAACCGTCAGTAAGCCCATACAATTCACCACTTTTGGTTGTGCCGAAGAAGACTTCAGATGGTAAAGCTAAGTGGAGACTTGTAGTGGATTTTCGTAGATTGAACGACAAAATCATCAATGATAAGTTTCCTTTGACTAGATTGGAAGACGTTCTAGATAGGCTCGGTAGAGCGAAGTATTTCTCAACTTTGGACATGACTAGTTCATTCCACCAAATCGAACTTGAGAAAGAATCTAGACCCGTCACCGCGTTTTCGACCAGTGATGGTCACTATCAATTCAAGAGACTACCATTTGGATTAAAGATTTCGTCCAACAGTTTCCAACGAATGTTGACGATAGCTTTGAGTGGTTTAAGTCATGAGGCATTCCTATACGTAGATGACATCATAGTTTTTGGATGCAGTGTCAAACACCACAATGATAATCTTCGCAAAGTGTTACAGCGAATGCGACAGTACAACTTGAAGTTGAACCCTGGGAAGTGTCACTTTTTGAAATCGGAAGTAGTGTATCTAGGGCATTTGATAACCAGTGAGGGTGTTAAAACAGACCCATCTAAGTTTGAGACGATCAGAAACTATCCGGTTCCGAAATGTGCAGATGAAGTACGCAGATTTGTTGCGTTCTGCAACTACTACAGGCGTTTTATTCCGAATTTTGCCGGAATTGCCAAAAGTTTGAACTCGTTATTGAAAAAGAACGTTACTTTTGAATGGACCGAAGAATGTCAAAAAGCGTATGAAACACTTAAGAATAAATTAATTGAGCCACCAATTTTGCAGTATCCAAATTTCGAAAAACCATTCATTTTAACAACTGATGCATCTAATTACGCATTAGGCGCTGTATTATCGCAAGGTGAAATTGGACAGGATTTACCAATTTCGTATGCAAGCAAGTCGCTAGCAAAGCACGACATCAACAAACCAGTCATAGAAAAAGAACTTTTAGCCATACATTGGGGCATAAACTTTTTCAGACCCTATCTCTACGGAAGAAAGTTCGTAGTTGTCACAGACCATAGACCACTAGTATCTTTATTCACCCATGCAAATCCTTCATCAAAACTCACTAGAATTAGAGTTGACTTATCGGATTATGATTTCACGATTGTGTACAAAAAAGGCAGCATGAACACGAATGCTGATGCTTTGTCAAGAATTGAGTTGGATTCTGACTCTTTAAAAGCATTGATACCTCCAGTTACAGATGAAACGGCAAAGCGTAAACTATTAGCAATTACAAGGGGCATGGCAAATAAAACAGAGGATAAAAAGCAAGAAAACCGCAGTGAAAGCAACCATGTAAAAGTAGAACCTGATCAATTCTATTGTTGGGATTGCACTAGCTTGTCGGATATCACCGGTGTTATGAAGTTAAAATTTATCCTGCGCAATGATGAAAATAAAGGTATTGATATCGTACGTACGAAAGATATTGTAAAAGTATATTGTAGCGATATATCTAACGTGAAACCAGTTTCCGTTAATGCAAAGCTAACAATAAATAGGGGTACCCGCAGACACAACAGTAATGAGAATAATAGTGATAATCCACATTCAGAATACGTTTTGATTATGGAGAAACTATTAGATTTTGCTAGACGTAACAAAATCCAAGAACTCTCATTATCAAGTGATGATATTATATTGAAGTCTATAGACAAGGAAGAATTTAAGAAAGTATTTAACCTGTTGCAACGAAAAGGTAAAGATAATGCGCATATGAAGCTAAGAATAATGATATACAAGCCGCCCGCTAAGATAACGAATAAAAATGAACAGGTGAAATTAATAGAAGAATATCACAATTCACCGCACGGAGGACATTTAGGGATTCGCAAAACTTTGTTAAAGCTAAAACAAAGATATTGCTGGAAAAACATGAACGGTATGGTTAAATCCCACATAAAGAATTGCACACCTTGTCAAATAAACAAACAGGTGAGACACACAAAAGAAGAAATGATGAAAACCGACACACCAACAACGAGTTTTGAAACAATACAAATAGATACCGTAGGTCCACTAAGAATATCTAATAACTATAGATACATATTAACCTTACAATGTGAACTGACTAAATTTGTAGTAGCGTTCCCAATAGAGAATAAAGAAGCACAAACCATAGCTGTAGGAATAGTTAATGAATTTATATTAAAGTATGGACATTTCAAAGTACTCAAGTCTGATTTAGGTACTGAATTTACAAATAAGCTTATGAGCAACATCTGTGATTTGCTAAAAATAAAACAAATATTTTCAACACCATATCACCACCAAACTTTAGGAGTAGTAGAAAGGAATCATCGGGTACTAAACGAATATATGTATTCGTTTGCTGATGACCAACAATGGGACAAATGGGTTCCATATTACACATTTGCGTACAATACAACCCCAAATGTAGATACAAACTACACTCCATTTGAATTGATTTTCGGTAAACTTCCATATTTACCAAATGACATAGTTGATAATCAAGATGTAATTTACGATTTAGATAATTATGCCAACGAGTTAAAGGCAAGATTGAGGATGTCGATTAATAGAGCACGAAGTTTGATTGAAAAAGTTAAAATCAAAAGAACAATGAACCAAACAAATATACATTCTTTGAATCCTAAAATAGGAGATTTCGTACTTTTGAAAAATGAAAATAGAAAGAAACATCAACCGCCATATAAAGGTCCATATAGAGTATTGGACATGGATCACTGTAATGTCACTTTAGACATAGCAGGAAACCGTAAATTAGTACATAAAAACAGATTAAAACCTTACCACACATGTAACATAAACGACAATGTAGTTAAATAAAAAAATATATATATACGAACCTACATATAAAAATTTTGTAATAGAAACGTTCAGAATGATACAAGCTAAGTAAGCATTATTGTAAATAAAAAAAAAATATTGAACCATAAAAAAATATTAAACCTACAAATAGAGAAATTTTGTTATATTTTAAAGTACATTAAGAATGATAAACTTTGTTGTGACTAAAGATAAGAGAATATTATTATAAAAACCCCTTCTGGGACTATTGAACCTAATGTTTGTGATTAGTCTTCATTTTTTTTTGTTGCAAATGAACCCTAATCAAAAAAAGGGTAAAAGTGTAATGATATACCATCAACATGCATGAAATGAATCAAACCAAAACAAACAAGTCAAAACAAAACACCATGTAGTTCATTCATATCGTCTACGTAATAGCAGACCACACAATGTTATACAACTGACCATATCATCATGACCATATCAGGTTTCCGAGTAGCGACCGTGAATATCCATGCCATATGGTATATTCAAATGTAGTACAGGGTCATATTGCGAACGATAATAAATTATGTGTCACCAAGGCACGCGACCCAAATATGTTATGGTTACAGTGTGAATAAGCGCACAGAGCAATAAATCCTATATGTGTTGATAGAATGGCGCTAGAAATGTTGGTCAAGTGTAGCGTGTGAAAGTTGAACACATGTGATTCATGTAGATTATTGTGTCATGGGAAATATACATGTTATTGATTTATTTCAGGGCATGCTGAGTTTAGTTAATAAAATAGGTTAAGTTATGTTCATAATGTGTTGTAAAAATCATATATAAGGAGTAGTAAGAATATTGAGAAAATAGATTCATTTGAGTAAGCGTGGAATACACAGTTTTATTTCTGTTGAATCTCTGCTAGCGAGGTTATTCTTGCGGAGCATTATCTAAGCACGGCAAATGTCCAAGGTTAGCTTTGACATGGTGCCAGCACTAACTGCGGCCTCGCCGCTTTGGTAGGTTGGATAGTGGTACAATCCACTCTCTGCTTTTGGGTTAGTCTAAACTCTATTCCTCTATAGCAAGGACTCTGCGTCGAAGCAAACAGAGGGAGAAATATCTCAGGACCCAACAACAAACTTATCCCGTGACGACCCCATCATATTTCAAGGCAACCCTTGCATATTTCATGACGATCATTGCATATTTCACAATCGTTATTTTGTACTTAAGAAATTTATTTAAGGTTGTTTGGCCCTTCAGTACATCAATATATATGTCCAGAAATTGATTTCAGAAAATGAAAATATAAAAAGGAAACACAGGAAACATAGGAAGGAAACACAGATCTTTCGGTTGAAATATTCATTTCTTAAAGGAACTTATATATTTATAAGGTACTACCCATCTGCATTTTGCAAACAATCCAATATCTCCTGTGTCACTGCCCGGCTTTGGTGAAAAAAAGACAGCGCTGCTTCGGTGAGTCCTGGCTGGTGGATCTCTCTCACGTGGCCGAGCAGAGACTGAAGGACATCCTTCAATTCGCAAAAAAAGTCCGGACCCTTCGATGGCCGTTCGGACTGAATTTTGCTTCTCCGGGTCCACTTATCTGGTTTCACTACGGACCAAATAGGTTTATGTGTGGCCTTGTGTCAGACAATATTAGGTCTGTTCGCGTACTACGATTAATTGCAATTAATTGCAATGAAGCCGTTTTTGTACTCCGTTTTACTGAATACTGAAATTTTCCCCTCTTTCAGTAAATTTCAGTAGCATCTGAGCTACTGAAAAATACTGAAAACTGTCAAACGATTTTTGGCGTAATGTTATTATGAAAGACTAATATTTTTGTGGCGATAGTTTAGGATGACTTTGTAAACACAATTGTTCTCCCAAAAGCCGACAACTGACACTTTTATTTGAAAATTTTCAGGAAATGCAATGAGAGCGTTTTCGTACTTTTCCTGAATTTTCCCCACCACATAATTCAGGAAAATTCAGTAAAATACAGTGACTGAAAGTACGCGAACAGACCTTTTACCTCACCTAAACTAATCTGTATTCGAATAGCAAATTTAAATCTACAGAAAATATATTCAGTAAGATATCGCTAAAAAAGAACCTTTAGCATTCAGACTTTGTTGCACATGGGTATCTACGAATCGATTTATCATCCGAACTAGACTGCATACGCATTAAGGTCCACGTCTTGCTGTGGTCATTACGAAATTTCAAATATGCAGTCGAACGTGGACAAAACAGTTTCATACCCGTGACCATAGATCTTATCCACCAAGATCAAATATTTATACACACTCGATATGTTCTGCGTCACATGGGATATTTATGACCGGGTTATATGTCACAATGCAAACATATTTTAATTCGCTTTAATGAGTCTATTCAGGAAAATATGATTTATGGATCTGCGGCTGAACTGCAAACGGAAAATGTACTCCGCTCATTGAAAGTGCTCCAAGTATTGTGCAATAAGCTATCATTGAATGGGAATTGAATTGGCATAAATATCGTAGATTGGTAGACGGTCATTGGTTCACGTGGAAGCATAAGGCATTTTGGAAACAATTACACCAAAAATGCAGGCCAATGACTGAATCGATTCTTTGCAGAAAAGTTATTTAGCTTTGTAATCAAATGCTGATTATCATATCTATTGCGTCAACTATCGGCTATTTCGCTTTCAGCTTACAATCACCTCATTCGTAGGTCCACATGCAAAGTGACCTATCGATGAATGCAATCGATGTCAATAAATCATTCACTAGATACATTGGCTGGCGAACATGATTGATATCTAGTGCGAATAGTTAAATGTGAATGATATTCTAGCTTTCCCAAAGCGAGTAAATCCGCGGACTAATAAGCAGGCTAATATAAATCGTAGCCAATCTTTCAAGCCTGATAAAGTCGTTTTCACTCGATTCCACAAAACATGTGTTCGACACGGTTGTACGTCACACACCGAAATCCCCTTCGAAAACTAGTAAAATTTATCAGGATTTATGATTTGCCGTGATCACTTAATATGCGATAAACGCTTACATAGGTAAAATGTATCTCGACTAACATCGAATATCGAGATTACTGCACTCAGCAACAATCTCCACTTGTACAGATTGATCGTCATAGGCTTTCGATTGGAAGCCCCAAATGGAGCCTGCTGCATCGAGTTCCATGTAACCAACGGCCTACGTTTCGGGGGCCAAGCTCGCATATGAGCTGAAATACGTGAATATGCCAAACATTCCGATCGATTTTCAGACGATTTGTTACACAAAGCCGTAACTCCTGTAGGTAGTCGGTATTTAGAAACATTTTGCCTCTTTGATAAATTTACGAGTCACGTCTAATGTATCGTGCTCGTGCTACAACTTCAGCCGGCTACGCGATCGATTCCGATATCAAATATGAAGTATCTGCGAGAAAATGAACAACATGCGCGCAAAACGTAAATATCAGGTCGCTGTTCGATTCTGTCGATGTAATCATTAATGATCCCCGGAACGGAGGTATTTGACAATCGCGATGTAACGAGAAAAGTTGACTGTTTCATATCGATTCTTCAATCTTTCCGTGAGATTCGAGGCTAATGTTGGTTGATTTTGTCATGATTTTTATTGAGTATGTATCCAAGCAGTGTAAAGTACTGGCAACAGCTTACCTAATTCCAGAAACCTACCGGTGTCAAATTTTCGCAATCAATCCCTTTCTCATCGATAAATCTTTACGATGATTTATTTTCTCTGTCATTATATGAAATTAAAAGAAACAATTGGAATTTTATTACTCGAATCACTAGCAATTGACTGTACAGAAAGATCTGGGAACGAAATGTACCAGTGCTGAAAACTTACATGAAATCACTAGTTTCTAAAAATACACTCCTGAACAAAAAATATTAATTAATTAATTAAATTCTGAATGCTGAATTGCAAGGAATCAAACTTTATTCAAATTCAAAATTTTTGTAATTTTAGAATTTTGTAAATCTTGTAAATTTGTGCTATCGCCCATGATTGCAATATCAGGTATGGGGCTTGAACCAAATGCACTTCCCATATTATGAATCTATTTTCCCGCCTGCAGGTCAAAAGTAGCAATGTAGACTAGACCAATTAGTCCACGTAATTATCATATCTCCAAGGACTATCAGATGCTTATAGAAAGTGATCTACCATGTTTGATGTGATTGTGTAAGTTTTAAATATTTTGACTTATTCCTTCAAAAGCCCCGTACTTCATAGAGGATTTCTTCGATTTTCAGCAATGGTTTTTCTCTCAATTCTATAATATTTCATAATGCAAGATATTTCAAAGTTCGTTTCACTTCACTGATTGCATGACACTCTTATCTGTCGCGAACACCATAGACCATGGTAATCCAATTGGACCCCTGCGGACTGCCACAAAGTACTGGCGGCCGTACAATCGGGTTATTAAGGCAGTCGTACGTGCATAAATTACGTCTTGTACAGGACTAAAATCTAAGTAGGAGTCTTGGAAGCCATAAAGTAACCTTTGCCATCATGATTTAATGTCGCGCTGCTATTATAGTATTTTATTATTGTTATTAAATATGAGGTTCTACACGAGCCCCGTAGCATACACGGGCAGCCCGATAAACTGTAACTCGTAGCGCACGATGCTGCGCGACAACAAGCAGTCTACAGAAAAATAAAGTTTTTCGCAGGTTTTATTGTGACTTTGGTGGTTATAAACTGAGATTTGTTGGATCGCGTAGGTTAGATCCAATGTCTATTTGTAATAAATTCTATTCGAAAAGCAGCAATTTGAGTCGGTGTTTCGAATTGTTCTACAACTTCAGAGACTGTTTTGTAACAGCGATGACGACGTCGCGATTGGGAATTCACTGGCATTTCTGCACAAATTCCCTTTCAACAAACCTCGGGTTCAAATCATGGTGGCAGCCATTGGCATAACGCCGCAGGAACATGGCAGCCTTACTGTGCTGCCATCGTTATAGTGCAAATCGACGACAGGGTCATGTAGTAATTGAAAGTTTTGATCGTCAACGAATTGCATGTCGAGGTTAGATGAAAGTGAGATTTGGTGAAACCGTGCAAACGGTTGAAATCGTTGTATGGCTTGTGGTTAGTCTTGTTTCAGGGGAAGGTAACGAAATTTTCTATATATAATAAAATGATTCAAATATACTACCTACGACTGCAGTGAAGGTGAGATATCGCCAAACACAATTCCCGATATGTAGTTTTTAATCGAAGTTTAAGTGGTCTAAAATAATGTTATGTTTATATGATATGGAGAACAAAAGAATAAAACCCAAATTATTGTGATTCACGTTAAATAAATAAATTTCTCCCTGAAATTCATAAATCCTGCTTTCAATTTTAATTTGATAAAGCAGTTCGCATTAAACATTAAAAAATTTTGATAAAAACATCAAGTATCCTTCGAATGAAAGTAAATATGGCTTTTCAGCCCACACTATCAGCTTAATTTAGAATTAGCTGAAGTCTATTTCATTCTTACACTGATAAATTTTTTAGTGGCTCTCGTCTTTTATTCTTAGTAAAGTAATCCCACTAGCGGTGGCTGCGGGCAACCTTTCTGTCAGAAAATTTTGGCGAATATTTTCAGGCTAGTCGCTTCCAAGTAAGGTTGACGAGAGACTGAATATTTCTCCCACGAAATGCTTTCCGAAGCGGTTATCCCGAAATCAGCAACAAGTTTCGGAACTGGATTGATACAAAAACAATGATTCTCGAACGAATAAGGCTAAACGATATGAAAATTTTCTCGGGCTTTAAAAAGATCAAGTTGCTCAGCAACTATAGGATGCCCTGTATCAATATAAGGCTGATGTAGTGTAGATGTAGTATGACTTATAAAGAAAAAATATGACTTATATTACAGCTGCCATCCAAAACACCATGTATTGGGGGTTGGCTTCCGCGTCAGCTAAAATATGAAGTCTTCAGCAACCAAGAAATTGGTCGTTGCGAGTACCAGGTTCTCACGTAAAGATATATCTAGATATCACCTGATGGTGGCAATCGTAACCAGATAGACCACGTGCTAACAAATTGCTGCCCCTACTCAAGCCTGATGACGGTACGAACGTATCGAGGTGCCAACTTAGACTCGGACCACTATCTTGTTGGTATGGTTCTCTGAGCGGAAATTGCTTTGCATAGAAGCATTGCATCCGAGAACCAGGCTCGAATCAACACGGCTACCTGACGCAATGAAAATACCAGTAACACTTTGATCTTCCTTTAGGACTCGATGGAGGGCGAGTAAGCCCTGAGGCCAGGATGCTGGGCGTAAATAAGAAGTGGACACGCTTTAAGAATACTGTCATTAGTACAGCTGACGTCATCTTAGACAGCAGTCGCAAAGATCGGAGTGACTGGTTTGATGATGAATGCAAAGTAGCAGCTGAATGTAAGAATGTTGCATACAAGTCTCTGGAATAAAAAGAGCTAGAGAGTGAGGTCCACACCAGGCGTGGCAGTTCTACTAAACAAACCGAAACATGACGCAGTACACATCAGGCTGCACGTACTGTAAGGACAAAGAAGGTAATCTGACCACCGATCCTGAAGGCATTCTGGAGCAATGAGAAGTGCACTTTAGTGAATAGCTAAACGTTCAGCTCAACGAAGAATTGGAGGCTCCACCAATGCAAAATTAAGATCTTATACTACCATCACCAAGCGTAAAAGAGTTACAAAGCATAGAAGAGTTGGCTGAAATTTAACAATGCAACTTTAGCCGACGGCATACCAGCTGAGCTGATTAAATATGGAGGGCCCACATTACCCCAAGCAATTCATGAAATTTTATTGCTCGTATGGGATCATGAAAATGTGCCAGAAGACTTATGCAAAGGTAAAATGTGCCCCATATATAAGAGAGGAGATGTTACTATGTGCAGCAACTATAGGAGTATAACATTGTTGAGTACTTCCTAGAAGATACTCTCCACTATCTGGCAAGAACGGATAGCCCCATAGCTAAAGCCATCAGCGGACAATATCAATGTGGCTTCATCCCAGGCAAATCAACAATTGATCAGATCTTTGCTCTCTTTGCTCTTGAATTCAATATTCCCCTGTACCATCTATTTATAGACTTAAAGACCACATATGATAGCATAGCCAGAGTAGAACTGTATAAGTCCATGAAAGAATTCGGCATCACAAACAAACCGACAGGATTGTGTACGAAGACCGATGTAACAAGCCAAGTTAAAATAGCCGGGTTGCTATCCGGACCGTTCAACATCTTCAATGAGCTCCGATAAGAGAATAGTCTGGCCTGCCTCCTTTTCAACCTGGCGTTGGAGAAAGCAATGCGAGGCTCAGGCACGTTGACGAGAGGGACTGTTGTCTCCAATTTAAGCCAGGTACTGGCTTATGCAGATGATACAGTCATAATTGGAAGATCAGAATTAGCTGTACGGGAATGCTTCATCCTTCATCTTCAAGTGAAAGTTCGTAGAGACTTCATTCATAACCAATAATATATGGAGTGACAAACTCCATAGCTCACTATACTTCTGGTTTTTCTACTTTTAATAACTTGTTTTTAATCCGAAGAAAGATTTCAAGCCTGGAGCATTTTTCATCAATATTTTGTATAAAATTCAATTTATATTTAATGCTTTTTCCTGCGTTGTTTTGATTGCTTTAAGCAGAGTTGTCAACTTTCTATTGTTTGTGGCAAGGTGAATTGTTTGTATAATAACCTTTTTAGGGTCAGTTCTGCGATATCTTTCTCAATAATCTTCTTCCTCTCATTCATTTCTTGCTTACTTATTTAGAGCAAAAGAATGTACTGCGTCTATCATCCCGTATCTTCTGTAGCTGTATTAGCAAACGACTTATGACATTCATGGAGATTTGTCTATTAAACGATGCTGCATCGACGAATATAGCTTCACCAACGCGGATGTAATTTACAAGTATATTCTGATTTAAAATCTTTTTAGCATTATGAATTGTTACTAATTGGTCAAATAGATGTGTTACAAAAAATTTCAAGAATCATCCATACATTTACTACACATTGTAAAATATTGATAAATTCCCCGCTCGTAACGTGGAAATTTCTCACATCAAGCACTCAATCCGCCTTACGTCGTACTCAAGTTCTTCGCCATACACCCACACAATTTCTCCGCGTATTCATAAACATACAACTTGATACTTGATCTGCGAACATGTTCACGATGTCACCGAAAAAATAAACAAAATAAAATAAGAAACATTGAACATTGAACAAACGACCAAGGCAGGCACATGCATATGCTCTAGAGAGCGAACTAGAAAATTATGTATATACATATATATTCATTCGTACTTGACCATGGTCATGGCTAGTATCTGAAACTATTCATTATAGCAGTTACAAAACATACATATGCATGCACATGCATGCAATATGTCTTTTGCACTAGAAATTCATCTGCACAAATTCACCGACTTATCACGATGCAGTTGACTGTTCGGTCATGCCGAGCAGGTCAAGTATGAATTATATGAATTATGATTGGTTCGTAATCAAAGCTTGATTGCGAGAAACCTCCAGGAACGACTGACTTGTATTGGAACCGCAACATTGCAACGATTCGATTAAATAAAGCACACACATGGGCGAGCATATCGATATCTGGACCAGATTTACAGGTTTAAGTCCTCAATTAGGAGCTCATTTATTATCCTGGTTATGCAGACCAGAAGCTTCCTGTATTCATACACTGCAGATACAGAGCATGGTGTAGAGTTTGTGACATGAATATTGTGCTGTTGGTATATTTTGCAAGGCTACTTGAAAGCAATTAAATCAATATAACGGATAATTTAGGTGGCTGGTTTCCGTAGTCATATTAAATTTTTCTAACAAGTTTATTGATATTCAATTAAATATTACTTAGAATTGTCAAATTTCTCTATAAAATAAATTAATAAACCTAAAAGCTTTTGAAGTTCTCCTGAGCAACATGGCTCATGTGTTTACAAAAAGTACAATACTTTGCGCGCACCTCCTTAGCACACACGCAGAAGCTATGGCAACTGAAGCTGAATCAGATCAATTTCAATTATTCATAAAAATCGACAGCAATCGATGTGATATCTGCTCGAACTCAAAATTATTCAAAATATACGTTTGCAAATATTTCCAATACCGCCAACTGTTGCCAGCTCTTCATATTAATTGAGTTCAATTGAAAGTTGACGAAAATACGAAACACATTCAATTCAAAGTGGAAAATGCATAAAATTTCAGAATGTCTGAATGCGTCTCGATAAGTTGAATATTTACCATTTACCAACTTCATACATTTTAAGGTATTTTCGAATATTGAAAATTTTGTACACTCGTGAATTGTTACGTTCTGGAGTGCAAGCTGAATTTATTTGCGATTCGTTTCAATTATCGCATATGCGAATAGGAGGAATGTATGTTGATTTTCAATTTGATGTTTGGTTCGAGTAGGGTAAGTGGAGCTTGTCGAAAGGCAATGCATATAAATTAGAACGATATGGACTGGCTGGCTTATATTTGCTTGGAAAATCATGTGGATGCTACCGAGGGTATGTGCAAGGGCTATGTATGAAAATTCAAAAAGAAATACTACAAAGTGTTTTTGCATGCATATTGCAGATTCAAAAATTTTCCAGGAACGATAAACTATTCGAGTGGTTAACAATAATAATACTCGGCAATAGATTTTGAGTCATGCAATCAGGTCATCTGTTTTTATAAAAATGGTATTGCTGCTGTCAAGTGTAAACCTTTATAAACAGGTCAAACATATTACTGGTTAGTTCAAGATTGATTGATTCTTTTGAAAAGAATTAATAGACCGTGGAAGCCTCAGGATACTTTCAATTATATTTCTTTGTTTCATATTAAATTAAAGCTAGTTCGAATTCAATTTATACACTTTTGAGTTAAACTTACGATATTTCAAATTAAAATGACGATCTCGCACTGTTAAATGACAATATTTCATTGAGCATTTTCACGAATTCATTTCTTGCTATTACCGGTAATTCAAATTACCATAAATTTGCAAGGTCTGGGAACTCATACTTGAATTTCAGTTCCGTTAAAGTACGAACTATCTTATTCCTATATTAGGTGCGTTTTTTGCAACCTAGCAGAGCAGGTTAACGTAGGGTTGCAAAAAAACGATCCAGAGCAGAAAATCGCAGTGTTCGAAAATGTTGTTGCATTTGCTGAGATTTTGCTTAGATTGGTTGTTAAATTAGAATAATTCTTAGAAAAAACCTGAATGAAATCTTATATAGATTTTAATCGAAATCAGACATGAAACTTGCATATGAAACAATCTACAATGTAATGTGCATCGAAACACTCAAAACCAGTCAGCACACTACAAAATTTGATGTAAAAAAATTGAAAATGGCAGAGTGCTATGCAAATTCATTCAATTCAAACTGCCAATTTCAGCAGTGATACGAACCGTTTAGAACACTCTTACTGTTATCAGCACACTCTGCATGTAAACCCATAAACTACTACTGCTTAACATTTTTTGATTCAGTGACGCCACAAGTGCAGGATTTTTGTTGTTATATTCAATATGCTTAACAAAATTTGATCTGCTCGGGTGTGCAAAAAAACGCACCTATTATTTCCCTTAGCAGTGTTCCTTCACCTCCTCACAGCCACAACGTGCTAAAAATCAACGAGGCCGAAGACTTATATTAATGTTTCTAATCTGTTTGATGCCATCACTCTCAGACAGTTTTAAACCCAGTACCTATCAATTCAACTTGAATACTCACTGCTCTATAAGAGGTTTCATATGAGATTTCTAGGGCCACTCTGGGCTTTGAACCCGCCGTAGGTATGCTGGCTGATCTGCATATGCCTTTTTGCGGAAATGGTTAATATATGCTCATAGAGAGAAATAGCTGTCTTCTATTGTGGCCAGGCACAAAAAAATATTTTTCTCAGAGCTTCTCAGAACATTGCTTTAAACGTCAGTGGTTTTTTTGAAGATTTGATTCAGTTTGACCACTTTTGACCAAAGCTGGTGGCCAGCTCACCTTAATCTTCTGAAGAAACTTAATGAAGTAAAATGAACAATCTGTCGAATAATCTTCTTCAATTTCGGACTATTTGCCTTTTCACACAGACTAAAAGTCTCATTCCGACATCCTTCATACATAATGCAAGGAATTTCAAGCGTACAATTTCAAACTGAACACGCACTCATTTCAATATGCAACGGATTTTCCAAGTACAAGTCGTTTTGCATTTTACCAGCTAACGGAATCCATCCGTAGCGGAACTATACGTAAGTAGCTCCATTTACAAATCGCAGCAATGCGCATTACAATGCCCATTAGGGTCACACATTTGGCCGCAGTACATTCAAATGCGCTCATCTTAATTAATTCAAGAGCTACTTCTCTGAATGCTTGCAGTTAGATTTTCATGTTCGCCAGTTTCTCGAGACACTGTACATTACCATTTTGAATAATACGACCGAACATATTCTGGCGTTAGTCGCGTCGAATCAAGTCCCTAGAGTGCAATTTCATCTTGGTGACACAGTTTTCAGTTCGAAATTTTTGAAATAAAAATCTTAGTTCCTTGTTGGGAAAGTTTTAAAGAGGAAAGTTCTGCAGGGGAGTATTTGCTTTCGAATAAGAAATACGCGGAAATGGAGATATATAACTCGCGAACAGATTTTGCGGAATAATAGAGCACGTTTGTATTAGAAAGGTGCATCCTTGGCAGCATTAATTTAAAGTTTGAGGAGGTAAGGGCACAATATACTCGTATAATTCCTTGAAAGTAAGAACTTTCAAATGATTGTAAACTAAAGCGTTTTTTATTAAATTACTACTTTAACCCTTTGTCAAATCTTTGTCCTCTGTTTATGCTTTCTTTAAAAACTGTGTTCACTAGAACATGCACACTATGTCTAAGATTCTTGTAAATTAAGTGGAAGCCACAAAAGATTTTTTACTATAAATGCGTTTTTAAAAAATTCGCCACCTTTCCTTACCTCGCTCTGAAATTGCTGAAAGTAACATATTCTATAATGTCGTGTTATCTCATTTTTCTCTTGAAGTTCGAAAGTTACTGAAATTTGTTTTCACTAAGAATAACCATCCAAATAATCTCTTCTTCTGTATTAACATTAATTCTTATATTTTCCAAGCAGTGGAATTGCCACCTTTCAATTAGCTTAAGACCTTTGGGGCCCTGATGAACAAAGCTCAATGCGATAAGTAGGAGATCTTGTTAAGCACAGGCGATACAATATCAAATTTCTGCGTACGTCAATATATTCTACTACTTCACCAAATTGGAATTGTTTTTGCGAGATGATTAAAATTGAAAAATTTATATTTACATTGAAAATTTTATTTTGACGAAGTGGTTTCGAAAGTATGCACTTATTCTAATCAGACACCAGCACACAGTGAATACTTGACTGATGTGACCACTTGCAGTTGGAAATCATTAATTTTTATTTACGCTAGCTCTGTACTTTACCAAGTAATTTTTTTTTAAATGCTTCTGTCTAAACAATTCAAAATTGATTTTTTTAATAAATGCGTAATATAAATGATAGTGTGGTTGATGATATTTTATATGTCAGCATTCATCATTTTGGGGGTTTAATCCATGTTTGACAAAAGAAAATTGCGAATTGCGTGAACTTATTCCCACATTGGGCGCCTAATTTATGATTCAGGAACAGAGAGTATTCGCATTACAATTTCAACTTGACTTTGATATTTACTTCAAATAATCAACCTTTCAATTATATATTAATGTTTTCACATCAAGTAGCTTAGTCCTAATCGTACATGAAGATTTTTGAGGATATCACCTACCACCCAAAACATCGGATTTTTTTCTGAAATTACCGGCCAAAATTCGGGATATATATTTTGGGATATCTACACACCTTCAGCCTCTTGATTTAAAGCTACCGGAAGAAAAGCTATCGTATCACAAGACTAGCGTACTAACTACCAAAGGAAGTCTCAAATTCTCCCCCTGAAATACACTTCTTGCACAAACAATAAGAGGAAAAAGAATCGGCCTATTCAATGGAAACCGAATTTGTACACATTTGTTCGTTTGTTTCGCTGTCGATATTAGCACATACCGACCGCATTACACGGCACCAACGAAACTTTGAGGCTGAATTCTAATGTGACTTTTAGTCGGTTCCTAGTATGGCGATTGTTACTAGCATAGTTGAGTGCATGTTTTCCGAATGTTTGTATGCGACACGGAACATGAATCGTGATCCGTCCTGAGAGAAATGAGGACGTGTGGCACGTTTTTCGTGTTGCTGGGAGAGATCGATTTGCTGCAGTTTAATTATGATAGAAGGTGGTAGTTTTTATTTTGATAGTTTAAAACGATGTAATGTGTGTGTTTTTCTAGTTCACCAGTAAACTGCAGAAGCAAGTAAAAAAGGTAAGTTATCCTAACCAAAGTCCATCCTGATACCGAAAATTGTATTTTCAGAAGAGGAAATCTTTGAAATCAGCAAAGTTAAGGACTAAAGCTTTCTTTTCTAATGATTAGTACAATAAATCAGTACAGCCTATCTCCATGAATGCATCAGCTTTGTCCGTTTACGCTGGGTAAGTCATTCTCAACCATTCGACATGCTACCTGGAATTTATCGACAATAATCACGCCGATCGCCGAAATTGAATCTCGAAATCTCCCACAATTTATCATGAGTCCGCTACCATATTTCATATAATTATCTATTATCAGCTCGAAAAACAAGAAAACATTTACCGAGTGGTAAGTGTCGCTTGGCTGTCATTTCGTTTGCGGACTCGCTAAATGAACGCTCTGTGTACCCAAAAATTAATATTCGTCTGTTTTATTTCACGCTATCTTCTTCAAAACGGATTAAGTTACACCCAGATGCATGTCATAAAGCGATAAATCGAAATGTACAACCACGTCCCAATCACTTTTTTTGAATAACGCCCCGAAATTCGCAACTTTTTCTTTATTTACATTGCCCAAGATTTACCGATTTCGTGCTCTGAGAGCCCCCTGCTCTGCGCAGGCCATGTTGAGTCAGTATGTACGGATTCTGTCTGATTGCTGTTTCGGGGACACAGAAGCATCCATGGTACGATCGTAATACAAATCTACAGATAGACGTTACAAAGCAGTCGCTTGATTTTACGAATCGAAAAGTTCGATAGAGCCTGGTCCGACAGAGGCACTCAAAGGAATATTGCGGCCTACGTTCTGAAGGGACCACGGAGAAATCGCAAATGAAGCACTGGAGAAGATTGCGTGATTTCATCTGAAATTTTCGATCAGGCCCAGCCAGGCTCAAGAAACTAAATTCGTTTTTGGCAGATAAATATTTGCAGGTTATTGTTGATCAACTTATCTGTATATGCATGTACATATGTATGTATATATCGACCAATGTTGGTGTCTCTCCTCTTCTTGTCGCATCAAAAATGACTGTATCTTTTCGATTCGAATACCTGTCATCGAACAATTTCGGATATTTTATTTGCGAGAGTTTGTCTTGCGTTTGGACTGTGGTTAATATGAAAAGTGAACACATGTTTATTTATATTGTTTTCTCGTGTCTGAAATTGAAAATTTAATTTTGTTTTACGTTACCATTGATTGTTGATTGCGGAATGGGTGTTTTCACGCTTAGCAGGCTCAGCAGCATATTTCAGTATTTCGAGCTTGTTTAGTGATGTGCATACATACATATGTATGTATGTATGTAGGTTCCTATTTACACATAATTTTATTTTCGCAGAAACTGGCTACTAATTTGCATAACGGGAGCAGTTTACTTACAATTTCTTAAATGAACTCATGTTACTTGTTGAAAAATTAATGTTGCTGCTGAGCCTAGACTTTTCTGCCTTTTGTAACTGATTTATTGTAAATACATACTCTCAAATTTCTACCCTAACATATGAACTACATACACTAGGCATTTATTCGCTGAATATATTACGAGTATTATTAAGCAACCGAGGTCAAATTAAATACTTTCAAGTACAAAACCAAATTATCCAATATCGAAAGTGGCCAGACTACCGGCTGATAGCCCTGCATATACCTACTCCTTTAAATTTTTCATCACCAGAAAGCGCTAGTCGAAACTATTTGAACGATTTACGTAGCTATTCCTGATATTCATGGACCATTGCCGAGAATCACAATGATAATATATTCTACGGCACTGTTAATTGAGATGTTTGTTTCGACGGCAACATGAGTTGTGCGATGGCAATAATTCCGTGGAATCGCGTTTCACGGCCTTGATGACAAACTCGATGACGATGTTAGCATCATTCAAGTTTTGTTGGTTTACTCATTATTTTTCGAAACAGTGCGCGCAAGGTTGTTCTCAGAAGATGGCTTGATTGCTAGGAACGAGCTGAGGAGCTCCGCCAGAAGACTGAAACCTTCACTAATACGACGACATTTTCGAGAAGTTGAGGACCAAGTTCAATACGGTGGCGTTTTGCCTTCACCCTCATTCAATACGGCAAACAAGCAGATATAAATAATTTGTACATTCCACTTTGTATCTAGATAATTCACGAATGAGATGTGCTGACTATGCATGGTCCTTGTTAGTCGCCCCAATGCTCATTGCATGCAGTGCATTTGAAGCGAACAGGTTGGTCGAGTTAAAAATGAAATGATCGCTTTTCAGCGATCGGGTTTGAGTCATAAAGGATTGAACGGTATGATCTCATGGTGAGTTTGTTTAATTGGACTGGATCATATCGTACGGATGACGACGAGTAATGTTCCCTGTATCTATCGTGAATGATCACATTCATCTCAAACGATACCCATCCAAAGCAATCTGAAGTTGCCCCAGAGCTGTTCCTGGAATGCTCGGTACTTAAACTTTAAATTGAACGAAAGAAACACCAGAGGACGTATATTATTTTAATTGATGAAACAACGTTCCATTTTTTCGTTCTAGTTCATTGAACACTCAGTGCATTAACATTGAATTTACATACGCAAGGCTCACCGATAAGTAATGGAATCGACTCGCATCAAAATTCTCACATATTTACTCAGCATAGCATATTCCAAATCGATTAACCTATACAAATGTGCACATTCGATATTTCTCGAATTTATTAAGTAACATCGCATCAAAAGAAAAATCCTTTTTTTTCAAATTTTTCCCGTTTTTCGATTCAATTTATGTAAGCAAATGTCTCCGGATCATCTTGTCGCGAACTCGTACTTATTCCATAAAAAAATCATCTCGTTATCTCCTCATCATGCAAAATTTATTCAGTTATGCGAGAATTTGATTCGTCTTTCATTTTCGGTAGTTGGGTAGCATAAAGAATTGCAGAAACGACAGGCTGACTGACATTCAGTGTGAGCAGTGGACCGACAACTCGGCAGGCAATCGAACGAAAATGCCAAGTGAACGATGCATTTCCGCGGATCGGATCGGCTGCAGGACGAGTGAGTTGAGCGATCTCGTCGCAGTCGACTTTGCTGGAAAATATGCATATTTTATTCAGATTATAAAGCCAAAACTGAAACGATGCAGTTTTGAGTCGGTAGCGGCAGCATTGAGTACTGAGCTGAGCTGAACTGAGCTGGTGCTTACGATTCACATTGAATACTCGGGAAATTTATGGAGTTCTAACAATCGACCCGATTCATTTATGCATAATTGAAATGAAATGACGGTCGGGCCAAGTATGGAGTTGTTTTTATGCTGGGAGCTAAAAAAAATTCAACAGGTAAATCGGAAAAAGACTGTGTTAGCATTCGAAAAAGCTTGAGAGTATCTGTTTGGAAACCACTCTGGCTGATTTACCTCATGGACTCTATGATTGAACTGGTCTCACCAGAGGCTGTTGAACTTTTCATCAATTTGAAACTAGAATTATTTAACGATGAAATAGTAGATCCTGAAGAAAAATACAGCTTGATTGATAAACCAAATTATCCACGATTTAAAATTTAATGTTAGATTGCAGAGCACCTCTTGTCAAATGGGAAAAATTCGGCGAAATATAACTAAAATTATCTACAACGGTTAGCATGATCATTAGGGTTATATCAAATACCACCAACGACCACACATTTGTAAAAGAGTTCACATTACTAATCTAAATTTTGAAAAAAAATGTAGTAACATCAATCATCATTTTAAACGAAAACAATTCAATCAGAAGTAAATAAATCCAATTTTTTGGGAGTAAAAAAACTAAAATTAAGTCTTTTCGAGTCAAACATGAAGCACGTGCATTAAAGCTTCAAAATCCGGACAACACCAGATGTAACCAAATGCCTTGGACAACAAGCAGGATTAAAATCAAAGATAAGCATAGAATCAAACTTTCCCACTTAATCAATGGACTATGAGCAAAACTTTATGTCTGAAATCAACGAGCTATGGGCATTCTAAAAAATGTCAATTTCGGTTTTCGACAATTCATAAAGTTGCATCTCACTCGCTGAGTCCCCAGATGAAATTGTTCAACAACAACAATTAGAAATAAACAATATAAATAAAAATTAACTAAATTTTCGACTGCCTACTTTGAAAACACTAAAATTAAAACAAAAAAAATTATTCGTAAGCAATAAAAAACCTTTAAAAAAACTTGAGAGAAAGCAATACTTCTTTCTAAGATAAGAACAAAATTATTGAAAGCTTTCATTACAAAATATTTCCCGAATTCGGCAATATTTCAATGGACTACCTAAAAACCATGAAAGAGAACACCAAAAATTATTTTATTTCATTATTTTGCTTGTTTAAAAATTATTTAGCTCTGATCCAAAAGGTGATTTATTACAGCAACGGATAATCAGAAAAATCTCCAAAGCTTAGTATCTGCTACAGCATTTTTCAAGTAATCGCATAATTTAATGACAGACCTAGCAGGCCGAATAAAAATGGCTGCAAACACAGTCTTTAACAATGAACATTTGCAAAAATTTCCAAAATGTTTCAGATAAAAGCTAGATATATTTCAATTTCTTGACAAATGTGAATATTTCAAGGGTAATTTTCCGTGTCAAAGATGCAATCCTATATACGAGTAAGTACGTAGTTAGGAAGGGTCGTCAAATATCGATCATCATTTTTCTCCCATGGCTAAATTCAAACCACACATGCTAGCAGCTTGAGATTATGGATGCAGCACAGAGGATGCGACAACGGCCAAGATTTCAACTTGATAGCGCATCGAAGGATAAAACGGACAATAGAGCAGGTAATTGTACCTTCGCAGACAATACATAGCAGGGAAACCTCCCTACCCTCGATCCGAACCATTAAAATCCCTAAAGTTCCCCCAGTAACGGACTACAAGATAGACATCCCAAAGTTCATCACTGAGCTTCACGCTCAAGGTACCACGGTCAATGTAAAAAATATTTCGAGCGATAGATGTTTGCCTCCCTAGAAGGCCACAAGAAGGTCTTTGAAATAATAAAAAGTAGCGGTCGAAACGCAACAGAAAAACCACAGTCACTCATTACTCGTGGCCTGCACAGAGACGTTAAACCATAGGATATTCATTCTGAGCTAGTGGCGCAGTAAACCGATCTGAAGCTCAGGTTAATATCAAACTTCCTCACCCTCAACGACCGGGAACTGAGTAAGTCGGTTGCGGCTGAAAACTTCAGACCCCAGTCCAGGCTCTTCATTGCGCAATTTGAGCCTGTCCAGGAGCTAGCTGCTATAATCAAAATACGGTCTATTCTCTGCCAGGGAGTGACTTGCAAGAAAATCCGAGAATAAGGAAAGGCTACAGTACTAAAATTTCAAACATATTGCAGCTAACTGCACCATTGTCTATCGCTGCGTGAATTATCTGGAGAGACACCCACGTGGGTTGAAAGTTAAAGACGCATGGTCTACGTGCGTCAACTGTGATCACCCAAATAACTATCGTGGATGTCCGGTTTATAAAAGAACGGTGGCCAGGATCGAAGCGAAGAATATTCGCCGTGATCAGGTATGAAAGGAGCGTCAGCAGTTTGTGACGCAGAGCATCTCGAACTACAGGTATAGTGACATCTCCTACGAACAGGCAGTATGAGGTACTGCTACCCCGAGATCTGTTCCTCAACAAGCTCCAACATCGTAGTGATCATCTTCTGCTAATGTCAACCTCGGACCAAAAAATTATTTTATCAGCCAAGTATTGACAGCTGGAACTGATGCTGCGGGGCTGTTTGCCACTCTTAAGCTGCTAAGTACCCTTCTTAAAAAAGTTGGTTGACGTGGTCACTTTTAATAGCGCTTCGCTCATTTCGATGGGGCAAAGATTGTCTGCTTAGCATCTTCTTGATGCGTTAAAATTGAATCTTGCATTGATGCCAGAAACCAAACTCTCAGAATGCCATAGAGTCAGCTTTAGAGAGTTTACCGTTGTCTTCGACCACCAAAATGTTGTAATACATTATTTCGGAGTGATAAGCTCAACCATATCTCAATACAAATATTCCCTTATCGGTGGCGATTTGAACTCGAGAAATCCACAATGGGGAGATGCCGTAACAAATGGATAGGTAGAGTGTTGCTCCAATGGCTGCAAATAAGCAGTCCTCCCATGCTCTTGGATTAGTTGCTGCAAACTCACCAACCAGACCAAGTAGTTACTCAGCCATAGATTTCTTTCTCCTGTTCTCCTGTACCGCAGTATTGATCCCCCACACAGCTGGACACAAGTTGGTATATCTGATCACTTTGTCCTGAAGCTTTGGCTTCAGTTCCACTCCTTTTTCAGCCTCCTGGAAAAACCCTCAAAGACAACCCGGTCTTTCAAAAACATCGATTGAGGCAAATTTCAGTGCGATATTTTAGACGCTACGGTAGGAAATCTTGATATTTGTGTGACGGAAAACTTAACAAACCGTTAGATTGATAATTTAATAGAGTCCGTCAATGACATCATAAACGAAACCGCTGTCCAGAATACACGCTTGATCTTACTTAACAAACATCAGAATCACGCTCTGCCGCCGGAAATTGTTAGGCACATGAAAGTGAGACACATTTGGCGCTGAAAGTTAAAGTGGGTTGCTCATAGGCATGGGAGGGAGGGCAAAACAATTGCTGAAATGGTTGGTAAATTTCGCAGTGAGCGTCTTGTGCAGCGACTGGCTGACATCCGACTAGGCCCTGACATGTTCAAAGAAATCAATCTGCTTTCTGGCAAATACAAAAGCCGGAAGATGGTGGTAACGATTGGCAATGTCACTGTGCGTAGCAGAGTTGTTTATATCGACATTTCAATCCCAGCTGAACGCCGATCCCCCTAACTGTTCTCCTCTTAACAGCCAAATAGTAGGAAAGGAAATGAATCGCTTCTTCAATACATACCATGAGCCATTGGCCACATTTTCATCCTAAAATGCTTCGCATGATCCGCAAAATGCAGATTACCGATTCCATTTTGTCAATAGTGAATAATTGGTACACCTGCTGCGTGGCATAAAAGTGAAAAGTCTTCTGGGCATGATGGAAAATTTAATTTAATTTTTATATGTCTATCACTTTCTATGCTCAGAATTTTTTCCACTGTTTTCAACTACGCCCTGAGAAGCGGTTTTCTTCCTACTAGCAAAGATTTTTCCTATTCATAAGAAAGGCAAAACCTAAGCGGCCAAAATTACTTCCGTTCCAACTCCTCAAACAGGTAATCACTAACCCCCCAGTTTGGCTTTAGGCGCCAGCACGGCACTCAGCATGCCACCTTATATTTGCATGATCAAATTGTGTCTCACTTGAATGAGCGACAAATTCCGACAGTAGTGTGTGCTTTAGATATCGAGAAGGCCTCTGATTCCGGCTGGCACGAAGGCCCTCTATTTAAGTTAATCAGGTTTGGATCCCCGGAAGATGTAGTACCGCTCGCCACGAGCTTTCTTACAAACAGACATTACTATTTAAGCGTTAATGGAAGAGATTCTCTCGTAGAGTCTGTGACATATCGTGTGCCACAAGGTTCTGTCACTGGACCAATTCTTTATACCATATTCGCCGCCGACTTTTCTATTCCAGCGGGCCAACCACAAGTCCAAATATTCCAATATTGCCGATGACACTCTCTTATTCGCATCGAGCCAAGACCCACTCAATGCTGCGAAGAACCTGGAATACTACTTCGTAGAACTAAGTCTTTACTTTGACGAATGGGGCATCAAACCAAACAGCAGTAAGACTCAGCTTTGTGTAGTTTTGTCTATAATCCTTCCAAGTATCGGGGATCTCAAATGATTCGCAAAAAGACCAAGAAACTCGCTGTCCCGTTTGGAGCATCAAGACTACTCCTGGGTCATCTATTGAAGCTGGTAGAGAGCTTCATTACAATTTTTTAATCATTGTGAATACGAGTGTGGAATGATTAGTTCCACGACTCACTTTACCCCTGATTTAAATCAGGTACCTAATCAGAGCTAGGTGAACTCAAAGCTTGGTGCGCGGACCCTCGTCCGAACCTGGTTTCGAACCAGGGACTCCACACGCAAGAAGCCAGTCCGCTACTCACTAGGCTACTCGAGCAAGATTAGAGAGTTAACTATAATTAGGCATTGGTTAGATCGTAATTTTAGTGTAAGGTAGTGTTTAAGCAAACTATTACCAAGGTAATTCTATTAGTGTGAAAGAATCAAAATTTATACAAAAAAAAAACAACTACAAAAAACAAACCAATAAGAGCCAGCAGGCCAAAACAGTTTCGCCGCTAGATTTTAAGTATCCTTTGTTAATGAAAATTTAAGTTAGGCCAAGAATGTGCAACTAACTCATAGTAAAAATATTTAGCTGCATAAGTTGGATCTTATAAGCTATTTACATCGCACTCATTATTGTATTTAATTTCAAAAGCAGGAAAATGCGTTCACATCGCATTTAGCTGCTTCTGTTTGACGGATATCGTACGTACCTAACTTCGGTTGGTTTCCGGTTGAAATTAAAAGTAAAATTGGATGCGATAGTGAACATGATTTAATTATATGGTTTTCCTAAAACTCGGGACAAAAATGAATGAAGACACTTTGAACCATATAATATTTAAAAAAAAATATTTTAATAAAACCAAAAAAAGCGATATAATTCTAAGCGAATAAAGTTTTTTTCAATTTTATTCGAATTATACCTACATACAAAATACTTTAGAGAACAAAATGCATTTATTTTCATAGCATGCTATGGCAACCAATGTAAATATAGTGCTGAATTGTCAAAATTTTACTCAGCGCTATGCTAGCGTGCGGCGCACTAGCCGGTTGCTTGCATGCTTTGCAAAAGCATTTCGCTTACGTGATTTTGATTTGTATGGAAAAGCATGTGATTGATAACTTGTCTATAGCCAAAATCAGGAATCGTCTCAAAAGCATGTGATTTTGTGGCGATGTGAATAGGCTATTAGTCGCTTATAAATTCATGCATCGAAATAGGATAATTTTTGGTGAATTTAAGAAAGCTAATTTGCAAATATTGAAACCAACTTTTTATCATATTCCAATAAAACTCACGCAAAATCAAAGAGTTTCCCATTAAATTGAGTTTGCTTGAAACACTCATTGTTCAAGCTTATTCCGCATATCGATAAAAATCAACGACATGCGTCACCAAAACCCAATTCGAATGAATGCATAGCGTACAGTGAAATATTCGCACGAAGATTCCTGATAAGTGCGACAAAAGACTTTTCTGCGCCATACTAATAATAAGTGCTCCAGCTTCAATGGCATTCCCATTGGTTTTTCGTCACGATTTTCATGTGTTTTAGCTGGGTTTGTTGGTGAGTGCGCGATTGAAACAGTTTCACATGTGACGGCTTATTAGTAGCCGAGCATATGAACATGTAAAGTGGAAAGGAGTTGGCGGCGTTATGAAGAGAGTTATTGATTTTTTTTCCAAACGTCCTTCAATGTAATTGGAATTTTTCAGACAAATTTCAATTTGATAAATATGAGAAACACTTTGGAGGCTTCAACTTAATCAGGATTTAAATGTCCATCAAAACAAGCATTTGCATACTGTTGTCGATTCAACTCAAGCTGGCAGCTCTGTGCATAGCAAGGGCGCAAATGGAGTATTTTTCAGCATGATCCGCAATGCATATGCTACGGTACGGGAAAAGTGCATGAGAAGATTCGCACTAGATTTACTGGCGAATAATCCAATTAGGAAGGTTAACTGTGCCGTGGGGCTGCTTATTGTCAACTTGCACAGCGAGCAAGGATGAAGATGACGACGATGACGGCAGCGATTGTCAATAACAAGATGCTTTTTATGTCACTCTGAATTTGCATGCTGCTCTGTTCCGTAACTGATGTTTTGATGATGATGACGATGATGAGCATGATGATGATGATGGCGACCATGACGATGACTACTCGAATGGCTCCATTAAGATGCATCCTTGCCGCGCTTGAAACTCTTTGGCTCGTTACGAGCAGATCTGCGAACACGATCCGGAGGAAAGCAGTCTTAGTTCCATCCCCAACCTAAGCATTTCTGTCGCTTTGACTTAGATGCATTTATTCGCTTATTGTGTTTTCTTAATGCGACAATTTGTTGACATTCATGTTTAAGTCGATGGCTAGAGGCACTCATTGATGCGAGGCGCACACTTGATGATGTCTTCGTTTTCTCCAGTTCGTCCGGTGCGCGAAGACCCTTCAACTTTAAGACATTCATCTACGAGGGTAGACCTTGCCTACTTCCAGTCGAGCTGTTGATTGACCACACTGCATGCTAATGGAAAATATCTGTTTTCGCTTCAAGACGAATGACATCCTGGTATTGTCAAGATCAATAGGAAAACTGCAACGGATTTGCGAATGGATTGACATGGGCCGGCAAAGGGCAGAGTGGAATCGATAAACATGGATAATTGATTGGTTTTACGTCAAAATGGATGCATTATGGTGCTGTACGTCGGCGATCATCATAATGTTGTGGATGGTTGGATTTGAAAGATTTTTTGACGTATTCGCACTGAGTATCCATTGTAAATAGCCTGGTTTGATTGACAGGCGTGAACGTTTATATGACTAGTGAAGCTCTTTGTTAAGTTATATTCAAGATTATTGTTGCCATTGCCCATTGTTGTTCGTTTTCAATAAAGTCAAAGAATTTTAGCAGATCATATATTATTAATTTATGGATTCTTCATGTAAAGTAGCTAGGTAGTTTTCCGAGAGTGTAGTTTAGTTGAATTCGTTCTTACTGTGTATGTATACATATTAAATATATTGATCGCTGACATAAAGACCAATATCAATATACATTTGCAGCTGATTGACTTCATCCAGTTTCACCCACGCATTTTCATTATAAACACAGTTTATTCCTACATTGCACTTAAGCCGAACAGTAATTGTATGCACTTGCGACATTTCGCCGATAATTTACATATTTCATCAGCTCAATGGTCGGCTGCTTACCTACAATCAACCGGTTGACACCTGAAACAGTGGCCAGCAATTATCCCGGGAACTACGCGAATTGATTGGTTTAATTATACGATTGGAATCGATCGAAACTTTGTCACTGTCTCCATCATCCGATCACTTGATTAGGGGCCGCCAGCTGCTGACAGGACTGCATATGTGCTAGCAGCTAAAGTAGCTCTAGTCAGCGAAATTAACTAGCAAGCTGATCAGTTTACTTGAACCGGCTTGTTAACGAATAACGATTATGCACCTACTCGAACAACTCAATTAAGAATCTTATTAAATTAGGAAAATAACTGAACTGAAACCAACTACTACCCAACGAGTACAATAGATGAAAAATAATGTAACTACCCCGAATGGAAGGTTGACTTACATGTACTTGATGATATACATACAATCAAACTTAACTTTCCATAATTCTAGATAGATTAAATGAAGACCAGTAGTAATAAATGGAAAATTAATAAATAAGAAAATAAAGGGAAATATGCAAACACTAAAAATTCATTAGCTGCACAAACAAAAATATCAATTTGATATGGAAATCAAATGAAAACATCTGATTGCATATCTGCAATGCTAATAAACGATTTAATCGTTCAATTAATCTTGTCTCGTTGTCTCTTGTCATTTCGAATTTCATCGGTTTCAATAATTGCAATTTAAATAATAATGTCTACAGACCATTAACATTTGCAGATTCTGTAACCTTATCAGTATTGCATGTATTATGTCATAAAATTAATTTTAAATTTGATTCATATCATTAATTAGCGAAATAGCTACAAATAGTTGGATGAAATTGATACGTCCACAGTAATTATAGCGAATAGTTGGGGCGATTTTGCACCTCCTGCTGATTTATCGGTACCCTTTATGTGCTTTAAATTCGCAAACGATTAATTTCTATAATTAATGTCCAACATTTAAGTTTATTTTTAAAGCGGAATAGCAAAACGCTAATGAAATATTTGTTTGAGATCGGGATACGGACCATGCAATTTTAGCTAGGAGTGAATTGAATACATTCGTGATGTTATCATATAAAAAGCTGATGTTAGAGCCATATATTTTTGAAGTTTTCTTCTGCTATTTGTGATGATTTCCGCAACTAGTGATGGTGCAATCAAAGACTTTACGTTCCTGCCGAGAAATAAATACGTCCCAAATATTTTTATAGGTACCCGCTCCCATTTTTAATCACTTTTCATAGAAATTATTTATTTTATACAAACTCGGTTCGGTAGTTTGAGTTCATTGATGAACGATCTGATTGCAGAAGAATAACTTCAATTTCAAAAGGAAAATAAAAATGAGGTCTAATTATCATATTAGACTACTTTATTGATTGCATTCTTCTTTTTAGTTTCAACCTGCATAAAGTTGCATAGTTTAAGTGCTGGAACATAATCTTCTACAATATTATTCGTTGCTTATGGCGTAAATACTTTTTTTTTTACAATTCAACAATAAAAAAACCAATACCTTCATATTTTACTCAATGGACTCCATTCATATTCAAACACAATTCCATACCGAAACCAGCATAACGCTAAAACCATTTCCGACTGCATTTTACAAAAGTTATTGTCGATTAGAACACGTTAATCAACTCTAACTAAGACTACATTAATAGATGCCCACACCACCATCCTGACCTTTCCCTTGATCCATTGTCCACATCAAATCTAGCGGATCGTAAGATACAAAAACAATAGATAGGAAAACATAACTTCTCGATAACGTACTTGAACATTCTTCACTTTTTCCCGATGGGCCGTTCGAATTCAATTACTTCATCTTTTCGGAGTCTCCGACGAGTTGTTAAGGATTAGTAATCATCTGCAAATAATTGAGTATTGTCTGCAGGCTAAGCTCCATATCTTATTATATCCCACGCACATTGACTTATAGGAATTCTTGGGCACAAGTTGACTGTGAATTCGCGATATGCGCTCATAGAGAGTTTGATGCAGTTAAGGCGAGGAGGCTGTGATGATGGAGACTGCTGCGTGCAAAAGATGGCCACGCAAAAGCTCAGGGTGACCAAGACTGGAACAGATTTCGATCTGAATCGCGAGAAAAATAGAAGATCAAAAATTATAGGCTTCGCATATTTGCCAACAGGCAATTATAACTGCATTTCAAGCAACACTGGCAACATTTACAGCAACAGTTCTAGTCACCACATTGGACCTCAGCCTAATAGCGAATCCTTTCCGCATTTTCGAAGCCATTGACTGGAGAAATTGATGATTAATTGTCCATTGTTTCAGATATTTTGAACGGAGGATGTATCTATATTCAGTGGAGTTTCCCTTCTATCGAACTCTATCGACTATTTATGTTCGCTTCATGTTGAGTTTTGTGCAGAACTTGCAATTTCACAAAAAAAGCAAAGCATATATTTGTATACTTGCGTCCGTAAACTAAAAGACAGCGTCAGCACGGACGTGTTTAGGATGATTGGAGGATATGTGGCATGAAGCAGGTAAAAATAATCTGCCTGCCACGGGGGTCAGCCTACGTATCGATTGAGAAGCCTGCAGGCACGAACGTTGTTCAACGATTGAAGCTATTTCACTTCGGTTTACTCTCTGGGGAGCTGTTAGAAACCATTTAGCATTAACAAACTGAGACTGCAATTTTCACAGAATTTCGTATTTTCCATTCGTATCCGGAGCCTTTTATATCGCATCATTCATACTTTTGACCTGAGTCTGATTCGCACCAGATAAGGCTATGGCTATTAGTTTAACTTTTAGAAAAACGAGTTTGAAGGAGTGTTGCTTCTGCTGATTTCAAATTTGTACTGATATGACTTTCGTTTTTGATTAAAGCTTTTGCTAAATTTCCTTGGGATTGAGAAGCATCGTTGTGAAATAACTGAGTTCGTAGCTTGAGAAACTACTAAACTGAATTGATATAAAAAATCAAATCGTTATGCAGTGTGCTATCAATTTTATCAGCATTAGTTCGTTAATGTTTTGGATCCCAGTCTGTAGCTAAATTTAGTATGTAGTTTGTGATTTTAGAATGGAGTGGGTTTCCACAACAAATTGATATGATTAAATTTTACTGCATCAGGCTCTACCGTCACGTCAACCTCACAGGCGAGTCTTAAAGTTGATGGTGCAAAGAAAATATTATCAACCTTGCCGCCGCCAAGATGATCAAATTTTCACCCTCCCAGTTTACGTAAATAGCTTTTATGGAGATGGAGGAGAAAACAGCAAATGAGTTTATAAATAGGGTTTATATTTAGACCGAAATGAATACAAGCTAAGAAACCAATGTGATACCATCGGCAAATCATTTACAGTTCAACAAAATAAGTTTTTAGGCAAACAAGGAAAGACCGAAAATGAATTGAAAGCGTGTTTTTATACGAGATCTAGCTTGTTCAATAGTTTGGCCAACGAAGTGAAAATATATTTTATTATACTATTTATAATGTAATATTAACTTAAAAACTTTTGAGTTATTTATAGGTTTTATATATAATTTTCAATAATAAGGCATTACATGACCCTATATCGCTGAAAAAAGCCATAAAACAAGATTGTCAAATGGCACAATTTGTGATTATTGATAGGCCTTCCAAAAGCTGGACCTTGAATGAATTGAATCCACTCGATATTTTTAAGTGTAAGTAAAATAAAATTCAAAACAAACACTTCGTTGCTTTATTTCATTTATTAGTAGTCAGATATCTTGCGCTCAAAATATTTTCTTCAGTCATAAGTATAAAATCATTGTTCGCTCCCTATTTCAGTATTTGAACCTCGAGCTGAAGATTCCAACACCAAAAGAATTTGCTTTGATCCATTTATTAATATAAGCTTTATAATGATTACTTGGCCGTAGAAAGTTTTTATTTTGATGAGAGGGGAACATGACAAAACAGCACTTAAGTCCTCGAACTATCATAGATTGCAAGTTTTCTGTAAAAACTTTAAAATAAAATTTTTATTAATCTTGATACCAACATTGAGTCAATATGAAAAATGATATTTGCGAATATGTGAAGTTCAGCTTCTGCATATATCGTTAAATTAAAAGGAAAGTCATTAAATGCGCATGTCCACCAAAATTAACTCCATTCGCTATCAAATTATGTTTCGACGTATTCTTAGCTATGCTCGCTCGTCTTAGATATCTTAATATTAAAATTTCCATTGTGAAAACAGAACCATTTCCGCGTTGACAACCTATACAGCTTGGAAACTGAAAATCGCAAGAGAAACTCTTTCCTACAATAAAAAGTCATAAAACAAAGGCCTACAAGAGACAGATCTGAAACCACTTCAGCACCAAACTGTGAAACTGAGAGAGAAACTTTACTATCATAAATATCGATATCAAAACATAATTTACATTATAACATCAAAACATGCTAATTAGTAGCACAAATTACTTAGGCACAAGGATGGGACGATTAAGGTTTTTACGCGCCCCGCGTGGGTAACAGAAAAAAAACATCACTTAAATGCGTTGTTCGACTTTCTGGGCTTTATTACAGAAAATCAGTAATAAAGTTGTTCGGCTTCAATCTTTTTTTTCGATCTATGAGTTACGCTATGCAGCTTCAATCACATTCATTGTTTACCAGTAATAAGCAAAGTGATGACTTTCACGACTCACTTTTTGGCTGATTTAACTGAGATATTTTATCCAAAATGAAGTTAACTAAAAGCCCGGCGTATGACCAAAGTCAAGATTTGAACCAGGATCAATACACTCCAGCAGACAGTAATCTACAAACATAACGCGAGGATATCGAGTTTCGGTTCACATGACAATAAAACCTCATTTTTGTAAAAATAATTGGATGGATTATTTTTGATTACAAAATGTTGTTGGCAGTTTTCGAAAACCAAAAATCCTATGTTTTTTATATATTCCCAACTTCTCGTTTGTATTTGTTTTTACATTTTGTAGAACAAATTTTAGTTTGTTATTGAATGAAACAAAAATTTGAAACTACAACATATGATGTATATATGTAGATATGATATATAAAGAATGAAGAAACACAAAGAGCAGCTAAGAAAACTTAAAATGGTTGGAGTTCCAAAAATAAGAAATACTATTAATGATTTTAATATATAAAAATATTAATTCAAGTCATCTTGCTAATAAGGACATTTGCTAATTTATGATGGCAGAGAACTAAATCTGTTGGAAGTGACGTGCAAACTTTGAGATTTATTATCCAGGAAACTTCAAGAGAATTTCAATAAAATCGAAAAATCAGTGCCATAAAATACAGTGTTCATATTAAAAGCATAACTCCAAACGATTTCTATTCGAATAGTTAAAACACAATTGATATGCTTAAGGGGATGGTCAGCATCACCTTATTTTTGCAGCCTCCTTTGAATTTCCCAAAGAAACCCTAGAAAATGACTTACTCTCAATTTAGCAAAAAGTTTTGCAGCTCACAACTTTTGATATCGCAAAACTAAATTTCTTATTCACGTAAAACAGAGCCCCATTCTTACTCAAATCAGCTGCATCAATAAATCGTCTTGTTCCCATAAATTCCTCAGAAAACACGGTATTATTGAATTTATGTCATTAGCAACGTATTAACTTGATTCATGCATCCATACTATGCCAACGATATTGCCTATAAAAGTGATGATTCGCAATCCTATTGACCGATCAAAAGCGAAAATTACACGAAAGTGGAATAGAAACGGATTGGCCAGGCACAGTCGCACGTTAAAGAATTTCTTGCTATCGACGATGCGCTGAAACCGTAATTATTACAAATCGTTGATTTATTCGAATTGAATATGATGCTGAGCAGCATTGACTCGACTAAATCGAAATTATGGTTACGATTGCGAATCAGCAAACTGCCAGAGTTGCGATTAATGTCGTGCAATATAGCGTCATCTTATGCGATTAACACGTTCGATTAATCGGCGTTTATGACTTGGCTTGAAAGGATGGGCTGCATTGACTAGTCAGATGAGAAGACAGGCGCTAATCTTCTAAATTAGACGTGCGGAAAACGTGAAGACATCTCGCTGGAAAAACAACTATGCTTGCTCATCGATTTTGAATTGAAGCTGTCTTGGATGTATGTTCGTACAAAGCGTTCGTTCAATTTCAACTGTGCATAAGGTTTATTGAAATATGGTGCCAGGAAAGTGGAAACCTGCAGATTGCAGATTGACACAGCATCCACGGTAGTTAGCATTCAATAACTTGCAACATCAAGCTGATGGAACGAAATCTTGCCATTTTTGATTGATTATACACTTTACGAAATGCATGTGTCAGAGAGAAAATGCAAAAGCGTTCTTAACAAATCCATACAACCTTTCCAGTAAAAAAGATCCTTTGGCACTTCATCGTTCATCACCGTTCCGCTTTCATAATACGTGAGCTGAAAAATGCTATTTATTTCCGCTTGTCCCCTACTAATTGTGACGATTAATCGCTTTTCAGTAGATGCGATTCTTAGATAAGGTTCAACTAGTGTCTTTACATACAATCGTGCGAGTCTCCACTAGCTTATGTTTTGCGCTACCTATCGCACCAACTCGATGCTAATAGCTCTGGCATCTGACAAATCCTATTAGTATCGCATGCTTACGGGCCTGTCATCTCAATTAAAGTCCTCTTAACTGTAATACCAAGTGAGTAGGGTGAATGCGGAATTAGTCTAATAAATCATAAATGACCATATGATATTAATTCAACTCGGTAAAGTAGTTGAACTATTAAATTTTTCAAACTTCTGCTTAAGAGATTACTTAGTGGAGAATTGTTATTTATATTTAAAATAAAATTTGTACCTCACCTTTGATATCAGAGAATCTCCTACTCCCAAATCATCATCCTAACATGAATCTATTTGACAGAGCAACATTTGCAAACCACTTCCAACAAACTACCGTTTGAAAAGGATTTGTATTCAACCAATGCTAGTGCACGCCGTTTGCTCTCCATACAATAGTCCATAAAAAAACAATCGTATCGGAGCATTCCAAATATGTAAAATCCCGTATGCGCCATATTTCCATCTTGAATCGAATTCAATTTTCTTTCTTCGGTGAGTAAAATCGCGCGATCCGCGAACCTCTTCCTTGGCCGTTTCTCGTAGGCATGCGGCCATATATGCGCAATTCTAATTACTGGTACGATTTCCATACGTGGGACATGTGCGAGCACGAGCATGCGGCAAAGAAAGCACATTTTGTCGCCGAGCTAATCCAAACATATTGACCATTCGAATATTTGAAGTTATGGCACGCATTAATCCTTACATGACAACAACAACTACAAGAGCAATGGCAATAAGAATGGTCGCAGTGCTTTGGCTATCCACGCGGCAATCGATGCAATTGAATCGATGGATCCACAACAGTGGGAAAATTTATTTTGCAGACAAGCAGCCTACATTAATATTCAAAGACCCAAGACCAATTAGGTCGCAGGATCATTGGTGAAATAATCATATTTCTCAAATAAATTTCGTTTTGTTGCGAAACGCAGAAGATTTTATTGGCGTAGAAAAACTTTTGCAGTTGTTGTAAATACGTATCTGATAGCATGTCGTAAGCACTGTTTGCAAATCATCAACGGTTAGAATTCTTCGGGCAAGCATTTCTTCGCAACAATGCCCCGGAGAAATTGCAAGCCTGGTCGTTGGACTGCAAGCACATATGCGAAACTCGCATGGAAGAGGCCTCCTATCTATCTTTTCGATATTATGTATTATATTATGGACGATGTCGTTTCCATTTAATCAGTTTATCTCGTGTGACATCGAATGTGGGCACATTATATCCAATTCGAAACTTTGTCTTTTTAACCCTCGATGCCCGCACTATTTCGGTGGAGTGCTGCGACACGATACAATATGCGACGATGAAGATGACGACAACACAGCAACAACAACGGCAAGAAAGAACGACGAGCAGAGCCGGTTGTTCCATCCATACTGCGGCACACTTGTAAGAAGAAATACGGTAAAAATAAGGAAATGTCGCGATATTCGTTCTGTACATGGACCATAATTTTATCAGGGTTTTATTTGCATGACAGTACAAGTCTTCCGCAATTTTAATGATAGATACGATCAGCATTAGGCAAGTATTTTACTAAATGGTACATGCGATTGAGGAGTGTATTGGCGGGAAGCATCATTCATAATTCTCGGTACTGCTATCATGACTAGAATCACTTATCCATCATAACTGAGAACAAACAGCATGGTGTATTTTGATCGAATTTGCCATCAAAGCTATTCATTTTAATTTGATGTCAATGCATACGGACTTTCATAATGTCATAAAAGTAATAATATCATGCGCATTACCATCAATTATTTTGCGAGTGCACAAATTAAAATATTGATCATGTTCCTTAGCTTTTTTTGGACAGAAAAACGATAAGTTGCTGTCGATTGTGGAAATCCACTATTAAGCCCCGTTTTCTGTTTAAAAGTTTCTTGTTATATTTCAATGCTTTGAAAATTTCGCTCAAATTTTATCAACCTAAATGGATAAACAAATCTGTTCTAAAAAATCACATACAGTAATGATATTTCTTGGGAAATTGTCGGTGAGAGTTTTGAGTTCTAGCAAAAAACGTCATCACTTTTTTTGAATTTTTCGTTCACATATTTTGCTGCTTAAAAAGTAAAGTAATCCCACGACAAACCTCGTAAGTAGTGTAGGGGAAGGGGGTAAGACGATGTTCTTAGCGTTTGGAGCCTAATAAAACGAACATTTTTATGTATTTTGAATATTTATTTATTGATAATTACTCTTACATAATCAATCTTTAGAAATAAAGAACTTAAGAAACCTTACACTCATTGAAAAAGAAAAAAATGACCAGTTTTGACGAAAATATCTAACACCTCATCTTTCCCCCTGGGTCGGAGTGTGAGGGACATATTTTATTTTTGATTGCAAAACTCGCAAACAAACACTGCCTCGACGTCCTCATCAACTATCCCAGCACAGCTACAGTGTACCCAACCCCACATAGAGAACATGCGGCCCATCCTTCATTTGAATCCAACTATTTTCCATGGCAGTAAAAGCAAGGGAAATTATGCTCATCGCTGTCACATTCTGATGAAAAATTAGCATTATTGTTGGGTCTGTTATTATTCTTTTTCTTAGCCGATCCGATTTTCTTATTCTTTTTTTGTTCTTCTCCCTCTCTTTTTCTCATTTTTTTTATCTTCTGCTTATTTCTTTTTTTCCATTGTTCCTTCTAATTAATTTTTATACGGGAAGAAGTTACAATATCCGTTTTTCCTTGTTTCCTTGTCACGCGTGAAATTTTGCGAATTGCAGGATAAGACATCACTCGCTGATTACCAACAACAGAAAATACTAATGGTAGAGTAGTTGGCCTTTGGTATATTTCGATATTGCTCATCCAAGTGGAGCATTCAATCTCAGACTGAAAGCTGCACTTGCACAACAGTCATGCGGCATATCAGCGGTTCGCCAATAATTACTTTGCCAAAAATGTCCACTGCCGAAACTGAAGTTATATTTACAGGTATTGTTGCAGCGGTTATCGTTTCAGGGTCAACTGCAGCGTCAGTTGATGCGAATGGTCTACTTGGAACACACTATAGGAACTATTGCTCTGTTGTCCGACGTAGTGGTTTTGGGCTATGTTTTAGTGCTGGATAATCTCTCTGTATGTGGAATATCTGTCATCAATGATGGAGCAAAATCAATGTCGTAAAAAACATCGTATGGCCAAATGCCAGATTTTTTGAAGCCATTTACCGCCGTTGCCATTGTAGAAGCCTGAATAAAGGCTTTACCAAAAATCCCTGCTACTTGTCGGACACTTACCATCATCCCTGTATTGCTACAAAGCCAGGCTGTGATTTGCTCAAGGGTCTCATGTATGCTACGTCAGCAACTTGAAGTCGATGTGGGGGGAAGTATAATATAATAGCCCCATTGGAACGAGCTTCATCAATGATCTCAAGGTTTTGTGTGTAGGCGTTGTTGCCATCTAACAACAACAGTATAGGTCGATCAACTGCTACTCCATTGCAATTAACATACATTATAAATCAGCCAAGTAATAATTCAGCTGTCATCCAGCCAGAATCGCTGCAAATTCTCCAAGCTCCAGAAGCAGCATTTTGCATTAGCTGTGGGTCCATTATCTTTCTTGGGAACACCATAATTGGAGGCATGTATTGGCCACTGGCACTAAAAAATATTTCTTTAGTTATTGTAGTACCTTTCTCAGCAGAAGTTATGGATCCCACTTGTTTTTCGTTCGTGCAATTATTTTTGGCTTTGTTTTAGGTACCACTGAAACTCCCGTTTCATCACAATTATAAATTCTGCCCGGCCAAAGAATGAGCTTGTCATAAACTTTGCAGAGGAAGCTAAAAAAATTGTTAACAGCTTGTTTATTAAATCCAGCGGCACGCTGAAGTGCTTCCTGGTTTTCGTGACGACAATTCTGGATGCCTGCTTTAAAACGTCTGAGCCCAATATTTGCCAGCTTCTTCTTTTTCAGGGTTAAAGCGATTATGCTTCCCATTTTACTGCCAGAGTGTATGCCAAAGTCCTTAAATATTTTGTAGTTAGTCCATAAAGACGACTCTACATAAAACCCATTATATAGTTGTAAAGTTCTTTCTATTTGTCATCAGAAAATGTTCGCTTTTTTGGGCCTAACGGAACTTTCACAAAAGTTGCAGGATCTTCAAGGGGTACACGAGCTTCCTCAACTTTTCTTTTGAGGGTCGTTTGTGGGACAGAATATGTTTTCGATGCTAATTTGTACCCATCTACATCTACCGCATTATTCATATTCTGTCCAATCTAATTCCCCCTCTCCGTCTTTCTTTTATAATTTTTCCCAATCCTAAAACAAGATAACATTAACATTTAGCTTAAACGATCATAAAGTTACCAAAGAAATCATAATTTTCTTCGAGGGGTAAGATGGGGTACCCCATACTCCAACTTGTCCTCCCATGCTCATTTTAATAAAATAACATGCCTTAAATAATGGAGACAAAAATTTGGAAACAAACATGTTCTTACCTGCTGGTGTAATCCTTGATAATCAAGATTAACTTTCATTCAGTTCTAGAGCTCTAATGTTAAGGTACAAAGCACATGCGGCGTATAACATGAAAATCACAGCGAACTTGACAAAAACCGAGGTTTTAGCGCTACGGCGAAAACGCGTGCACTCACAAGCTGGTCTCAGCGCTGGCTGATAAACAACACAATAGCGCGTCATAACGAGCCAAAGTGGCTATGATTGCTCGTTCGTACGACCGATAAGACCCTTGACCCTCTCTTGCGCGTTACCCCGTCTTACCCCCCTTTCCCTAGGGTTTGAAACTTGTCATCTCAAATTTACACTCAATGTGGATACGAGTGTGAAGTGATTAGTTCCACGACTCACTTTACCCCTGTCTAATTCAGGTACCTATTCAGAGCTACATGAACTCAAAGGTTGGTACGCGGACCTTCGTCGGAACCTGGATTCGAACCAGCGACCCCACACTCAAAAAGTGCTAGGCTACTCGAGCTTGCTCTTTTAAATGCATCAAAATCATCGAGCCTCTTCCATCGAAGGATCCTCTACTTCAACATAAACCACAACACCCAATTTATTTCGCTAAGTATCCAAGTTTACGAAGAATACATGAAGACTGACACACTGAAAAAAATTCACATGGCGCCCAGAGCCATGTAACATAGCGCATTATTTATGGCACCATACGCTATGTACATAGTACCCTGAGCTATGCAGTATGGCTCCCAGCGCCATAATTACATGGTACATAAATTATGGCCCCACACGCTATATTTCATAGTGCCATGAGCCATGTAATATGGCTCATGGCACTACAATTATAACTAGCAGCCATACTGTGTGAGGAGATGTATAAATGTCAGCAAGCTTCCTGAGTATAGGAGAAGATATGGTCTTTGATGCAGTTGATGATAGGTGAATTCCATCACCTATCATCAACTGCTCTACCTTCAGTTGCTCAGAGCTGAGAAGGCTCGTGGACTTTTGTTGGCTGGATCATCTTCATGAAGCAAATACGTACTGGCCGAGGCCCAGCGAGCCGAAGTCAGACGAGACCGCCAACATGTGGACGGTATATTTGACAGCTGGTCACAAAATCGCGTTGACTCGTGCTCAAAACCCACTCCGATTGGAAGTCGCACGAGTACCGGCGGGACCTGTCAAAGTCGCCACACTCAGGCAAATATGTAGTTTTCTCATCAGATGCACTGAAAAATCACATAGCGCCAGACGCCATAATTTATAGACTTCTGGCGCCATGTACATAGTTGATTTGTGATAAAATATAGCGCCACACGCCATAGTACATAGGAGCAGACGCTATGCTTATAGCTGTCCACGCCATATACTATAGTCCTCCACGCCATGTACTATAGTCCTCCACGCCATGTACTATAGTCCTCCACGCCATGTACTGTAGTCCTCCGCGCCATGTGGAGGACTATTGTACATGGCGTGGAGGGCATAGCATAGCGCCTGCTTCTATGTAGCTTTCGCCATGTGTTATGGCGTGTGGCGCTATATTTTATCACAATCCCCAAATCGACTATGCACATGGCGCCAGAAGTCTATAAACTATGGCGTCTGGCGCTATGTGTTTTTTCAGTGCAGAACCAGTCGCACAAACAGAGTCCACAATAGTTTTGATAGATTTGGATAGAATTTACTAGTTATTAGCAGTTAAGTCCGGATTTCTTTGTTTCAGTTGTTGTCAACTTACCTTTTCAGAGCTGTCATCTTTTTCATAAATATGCTTTGTTCTCCAATTTCGTGTCTATTTCTTCGCTGCTTTGATCTAATATTAATCGGTTCTATAGTATATTACCCCAGCTTTTTCTCTTACTTGCCTTGTGCCTTGTTATTATCGTCCGATTACTTTTTAAGCGAATAAGACGAACCAGCTTTATAGATGGTGCTCAGTAATGCGACAAATCTATATTGATTGCACTGTGTGGTGTCATTTTCATTTTGACTATTCCACAAGCTCTCACAGACTAATTTTTGGCCAATGAATTGCGCGGACTCCCTCTTTTATGGATGATGGTGGTAGCTGTCGTCCGTCGTTAGTCAACGTCTAACATCTGTAAACTGCCAACTAATAGCTTTCTTTGCTATTTTGCTGTTCATAAAAGTACTGATATCATTGCTTTAGTATTCGAAACTGGTGACAAGATTTTCCTTTGTTGCCCGAAAAACTGACAAGTGAGGTGTGTCCGCTCATTTGTCGCCAAATTTTTCCATGTATGCTGCGGTCGCTCATTGCGTTACTAGTGTTTTCTTAAAGCCGTTTATCCACTCGTTGTGATTCATGATAAGCTTTTTTGCACATCCAGCTAAGAAAAAAAAGGATCTGCGGAGCATTTTTTTGCGAATGAATAGCGTTTACCCATACAAAATACAAATTTTTTGAGCAGAAAATAGATTTTTAACCCTTTTCGGTGATCCTGAACTTTGTCAATAGATCGGAAAAACTCAAGTATGGTGGGAGTCAATAAGTAAAACGGATATTTGTGACCTGAGTGTTCAGAGGTGCCAAAGGCCTCTCCCTCAGCAGGCACACATAAGTTCATAATGTAGACAGATAAAACAGATTACCCTCTAAATATTGTTACCGCAAAGCCATTGAAATATATTATGTTTTTGTAGAGAACTATAAATTTGGTCAAGAAATTTTTCTCGAATCAGAAAAATTCAATTCACAAACATACACATATGGACGCAGCTTCTTTCACCAGCTCAATTATAACAATATTACAGACTTCTTTACAAAAATTGAACATTTCTTCAAATTTTCGCATCACATTTCACATTTCCTTGAATGAAAACTCGCCCAATGGAAAAAAATTTAAAAAACCAAAAGGAAATGTACTGAAAGGCTTAGTAACAAGAACATGTCAATCGCAAAGAGAGCAAGTATTTTATAACGGGCTCAAATCTGGAAGCTATCTTAGTAAGAATTAATAACAAACGTATTTTTTGTAAAATGAAATAAGAACTTGAATCGCTTTTTGTCTTCAAACAAAATCAAACTTATGAAAGCTCAGAACAAAGTATGAGATTAGTTTAGTGGGGAAATAATGAGTAGAAGAGTAAACTCATTCAAAATATCTCAGCTTCTAAAAAATGCTTAGAATAACGAGTTTAAAAAAAATGCCAATTAAAGAGCGCCCTTCTCTCGTCATTTGCGGGCATTGAAAGAGCGAAATATTTTAATGAAGCATCTCGCTTTTAAATTATTCATACGTCATAAAAAAATATTACCACATAATATTGTACGAATTATAATTTTGTTTCCAATAATAAATTATAGGGTTTTCGCTCCCACCAAAACTAAGCAATTAGAGTTTAAAAAAACATTGCATCATGGATATGGTGCTATTGCAATATAATTTCTAATACTGTAGCATTTTTCTGCAAGGAACGGAATAATTTCCCTCAATTTTTTGCCCTTCCACTTATCAATGATTTCAACAACCACTGCGACCATATTGTTTTCGAGTTCTATTTACGCTCGTAACTTTGAATGGATACTACAGGTGGGTGCTTAACTATCACTTGATTACAAGCCCGATAGGCTCTATAAACGGAAGTGTATAAAATATTTTGCATTGTATGCGCAACTATTCTCTGGGACATAATTATAAGATGCACACAACAGAACCGTTCCACGGCACTCGTTTGGATAATGGTGGTCATCTCTTGTTGTTGTTGGCGTCACATTTGCCGTGGCATGCGGTTCTCGGTTTGTGGCTAGCTGTATGGATATCTAGCTTGCGTAATGGGGATGGTGAACCGAGATAGCGCAGTCCGCCTGGGCAAGCCACAACGGCCAGTGTGTAAACGAGCCCAGGGACAGACCCGTATGGATAGCGAATGTGTCATAACTTTATCCACTATCGAATGATGAGGAATTTTGAGGAACGAGGAACAAGTACGCTGCGAACAGCATTGTTTATTGTTGTGCGGACTTTCCGCAATTCGAAGTTGGCATGGACCGCGGACGTGGAATGTTGAGAGACTACATGATGCGGACACTTGCCTAATGCTGTAGCATTCGAGTTATTATTTCCGCACCATGTTCCATATGAATGTTGGTAAAAATAAAATACCGCAACGGCTTGTGTTGTTTGGCAATTTTCGGACGAATCAGAGGCATCGCAAAGAGTTCCGGCTTCGAAACAATTGATAGTTGATTGATCAATTTTTAGAAAAATACCTAGCACAACGACTTACTGCTTCAGTTGTTTCACCTTGATATTAAAAATATTATCAAACGAGCTAACTGAAACTGCTAAAAGACCCAGCCAGCAAAATTTACGCGAAAATCGATCAATGGTTTTATATCCTGGCTAGTGCACAAAATATTAGATTTTTCAAATCGAAAGAGTTTTACGTGCCGAACGTGTCGAAGTTTTATAGGTTTGCTATTAACGCTGCAATTCGCACAACGGACATCGTATAGAGAGGAACTTCTTGTAATTAGTGTCAGTACAAAGCGCAGATTGGACCCGGCCACACGACAAAAAAGTTTCCAGCGCGGTTTGAGCCAAAAGTCGAATCCATTAAAATGCACATCATAGTCAAAGGTGAAGCGTCATCATCATCGCTGACGTCGTCGTCATATTCATGCAGGTGAGCTGTTCCATTAACGAACATCTCACATCTTTGAAGTTGTTACTTTTCGACATTTAGCCATGTCGTAATGCAATAATTATTATTATGCGCTGAACCAAGCAAAGACGAGTCGACGTCGAGTGCAACAAAATAGCCACAACTACCAGCTTAAGTGGCTTCTGAAAATTCCCGACCGCACTTTCATTAAGGCTTTTAGCACAGTAATTAGACCTGTGTTTTAGCTTGGCTAATTGCACGCTGCTTAGTTTTTATCGTCTTGCGGAAATGGGTTGTAGCTTCAGCTTCTGGGGAGTGCATCTCACTTGTGTGACTTTATCAAAGCGAAATCGACGGATTATTGTTGTTCGCAGTGATCTTGAGCTTGTTCGCGTATTGTTGAATAATAGGAAAGCGCATGGTTACCATTTTTCGTAAATTCAAAGCGGTCAGCAAACACATTTTATTGCTCTCGGAGAAATTCTATGCATTTGTCAGATATAAAGGCATATATAGCTAAGCTTTCCCGCGTATTGATTTTGAAAAAAAAACTAAATTTATCATAAGATACGGTTATTTTTTCTCAAAAAAGATTTTCAGTCGAACACCCTCAGAACTGCGATTGAAACTAGTTTATTCACCATGTGGCGATTACTTCACCAGTTTGCTTCCAAAAATTTGATACGTTATTTTTTTTTCCAAGGGAAAATTAGCATTCATTTCTGTCACGCATGCTGATAACCCGGAAGGAAAGTAATTCCCAAGCGGTCGTGGCAATTTTCAAAAGGATCGCATGCTCGTCACGAATATTTTCATGTAGACGGCAGATCAATCAAAACCGTCTTTTCGTGTATGCGACCAAATCGATATCCGAACTAATGATCAGGTCGGCGGGTTCCACGTTCACTTCGAGATGGCAGTGATTTCGATAGCACGGTGACGAGGAACATGAAAGCGCGTAATCCCAAAGGGTCGAATCGCGCAACCTTTCCTGTTTAATTACCTAAAGGAAATGAGATTAAATTTCAAGGTTAAACGATCGCAAAATCGCCTCGCATCGTGATCAAGCAGGATACATTTCATGTCGGTGAAATGTTAATCTGTTGATCAAAAGATAGTGCTGCCAGGCTGATGGATGAAGATGTTAAGAATGCCTCGTTATTTCAGTCACCTCTTGCTGAGCCATGAAGTATGATAATTGAGCTCTAATGGCAACTCACAACGATCCACTTCGATCAGAGGACATTTAACTGATCAGCACCAATGTATTTTGGTTATCTGATTCGGGCACATCAATCATTTCTTCGCGACTGATTCAAAATAACATACCCGCGAATTATCTCAGCAGATTTCGGGGCAATAAAAGATCGTCACAATCAGATTTCGATCAGATCGGATTATATTGTGCAACGCCTGAAAAATTCGACGTACCGTTGTTCACATAACGTGTATGCAATCCTGCCGGGGATTCAATCGGACCGGATCAGCGCGTTTGGTGCGGAGCTTGAACCCATCACTTTGATTCGGCCCAGCTCAGTTTAGGTCCGGGCCCTTGTTCTTGTCGCCAATTACAGAAATGACTGTTATTACAAGAGCTGGTTACATGGCACGGCCTTCGAAGCCTCGAGGTGTGCAAGGCATCGATTTTGCTGTGCAATTGCTGGCTTCGACTGCTGTACTTAGGGCATTCATTGGTATGATCATCGCGCCATCATCTCGCAACCGCGCTCGCAATGCATCATTATCGTTATCTCCGTCATCGTTTCGCCTAAGAACAGATTGCCTCAGTACCAGGCCACTCATCTCCATTCGCCACTTTCGCATCGAACCGGGCAAATAAGTGGATGGGAAGCCTATTCAATGCCTTGTCATGGATTCATCTTTGCTCATCTCGCTGTAGTGCAACGAAAATGTCTTAATTCGAACGACTTAGCTCCGCGACCCTAACTACTCCCTTCGAGTTACCACGAGCACCTCTTCAAGTATTCGATGGAACGGCATCATAGGCGAGCGATCCAAAAGTCAAACGGCAGTAGTTTCTCTCTGATTGACGATGCTGTTGCTGCTGATGCTGCTGTTACCGCAAATTAAATTATAACAATCTCTTGGGGACTCGCCATTTGATTCTTTCTCGTAGATAATGCAATTTTCCGTTCTGTTTGAGATGTGATGTTCTTTGCATTTAAGGAAAATGAAGCAAATTTGCTTTGAAATTTTTTTTTTTGTTCTAGTGGTATGGGATAGAAGTTCTTCGGAAATTCTTTCATTAGAAATATGACGGATACAAATATTAATAAGATAATTAATCTCATATTCTTCTTTTGAAAATACAATTCTGAATAATCTGGCGACAGATTGTAGTATGTTTCAAGACCATGTGCTCGGTAAAAAGCAAAACAGTTCATGGAGTAGTCACTTGACGCTGTCTATGTGAAGCTTCAGAAGTTCAAAGCTACCTTCGTTTCATTTATTTACTTGCGAAAACAATTTTCAAAGTGGCAAAAGTAAATGAATATTTTCATTTATATCGGAATCTATTGAAATCCCGAATCTCCTTTCTTTTCGACTTATTTTCTATTTTCCAGAATTGCATTGAACAATTTTCTTGTTTTACACTGTACATTTTGAGTCTAACTAGGAGTTCAATTAACAATAAAAACTAAAATTATTCAATGATTTACCTCCCTACTTAGTATATGCTAGACTTTGATCACAACGTCATTGGCATAGGCCAAAACCACCACTTTAAAATTGTATTTGTCTCTTGAAAGTCTTGAAGGTGTTTATGCCCCAAACTGGTCGCAATTTCGCCCATTTCTTCTGCATTGAAAAAGCCGGAAACTTACCCTTCAGTGGGTGTGGGGTGAAGCCATTCAAACTGCCCGGGAATCGAGAATTCACGAAGATCTGTAACGCTTTCGAGCTGTTACTTGTTCATTTCCTATTTGGCTTCCATACTAGACTTGGTTTTCGTATTTCTAATTTGTAGAGTTCTTGTAATCGTTCCAGCCATCACCACAATCAGCTTCTTTGGCTTATTTGAATTTGCCCCATCCATATCTTTTGCAATGTTTTAAACAAGCCACAACTCAAGTGTGACTTGAGATTACCCTTGTGATAGAAACACTCAAAAGCTTTCTTGAGTTTTCCCGTTTGCGTATTTGCTCCCACCTCCAGGTTTTCTGGACAGTAGTTCTTGTTTTGAATAAGCAATGAGTATGTCACCGATTGGCTTGCGCACATTGCAGAATAAGTGAAAGTTTTTAAGCTCCTTGCAATCCGGCACTAAACAAAATTTAATTAGAAGTCAATATACATAATTTAATAATGCCATGAGCGCGCTATGTGGCAAACCACATATGAAATTAGATTGACTTTAACAAGTTGCCTTATTAACGTCTAATTGACATTTACACGAAATCGATTTAAGTGGTACATTGTCGCACCATTAGCTACTACATAGTTTCCATTGCACCTCAGGAAACAGTTTGCACGCAAAACTGTTGTATATATGGAACTTGATAATGCATAATATTCTCAAGAAAATTTTGAAACATAAGACAGAAAACTGTTATTGCTAATAAATATTATTCAGAGATTAAATTATGTTTTCTTAAAGCAATGGCAGAAAGTGGCTAGCGTAACTGCACGGCCATCTTGACTATTTAGTTGGATCTGTAGAATCCAGCCTGGGAACTATGAATTTTGCAAACTAAGTACTCTGAGCTCCACTCTAAAGGTATAGACTGTTTGTCAACATCCAAACTAGTCTACATCAACTGACCACACATACCATTCATGACACTACTTAATTCGTCTGCAAAATGGAAACTACAGAATTATCCGGGCAGGCAGCTGACTATACACAATCCAGCGACCGTTAATACCGTCATTAAGCCGTAGATTAACGAAAATTCGATTTCCTCAGACTCGTTCGAATTTATCGTTATGACACTCTGATAGAGTGCTAATCTCCAGCTGGTGTTGGTTTTCGGACGATCGAGTGCCCGTAATTGCTCCACGCAACGCAAAGCCAAGACGGACGGATGCGAGCCAGGGAAACGTTCGCTTCGAGTTCAATTGTAATTTCGTATTTTGTATCTCTCAGATTCAGATACTTGCCTTCACAGTCCGATCGGCCGGCAGCTCAAGTCGACTTCAGCGGATTCGACGTCATGTTTGTCTCCGTAATAATGAAAATTGATTTACAGCAGTCAATTGGCGCTCGGGTTATCGCAAGTACTCGCCTTAATTAAGTGGTACTTGAGCTGAGATTGCGTGCCAGCTCGGAAAATATCTGGAAGGTAAAAGTGATTTTGATTTAGTGCCGCCGAGCCGACTAGGCCGCTCTCGATTGGTGAGATCCGACTAAACCAGAAGGACGGAAAGAATTGGACGAATTGAAGAGTGGAAAAGCGGCCAGATGAGCGGAGGGCAATTCAGTTGGATACTGAATTTCTACTGTTGGACTATCTGAGGAATTTCTTAGCCAGCAATCTACGGAATGCCATTACGTGCTGTGAACACTTGTTTGCCGATCGCTTAATTGTTGCCTGCAATTGCAATTGTGCCGCAGGCCGAATCTACAGAATTTCCGAACATGACATCCATGTTGCATAATTGCAAGAACTGATGTATGCACATATATTGCATTTGCTTCGTAGGCCTATGCAGCCGTTAATGGTCACCAAACACGATGAAGTCGTTTCGGTTTTTTGTTTGCTAGATACTCGTAGGTATTTAGTTGATTGTAGTGAAGGGAAAATCGTTGGTGCACAGAATTTTTAATTGAGAAAAATACCATTGGGACAATTCTCAGGTATAAACCGTTAGACAAAATATTGGACATTAATGAGCATTATTTATTTATATATTTGTTCATATACAAAATACAGATTACATTCCAATTACATGCTGTAAATTAGTTCATTCTAGCTTTTAACAAAGTTTTAAATATTCCCAAGCTAGAAAGAGTTACATGTTCTTGTTAATCTTGTTAGAGGTAAATTAAGTAGACTGACGATCTCGCAAAAGATACTTCAAAAGTTTCTAGGCACTGAGTTTCACGCGTTTGTTGACGAAATTTTATATCTATCACAAATAGGATAATGTGAGAGGTTGCGACAGATTTGGAAGAAAACGCATTGATCGTAATAGATACGACGGGAAAACAGTGCATCAAGCTTGAAAAAGGGAAGACGATCATTAAAATCTAAACGGAGAATACCGTGCTTGTAAAGTTGCAAACGAGTGATTTCCTTTGAAGGGATTCAATGGATTTTTTATTACATTCATATTGAAGAGACCACACAACAGAGGCATATTCCACAATTGACTGGACAAGGAAAGATTATAAAAATAAGATTGTTGCATGGATTTGAACGTTTGCGACGATCTTAAGATACAGTCTGACAGCTCAGCGGCTCCATTAACCAAATCTGAGATATGAACATCAAAACTGGAGCTTGTTGTCAAATATAGCCCCAAGCTCTTTGACGCAGGCAAGAGAAGAGAGCACATGAGCATCCAACGAGTAATGAAATACAGTAGGCTAAGTTTCATGAGGAAAAAACAGTGTTTTGCATTCAGAAGAAGCTTGTTTTCCTCACATTAGCTTTCGAAGATTTTAAGGTTGGGTAGAAAAAGGTTACATTCATCAATGGACCTTATAGCTACGAAGAGTTTCAAATCATCGACATAAAATAGACATTCACAAGAAAGAAGCGGCGGTAAATCATTCACATAAAACAGGAAGAGAAGGCGACCCAGAATAGAACCTTGTGGAACACCGGATCTAGGCTCAAAAGGATGAGACATACAGGAAAAATCGATCGCATAGGTCTGATTCTATCCATTTAATAGTGCATAAAGAAAAGCCAAGTCTGTGTAGTTTAGAAAGAAGAAGATTCTGTGATCAACATAATCAAAAGCTTTATAGATGTCTGTTTATACAGCGTGAACTTCAAGTTGAGCCTCCAAAGTTTTAACAACAAAATTCGTGAAATATACGAGGTTTGTTGATGTTGAGCCGTGCTGTTCTTTTGCAATGAGATGCCCGTGTTAAACTACGATAAAGTCATGTAGATACCATTTAAGAATCTTGGATAAGGGCGGAAGATTCGATATTGGGCGGAATTTTTTTGCAGAGGACACATCATCTGATTTAGAAATTGGATGAGTTGTAGCCTGTTTCCAGAGGGAAGGAAAACTACCTTCGGATTATTAATGATGATGGTTTTAGAGATGTGCTCGTCACTTTCAAAAATACTGCTGGAAGTCCATTAATACCTATACTTGAAGAAAATTTGAATGTCCTATAATGAATTTAACAATAGAGGGCGTAATAGAAGAAATAGGATAAAATGATGTCGGCAATCTGCTAGAGAGTTCAGGAGGAGGAGAAATAGTAGAGGAAACAGAGTACGATGAGGCAAAGTACCGAGCAAGCAAATCACAGCTACCTTGAGAGAAAGTAGAAACTTGATCCTCATATTTCATGGAAGTCGGAGCATTATTCCGAATGGTTCGCAATTGTCAACAATGTCACTAAAAGGGTTTGAAGTTGTCACTACTCATACCATTTTTTAAGTCCGCAATATAAGAATGGTGTGCATTTTTAGCTTTGTGTCAGCTCTCAATTTACGGTAAGCTTCAAGGTCTTCAACTGAACCAGACACTTTCAGGGTACTTGCACACCCATCTCATATCGTATTCGCGAACACAACATTATGTCCCACAAATTGTTGAAACAAGTCTAATTAATCGTTTAAATTGGTTTGTGCGACCGCTACAGATTTACAGATACGCTGGGATTTTGATCAAATTTAAACATAACTTTGAAATAATCTACCCAAATACTGTACCCAAATACCTGCTAAATTAGCGTTACACATCATGATAATGCTATAATGACATTAGCTTGACAAAAAATTACTGCAAAATCAGCAACTTTAGTGAATGTAGCAGCTTAAGTGAATGCTACAACATGCTTGGTCTAAATTATTTTTTTGCGAACCGGTTAACTCAAATTTGCGATAAAGTGTAAAAAAACGCACCTAATGCCTAAATTTGATAAACACAGTCAAACTTTTTTGACTATCAGTAGGGTGCCACAACTAATTATTTGCCACTTAAAAAGAGTCTGCTCGTGTAAAGTTTTAGTAAAATTTTAGAAGAAGAAAGGCTCGAACGTCAGCAGTACGTACACCATATTAGGAACACGAAAAAAATACAAAACATTCTAGGATTTAGTTAAGAGTATCACTGGCGACCAAGTCACTAATCTGAGTTAAAAAAACAAAACCAATGGTTGGGATTTTTTTTTGAAAGTCGCTCTAGCTGTTCACAAGCTAAAATTAAGTTTTGTAGGTTATTTGATGATTCCCTACTATGCATCTGTTATATATCCAGTAAGGATGAAACCTCAATGTATAAAACTTTCTTGTTTTAAGCACTTAGTGTGGAATCGATATGAAAAAGTTCAGTTTCTAAGAATTTGTTCGATAAACAGAAAAGCCTGCCGCATTAGATCAATTGGGTAAACCACTTGCAATTAAGATTCAATTCAAGCTTCTCAACTTGCATCCAGAGAACTAGTAAACATCTCAAAGTGCCGCAATTAGCAACCACGGTTATTGATTGCAAATAATTCCGCAATTCTTTATCACCTCATATATGCTTATGAATCGTATCAAAACTCATTGAATCACTGCCACAACCATGTCAAAATCATCAGTTGAATTCCAGCACAACCATTGCTTCAACCAGACTTTTCAATAATATTCATCCGCAACCATAGTCGGCAAACCTCAAAACTGTAAACGCAGTCATGATGGTGGTCCGAATCGATATGAAATGGCCATGCGGAATTTATTATCTGTTTAATCTGAACCGAAGTTATTGTCAAGCCCTTTTCGGGCGCATATGCGCAGGTGGATTACGGCAATAAATTTAGAAATACACTGGGTGCACCAAGTGGAATAGAACGAACCCGTTCAGAAGGGTCGATGCTCGGACTCAACGCAGACAAGTCGACTCAGAATGTTTTAGATTGTTTTGAAAGGATGCAAGACATATGGCAGCAATCGTGGAACTCATTCAACGACTTTTGTTCACCTAATCTGGAGAGCCAGCTGTAACTTAGCATCACGCGAATATGAAAAACTAACTGCACAGTAACGGTTACGTGAAAAACTGTCGAAAGCTACTTACACGTAGCACACACATACCGCAAAACTTACCGAGCACGTATCTGCTAGTCGCGTACTAGCTTCACCAGTACGCGACATTAACAATATTTCTCTCCTACAATTACCGCCGCGATACGAAAAAGAACTCATGTAATCGCAGTGTAATCTTATATCCCAGTCGTCCTCGTCGTCGATGGCGACGTCAAGTTTTGCAGATCTGCAACCATATCATCATGTAGCCGTACGTCTGTCCACACACCGTAACTGATATTCGCATAGATAATAGTCACAAACATGTCGCACGGATTGTAATAGCTGCAGTGTAGCACGTTAATATTGTGTCCACCTACCTACGGCAGTTATTAATTGCAACACCTTCGACTTCGATAACTACCAGTATTTGGCGGATACCTACTCTCATCAAGTTACATTCTTCACACTATTTGAGTTTGTGGATTTGTGCTGACCAGAAAAGCTTGGATTGCAGAATCGACAAGTTTAACACTTTGTGTGTGGTGTGCATACTCAAAAAAAAGTTCAGCTAACAATGTCTGGGATTGTCCTGTTATAATAGTATCTGCATGAGTCCGAACATGCAATATAATTTACAGCGCCCAATGTGGGAAATTTTCACTGTAATTGAAACATGAATAATAATGGGCTCAGGCATTGCTCTTTAAAAGAACTATAATAACTAAGAGTATTATTAGAATTATTCAAAAATGTTTTTAAAGATTTTGAGCTAAACTGCTGAGCTTATCACCACCTTGCTTCTTCTCTCACCAAAAAAAAAATTTTTCAAAGAAATAAGGAAAATTATTAACTTATCCTAGTTTTGTTGGCAACAGGGCGTTAATGAAATAATTTTTGAATCTCAGCATAGCAATGTTGAATCAACCCATTCTCAACATTTTCGCAATAGCTTTAGAGCCATATTTCCAACCAGTCACTAATTCACTAACTACTGACAACGATTACATCGAACCCGGGTGTTGGTGGCATTTCGAATAAAAACTCATTACATGGTTTTTGATAAATAACTACATGGCAACATGGGTCTTTCGGTTTGTCACAAAAATCATTAACGTACCAACGAATCGACAATGTGAAGACTGCAATGGTAGTGGCCAATGAAACAACTCGATGGACACTGCACTCCATGAGATCTTCCTCGCCACGCTGACTGTTTCAAAAATGCATCTATATCAGCAAGGAGTGTTTCACTGCATCAACCGGTATATTTATGCACCCATAGAAATAAATTTATAATTTATATTCATGTTGCGAATCATACTCACCTTGTGAAGGAAGTTAGCTTGAATGCGCGGTGTGGAGTGATGTCGAAGTGATACTTTCGCTCTGAAGGTTGAGATTTGTTGTCTGCAATAAGGGCTGCCGATCTAAAATACGTTCCGTCACTTCAAGGTAATTTTACCAGGAAAACTTAAGATAAGTTCCTCAAAGAAAAATAGAAGTGTATAGTACAATAGCATGGCAACTCTCTTCCAGCCCACTTACATTCCACAACATCATTTGTGCACCGCTCAATGCCTTGTTTTGCAGGGAATCGCATCAGGGTCCTTACTACTCCTGTTTTTATTCTGTCACTGCCCCACTTGATCAATCGTCATTATATTGCGGTAATTTTTAAATCGACTTCAAATAGTCACTGATCATCAACGCGGCAAGTATTTTCGACTTAAATTGCTTTCAACGAGAGCGACTGTAATCGAAATTTATGAACAAATATGGGACCCATCGTGGTTTTTATCGCGCGTCCGGCAAGATACCTCTCTTACAAAAATTTTCGCGACATGTCGTGCATTTCAATTGCAATCTGTCAGACTCTGGTGATTTATGGACAACTCGAAGGCACAGTTCATTATCACGTTCAGATGGCCGCTAGGTAACATCCACTTTCAAGAATCGTTATAAGGTTTTTTGCAAACGGTTTCGTCATAGGTTGTTCACTCAAGGTTTTGCGCTACCGGATTTGAAAGGAAATCAGAATGGAGGGTTTTCGTTCAGATTGGCCTTTTCATGGTAGTAAATATAAGCAACTAACTTTCGTCCTCGGGAGTTTAAATTTTGTATTCCATCTAACGGAAGCTACGCCTTCGAATTGGCTTCGCCAGCTAAGAGCTCCATAATCTTCAAATTTACACTCAACCAAAACATATCGAACGAGAAAATGTGTCTAGCACGCGAACTGCACGCAACAGCCGTAAGTGCTGCGATCGTGAATGCCTCAATGTTTCAAAATGAATTAATTGCGCCATTATAATGCGATCATCGATTACTGCACCTCCGGGAACTTGATGCACTACAGATGATTTGCACAGAGCTTGATGCTGACGTTCAGGCTGGTGCTGTAGACTGGGCATACATGTGCTCCACGATCGAACGTTTATTGATCCTCGAAGATGTTGTATGCAAATTGCGCGGATGTTGTACAGACATGCGTTGTTCACGCTCAAGTCTCGCTCAACCCAACGCAACATAAATCAAACAACACTTGTTGGTTGCGCAATTCAATTGCTACATACCCATCGAATACGCTCCGGTGATAATAAATTCAGGTTCTGATCAATTGCCTTTGCATAAATTAATTAGTTTGATCCTGGACGTCGTGATCGGAGTCGTGGAATTAAAAGTTGAACGATTGACTGAACGATGGCTCTGATCGGCGGATATTAATTGAACGAATCACCGTCAAAGAAGCGAAAAATGATTCGAGCAATCGATCATGACATATCCAATCGTCGCGTCAAGTTGCATCACATTGTTGTGCTTAAAATAGTGGCTATCCTATGACGGATCGTGTTATCAATTAATCTGGACGCTTATTTAGACGCGAGCTACTTTCAGTAAAATTGGAATGATGGCAGCAGTGACAGGATGCTGGGTAGTTGTATTGTATTGCTTCTTCCACACATTTTTCGCATTGAAATCCTTTGAATGTTAACGATCTGGAGCTCCCATGTTCGAAACGGAATTAAATACCAACTCTCCCAATTATTTTCTGTTACATTTCAAATTAATTAGGCTGAATTCTTGGTGCATACAAGCAGAAGCAGAGGAGAACAATTGAAATGAAACAGGAAATTAACCGTTCAAGCTTAAGTTTGAATTGGTCGTATATTGTCAATTGTCCCGTAGTAGCATGGACAAGAGAGTTTTATAGCCAATTAACGGATATCGTTTCAAATATAAGTAAGTTATAAAGTAAACTGGTCCTTTTGCCTCTTATATTTTGCTTGTATGTTGCTGATGGTAAATAAAGATGAGTCTGATTTTTTTGGCAAATAATCAGCTGCCCTCGTGATGTGGAGTTTTCTCATGGTTTTCATTAAATAAATAAATTCAAAGTATAATTGACAAATGAATAAGTCAGATTATTTCAAAGGTGAATCATTTTGTGACCGTATTGAATATCATCACACAAAAATAAATTAAGTCAAGATTTGTGAACGCCTAAAAATGCGGCTGACGCGTTTCAAAAGCATTTTATAGAGGTGTCCAATCAGGATGGGTCAAGTGTTATAAAAATTTGGATGTAAAGTGTATTGCTTCTTTATGAAGCATATTTTGAGAAACACAAAGCTATTTTTTTACATTAGCAACAGGGGCGGCTCGTCGATGTACGCAAAGGAAGCAGTGCTTCCCTTGCTTAACCACTTGATATAAACAAAAAAATGATTAAATAATCAATATGTTACAATCAAAAGATTCACAATTAATATTTAACAATCAAAATAATAACATTTATTTTCTTACAAAACACAAAACTCCATAGCTACTAAGGATCAAATGGTTTTATTTTATAGGAGTCCAACTACAGAGCTTCCAAGGTAAATTTACAGCGGCGCAACGAAAACTCAAACGTTTTACTATAAACTACTCGTACAGGCACTGCATACCATTCAATTCAAAACATACAGTTCATTGAGATATACTACACAGAACACTGAAGTGATCTTGCTTCAATGCTCAAACTCTTGATATTCGCATAGATTCGCAGAGACACTTTGCCTAAATGGAGCCCCCAAATATTTTGCAATCAATGTACTTACGTAACATCGCGGACGCTGCTCAGATCATAGCGTCTTGTGGATAGAGAAATTCAAAAAAAAACCTTGCCCCATCCACCCGGTGATCGGCCTGGAAATTTTTGTTAATGAATGGACTTAATACGCTGAAAAGCTAGTAGCGTCTCTGTTATATTACTGTTTCCCCTCATGATTTATCTGTAGATTCTCTTCTGCTCCTCTTCTTACGAGCCGTTTCCCCTAAGAACTGATGCATTTTCTACTTTGTTCACATGTACACATGTATGGTGCAATTATTGTGATGTTCATGTGGAGAATAGAATAGTAGGAGTTACATTTTTTCGTGTGCAATTTTCCCCAGATCGGTTTTTTGTGTCTGCTTGGGGTTCGCTTTCTCAAAAGACGTAGTTTTTCGGTTCTGGTGGTTTGGTGAAATGACCAATTGATTGCTTTGAACGCTTATGTTGACACTGCAAAGTCATCCGCGTCTCTGTTATGTTTCTGTTTCCCGTCATGGTTTACGTTACAGAATTAGTAGATTCTCTTCTGCTCCTCTTTTTACGAGTTGTTCCCCTTCGGAATTGATGCCTTTTATGCTTCGTTCGCATGGTGTATGTACGGTGCAAGTTATTGTGATGTTGAAATGGAGAATATGTAGGAGTTAAATTGTTTCGTGTGCGATTTTCCCCAGATCGGTTTCTTTGTATCTGCTTTGGGTTTACTTTCGCAAAATGAGTTTCTCAGTTCAGGTGCTTTGGGTGAGTATGACCAATTGATTGCTTTCGCCTATGCTGATGTGATTTCTATGTTGAATTTCTGAAGTGCTTTCTTTAGCATTTATAGTTTACTTCAGGTGCGTTTTTTTATGTCTTTTTCGCAAAAAAAAACGCACCTGTTCTAATTCTTTTGACTTGATTTTTTCATATTTTCAGTATTAATACGGTCCGTTAAAGATAGATGATAGGAAATATGACATAGAGCTCGTAAAAGTGAGAGCGTATTGAATTCGAAAAGTTAATATTTACCCGTTTAATACGGATTCTAAAGTGGAAAACCAAAATTGCTGTGATTGTGCTATTTACTGCGCAGTCTATTTCATCTAAATCGATTAAGCTGAAAAAGGAACTTATTGATTCTTGGTAACCAAGACCATTAATTTTGCTCGGTCAACTGTTCGCAAAAGGTAACTATATTAGACCCTTTTATTGCAAATTATATGAGGAACTTATTTTTGTTGTTGTATGGCTATCTAATTTAATTTGCTAAAAGATGGATTAAAACCTGAGCTTTGAGCTATTAAAACACTTTCACCACTTATTTAGCCTGTAATATGTTTTCAACTTAACCTTTTTTATAATTAAAAAAAAAAATTAAAGAAATTAGTAATGCTTTTTGCTTTCGAATACTATACATAATTTGAACTTTTCTGAAATTGTTGATCTTAGTGAGTGGGAATAAGCTGTTGACAATCAATCACTAACTTTTAATACAAATATGGTCAGCATTGAAATACCTAATTGATTTTTTAGATGATATTTCAAAAAAATCGCATGTATAGTTTACTACGCGCTTCATAAGTATGCTTATCTATATTATGTGGTTATATATTTTGCTTGTGCTTCCCTAAGTCTCAAAACCACGAGCCGCTTTTGATTAGCAACTAACTTTTCTTCAAGAACTTTTCTTCCAAACGGTGGTATTTTTAAATTTACTTGATTTAGGTCTTTGTTAAAGCTTTTCTTAAATAAAGGTGATAAGTACGAATAGTTTTGAGGATGAATATTTAAGGGCGTTCACTTCATGTTGGCACAATAGCTCTGCCTACTCTGCTGTGTTGTTTTTATGTTCCTTTATATTTAATTTAATAATATATATCTATCTACAATCCAATTCAAATATTTTGGTTTAAAATTGAAAAATGAATTGAAATTAATTACAAGTATCTGGCGATTACCTATATTTTTCCGATTTTGCAAGCATATTCAAGTAAAATAAGTGCAACAAATACAAATTGGCATGCAGCCTCAATGCCTTAACCTTTCGCACACCTTCAAATGAATTTCGTACCAATATACACTTTGCCCAACTGCTATCAGCTACAACAGTATGTGCAAGATGTAGTTCTATTTTATATCAGCCAAAGCCTGTCTTCATGAAATTTTGATTGTCGCTAATAGAGATGATACCATAACGCCGCTGCATGACTTCAACGCTCGCTGTACAAATGCAAATAGTTTGCAGCTATGCTGCACAAGTGCACGACGGTACGGACAAGTGAACAGCCACGCTGCACAGGCAAACCCATAGGTGAGTTTTCATGATGCCAGGAAGTTGCCAGCAGAAACACTCGTCAGTGTGCAAATATAAATCTATATTTGATGTAAAATCCAGGTGTTATTTTTGTATAATAGTGTCTCAGATAGGAAATTTTAAAAATTATAATTTTCCTGATTATAAATAAAAAGAGTTACAAATTTTTCATCGAACTACAATTCAAGGTTCTATACTGTCCAGGGTAGAGTACTTTGCTAATTTAAATTAATTTCATGGACTTTTTTTTATTGTTCCTGCGAAACCTTGATTGTCGTGAATCTAGGAATCGCACTAGAAAAACTTTCACTTGATCACTTTTCAAGAATCCTTGCTGCTAGTCATAAGCGTTCACCATGCAACTCAATCGGTGAAACAAATCGTACCGGAGACAACTATCTTCCACGCGTTATCAATCAGCGGCTACATGTCCTCCCCAACTCGAAATCCAAACTCAATCCTTGTCACAGTCAAATGACCTAACCGATGTTTGTAATCCTGGGATAATAATATTAATAGCCAAATTATCACGAATTATTTCTGCGACTCCTTTTGCATTATTCGCTGGCAGGTTTGTTAAGTGACTGTGTCATGCGTCGCGGCTGGTGGTAGTTTTGGCGTCCGTGCGTTCCGTTCAAATTAATTATGAGTCGTTTAGCAATTTGTATGGCCTGAAATCGTATCCAATGATACAACAAGTAGATAACCGATGAAATATGTCGTGCATACATCAGGTGGACGAGTGCAAACTTGCATGTCTCAGAAATATTGTATCATATTAAATTTGCAATACAGTTAGGCTTGCTCATACGTGTGGACTTTCAACAGGCATACAGAATGCGATCAGCGTTCTGATTAGCTTACAGTTATTAATTTTCTAGAAATGATGTCCAACGGAAAATGGATCATTTCAAGTGGAATTATGGGCAATGGAAAAGCAGTTTTGAAAACAAAGTGGAATATGAAACCAGATTAACAGTAAAAACTGTAAAAGATTATCTGTACATGCTCAACTAATGATGGATTGACTAAAAGTTGCAGCATCGTGTCAAAGATCTTTTCTTGCCTTCAAACATACATACATATATCACTTAGTTATTTTTATCTCTTAGATATTTTTGAAATTAATTAATTCTTGAAATTTTTCAGGTATTTTGCAAAGCACGCGATCGTACATGCCATGGAAGACTACTTATTTATTGGTAAGACTGCAATCGCATTATTTATTATTCTAAATCAAGTGTACATATTGCACAATCCGATTTCAATTGCAATATTATGTTTGGTCAATTGAAATTGCATGGAACTTTGTCAATCCGATATCATAGGGCGAAACAAACTCGTCTGATCTTTTCTACCTACGCGTATGCGTGACTTGCACAAGATTCATATGCAGTTTTTTCAGTCATAAATTTTAATTAGATGGCAAATGTAAACGCAGAGTGCACGGAAGCAATATTCTTCACTGGTAATCTTTATGTATATATCACAGCGAAGAAGTATGGTGGTTTAATTTTGAGTGCCTGAAGCAATATTCGAATCACGAGATAGAATCCTAGTTGTAAAGGTTGCACCTCTAAGGACTAAAATAATGCTTCATAATAATATTTCTAGAGCTGTGAAAATTTTGATAATAATATATATGTTTTCTCTTAGCATATGCACGACTAGAATAACATAGGTTTAAAGCAATTGTAATATATTTTTAACAACTTTCAGATCTATTTGTATGTGACTTTCGACTTATGCTTTTGCATTAGTGATAATAAAAATTTAATTTCATTAAATAAGTTTTTTATTTTTGTTCTCAGTTTAGGTATATGAAGATATATCTTCATTTTTATTTCTGTGGTATTTTTAGTTCTTAGTTTTTGAAAGAGAGAATTAAAAAAAAACAATTATCTGCTTATGAACTATACATAATAGTACCTAATATAATATATGCTGAAAATATGGTAATATTAATGGGGCAGATCACCTTAGTTATTTGAGACCATTCAAATCCTACAAACTACTATCACCTTCGAAAATTACAATTTTATTTTAATTTTGCAAACTTATACCTAAACTTGAATTCGAATGAAATGAAATCACGAATAAAGTGCAAACAATAAGCACTGCATAAACTACAGGCATATTTTCCGATCATCAGAAGCCACTTACAATTCGTGAGCTCGCTGTTCTCTACATGAAAGTCAATGCGAATTTATTAAGCGAACGCATTCAGGCTTCAATTAAACTTATCCGCTTCAAATCTTTGAGAAATGCAGTCAAATGACGGGCACCTAAATAAGGCCTCGAGTCGACGAGATAAGATAACGTTGATGATGCTGCCGTTGCTGCTGTACGTACAGCTGAAGGACTGAAGTGGATGCTTTCAAAGTGACCGAATGACGACAGAATCTTTTGAAACATCAGAAATAATTCAACGTGGCGAAAGAATTGAAGGCACGAAAGAACTCTATCATTCAGGGCAGCGATGGTCAAATAGAATATGAGTTTCGAGAGATTGGGGGAAATCAATTGAGATGTTCAGTGAGTGCGGAAGAAGTGAGTTATAATTATTGCATTTTAGATACAAGCATATTAAGTTGGCTCTTAGTAAAATTTTCAATATTTTTTTACCTGCCCATTGGAGTTTACCAGTATTTACTTTTTATTTGGATGAAGTAAATAGATGGACAACATGTATTATAATCATGTATCGCACTTGCACATTTCCCTTTCAGTAACCAAAACAAAAAAATTGTATCTATGAATCAATTTTCAGTTTCAATTCGAATTGACCAGATTATGAAATTCCAACGGTCTTTTCGAATGATAAGGTCAATGGAAAACTCAGTATTAGTTCCGGATCAATTTAGTTTAACCTGGTGATTTTTGATTTATCGGCTGCCAGTGAGGACTGGCAGCTGATAAATCAAAATGCTATACTGGCGAAGAGAGTTCTACGTTCTCGGCTGTTGATATCAAGTGAAGTGGCGTGATTTGTGAATGATATCTTACGGATTAACAATAGAAAGTTCCAGCATAAACGAAGAAGATAATGTTTGTAAGCTCGTGGTGAAAAAAAAAAAAATCTTTAAGATCTATCTTTAAGATCTTAATCTAAAGTGCTAAATTTTATTAGGTCCTTTAAATACAGAGGAGGTAACATTTAAGAAAAGCTATATTTCATTTAATGCTTGTCATTGTCCATATTTTATTGGTCAAAAATCAATTGAAACACAATATGGACAGAAAGAATATCCATCAGTCTACGTGAAATCAACACAAACCGTCTTAATTACATTGCTAATTGCCGTCGCGTTCGCCGACAAAATAATTAGCTATAATTTGGAGTCATTCTGCAACATAATGAACATCAACACCTTTTTCGAATCGAAATCCAACTAATTGCACGCCATATCACAACTGCGATCGCTATCAAACAATTACTTCGTTATCGTTTTCTGGCCTATTATGCACTCGGGACAGCCGTCATTTAAGTGCCTACGACGGGACGTCTATTAACTCATCACATGTGAGCGTACGCTAATTTGCCTCTATCGCTGTCCGCAATACGAGTTGCAGTACAACATGGCCGAGCCAGACTTGGTTGGCGTAGCCGCAACGACTCCCTGCTGCATTCTGCATTGTTTTCATTATTGGGCCATTCGCACCCATATTACGTACGTGGATAATGACGACGCCCTATGCCGCGACATCAACTATCATCATTTCATGTAGTCCATGAGACCTATCCGAATAATTTGCATTTAAATTGAGAATTGTTGCAGAATGCTACAAACAACAAAATGGCTGCAGCAGTGTGGTCTCAATTCACTGACCACCAACACCGAGCCGTTTCGCGTATTCCTTGTGAATACTAAGTGGAACCATTTCGCTCGATAGATTTCAAGCCAAGTCAGCTCAATCGAACGGCAACAATGTTGAAGAGGCAACATGATCCGCTGTCCAACCTCCTTCCGGTATTACGGAGGAAGAAATATTTCACAACATTCTAAGCCTAGAGCTTTAGTTCTTGGAGTTGTTCAGCCTGAAATATTTTCCTTAGAAGTTGAATGTCTTGCATTTGGGGTCTAAGGATTCGCTTTCCGAATATTGATGCCGAAGATGAATATTAAAGTGAGTTGTTAGATGTTGCTGGGTACAAGTAAGTAGTTAACGCTGACAATTACGACAGGCGGTAAAAGGCCTAAGTAACAATTAAATTCACCACAGCTAACGTTTAGGCTTCTCCCACATTTCTATTGTTGTCTGATTATTCTATTTTTCTGTATTTCATTTTTTGAGTTCACAGGTCTCATTTCTTGAGCAAAAAAGGAAAGGTCGATAATACAATGCAGAATTTTCGCCAATTCAAATCAGAATTTGGTTGAGTGGTATGCAAAAGTATTATACGAAAGCTCCACTGAAAACAGATTTACTGCATTGAATTCACAAGAAAATTCAAGCGTTCATATGGAACTCTGAAACTGGCTCAAATTAATCACTTTACCGTCAACCCATAGCTATCCAGAAGGTCCCATAAAATAAATAAATCACAGTATTTTTTCAACTTTCAGCTGATATACTTCCGCATTTCGAAGTTTTCCTCACGAACAGAATGTCAACTACGTTGCCTGAGATAGATCTTGAAAAAAATAGAATTAAATTAATATTCACAAATTGCGTTTATGCAAATCGTTCGATAGAATGCTTATCGAATGCATTTTTCAGGGTACTGTCTGCAAGTTATGTTCAAGATAATAAAAGACACGATCTTCAACACCTCGAGTATAATTTCTAACTACCAAAAGTCAGAGCAACACAAGCACCTGGATCGGGACAGAAATGCGAGCGCGATAGTTGTAGAGCACGAATAGTTCAGCGCCTGAATGAACAGGGTGACATTTTTGGCTTTATATAGTTTTATTGAATTCAAACTTTGGCAGATTTCACTAATCACCCTAAACATTCTTGAGCCAAAAAAGATTTTCCAATTTCAATGTCTATGTCAGTAGTAAAAGTGAATTGAATTAAAAATTATTGGCACATCATTGAAACACTACCCTGTGCTTTGCATAGTTCAAAAACATTTTGAGTACATGCCTTAGACCTACTTCAATTAATTAAGTCACACGCCACACTATCTCCTATGGCTGCAAGAAAGTCAAGCCATTCACCTTGGCATCGTGGCGTAATCAGAGGAGGAGATGTAGCTCGCAAGATCGATATCAGCAGCTTCGTTCCCATATGCATTATTAATTCTAGGAGGACGACGCGGGTCGTCGTAGCTTTGAGGCTCAAACACAAAAGTTCTCGTTGTCGCATCGCGATTGCCGGACAAAAAAAACCGACAACGCAAACGGAAAGTACGGAATAATCAAGGAGATTTGTGGAACCTACCCACTACATTAAGATTTGTGTGTTTGTTGCAGTCATGCTTTTACTCAATGATGTCGCAAAGGGTAGCTAATACGCATGCCCAAGCGCAACCTTAGTTTTCCTTGGTGTAATGGATCTGAAGTCTCAAAAGCATGAAACGAACAGTGCGCCAGTGGACATAAAACAAGGAGCATCCGAACTGAACATACAATCATTCCATGCAAGGTCTAACTGGACCATAAATTTTCTACAATTTCATGTTAATTGTCAACCTGTAGCATTAATATTCATGTCCGGCTGACTTTTAGTTTAATTCTGTTCGCAGATAATTGAGATGTTCTCGAAACGATTACATAGTCTGAAACAGTCGTTCATGGTATGCAGTAGGCCGTAGTAAATTGCTGGGTACTTGACGCTTTTCCATAGATCTGGCATTCATGGAATCGATCGTGAGCTATTTATGGAGAAAAATTGTCAAGTCACGAATTCCTTTCGAATGTGTGTAAATATTAAATATTCGGGAGAAAATACAGTTTGCACAGTGTTTATCCTGCCTTTTGGAAATATTTAATCACGCTTGTTTCAAATATGGGTTAGAATCAACTGGGTCAAGTCATCAGCAGAACAAGGAAACATATTTCCAATTATCACCAGCGACCTTACATAAAGGGTGAGTTATTCATCGAAGTGTTAGAATATTTCGATTGCGAAACCTCATATCAAAATTTAATCATGTAACCTCATGTTGCCCTGGAGAAAATCGATAGAGAGAAAACTGACAATCGTCTGTAAAACTTTACCCCTTTTCTACGGTTTTTTTCGTCCAGAAAATCAAAAGCGCACGTCCTACTACCTGATCACCAGTCAATTTTATTTAGACCTCTTTCTGATACGCAAACACTGAATTACGGTAAAAAGTCGCCCTTCTAAGGAATCACATTTAATTGAAGCCGCAGTATTCGAAGATGTCATGTACTACTTGATAATCCTTCGGACACCAACCGGCTGGTTCCAGCAAATGCCGATGGTACTCCTAACAATTTTTTAATATATTTTAAACGGTGGAAATTATTGAAAATTAAGATATTATTGCGTTTCTAAGGCTACAAAAACTCCAGTGCGAGACATTCTACATTCTAACTACATTGTATGTACAATTAAATAAGCTAAATTGCACTAAATATTTTTTTTTATAATACGTTATAGCTTTTCTAAAATTCATGCTTATACTAATTCGCACCATACTAAATTTCAATCCTGCTATCCTTTTCAATCAAACACAGCTCAAATATACCTATTTGCAATGTGCAAAAAAGATATTTAAAAACTGGATGATAATTTACTACACCATTTCCTCCATAACTTTTTTATCCTACTTCGCTGAATACATCACTCTTACCGGAATATGGTTTATGGATGTTTCATTTGGAATTTTTTCACGCCTAACAACAATAACACAATCTAATTCATGCATTTCGCAAAATAGCTTGAAGCAGGTTTTTTTTAAATTTTATTTTTTAAATTCAAATAGTCTAAAATAAGTTTAATATTGCTGTTTAATATTGCTTACTTTTTAATATTTTATTTCTGAATACTAGCAATATATTGTAAATTTCAATATTATAATATTAAAATTTTGAACCAGTATTATCTAAATTGTACATTATGCGTCAATAATTACGCGGCCAATTAGTGTTATTTTCGTAGTAACTTTTCTAGTTCTAGTTCCAAAACGAATTTAATTATTTTCCTAAATGACAATTCGAAACAGCCACAACGCATATTCAAAATATTATAAACGAGCAAAGCAATCTTTTATTTCGATCAGTTTCAATCAGATTTTTTACATCATCGATCCAGTTGTCAAATCCTAATCAAAATTTTTAGTGAATTAAACCGTAAAATAAACCACAGTAATGGCGGCAGGTTTCGCCAAGGACTTCTTTGTGGAAAAACTTTCCGCATCTAGGGCTAATTTCGATCGAAAGGTGACAATTGTCGGCGCAGGCAGTGTAGGCACGGCATGTGCAAATGCAATCCTAAATCGGCGAGATGCTACGGAAATTTGTCTGATCGATACACACAGCAATACATTGGCAGGTGAAGTAATGGATATACAACATGGAAGTTGTTTTCTGGACAATCCGAAGGTGACTGGTGGAAAAGGTGAGTTTTTTGAAAATATTGTGAAATTTCTTTTGAATGTTTTTTTTTACATACATTGAACTAAATATTTAAAAGCGCCTTCAAACAATTGTTTTCTTAATCATTTTCTTCGAAGACTACATCCTTTCTCAAGGATCGCATATAGTTGTTATCGCGGCTTCCGTCCGTGGGAAATCAGGTGAGACTCGTCAAGACCTGATGCAGCGCAATATCAACGTCATCTACGATGTGATTCCCAAAGTCATGGAACACAATAAAAATCCGATATTACTATTAGTAACGAATCCTTGTGAACTGATTACTTTCTTGGCATGGAAACTATCCGGTCTACCGAAGAATCGAGTTCTTGGAATTGGCACAACACTGGACACAGCCCGATTCCGGTATTTCCTTTCAGAACGTCTTGGAGTTGCACCGACTGAATGCACTGGATGGATTATAGGCGAAAATGGAGACTTGAGTGTTCCCATATGGACCAGTGTGAATGTTGGAGGTATTCGACTTCGCGATGTCTACCCCAAGATGGGTCGAAAGGACGACAAGGACAACTGGAATGGACTGCACAAAAAAGTGATGGACGTGACTTATCAAATCACTGAATCGAAGGGTCACACGAACTGGGCAACTTCAGTGGCTGTCGCAACTATCATTCATGACATTTTCAACAACACTGGCTGCATTCGACCTGTAGCTACTTCAGCTGTGGTATTTAGTAAATCCATCTTCATGAATTAAGCTTGATTATTAATTTTGACTTTTTCCTCGCAGGGTCAATATGGAATTGAAAAGAATATATTTCTCTCGCTGCCATGTGTGGTCACTTCTGACGGAGTTACGAGTGTTGTTAAATTGCCGTTGGATGATGAAGAAATAGCGAATATTCAAGAAGTTGCTAGGATTGCCTATAAAAAAATGTGCCAGTTTAAATTATAGAAATTCATTGCTTATTAAAATTGACGTGCAGAATAGGTATCCGTTTTCACAAGGATTTCAACTGAATAAAAGAGGCGAAATGTTCACTGAAATAAAATGTTATTTTAAGCTAAAACAAACTTTGAGTTTTGATTAATACTGTAATTAAGTGAGGACATTATACAACCACCAAAGTTTTGTTTTGATTTTTTCTAGGGGAATATGTTATAGTGCTTTATGGGGTCTATTAGACACTAAAATGGTGCTCTTTCGTGGTTCTTTCTTCAAAATAGTAAATTAGTTTAGAAAAATAGTTTGAAATGTTTTAGATTAAATTGGTTCATTAAGTCCAAAATATTTTTTCAACTGAAACCAATTCACAATAGCACTATAGCTTCCTACTTTTGCTGCCCTCGTTTTTTTAAAGGTTCCATTTCGGACACCATGCAAAAGGTTCAACATAAGGTTTTTTCAAAAAGTATAAAATTGTTTTTCCATTAGAATTAGGACACAGAAACCTATTTGTCAAAAGCGAAAATCACTCACCTTGCATGAAACGCATCATTATATATTCTCATTGAAACAAATTTTCTATTCAAAAAGAAATATCCAATTTCGGCGACCAAAATTTTATCTGAAATAAATGAAAAATGTTCTCTAGCATTCCATACATTTTATCTATGAATTTATTCATTGCATCAACCGTCATATAACATGCGAATACAAACGCTCGAGTTTCCTTGAGCTACCTTCAACTTATTATTTCTGGAAAATGCAATTTTTCGTTCTCTTTGATATCAAGCATTTCTCGTTTTTCGAAATCATTTCTGAAATGCATCCAGGCGATTGTATGTTTGCTAGATAACACTTACTGATAAAAATGCATACAGACAGCTATTGAAATTTCTTTGCGCTCGTGGAGAAGTGAAACATATGGAAACGCAAAAAAAGGATGTGATAAGATCTGATAAAATCGACCGTGGAACTCAACAAGAGTGCCAGAAAATTAGGTTGCAGTCGTCAGAAATGTTTTCTTTTTTCTTTTGATGGTGTTTAACTGTTCTGAATACCGTTGAATTTCAGTTTGAGAATGCTGCTAGTATCGATATGGAGAGGATGGAGTAATTTTAGGTTTAAAGGTTTACATATTGCATTGTGGAATGATACATTATTCATCTTATTTTCATTAATAATTATTGTTTTCTTCTCTATTCTATAGCCAATAAATATTAATAAAAGCTTATATATAAAAAGATTGCAAAATAACTTGTAAAAAACGTACGAAACAGCAAAAATATTTGCCTATCAGGAATCAGGACTGAAACCACTTAGGGACCGGGTTGCAGAAGACAGACAGACTGACATGTAAATGGATTGGTTCGGTCGACAGGGCGTACAGGTGACTCTGATGAGCCATTTATGCGCCCCGCGAAAATAGCGTGCGAAATGCAGCTCCTGGATGCGCTATTTAACTATGTAAGCATTCCGTCGAATAAAAGGGGCTCTGGATGTAAGATCTAGGCTGAGATTTAGGTTTAATAGATTGAGCTAACTATAATTACGTTATAGTTAGGTCTTAATTGTAGTGTAAGATAGTTTTTTAGCCAAATTTTGGCCAGGTAACCCAGTAATTGTACAAACTATGTAGTATCATTAGTGTGTAAGATAAAAACTTTCCACGAAACATAAAAATATATAAAAAAAAAAAAACGATAAAAGCAAGCAGGAAAAAAAATGTAGCCGCTAGATTTCATTGCTTATTAAACTTTAAGCTAGGTTAAGAATGCACAATAAAAAAAAATAAAAAATCTTTTCAATTCAATTCAGATTCATTAAGATTCATCAAGATTTGTGCAATGTCAGAATAGTCTCACTAAATGAGTACTAAAAATATCAGTTTTAATTCGATCTACAAAGAGGAACAAAATCTTGCGAAATATTGCAATGAAATGATGTGGCAGAACTCAGTGAGACCATACAAAACCAATGAAAACAAAGATCGAATACTGGAACTATGAATTCACAAGGATAATCAAAACCATTTTCGTCTTCAACATTGCGGCAACTTCAGCATTTCTCAAATTTACCAGGCGCAACAGCCTAGGACTCCAATCCCATCAACTTAAACATCAGCCTCATGTCAACGTGGTTCCTGCGGAAATATTGCCTGAAACTGCCTCTCCAATAGTTTTTGCAGACTTATATGCTGCTTTTCTGCCCATCAGAGTTCTCGTTTCATGGCTTGGCTAAACAGAACTGAGAATACTGTTCGTGCTTAAGGGGGCTAAAAAAACAATGTATGGGCTTAAAAAGTTCTAAAACTCTTTCTTAACATTTTGCAACTTGTTCCAATTCAAAATTTCAATTAAAAGTATTTACTTTTAAATTAATAATCTAAAGTGTTTGAAGCGATTAGAGAAATTATGGTTTTTTTATGCTAAGGCATGGTACTTTCGTTATTTTGAGATGGGATGTTATAAAAAATAGTATACACATGATAAGGTTACAAACTAATTATAAACACGTTTGTGAACGGCATCTAGCGAGTGGTTTACAAAAACATAATCGAAAAATCGAAAATTGACACGTCGTTGGTCCCGGTTCTGTCAAACGCTTCTTCTGCAAAATCACGTTTTTTACCTTTAAAAACACAGATCTCAGGTATAAACCACCCGATTAGCGCGAAATTTAGTACAGATGTTTCACGATAGATTATCTATGCCCTAACGAAGTCGATTTAAAAAAACAATAACAAAAAATAAAAATGTTATTTTGTGTTAAAGTTGCGGAAAATAACTACAAAATGTAAGTTCTTATTAATAAGTCGCAAAACCCTATTTTGTTCGAAGTTTCCGTCAGAAAAAATCAAAAATCAGTTGTCAAAATTTAAAAAAAATTGATTGAGCGATTCCCGAGTTCTGTGTTCCTAAAAAACGTCTGTTTCGGGTGTCGGAAGGAATTAAGATACGTTCCTATTCTATTCTGCCGAAGTCGATCGCCAGTCCTTCTTCATAACACTTTGGTTTGCTTGTTAAGACAAATGAATAAAACAATCAATAAAAATAACGTTAATTATAGGTCTTGATCATGCATCCTTATATTGCAATGCCTTTTGAAAATCATGCGATCTTATCGAAATATCCAATAACAGTATATATTACTTAAAGTGCCGCAAACAAAACTTTACGAGCTAAATTTTAGCATAAAGATCATAAAAATTTCACCCGACACAACACATATTTACTCATACTAAAATGCTTTCTCACAAAATACCCCCCGTGTGATCGCCACCAATAACTTTAAATCGAAAATTATTAAATGAAAATATCATATATTCTCAAGCGCACTGTAAATTCCGCAATCATTTGCAATTCATTCGAACAAATCGCCTTGGGACTGTCATTGTTTCGACGCAAAGCGAAATTATGGTCTCGCGCTGCTTTTAGTATCAATTTAAACATCTTAAAATCACCTTAGCGTACTTTATTTCAGTTAACTCTACATCTTAGAGCCTCTAAATATCTTAAACCGCGCATTCAAGTAAATTATCTTCTGAAGGGCACTTGTGTCGCGCTCCGACCATTCTTCGCTTGACTCCTTGTTCACGCCTTATCACTCGGTCGGACGATTTTTAAGAAGTTCATTAAAAATTTAAATGTTTCCTCGTCACAGAAGTTTGGATGCTGTCGCTGTATAGTGTTGGGTATAGTTTGCACTTGTTATTTGAGCTGTTTGGTTGCTTGATGGGATCGGGTTGTTTGCCAGGCATATTGTCCATGCTGAGAGCACGGGGAGACGGCAGCACGGCGATGTGAACTCATTTCGGGAATTTTTGTCCTCGAGCTGCTCTTGTTTTTGTCGTTGGGGATGAGAAAGTTGACGGTCGCCTGCCGTTCGCTTTAAAAGTTCCCGGACTGAAAACATAATTTGTTACATGAGCAATTGCTCAAGATGACAACAGATGTAGATCACGATACTTTCCTTAAGATACGAAACGTAGCCCGGAGCGCGATTCTGGAGTGAATAATTCTTGTTGGGAAAAGGGCGAACGTGAAAAGAAATTGGGATGCTGATGAAAGGTACGGAATTTTGGATAGAGGGCGTCGCCCCTTATAACTTGATGTCGTGAATGCGATATCATCAGCGATCTGAGAGAGCTTTAGAAGTTTGGTGAATGAAAAGTTTCCGAAACTACTTGACATAGTTTCCGGGCAAGAAGTCTGTCTAAGCTGTTTGTAATTTTTAGATAAACAGAATTTATGATCAAGATTATTCATTGCACCGCTGGCCTCGTGTATCATGTTTCATTTGAATAAACTTCTTGTATCACAAAGAAGTGCATACTTATGCGAAGAATAATAAATTGCATTTCATTCAAATAAAGATGGTAATAGCACAGATAAGAGTTGGACGCTTGATTTTGAGTTATCATTAAGTATTAAAATGACTTTGTCTTTGGAGTTCTGCTGAAGGTGGAAAAACATGGGAAAACCCACGTAAAATTTAGTCAGTATTCAGAGGCAATCAAAGGCTTGCAATGACATATTCAAACAAATCTCAGCAGCTCAATTGAATCCTCACACACATGCGGATAATTTGAACAACAAATCTATTCGAAGTCAAACTCGTTTTAACCTTCCCACGTACCCCATTTCTTCTCCGTTTCGTAAACTATTCTAGCAAACTGCTTCTAATATATCAGAAACACCAAACCGCAGCCTTGCTGCATTTCGTCCGTTTTCCAGATGACAGGCAACATTCAAACATGATTGACTAGACTGGACTGGTCACCTCACTGACTCCGTCCGCGACCACGTTGATGAAGGAACATGCTTGGGTCCCAGCCAGGCCTCCACAACCAGGAGCCTTTCTTTTGCTTAATTTTTCGCATACGCGGCTAAGAGGTGAACTTTGCATTGTGCACAGTGCAATTGTAACACAAATCTTCTGAATCGTTTGTCGTCGATTCAATTTCGAGGGAATAATTTAAAATTTTAATTTAGCTGTGTAGGCCGGCCAGGTTATTTATTCGCAATAATTTCGTTATTTGTTTTCGCCATCCGGACTGAATGGGCGGCCGCAGATTGCGCGTCCAAGACGGCTCAGACTGTTGCAACGAGTCGTTATTCAGAGTCAACTAGATTGTATTCGTTTCGTATTCTATTGTGCCGGGAATCTGCGATGGGATGGGAGCTAGAATGCTAACCAGCGAGAAATAGGAGAATATCTGCTTCTGCATCAGATTTGTATCTTCTGAATAAGATGGGGGAGGAAGAAATCAATCAGTTTATGAGCCATGAGGTAATTCGAGCCATTTTAGCCGGATCCATATAATTATCATTATATTTGCTGATTTTCCTAAATTATTTATAAATGTATTTTTAAGCGGAATCCCAAGAGATCATCGCATGTATTCGACCTGGGGCAACCAGCACATGTGGTATCCCCGCAACCAAAAGAGCTTCACATAATTCAATTCTTTGCCAACAAAACCAAAGGAGCGCACGCCACTCTGTGTCGGACCGAGATTGAAGCAAATCATTTTCAAGACACAAAATGCAAGAGCTCCACACCAGAGCCTTCTTCCGTTGCGCGAATAGAATTTTCCTGGATTTCTTCGCATACGAGTGATCGGTTAATTGAAATCCGACGGAAAAATCCTGGCGAATAGATGGCCGGATTGGATTTAAAAGTATGGGCTGAATTCGCCACATCAATTTCGTCTCGCCGCCGCTCCGTGGTAAACGTGTGTCGTATGTTTTGTGTTGGAGGCGTTGGTCGAGTGCGCGTATGTTAAATGAGTGGCTATTTGTTTAGAGCATTGTTGATGGCTTTATCGCTGGTATGATACTTGAGAGCGTGGAATGCTATGTAATAGGAGGAGATAATAAGTTTGGAGTTATTGAAAGAATCAAGGGGATAAATGTGGAAAAATGTTTCATAATTTTTCGAAGACCATTGGATGTAATCGAAACTCGATATAAGTTACTTGTTGCAACTCAAGCAAATAGAAACTCTTTCCGTTTCGACAAAATATAAAAATGGAGTAACAGGCAACTTGTATAAATGCATAGAATGAGCAGAAAGGATATGTGACACTCAGTAAATTTTATCTTTGATGCTATGTGTGAGTGTATGTATAATTGAACAAGAAAGTGAAGTTACACTTTGCATTGAAGTTGTCTTTCGATTTCATTTCGACATAAATACGGATGACTAGAAAACTAATAAAACATAATGATGAAAATAACTTTATTTATTTTCAAATCTTCTTCTTGAAAAATGCACTTTTTCTAGTTTTTCCTTGTTTTTGTATTTTGTGTGGAAATTTCACATGAAGACGATCTTAGTACTTGATTACTCTTTACCCTTGATTATTGCGTGGTATTTGATCTCCGCATTATGAATGTGATTGAAATCCGGTTTTCAAATTATGTGACTTACCTTAAACAGAGTCTGTTTTCGTCTGTAAAGGTGGATCCAAACTCTTGCCGAGACATGACAAGTATACCCGAATACGAAAGTGTGTATGGTTTCCTCGTCGACTCTTGCCTGTTTTTCTCCATCCAGACGCATGCCAAGACATGATGAGGACGAAAGTGTTTATGGTTTTCTCATTGATGCCTACCTGTTGAGTATACCCGAATACGAAAGTGTGTATGGTTTCCTCGTCGACTCTTGCCTGTTTTTCTCCATCCAGACGCATGCCAAGACATGATGAGGACATAGGCGCGCCATAGGGGGGGCCAGGGGGGGCCGGGACCCCCCCAGACCCTAGGTTGGCCCCTCCCAGAAAAATAAATATCTGCAACAGCAGACACTTAAATTTTCGCCTCTTAGGATTTTGTGGTTACAGCAAGAGGTGAGTAGTGTAGTAGTGTAAGCCTATACCAAAGCATACTCACTACTTATAACATAGAGACTGTGTTATTTGCGGCAATATTTAATTTCGACAAGTTAAACGTTAAGAAAAAGACGAAAAGCACCTCGCCAATCATCCTTTTTTTATTAAGATTATCTGTTCATTCCTACTAGGCAATATACAGGTATTTAGGTAAGAACACTTTTATAAACTGGCGTTTTCTGCAATTATGTTTTTTCACAAAACATAGTCTAAGTATTAAAATAGTAGGCAATAAGGTAATTAACGTAGAATACAATTTTCGAAGTCATTTGGGGAATAAAAATGGCATCCCTGCCACTTTTATGCTATCTATGACCTACTTGGTTTACACTCAGGTTAAATGTGCGTGAATTTTATTATAATTTGATAACTGCATCGGAAGTTAAAAGGCATAGAACTTCAATTTCACCGAGCGTTTTTTCATAGTGACAAGGCCGCCACATGGTTCTTATCATATTCATTAAACTTTTGTCAGACCTGTATCTACTCAAGACCAGTATATCCTATGAATTTTATCCGGTCGCGAGATACCGTAAACGCAAGTTCCAGGTGGTAAAAATATAAATAATTCGGTGCGATTTTTGTGCGATTGGGAATTTTACAAGTTTAGATCTGACTGTATAAATATAGTATCAAATTCATCAACCATTTGCATTTTATTCTAACAGCTGTATGAAAGATTTGTGTTTACTTACTTATGGTAGCTACAAGGCTGACCAGACATTATTTAAAAACGACAGAAACTTATTTTTTATGCCCATTGATGAGTCTTGTAAATTTTGTGATGATCTGATGACTCGGTGTGAAGTTATCACAATGCGAAATTTTCCATAGAGTTTCCATTGTCGCCAAAAATACACCAAAATTTCAAATTCAAACTTCGTGATCCGGATAAATTATCCAGATAGTAAAATTCATGCACAATGAGAAAAGTCTAATAGTACTTGGAAGACAGTAAATGATATGGCGCTTGAACAGTCTTGGAATATTGTCAAGATGAACCGAAATTATTTGGAGAAGGTTATCGACCTTACGACGTGTCTCAGTCGCCAAAGACGTGCTTTCAGAGGACATGATGAAAGTGGTGCCAGTGATAACCGTGATTTTTTTTGGAAATTTGTGCATTATTCGCGAAGCATGATTCAACTTTTGAAAATAATTTTAAAAACAAGGTTGCGAACTACTGTGGTGACAAAACACAAAATGAATTGTTGAAAATAGTTGCTGAATTCATTCACGAGGACAACACAGCTGAAATAAAAGATTGCGGATTGATATCCACTATGGCAGTCGCAACAAGGGTCCACAGAAAGAACAACTATCCGTGGTTGTCAGATTTGCTAAAGAGCTAGCAGTCGAAGAAAGGTTTTCAAGCTTTGTAGACTGTTCAGGAGCTAGAAATGCCTTGTATCTAGCAAATATAATTTTGAGCCTGTTAGACAGCTACGGATTTCCCGAATTGCCTGTTGTTGGACAGTCTTATGATGGTGTTAGTGTCATGTCAGGACAAAAAAGTGGTGTACAAATCTAAATTAAGATGAAACACCCTGCAGTCACATTTGTACACTGTCTAGCTACTAAAATTATCCTGGTTGTGATGGACTCATTTTTCACAATCGAAACGTGTACATCCTTTTTCAATGCCATCGAATCCCTTTACCTACACTTTTCGAAGCCATCACAACACGAATTGTTGAAGCAGCTTGAAGAGGCAGTTGGTCTAAACACAAGGCGTGGAATGAGAAGTTTAAGCTCAACTCGTTAGTCAATGAGATTTCACAATTGCAGATATGTAATCGATAGCTATGGGGCTATGAAAGATGCTTTAGAGGAAGAAATGAATGAGGGAAAATACAACGACTCAGTTTATTCATTGGGGATCTTTCATTCAATCAGTAATCCTACATTTGTAGTAAATCTTTTCATCTTTCACTATGTTCTTTATATAACGAACATTTCCAAACTAAAAATGCAACTCTTCCTTCTAAGCTTAATATATTCCAATTTTTTCAAAGATACTTTGAAACTAAGCTATCCTCTTCTTCAAGTATAAGTTGCAATATATTTAGCTTCTAAACGAAAAAATATTCTTACATTTCTAATTATTTCCATTCTATTCCCGTATAATTCATACAAGCTTTCTTTCTTAGCGGTCATTAATAATTCATGTGTAGTTCATACCTACCATTCACATTATATGCATGCATACGTATTCACGGCCAAGAAATTTATTTGATCATGCATTATGCATTAGCAAATAACAAAGAATAAATCAACAAATATATAATGTATTAGTAAATTATATAAGTTGTATGAACAGTAGGTGTACAAACAAAAACAAAATCATCGCATGTCTTGAATCTTTCAGTCCCTGGCCCCTGCCTGATTTTAGGCCACGGCCCGCCTATGGATGAGGACGAAAGTGTTTATGGTTTTCTCATTGATGCCTACCTGTTTTTTGAAGGTACCTTCTACTCTCACCTTAGTGCGGGATGGCTCGAAATTTTGTCGGTTTTAAGTATGAAATCAAAGGGTTATGATGTTTACACACCGATTTGGAATGCTTACAAACTCATGGGCAAGACGCATCAATTCAGACAAGGTGCATGAGTATGGATGATTGCAAAGTACACTGTTTGAATATTTGTAAACCATTTTCTGAACAGAGAAAATGCCACCTACCTACAGGATATGCATATCTGCGCACAAGAACCGTAGTGGAAAATATATTGCAGCCCTCGCCCATCACCCCAACAAGCTGGCAAAAAATATACTAACTCACCGTAAATTTCAGCGACTGAAAAGAACTGACCCGTTGGACCTTAGGAACGTAGAAACAACAACCGTTGCAACGTAGAAACAACAACCTGCGTAGCCACTTTCTTTGCTTTTCAAACTCTTTCAAATATTGAACATTGTAATTCTATAACACAGATCATAGCTTTGCTCTTTGCTGTCTGACTTTAAGTCAATAAAGTAACTTGGGTCCAAAATGTTCACGTCTTCAGCTGTGAGGAGTGCACATCACCTGTTTTAGTATGTAAGATTTTAAAACTAACTGAAGCTTCTTATACGAAGGAAACAGTTTAGTAAAGGTATTATACAAAAAAAAAATCTGCGCACTTAAACTTCACACCCTTCTGCATGATACGATATTCCTTCATCAGATAAACCATCTTCACCCTATGCCTTGTCGAATGTCTTCACAAAACGTTCGCCATATGTGTGTTGCGGGCTTAACAGTAGTTCCGTCGCATTTTTTCTGACCGTTTTGAAGCACGCGACGACCTTCTGAATGATTTTACTCGCCAGGATATTCTACCGGGCAATCTTATTCAGGGCATACGCTGTTCAAGCACGTTCGATTTATTTTGCGCCAGATGCTCAGTGATTTTCAATGCATATCCATGTATACATTGTAGTTCAACTTGGTCCCCTTCTTCAATCGATACCACCTATAAACACAAAGTTACTGGCTCAGCTTCTTATTTGGCAACGATCCTTATTGTTATGAAATTGCCTTCTCTGTAGTGGCATGCATTTGAAAAAAGGACTCTGATCAGATACTGCAAACTCTCGTACACTAGAAACGGTCAGTTGTAAGTCACCTTTTGATGTGGAGAGTTGTACCTTGAATTGGTGAGTGTGAGTTTAGAATAAAGTCCAAATGTGTTCTGTGATTAGGATAAGAACCAATGGAGCGTAATACGGTTGAAAATTGTAGTTCATGTGTATTAGTAGCCCATATCCTTCAAATTTTATAATGTGCCTTATACTATAAATAGACATGCACTGTAGGTCACAGTAAATTCCCCTGTATTTCTCTTCCAAATCATCAAGGAATTTCTTTTATATTGGGATGCGATCGATACTCCTATTAGACTTGAGACGCACATACACAACCAATTGCAGTGCATCTTCAGATTTTTGTTTAAAGTTTTAGAGGTGAGTATCTATTCGGTTTTTTTTCAATTCTTCAAATAAATCAATAGGCTAACAAACTGAGGGTAAAAATCAAAGCAAATTCTACCTCTTTATTCATTAATTAAAAAAAAATAATAATTTTTTCAAATTTAAGCAAAAAGTAGGAATCATATTATTTCTTTATATTGACGAATTTTATTTTTTATATTTTATCAGTAATTCATCATAAAATAGCGAAAATTTCATAAATAATTTATATGATTTGATTCTCCTATTAATGCTGCTCATTGATTCTGCTATTAAATCTCAATTTATATTGTGAGAAATTTACTAACTTTTTAGATTCAAGGACTTTTTTATATTTTCTGGAAACTATTTACATAATTGCTGAACTTATTTCTTCGATATTGATCTATAAATACATCTATACATGAAATAAATTGAAAATAGAATTTGTTGACTTAAGCAATGTTCATATTATTTATCATATCATGAAAAATAGTTGCAATAATAGTGCACATAAAACATATGAAAGACATTTAGCGTTAATTAAAGCTTTGCATTATCTTAAGAATCATGAAACATTCACTCAAACCTTCAACAATATAAAATAAAAAATAGCAAAATAAATCATTATCAGTTGGTTTCAACAAATGTTCCTATCGATCTTCTACTAAAAAACTCAAATTTCAATATTAGGAGTGTAATGAATACCTGATTCCCGTTTCCGGGTCCAAATGTAAAGAAAACACAATAGATTTGTCCAAAAAAAATTTTTGTTTGCCAGAATATTATATAATCAAGCCTTATTGAGTTAGTTTACTATGAATTCACCCGCAACATCTAAAGCCTGTACAGTTTGATTCAAACGTTGCGATTCTTAACAATTTCTTTACCATTAGTTCATTATTAGCTTATTGAATTAGTTTGATTATTGAACTCAATCTAATCACTTTAGCAATGCTGAATAATTACTTTATTATTCCCACACTGGGCGCAGCATTAAATTACCTTTTCGATGAATACCCATACTGTATGCGAAGATGTGTTGGGCGATTTATATCGTCTGATTACGAAAAAACGTCATACCTATCAGTAGATAAAGACGACCAGCCTATTCGTTATAAATTAAATAAATTCTGATGGGAAATTTTATTCTAGTTTCCATCTTCAGTATTTTCCTCAAGACAGTAGATGAAAGTTTTGGTTCTGATCTCTGCTAAATTGCATTGCTGTAGATATATTTGCTTTCTCAGTCAAATTGCAGTAGGTTATGATAAGATGTGGTTTATTTATCAGATACAAGTTACCGAAAAGCTTATGAAAGCTGGGCATATAATTTTAACCCGTAATAGTTGACTAGCAGTGAATTTTCCTAGTTAGTCTTTATAGTTTTCTTCTAAAATTTGTTTATTTTTTCGAACGCATGAATTTGATTTGATTGATTTCACTGCGTCTTGAAAATGTATAGAAAATGTAGTGAGGGGTGTGCGCATCTCCTAACACACTCATTTATCAATGCAAATTAAGATGTCTCACTCTTGCATCCACTGCTTATTTTCAACTTAATTAAGAAACATTTACATTTTTTAAATAATAGATTTAAATAAATTATAGTCAGGTCAGGTACTGCTTTTTTTAAACTATTGATTTAGTATTGGACACATTACAGGTAACGCCATCTTAAATTGTAATAGTTGCTACCATTCCTATTGAATGATAGCTGAAATTTATTTTATTCCACCGATCTTAAAACTAATTGAATTACTTTTTGATGAGCGGCCTGGATTGATTTGAATTACTTTATTGTTAATTTCAAACAAAGTTGTATTCAATTTTTCATTTTGGTAGAAGCTGAGATTATATTACTGCTGACTGAAAATCTATAGCCATCGCTGTGAATGCTAATACATTTATTGAAAGATGTATCTGCTTATTACAACTTCATATGCACGTAGAATCTGTCAATTCTCAATATGATGAGTGTAATTCATCAGTCATATCTATTCAGTCTTTTCAACATCATATTTGATTAAAGCACAAAAAGCGCACAACGCAAACTTCACGCGAAATTAGTAAATTGAGAGGAAGTATCTGAATAGCTTCAAATCCACCGTCATCATTCTGCTATGCAAGCGTCTCAAAGCTCAGTTAATTTCACAAAAGATGATTCAATCGCGTATGCTAAATCCCACATTGCCGCACCACCACAGTTAATCAAAGGCACATTACATCAATCGAACGTGATATTGCACTCGTTCTCATTGTCGGGAAGGCCACTAGGCCGTAAATGTGAACTTGCATGGTAATATGAATGCAACCCGTTGAAATACCATACATAGTCCCCTACTTGGCTGAATATGATTTTAAGATGTTACTAGCCTATGGACGCCGGCTCGATTCAGAGACCCATGCTGAGTGTGATATGAATCGGTCTAAAAATAAATTCAGAGATTAAAAACCTTTTGTTCAGTTGCTTCAAGTATCTATCTTCCAACCAAGATACTTTGCATAAATATTTTGATTCATTATCCATACCTGACAGTCGATAGCTAGGAAAATTAATTTATCACGAGATGTTCTAAATTACCTCAAATCAACGGTCTAAGGACTCTAATTGTTACTGGGATATTCTAAAAATAACATAAATATCATTTGGGTAGTTTCGAAGAAACCATCTTCCAGCAATTCCTCTCCACCGGACAGGTGTGAATGCACAGGTGAGACTCATCACCATCGTCTTATCAAAAGCTCACATATGATAGTGATGACGTCGATGCCGTCGGCGGAATCGCACGCTGCTGTATCGGGTGATGACGTAGCCAAGAGATTCCATATGGTATCCAATCCGTCTGAGTGTAGTATTATTTAGCCGGAGAAAACAGAAATTTAGCATGGAGGAAAGCGCCGCACTCACAGTATCCATATTCAGCTGGTAAAGGTCACCTTGAGGTTTTTCGAGCGGGCGAAGCTTTATTTAGCCGACTGGGTCGTCACAGTTCCAAGTCAGTTCCATACAGAACGTTTTGAGTTTTCGGTGTGTCCGCAGGAATCTTCCCGTAACGGATTCCAGTGATATAGATATTAGTGAATAGACCGTGAAGTGCAGCAGAATCGAAAATTTATCTGAAAAGTGAGTGCATTTAGATTGTTTTAATAAAAAGATACATTTCGTTAATTTTCAAAATTGAGTGTGAGTAATGGAAATAGGCTCTCAAATATTTTCCACCGGTTCTACGACGATGGCTTGTGTGAGCGAATTAAGTAGGAAGTGGTGGAAAATCGACTAGAACACTATCGCTTGCAAATCGTTTGCGGCCGATGCAAGCGAATAAGAAGTGAAAGCGACATGTTGAATTGTTGTATTGCTTTGCGTGCCAGCAACAATCAATCGTTTCTAGCGCGATGCATTCGAACGTTTGTTGACTTGGTGTGGGTCGTGTAGTTGGCGGGTGGCACTTTCATTCTTTTGACCTTGGAGTGCCTCCGCCAAACGTTCGTTAAACTTTTTCCTTGCACTTTTGTTGCGGGCATGCGCTAGGATTCCCTCATGGTCTGATGATGTGAGACTATCATGGCGCGTTGATTTTAGTTACGTTGCCGAGCCGGTGGCGTGACGAGGATGCTTTCGTCCTTATGAAATACTCTGAGAGCTTTTCTTTCCTATTTGAAATGTAAATTGCACGTGAAGATATTCGGTAGGACAAGCCTGATACTTCTTTGACTTTGAGTTCAGCTTTGAAGGACGAATTTTGTAGTTGTGCTAGTACTGTTGTGAAAACGATTTTGGACCAAGGTGGGTTGAATGAACGTATTAGCGTTTTAAAAAGTGATTGAAATAAATTGTTGCTTCAACGTGAAGTTAATATAAAAGCATACACTTTTTTAAGTTCATTAATATGCGCTGTGACATAGAACTGTTAACAAAAAGTAATAACTTTATCCAGCAATCTAAATAAGTATTTCCGCTCGCTTCTGTCAGTGATTTCACTCAATTTGAAAATAATCAAAAAGTTAACAATGTTTGGACTGGGGAAGTACATAGATCGTCCGAAAAACAATTTACTAAATAATGATGCAATACGGGTGACTCAAATATGCAGTTAATGGTCTTGTTTGTCTAAAAGGTATTTCTTATACCCACAAATAATTCACTGTCATCAAATACTCATGAGAATTTCCGTAGAACATTTTTGTTGCTGTCCTTTTTTGTGAAAGATTGAAATTCGGAAATCGAATTTTGCGTCGTTTATTTAAAAGTAATACCTTTTAAACTGATATAAACAGATTTATAATGACTAGTAGGCATATGAATATTTGCACATTAATTATTCAAACATCATATGATTATAAATTAGTTTATAACGTGAACAAAATTTCATTGTGAAATGAAACAATTGCATCATTTAGTTGCACCGCAATTTAGTTGATGTGCAGGAAATTAATTGCATTTTTTGAATTCAATCTCGCTTAGATAATTACGCTTATTATTTTTTATCATGAAGTGTATTAATTTTATTAACGATTTACTATAAGTGCAGTAGCAAGTAAATACCGATTAACCTTCAGTGTGTGTTAGATATACATAATTAGCACAATAAGTACTGCTATAAACCGATAGAACAATACTGCCCTACTAAGCATAAATGTTTTATCTGCATTTTTCTCATTTTTGAGTTAACACCGGATTCAAAAACTACATAGGTACTCTATTACATGATTCTACAAAATTTGAAAAACCTATCTTTTGTGGAAATATGTTGAAATCAATATTGAAAAATGCACCCTCCGTATATTTCCAGTACAAATCAAAACACAAATCATTGATATCTCGAAAGTACTAAAATGTAGGTAAATCGTTTATGCCTAGTAGGGCAGAATAGCTTCATGCTTCGCAATGAAATTTTTGCTATTTCCGAAGCTGTTCCATGTAGCAAAATTTTATATGATAAAAAATAGATCTCATGTGTTCTAAATTTGATAATTTCAAACAATCCATGTGTAGTTTCCGAATGTCTAAATAAAACATGCAGGATATATTTTCGAATCACGTCCGAAATTCAGCGTTGAAGCATGCAAAAATAATTTTTGTTGTTGATAGATTTTTAAAAAAGTCATAAAAAGCGACTGTATTTTAACTTCACTAAACTCAAGTGGCGTAATCAAATGTATGATGGCAATGAAGGTTCTCTCGAGCATTATTGGGAATTAAGATGATGATTTGTGTGATGATCTGTGTGATTTCGATAAAAGTTGAACTACCAAACTTCAAAAAGTAAAATGCACCGCTCAAATGATGGGAACAATCAACGATTCAAAAATATTAAAAATTAAATATGAATATGTTTTTGCAAAAATTAATTAATGAATCATAATTTTGAAAATTTGATCAGCTGTTTAAAATTTTACTTATAAATATTGTCAAGTGATTAAAACTAGCTCTTGAGCAGCGGACTCGGTAGATCACCGGCTTTTGGCTTGACTGTTTGAGCAACATGTGATCTTGTATGATGAAAAGTTAATTATTGGTTTCTTTTATCACATTCTCGCGGTAGTATTTGGTGCATCATTTCATCTCATGAAGCATTACCTCCAAACTCAACTCCTACTCAAATAACACTACGCTATGCATTGTACTAAAATTTTAGAAAATAAACTATCATTGGCAGAAATATATAGACAATGATAAATTAATATTTTTCGCTTTGGCCCATAAACTAATCAATTAAATGTTTGCTCAGCGGTCCACGTGTCTACATTTATGTCCTGAAGTTATACTGTCTTCCTATGCTGAATAGCTGAAAAATATTTCAAAATCATTGTAAAGTCAAATCAAATTATAATGACAATGTGAAATTTAGCTCGATATCCGAAAAATGCTAACACATGCCGAGTTCAAATTTGAAAATTTGGCAGAGTCTCAAAAAAATCCAACCGAATATTTTCGTTGAAGATCAATCAATGTCATACTTTTCATTTTTTTAACGAGAAAAATTATTGCTTTTCGATTCAAATCACTTTAAATATGAAAGAGGAAAAATGCGTTATTTAACTTTTGAATACTACTAACATGAAAGGATATTATATGAACCATAAATATGTGCACTAATCAAATGCTTGTTCGAAATTTTTCACACTTAATTCCACCATAAAATATGATATAAGCAAGTAGTTGAAAGTAATGAATGATATTCACATGTTTCTTTCACTTTCTTAGAACTATCCTTATTTTGAATTGAATTGTCTTTTTTATTTCAACTATTTTTTTTAATTGGAGAAAGCAGCAATGCACCTATCGTAAATTGTTACGAGCATTCTCTACGCTAAATAAAATATTATTAAAGAAATATATTTAGTAAAAATGCATCATTTTTAAATGAATTTAGGAACCTTAATTGCTGTTTTTAGTTGTTTTTAGATTACATCTTAACCAAGTCTTTTAGACTTAATCCTACATTTAAAATTTAATCGTAATGAACACCAACATTCTGTAATAATCATTAATTTAACATAAGTAAAGCTAGAAATCCAATCGAACTGCGTGCATTTTCAAAAATTATCTTTTAACAAATATTACAGTTTCAGTTTCAACTATTTATCTTTATTATCAAAAGTGTCAAATATTTGAGCAGTCCGCAATGAAATGCTAATCTTTTCTGTAAATAAATAACCGGACATGTGATAGATCAAATTAATAATTTTCCAAACGGTTGATTTCCGACACGTGGTAGAAAAAAAATCGTATTTGAAGTACTGTAACACGATAAAATATCAACAAATTTTGCAATACATGTTATGTATCGTAAAAATTGATACTAAATCGTAATATGCTCACCAATTTACGATAAAATCAAATTTAAATTTGATATAAATCCTCTAGCGCAAATAAGAAGTATTTCAAAATTATTGTGGTCACTATTTTTTCCGCATTTTTACGATATAAAATGTAAGACATGTAACAAAACATAAAATTATAATATAATAAAATAGGAAAATTAATTAAGTCTCAATCAAAAAATGGCTCAATATCTAGCTCGTGAGTGGTCTAAAAGTTGTTGAATTAAAATTTTTAATTCAATTCATATTTTTAGAGACCTGGCTTTTTTAAAGATGGCGTATTTAAAAGATGCCCATATACTAACCATGACGTATCCAACAGTTACATCAAATAATGCAAATCATTCATTAAGAATATTATTAGGTCAAATTATTGAAAGTAAATGTGTGTAACTATTCTAATTCTATGTTTTTACGTATTTATTTGTTGATAATGTACACTATCAAGCCTATATTACACTGCATTTAAAAGCTCATTAATAGTCTCTCATTCTATTCGTATTAATAATGACAATATTAGTATCTAAATATTTAATGTAGTGTCATGTCAGCAGTGCGATATCGTAGGCTTGCAATGACTTTAGCCGCCAAGAGGACATTGGATTCATTCGATATTCCAAAGATAAATCGAATCAGTAAATTTTTGATTATACAAACAGCGTAAAAAAATTTCACGAAAAGATAATGACGCCTTTAGAAATTCCGCAAATTTATTGATTGTAATAATCATATCCGATACTACAAATCAAGATCGATGAAACGCATTTTCTTATCAAGTAGACATTTTCCCTATCTTATCTTACAGTCATTCACGTTTTCTTGCAACTACTCGCTTTTTATTGCATCATAATCCACGACATTGATATTGCTTTATTGTCAATTCATAAAAATTTCGATCGATTTCCTAGTAGTGAATCGCGTAAAAAAATTAGATATGACGTCCACAATGACAAATTGTGAAATCTTCATACATAGAATTTTCGTTTAGTAGATATATTTTTGTATGTTGGTACAATCATATTTATTCTGAAAGATTTGATTTGCTAATTTGAAATACGTACCCGTATAACAGATACATGCATAAGTCAACTTTCATGAGTGTCACTAATAAAAATCTGTCCTGGAATAGAAACTGCATCAATTCATATACACATGTATCTTTGAATCTATGTCTAGAATGTATCTTTAGAATACAAATGACTAGTGTCGAAATTTTGTTCATGACCTCAGTGAAGGTGACTCCAATGAACTTAAATAGAAACCACATAAAAAGATGCGTGTGATGTCTGTTGAAGTTTATTCATTTCTTAATTGAAATTTGATGGCAGGAAAAGCTGTAGTGATGATGGGATTCGTGAGTGACATTTGGTTTATTTCAGTAATTATAGATGAAATCAATTGTGCTGAAAATACAGAAAATAAAGTAGTTCAACCAGCTAGGATAAAATTTGTCTGATTCAACCTTATTCAAAGGTTAAGAGCAGTTTTTATAATTATTCAAAATGCATTCGCTAATACAACAAAAACATCGTCATTACTGAAACAAATAAAAAAATTAGGCGAATGGTTTTTTTATTTATTAGCTAATAAAGTTTTGAAAAGAATCTGGTGTCTGATGAGAATCAGTGCATACTTTCGAAACCACTTAGTCAAAAAAATAAATTTTCAATAAAATTTTTCAACTTTAATCATCCCGCAAAAACAAATCCCCTTTGATTCTGCTTTCGGAGGCTTATTCCACAAAAAGATTGAATTTCCCGTATCAATTATTCTCGGCTTTGATAAGCTTTAGAAACGATATACGTTGTCTATGCTGATTTATAGACAAGAAGGGAACTATCAACACAAATCAATAACCTTTATGAGTAAATGATTTCGATGGATATAAGTCGAGGATGTTAAAATTTGTCACAACTAACATAAATAAAAATTAATGATCTCCAACTGCAAGTGGTCACATCAGTCAAGTATGCACTGTGAGCTGGTGTCTGATGAAAGTCAGTGCATACTTTCAAAACCACTTAGTCAAAAAAAAATGTTTCAATAAAATTTTTCAATTTAACCATCCCGCAAGAACAATTCCATCATGATTCTGTGTTAAATTCGCTAGCGCAATAGCACATTACCATTAACCATTCATTTTCGTTTGATTATATATATAATCAACTTTAATTTCAAAATTCATTGTACCGTCGTGTGCGATTTCATTTCTAGGCCAGATATTTTTATAGGCGTTGTGCGGGCATTTTTGAGAAGTCTAGAAACAATTTTTTTCTTGTAAAATTTTTCAGGGTTTAAAAAAATATAAGCTATATGTAATGATTTGTTATGCGACTACATAGAAAAATAAAAATCATTTTAAAACACAACAGTAGTCTTAGATATATGTGAATTCTTGTAAACTCCTCGTATATTTCACTTTTCCTCGTTACATTTGCATAATCCCACCCGAAAAATCGGGATCGTAATCTTTTTCTATGAGTTTCGATGGACTACAATTAATTGTTCACATTATTTGAGTGCTACTGTAATTTTACAACTCTTATGTGCGAATATAGTCTTTACTAATAATACTTTTGTAAGCTCTTTTTCTATTAATCTATGGTTGCATTCTCTTGTTGGAATCTGGCGAACCCATGATGCACAAATATAAGTGTACACCACAGTATATTCAGTGATTATTTAGTGGACTATTCCGTTTAATTTCATAGGTGTTATCATAAAGGGTTTTGAAACTCTTCCCGAGAATAACCCCTAAAAATGTTGATTGATTTCTTTGAAATGTTCCCTCCGAGTTGCTTTATACCAATGAGCATGCATCTAATCGCATGCGTGGAAAGATCCAATTTAAATTATGTTCAAACAAGTAGAGTCTCCCGAGGAAATATCAAATTTTTCTTATTCGCAATATCTATAAACAAAGTCATTTTAAAACACTTGAATCTCAATCTAGATGCTACTTTAGGGCTACACGTCTTAATTCGCCCACACTGAATCAAACATTTTGAATGTCTCGCTTACTTCAAATTTACCCCTACTAATAGGGGGCCCGGTAGCTCTGCTCGCTAAGGCGTCAGGCCGAAAAGCGGCGTGCTACGGGGCCTGCAGGTTCGAGTCCCGCCAGTGCCATGGCTGTAAGTGTGAATGCGTGTGATTGTCCATGAGGGTGGCAAATGGGCCCAAACTGGTAGCCTAATGCTGGCCGCGTTCCCGGCAGCCCTCTTCTCTAACCTAACCTAACCTACCCCTGCTAATAACACGTAATAAATTAAATAAAATTATTCACTTTTCTTCAAGCCAAGAAATGCAATATTAAAAAAATTACAAATCCTTAACGTTCACCCCCAGCAGGCGGTGCTTGGAATTAACTAGTCTGATAGCAATTCAGCTGACAATCTCCGGCGTTTTTTGATAAATTATCGTAAATTCGTGTAACAAATATATTGTTCGTAAATTATCGTAAATTCGTGTAAAAAATATATTGTTCGAATTTAAATAAATCTGGTTTTAACGTTTTGATATGCATCATTATAAGCTACATTTTTTCTGGAGCTGAGATGAACGGTTATATACATAGCTTATCTATCAAAGAACAAGAGAATCCAAAAGCATCTCATACATTTTTCTCCTGATGTTAAGACAAATTGGCTTGATTTTATTTCAAGATAAATTCAGAATTCATATTAAAAAACTATCGGATTGTCGTCAAATCTTAGTGAGTCACATAAAATTTACGGGTCGATTCGATTAATATTTTTTTTTGCAAATCACTTAGCTTCCAATGAATATAGTTTCATAAAAAAATTGACATTATTTACTTCATCAGCTGGCAATATTGATGTTACATTTTTACTTTCAGTTGAAAATGGCAAGCCTTAAAGAAAGTCTTTTGACTGAGGTAGCCGAAACGTTACCATCCGCTGGCAACAAAGTAACTATTGTTGGCATTGGCCAAGTAGGAATGGCGTGCGCTTTCAGTATTTTAGCACAGGGTGTATCCAATGAGATTTGTCTTCTTGACTGTTTAGCCGATAAACTGACAGGCGAAATGATGGATCTTCAGCATGGCTCGAATTTTTTAAAGAATCCAAAAATTACATCGGGAACTGGTAAGTTAATTTCATTAATTCGTATGTTTTTGGAAATACTAATTAAATTTTGGCAATTGTAGACTATGCAATCTCGGCTGGATCCCGATTGTGCATTGTAACTGCTGGAGCTCGCCAGCGTACTGGCGAAAGTCGTTTGGATTTAGTCCAGAGAAATACTGACATCCTGAAAGGAATAATTCCGAAACTAGTCGAAAATAGCCCTGACACTATTATTATGATGGTCTCAAATCCCGTTGATATTATGACCTACGTTGCCTGGAAATTATCTGGTTTGCCAAAGAATCGTATTATTGGCTCTGGAACCAATTTGGATTCATCGCGTTTTCGCTTCTTGATGTCGCAGCGCTTGGGTGTTGCTCCTACTTCCTGCCACGGTTGGATAATGTAAGTAGCCGGATTGCATTTCGATCTAATGCGAACTATGTCATTGAACTCAATCGATAACATTTCTATTATAGTGGTGAACATGGTGATACTAGTGTCCCAGTTTGGTCTGGTGTTAATATCGCGGGTGTTCGATTGAGGGAGATCAATCCAGCTGTTGGTTCGCCTGAAGATCCCGAAAAGTGGAATGAATTACACAAGCAAGTCGTAGATAGTGCGTATGAAGTTATCAAACTAAAGGGTTACACTTCATGGGCCATTGGCTTAAGTTGTGCTGCTCTAGCTTCGGCAATTCTTAGGAATACAAGCAATGTTCATGCTGTTTCTACTTCAGTTATGGTAAGCATCATTCGACTAGGGATTCTAAATTAAATTTTTGCAACTCAAGCATCTTCAATTGATGATTTGCTGTAGCCAATAAATTGAATATATTCTTCAAACTATCTTTACAAATATATTTCAACTTATTTCAGGGTGAGCACGGTATCGACAAAGATGTGTTCCTATCGTTACCTTGTGTCATCAACGCCAATGGCGTCACACATATTGTAAAGCAACTACTTACAGAAACTGAAATTGCACAGCTTCAAAAATCTGCAAATCTCATGCACGAAGTACAAACTGGTCTCAAATTCTAAGCTAAAAAATATACTATCAACTGCTTCAACGATCAAATGTTTGCATTTTAATATGAACAAAGGAAAAGGAATTTATTTTTTTTACTAGTTTTGCGCTTTTGCATTTATATTATGTTAGATTGGCACTGATAATGTTTCGTTCATAATAGTACATTACTTTCTAACAGTACAATTTTTTTCACATACTTAGTATTTTTTCACATCTTTACTATTGTATTTTTTCACATCGTCACAAAGCCCATAAATTCGTAGACAAGAAAGTATTATTTGCCATGTGTCATCGAAAAAGTCATTTGTTAGTTTTGCGCAGATGCCAAAGCTTGATAAGAACTGTAGAGTTTAATTATTTTTATTCGTATGGAAACTCTACAAATATTCTTTGTTACAACATTATTTAAATATCTATTTAAGAACAAAATAAAAATATTATTTTAGAAGTTTGGAGATTTTCATTTCACTACATATCGAAATTTTCTTTCTACATTGTTTAATAATAAATCTTCAGTTTTAAACTAGAAATATTTCTAGAAAAGAAAGCTAGAAAAGAATGAAAAATGAAGACGCTGGTGTCTTTGTTTCAAATACACTTAAGTACTAACCGTATCTACCTCAGAAAAGGCATTTGTATGGGCTGCAAAAAGAATTCACTGAAAAAATTCGTGAAATTAACAACATGCATAAAATCAAATCAATTAGAAAACCAAGCAATTGTAAATTGGAATCGTAATTGGCAGCAAATGTTAGAAATCCGGTATGCGTTCCAAAGAAGTATTTCTAAAAAATATTGGAACTAGAGCTGAAACTGATAAAATTAGGCAAATCAAATCAAAATAATCGACTAAACTAGTAAATTAAAATTAATTTCGTACACATACAACAAACTCTAATGTACAAGCAAAGTAGACGAATAATAATACTTATGTAGCCAATTTTTATATATTAGAGCACTTGTTCCATCCTCTGATTTAATCAAATGTTACTAGCTTCATAGCTCATGGAACATAAATTGTATGAAAAAATTTTTGCACTCTACAATATTTCTATATATGTATAATGTTACCTAAAAAAATCGAACGTGTTGAAAGTTATACGAAAGATGGGAATTGGAATACAAATGAATAAATGCCCGATTTGCAGTATCAAAACTATAATTTAAGCACCGATCGCGTAAATACGATGTAAAATAAAAATACTAAATAAAAAATTATAGCAATATTGAATTATAAAATATTAATCGTTTGAATAGTGTGGCGGGTTTTTTCAAATTAAAAAGATTTCCCTGTAATTTTTGAGCATCAATCAGCTTGGTACCAAGCACAATAAATTCCAAAAATGAGGTATGTGCTAAGAAGTTTATATTTAAAAGATGTAGATATCTGTCTAGCTTAAATGCATCGGATTCTTTTCAAATAATTTTCCAGCCAAGTTTTGTAACTTTCTCTTGGAAGACTTTGTCTAAAATAGCAACCAAAACTTTAAATCAAACTACTGTAAATATTACGTATCTCTCCCATAACTACCTGCACGGACCGAAATCTCATACGATCACTCCTCATAAGATGGTAGAAAACTGTGGTAAACTAACTCTGAGCTTTAGTATCTTTACGGCAGTATTCATATAGCAACATCAAACAGTATCGATGTTTAACAGTGTACGATCCCAACCTTTCAGTGTTACGATATCAGTAAAATTACAACTACATCAGCATCGAATCATGCAAAAGATACCAACCAACTCAGCCAGATTCATATGAAGCTTATTGCTTCAAAAGCCAAAGCATCAGTGCAGAGCTGAGATATGGTTGAATCGCAGTCGAGCTGAATTTTAAAGTTAGTTGGTGTTAAGTGCACTTCGCGAATAGGTAGATCGCGATCTTCCAGTTACCTGTTCAACCAGTTCGTTGTTTGTTCGCTACTTCTGGAGCTGGTGTTCGTTTATCTCCTCAAATCCGCTGTTTCCTCAGTAAATTGCAATAAGTCAGTGTAGGAAAATAAATTTAATGCCTTCCAGTTTATTTGAGGTTTAAATACCCCATAGGCTCTCTAAAATAATCCTGTGTCCAACTAAAACCCAACACCTTTTGTGTAAAATAAGTTACCTTGCCCTTCCAAAAAGTGATCTTTCGATACTTCATTGCATTTTCACTGAGTGTGTTCATAATCATGTAATTCGCCACAATTAAAAACTGTACCGTAAGTGATCACTACAATCGATTCAGTGTTTTCAGTGAAAAGTGATAGTGTTGATCTTATGGAAATCTCATTGGTTTACGAAATGTGAATTTAAAGTTTTTGGTGAAAAATTGTGAAAAATCGATGTGGATAGCTGTCTGTGCAAAAAATCAATGTGTATAAGTTGATTTAAGGTCACCATTATTTGTTCGTCGTCAACGATCGATAGTGTGTATGAACCACGTTCAGCGACGATCGTAATCATAGTAAACTAAACCGAGGAACCAACACCGTTTACATTGAACGGCATTTGGTTAAAAGCGCCTAGTGTGCTAACGTAATGATCAGTGTATTATAGCTGCATGCTATTAGCGCCTTCCTATTTTATTAAAATAGTAACTCGCGTTTGAAGGAGTAGCTCTAAAGTTGCTTTAAGGGATATTTAAAAAAAAATATATATTCATGCTTAGACCAAGTTCATGGTCTGCAAAAGGATTTGAGGGGATTTAAATGTTTTTTGTTTTGATTTATATGGTGCTGGAGTTTTTCCAAATAAGAAATGATGCTTCTAGCTTTGTAAAAGTGAAGTAATTCCACGTCGACCTTCGTACAGGTCTAGGAGTTGAAGTTGGTATCACAAATTAACAATCAATGTGAATACGAGTTTGAAGTGATTAATTTCACGCATTAATTTACCCCTGATTTAAATCAGGTACCTAATCAGAGCCAGGTGAACTCAAAGCTTAGTATGCGTTACCTCGTATGAACCTGAATTCGAACCAGTGACCCTGCACACAAGAAGCCAGTGCTCTACCCTCTGGGCTACTCAAGCTTATAAGCTTTTTAATTTACGTTATTACACTGCCAAAGGATTTGAATCTATTGATTTCATCGACAACTTAGTTGAATGTTAAAAATAATTGTTATTTTATGACTAATTCAAAATTAAAAGAAAATTCTGTTGGCCTGAATAATATTTCCAAAAAACCTGAGGAAGAGGTATAATTGGTAGAATCGATCACTTATTGCTCAATTTTGGGTTACTTGTTGGAAAATGTTTGAAATGTCGCCGACGATAATTAGTTTGTCAAAAAAGTTTAAACATCTCTCAATTTCTTCATACCCACGAGAGAAGTTTAAGGTAGTTTTTATACGTAAACCGGGAAGAGATGACTATTCGGATCCAAGGAACTTTAGGCTAATGAGCTTAACTTCGTTTATGCTGAAATGCCTGAAAAGACTTGTTAAACGAGACATACGCTCTAGGGAGCTAAAGTATAACCCCTCGAATGATGAATCGGCTCTTCATTCTTTGGTTTTCAGAGTTGAAGCAGCGATCTTGAATAGTCAGTATGCGATGGAGGAATTTGTGGACATTGAAGAGGCCTTCGACTGCACGTCCTTTGTGGAACTATGGGAAACAACGAAAGCTCATGGCGTGGATGACTTCTTAGTTAAGTGGATACACGCCATGCTGACGCAAAGATTTTTGCTAGCGGAAGCTGAATCCGACTGCTACTTGAGAACGGAGGCATAGCATAAGTACTATATATAGCACGGAAAGAATGTAATTTGCGATAGAATTTGCTATATTTCCCCACTGATTGCGAGAAATAGATAGCAATAACCAAATCCGATTTGAAAAAATGAAGAAAGTACCCCGCCAAGCATTGCTCCTACGATCAGATACGTTTCTCATTCCCACTAGGCAATATACATGTGGTTTGAAAGGTTGAGAGCCTGAAACAGATTAGAAGCAATCCAAGGTATATGTTTCACAGGTATATGCTATGGGATGACACTTCATAACATTCAGAGTAAGAGAATTAAAAGCGCACAATTTATTAAAGGCACACAAGTCTTTATGTATCTAGAATCAATCACTAACAGATTCAACCACTCTGAGATCTTCATCAGACAAAAGGCAGAATGAGTTTGAGAGAGATGGAATATCATTAATAAAATAAAAAAGTAAAAAAAAAATTAACAGCGGATCCTTGCAAAACTCCTAAAGTAGGAGAAAAGATGGTGGAAAATCAGGAGTTAATAGTAAAAATGCAAGTGTGTTCTTAGTTGTAGGAAGAAAACTAAGATAGGTAGTCAACAGAGACACCATACCCCACTTTGACAGAAAAATGGTTCAATAAATCAAATGCTTTGGAAAATGTTTATACAAGCCATCCACTTGCTTTTGCTGGCCGATAGCAGATGCAACAGTATTTTTTAAAATTGATACCATTGACTTAGTTTTAATAAATCCATGCTGTTCACTGGGTAGTAAAGATGGGAATGCAAGGTACACTCTGTTGTACACAGCTTTTTTGAGAAGTTTGCTAAAGAAGGATAAAAGGGGTACTAGTGAATTAGAACAGAGATATTAGAACAGCTAACACTGGTTTTGAAGATTGCGGATCTCCATTGTGATAGGCAAGTAATGGATGCAATTGCGAGATTGAATATTAGTAAAAGAGGAGCACACAAGAATTAAGAAAGTTACTTATCAAAAAGTTGATACGTCAGTGTGGTCGGTAAAGAATCGATCTCCATTGGCTGGTGCGAAAAAAAGGCAAAACACAAACATGTGCAGAAAAACTAATTGACGACCTTCGATAAACTTTTGCAAAAGGTTTTGCAAAAGGACATGGATTTTTAAGATTAAAAAGTTCCTCTTGCGAGCTTGAACTTATATGTATTTTCTATGAGCTGCATCTTCAGCCCAAAAAACAGACGCGACGTCGACAGTGACCAAGGAATGTTGAAATTTCTAAAGACAGGAGTCCGTACATATTAGCTATAGCTATAGAATCATCAATGATGATCAATCAGCAGCATTGGTTGTTCATTGATGATCTCTGTAACCTAAAAATATAACTGAATTTGCAGGACGCAAAAGAACTTTAGTCTCAGCAGTAACATTACTCTTAGTATGTTTTTTGATCACTTGCCTACTTTGAAAACAGGTATAATTCAGCTAAACACAAAGAGGTATTCTTCATACTTCAATGCATTCATTCACTTACCGTTTAGTGTAACTCTTATATAGCCGGGGGAAATCGAATGATTTCCGAAAAATTTGCTTACTACTCTTGGTTGTCGTGCCGCACAGGTGGAATACATGCAATACAAAAAATTAAGTGAACCGAATAACATGCGAGCAAAGTGGTAATAGTAGCTTTAAAAGCCGTATGAATAAATAAGTGGGAGCGTAAGTTGAGCAATCGATCGTCAATACTGCTGACAGCCATCGATCAGTCGAAACGAACTTTAGTTGCATCTATAACTGGTGTTTGTCGTTAGATCGTTTGGTGGTTTGCGTCGCGCTTACCAGCATTCGGCTCGTTTCTGAATGTGCTCTGTGAATATGACGAAAAGTAATTATGCAGCGAATTCACTTTTATTGCATTTCTCGTGTAACCTAGTTCTTCCAATATTTCCGTGTCGTCCGTGCTTTTTCCACAGTTAGTGCTGATTTTACAGCACGTAACTTGCCTAGTTCGTTTAACAACTTGTGATGTAAACTCTGCCCAACGAAAACAACAAAATGCTATCGAGAATAGTAATAGTCGCCAAAGTCGAAAGTATAAGCTGTAGGCTATTAAAATATTTAGTGCAGTGATCACGCGCGTTTTAGGAAATTCTGAACAGGGTGGCTCAGAAATAAATGTGGAGTGTGTAGTTAGATGACAGTGCGCGACTAGAGAGGCTCGTGGCTGTCTTGTGCCGTAGTTTGTACCTACTTATGGATGTTTGTACTTCCATTCCAGGTCGTATTGTGAACGGGAACCGGTTGTGATAGAAATCTAGTGTATGCTAACATCGATCGCAATTAAAAGTCCCTGGCTATCTGGAGAGTTTCAAATGAATTAAAGATACAAGTGTGAGTGCAATGATCTTCACTTTGATCTTGAATGGTGATTCGAGAAGTGAAGCAGCGTGATTTTATTATTGGTAGATTGTGACGGACGAGTGAGATCGGATCGAATTTTGTTAAAGAGTAAATCCCCATTTAAGTTTTTTGTTAGAATGCTTTTGGAACGTGAGGATGCATGAGTGCATGCAGAAATCAATTCTCTCCATTCTGCTATTTGGTATAATTTTTTGTACAAGTAGTAACAAATTGTATCGAAATAGAGCACCAGTGAAATTTGATTTGTGTACATTTCAACTATGACCATGACTTTTCAAGCACCCGCATTTAACTTCGCCATTGCAATAATGAAATAAAGTACTTTCTCGCTAACAAAGTAAACAAAATTATCAAAGATATTAATTATTAGATGTTTGGCATTTCCGAAATTACAGATCAATTTCAGCCCTTGAAGCCTCGATATAGTTTTTGTATTACTTAGGTATTATGCAGACACAGACACTGAATGAAAAGTCGATTATTTCCAACACCTGTCAGGAAATTGAATTAACAATGCACCTGAAGATTATTAGATACACGGGTCATCAATTTTTGAGAGAAATTAAAAATAGATCCGGAAAGTTCTAACCAATTTCCTCAAAACATTACAAATCTAACTCTAATCGAATTCTTGGTATAAAAGGTCAATTTGGCTAGCTATTTACCACTGTACAGGTGAATCATCAAAGACACTCATCAACAGATAGGTGCAAATTTTCATTATTGTCGTGACTGAATTGAAAACATTTTCCAAATCGTGTTCGGTATTCACACAATTCATGTAATCAGCTCTGGGTCACGAATCGCATTGCAGACCGACAGTGATACCATATTAGCTTATATCATTATTTTATATATTTCCGGCAATTACTAGCGTTGAAAGTAGCAGTGCTATTCAGATGCTAATGATCCTATCCTCGAAATGGATAATTTCAGCAGACTCTACCATGTTGTGTTGCAATTTCAGAGACTTAATTCCAGTATCTGCTTCTAATTAGAATTTTAGCACTTACTGTATGGGAATTTTCGCGTAATCATTTCAACGCAAACTACGTCAGTTACATTCGAAAAAAACATTAAGTCGGATTATTCGAAATGATTCTTTCCGTCAAGTCACACCACTTCATTGTCATCTTAAGATGACTGGAAGTGAAATATATACTAGAATGTCTACATGTGTGTTCCAGTTCGCTCTGCAGCGATTTATGAGTATGTTTGCATGTCGATTTAAATGTTTATTTAGCGCTTGAGCAATGAAGAAGATGTTTATCAAATATTTTTTTGATGTACTGGCATAATTTTTGTATTATTCACATACGCAGTATGCACACAGGGTGTTGTGATAGGGCAATCAGGGGATTGAATAGCGCAGAATAATGCAAATCTTCGAAGAATTGAACGGCAGGTCGAATTGCCACATTTGGTGACGAATGGTAATAAACCTAACTATAGATATTTCTTGCTCTTGTGAAGGGGAAAAAAACAAATATTGTATAGTTAACACGTTGACTGCGTTGTTTACTTGCCCAGTATACCTACTACGAGCTATCTCGTCCCTTAATTACTTCCCATATTGCTACTGCTACGAGGAAGCTCGTAGCCTAACAGTGTAAATATGAATAGATGACCTCAGAAAAGAAGAGAAATAATTAGGTTTAGCTTAAATGAACAGAAAATACAATTAAACAAAGTGTGTCAAAAGAAAAGTTTATATAAGGAAAAAATGTTTTTGTGTGTTTACAAAAAACATATTTGAAGCTTTTTGATTATTTGTATGTACTATTATTCAAGTTTTGAATAATATAAAATGATTGAATCAAATTGGCTCTTTAGAACGGAATCGTGAAAAATTCCGTGGCAGCCAACGTGTTAAGTAATATTTAAGAAAAAAAATCGATACGTTTTTGGAAAGCAAGATATTTGTCGAAGCATATTGTTAGATACTTAGTACGCTGAGAGTTACAGCTTATAGGTGTAAACATTTCGATTTCCGGTCAGGTATTAATATTTCGAGGGTAATCTGCTGTCTATCAGTCTATCATAGTCTGTAATTGATTGATAAAAGAGAACATATTACCCTCAAAATATCATAATCTGTTTGTAAAAATTAAAATATATCTAGTTTCTAAAAAAACAATGGTTTTCGATGAAAAGTGTACATATGCATTTGACTTATTTTTTTGGAAGAAAAAGAAAGTCCTACAAGAAAGTTTTAAAAAATTGAATGTTTAATTGGGATTTAGACCGCCACAGAAAAAAAGCAAACCTGATCTTTTTTAATTGTATGGCAAATCAATCATAAACCCTAGTGATTATTCGATAAAAATAATTTGGGAACATCTTACATATTACGAATATTACATGTTACGAACATTTGTGAACATCTTACATATCACCCATACGATCTGTCAGAGCTGCACGATCTGAATTCAATCTGAAAGTTGCCAACAGAATCATTGATATGTTTTTGTTTGCACTGCAATTGTATAGAATTTCTAGATCTTTTCATTTCCATACATATGATACAAAAGTAATTTTGTGGTTTGATTTATGATCAGTAAAAAGCTAATTGGGCTCAGATGTGTGTACTCGTGTTTCTCAATAACCTCGATAAATTTTGAAAGCATGAAGTAGTCCTGTGAATTACAATAATTTTAATGTTTATAGTGGTCTAATAAATCAGTGGCTTTGATTTTGAGCCGAAAAAGTGTTTAAAGCTGACTTGTAGAATATGCTTTTCGATATTTTGAGCACAATCGGTTATTCAAAGAGCCATGCATTGATGCAAAAAAAAAGGTATGCAAATTTAAAAAAAGAAACAAAACTGAATTTCTGCCCACAACTAATCGCTAGACTGAAAAATAATTGTTTTGAACGAATTTTGAACGAATACGAACATTTTTAAGTCCTAGAAAGCAAAGCTGTCAATACACATTTAAAGTAAATTAACTACGCAGAAAAATCGAAGGTCAGTTGAAGCGAAAAACTACAAAAGCAAATGTTCTTTATGCAGCCAATAATTTCGAAAGTTGTTTTCGAAAAACGCTGTTTAAGAGAAACAAGTACTATTTCAGAAAAATCTAAGCAATTCTAGTGTTTGCAGGCTTTTCACATCAGTGGTGATGGACAGTAAATTTCATTTGATTACTCATAAGCAAATCTTTCAAATTTAGCATATCATGCTTTCAAATTATATATTTTCTTCATCTGCCGTCGACCTATAACTCTCCTCTCCGAAATTCACGTATTTGCATCAATCTTCAAATATGCAAATTACTGCAGTTTCAGTAAAGTTCATGGCTGATTAATTAGGCGATTTAACAATCTCATAAATAACGAAAACAGCCAAGCTAATTTCTTGCCGAAAACGGCCAAATTTCACGAAAGTTATTCAATGAAGCAGATGCAAACCGCAGCTTGCATTATATAAATTATGCAGCACCAGTTTCCCCCTGAAATAAAAGTTGTTCTGGTCTGAATCAAATGTCATGATAAGGTTTTTCTTAAGTTGCAGTTTTTAAAGCAAAAGCATGAAGTAAGTTTTCAAGTGTTCCACGGCAAATATAGCATGAAATTAGCGGAATTTTTATAATTGTCGAAACATTAGTATATGCATTTATTTTCACACATATGGCCGATTAAATCGCTGTTTGCCATTTAAGTGATAAGCAAAACAGTCACGTGCCAATCTCTTTAGTTCTTTCAAATTAAATTTTTTGGTTAAATAATCTTGTTAACGGTAATCTTTTTTATTTTTCTTTATAACTGATCGTAATAAGTTAAATTAGAATAACCTCCTGAGGGTTTTTTATTGTTGATTTGTTCATACAATTACATTTCTAAGCATTTTCAATCTACATTAATGATTTAAGGATCATATTACGCGAAGCTCATCTAATTACACATTGCTTCTAAAATAAATTGAAAACAGAAGGCGTCGAAATTGAGAAAAGCGCAAAAAAGTTTATTACACAACCCACATGGTATTTGATTTATCGACATCAATTTGATAGTATTGACAGGAAAATGGAAAACTCATTTTCATTTTTTCATATTAAATGTTTATTTAACAGTCCAAAGCCATTCAATCGCTTCAGTCATATTCATATATGAGCAAAGGTGCAAGTGCAGATGTTGACGATCATGTTTTTTGCAAATAAATATTCTAAGGTGACTAATACAATTTAACGAGAAGATTCGAAATCAATCATGTATTTATAGACTGAGCTAACGATTTTTTTCTACTTTGTGTAAGATAGTGTGCTACTAATTGACTAAATTTACTTACCAGTTGGCAAAAGCTTAGATGATACTTGTTGAACAATTTATAGAACGTATTTTTGTCAAAAACTATATGAATTGAATTGAATATTTTTAGTTTAAATTAATCGCACTTTCTTAGCCTGATTTAAACTTTGATTAACATTGAAAACTTAAGATCTAGCGGCTATACTATTTTGGCCTGCTGACTGTGATTGGTTTTATTACCAGTGTTCGAAAAAGAATATTAGTATTAAAATCACTCTGGCCAAAAATTCATATTTCTATATATATATATATATATATATATATATATATATATATATATATATATATATATATATATATATATATATATATATATATATATATATATATATATATATATATATATATATATATATATATATATATATATATATATATATATATATATATATATATATATATATATATATATATATATATATATATATATATATATATATATGTAGATCATCAAAAAATTTCAGTAAAAAAATCTCAGGACTGAACTGAAATTTTCAGGATACATTGGTGTATATACAGAATAAACCAAATGCTAATAATTTTTAACTCTTTGGCGCCGGCGACCATTTTAGTGACATTTTAAAAATAAAGTTTATGAAATGATTTTTGAACCTATTTTAAATGTGAATATGATATTTTTGAAATGAATTTGAATATTTTAACATCACTTAAAATGAAATCGGGAATTTGAATTGCGATAACTTTTGGACAGATTATCAGAGTACTACGAAACTTGAAGGATATTGATGCTTAGTTATAAATTTGTGTTATAAATTTGTGTAACACTTCCAATACAGTCATGGAATCAAAACGAAGTTCACATGGTAAATGGAACTTACTGTAGGCAAAGTTCAGGAAGAAACTGGTTGAAAAACTAATAAAGGGTTCCCAGCTATTGTTGGTTTTGTATTTTGCCATATCTTTATTAAGCGATTTTATCGTAAAGTTTTCAAACGGCAATAATCCTGTAGTGACACTCAACAACAAAAATTAACATTTCGAAAATTTGAAATTTTTTGCGGGTGGTAGCCCTAAATTTCTTTGTACCCTATAACTTCCAATGCAGTCACCGAATCAGAACGAAATTCGCAGGTTGTGTTGACTTCAATGTGAGGCAGGTGTGAAATATTTTTGGTTTTGATGCTAGCAAAGGGTTGCCAGTGCGAGGCGTTTTTGCTATTTTTATATCAATAAATGCTCATATTAAGTATTCATATCGCCAACATTTACAATGAAAATAAGTAACCAATGTTCAAATTTTCTAAGTTCTAGAAATTTTTCGGATAGTGATTCCAAACATGTTTCTATTACTGTAACTTTCGACGAAGTTACCGGATAAAAACGAGATTAATAGGGTAATTTGATTTTGTCGTGAGGAAGTTGTGTGAGACTTTTAGTTTCAGTGCTGGTAAAGTGTTGCAAACACTGAGCATTTTCTTTATTTATGTTAGCAAAAGATGCTGCTTTCAAAATTTTGTAGTGTTGGACTTTCTTAAATCTTGCAATTCATACAAGTGGTAGCCCTGAAAACCTTTCCACCCTATAAGTTTAAATGCATTGGTGGGATCTAAGCGGTTTTGCCCTCGAAACAGGTTCAGGCACGTGTGGTAGAAAATGCATTCAAAATCTACACGATTCTTCTATTGTTCATCGAACATTAATATTTGTAGCGGTTCAGGTGGGTTAATTTTTTTATAAATATATTTTTTCCGGCACAAATTACAATTTGTTACACACTAATGGATTACCTAGCCTGTACAGCAGCTGAGATTACTCTGGCAATAATTTGCTTACAAACTACTTTACACTACGATCTAACTTATACCTAATTATAGTTGCCTAAGCCTAATTAAACGTAAATCTTAATCTGGGTCTTAAATTTAGCCCTTTCTATCCGTCGTGTGGCCTTTGTAAATGAAAAGCGCATCCATGAGCTACTGCCGCAATGCTATCTTTGTGGGGCATATAAATGGCTCATAAGAACTTCCTGTAGCCCTAGTGACCGAATCAGCCCATTCTCATGTCCGTCTGGCTGCCCGTAAAATCGTGTCGTTAATTCCACAACTCGGCCCGTAATTGGCTTCAGTCTTTTCAGCCACTTTTTAGTTACCGGGTTGCAGAACCTGCCAGTGCAGAAGCGGAGGATTCTTCTTTCGAATGTCTTCGATTCGGCCATGACAGACTTTGAGCATTAATCCAGGATGGAGATGCATAAGTCAGGATAGGTCGAAAGAGGGTCTGACAGCAAATAGATTTAGCTTTGGTGGTCATTCCCGTCTTTTTGATAAAAAGAGGTCAGATGCGTTGAAATGCAAGATTGGCTGCTTTGATTTTTCGCCGGATCGGTCCCGAGGTATTTTAGAAATGAGGTAAGAGTAATCTTAGATTTTCCGAACGAGACACCATATTTTTTTGGTCTTGTTGCGAATTGTTTGAGGTACCCGATATTTGGAAGAATGGCGAAATACGCATAGCTGAGTCTTACTGCTGTTTGGTTTGATGCCCTATTCGTCAAAGTAAAGACTTAGTTTAGTATAATTAGTATTCCAGGCTCTTTGCTGCTTTGAGCGGATCTTGGCTTGACACGAATAAGAGCTTGACATCTGCATATTGGAGGATTTGCACTTGGGGTTGGCCCACTTAAATCGGAAGGTCAGCGATGAATATAGTATAAAGAATTGGTCCAGTGACAAAACCTTGTGGCACTCCTGATGTCACAGGCTCTATGAGAGAATCTGCTCCATTCACACTGACTTAGTATTGTCTGTTGGTAAGAAAACTTGCTGCGGTGAGTCTTATTACCTCTTCCGTAAATCCAAACTTAACTTAAATGGAAGGCCTTCGTGCTAGGTCAATAGCTATAAAAATATATCAAATCAAACATTTAAAATTTTAAGCAAAAATACGCCGAACAATCCAGCGAGGGTCTGGATCTTGAAATTAGTCATGATCTGGGAGTCTAGCTCTAAAAACTTTCTCATTGAGAAATGGAATGGGTGAGCAAGAGTGAAAAAGGTATTTTTTGTTTCAAAACTGATGCTTTTTCGAAAATTTAAAGTAAAGTTTTACCTCTTAAACCCGTTCTGGATCTGGGGTTTAAGGTTGGCAGAGACTCGAATCTCAATGAATGATTACAGATGACGATTATGTTGACTGAGTCATAACACTTTTAACCCCTGTTTTGACATCTTGTTTGCTAACACTGAATATCTGAAATAATTCTTTACCAACAAATTATGTTTCCGCTCGCAATATTACCTTCAAAAACAAATTGCTCCTCTAAACAAATGATCATGTTGTCTCCTCACAGTAATCTTGGAAAATCCTCTCTGACGTCCGCGCCAAAAATATTTAAAGCACACAAAAACATTCGAAATGATGCATGCATACTATGAAGACCATTACGAATGTCTACGAGCATGAGGCTCACACCATCACCCAAACTATACCAAATGACCTTACGCCCAAAGCCAAAACACAAATAAGATAAATTAAAATTATGTCAATATGAATTATATGCGCATTAATAATTACCTGAAAACAATTAATGAATGTTTCACGAAAAAATGCTAAGAATTTTAAGTTTCCATTGAAATACCATGCATATGTATGAATTTTAAAATTTCGTCCGTACGAAAGGTAACGAAAGCATTGTTGTTTTGAATGAATTGAAGTGATGCGCTGATGAATTTGTTAATATTCACTTTCATTTGCTGGTTTTTCTTCTTTTTATCTTTTTGTTTCGGTTGCAAGGTTTTTAAGAGTTGATGTACGGTCTGGATAGTACCTTGACTTTGTCCTCTATTGAGATTTTTTTGAGGTAATAAAAACTTTAGGAAGCTGATAATGTGAAAAAATTATTCACTTCATAGGAGTATTGTTAATGGATAATAGAAAACACTTGAACTTCATTTGAATTATATTTGGGAGACAGAGATAATGATGTGTTACAATAGTTAGCGAAGATTTTATCGCTCATCGATCAAATGATTATCGCCAAGAGTAAATTGTTAATGGCATCTGAAAAATTTGCATAAATATGTTTAATTTTGGGGTTTGGCCTATTAAAATCAACTCTTTGAACACGTTTATTTTCATTCAGAAAATAAAACATGCTACGAAGTATATTTCTAAATGTTGTTGGCCTGTATTTTAGGTTTAATTTACGGGACGTCAAGAAAATAAAATTTTCGCAATCGAACTAACCACAATTCAAAATTACAGAAAAGTGTGAAAATGTGATTGTTCTCCTAAACACAGTGCTCCAAAAATAATCTAATAAAAGTTAGAAAGTGGCTAAAGCAAAACTTAATTAAAAAATGTGAATATTTCTCTACAAAACAAATTCATATAACAACCCAAGCAACAATAACAACCACTGCAACAATTAAGTGAATGCCATAAGTTTAATGCTTTAGTAATAATATCTTCTAAGAAATTTTAACGAGAACGTGAAAGAATTCTCTCTCTTTGGATTGCGGGTGCTAGTGTTGCTATTCGAGTATGAAACACAGTCGCAGCAAAGTACACGTAACTGCTAGCTTAGCTACCTACTACTATCATCATCGTATATCGCGATAGGTAGTAACCGCAAGTGAACGCAGTTTTATTGTCGTGGACGCGATTGAGTGTGACAATAGTGAAATTAAAATAAATATAGCGAAACCAGCTTCGATTCAAACTGCGGGCCAGCAGCTGGTTACTGCCTGACTCTCTGGTCGTTGTCGTCAGTTTTTATTTGGACATCGATCGCAGATTCAACAAAAATCTCACCAATGAAACTTCATTGATCATATAGCTAGCTACGTGTAGCGTGTTTGGATAATAAATAAATTGGATACAAGGAGATAAAATGACGATAACATACTCGAGCGAAGTTCCGAACGGAAGCAGCTTTGGATGTTTTTGGCGAATTTTACGAAAGTGAGTGCTAATGAAATTTTATTATTTTTGATTTTTTTTCGGCATATGTTTTACATGTAAACTCATTGATTTTCAATTAAGCTCGATTCACTATTTCCAGCTGAAATTTGATTGCAATATAGTTATGGAAATTGAGTAAACATGGATGTAATCAAAAACAGCTTGATTTCATGTAAGAGTCAAGATTACACACTACTGCTTCCTTTCAAATGCGTGTTGAATTGATACTTGAATATATTTATATTTTGAAATATTTGAATGAAAATTGAATGGCTAGACTATCAAAAGTGTGAATTAAATTATTGGCGTTCAAAAACTATTTCTCAAATCTTATTTTAAGTAATTTTAGACAAAATTATAAAGGCAAACTGTGTACAAAAATGTTTAAGAGCTATTGAGATACACTTAACGTTTTTGTCAGGTTGCCCTTTAGACCGACTTTTACAGCGTCGATTGCATAAGGCCCGAATGAGCTGATGAGGGCGCATCCGTCACAAGTAGCATAACTTCGTCTCCATGCGCCACAGCCTGGAAACCATTGGCCCTTAAATTCTCTAGTATTTTGTTGGCTGTCAGGATCAAGAAAAAGGGCGATATAGTCCCGCCTTGTATTGTTTCCGTGTATATTATTTTTCTTCCCCTTAGCTTCTAAAAAAGTGGCTTCGATTTGCCTTTTTTTCTTACAAATAGGATGCTCAAGTAGTCCGGACTTCATCTACCTCAAATCAAATCCAAGCAACGGTGACTTTGCTCAAAATCACAGAGTAAAGAGTTATTTTCATGAAAATTTACTTTGAAAAAATATAGTTCAAAATTTCCCAAATGTTGACATGCTGCTCTTTTTGTACATATATAAGAGCCATTATTGAATCGCTCCCAGTCAAAAATTCTACGTTGCAGAAATTTCGATCGTTCTAACGTACAATACCTTCAACAATAGTTGATTTGAGTTGCACTTGGTCGGCAATTTGAAGCATTTCATCGAATTTTGGTGACTTTGTATGTTTGAGCCATTGAATCGCTCGGACTGTTTGCTGAATGGTCAGTAGCACTAACAAAGAAATACAATTTGACAGTTTCGAGTAAAGCAAAGCTTACGTTATCCTGTTTAAAAAACTTCCATCAAAACAAACTGCATTTCAAACTCAAAGTAGTACTTTCATAAGTCAAATGCAACATATGTATACTCAATTAACTTATCAGCACGAATGCAACTTTTCACAATATCTAAAGATTACATAAAACCAATTTGATTTCATGCCGACCGGTACTGTGCACGATCAAATAGCAATCTACAAATACACTCTATTTATGTATCTTGTAAAACACCAAGTTAATCGCTTCAGGTAACGTAACGTTAGAATTCAGTTGTTTGAAAAGTCTAGCTGCTTGCCAGACTTCATTGTATGTACATTGTAAGTATGTTTTGCTGCTCGAAATAACAATGCTAATTTACGCCAGTTACGACCAAAATGTAGCATTTCGAATCGTGACCTATTCACTTTTGGTGAAGATGTATTGAGTGCAATTTAGACAATAGTTGGCTTACTAATTGTGGAGTAGATGATGAGTTGCAGTTTAAAAGTGTTTTGGTATACCATTTTTTTAGTCATCAGCCCGAGACATTTCAATTGAATTCTTGGAAGCGGTTATTTACCGCCGAACAAATTCATGTTAGTAAAATAAAGAAATCACTACAGTCCCCAATGGTGTTAACATACTTCGACTAATAACAACTTATTTGCGCATTTACTAGCGAAAGGGCATATTCCTAGATGCTAATAGCAAAATAAATCTTTAACTAGACAGTGTCAGCTTATGATTATTTATCATGTTTTCTCGCCTGCTCCAAGCATTAGTCATTACAATCGCACAAGCATTCACATGTAATGATCGTAAAGCAATAATTTTATTCCAACACTTCCATGTGCGACAAATAATTCATGTTTATTTAAAGTGATAAAATCTGTCAAGAGTAAGTACCCCGGGAAAAAAATAATGCATTTATCTAAGTGTCTGCCTTTGCAGTTAATGTACTTTTTACTATGTTTTTCTACCGCCACAAACAGTTCAGGTGAGCTGATGATTAAGCACCTAAAACTTCTAGCTTAGCTTAAGAATGTGATTGCATAAAGTAAGTATTGCATAAACAGAATCGTTCTACATTCAAAAAGATTTTATTGCTGGTGAAACTCGTTGTCTCACCTCAACTTTCTTCTAGCGATATGTGAACCTTTCAAACCGGGTAACTCTAACTCTAGTGATCAAAGTTCAATTCAATTTTTTTCCAAACTTCTCCAAAAATCTATATCTAAATTATAATGATTAAATTATTTAAATCACCCAGGCATATGCTATAATCAAGTTGAAAAGCGATTAAGTCGTAGCACATTTGAATGAATTTGATTAATTCATAAAAACCGTTTTTATTACAGCGTGCGTATGATATCAAGTCAGGAAGCCCAACAGACATCAATATGTATTCTGGAAATTCCTGTTAGTCGTTAGGTTCTTCGAAAATAATTTCGCGTGACTATGTTGCTTGCATATTTTCCTTATCTATTTGCATATTTTAATAATAACAGGTTTAGCTCGTCCATGTTTTTATTTAAAGTGTTTTCGTTACAATATTCGTCTCGGATTTAAGTGGTTTTACTTAAAAGTACAATGAAATAAACATTTTGACTAAATAATAAGGGAAAAATTTAAATGTACTCGTATCTCGAAATCCGGTATGTGGTAACTTCATGACAGAATCACACGAAAGTTAAAAGCTGTTAAAAGTATCACAAGATACCTAATTGGTTGGGTAGTGATAGGGTAAAAGTGGGAGAGATGCCATACTTTTTGCAAGTGTAACATTTTATAGGAAAAAATGCAATCAAATCGAATCGTTTATTTTTTATAGGAAAGTTATACTTACACACTATGTAGTAAAAAACAGTTTACGAAATTATTTCAAAAAAATAAAAATCTAGATATTAAAATATCGTAAGTTTCAAAATACCATCTCCCACACTATGTGGGAGAGATGCCATGACACGAAGGAGAGATGCCATACATGTTATTGTGCCTGATTAAGATGTTTTTTGCGTATTCTTTATTGCAGAGTGGGAAGTACATTGTACATGTCTCATGTAGCCATTTAAGGCATACGCCACATTTGATCCAGTCAGTTTTCTTCTTTGTTCGAGAATAATGTTCCAAACACTCAACGCACACATTGTTGTCATCCTTAATAGAATCAGACTCATCTTGTTGAGAGGTTGACGATGCACCTGTTAATCTGGAACCAGCAATCTTGCGTTTTCTGGTTTGTCTTTTTATCAAATTCAGCTTAGCAGTTTTTTTATCTATGTTTTGCGGACATGTGAGAGCACAAGCAACTTGTTTGCGTTTTACTGTTGAGGCAAGTAGTGTTGGAATTGGGTTTGCTTGTTCAAGGAGCTTTGTAGGTGACTGACGTAGATGGCTTGGTTGGCGATACAACTGTAACACTTGCAGAAGGTATTGTTGGCGCTACTTCAGTTAGATCAGATATGGCGAAGAAATGGTCTGGAATGATATTTGGGTTCAGGGGAAATATCCCACAAGCTTTGAAACCTGACGCTGCATTGCCTACGCTGGCGGCTTTTCTCCAAGCTTGCCCAATTAAAGTTCTGACATGGAACCTTGAGATCACCCTATCTTTGTTTCTTAACATCCATGAATGTGCTTCCTGCTCATAATATGTCTTCAATGGCTTAAAGAAACTACGATCGAGGGGTTGAAGTGCCTGAGTAGTATGACTTGGCAAACATATAATTATCACTTCATTTTCATTGGCCAGGTCTAGCAGATCTATTGAATTGGAATGAGAAGAGTGACCATCCAAAATCAAAATGGTTTTACCGTTCTTTGGTTTTCTTGGTAAGAAATGGTCTTTGAACCATCTCATAAACAATTCTGAAGTTATATATGCTGACTTCTTATTCATATAAACGTCGGATCCATAAGGAAGGCCATCTGCAAACTCGGATTTTTTATTAACGCCTTTCATTATTAATACAGGAGGTAAAAATACACCCTACAGCAAGCAGCCAGAGAAACAGTTTCTCCCTTCTCACGTGGTGTGACCACGTGAACGTTTTTGGCACCTTTCGCAGTTAAAACTTTTCCCGGCTTATTTATTAACTGAATTCCACTCTCGTCAACATTGAAAATGTTGTGAGGTTTATTAGTCAAATCATTTTTAACCATTTGCTCTTCTAACAGCTTGAAAAACGCATTAACTTCTTCCCTATTCATACCTTGCGCTCTTGCCACCGAAAGACCTTCTGTTTGCCGTACAGAGATATTTTTGTTTCTTTCGAGAAACGACGTAAGCCAATGTTGTCCTGCTTTCTCCTTTTCCTTGGAAAATTTGTGTGGAATACCAAGCTTCTCAGCAAATTGATAAGCAAGGCAACGAATAGAATTCCTATCAGGTGCAAAGCTAGCACTAGCTAAGCGTTTAAAATACGATGCTAAACGTTTTTCATTCTCTAGTCCAAGTCATGCTGGAACAATATAAAAAATGTGTAAATGACTGATTACCACTCACTATAACCATCCCAATGATACTTATTGCCACGTTTTATCTTAAACTCATCAAAAACATACCTTGAGGTCCTAATCCAGCTTTGATCGTATTGCCAGTCTGAAGTCGTCTAGATAAGGTTCGAATCGGGATTCCATAGCGTCGTTGTGCTTCATTTTTGGATATTTCGCCTTTTTTCACTTTTTCTATAGCCAACTTTAAATGTTCTTCAGTCCACAAACCTCTGGCTGTATTATGCATCCTCACATATTTTCTAGGCATTCTGAAATAGTTAATACCTTGATAAAATTAACCAGTAAAACACACATTATCTAAACCGTGGCGTCACTCTTCATTGTGGAGGATAGACGCCATATAGTTAAAATATCACTCAGTATGAATAAAGTTTCAAGATTACTTTTTTATAATCTTAAAAACAAACCAAACAAAACATTAAAACAGATACTCAATTTAACTTATCTTTACTGTACTTATGGCATTCACTAAAACACAACGTACTTAAAACTTTGACGGAATAAATTACGCAGAAAAAAATATTTCTTCATAATACGTAATGCACTAAAGGGCAGTCAAACAGGCCCTAGCTGGTTAAGGCGACAGCGTCGATGAGTAATTGTTTTCAGTATAAACTATAGCGCTATCTTTTTCGCGTTGCGAGATAACGAATGTATGGCGTCTCTCCTCATATGGTGTCTCTCCCACTTTTCCCCTAATGTTTTGGAACGCTATAGCCATTGAAGTTCCAAGACATGAGTGAATTCTTATTTATTCTTACTAAGCAGCCTTCTAGTTTATTTGTAGATGAGACTGAGTTATTGACGAAAATATATGTACACACAAATCGAATAAAACAACTTTATGTTTATGACACAATTTCGCAACGTATTTTCAATAACATCCACTCAAAATAATAGCCCTAAATGCAAAAATTTCAGCGTTCACATATCTATGGTTAGTATTTTATAGAGATTAGTAATTTTTCCTAAGCGATTTATGGTATAACGTCCCAGAATTTTAGACTAAGGATCCTGTCACCCTCAATTGCTTGTCCATCGATCCTCAACCGAGAATCAAACGAAATGGTATGGATTAGCAAAATTAAAAACACGAGCTATTTCCAGTAGTTTCTTTATAACCCTTGTCGAATCCGGGAGTGGCATTTGATTGGTTGATAGCCTGGAGTGGGTCCAGAAGGACCCTAGCACTGCGACCTCCTGGGTCTGCCTTCTCTGCGTTATGTCCTGTAAAAACCTGGCCTGGTCCGCTGCTACGACTAGTATGGCATACTTGCCTTTACTTTCCGTGAAGAGGGGTCTCCAGGACTTAACGTTCAGGTCCTCATTCTGGTATTCTACGAAAGTCAGGATCGTCTTCGCAGGCAGGTACGCTGCGTTTGGGAAGTAGCAAGCAAGGGTCTGAGGCTTAGGGATCAGGGATTCTTTCGTGGCTCATAGGTTGGCCCCTTTCCACGGCCTTATTTTCTGGGCGTCCGCCTTTATTCACACTGCCGTTGGTTTGTTCTTGCAGTGGAGGGGCACGTAACCCACAAGAGTGGAATTTGGTACAGATATTTTTCACCATTAATGTGTAGAAGTGTGAAGTGAAATTAAAATGTTATGCCACAGTTTACACTTGATTTGACTCACGTGCCTAATGACAATTATGTTAATGTAATGTATGTACTCACAACTAGTAGCCGTAAGCCTCATTCTGGTTTCTATTGTCATTACGCTCCTAACCTTTGATCTTGATTGATTCGTTATAATTAGAGGTTGCTCCACTCTTCTGAAGCTAGCGTGAAGAAATTTAACTTCATATCTTCCGATAATGTCAATGTCACTTGTGGAATCCATTATTTGGCTCTGGCTGGCGGTTATGATAGTCTCTCTTTTGAACGTACCAACAACAGATTAAATAGAATGCTGGCCAGACCATCTCCTTGTTGGAGCCCAATGAAGCTATTGAATGGTCTGCAAGGCGAACATGCTATTTTTAGGTAGACGTGTCTATCTTTTTGTGGTGCTACGGGTGTTCAAGACGGTGCGATGTTTTATCCAGCTATAGCTACTCTACTGAATAATCATTGTTTCTAGAAAGTAGACCTACAGCTTCAACACAATTATCGCACTGAAATACAGTCGCAGAGCGCAGTCTAGTGGTATGTTAGCATGGAAGTTTTCATTCTAAAATTTGATAGAACATTAACTAGTCTTTATAGTCATAGTACCTTGATTGATGTGCGACTTCAAATGTTGCAATTAAGTACTTTCAGAAGCATTCGCCTTACAAAAGCTATTTCATACTGAATGTGCCGCAAATCATTTGAAATTTACATGAGTTTTATGTAATAATGTTTAAAAATACATAGTACCTGACAAGTTTTTTCTTTACTTAACGATCATACACTGTCAAACATCTTAATATTAAATCAACTATTTAAAATCTTTATTCACTTAATGAGTTCCATAAATTTTACTACCATTCACAATAAAAAGAAAATTATTTCTTAGGCATCCTGAAAAAAACTTTACCAGACTATGTAGCTTTAGCTAATTTGTGTCTTGACAGTACGATTTATAAAAATGTTCAACCAAACTACCAACATCAAGTAATACGAATGCGTAATTTAGGTACAATTAATCGTTGTGAAAATACAGATAAACGAGTATCTAATGCGAAAGTACTTGAATAGTGCATATCTGAATGAAGACTACCTTCTGATGCAAGTGCATCTTGCTCGTTATGTACTTCATAGCATCAATTACAACATAGTCATTAAGTAGAAGTGTATTTAGTTAACAAGATTTCCATTGTTTCGTTAAAGCTTTGATTGGCCATGTAAACATTTTATACTACCGTGGTCGTAGATAAATGTGGAAAACTAGCCTGTAATTATGATGTAATTAATTTGGTTTTATCATGGCTAGGGCTTGTAGTGATTTCAGTTTCTTCGTATTGATCGAGCTCAATTTTTCGAAATAATCTGGGAAATTCAGCATCATCAGGTGTGACAACACTAGCTTGTTTTTGAATTTTCGGGCTTTGTTCTCACGTTATTCGATTTATTAGTAATTGATAATGATTCTTGTCAAGAAATCATTGGTAATTCAGGTAAAATAATATCAAATTATCACCTGCAAAAAATTAGTTAAAAATTATCTTATCAAAAGTAGATTTTTACTGAAAACTATTTCCCAAGTAATGTTTTGGTGCATTCTTTGTGTAAAGAAAACAACGATCAACTGAGCTTACGAACATGAGCCAAGTAATATAAATGATGTACGTCACTATTTGAACAATAAAAACATTTTACTTTGCATTTCGCACAAAATGTTATTGACAAATTAGCAAACTCGGTATGTATATTTATACACGTTTCAGACAAGTATGGTCATTATATTGTAAAATTAGAATTGCAACTGAATAATAAATAATCAAAGTGCCATGGAAAAATACGTTGGGTGTGTTCAACTTACATAGATCTATGAATACCAAATAGAAATGAGTTATCAAACAGGTAATTTAAAAATAAAATTCATACGATACAGATTTTTGCTTAGGAGTTTTTATATCATATATATTTTAAGGACTGTATGTTATTTTTCACCCTTGACTCTAGCGAAACGTGCAGAATTTCAATAAGGCTACCGGCCTCTGCAGTTAATTTTTGAAACATATGTACCTTCTTATAATTTTGAAAAAAAAATCTTAGCCATTTACCTTCATAAAATACTAAGTATGTGGTACACCTGCCCGATTTAATTTTAATTGAGTTTAACCAATGAATTTAAGATTAGGCGAATTTTCTTTAATGCTTATAATTCGAATTCCGTCCATATAATTTCGACCCAGCCAACTTACAATTATCTAGGCATGCAATTGCCAGTTGAACACCTTTTTGTTAAATACTCCACATAATGTTTTTATTGCGCATAAAACTTTCCTTATCTCTACGTGCATCTATGTTAGTTCCAGCTGAAACATAGTGGATCATACTACATATTATTATACTATAACGAAGCCATGCCCAGTTTTCTGTAGCCCAGCTACATTGCCCGTAGTAAAAGCGAAATTGAATCGAAACGGAATTCATAAGACGAAAACGATCGAAATTCAACTTGCAGAAAGTAAAAGTGAGAAAAATTAACGAAAAGTGAAAAATGTATCTTCAATGTGATTTTGGATGTATACTTAAGTACATGGATAGGATGCATTTAGGTTTTAGTTGCTTCAATTTGCACGGCGATAAAGGTCTAAGTGAATCACGTTTCGCAAACAATTAAAAAAATCTAAGAAAATAATGATGAAAGTTTTGTTGTTTTGATTAGTAATCACGTGTACCGGATGCTGGAATGGGTCAAAACAGAATAGGTTGGTAGGTAGAATTAAGGTTTAAAGAACGAGCAAACCAGAAAAAAATGGTAGAAAAGCAATCAACTTCATGCGATGGATATATACACGTTAGGTTTTGAATTTAAAATTCGGATTTGGCTAATATTTAGACTATTCGAAAGCCGTAAAAAAATTTGCTTAAAACAAGCTCTTCGCTAGCTCAAACTTCGATCGTTCAATGTCGAAAATGCTGACTACTAGCGTGCGCGCTCGCTACTTCCTGTCCAGCTGCTATTATTGTCCTTCAGACTGCTTTTCTGTTGCCTGGTGGTTATATCGATTCTTAACGCTATTGGGACTAAGCACGGCTATGAAACATCCAAAATAACCAGTTTTGTAGGTGAATAAACTATCATATTTGCACTTTTTCGTTGGACATGGACAAATCTAGTATCATATAGTCATAAAGTTCTTCGTTAAAAACGATAGCTCAACAATGGATGAATATTAGCTTAACGAAAATGGGCGCAACATTTTGTAAAAAGATTCTACGCTTACAGAAAAAATTGTAATTTTAATAGTAAATTTCCATAACGGCAGTGTTTGAATGAAAATGACATAAAAATTGACTACAAAACCGTAAACCACATCAAAATCTACTTTCAAATACAATGTTTCGGTAGTCGTATCATTTTCAAGTTGTTTCATTTTGCAACAAACATATGTACATTGTTGAAACCCACATAATACTATGTGTACTCAATCTTATATTCCTTATTACAAACATATTAATTCTTGTTCTTCTACAGTCTTAATTTATCCGTGTCAGGTGGGGAAAACTTTTCAAAATATGTGTGAAATGTATTAACACAGGTGGACAACTCACTTATTTTCTAAATGTTGTATCTATTACATAGCCAATCGTACATTTTTGGCCACTTTTGTCTCCTCTGTTCTCCTCGATTTTGTCATGATTTCATGTTTGATCTAAACACTTCGAACTCATCTGTTTAAAATTTTATCTTTGTTTTAGTTTTCCATATTTTTTTAATCATTACTTTTGTCAAGTTTTTGCTCAGATTATGTCAGAGGACTATAATGTTTTTTTGCAGGCTAGGGACTTGAAGCTCAAGAGGGAGATTCTCGCTAGCGTACATATATTGCGACTGGATTGGTGGCTTGCATTGACTTTCGCACTTGATCATCGACTTCGTGTATTGTCCATTTATAGATACAAGATACGAAAAATTTCATACTGAGGAGGAAAACCTCTGCTTCCCAAAAATATGAATTGTAGAGAGCTCAGCTAAGTAACTAAGTCGGCACAAAAAAAAACATATATGTAAATAGGCTACGATGCCTAGGCAGGGTTGTCAGGTTGGGGTATTTTTCCCCAAAAACGGGGTAGTTTTTACATTGTTAAATTTCCACAGTGCAACCTTCTTCTAAAAAAATATATCTTCTATCAAAAAATCGATATTCATGCAGAGTTTGCACTAGTTAAACGACTTATTTTGAACATTGATTAATTAATTGATTGATTTCATACAGTGGGCTTAAAAGGCCCCTAGCACTGTGACCTTCTGGCCTAGTGCTGGACAGGCTTCTTTCGAACCTGGATATGTTCGTTTAAGGGACATTTGTTATGTTCCTGGTGGAGTTCAAATCTTCGTGCTGGACAGTGTGTGACCAGACGTTCTACACACTGCTCTTTTTCCACACCACCTGCAGTAGTCGTCCCGATTCTTACCTATTATGTGGTGATTCGTTTTGCAAAGAAGATGGCCTGTAAATGCTCCACATAGGAATGTTTTGCCACTTTGGCAGAAAGCTACTGCTTCCTTTGCTCTTTTATTATCGAGCCAAAGTATTTTCTTAAGAATTCAAAACCATCAATATTAAGCCAGTAGCTTTCAAAATTTTTGTTGCTCCATATTTTAATTTCCTGCTTTTGTAAAACTCCAATATGGAGATGGACCTGTGAAGGGCATTCGTGTACCTTTTGTTGGCCTTGATATCAGCTTCCTTGTTTCTTGGGTGCCAATCATTATCGGAAACCCATAACAACTTGAAACTGTTCTCTACCCTTATTTCATTTACCTCTTTTACCTCAGCGAGTATAGTTGAATTTATGTGATTGCAATTGATAGCCTTAAGAATTCTAGCCCTTTTAGAATTTGTTAAGTGTGTTTTATGTCTGTCTCCAAGTATGGCAGATAGCTTTGCTTGATAGATGGTGGGCTCCTTCCAGAGAGAAATGCATTTTCATTGCACTTGGATCCTACTATCTCTGCTCCAACTCCACAATTCATCTTTGAGCCATCCGTGTCCCAAATTTGTGCCCCTTTCTACGAGGGAATTGCGCCGTTTCTCTTTTGTTCCTTGAAGGTATTATGACCTTATATCTCTTCGCGGAAATTGCTTTAGACTTTATTCAATCACTGAAGATCAACATTTCCATTCTGGGCCAGATATCCTGCATAATTTTGGTGTAGGTGTAGCGTCTTTAGGTTTAAAAAAGTCTCCATTCCAGCTTGTAAAGTTTGCTCATTTGCTAATTGTTTCTGTAATCAGTAGGCAGACTATCCTTTGAAGCTTTTTTAGCCTAAGTATTAGCAGCAGTTTTTTTTCACTATTCTTCGATATGGTTTTTTGTGGAAAATTTTGTGGGTATTGGAACCACAACCAGTATTATTAGGCTTCAAAAACAATATTTCATTTACTGTCCGTGTATACTTTATATAATGTTAAACTATAGTAAATTTCCAACAACGTATAAAATACACTAAAAATTTTAAATTTAAATTAATTGCATCAGCACGACGTAATAAAATTAGCAGTCTACTTCGAAAAATGAGAGAACATCAAAATAGAGAAAAACGAAATTGGAGTTGTCATTAAGTACCAGTGTTTGAAAAAAATATCTACCAAAGACATAGACCGCGTCTTGGTTGAAACACTAGGAGACTCTGCTCGTCCATATTCCGCCGTCGCACGCTGGGCCAAGGAGTTTAAGCTGGGAAGAACATCCACTGAAGATGAATACCGCGAAGGACGTCCATCTACGTTCCTCACTGAAGACAACGTGAAAAAAAATGCAGATCAAAAAGTGACCATGAGAGCTGAGTTCACAAGGATCTCGTATGGCAGTGCTCAAAGAATCGTTGCCAACGAGTTCCATCTGTATAAGGTCTCTGCGCGTTGGGTACCAAGAATGTTAACCGACGAGCAAAAGGAGAAACGAGTCGATGTTTCGATTGTGAATCTGGAAAAGTTCCAGGTAGATCTGTCACTTTTCGTAACCATGGACAAGATCTAGAGCCACCATTTTGATCCAAAAACCAAACAGCAATCGATGATCTAGAAGCGAACCTTTTCATCGATGTCGAAGAAATTCAAAGTGTCGGGTTCGACAGGGAAGTTTTTTGGGACGCTGAAGTAATTATTATGATGGAATATTCGGAAAAGAAAGCCACTATATCAGGCCCTTACTACGGGGACCAAATAAGAATATTGCTAGAGGCTATTATGGAAAAAGGACGCGAAGAGCTGCGAGCCGGAGTGCTGTTTCATCAAGATGACGCACCGATTCACAAGGCTGCAGTTGCGATGGCTGCAATTGAAGAAACAGGATTCGAGTTTCTCGAACTTTCACCTATTCGTCAGATCTAGCTCCCAGCGACTTTTATGCCGTTCCTTGGCTCAAGGAACACCTTCGAGGCAAGAAATTTGAAGATGATAGCGAAATTATTGGTTTTTAAATTATTAAAACCAAAGTGTATTGTCGAAAAACTTTTACGTCTACAACCATGATTGATGCTTTCTATACAAAATTTTTAATTTCCTTATGACGAGTATGACGCGAAACTAAGGGGTCGCGTCAGTACCCAACCAAGCTACATACCTCTTGTTTCGCATAAATTTATTATGAATTGAATGGAAGTCCGCTACTGTTTGTGCCGAATTCGGAACCGGTGTCCAAAGCAAATGCGCCTTCTTTGGAAGACACACGTTTCCATATTGGGAAAGTAGTCAGTCGACCGAAATTACTTTTTCATTATCAATGTCACGATCCATTTTGCAGTGCATGTATTTCCTACATAAAGTTGTCTGATGATATATCAATACAGTTGATCGGCGAGTTAATTTCTAATAATATCAGGTTGTCCAAGAAAAATCGTCCGAAGAAATTAATGAAGAGTGGATTTTAAATTGAAATAGTATTGGTGATTTGTAAAGCAAAGAACTATCCCACGGTCAAAAGGGTAATTAACTTTTTAAACTTAGCTTCAGGAAAACAGGAATATGGATATAAATATATTTCAATAAATTTTGAGACATCGAAATATTCAGTCCAAGCAACAATTGAGAAAATCTGCTACTCTACTCGCATATATCCTCTAAAAATCTATAATTTTGATTTTATGAATATCTGTCACCTACAGTAAATAACACCTTTACTTACAAGTTCATGTACTGTAGCAATGAAACGTACGGAATAAATACTGACTGTAGTCGTGCTGTCTGGTGTCAAAATTCGCTTCAGGCTGCATAATATTGTAATACGATTCAGTATTCGATGACAACTATGTCGATTAATAGTGGCTAATCAAGGCTCGTATCAATTAGTCAACGAATTAATATGAAAACTTGTTTCGTTTGGATAAATATGGTGTCTGAGGTCGTATGTATTTGTGATATAGACAAGCTTTACATAGTTGAGGAGTACTGGCTCAGGGCTGTAAACATAATTTATTGAAAATTTTTTAGATAATTAAAGGTGTCGTATGATAAAATTATAGTGCGGACTGAAAGTCATTTTTCAGCAGTGAAACTTCCATTTTTCGAGCACTAATTGTTGCGAATTTATGCAGCCATCAGTGAAATTTATATGCTTTGAAGTGTACAAACAAAGTACTCTACTACATCTCATTAAGCGTCTTGAGGTTTGGAGTAGATATAGCTGCATTTTTAAAATCGAAGTTTCTGACGAGTATGAAATTATTAGTTTCACACCTCACTTTACCCACGATTTGACTCAGGTTCCTATTTAAAACTAGATCAACTCAAATTTCAATTCATTGTTCCTCGTCGGAATCTGGAGTTGAACCAAAAACTTTACACACTAGAAACCAACCGACTAGACTACACGAGATCAAAATTTATTTCGAAATTAATTGATTCGTTCTTCGAAATCCATACGATAACCTTATTGGCTTTCAAATGGCTCAATCGGGGTGGCTGAAGGTCAAATCAGATTCCAAGACAAATTTGTTTTCCAGTCTGGTAAGCAGTTTGACATCCTCTTTGAGTAATTTAAATTTTTCATTGTTTTTCATAAGTTGTTTACTCAAGCAATTTGATAAATTTTGCTGTGATAGTTGTGTATTATTTAACGAGCTGGATTAAATTTTCAGTTTTTGGAAATTAAAAAACAACATAAAAGTAGAATATATTTCATTACAAAAATAATGTGAGTAATCTTTTTTTTAGCAATTATTAAAAGTCTTGAAAATAGAATACCCATTGAACATGTAATAAAATCTTTTGCTTGACATAGAAAGAGAAGAATAAACTAATATCGGTACCAATAAACATCAGATCCATATAAAATATATGCAGCATATATGCAGCATATTTTACTTATTGTCAGCATCTATGCCACTTGAATGAACATATTGCCTGTACACTTTTTGTTCAATCAACTAGCAAACTATTTATTAGACTAATCCTACTTTTTACAACATTGTGGTCACCACGATCTCGTTGGTAAAATCAATGATTTGAAATCATACTTCAGTTTACAAGTGGTTTTATTTTGTGTGATTGTATTTTCATATTATTCAATTGAAAAATACTACAAAGAAAATACAATTTATTGTCAATCTCTTAACAATTTTTTTTCTTTTATAAATTATTGTACTATCGAACTCAAGACTAATATAGGCAAAAGAGTAAATTATTTTCATTATCGCATTAACATTATTATTTTTCTTCTCGTTTTTCAGATGGCGAGGAAGTGTTTACAAACTAGTTTGGCGAGAACTTCTAGCATATTTAGGATTATACTATACAATTAACCTTATTTATAGATATGCTTTAAATAGGCAACAACAAATGTAAGTATAATTTTGTTTTTCAATCTTTATAAGAAAATCATAAATTGAGTTCGGAATCTTTTAAAGATAATTTTGAAAAAACATCGGAATTTATTCAGAGATTAATAAGGATACAATCAATCATTCGCATTCGGAAACTTAATTATCTATTATTCGACCTTGTATGAGCACAAATATTTTTAAAAAAGTTTAGCAAACGTGTATTTACATTGTTAATTTTGGGTTTACATGGAAGCTAGTGTAAAACTGGCTATGAATTTAAATGAAAGATGCAAAGATGATTTTTCATCATTTGAATTGTAATAATTCGTGTGAACCAATATATTTTTCTTGACTTTAAATAAAATACATTGTCTGTTTCATTGCAGAATATTTGAAAAAATCCGAAATTATTGTGGATCACAGATTGACAGTATACCGATGTCATTCGTTCTGGGTTTCTACGTTAGTCTAGTCGTGAAAAGGTGGTGGGATCAGTACAAATTGCTTCCCTGGCCAGATACTCTTGCCTTATTTATTAGTGCTGCAATACCAGATAGTGTAACTACAACAGTAAGTAGATCATTTGATTTGAAATTTTGTTTGGATGATTTTTTCTTCAGAGTTTAACCAGTTTTTTTGGTGCAATAACTGTCTGAAAGAAACGAAGTCCCCATATCAAGCTTTACTTTATGCTGAAATATATAAACCAATTATCAATTTCGGAAATGCACAAGCCTTTTTAAGCGGTGCGAATATTAATGGCGATATTTGTTATAATGATTAGGAGGAGTTCCACTGGTGAGAAAGATCGATTAGGCATATTTAACAAAATAGGTAACATTTCCCAAATGTACCGTTACTCTCTCAGAGTTCCCACTAATATCTAATTCAGTGTGAAATCCAAACCTATTTATGCATTAGATTTTTTGAAATGTATGTGAGGTATTCATTCAAAAACAGCCTTAAAGGTTAAAAAAACTCAAGCTGACTGGTTCTTGAAAAAGCACATTTTATAAATAATTTTTGATTTGTTTTGATTATGCATCCTTAGTTTTATGTATTAAATAGCATCATTTATCATAGCTTCTATTTAAAACAAAAAATAACAAAGCTTCTTCTCTTTACAGAATGAAACTGGTCGACTGATGCGACGCAATATCATGCGATATATGGTGCTTGCCTATGTGATAACACTCCAAAGGATATCGCTGCGAGTTAAACGACGATTTCCTACCGCTCAGCATCTAGTCGATGCTGGTCTGATGATGGAAAGTGAACGCAAAATCTTCGAAATGATGAATACCAAGAGTCCAATGTCGAAATATTGGATGCCACTGGTTTGGGCCACAAACATTATAAACCGGGCGCGCAAGGACGGCCACATTACATCAGATCATATCGTTCAAACGTTGCTGATGGAACTGTCGGATATCAGACGACGTCTAGGTGGGCTGATCGGTTACGACACAGTTTGTGTGCCACTCGTTTACACACAGGTAAGCTGAGGTTCGCTGAAAGAGGTGGCTTTCCTCGCAATTTCACATATGATGCATGCAACATACAAAACATAACACCCATTCGATTCAATGTCGTGAGATCAATGGACGACCGTGCTCTTTGTGCAATCGAGTTTGCTGTTGCCGCCAATGTATGTGGCAACATGTTGCACGGAAGTCTTATTGAGCCATATCATACTTGCAATTAGCATTCTTGGTGCATATTTTTAAAATAACTAACAATAGTTGTACTAAGTGTCTGCAAGTGGTTTGATTTATTTACGATGATTGTTTTCCTTGTTACGTTCTAGGTGGTCACGTTGGTACTGAACTCATATTTCATAGCGACATTGATGGGAAAGCAAATGATACCAACTGCTAATGAAAAGGATCCAGACCTATTTTTCCCAGTATTTTTAGTGTTGCAGGTAAGATTCGGTTGATATTTTTGATATAGATTATGGGGAATCCCCTGTAATTAATTGAAAGTTTTTTCTTGTAAGGAATATGGGCCTTTGTCTAAAAACACAAAATGCCTAGACCTCTGACATTGTCGCGTGAAGTGAACTTTCTTTTCGGAATATGGTAATTTTATAAATCGAAAACAGTTAAGTTTACTGAAATATGTGTTCACTCATTTTTGGTAGCCAAGACAAAAGAAAGAAATTGTTATTTCATTTGAGCCTTCTGAGCTTGCACCGTTAAATAATTTGATTCTTCTTGTACGATCGTATAAGATCGTTTCCCAGTGATCCACCTTCCAAAGTTCTTCAGTTCAAAGTAGCCTCCATCTGCTCAACGTGGCATGCTCTGCTGACATTGAATTCTGCAATTTTTTTCAGAATATGCAGCTGGGCCCTGCTACTCATTACGTGACGTATTCCTCCTATTACGGACGTATTGTTCCTTATTCGACAGGATATATATATATATATATATATATATATATATATATATATATATATATATATATATATATATACATATATACATATATATATATATATATATATATATATATATATATATATATATATATATATATATATATATATATATATATATATATATATATATATATATATATATATATATACCTAGAATAGTCTCCGCAGACTCGAATGTCGATGATATTCATGGCCTTTTCAGAGGTCCTCATTGACTCAAGCCGATTTCGTTTATTTCTGACCCTAAGTTTAGTTTACTCCAGCAAAGCTAAGCTTGTATCTAATAAGGTTTGAACCATAACAGGTTGGCACATACTACTAATCATGTAAACCTCCCATGTCTATGTTTGTTGTATCGACTGATGCATTCATGATGTCGTATACCGTAGCGTTGTTGGAGTACATCTATTTGATTTAAGTCCAAATCAGCTTGGAAGCTGTTGCTTAAACCACCGTTGTTCCTGACCTGCGGCTCGGTTTTGGCCCTTGCTGTCATAGTGAGGCGGGCGAGATATTTTTTGGAATATCACGCCTGCACTGTCATACTTTGCTAAGTTTTATATTAGCTTGCCTAATCTTTCAATTCATTAATTCAATTCAATTCATTTAATAAATACATATATCATACCACTTTTTGTTTTATATCCGTATTTTTTTCAATCCAAAATCGCTATTTTCAAAGTTTAACTGAGTAGAATCAAAAGTGATTACCCTGTAATTTGATACTTGCCCCCATCGACAAATAACCACAATGACGATGCACATATTACCTGCCTCGTACCATTGACTGTCGCAAAAAACTCACCTGCACGTTTAGGAGCACCGAACAAAAAACTCCTTCTAGGTGTGTGCTGAATTCTTCGGAAACCTTTCTATCTTCCACGACCTTAGTGAGAATTTTTTCCCATTCCCTGGCCATAAAAACTCTTAATTACATTACATTGGCTGTTATTTGCAAATACTTATACATACTACGTGATCTTCAATTTTACGAATGAGTATTTTAAGGCGATCAACTTTTCCACATTCGCTTTACTCCACACATAAAGCCTTAAAGCCAGGGTGACTGAGCAGGAATTCCAACTTCGCAAAATTAGTTATTTCGTGGCCTGGTCGTAATTACCTTGGTGAGGTAGATGTCTATAAAAATTGATCGAGCGGACGTCAGTTTTTCAAAGTCTGAAAACAACAATTTTTTTCGTAGTATTGCAGTTATTTCAAGTACGATTTGATTTGACTTGTTGACTTCGAAAAAAACTAATTATGTACAGATTTTGCGGATGCTATGTATCGATATTTACATGCAAACAAAATAACATTCGGCATTCCTTGCAAATATTTAAGATGAAAACACACTAGTGTTCGAGTATTTACTATGAGTTTGAGAAATTCATGAGAGAAGAGGGAAGTAAACAGTATTTTTCTTATGGTCAAAAGATGACTTTGCATCATGATGAAACCCACACGGCCAATGTGTTACGAGAAGCTGTGATCATGCATTCGGTCAGGTTTCGTGATATTATTGCTCATTCAAGATTTTAATCGATTTCATTTGCAGTAAAAAATTCTTTAATTTATTTTTTGCTGACTTATATTTGCACGTTTTATGAATTGCTAATTTTTTTCAGCGATAAAGATCTTTTATTCAAAAGCACATTTTCGTTCGTAGAGATGACGATTGCAAGAAAAATAATCAATCACGGAAGAAATTCAATCATATTCAAAAATATAAGAATCAGTTTTATGTTATTTTCGCCGCATTCATAGAGTAAAACTAATGCAGTTTAAATGTATCTATCAATTGGAGTATTTATCACTCCTGCTTAAATCGAAATATTCTGTGTCATGCCTGATTTATGTTTGCGATTGTTCATTGTCAGCCATTGTTTCCTGGATCCCGTAATAAAACCCAGGATAAACGATAAGAGAAAAGAGGCTATGCTCTACATGCGCGCCGAATCCGAACCGAAGCTTTGGAACCTGATACGCGAAAACGCTGGCGATTGGCAATGAAAATGCTTCACAGAGTCAGCTTCTTCTAAGCAGGATGAACAAACGTTATCTATTTGGTATATATAACCCCTTGGATAGTTGTTTCAAACGTTCAAACTTTGCTGCTTTTGTTGAGAAGAAATCCGGCAGTACAATGCTTGAGTTCTGAAAGGAAGACGTATGTGTGTCTGGCTGCATCAGAAGAAAATCTGCCTACATATCTTTGTGACGCAACTGACCGTGTACCTAACTAACTGTCTTGCTGCACTTGCTCATTGGGCAGGCCTCTTCAAAGCTAGCTAATATGTACTTGATCAGTGTACCTAACCGATATTCTATTGATGTCTGCATCTTCCTCTTACCATTAAGACACACTCAGTCTACTAGAATTCGATTGAATTTTACCCAATGAGTATTTCTTGGGTTCCTTCTCTGCACCACAGATGTTGGATCCGTAACTGGAAAGAGCATCAAATAGTGACCAGATAGTGAAATTTACGATACGTACCATCTAGTTATTGGTCTAACTATTCTAGATGAACATTGTGATACATATATCAATAATCGCACTTCTGTGTAGGGTGGCAGAGGTCATGAAAAAGCCAGTCTAGAGAGATTTCAGCTCCGCAGAAGTAATTAAATCCAATTTTGCGCTCAAAAGAAAGGCCGAAGCCTAAGAGCTCTACGACAATCTCTATAGCTTCAGGCATAGGAGGCTTGAAGAATGATATCTGCGCACCGCTTTACAGAGATCGTGCCGCCAAAGAACACCTGCTGAACCTTGACAAAAAGCAAAAATCAACCTGACCAAAACGAAAATCATGACGCAAAAAAATGAAAGAGGATCCCCAATTGTCAAAATAAAGCTTTTTACAAACATGATTTCTAGCGGTTCCTTTGCGTTAATTTTTTTTATAGTACGCATTAATGCTGCTATATTTAGCAATGTAATGTGGACAACAATTCTTAGAATTTTCAATTAATTAACTTCCCTCTTGAAAATAATCTAAAACTATTATATTAAGTCCATAAACGAAATGGATATGCACACATATATCGCTAAAAAAAATTCAGTAAAGTTTCAAAAAATGTAAACAAAATTAAACCTAGTAATTACGAGAATTTAAAAAAAACATTTCATCATACTTTCCATGCCTACATTAATCTAAATTCATGTTTTACCAGTTTTGCTTCTACGTTGGATGGCTGAAGGTAGCCGAGGTATTGATTAACCCCTTCGGCGAAGATGATGACGACATTGAACTCAACTGGCTCATCGATCGTCATATCAAGGTAAGATATTTAGCTGAGACAATACTACCACTCTACACCATATAAGCTCATAATAATACGTACACTTAATTTTGAATTACCTAATAATCTGATATAACTACGCTAATTTCATTCTGAGTACAAAAAAATAATCATTAAAGTGCGCTACAGCAATCTTTTTGATCAGGAAGATTCACTCAAATTACAGAGAATCTTACGGAACCGGTTTGAAAATGTGGAGTTGCCGACACGAGAGCAATGGATTATTTTCAAAAGGAAGATAAATAGCAGTAGATTATCTTGTTGTTGTCCAGCAGAAGATCGATCCTTTACAATGGTTTCTACATAGACATTTGATTTTCCACTTCTATCAGTAATCTTTTGTAAACATTTTTTCGCGTGACCAGCTCAAGCTCTTAGATTTTTTAATGAGATACGGAGCCCAAAAGAATCAAATGATATCTTTAATCCAACGAACACGTGGCACATATTTTTTTCTTCTATAACAAACATGATTTGCAATTAATTTACACTCGGACAAAGTCGAAACACATTCATGAGTTTCGTGTATCTGTGCTGTCTCCTCACACTTTAGTTCACCTGTCGCTACAACGCCTGCTTGGTTGAATTGGTTTCGCACGTATTTGCGTAGGCCAAGCTACGTGAAACAGGTGTCATCAACTGTCTACCTGTACGACAAGAAATCGAAAAATTTGTGCGGCATGCTTGAAATTCCCAAATTAACATTCAGCGCCGCTGCCAAAACTTCAACGTATTTGGCTAATGGATAGAGCGCCTGGCTCTGACACGCCGCCAGACCATAAAACTGTGCCATAACGAGACGCTTAGAAAGTATCTACCCTTTCATTAATAACTATACAATTTAAATGACTTTTTCTTCGGATTCAAGACAAGTATTGTAATTGCACCACCTGCTGGTGTCGCCGCTAGGTGTAGGAGTACTTTTGACACGATTTTCGGCAGTGCCAACGATCTTTATGGATTTGGTGGGATGAACTCTATAATTTCAGCTTTTTAATGATTGTTGTTGATCGACACAATTATTGATCATGTTGTTACGGACGCCCCCATAATAATGACTGCGGTTTGAGTTTTTAAGGTCATTGTGATTGTGAGGTGACGATGGAATGTTAATTGATTGGTTAGGAATTTAAATTTAATAGCAGCAGAGGTTTCTGTTAATTGTTTTTGAAAGATTGGAGACAGTTACATGTTTAAGATTTGTTTTCAAGCTATGCAATTACAGCTAAAGTAGAAAATTCCGTTGATAAATGAAAAATGTAATTGGTTGTAAACAAAAAAGTGAGTTTTTTTACTGAAAATCATTGCTAATTTAGTATTCGTTATATATCGGATTTCAAACATTCTCAATGTATTTGTGTTTTGCAGTTGTAAAAGAATCAAAGCACTTAAGCACCATTTTCAGGTGTACATTTTAAAAATAAAGTTTTCCTGGCTAATAAACAATTATATATTGTGCTCGATATCAAAGTAACGTCTCCCGAAAATCAAACGCTTTAATATTTAATTCATATCTTATATCAATCTCTTTGAAACTTATTCGTTTTTAAGCACAAGTGGTCAAACTGAACATTGAAACGAACTGAACCTTTCACTAATAGAATTTAGGTCGCGCATTGACCGCTTTATCCACACAAGAAAAATAATTGCAAAACTATTTTTAGCATCCCAATTAAATTTATTTCGGAATGCAAAAACCTTCAAAATCATGTATACTCCCATCGACTGCCATCTGCAATCAAACAAAACCTATTACTTATAAAATGAGGCCTTTTCAAACACATACTAACTTGTTTACAAATGAAAAGTCATCGGAAACCACAAACCGTGAATATTTAATAAGTGCGGGCAAACAAAAGAATATGGGATTCACCGAGCATTGTTAACCGATTGAGCATAAAGGTAATAAAACTTACACAAATTCCAATGAAGGCAGATTCAACGTGGATGTGTGGCGTATGCTATTGAGGTCATTCCTCTTTTACGGAACCAGCAACCTTGCAAGGTCTTCTTTGCCCGACTAGAACAACTATGTACTAAATATCTTCTGAGATATGCATATTTTTACCAAAGGTTTACGTGTTTACTTCGGGAAAGTAATGGATTTTCTTGAAATTAGCAGTAAAACGAATTAATCTTGCCAAATCTGCGAAACAAACTGATCGTCAATTTGGTGTTTTGTTTTTTTTTTGCAACGATGAAATATGAGTACTGGCGACTGATCAATTTATTTATAGATTGCTGTCAGATTGATTGTATTACTTAAAAGCCTCTAGGCGCTTGAAAGTCATTTGAGGCATGTCGAGTTTTTTTTACTAGGCAACTGGTTCCGGACTTTGAAAGATGAATTTCGTTTTCGCGGCTTAATTCATTCTTTCTAAAAGCTTTTGACACAGTATGCACTGAACATGCTCATGTTTGTTGCAATTTTTTACGTGACAGCTTTCTGCTTTCACTTGGATGGAGATTGATAGACTAGTATAGTAAGGGTTGCGTGGGCTTGTTTGCCAAAAGATTACAATGTTGTTGGTCAACTTAGTTCCGAGTCAAAACGAGATATGTTGGATATTTGTCACTCAAAAAGTTTTCAGGAGAATGTTTTGTTACTTCGATTAATAATTGGCGCATTATCGTGAAAATTCGATTTCACATTTGTCAATTGATTGATCACGAGAAAGTGATTTATTTTTATATTCAGATGAAAGTTTACACTCACAATTTTCGATATGAATACTTTCACTTGAATCATTGTGATTTTTATTTAAAAAAAAAATGTGTGGGATACTTATTATGTCATATCGTCAATATAAAATATGTTTTACATTTATATTCAATTATTAATATGTTTTAAGTCATCTCATCAAAAATATGCAATAAATATTAATGAAATTCAATCAAAAGGTTTGATGATCAAAATATTTTTTGTAAATATATCCGAAAAAAATAGTACTACTTATATTTTTTGTTGTATTTGATAAAAATATATTTGATAGAAACGTGTCAAATATTCCGTTCAGCCCTCGATATTTATCAATAAGCTTTGCCAAATAAAATCAGCCTACTGCTCTGATTACATACATATACTAGTGTTCCAAATGTGATAATATACAATCCATGAAAGTGTTAATAATGCCAAACGAGCTAAAAATAAACCTAAAAAAAAAATATTTAAAAATTTGCGAAAAATATTGCATTGTATGAATATGAATAATTTTCTCAATATCAATATTTTTGCACGGCTATGGGGTACAATGGCAAGTCCGCGCCAACAGGAAGGAAGTTCTTTTTGGATACGGCCTAAATTTCATGTAATATCTTGCATGAAAATTAATTGAAAAAAGTGCGTTGGTGGCTTGGCTTGTTTGTGAAATTAAAGTCAATAAGCAGAAGGGTGATAATGTATTGCAAATTAGTGCTATTACCACGGTATCGATGAGTGAAAATTGGCTGGGCATGATTTCATTTAAGAGTTTATACGAATAACATATTGACGGCTGTATGATTTTTAGATTTGGTTATGTATGGTTGCAAAGTAAAAGTGTGATGAAAAACACATATATCTTTAAATAAGCCTGGCTTTGTAAGCTCGAATAGTATAATGTGTAAAGCAGGGGTCTCCAACCTTTTTTTTGGAAGTGCCAAATTAGTGGCTTCGAATTCTTTCAAGGAACCACTTCCGTTTTTTGAAAAAAAAAATCATAATTTTTATGGTAATATTTCTTTATTTTGTTTTATTCAATGTTTTAATGAGATGGTTCTTTGGATTTAGCCATTTTTGAAAAATCTGGCTCAGTCTTGCACAATTCACAACGAATTTTTGATTCCAAGCTCTTGTGAGACATCATTGTACGACATTTTGACTTAGGGCGGTACAAGACTTGAAAATGTACATTCACACACATATGTAGAACTAACCATGCATACATATTTTGGCACAACATCATTCAAAACTAAAAACGAATTTTCTGAAATTAATCGTGTACGTTATTTTTCAAATGACTTTCTTGTGCAATTAACCCAATATCCAATTCAAGGTGTGACTTTTTAACTACAAAAATTTCCGATAATTCTGCAACTTTTGCTGAATCGAAATCGAATGGACTTTTGAGAAATTTGAATGCAAGGTCATGATTTTTGAAATCAGAAAAACGCGTTTCAAACTCAACATATCAAGATATTTAACGAAGATATTTAACAAAGTCAACACATCAAGATATTTAACGAAACGAATTTGATCCTTGTTTTTATCTTCGATAAAGCAAATATCAAAATGTTCATTCAAAATAGGAAAAAATAGGAAATTAAAATATAATTAGTAAACAACGAAAAAATAATAGAATGAATTTCTTCGGTTATTTATATGTCTGTATGAAGCATGAATTTTTTCGATACTTTTCAACATCAATTCAAAATCACGAATTTCAACTTTTTTGCATTTATCTATTCATATTTCATTTTCTTTCGAAAAAAAATCAACGGTGAATCGTTCGAAGAGCCACTCGGAATCGTGCAAAGGGTCACATGTGGCTCTGTGGCTCCCGGGATGGAGACTCCTGGTGTAGAGCATTACTTTGCAGTGAGTGGGTTCCCTGTTTAAAATTCAGCTTCGGACGAGAAAGTTAAAACCTAGCTCTGAATTAAATGAGGGGAAAACTGTTTCGCGGAGTTAATCGCGTAAAATTTGTGAATGAAGCTTTCACTACCAGCTTCAACTGCTAGACCAGCCAAGTATTGTCATACTTTTTAAGTATGGCATACATTTCAGTTTGTGGCCTCCTAGCTATTGCTATCCTTAGGGTGAGGTAAGCATATTTCGAGCCAGGGTCCTACGATTCCTGTTCCTACTCCACAATTCATCTTTGAGCCATGCGTATGACACTTTTATGTCCCTTTATGCAAGAGGACTTAACCATCCTCCCATTTGCTACTTGATGGAGTTGTGAGCTGACCTCTATTCTCGAAGGTTTTTTGTGTCCTCAGTATATTTTATTTATTTGTTTGTGTCCTCAGTATATTTTGTTTATTTATTTATTCAAAAAAGTTTGTCTAATACAGGCATTAAAATTGCATTAGGATAAAAACAGACAAACAATTCCTATTAAACTATTATCAACTTCTATTTACAATCCCTATACTACTATTTTAGCCAAGTTCTTTTTCAAAGCTAGACACATGTTAAAGTCAAATTTATTGTGAGCATTATTAAAATTTCTTTTTATGGACGAAACGGGCTCATAGAATGCATAGTTGTTCCGACAGGGAAGGACAGATAAAATGTTGTCATGTCTCACTCTGTGATCTTTGGTATTGAGGCCAAATTAACCTAAAAAGTGTTCAGAGAAAATATTTCCCGTGAGGGGCTTAGCAGCAAAGATGGTTTTGAAATTTCCACGTCTGTTATTAAGTGTGTTCATGGCCAGTAACCGATTAATGTAAGGAAGCAAGCAAAGAGGTTCTGACCAAGCAAATTCACACAAACATGGCCGTAGAATTTTTGTTCTGAATAAACTAGATACGGTCCACATACACCTGCTGATAAGGCACCCAAACTATACCCGCATTTTCGAGTATCGGTCTTACTAAAGCACAAAAAATAATTTTAGCTAGATGAATGTCATAGATGAAACGTCATGTATGAAACTCTTTAGATCGCCTCCTCACATATCATTAAGTAGATGAAGCTTTTAATAAAATGGCGTTAATATGATTGTCAAAAGTGAATGTATTATTTAAAAGTACTCCTAAATCGAGTATTTTGTCAGAATATCTTAATAGAATACTACTCAAAGAGTATTCAAAGCTCAACGGACTAATTTTACGCGTGTACGAAACAACAGAACACTTGTCAATATTAATTACTAATTTGTTAGTTTCACACTAAGTCGCCAGGTTTCTTAGGTCAGCTTGGAGTCCCTAGCAGTCACGAGTATTAGACACCTGTTAAAAAATTTTGGTGTCATCTGCTTATAGCAAAATTGACAAATGTTTCAGAACAGATGGATGGTAATTTATGTATAAAAGAAATAGTAGAGGTCCTAATTGACTTTCTGGAGGAACACTAGACATGACATCAATTTCTGATGAAAGGGCGCCACGGAAAGATACACATTGGGTACGGCATTCCAAATAAGATGCTATCCTGGAAATAAATAGCTGAGGCAAGTTAAAACAGGAGAATTTACACAATAATATGGAATGATCCAGCTTTTCAAAAGCCTTCGTGAAGTCAGTGTGAATACAGTCTACCTGAAGTCCTGTCTCGATTAATGGAATAACAGTATTGGAAAACTCAAGCAGGTTGGTAGTTGTGGCTTTGACTTTCATGAAACCATGTTGAAAAGGAGATAATATAGATTTGCTATGATACACCATAACTTTACTGAATATCGCTCCAAATAGTTTAGCAACACATGGAAGTTTTGCGATGGGACGATAGTTGTAAAATTTCTATCGCCTTTTTTATGAATAGGTGTGACGATTGCATATTTCCAAGAGCGACAGAGAAAGATTAAATACGAAGACAAAAATAGGTGACAGGGAGGAAATACAATATTTTAAGATAGCATTAGGAATGCTGTCAGGGCCTGGTGTCAAATTATTGTCCAGCTGCTTAGAAAACGCCAAAATGGCACCTTCGTCAATATACAAATCTTTCATTTCCAAAGAAGATGTTGGGATCATTGTCGAGTTGTCATTATAGTTATTAGTGTACGTAGATGGTTCCGTATTGTATGCGGTACGGAAATGATAAGCGAAAATATTGCTAATAGTTAATGGATCGGAAGTGGCCATGTCGTCTGAGTTGAACGTGGTGGGATGTCTCTTTGAATTAATAAAATTCCAAAACCTTCTTGGCTGCTGCTGAAAAGTGAAATTAATATTGGTAAGGTGAATTTGGTAAGAATTTTGGAACTGGGGCTGGTAAATATTCCTCAACTCTACAAAAACCAAAAAGTCAGAAACAGAACGAGACGAGCAATATCTTTTCCATGCCTAAGATTTTAGTTTTTTCAATTTTTCAACCTTCTAGCAATCGTTTGAGAAAGAGACTAGTATACAAAAAGCATCCGAAGAGATTCAAATGAAAACACACAGCCCTATTAATATATTTTTTTGACATCACAGGGGACCGATCGAACCTCGCAATGAGACTATTTAGTTAATCTAAGTCGACTTTCTTAAAGTTAAATTTACATGGTGTGCTTAGAGATGTATTGATTTCGTAGATGATAAGAATTGGTGTATGATGTGTTGAGAAAAGAATTGGTGTATGATGTGAAGTAAGATTCAATAGCCTTCCGTGACTGTTGAAAATACTGTTTACTTGGTTTACTCTTCGGCATACGGGCGATTACCAGGAGAAAAGTTTGGGCTAAGGTGAATCCGTCATCAGATAAGTTCCAAGTAATCTAGGGTAGGTTGAAGTCACCCTTGAGGATGAGTTCGTCATTTACATATAATAGGTCACATAAGTGATGAGCGGGATTAAGTACTTGCTCATAACAAATCATTGCTGAGTTAGGTGGGATATATAAAACTGCTAAATAGAGTTACGCTATTCCCAGATCCACACAAGCACAGGCAAGTTCCAAGCTATCGGTGTTCGGTATCATTACTTTTGATATGCGACGGGAAGCAAGACGCCCCCACCTACCGGGGTGCGAGTGAAACTCCATGACGATATTTACGGAATACAAAAAACTGGGATTCAAATAGTTCTGTATTCAATATTTTTTAGCAAAGCCAAGTTTCAGCTAAAACTACGACATTGAAGTCTGAAGAAAAATTGTAGTCGTTAGTTTTAGATCGCGTGCCACTCATGTTGGCGTAGAAGATGGACATGTTTTCGAATCTTTGTTAACACGTTCGGGGCCAAGCGTGATTCGGTTGAGTTTCTCGTGAGCCCAAATTTTACTGGCGGCGCACAACTTGCAAGAATCAACAGGACAAGACTTTAATAGAAATGTGCGTCCTGTGTTACCAAAAGAAGAGGCAAATTGTCGAACGCCAATAATCAAGGAAAAACGTTAAAAAAACGACAACGTATTGTTTGAATTGCTCAAAGTCGCCACAGATGTGCTTGGACTGTTTCAACGAATATCATGCGAAGTAGATAACGAAATAATATTTATAATATTCTAAATATCAATTAATCAAAAGTATAGTATAATTTGTATATTTTTAATATTTTTATGCTGTATATTCTATATTTATACTTCAGTGCTTGTTCTATTAAATTTATTTCCAAAATGCAACTGCAAATCTTGTTTAACTTGAACAAGAAGAGCGTTACCCATATACGGGTAACGCGGCGCCGAAAGTGTTAAAGTGGTATTCGAATGGTTACTAAGGTTATATTAAAGTGCCATCAAGGTCCTTTGTTTTGTAGCTTTGTACAGTTTTTCTTCTTCTTGAATCTTGAGACATCGTCGTTCAATGCTTAAGAAGGCCTCCACACCCACCTCCATACTTCCTATTGCTTCAAAAATGATGTTCTCGAGGGTCAGCTAGAGCATTTGGCATAAGTTACATGTATTAACTTGCTTAAGCCCAATAAGTTTATGGCCGTACGAAAAATTTATTAACATTGCTCTATCCACCCGACTACACAAACTTTGCCTTAGCCTATAAATTTGATTTTTCACCTGTTCTCAAATTCATAAGATTTGACGTACTGGGCAAGGAAGTACCAATTGTTTTTTCTCTCTTATCATAAATAAATCGCCAGCTCACGAGGAAAAAACTTGCTACAAAATTAGATGTATTACTTACGAATTTGATACACACAAAAAAATGCCACATGCACAAAATATCTCATGCATCGAACATTTTTGGTTATTTTTATCCTTTAGAAAAATAATTCTTCTAAGCTGCATGATCAATTAAATTTAACAATATATATTTCGATTCTATTTTTGTCTTATATGATACCATTATTGCAACAGTTTTCTAACGAATTTTTCGATAAATTTCTTCTTATAGGCCGCCTATATGATTGTCGACGAAATGCACGAAGAACACCCCGAGCTCCTCAAAGATCAATATTGGGAAGAAGTTGTACCAAAAGAACTTCCATACACAGTAGCATCCGAACACTACAGACGCACCGAACCAAAGGGCTCAGCCGAAAACTATAAAGTCAAAAGAGAAGATGCAGTGTATGCAAACATCTCACCAGCCAAAAGAAACTTGTCGGAAGATGTGTATGCTGATTACGTAAGTCTGCTAAATAAATAAAATAAAATCAAACAGCATCCGTGATCACATAACACTGTATCAATTTACAGGAAAGTGTTGATACACCAATGGTTGAACGACGTAAAAACTGGTTTAGTCGTCAAATAACACGTATGGGTTCGGTACGTAGTTCTTCAACGGCTTACTCATCGGGCGGTGCTGGCCTGTTTAACCGAAACCGTGTCAATTCCGTTTACTCAAGCCCGGAAGCTGGACTTCCCCTCAATCAACAGCCACACAAAATGAGCTTGTATGACAAATTTGTAGGTCGCCGTTCGACAAGAAGACAATTTATGAAGCAAAGTAAGTGCCAAGTGACAATGCCTTCTAGAAGTACGGGCCGTTATGCTACGTAATCGTTTTAGCTATGACGTCAATTAATCGGGGAATTTTGACATTTCTACCAGGTAGAGTCGGTATACACAAAGATTTCACGTCCGGATTTTTAGCTAAAATATAAATACAACGTTAGTTTTTTGTGCGTGGATCCGTTGTAGTAATAATATTTAGTCACAACTTACATTTTGTGTTAATCAATTGCATCGACAGTAAGTCGACACGAAACATCACATAACATAACAACAACTGAAACATTTCGTAGCGAATTTTTCCAATTATACTACACGCACCGCATTAATTTGTGTTTTAGCTATTCACTAGCACTGTTCCGCAGATTTCACTTTATTTTCATTTCAGTCACTTTAGCACAACGTGTACAATTAACATTTTCCCGCGGACGTCCCATAAGACTACGTGTGTTTTTCGCGACATTTTTCCCGCAAACTGTGACGTCATCATTCTGCATGACGACCCGTACTTCTAGAAGGCATTGCAAGTGATAATAACAAAAAAAAAATAATGCACATAAACACACAACGAATCATTTCACTTTCCAAATTGGTTCATGTTAATGATTTGAATAAACTGGGGATTTTTTGGAGGTCAATATTTAGGATAAACTTAAGTTTATATTAAAATAAATTGCAGATTAGCGACAATCAAATTTTTTAGATGGATTTTCAGCATCTTTCCATTAACTATAATTTCTCTATTGAATTTATTTGCTTTATAAATTTTCATGAAGCAAGTGTACAACGTATTTCCACTTTCAATATGGACAAGTATTTTCGCTTATTTACTTTAAGATTCGAGGTTAAATTTGAATGGAAATGTAATGCAGCCACCATTGAAAAATCGTCCGAGAATTCCAACTCCAGATGTGACAAAAGAAGGTATCGAAAAAGAAAGATTTAATATTACCACTTTAGGATCTATGGCACCAGTTTCCACAGTGAGTGGGGGCCCGGCTACAATCGCCTCAGGTGTGGCTTTGATGGCTCAGCAGCTTGCCACGACTCCTGCGATGTATCCAACGGGACACAATGAAAATGTTCCAGTTCTTGGAACACTCCTGCTTTCACCTATCAAGGAAATGGATACCAATTCAGCTCATAACACCCTTCAGGCAGGTCATCCAACGACAGCTGCTCTAGCGCAAGCTGTTTTACCCAAGGCTGGTTTTGGACCGGTAGCAATTACTTCTACAAGTAAGCCACACATTTGCTTCGATCTCCAATAAAATGTGTCCTATAATATGTTAGCTATTTCAGGTGCTCCGACAATATCAACGCTTTCATTTCCGTTTGCCGTAACAACTACTGCAGACACTGTCCCGGCTCTGTCATTAGTTTCAGTGGTACCAACCACGTCTGTTTCGCCAATCAACACTGCTACCATCGATCAGTTGTCCTTATCACCAATTCCACTTGCACTGTCGCTGTCCAAAAACAATTCGACAGCTACTATCACAGAAATCACGGACGATTTAAAAGACAACCATCTGCTACCGCACGACAACATCAACACCGACAAGAAATCATTGTCAAGAAGAAGCAGTTTGAATGCATCTCAGGACTCATATATCCTGGAACGGAAGTATTCTGATCGATCACATCACGGTGATGCGAAAAATAGCCTGACTCCACCAAATTCGATGGACAGTTCGGCATCGGCTCCTTCAACTCTCACTAAGCGCAAGCCAGAACCAAAAACCGGAGAAGTCTATGTATAAAATTGCCCTCCTTAGACGGATCTTAGAGCCTGTAACTATGGTTGTGTTAAGAAAACCCATATTATTAATGACCTGGGTTTCTGAGTTGTGTGAAGAAATTTAGCTGACGTTGCTGTGTAAATTTTTTTATGGTTTATTAATTATTCCAATATAAGCAACTTGCAAATTATAATTAGTTTGTTCGAACCAAAAACAACGAATTGAATGTTTCGAATCTAGAACATTACTTCACATCTCGAATCGGAAAACTCGAATATTTAAACTAAGGCAAATAGTTAAATGTGGTAGCATCTATATACATACGTAGAGTGTATAATATAAAAAAAAAACGAATAATAAACTATAATTTGTGATATTTTTAACATAAACTGTACATTGACTTGAATCTTTATATTGTGCGTATTCCTGTTTAAACAATCTTTTAATGGAGAGAATTCGTACAACTGAAGAAGAAATCACTTAAAATATCTCTAAAACTCAATTCATTAATGTATCTAAATGCATTTAAACAATTGAAAGGCGTCTGCAAAAGTGTTGTGAATTTAAAATTCTTTTTACTCGACCTATTCTATTTGATTATTTCTATTTGGCCATAGTTTAATATTATCAACTTTAAAATTTATAGAATTGTTTTTGTAGAGTGTAAAATGATAAGAATGTGTAAATTTTTTGATTTAGCTTTGTGGTTGTAAAACTTAAGAAATAGATGAGTATGTGAATTATTTTATTTTGATTGAATTTTATTGAATCAATTTTTTATTGATTTTCAAACCAAAAAATCCAACTTTAAAATCAATTTCTCCCTTGAGGCTGGCTATACAATATTTCACTTTATTGATGTTGATATTTCGAGCGTAATCGGCCTTGTTTCAGTATCTTATAAGTCTCTATAGATTGTTTTTAGAACGACAAACATTGAAGAAGAATGCAGATTGCCTACGAAATATCGAAAACTATCATGAATTCGAATATCTAGCTTCTAAATGAGAAATTGAGTTTCAGCTAAAATCTTCACCTTTGATTCTAAGTCCGTTTACTTGTAACGTTCCTATGCATGCGTTAAATGAGTGTTAAAATAGTTCACAATGAAATTTCTCTCCTTCGATCCAATCAGAGCAATGAAAAATTCCATTTGACTTACATACATATATTTGCTCCGACTTTGATGTAACGCTAAACTTTGGTAGAATGGATTTTAAGCTTTAGTTGAAACTTTTTTTAACTCTATTAAATTGCAGTTCGCTTAGTTACTTTTACCGTATTTGAAATGTGTCAAAAGGTCTAAATATTCCTCTCAACTTGTAGATTTTTTTATTACTGAAAAGCTGAAATTCTTTAAAAACAAAAATGTACTAAAGACCAGTGAAAAACAAAATTATTGCCACAGCCTACTAGCCTCAGTTTCTACCAATACTTTCAAATTTTCTATCACGAGCAAAACAATTATTTCTCAAATTCATGTTTTCAAAAATATACCAATAATTTTTTTATAAATATTTCAAACCGAAAATTCAGAATATATTCTCTGATACCTTTTATAAAAACAAAACCAAATCCGAAATTTGTGAAGAAACTTCTATTAATCTAACAAACTATTATTTCAAGATCAGTCCTTATAAAATTTCACTTTTCTCTAGAAGTGCGCTGGATTTCTTCAGTAAAGATAAAAACCTTTCAGAGGTATGCAGTATTATAAAAAAAATTATCGAAAACTTGAAGTGGGAATTACATCACTAGATCACAAAATGATCAATCAGTTCCTTGTTGCATTTTGTGAAGTTTGGCATAGATTCCTTTTCTTACTAAGAGCTGCTGATGTTTCCCTTGCTCAACAATTCTTCCATTGTGTATGACACAAATCAAATCTGCATTTTGAATAGTCGACAGTCGATGTGCAATAACAATACATGTTCGCCCTGAACAAGCAAGATCTAAGGCAGCTTGGACCACCTGAACAAAATTAACTTCAATACCGAAAGAAATCACTGAATAATTCAACATACCTTTTCACTTTGAATATCCAAAGCAGACGTTGCTTCATCCAGTAGCAGAATCTTTGGATTTCGAACCATAGCACGAGCTATCGCTATTCTCTGTTTTTCACCTCCTGATAATTGCGTTCCCATCGATCCTAGACAAGTGTCATAACCGAGAGGCAATGACGCTATGAACGTATGAATGTTGGCAAGTTTTGCTGCATCGACAATCTCCTCCATGGACACTTCTCGGGAATTGTCCCCATATGCTATGTTCTCGGCGATTGTCTTCTCGAAGAGTACTGGTTCCTGAGAAACGATTCCTAGTTGACTCCTCAACGAAGGCAGGGACACTGCATTTATGATGTTCTTACCGCCTATTAGCTAAAAAATTAACCAATAATTGTAACCGTCTCAAACCTCGATTGCCGACAGCTTACCACTCGTCCGCCCTCCGGCTCGTAGAACCTTTGTAATAGTTGAATACACGTGGATTTTCCACAACCGGAGTGACCGACCAGTGCTACTCTTTTGCCTTGCATAATTTCCAGATTCAGTCCCTGTAGTATTGGAATGTCACGACGAGTCGGATATCTAAATGATACTCCTTGGTAACATACAGTGCGGTCATTGTTGTCATCGTCTTTGAATGTTTTGTCCGTTAGTGATTGTACTAAGGGCTTACGCTCCGCAATATCGAAAAGTCGCTGAGCTGCAATTATACCGACAGTTAAAGCCGGCAAGAATGCCAAGCACTGTCCAAGCATCATGGACCCATAGAGCAAAGTTTCTGACACCCTGGAAGTAAAAGTTCATTGCAGAGGTAACAAGGAAATTTACTTGGACTCACTTGATAATGTTTTGGAAAGGCACATCTCCTTGTGAAACTAAGACACCGCCGTAGCAGAGAGCTGCAGCATAGCCCAGAAACGGCATGGATTGACCGAAGGAGTTTATTAGGCCTCTCAGTTTCAACTTCTTCTTTAATTCTGACTCAGCATGGCCAATTTCTTTGAGATATCTGGCTATGACCTGTTTTTCTCTTCGGAGACCAGCAATTGTTCGAATTTGCGTAATAGCTTCGGTTGCCATAGCAGTGGACTTTTCCAAAATCATCTTTTCGCGAACAATAGAGCCACCAGTAAACCTACGCAATAAAAATTTAAATAACTCTATCTAAATAATAAATATAAATATACAAACTTTGCTTCGAAGATGACGGAGCCTACTATCAGTGGAACCATAGCCAAACAGGTCAAAGCCAGCTTCCAGCAATAGTACATACCAATGGAAACACCAACGGTGAAATTTGTTATTGACTGAATAATTCCACTTAGAGCACAGCCCATAGAGCTCTGCAGAGAAGCTGAGTCACCAGCCAGGCGTGCTGACAAAGCTCCAACGCTATGTTCCTCTTGATCAAACCAAGCCATCTCTTGATGCAAAGCTGATTTCATAACAACAGACCTGTCGAAACAAGTATTTTGTTAAGCGTATTCACGCATAGGTCTAAATGAATCTACCGAACTCGTGTTGCACACCATACACCCGATGTATTAAACATATAGTTCTGCAGGAAAGCGACGATCCCACACGCCACTCCAACTCCAAACAATCCCCAACAAATGACCGATGTGGAATTCAAAACGTCTTCTCTATCGGTCAGCGCCAGTGCTGCATAGAAATCACCAAAAAGTATTCCGAATGCAGAGTAGCTGCAACCAAAAAGGCCGGCTGAAATAGTACCCAGTACCAAAAAGAACCACTCCGGCTTCGCAACTTTGAGAATTTTCAGCAGAGTTTTTCCGAAATTCGTTTCTGTATTTTCTTTACTTTCACTCTGCTCTAACTCTTTGGTATCGTTCATCAAAAAATGTACCTGCTGATTATATTGGTTTTGTTGCTGGACATGGTTGTGGTTTTGTTCATGGTGGTCATGAAGATTATTCAAATCCAAATTGAATGATTTCGCGTACGGATCATCTTCTAGCATTTCTGAAAAAATGATAGGTCAAGGAAATTTCAACTTACGCATATGGAATGATGAACCTTTTTCATCTTCTGGATCTTCTTCGATGTCCATGTCACCTCCTGTAACAAGGGTATAGTATTTGCCGTTCAACTTCATTAAGCATTCGTGGGTTCCCTCCTCGATTACTTTACCACTTTCAATGAGAATGATTTTATCGGCATGTTTAATGGCTGAAAGTCGATGAGACACTACAATTGTCGTCCTTCCTTTGCTAGCTAAGTCCAAGGCCTCTTGAACCTGTTTCTCAGAGTGATAGTCAAGCGCAGAAGTTGCTTCGTCCAAAAGAAGTATTTTAGGGTTTTGTATCAGTGCTCTTGCGATGGCAATTCTCTGCTTTTGGCCACCAGACAGTTGTGATCCCTTTTCTCCGATGGCGGTATTATAGCTCTGTAAAAATAGCATGTGTAATTGAAGTCGAAGTGGAAATTTTTATCTTACTTCCGGTAAGCTAGCAATAAAATCATGCACCCCGGCAGATTTAGCTGCTTCCTCAATTTCTTTTTGTGTTGCACTTGGTTTTCCATAGCGTATGTTCTCCTGTATGCTCCCTAGAAACAGAACAGGTTCTTGCCCGACTATCGCTATATTCGATCGTAGCCATTCCAGATTGTATTTCTTAATATCTAGGCCATCTAGCAAAATTTGTCCAAATGTCGGATCATAGAATCTCTGAAGCAATTGGATGCACGTTGATTTTCCACATCCTGAGCTACCAACCAAAGCTACAGTTTGGCCAGGTTCTACTTTGAAATTGATTCCTCTATGAACGAACACGTCTTCTCGAGAGGGATATCTGAAGAAAATATCCTGGAACTCGATTTCACCTTTCAGGCCGTAGTTCAAGATTTTTCCATCCGATGAAAGTGGGTTAATTTTCGATACCGTATCAATAACTTTGAAGATCGTAGTTGCTGATCCACGAGCCATTGCAAAAGCTTCCAGAAATGGAGTTGAACGAGCTATGTTATCAGCGCCGACAATAATGCCGAAAAAAGTCTGAAAATGTTTACTCAAGTCACTGAATAGGGAGCCGTTATTAAGGACTAGGTGTGTACCATCATCAAAATAGCAGGAGTATATTCTTTCTCCTCCTTATCACGATCGTCGAGGATCAAATGGACACCGTACCAAAACCCAGCAGCACAAGCACTGAACAAGAGAAATCGCATGAATCCCTCACTGAATCCTGTGAAAGCGCCTTTCCATTGTCCCGCTTTCCTTCCTGGCACTAGACACTCATCATATCGTTTACATTCCTTCTGCTCACCGTGAAATGCGACAACGGTTCTGACTCCCGATAAAACTTCCTCGACAATATTAGATGCCTTCGCGTATGCATTTGTCTCCTTAACCGTTAATTTACTTTGAAACTGTAAAAAGAGTTAGATTTTTGTCCATACCATGCAAAAATATAATAAACTCACTTTAGTAACATAGTAACTTGCTATTATCACAATCGGAATATAGATACTCATGGCCAAGGTCAGCTTCCATCCGTAAGCCAGCGATATGCAAAAGGTCACCACAAAACCTAAGAACAGGTTCATAAAGTGACCAAATTTCTCAGATATGGCATCACGTATTTTTTCGATGTCGCTGTCAAACGTTCAAACCAACGTAAAATCAAGAGCTACAAATTTTATTGGAATACTCACTCAGAAATCCTTACAGCGAAATTTTGATCATTAGTAATGTCATGCCATCCAATATCTTGTGTGATAATTGAATGGAAAAAATGATACCGTATCCTTGTGACTTGTTTCAAAGCAGTGTAATTTAATATGTCGACATAAAATATTCCAGTCAAAAATATGATAATAGATCCAATCAATATTAAAATGCCATACGATATGGAGTCGTTATAGAGTTCATGTAAACTTTCTTCGCGTGTTGCGTTCGTTCTGAAAGAGGAATGTGGTTTTGTTTATTTTTGTAGATAAAACATCAGTGTTTCGAGGTCATTTTATTCGTTTATAATGTTAAATAATTTACATTCATTTGTAGCTATCATTCATTGTTCTTTTATTAATTACCAGCATATAATTTACATACTATAAAATTAGGCATCATATCAGTCAATTCATCGATAGTCGATTCAGAGTTTTATACTATTTATTGTACTTTATTCGGGAAAAAATATTTCATGTGTGCATCAGCCTTTTATGAATAAGTAAATTTACAATTAACATTAGCATTAATTTCACACAAAAGATAGCAATTAGTTCAATAAAGCTGTTGTTCTTAGGTGATCATCAAACCAACAGCTTTTACTTATTAAGTTATACTTGACTATGGACGTAACGAAACCTATTTACAACTATGGCTTTAACAATGGAGACTAAGTTTTCTTTTTCATTGTGTTGGTTAGAGTTACTCTCCCATTGTTGTGGGTCTTAGGCGTGCCCTATTCAACGGCATCGGCTCGCAACTTATATTAGCATTAGACTTAGGTAGGTTAGGTTGAAGTGGCTGCCGATCGACAGAAGTCTGCCGACAGACACACCTTAGCATAGTAGAGGCCCGTTGTTATGCCGCAATAATTTATTACACTCTCTTAATTACTGATATCAGGAAACCATCTGCTTCCTTTGACGAACCGCACTATCCCCTTTAAATTGACCAGGGACAGTTCGGTCAGATTTGGGAGAAAGGGTGCACCAAGTTTCGCCACCCTTCTCCTTGCCAAAGTTGGGCACTGGCACATGAGATGGAGGACGGATTCCTCCTCATCCTCAGAGCCACAACTCCGAGAGAAGTCGTCCAATCGTTACGCATGCCGACCTATGAAGCAGTGTCCCGTAAGAACGCTCAAAGTGCAATGCAGAGCGCTTCAAGTTAATCATAATAGCTGCCTAGTGCGATGCGCATCCATGGACACCCAGGACTGCCTTGTTATCGCACAGGATGATTCATCTGTCCAGGACTTCCAGAGGACAATAATTTTCCGGATAATGTGCATTAATAAGAACGTCTAGTGTATCTGCGCTCGAACTAGTCCACAGGGTTCATGATGCACTCCATAGCCGCACGAAGGCTATTAGCCACACTAAGATTTTCCACGTTTCCACAGAAAGATCTCCATAAGGCTCTCTTTGCCTTGCGTAAGGCATACTTAAAAGTCCTCAGCTTCGTTTTATACAGCGACCAGTCATTAGACATTTCGAACTATTACACTCTCCTACACTGTCTCCGCAGGGTGCTGATCTCCATATTACAACAAGGGGAGCATCGAATTCTCCCTAGCTGTGGGTGGATTACATGCTGCCCTAGACGCAGAGTTGAGAGAACTACTAGCTTTGAGTAAGCACATGAAAACAATCAGTTTTGAGTAAGCACATGAAAACAATCGGGCCAAATTTTAGAATAAAATTTTACGAGTAACTTGGACTTTCAATGCTCTGTTGTAGAATTTCATTTTATCAGTGCTCAATGTTATCTAGAACTGTGGCATTTGCTTGAGTTGGATTGTACAATCATATGCGTAGAACTCAAATAGTTTCAGAGTGATCACAAACAAAACGGTAGATTAAAATAAGTGCGATGGTTGAATTAGGCTACATTTATGCAATTTTGTCTCATATAGGAAAAATTATTGGCAGGGAATGTATCATTTTTCATAAAAAACAGCCATAGGTGTATAAAAACACACATCAGAAGCTACAAAATTAAACTAAGTGGTTCGGTGAAAAATACTTTATACTTACAAAACTTTGCCGCCACCAATCAGTTTCAATAATATCGTTTCAGAACTGGTTCCATATTCCATATTCCTATCAACGAGCATAGCTACGAATTCACTATAGATCAATATAATAAAAGGCATTGCCAAAGCGTGTATTAGTGCAAATAAATTTGCAACGAATATGAGACATCGTTCCCATGGTGTTGCAAAGCGAAACAATTTAAAGAAACCGACGTTCTTTGTTTTCACTGCTAGCGTATTAGTACTGCCGTTGGAGCTACTATTTTCCTTTTTCATTGACCTGTAATAAATATTGAAAGAAAAAACTAAATTAATCGCAGCAAGAGAAATTTTACAATAATTTGTTTGAATACATACTTCAAAACAATTAATACGCGGAAAAATGTTTAACATATTTTTGAACTTTCAGGTAAACTTATTAATTATAGACTTCAACTCCCTGCACTAAATGCGAATAAAAAACAAGTATAGGAAAAACGAGTAAAAAAAATTTATTAGAATCATAGATTGGATGAATACGCCAAAAATTTGGTTGATATTTATCATTTTTATAAATAAACACCTAATTGGCAGTAAGTTTGTGTTGCGTTATGCTAAAAATTTTCAAACAGAAAACAAATAAAGGATTGAAGGTATTTTTCACATAGCTTCAATCCTGTTGTCACTCGGAAATGCATACTAACTAACAACCAAAAAAGTGCAAGCATTTCTGGAAATACGTTATTTCCCATTATCCAAAACATCTCTTAAAAATTTCTTAAAATAACTGAAGAAATAACGGGTATTAAATATATTGGTTAGGTTAAAATATATTGGTTATAGAGTTTAATACATTTCGTACACATTGCCATAATTTTTGTTAACTGAATACGATGTGTTACAAACACTTGAGATCAATTCTTATGCGTTTTGGCGATTTGCAATTTCCGGCACTACTAACCGTCTCGTTTCGACGATATGGCTCTTAAAAATAAATAAAAGTATTTGTTTTTGATCGCGATTTTACGAGCTTCTTAAATGCATCTGTTCTGTTTATTATGTCTTCTATCACCTTATCCTACTATATTCATTTGAAGATTTTCTCACTATTTTTGATTAAATAGCTCTTTCCGCCTACGGAAATTACACGGAAGCCATGTTTCCTGGTAGCCATCTATGCCCAATCAATTACAATTGACATCATAATATTGTGTATCAGATCGAGAAGCGTTGTAATTTTACCTAGTTCAAAAATGCATTGCTTGCACAATATAATTATTATTGAGCTCCGGTTAAATGATTGTTTTTCATCCACTTATCATACATAAGCAAATCCAAACTTAAACTACTTAACTAATTTCAATCAAACTGGAACTACTGTATGCTTAATAAATTACATTATAGGTTTACTTGCATTCATAAGTTTTCAAAACAGTTAATTATTAGTCTTTTTATGTCACTCCAACTTGTACCCATTATCTATAATATTCAAATGATCTTCTTGAATATTCTTACTGGGCATTTATTTCATTAATTTTATATGCAAATTATTTATAATGTATATCTCTTTGATTTGCGGAACGTTTACGTAATTGATGATGAAACACCAATGCAGATCTTACATAAAAGTCCATAAATAAATATCTGCAAAGTTGCCTAATTGACATTGATTGAATTATAATTTTCAATTAATTGACGAAACGGTTCAATGTCGAGGCTTTAAACGAGAGCAAAGAATTGCACGTTTCAAGTAGTAATAGTCATTGTGAGGAGCTCGTGCTTCAAAAATTAGTTCTTTGAAGTGATATGCTAGAAGACAGTACAGTTCAAAAAAACAATTTTTAGGTTATCCCTTTTTACTTTGCTATATCATTATAATGTATCCATTTTAACAAAATTTGGTAATATTAGTGATTTTATTGAAAATCTTCAATAAAATCATCAATAGTACCAAATTTTGTTCAAATTATAGGAATTAAGGACCTACCTTGAAATGACTACTTAACAGCCAATTTTCGACAAATTATATTGTACTTAGTAGTTTAGGAATGGGGAGAATCATGAAACATATAGAAATTTAAATCGCTTAAAAGCACGAATGCGGACGTTAAAAGCTTACGAGTCCTATTCGAAAATAATGTATTTAATTAGCTGACCAAGTACACGTATGAATTTAACACCTCTTTGTTGCTTTGATCTGGATAATTTAGTTTTAATTTGAATTTACCATTATCTGGATAATTTTACAATTTGATTAGTGAGTTCTCTAGAATTTTTGAATTTCATAGATCAAAACAAACTACGATTTTGGATTGCATTTTCAAACTTTATTCCGTTCTAAAACTTTATTCTTTAAAAAACTTAATTCTTTTCTTTAAGTAATCGCTTTTTTCAGTATTTGTAAAGTGTATTACATGGAAAACTGTGAATAATGCCATATTAACAGAATTGCAATGTGACAACGCGCCCAATGTGGGAAATTTGTAGGCTACCTTTTAGTTTCATTTGCTTTCTAAATATAGCTGCGTGTGAAGACTGAAAGTTTCAATTTTCGGTACATTCACATAAGAAAGTCGGCATAAACTAACATTTGACAGCATGAGTGGAGAAGCAAACGATGTGCATAAAGACGTAGCCAGTGAGTGGTTGAAAAATGTGCCGGAATCAAGGTAGTAATACAGAAAAATATTTCAAATTGAAAAAAAAAGAATGTTCCGGCAAGAAACTTTCTAAAGAATGAATCATCGTATTACTTTTTACGTTTGCTGACGGTTCTTTTGAAAAGTCAGTGGTTATTTTGAAGTTTTTAAATCCCCATCGTTTCAAAATAATCGACATCCGTAAAATATATGCAGTAGAAACTAAAAAGTAGTCCACATAGAGCAGAAAGGTTTTGAAAAAAACATAAAATAAACAAAACTCGGTCCTCAATGAAACATATTAAATTAAAAAAATATTACTTGTCTAATTATTTTCATTCCCTACCACCTCCTCTTTCAGAACATTGATTCATATTAATTAATTCATAACGGTAGAATCTTGTATCTAACATAAAAAAAACAACTACAACTGACAGGTGTCACTACAGTTGTTACAGAAATCAACAAAATAGCACTAAAATCTTGTTTCCCAAGCAGAAAGTCTACTAAGATGGGTCAAATGAATCAATCTTTAGTGGTCGCACCGCAATAATCAACCCATCGAGCAATGATCGGAAATCATTGTATAAACAGTAAAGTTAATTTGTGACGAGCCAAAGGAAAATTTGTCTTTATAATATCGTTTTTAAAATTTGACTACCAAGCAAAAGAATATCGAACAAATCAGCAACTTTTAGGCGTCATGAGCAACTGGAGTGATATATAACTAAATTTAGCCACAACATTATTTCCACTTCGATATATAAATAAACATTTACTTAATAAAGATAAGGTGACATTCATCACCTCACATAAAATATCTAATTATTCATGATTATTTGGCGTGTGCAAAGAAATCATATAAATCCGAATATATAGCGGTAATCTCACTAAATTTAACACCCATAAGCTCACAGTTGATTCAATTCAATTACTTTATGAATCTTTAATTCATAATAGTTAATTGTTCAGTTACAAGTTGAGTGCCTCCATATGTTCAATTTAATCACGCCATGTAGGTATCTTAATTTGTCTCCAATACAAGGAAGTCACAATCTAATGAGTCTAAATGGTTATGCAATGACGTTTTTCGTCTATTGGTTGGTTGCTTATGTCAAAGTTTAACAAGATCACCGATTGAGTTAGACGATAAAAATTTTAATTGAGTATCGACAAAGTGTCTGAAGTCTTTTCGTCCGCTAGATGTCAAGGTCTGGTTCAATTGCGATCGTCATCAATTTGGTATTCTATTTTAATTTGGTCGCAATTCCCGTTGTTAGCACATTTGAAGAATAATATATTTTGGACACTCCCGTGGCACATTGCTGTAGCCAGAACTTTTTCAGGCTACAAAAACATAGCACCGCAAATTACGACAAGATCCTTCACAGATATGTTAAACTTTAATCATAGCCTGATTCAAGCACTTTAGTAGTGTTTTGAATAAGTAATATTTGTTAAATACAAGTAATAACTAAATAGAATCCACACCAATATTGCATTTTCGCATTAAATGATGATCCTATAGTTGGAAAACTATTAAAGATTCAAAGGGAAAATATTCTTGGTTGTGTACAAAAACTTACATTTTTCATATAGTTTTGCACCTAAAATATCATAGAATTGTAATAGAAATTGTACGAGTATCACCACTATTTCACAAATCACACTGTTTGAACTTTTCTATTTTGGGGTTAAATTTCACACAGATTCCCGATAAATTCGAACTTCACGATTAATGTCTGCTATCTCTCATTTTGCACTAAAGTTCCAAATACTCGTAAACTATGCTTCTAATTGAATGAAACTGATCCATTCGAAACGGCGCTTGGTATTCTAGTGAGAAACGATTCTAGAATCTATGCATCTCCCGACCAACGCGAGCCATAATTTTATCACACTACTTCGACAGATACACAATCACAGATTGACTGCTCCATTTCGAAAATGTCTCCTTTATAAGGTTTTCAGGTTTTGCATATCGACTTACATACGTACTCGTAAGTGTGTACGTAGATCGTGCGATCAAAATCGGAAGGATTCGTAATTTGCAGTTTATTGTTTGTGAGTAGTACTTGTACCCCCACAGATGTTGGAAAACGTTGTGAAAGATGTACATACTATTTAAAGCAATCAGATCAATTACTTGAAATTAAGAAGGTGAGCTCAAGTCCTGCATATGTGGGACTATTTGAGGTTCTATTGGATTGTTTTCCGTCGTTGTTAATAAGAGGCTCATTCGCGAGATATTAAACTAATCTAAAGTGAGAAAACTCAAAACTGTTAAGAATATCCACAAATATGACAAAACAAAAAAAAAACAATTTAGAAATAACTGCTAAATTTTGTGTAATAAATTTACGAAATTTGCAAACTGATAGAAAAAATTGCAAACAATTATTTACACCTGATATATGATATAGATTTTTATATTATTGGCATCGAGAGAAGAAATTATTATCATAGTTAGTCTTATGATAAGTAACAATGGATTTCATCAGAAAATGGTACTGGAAAAAGCTTAGATTCCATAACACGTATGCAAGTACTCTCCAATAAAATTGAAATAAGTTTGCATTGTAATACGATAATAACATACATATTAATGCATTATATTATAGGGGAGACACATCAAGAAGCGCGAATGATGGTAGCAAGTGCTTTAGAGAAAGTCGTATATATTTTGTTATTCGTATTTAATTACGATTTAAACGTTGTTACAGTGTCAAACTATAGTTTTATTAGCCTGATTACTACATATTTAAATTTAAACCATTTTTTTCCTTTTGAAGCTGGATTTATTTTAATTACTCGACATATATCGATATTTCGAGGGTAATCTGCCCTCTTCTTCAGTGTCTATAAGTAAATTAGCTAATATCTGAAGAAGAGGGCAGATTACCCTCAAAATATCGATATATCTCGAGTAATTAAAATAAATCTACCTTCAAAAGGAAAAAATTGGTTTCAATTTAAATATTTTTACAAGCTAGGAAAAAAATTGGTACACAATAAAAATAATTTACTGATTACTACAGTTTATTTTACGATTCGCTATGCAATAATGCAAGTAAATTCATTGCTTATAAAGCGACTTAATTCGGTGACATGTCTAACTATGCTAAGGAAAAAGTAAATTAGCTCGGTTATATTATATTTTTACTGATAAAGCTTTTGCTTGGTTCGTTAAAATTCCTAGTCAAAATTGAGAAGCACTCGTATTGTCCTTGAGTAAAGCAGGAAAAAGCTGTGAGACAAAAATAATGTGATAATTATGAACTTGGGTTCATTATAAAAACCTTTAGCAAAAATTTGAATCAGGTTATTATAATGCGCTTGTTAATTAATTTACTATTCATAGTTTTATCGTTAGGTTACATTACATACCGTTTCGCACCAAGCTCCACATATGATTTGGCGTACAACCTGGCCGATTATATTTGCCGTATAATGGAGCCCACCGACGATTTCATTCTTAAGGGAGATTTCAATCTACCGCATGTAGAGTGGTGATTCTCTGATGATGGTGAACATTACCTTCCTTCGTCGAATAACCGACGTGATACTTATTTCATTGACTCCGAACTTTCAACTGGACTAAAGCAGATCAACTGTATTTACAACACAAACGGACGACTTTCGGACCTAATTTTTTAGACGATTTCTTCGGATGTCTCGATTCAACGATGCTCATCTCCTCTTCTTGTTGAATCCACTCACCATTCAGCTCATCATATAACTTTTCAAATTAAAGATGATATACTCACTGAGTCTAACTTTGGTAATCTTTACAATTTTAACTTCAGGAAAGTTGACTTTGATATGCTGAGTGGAGTACTAACCGAATGCGACTGGTCTTCGGTTGTGAATGAATCTGACATAAACGTTTCTCCCATAAACTTTCATTCCATCTTATTCGGTTGCTTTGCTTACTGTGTTCTATTGAGTAACTCTGTACCTTTGAAACGCTTTTCATGGATCAAACCAGATTTAATCAATCTAAAAAATTTGAAAATTGAGGCTTGGAAAGTGTAAAATTCGTCGCGTTTAGAAGATGACTATGAAGTTTATGAGAAATTACGAAATATATTCGAATCTGAAACCTCCTCTGCCTACTCAAACTACATGGAGGAGCCAAGGCAGTCTTTCATAGGCCATCCTAAACGTTTTTGGAATTTTGTAAATTCAAATCATGAAGGGTACCCTTGTTCTTTTATATCTGACGGCATGGTCATTAATAACACGCTCGCTATTAGTAACTTGTTTGCATACTACTTCCGATCTGCGTATGGAATACCTGTCTATGACGTTGGTCGACATAACTAATTTCAATTACTCAATGGACTCCCCTAAAACGACGTTGACAATGAAAGACCTATACATCGACATTGCCACTATCGTAAAGCATATATCTCATCTTGAGAATAGTTTTCATCCTAGCCCTGATGGTTTACCGAACATAGTCCTTAAGCGTTGCGCCGATTCTCTCTCACCCCTGTTGGCTCACCTTTTTAATATATCCATTTCTTCTGGCATTTTTCCAAACTTGTGGAAATACTCAGCTATAGCTCCAATTCATAAAAAAAGCAGTAGAGATGTCGTGCACAGTTATAGACCAATCGCTAAATTACCATGCGTTGCCAAGCTCTTTGAAATTATAGTCGCCGAAGTGCTATCATTCCACTCTAAGGCATTTATCTCGCCTCGCCAGCATGGTTTTATCAAAGGCAAATCTACCACTACTAATCTTTTAGAACTTGTTTGTTTGAAGAAGGTAAACAAGTTGACTGCATTTACACCGACCTCACGAAGGCTTTCGATCAGCTGGATAATAATATTCTTATATATAAATTGCATATTCTTGATTTTTCTAATAAGTTTATTGACTGGATTAAATCCTATCTCACAGATCGCAAACTGAACGTTCAATTTCGTGGCACTCTATCCACTGACACAATCTCCACTTGGGGTGTGCCACAAGGCAGTCACCTCGGTCCGATTCTTTTCGCTATTTATATTAACGATCTTATCACTTTTGCTCTTGGATCCTCCATTCTACTCTACGCTGATAACGCAAAGATTTTCAATATAATATCATCACTTGACGACTGTACAATCCTGCAACGCAATATGTCAAATTTTTCTATTTGGTGCGCTCTAAATCGTCTTTCACTAAATGCTGACAAATGCTCAGTTATCTCTTTCTCCTACAAATCATGTCCCATTAATTTCAATTACTTTTTAAGTCACATTATAATAACTCGTTCCAATAAAGTTCGTGATTTAGGTGTTCTATTAAACTCTGCTTTTACTTTTAATGACCACATTGACTCTATAATAATAAAAGCCAACTGTGCACTTGGCTTCTTAAAAAGGCGGTCTAAAGAATTCAATGACATTTGGATGACAAAAATCCTATTCTGCTCTCTGGTTCACCCGATCCTTGAATATGGGTGCTTGATGTGGTCTCGATATTATAAGGAGCATATTGATCGAATTGAATCTGTTCAAAAAAGATTCTTAATCTTTGTTTTTAGTTCGTTCCGCTGGTCTGATCCTTTTTGTTTGCCTCTTTATGAAAGCCGCTTGCGATTATTGACTATGGACACTCTTTAACTAGACGTCAATATTCCAAAGCTCTATTCGCTGCGAACTCGCTCAATGGAAACGTGAACTCTGAGTTTTATTATCAAAGTTATACTTTCGTGTTTGTCACGGTGATCGTAGACATAATAGCGCTTTATACATCCCATTTCATAAGACCAATTATGGATTAAATGAACCTACCTGCGCAATAGCCCGAAGCTTTAATTCAGCATATCAAATGTTGGACTGTAATCATAAAGTTGAAATTTTCAAGTGTCGGCTTATCCGACCGTTTAACTGTTCTTAATAAATTCATAAATGTATTTTTTGTAGTAACCATTTTGTTGGTGAAACTGTGGTTGAATAAATAAATAAATAAATGAATAAACTCATTTTTCAAATTTAATTAATGTTTTGATGAAAGATCAGATTTCGTATTCTTACATCAGGAGATTTCAAGCTTACTGAAATTTTATATAGTTTACCAGGAGAAATCACCAAATAAGCCGAAAATAGTGTTGTCTCTGATATTTGGCATACTTCCTGTGAGGTCAAATATCATAAATCTGTCTGGTCATAAAAATATAACCATAAGGAGGCATATAAATCTAGTTGTTTTATTTCTTTACTTTACGCAATGATTAATTGAAACAAAATCAATATGAAATCAGTTGGCATTTATTGACACATTTAATGACAAAAATCTAACAATATTGTGTGATATTATTAACTGAATGATATTACCAACTGAGTGATATTACCAGATGAAAATAAATTACTAATATCTAATTTAGGGTTAGATTAGTCAATAAACTCTCCATCATGGAGTAATAAATGCCTAGATAATATTTATTTTCAATTTCGTGATAATTTACCATATCGTACAAAATTGTTGTACCTTTAAAATTTAAGAAAGTAATGCTACATTTACACTAATTGCAAATAGGTCAATTGTTACCGCAAACTGGGGCAATTTATTTATTTATTTGTTCGACATTTGGTCTAATACAGAGTATACATAAACATTAAAAAAATTATATTATAATATAAAAAATATTATAAAAAAGTATGCACAAACAAGCATTCAAAAAATATTTACAAAAACACTTCTCAAAGACAATCCAGACTTGTTAAAATCAAAACTATCACTTGTCTTATTAACAGCTCTTTTTATCACTGCGACAGGTTCATTGTAGCCGTAATTGATTCGATGAAAAGAAACGGATAATAAGCTCACGTGCCGAAATCTGTGGCATTTAATATTCAGGCCAAATTGATCCAAAATAAATTCAGAAGAGACGTTTCCGGCGAAAAACTTAGCAGCAAAAAAGATTTTGAATTTTTGGCGTCTATTTTCAAGTGTGTCCATAACCAAAAGTTTCAGCCGATTCATATAAGGAGTCAATCGAAGAGGATCAGACCACGAAAATTCATGTAGGCGAAATCGCAAGAATTTTCTTTGAACCGATTCGATGCGATCAATATACACTTGCTAGTAAGGAGCCCAAATCAAGCATGCATATTCAAGTATTGGTCTTACCAAAGCACAATCTAAAGTTTTTGCTAGGAAAATGTTATTAAACTCCCTCGATCGCCTCCATCCGTACGAAACCTAACGCACAGTTGACTTTTACAATGATACTATTTATATGATCGTCAAAAGTGAATGAGCTATTCAGAAGTACTCCTAAATAGAGTATTTTTCCAGAATGTGTCAATAGTTTACTCTTCAGAGAGTACTCAAATTGTAAAGAACATGATTTTCGCTTGAAAGATAAAACAGAACACTTGTCGACGTTGATTAGTAAGCGGTTTGTGTTACACCAGTCTCAGAGATTGTCTAGGTCAGTCAGTATATAGGTCAGTATATCAAACAAAAAGAAGTGGACCCATGTGACTCGCTTGGGGAACACCTGAAGAGACGATAATTTCTGAAGAGAGTACACCGCGAAAAGATACAAACTGGGTATGTAAATTCAAGTAGGAAACAATCCAGCTGATAAATGTATGGGTGAAATTGTAAGTGGATAATTTCTCTAGTAATATCGAATGATCCAGGTTGTCAAAAGCTTTCATAAAGTCAGTAAAAACACAGTCCACCTGCAAGCCACTTTCAATGGATGGAATAATAATGTTGGAAAGTTCTAACAGGTTCGTTGCAGCTGATTTCCCCTGTGTAAAACAGTGCTGATAGGGAGAAAGAAGGATTTGCAATGAAATGCGACGGTATTACTAACTATTGCTTCAAAAAGTTTGGCGATACAAGGTAACTTGGCAACGGGACGGTATTTACTAAGCACATTTCCATCACCTTTCTTGTGTATAGGTGTAACGATTGCGTATTTCCAGATTGCTGGGGAAATGTTTGTGGACACAGACAGGTTGAAGAGACAAGATAAAATAGGCGATAGAGATGAAAAATGCACCTAACATCATTTTAACAATGGGTGCGTTTTTTTTTGCTCCGATACAGAACAGAATAGAACTATGCCGCAAAAACAACGATCTCGTACAAAACAGCAGTGCATTTGCTAAGACTGACATAGGTTGCTGTATTCGCTGTGGTAGCTCAAAACAGCTGAGAATAAAGGGAGAAAATAACGAGTATAAACTACCACAATCGATAGAAAATAGAAAAAGAACTAACAGAAAATTACCTCTTTTAACTTTCTAAATATAAATATAAATATAATAAATAATTTTTTTAATATAAAATTTTATATAAAATTAATATAAAATTTTTATGAGGGATTTTTCTAATTTCCTAACTACAAAAGCATTCAACATAAACTTGAAAAAACCAAAGCCACCTCACAACAAAAAAGACAATATGCACATCAGCACATTCTATAATTCAGCACGTGAACTCCATGCGAGGAATATAGTTTCTGTACTAGTAGAGATGGGCAAAAGCGCTCATAGCTCACCACTCACCACTCACCACTCACTTTTACAGTGCAGCGCCTGAAAAAAGCAAAGCATAGTCTGCGAACGAAAGCTCTCGTTTGACTAAACTTAGTGAAATGTGCAGCCAAAAGTATACTGAGAGTACGGCGCAACACTGTAAAAAAGAGTCATGAGTGGTGAGCTAAGAGCTATTTTGCCCATCTCTATGTACTAGTGAATTCACTGGTATAGGAGTGTTGTTGTTTCCAATGCGTATACTCTGTTCTTTGCTGGATAGAGGAGCAAAAAAACGCGCCTAATGATAGTAAAAAAGCTACATTTTATCAGTTTCTTTGGCATTTATTTGTCTCCCATTTGTCGCTTCACTGAATTTGTGGTTGCGATTGATAAAGACGGGCATATATTCCACCTTGAGCAAGAAGCTGCGAATGTGTACCTTTCTCTGCAATTTTCCCATTGTGGACGACACATATTAAATCCGCATTTTGAACAGTCGACAACCGGTGAGCAATAACGATGCATGTTCTACCAGAACAAGCAAATTCAAGAGCAGCTTGAACAATCTGAAATTAAAATTCAGTTTGAAAATAAATTTTAGGCATGAATAAATTATATAAATTTAAAAAATCTTTTCGATGTGTTATTAAAAAAATGTAGCACCTTTTCACTTTGTAAATCCAATGCTGAAGTAGCTTCGTCAAGCAAAAGAATTTTAGGATTTCGAACCAATGCCCGCGCAATTGCAATCCGCTGTTTCTCACCGCCCGACAGCTGGGTGCCTTTGGAACCCAGACGAGTTTCATAGCCCAGAGGTAATGAGGATACAAAGTTGTGTATGTTCGCCATTTTTGCGCAATCCATAATTTCAACTAAGGACACATCTCGTGTATTGTCACCATAGGCAATATTTTCAGCAATCGTGCGCTCGAAAAGAACAGGCTCTTGAGATACAATTCCTAGCTTTTGACGAAGACCTGACAGAGTTAAGTCTTTATAAATATCATTTTGGCCAATGGTCTATAAATAATGGGAGATGAAGCAAGTGTTATCGATAATTTGGCAATTGAAATATCTTACAATCGCCCCGTGATCACATTGGTAGAGTCTTTGGAGTAATTGAATGCAGGTAGATTTCCCGCTACCCGAAGGACCAACAAGAGCAACTGTTTTGCCCTCAGGTATTTCTAAACGAAGTCCTTGCAATATTGCAGCTTCAGGTCGTTTTGGATACCTGAAAAATATGTTCGAAAACGTCACATTGTGCCCGACATCCTTTGAATTCGCTTTCGCTGTATTTGATGATTGAATTTTTGGAACTCGGTCGATCAAGTTGAAGAGTCGACGTGCTGCTACCAGTGATGCAGTAAATGCTGGTGCAAATGCTAATGCTTGCCCCAATATCATAGCGCCATACAAAAGAATTTCTGATACTCTGAAAATGTGTTTATAAGACTCATTGATAATATGTTTTGATGGTCTTACTTGACGGCATCTTGAAATGGGATATCGTTTTCAGCTATCAAAAATCCACCGTAGCATAGTGCCGCTGCATAAGCGAAGAATGGAAACGTCATTCCGCATGAGTTGACGATGCCTCGATATCGAAGTTTCTTCTTAATGCGTGTCTCAACATTTGTAATCTCTTTGTTGTACTCGGTAATAATATCGGCTTCTCTACGTAAGCCTGCTACGGTACGAATATTTGTGATAGCTTCAGTGGCAATAGTTGCAGCATGTTCTAACAACTCTTTCTCTTCAACAGCTGCAGCAGCCATAAATCTGTGAAAATATATGTCATACATTTTAGCCTCTATTAGCTTACCACTCTGAAAAATTACTTGGAATATATAAGTAAATGATAGGCTAACACTTTTAATAATCAATCTAAAAACCGATCAAATCTTACAATTCGAAAATATATTTTGCCTTTGAAATACCGGCACACATTTATAATAAAATCGAATTGAGTTCTAAAACTTGAGAAAATTCACATAATACGCACTTAGCTTCCAACATCACAGATCCTATTATGAACGGATACGATGCCAAACAGAGCAACGTCAGCTTCCACGAATAATAGAAAGCGACAATAACGCTAACAGCTATATTCGAAAACGCTTGAATCATTCCACTGAGAGGGAAGCCAATAGCTCCGTTAACATCGGCTGCATCTCCTGATAGTCTTGCCGAAAGAGCACCAATACTATTCTTCTCCTGGTCGAACCAGGCGATTTCTTGAGTAAGAATCGATTTGAAAGCCTTACCTCTGAAATGAAACTTGAGACTTCTTCAACTGTTTTGAAATACGGTCGATTGTCACCTGAGTCGCAGACTTAGATATATCGAAGCTAAATTGAATAAGTAAGTCTGAATGAATCCAACGATTAATGCGATGCCACCTAAAGACAAGCAAACTATGCAAAGATCGCGAGTTTGTTTCATCGCCTCGTCAAAATCGACGTAGGCCAAGGCGGCATAGAATTCACCGAACAAAACAGCATATGCAGGATACGTCGCACCACCAATCAAAGCCAGTAGAATCCCAAAAATTAAATGGGGCCATTCAGGTTTGCATGCTCGGACTATTCTTCCGAATGTTTTCATATATTTCCCCTTAATGCTGTCTGTTTCGTCTTTCTCTTCAATTTTCTTTGGGATGGTAAGAAGAGGAACTGAGTTATTCCGCATGTCGAGACTTTCACGGTTTTCAGGAATATTTTCATGATATTCCTGTAAATTATTAACATCCGTTTCGAATGATTTGCGATACGTGTCGTCCTCTAAAACTGAACATGAAATACAATATTGTTGAACTAACACGATATATCGTTTGCTTACACAGTTTTTCAGCATCTTCAATCTTGTCTGGTTCCTCTTTGTTGCCTGCACTTACCATTTTCGCGTATTTTCCATCGAGTTTCATCAGACCGTCGTGAGTGCCTTCTTCAAGGACTCTTCCATTCTCGATGAACACAATTTTATCAGCGTTGTTGATTGCAGATAGTCGATGAGATACTACCAGCGTTGTTCGTCCTTTACGCGCCCCGTCCAGAGCATCCTGCACGAGTTTTTCAGACTGATAGTCAAGGGCCGAAGTAGCTTCGTCCAATAGAAGAATTTTGGGATTCTGGATTAGTGCTCGAGCGATTGCAATACGTTGTTTTTGACCGCCTGATAATTGTGTTGAGTTTTCGGCGAGAACTGTTTGATAGCTCTGAACAAAAGAATTTATTGAGAAAAATGAAAATGCATAGTAAATGTTTAAATGAACATATAAAAAAAATCATGTTTATTGCATATCAATTAGGTTTATCTTTGAAGCTTCTGGATGCACATAACAAAACTTTAACTATAAGTTCAATTTAAAGTCCCACTTAAGAGATGGTTTTACACGACTCCTCTATAATAACTATAGTGTATGGAAGCTCAATTTTTCGCAATTTTAGATTTCCTTTAGTAACGGAGATCTATCCTACGTAAAAAAATAAGGTAATTCAGAACAGAAACATTATTAAATGATGTTGAGCACAATATTGCCAACCGCGGGAAGCGAGAAATCAACCTCTTATAATAGGACCTCTTATAATAGGACATTAAATAGGACATATTCTTCAGAAAAGTCCTACCGCTACTATTTTGGCCGTCCTATTCCAAATTAAATTCAAATTATCTGTAAGTGTACTTACATCTGGCAATGAACAAATGAAACTATGAGCTCCTGATGCTCTTGCAGCATCTTCCACTTCTTTTTGACTAGCACCTGGTTTTCCGTATCGAATATTTTCAGCTGGAATAACAACATTGCAAATAAAAACTGATAACTCAATCACACCAAAAAATCTACCGATTGATGCAGAAAATAAAACTGGTTCCTGACCAACTATAGCAATATTGGACCTAAGCCACTTCAAATTATACTTTCGTATATCAAGGCCATCAATCAAGACTTTCCCGAAGATCGGATCATAGAACCGTTGCAGTAACTGAATGCATGACGATTTTCCACATCCAGAGTTTCCTACCAGCGCCACAGTTTGTCCACTTTCGACTTTTACGTTCAAGCCGCGATGAACTATCACGTCATCTCGTGAAGGATACGAAAAAAATATATCTTCGAATTCGATATTTCCCTTCAATGGACAAGGTGGTATTTCGCCCTCTTTGGACAGTGGATCGATTTGTGAAACAGCATTGATGACATCGAAAATTGTTGTTGCAGAGCCTCGAGCTTTAGCAAATGCCTCCAAGATTGGAGATAGGCGGGAAATATTGTCAGTACCGACGAAAACAGCAAAAAATACCTGAAATGATATAAGGTTAAATTAATGTTGGAATTTCACTAGTCAAAAACGCTACGTTATTATTGTTTAGAACCATTAGATCAAAATTTCAAAATAATAGAAATTAACAAAATAAAAGTTGAAAAAACAGTAAGACAAATTCTTATTGTTGACCCATCTAAAAACAATATCATATCAACATTTGCAAATCATAGGTAATGATAATCTTTTTTCAAACAAATAAATTATTTTACGTACGATTGTTAGCACACCAGGATTATATTCTCGACTGTCCGTGTTACGAGCTTCCGTTACTAAATGTATGCCATACCAGAAGGCACCAGCGCACGAAACAAAGAGAAGTGAACGCATCACTCCCTCGGCAACGCCAGTGAAAATTCCTTTTCTCTTCCCTGATTTTACTGATGGCTGTAAGGAATTCTCATAGCGGATAGATTCCGTTTTTTCACCATTAAATGCCACAACAGTTCGGATCGCACTGAAAACTTCTTCGGCAATCTGACCCGCAATCGAATAAGCACTCATTTCTTTAGTGGTGTATTTGCTTTGATACTGAAATGAAATGAGTTTTTGGATTATTCGAAATTGCATGAATTTTTAAGTTGGATGAAGGATACTATACATGTTTCTATTACATCGATAGTTCGAGGATATTCTGGCCTGGTCTTCTGGTTCATTAGTTCATATCGGGACTGATAGATATTGATAACCAGCGCAAAATACCCTCGAATTTTCCATATTTGCCATGAACTATAAATATATTTACTTTCTACAGGAATAACTGGTCTATAAATAAAATTATTTGCACTTGAACTGATAAAAGTACAGTTAAGGATTGATAAGGATATATGTCTAAGAATGTTTGTATGCTCTTGTAGCAGCTGGCTGTCATATAAATGTACGTTTTCAATCGCAAGAGGCACTTGAACTTACCCTTGACACTACAATATTCAGGACAATCACAACAGGGAGGTATACGTACACAGCCAGAGTCAGTTTCCATCCATAGGCCATTGAGGTTGCAAATGTAGTTGCGAACCCGAATAAAAAATAAATAAAATGGCTGACTTTCTCTGAGATTCCGTCTCGGATTTTTTCAATGTCACTGCAAAAATAAGGTACCACCGTAAACAGAAGAATTTTCCGCTTTCTTCGCTACTCCACTTACTCCGTTATTCGAACCGCGAAGTTTTGATCTCTCGTGACATCATGCCATGCAATATCCTGTGTAATGATAGCTTGAAAAAAATATTTGCGAATCCTAGTGATCTGCCGCAGCGCTGTGTAATTGAACAGATCAATCGAAATCGTTCCACCCAAGCATATCGCTAAAGATGATAATGCCATTAGACCACCATATGCATAAGAGTCGTTATATATTTCTTGGATATTTTCTTCGAGTGACGCATTAACTCTAAAATAAAAAATTGACAAATTTAGCCTCTCTGATTCTTAAAGTCTAACGAATGTGGCTATTAAAGAGACATTAGTGGTATGAAATTAGCAAGAGATACTTTCAGGTGTACATTAAAAAGACTAAAATTTTATTGTTAAAGTAAAAATTGAAAAATGTTATGCACGCAATCTAGTTTCTTTCTTGCCGCACTTTGTACTTTTATCATAACGATTATCTTCACATACTTACAAAATTTTTCCACCTCCAAACAAAGGTAATAGATCCGTTTTTGTACTTCTACCTAGTCGATATGTACGATCAACAAGTAATGAAACAAATTCTCCGTAAACGATGATAACACATGGCATTGCCAGTGTTTTTATCACAGCGCATAAAAATGCAATGAAAATGAGAAAGATTTCAAATGGGGTAGCGAAACGGTATATTTGAAAGTAACTTATTTCCTTGATAGCTCGCTTCTTAGGCTCTTTCTTTGGTATCGGCTCGTAAACATCTTTAGACCTGAAATAGAAAAATAGCTTTCATTTGGAGTGGGAAACAATTATTTATTATATAAAATGGAGTAAGCCTTACGAGAGTAAGAGATCATGGGAGACGGGAGAATGGGAGAAATTCCTATGGAGGCACTCTGCCCCGGGTCTCGAAGTGATCAAGTCACACTTGTAATTAAGTAAATGTATTCGCTAAAATAAAGTAATATCGCGTTTTATTTAAACATTACAACATGGCGCAGTCGATTTCCTATTTATAAAATAATCAATTGTACTGGATGGATTTGAATTAAAAGTTACGCATCACAATGGAAATTTACAGAAAACCAGACATAGTGAAAATGGACGGCAACGTGGCCGAAAACTGGAAAAAGTTTCAGAGTCAATTTGAGAATTATATAGTCCTCGTCGGATTTGAAAATAAATCGTCAAGTGAAAGGTGCGCACTAATGATTAATTTGATTGGAGATGATGCCTTTGAATTATTGGATTCCATGGATTTTGACAAACCTGAAGACAGAAAAGACTATGCAACAGTTGTTGCAGCTTAAGACACGTTTTTTAGTGCACAAATAAATGTGGTATTTGAGCGGCATATCTTTTACACAAGAGTCCAGAAAGAAGGTGAGATGTTAGACCAATTTCACACCGATTTGAGGAGGCTTGTGAAAAGTTGCGATTTTATTGGAGGTGTTGAAGCAGAAAAAAAAATGATAAGAGACAGACTTATATTGGGTACATGTCACCCTGATCTTCAAGAAATGCTTTTGAGGCTAAAAGAGCCTACCTTGGAAAATATCGTTTTGCGGTGCAAAGTTTATGAGACTAATACTGTGCAAGCAAATATAATTCAAAGTGGGAAAACAAGCAACAATGCAACATCGTCGTTTGTTGATGTGCTGAAATTCGGGCAACGGGACAATGCGATAAGTAAGCAACCAACAATTAAATCAAAACAAGTTTATAATAAGCAAGCTAGTGTAAATATTGCAACTACATCCACAGGAAAGGTAAATGCTCAGCGTTTGGGAAACAGTGTAAAATATGCTTTCGTCCCAATCATTTTGAAAATGTGTGTACTCAAAAGCGTCAATTGAACGAAGTTGAAGATGAATTGGTCCCAAGCTTAACAATTGAAACTATAAGCCGTGTAAACTAGATTAAAGTCAGGGCCAGAACTATGCCAAAAATATAATACCGACAAATTTGGTCACCTCCCTGGTGTTATTATATATCTTAACGATATATTAGTCGTCGGTAAGACTTAAGCTGAGCATGATGAAAATCTAAAAACAGTAATGAACTGTGCCCGAAAAGAAAACATAAAATTCAACATAGATAAATTTCAATATTGCCGGAATCAACTTAAGTATATCGGTCAAATTTTTTCTGAAAAAGGCATTCATGAGAAGTTTCTGCGTCGATGCATAACTGTTGATGAAACATGGACACATTTCTATACTCCAGAGACAAAAGAACAGTCGAAACAGTAGATTTTCGAAGGCCAACGGGCTCCGAAAAAGGTGAAGTCGGTGAAATCGGCCGGTAAGATTATGGCCACTGTCTTTTGGGATGCACGCGAAATCATCCAAATCGATTACTTGGAAAAGTCAAAAACGGTAGCAGGAGAGTATTATGCGTCGTTATTGTATCGGCTGAGCGAAAAAATCAAGGAAAAACTTCCTCATTTGAGGAGAATCGAGTCAGTTTAGTTGTGCATTATAAAACCGAGAGGTGGCCGAACCGCGGTGTGTGTCATCCACAATGCTAAAGTAATGCACGACTATAACGACTCGGTTTTCCTCTCGGGAAACGCTTCGGTCGAACCGCCGTCTGTGTCATTGGTCTAAGTGGACGTTGTCCGTTTGAAAAGTATGTACTGTGTATAGGTTTTCTGGGATTTCTGTCGAAATTTCAGCTCCAGGGAGGATGGGAGAACCACTTTACAGAACTTAACACTTGTGCAAATGTCCGTCCCTTGCTAGGAGAAGGAATAAATTTCTTGGCTCATATTTATCCGCAAACCTAACCAAAGTAGTTTTGCTGAACTTAAAGATCACTGAACGCAAAATATTTTTTTTTTTGCATATTAGTCTTTTCGATCAAAGGACATATTTTGTGTGATATAATATTCAAAATAGATGTAATGTTAAGATCTAATAAGTAATTTAAACATCTTAATATATGTATAATAATCGAGATTTTACTGTTAAAAAGGCACAAAACATAGAAAATTAGTTGAACCTGTTTTTCCTCATACATTCCTATGTATGGTTGCAGAACATTTAATATTTATTCTATTCATTTATTCTATAATGGGCCACTTTTGTCAGGAGTTTTCGCAACTTGTCTAAAACTTTTGTAAGTCAAACCCATTTTCTAAAGTGGCGCATTGCTATTTTACGTTCAGTTCCAAAAAATTTTAAAAGGTCATCTACGTCATCTCTCTCTCACACCACTTGTTGATTTTTGTCTGAATGAGCAACAGGGTAACTTTAAAGCAAGTTTGCTCAACTATTACGCATTTGACAGTTCTAGTTTCTGCCGTTTTGTGTAAAATGCAAAAAAAAGGATGCCACATTCACGCAGCCTGCACTGACTATAGCCAAGATTTTTTCAAAGTTGACCATTCTACTTGATTCTAACGCTGCAGAGTTCAAATTATCCTCAAAATCGATCCCAATTTATGTAAAATTTCAAGAACTTTCGTCAAAAAAACTTCTTTTACTTCTGATGTACCACAAGGCAGCCACATTGGCCCATTTCTTTTTAATATGTTCATTTCTATTTTATCTGACATCCAGCGAAATATACTGCACCTACTTTATGCAAACGATTAACACCATCGAATATAAATTTGACCCTCATATCAGTTGTGCAGTTGCTCTGTGTTAATATTGAGAAGTGTCAGGTTATATATTCACCTTGCACTTTGGTAAAATCCTTGCTCGTGCAAGGATAAATCTAGGATTCATTGAAAGACCTGGCAAGGAATTTCGTAATTTATGAGTCACAAGATCTTTATTCTCTGCTCTTGAAACCTATAGTCCTTACATAAGCAATTTTTGTTTTTTTTGCAACTGTCACGGCTTTAACATGCTATCACCTTATGACTTTCGGTTTGGTCATTTGAACTCATCTAGCCTACTTCATACTCGACGTCATTGAGTTGTTATTCGAGTTGAATTCTTGAATAGTAAAATAGTGATAAATATCTCTGTAAGAGCCATCAGACTCAATCGTTTGCTAAACGAATAGCCATATTCCACCATACATGCAGCTGATGAGCCGGTGAACAGATGCTGTAGATTATACAATCCGCATTCTCCGAAAATTTTCAAATTACCCTTCAATTCATTCAAATAAAATTTTCCAACTACTTGTAAATGTGTTATTTCTCATTGAATATTTGTTTATTGATATTTTGTGCTTTGTTTTATTATTTTATTTGGTATTTATATATATAATTTTTCTGCCTTGCTTGATTAATAAATAAAATAAACTAAACAAAACCAAGCTAATGATGTTTGATTGAGTCAAAGCTGCCTTTAAACCAAAGGATAAAGCTACCTTTTTAATTAAATTATGAGACAGGATGAAATTGTCCTAGGTGATATTATAAGTATACTCTTATCGATTAAACAATAAACTTTGAAATATGTCGAGCAGTATCACAGCAACCCTTATAATAAACTAGTCGATGATCTTGCTTATTTCATTCAAGGGACAGAAAACAGCTTTGGTTTGGGATCGGGGACTTTTCTAGAATGTATTCAAAACACTGCACCTACCTTGAAAATTATTGAGTCGGGGACAATCTTTTCGTAGTCTTACTAGTAAACATAAAATAATCAGTAGTTCGTATTCCACACAAAAAAATTTCCAATTCCAGTTTATTATTACTTAATCACACAAAGAGCCTCCTATATGAATTATATTTTATATTTGGTTGTCGAATAACACAGGTTTACGAATCGAAATCCACAATATTAAATATGAAAATAGGTATGAAAGCAAATTAACGAAATTAGAAGAAGAAAAAAACGATACTCAATGTTGCAGTTTCCTGTACATAAAATCCGTAATTTTAAAAACTTATAAAAGTAGTAAAACACCAAATTGTTAGCACTGACCACAAATTGAATGTTTTATCAAAGCGACCAAGACTCATAAAACTGTTGCATAATTTTTTTGAATTTATACTGTAGTCATGAACCGAAAAAGAGTACTAAATCAATTGGTCGATTCAATTACTTTTAACTCCACAGCCTTTGCAGTTTATTTTAAGCCCGTGCAAACATTGAAACGATCGTCAGTAATTCACAAAATTCTTTCACAGAGCCACTTTTATTTGCACACAATTAAGAATAGGATACTAAAGATATTCATTCACTCGAAATTCAATATTCATTCACTCAATACACAGATATTCAATACGTCACTCAGCTTGAATTACTTAACTGCACAGACAAAATCCATGGGTGGAAGTTATTATAATTTTCATTAGAAAAGAGAATTTTCATCAATCAATCACTCAAATCAAATCAAAACAAATTTCCATCTTTTCATGGATGAAACTTTAGGTACTTTTCTGTTTTTCCCCCCCCATTTTTTTTCACTTTTTGTTGTTGCAATGTTTCTAAAATTGATTAGAAAGTAGTAATTAGCCAAAATTATGATGGAGAAATACGTTTAAAAGAAAAAAAAATAAATTTTTTTTTAATATTTTTTTAAATTAATTTTTTAATTTAAAAATTAATTAAATTAATTTAAATTTTAAATTAATGTCACATAACAGTGAGAATAAATTTTGCTCCATTTTTGACGTCTTACCTTTCCGAAGCTTCAACGCAATTTACAATTAAGCTATTACATTAATAATGTTGAATACAATTTGTTTATATGATTAATAACAGTATAATGAGCAGGCCTCCCCAACAACACATTAACTTTTGGAAAACTCCTTCTGCCACATAAAAATGAAAAAAAATTTAAAATTGAAAAAAAAAATTTTTTTAATGAATTTTTCCATCTCAATTTTTGTGGAGTAACTTTTTAACCCATTTCGAGCAGTTTTCATTAAAAAAATTAAAAAAATGGAGGGGGAAAAACAGAAAAGTACCAAAATTTATTCTCACTTTTATGTAACATTAATTCCAAATTTAAATTAATTTAATTAATTTTTAAATTAAAAATTTAATTTAAAAAAAATTAAAAATTTTTTTTTCTTTTAAACGTGTTTCTCCATCATAATTTTGGTTAATTACTACTTTCTAATCAATTTTAGAAAAATTGCAACAACAAAAAGTGAAAAAAAATGGGGGGGGAAAAACAGAAAAGTACCAAACTTTAAAACAGTATTTGAATATTATTTTGGATAGTTACCATATCAATTTAATCAATTATTATTTGATTGAACTAATTTCAATGTAAATAGTTTGTTTTAAATTTTAGCATAAGTAGGCAAATAATATCTGCCGTTTTAAACGTTTCTGTGGGATTGCGTTGAAATAATTTACTTTTAACACAATAGTAGAATTTAATCGACAATAGCTTACATATTATTTCAATAAATCACAGATATCACCAAAAACTTTTACACGATCACTTTAGTCGAACAAGCAACTCCGCAGAATCCGAAACGGATGCAATCTCGAGACTTACTAGTCAATAATTCACCAGAACCGATTCTAATATCGACGACAATCAGAAATTGTTGAAAAGATTCACATCAAGCATGAGAGTCACCACTTATGATACTACGCGTATTGTTCATCATGTATAGGCTGTCTTAATTGATCATTTATCATTGCGAATTGCAAAATTGAGCTCAAACTGTGCTCGAACGATTGGCCGATGATTGAGACTCAAACTAAGTGAGCGGAGTCTGTTTCTATCCAACACTATCAATCGGAAATTTACAATAATTGAATTAACTTCCATTGACCAGGTTGCATGTAGGTGATCATAATCGAACCAATATGACTCGCGAATCCGAAATGTTTTCAAAATCCCGTGCTGCGTCGGCATCTATCGCATATGTATTACATATTGCAATAAATTGCCGTACACGACAAATTGTTGTAAATTCTCGCATTACGAAATTACAGCAGTTTGAACAATTGTTTGAGAATTTTATATATTTACATGAGTTTGTGGATTACTCATGAAAATCTTATGTATATTCCGTGTGCATGCAATATTTTGCAAAAAGTATAACAATGAAAGCTAATATGTATGTACATACAATACTGAACTATTATTAAAAATGTTGCCAGTACAATTGTAGTAAACTCTTCGGTGAAAAGGTATATCACCCAAATTCGAAACTCGAATTCACAGGGTGACTTTCTGACCTTGACCCAAATTCGAAACTCAAGTTCACCGGTGAATCAGACATTAGTGAATTGATTCTTCTCTAAGTTAGAAGGGTTGATCAAGAGCAGAGTTCAGGTTTAACGATATTTTGCATCACTTTTTTGCCTGATACATATGTACATATATACTATCAAGTATAGGTCTGTTCGCGTACCTGAATATATTATAATATATTAAAATAGATTCGCAGCAAGTCGCTTTTGTTGCTCTTGCTTCAAGTCAAATTTTGCCACAAAGAGAAGCCAGCTGCAAAAATCTGTGGCTGCTGCAGCACGCGAACAGTCCTTATGTGATATTTAGTAGAGGTGGGACTAACATATGCATGTCAGTTAAGATATTACTAATATTTGAATATATTAGATATTAGTAATATCTTGATATGCTATATTATAATATATAAATATTAGTTTCACCTGGAAAATTTTATATTCTTGTTTCGTACATCAATCAGTTTGTTCTCATTTTATCAATCACAGATTTTTAGTACAGCTGAAGGGTAGCTAACCATGTTCATATTCAATTAACGGCACCATTTCAGTGATTGTTTTATTAGAAAGGAACGGCACTGGGAACAAATTTTATGACATGGAATTGCCACTAATAAGTGACGAACCGACCCTACGCAATGTATGTATGTTCCCGTGCTACGATTAATTGCAATGAAGCCGTTCCCGTACTCCGTTTTAGTTGAATTCGTCGAACAACTCAAATAACTCTTTCATTTATGGCCATGAAATAAAAATACATACATAATACCGTACAACGCCAAATTGATAAAATCAAATATTAGTAAAATGTTAATATTAGTTAAGATATTATAATATCGTGTAACTAATATATTCGTAGTAGGTAATATCACGAAATATAGTATAAACCCAATTCTAATATATAGTGGCATTAATTTATTAGTAATTCCTAAGAACTCATATTTTCTTAAAGCTGCAATCATTGGTGCGAATTTTTATCTGATGTGGTTTATATGGTGTAGCCATGACATTCTCTCGTCCACGATCAATTCAAGGTATTTCATTGATTCAGCTATTTACAGTACAGACGGATTCCATCGATCTGAATAAGGGATTTAGAGGACATTTGTTCTTCTGCTAAAATATGATGTATGTACTTGGTTTTATAGACAATTATCAGCAGAAGTCTCTATGCCAAAATCACACTTGGTATTGCTCCAGATGTCTATTAATTTTATGCTGCAGAGATGGTTCATCCATTCCAGAATATAAATCATCTGCTTGGTTCATCCATTCCAGAATAAAAAGTGTATCATCAGCGAAGAGGACTAATTTACCAGACAGCTGCAAATATTGGATGCAGTTCACATCACATACAGGATGAATAGCACTGGTCTGGTCCAAGAATTGATCCCTGCGGTATGCCTATATCGATGAAACGTTCCTGAATGATGCACTGTGATTGTTTTGTCATAATCTGCCTATCCAATAAATAATCTTTTATCGTGGAATTAAACTTCTCGGAAGTGTCATATTTTTCGAGCAAAATTCTCTGATCAATAACGTCATAGATCGATAAAGATGAAATTAAATTTAAAATTTCATAAAATGTCAAAACCTACCGATAATCAAGGTCCGAAATGATTAAATCTCCTTCTGGCTGCAAAACAAGTTGCTGACCTGCTTGGGGATAAAACTCGTAAAGTAGAAGCTGAACTTTTATCAAAACTGCTAAATTACATTAATGGAAAGGAGATGAATCCTTCGACAGAACAACACACACACAACAGCACTTTCCATTCAGTTCTTTTTTTTCCCTCGCTAAATCTATGGCTGAACGGTACATAAGTTTAAATTCAAAAATTTCCGCTGTTAAACCCAATATCTGATTCTGTTCACGTGCGTTTATTTGTCAGATCGGTAAATTAAGTGTGTCGATATTTTATGTTCTTATTAACCTACTGATCAATCGGTCTGACCCCTACGGGTGATTGGTTTTATCATGAATGTGTCATACAATCTTTTTGTACAAATCAAATTCACATCGAATTCAGTATTAATAAAAACTTGGTGCTAAAAAGCACCAGTAAGCTAGTTGGTTTAGTGCTAGTAAGCTATTGCAAAATTAATGCGATCCTTTTGGAATTCCTGTTAACACATTTTCTTTGGAAAACTCTTCTTCATTCGACAATGTCCCTAAGACTACTTGCTTTTTATGCCGCGGAACAGTTGCATTAAAATGAAACCGGTCATCTGCATTGGGTCATCCGAAGTTTTGTGTGCAAGCAGTCTGTACAAGTAGCGGATGACAAGTGTTTTACTTTTTTTAATGGACTTCAGAACTTTCATCTTTTAGGCCGCCATACGAGGAACTTAAGTAGTCGAAATGAGTTGGCAGGAAGTTAGCGCTTTGTGGGATGTCAAGGAAGAAATTATTAGCTGCTCCTTTGTTCGTGAGCTATTCATCTTTTATCGCGGTACCACGCTGAAAAGCTGACAATGTGTCAACTAAGTTTGCTGCTTTTATTAATGGCGAACCAGCATGGCGAAAATAACATCAGTTTAATATCTCAACTTCCTACTAGTCTCATTATTTTCAGCAAGAATTTCAGCATGTACATATTTGACCGCATTTTCTTTAATATGAATGATTTCTCAATAAAACTCATTACTCATCACTTTTATTTTATTTCGCATTGAATTTCTCTCGGATTTTCCATACATTTGATACTGGATAAAATTTGAAATGAATCAGGAAAATACACAATTCGACGAATGCAATGATTGATTACCCTTTCGAAATAAATTTTTCGATAATTTATTAGAATATTTATTTCTAAATAAATTTCTATAAATAATAATAGATTTGAATGAGAAGAACTAGGAATATGATTGGCATTTAAAGTCCTCGCGTTTCTTTTATTCATTTTAATATATTATACAAAAAAAAAAACAACAGATAAAGTAAAGAATATTCACAAATCATCTAAGAGACGCATTGACGGAACTAACGACGACGGTTTTAGTTTAGTTTTCTTCTATCACCGGCAAGTTTTCTTGTCTAAATTGCAAATTTCTCCCACACTAGCTACGATCAATTCAAAATTTTCAGTTTCATTTTTCATTCGTTTTGTTGGATTTTTTCATATACTTACACGACAAAAGAATCTTAACAATAATATTAATATATTTAATTAAATTAAGATTTAAAAAAGGTTCGAATGACTCTCTCTTATTTATGTGCACATAACGTCTCCCTTTCGAATCCTCATGATTCTAAAATTCGTTATGCTAGTTGCTTTTTAAGATGTGTGCTCGCACCCTAATCGATTTTAACGTTGGAATATATTTTCCGAACGAATACAGTTGTACCGACATAACCTACTGTGCCGCAAATTATTCCTAGTGCACCGCTGAATAGAGCCATGTAGCCGAAATAGAAAGCTGTCTGGAACAGACCGTACATTCTGGAAGAAAAGTTAGTATGGGTCAGTATTTGAAGGTTTGGTAGTTTCAAGTAAAGAAACTTAGAGTATGGTTCATATTTTTTTTGAGAAGGCATCAAGTTCGCATCATGATTGATAACTTACTTTGTCTTAAAAAAGAAATAGTAAAATGAATAGGCGTAAACGTAGAGCGCCGTCGAGCCAGCTGATAGAAAGCTGGTCCACTGCCACCGATAGTCCTCGGCATTTAGCAAAAAGTACGTGCACACTATTGTTACGCAAACGGTTACAATCATAAGAATACAGAATACAAGCAACATAAATCCATAAACGTAATAGATTTTATAAGCCCAGAACGAAGTGAAAATGAAATACCTGGAAATAAAACTCTAGTTTAGTATCTAAGCCAACGAAGAATGAATGACTCTTACATTTCAATAAATATTGACCCGAAAGGCAACACACCACCCAGCAGAATAATGATTCCCGGTTCCATGAACCAGCGTTTCTCAGGTATCGGACGCGGCACCGCATTCACCCTGCACGGAAAGTCCGGTTGTCCATCTAGATTTCGTCCGACCACTGTGCCGACCAGCGTTAGGGGTAAAATAACGAAAATGCAAATGCAAGTCACAGCCACCATCGTCCCGAAAGGAATTGCGCGCGATGCGTGATAGTAGATTGCAATGAAATTAATAAAAAATGCTGTTCCGCACACGAAAACAGGTACAAAGAATGCTGAAACCAGCATTTGTCGAATCCATATTTTGCCGCCCAAGCGTGCATAGAGCGACCCTCCAAAGTAGCCATTGATTGGAGATGTAGCAGCGTAAACGAAAATTGCCGTTGATAGTAGCGAGCCACGTCTGTAATTTTATAAGATGTGATAATTATTTGAATTGCCTTGTGCTATTTTATGGAATCTTACTCAGTGTACAGCTCTCCTAGAATTGCGAAAATAATCACAGCCAGAACGACGGATGTTAGCTGGTGACCAGTTCCAACAAGAGCTGAGAAGAGTAGTGAATGCGCGGGTGAGCGAAATACGTCGCCATGAACTTGTTTCCATCCATATTCGTCTCCAAGATCGCGCTCCTGGAAGTAAAAATTGTCTTACATTCCCAAATTGTAACTAAGACTTTGACAGCTGTACTAAGATTTTAAAGCAGGCTTGGCAGGCATGTTAAATGTAACATTTAGTTCACGATAAATGTAACTTATTTAATTAAATTACGACGTATTGGATGGAGCGAGTATTCACAATATATTTATGTGAGCAACTACACCGGCCTCATAAATTTATGTTGAATAAACTGTCTAACATTAATGAGTATTTTAAACATTATTTAAACCAGTTTGCGGAACGAATATAATAACAAAAGATTGTAATGCATTTGAAAATAAAGTCATAAAACATTTTATTAGTCGACTAGGGATATCTTAATGGCATTTCAGTTAATATGTGCAACAAACTCCATATTCATTTTATGGCTGTTCGAATCGAATTGGTATCGATATTAAAGAAATAAACACGATGTTATCAATCACAAGAAACGATTCTAAACAACTTGTTCTACTGATATCGACATTTGCCGCCTCATTCTGACATGCGGAAGTGCAAATTGTTGATTAGATAATAGCCATTTTAAAATTTTGAGGCTACAACGCAACTGGAATGGATGAACTTACCATATCGTCCATTTCTTCGTCTTTGCTGTAACGGGCATAGTCCTTCCTTAGTGTTCGCATCAGAATCATGGAAACTAGCCCAACAAGGAATATAACCATCATGAAACTATTGAAAATGCTAAACCAATGAATCTGAGAACAGCAACATGATGAATGAATGACAAAAGTTATGCGATTTTGAGCCTTACTCTATGTTGGAAAAAGTTCGGGTCCAGATACTTATCGAAGCGATCAGCATAGTTAACTTGACTGGGCTGCCAATTCACTTCGTATGTGAACTTTATCTTAGCCCCAGGTGTAAGAAGCTCTTTTTTCTCTGTGGTGAGGTTAATGTCAACGATGTGTTGGCCGTTGTAGCCGATGTCGAAGCGTTTGTGAGTGTAAATGTAGAACTTCTTGTCCTCTTTTTCGCCCACCTTTCCCCATATCGGCAGTCCGTCGATATACATCTGGTACCAATAATCATTTTTCACAGCGTAGGTGAAAGACTTTACTTTTTCCTCGTTCAGTTCTACCATGCAAATGATTGTAGGCTCAGTGAAAACTGGAAAACGAATTCGTCAGATATAAGTACTAGCTTCGAGGCCAAAAACCACTTGTGCAAACATTACGTTGCCTCAGCGGCAGTATTTACCTTTATAGTTGATTTCGTAGCCACTGAATTCGAGCTCGACACCTTGCAATGCTTCGCTAAGTGTTTCATGATAGTGGCCGATGCCCCGTTTATCTCCAACGCAGAAGGGCAATGAGAAATACGCATAGGTCTCTTGCCGGTTGTGATACGGCCCTACGGTGTTCATCCACAGGACCACTTCCTCGCCATCATTATACTGCAATTGGAGCGAGCAGAAACATTATATTACACACTACGCTATCAATACGTTAATCCGGAATATAATTTCCCGGCTGATGACGGCACTCATTTAAAACTCATCTTTAAAATTCTTACAATGTGATTGTGTTCGTCGGCCGATATGCCGATCAGGAAACTGATTGAAACGAAGATAAACCCGAAATATATTCTAGACATGATGTGGCTTTGTGTTTTTCGTCGAGAACATGAATTACATGAACATTTTCCGTAAATATGTCACTTTATATGAACGTCCGGTTTAAAAATCATACAAGGAAAAATACTAAACACGTCGACTGACGGATAATCCAACCATCTGACAGCCATTGAGAGTGACTGACGTGTCATCTAGTAGAGAATGGAAGATTGAGTGGCGAGATTCTGGGTGCGCAGCTCCATTACAGCGGTTGTATTTTGTTTGAAAAATGGCGGGAAGTCAATTTTCAGCTTTTTGCTTATGTTTTCACTACAAATTTATTAAATTAATAACTGCGGCAATTTTGGCAATTATTAGGTATAAACTTATTTAATGGAGGTAATTCGCTGAATGGAGAAAAAACTGAAATGTATGTCAAATTTTCTGCAAATTAAAAATTTGAATTTTGTTAGCACAATATTAATGCAAAATGCGTGATTGCTTTTTCCATGAAATTTTATTTATTTATATTTTTGCTTGAATGAGACACCATAGACATTGTGTACTTAATTTATAATATATATCAACAATGAAATATAAATGAAATTAATTATAAACTTATGAATACATCTATTCAAATAAAAAAGTTTATAAATAAATATTAAAAACTGATTCAACTACACAAGAATAAAATTCAACGGAGCTAAATTGTAAAAATAATCAACAGAGAAGGAAATAAGGTAAAATCGGAGAGAGTGTAGGTGCTGTTGCTGGAAGAAGAGTAGGGATCCCAATCCCGGCGTAAATTTTCAATCTCGGGATTACGGGATCATAAATTGAATATCCCGGGATTTCGGGATCTGAGATTCAGAAAAACAACAGCAAAATTAAGCAAGCTTTCAGTAAAAAGATTATTTTATGTGACAGTTCATTTCGAAACTAGAACAATAAGTAGATTATAAACTGCTTTGTAATCATCAAACAATATTTGAATCATACATAGTGGAAAAATTTTAGTATGAAGACAATTATTTAAAATTGCAACTATTACAAACAACAACAACAAATCTTAGCTCTTAAAATTGAGCAATATAATAAAGAGAAATGTAAAAAATTCTGAAAAAGTTCATTGGTTTTTTTTTTCTGAAGTAATATTGAAGCAGTAGTGAAGCATCCAAAGTATCATCCAAGTCTGCATCTGAATTTATTCCTGATGTAAGACGTCGCGGAAAAAATCCATTCTGATTCAATACTTGCTGGTGGGACGGTCATTAAATATTTACACCCCTGCTCCAAATTATGTCCAATGGTGCTAACACTTTCTAGAACATTCATTTCCGTTGCAATGATGTTAAGTAAATCAGTCTCTTGCGGCATTTCATGATCGATTGTTTTCATACTTTGATCTACCTTCAATTACAGCTCTTCTACTAGCATTAATTGATTACTAATTTGCCCCGATTCAACTTGGGTGTCTACAACTGGGCTATTCTCATTACTTTACCATTCGCTGCCCCTACTTCAAACCAAGAGAATGGTGTGTAGCGAATTGTAAATTTAGGGTCGCCTTAGCACAACTCAGAACCAGACCGAAGTCCAGAACCAAGAGTGCTAAGGTTCAAAAAGTAGAATGGCTACTGCCATTCAAGAGGCAAATTCAAAATAAAAAAAAAGAATTGCCCCGAGAGCAGGGTACCCTAGAAATGGCCGTGAAGGCCCCTCGTCCGCATGTGCGGAGTACCCTCTAACCGACCCCGACGGATGCTGGGGTGCCGCTTTGCTAGCTCGCTGCGGCTGGGGTGGGTTCTTTAGACAAATGGAGTCGGTTGGCTCTCTGAAAAGGGGATGCTACTTATAATTCATCCGTATTATAATGTAGCCGCAAACTAGTATATAAAATACTCAGGGGCCAAAAAGGGGCATCGTTCCGTACAGGAAACCACCCAGGCTCTGCAACATGGGCTGACTAGGCAGACCCAGTGCTCGTGACAAAACACGGAGCCACAACATGAAAATTTAAACACGGGAAAAACGGGAAAACGCGCTACCTCTCTCCTTCGAGGAACCCGGGTGAAGCAGACAGTCCCGGGCTCGCGATGGTGGCGGAGCCCTGACCCCGATGGTCTGGGGTTCTCCACCCTCTGATACTGGCCATAATACAAACAAATTCAAAACAAACTAATCGAAAATACTCGAACTATAGTTTTGGATGGCCAGTATCCCTCCCTTTATAAAAGCTGAAAGACTAAGAAAACTATTTCATTTTATTTGGGCCAGCCAGGCCTCGCGAACCTGCAACGAGAAAGTCCTCCTGGGCTATCGCCCAATAAGAAGGCCAAAGATTTGAATTTATGAATTCATTTTATTTTTATTAATTCCCTTTTTTTTTTTCGTGATCCTTTGCTAATTTTATTAGAAATACTAAAGAAACATTCAAAAATTTCTATCAGTTTTTTCTTTGTATTGACAATAGATTCATTTGCTTTGATACATGTTAATTTTCGTTTCGTAGCTTATTGTTTCTACTGCAACGACACATGTATATGGCTTGTTTCTTTATGTTTATTTAATTTCTTTTAATTAGAATTACTCATTGTTTCTCCCATTTTATGTTTACAAACATTTTACTTAAGTGTTTTGTACTTCAATGGTGAATCACTGCGCTTATTGTATTTTTAGTTTTAATATGTTTTTTTTTTCAAGATTTTAAATCTAAATATATAGATATATATTTAATATATAATGAATAGTATATAATGATTATTATATAATGATTATTTAATGTTCTTGTTGTATATAGAACTCTCAGTTGGTATTTCGTTTTTGATTTGACGAATTGTTTTATTTAACGGACAGTTACTAGTATATTCTATATCTTTGTTTACTCAAATGACATTCTTGATAGTCGCTGTGTTTTGTTAAGTTTTCTTACATTGAAACAATGGAAATATTGGCTGGTTTTCAAATGCAATAGAATATACTGACAACGTTGCTGTATACCATTGGGTTGAACGTTGATAATTTATAAATTGCTAAATTTCGTAAATGTGATTTAATACAGTTCAACCTTTTCTCTGTATCCTTAGATTATTTTTATATTTTAATTTCTAGCAATGCTTTCTAGAATTTTGTTTTTCTTTTCTTTAATATGGGAATATTATTTTCTTTAATATTATTTTTTTTTTTTTTTTTTTTTTTTAGAAATATTTCAGAAACCAAACATTAATAAAATAGCAAAGATTAACTCTTGGTGATTTGGTGGATGAGTATTTGTTAAACAATGAACTTGTTTAGCTTGCCTTTCAAATGACAGGAAATTACGAGTATCCATTTAAACAATGCATTTCAAAAATAAAAAAAATCCGTTGAATTAATTTTCACACAAATAGGGTGAAATTGTAAAGAATTGGTATTACAATTTAAAGTCCATGAGCATGCATCTCGAAAAATGCTGTGTTTAAGGTGTTGCATGCAAGCAACCATAATTAGAAAACTCATTAGTTTGTGTTCGGATAAAGTTTTATGCATCTGCAGCCACTAGAGGCAAAAGAAAATCTACTTACAGATCGTCGTTCATGTAAACGAACCGAATAAGCTCCTCGTTTCCCGAATCGTTCATTCTGTTAACTTGCGGCCGCGAATTATTCGTCTATAATGATGCTACTCGCAAGATCGAGTACCGGAAAAATAATCCTTTCAAATGGAACGTCATAACTTCACGCACCTAACTGCTACCAAAAATAACGTCAATATGAACCAACGCCAGCTCCAGCGGGTCACACTGCAATGAATTTCACAACTTCTCCTAGTTGCCGTGAAACTATCTTTCGAGGGCATGAAGTCAGGTATATGCGCTAGCGGACAATTTACAGCCAGGAGAGAATCATAACTATATTTATTTTCTTCATAGAAATTTTGCTAACGTCAAAAAAAAAACCGACGATTCGATTTTTTTTTTTATGAGGCAGGCAAGACTGCCTACGATCAACGCATTTCCCTTTTCTTTTCTAAGACGAAATCGTCACCAGCCATAAGTCCGCAGCCGCTTCCCGCCCGTTGACTTCCTCACCAACGAGAATCTAGTAAACCAGTCGAAGAACAATTCTGTCAAACTTTAAATAGCCCTGGCGTATAATTCTACAAATGTACTTACGTTTGGATGTTCACGAACACACCTGCAACCAGTATCTGGTGATGAGTCCCAACTACGTGGAATACCGCAGAGGTGCAAGGGTTTAAAGGCAACGGACGACAAAGACCGCGGGGCGCTCCGGCGACCTCGACAGGAGCCCTTACTTAACTGGTTCAGGGGCAATACGCCGCAAGTCACCCGATCGGAGATAGAAAAACACATGCCGAAATCAATCCGTAGCGGAATTAATTGGTGGAAATCACAAGAAACTCCGCTGACAACGAACGTAAGTTAATGCAACCTATATGCACAAGCTCCTTCCGATTATCCAGGTGACCATGACCTGAGGACAGCACAGACTCACCTTCACTCACAGCAAGAACACTCCCTCGCAGTCACTCAAGACAGATCTAGTTTGAATCCCAAACGCAAACACTTCTCAAATAAATGTTCGCAACTACAGTGCAACTGATTTCCCGGATACGCACAACGCGGACGTTAACACCCTGCACTTATTAGCGATTCAGGCGATTTACACTGCACAAGCACGCATATGTAAATGGATTATCTCCAAAGCCATTCAATTTCAGGAATTTACTAGAGTTTTCACTGAATTAACACTGGCACGACATGATCACACACAAATCGTACACCTCGCCATCAACAGAAGGATCACAAAACTATCCGCTTCTCCAGCAACAGACCCGAACCAACTCTCAACTGCAACTCCCGAGTCAGATCGCTTCTGCCGTTCTCAGGCCCGAACAAACCCCCCCTCCCCCCAGAAAACCACTGCCGCCACACACAATGCCCATGATAGTGGACATTGTGCGCGGCAACAACTAATCTCCTAGAACAAAGAAAAACCCCGCATCGAAACACAAAGCGTGCGAAGATTTTTCCAATCGCAAAAACATGATTCACACGCTCGCATTTGCGATGCGGGGCGATATGCTTTGCTTTGCCTTTGTTGTTAGTGCTTGACACCAACAAAATTGCCGTCGCGAGAAGATTGCATGGCGATGATTTGAAAAATTTTTCTTTGTTGTTAGTGTTTGACACTAACAAAATCGCCGTCGCGAGAAGGTTGCATGGCGATGATTTGAAAAATTTTTCTTTGTTGTTAGTGTTTGACACTAACAAAATTGCCGTCGCGAGAAGTTTGCATTGCTACGGCTCGAAAAATTTTCTTTGTTGTTAGTGTTTGACACTAACAAAATCGCCGTCGCGAGAAGTTTGCATTGCTACGACTCGAAAATCTTCCCAATTCCTACAACAACAATTTCGGGGTTCCGAGCCCATTGCCAGCAATTAATATTGATGGGAATGAGCTCCGGAAATACCAGAGGATTGTTGCTATCGGAATTGGACAAATTCTCGAGCCGATGCATTTTGGTATTCAATATGAAAATTGATTGCAAATGGATACGGAAAGAAGGTTAAGGGGGTCGTCACACGTAACCATGCGCATGACACAGAGGCGAGTATGGTAGGCAAATGCTACAACACAGCTATTTCCTCAAGGAACACCGAGAGGAAAGAGCTGAAGGATATATATCCCGAAGGAATCTTAAAGAGTATGAAGAGTAGGTCTCTGAATTAAGAGAAGGGGATTTAGATGAGAAATTGTATATTCCACCTGAATATACAGATATTATATATTCCTATAGCTAAGCAGGCATGATCGTTCAAGAACCGGTCAGCCATCCCATGCACATCCCCAGGAAATGCCGCCGAGAACACGAGTGCCCGCCGACGCTGCACAGCCACCATCGTCGGATGACCCATGACCCCCGCCACAGAAGGCACAAATCCCATGTCAAGCACTCGATCCGCCTCATCGAGAAACATAAAACGAACGTAGTCAAATCGAATGCTTGATATGGGATTTATGCCTTCTGCTACGAAAGCCATGAAGCATCCGACGATGGTTACCGCGGAACGCCGCCAAACACCCATGCTATCAGCAACACCCCCCGAGGATACACAAAGGTCGGCTGGCCAGTTCTTAAATAATCATGCCCTCTCAGTTACAGGAATAGTTGGAGGTGCTTGGGCCGATGTCGAACAGACATTTTATCAAATTGAAAAGAGTATGTTGGACGTATGTCTTGAACTACGTGGAATGGCTCAAGGGTGGAAGTATCTTTGTCCGAGGAAATGGTGAACAATGTGAACATCTCTAGATACTTTCACATCAGGGCAGGAGTGACACCTGAAATAGGCGCACATGAACGATCTCCAAATAGACTTTGGGAACAAATCGTGAACGGGTGAGCTTAGTGGGTTTCTCACTTAGTGATGTCTTTCGCCTGAAAGACGCCCACTGATCGTCCATTTTGATCGGCGAGTTGGTAATATGCTCTTCCGATCTTCTTCATTACCTTACTAGGTAAGACCATCAGTGGATGAACGGGGCTTCGTCAATTTGTGTGGGACAATGTAAGCTTCTGCGTGAAAGACGGTGACAAAGGATCAAGGTGATCGGACTGTACAATTGATACAGTAATGCAAAATAGATGTTCAAGTGGATCAAGCAAGGGAAGTGAGTTTAAAGCGAAGTGAACGAATGAAGGGTGGATCCAATTCTCTCGAAGAATGCATGTCCGGGAGCCTCCTAGTAAATAAAATTAGTGGGTTTTGGGGAGTGCCGGCCGTACCACATGGAGGACCGCACCCTACTTTTTCCCAGCCTCAGGACCAACGTACGCTCCACACTCACGCATCCGCTTACGAATGCATGCGCATGCGTAAGTGCGTGCGCACAACACCTCGTGAGATGCTACCCAGGGTACAGGACAGCAGGATTGCTCCTCTGACCTGAATAAGGGGTGGGGGCTACCCTTTCAGCCGGGGTCCGTAGCGGAAGCTCTTGGCTCCTCCATGTCTCCTCTGCACGCACCGGGGCTCCCACATCGGAAGGTCAGGGGCTGTGGCGTCGAAAGACGTATTAACGAGAAGGTTGAAGGAGGCAGAATCGACAAAAACTCGATTCTCAAAAAAAAAACAAAAGAAGTAACCCAGGACATTCACTTTCGAGAGTTAACTATTGCAAGTAGTGAGAGTAGCAGAGGAATTATTAATAACATTCAGTAGTAATAAAAGTTTCTGTTCCCCTTATCAGACCGAACCATAAAGCTATTGTTGACCGCTCCAAAGCGTCAAGGGATCTCAGAATACGAGTAAACATTCTAAACGTAGAATAAGTGACACCTCTGCGGGGACCCGAAGGTAAGTTAATCAATTACAACGAAGATGTAAATGCCCAAAAATTTGAAGGTCAGGTTTACATAACTTTAACACCGTACAGGTTTATAGGTCTCAAGAAATTTTTAAGAGAGTGATAACGCAGTATGATTACTTTAGTGCTTTGGAGGTTAACGAATGGTGGTTTCCCAAAATATTGACATTATTGAGTAATATCCTTAGCGTGAAAAACACCTACGGTGCGACCATTCATATCTGAGAGTTGATAATATGCTCCACCAATTTTCTTTAGCACTTTACTTTGAATAAACTTATGATCCAGTTTTGCATTATAGTGAGCAGCCGCATCACTGTGCCGGAAGTTGCGCCTGTATACTATCTCGCCAGGTTGGTAGGAGACCAATCTGGAGCGAAGATTGTACGATTTTGCATTTCGAGCTTGAGCTCGAGTGGTAAGATGCCGGATCTGTTGGCGGATGAGGGCAAGGTGGTCAGCCGTCGGCAAACGGAGATTAGGCTCATCCAGGAGCTGAAGTTGCTTTAGGAGGGCATAGATTTTCCCGTGGGTTACCATGGGTTGCCCAAAAACCGCATGGTAGGGTGAAGTGCCAATGGTGGCATGAGGAGCGGAGCGCAGTGCAGAAGTAATCTCCGTCAGCTTAGCGTCCCAGTTGTTCTGAGAAGGGTCTATGTAGGCTCGAATGGCAGCGATAAGCGAGCGATTCAGTCGCTCAGAGGCATTGGCCTGCGGAGAGTACACAGCAGTATAAGTATGGGAGATCCCAAATTCCTCCAACAAGGAACGAAATACGTTGGACCGAAACTGAACTCCGTTGTCCGAAACAATAATTTCCGGAACTCCGACCAAGGAGAATATCCGCTTCCTTAAAATTTCCGTTACGGCCCCCGCGGTGAATTTTCGCAAAGGTTCGATAAACGGGAAACGCGATAGGTGGTCAAGAACGATGAAAGCTCCAGTGTGTCCGGACTTGGACCTAGGATAGGGGCCAATGATGTCGATATACAAGCGCTGGAATATGCGCTCGGGAACGCACTGAGTCGTCATTGGTGGACGAAGGGTGTGTGAAGGGGCTTTTGTGGTTTTACAAATAATACATGAGTCCACGTAAGCTTTCACTTGAGCGGCCATTTTGGGCCAGAAAAACCATTGCCGTAGTCGGCCGAGGGTTTTTGCCACGCCTCCGTGTGCGCTCAGAGGTGGATCATGTGCCAACTTCACTACATCTGCCGTCATTTCTGATGGCACCCACAACTTCCAGGCCAATTCTTCTTGTAGTACGTTTCCGGTCGCATACTCCATACGCTTGTACACGTACCCATCTATTACTTTTAAGTCCGGCAGTTGATGTTGTTCTGCATTTACTTTCGCCGCTAGCTCCATATAGGAAGGGCTTTTGAAATGTGGCGAAGCCAGGTCCAGCTCCACCGGAGTCTCATCGCTCTCCGCTGACGTCAGCGCATCGGCAGAGAACATGCGCGACAAGGAGTCCGGCACTACATTTTGGCTTCCCTTTCGGTGGACGATGGTAAAGTTAAACCCTTGAAGTTTAAGGGCCCACCGAGCTAAGCGACCATTTAGATCTGGTTGGTGCATTAGCCATTTTAGGGAAGCATGGTCGGTCACGATTTCGAATTCATGACCTTCCACGTAGGCACGGAACTTCTTGATTGCCAGCACCGCCGCCAGACATTCTTGCTCAGTTACTGTGTAATTTCGCTGAGCGGGATTCAGCTTGTGTGACATGTAGGCGATGGGGGCTTCAGCTCCGTCTTCAGTGCGTTGCACCAGCACAGCACCTACTCCATGTTGACTTGCGTCACATTGGATGGAGAAGGGCTTGTTGAAATCAGGGCTGTGCAACACTGGGGCCGAAACAAGGCTTAGTTTCAATTGCTTGAAAGCGTTTAGCCTCTCATCGGTCCACACAAACTGACTCCGCTTTGAAAGCATGTCGGTCAGCGGTGTCGACAAAGACGCATACTCTCTGACGAAACGCCGATACCAGCCACAGATTCCCAGAAATCTACGAATCTGTTTCGTCGTTGTGGGAAGCGGAAAGTCCATTATGGACTGCACCTTGTCGGGATCCGTTCTAATCGTGCCCTCACCAACAATGTGGCCAAGATACTTCACTTCTCTCAAGAGAAATTTACTCTTTTCCACATTGATGGTGAGGCCACCCTGTCTCAAGTGAAATGCGACCTGATGGAGCACCCCCATGTGCTCGTCAAATGTCTCCGTAATCACCAGCAAGTCGTCTAAATATACGAATACTTGATGCTTTAGATGCGGAGGAATTATTTTGTCCATAAGTCGAGACATCGTTTGGGGCGCATTGCACAACCCAAACGGCATCACGACAAATTGGTACAAGGGTCGCCCGGGCACAGTGAAAGCCGTCCGCTCCCGAGACTTCTCTTCCAAAGGGATCTGCCAGAAGGCATCTTTTAGATCCAGGCCCGTGATGTAAGTGGCCTTTGGAAGTCTGCTTAATATGCCATCTATAAGAGGCAAGGGGTAGGCGTCTTTCGCTGTGACCGAGTTCACCTTCCTCGCATCCAGGCACAGACGTACTTTTGATGGTTTTACCACCAATGTCACAGGTGATGACCAAGCGCTCTTCGATTCTTCGATCACCCCCATCGCTAGCATGCGGTCCAGCTCCTTGTATAGGAGCTTCTCGACAGCCGGCGAAACCGAGAAATGTCTCTGTTTTATTGGCTTCTGATTGCCAGTGTCAATCTCATGCTGGATTAGCGCGGTTTTTCCAAGACCCTCTACAGCGAACGACGGAAAACTAGCAATCACAGAGTTAAGTCTGCGACGCTGCTCCGGTGTTAGAGAATGGGCGTGATCGTCGAGTTCGTCGAGGCCGGTCACTGTGTCGACTTGCTGGGCCGGCGCGAACAGGTCTGCGGCCAATGCGAACAACCGGACGAAATCCACTCCCAGGTAGAGATTTTGGCTGAGAGTGGGAATTATCCAGAGAGTCAACGTCTTCGTGAGCCCCCGGAACGTAATGTCGGCTGACACGCGGCCTACGGCTTGGTGGTGAGTGCCATCTGCGGTCTTCAACCCGAGGGAAGCTCTTTTCCAGGGAAAAGAATTCCTCTCGAGGAAGGCTCTAGCCAAGTCAGCCGCCATCACGCTCACAGAAGCTCCCGTATCTATTAAACCTGATGTTGTTTGACCAAATAGCAAGACCTGTGCATACGGTCGGACGTCACCTGAGGGCACGTCCAACAAGGTCGCACAATTAAGTTCATAACGCCAACGTCGAAGGCGAGAATAATAATGTCTCATCCTCAACGTTGAGCGTTTTTTTCGGATCTTATCAGAGGAAAAATGTAGAGTTTCAGTTTTAAAAATTCTGTCCCTTACCGCTGTGTACTTTCGCAGTCGCAGATGGTAAGGCAGAAATGCAAGCGAGCAGGGATGTCCAGTGGTGAAATTAGTATTTTGGTGAGGATGGTGAAAGTGAGCTGGCTGAAGGTTGCCAGGGCAGGTGACAAGTATGTCCCTGCTTGAGGCTGTTGCTGCTTCACTACCTACCTGCCGGAACGTGGTGGAGGAGTTCTGTGAATAGGGAGGCTCGAGGTCTTGTTCGGCGCTCCCGGTGCTCTGTTTTTTTGTAGGCAATTGGCACAGCTCGGCTTATATGTATCCGGTTTACCACAGCCGTAGCAGAACACCGTCCGCTCCTCCAGACAGTCATCAAATTTATGCCCCACCTTTCTGCAGTTCCAGCAGATAGGCAGAGCTGCAGCCGCAGAAATTCCGAGTGCTCCAGGGCAAGTTTCAGCTGGATCCAGCGGTCCTTCATCCAACTCACTCACATCCTGCGAATCCGTCAGCCCCGACAGATGGCGACGAGTCCCGTAAACTCTTTCTGGCTGTCCTAAAGCCTTCGCTAAGCGCTCCCTCCGTTTGACATGCTCACGGAGCTGCTGTGTGCTGGCGAAATGCCTATCCACCAACTGCCACTGCAACTCCGGGAGCATGTTCCCCTGCACGATATCTAGCAGATCGTGATCATTCAAGGGGAAAGGGAGGCTGCCGGCCAAACGACGAACATCTTGATAAAAGTCGTCGAAGGACTCACCAACCTTCTGTCGGCGCTGGCGGATTCGCCTCATCACCTCACTGTTGGATGCAAAGTCCTTGAACTCTCGCCGCATGGCATCTCTCAAGGAATACCAATCGAAATGTTCCGCTTCCCGGTGGAACTGCCAAAACCATTCTTCTGCAACACCTTTCAACAGGCTGTCAATGTGTCTGGTGACCGCCCGGAAATCGCCTTGAAGTTGCTGGCGTGTGAGCGCGTTAACCCGGTAGAGAAACGTCTCTACAGGCATGCTTCCACCCTGTCCACTAAACGTCAGATTCCATCCTGCCATGATGGTAGTTATGCGGTCGGATGACATTCTGTCATCACGAACATTTCGAGGGCCTCCTCGAGGTGCTGCACCATCTCGAGAATCTCGTTGCGGAGGGCTGAGGTTTGAAGGCCTCTGGGGCGCCACGAAGGAGCGCGCCCTCGGATTCAATCGGGGCGACGTGCCATCGGTGGTTGACGAAGGAAGGATCCGGTCAGCCCCTCGATCCAACAACAGCCGCATGCTATGTTGGAGTTCGATCAGCTGCCGCTGAAAAGTGCTCAACTCCTCTTGCACTATGGACCGAACTCCTAAGGCTGCAGCGGAATCTTTGCCTGTTGGCAGAGTTTTAGCGGTTGGATCGGGTGACCGACCCAATCCCTCCTCTCCGTCTTGACCTCGAAGGACGCTTCCGCAGCTCACTTCCTCGTGGCGATCCATCCTCCGCGTTCTCACGCCACCTTTTGTGGTCTTGGGCCTCGCTCCCTTCGCAGCCGTCTCTCCCGTCGGGGGAATTTGTCCAGCCACCAGGGGGAGGCGCAGTGCTCCACGACACAACGGACATTCTGGGCTCTCCGTCAGCCATTGCTCAATGCAATGCCGATGGAACTGATGCCCACACGAAGTCGTTACCGCTGGGCTGTCACGTGCAAACCCCTGCCGGCAAATGGAGCACTCCTCCTCCACCCGGACGCCGGACAAATCCTCCAGACTTCTGGCTAGAGGCATGGCTTTGCACGTCTAAATTTGTCTTAAAGGGAAAAGTTTGAAATATAGTGATTTCGTTTGCACGTCAAAACGTGTCGAAATATGAACACTTTAAAGTTGCACGTCAACACGTGTCAAAAAAGTGAAAAGTTTATTATAAAGTTTGAATTATAAAAAAGTTTAGGGATTTCGATTTCACGTCAAAACGTGTCGAAATATGAAACTTTAAATTTGCACGTAAAAACGCGTCAAAAATAGAAAGTCGAGTTACTTTGCACGTCAACACGTGTCAAAGAAAAATAAAGTTTGAAATTCGATTTCACGTCAGAACGTGTCGAATTGGAAAAAATTTAGTTGTAAACTAAACTTTAAATTTGCACGTCAACACGTGACAAAAAGTGAAAACTTTATTATAAAGTTTGAAATAATATAAAAAAGTTTAGGGATTTCGAATGCACGTCAAAACGTGTCGAAATATGAAAACTTTAAATTTGCTCGTTAAAACGTGGCAAAAAGTGGAAACGTTAGACTTTGCACGTAACCACCTGTTAGAGATTTAACTGTTTGAATTTTACACGTCAAAGCGTGTCAAAGATTAAAGTTTATTTAGAGAAAATGTTTGGCCTTCCCATTGGGTTTCACCCAGGAAGACCCTCCCACAGGTTCGCAAGCTGGCTGGCTTATTCGGTTCAAAAACGCAAGCATGTTGAAATTTTTACTTATTTGGAAATGTAATGAAATGTTAAATATTTTTAACGCCGAAATTTTAGAAAGTTAAAATTTTGTCTAAGTGTGAGAAATTTGATTATATAGAAAAAAATTGACACTAGGTCGATTCCTGAAGGGAATCGCCCTGTATGGGGACTGTTCTATCACCCGAAATTCCTCGAAAAGAGAGCAGCAAGGATCAAACACAATTATTTTGTTGCTTGACTCAGCCTCAGCAAATGGTTCAAGTCTGGCCAAGCTGCAGGGACGTGTAGGCGGCACCACGCCAACCCCACGTAATCCACCACAGCCCGAACCAAACCCAAGCCAAAAGCCGAAGCCGGGTCAAGACAACAAGGATTCAAAGTTTGGGACAGCTTCCCAACATAAAGTGGGGCAGGGGCCCTTCGGATGACCGGGACAGGAATGGCGGTAAACCACCAAAACCTGTTATCCGCGGCCATCCTCCAGGTTGCACCCAGAGCCAAAAAGCTCAACGGACAAACACAACAGGAAGCTGCCCAAGAGGTAAACTATAAGGAATGATTTTAAAGGGATAGGATTGGGAAGGATGTTTGCGGCTAAAGGAAAGAGCGAGCAATGCAGGTCTTAATAAAAGGGGTTTTGTTCTCTCGAACGAAGTAATATTGAATCGCAAAGGAGGCGATTCTAAGACCTGCTAGTGAGAATGGAAATTTTAGGGTTGAAGACGTAAAGTCTTGAGGGGAGTATGAGACAAAGCTCATAATTTTTTTTCTCACTTTGGTGTGGGTTGCCCAAAAACAAGTTTTCGAGCCCCACGTTGGGCGCCATTTGTAGCGAATTGTAAATTTAGGGTCGCCTTAGCACAACTCAGAACCAGACCGAAGTCCAGAACCAAGAGTGCTAAGGTTCAAAAAGTAGAATGGCTACTGCCATTCAAGAGGCAAATTCAAAATAAAAAAAAAGAATTGCCCCGAGAGCAGGGTACCCTAGAAATGGCCGTGAAGGCCCCTCGTCCGCATGTGCGGAGTACCCTCTAACCGACCCCGACGGATGCTGGGGTGCCGCTTTGCTAGCTCGCTGCGGCTGGGGTGGGTTCTTTAGACAAATGGAGTCGGTTGGCTCTCTGAAAAGGGGATGCTACTTATAATTCATCCGTATTATAATGTAGCCGCAAACTAGTATATAAAATACTCAGGGGCCAAAAAGGGGCATCGTTCCGTACAGGAAACCACCCAGGCTCTGCAACATGGGCTGACTAGGCAGACCCAGTGCTCGTGACAAAACACGGAGCCACAACATGAAAATTTAAACACGGGAAAAACGGGAAAACGCGCTACCTCTCTCCTTCGAGGAACCCGGGTGAAGCAGACAGTCCCGGGCTCGCGATGGTGGCGGAGCCCTGACCCCGATGGTCTGGGGTTCTCCACCCTCTGATACTGGCCATAATACAAACAAATTCAAAACAAACTAATCGAAAATACTCGAACTATAGTTTTGGATGGCCAGTATCCCTCCCTTTATAAAAGCTGAAAGACTAAGAAAACTATTTCATTTTATTTGGGCCAGCCAGGCCTCGCGAACCTGCAACGAGAAAGTCCTCCTGGGCTATCGCCCAATAAGAAGGCCAAAGATTTGAATTTATGAATTCATTTTATTTTTATTAATTCCCTTTTTTTTTTTCGTGATCCTTTGCTAATTTTATTAGAAATACTAAAGAAACATTCAAAAATTTCTATCAGTTTTTTCTTTGTATTGACAATAGATTCATTTGCTTTGATACATGTTAATTTTCGTTTCGTAGCTTATTGTTTCTACTGCAACGACACATGTATATGGCTTGTTTCTTTATGTTTATTTAATTTCTTTTAATTAGAATTACTCATTGTTTCTCCCATTTTATGTTTACAAACATTTTACTTAAGTGTTTTGTACTTCAATGGTGAATCACTGCGCTTATTGTATTTTTAGTTTTAATATGTTTTTTTTTTCAAGATTTTAAATCTAAATATATAGATATATATTTAATATATAATGAATAGTATATAATGATTATTATATAATGATTATTTAATGTTCTTGTTGTATATAGAACTCTCAGTTGGTATTTCGTTTTTGATTTGACGAATTGTTTTATTTAACGGACAGTTACTAGTATATTCTATATCTTTGTTTACTCAAATGACATTCTTGATAGTCGCTGTGTTTTGTTAAGTTTTCTTACATTGAAACAATGGAAATATTGGCTGGTTTTCAAATGCAATAGAATATACTGACAACGTTGCTGTATACCATTGGGTTGAACGTTGATAATTTATAAATTGCTAAATTTCGTAAATGTGATTTAATACAGTTCAACCTTTTCTCTGTATCCTTAGATTATTTTTATATTTTAATTTCTAGCAATGCTTTCTAGAATTTTGTTTTTCTTTTCTTTAATATGGGAATATTATTTTCTTTAATATTATTTTTTTTTTTTTTTTTTTTTTTTTAGAAATATTTCAGAAACCAAACATTAATAAAATAGCAAAGATTAACTCTTGGTGATTTGGTGGATGAGTATTTGTTAAACAATGAACTTGTTTAGCTTGCCTTTCAAATGACAGGAAATTACGAGTATCCATTTAAACAATGCATTTCAAAAATAAAAAAAATCCGTTGAATTAATTTTCACACAAATAGGGTGAAATTGTAAAGAATTGGTATTACAATTTAAAGTCCATGAGCATGCATCTCGAAAAATGCTGTGTTTAAGGTGTTGCATGCAAGCAACCATAATTAGAAAACTCATTAGTTTGTGTTCGGATAAAGTTTTATGCATCTGCAGCCACTAGAGGCAAAAGAAAATCTACTTACAGATCGTCGTTCATGTAAACGAACCGAATAAGCTCCTCGTTTCCCGAATCGTTCATTCTGTTAACTTGCGGCCGCGAATTATTCGTCTATAATGATGCTACTCGCAAGATCGAGTACCGGAAAAATAATCCTTTCAAATGGAACGTCATAACTTCACGCACCTAACTGCTACCAAAAATAACGTCAATATGAACCAACGCCAGCTCCAGCGGGTCACACTGCAATGAATTTCACAACTTCTCCTAGTTGCCGTGAAACTATCTTTCGAGGGCATGAAGTCAGGTATATGCGCTAGCGGACAATTTACAGCCAGGAGAGAATCATAACTATATTTATTTTCTTCATAGAAATTTTGCTAACGTCAAAAAAAAAACCGACGATTCGATTTTTTTTTTTATGAGGCAGGCAAGACTGCCTACGATCAACGCATTTCCCTTTTCTTTTCTAAGACGAAATCGTCACCAGCCATAAGTCCGCAGCCGCTTCCCGCCCGTTGACTTCCTCACCAACGAGAATCTAGTAAACCAGTCGAAGAACAATTCTGTCAAACTTTAAATAGCCCTGGCGTATAATTCTACAAATGTACTTACGTTTGGATGTTCACGAACACACCTGCAACCAGTATCTGGTGATGAGTCCCAACTACGTGGAATACCGCAGAGGTGCAAGGGTTTAAAGGCAACGGACGACAAAGACCGCGGGGCGCTCCGGCGACCTCGACAGGAGCCCTTACTTAACTGGTTCAGGGGCAATACGCCGCAAGTCACCCGATCGGAGATAGAAAAACACATGCCGAAATCAATCCGTAGCGGAATTAATTGGTGGAAATCACAAGAAACTCCGCTGACAACGAACGTAAGTTAATGCAACCTATATGCACAAGCTCCTTCCGATTATCCAGGTGACCATGACCTGAGGACAGCACAGACTCACCTTCACTCACAGCAAGAACACTCCCTCGCAGTCACTCAAGACAGATCTAGTTTGAATCCCAAACGCAAACACTTCTCAAATAAATGTTCGCAACTACAGTGCAACTGATTTCCCGGATACGCACAACGCGGACGTTAACACCCTGCACTTATTAGCGATTCAGGCGATTTACACTGCACAAGCACGCATATGTAAATGGATTATCTCCAAAGCCATTCAATTTCAGGAATTTACTAGAGTTTTCACTGAATTAACACTGGCACGACATGATCACACACAAATCGTACACCTCGCCATCAACAGAAGGATCACAAAACTATCCGCTTCTCCAGCAACAGACCCGAACCAACTCTCAACTGCAACTCCCGAGTCAGATCGCTTCTGCCGTTCTCAGGCCCGAACAAACCCCCCCTCCCCCCCAGAAAACCACTGCCGCCACACACAATGCCCATGATAGTGGACATTGTGCGCGGCAACAACTAATCTCCTAGAACAAAGAAAAACCCCGCATCGAAACACAAAGCGTGCGAAGATTTTTCCAATCGCAAAAACATGATTCACACGCTCGCATTTGCGATGCGGGGCGATATGCTTTGCTTTGCCTTTGTTGTTAGTGCTTGACACCAACAAAATTGCCGTCGCGAGAAGATTGCATGGCGATGATTTGAAAAATTTTTCTTTGTTGTTAGTGTTTGACACTAACAAAATCGCCGTCGCGAGAAGGTTGCATGGCGATGATTTGAAAAATTTTTCTTTGTTGTTAGTGTTTGACACTAACAAAATTGCCGTCGCGAGAAGTTTGCATTGCTACGGCTCGAAAAATTTTCTTTGTTGTTAGTGTTTGACACTAACAAAATCGCCGTCGCGAGAAGTTTGCATTGCTACGACTCGAAAATCTTCCCAATTCCTACAACAACAATTTCGGGGTTCCGAGCCCATTGCCAGCAATTAATATTGATGGGAATGAGCTCCGGAAATACCAGAGGATTGTTGCTATCGGAATTGGACAAATTCTCGAGCCGATGCATTTTGGTATTCAATATGAAAATTGATTGCAAATGGATACGGAAAGAAGGTTAAGGGGGTCGTCACACGTAACCATGCGCATGACACAGAGGCGAGTATGGTAGGCAAATGCTACAGGTGTCATTCCAGCTCCTTCCATTTCCCACGCGACAAAAACGAGGGAAAACTTTTTGGGGTAAAATTAAATTGTTAGTTAGAGGATAGTCATAAACAGCTAGAAGACCATTTTTTTAAACATGTGAAAAGAAAGTAATTGTTTTCCGGTTGATGCATTTTTTAATGATGTTGTTTGATTCAAACTATCTTCTATTGGTGCAAAATATTGGACTTTTTCCCCTAGTTTAGATGGTAAAAAAAATCTGCTAACCAGATCCCCGTGTGACCTATCACCGCGGGGTATGTGAAGTTTGACTCACTTCAAAAAAGGACCAACGAAGTTCCGAATCGGGATCCGCCTAAGCACTGCTTCAACTCAGTCGTGTTGACTCAATCATCGGTAACCACGGACTCATGGGTCGGTAAGGCAACCTTCCTCCCGCTTTTTGCGCAGGTTTTTCTCAACGTATGCTGAGACTGCACGCCAGTTCTCTTCGTTTCGCAGCATTGCATCCACGATCGTCTCAGGCGTTACTAGGCCGATCGTGGACTCAACGGTTTGGCTCAAACTCACAAAGCGACTGCACATAAAGAATGTGTGCTGAGCATCATCGAGCTCAGTCGCACAGTACCGGCAGTACGGTGTGACCACCTTACCCATTCTTTGTCTACGTGGCTCCGGCTAAGCCATGGCTCAATAAGACCGATAAGCTGAGCCGTCCAGCGTCCTTTATCCCTTTCACTCCAACGTTGTTACCAGAGTTGTTGCCAAAGTTGGAGGGTAAGCGTACGCGCGTGCGTCAGAGCTTCGGTTCTACCCAGCTCTGAGCGAAAGAGGTACATTTCCCTGCGTTCTCCCGGTAGTAGATCGATCGGGAGTACTCTCGATACGACCATCACAGCCTCTTCTGAGACCGCGCGGTAGCTACAGGCGATACGCAGGGCACCCCTGCGCTGAACACTGGTAATGCGCTTCCGGAACTTCTCAGTTTGGAGCGCATCGTCCCAGATTTCGGCTTCATATGGCAAGATGGAATCGGTCGTTACCATCAGCAGTCTCCGTTACGTCCCACTGGGTCAACTGAAGTTGGTGACTGAAGTTGGTCTACTGAGCGAAGTGACTGCTACTAGAGCCCTGTCACATGCCCTGCGGAACTGATCCCAATACGTCAGCTTCGTGTCCATGGTCACTCCGAAATACCTGACTGACTTGCTGGTCTGAACATCGACGGAGCCGACTGTCATGGGTATGACAGTTGGTATCCTCGCTTCATCAGCATAACCAGTGAGGTAGTAGAAGTGGAGATGACATCAACGGGATAACTTTCCACCATTATCCCCTTCGATTCTCTCGCGCACAAATTGGAGGGGAACTACTTGGATTTGACCAGATTTGACATTTAGCGGACAAAAAATTACTGCCTTCCCCTTCAATATAAACCTTATGGGCATATCCACTCCATTTCTACTACCTTAATGAGCATAACAGTCTCCGTCTTTAAGACTGTCAGCTGGAGGTTGTGCTCAGTCATCCACCGATTCACCCTACTCATGACTTGGTTAAGTCTGAGTTGAGTGAATTCGGCAGATCTGGAAGTTATTACCGCTGCGACGTCATCAGCGTAACCTACCAGAAATACATCCGCAGGCATTTTCAGATACAGCAGATCATCGTACATGACGTTCCAGAAGTCATGTCCTAAGATCGACCCCTGTGCCGCACCTGAGGTAACAGGCCTCCTTTTGACTCCATCGTCGATGTCGTAGAGCAATCAGCGGTCCCTGAGGTAGTCCCGCATCATGGCTAGCAAGAAGCCGGGGATACGGAACGTCTGCTCAAGGGCCCGGGGGATTTCCGTCCACCTCGCCGAGTTGAAAGCGTTTTGTACATCCAGCGTTACCAGCAGGACGACTAGTTTGGCTTGATGGCATAACTCTTCCGCTCTTGCTACAGCCCCAACAACCTCTGAGACGGCATTGATTGTTGAATGCCCTTTTTTTATTTATTGCTAAAGTATGCTTATATAAGCCTACCCAAATCGCTGCAGCACTAACAAATGTTCGTATCTAATTACCTTCAAAAAAACTCACTAAAGTAAAACAAAACAAATAAAACTCGCAAAATAGAAAAAGAGCGAAAGACTTTTTCAGAGCAATATACTTCCACAAAGCAGCTATAGGAGCAAATCGGGTTTTTGAACTTCGTCAGTCAAATCGTTCCTCAACAATTGGACGTCAGGTTCAACGATTTCAAAAGTAGCTGTTGTTCAAACGATGAAGAGAAATCTGTCGTCCATTTGAAAAGCTAGTGTCTGAATCAGGCGAGAAAAATAAGGACATCACTTGCAGTGCCCTTCTTCTCAGGTCCAGGAAAAAAGGAACCAAATAATCTCCTGAGGACAGTCGCTGTGAGAGAGTAGTATTTGGAGTATCGAAACGAGCTTCTACTGTGTTTATACGTAGCTTTCCGAGATAGTATTAAGCCTAATTTGCTCACTTCAATTCACTTACGTCCCACTAGGCCTGTTGAAATATCTGAAATAATCGACAACTTAAAATCAAAGGTTTCTCCTGGTCTGGATAATATAACATCGGAAGATATTAAATTGCTAAAAAAAAAACTTATTTTCGAGCATCGAACTACATTAATAAATCAGCACCTAGCAGCTGGCTCATTCCCTAATTATCTTAAACTGGCGAAAATTACTCCAATCTTCAAAGGTGGTGATCAAGCAGATACATCAAATTATCGCCCAATAGCTATCACAAGTGTCCTAAGTAAAATATTTGAAAGAGCCATTCAAAAACAATTGCTGCAATTTATTAAGACTAACTCAATTTTGATGTCAGCTCAATATGGCTTTCAAGAAAACAGTAGTACACTAGCAGCAACATTAGATGCAGTACATTTCATCAACGATGGATTGGATAAGGAAGACTATGTTGCGGCAATCTTCGTGGACCTGAAATCCATGATATCCTGCGTCAGAGGCTTGAAATAAATGGAATCAATCACAACTTCAAGCTGCTAGCAAAGAACAGCCACAAGATCGGCGAAAAACCTTGCAATTAAAAAAGCTAGGACACATCGCTTGAAAATGGATCTAGTGCAACAGTCTTTGGCTTATTACAATACCTTACCTGGGAATATAAGAAAATCTGTGTATTTGGTTGTATTTAAGGAAAATTTAAAATCATTCCTTACAAACAGATAATGACGCCAACCAGAGTTTTTTCTAAACTTTTCTCTGGACACAAGTCTTGACGACAAGAAATCGGCAATATACAATAATGCATACTGAAGTGCTTTCCCTTATACCAATTTTTAATTGTATGGGAAATACAAATGAAGCATATGTTGAGGAGTTTTGAGGCACATGGACCGTGCATTTTGATTGAGTGATGGAGAATATATACATATATATATATATATATATATATATATATATATATATATATATATATATATATATATATGTGTGTGTATATATATATATATATATATATATATAGATATATATATATATATATATATATATATATATATATATATATATATATATATATATATATATATATATATATATATATATATATATATATACTGGTTAACCTGCACATTTGATAAGGCTCTGCTGCCTTTTACCGGATACAAAGCCATTAAAAGTGCATTACCTATCACAAAAACTGTACACATTTAGCTTTGAGCTAAACGATTCGAGCTAACTTTTTCTCTGTTGAGATCTACAAACCACAATTCAATTTTATCTAGAACTTACAAAAATACTGACCTGTTCTCATAGCACAGAGCGATGTAATCATACCTTAGCGGATAATACCGCTATAATACCAAAATATTTACATTGAAAGGCTCCCGGAACCACATTCGAAACCCGTTCGCCAATAAAACCTGTGTCGGTTTCGGTCCAAACCAAGTTGGGCTCCGACAAATACCCTGGCATAGTAAAACATATTTTAATGCTGGTGCATGAGTGCATTAGTGCTTTTATTTTTGCATAGTCATGAATTTGAAAATACTCATGGTAAAGTGTTCCGCTCTCTCGGTCTATTCAAAAATATCATTTTTGTCGAGGTCGAAGGCGAAGAGCAAGCGGGATACCACCAATCTATATGTCCCTTCCCGGTCATGTTCGGTCGAATTTCTCGTATTGGAGTTTGAACATTTTGAAAGTGAGTCCTGCCATGCCTTGCATGTACATATATTTATATGTGGAAACGAGCCAGAGCGTAGAATGAATAGAGCGGTTGTAGTTGTTGCTTGGAGATGTGATGGTTTTTGTGCAGCTTTTGTTGCGCTTAAGTATTCATAAAGCATAATCCCTAGTTGACGAATTCAAAGTCCTCGCCGGCATTATCCTTAAAAGATGCTGCTGCTGCCACTGCCGGATAGAATCGCTGTCGCTTATGTTGGTTTTCGACTGTACCGTTGCTCCATTCTCGTGCAATATTCGGAGATTTGCTGGCGATGCTCCTTTTATGCCATAAATCGTACATAACCTCAAGGGCTAGAATCACTCCGCTCGCCGCTAAGCCAAAGATAAGTACAAAAAGTGCTGATTCGAAAGTTTCCATTCCGACCTGTGAAAATATATGAAGTGGGAATGACGGTTGTTAGGTGTAGGTACATAGCAGAGGAGAATGATGATTTATTGGAGACAAAGAATATAATGATGCAAATAAAAGCAAAGAATAACTGAAAGATGAAGTGATTTATACAGATTTAATTACAGCGATATTTCTTCTGTAAAATAACTAGGTTACGTAGAATTTTTCTCTAATGACGCATTTCTAGCTTGTGAAGAAATATGAATTGCAGGTCAGCTCCAACTTGCTTCGATCTAAATAGAAAAATGCAATCATTTCATATCAAAATGTGCTTGCACAATTTCGTAAAATTCTTTCAATTTCTCATGAATGCAATGTAATTTATCAAAGCACACGAAAAGTGTCAAAGTCTGTATTTGTAACTTTGCAGTTTGGCTCGCTTCTGTTATTTCTGCTTTTGATTCTTCCTCAGATGTAGCCTGGTTCATTTTAGAGGCGTAAGGGATGCATGATGAATATCGTAGTAGTGCACAGTATGGCAAGTGGACTTTCGCACGAGTCATTTTTACGAACGGCTGAGAAATGATTTTCCCTCACAGACGAAACGTGCGAAACTCAGATCGATTGAATTCTATTTCGTGGGAAATTGAAAACTTACCCGTAGGTCGGTCGGCTGAATTTGCCTGACGCAGCGTGGTTTTTGCGAATGCCAAACTTTTCGCTGGCGATCCATTAGACCTGTCTCGGCTAGACGTTGTAATCTACAGATGATGGAGAAAGAGAATATTAGTCGGAGCAACATGTAGATAGAAGTGATTGGAAGATTAAAGCTTAGCGCAAATTTGAATGTTTCGGATGCATTGTTGATGTGAATTGACTTTGTTGTTTCTTAAAGTTAAGATAGAAGTGTTCAAGTTTACATTATTTCTCGGATAATACAGTTTTTGATTGAACATATTTAGTTTGAATCAAGATACTCTATAGTCTTACTGATGGTGAGCTCCATTATTTTTTACATAGGATGAAGCTGAACAAGATAGCCAGAAAAAAAGATCAACAGTTATAGAGTAGATATATTCTCTACTCATAATTGGTTGCATTTTATATTTGTAAACAACCGAAAGTCGACAAATTGTCCTAACTTTTCGTGTGCTAGTTTCTGCGCCCAACGTGGGTACTGATGCTCAGAATGTGCAGAATGTGTCGTTGCATGTTTAGGCAAACCATGAAATTTTTGCAAAGAAAATGTCTCTGTACTAAAGAGATGAGAACATTGATTTTTCATGGCTTTTATATGAATTCAAGGAAAATGGTTTTTTTTATGACGAATGGAAAAGAAGGTTAAAGTAATCGATCAATAATACCTGATTTATATATAATATGTGTCTAAGAAAGTTGTTATAGTAGATTTTTCTAATAATATAAGCTATCAACGGAAAGTTTTTGCTTTAAGTTGCAGATCTAAATAAATTTTGAAATCGGTAAAAAGGCAATTTTCAGTTATAATGTATTCTAGTGCTTCAAAATTGACATCAGACAAAATGTTGAGAAAAAGTCAAAATATTTGCTTGAATATAGGCTCAACATATTCCATATTGAGTTAACTTCATTCATTCTATCCTTGTCAAAAAAAATTTTGAAGATTACTAAAAAACAAACTACTAAACTGTTCTCACCTTTCAAAATACGATTGATTTCATCTTATGAATACTCTATGGGATTGAAATCTGTGAAGGAGTGTTAAGGCGTCGAGTTCAATTATGCAACAACCACTACCAATTATCTCGTCTAGTATGTTTAGAATAGTTCAGTGAAAATGTTTTTAAACAATTACAGGGAAAGTTTATTGATTTATCGCAAGCTGCATAAAAAGTTGCATGGGATATCACATGTAACCTACCACGATAAATTGAATGGAAAATTATATGAAAATTTTCATATAAAATGCACGTTAACTTGCCTGAAATTTCGTATAAAAAAGGAGATGAAAATTTGTATAAAACACCAATAGAAAATAGGATGAAAAGTTGCAAAGACAGTTAATAAGAGACATTGGAAAGTAAATTATAAGAAAAATAGCATGGGTTTTTGCATCCCAAGTAAACTGTAGGTCTGCAGAGAAAATAGCATCAAAAGATGCAGAGGAAATTGCATCAATGAAAAGTAGCTTGAAGTGTTGTATGAAATGTTGTCGAACATAAGTATGGCAATTTATACGAACAATTGCATTGAAAAATGCATGACAAGTTGCGTAGAAAAATACTTGATAAAAATTTGCCTGGAAGGATATTTGAAAAGTTGTAGGATATTTTACTTGAAATATTTTAGGAACTGCGCTGAACTTACATTAAAATTTGTAAAGAAATGCATAGGAATTCGGATCAATAATATCTTGAAAAGTTGGATGAAAATTTGCATGAAAAATCTCATAAAAAATGAATTGAAAATTGCATAGTCAACTGGATTGAAAATAGCATAAAAAACACTAAACTAAAGGCATTCTACTAAACCAAGGTTTACAAAATGGAATAAATTAAACAGCATTTATATAATACATAATAAGTTAGCATCAAATAATCAGTTGAGTGCCATAAAGAAATAAATTTCTTCAAAAAAGTATTAAAACTACAATTAAAGATAGTTTTACTTTCTCCATCCAGTACGTTTACGTTCTCCATGAATTTGCTTTTCTCCTTCTTTGAAACAAACAACTCGCGTGTACTCTATCAAACCTACTCTTGGCTTTAATTCAATACACTATTACAAAATAGCCACTATTCAACAGAAACTATGCGGGTGTTCTCCCACAGATTCGCATAGACTATGTATCTTTTCTATCTCAAAACTAGCTTAGTTCAGCTAAAGCGAGATGCAATAGGGTCGAGCGATCTTCTGTCTAAGACACATTGCAATACTTGTACATTTGCAAGAGACTTATGCCCGCTACGAAGGCATTAAGGCATGCAACCATAAATTGTGCATCTTTGCTCTATCCATTATCTATGAAAGCAGATAGATTTGGATAGGGCAGAACAAGCAACAATAGCTGATAAATACCGAATTCTACATACAAGAAGATAGTTTCTGTGGTCGTGGTAACGATTTGAGCAGCTCGACAAAATGGAATTTTCCTGATATTCGACGTGCGTTCGTGATGGTGGCGTTAGAAATGCCAAATCATTTTAAGTTATTATTTTAGTTGGAATAAGTATTTTTGGCTTTTGTGTAGAGTGATTTGTTAGGGTGATTTCGATGCAATCAGCATGGAATGTATATAAATTTCAAAAAATGCGTTTTATCTATATTCGATATCAGATAACTATACCTGTGGAGTGTTTGACATTTAGTTAGTATGAGAACGTTTGCATAATGGTAAAACAATAGATAAACATCGTTTTAATTTCTCCGGTAAAATTTTGAAATTTATAAATTTTATTATAAAATTGTCACCAGCATAAATGTATATCCCATATCCGTAAGTTTTCACTTCATACGATGAGTCTATTGGAATATAAGGTGCGTCTATTTGGAAGAGCATATGAGGAAGGAAAACACATATACACAGAAAACATTCATTAGAAATGCTAAATGTCCAAGAGGAGATCAACTACTTTAAAGAAAAACAAAAAGAAAAATAACCTAGCGCATCAGAACCACTAGAAAACTGATTTTCGAACAAATTATCTATGAGTGACTTAAAATGTGGAATAAACTAAAAAACTCCTTTTTAGTATCATATCAACCATTTCTTACGCAAAGTAATAAAAATCATTTCCTGATAGCATCTCCTATAATACAAATGTTCAAATGAAAATATTCAGTACTGGCAACTTTTTTCCAAAGCAGCAGCAATAAGCCTACCATACAAAGCTCATGCTAAAATCAACTTATCCATTGAATTGCGTTTTCATCCAGGAATATCATCGAAAGTTTCAGCGACTAAACTATATCTGGGGCTGAGTTCCGAAAAATTTCCAAAACTCGGAAAATTTCAACATTGGTTGCTTATTTTATTGTAAATGCATTGCATATGAACCCAAAATGCAAGCATCTGTTGGTGCATTATTTACGAAAATATCTGGTGCTGGCAATCCTGTGTTACCCACAAATGTAGCAAATCTGCTTATAGTTAAACCAACTCTTTGAATTTCATTTCGATTGGGTAACTACGCTGGAAGTTAAAGAGGAGAAACAATTTTTAGGGCTATCACCCTCAAAACTTTTTAAAACTTTTCAAATATTCGAACTGTTAATATTTGTTGTTAATTGTCATTGCAGGATCATTCCGATTTGAAAATTTAATAACCACATTGCTTGGTAGAGAAATGCTAAAAAATTACAAAAACTACCATAGCTGGCAGCCCTTTCATGATTTTTCTATGGAATTCCTACGACAGCTGGTTTACAATAAGGTCCATTTACTACAAGAATTTGGTTTTGATTTCATGATTGGAGCGGAAGTTATAAGGGAAAAAGCTTTATTTTGCTGAGCAGATTTAAATGATTAAGGAGAAAAAAATCACCATAGCTGGCAACTGTATTCTAAGTTTTCAACTAAATTTCTACCAAATTTGGTCTAAAATAGGGTCCAAATACTGGGAGAATTTTGTTAAAATCTGATGGCTGCATCGGATGTTGTGGGCCAAAACGCAATTTTTTTCTCAATGACTTTTCAAGATGGCACTACTGCTACAAGTTTACCTGCATTTCAAGATCACTTCTATCAGACTTGGTCCTAGTTACTACCAACATGTCCCGTAGATTTTATAATGATCGTATTATCAAAGAAGAAGAAGTTTCGAGTGCTGAAGTTTGGTGTTTGGTTTAGTTTGGTGATGAGTTGCCGTTCTTGTGCAACTCTGAATTTTGACAATTTTAAATTGACATAGTGGACAAAGGCTAAAATTTATCAATTATTTGAATTATTCATTAAAAAGCAAAAAAATTTCAGGCGCGTCGATGATTTGAAGGATTTTTTCACGTGCCTGCAGTAGCTACAGAGTTGCCTGCACAGTCTAGAAAAGCCATGTGTTTTAGTTTTTAGTCAATATCATAATGCTCTACGAAATTCATGACGATCCAATGTTTCTGTCACAAGTCATATTAAATCAAAATTTGCAAAAAAAAAAAATCCTTTCTTATTTTTAGGCACTCAGCACCCATATAGGCTCAAAATTTCCAGTTCTTAGTCATAGACGAGCATTAATTACAATGAGCTTTTATTCCCAATACTTTTTTTTAACGAAAATGTACTCTGCATAAAAATATATGAGTACTAGAAAATTCACTTAAATGGCCGCCTTCGCCAAAGGGTTAATGGTATCTAAATTTTAGGAAGCTATGAGCCTACCCACTATATACATGTATATCCTCCGAAAATTTCAGCTCAACCGAATGGGCCACTTCGGAGATTATCTCCCTTACTCATTTTGCTGATATATATATATATATATATATATATATATATATATATATATATATATATATATATATATATATATATATATATATATATATATATATATAAAGAAATATGAATTTTCGGCTAAACGAGTCTAATACTAATTTTCTTCGAAAATCAGTAAAAAGCTTTGAGTTTAAACATAATAACAGCGGTTAAACAGTTCGAAATGATTGACTGAGAAATTTGAAAACGTAAACTGACACGTTGCCTGACAGGCAATCTATAAAAGTTAGTAAGTTGATTTTGACCTCAAACTGAAAACAAAAATATATCGTCATTTTATGCTAATCAACAGTCTTTTCTTTGGGAGTAGAACACGATAGAGATTTTAAGCAATCAAACAGGGATTGAATAGTAAAAAGATAAGGCCAGAGATTGCGACCAAAGTCACATTCGATGATCCATGTTGCTATAATAAATGTAAATAATATATGCGAGTGTATGTATAGTAACTTTATAAAAAAGTCTATATTTTAGAAATAAATAAATACATAGTCGGGAATAGCTTTAAATATCCCATTGTAAAAATATGAAAAACCAGAAAATATATGGTAGTCATTCAAAAAAATATCAATAAATATCAATAAAACATGAAATACTCGTGCATTTTTAATTGGCCACTTGAAAAAATCAAGCGAACATTGAATAAACTCTCAGTTTTCAATGACTGTACTGAATAATATAGTTTTTGTGAATTATACATAATTTCACTGGGCATATTTTTAAATGCGTACTACAAAGCTTCGGTTTCTCTTTGCTCTTTGTATAAAGCATTGAATTTCCATGAATTATACCAGTGCAGCATATATTTGCGATGCAATGCAATGCATTTAGTTTGTTCCAATAAGTGTTAATTCAATCTATTCAAAAATAAATACACAATATATTCTGACGCAAACCAGTATGAATCATGGTCTAAGCTCTTGCACATGCAAGCTCTGCTTAAACTTACCCATAGGCGATCGTTCGCCTCAAAGGCGATCCTTTTTGTACAATTCCGACCATCTTCTGTGGTGGAAAGAGTTGAATTTCTGTCAGTTCGCATATTTCATGTTCGGTGAATGTTTCTCTGACTATTTTATATGCTGTGGCTACATCCACATGAAATGCATATCCTTTTAATACAGCATCATCCGTTGAAACGTTAGAACATCAGAACGACGATCAGGACGATGAGCGGTATGTTATCGTTCGTTGTTGGTTTAGCAGGAGATTATGTGAATGACAATTAAAGACGTTTGCGGTTTCGGACAAGTACATGCAAAAGAGATTCTTACTGTTAAGTGAATTTTATATATGAATGTTAGTTAAAGTGTGTGGTCAAAAGATGTGTATAAATTATTGATGGCTGATAAGAGTGGGAAAGAAATTAGAATAACTTTTTGTAGTTTAATCCTTTTTGGCGGGAAATTGTAGATTTTTTTTTGGCTTGTCAAAGTAATGGTACTGAATATGAAAATATATAAATAAAAACGTCCCATTACACATACAAAAACTACTGTTTTGACGATGGTTTGAGAAACTAAAGTATCACGCAAGCAAATTGAAAAATTAAGCTTGTAATTTACATTCTAAAAAATGTTTTTTTAGCTTAAGTGCGACACTATAAAATTTGAAGAAATTTACATCGAAATTCGACCTATTGACTTCAGCCGACACAAGCAGACACAAGCATCTGGAAAGGGCACGTACAATTCATTCACTTCTACAGATATTTACATCGTCGAACTGACATTATAGCACTTGTAATACTGTGCCTAAACACTCTTTACTTTACCAATAAATTGCATTACGTAAGCTTCATTCCTTCCAAATTCCAATCATTCCAAATGCAAATGATCGAGGGAATTCAACGACATTTTCCTAACTAAGACCCTCTTTTGCAGCTTAGTCAGACCTATTGTCGAATATGCAAGTAATGTGTGGGCACCGCATCAAAAAGTTTACATTGACCAAAATGAGTCCATTCAAAAGAGGTTCTTACATTTCTGTCCGCCGCTGTCTTTTGTGGTATGACCCTTTACATTTACCTCCTTATGAAGACCGCTTAAATCTTTTACGAATGGATACCTTGAACGTACGACGTCAAAATTCCAAAATCTTATTTGTCGCAAAAATTTTGAAAGGAACCATTAACTCAAACTACTTATTAAGCCAACTTATTTTTGACATTAATAAACGTGTCAGGCGGGTGAACTTCTTGTCGATCCCTCAACATCGGACCAATTATGGTTGCAATGAACCAGTCACTGCAATAAGTAGATGCTTTAATGAAGCTTATTATACCAGATGTTTGATTTTTATTTATCTGCAGCATCACTTAAACGAATTCTTAATAAGAATAATTAATTTCTATTGCATGTGCATAGTCTGGATTAGACAAATTTAAGAAAATGAAATGAAACGCATTTCATATTGTCAATCCAACCGATTTCTTGTTTCATACTTTTCAGTCTTCAACTGAAGCTGAAAAAAGAGGAAAAAAAAACTAATTATCCACCCGATCAATATCTCTGTAAAACTTTCAAACAAAAGGCACCTTGCTTTAATTCCCAGCCACATGCAACAGAACAACAAACATGGAACACTTGGGTCATATATGTTGCTTTCAGCACACTCTACTTTCGTAATAAATTTTGTTGCGAACCTTAAGTCGCAGATAAAACAAAAACCAATACCAATTTTGCAGTTCACCGCATGCACTGAAATCCGCAACAGCATCTCTTTCACGGAACAAATAAGTGAACGGAAGTGAGTGAGTGTAACTTTTGCTAACAAACTACACGAGAAATAGTGTTAGAACCACTGTGGTAGTGTGCACTCGCACATGAGGGAGTGAAATAGTCAATTGTTCTTATGTCGGTATTTCAATTCCCATATGGAACATCAACTCCGTCTTCTTAGTTTAAACTATTAGTTTTTGTTTAACCCTGCAACAAATGTTTATAATATAAAAAAAAATTATAATAAAATCGTAACCGTAGTTCCAAGAATATTTTCTAAATTTTTCATTCAGATTTTGAAAACACTGACTATAAAATTGCTTCTACAGAAAAAAAACTATCCTACTCTGAGATTGCACAGAAAATACTCACAATGAATATTCATGAAACCGAAATCCTACTAGGATTAACAACTGCTCATGGTACAAAAACCATGTCATCCTGCACCGACTCGTAAATATCCGCTTTTCTTGGCAAGTTTTTCGGGATGCTTTCAACACTTCGCCCGACTTTTTCAAAGTAACCAAGTTGCCATCTAATAGCCATACTTGAACTGGGGCTTCGGGTGTTGGAGTTCATCTACAGCAATGCTATGCATGAAACACAACTACAGCATCAACATCAGCATCATCAACAACAGTAGCAATATGTCGACAATGGAAACTTCACTTACAACTAACCTCAGGCGAGACTTTTCACAATTTGCGCTTGAATATTCCTCAAGGGTGCCACAGGAACAGTATATGATCAGCAGCTAGCTATCCTTCCAGGCGTCATAAATGTAAAGTGTGAGGTCGAAATTAGGGCACAAAACTTGTCTAAAATGCTTCGAAATTAACTTGCTCGAAGACTACATGGTGTGCATGGGAGTGCAATGGATATCGACTTTTGTGTGGCTCTGCAGTTTTCATGTGTTGGACCATTGAACATTCTTTATTGCTCTTAGCTGCAAATGCGATGTATGATGACGTCAATCCATTTATGAACTTTTGTTGAATTGCCTTGTTGATTTCCAAGTAGATTGAAATAAAAAGCCGAACAGACTAATTTCGGTTACAAACTTCTTCGCCTCAAATTTATGTGAGCTTCGGTCAGGTCACATTGGGCGTCTTAAGGGGACATTCGCCTTTGAAATTGAAAAATTAAACACTTTTTAAAAATTTTATTATGAAAAAACTACTATATTTATTGACAAAATTTCTTTTGGACATTGTCAAACAGTCTCTAAAGAATATAACAAAAAATTTTTTTTTCATTTTTAGTTTCCCTTGGCTGCTGTAGAGGGTGTTATCCAAAAGTTACTTTTCAAACGGTAGGACATATTGTGGACCTCCTGTAACAGATTTTTGAAAAATTCCAAATGGATTCTATTCTTGAGACTCAAAACTATACAATAAGCCTCTAAAACTCATACTTTTTCATATTTTGAAGTTTTTGTAAATATATTTCTGAAAAATGCGAAAAAACGGCATTTTTTGGGGGTAAGTCACCCCCGTAAAAAAAAGAGGGGAATATTTTTTTTAACTTTTAGAGGCTTATTGTTTACTATTTTTAATAAGTAATCGAATGCTCTTTGGTTTTTTAAAATCGGTCGAGTAGATTCGGAGAAAAATGTCCTACCAGTTTGAAAAAGGTAGTTTCGAGAAAAACGCGTTTAGTTTTTTTTCATCATAATTTTATTGAATGAAAGGTCGAAAACTTTTTTTTTACCTTAGCTGTAACTTTTTTTCTATTACGAATTTCTTGTTGAAATTTTAGGAGGCAACTTTTGAACGCATATAGAATCGAAATATGTAAAAATCTCAAAATCGATTTTTTGAAAATTTCAAAGGCGAAAATTTAAAAGAGTTGACCGAAATTAATCATAATTAGTGAATTTTCAATCATCGTCCAGTGAAAATGGTGAAAGTATATTACTCAATTCAATCTACTTTCAAACAAATGATACTGTCTATTGCAATAATATATGCATATTGAAAAATAAACACATGAACGCTTCATTTGCTTCACCGAATTTTCAAAGCAACTCTCAATCAGTAAAATTCGAAAACAATGTAACAAGCAAAAAATGAACAATGTACAAAATGAAAAATTGCTGCTACAACAACAACTGTGAATAGCGCGAAATCATAATAATCAACATCATGCTCATCATCATCGTCATTCTCCTCATCATCATCAACAGAATCGGAATCAAGCCAAACAAACGATGCAAAGAAGTACTTACCACCGGTTTTCATTAATTTCAAACCCTCTTCCGGACTGAGCCAGCTTTGCTTCACGGCACCGGCGACACCTCTTTTCATCTTCCTTGCATCGGATTTCGTTCGGTGTCTCTCGAGGGCATATTCGGAAACAGCCATCGAATCTACCGGCCTTTTGTCGCTCTCCGCCTCGACGTTGCTATAAATACTATGCCGCCCATCTCGTCCTGAGCCGGGCTCGCCCCAACTGTCGACAGGTTGACTTATCTTTCTCCGATAAAGTTCGATAGCATCCGGATCAGTTGTTCGCTTTTGATATTGAAATGAATTTTACCTTTTAGTTGTTGACTCTTCCTATTTTTTTGTATCGACGATAACGGTATCGACAAAATCGATGACATCGACACAGACGTTAGGCTACAAGACGGCAACGAGTACGACCAACGTGCCCTTGTCGATGACAGCGATTTCGAGGATCAATGTTGTGTTGAAAGGTATTTGGAAAATGATTACAACACTCTAGGAATGAGCGCGGAACAGTATAGGAAAATAAGAACAAGTTAAGTCAGGCAAGAAATGATTGGGGATGAGATGGAGCCCTTCATTTTAACGATTTCTTTTTCAAATAACTCAAAAAGAATAAGATGAAGATATTTTTGCTTTGCAGCGTAAAAGAATTAATTGGAACAAAAGGTGGAGGTATTCATGAGCTTGAAATGCAAGTAGCCTCGATGCATTCTAGATATTAAGAGGAAAAAAGATACATGAATGCAAGTGCGAATCAGTGTATTCGGTGTCAATCTCCAAAGCATTTGGTGAAGGTGATAGCAGTTATGTTATTCTTGTTGCACCATGTAAAAATATTTCCAAACATCATGAAATTAAATGTGAATTTTTAGACTATAACCGAAAACCTTTTTATTTCACCCTCATGATTGAGGCTCATTCGACTCCTACAACTCTTCGAAACGCATCGACAAAAGTTCTTAAAAAATTTAAAGACTTCGCTCCACTGAGACTTGCATAGCGACTTTTTTGCATATTCCCAACGCATGCATAAGTTTTCTCTCTAAAACTCCCATCATGCATCTCTTCCACCTAGCTCTTTCTCCCTCATTGCTGCATTTTCTGTTATCGCTATATAACGAACTGAAGAGAAATCGAAGTAAAAGCGAATAGATACTTACTTGAAAATAGTCACGATTGTACACAATGTTCTCGATAACTATATTCAACGAACTATTGATTAAATCGCGAATGGTTTTGATTGTTTTTGGTTTTTCCATTAGTAGAGTTCCGACAATGGTTCCTGAGTAGAATTGACTGATGCAAAATGCGAATAGCAACGTCGAAAGGATAACAATGCGACCGGATAGTAGATGGCAGGAATAATGAGGTCCTGAAATTGAATGAAGAGTTTGTGAATTCTGGTTTCCGTTTCGATTCGAATGAGTGTATTTATGTTGGCTGGAAGTATACTAGACGCAAGACACTTACATATTGTTAGTATTTATGTTCAGTTCGTGTTTGTTGACATTTTAATCGTATCAGTATCATTAACATGCATGAACCTTTTGTACTCGGGCAAGTTGAACATGAGTCATATGTTTTGCTAATAAGTGCGAATATTAATGGGTATCGAATTTTGTATGAAAATGCTGACTTTCATTTGTGATTTTTTTGTACGTCTTTAGTAATAAATTTTATTTGTTGAAAAGTATTAAATTTTATCTGTTATTTATCTAAATATTTTATCGCGTTCTGTTCAGCATTAGTTGCTAAATTTTGAAAAAGAACAGATCTTTGTGCAATTGTTCTATCGACTTCTTTAAACTAATTTAACCATATCACTCCACCAAATATAACTTCTTCAATGGCGATTGCTTGGGACTTCATAAATTTTTATCTATAATGAATTTGTCCAGTATACAATCTGCCCTCATGTCTATATTTACTATAAGGATGACTATTTTATTAAATTTAACTTTATTCTTGCATCCTACCTCTTGTTATAAATGCGAATAATTTTCTTTCTAAAAGAGTATTATCGTTCAGGTTGGTTCGGAGATCCTGTATTTTGCCATAATATAAGAACGAATTCAAACCCTTACACCAAAAATACGCACAATTTTTATGCGAAATAAACGTAAATCCAAATGTCTCTTAGCCAGCTCATACCATTTTGATCCGAATGAAAACAACTGCACATTTCAATTTTTTTCTTTTCTGTGAAGTTTCATACGACTCATGGCTCTTAGTACCTCTTCCAGGCTTGGTGGTGGCTGCGTATGATTTTATTCTTGTTTTGGTGGAACTTCCAGCTCATTTTATAGCCTCATCAGGTGGATTTGGATGCTTTTGGTAATTAAAAATTTGCGAGATGGGAATTTTAGGATATCCGTGTCTGTCTATTTTATCGAAGAGTTTGAGGGCTTTGTCACGTAGGTATAGTTCGATTGTCTCTATTGGTAGATCCTTATGTTTGTTTGTATTTCTAACTTACCATGGAATTCTGAAAATTCTCCGCAGTGTGAGATTTTGACCCGTCTGAAGTTTTCGTCTAGTCGTCTTTGTGGTCTGGCCGAACGCTAGGCTTCCATATAAAAGTATTGGTCTCAGTATTTGGTTATATATAAGTTTTCTGTTCCTTGTGTTTGGTCTTTTGGTTTTTATGAGCAGGAGTAAGATTTGGAGCAGGTTGTTCGTTTGTTCTGTCTGTGCTCCATCTATGTTAACTTGACGTCGAATGTGAGTCCTAGGTATTTTGCGATCCGTTGTCATTGTATCTGTTCGTCGTTTATTGTCAGTTTGTGTGGTGTCTGTCGCCTCTTCCGAGTGATGATAATCGCCTGGGTTTTGTCAGAGTTAATTTTGATTTTCCATCTTTGGAAATATTGTAAAAGCGTGTTTATAGAGGATTGCAAAGTTGAAGTAATGACTTCTGCTTGCCTAGACGTGTGGAAGATACACGTATCATTGGCGAAGAGTGATATTTTCGTTACGGGGAGCTCGGGGATATTTGCAGTGTATGTGTTGTACAAAAGTGGTGATAGCGGGGAGCCTTGAGGCACTCCAGCTGCAATTTGATGTTCTGTTGATAGAAGACCCTGCCCTTCGGAAATGATCCAATGATCTGTATGAGTGGGAGAGGTATTTTGAATTCATGCGTTTTGTAGATTAGTCCTGCATGCCAGACTTTACTGAAGGCTTTTGCTATATCGAACACGACCGTTCCAATAGGCTTAGTTTGATTAAGTTCTGTTTTGATATGTTACACTACCCTTGCTAACTGGAGCTCCGTGGAGTGATGTGGCTTGAAGCCAAATCGCTCTTCCGAGATAGTGTTGTTCTCATAGATTTTTTCGTTTAGGAGAGAAAGGAGAACTCGTTCAGCAAATTTGGCTAGGGATGTTAGGAGGCTTATGGGTCTCCAACTTTGGGGAAATATGAGGTCTTTACCTAGTTTTGGCAAAACTCTGATAATGGCTGATTTCCATGCCATCCTGTTGATTATGTCCCATATCTGTAATGTGTTGTCTGGTTGATATTTTAGGCACAGATTGTTGATATTATCTATATCTGGCAATTTTCAATGATTCAATTCCTTCACCAATATCTTCACCTCCTCAAGATTAGCTAACCTCAACTGTTCTATCTCCCTTGATTCAGAATTAAGAATGCTTGTGGCCTTTCGGGTAATGCGTTCTTCCCTGTCTATGTCATCCTCAGATGAGCAGTTTTCTTAGAATTGCAGTTCTAGGGAGTCCGCGAAAGCATTGGCTTTGTCTAGGTTGTCATACTTTAAACCTTGTGTGCTGTTTATTGCTGGCATAATCGGTTTGATCTTAGTTCGGAAGTCCTTGTATAGTCCAGATTCTTCCACTGCTCGTTCTGGTGTTGAGATATCTGATCACGGATCGCGTTGTTAACCCGATTTCATTCTAGGGTCACCTGTGTCTCTAGCTCTTCTGCGATATAAACAATTTAATTTAGGGAATTCGTACAGATTATGTTTATCCTTTACCGGAATTGTGATCGTATTGTACTCCTTTGCTGCTTTATGGTGTTGGTAAGGAGATCCATTGATTCCTCTAAATCACTGGCCGTTTTCTTCAGGGCTGGTGATTTCAGTCAGTGCGACTTGGAAAGCATCCCAGTTAGTAATTTTCCTCTCTATTACTGGTGCATTCATATATATGTTCTCTATACGAAAGAGGACCGGCTTGTGATCAGATAACAGCTCGTCTTCGAGCTCTTCGGTTTGCTAGTCAAAGTACGGTAAACAAAGTGCATTTCCAATCGCTCCAGAATACAGCAAATATCGAATACCTTCCGGATTGATGAGTGACAGAGAAGAGAATCTTCTCTGTCGTTACAGTATGAACAACGTGCTGTCTACTGCGTCATCTTTCAAGCTATTTCGTAGAACTTCCATGACTGGAGTCGACCTTGCTTTGTACTTATTTCTTTCTTTCGTAAGGTTTTGCTCCCAGGTTACTTTCTTCTGGCTGTAAGTCTCCTATCTGTGTTTCTAAGCCATTAATTTAATTTTAATCATAAACTTCAATCTTCTACTTATTTTCGTTAAAACATTATGATCTCTCCTGAACAAGATATTACCTGCAGATCTTATCCAAAGTTTATTGCTCTCACACGAATAAGCTACTGGGAATTTATATTATCCTCCATTACCCAATACATAAAGCTCACAAACCGAATAGATAAATAATTCAAAAACAATCGTAATGACCCTGCTTTGATCTTATTTCAAATTCTTATATTTTAAATCTTATTTCGAAACATTGAATATCTAACTGACAGTATATCCTATTTATGGATTTTGTCAAAGCTATGTAAATCAAAACTTGAAACTATGACAATTCGAAATGCACTTACCTTGTTGGCACATTGCACCGATAAAGAATAGCATGCAGCTTAGCAAGGAGCCACAAGTCCGAGCAGAACTCGTCCTCTTCTTCATCCTCTTGCTCGGATTCGATTTTTTATTGAAGTTTCCCGAAGACAAATGACTCTCGCCATCGTTGCCGTTATTTGTTGCTGGCAAATAACCAACCAAATTTGTTATTGCTCGGATCCGATATTTGCTGTCATTGTTGCCCGTTGTAGAACTATTACCATTCTTTGCATGATTCCTTGCGAAAAATTCATTTCTTATCCACTGGATATCTTTCAAAGGAACAGCTCCTCTGTATTCCGAAGAACGTTCCGGCTTGGAATCAAGTTTGGTTGGTGGTGTCGGCGGTAGCGGCGGTGAATGAAGCGATCGAAATAATCGAAAATCGTTCTTGTGGCTATTGCCATTATTGGTGAAATTACGATAATGCGTTTTAGCTTGAAAGCTATTGGCATTCCCTGGCATACTGGTAGCGGTGAGCGGGTTGGCATTTGAAGAAATTAGCTCAGATGACTGCTGCCCACTACCAAAGAACCTTTCCAAGAATCGTCTTAGTGGAATTGTGCAGCGTGATTTATGACGACAATCGAGAATAGATGCAAGGAAATCTTTTGGGTTGCGGATGCATCGGAGAATTCGAGCTGCTCCACTTGCTGAAGTGTCGGTCGATTTTGGGAAGATGTGGTGTCGATTATTGTGGGCTGCATGAATTCCGAGATTTTGCAGTTGAGTGTCTTTGATGGTGGTATGAAACCAATCTGAAACGGAGTTTTGCGTAGTGATAAATTCGGCTCGGAGTCTGAGTTATTATTATACGAAGATACATACATAAATCAAAGGAAGAAAATTGAATTTTGATGATTGCACTTTTATAGTGCAATGCAGAATGTTCTGCATCAACTTAGTTTCATTCGAAAGAATATCGATTGGATGAGTAGAGTAACTGTACTAGTCTCCGGGCAGTGCTAGTATCCGGGCGCTCCGACTAAAATGTTCTCTTTCTAGGAAATAAGGCTCACATTCTGATATTTTTTTCTTCTTTGATTAATTTAAGTGTGCCTTTCGATTTGAAAGAATCATAAGGTTGAACAAATAAACAATCAGCAGCCAGTCTACAACGCGCTAACAATTTGCATGTTTATTGTCAAAGTTGGAATTTTTGGCTAGTGGTAGGGGAAATTTCTAAACGTAAGCTATTCAATTTCTGGAGTGAAATTTCTGGAATTCTTTGTTCTGCATACATAAAGACCTTTGTGTGTAAAGTTTTTATACTTTCGAAAGTATATTTTATTGAAATATTGGATATTTTTAATGTCCGAAGAATTGAACCATTTTTGAGCAATTTTTCAATATCCGGACAAGAGCGTCCGAATGCGTAAAAAAAACAGTCAAATATGCTATTGCACATATTGGTTACTTGATAAGGTTAATATAGCTCTTATGCTGATTTGATAGCTATTTACACCTTTAAAATAAAATATACCATCTGCCCGAACTCTAAAGCTATAGATTTTAGTGTTTGGACAAGGTTATCTTTGTATTATTTATTTACGTTAGTTGTGGCAAATTTTAACATCTCCGACTTATATCCATCGACATAATTTACTCATAAAGGTTATTGATTTGCGATCATGGTTCCCTTCTTGTCTTTTATTTCATTTAAAATTAATGATTTCCAATTGCAAGTGGTCACATCAGTCAAGAATGTGAGCTGGTGTCTGATGAGAATCAGTGCATACTTTCGAAACCACATTGTCAAAAAAAAAAATTTCAATAACAAGTTTTTCAATTTTAATCATCCCGGAAAAAAACAACTCCAAAAAATCTTTCCAATTTTTGAAATCTTTCTGTTTTTTTACATTGTGAGTGCATATCATTGAAAAGGTGTAGGCAAATTGTCCGTTTTAGGGGGGATGGGGTGTATGCGCTTTCTAGGAGGGGTATTGGGGGTGTGTTAGGGGGTGTAGGAAAATCACTGAAGCCGGTAACTAAATTTCAGGGGTCGGCTTTTGATGCAAAAGCATAGTTTTTATGGAATTTATTATAGAGAAAAAGTTTATTGGTTACATAGAATATCAAATATCATTTCCCCGATGAACAGCATAGGTTTAGCTCTAACGAAAAAATGTATTCCCTAACAGTTTTCTCTGGGTAGTTATATTTCGCAAAAGTACTAGTGCACTCATCCTTGAACTATTGAATTTTTTGCACATTCTGCGACCAACTTCAATACAACGACGATACTGCAATGGAACCAATTCGAGAAAAGTAAGCAAATGAGTGAAACTTACAAATCACTCTAGTATGGGCACCGTCGTTCCTGGTAACAAAATTCAACACATAAAACGAATTTGAACTGAAGAGAAAAATTCGCCAACAAATGCTCAGCTTATGTGAGAAACTAACATTATTTTTAGCAATACATTTTGTGTTCCTGCTCTCCCATGTATGCATTCCTATATACGTATGCATACCGCCTGACACCAGCAGCCGCTACCAAATAGTGAAACGTGAAAAACCTTCAGGAAGTTACGTTGGAAGGGGTGAAAGCTGTAAAAGGATCTCGGAAAACTACTGCTACGCGATACTACAGTGTTCCCTGTCAGATGCTTGGAATGCAATTCGAGAGTTCGAGTCAAGCGTGTGATACATCAATTAGTTGAGCCACAGGATTTTACGCTATACTAATTAATTACTTGTTTCATTCAGGAGATTTTCTTCGGTTCGCCGTAAATTCCAAAGCAGCAAAATAGTTACTAGACCCGAAACACCGATGTACATCCATACTCGATTCGAAAATGGACCAAGAAAGATGTTTCGCTGAAGCAATTTCAGCTCGGAGGAGTGGCGGAATATGAAGCACGGTCTGCAAAGATGGAAAAGTTTAAAAGATACTTTTTTTTCGTGGTTTTTGAAACTTGCTGAATTCAATTTGCTAACGAATCAATTCTAAGGCTTATTAACGAGTCCGTGATTGATTTTCTATCAAACACAGTCAATAATATCAATCTTCTTCTAACTACGCAACGAGGAAGAAAGTGGGAGTTTATTACGCGCTACGAAATATGAATTCATGAAATCAATCACGTTTTCAATAATGTTGCTGCTCTCGATAATTACGAATTTACGTACCTTGCAATCCATGTCCTAGCAGTGTAATCAATCACTTCGGCACGTTTCCGTCGAAAGAAAATCGGTGATCCACCAATATCGACTTGGCGTCGAATCAGGGCTCCGATCATGCCGTCGTACGTTCCATTTTTCAAGTAACCCCATGAATTCGTGCGCGATAGATGAAATCTGCAAAGAACAGGAACAAGAAGAGGAGATATCTAAGGGGACAAACATAATATATTGAATGAGTCCGTTTTATTGATTAAATTTATGTTTGTGCAAAGTGATGTATTTGAATAGCTTTTGGCTGCATTGAAGTGAATGTGGTTTGAAGTAAAGAAGTTTGAATTTCCATAGAACTTTCATCAGCTATATTTTCGATATGGTCGAGCTATCAAGAATTTTTTGATAAAAATATTTCCAAACACCAAGTTAAAGTTAGGGTCTTATGAGTATTAGAAATGCAATAATTAGATGTTAAAACCACTATGTTCTTGTTTTACGCGATAAAAATATTTATGAGCGATGTGAAGCCGAAAAATTCAAATAATAAATTAACTTTCAAAATTCCTCATACCACACTTCACGAAATCAGTTCTATTTTGAGCACTTTAATGAGGTAACAGTTGGTCTTTAGTACTACCGAACTGATAGAAGTTCGTCAAATGTACGACAACACTGTGGCGGTGCATTGTATCTGAATTACCACTGCCGAGTGCAGCATAGTTCAAATAAGATACCAGCCTCCAATTTTACCCAGCGTATCTTTATCTATGCCAAAATGTTGCAGTTGTATGGGAGGATGGTTATCTTCGTACTACGGTACGCTATATCATAAAGTATTAAACATTCTACAGAGGAAAATGTATGTACGATCATTACGTACAGGAATCACTATTAAAACACAAGATTTACCGAGAATTTTATTGTTTTTGTTTTGACCACAAAAACTATACTCGTACAGAGACCGTAATTTCATGACCAATTATGAGTACTACCTATACATACAGATGTACATATACATACAGTCAGACAAAAAAGTCTCCGTACGATGCTGTTTTTTCTTGATTTACAAGAATAACATTGTGATGTTACAAAATATTATTAGTTTAAAAAATTATATGCTTTCTACAACTCTTTATTTACAAATATCAGAAAAAAAATTTCAAATTTATCCATTCATAACGATATAGTAATTCATTAAAGTAAATTGTTCCAATTTTTAAATCAAAAAAGTCTCCGTACGAATAAATGGCAACACCGTGCTATACAAACATGTGCAGTGCTAGACGCGCGTCAACTTCATACAAATTTGAGCATTTCTCTTAGCATACAGCTAGCATAGTTATAGCCTTGTGAAAATTTGAGTCAAGTTCAGAAAACATAACCATCGGCTATTGGTAAGGAAATCATTTTAGATACGCGCAAAATCATCGTTAAGCTGTATTGCCAAGGAGAGTCAATGGGCGAAAAAGTGAAAATAATTGGACAACCAAAGTCTAGTGTGCATTATATCATCAAGCAGTACGGAGAAACCGGATCCTTGAAAAGAAAGCCTCGTTTATTACGTCCAAAAATTTTAAGTACTACAGCCCGACGGTCAATAGTGCTTAAAATTAAGGAGAATCCAAGAACCAGCGCATCTAAAATAGCAGACGAGGTAAGAGAGGAATTCAACCTAACAGTTAGTGATGAAACAACCAGGAATGGTCTACGAGAGAATAACTTCCATGGTCAAAAACCTAGGCGTAAGCCTTTTGTTTCAAAAGTTAATCGAAAGAAGCAATTACATTTTGCAAAAATCCAGGAAAATAAGGATGCTACCTTTTCAAATCGAGTTTTGTTTTCGGACGAGAGCAAATTGAACGTGTTCGGCTCAGATGGCAGAGGAAAAGTCTGGCGCAAACCTAAGGAGGAGCTGAACGTAAAAAATCTGGTCCCAACATCCCATTTATGGGATGAATTGGAACGCAGAGTGCGGAAACACCCGATAAACAGCAAATAAGAGCTTAAGGCTAAACTACAAGAAAAATGGAATTTAATCGGACCGGAAATCATATCAAAACTTGTTAACTCAATGTCCAGGCGTTTGGCAGGTCATTAAAAATAATGGAAATGCCACCAAATATTAAATCACATCTACAGAATAATTTTTTTTAGCTTTAATTTGATTCATTTCTACGTTCGTACGGAGACTTTTTTGATGTAAAATTTTGACTTATTTGCTTAATTGAATTACTGTATTAAAATGTGGCAATATTTTTGTTTTTTTCTTATCATATTAAGTAAGTAAGGAGTTGTCGAAAACATATTAATTTTTGAAATAAAAAAATATTGTAATATATCAAAGTTATTCTTGTAAATGCAGAAAAGATAGCATCGTACGGAGACTTTTTTGTCTGACTGTATGTATGAATGGAAAATAAATTTTGAACATTTGGATTTTCTTCGAAAATCGGTAAAAATTTGAAAAGAACAAGATGGTCTAAGAGTTTCGAAAGAGAGAGTCGGTATAAAATATTACGTAAAACCTGATTTCATGATATCTTATCTTATTCTGAATTATTTTGTTAACATCTGTGCATGGAACAATACCTTCCTTCCTAGAAATCTTATATGTCGCTTGTATTCAGAAATTCAATAGCATTTTTGATCGTACGAAAAGCAATAACACATGCTCTACTTACCTGAAATCAAACATATCTCGGACATGTGACAGAAGTGCGAAATTGAATCGGTTCATTGAATCCAAATGGGGATTCCGATGGTGATTCAAGTAATCCTCAAAGTTTTCGGTCATGCGACTGGTAATCTGTAACAAACGAACAAAGCAAAATAGTGAGAGGGTCCAAAACACTTGTTGTGTAGCTACGGTAGACTAATCTTCGACTCGAAGACAAATGCTGGTTGAGCAATGTAATCTTAAGAGTGAGTCGCATTTGCTCTCGTCTCTGAGGATATGTTGACGGATTCAATCTACGTACGTAACGAATCAGATCGTGCGAACAAAATAATGAAAAGAATGGGAATTTGCCGGTGGTGGTTGGAGTTAGGTGACGGGTGAGTGACAAACTGACTGGCGTGAAAAACTGAAAAGCGATAGCCATAAGACACGAACGTAATGGTCCTTTGGATAAAGCTTGTAAGTTTTGCGGATAAGAAGGAACACATGCAATAAAACTATGTCGCTGCCCCGGGGAAATCAACGGAACCACTTACCACAATCATGCATCGGATGAGAGCATTTTTCATGTTCATTCTTCGAACAATGTTGCTTGTTTTCCGGAACCAATCGTACATTTGCAGACCGTTATCATGGTAGAATTTCCCGACTTCGGTTACGTTCAACTCTGCACCATACTGTCGACCAGGACTCCTGTATAATATTGAGCAGGTGGTAGAAACGATTATGGAGTTTGTTTAACTAAGAAAATATAATCGGATAAAAATTGAGTTGAATGGACGTAGCCTTAACTATTTGAACCTGCGATGCCACACATACTGAGAGCCAGTGCTCTGCCCACTAGACCATACGAGCTTCAGAAACGTATTTAAAAATGTGTTCGTCGCTTGCATTTGGAACTCATAACTCTGCTTAATAAATTCGCTTGCAAGTAACTTTTATGGATAAACTTTGAAATTCGTTGCTGAGAGTTTGAACGACCTTAATAAGCTTTGTTTACAGGTACATACTTTAAAGCTACTCTGATTTTTTTTTTCAGCTAACGATAAATTTTACAGAAGATCCTGAAAAATTGGCATCTGACAATAAATTTATATAAATCTACGTCCACCTTGTTTTTTTCCATCGTTCGCGGAGTCTAACCGCTAAGATAATGCGATGAGCGGCATGAGGTCTGTTCGCGTACTTTCAGTCGTTTCATGAACTGAATTTTCCTGAATCATGTGGTGCGAGAAATTCATGAAAAGTACGAAAAAGCTCTCATTGCATTTCCTGAAAATTGACAACCAAAAGTGTCAGTTGTCGGTTTTTGGGAGAAAAATAGTGATTAAAAAGTCAAACTAAGCGGTGATAAATTATCACCACAAAAATATTTGACTTTCATAACAAGATTTCGTAAAAAAGATGTTGCTTGCCGCGCTTATTCCAAAATATTTACTCGCGCCACAGTATTTGACACTTTTCAGTATTTCTCAGTAGCTCAGACCCTACTAAGATTTCATCGTACTTTATGAAAGAGAGGAAATATTCAGTTGTCAGTCAAATGGCGTACAAAAAAGGCTTCATAGCGATTCAGTGCGATTAATCGCAATTAATCGGAGTACGCGAACATACCGATTATTAGGTATTGTGTATATTCTGTATGCGCACGCCGCGCGGCCGTATTCTGACACTGAGCATGCATACGTGTCTCTACCTGTCTTAGCGCGTTCGAGCGCTAGAGCTTGCCCTTGGAAGCTCACAATCTTCGCCACTGCCATCTCTGGTCACCAAGAGGTCAGCAACAGCAAACAGTAAGTAAGTAAACTGTTTTAAAGTTCAAGCACTATATTGTGTTGCATTGAAGGTAACGTATAATAATGAGTGCAAAAAGGAAGAATGAAACACCCCTATCACCTCATTTTTCGCCAAAGCTCCGAAAAAATGCGATAAAGATGCGATCGCGAACCAGTCAGGTTTACAATAGGTAGGAAAAACACTTTCGTTTACTTATTTTTTGCTTCCTCATACAGATTTTCATGGCAGTTTGTTCAAATGTTCCAAAACGTTCAGAACACATTTAAAAAAAAATGTCATGAGTGCATACTAGCTCTGAAAACTCGAACCTTTCCAGCTCGAAAATGCCTCGAGCTACTAAGCTGAAAATTCTTACACAAATAAATAATATACAAATTAAACTTTAGCAGCAGATTCCAAAAATTAAAATCTTTTCAATTCTAGAGTGCCTTAAACGATCAAGATGAATTTTATAACACATTTAAAGGGATCAATCTCCAATATTTGGTTTAGATTTTCAATAAATTTACGCAGCTATCAAGATTTTACATTGTTTTAAATTTGGTGAAAAAGTCGGTTTGCATTCCAGCATTTATCTAAACTATAGCGTTAGATGAACTGATTAAAATTTAGTGAAAATCAATCTAACCGTTAAAATTTTATTTAGCATTTTTAAAATTTGCGATTTAATCATATGTGTATTTTTATTCTCAGCCGATATCGAATGTGTCGAAACACAACTTGGAAAAGAGGGAGCTTGTGTCCACGGAGCTTAAAGTGAGTACCGTTTTGCCACAACCTGGTTCTGATGTGCAAAATAAGCAACTGCCCGCTACATCGCAGACATCACAGTCTGCTTAGATAAATAAATAGGTCTGTTCCCGTACTACGATTAATTGCAATTAATCGCAATGAAGCGTACTAAAACAGAGTTTTTTAGTCCGTTTTAGTACGCGTCATTGCAATTAATTGCAATTAATCGTAGTACGGGAACATACCTAATATGATATCGAGATATACGTCGAGATTAATCGGAATCTGAATGATGACAATGGCTTGGCGTTCATGGAAGCAAGGGAAGCATTGCTTCCCTTACATTTGGCTGACATAAATTTTAAATTAATAGTTTTTATTTCGAAATCGTGAAATAATCGCGTATAAACATTCATAAAAAAATTCTCAAATCAAATTGCGAACATCTCACACAGTTGATGCGGTAACACCACAGAATGAAAATAATGAACGAACAACCACGACTTGGAAGCAATGTAAAAATTGCATCTACGAGCATTTATTTGACCCCATATAGACTAGACTGTGACGTCATGAAAAAAAATGTGTCTATACGGTATGTTTGGAAGCAATGAAGATGTTGCTTCCAAGGGGAAATTATCTTATCAAGAGAGAGAGACTCAGAGCAGAGCTGCGAACGCATGACAACTGTGGAACTTATTCCTGCGTTCTCCTCACTAGTAGCAGGGTAAATTTTTATTGTTATCATTTTGCTTTGCTTGTACAGATTTTTTTGTGAATGAAAAATGCTTATTGAAAAATGCTTATTGAATTTGAATTACGAGATGTCGCAAGCATTGCCAGATGTTGTGGATTCGATAAGTCGTTATTTTATGTGTTTTATTTATCATTTATATTATGACATTATTTTTTGTGTGTTCTATTTTGTATAGAAACTTTTATGAAGGTGTTTTCAATTGGCGGGGGTTTTTAGTCACTTATAGCCTATAGGATTTGGTAATAATATTTCAATGTAGTAATAGGTAAAGCTGTAGACTAGAATTGTGTCGAATTAAATGTGTAAAATTACTGTGTAAAATTGCATGATACTTTTGATTGATATTAGAAATAGAGAAAGGTTGAAATAGGTGAATGTGTTCACTTGTTCTGTGGGTCAAAATTTTAAAATTCGTCAGCTTATCTAATTTTAATATAATTGGATCTCGGTTATTTGCTGAAAAAAAAACATCATCAGCCTGGATCAATCGAAACCGAATTCGTAAATTGTCTCTATAACAAAGAGATGTACCTACTCGGTAGTTTGATCGGAAAATTATTAAATGAAAAACTCGGAATGGATTATCGGTTGTAATATTAAACAAAAATAATTTTGCTGGTCATGTGTATAATAATCTTAAAGCTGTGAACAGGCTTGGTACAAATAGTCCTTTTACTTTTCAAGTTTGATACCGGTGATTTGAAGAATTGCTGAGTAGTCAATATAAATATTCAGTGATTTTGCTCACAGTTAGGAGAAATTGAGAAACACTGAAGATTCTAATAAACATTGTGTGCCATTTAGGATGTCAAGAAGAAGAATTACATAGTCATAATGAAAATGTGATTCTTACAATAAAAAATCACCTAAAGGCAATAAATCTTTTGACAGTAAATAACCGATAATTGCCAGCTCACTTGGACCAAGCAAATGTTTTTTCAAATCAAATTATATTCAAAATGATCTCATTAGTTTCAAAACGATCTCATTGTAATGAAATTAAGAAAAGCAAATTCATAGCAATAATATTAAAATTCCGATATATATATATATATATATATATATATATATATATATATATATATATATATATATATATATATATATATATATATATATATTATTGCACGATATATTATTGCATATGCAATAATAATATATGCAATAATATATCATGCAATAATAAATCGTCCAGTAATATATCGAGCAATAATATATCGCAATAATATATCATGCAATAATATATCATGCGATAATATATCATGCAATAATATATCATGCAATAATATATCATGCAATAATATATCGTGCAATAATATATAATGCGATGGTATATCATGCAATAATATATCATGCGATAATATGTCACGCAATTATATCCTACAATAATATATCCTACAATAATATATCGTCCAATAATATATCATGCGATAATATATCATGCGATAATATATCATGCGATAATATATCATGCAATAATATATCATGCAATAATATATCATGCGATAATATATCATGCGATAATATATCATGCGATAATATATCATGCGATAATATATCATGCAATAATAGATCATGCGATAATATATCATGCAATAGTATATCATGCAATAATATATCATGCAATAATATATCATGCAATAATATATCATGCGATAATATATCATGCAATAATATATCATGCAAAAATATATCATGCAATAATATATCATGCGGCAATATATCATGCGATAATATATCATGCAATAATATATCATGCGATAATATATCATGCGATAATATATCATGCAATTATATATCATGCGATAATATATCATGCGATAATATATCATGCAATAATATATCATGCAAAAATATATCATGCAATAATATATCGTGCAATAATATATCATGCGATAATATATCATGCGATAATATATCATGCAATAATATATCATGCGATAATATATCATGCGATAATATATCATGTATCATGCAATATCATAATGTATCATGTAATAATATATCATGCGATAATATATCATGCAATAATATATCATGCAATAATATATCGTCCAATAATTTATCGTGCAATAATATATCCTGCAATAATATATCATGCAATAATATATCATGCAATAATATATCATGCAATAATATATCATGCAAAAATATATCATGCAATAATATATCGTGCAATAATATATCATGCGATGATATATCATGCAATAATATATCATGCGATAATATATCACGCAATTATATCCTACAATAATATATCGTCCAATAATATATCGTGCAATAATATATCATGCAATAATATATCGTGCAATAATATATCATGCGATAATATATCATGCGATAATATATCATGCGATAATATATCTTGCGATAATATATCATGCCATAATATATCATGCAATAATATATCATGCGATAATATATCATGCGATAATATATCATGCGATAATATATCATGCAATAATATATCATGCAAAAATATATCATGGAATAATATATCGTGCAATAATATATCATGCGATAATATATCATGCGATAATATATCATGCAATAATATATCATGCGATAATATATCATGCGATAATATATCATGTATCATGCAATATCATAATGTATCATGTAATAATATATCATGCGATAATATATCATGCAATAATATATCATGCAATAATATATCGTCCAATAATATATCATGCAATAATATATCATGCAAAAATATATCATGCAATAATATATCGTGCAATAATATATCATGCGATGATATATCATGCAATAATATATCATGCGATAATATATCATGCGATAATATATCACGCAATTATATCCTACAATAATATATCGTCCAATAATATATCGTGCAATAATATATCATGCAATAATATATCATGCGATAATATATCATGCGATAATATATCATGCGATAATATATCATGCAATAATATATCATGCAAAAATATATCATGGAATAATATATCATGCAATAATATATCATGCAATAATATATCGTCCAATAATATATCGTGCAATAATATATCATGCAATAATATATCATGCAATAATATATCATGCAATAATATATCATGCAAAAATATATCATGCAATAATATATCGTGCAATAATATATCATGCGATGATATATCATGCAATAATATATCATGCGATGATATATCATGCAATAATATATCATGCGATAATATATCGTGCAATAATATATCATGCGATAATATATCATGCGATAATATATCATGCAATAATATATCATGCAATAATATATCATGCAATAATATATCATGCGATAATATATCATGCGACAATATATCATGCAAAAATATATCATGCAATAATATATCGTGCAATAATATATCATGCGATGATATATCATGCAATAATATATCATGCGATGATATATCATGCAATAATATATCATGCGATAATATATCGTGCAATAATATATCATGCGATAATATATCATGCGATAATATATCATGCAATAATATATCATGCGATAATATATCATGCAATAATATATCGTGCAATAATATATCATGCGATAATATATCATGCAATAATATATCATGCGATAATATATCATGCGATAATATATCATGCGATAATATATCATGCAATAATATATCATGCAATAATATATCATGCAATAATATATCATGCGATAATATATCATGCGACAATATATCATGCAATAATATATCATGCAATAATATATCATGCAATAATATATCATGCAATAATATATCATGCGATAATATATCATGCAATAATATATCATGCAATAATATATCATGCGATGATATATCATGCTATAATATATCATGCGATAATATATCATGCGACAATATATCATGCAATAATATAGCATGCAATAATATATCATGCAATAATATATCATGCAATAATATATCATGGAATAATATATCATGCAATAATATATCATGCGATAATATATTATGCAATAATATATCATGCGATAATATATCATGCGATACTATATCATGCAATAAAATATCATGCAAAAATATGTCATGAAATAATATATCATGCGATAATATATCATGCAATAATATCATGATATATTATCGTGCAATAATATATCATGCAATAATATATCATGCGATAATATATCATGCAATTATATCCTGCAATAATATATCGTCCAATAATATATCGTGCAATAATATATCATGCAATAATAATTCATGCGATAATATATCATGCCTGATATGATATATTATTGCATATATCATGCAATAATATATCATGCAATAATATATCATGCAATAATATAACATGCAATAATATATCATGCAATAATATATCGTGCAAAAATATATCGTGCAATAATATATCATGCAATAATATATCATGCAATAATATATCATGCTATAATATATTATGTAATAAAATATCATGCAATAATATAGCGTGCTACAATATATCATGCAATAATATATCATGCAATAATATATCGTGCAATAATATATCTTGCAATAATATATCATGCAATAATATATCATGCAATAATATATCGTGCAATAATATATCGTGCAATAATATATCATGCAATAATATATAATGCAATAATATATCAGGCAATAATATATCATGCAATAATATATCATGCAATAATATATCATGCAATAATATATCATGCAATAATATATCGTTCAATAATATTTCATGCAATAATATATCATGCAATAATATATCATGTAATAATATATGATGCAATAATATATCGTTTAATAATATATCGTGCAATAATATATCATGCAACAATATATCATGCAATAATATCATGCAATAATATATCGTACAATAATATATCATGCAATAATATATCATGCAATAATATATCAAGCAATAAAATATCATGCAATAATATATCGTGCAATAATATATCATGCAATAATATATCATGCAATAATATATTATGCAATAATATATCATGCAATAATATATCGTGCAATAATATATCGTGCAAAAATAAATCGTGCAATAATATACGAGAATATTTCCAATCTATTAACTGTTTCAACATTTTTTAACCATTCAACAAAAAGAACATTTGCTTTAGATTTATTCCTGAAAAAAAGACTTCCAAAATTAGCCCCAACACGTAGAACTTTTAATGGTCGATTAGTTATGACCATTTTCGATAATATAGATCAATTAAAAGAACTTTTTGAAAATGTAATTGGAAAGAGAGTGCAAATTGGCATGGAGAGACCATTAATAGTGTAAGGGGGCTTTTTGTTCTACTAACAGATTTTCAGTTTGTTTTTCTGCTCAATGTTTTCTCAAAATTTTTTCCACAAACCGACGTGCTTTACGATATGTTTCAGTCCAAGCAAACTAATATACTGTACTGTATTAAAAAAATGGCAGATTTTGAACAACAAATAAAATCTTTGAGAAATAGTTTCACGGTAATTTGGGACCGAACCTGTTTTATTTGCGAAACACTACCACGTATATAAAGAGCAAGGTACATGGTTGACAGCAATGATAATGTTGAACTATTCTTTACACGTGTTTATTTCCAAATAATTGATAATATATCTGTTGAAATAAGTTCTAGGTTTTCATCCTTAGAAAAGTTTCGCATTTATAGATCTTTTAGATTCTTCGAAATTTAGTAACTATTCAAAAACATGTCCGGATAATCTTTTACTTAATTTAACTCAAATTTACACTGACATATTTGACTCGATATCATTGAAAACTGAACTCATTGTGCTTCACTCTCATCCGGATTTACAGGGAAAATCTTTTCAAGATATTTTTGAATATTTTACCAATAATAAATTAGAAAATAGTTTCACACAATTTTATAAATTAATTTGTTTAGCTCTTACATTATCAGTAGCAAGTGCGTACGCAGAGCGCAGTTTTTCTTGTTTAAAAAGAATTAAAACTTTTCTCAGAAATAGTTCAGGTTAATAACGACTTAGTGACTTGGCAATAATGTCCATTGAAAGGGTTTTCCTAAAATTGTGTTTGAGCGAGCAAAACTTTTATCAAGACGTCATAGATGAATTAGCAAAAAAAGAAAGACAAATTGAATTAAATTTTAAATAGAAGTATGCATGAATTTTGTAATTAATTTCGATTTATAATAGATTTTTTTTTTATTTACTAACTGTGATTTTAAAAATATAAAAATATGTATGTTATTCGTTATGGAAATGTTGTTACTTTACTGTTATTTTTCATAAGTACTAGAATATTGACATGTTTTCTTTATGCGTGAAGGACTGTAAATATTTATTTTGCATAATTTTTGCATAAATACTGCTGTTGTTATTGTTGCCGTTGCTATATTAGAAAATGCTTTATTTACCCAGCTTTGCTAATTTAAAAGTTTGCCAATATATAATTTTTGCAACTATTTATTTAAAGAGTAAATAATTATATATTGGTAGCATGGGAATTAAAATACTGAGAGCAATACAGTATACCTATTCTCTCGTCCCCGTTCGTAATTCCTGGGTGCTTTTATATTAACAATGTTAAAAGTATCAAACGAGAGAGGTTCTTTTAATACGCAACAAATTTGAGCCAACCAAAGTCAATGATCGAAATAAACTAATTGCTTCCCTACTGTAAACTATGACGCCACGTCACTGAATGATTACGAAAAACCACGATTATTGAGGAAAACGTGGAAACCAGATGGATCGTAAAAATTCAAGCCGCAATGTATAGCAGGGAAGCAACAAACGTTTCAATAGAAGTGGCTAGAGAGATTTCCGTGGCAATTTTATTCTAACGTTTTGAAGGGAACATTATGCTAATTTTGTGTGCTTTTTGGGCCTCACTCCGATCGCAATACCGGCGGCGGAAAAGGTTTCCATCAAGTTGGATCCTTAGTACAATAGCCATTTGTTCATTGGAAGATTGCTATTGAAACATTTGAAAACCATTCGCGTCTCAACTTTCATAAAGCTGCAGCAATCAATACTGCTTACTTCCTCGCTATATACGATGGGAAGCAAGGCGAAGTTGCTTTTCAATTGAATTAACAAGCAAAAAAAAATTCTTTAGAGAATTGAAAAAAGTTGTTTGCCATTGTGGAAACTATTCTTCTCTGTGGACGACAAGAGATTTCACTGAGAGGTCACGTTGATCATAAACTCTTCTCACTCGATAAACTAGAACAAACCGATGGAAACTTTAGGACCCTTCTACGTTACCGTGCTGCAAGTGGCAATAAAATTCTACAAGAGCGTATCGAGAAATCTGGTGGTAACGCAACGCATACCAGTCCAATTATGCAGAATGAGATCGTTGGAATCATTGCAAAAACCATCCAACAAACAATAATAGCTTTAACATCGAAAGCGAATTTATTTTACTGTTCTCAGCAATGAGACGACTGACATTCAACGGAAAGAACATTTCTCGCGTTGCATCAGATATGTCGATTATGACCAAGCCATGCGGCTTTGCGTGAAGATCTCTAGAGTTTGTTCCAGTTTACGATTTGTATGGAGTTGGGTTGGCGAAAACCATTAAAGAACAACTTCTTGCCCTTGGTTTCGATTTGAATGCTAAGTGAGGTCAAGGTTATGATGGGGCATCTGCTATGAGAGGAGAACTTCGTGGTGTTCAAGCTGTAATTCAAAATGAATAACCGAAGGCAGTATGCATGCACTGTTCAGCACATTGCCTAAACCTCTGCCTCAATGATGCTTCCAAAGTTGTTCCCTGTCCGTCATACTTCCTCATAATTTCCGAAGTCTGCACGTTCTTTAGGGAATCTCTTCGACGAAGTGCGATATTAAAAGGTAACTTAGAGAAGGCATCGGTCACTTCTTCCGGGCTTATGAGGTATTGCCACATTCGGTGAGTAGAGTAGAATGCTTTCTTCGTAGATGCTTTGCCCTTTGTGATCGAATCATTGGAAGACTTGATGGAGGCAAAAAAAGACAATGCTGCGAGGGCTCAGTGCCTTCACAATATCCTTTGTCATTTTGATCGCGTAGTTGCACTCATTGGTGGGCTTTGCTCTCATGTTAGGCTTAACGCACACATTCTTAGAACACTTGCAAAGCAAATCACTCGATCTAAATAGAGCTATGGCGGAAATTGAACTCATGGGCAAAAAAGTAACGAATTTCAGGGCCAGTGCAGACCGGGAGTTAGCTAAACTTTACAAAAGAGCCTCCGATATTTGTGAGCCTTTCAGAGTAACGCCATCAATTCCACGAAGCTGTGGTACATCCACATACCGATCTAATCATTCCGCAGGTACACCTGAAGAATATTACAGACGAATCTTGTTCATACCGTACCTCGATGAACTCGGATCTTCTCTGAACATAAGGTTTTTATCTTACAGGAAAAAAATTATTGGATTCCAGTGTCTCGTACCAAGAAACGTGAATAAGTCTACATTTGAAAGCCGACAGCCAGCAATAGGGTTCTATAATGATGATCTGAAGTATTCAAATGAATCTTTTCAATTAGCGCACTGAAACTGTGCGATAGTGAATTCTTTCTGAACGTGCATATCCTGTTGACACTCTTAGTGACCCTTTCCATAGTATAAGTATTATAGATAGCACGGAAAGAACCTGATTTGCGATACAATTTGCTATATTTCCTCACTGATTGCGACAAATAGATAGCAATATCCAAGTTCAAGTTGAAAAAACACAGAAAGTACCCCGCCAAGCAACGCTACTACGATCAGATACGTTTCTCATTCCCACTAGGCAATATGCATGTGCTTTGCCAAAGAGAGTATTTTAACGAATGGCGATTTATGCTATATTGATTTTCTTAAAATGTTTTCTGAGTACTAAAATGGTAAGCGATAAGGTAGTTAAAGCGGAATACTACTTTCGATACCATTTGGCGAGTAAAAAGAATATCTCCGACACTTTTGTGCAATGCACTACACACAATTTCATTTGCTGCTAGCGAATGCTCGCAGCGCTTACTGTTTCTTGATGAGATTATACGCACGCCAACAAACTCTCACCTATCAGCTAACACGGATATATAAACTCTCACCTGTCGTTTGAGAGTCTGCTTTTCTCACTTTTGCATATGATAAAGTGAACTCATTTTGCTTTTGGTTCTTCTTAGGTGCCAGCTGATGGTAAATCTTTCAATCCCTGCCATTCTCATTCATCAGACAAATATACAGGTTTTGTTCTCATGACTATATATCGGAATATACCAGTCAGAAAAACAACAACTTAATCCAAATAATCCACAATCTTCTCTCTTTTCTATCAACGGTTATTCGTATTCACAATATTATGTTCCAGATAAAAATGAACAAATTATGAAAGCTGCGAAATTCACATCAGCTTTGATTTTATAATTTTTGACAGCTGTTCCACAGCTCGCCCCCCTTACCCTTTGGAAAAAATACGCTCTAAGCTACCGGGCACCCCGAACGAAAATCCTGGATACGCCACAGGTAAGAGTCATTTGATTTCTTAAATTTCCATCAAAACCATTTTCAAATTCCTAGTTCCATAGAAAGTTAAAGCGTGGCTAAACTAAGAAGTAGATGCACGTGAGAAAGTAAATAGCTACAAAATGTAAGATAGATTTGAAACCGACAGTATTTCAAAGCAGCAATGCTGATTCTATGTTGGCAATAACGTCACCCAAAAGCAATAGCAGTAGAAAATGAAGAAAAGAGTGAAAACAAAGTAGCTTCTCACCTCCCTTTGTGTTTCCATAAAATCGTTTATCAGACGAAACATCAAAAAACACTTTGCGAAAGTAACACATTGAACATTGCTTCAGGACTCGGCCGGATTGCATTGTATGTACTCGTACGCTTGTACACGGGAAAAAGTGAGTTCCACCCACTTAACAGTTGCGTGGCTTTTGTGAATTTCTATAAGCAAATATGTGTGTTTAGATGTTTTTCTTCTCACAATAAGAAGATAGATTTCAAAGTAAAGGAATAGTAGAAAAATTCAAATAAATGTGCAAATTCCGACAGAGTAAGAAAAGGCTGGAAAAGTGATTTTTGGTACCTTATTCAAACCCAATTCTCAGCGTAATGTTGGTTTCTTTTGGCATTTCCGCTACACATATCAAATCAGACTGCTTAGTTCATTCTGTGTGAGGTATGAAGGTTTATAAAATCTCTAAAAATTTGGAAGCAGAGATACTGAATTTCTTTTCATGTAAAATAAACGAATTGTTTATTGATATCGTTATACATACAATTAAAATCAGTTCATAGTGCACCCACTTGCCTTTTTTGTGATTAAAAACTATTAACCTATAAATCCTTGGTGGTTAGAGACGGATAAAAAACCAGATATCATTTTTAAATAAAAATGCTCCTTATCTATTTTCATATTTCTTGTCTGGTATCCTCCTACTTGCCTTTAAGAGACCTTGATGTGGTGTGGTGTGGATATCTACTTTCATTCAATTTCGTTGTGTCTCACTAACATATTCTTAGGCTTCTTGGTATTCTCTGCACTTGTTTTGCGATTTCAAATGTATAGTGATGCAAATAGCTCTAGAGAACTACTTATCCTAAATCAAAGCCTAATACAAACAAAACAATTCTAACAAAATAGTTCTAATATTTTGATCCAGAAAAATTACGGCTATATATATATATATATATATATATATATATATATATATATATATATATATATACATATATACATATATATATATATGCATATATATATATATATATATATATATATATATATATATATATATATATATATATATATATATATATATATATATATTTAAATACATATACTACTACTAAAAAGGATGGAAATGAAGACAATCTGCTGAAAATTTTTCAAGAACGTTTTCTTCAAAAGAAGAAAATACTAGTTATGTATTCGTATGTATATGCTTTCTTCCCTAACCTGCCTCTGAAAGGTCAGTATGAAAGTTTACTTTTTATGTATTTTCAAAAGACATTTTTTTGAAGTCTTGGAATTTTTTTTTACATAAGTTTGAATTTTCCTGTCTTCAATTCCATGAAAAATGTACTAACTTTAAGTTATCCGGGTCATATCACAAATAAGTACTACCCTCTTTCTTCGTATTTAAATATTTCTACTTACCATACATCATAAAGCAAATAATCACAATCATTTTCCTTTCTTCCATTCCGCACAGCTACCAATAACTCGGTGTTCACATTAATATTAAGTTTAGCAAGAAACTCAATAAGTTTCCAACGTATAGAATTTTCAACGTATTCATAAGCTTCCGTCTGCTTGGAACGACTCCAAACTTTCGAAGATCGATTAATACGGTAATCCTCGCAAACGAGTTTTGAGTCGTCAACGAACTCGTCACGGTCCATGCTGTTTTCATCTATCAACAGCCAGTGATATGATGAATTGAAAAGTCCTTCGTTCGATGCCTGAAAGGATAAAATGCATATACGTTCTTACAAATGGACATGCCACATGCACACCGGGCAGGAGCTCGTCTCATAGTTCCTAGGAAAAGACTCTTTAGACGATTTATTACTTTGTTCTGGCCGAACGAAAAGGAGTATGTAGCTAGCAGATTTAGTTGCAAAAAAGATTTTCGGAATAAAGGGATCTCTGTAGTTTATACTTGTGATTACTTACCAGTTGAAGGATTTCCAGACTATTGTTGCCGCAGGATAAATTCAAGACAACGACTTGTCTATGGTCCTCGCTTCGGAACAAAGACCTCCAGAGCTTCATTTGGCCGGACGTTGCAGACCTGAACGTGGTCGTGGACACAGTATCAATTGCAAGGACTTTGATTAAAATGCCTTTGGCCTTGAACAGATTTTCGACCAATGCAAGACTGTCAATAATGGTGTTCGGAGAGGCCGTTCTCGGTGATGTTGTTTGACTATGGGCTTGATAAGAATCGAAGTTTAATGGACGACTCCGGCTGCAGGACATGAAACTTATTCGGTGTATGTGCTTGAGGTATGTTGTGAACTCATAAATTAGTCGGGTATGAGTATCGGTTATAGTAGTAGTATATTTGCCAAATAAACAAAGATTTTGATGAAGGATTAAAACAATAGCTGATAGGTAGTCAATTTTCATTCTGCTCGTTTTGTGGAAAGTATCCTGTCCGTGTACTTTTAGACTTGCGACGAATAACCACTTTACATATTTACGGTGTGCTATTGACGGAAAACGGACTGATCTCGATGAAAGCTTTGATTGGTGCTTCTTCAGTAAACAAAAGAAAGGTACTTGGTCAGACTATTCATTCCAAAGAACTATTTTTGGCTAGTTTTACTGTCAATACAGATAGAATGATGGCAGTGTATCTACACCAAATCGAAGAACACTGGATGTCCTAAAGGAGCTTTAATGAAACAAACGATACACTCAATATATCTGTACTTTGAATGCTCGGTACTCGAGTCGGCACTGCTTTATATACCCCAATACTGAAACTTTAGTCTCAGTCTCTTGTAAGATTAATGAAGGTTAGTATCCTTTGAGATGACACTAATATCCTCACATGTCTTCTTAACATGACTTATTGTTTTCAAGATGTCTGCTGGGCTCCTGTTGTCCTGTCACCGTACTAACGTAATGATGATGGGCTTGTTAATTCTTTCGCCGACTACCCGTTACTTTATTCAATTGAAAATAGAAAATTGTTTCTGGTTTTTTAGCTATGACGTCACTAGTCTTTCAAAATTTTCCTGGCGCATAACTCTACAATCCGACCAGAATGTCATTGTGGTTTCAATACGAATTGTCGTTATTCATTTTGATGGATTGATATGTAATTTCTTATGTAAATTGTTTTGTTTTCTGAATTCTGTCGCATAGTCGACAGGATCGTTTTTCATTTTTCCTAACGTCGATGCTTTGGCCACACGTGGAAGTAGAATCGGGTGGCTTGTGTTACGAAAACATGCTAAAAGTACCTCATAAGAATTCAGCATGAGAGCAGAAAAGTTGAGTCGGATGAGTTGAGGTAAAACGGTCGAAGTTGCTACCTTGTTCCCAAGGTTTACCTTGACAATAAAGTACTCTCTATCATACTAAATTGATAGGAAATTTCATTCGCAAATTGCAAACGTGATCAGCCAACGTCATTTGGCTTGCACAATTCCTGACAAAATCGAAAATATTCATGTATTATTTAAGTTAAGATAATATCAATTGTGAGATAATAATGTGAATCTTTTCCACAAGAATCTTTTCCACTTTCTTAAGGAGTGTGCTATTTAAGAGTATCAGATTTCAAAGTGGAACGAGAAACGATGTTCTGCCAGCTTGTTGACTTATGTAAGTTTGTCTCGGTTTTCAGTCGCCAGTATTTATGTCATACGCAAAAATCATCATTAAAGTAGACCGGTCACCTAGCACTCTTCTGGCCTAGTCCAGTTAACTTATCGTGGTCGATTATATTAAGAATAAATTAAACACTGGTTTGATTATTTTTTTCACATTTTTATTATTTTAAAGTGTTGTATATAAGAATGATATTCCATTTATTTTATAGTGAGTTTTAAAGAGTACGATGAGATTGTCATCGTCTCTTATTAGAACTCTGTCTTTTTTCACACACACAACCTTTATCATTATTAATTGAGTTTTTTAGTTTTTCGTTTCACTTTCACCTTTTTATCTGATTGAATCTGAACTGATTGAATCTGATTTGAACTTTTACTGATCGAATTTGAACTTGAACTGATCGAATCTGAACTTAACTTTTTGAATCTGGACTGATCTTTTTTGATCGATTGAAACACACTTATATATGGTTTTAACTGCTGAGGTTGCAGAAATTGCTAAATGCGATTTCTGTAACTCGATCTGAGCAATTTCGCTTTGATCCCAAAAATTCCGATTTGGGTTGATTTGATAAACATTCTAAGGTAAACATTTTTGTCTTGAGGAGATATGTTTATATGAAGATTGTTATGATGGTTGCAGATAAGAAGTATTGAATTTGTTGGTTGCAGAAATTGCTAAATGCGATTTCTGTAATTTGATCTGAGCAATTTCGCTTTGATCTTAAAAATTCCGATTTGGGTTGATTTGATAAACATTCTAAGGTAAACATTTTTGTCTTGAGGACTTATGTTTATATGAAGATTGTTATGATGGTTGCAGATAAGAAGTATTGAATTTGTTTGAAAGATATTGATTTATTCTATCGTCGGATAAAGATTTAGACCGGATGTCGGTACTTGAGGGTTAGGTGCTGACGGTGCCATAACTCCTCCATCCGTAGTATGAAAATTGTCCTCAATTTTTACGTTATCTTTTTCAGGTATATATTCGATTTTGGATTTTGAATTTTTTAATTGAATGGTAAACTTTTTTGTTTTGTATTTCCAAATTAGAAATATGATGATAATTAAAATGATGATTGACATGAATGAAAGGGGTATTCCTATTGATATGTGTTTCAGGTTTTCTCTAATGTTTGTGTTTTCGATTTCATGAAGTTTGTTTACTTCATTGTTTTTCCAGTGTAGTTCTTCTAGGGTAAGTGGATTAATTTTTTCTGGGTTATAATTTTCGATATTTTGAGGTAAAACAATATGGGGTGTGTATTCTTCCTGGTAGTTTTCAAATATATCATTATTGATTATTACTTTGCATTTTATAAATTTTATTAATGCATGTGTTGGTAAGTGTGTGATTTCGTTTTTCTTTTGTGGATTACAATCATGATTTACTAGTATATTGAAATTTTTATTGTTTGTAACGGTAATTATTCCAAGTGATATTTCTGTAATGTTTACTTTATCATTCTGAATTTCTGAACAGTTTGTTAAGTGCATGATGCATTCATCTTTTAGAGATATAAGGTTTTTTGAATATTCTGTATAGTAGTACAATGAATTATTGCATTTGAGATATGTATTAATATTAGTGAGTAGTTCATAATTGTTGTGATTTGGTATAGGTTGTATGGAATATTTTGTACATGTTTCTTGTAAATAATGAGGTATTATAATGACAATTATAATGTTGGTAGGTTTTAATATTATATTACATTGTATATTGCTTAATTGATCAAGCGTTATATTAAATTTATCAATTTCTGAATCTTCTAAAATATATCTGCTTAAGTAACTAGTTTTTGACATTAAAATTATTTCCTTAATTTTTTCTATGCTTTCATTTATTAAATTTACATCGTATTCTATGTTTTTGATATATTCTGTTTCTATGAAGTGTTTATTTAGTTGTTCGAATTTTTTGTTCATTTCATTTACATAGGTGGAAATTTTTTGAAAGTTTGTGGATGCTTCATTTACAAGTTGTTTAATTTGCTCGTTAAGTTTGTTGTTTTGAGTGACTATAATGTTTTGGTTTTTCAATAGGTTTTGTTGATTATTTTCTACTTTTTCAATGGCATTAATTATATTTTCTCTATCTTCGTTGTCCATTACTCCGCCAAACCATTTTAAGAATGAGCCATATGGATTGAAAATTCCTCTTTTTGCTTTTTTGTTTATTGGTTCTGTACAGTCTGTTTTTATACTAGGGGGACAATATTCAGAGTTCAAATGTCTATAACCGTTTTGTATTTCATTTTTTCTTTTATTAATTAGTAATATAGCTTTTTCTTCCATTTCAGTCATATTTGTATCGTAATTTATATCGTTATATAATTCATATAACTGTAAATCTATTTTGTATTTTTGATTAAGATCAAGTGAATTTATAATATGTTTTATATTTTCTGCCCTTGATTTTCCTAGGTTAATTTGATCTTTGTTCAACTTATTTGTGAATAGATATTTATTTTCAAACTTATGTTTTACTGGATTAGGATCTGAAATTGTGGAATATGGATTGAGAGTTTTGATTTCGTGTTTTAAGTGTTTAATTAAAAGTCTTAATCTGAGAATGTTTGGATGATCAAAGTTTTCATTAATTAGGTTTAAATTTTTTATGATTATGTTATAGGCTGTTTCATAATGTGTAATGTTAACATTATGGAAAATATAGCTTTTATGTGTTATAAGATTAATCTCTTCCCTTTTTATAGTTATGAATCCGTTTCCATGTGTCAAATCAATTATTTCCATTTGCTGTGCTGATGTTGCTAGTATCCACAGTGTTATTATTTGTATTTTTATAGCCAGATGCATTTCTGGAAACAGATGAAATACAATGATTATTTTGATATCTCTTTTTTCTTAAGTGTAGTTGTTTATGATAGTTTTTCTGTTTCATTTCTCGGGTTTTGAATTTAGCTCGAGGTTTTAGTTTGTGAGTTTTTATTTTTATATAATCTGGATTTATTTCTACTGATTTACGTTTTTTATTGTGATATTCTATTAGTTTGGTTTTGTATTCGATTAGATTTTTATAGACTTGTTCTTTGTCTGCCTGATTATGATGTACCTTGATTGGAGGTTCTTTGGTTGCTGTATGTGAGGTTGTATTATATATTTTAAGGATTTCTGTGATAGGATTGTATAATTTTAAATCTTCCTCTTCTTCTTGTCTGAGTGTATAAATTCGTAGATTTTCATTTAGTGTGTTGTGAAAGGATTCTATGTCAGAATTTCCTGTTTTATAGGATGGTGAGCAAAAATGATATTCAATGTTATTTTCTCCGAACCAGTCTATTGTTTTTTGACAGTTGATTGCGCTTTCGTTGTCTGTTATTATCTTAATTGGTTTTCCCATTCTATCAATAATGTCTGTTAATGCTGTATTAATGTCGTTCCATTGTCTACTTTTTAATTTAACAAGGCTAACGTATTTACTAAATTTATCTATACATGTTAAGTAAAAGTTATCTTTATTTTGAAACCAAATATCAATGTGGTAGATTTGATTAGGTTTTACGGGTGTTTCTGTTAATTTAAAGGGTTCCTTAATTGGATTTCTCTCATATTTGCCTTTCATGCAAATTGTACAGTTGTTAATGTATTTTGTTATTTTCTCTTTTAAATTTGGAAAGTAAAATTGTCTTCGTAGAATGTCATATAGTTTATTTATTCCTAAATGATTTAGTTTTTTGTGTGCTGATGCTATTTCTTCTGATATTTCTTCAACTGATAGATCTAATAGATAATAATTACATTTTAAGTAGTTTACATTGGGATTATCTTTTTTCCATTTGACATAAACATCTTGAAACGTTTTGTATATTTGAATGTCTGATATATATATTCCAACATTTCCTTTTTCTGGTGAATGATTTTTTAAAATATATTCATAAGTTTTGTCGTCAGGTGAATGATATGACAATATTATCCTTTTTTTATTATTTTGTAGTCTAATAACCTTTGCTGAATTAATTTTATGTTTTTTAAGAATGATTTGAGTTTTAAAGGCGTTCAGGGGTTTTTCTGAAATGAAAATATATTCTGTATTGTCCTCGTTTGCAGTATGTTGTGTGGCATGCTCTGAGGTATTCTCGGTGTTATTTTGTGTGATTACTTCGCTATTATTTAAATGGTGAATTTCTACTCGTGATAGGGCATCTGCTACTTGATTCTCCTTTCCTGGAATGTAATTGATATCAAAATTGTACTCTTCTAATTTTAATTTCCATCTCTGAAGTTTTTGATTAGGTTCCTTTAGGTTTGATAAGTATTTTAATGGTTTATGATCTGTTTGTAAATTGAATTTAATGCCATATAGGTAAGGTCTAAAGTATTTAGTGGCCCATATGATGGCTAATAGTTCTTTTTCTATTGTAGAATATCTTGTTTCACTTTCGCATAGTGTTCTTGATGCAAAGGCAATAGGGTGTCCGAGTTGTGATAGAACAGCTCCTATAGCATATTGTGATGCATCAGTAGTAAGGGTGAATTGTTTTGAAAAATCTGGATATTTAAGTATGGGTTCATTTTGCAAATATGATTTTAATCTGAGAAATGAATTAATATATTCTTTGTCGTTGATATTAATTTTTTTATTCTTTTTTAAATAAATGGTCATTGGTTTTGCAATTTTCGCATAATCCTTTATGAATTTTCTGTAGAATCCAGTTAGTCCTAAAAAGGATTTGATTTCTTTTTGGGTTTTAGGTATAGGAAATTTTTTTATTGCAACTACTTTGTTTGGATTAGGTCTGACTCCTTCTGTTGTAATAATGTGTCCTAGGAATTCCGTTTCTTTTTTTAAAAATTCGCATTTGTCCAGTTGTATTTTCAAATTTGCTTTTTCCAGTATTGAAAGTATAGTTTTAAGTGAATTTATATGTTCAGTTAATGATGTACTGAAAATGATAATGTCATCCATGTAGACACAACAAATTTTATTAACATAATTTCCCAAGATATCGTTCATAAGCCTTTGAAATGTACTAGGTGCATTCTTTAAACCGAATGGCATTCTCATGAACTCGTAATGTCCATTTTCGGTGGAAAATGCTGTTTTATGTTGGTCTTCTGTCGCAATTTCTATTTGGTGAAAACCTTTTGCTAAATCTATTGTTGAAAAATATTGGCATCTGCCTAGTTTATCTAAAATTTCGTTTATAACAGGGATTGGATATTTATCATCTGTAGTTACATTATTCAATTTTCTATAATCGATTACAATACGGAATTTTCTTTTACCGCTTGCGTCCATTTTTTTTGGAACAACCCATATTGGTGAATTATATGGTGAATTTGATTTTTTTATAATTTTTTGATCTAACATTTCTTGTATTTGTCTATTAACTTCGTCTCGGTAAATTATTGGGTATCTATAACTTTTAGTGTATATTGGTTGGTTGTCTGTAAGTTTTAATTGATGCTTTATTTGATTTGTAAATGTGAGATTTTGGTTTTCTTTATAAGACATACGCTTTAGTTGTTTTATTAAGGTTGATAACTGATATTTCTCTTCGGAGTTTAAATGATCCATTCTAATGTTGTTAGTCTCTTTAAATTCTGGTGTTTTTTCTTGTATTGAACATATTTCTTCTGGAATATTGTAGTCAGTTTCTAATGGTAGAATTTGATTATTTAGTTTAATTGTTTGGTGGGAATAATTAATTATAGCGTTGTTTTCTATTAGTACATCGTTTCCTATAATACCGTCATAATTGGATTCAAAATTTACGATAAGAAGTTCAATTGCTTTTTTCAATTTTAAATTTTGGAATGAAGTTACTGTTATTTTATGATGAATTTGTGATTCTCCATGTAATGTTTTTATTGTTATTGTGGGTATATTATCTACTCCACTACAATTATTAGGAATAAATTTTTCCTTTATAAGACTGCGGGATGCTCCCGAGTCAATTAGTAACTTAAGGCTTTGATTGCCTATTGTAGTTACTTTAATACATGGTAAACCTGGTCCGAGGCCATTATTTAAAAATTTATAATTTCTCCAAAATTTTGCGAAGTACTTGGCTCTGATTTTGAAATAGGGTGATGGATTTGTGCCTTAGTTTTTATTTTTGAATTTCCTCCATCCTTAGAGGGATTGTTGACTTCAACGATGTTATTATGCCTGTAAGTGGCTGAATTATCAATTTCCATTGGTTCTGGTGCTTGTTGATTATTATAATTTTTGTTATTATTATGAGGGTAGTTTGGGTTTGCATAATATGGTTGTTTGTAATTTCTATCTCTAGGTGCATTATATGAACGTGGTTGATAATGATTTCGATTTGTAGGGGAATTATTATTATTTCTATAATCATTTCTGTTGTATTTATGATGATTATAGTTACTGCTATGTTGTGTGTTGTAACTATGGTTGTTTGGTCGATTTTTATTATTTTGATAATTGGTATTTTTATTATGTTGGTTTTTATTGGGGTGATTTTTGTTGAAATTACTTTTATTTCTATGATCTTGGAAATGTAAATATCCTGCTTCTACTAGTATAGAGAATGCTCTATTTATAGTTACAGGTTTTTGAGTAGCAATTATGCCTCTCAATGGTTCTGGTAAGTTGTCACGAAATATATCTAATGCCATACTATTATTGGTATTTATAATTTCATTTTGCTGAACTAAATTTGAAGTTTCGTTTTTGATTTTATTATTTAAATGGTATAAACATGTCATCATGTAATCATAGTATTGGGAAAGGTTGGTGAATCTAGCGTTAACAAGTTTTTCGTATAGTTGACTTTTGCTTCTAGGGTTATCGAAATATTGAATTAGTAATGTTTTGATTGATTCCCAGTTATTTGTCTGGTGAGCATCTATTCTTTCTTTTGCTTTTCCAATTATTTTAGATCTAATTATGTTTTGAATAGCTATTTTTACAGGTGTTTCAAGAGTTTCTATAATAGGTAATATACTGTCTATAATTAAAATAAAGTTGTGTAAATCTCGCTGGTTTCCATCGTATGTGGGAAGTGCTCCTAATAGGTTGAATGCTCTTTTTTCGTTCATCTCGTTTACTTTGCGTGCTTCTTTGCGTGCTTCTTCTTCTTCTGCCATTTTTAGTATTATAAGTGTACTTACTGTATTGGTTTCTGATTCTGATTCTGATGAGCTGCTATGTCTCCCTCGTCCACTTGACATCAATTTGTGTGTAGTTTGTTGTTAACGTGTCTTTTTTAATAACTTTTTTAGTTATTATAATTGTTATGCTGAATCAGTACTTTGTACAGTTCAGCGAGCGAATTCTCGGAAAATTCTGCTCGTTCCCAATGCTAAGGGTTTTTTATATTAGTGTATTAGCGTTACGCTGTAAGTGTTTATGTTTTTAATAACTTTAGTTAGTTATTTTTAGACTGAATCAGTACTTAGTACAGTTCAGTGAGCGAATTCTCGGAAAATTCAGCTCGAACCCAATGCTAAGGGTTTTTTAGTGTTTTTATATGCACTGTAAGTTTTTAATAACTAAGATTAGTTATTATATTTGTTAAGCTGAATCAGTACATTTGAAGTGTACAGTCCAGCGAGCGAATTCTCTTAAAATTCTGCTCGAACCCAATGCTAAGGGTTTTTTAGTGTTTTTTAGTGTTATAATTACACTGTTTTCACTGTTTTTAAATTTTTACCGACTGCGCCAGTTAACTTATCGTGGTCGATTATATTAAGAATAAATTAAACACTGGTTTGATTATTTTTTTCACATTTTTATTATTTTAAAGTGTTGTATATAAGAATGATATTCCATTTATTTTATAGTGAGTTTTAAAGAGTACGATGAGATTGTCATCGTCTCTTATTAGAACTCTGTCTTTTTTCACACACACAACCTTTATCATTATTAATTGAGTTTTTTAGTTTTTCGTTTCACTTTCACCTTTTTATCTGATTGAATCTGAACTGATTGAATCTGATTTGAACTTTTACTGATCGAATTTGAACTTGAACTGATCGAATCTGAACTTAACTTTTTGAATCTGGACTGATCTTTTTTGATCGATTGAAACACACTTATATATGGTTTTAACTGCTGAGGTTGCAGAAATTGCTAAATGCGATTTCTGTAACTCGATCTGAGCAATTTCGCTTTGATCCCAAAAATTCCGATTTGGGTTGATTTGATAAACATTCTAAGGTAAACATTTTTGTCTTGAGGAGATATGTTTATATGAAGATTGTTATGATGGTTGCAGATAAGAAGTATTGAATTTGTTGGTTGCAGAAATTGCTAAATGCGATTTCTGTAATTTGATCTGAGCAATTTCGCTTTGATCTTAAAAATTCCGATTTGGGTTGATTTGATAAACATTCTAAGGTAAACATTTTTGTCTTGAGGACTTATGTTTATATGAAGATTGTTATGATGGTTGCAGATAAGAAGTATTGAATTTGTTTGAAAGATATTGATTTATTCTATCGTCGGATAAAGATTTAGACCGGATGTCGGTACTTGAGGGTTAGGTGCTGACGGTGCCATAACTGTCCAAACAAAGGGTTAAAGTAACAAAGATATTTTCATGAAAATTTCAAACGGCAGAGATAGAGCCATTACAGCAGGGGGAAGCGGATAAGTGGTTCACGGTGTTTCACCGGCACGAAGCAAAAGTGCTTATTCACAGAGAATGTGTTTTTCGGCAAATTATTGATGACTGTTTGAGTGCTTCTGGGAGCTTGTGGTTTTCTCGCTTGCACTGCTTCCGTTATGTATCATTGCTTACCATTTCCGCCATGCAACTATGGAGCCCGAGTGAATTGCCGCTTTTGCCACCACTACCTCGCGAATTCTGATTAATGCTGCGATGAGATGTGACAGCTAATTCCCACGATGTGCTGGCAGATATTAGAGAGTCAGCCAGAAGATTTAACAGTTTGGTAAGCGACAGTCCCGGGCCGAGAGATGTCCTGTCGTTGACTGTGCGCGACATTTACGGTGCCGCAATATGTGTTTTCTAGATAAATTATTTTACAAATTAGGTTAGTCGATAAAGAGCAGAATGCGTGCCTGGGAAAGTTTTCCAGGATTTCGGATATGAAAGATATAAACATAAATGTGTTTTCTAATATGAAATTGTTTTTTCTGACTTTGGTTGACAGAGTTGCATATACCACACCAAATTGTGATATTTTTCTGAAATGATAGGCGTCTAGTTCCTGTTTTTGCTCTTAAAGTCTTGGACAGTTGTTTGAAAAAGTGTTCAATGCAGATGACGGCAAACCATGGAGGGATTTGGCAGCATATTTCAAAATGAGTTCGGAAAAGGTTTTCTTCTTGAATGTATCGGGTTAAAACAGAGAGAAAATTAAATTAATTTTGGATGCAATCACAAAGTCAAATATTTGGAAAGTTTGAGATCGAAAAATGTTATAGTTTTTTTTTTTAGACTAGTTTGGTATCCGTCACTGCCACTAAAAAAGAGCTCCAAAAAACACTTATTTCAGCAGTCCTTTTCGCAATTAAAACATCATAACAAGTATTTGTATAATAAATGCAATTTATTTGTATTGGTAATTCTTTCTATTCAATTTATACACTGTATCTAATAGTATGTCTGATCACTCACACATTTTTTTACTGAGCCAATTGATTTTATGAAATAAACTAGGCAATTTCATCCTTTGTTGTCCTTCCTTACATATTTTAATTTGCCGTGCATTAAATTATTTAGTGATTTCAGAACTTGTCTCGTATCGCTTCTGCTCGTCGAGTTTATTTTCCACTTATTCTTCTTTTTAGCTCTCGCAAACTGTAAAACAATTTTATACATTTATATTTAGCCTTAAACATACACATATGTCTTTCATTTCACTTGAAATGATTGTTCATGTTCAATTAATGGTAATCCTTCTGTTTTATATACAATCTGCACATTTACACAAAGCTCATACCGATACATTCATATTCTCATCTAATATCATTCGAAATTTCAGCTGTAGTATTTTATCTGTACCATTTATTGTATGATAGTTCTGTAATTATATCAATGAAATAATCGATTCATCTCATTTGAAATTCATATACAATAAATTGGAAAGCTAGTTTTTTTTACGGATGTAAATTTTCTATTTTAGCTTCTGCGGATTTCCACATGAAATTACACTATACTATAGCACGGTAGTAATTACTAACATGTATTTATAGCTAATTTCGATTAATTTAATTTGGCATCATGATTGAATGTAATTAAACGTATAATCTATGCACTTCATGCTATTGTTGTTGGAAATTTTGACTTCATTTCAATTGTTTTAAATATTTTACACAATTTCGAAATCGGTGAGCAGAAAAATGTTTAATGAAAATTTAATCAATTTAATAAAATAACGGAATTTACGAAAAATCATGACATGAAAATATGTACGAACGGAGGAAATGGAAAATTGCATTAACAATGAATAAATTTCATGTGAATGGTATTCGAAGGAAATCAGTGTTATGTTACAGCCAGAACAGTAGTTGGGATGTAAAATAAAGGAGACAAAGCCACCGATGATGACGATTAATTTTTTGTGTCATCGGAATTTATGAGCAGAAAAAAATTTTGTTTCTCTACGGGTCCGCATAAGTGTCCAGGCAGTTGTAAACATGTCGATTTGCGAAAGTGTTGCGGAAAGTTAATAGCATTGCACGTGTGCAAGAACGTACCGTTAAAATTCATGAGACCAATTAGCATCGATAAAATACATTGACTGGACCACGAAAAAAGCCAAGTCAAGTGACATTATCATGGTTTAGTGGTTGTTTTTTGCGATAATTTTATGCGACGGTTCAGCCATTTGGATTTAATGATATGACCAGGAATCGCGTACTGAGTGATGGTAGGCTTAATTTGTTGGTTCTATGATGGATAATGAAATGTTTTTTTTTTGTCGTTGCTAAATCCAATGAAAATTGCAGTGAAGAAGGTGAAGTATGACATTCAAGTAAATGGCTTGCAATTTGAGCAATTTAGTAGGAAAATAATGCTTGGAATGGGTTTTAAATGAAGACTGCACAAAAGCTAAAAAAATAGAAATTTGATACGCAACAAATTAAATATATGTAATATATGTGATTGCCGATATCTGTCGAGTGCAGGCATGTCCAGATCGTTGAGCGTAATAAATACATAAGTGCCATGAACCGCTTTTTCGTTTTCAGACGTTCAATACCATTCAACCATTGAACACAGTGGTGTCAAAAAAAATAAGTGGAAAACACTGATACGAGTCCGAAAAGAAAAAAAAACCCTAGAAGCATCTCACATCGACGAGTCGGTGCTAGACAAAGCAGCGGTGGAGAAAGTTGCGGTGCTTGAAAAAGAAAAGCAGTGGTCGAATTGCAAAGATCTACACTTCAGCCACAGAAAAACCGAAATAACTCATTATCCGTGGCCTGCACAGAGGCGTTAATCCGTCGGATATTCATTCTGAGCTAGTGGCGCAGGAACTTGATCTGAAAGTGAAGTTAATATCATACTTCCTCACCCGTAAAGACCGAGAACCGACTTAGTCGGTAGCGACTGAAGACTTCAGACCTCAGCCCAGGAGCTAGCTGCTGTATTCCTAATGTTACCGTTCCACCCGACTGTTCTGCTCTTAACAGCCATATAGTAAGAGAGGAAGTTAATAGCTTCCTCAATACACATAATGAGCCATTGGCCACGTTTTCATTCGAAAATCTTTTGGATGATCCGCAAAATGTGAATACTTGGTGCAACCGCTGCACGGTATAAAAAGTAAGAATGCTTCTGGGGATGATGGAATGTCTAATTTCATAATTAAATACCTACTTATCTCTATGCTCAGAAATCTTTCCATGGTACGAACACATGGAAAGTACCAAAGAATGTTCTCATTCGTATGAGAGGCCAGAAATTTCCATCCAATCTCCTTGCTTCCTAACTTGGCGAAGATTTTTGAGCAAATATGGATGGAAATGATAAAAAACTACTGTGAGTTCACACAAGTAATTCCTGAACACCAGTTTGCTTTTAGGCACAAATACAGCACTCAGCACGTCATCTTATACTTGTATGATCAAATTGTATTTCATTTGAATGAGCGAAACATTCCGAGAGTAGTGTGTGCTTTAGATATCGAGAAGGCTTTCGATTCCGTCGGGCACGAAGGCCTTCAGTTTATAGTTGATCAAGTTTGAATACCCGGAAGAGGTAATAAGATTCGCTGTAAGCTTTCTTATCAACAGACATTAAGTCTGTTCGCGTACTTCCGCAAACTGCAGCAGTAACAGAATTTAGCAGCTGGCTTCTTTTTGCTGCAAAATTTGGCTTCCAGCAAAAGTACAAAAACGACTTTCTGCGACTCTATTTTAATATATTATAATAGTTTCAGGTACGCGAACAGACCTATTACTATGTCAGCGGGAATGGAGTAGATTCTCTCATAGAGCCTGTGATATCAGGAGTTTCACAAGGCTCTGTTACTTGACCAATTCTTTATACCACATTCACCGCTGACTTTTTTGTTCCAGTTTGCCAACCACAATTTCAAATCCTCCATTATTCGCGTGGAGCCAAGACCCGCTCAAAGCAGCGAAGAGCCTTGTATTCTACTTTGGAGAACTAAATCTTTACTTTGACGAATGGGGCATCAAACCAAACATCAGTAAGACTCAGTTTTGCGTATTTTGCAATCCTTCCAAGTATCGGGGACCTTAAACTATTCGCAAAAACTCGCTGTCTCATTCGGAACATCTAAGATTACTCCTGGCCTATCTCTAAAGTACATCGGAATCGATTTCCAGCAATTTTTAAAATTTAATCCCTTTGTGCGGCGGAAAATCAAAGCCGCCAAACCTGCATTTCAACGCATTCTAGCTCTTTTTGTCAAACCTGACCACCAAAGCTAAATCCATTTCTACCTGACCACCAAAGCTAAATCCAATCCACTTAATTATCCCCATCCTGGATTACCTGCTCAAATACTGCCATGGCAGAAGTGGATCTATTCGAAAAAAGAATCCTGCGCTTCTGCACTGGCAGATTCTACAACCCGGTAACTAAAAATTTGCCGAAGAACTTTCTCCTGTAACGGGAGCTGGGACTGAAGCCACTTAGGGACCGAGTTATGGAATTAACAACACGATTCTACAGACAGACAGACGGACTTGAGAATGAACTGGTTGGGACACTAGGGTGTACAAGTTATTTATGCGTCGCGCGATGACAACATTGCAGCGGCAGCTTATGGATGCGATTTTCGATTATATAGGCCTCCCGATAAACAGAAGGGTTTAGATTTAAGACCTTGGTTAAGATTTAGATACAGCAGTGTTTAATTAAATTATTACCAGGGTAATGTACAGGCTGGGTAATATCATTAGTGTGCAAGAAACAACTTTTGTATCGAAAAAAAATTAAACCAATAAGAGCAAGCAGACCAAAATAGTATAGCCGCTAGATTTTCTTGTTAATTAAACTTTAAGTTAGGCTAAGAATGTAAAAATAGTTTTTAGTAATAAAAAAAATTAAATAATGCATGTTCGCACCTCTGGAATGACTTTTTTCATCGTGCTGATAACAGTTGAATTAGTACTCATGTCCCAATGTAATGATTTCACTTCCAAAAATGCAAATGGAGTGAACATTTTTCAAAACTCTTTTTCAAAAAAATCTACTGAAAAAATTCCAGGTGTTTTTTTTAACCAAGCATGAAAGGTCTCAAAAAACTGTTTCACAAAATATCAACTTCATTGATTTACGCTGTTCGGATTTGGCGGTTATTTTAAAGCACAAAAGAAAATGAAAAATATTTTATGACAGATTTAAGGTTAAATACAGGTTTAGCGTCATAAAGATGTAGCTACCAGATACAAAGTTCTCCTTCATTTTACTAGCGAGGAATGAACAGAAAATCAGAGACGTTTGGACAAATTTAGTTTGTAAACTGGCAGGCAAACTGGTGCAATTCGATAGCAAAACAATTTGATTTCTGTAACTGTTCAGAAACAGTATAAAATAATACGAAATTACTGCGCCCAACGTGGGCATAATCACAAAATCGCATTTAACAACAAACGCTTGATGTAATCAGGAGATATGGGCTAATATTTTCACAATTTATGACACTATGACAGAGCTGAATCTAATTATTACTAACTGAATTTATTGTCATATGATTTGAAGAGCAAAGTCTGCATTTAGGATTTTTTCGAGATAGAAATTCTTGGTGAGTGTAGGTCAGAATTGAAAAAAAGTAAAATTCTGTAGTTTCAGCTGTAGTTTTGATGAGCTGCTAGCAAGGAAATAATTGCTGGAACGCATATTTGGTACAAATAAATTATATAAATTAGTAAAACAGTTTAAGTAAATAATACCCTGTAAATATTTTGAGGTGAATAATGCAATGAGTAGAAAAATGCAATTTTATTCCATCGAATTCAGCTTAATTCATCGCCCTAAAATAATCAATGTACTGGAAAATCTCTGATTTTATTTTAATTCTACTTCAACGCACATGATAGCATTTAAATATTTACTGAATAAACACTACATGATACAATTAATCAATTAAACATTTTCACAGGCATCATACCATCATACAAAGTAAACATTTTCCTTGCATTATTTTTACTTCTTCACGCGGTAATAAATTCGCAATCTCTAATTACATTAACACTCCACACCCTGCTTGATGTTAAGTTGCATAAATATAAAAATCCTTCCATGTAGTGATACATCGATACAACCGCCAATCCATAAAACAGTGTAATCGCGTGAATTTTCAATTTAGCGAAAAAATTAAAACACCAATCCACGAAATGAAGTGATTTCGCCAAAACAAGCTCGTTCGTATATAAAGAACTGTGCGTTGCTATGCGACGGGATAGAGATCGAATTTCTCTTAAAAATAATGGGTGCCAAACGATTCATAAGGTTTGAGTGATGCTAATAATGTTAATAACATGATCGCTAGTTTTTTGTCGTGCAAACGTTAAAATCTGCGCACAGTGTGATTATGACGATGTCGAATATGTATGACAATATGATAAACCATTTGTATATATGTATGTACATTAGCTTTGTAGCTTCGGAACGTAAGCGTAGTGAGTTTACCAGAAAGTTATTCGTTTCGCTTTGTGCATAGTCTATCAATTTGCTGATGGATTCAGGAGAAGGCTTGAAGGATTCAAGGGAATTTTAAAGAGCTTAAATAGATTAAATTCCATGGGTTGGATGACGGCAGACAAGAATAGAAGGAAGAGATAATATTGACCGAACGGCTTAGTGGTTGTGAAATAGTTTCTTGGCAAACATTGGAAGAGTTTATAATTGGCTGCGCTTTCATTGAGCCTGTGAACATGAGACATGAGTGCGTGTATGCATGGTTTATTAAAAAGTAGTTCGTTTTCTTTGAAATTAAATCTGCGATATTATGTGCTTTTTGCTTTCTGGGCATACAAGAAAATTTAAGCGAGAGCAAATATTGCTAGTAGATTTTTTGAGATAATTCATTTGCACCATCACCGGGCATTAAAAAGGCCTGAAAGTCGAGCCCATAAGGCAATACCATACAGCTCCAATACGAAACAGTAGACTTATTAAGGCCCTTTAAATGATTAGTTTGGTCCGAATAAATCGTTTTGGTGACTCATTTTTTTACTATTAATTACATATGAAACGGAGATTTGTAATTTACTTGCTGAAAAAAAGTTATCATAGCCAAATGACATATCACCCTATAATTGTCTCAATTTAGGCTTAAACTTGCCAACTGGCACTGATACTTTAATTACTAATATTCAATTTTAATATGACAATATGTACTTCCTTCGAAAAAAAATATAATATCACAGTCATCAATGCATACATTAGAGTCAATTCAGGACATACGGTAATCGAGTCAACCTTGAACAGATCAATAAATCCAGACTAGCCCACTGACAATAATTCATCGTATTATATTAGTATACAACTGGGTCTCCCTGAAAATGAAGTTCGAACACTTGTAGCAAACAATAATAACATTTTCAGAATTATAGTGCTGGTGAAGTCAATAAAATTTCGATTATCACATAATTTTTCACATCTGGCATTGTTTCTCACGACAACTGAGTCTCCGTGTATAAATCATTAGAATTACTCGTATATTTCGGTTGGGTAATTCGAGCGAACAGCACGCAGATGAGCTAGCTGGCGGCGAAACACATAAGCAGGACGAAAATATGAACAAACGTGTGCAGTACTGGGATAGAGAGCTTGCGGGCAAGGCGAGGTACTGAATATGCTTCCGAGATACATGTGGAGGGTATCGTACCGCAATCCTTCATTTCGAATTTTATGGAGCTTGAGAGTTAGGTAATAAACGTAAGGACATTATCCATAGTCGGTGTACAAGTTCGGGTGGGAAATGTTTTGTATTGCTGCATAAATCTTTGAATGGTGGTGGCTTGGGAGGCGAATTTTTTTCGGGGCGATTTTATAACGGGGTTAAAGTGTAATATTTTCGAAGTTTAAAGGTCAACGGTTTGCTCTGAGAAGGAATGGTGAAATCTGCTTTAAGCTACAAAATATCGTGATTTAGTCAAATTATTTAAAATTTTTAATTTCACAAAACCGGCTTTAATAGTCGCTTGATGTTCGTGCGACTCAAAAAAAAAAAACGTTGATAAAATTGATTTTTCATGAAATCGTATTTAATTTTCAGAGCATGGCTCACTGGTAATTTAAATCGGATATAATAGTATCAACTCAATATGTCACCGAAAATTAAATGGTCAATTAAATCACGAAAAAAACCAAAAAAAAACCAATCCGAACTATTTACTAAATTGATTATTGAAGTTGAAAATATCTCTGAAAAAAATGAAGTCAATTTGCAAATATACACGGTAGATGGCTGACAATATTCAAACATTTCAGGATTATTAATATACAATTTATACATTAAACTTTCAATATTCTTATTTTTGCAGTTATTTTCTTAACTCGCACTTAAAATGAATTATATACAACGTACAATGTAATTGGCAATCTTTTCTTCATTTAACTCCGTTAAGAGCAATCTTTTAACATATCAAGTCATCTTCAATGTGACTTGTTATTCTTACGCGGTACCTATCAAATTTAGTATCTAAGTTTATGAATAAGTGTTTATCTTACATTTGCGTATCCGTAAACTATGGAAAATGATCACACAGCTGAGTCTTATAATTTTATTAATAAAATTATTAATAAAATTTGAATGCAATGGAGGCTAAGTAAGCATCGACATGTTGCAGGAGAACCTGTGAAATAGAAAAAAAGGTTGGTAAAATAGAAGAATAAACTTGTTTCGAAATAGGAAAACATTAATGTTCTTTTAGAACACGTGCAAAGTGTTTCATTATGAAAGCAGTTTTGGCGCGAAGATTTAAATTCATGTAGCAAACATTGCTTATTGCTGATTAAAAATCAAGAGAGATAAGAAAAATATTCTAGGGAAATGCCCGTGTTTTAATTTAAGGAAAATTAACATTCATGTGGGTTAGAATATTTTAGCACTCAAGTGTTAAGTAGTTTATTTGTTTCGTAGGTAACATTTTATATTATATAATAACCAATCTAGTAATGTGGGTGAATTTGACACATGGGGTAACATGCCACATGTGGGGTATCTCAATGAAAATCGCAGCTACATAAGCGCCGTTCGTATGGATTTAATAGTTTTTATATCGCCTGAATCTGAGCGTTAGTAGTACTAAGAGAATTTGAAATTCATCTACTCCGCGAACAGAAAGATAGAGTGAGATAGAGAAAGAGATGGATAGAGAAAGATAGTAGGCTATGTGTACGCGAATTTGACAGTACAAACTAAACAACAACTCAGTAACAACTAAAAGCTAGTAGAACTAAGGTATCGGGGAAACCAAGGGGAATATCTGAGGTAGCAATTCTTTCGATTTGTTCTATTTATAGATTTTATCTTTGTAGTAAAATTGCTTCACTAAATATCGTATATGTATGCGCTCTTTTCATTTCCTCAAATCTCTCTGTTCTGAGGTTTCGTGTTTTCAAAAGTTTTCATTGAATTTTTTTGGTGCATTGTAATTCATATATTTTCTAAGTCCTGACAAAGGTAATTATATTTAGAACGTTTATTGTTTTTTCCTCTTTCGATTCGTGAAATTTTTTGCATGTATCTGCATATGTTGAGATGGCGCATATATTCGCACTAAAATGTTGCTTCAGGGTAATCCGACACAAAATTTGTGGGGTAATTTGACACAGAACAGAAAACTCATTATGGTGCGATTTTGTGGAATTATATTGCGTTTCTTCATTGTTTGGAATTTTGATAATTTTTCGTCATCATGCAACGGAATTACATACGAAAAACCGCAGCAACACCAAATGATGTTGCGAATTTGGTTGAAGCCATCAAATTGATTAAAATAGATCGGAAATAGGTGCATAATGTAGCCGGTCAGTATAAAATGTATGCAAAGACATTAGATCGTCATCTTGAGATCGTCATCTTGAAACGATTTCTCGATTTCACAACTGTGACTGATAAGCAATTGACTGAATTTTTGAGTTTGGTTTCGGCTTGTACAGCAAAAGTAGGATTTTTCAACTTTTTATTACTGAATTTATTGCTGATAGTGGATTTGTTTTCAGGTTTTTTCTAATGAACAAGAAAGTGCTCTAAAGAGATGTTTAGCGAAAGCAAATTCTCTTTGTTATGGTTTGAGGTGAAAAAAAGTCAGATGTTTGGCCTTCGAGTTTGCCGAAAAAATAAATACATCAGTTCTGCAGTCATGTATTGAACATAAAACGGCTGACTGTGATTGGTTTGATGCGTTTGCAAAACGTAATCATTTTTTTTAAGAGTGCCACAGCATATAAGAATGATGGCGTTTAATAAGAATGCTGTCGATGGTTTTTTTGACCAACTCAAAGCTGCTGTACCACCAAATTCATATGTTTCGAATCTAGTTTGGAACTGTGATGAATCAGGTTTCTCTACAGTTCCACCGAAACGGAGAATAGCTGTTGCTCCAAGTGGCTCGATGTTGGTTGTGAAATTTGCACCTCAAGAAAGATGCACAAACGTCACTATGGGAATCGGAATAAACGCTGCGGGCCGTTACATTCCACCATTCTATCTTTTCCCCCGGAAAAACATAAGATCTGAACTCATGAGTCATACTACACCAAATGCTGCTGGTTCAAATTCATGCAACACTTCATCAAATATATATAGGGGTTGATTGTGATTGTCAAAAACAGTCGATAAACGATGCTTATCGACTATCGTTCGTCGATTGTGAAGTTCGGTATTGTGAATATCGATTGTGATCGATAAATGTCGATTTGACAGACGCTTCTTATCGATGATATTTTACATGGAAGACGACTAACGATCACAAACGCGTCTGATTTACGCTGTCAACAACTGCCAAATACAAAATATTCAGAAGCTCTTATATCTAAATTGACAATAACACACATATTTGTCGATTGCACTTACACAATGCCAAACCAAATTTTATCGTTTCGAACGACAGCAGTCGATTGGTCATCCAATCGACAATCGCAATAGACCCGATAGTTCGGGTACCAAAAATGATAGAAGTCTATTAATTCTTGACAACCACACTTTTCACTTATCCATCGAAGTTTTCGACTTGGCTGTTGAATTATCATGCTCTTTCTTCCGCCACATTGTAGCCAAAGAATGCAACCGTTGGACTTGGCATTTTTAACATTTTTGGCAAAACCTTTTATAAGGCTCATTGATGCTTGGACCATGAGTCATACTGGCAAACTTCTAGAAATTCAACATATTCTGGAAATTTTCGATAAATGCTTAGATTTGGCATTGACTACGCGAAAAATCAAATCCGGTTTTCGAGCGATTGGAATTTCCCCAAAAATTATCTTATATTTACGAAGGAAAATTTTCAATTGGCATCGACTTTGGGTGAAAATGTTTCGGCCATTGCTTAATGAAGATAATCAATGGCATATTTGGACTTGGACTGATCCCCCCGCTGCAATTGAAGAAGTCACCACTTTGATTTCAGAGGCAGCTTCTACTTCTGCTGCTTCATTAGAACGTTCTCTTGAGCAGATTGGACCGATTCAACGTGGCACGACACGAAAAATGTCTAATCGGCGTCATAAGTCTTAACCTCGGCCGAAAAGAGAAAAGAGGTCAGCGATTTGGCCGAAAAGAAACGGCAACGGTCTTTCACACCAGCCAAAAAACTAATCAAACCATCAACACTGGCCAAAAAAACCTCAGCAAAGAGAACCGTCTTCAACATCATCTAAATCAGAAGAGGACTTCTGCATAATCTGTTTGCAAACAATTCCCAAAAAATGCACAAAGTTTAATACAATCGCTTGCATGGAATGCAAACGTGGAGTGCATCTTTAATGTACGAATAAGACACGCAGTTTTCGGATTTGTGCTACGTGTGAGCCCGATTTAGAATAATTGAACCATTTTTTATTGTTTCTAATCATTTAATTAAAATGTTGGACCATTTACATTGAAATTTCATTGGATTTTGATATATTTGGCATATTACCATACTTTGTGTCCGATTGCCCCACATTTTTTCATTTGCTTTTAATTAAAAAAACTCTAGCGCACCTGAACCGCTAGAAACACTAATGTTCGAAGAACAGTAGAAGAATCGTGCAGGTTTTGAGTGCATATTCCACCACATGTGCTGCTTATTACGGCCAAACTGTTTCAAATGCCACGTTTTACTTTCGTCTTAAGAATGCATTATAACTCATATGGTGGTAGGTTTCAGATATTACCACTGGCATGAATTTCAACGTTTATGAGAGCAAAACACGGGTTAATTATATTCGTTATCAGTTGCTTATTTCACATAATTTTGAAAGCAGCATATCATATAACATCAATGAAGAAAATGCTCAGTGCCTGCAGCACTGTAACTGAAGTTGGTGTTTGGGGCTGCGATCCGAAAAATTTGCAGAACTTTGCGAATTGTAACATCGGTTATTTATTTTCATTGTAAATGTTTCCGGTATGTATACTAACTGTAAGCATTTATTGATACAAAAGTAGCACAACCGACTCGTGCTGGCAACCTTTCGCCAGTATCAAAGCCAAGAATATATCAAATCTGCTTCACGTTGTTTAATTATATTCGAAGTTATAGGAGTATAAAGAAATTTAGGGTTACCTGCAGCGAGTTTTTTCAAATGATCGAAAGCTTAATATTTGCTGTTTATTGTCACTACAATATCATTACCATTTGAAAATTCTACGATAAAACCGCTTAAGGGGTTAGTCCACTGTTAAACTGCTCAAAATGAACTTTTTTTTTAAACAGCTACCAACAAAAAACTATTCAAGATATCGATTTGAAATTTTACAGTGGCAACCCTATAGTGGCTTTTCAACCAAATTTGGTCTGAATAATGTTTATGACAGGTTTCATTAATTGTATGAAATTCGTATTGATTTCATGACTGCACTGGAAGTTAAAGTGCAAAAAGTTTTATTTTCCTGAGCGAATTTTCAAAATCAAAGACACAAAAATTACCATAGCTGGCAGCACCAATCAAATTTTTCAACCAAATTTCCATCAAACAGAGATTAGAGTTAGGTTTAGCTACTGTGTCAATTTCATGAAAATCTGGTAACTTATTCACATTTCATAGGGCAAAAAGCAGTTTTTTTCTTTGTAATTTTTCAAGATGGCACCACTGGCACAGACTTGCCCACAATTCAAAATCGCTTCTATCAAATCTGGTCTTACTTAAGTCCAATGCATTCTGTAAATTTTAGCTGTATCTGATTATTGGTTCGTGAGTTTCCGTGAACAGAAGTTTTTGATGCTAAAAATATAGTTTAAATGGGAGAGGGTTACCGTTCTTGTCCGACATGAAATTTATTTAGTTTTATTTTGAACGTGTAGATAAAACATAAGATTTATATACAGATTAGTTTTATTGTAAGAAACGGACATTTTTTTGAATAATCGATGGTTTGAATGTTTTCACTTCCAAATTTTTTTTTTTTAAATGAAGACACCAAAATTATCATAGCTGGCAGCTCCAACCGAATTTTTCAACCAAATTTCTACCAAACGTGGTTTAAAGTAAGGTCCAGCAATTGTGTGAGTTTCGTCAAAATTGAACGATTCAATCAGAATTTATAGGGCTAAAAACAGTTATCTTTTTTAGTGGTTTTTCAAGATGGCACCACTGGCACAGAATCGCCCGCATTTCAAAATCACTTTTATCAGACCTGGTCCTATTTAAGGCCAATACATTCTGTGAATTTCAAATAATGCTGCTCATCGAATCGTGAGTTTCCGTGAACAGAAGTTTTTGATGCTAAAAATATAGGTAAATTGGGCAAGGGTTACCAGGCGTGCCCGTTATACCATAACTTTTTTTTTTTTTTGGCTATGTAAAAAAAGCACAAGATTTACATATGAATGGCTGTTTTTTGAAGAAACGGCATTTTTTCAAGAGAGACGATGATTTGAAGGTTTTCACTTTCAGTGCCTGCCCTAGCTACAGGGTTACCAGCACGCTCATTAAAAGCTACACAAATCTACAACTAAATAATATCAATATGTCCTGAAAATTTCGTAATGATTGAATAGCTCTGTCAAAAGTTATCGAAATTTAAAAATTTTCAAATTTTCCCGTCCTCTTTTTAGGCACCCAGCGCACACATAGGGTTAAAAAATTCCAAAGCATTATTTGATTCATATGTAAAACACGTAAGAAATTTATTTCGTTAACTTTATTTTTGCGAAAATCATTTGTGTACGAAATAATAGGTATACTAAAAATATCACTTAAATGGCCGCCGGCGCCAAAAGGTTAACAATAACTGACATTTAAAGAGACCTGGACCTATTCTGCATATACACCAATGTATCCTGAAAATTTCAGCTCAATCGGATGGCGCGTTCCCGAGATTATCTCACTGAAATTTTTTGTACATATATATATATATATATATATATATATATATATATATATATATATAGAAATATGAATTTTTGGCCGAATCGATTTTAATACTAATGTTCTTCGAACATTAGTAAAAATGTTTTTTTTTATATGGAATCTTGAAATCTAATGATGTTGCGCCTGGTCTCAACCTTTATGAATGTACCAAGGAGAGATCTAAGAGAGTTCATTCTGATACATCTATTGGCGAAAAACAAAAATGTGTGTCAAGTTACCCCAGACTATCCTATATAATAATCTTTTGAAAAACTATGGCAAACTATATTTTTAAGATACTGTTTTCTCAACTATATTCTTCAAAATAATGAAAAATCTCTTCGATTTTGAAACTTTTGGTAGAACATTTTTAGATTATAATTACATCTCTTGAGTGTGACAGACATTCGTAAAACATTATCGTTAGAATATGAATTATTTTCAAAACACTTAAACAGCCTCGCTTTCGTAATTTTTGTAAAAGTATAGAATAATGTCTACGAGATATCTCTTAAACATGATTGATGGGAGCATAACATGATACAAGCTTATTCGGCAAGATCCATGCACAATATGCATTTTTCAAACTTTGTCAAATTAAAAAAACATTCGTAAGCATATTATATTTGCTAATGCACGGTTTTAATAGTTGCATATACGAAAGATAAAACATTTCCTTCGGTGTGTCTATAAATGGGACAATATATTGAAAATATAACAAATTCCGCTTACCTGCAGCGTGCCCATACTCTTTCGGTGGATAGTCCGTATCGAAGATACTTTGGCCAATGGCTACAACGCCTTTTCTATCGTTCGGACCGTTTCCGCTTGATGCCGATGCGGACGCTGATGACGCTACGGATGCGGATCCCGTATTGTGACTTTCAGATCGCATCGGAAACACTACCTCCGGTTGCACTATCCTAGGTGTATCGTTGCGTGATATCAGATCTGTCCGGGAGAACGTGAAAGACAGACAATAGAGAAGAAATCGAATAGACGGAAATTGAACAGAGTAGAGTTGAAAGGATGCTTTTGATACTGATATTTAAATAGATTCTGTTGTTGATGGTTTGGATTCGTTTCAATATAGATTATGACATATTATGAAAGTTATTTCTAGGTATTGGTAGGTGGTAAAAAACTGAAGCATGTTGTGAGTTTGGATTATTATGTAAGTGTAAATTTGTTTTCTGTGCTTCAAAGTTTTTATATTTTTTTCAACCTAAGTAGAGTAGCAAATTCAATGTCCTAAAGGGTGCAAACTAATTTTCTATCAAGTAATCTGGATTATGGGATATTTAAGATGAATAATTATAGTCTTTTCGGGTGTACTTCCGAAAAGTATTTACCTCCGATTTGTCGGAAAATTTGTGTAATTATTTACTTTGACGTGCTGATTACGAACATAACCATGAAAATTACCACAAATCGGTTTTTCTATAGGATTTTCCATGTTTTTGCCATTTTCCCCTATTTTTCAATCAGCAATATCAGCGAAAATTCTATGGCTCTGATCAATCTGAAAATTGACCGGCTGATTACGAATATGGCTACGAAAAGTGTCGCAAAACATTTTTTCTATTTATTTTTTAGTTTCGGATCCATGAAAAAAAAGGTACAAGAAAAAAAGGTAGAGAAAAAATGGTACGAGAAAAAAGATACAGGGAAAAAAGGTACAAAAATTAAAAAAAAAAAAACATTGGTTAATTATCATATTCGTAATCAGCAGGTTAACATACATAAGTACATCAATTTTCAGATCAATCAGAGCCATAGAATTGATGCTGATATTGCTGATTGGAAAATAGAGGGAAAATGGAAAAAGCATGGAAAATACTATAGAAAAAACTTTTGTGGCCATTTTCATAGCTGTATTCGTTATCAGCATGGCAAGGTACATAAGTACACCAATTTTCAAATCGATTGAAAAATAGGGGACAAATGGTAAAAACATGGAGAATCCTATACAAAAATCGATTTGCGGTGATTTCCATGTTTGTATTCGTAATCAGCACGTCAAAATATATAAGAACACAAATTTTCAGATCAACCGGAGGTAAATGCTTTTTGGAAGTTTATCCGTCTAGTATCAATTAGTCTTATTATTTGTCAACATCTCATAAATTTCAATTCTAATATTTTATTAAAGCTTTTAGCTTTTATATTAGAAGTTATTTGAATAAATGAATTGGTAAAACCGTTTATTTACCAACATAATTATAGATATAAAAAAAACAGTTATTCACTCCTTTACCAAAGCCTCCACCTGAAAAAATCTCATTGAACGACAGAATTTTACGATAAAATCTCTATATTTCCAAAAGAAAGCTCGGACATCTCAGTTCGATAGTTCCAAACAGAGTAGACAGAATTTCTTCAAATACAAAATAAGAAAAGGTGATAAGATATTTAAATATTGATATCATTCATCAGCCATAAATAATGCATTACCCTGTCGTTTTCCATCTCAAATTAACTGATCCTATAAAAAGTAATCCCATACAAATGTCTTGTTCGGTAATATAATATAATATCCTTCACTTGTCAATATTTATGATCTCTCGCTGATAAATACACCTTTATACCTCAGCTGACGTTAAAAAAATCCTCTCGAAATGGATTTTTCTCAGCAATTATGCAAATTCCCGACCTTACTCGAATTCACATGCCATCATCATCTTTGCATATTTGTAAGCGACCGTGCGTCCGTATTCATTCATATGTACACACATGTGCACGTTTATTCCTCAAATTGACCTTGAAGTCAACCACTTGCCGTTTTCAGGTCGCTGAGAGCAGCAGCAGCAGCATCAGCAACAGCAACGACAACAACAAAGACGACAGCGACACCACCAGTGACGGTAGCAAACACGAAAGAAAACTCTCTAAATATTTTTCCATTTTCCCACGAAATAAATGTTTATCGTACATCTTATTCAAAGCAAAACATGATGTCGATAAGAATCTGTTTTTACAAAACCTTCACTTTTGCAGTGAGTATGAGCGGTAGAAAGCGAAACGCGAACCGAGGTGAGTTATGAGGAAAAGCATTTAGATCCTTCAGACAGAAGTTCGTATTTTGTTCACATATGCAATCTGACTGGATGACGAGGACGACGGCAATGTGGGTTCGACCATATCCACTGGATTGAACTATTATTGTTCCCCTTGTGGATATCGTTCTAAACCTTCTTGTTCGAAAGCCCTCTAGGTTTGGAACACTTCAATGTCCCCGAAGAAACTTGAAAAGTATAAGCTAGCGATTCGACGCGACGAACGACGAAATTGAGAATGGGAATCAAAACACAAAAGAAAAGCTCAATCTTGCGTGAAAATGCGTGACAGAATGACATACCAGCTACTTTGGGACCGGCTTATCGAAATAAATCCACCCTTTTAGGGGTTTGATCGAATCGCAAAGGGAACATTTTGATTTTTGTCGTGGCCGTATGTGTGGTTTGGGGGCAATATTTATACGGTGGGAGAAGTGTGAAATTGAGCTGAGATACTTTCAGTGCAGGTATGGCTGTATGGCTTCTTTATTTCTTCGCACACGTGCCCAGTTGTCGTGTTGTCCTTTATCCTCTTCGGAATGCCGTCCGTCAGTTTAATACAAATATTTATATATTGGCAAGCAGTTTGGCGTTTAGGATGGGAGATTTGGTGTTGATCTTGTGGCTTAAGTTGTATCTTTAGCAGGTCGCTTGAATACCGTATGTGGTTTTATCGGCTCTCTTGCATTTTACCACATATCATTTATTTAAGGAATACCGAGCATTTTTCTCATAAGTTGTGCGGTCGAACTGCTGACATTGTTTGAAGAATGGATGCCTTTTTCAAATGACTTGCGGATCTTGGATACCTGGCATCACGTTGAGATTAAGTTCTGTTGAAATACAGTAGGTTGTTTGTTGGTTTTAGTTACATTGGAAATCTTCCTGGAATGACGGTTATAAAAGAGCTAGAAGAAAATTTCTCTTTCAATAGTGTTGCAGCTCGTAAATAAGCAAACAACTTTTTGACAGTTGATTGACATTAGTATTTCCCCATTCGCAAATGTGGTCTTTATCCTTGAATTTCTATAATATATGTACAAGCTCGTTGCATTTGAAAATCTGTTGGATTCTTTTGCGTAAATGAGTATGGTGAGGTGAGTTTGACAATTGACTCAGATTAAACTTCGTAGCGCTGTGCAGAATGTCATGGCTTGATATTGTATTGTTATTCTGGTAAAGAGCTTTTTTTTAAAGGAGAACGCTGCTGCAAAATGGGTGAGGAGAACGTGTTCAGTTTCACGATGGAGAAAAAGAAGAGTTCGTAAGTCGTGAACAAGACTAATTTTTTTCAGGTTTAGAAATAACGGTAACCATGGCTAGAACCTAGATGTTTCTTGCAGCGGATAAATTAATAAGATAAAGTTTAGTTAAATGTAATCCCGTGATAAACCTAGTTGGGTCTAGGGGTTGAAGCTGGTAGAGATCTTCATTTACAAATTGACAGTCAATATGAATACGAGATATGTCCAAAAAGCATCTGACCACTAGTTTTGGTGCTTTAATTAATGGTTCTGAACAACTAATACAATAGGTAGTGGTAGAGATAGACGGTTATGAATATGTTTACTCCTATCTGGTATTGTTTAATCTCTTCAGTCGGTCCCGAGACAGTGAATAGTTAGGTTGTGTTCGGTGCAATAAAGCGATTTTCGTTATTTTTTGCTTTGAAATCAAGAGAAGACCAGCGAGTTTGCATCAAATTTTGCCACAAACTTGGCCTTTCATCGGTGGAAACTCGCCGTATGATTCAAAGACCATTCATTGAAGAGGCCATAGGCTAAACTCAAATAAAAATGTGATACAAATGCTTCAAAGAAATTTGGGATTTAGTTGAAAATGATCCAAGGCGTGGCGGAACTTCATCGAGCAGAAACGACCAAAACATTCAACTGGTGAGATCAATCAAGATCGTCGATTGACTGTAAGAGAGTTGGAAAATGACCTTGGAATACCAAAAACTATTAATTCGGAAATTTTAACGGGAGACCTTGTAATGAGGCGAGTGCAGAAAAGTTTATGCGTCGGACTCTGATGCAACAATAAAAGAATTTTCGTGTTCAGATAGCCCAGGACTGTTTTGAACCCGTGACACGGATACAAGGTTCCTTGAAAAACTTATAACTGGTGATGACTTATAACTGGTAATTTATGATTACGACCCTGAAATCAAAGCTATATCCAGCCATTGGAAGATACCTGCAACACCGCGAGTAAAAACAAGCCAAAGGTGAAGAAACGTTAAGACAATGTTGACCGTTTTTTTCGATTATCAAGGTGTCGTACGCCATAAATACACTCCTACCATGATGTACTTCGGCTGCTAAAAGAAACAGTGAGAAGGAAACGGCCGCAGCTGTTGGAGAGTGGCGATTGGCTGATCCACCTTGACAATGCACCAGCCCATGCTTCGCGGCTTGTGTAAGGTTTCTTGGTAAAACACCAAAGGACTCAAGTAGACCAGCTACATTACAGCACTGGTATGGCCCCCTGCGACTTTTGGCTCTACCCAAAGTTAAAATCGCACTTGAAGGGAAAGAGATTTCAATCTGAAGCAGACAGAAACAAAAGAGTTTGTTCGATGTTCTGAGAAGTGGAAACATCGCTGGAATAAGTTTTTGTGTATTCTAAAGGAGAGTACTTTGGAGAAGGTTAGGTTTATTAAGTGCTTCGAAACTCGCATTTGTAATTTCTCAAATGATCGGGTTCTTTCCTGACAGACCCCGTACGGGTGTGGACTGATTATTTCTACGACACATTTTCATTATTATTAACTTTTCAGTTCAAATTGATTCATTTATATTGGCAATACAATATCACTTTATTACGAATTAGTGCTTTTTTCACCATGAAAATTTAAGAGAAAACCATCGCCTGATATCACTCCAAGTAACCATGTTTTGAATTTAGATTAGTTCTTGTTATTTGTGTTAATTGTTCGAACTTTCTGTTTCAATTTTAATTCACTACTCTAGTTCATTGAATACTTACTTTCTTTTGTCTCTGACGTAGCATGTGTTATCTGTTTCGAAGGTTGTGATGGTAGTGGAATTTCTAAAATGCGAAAAAATTGAGAAATATATTAACTGATTAACAGCATAGTGGTTATGTCAATATTCTTTTTTGTCAAACATAAGTTCATTTGGTATGTGACAACGCACGGGCAAAACTTAATTGTTTGCGACAAAAGAAAAAACGGGCAAAAGTAGCTAGGTAAAATCATGCTTTAAAAAAGCTATGACATTAAGTTTTGTGTATTTTTATACAACCAGTATTTAAACTTTAGAATAGTGAACGTTTTGAAAAAATATAATATATTGAAAATAACTATAATCAAAAACTTTAAATTGATTTCCAAAAATTGTTTCCAATGGAAACAAACAAGTAACTGAATAAAAACTGACTAAAAAGTAACAATTTCTTTCCACCAATTTTCACTATATACATCCTCACAACATGTAAGCAGCTTTTTGATATCAGCAACATTTGTACGGACGTATAATTTTTCACAATACCAGTACATTCCAGAATTCTGACTTAAAAAAAACCTGGGTACAATTTAATGAGCCACAAAAACCTAGCTTTGAAATATTTTTGTCTTATGTGTACGTCTGCATAATTGGATGGTAAAAGTTAAATTCTTAGTATTAATATAAGACTGCAGATTTAAGCTGCTTTCATGTTAAGATGAAAAGCAACACTGTAGTTTTCAAAAATAAAAAAAAAACAAGAAATTCCAGAACATTTTCATTATTCTATACATCAAAGATATTTCACAGTCAAGCGATAAAAAAATGAAATTTAGCAATGGACAAGCATAGAAACAAGAAAATAGGAATCAATCTAGTTTGGTTTGCTAGCGTAGGAGTTGTTTGATTTTATTTGATTTCATGTTGCCTTCATTAAGGTGGATAAAAATGTGTATGAAAATAAATTGATGCGTATTAAAAAGTAACAGACTTAAAATCTTTTTAAGTTGATGTGGATAAGTGGCAATTCTGTTCAGTTCTTTTTTTCTAGCCCCTAAGCACAGCAAATGCTTTCAATCATAAATAATAGTATTAAGTGTACGTAAGAAACAAGCTTACTATAAACTTTTTCATATGTATTTCACGGGAATTCGAAAAGAAGCTAGCAGTAATGTTTTGTTTGATCAGCGAATTATCAAAGAATCGTTATTATTTGAATATTTCATGTTATATATTACTTGAAACACTGCTTTATTTTTGAGACAAAATTAAAAATCTCCGATACAGCAGCTAGTGAAACTTTTCGAGTTAATGAAAGAGCAATTGTAATTGTTCAGCTGAAAATAAAAAACTCTTGTAATATGTCTTACCATATACTCTTATCGATCCTTCCGTCTCTCCTAACGAGTTTTTCGATATGCATCTATAATTCCCAAAATCGCCACTTTGTAGATTTCTAATTGTCAGTTTCATATGTGCTCTGAAAGAAAATAAAATATTAAGATTAAACTCATATACATCACAAACGAAAGGATATTCATGTCTTGAAGACGTTAGTCTATTCAGCTGCAATGTTAATGCAACACTAGCTCTTTGCTTCTTAGAAAATCACTAACATAAAATTTGATTCCGTCAGTTGCAGGCCGCCGTGGAAAATTTCATACTTTGCTTACTTTACCGTCACCGTAATAATGGACTCCCCATAGAAAAGATCTAATTTCCTCTTGATGCCATAAGATGTTTTGTCGACTGCTACCTTACATTGTATTTTCCTTAGGGGTTTTCTCTTCAAACCAAGACTTTGTTGCAGTCATTCTCTGCATCTCTTCATATTACTCGTTCAATTTTTGTCTTCGGTGTGCGTCGACGACAGTGAATGTCACAAAGCATACAAGAAGAGGAGGGTGATGTGTTCAACTTACAGGATACAGAATTTGTACTCACCTATATGAATTTTCTGCATATTCGGTTTTATATTTTTTACTAGGAAGCACCATAACCGAGTTGTAGACCCAGTAGATGATTGCCCTGTAAAAGAGAAAAATACGAACAGATGATAATGTGATTGTTGTTTATTTGCATTATGATGACAATAGGTACTGTGAAAGAGAGTAAGTAGCAAAACATATGTTTTGCTCAGCGTGAGTATTTGATATTGTCCATAAATTCTGATACTTCACGCTACCACGTGTTGTTATTTTTGTAACGCTTGTTTTGATATTTTGGATAAAAAGTTTCCAATCATATCAAAATACTTCCTTGAAATTTATGCCAGCTTTATTCAATGTCTTTGCTAGAAAAAGTATTTTTAAACTATGAATATTTTCTAACAAAATCTTTTTAAAAATTTTATTGCCGATCGATTGAGCAAAAATTTACGTCAGTAACAAATTTTTCAATCGTATATGCAAACCAACACATTTGAATATTATTTACATAAGTTTAAAAACTACATGTAAAACGCAGGGTTTGTTCTAAACAAAGTACTTTCTCCATGTTTAATATTTGAGAAGATTGAATATTGATGTTTGATTTTAATTTTAGTTTTTTCCTGTGAGTTTTGTATCCTCATTTCAGCGCTTAAACCTCGCCTACTGCGGTATATTGATTATTTGAAAATCATCCCATTAAATCACCAGTTTTTACATAAGCAAGCAAAAATGGAGTAAACAACAACATTCTGCACCACGTAGCAGTGTATGTTTTATTTGCGCCCAATGTGGGTTTCAAATTTCTGACGAATTTACTTAAAAAATACAAGCAGGAAATCCAATGACGGTGGCCAATTATTCGTATCGACAACATTTTGAGCTGTATTGTTATTGGAAAGCATGAAAGTATGAATTTCGTTTCCTCCTGTTTCTTTTGAAGCCCTTTAACATATTTTACGTTTCCATTCACCAAAGAAATTTCAAAACAAACAATACTTACTTGGGATGAGCTTCAGTATGACAGTCTATTGTGACATCTGTTCCAGCTGGTGCTCCGACAAGTTGATTGGGTACCCATATCATTGGCGAAACTGTACAAAAGACAATATGATATTAGATCGTTTTTATTTCAGTATGAAATAAGATACACTATAACATCGAGAAGAAATGGTGATTTTCCCTTCTCTCCATCATTTCAAGGAAACGAACGAACATGTCACAAAAACAATTCTTTCTTGTTTCGTTCATTCGTTCGTTCGTTAGTTTGTTACAGATCCTCATGTCCAGCAGTCCCTCAGCACAAATGCACATGTGTTCATATTGAAGTGTAACGCAAGGGGACTTGGCACGTTACGTGCAACGCTTTCATATCATTTGCGACATAAAGCACGTGCCGTGAATGCTGATGAAAAGAAATCAAGTAGAATAGAAAGGGCAGCTGAAGGAATAAATGGAATGTCATACGGAGAAAGCATATGTATGGTCCATGCAATGTTCTTCCGCTTTGTGGAAAAAGCATAGCAAGATGAGACAGGTTAGAAATCTAGATATTTTCAAATGTTCGGTTTGTCATAAGTATTTTTGGTAAGATTGCGACTTATGTATGTCTGAAAAATTATTTAATGTACGACGAAGAGAAATCTTATCCATTGAAAACTGCTCCAATACGAAGTTTCAAACATAAATATATGGCCAGTATAGTATACATAAATAAACAATAATAAAAAAAATAACATAAACTACTCACATTCAACGTCCAGGATAATCCGCTTGGAGACAGATGGTGGAACGCCATTTGTCGCTATGCAAAGATATGCTCCCATTTCATTGCGGCTAACTTTTGTCAAAGGCAGAACTTCACCGTCATAAACTAGCACTGCATCGGAGTTAGAAAAGAAACGATAGTAGTTAGTGTTGCAGAATGTGAAAATTGAGATGTTGGTCGACTAGACACAATGTAGAGTCATTCATTGAATATCCGTGGAAGCTAAATTTAGTGACATATTCTGAAAAATGTGATCTGTTATTTTACATGTACTTCGTGTATTAACTAATTCCAAACTACGTGGACTCTAATTGCTGGCATTTGTTTAATTACCGTTCTTTTATCTTAGTCATTGTATTACAAATAATATCCTTGTACCACTTTTCTTACTGTACCTCAGTCAATAAATATGAAATTCGATGTTATTTTTATTTTGACAACTCACGCTGGCCATTTTTCAATATGTCACCACAAGTCAGCTCACTCCGCCAAAACCATTACCGCCAACAAACATTTTTCTTGGAAGTGTTTTCACTTGTGCCGTCAACCATTTCCAATTACCTTTTTCCTTGTCCTTATCCTTTCGTCGTTTCTCGGAAATGGGTTCACCGTCCTCTCTGCGCCATATAATCTTCGGAGTGGGGAAACCATCTGCTCGACATGTCATATTAATATTGTGATTTTCACGTACTGCTACCGACGATGGCGTACTCTCGATGTCCAGTATATTGGGTGGCACTGTAGAACGGGATCGAAAGCAGAGACATATGAAATACAGAGCAAAAAACCAGGACAACGAAAAATTATTCCAAGTTCGCTGAGAGCGAGTACCGAAAACGGCCTCGAAACAAATAAATGACATTTTAAGCACAATCTAATTTAAGTATGACATGTGTCAAGAGGAAAAACTAAGATGAAAGAAGATGAACGAGATGAGAGCCTGTTCATAATTCATTGTAAAGATAAGGGATTTCATTTGTCTTCTTGAAATGCTAGTGTACCGGACTTGAGTGTAGGAATCGCCACCTACCCCCATTTTGCTGGTGTGCTTCGAAATATGCTTCGAATTTTCTTAGAACGTGCTCAAAATTTTCACACTGATTTCAATTTGCGAAATTGAAATGACAAGTATTTGATAAAAAAGAAAATTATATTTATTGTTTTTTTTTGACATCAGTCACATCTTGCGCATCGTTTCTGTCGTGCCACTTACCTACCACCTGTAAATATCCGACTTGACTAATCATCGGATTTGTATTCACTTGACACATGTAGTAGCCCCGATCATCCTGCTGTGCTTGGCTCACGTGCAACAACCACGTATTCGAATTGTCGTATGTGATACTGTAGCGTGGTATCCTTGAGATGACATGTCGATGTATGGTCAGGATCATTTGTCTGTCAATGTGAATCCACGCAACCTGAAAACATAATAACAACAATGAATTTTCATCAGAGCTGGACAGGAAAAGTGTGTGCTAAGTGAGGGTGGACAGTGTCAGCCAGTGATACATATCAGTGTATTTTTGGTATTACATGCATGAAACAGACAGGATTACGATGTCATAGGCACATGTACGAGTATCTGTGGCCATCGTTAATTTCCATAAATTAGGATGGAAATCATGTGAGACTATGTTTGACACGGGATTTTTGTTGATTTCAAAATGTGATTAACGTTGAGCTGCATATGACTGGCGTAGAATCACTTAATCCTGGAAAAAGTGGCCTGAATGAATAATCAGTGGATAAAACCGTATCATCTGGAATTGACCAAGGGCAAAGCATTCGACTCTCAACAAGTTACAAAAAAGTATTATTATACATGATTTTATAATGTTCAATGTTTAATTTAGCCAAACTTTCCTATTTTTAAATTTCAGGTCCAAAAGTTGACATATAAAGGTCTAAAGTCTTGATAATTTAAAGACATTTTTATTCTCACGCCAATTCTTTTCGTGCAGTTATCTAAGAGCAATTTGCATGCTAACGTCCCCTTTTCATCCCCGCGTTTCACATTTGTGTGCTCAAGCACAAAGCGAATTGGTTTCCGAAAATCTTCGAAACTCTAGATCAAGTCCAAGTCTCCAAGCGAGAAGCCGATGAAAAAGAATCCGGTAATAGCCAAAGGATCAACAAAAGTGACAAATAAAAAATGAAAGTCGCCAATTTCAGAACAGAATAGTGCTACTGTTGACTACCAGCCGGACAACATCGGACAATATCCCGGTGCCAGGATTAAATTTACCATGCATTTGTATGAAGCAATTTTGTCCTTTCTTTGTAAATAATAAAAAAGGGTAGTTGCCTAGATTTTCACGGAATACCAGCATCGTATCGCACCCATGTGGCAAAGTGAATGCTTGCAATCCTTCTACTTCTTGTTGATTTTTTCCCTCTTCGACTGGCCAGACGAGGAAAAGATATCCGGTTTCGTATTTCAGCGATTTATTTCAGAAAACCGTTGGAAAAAGGTTCGAACCGAATAAGCCCCCATCTGAAATGGTGTATCAACAACAAGCGAGCCTCACGGGACCGGACATAAGAACTGGAAGATGAACGGACAGTTTTTCAAATAAAAGATTCATATCCTTGTTCTTATGACGATTTGCTTGAGCCGTTTGTCGTTTATTTTATTTTTGTTGAAAAGTGTATGCATTTATTTATAGCGTGGGATGGTGGGTGAAAGATATGGCAAAGAGAGCGAAGTTTTTTTTTGCAAACACGATTGCTTGTTGGTTAAATAGCGTGATTTACTCCTTAATTTGCTTAGATGAAGGGATTTAATTGACTTGATTTTGAGTTGTAGAATGATCAGCTCATAGATTAGGGTTTATTGTTTTGTTTTTGACATTACAACAGTCGACCCATGCTTTTAATAATAGCTTACTTATTTTTCGCACACCCATATTTTTCAGACTTCGTTTCACCTGTAGTTCAAAATGTGGATATTTTCAAATGAACAAATGTTAGCTGAACTTATGTTATAACAAAGCATAATTTCAGATAAATCTGCATTAAAATTCATGCTCGTATACTTAACTTAAAAATTGTATCGTAATGAATAATGAAAGCCATAAACAGCACTCTCAAAAATATGGAATTCACGTTATTTTGGTCCTGCACTCACGAAATATCGATTGTTTTACATAAGTGGCAAATTTAAGTTTTACATAATAGCAAATTTATTAATTGTAATTTTCAGATTATTAACACTATTAATTTCTCAACTGTGTGGCAGATTTGTTGTAGTGATATCTGCTAGTGTGTCAGTTTAGGCTCAAATCCAACCATTGGCGATCAAACATTGTCAAACGTTAAGCTTTGGCAACCTTAGCTTTGAATATAGGCATCAAGGTGCGACCATTTGAATAAAATCGCCACAAAATTTAACTCTTGGACCAAAATTGGTCAAAATGGGGTATATTGAATTCACTCAGCTAAGCTTATCATCACAAAAGCCGATAAAAAGGAATTCTATATATGGATTAAAAACAAAGTTGTTTTAAAGTTTTATTTAATTTGATTAAATGGTTATTTACCTGGAGTTTTCTTTTAACAAATAATACATATAAATCTTAGCCCCAAGGTATTAGAGAAATATTATTCCTCTATCTTTGGCGCTCCGTCTTTAATTTTATATAAACTGCAAAAATTTTCCAAGTACAAAAGTCTGGTGACCATGTCGGCATTTTCTTTCTTCCCTGCTTTGGAGCAACATATCTCTTTTGCTGCAGTTATTCATCCGTATTTTTCATCCATATTGTTCTCATTTTTGTCATCATAAAAATCAGATAAAATTATCTATATTTTCAAGGTTAAGATCAATTTTTATCTGATTTGGATATGCTCATAAATTAAGTTTTTACCTTATGTACTTTTTTTTAATTTCATCTTCAATATAATACTGCTATATTTTCTATTCACTTTTTTTAACCAGCCTGCAAATATTTCCGACTTTATTTAAAGATTAAATGACTGAAGACTATATAGCCCATCCAGAGCTACTTGAGACGATAATTGCAAATAAGCTATGTCAGAAGGATTTCAACTATTAACTGAATTAGTATTATGACTATAAATCCAAACACATCCACGTGTTTCCACCCGCTTTTGTCCAAAATTAAGTTAGAATTCATAAAACCCTCGTTCATAGTTCTTATGGCAAGGCTACGCAGCTGAAATAAATTAAAGAAAGTACACCAGCATGCCTATTAAACACATAAGATTTAGGTTCACACATTTATTCAAGCTGCTACCCCAGTCTCTACGATACTGGTCGTAATTCCACAAACTACTTCCGAAAAGTTAACACAATTTTCCCGGGAATCCTTTCGGCTACTACTCGACAACGTCACTTCGGCCACGAGCGTATCATAATATGTATTCAGTACAAACACCATCACCAATTAAAGGCATGAATAATTTTATGCAAGGATAGCCAAAAGGTTCATCACCAAGAGCATCTCCGGAAAAATTTACCCCATAGGACTCCCGAAAACTTTCAGACCAGTTGTGAGTAATTTAAGTTGTTTTTGTCTATCCTGCTAGCAGGCATGAATTGCTTTAAGCCATATTTTTGCCCTACCCCTCACTATCAAATACCACCTACTAGCACTTAATTTTCTATAGTTAATCCTTAACAGTGTGTCCTGAATAACTTCCATGGCAATTTATTTCACTTCAACTATACTTATGCGGTCCACTTATGAGACCATCTAGGAAATTATAATTATATGCTCATTACCTGAGCTTTTGATGTCAGTTGTTCATAGCATTCTTAGACGTGTACTGAACAATCAGCACACATATCCTGACTTGCCGTTGCCAGTCCCAGACCCAGTCGAAATCAAATGAGATTCTTCAACTGCATGTGTCATCTAGAGCTCATTATAATTACTCCTTCAGCATCATTAAAACTTTCACCGAGTAAGAGCAATCTCGTGAATGAGAGGTGAAATAAAGCACTAGTTGTATGCTTGTATGCTTTCTTTTCAGCTGTAAGTCTGCTTTATCGCACTTGAAGTTGATGGGTTTTCTGGTCCTCCTGGTGAATGGTTGAGTTGAGATAAATTGGTGAATGTGGGTGCATTTCGGATGATTGAACAAGCGAAAACAGGTAGGTTCGGCCTCGTGTTCTATGCATAGTGAGAATAGTTTTTGTGGAAAGAGCGTACTTACTTATGTGTGAATTGATGAAAGGGAGAATTATGTAAGTCGCGGAAATGATGCTGGTACCTGGCGGCCATGTCTCACTTTAGAACCTTTTGAAATTGTATATGGTCATTTTTCAGCATTCAAATTTATTCTTCAAGCCCAGAAGTTTTGCTGCTAGTCAGAGAAACTTGACTCTCTTATGACCAACTACGATACTCACATCCTAATTTATCGATTGTTTACTGTTTCTAATTTTTAAATAAAGTTTCTAGCTTAGTTTCATTTTTCCAGGGGTTTTTTTTGGTTTTTTATTTTTCTAAGATTCATCCCCATTGAAATGTATTCGACTCCACCTCAGAGTGGCTCAAAGTATCACAATATAAATTAGTGCTAACAAAAATAATATAAAAAATGTATTTTCGTATGCGCATCATTTCCGAAACATATTTGAAAATAATTTGTTAAAATGCTTTCCAGCCAAATAATATTTCGTTGAAATATTTGAAAGAAAAAAATGAAGCCAAAATTAAGTTCATCATAAAATTTCCCATTAAAAAGGATGTATAGATATGACCTTCAACCAACATCTATGGCTTTTCAGGTAAACCATTATAGCATTATTTATCCGTAAATACTATAACGTGAAGCCAGTTTGCCAGAGGATACGTCCATAATTGTACATTCCTGGCTCTTTATGGCTACGTGTGTACATATTTTGTTTCTCATCACTTCTCGTTCATTACCTCACCTGACTCGAATTCAAGGATAATTTAATTCTGAAACATTACCTGTTCGAGTAATGGAAACTTGACTGAATTATGCTGATGTACTTTTAAAAGAATTTTTATGTTTTCTTCTGTTGGAAATATGGTTTAAGAGAATGTGGGTAAGTGTGCTTTGTTAGAAGATTTTATAATATTTCCGTTGGAATATGTTGGAATATTTTCTATAAAATCAATATTGAAAAATTTTGAGGCATGATTTCCTGGAAAAACACACTCAACTCCTAATCTTAAACGCTTTTATCCTGTCTACTGTGAAATATGGAGCAGTTTTGTGGAGCCAAACAACTAAGCATAACATAGAGCTAATTGGGAGACGAAGTTGTTCACGAATTCGATGCTTGGGTTCCCTGCGTTGATGGTCGATCGCGCTGGTGTCCTTGTCCTAGATTGCATAATAACTTTCGTTTTGACCTCGTTGATTCGTAGTCCAACTTCCTTAGCTGCGGTGTCAAGTCTAAGCAAAAGTTCTACTGCATCAGTCAGTTTTCGAGCCATGATGTTAATGCCATCCACGTACGCTGCCAATTGTGTCAACTTAAAGAGTAGTGTGCCGCTGGTGTTCAGATTTATGGCTCGAATAGCGAACTCAAGTGACAGGTTGAAAAGCGTTGGTGCTATTCCATCGCCCTGTTTCAGGCCAGCAAGAGTTTCGAAAGGATCTGTCAATCTGTTCTGGATCCGGATCTGCGAGACGGAGTTGGTCATCGTTATCTTTATGAGTCGCACTAATTTGGCTGGTATACCAAATTGCAGCATGATGTTATATATTGCACCTCGTTCGATGCTGTCATGTGGTTGTTTAGAGTCGACAAAGATTTGGTATACGTAGACGTTGCATTCCCAGCACTGTTGCAAAATTAACTTGACCGTGACGAGCTGGTCGATTGTGTATGTGTAGCGCTTAGATCTGAAACCGCCTTGACAGTCGCCAATGATTTCTTCAGCGAACGGTTTAAATCTATTCTCCAGGATTTTCCTCTGTAATTCTTACACTGATCGTCTGCGATCGCTTCAGTCTCCCATATTCGCAGTAATAGTTGAAGTAGCGCACTTAATAAATCCACCCTATCAGACTTCAGTAACTCAGCTGGTATCTTGTCCGCGATCGCCGCTTTGTTCTTTTTCAGTGATCGCAAGGCGAGATCAACTTCTTCTACTGTTGGAAGTTGTGTGGATGGGGATTGATTGGCATCATGGAGCTCAGCTTCTGTTCCCAGGTTGTTTGGTCGTGGATTGTAGATTGAAGCTCTTCGAAGTAGGACACACATCTTTTGTTAATGCTTTTGCAGGCTAGTCCTGGGCTGGTAGCCGTTTTTGATAGTGTTTACAAGTCTGTACGCTTGTTTGGAGTTATTACTAACTAGGTTTACATTAATATTCAGAAAGTGCTCGCCAATGTATTTCCGTTTCTTACGCATAATTATTTTATTGGATATTCGCCGTACCTCGTCAAATTTTTGCAAGTTGGGTCCATTGTCTGTAGGCCTCATTTTTTGCGTTAAATGAGCTTCTGCATTCTTCGTCAAAGTATTCATTTCGCGCTCATCGTTTTCTGCAACATTATTGATTGTATTTTTAAGTTTTTCCCAGAAGCCGTTGACATCTGTGTTGCTGGAGTCGCGCATCATTGGTGAGGTCATTTACTCAAGCGCGGTCGTATATGGCTGTGCCGTATCATCATTCAGGAGATTCTCAGCCGAGAAGATGTTGGAAGGGCTGAATCTCGATTAGTGCACTGAGGAAATTCTACACCGATTTGTTGTTTTCACCAAGTGATGATCGTGTCTTAATGCGAATCGCGCACAGCCTTTCATTCACGGGTTTGAAGTCAGTAACGTGCTGCTTGAGCTCCAACTCCTTGTGGCGCGTCGGTTTGCCACTTGTAAAAATTGTGCGCGATTTCTTGTTGTTGATCTCGCAGGCTAACCAATTTGTTTCCTGAGCTGCAATAATGCTCAGTTTATACTGTTCGACCTGATGAAGGAGGGCCTTCTCGGCCCCCGGTTTGTTCAGAGAGCGTACATTCCAGGTTTCGAAAGAATAATTCGTTGTGCGTTTGCGCGGTCATCTTTGTTGATCTCTCTAATCCAAGGCATTTGTTCCAGGCTAATTGGCGACGGAAGTTTTTAAAAGGACGATTTGTTGGAACATCGCCCAACCATTTCCATGCGGGGCCTCGCTGATAATTGCTTCAGGAGACTTGCCGCGTGCCAAAGTTCACACAACTATGTTGCAGTTCTGACAACGTGGCTAATCCTCCCTAATGACCTGAGAGGCTTAGGTGCAATTCAGCCATCGGGCTGCAACTTTACAAATTTTACTGAGGATGGAGTTAGTTCGTTACTTCAAACCCTCCTTTTCTCTCCGGGCCCGGGACTGGCGTATTACAAGTCAGACTTATGATCGGGGGAGTAGAAGAATGTAAAACTAAAATAAAATCTTTTCAATCAATCAATCATTAATTTATTTCTAAAGGCTGGTACTGAGTTAATCGTAAAGACATGTCTCCATTATCTGGCTATTCTTTCGAACAAAAATTTTCGCAATAGAGACAAGCAGAGACACTGCTTATACCTGACGAATATAATGTCAAGAATTGCAATTTTCGATCGATTTTCTTATTGGAAAGACATTTGCACTATTCAATTTTCACACTAAAACACCAAATGTCACGTTTTAGCTCCAAAAAATGAGCTGCACATACTAAAGTGGCGTGAAATGATTAGAGACATGCGTCAATGCTATCTATATTTTCAAAGCGAAAGCAGCTTTAAAGCAACTTTTCATGCTAAAAACGGAGTACAACTCCTGCTTATTTTCGCGCTAACGTGAAATTTTGTATGAAAATTTCACGTGAAATTGAACGCAGTACTAAGCTTAACGCTTAAGCTCTGGAAAAAAGTTTTCAAACGCTCAGATAATTAGAAACATAGACCCAAGGTGGTACTCCTTCGTAGCATGAAAACATTTTCGAAGCGCGAGAGGATTATTTTAACAAAAATTATTGTATTATGTTTTTAATTGGTCGATCTGAAAAATACTTTTGTTCAGTCGATACGATGACATTAGTTCCTAGTAAGCTATGTAGCTGTAACAGAAATAAAGGTTCCACAAAAGGAAAAGCTTGAGTTAAATGAAAATATTAAATAAATAAAACAAAACAAAATCGGTAAAATCAAACAGAACGAATTAGCCGTATGTCACAGTATAGCGATGTTTCAATTTAAAATATATACAGGTATATATAAACAACTACAACACGTCACTACCTGGTCCAGATAGCAAACGATGTGTTCCAAATTCAACTTAAAACATTAAATTTCCGTAACACATTCATGCATCCACTTCGATATCCTGCCCTGTCACCATCGTCATCAATAGGCTCTACATTCATGTCTACTCGAAGTAATCTATACACGGCCTATTTAGTTGATTTGAAGAGTAAACGGACATTGCGCACATAAGATACGAGGTGCGTTGTTTGATTACGATTTTGCGTGTAAATGATGTGCATGACTATTCTTGTTTTATGATGACAACATTGATATGCATGTTTGCAGGATGGGCCAGTGAACAAATGGATTCATAGATATCCGTCCTGAGCTGGACGAGAGGCTCTCAGGATGCCCCCCCCCCCATTCATATCATAAAAGATGCGGGAACAAATGAACAGGTCGAGGATGAATTCGACCAAGAGTATTTATTCTATTGAAACCCCTTCAGGACTCAGCAGGATAAATCGTTATTGACAGAGGCATTTCACTCGATACGAATGGACATTAAGGATGCATGAAGCCGGGTGTTATATCAGTCGTATCACACCGCTGGCTAGATATCGGAGCTCGTTATGAGGGAAATGCCTGTCTGTCTCAATATCGGGTGGGCTATTGGCAGGAACCTATAGTTTATAATGTAATTTCGCTTGAGATACATCCCAGCGATTGTCCACCCTATATCCGTTTGAATACATATGTACATACTGTGTAGGCAAACATTTACTGTGCTGATTGAAACTTACCTTGTAGGTTCCTAAATGTTCAACGACACAAGGCAAATTGGCGTCACGTCCCACTGCAACTGTAACATTCGGGATAGGCTGTGCAAATCTCGGCTCATCCATCATGACTGGAAATGAAAATCAATAAGAGAGTTTGAATTAATATTTGATAAGGTTATCGCTGGAAATGGAATCGATTGCATTAAATTGATTAAGGGTCAGGATGGAATAGGATTCTTTTTGATTTGATGAGTAACTGAGCAGGATTTGAAGAGCTTTAATGTTTGATGTTTTTTTTGCTTACTATAAATTAAAAGAGGGAAGACAAATAGTAAATGCATTGGATATGCAGAAGATAATAATTTGCGCCCACAACGGGCGCTGAATTGTATGGACGATTTATTTGAATATGATGACATTTTTTTTATTAATAATCCATTCTTAATTCTTTCTGAACATTTATTGCTTATTATCTTTTAATAGTTTATATTTTTCAGTTTTCACACCGTTTCTCAAATTGATATGTTGAGCCCAACGAAATCACGAGCAGCTTTTCAACATAAATATACAATATCTTTAGACAATGATTTAATGCAACTTTAACCTTCTACGTTTGCCGTGGCAAAGAACAGATGCACTGAGCCAGCAAGTAGCATCCATGCGACTCCATTAAAAAGTTAACTGAAATTAAAGGAACATATTTCTTCCACTACTTCGTAGTCTCTCAGTGTAATTGAAGCAAATATAATGAGATGAGGTGAAGCCGGCAGCTCTTTCGTCTTCATTCTCGATGTCGTCGTCTTGCGTTGCAGCTGCTTCCAGTACTCAGTTCTCAGTCTTCATTATGTTTGCTACTATCTGCGACGGAAGATTCACTAACATTTTTCTCCTATTTTCCTTTCTTTTGAGAATACGTTAAGGCTTCGCATAGCTTCTAATTGTCCTTAAATGCTACTTGGTGGATGGAAGAATAGCAGCGATAGAACACGGTGAGAGGACATAGTATCTTTGATTTGGAAATATGCCAACGAGTTGCTGTTTCGAGAATGTTGACCACATTGTTAAAGGAAGTTAAACTTTATCGGTCGTTTGCGGACCGAGGCGACTGTACAGAAAAGAGCCGAAAATGTAAAGGAAACGGAGAAGAATAGTGAAATTGAATTCACTATTAGCATGAGAATTCAAAGAGAAATGTAATCAAAATGTGTGCTGTTGGTTATAGTTGAAAGTGTGTTTAATGTGCAAAGTGATTACTCACTATGAAATAGTGAAGTAATTTGAAAGTAAATTGTGATGGAAAAAAGTGAGAAATTCGATTGGAGAATCGGCTTTGTAAGCTTTGTGTTTCCATATAAGCCTCTTGAGGCTCAAATTATTTGGAAAAATTACACACTTTACTATCTAATAAATCTTTTCATTTAACCATTTTTGACTTAAGATTGAAGATTTCAATTATCTATTACAAATTCACTATTTCTGAGAAACTTCTAATAAAATTACTGAAGTATTATTGAATATTTGTTAAGTCTATCAAGTGTTGAGCTGAACTAATCGTAGCTACTTGAGTGATGAACCGTGTTTATACTAGTTAAACGATTTCTACAAAAAAATAATGATTGCGGACGTGGTAGACCCATTTTCGTAATAATTCGATAATCTATTTAGCAATATAAACATCAGTTGCATGAACCATTATTTAATAAGATCTGAATTATCATCTCACTCGATTTGTTGATATTATAGTTATCAATGGTTTAATTAGGGCTAAATTTATTGAGTAGCAGTTTTTTTTAAATTCCAGTTAATTCTAATTTTTTGGCGAATTAACAAGTAAGATCTCAAAGTTTTTCATAGCAATCAAATGATATATACTATTTCCAAGTCAAATTCATATATTTTTGGTACAAATTTGTAAATTTTCGACTCCAATTCATGTTTTCCAGTCAAATTCATAATTTTGTTTGAATCAAATTAATAATTTTCTTTAGCCAAATTCATAATATCTACAAATATAATCCGTCATTTTCGAGTCAAATTCGTTATTTTTTTTAAGAGAGTTCTAATATGTGCACATCAAGACCATAATTTATGAATTTGATGAACAAAATATGAACTTACTTAAAAACGCATGTAGTCAACTCGAAAAAATATAAATACAAAAATTATGTATTCGTCTTACAAAAACTATGAATTTGATAAAGGTTATTAGTTTGTGATGAAGGTTCTTTTCTCGTCTATAAATTAGACAATAGACAACTTCTCTCGTCTCTAATACTTATCAAAGCAGAGAATATTTGATACGGGAAACTCGATCGTTTTGCGGAATAAGCCTCCGAATGCAGAATCAAATCGAATGATTAAAATGGATGGTTCAAATTGAAAATTTTCTAACTAAATGGTTTCGAAAGTATGCACTGATTCTCATCAGACATCAATTTTACATTTCAATTTTAATCATCCCTCAAAAAACAATTCGATTTGATTCTGCTTTCGGGGGCTTATTTCGCAAAACGATCGAGTTTCCCACATCAAATATTCTCTGCTTTGATAAGCATTAGAGACGATATAAGTTGTCTATGGGGCATTTCACGTGAAGCGGACAACGAAAAAAAGTCGAGGCTCTAGCTTTCGTTCAAAATGTGCATAATGGTTCTTCTAGAGAATATGAACGTGGGTACGCAATTTTTCTTTAATATGAGGTTAATTTGACGAGCTATGGGTTGTTGAATAATTGACAAAATTGATGAAAGGTTTTTTTTGGAAGCCGATTCTGAGACTCGAAAAAAAATCTGAAAAACATTAAATATAATTATTGGTATAAAAAATCAACTGTACTTTTTAATTTTGAAATAAGATTTGAAAAAAAAAACTTTCCCCTGTGTAAAACCGAAAGTAAATACTTCAACTCGTTATTTGAATAATTTGGACCAGGTTAATTTTGTTTATTTTTATATCAAAACAAAGCTTAAAGTGTATTTAGTTTATGATAAAAGTTTGAGAATGGGATAGCAAGTAGTTTAAGAGGTAGGTGAACTTGAATACATAAACGTCGTATAAAGCGTGGTACCGATAGCTTGCTTGGTGCACCTAGTTGGCTCAAAAACAAAAATTGATATCAAAATGTGATCATTAGTGCCATCTCTTATTTGAAAAATGTTTTATTTTCTCATAAAAACCTTATTAAACTATATGGCGCCTATATAATATATATGACGCCAAGTCATTTCGAATTTTCCGTTATTTTTCGAGTTATTGTTCAGCGCTTGCAGTGACTATTACTTTCGTTGTTAAGCTAAAGAGTCTTAATTATGTGTATTATGTCTCCGTGCGGCTATCGATGTTTCAATACATTCGATTTGAAATTTCATCGAAAAGTTAAAGACCTAGGAAAAAATGCAAGAATATTAGCGGAAAACAATTTATGCCGAAGACGCAGGGAAAAGCTGGTCGTAGAAACACCTCCAGTAATTAAAAAAAGAACTAGTTAAAGAAACGAGAATAAAATTGCAAAAATTGTGAAATAAACCCATGTTTCCATAAACAAGTATTTTTTTTACATTAAGTTAATTAAAATTAGCAATTTTTAATATTTTAGCTTCTATATGTAAGTGATATAGTGATATATAATAGCTTTACTACAAATGTTTTCTTTTCACACTCATTAGCTGTCCCATACGACTTGTACGTATTGAAACTCACGCTCATTACGACTTGTACGCATTGAAACTCACCTACCTCCTAAACTACTGGTCATTCCATTCTAAAACTTTTATCATAAACTAAGCACACTTTAAACTTTAATATATATAAAAGTATATAAAAGTAAAGAAAATTAACCTGGTCCAAATTATTCAAATAACGAGTTGAAGGGTTTACTTCCGGTTTTACACAGGAAAAAAATTGTTTTTCAAATCTAATTTCAAAATTAAAAAGAACAGTTAATTTTCTATACCAATCATTATAATTAATGCTTTTCAGATTTTTTTCGAGTCTCAGAATCGGCTTCCAAAAAAACCTTTTACCAATTTTGTCAATTATTCAAAAGCCTCATAGAAAAGAAAAATTGCGATTCTACGTTCAAGTTTTTTGAAGTACCATTTCCACAATACGAACGAAATCCAGAACCTCGACTTTTTTTCGTAGTCCGCTGCACTTGAAATGCTCCCTATGCTAATTTATAGGCAAGAAGGGAACCGTGATCACAAACTGATAACCTTTATGAGGAAATGATATCGCCAATATAAGTCGAGGATGTTAAAATTTATCACAACTAACGTAAATAAATTATTAATGATCTCCCATGTCAAGAGGTCACATCGGTCAGGCATACACTGTGAGCTGATGTCTGATAAAAATCAGTGCATACTTTCGAAACCACTTATTTAAAAAAATTTCAATTCTAATCATCCCTCAAAAAACAATTCAATATGAATTTGAATTTAAAAAATTATGAATTTGATTCGAAAAAAATATGAATTCGACTCAAAAAATTATGAATTTCATTAAAAAAACTATGAATAAGAATCGAAAATTTATGAATTTGATTTGGAAAAGTATTAATTAAACTCGAAGATATTATGAATTTGTGCCATAAATCTGTGAATTTAACTCAAAAATGGTACAATTCATGAAACTGCAAGTTTATTTTCAACAAAACATAGTTAACTGGCTACAGCTTGTTGCAGGTCTTAAGATTGAAGCTGATACAGACTTTGTTTAACGCAGCTTATAGCTGATTTTCCATGGCAAACACGAACGTCACACAGTAGCAGATACTGCTTTTTCTACAGCTGCATTGATTTCCAAAGGCTTCATTTTTTTGATTGTTTTCCGTTGTTTTCTTGGCAATGCTTTCATTATATTGTAGCGTTTTCGATAAAACTTAGCGCTCGGATCCTGTAAAACCGCCGTGTTTCATTTTAATAAACAAATATCAGATCCTGCTTAAATTACAAGACCTAGTCGATTCCTATATATTTCCCCTCTTAAAATTTTGCGCTCCATACTTAGACAATAATTTATGGATCTGATTATTTATCTCTTATTTCTCATTTCCTGGTCGACTAAGTATCTTAATTCTATCCCAAGACGGAAAACTGTTTCAAATTAACAGGTGGCTATTTTAAAACTCTATGACTATGGCTCTGAAGGTACCGTTTATTTTCTCAAGCAGTGCTAACATGAAACTCTTCCTTCATTACCGGAATGATTACGATTCGTTCAATATCTACGGACAGCTCCGACAGCGTAGTATGTTTATTAACGATCTACAAAAGTGTTTTTATAAATTCCTGAGTTAGAGAAGTGCGAAGGTAAAATGGAAAAAGAACTGCTAGCAATCATTAGCCGAGCCAGTGAAGACTAAGGAAATATCATGGTAAAGCTCAACTAGCGAAGAAACTCAATTTCCAACAGTCACGCGAATACAGACAATAAATTAGTTCCAGGATTGCTCTAGCATTTGACTGTGTGCTTCAGTTCAGGAATATTCAAGCAACTGGCAGTTCCTGTTGCTGCCATTCCGAATGGTACATTCCAGGTTAGCTGTGCCGTGATGGAAATGCTTCGTTAAATTGCTGTTATGCTGTCGTGTCTGCATAGGCACGGATTATTTGTTTAAGGATGCGTAAGAAACTTTAAAACGACTTGTGAAGATTTTTAGAAATTTTTAGTCGATATTCGAATGAATGGTTTCTGAGAATCATTGCCAACGGTTTTTTAATTGATTTCAATGTAACGATTTCAGTAATATAATAGAAAAAAACGTACTTATGCAATAGTTAGAAAATCAGGAAATTTTAATATGATTCTAATTTTCTCAAAACATTTTCAACTACTTTGATTTCAGCTTTTGACTTCAAGATCTACCCTTAAATGCAGCAGCTCTCTTACAGGGAACTTATGCTGACTCAACCCTCTAATTATTGGCTATTTTCCGCTACATTTCCACTTTGGGCTTAGCTGTTGCACGGAAAGCAACCATAATTGGTTAGGATTACTAAGCGTAGTGGAGTTGTAATGCTCAAGCCTGATGTTGTTGGGATTTGAACATTCACAGTAGTCGGTGTGCGGGAAATCCTTTCTAACAGCAACATATATCCAAGATACGCATTAATTGTTTCGTTTTAATTGATATGCTGTGGTAACAACACATTGCAAGTTTGCAGAAGAATATCTTAAGAAATTATTCGGGAATTTGTTCACTAGCTCATTAATTTTACATTTAGTATGACCATCGAACAAACGGAAAAAAAAAATTGAAAAATTGAGTGCGAAGCATCTTTTGAAAATAGTGTCACATTCTTTGTAATATTTTTGGAAATCCAGCTGCTGCAAAAATATTTGTTTAAGGTAAGTAAGGGAATTCGATTTTAATTAGAATGTTGCGCAAGAAATTTTTTCGCATAAAAACCCAAAACTATCAAATTCGTTTCTTGGCAGATTTTTGCAAGCTACAAAAAAAACTTAGCTGTCATTATGTATTGATTCTATCTGAAATGATGCTAGTGATAGATTATTTATTTTACATATTATAACCAAAAATAAGCACTCTAACATGAAGTGATATCCCCCTGTGAAGTTAAGTTATCTGCTATGCCCATCAAATTAACAACTGATAGACTATTACACGCAAACAACCAACTCGCCAACAATTGAAGTTCTCAATAGCCAAATACTAACAATACGCCTGAATAATTTAAGCACACCTTCATTATCCTAGATCGTTCATCTCGCCTAGTGTCAACACATTCACGACAGCTCATGTTAAACAGCCGATGCAGCGGCATTCTCACCTTACAGCACGACACTATCAATTTCATTGTTGTCTTATTGTCCTCGCACTATTATTCACTGCTATCGTGGTATTCTGATTGTCCTCGAGCTATTACATCAGCCATTCATGGGCAGATAATGGTATAAACACATAATTGCACTATGCGGTCAGTTGTGAGAAGGAAGAATTGTTTAATACATGGTCGCATACGGTGCTTATGTTAATTTGAATGCCTGCTGTATTCGTAATGAAGTCAGAATGAAATGTCGGAGAGTACTGTCATTACTATAAATTAATGTGTTGCATGTCGTAGATGATGTTTTTCTAGAGACTTGCAAAAAGTTAGTGTCAGTACTATGCAAACTGAGTTGATTAGCTTTTTTTCAAACAAAACAATTGCAAGTTTCCAATATTGTTCGCTAGAGTAACACAGTTAAATTAACAAAGAGTAATTTAATAAATTAGACAAACTTATATATTTTACTTGCAGGTGAGCGTTTTTTTTAAATATTTTGCTGCTCATAAATGCTTTGAAAAAAACAATCATATCGCAACCAAAGATTTCATACAAAGGTGTAATTAGTGGCCAGCGGTCCTATGCATTCGCTACAGTAAGGATGCTTATTAAAATTAATTGCACTTAGCAGCAATTTGAGAACTTCTTCTTGACATAATAAATTTGCCACCGCTGGACGTAACTACCAATCAGAAATTACTCGACCATTCATTCTACAAAAATACCAAAAATATCTCTCTGGTATTTCACGAAAGAAAAATGAAGCAATTGTCTCTTTCACTGGGTGGTAATTATTTAATAAGGCTATACTTACATGTGGCTGTCTTGCCTGGTTTCGAAAATACAATATACTGTTGATATAGTTAAATTGATGTGGAGAAAGATATGAGTATAGCTGCTTACAGTGAGCTCAGCAAGTGGGCTTTTGTTGCCCTTGATGTCGGAAAATGCGGTTCCATATGCTGTTATTTCGGAGGTATAAATGTCTCATGGCTGTTAATATTGAATGAGAGCTATTTTACGATCGGATAGTGAATTCTGACACTAATGTACGATACTCATACATGTTACTCTTAATATTGCATGGACATGTGCATGCACACAGATAGTGTCGGTATGCCATGGCAGTGACGTTAAATTTGGAGATTCACTGAAGAAAATCAATATTTGTTCACGTTTGTGTAAACGTTGAATTATTTAATTGGGAACTGATGCATTTTAGATGCTAATGGTATTTCGGATTCGCCCCAGGAGATTCCGTTGGTTGTAGTGTTTTTTTTTAGAAATGCATTAAGTTTCAGCTCTAACCACTGCGAAACATTGAGCTTTTGAATTTCAGAGAAGCATTGCATCAGTTATCAACATATTTTTCAATGTAAATGGGGGAATATTCCGGAAGTTGTGGACAGTTTTTCTTCGTCTCATTAAAGCTTATCAGTTTTATATTTTTTTTTATATTTATTTAAATAATTTATGAATTCGAATGAATCAATAAACGGTAATAACATATTTACGTTATCTATAGCCGTGCCGTCCTTCTGTAGCCAAAACCCAAAATCAACACCTGCCTTGATGGGTCGCGAGCGGCTACGCCACTATAGAGACTTTAGCAAAGCATTCGACCGAGTTGATCACTCCATTTTGATCCCCAAGCTGAAACAATTCGGAATTGCAGGATCTTTACTAAAGTGGCTTGGCTCCTACTTCCACAACCGCGTTCAGCTCGTGAAGTTCCGAGGTCTTATTTCCACGAACGTCGACTTTAAATCCGTTGTACCTCAAAGAAGTCATCTTGGCCCTCTTCTTTTTAATATTTTTATATCTGACATATCGGAGGTATTATCTGACATTCCTCATTTACTATACATATGCAGATGACCTCAAAATCTAGCATGCTATCGGGTCACCATCTGAGACTACTTTTTTTCAGTCTAAACTGAGCTTTTTAGACCATTGGTGCTCCAGTGCTTTTCAAAGATGATTGGAAATTATTGACGAGCATTCAAAATAACTGTTTAATCTGCAGTGACGTTAGCTCTCGACATTGGCATTGGAATTGCTCGAAAGCCAACAAGGCTGTAACAATTCTATTTTAACTTCCTTATTCACACTCCAGACGGCCCTATTTGGTATCCTCCGCGAGGTAGCCCGCCAATTTTAGATTTAATAACCAGTAACGGCACAATTTCCCTACAGCAGCCTACAGTGTTGAATGAGCTTTCTTCTATTCATCAGCCTAAATCATTTTTAATCGATAAATGCATCAATGTTGAGGAGCATTAGTTTTTCTTTTATGGCAAAACGTCTTGGGTTAAATCCCGTAAATTGGTAATGATCCCGCAATCCTCACTTTATACCCTACCTGAACGAACTAAATACGCAAATTTGGTTAGTGTTTCTGAAAAAAACGCAACAAACGCTGGAATTACACATTATCAGCGCAAGAAACTGGCTCTAAAAAGTTATGGGAAATGCGAAAAGTTTGAAATAGCCAATCTAAAGCCATTCCTCTATAATTTCTATAAACACCACACACTAACTCTCCACATGAACGACGTTGAAACTTATGACGTTGTGCAACGCGAAACCTCAAAGCTATCAGACTACTCCTCTAATTTTGAACCTTGCTGCCTTTGGAGTTGAGAGCATTACTGGAGTTGAGAGCATTACTGGAGTTGAGAGTATTACTGGAGTTGAGAGCATTACTTAAAAGACTGAACATAAAATCTTCGACAGGAGATGATGGTATTGTAAATATTCTTTAGAAAAATATTACAAGGAAGGCAATAGTTGTTCTTTATTATATTTTCAACTATTTTCTTAAGGTAGGACACTTGGCCGTCGCATGGAAAAACGTAGTTCTAAAGCCAGGCCTAAGCCCACAACTCTCTAACAGCTGTCGACCAATTAGTTTGTTGTCTTTAATGACCAAGATTTTTGAACGCGTTATTCTGTCGTACAAATGCCCAATTATCCCGCTTTCAATTTGGTTTTAGATCAAGGCTTTCCACAACTCTCCAGCTAACTAGATTCGTCCATCATATTAAGGAATAATTTCCTTTGAAAAATTCCACTGGTCTGATAGCTTTAGACATTGAAAAAGCCTTTGACACTGTCTGGCATGATGGTCTTCCAGATCATTTGTTGTTAGAGTACAGTGCCTGTCAATGACTCGCTCAATTCCAGGATTGCGACATCGCAATGTACACTGATGACACCGCACTATTCTCTAGTGATAATAATCCTGATCGTATTGTCAATAATCCCCAACAACAATGCCTTTAATTAACGGTTTTTGCAGCAAATGGAAGATCCAAATAAAGCCCAAGCGATATTTTTTATCAAAAAACGAGCCGCGAGAAACTTACCTAATCCATATATACAAATTCTTGACTCTCATGTGTTATGGTCAAAAGGTATTAAGTATCTTCACCTTGACTAGAGACTCACATTTATGCAGCACATATAATCAATAAAATTCAAGATTCTGAAAAGCATCCTGTCCACCAGCCCTCTTATAAATAGTTTGCTTTTTTCTCTAATATACACTACTACCGTATATACACAATCTTATAGTATACATATGCTAGTTATCACAACTTAGATGTAAATACTCTGTCTAAGCTCTAAACTTAAGATACTGTTAGCACTAAATTACCAAATGCATCATTGTTGTTATTATTATTATTATTATTAAACAAATGTTCCATAGCTTTGAATAGGTACCGAAAAATTTACGAGCTAATACCAAGACAACATTTAAAGCCTATGTTTGTAATAATAACCCTTTTAACTCCTCATATCTAAAATTAAAGGATCGTATTGCCACAAACCTATTCGAGCATCATACTCGTAACAACATTACTGCTACCCTGATTTGCATAAAAGTTCTATCTTCATTTTAGCGCTTTCGAGATATTCAATGATATGTGTTTTGATTTGTACTGGAGATATATGGAGAGTGCATTTTTCAATACTGCTTTGAACATACATCCACAAAAAAGTGGTTTTTAAAATTTTGCAGATGATGTAACAAAGTACGTAGTTTTCGAGTCCGATGTTAACTCAAAAATGTAGATAGAACGTTAATGCGAATCAGCGCAGAATGGACCTTGTGACTTATGTTCAAACAAATTACCAAGACTTTATATTCCATTTTATAGATAATCCCCGGCCAAAAATAAAATGGCGCCGTTATGCGCCCATTCAGATTCAAGCGATAAATACCTACGTAGATAAGGAAGTGAAAGTACCAACGCGTTAACTTAAGAATAATTAACAAAGTGCTTACGGCACATTGCTTGCTTGAAACACATTCTCTCTTATTCTCTTTCATGGATAAAAACTTTTTCCTTTCGTTTTCATTGTCGTCCTTTTATTTTCGGCCGGATCTCGCTATCCGGGGAAGAACGGGTCTATATCATTTGTACGCACATGAGATTTGGTGGCGTTGCTCGTCGAAAAAAAAAGAAAATTGCAAAGTTAATGAACTTGATCAATTGAAACAAGAAGATGAAATTCGCGGGAAATCAGCAGCCGCTTTGTGAAGAGATTATGGAACTTCTCAGACGGATATTAATAAAAGATAAATCTAATTACGTAAATTGTACGAAGCGAATAGTTCGTGCGTGATTGAATAAGACAAAATGAATGGTATTGGACTCGAAGCAAGTTATTATGGTTATTGAATGCGGTGGATTGGCTTCGAACTGAATTTCATAATAAAGACATGGCTTGGCCCGGAATGGGGAAAGTGATGTTGCGTGACCTTGATTGTGACTGCTGAGAAGAGATTGCGATGCAATTAAAGTAGGTGGAACAACTTTCACACTGTTGGGTTGACAGATATATCTCGTTTTCAAGAGCAATTATGTGACTTTTGTCTTATCTAGTTTAGTTTATTTGCCAAAATATATGTATAATTGTTAAGTATCGAAATATATAATTGACAAGTATCGTATATCGATTATATATTTTGGTACTCGCAAAAAACTATTCAATTAGATACTCCTCCTCCCATAAATGAAAACTAAAACAAAGAGGCTAAATATGATATGACAATTAGCACCACATTCCGAAAACAAATAAAAACAATTTGCTGGTCTCATTACATATTCTAAAATCACTTTTCTACTATCATGATTCAACAGCAATGTAGCTAGAACCATATGGTCGACTTTCAGAGAAATATTTCTGCTACACATGAACTTATTCCTTTGGGGCTGACATTTTCGTGAGAATAGACATTTTCTTATCGCTCAATCATCATATGCCTGCTTTGTGTTAAAGTGTTTTGCATTCGTCTCAAGCAATGACGATTTTATTAATTATTATCTATTAATAATTCGATTGTATCTTGAAACTGTCGACGTAAATTAATGACGACAAATTACTGAAACGCATTAAGGCCGTTTTATTATTTTTATTTCGAACATGAAAACAGTGAGCTGGTGTGTGTAGGTTTTCACTAGAAATTAATTACACCAAACGAGCTTACGGATGGCTGTAAGAAATAGTTTCATACGTCGAAAGTGTTGATCAAAACCAATAGCTTAGTTGTCAATATTTGTCTAGGCCTGCGGATGTAGAAATGAGAAAACTTGTGCTGTGATTGAAATTGACTAATGTGCTGATTTAATATTCTGTCAGATATTATCGTTTTCCTGCAATCGTGTTTGTCATAATATAAAAAAATGGCTGCAAGTAAATGGGTTGATGGGAGCATACTGACAAGAAAATTTTGCGCGGACAGTGTTTCTGTGAAAAAAACAGTAAAGGCGTAATCTAGGAAATCAACTTTTTTCCACCACATTAATTGATATGGAACGACACAAGCACAATCATTCTGCGAATAGAGCTGGACACATTCATTGCTTAGATTGACACAATAAAGGGTTTGTTTTGTGAAATTCAAACAAGTAGTCTTACAATAGCAATATATACCTAAATGCGGCTTTGAAATGGCTGATTGACTTAAAGAATTAGGCAAGTATTTGCAATATTTCATTGATCTTATCTGATTCCAGTTTTTTTAGCTTTAAAAAACATATATTTTAATGAGAAGACCAATTATCCTTTCGAGAAGCTTAATCTTTATTTACATATACATAGTATATGTATGCATATCCATTTTTTGTTAGACGTTAATATTTCGAAAGTAAGATAGATATTGTGGTTATGGTAGAGCACGCGCACTAGTAAACATTAAACATGGAGTGAGAAGTTATCTAGTTTAAAATTAATATGTTATTTAATCATACCAACATATGTTAGTGTGCAATCAAATACATAACATCTAATAAATCCTCATGTTATGACGTTCGGCCGGAGTTTATAATTGTACCAACTTTTAACCTCTATCAATTTACAAATCATTACCTTCCAAACTACCCGTGTCAGCCTCAAATTTAGCCCGTTTGACTTCATTCATACATAAACTTATAGACAACGCCATAAAAAGACCCCTAAACCATACTAATGGTTCCTGCCGCAAGTCACTATTATTTATTCCATAAAAAATTTCTGAATAATTCTAGCAAAAATGAAATACATGTCGGTTCCCAACAATATTCTGCTCCGATTCGGAGGAAATGTAACAAAGTTCCTGCGACCCGCTGGCGTTCGAATATAATATTGTAAATGAAGACTTATTGCTCGAGACGTGATGTTCGTTTCCGACCACGTCTAAATTGTAAATCACCAATGGCTACCAAATAAATACGGTTCGTTGTGCCATGTGAAAATTTCAAGAAGCAACTTTCCACACTCACACCAAAGTTTTCCTATTTTGCCATTTTCCGTTTACTATGTGCTACCCTTTCTCCTCAATCATCGTATTCTTGCAATTTTCCGACAAGGCAGCTGCTGATCGTTGTGGACCAGTTTAGCGTTTGGTCCCGAAAGAGTTGAATTTTTGATTTCATTCTATACTTACATTCACAAGATATACATGTATACATTTACGACCGAATAGCAGCGGTAGCTGTTTGGCAAAAAGTTTTCGGAGAAAACATATTGTAAATTATGTCCGAAGAGAGAAATTTCCATTAATCTAAATTTGAGGCAATTATATTTGTGGAAATTCTATGCCACTACAGCTAATGCTTGGCCAAATTTGATTCCCATAGGTTATTAGTTAGTTAATTTACAATCATCTCAGAATAATAGGAAAATAGCTGAGTGTATATTGTTTAATGAAGTTGAAATTTTGGCTCAGACGTAAACAAATGTGATAATCTGTTCAGTGTCATTATAAGCTTGGGCAGGACCAATGCTTTTGAAAATTAATTTAAGCTTTGTTTTGAAATAAACTATGCATTTTTTTAAATTTTATTTCTGTTTTGATTCTAAATTGGCCATTAAACATTATTTGTAATGTCTCCGGTGGCCATCAAAGAGTTTTCACAAACAATTGGCAAAATTGCTTAAGTAGGTCAGAAGAACCCACAGTGGGCGCCATTACTTTCTTCACTTTTTTATAATGGAATTCAGATAAAACTTTCAACCATTATATATGTTGGAAAAGCTAACCTTTCTAGTATATCTTAATAAACTTGCATCTTTTGATTTTGTCGGCAATTGATACTCCCATGAAAAATGTTCCCCCTTCACATGCATGAATTTTCCTTCTGCCAAAGCTGTTCACTAGCAGCATAATTTCGTGATTCGACCAGACTCTTATCGACATCCGAAAAATTTCCAGCCTAACTATAGTTCCATTAATGAGCTAAATACTCAAATACAAGAACCATCAAAGTCTTGTTTGGCGTGTTTCCGACAAATAGCTTTTGAGACAATAAACAATAACAAGAAAAGTCTAATAACTTAGCAGATATGACCTGTCCTTTAAGATAGCCACTGAAATAGCTGCGACTTTTAAGATTATATATGTTTGCTTTTACTGGATAACATGGCACAAGGGTACGTTTTGACGATGGTGGTATGGTCATCGGAAATCCGTAAGCAGAAAGGATATAGTCATGTCGTACGTGACTCAAATTAAAGGGCCGTTTCGGGTAATGTAACGTGTTTGGTAGTATCATCGTTTTCGTGTATGGGCTGCATCGGATGTTTGTTCGCCTGGCACACAAAAGCCGATTTCGTTTTAGTCTTTTCAGGCTTGTAACATTCTGTAGTGTTTATAATTTAGTGCTCACATTCGGCCCATAAATAATTCCCAGCATGGCTATGGAAAAAAGTGAAACAGAAAGGAAAAAACAAACGATGGCAAATTGCAGCGGTGTTTGTAGCCCATGGAATAATGATTGCTTAAGGGAGGGATTTCGCCTTAGTGAATGGATTATGATAGGACACTGTTTTTTGCTAGAAATAATCGTTTCGCTGTTGTTTTATGTGGGCTTACAATTCCATACATTTAGCTGAAAAATTGTTTGGAAATTTTCGACAGCGACGAAGATTTGAAGCTTGCTGGTTTACAAAGCTAATTTGGCTTTCAAATTATATGATTCTATCGAGTTTTTTCAATTTAGTTTTCTTAAATTGTTTAAAGAGAAAGGTTGCTAATTTTGAAGATTTTAAAATATCTTGTATGTACAGATCAAACACCTTTACTCCCAGCAAATGACTTATATTTCACAAAAGTAATGTTGGCATGAAATTATAAACAAACGTCACAGGTTATAAAAATAAATGTGTTTAAATCATGAAAACAAAATTCATTCTTCGAATTTCATCAAAACACATTTACAAATTGCACTTAAAAATAATTTTAAAAGTCAAACTACCGAAATGGACATTTGATTTTTCAACGGAGATACTCTGATAGTCCAGGAAAACAAGACGAAAAAATGGACAAACTACCAAATAAATCCAAGTGGAAATTTTTCAACGGAAACGTGTTTACTGTGAGATTAAAAACATAGTATAGTGTAAAAAGTCCATTACAAAGTCGTGTGCGCAACAAATGTTATTCAAGGTCGAAGGTCACGACAAATTAGTTTTTCTTAAATATCTTGTTAACGATCGATTTTTCGTGAATTTTTGTTAGGATCATATTTACTCAGCATTAAAATCTTCATACGTCAAATTCATATACGATGAAGAGTTTTCGAGATATGAGACTGAGAAATGTTTGAGCCGAGCGCATAATCCCCAATCGTTTATATATAGTGGTGTATACAAACTATACAATGCAATTAAGCGTAGAAAGTCCGTGCAATGCACCCTAACCCACAATTCTTTCTTTCTAAGGTGTCTTTGAATCGTACTAACTATTTCCACTTGGATTTATTTGGTGGTTTGACCATTTGTTTTTGTTTTTCTGGCCTATGAGTGTAAAATCTGCTCTTACGTCTAATCAATATTTTTTGAGTAATTATAAATACTTTCGCAAGCAAGTCAAAATACTTTGAAATGAGTTTGGGCAACAGTTGTTGGCCAAGTGTGAAAAATTATGTTTCAGGAAATGTTTCAATTTTTAGTACCTGTAGACTACAGTATGTACGACAGTTTGCGTAAAATCATACAATTTACTCTGCCTTTATTTTTGTAACCCTAAAGACACATGGAGAGCATCTGTTTAGGTTCCAAAACATGCTTTCCAATTTTTCACACGAGAAGTTACAACTTTTTTCATCAAGCAGATAAAACCATACCACAGCAAACTTTGGTATGCTTCGATCTAAGATGAAAGCAGTAGAATTCTTGCAACGGTAAAAAGCTACGAATAAATTTATATCGAATAAATAATTTATGGAGTTTGGCAAAACGACTCTTATATTCATATTACATGATACTACTGAGAGCTGTTAGATTTACGAATGGAAGCCAAAGACACAACTTACCAAATTTACATAAGGATTACATTCATCTCTTATGGGTTCTTTTGAATTTAGTCTCTGCCCGTTAGATACATCGCTTTATATTGGTCTGTAGTCAGAATCCGTGGTAACTCATCGACAGGTGCACATAGTTGAAGGTAGGTGTGGGATATGAGATTGGTTCATTCGATTCGATTTTAACCCTTTTGTGAGAGTATTGAAGTATGAACAAAAGTCGTGGGCATGAATAGTTTTATCATCAACATTAAAATGAAACATACGTAATATTTAATCCCTGAAAATTGTTAATGTAACCATTAAATAAGAATCTGGAACTTTTAGACAAAACTTTAGCAAGATGAGACTAACACTTAATACTCTATGTTTCTCAATAGGCACTATGCTCCTAAAATAATACGCCACTAAGAGTCAGGGTTAAGCTCACCAATAAATTCAATATGGACTCGACTATCGTCGACCGATTCCGATAATATTCAAACACGGTCGTAAGTATTGAAATATATATTTGCCAAGTTCGAAAAGGGGTTTGTGATCGACTTGATCTATTTGTTCTACGAAACCGAAAGACAGCAAGATATCGTCGAGTTTCTTTGGGACAAGAGCAGTCGGGACCGCAACTGTATCATTGTCGAGAATAAAGAAAGTGCACCGGGGAAAAGTTTTTATTACGCCAATATAGTATGCTAGGAAATCGATAAGCACATAAACGAATGATTATCCATCTCTTCGACGGTGTTGAATTGCAAATTTCATGAAGAAGAGAGAGACAATTTCACCCCGTCTCGGATAATACCAGGAGCTATGGCCCAACTGAGACTGAATTCGATTCGATATGCATAACGATGGTAGAACTAGTGCAGAATTAAGTCAATATCTCAGCGTTTGTCGGACAAAATCGTGAAGCGGGCGAGATTCAATGGGAAGCGCATATAACAGAAACAATACATTGTGTGCATTTGAGTTTCGTTCAAGTTTTCAAATGGATTGAATGAAAGAAAATGTTGTCATGGTGAATAATGCAAGATCGTTGCAAGTTTTCCGACAGAAAATTTTACCGATAGAAAGAGAATAGGATTCGTATTGTAACGAAGATAGGCATTTTGACACAAACATTGCTATTGGTTTTGACTTGTTGAAAGGATTTGAAATATGTGTCAAAATTTTGGTTTTTTTCACAAGGAGTTTACTAAAGATTTTATTTATGTTTTCAGCAAGTGCTTACAGGAACAAATAAATTGATGGAGGAAAATCGAGAGCATTTAAACAATAAACATAATTTTCAGCCGGTTCTTTTAAAGATTCAACAACTCAAATTTTCGTTTTTTTCTGTAAGCAACGCCGAATTGAATTTAACGTAGAGTAATATTGCATTAATTGAGCTGATAAGAAAATCTCCTTTTCAGTCACCCACAATGGGCGCTTTATATTTGTTGATGAAAACTTATGAATTACTATCTTATATAAGAGGCAACTTCTGTTCGCGTGTCACAGCTGAAAATTAATTGTTAATCAATTTGACATTCTCAAGCTAATATCGTTTGAACGAGGCAATTTAAAAATTTGAGCAAGATCGACCTCATTTTCATTCCAATCAATCTTCTTAGCTTACCAAAAAATATAAAACATTGTTCTACATATTCACTAAATTTAATGGCTTTCGACTATCGGATTATGAACAAAATACCACAACACCTTCTATTCAACTGTATGCTTTCACAACAAAACAAGCTTCATCGCTATGATTCAGTAGAAAGAAATACACTTAAGATTATTATCTCGAATACCACTCGGTTATTAACTAGTCGAAACTCCAGTTCTTGGTAGACTGTTTGGATTTAGGAGGTAGCTGACATTGATGAATTGATTATACGTGGCATACCATGGCATCACGCTATTGTAGCGAATGATTGACTGACCGGTCTAATAGCATGAGCAGCTTTGTGCTAAGTCAAATCTTTTTTTCGTACTTGACTTTAAGGGATGTCTATGAACTTCATTTGCTTCGGCCGGCTTTGTATATCAATAGCCGGAATGAGGCCAGGAATAATAAGTTATTGTGCGGGTAAGTGTTAGTCAGTTTCAGATCGCAAGTATTATTTTACTTTTGCGTTAGCCACCGACAGACAAAAAGTTGTGTAGCTAGACTACAGAAATGCGAGCACAATGCTTGTTGTTGGAACTTCAAATGCAATCCAAAAAATTCGTTAACAACTGTCTTGTACTTGATATAAATATCCTAAAAGCTACCCTTGCTCGCCACCATTTTACAACATACTTAAAAAAGCTTTTCCGCGAATACTATCGCAAGCAGATTAGCAGAGAATTCCATGGGTCTCTTTGTATCCTATGAGATCATCTAATTCACCGTCTTTCCTCTCCCTTGACCCGAAAACGAAGAGTTACTTGGACCATGGCAGAATGAAATACAGAATACATTATCAACTAACCGAATAGTACCTCATTTTTACTCATCTGTTCATGACCGTTTCGCTAGTCTCGTTACCGGGACGATTCACTTTATATTTATTACGCACATAAATTCCTGAAAATGTATCAGTGAGAGTAGATTGGAATATAAATATTTAATTGTGCACGGATGGGTCTATCCTTTCGGCCGAAGCGAACTGAAACCTAGGATTTGCTTCCCTCTCCCCACCGAACCGGCAGAGGAAAGCAGAAGAAAATCATCATCATTCTATTGGATAGGAGTTCTTTCCTTGGCAACCCACGTTTCACGGAAGATTGGTTAGGCAGCGTATATCTAAGTAAGTTTGTGCCTTAATGTAAAAGATGAAGTGGATTGAGAATGAGTACAGGGCATTTATCATTACTGAATTATGTGAGCGACAGCGGGGGCTGATAAAGATGAACTATGCAGAAATTCTGATAGGGGTGAAAAGGCATGAAAAACGAAATATAGACTTTGAAGGTTCGAAAAGTGAATTACCTTAGTTTGATCTATTAGTGGGATACATTTTGGTTTTTGAATTTGGCAAAATTTATGAGCTTGCGGCCTGAAAATTGTAGCAAGGATCCAACATTCATGAAAAATATTTCTAATTTGTACTGTTGCACTTAGTCGGCCAGTTTTAATGGACGAATTTTAAGTACTGAGACCAGATGAATTTGTAATCAAATACCATCAAATAAGCATCAATTATTGACAAATTTACAAAACGTTGATAAAAGGTTTTTTGATGTGAAATTGACACGCATAATTTCACCCTTGTGACCAACGAACTTCATTTTACCGCTATTAAATTTGTGCACTAGGATATTATTTATTCTGAGTTTTCAATATTATTCGAGGACTTGTTTTAGTTTGGTTTTATTAGGAAATCTGAAATTTGAAACATATTATTACCATTGCAATGGATTTTTTTCGTAGTATCCAAGCAAGTTTGCTATATAGTTTAATATATCAGTTTAAACCTGCTTATAAAACAGTATTTTTACATAGAACAAATACATTAAATTCATGAAAACGAAGCATAAAGGCACAAAGTCGCAAATACTGAACATTTAAGAGGAGCTTTATTAAATAGTTTTGTTACTTTTTGTTACTTAGAAACTAGCCGTTTCTAATTTTAATTGGATAAAAATACATAAAAGTTTTCAAATTAAATAATTAACAAAGATGAAATAGAATAGCCGCTAAATTTAAGATCTTTTATGTTAAATGTAACGTATGTCAGGTAATGTATGCACAGTTTAAATTTAATAAAATATATAATAATAATTATTATTATTATAACTTTATTGATGCATTTGGTAATTTAGTGCTAGCAATATCTTAAGTTTAGAGTTGGTAACTTAAGATAAATTTAAATCTAAATTATTCATGGTTATAGGAGTATAAGGGCTACCAGGATTATCTGTGGACAAGTGATGCAACCAAAAGATTGTTAGAGCTATGGCATCTATCCAAAAACTTTCCGTGGAGAAGTTCAGCGACTTCCAAAACGGTTTTTAATTTTGCCAGCGGGTGAAGAAAATCGGCAGGTTAAAAATGATTTTCAGATATTTGTTCTGCGCAATTTACAACTTACGCATATGCGCCAAAGCACAGTTGTTCCAAACGGAGCAGCCAAATAGCATTCTAGGTTGCAAGGTGGAATTATAAATGAGTAGTTTGTTGGCTACAGAAAGCTTCGATTTCCTATTTATAAGAGGGAAGGGTTTTAGGATCTTCGATTTCATTGATTCTATATGCTGCACAAATGTGAGTCTATAGTCAAGGTGAACACCTAGATACTTAATATCTTTTGCTCATGATACATGGGAACCAAGAATTTGTATATGTGGATTAGGTCAGTTTCTCGCGGTTCGTTTTTTGGTAACGGAGGAATGGCTTTAGATTGGCTATTTAAATTTTTATGTATAAATTTTTAGAGTCAATTTCCTGTACTGATAGTGTGTCATTCAAGCGTTCGTTGCTTTTTTTCAGAAACACTCACCGAAATTGCGTATTTTATTCGTCCGGTAGGGTTTAAAGTGAGGATTGCGGGATCTTTGCCAATGTCTGCCAATGTTGTTGCGATGTTTTATTAACGCAGCAGTGGTGCTGTCGATTTCGAATAATACATTTTTCTGAGTCAGTACGGGAGTGGCATGGTCGGGGGATTTATAATTTTTGAAAGATCAATGTATAATTAAATTCCCAAAACGGTAATTTTAGTCTATGCAAAACTCTTCTCAAAAACTTTGAAACATTGCTGGATTTTCAATTGCTTTCAATTCAATTTCAATTTTCAATTGCTTCAATAAATAATGAAATCGTCAAAGAACGCTAATTGAATTTCATATATCAAAATTCATTGGTCCACTTTTCGACTTTAATGATTTAGTTCCAATTTATTTCAATGCTCATAGAATTTAAATAATTATGCCAGAAAATAAATTTGAAAAAAAGTGCATCATGAAGAATGTATTATTACAATATATTTTCATATTGTCATGTAGCCTGCACGGATCTAAATCACCAATAGGCCCTAGTGACAAAATCACTAGCTAATTTGAGATAAAATGTTTTTCTTAATTCTACTCACCAGAAAACCAATGATTTTATGGGCAGTATAGTAAGGACTACCACATAACAACCAGATCACGTTGATTACGTAACGTTCGCTACTGGCTATTACACGAGATTTGGACTCATTTTCGAAAAAATAAGAACCGATGATGCTACCAGCATGAAAATTACTCCACACTGTAATTGTGTCACATCAATCTGTCAATCACATTCATTCATACAAAATGTTAGCCAGCCATTAAGTTAAGATCCCGAATCTTCAGAAATTTTGCGTTCAGGTACTTAAAGATCTTCTATTATCATCTAACAGACCATATCTGATACGGAAATAAAAATAATTCAACAAACAAATTGATTTAATGCAAATTATAAATGATTTTGAAATTGAGATCATTTCAAATTCAACAATTTCGCAGTGAAAAATGTATCCAAAGCGTTTTAGCTACACTCAGAAAAATGTCACTTTAAATCACTTTTTTTTATAATCACTTTAAATCAAAAGTTGAAATCACTTTGAAATAAAAAGCGAATCCTATGGCGCCAAATCATATTTGAAAATTTTTGATTCAAAAATTTTCAAATATGATTTGGCTTCATATACGTTTGTTTTTAATTCAATGATGAAAATTTTTGATTTGAAATGAAAATTTTTATAATAAAGTGGAATTCATATAAGATTCACTTTTTATTTCAAATTGATTTCAACTTTTGATTTCAATTTGATTCTATTAAATGATATTTTTCTGAGTGATGGATTTCTATTCAGTTTTGTTCCCACCATTGTCCTTTTATGTTCCAATTCATCACACGAATCATCTCCACACAAAGTAACCTAATGTCAGACCAACCATTGTAAACACCTAAAGTATGCACACGTTGACTTCTGATATGGCCACAATCCAAGCCGAAATCGAGGTACATAAATTTGGTCATTATAAGGATACGTTGCATAAATAATAGCAATGACGACGAAGCGTGTAGGTATTCTGGTTGGATTTCAGTCTGACATAATACCGTAATGGTTAACTGCAAGCCAACCTGTAAAGCTTTAATATCACCTGACATATGGCGCTTGAGATAAATTTCGTGCCCAGATTATGTTCTAGTAGTACACGGGTAGCATCCATTGTTGTTTTAAATGATTTATTTCGTCGTCAACCCGTTAATGATTTATTTATTGATTTAATGTCTATAACAACAGATCAAGTCCAATTACGCAATAGACAATGATAAATAAAAATAAAAAAAAAATATAATATAATTCAATGATAAATAAAAATAAAAATATATATAAAACGAACAAGAGTATCATAATTCAATAGAAAATAAGAATCCAAAATTTAAATATGCAAATAGCCAAGATGAGCATGCATTAAACAGAATAAGTAATTACTTTATCTTTTAACATGTTTTTGAAAAGCATCAAGGTCGGTGGTAGGGAACCAAGTCTGAGTTCGTTATGCTGCCTAGGTAAACGTAGCAGCGGTGAAAAGTAATATGTATCAGCCCGTGCAAATGGAACATTAAACGTTAAAGTTGATCTACATGACCGATCCAATACACGGACGGAAACCAGGTTGCAGAGGTCTGATGGGACAAGTCGATGGTGTAATTTAAATAGAAGGCATTCATCAAAGAACAGCCTACGAGATTTCAGGGATGGAATTTGCAGCATGGTAAGTCTCGCACTATACCCACAGTAAGTCAAATTGAATTTGAAAAGCAGAGTGCGGGTGAACCTGCGTTGTACAGATTCAACCGCATCAATTAAGTACTGAAAATGTGGGCACCATATTTGACAACAATACTCAAGGATACTACGGACAAAAGAGCAAAACAGGTGTACACAGGTGGAGATATCGGTAAAATGCTTAGAAGATCTAAGTATAAAACCCGAGAGCCTGGACGCTTTGGCAGTAATATGCAATATGTGTTGGTCAAATAAGAGTTTAGTGTCGAAAATAACTCCCAGGTCATTAAAACAGAATACAGCATCGAGAGAGGTACCGGAAGTGCAATAAGAAAACACTAAGGGGTTAGTTTTACGCGTGAATGACATTTGGTGACATTTTAAGACATTCAGAGTAAGATAATTTGCACTACACCAGTTGCCCAAAGTGTGCAGATCATTCTGTAGCTGAAAGCAGTCTTCAATTGTATCGATTACTCTGAAAATTTTAAGATCGTCTGCGTAAAGAAGGGAGAAGGAGTTTAGGAGACCTGGCAGATCATTAATATAGATTAAGAACAACAAGGGGCCAAGTATCGAGCCTTGCGGAACACCAGAGGTGGGATAGAAGGGAACAGAGGAGCAGGAATTCACAGTAACAACACAAGCACGTTCATAAATGTAAGAAGAAAACCAGGAGAGCAGCGGTCCATAAAAGCCATATTTCTCTAATTTCAAGAGAAGAAGCACGTGATTAACAGAGTCAAATGCCTTAGAGAAATCAGTGTAAAGAACATCCACCTGTCTTTGCTGATCGATGGCAGAAGCCACAGTATTGCTGAAAGATAACAAATTGGTAACAGTGGATTTACCCTTGACAAATCCATGTTGCTCCTTGGCAAGGAAAGGCTCGAGTAGAGGATAAATTCTGTTGTAGACAACTCTCTCAAGTAGCTTGCTAAAGCAAGGTAGAAGCGATATTGGACGGTAATTGGAGATACAAGCGGGGTCACCTGCCTTAAGTATGGGAAAAATGTTGGCTGATTTCCATATGGAAGGAAAAACACCAGAGGCGATGCTTAGGTTGAAAATAATGGACAAGGGTACACAAAGTGAAGAAGATAGGGACTTAGTTAGTATATTAGGAATACCATCAGAGCCAGAAGAAGCGTTAGAATCGAGACAACTCATTAAATATTCAACTTCTAAAGGGTTTGTACGAAACGACGAGAGCGCTCTAAGGTTAGCGCGAGACGACGAGGGAGTGGTGAAAGAAACATGTGGAGGAGAAAGAGGGTTTTGTGGGGAAGAAAATGACGAGAAAAAACGAGCAAAGAGCTCACAGGTCTCTTCAGTTGTAGCGGCAGAAGTTTCATCAAAAAACACATTTTGAGGAATGACGGGGGATTTTTTCAGTGAATGAATAAATGACCAGAAGGGTTTTGAATTGTTGGAACTAATAGAAGCCTCAATTCTGGCAACGTATGCACGCATGGCTTCTTTAGCGACCCTCTTTGCATGAGAGCGTTGCTTTTTAAACTCAAGCAAATCATCATGCAAAGCGGTACGTTTAAATTTGGCACGAGCAACATCCTTTGCCCTAAGGGCAGCAGCAACTTCAAAGGTGAACCAGGGAGCATCATTGGGTCTCCTGGGACGACATGTGGGAGTGAAGCGAGGAATGAGATTAGCGAGGAAGACATAAAGCCTATGGAGAGCCTCATTAACGTCAGAGCAGCGAAGAAATGAGTGCCAGTTAATATGATTGATTTCGTTCGCCATTCCAACAAAGTTGGCTTTAAAGAAATTGAAGCGCCGGTAGCAAGAAACTGTGGATCTAAGAGGAAGATTGAGAGAAATTTCTAAAAGAACAGGAGGATGGTAAGGGTCGGGAGGGACATAGGGTAGAGCATCGGAATCCAAATCAACAGAAGACACTGGGATATTAGAAAGAATTAGATCCAATATTTTGCCATTTTTATTAGGTACCGAGTTCAATTGGGAAAGAGAACATAAAGAAATGAATGAAGATAAAGTAAGCGAAAGACTGTTGCTGGAAGTGATGGTTGAAAAAGAGGTATTCCACTCGATGGAAGGCATATTGAAGTCACCACATAGCATTAAGTGAGCGGTAGGAAAACGGCACAGGAGATAAGATGAGAGCTCTGCAAAGAAAATATTATAAAGTGAAGAAGGACTGTTACAGGGGATATAGATTGAGGCGATAAGTAATAGTGAAGCAGGAGCAAGAGAGACACGAACTAAAATACACTCCACTGAAGATGTAGTTGTAAAGTCACTGCAAATCGAACTAGAAAGAGATTTGTGGATGCCAATAAGAACACCTCCGCCATCAGACTTGCCAGAGATTGAGCGATCACGATCCTTGCGGAAGACAGTGTGCTGTGGTAAAATCTCACTATCAAAAATATCATCTGTCAACCAGGTTTCCGTAAGACAGATAATGTCATCAGAAGATAGGGCAGAAGAAAGACTAATTTTATCAGACTTGGTCCTCAAGCCACGGACGTTTTGATAGTACAGTGTTAAGGAACGTTTTAAGTTTGAGTTTTCTTTCCTGGTCTGGATCGAAAATTTTTTCGCGGAATTTTGGTGAACTCTTTTACAAAGACTCCAGGTGGCCAGAAGTCGCACTTTAGTAGGTCGTTGATGCCGGAAGAAACGGTGATGCAGAAAGAAGCAATGGTTTGCTCCTGCAGATTATCCGGAGTCAGCTTTTTGCACAGCAAAAGAGGTGGTGCGTATCCAAGCTTAGCAGCTACGTACTTTTTTACTGTTTCGGTCGAAGTACGATATGCCAACCGAGAAACAAAAACTTTAAGTGGAGGAGTTACAACCTCCATGTCCGGAAGCGTAAGCAAAGCAGCAGCAGATGCGGAAACGAGATGACTCGTCGAGCTGCTATCCCGCAGTGAAGAAGGTGCAGTTTGCACAGTCTGGGTAGCAGATAAAGATGAAATCGCAGGTATCTGGTGACTCGTCGAGCTGCTATCCCGCAATGAAGAGGGTGCAGTTTGCACAGTCTGGGTAGCAGATAAAGATGAAATCGCAGGTATCAACGGGCTCAACAGCTGCTGATGATTACCGGGCGTGTGTTGAGGGACACGCCTAGATGTTTTAGCTATAGTCTGAACCTGTGAACGAGTACGAGCAGCGGTGGGCGATCCAGGTGGGCTTAACGTAACGCAGTCATCGATCAGTGTTCCTTGCGAGGACCCAGAGGGCTGCTCAATGTTAGCAATAGAGACCAGCTCATCGACCTCCCTGCTGGTGCAGCGAAAATCTTCCGCTAGTTTAGTAAGTGCTCTGCATAGAGTATCAATCGCTGACTTAGCAGAACGAAGACGCGAGGCGTAGGACCCCATAGAATGTTTCCTGCATTTGTCGCAGAACCAATATACGCCCGAATCATGTTTTAAGATGACATCCGTACATTTACCCGGAAGGGAAACGCATTTCGAATGGAATGTTAGAGCGCAAAATCCAGCGCAAGTAATCATTGGTGACGTGTGTTTTTTATCCAAACACTCAGCAGCATCGCAGTGAAACATAGTAATTTTTTTATTATTTTGTAACGTAATAATAATTAACACTACACACGACGGGTTAAATAAAGATGATGATGTATAAGAGTTTATAAGTTAAAGTTTGAGTTTTAAATGTACGCCTGAATCTAGGCAAAAACTAAATTTGAAGCAAATACACCCACTTAAATCAAGGCACGAGTCATAACAATTTAGAAAAGCACTGGTTTCAATATGTAAACACTTTTAGGTCGAAAATGTAAATAATTCTTTGAACAGCGTAGACGCACTTCGCACTTTGCACGGGAAAAGTCACTGACACATCGCAAAGCTCTAGCCGAGAAACGGTTAAAATGCAAATTCGAACGACTTTTCTTGTGACAGAGCAGAGACAGTTCGAGTGCAGCTTGGTGAATTTCCGCAGCTTAATCAACAAAATCAAATTAAGGCCAATGACGAAAATATGCTTGCCGCAGTAATCAGGTACTGAACAGATTATGCCGTTTGTGCGAGCCACATAAGCAGCCTACTAACATTGGATGGTTTGGTATGATTTTTATTGTTTGTAGTCAATTCATTTAAATGGAATTCATGAGATTAAAACTATACTTACCATGTGTAACTAATGTTGTCAAATACACAACAAACAAAAATCGTCTCTGTGTAAACCGGTACGGCAATATCATATTCACTGCAATTAAGACCAGCTTAACTGTGCTAATCGGCATCATCTTGACGGTTTTTTTTATTTAAAAAGTCTCACTTGCACAAAACTAACTAACCGTCGAATGAATAATAAAATCGACAACGTCAGAAATACAAAAATTAAATTTTCACTTGAATTCACTACTATATTGGATCGTTCATTTAACGCGGTTTACATCGAACGTTAGCATAATAGTCACTATTACAGCCCGTTGAATCGAATAATTTCGTTTTTCTCATACAAGCAGCCTGCTATATTTTTACGTCAAGGAATAAAACGAAAGTGGTAAACAGTGCAACATGTATGAATTAAACTGTGATTGTAGGATGCAATTTGTATATTGTTCATCTTTTGGATACTTTTGATAATATTTTGACATAGATTTGGAAAATCACTTCCACGTACAAACGTATTTTAATCGATGCTTGATATTGCGCCCAGTGTGGGTGGTGAGATATATGCGTGGTCGATGCGGTGAAAATTCAAACTAGTGCTGCCCACTTAGGGAGCAGTCTAGTAATTTGAATTCAGTTGATGCAAAATGACCTGAAAAAGCATAAAAACACATATGAGATTCGATTCAAAAAAATAATTTTTGTTTTTGAACAAAGGGTTTCACAGGTAGAGCAATAAATCTATTTGCACTTCATGATTTGATTTGTTTTACATCTGATGATATTTTTTTATTTTTCAAAAGTCAAGCAAAAGTTTAGTCTTATGATACTTTCCAATTTCAATCCTTTGACGGCAAAATAGTTATGCCGTTTGAAACTTTTAAAGAGTTCCTTGGACTCTCGTATTTTAGAACATTATATATATATATATATATATATATATATATATATATATATATATATATATATATATATATATATATATATATATATATATATATATATATATATATATATATATGTATTCATCGATATATGTCGCATTAATTCAGCTGGTGAAATTTAATTCCTTTTTACAAAGACATACATATATAGAGATAACTAAAAGTAAAGAAACATATTTCTTCATGATATTCAGCAGACATAACAATCTTGAGATCACGCTTCGGTTATCGCTCCAATGCACTCATACCACGTCACGATAACTTGATACGGTCGTAAGCGGAAAAGTATCCTCACACATCGAAAACGTATGAGAAGTTTTCAATAGATAGTTCTGGGGTGTATGTGAGAGAATTTCAGCTGGAGCGTCATTTGGGAAAATGCTACATTACTAATGCATGTTTATTTAGAGAAGTGCATCTAATGGAAAACTTTACGAGTTATAAAAGTTGTACTTGAACCGATGCTCATCCTTTTCTGCTTGCTGTTAGCTATGCCAGTTGCTTGTACTGTTGTATATACTTTTATTGTATGTGACTTGACCAAATAGAACTGAATATGTGCATGTTACAGATGGAAACGTACGAGGCTGAGAGAGGCTGAGCTAGTACCGGAGCACATATCTACATATGTGTTTAGGAGGATGTTTCGTGCAATATGGTGTGAGATTGGTAAGGAAGATAACAATTGCAAATGTGTTTGGTGCAAGATGCATGAGACTAAAGTGACTTTTTGTTACAGTATAAAAAAAAATTTCAAATTGAAAAAGCAAGAGAGAAATTTTATTGGAGGAGTTTCAATGGAGTGAGAGTACAAATTATTTGAATTTTACAAAAATCGTTACTAGAGTTGGGTCGTACTAGGAATTTTAAATACTAGGTATTTCTGAAACAGGTATATGGAACATTTATTTTTCCGAAACAGTCAGTACCTAGTAAGAAATTCAAAAATACTAGGAACGAACATTTTTGCGAACTATACATGTAATCAAGAAACTACCCAATAAATTTCCTTCATTAAAAGTATCCTAATATTAGGATGTACTCGTATTTTATACTAGCTAGTGATTTTTTAAACGTATTTCATACTTTTATACTCACAAGTATTTCGTACTAGCTAGTATTTTCGTACCTAGTATTTTCGTACCAGCTAGTACTTTCATACCTAGTACTTTCGTACTGGCTAGTATTTTCGTACTAGCTAGTATTTTCGTACTAGCTTGTATTTTCATACTAGCCAGTATTTGCGTACCCAGTATTTCCATACAAGCTAGTGTTTTCGTACTAGCTAGTGCTTTTGTGTCTAGTATTTTCATACTAGCTAATATTTTGTACGTGCGAGTATTAAATCTAGCGTATTTGTGAGTATTCTATATTTGATAGTAAGTAATACTTGGTGATATGATATTCTACTTGAAAAAAGTTGTATTGGAGTACTCGTAATTTGACTGATTTGCTTTGGGTGTTTTATTCGGGTTTTGGAAATGGTTTAAATTGAAAATTTTTGTAATTTTAATTTTGGCATTAATGCCATTACCGACTGTTTTAGATTAGCAGTTTTAGTTTACAACAGGATTAGTTGATCATATCTTAGCAAATTTTTCGACTTTAGTAATTTGAATTAATACAAGAGGTGATTGGTGCATATAATAATATGGAAATCAAATTGAATTGATTGAATTTGATTGTTTTCCCTTAGGTGGCTCCTATGCTGGAAAAATACTTCCCAAATAAGTATCCTACTAAGCTGGTATTTTTGGATCTTGTATTATTCTGTACTCGTACTAGTTATACCTAGTATGTGAAAAAATAGGATACAATTACATAACTGATTGATTTGAAATGAATCAAATGGAGAACAATTATTGGATGAATTCTTGATTACATATATAGTTCCCAAAAATACTCGTACCTAGTATTTTTGAATTTCGTACTAGGTAGTACCTAGTACGAAAAAATACCTACTCCAAATACCTGTTCCAGTATATACGACTCATCTCTAATCGTTAGAAATATGGAACAATGTAGATATTTTTGTTTGAACTCGAAAACATGCATTGCTTGGCATAATGCAAATTTTAGCTCAAATTCTGAGCTATATAATTGTATCTCAAATTCTAGGCATATTGGAGATGACTCCCTGAATTGCCTCGGTTCAACGGCTGCATCCTCTAAAATCGGAATCCGAACAACAATGGGGAATTGACGGAATTGACGTTGACGGAATCAAACCAGCATTTCTCCACCCCTTGAATTTTTCATCCAATTCCTTTTGAGAGATTCGAATACATAAATACATATATATTGACAAAGCCCAGGGCTCAATTTTAGGTTCAGATAATACTCTCAAAAATCAATATAGGATAACAAGTTATATCACTTGTTTTTCATGCAAAAGAATTAAAATGAGACATCGTAAACTATTTCCAACGTATTTTCTTTTGAAGAAGAAGCTTAAAACGTTCGTTTTGCAGAATTATCAGGCAACATTTGTTACTTCTGCTTAATTGTTTGATTATTTTTATGTTCGAATATTTAGAAGTTTTTTATTTGACTTCTCTCACATCCGTGCTAGTCACTCTCTGAGGGACAAACTGGAATAAAATAATACTTTTATTTACCAATTTTTTAATGTGATAAAGTTTTATATTTTCATGGGGGTCACTAACTTTCTCAGTTTATATTAATTAATTATTAGATGCATATTTCCAATGTCTCCCGATGTGGCATGAAACGATTTACTATTTTTGGAAAATATAAGACACTGTTTTTTTTTAGGCTTGTCCTTTTCCATTCCCATGGAATAATGATAAATGAATATATACCACATGCTGGCTAAATTTGTTCGCTTAGAGTTCAAACTGAACTTCTGTCGCGCAAAAAAATATTTTTAGTTATTGATTGCAGGAAAAATACTAGCTCAAAGCAAGACTCTACAGGAATTACAGAGAAAATTCAAAAAGTATGATATAATCTAACCTACCCTTTGAACTATAAAAAACGAAAGAGTAAACTAGTGAAAACTCCCGAAGAAATCTTGCGAAACTCAGTTTGCATCCATAACCGACTCTGAAAGCTCCCCTTAGCCAATTAATTGAGTTAACCTATTCCCTGATTTATGACAGCGCTGTAAGCTCGTTTCTTGCATCTTAGCAAACAAACCGTAACATTCTCGTAGTGATCCAAGTAAATAAAACAACAGAAACCCTACGATAATGGATTATGTGGTCGCATCAAATATTTATCCTGAAGTTTTCGAAATTCGTTTGAAATTTCATTAATTTGCATGTTTTCAAAACTGCCATAATACCTACCTGTTTGTCTTTGGCGTGCAAGGCGGAAAACTTCCGTTTCGTCCGATGCAGTCGGCAAAAACTCATTTCCCCAGCAAACAGTAGTTGTTCTGTACTTTGTACGGACTAGTGTATGCTAGGAAATTTATTTATGCAAACCAAAGTCAGCTGGAGTGTGAGCGAACGATAAATCAAATTGCATTAGATGTATCAAAAGGTTGCCGTTCGCTCGGCGTTTGTATGTCTAACGGGCATACTCGATGCAGCCGTTGGCCTCGTTGATTTAATTAACAGCGACCGGTTGCAATAACTGCCGTGTTAAAGTTGAACCGGCTGTTGATTCTCTGCTACCAGTTATTAGTTCTTCCTTTTCATCATCGCATTATGTACGGATATCCGTTAGCAAACTGGGCCCCATCCTTCATACGATGAGACAAGAGCTAGCTCTTCAATCAACCTGCGAGCTCATGAGCCGCCGAGTGTGTTTGGTTCAACAAACGACCCCGCCACTGTCGGGATTTAATGTTGCATGCTTTTTCCGCCCGAATGGTAATTTCCCATTAATGATGGAGTGCGTGCTCAAATCGATCCGTGTTTGCGTATCAACACGGAATCCATCCTTTTAACCTGCACTCATTGACTAGCGTCAGACTTTCATCTATCGTTTCATTAATCGTGGTGGCTACGAACATCGTTTATCCACTGACTGAAGAGCCGTGGAAATTTCATTCATGCTAAAAAGTAGCTATCGATGGGTTGGACAGGACTGCTTGCTGCTAAATCAGGCAATTATTGTTAATGGGATGTGAAACATTATCAAGTGATTGGAGCTGGCACCGAGAGATCGAAAGCCATCGACATCAAATATTAGATAGGAACTTGTTGAGCAGTGATTGGAATGGCTTTCAAAGGAATTGTTGGGGGCATTTCGACTTCTGATTTAGATTTGTAGTGTGAATGGCACATAGTGGTTTTAATCGTGTCATCTACCCACACTGGCGTTCATCTCGTCACAAATTTAACGCGTAGCCATTCTATTCGCTCGGTCTCTTGGAACCGAACTCGATGCAGGCATATTTTAAATGTTCCTTAAGCCTATCCGAGGAAATCCTTTGAGTGTAGTCTGGTGTCTTTGTATCTAAGTTAAATCCTACGTACGAAAGCCTCCAAGCAATAGGCCATAAAGATAATTGGCTTTAGCAACAAGAAAAAATCAAGAAAGACAGCGCCTGTGGTACGACAGACGAACCATAGCCAGCAGAAATCTCATCACCCTCAAGCCATTTTGCAGAAGATGACAACGACACAACGGGACTTTTAAGGCGATGTTGTTGCAGCACTCAATGTGAGTATCAAAACAGCAAATGTACAAGCTAATATGAGAAAGTCAAATCATGTTTAGCATATGTTTTCGTGAGTAGCTAGACAATTCGCGTTGAAAAAACAAGCATTTTCCTTGAGATTTCATTAACTTAAGTAAATCAACGTAATTTTGTTTAGGACTTTGTTTGTGGGTTTTTTGCTGGAAAATAGTCATGTTTTTCAAATTCAAACACAGTGTCAATTGTATAAGCCGCATTGAATAACAAATGTACGTGAAGATAATATATTTTTAATTTCAAATAGAGTTGAGATGCGATGTGCCATGTGATTAGTTGTTTCGACGCAGATTTCAAGTACGACCCCTTATGGGAAGTAGAGGAAATGGAGAGAATTGTGTGATGCAATATTTTAGCGTATCCGGTCAAGAGAATTGACAAGACACCACTATTTAGCAAAGAAATAACATTCTTTACACGCAAACCAAAGGATAAAACAAAAAAATAGTGGACTTTAGGCGTCCTTCCAATGAAAAGATATTTTCAAAGAAAAACCGAAAAATTTTCTAATGAAGTATGATCAGCAAAAATTATTGACACATTGTTCTAAAATTTGACCTACACTGCATCAATAAATCGTACGGACAGTACTCTAGCTTGAATAAAAACTCTTCTGTTTATTGAACAAAAAAAAACTCTTTTCATTCTTTAGGTATTTATAAATTCTTTACTGTTAAAGCTCTTTAGAGCAAAACAGTATTTTGTTATATTAGCTTTTACTGTCATAGTACAGCAATATTAGACTTAAAATAATTGCACGTACATCAAAAAATTGCACACACACAAGATTAACTTATGATGCAAAAGAAAAGTAGCGGTACTTAGTTTTCAGTGCAGATTTACACATGATCTGCATTTATTGAAGGTAGTGTTGCTCAACAGAGCTGTGCAGTAATTCTTGCCAAACGTTTTTTTTTCTAAAATGGCCGAAGCACACCGTTAAGTTCCGGTTGAAGTGAAGAAATTAATTGTAAAGCTTTAGGAGGAGGATAAAAGCTATGTAACAAAGTAAGTTACGTAACAAAGTCAGACTAATTTTGAGGAAATTTTATTTTCGTAGATGAAAGTAAGCATAATCTTTTTGGTTCCGATGGGTGGCGATTTGTTTGGCGCAAAGTTAATTCAGCGTTGCAGTCAAAAAATTTGTGGTCCACTGTGAAATGTTATGGTTTGGGGAACGATGGCAGCAAAAAGCGTTGGAAATTTGGTATTTGTGAAAAGCACTATGGACAAACATAAGTACTTGGAAATATTAAAGCTTGATTTAAGAGTCAGTACTTCAAATATTGGACTAAGTGACGAATTTTCACTAGTAGGTACATGACAATGATCGAAAACATTTGTCGCATTTAGTAAAAGAGTAGTAACAGTATAAAGTGAAATCTGTGCTTTTTCATCCACCCCAATAGCCAGACCTTAGTCCCATCGAACATATTTGCGATGTTTTGGAAAAAAAAGTGCGGGAAAATAATATTACAAGCCGAAATCACCTGAAAATGATTATTTTAGAAGAGTGGGAAATAATTTTTCCAAGTACTCTAGATTCAAAAAATATTTGAAACTCAGTCGCCATTAGCAATTCTAAGCAATACTAAGAACCGAACGTCTAAAATTAAATCCACCATAAAAATATATTCAGTTCGATTGAATTCGATTTCCCCGTAAAAAACGTTGTGGGTTAGGTATAAAGGTTCCAATAAGCAGGAAAGATACGGCAAAGAAGTAGGCTAATTTAGTTACTGGTGAAGTGATTTACCTTTGTGAGGTCCAGATGTGCGGATCCTTGTCGATGTCAATTTAGAGTAATCCCTTTAATTCAAGTCTATAATGCGTTCATTCAAAATGAATATATGGATAGTTAAAGTTAAATCTACGTTCAAGGAATTCAATTCGTTTAGTGTTTAAGTGCTTGTGATGCTAGTTAATATTCACTATCGGTGTTTTTTTTTTGAGTGAATTCTATTTATATTTGGAACTTCTGTTTGCTTTAATTAAAATTCGGTTACGCATAGGAACCGCTAGAAATATTGATTTTCGAAGATCGTGCTCCTTATATCAATCAACTTACATCGAAAGTCACGAACCTCTTTGATTCGATGACTGCATCAAAAGTCAGAGGGTTGAAAGGTTTTCAGGGTTACCATTCACATGAATTTCAAAATTTAGGAGCTTAAAAAACTTGTTTCTTATATTCATTATAGGATACTTATCAAATAGGAATTTGCTGCCAGAGCTCACAAAACTTTGCCAGCACTGCAACCAAAACACTGCGATCGACAAGTTTTCGAGTTTTGCTTTTATCCAATGACTGCATCGGTAGTCAGAAGTATGGAAGATTATTGTTGGTGCCATTCGTAAGATTTCCAAAATTTAAAAATTTAGTCATTTGTCACTTATTTTCATTAGAGATATTTGTCATATGGAAATTAAATTTTAGTATCTGTTAATTTAAAATTAAATTTTAGTATCTGCCACCACAATAAAACGGTATCTAAGTGTATTTAATTGTATTTAATGTGTACCAATTTTTTCCTAGCTCAAAAAAATATTTTAATAATAAAACCGATTTTTCCTTTAGAAGCTAGATATATTGAATTTTGTGACAAATATCGATATTTCGAGGGTAATCTATAAATTAAAAAAATGAAAAGTGTCTATAAATTAAAAAAATGAAAAATTTAACCAGATGTTCCATAGCTGCAACGCAAGTCAAAAGAGCATAAAGCATTTTTATTTTTGAATGATCTTTCAAGATGGCTCTGTGGCAGTGATGCCATGTTTAAAAATCATTCAAAAACACACATTTCCAAAGAGCTTCCACCAGACTTAACAATAAACCTACCAATAATAAAACTACTTGATGATCCGGTAGTGAGTTTTCGTCAACATAAGTTTAAAGTGGCTCAAAAAATGGGTAATTTGATGATGAATTACCGCTTTCAGCCATAAGGTTGCTCCGCATATTCATCAAAAATTTCGTTATGATGCAATGTTTTTATCAGAAACTTTGATTGGGCAAAATTTGAAAAAAGTATAAACGAGGAGTTAGTAACGACATTATGATATTACTTCTTTGGGCGAGATGGGGATCTATATCGAAAAGGAATATATTGCTAACCATAGCTTTGGCAAAGAGACTCACATTGTAATGATGGCTATATATTCAAGAATAAAAAAATATACGTTTTACTATGTAAAAAAGCTACAACTTCAGTGTAGCCACCCAATACAAAGTGATGCGGTATTTTTCGAGGTCAACAGCTTTTGAGATCTTCTGCATAAATTAGGTGAGGTATATTTGACAGGACGCCGAGTAGATCGGAATTTAAAATATTTAAAGAAGTGGGCCCAGATGGTTAGCTTTTGGTTGAACAGATGAATCAGAGAGATTAACGGTTTATTATAAATTGATATGTTGTGCACATTTTAACCTATTCTGCATGGTTAACATATGGAAAAAAATTGTATTGGAAAAGTTGTAAAAAGTTTTCAAAAAATTAATTTGAAGACAAAAGGCGCATTAAGTTTAGTTAGCTCCCGCCTCGTCCGGCGTACCCTCTGCCTTTTGCCTTACTTCTTGGACCACAAGAATCTTGTGATCATGTTTTTGACAAAAATTGTCTTTAAAGTAAAATGAACAAAGCAAACTTTGACGACGTTTCCTGAGAAATATTTTTTTTGTTTTTGCATTTACGTACCTTTCTTCAGGAATTGTTTGAAAAATAATGAGACTTTTTTCTGTGATCTTAAGTATCTTTTTACCGTTCCATTTTCAGAATAACTAAACAGTGGATAGATGGTTCAAAGTTGGACAAATACCAAAAAATAAAAATTTTAAAAAAATACTTTAATAATTGAAAACGTTTTTTTCGTACGATGGAATTGCAGTGGACTATATTACGTATTCGTAAAAAAAGGGAATATAAATATTGAGCTAAAGCCGTAAAACAAGCAGGATCGTGAACATATATAGTTTATTAAGTTAAAAATCAACGTCGAATGATCAAAATCTGTGGTAAAGACTGCTCGAATTTGAAAAAAAAAATTATCTCTGACAATCTTGAAACCCAGATTTCAAATTCTGTAGCTTCCGATAGAGCAACTATCATCATTTTTAAATATATGAGAATACGCAAATTTCCAGTAGCTTGTGCAAATTTCAGACCAAACTAATACTCGTATATTAAAAAATATTTGCAATGAAGCTATTATTAATCATCTCCCACTGCAAGTGGTCACATCAGTCAAGTATGCACTGCGAGCTGATGTCTGATGAGAATCAGTGCATACTTTCGAAACCGCTTAGTTAAAAAATTTTTCAATTTTAATCATCCCAAAAACCCAATTCAATTTAAGTTATTAGCTGTTCTATTCACATGCTCCAGATAATCAGAGGAAGAAGAGCAGCTCCTTTACCAGTACTTTTTTTGCAATGAAGTTTTAAAATGACAGTGTGCATTCCTTCCCGTGATATTTACTTGCATATATGGTTAACAAAAGTTGTTGGAGCTAAATAAGAAAGAGAAAGGTGTGCGTTGAGTGTGTCATATGCTGACACAAAATGAATTTGTTCATTATTCTCTTTTCCAACCTGCAAACAACAGTTTTTAAGTATATTGTATAATATAGTTTGAGGCTAGTTCGAAAAATGTTCGAAAATACAAAAACTAGCTTTACAGCAATCACAAACTTATTATTCCTGTAAAAAATAGTTTCAAGACTAGAAGACCAGAGTCGCAAAAGTAAAAAAAAAATAAATATCTATTAAAAATTAGTTTGACCAAAAATCATTTGCATATTTTCAGTGCGGTATACTATTCGTGTAGGTCAATATTTACCTGAATATGACTAGGGTATGGAAGGAAGAAAGTCCAAAGTTCGAGGCATGGAAAAGTTCAGTAGAAACACTTATGGCATCAAAGCTATTCAATTAGATTACTCTTTGACATTGTTTTCGTTGTGCGAGTTTAAATATTGAAAGTAAAAGTACTTCTTTCAAGTCAAACAAACAGTAATATTAAAGACCAATTTTAATATTTGATCTATCACTGTGCTAAAATACAGTTTCCTTAACAAGCTTCGAAAGTGAGTATGTAAAAATTAGCAGCTATGCTATTTTATTCCTTCATGAAAAATCACTATATCATTATTGACACCACATAAAATCATTTGTTTATTTTACAAAGCTAACAAATTATAACAAATTCATCAAAAAGTTTCAAATCTATAGGTTCTTTTTATTTTGTATGCGGCATCATTAATTGAATAGCCTCAAAATATTTGAATGAAACTCTTAATAAATGAAATTACATCAGCAATGGGAAATTTATGTGCCGACTGTTCCAAGAAATGTGAGAAGTGAGTTATTCCAAGAAACCTGAGAAGTGTAATATACATGCTTTGAAACGTCGTATATGCATTGCAAAGTGCGAAATGAATACAAATTAAACCAAGTGATACAGATAGCATACTTGATCCAAATTGTGATTAATAGATTGCGCATCATGAATTGTTTTCTCATGGGTAAAGTCGGGAAAACATTTCACATAAGGCAATCACTGAAATCTAAATAATTATTTATGCCAAATGCAAGAAACAGACTAAATATTCTGTTTGTTGCTGAAAATCATTCAAGGTCCAAAGAAATAATAATATGATTATGTAAATAGTTTCGTTAACTGTTAATAGCAGATCGACGCTTTAAATTTATGAAGGTAATTCAAACTTTCCCTCAGAAGCATCTGATTCCTTTGTTTATATCAATTTTCTATCAACTCTATTAACGACTGTATTTCATCTCTAGTTCATATCTCTCATTCATAATTATATTTAGATAGTAGCTTTTAGAAGAAAGCATTTCCTACTTGAACTTAACGCTTGTGTCTGTCAGTCTTATCGTTGCCAATATTTTTGTAATATCTCAGTAAGTACCGAAATACTGTGCAATGGGAAGCCTTTGCATTAAACTATTGTATTGCAAAATAAGAAAGTGATAGCTTTTATAAATTTCATTATAGTAAGTACTCGTATATCACAAAATCTAATTTTCATGTCACAAATACCAAAACTGACTCACCATAAATTTTTCCTGTTAATATTGAAAAGATATGGCTTTAAAAAGCTAGCTGGAAACTTTTGAAGGAACAACGTGGTCAGATTTTCTCAATGTCAAACGCAAAACCGTTCAAAATCCCCAAGCAACATGCTTACTACTAAAAACCACTCATACTACTCCATAATATTCGGTACCACATCATCGTTTCGAAACAATAATGATTTCTTGTCGAGAAAGTAAGATGATTCCAGAGCTGTTGCCACATCAAATTTCGATAGCAGCATCAACAAGAAAACCTCGACCAAGACCAATTCAAATTTTAATTAATGGAAATAATGATGGCTACTTAAATGATCGAGATGAGATGTTGAAATTGTTTCGAGAGAAAATCGAAATACTGTAGGTATAGAAAGACGTTGAAGGGCAAGAATGGGTTTAGATGAGCTAATCAGATGGATGTTTTTACATTATTCATAAAACTCGCGTAAACAAGGCATTGTTTGAAGGTGGCTATTAAAGTTTCGTTGAAAGTTTTAAATAGTTGTTAAATACTTCAGGACGCTAGTATATAGTTTGTGAATTGAAAGTAAATATACTGAACAGAGTTTAAAAAAAATTAAGTAATTTTGAACTTTAATCCATTCACTGAATATTATATAATATTCTTTGGTTTTTCCATTACAGGCTTTGACCACATCGCAAAATAAATCGAAAGCATAAGTTAAATATGAAATTAAGTGTGAAAATAAGCTTACAAAATAAAATATGCACCACTGCATCTAAAGCTTTATATCTCACAGTATTTCGTTGGCAAAGATTTATGTCCCATTGTTTAGTTTTTATTTTTTTGTCAAAAAATCCATTGCATTCCATGCATCAAATCAATGTTGTAAAACGATTGCTCAGATACTTACTATCCAACAAACTCAGCGCCAAACATATGTATGTTATACATCCAACTCTTTGCTGACCAACGACAATTTGTCTCTGTCAAATACAGTCAGCATAAATCACGTGTCCTTTGAAATATCCCACTACACTGTATACTTTTTTTTCAACTCGTCACCAAGTGACACTGGTAGATCTCTGCCATTTCACGACATCGCTATTAAATTATGAACACACAAAAGAAATTAATTATTCACCACCAACTTCATCCAGCACAACCACGTAAAAATCGTACTACCGGAACTCCCGTACATCCAAAAGTTTTTTGAATCCTAGCCGGCAAGAGGACTCAAAACAGTATTACGACAGCAGTCAAATGTGTCACATGATTCAATTCAAATATGAAAACTATACACACCCGAAAGAACAGTAAATACCAACAACTATCGTTATAACTATAGAAGAATTTTTTTCATCCTTTCGACCGATAAACGCGTCTATTTCCGGCGCCTTTTTGGTAACAACTGAAAACATTTACTCGAATTTCCCAAAACTGAGCACAGCAATGAAGACGAAAGCACTTGCTGGAGCAAACAGCAGCAACAGAAACAGCCCCAGCAACAACAACGGCAACTTGTGGGGTCCACAAACACCGGGGGTGACCGAGCAGCGGAAAAGGATAACAAAACGTATACTAATACAATGGTGCTGAGCAGCCTATCATTTATACACTGTTAGACTGTTGGATATTCTGTATCGTTTTGTATCCTTTTCGAAATGCACAGCGACGCGATATTATGAAAGGAGGAGTTCACACTGAACAGCAGGCAAAAATGCCTCGGAATGTACTCGGACTAGACAGAAGTATGCCCTTTTCGTGGAAAACTTTCTTGCAGCTATGCAGAATTTGCTGCACATCGAAAAGCTTTCTCCTGTTTTGTAGGTTTTGAAACGAATAGGGACAAAAATTCGATTTTCGAAAACGGGAAATATTCTTTGTCGTTGGAGTAGGTATTGGGGAAATTAGCAGAAGTGATAAAGCAGTGTGAAATGCTGGGAGCATGCGTGGGCCTGTGTCACGTGGACTGTGATTTTCGTAAACAAAAGATTTGATGTTAGTTTGCTATTCAAGTTGGGGTAGTCTCGATTCCTTCGGTCGGATAGAGTAGAGTTTTGTGTGCGATTAACATTTTTGTACATGAGGGTTTTGAGCACAATTCCTAGATCAGATTCTGTGATTTAGAGTGATACACCTAGATCAGATTGTGTGATTTAGAGTGATACACTAAGAACAGAGCTTACTTGCAGCAAAATATTCATGTAAAATTCAAAAAATATTTTCCTCAGCAAATTTTAAAAATATAGTACTTCAGTTGGTTTTTTCACAAAAATTTATCCATAAAAGTTCAAATAACTTCAAATAAGTGCAATTACTCCACAATATATATATATATATATATATATATATATATATATATATATATATATATATATATATATATATATATATATATATATATATATATATATATATATATATATATATTATATAACATATATAATATAATATACAATATAATTATATTATATAACATATATAATATAATATACAATATAATTTTAATAGCTTAACCTTTATTTTCGTGCATAAAAACAAAAATTTCATTCACAGATAAATGTATATTTTTACAAATGAGTTAATTTGAATGATTTTTTACATTGAAACTTTCAGCTTCGGCAAATGTTTCAATTTCAAAACTGATCTCAATGAAAGAATTCGATGTTTTGTTATAAAAACTTAATTTGAAACGACGACATTTTTTTCACTGATTGGAAAAGTTGGGGAAGTTTCGAATATCATTTGAAAATAATGTAAATATAATAAATTAAAGTTTATTTTGAAAAATTCTTGTTGCTGTATTTTATATTAATAAAGGTTATTGGATAATTAAGGCTTATCAGTATAATACGGAAAGAAAATTAAAGTGAAGCCTTGCCAGCTCATTGGCTTTCAAAGGCCAATTTCACTTAAAAAGTCTTTGTGCACTAAGGATATATTGTACAGGACTCACTTTGAAATATTTTTAAGGAAGAAAATTTAATTAATATAGATCGTTAAATGTATTTAAGTAAACAATTAGTTAGTTATTAGTATAAGTCAATACTTTAAAAGTAAGCTCTATAAATAACTTACCTAAGTTAGATTAAGATTATACCGATAGACACTGAAGAAGAGGGTAGATTACCCTCGAAATATCGATATTTGTCACAAAATTCAATATATCTAGCTTCGAAAGGAAAAATCGGTTTTTTTATTAAAACATTTTTAATTTTCCTGAGTTTTTTGACAAATTAATTGCAGATTCTTCTGCAATGAATTTGTGAGACCAATCTGTAGCCGTGCAGACAGAATAAAATCTGAAACAAAATTATCTACAACAATATTCCAAAATCGCGAGCAACTTCGAAGCTTAACTATTTTTGGAAATTTTTCAGCCTGGAATGCTTGCGTAAGATAGCACTATCTTGGCATAAAATTAGTATTGTTTTTATGAACGGCGCTTACCTGTCAAATTGAAAATAAAATTGATTCAATAAAAAAATGATTTAAACGAACCTAAGATTTTGTGAGGCAGCCCTCGATATGCTTAGCCAAGTAATTAAAGAATCACAGAATCATGAGAAGAGTACCTGGTCCTTGTGACAAATCTGATAAAATTGCTATTTGTAAATATGAGTCGATTACGTTTCAGGGCCATAAAGGTTAATACGAGCGATCAAAAGTGAAATGTAGTGCTTTTCAACGTTATTAGCGTTATTAAGGGACACTTTAAAAAAAACTAACGTGGGTTAGAGCATGTATACATTGTTCGGTAGCCCAAAACTTCGACATGTCACTTAATGGTAGACTAGCAAAAGTGGTAGACTAGCGGACTAGAACACTGCTCCACTAAGCAATAACGTGCTATCTGCATTTTTCTCATTTTTGTGCCAACACTTAATAATAACACTGAATATCAAAACTATATTATCTATTACATAATTCTGCTATATTTGAAAGCCCTACCTTTTGTGGCAGTATGTTTAAATCAATCTTAAAAATTACACTCTCCATGTATCTCCAGTACAAATCAAAACACATATGATTGAATAGCTCGATAATACTAAAATGTGGATAGAGCATTTATGCTTAGTAGGGCAGAACAGAGATCATCAAGTTAGAATGTACGACGTAAATAATGACAGCAATAAAAGTAAAAAAAAAAACGAAAAATTAGTGATTAGAGAAAAAGTGTTCTCAAGAAATGCCCTTGAAAGGAAGAAAAGAAGTGCTTTAGTGAAATACCGGTAGTAGGTAGTTTTTAAGACAATTATTACCGGGGTAATTCCGACTGCTAAACAGGCTGGATAATTAGTGTGTAAGAAAAAGGAAAATGTTTAGTATTGGCAACATTTTTACAAAGCAGCAGTCTACCCTAACAAGCTCGTGCTCAAATCAACCTATTCGTTTGGGGCTGCCATCCGAAAAATTTCCCAAACTCGGAAAATTTCAACATTGGTTGTTTATTTGATTGTAAATACTTCGCATATGAACACAAAATGGTAGCATCTGTTGGTGCAATATTTACGAAAATGTTGGGTCCTGGTAATCAAGTTAAGTTAAACCTATTCTCTGAATTTCATTTCGATTGGGTGACTACGCTTGAAATTGATCATTCCAATTTGAAAATTCAACGACAACATTGCTTAGTAAAGGAATGCCTAAAAATTACAAAAATTACCATAGCTAGCAGCTGCTTCATGATTTTTCTACGGAATTTCTACAACAGCTGGTTTACTGCATGAATATCGTTTTGATTTCATGACTGAATCGGAAGTTATAGAGAAAAAGCTTTATTTTGTTGAGCAAATTTGCAAGATTTAAGAGACAAAAATCACCATAGCTGGCAACATAATTCTAATTTTTCAACCAAATTTCTACTGAATGTGGTCCGGGGTAAATTCCAAACACTGTTTGAATTTCGTTAGAATGTGATGTCTGAATCGGAGGTTATAGGCCAAAAAAACAGTTTTTTCCGTAATGATTTTTCAAGATAGCACCACTGCCACAAGGCTGCTTGCATTTCAAAATCACTTCCACAAGACTTGGTTTTACTTAAAAGCAACATGTTCTGTAAATTTCATAATGATCGAATCATCCGGTCGCCAGTTCTCGTGAACAGAAGTTTCGAGTGCTGAAAAACGACGTAATTTGGTGATGCGTTGACATTTGTGCGCAACTCAGAAATATTGAAATTTCAAATTGAAATCTAACATGGTGCTTCGGAAAAATTAGCGGAAAGCTGAATTGTGATGTGAACCTTGGTACTGGCGTGTTGAACAAAATGTCAAAAGTTCCCATCGATCCGAGTGCTGCGTCGCTTTTTGTACGAGATCAAAGGTCACCAAAAGTGAACTTTCCTAAATATCTCAGTAACGGTTACGTCTTTAGAAAAACAATGTATGACAAATTTGTAGCTTAAAGAATTTCCAACAAAAAATATTTGAGATTTTTTTCTTGTAACCATAACCGTTTTTGAGATATATTGATTTAACCATTTGTTACTAACAGCATCCTCTTTCTCACTGCATGTTTATATTATCCGATTTTGATTACGACTTGGCATGCTTGTGAGTTTGTTTTTCTATATTTAAGAGGCACAAAGAAAAAACACATAAATAAACTTATCTACCAGACTCCAGGGTAGGTGGAAAAGTGTGCTCCGAAAAGTTCCCCCCCTCCCCCTTCGCCATAAAACGGTATCCCAAATCTTCAGAAATGAGCTCGTTGCCTACTCTTTGCCCACTGTTAAACAAGATAGGATCACTTTTTATCCTTTTAATTGCCTATTCTTGACATCGCAGGACCAGCCCTACATCCACACCGTTCCCACACCCAACCCACCCCCGCAAACGAACCACCCCGAAATACCCGGTTTTTTAGTTTTTTTCCATACTGTCTTATCCCATGAACGATCAGGGCAAAGTCACATAATTTCAGGTGCAAATTGGTTTCGAGACGTGTCATGTCCCTTTGGCGCTATGTAGTCATCACAGGATTGGTAAAAAACTGATTATTTGGGGATAATCTGCAGTGGGTTGAGCTCCTTTTAATGCCAAGAATGAGCGTTTACAGAATTATGCCATGATATTATTTTGCTTTTTCATGCTCCTAGACCCATGATATGCTACAAAACCTATTTTCACCTGCGATTTTGTTGTTTTGTCCTGCTATTTCGTGGAATATCCCATAAGTGATGCAGCAATACAGTTTTTTCGGAGAAGAGAGTAGCGAACAGATGTCCCTACAAGTTTTATGGCAAAGGGAGGCGGGGGGTGGTGGTAACTTTTCGGAGTACACTTTTCCACCTGCCCTGGAGTCTGGTAGATAAGTTTTTACACATGTTTTTTTTATGCGCCTCTTAAACATAGAAAAACAAGCCCACAAACATGCCAAGTCTTAATCAAAATCAGATAATATCAACATGCCGATGAGAATGAGGGTGCTATTAGTAACAAATGTTTAGATCAATATATCTCAAAAACGGTTATGGTTACAGCAAAAAGCTATAACATTTTTTTTGTTAGAAATTTTTAAAGCTACAAATTCGTCATATATAAATTTTCTAAAGACGTGACCGTTACTGAGATATTTAGGAAAGGTCACTTTTGGTGACCTTTGACCCTGTATAAAAAGTGACGCAGCACTCGGATCGATGGGGACTTTTGACATTTTGTTCAACACGTAAGTACCAAGGTTCACACCAAAATTCAGCTTTCCCCCAATTTTTCCGAAGTTTCGCCTTTTTTATGTCGGATTTCACTGGGCTATGTGGACAAAGGATTTGGTATTCATTCACAGTTGTTTCACTTCTTTGTGATACATAATAACTGTTTATCTTTATGCCTTGTTAGCGTTATTTTAATTATAATTAATTCTACCTTAAATTCCAAGTATTATTCAAGTAAATTTCTATCGTTAACGTTATATTATTATTAATCTTCCGTACCTTTTTTACTAGACTAGTTGTTGTTTCAATCCCCAGTTTTTTTAGTTTAAAGTTAAATTAAATTTTTGATGTTAGGGTTTTCCCAAAGAAAAGTTTTTCTTGGTCGTCACTAATTCATCGCTTAATGTGCAAGAGCCCAGGCTTAAGATTATGCTATCATTATACGTTGTAAGCATTGGTTGAAAAAATCACTTGAACTTGAAAATATATTCCATTTAATTCAAAATGCTCGCGAACCAGTAGAAAAAATAAAGTCTTGTGATCATCGAAAATTTGGCATAACTCCTGGCATATGTTGCTGGACACGATTTCTGAAATCAAAAATGTGTCGCTTAGAATTGTGGAACAAAATAGCGTCTTTTCGGCGTGCTTAAATTAATTTAAAGAATACGCAACAACAAATAACGCAGAAAAACAAGTGGTTGAAATGTCCCGAAGGAGCATGGGCGCTGTAGTTTGACTCAATTTTAAAAAACTCTTTTGCTCGGCTAACTGAGAGCACGTTACCATTAGCAAGCCACATGTTAAAGACAATAACGAGCGTTTTTCTGGTTAGGAAGCTAATAGGAAGCGAGAGTGATCGTGGCTGAACCGGTAGAGGTGCAATCGAAAAAAAAGCCAGTGAGCTCAAAGGGTCTCATGTCACCGGAAGAAAAGCGGCAGCTTAACTACTTGGCAGAGCGGCGGACCTATTTCGCTTGGTATCTGGTCAATTTTTGTAGAACACAATTAATGCTTCACGATCAAGATTATTTGGTTTTTGGACATGCTTCACGACCAAGAAAATAATATTATTATTAAAAATTGATTCGCCTACAAGTGGACTTGCAAAATCATTAAAATTACACTAGCTTTTGTTGCAGATTTATCTTTTTTTATCAAAAAGGCATTTATAACTAATCAAAAAAAAAATAATTTTCCTGTCAAAAAAATAGACAATTTAAAAAAATAGGCCATTTAACATGATATCTTATTCGCCCCTTCGAATCGGATTCAACTTAAACAAACGACCAAGTCCAATCACAATTTAAGGACTATTCGCATACTTCGACATACTTGAAATATGCTTTGTCCGAACAAGATATGCGGTGGAGGTGTTTGAAAATGCCTGGCTGACAGCTTACTATGTATGCTCATATCAAACAGGTAGCTTGTTGCAATAACAGGAAATCGATTTGCAATAACAATAGCAATAAGGGCTCATTAATCTTTACCGGCTACCATATTGCCAATGGTCAATGTCACATCAAGACGACAATATCGTCGATGTTCTTGTTTCTTGGCAATAAAGTGCGGCTAAGATTTATCGACTTAATTGTCCTCGAGCTTGACGATGAATGCAAAATTACGTTCGGATGACATTTCGATCTCCAGTCACATCAATTATTAGTAATCTAATTGATTCGAGAAATTACTTAAATGAATTGATGGTATAAATAGGTATATTTTAGAGCGCATGTTGTGGTGCATATAATGCATGTGAATAATTACGATTATTGTTTTATTGAATGTACACTGTTTTGGTAAAAGAACTATGCTGCCGTCCTTAACATGAACGTTCTATTAGAATTTTTTTCATTTTTGAGCTAACACTGGACTCAAAAACTACATTACATACTACATTACATCATTCTACAAAATATGAAAAACCTGTCTTTTGTGGAAGTATGTTAAATTCAATAATGAAAAATGCCCTTTTTATGTGTTTGCATGCTGCAGAAAAACGCAAATCATTGAATATTTAGAAAGCTGCTAAAATGCAGATAGAAGGTTTATGCTGAGAACGGCAGTATGGTTGGGTAGAAAATGAATTGCTTTCACTTAGAAAACCTCGATTTTTGCTGAGCGACTGCATGCGGCAGTCAGAATAGAATTCATCTTTATCAGCGTATTACAATCAAATACATATGTAAATACCTGTGTCAAGCTAAGCAAATATTTCCGTAATGAAATGAAATTCCGTTTACTATGAATACTAAACCTGAAAGTGTAAATACTTTCTGCATAACATAATCTTTTTGATTTCCCACATTAAGTTAAGTTCCTCAAATCATTAAGTCATGTTTGATTGCCTACATTGCACCACAGCGACCAGTCATATACTGTTTATCTCCACCTGTAGACATATTTTACATATGTCCCTGCAAAATATTGCTCAATAGTACACTCAGTCATCTATTACACTTAAACCTTTGCTCTTCAAACTCATTATATGCACCGTATTATGTTTACTAGAAGCAAATATACAACAACTCAACAGCCTTTAAAAAAGCGGCACTCTCCGTTAAGCTACATGTCAAAGTTTGAACAAATATTCTCGTAACATACTCGTAAGTTGCGTTTACGAGAAGCAATCGAAGATTATGTCCCGTCACCTACGCAACATCATTCATAAAAGCATTTCCGCTAAACTTTTTTCAATCGTATTTGCCAAATACTAGCCCTATATTTGCCGCTATTTCACAATGAAAGGATCAGGGCTAAGAACAAATTTCTATTTCTTGCCTAAGCCTAAACATAGAAAAAATACAGTTTAAATGAAATTTTTAAAAAAAGGGTTAAAGCATTATTGAGCATTATGGTCTCATAAATAAAATTCCGGCTAGGGTAGAAAGTAGTAGAGAATGTTCAAAATAAGAAATTTATTGCGTTATTAAGTTATCTTTGACGAAGGCCCGAATTTCTCCCGGTATGATGTTTGAGAGTTTTTGTTTTGTTGTGTATTGTTCTGTGGATACTGAACATTAAAACTTTCCGTGCTGGTAATGAATCATGTAATAAAAATGAAAATAAGAGCAGGTTGTGAACTTTTTAAGCGTTGAACGTTATACGGTTATTAGATTTAATGGAGAGATAATGTTCGTTTGTTTTGTTATTTGTAAATTTAACCTTGATAAGTGTTATTGTCAGGAGATATTAACATAGTTTTGAAGGTTTATCCATGCTGGGTTTAAGTTATCTTCGCTGGAATGTATCAAACCACTTCATGGCACAAGCAATATTAGCTCTTCAAGACATAGTTCTTTGTCGTGCATAAGTTTATAAACAAAAAGCGAATTTGTGCAAAGATTTTTGAAGAAAATTAGCATACGATTCACTTTGGCCAACATATTATGTTTCTACGTTTATGTATGTCTGCAAAAATTTAGTTCGGTAGTCTTCGAATGATGTTTTCAGGGGATATTGCTGTTCAGAATAAAAGAAAACCATGTTTAGAAAGCTCAAAAGTGTTTTTCTGTACCTAAGCTATAAATCATCCATATTTTTTTTTGAGTTGAACCATAAATTGGATGTGGCGAATAAAAATATAAAATGCATAATAAATAGCGTTGAATGAAATAAATGATTTGCTGACACCATTTAGCAAAACAATAAATCCTACCAGATCATATCTCCATCACTAACAAAATATTTTTACTGCTTACAAAAAGGCCGATCAATTGGAAACATTTCATTCACGAAGGCTTTTTACATTCAATACAAACATAGGCTTAATAAATGATGGTGTTAGAGAGGAGCATTACACGCTGAAAGCTCTTTTGTTTTTTATTGTTCTATGTCAGCTTCAAAATGTGTATTACTTGGATATTTACAACTTTAATAATTATCCTATTTTATGAAGTAATGAGTAATACTGAGAGCATAAAAGATATAAAAGTGAGCAAAAGAAAAAATAATACTAAAATCAAATCAATATGAGCCAGCTATTCGAAAGAATATAATATTTGTATGTACAGTTACTAAGAAATAAAAATCTACTTCAACTCAGCTCCACTGATAAGAAGAGATTGGTTCATAAAATAACTGCACAACAAAATATATAAATGCTGCCATTGCACGTGAGCATCTACCAGTACGGTACTTGAAAGCCATTTGATAGTCCTTTAAGATTTTGTCAAATATATAGATCGTTACTTGAAATACAGTTTGAAACTTTCATGCTAACAATCAATTTTAACAAAATTGAATTATATTTTCAATCAAATCAATCAATTTTCCCTCAAAATTATTTCATATCAATTATGCCAACTAAGCGCCCAGCGTGGGGACAATGTGCTTCTATAGCATGATTCAAACCAATTAAGAATAAGGTTTCGTTTGCAAGCAACGAAGTTTAGAACTTGAAATTACATTGTTTATTATGTTTCTGTGGCATCATAATGAGCCTCCATTGGCATCCACTCATGCTAGTCCAAAATAACCTATATTAATGAGAATATTTATTGCTTCTTATTTTGATTTCAGGTTGATGAAACGCTTGAAAACTATGAAAATGGCCACATTGACATTAATTTTCCGCTATATAAAATATTTCACCTTTAAATTTTTCTTCTATTTAATATTTGTAATGATGCAAAATAGCGGTATATAATTCAATTGGACATCTTGCATCATAAAAAATATCCTTCAATCTGTTTGAAATGTACCTTGAAATCATCTTTGTGCCATTAAAAAACTGTAGGAAATCTTTTTGGCTCAGATTTTCTTTCAGACAACTAAATTTCATTCAAATCAATTCTCCAGGGAATTCAGAAAATCCAGACACTAAATGGACTATATGTGACTGTAGCTTCCCGACCATCGGTTCGACATTTGACACATTCTATTCAAAGGTTAATTGCTGATGCTTTTGAATCGATAATAGGATTGTACTTGAAACATTCGAGCATCCTGTGACAGAGCAAACACTCAACGGTTCCGGTGTACGAGAAAACGAGGATTATGTGTTGTGTGCGCAGGAAATTAATGGTAACTTATTGGATCAAGCTTTTATATAATTACCAAGTAATTAAGACCAATGACTTTTGCGGGTAAGCAACGTGAATGGAATGTTTAACGGGGATTTGAATGCCAAGAATGGGATTTTAATCATGTTAATCAGAATAAGGGTCAGTGAAATTAGTTTTGGGTGGACTTTAGAAATGCAAACGGGATGATCTATTCCAACCGATGTGAATCACGTGACTTTTAATCCGTTTAATTATTTGAGATTATTTTCAGGTATTATGAATTTTATTTTAAAAAAACATCCCTTGAAAATGGGTTGATTCTTTATTGTAAATGCAAAAACTGCTTGTTGAACGGAAAAAAATTGTTGCCAATATTAATAATTAATTGCCTAGATATTATAGCTAGTTAGTTACTTCTGGCTTGTGTTAGGTTCTAGTAATTTTTTCCTACTTGTATCATCAGCTGTTATCAAAAAAAGGTTATGTTATGTATGTATGTATATGCTTTTCTTCTAGACATACTGAACAGAGTAAGAATTTTATCTATTTGAATATCTCATTCATTGAATGGATTCCAATGGAAATCTGAGACTGAGTAATCTTCCCATTAACTTTAAATAGCGACCACACTTCATTAATTTGAAATAATGTTATGGTTCGTGTCGGCCACGACAACAAAAAAAAAAACAGCTATCTCTGCTACACAATTCAAGAGCATTTGAGCCAAAAGTACTTAATTTGAGGACAAGGCATTAGTGTAGAGGCCTTCGAAGCTGTTGCTTGTTATAGGGTGGCAAGCAGTGCGTGGTTTAAGGAATCTAATTTTTCCTGTGACTTTCTTTGTCCATGAGCTTGCTGGGACTATCGTATCTTTTCTGATTTTTTGATGTTCCTAATTTGAATGAATAAAGAATACGAGCGTGTCACAAGGGATGTGTTTTTTGATTCGTTCGTAATTAGCTTTTTTCTAAAATACTGTGAAGAATAGACAATAAAAGAAGAAATAATTAGAATTTGACTGTTAACTAGATTGGGACGAAAAAATGGAATAAATTAGAGCTGATTACGTCGACCAAGTTTGTTTGAAGAGTTTTATTTTACACATCTGATCACGTTTAAAGGAAACTTTAATATCAACTTGCTAATGTGTTTATGTGCCACAATTTCGTGTCTTATATTCGAAAATGGAAACGTGCAGCAGTCAGCATGTCTTTGCTTGGATTTATCGAATACACTTCTACCTTCACTCCCTTCAACCCATACATATCCGATTTTGGGTTCGTTTTCATCAGTTGGATTCCATGAATTGACACTCAACATGGAACAGAAGCAATGAGATTCGATAAACACAATGACAACGTGTCCAAGAGTATACAGCTAGAAACCCTATTATATAATCTACCAATAACTTTTTGATTGGCGTCGGTTTATTTGTTGACTTGTTGGGCATATGTTTGTTTGTGAGGACAATTGGTGCTCATGAATCCTGTGCCCTTCATTAAAAACCATTTGTTACAGGAACTGTACAAATTCGTGTAACGCTTTATCTTTCGTATCAATTATTTGTATTTATTTTAATTTTCCGTAGAAATAAACGTAAGTTCTAGCTTCAGTAATATTCAATATTTCTGATTAGATTTAAAAAAAACATTTTGAACCAAATCTATAGCGATTTACGACCGCTGTCTTACTCTGCAGTAGTCTGTTAAGGCCTTCGGCTAAAAACATACGAATGGGCGCTTATATTTTATATGATGAGCTTTTTTTTATCAAACACGCACGTCAGCCAAGATTGCATTTAATGGCTAATTTCGAAAACCGGAAAAAAAATCTTAGCTGAAGTTATTGCTTTAACGTGGTGAATAGATCGGAAACTGTTCATTACTGAATCGAATTTCGCTATGCAACTGGTGTTCTTATCGTTCAGCTTCATTTATTTCTAAAGTGAAAAATGTTGTATCGAAGCTGATGAAGCATGAAAGATAGAAAGAATATGAAAAATGCGCTATCATCTCACTTGAAAGAAAATCGTTTAAACGTCAATACGCTATCGTAAACAAATGTTAAATTTAGTGTGACAAACACTGTCAGTCACCTGCCAGATTCTCTGCATGTAACATATTAGATAAGTGATTTATGTGTTAAACGGCCCACAGACACGGAGATCTAGTCGTCGACTGGATCTCAATTGATTTGCCACAGACACAGAGAATGTAATCGCAACTTGAATTGCAATCTCATTCGAACGTTGTTTTCGTGGAGGCAACACACGGTTTGGAATGGGTGTTTTCAGGTCATTTTCGTTGTAAGAAAACGAAGGAGATATGTACATTGTAAGCATTGTTAGCAAATGATGTTTTACGTAAAGTAATTTCGAACAGGTACATATACTTTCTGCTTCAGGCATCTGTAACCTAGTCATAGATCCCTCTAAATAATTTTTAATTGGCGGTCATCATAACCAGGCATTGATTGTTCGTATAAGGGGTGTCGCAACTGATTTTCGAAGAAAATTATAAATTTGTATGTATCATGAGCTGGCAGCAATTGTGCCTTAATAGGGTTTAAAACTATGTTTCACGTGAAGTTATTTCGAACAGGTATGTACGGGTATCTAGGTAATCGTACTTTCTGGTTCAGCCACATGTATCCCTCTAAATACTTTTTTATTGAATTTTAATTGGCGGTCATCATAGGCAAGCAGCACTGAAAATGAACTAAATATCCGTTGCTACCAAAGAAAAGATATTATTGTTCCACATCTATTCTTTTCGTTCATAAATATTTCCTGAAATAATAAAACATTAGCGGGATCATGAGGTATGCTAACTGACTCTTGTTGAGCGTACTCATACACAATTCAGTCCGTTAAACCAATGATTTCGAATTATGTTACCATTACGTTACACTAAATTCAAATGAGATCTCCATTCTAGTCTCAAAATCACCACAGACACAGCAACGTGTTCGTCGACCAGTAGCTCCGCCCACCAAATATCAAAAAATTTTGATATTTACTGCAACCGTTGCAGAGACTAAAAATGCAACCTGAGACTAGCCCACAGACAGAGATTTTCGTTGCAGATATCGCATATTGCAGATCTAGTTGTCGACGAGATCTCTCGTCTGTGGGCCGTTTTAGCTATTCGTATGAATTTGCAAGCGCCTGAATGCATGTTTTGAAGTTTTGAACGGTGGATTGAGGTGTGTTTCAATAATAAAAGCAATAGTGAGAATGGAATGGTATAACAGCTTCAAAAATTGTTCAATTTGAAAGTATCCATTGGATTCTTGGCTGTGAATGCGAGAGATATCATACCTAATAAAAATCTAATAGCTCAACGAAAATCTATTCAAATATAAAATAAACTTCATCAAAAAATGAAGAAAAGCTGATTCGTTCGCTATATAAAAGCTATATATGATTTGTATTTGTAAAATATAATTTAATAAGCAATTCAAAAATAATAAAGTAATTTTTCATAGAAAAAAAGGAAAAGGGTTTTTTACGTTTAATTTTAAAATTTTTATTAATTTTTTGTTTTTTCCTTATCGAATTCCACTACCCAAATTTTCATCAGGTGCTTCTGATGCTATGGTGGTGTTTGTCACTTCACTTTTCATACGATCTGTCTCAACGCCTTTCTTCAAAGCACATTGTATGTCCCAAATCGTGTTGTTTTGTATCGTGGGGTCCTTGATGTGGTTGAAGCATCAAGATTACCTTGACTTTTGTTCAATAATTGCTAGTTATAATATCGCGAATTGAGCTTCCACAATTGATTTTTGCTTTGAAAATTTAGCTTTCTGAAAAATTTATGAATTTTCCATTGCCCTAGTTAGTGTTTTCATGTTATATTTTAGTTTCCTACTACCATCGAAGAATGACGAAAATTGCGGAAAGATATGAAATGCTTTGGTAGTAACCAATTTGCTTGGAATCGTTACATCAAAAACATATATGTACATATATATCCAGATGCCCTTACGCAAAGATGGATCAGTTGATTGTAACTACACAGGAATGAATAGTATTGTTTTGTTATCTTTGGTTGATGCAGACTACAAGTTCAAATATTTGGATATTGGATCAAACGGCAGGGCAAATGATGCTGTCATTTGTGCAAAGAGCGACTTCAAACATGTAATTGTTAATCCAGAAAAACACTTTCCAACAGGTAAATCAATCGGTTATAATAGACATGTGCCATGATTTCATATTAAGTGAGGCACTTTGTTATCTCCAATAGGTGATAGATTGTTTGCTTACGAATTTCAGTCTCTGAGGCTTATTTGCGCTGGTTGCTGCTAGAATTTAATCTAACAAAATAGTCAATTAAATAATAATAATAAATTAATAGTAAATTAAATTTAAAAAAATATCCATTCGTAGATGATAGAAACCGTGAATGAATGTAAGATGACCACAAGTAAGTCCATTTTTTGCGTCCTCTCTACAAGCCACTTTATAGGATATGTCTGCACTGGATGCTTTTCTAGAACTGCAAATAGGTTCATACGAATATTGCATTGAAGTAGTCAGACTATAAGTGAAGTTACAACTCACATCGTCCTTAGCAGGCGTGTTCGCTCACCATTTTTGAAAAATAAAAAAAGGTTCCTTGTTTTTCCGTCTGTAAGACAAAGCACACAATTTCTCCCCAAGATATTCTGGAAATGTCATCACGTCAAACAGCTCTCAAGTCACCTCGATTTCATGCCACAAACAAACAAATATGTTCATAAAATATCGCAGCATACAGAGACAATAGTGTTAGTCCTTAGCCACTCGTGATTTATCAGTCTGTTAGTTTCGTTTAGTTGCCGCCATAAAACTTGACTCGCTTGCACAAGCTGCTCCATCTATTCACGCTTACATGTATCAAAAGGGGAAAATGGCAGCATTAAATCTTTGTCCGTTATCTGTTGGAAGGGAAGCAACGAGGCTGGGTTGCGGAACGGTGAAATGGGACGATACAGCCGGGGTAGCGGTAGCGACAACGACGGAAAGTGGCAGAGGTCAAGCGTGCTTGACATTAAGCCATCCTAGATACGATTTATCCTACCACGGTTTGGTTCACTGGTTTCGCTTACAAGATTTATTGGGATATTGCCGGAAACGTGTTGGAACACTTACGGAACGGTGTAAGGAACACTGTTTTCCGTGGATAAGATAAATGGAGTGACATTTCGTTGTACTGAATTGGCCTTGGCAAGGCAAGTTAGCTACGCATATGTGTACACAATATGAGCAGCTAGGTAGTAGTAGACACGTTGGCGGTGAAACGAAAGAATGAATGAAATGTTGCAGTTTGACTTAATTGCAAACTTAAGACGGTTTGGTTAATTAAGAGAAATTGCAATGGCTGTCTCATTTACTATGGAGTCAAGTGAGATTTTCGCATAATGTGAAATATGTCGGATTTAGCTTGCGGCAATAGAAACGTTTGGCTCACAAACTGTGATTTTGGGCTTGAGCATATAGAGTGCATGGAAAAGATTAATGGAGTATGAGTACTATGAAATAGGAAGAGAAGTAAGGATTTAGTTGCTTTTCTGGTGAATACGTAAAATAACAAGAATAGCACTAGCCACATCTATTAAGAGCCAGTTACGATAGTAGCATTGTTACTACAATTTTAGCTGCGTTTTTTTCATCCAGAGTGGAGTAGGTATCCTGCGTGCATAACAATACGATCCGGAGTAGCATGCGAGTTTATTTCATTCCTTCTTGGTTGGCAGCAGTTTATTTGTCAGACATTTATCAGTTCAAAGTTCAAAATTCAAATTTCGAAATAACCTAGAAAATTAGAATTATGTGAGTTTCTTTTAAAACGTAATCGAAGAATATTCCGATTCATTGGATGAGAATTATGCTGACAGCAATGATTTTTTAACCATATTCATCCGTTTCAATGTTTCCTGGTTGCTATATTAGCAGGAAAATTTCGGGGAATTTGTCACATCAGCTAACTGTTTCAGTTGACATGAATCATTGAAATACGTTCCACACAGTGCACAAGTACGAACTTCACTGAATTCACAAGGGTTCGCACTCTGGATGTTGTGGTTTCTCGTGTATACTGCTATCCTGCACTACTCCGGATGCATAAAAAACACACCTATTGTTATTACATTGTTCCAAAAATGACAGCAATAATTGAAAGCTATTCCTATTCGGTGTCATATTAGTCTAAAAAGACTCTGAAATTGTGATGATTAGTTCGCTTCGCAGTGAAGATTTGGCACAACAACTGGTTAGTATATTACATATCATAAAGAAACTCGAATCAAACTTCAACAAAAGCGGTTTTATAACTTAATAGATTTTTTTTAAACTGTGGTATCAAGTGACAAACTGTAAATAAACTTTAGTAAACAAAGAAAAATGTCTGATCTTCCGTGGGTTTTTTTTTATTTCTATGGACACAATTTGTATTGGAAACAACATTTCATTCATTATGTTTCTGAGTTCAAAATGAAACGAGCAAATCAACAACTCAATTGAAGTGTTCCAGAAATTGTCGATGAATACTGGATGAAAGATGAAAATGATTCATTCTGTTAAGTGAAGCTTTCAATTAGCGAAAGTTATTAGCATCAGTGTCACTGTCTGGTAATGTCAATAAAAAAGATAGCGAGATGCTTTGTTGGAGGATGATTTCTAAAATAATTTGAATTGGGAATCCTACCTGTATTTCGTATTTCAGGGATATTTATTAGCACTCTTACATATGCATGTATGTATTTTCGGTTTTCGTTTGTTATTTCATATACGATTCAAGTTTAGAAAAACTATACCCCATTTAAAACATTCAAATGCATAAGCTCTAGTGATAGCGCGATTTTCCTTATATTACTTTTTCATTCATTCATCATCGCCAAGTGTACTTTTCGATTGAGATTATCAATTAAAAATGTAAATCTAGTGTCAATAAAACTACTAAAAAACATCAAAACCAACCTGACATCTGTCGCATTTAAGATATTTATCGGACAATTATATACATCCATCCTTAATACCACCAAAACTTTATCCTGATGCTATCAATAACCTTTCATTTGCTTATTGAACCAATAAACCGATTCTGTAAATCACTTCCACGAAATCGCTAGCCTTACAGATCATGGCAACAAACAAGAGGCTACAACAACATGAATACTTATAGTCGAGAAGTGAAGAACAGATTCATGATATTGATACGATGAAAAACTCTCGGATAGGTCAGACCCATTTTAGTTACGATTTGTTGATTGAACCCAAAAGTCAACCGAACAATGACCAGAAGCGGAGGATATTTACCCTTAAAAGTGTTGTTCTTTTCTTCCGGCAGTAAGCGCAAACAGATCCTTAGGATTTTTGCGAAGATGACCGGGATTCTCATATTGTCTTGTTTGTTCGAAAAGTTAAACTTTATCCAACAGTATGTGCATAAATTAAATTCGGTCAGCTTTTTCAAAAAACTACAACAAAAATCTATTGAAAGCAAATGGAAGTTGCAAACTATCAAACAGGAAGGATTTTCAAAAAAAATCTTTGCTCTCATTCCCTTCAACAATTTTCGAACTTCCATTTATCTTTTCTTAATATTTATGTCCTATACGATAGTAAATGAAAACAAACTCAAAAGGATCCAACAGTTTTTCCAACACCTCTCCACCACAGTCTAATCAAAATCTGGGAATCAACTTGTCGATTTGACTTTGTGTCATTGCTTGTCTTTTTTCCCGGGATGCACAGCACGCTTCCCAATGTCGGTGCTCATCATAAAAAAGAACGACCTTTCCGTTCACTTCCTCTCTGAAGGAACAGATTCCCAGTCGATGCCAAGTTAGGCCGACTGTGACGACTACGTGGGACTTCACCAAGTTAGGGTATATTTTTTTCTTTGTGACATATTGACTTATAATTGAACATAATTTGGACGACATGATTGATGATTGTCGAAATTGCTAGGGTGAAATAGTGAAATCAATACAAGTTGTGCTGTAGGAGACGATATATATTGGTTGTTGAAGGGAATCAAGATAAATTTTATTTGTTTCCCGGTGGCTGGTCTTAATAAAGTGAAAATTTATAGATTTATGTAATTCTAATAATTTGTTTTTTGAAGGCCTTATTATAAGGCTCTGTCATGAATTAATTAGACAGTTTTCTAATGTGAGGCGATGAGTGGATGCGATTTACAAAAATGTATGATAGAATAGGTACAAGCTGACAAGGTAATATTTTTTCGGAACTACATATATACGTATCGGTAGTTTTATTTGTGACTTCACGTTAAATTTTAGTTCTTTAGTTCGCTTTATTATTATAGGAGTGTTTTTTATGTTTGACAATTGTTGTAAATAATTGCTATAATTAGAGACAGGCAATAATTAAGGGCAGTAATTACTCTTTTTTCGCTGCGTATGCCATTAAATCTAGCCCCCAGAACAGAGAGACTTAGTGAAGCAATTATACTACAAAGGTAAAATCAATAATAAGAACAAATCGAGAGAATTACTACCTCCGCTATTTCCGTTGGTATCCCCGATACCTAAGATCTAAGAGCTTTTGGTTATAACGTGTCAAATGGCCTACTATCTCTATCTTCCTGTTCGCGGAGCAAACGTCTGTCAAATTTGCCTATAGTACCCATCGTTTTCCTTCATTATTACTAACGTTCAGATTAGGGCAAATTGATTCACTTCTCACAGCTGCTTTCACTTCCTTATATATATCTCTCTTCTAAGGTCTAGCCGAACCAAAGTTTTTGCTCGCAGACTATGCTGTGCTTTTTTTCAGGCGCTGTGAAAGGGGCTACATTAAAGCTATATATTAATCGCTGGACAATAAACAATATTTTCAAAATTTTTGAGTGGTCAGCATGATTTTCTATTGTTGTTATTGCTGTACTACTATGAAAACTACATAAATATTAAGTTTCTTTTGCTGCTCGCAATAAGAATACTTGTCGAAAAACATCCCAACGGGAAAAATATATTCGGTAAAATACAAATATAAAAATATATTCGGTAAGTTTTCCAAGCAATGCATGGAAGCATTACAGATCCATAGTCTGTTTATTTATTTCTAACATTGCATGTCCTAGGCTGGTAAGATTTAAATAAAAGGAACTTTGAGCTTTTACCTTTATAGCTTCATGAAAACAGCTTTTTGGAAAACCCGACATCCTATTCTTCTATTTCCGTTAATCAGGTGAAGCGCTTACTTACCCATAGCCGATGTATGGTCGCAAGTTCTTTTCCCCTTCTTTTTGCGAGTGATGTTCATTGGCTAGTCATGAACTTTTGGAAAACCTCTTGCAAGTAGGTTACATGTACATTGCTAAGAATGTTTGTTACATGAATTCTGCCACAATGTATTACAGCGGCTCCCGTTGGGATATTTTCAAGTCGGGTGCACTTTTCACTTTTAGAGGGCAGCACTACGACTAGCATTTGCTTGCGAAATAATCAAACGTGCCTATATATTGTTTATGGCTTGACTTATGCGGCCCCTAGACGGTCAATATTATTGCACTTTATGTAGTTTTTGCACAATAATATTGATCGTCTATGGATCATTTTGAATCAAAAAAGTTTTGAATTTTATTTGATTTGATTTGATTTATTCACGGAAATAAAATCCATTTTATACATATGTTTATAGCTTACCTATCTTAAATATAAAAATGATAATAAAAATTAAAGAAAAGAAAAGATAAAAGTAACAAAAATTTAGTGGCTTTTACAGAATCCAATAAAAAAAAAGCTAATGATAACAATATCAACTACTAATCTAGTGGTAATAACAATGAAAACTGAGCGATACTTAGTCAATCCTATATCTAATTTATCTATGGAGAAAAGTGCACAACTCATGTTTAATGGTATTTACAGAATCATTAAAAAAATCAACCCGATTGATCATAATATTGCCTGTAATTTGGAGTCTCATAAGAGGAGAATTCTGGTGAAAATTAGACCTAAAGTTGTCTACAATGAATATATCGTTCGATCTAGTTTGCCTGGAAGGAACCCGAAATCGCAATAGGCCAAGGAGATAATGGGAATCCAAATTGCCATTCATTAAATTATATAAGAATGTGACATCATGGCATGCCCGACGAGCCTGTAGCGACGTAATGTTTAGTAACTTCATGATCACAGAATAAATATTTTCAATACCGTTCAAACGAAGTTTAGAAGCAACGTACCGTAAAAATGTATGCTGAATTCTTTCTAGTTGATCAATGTGCACCATGCAATACGGGTTTCAGAGAACTGATACATATTTGAGCTTACTGCGAACAACAGGCGTGTATAATAGCTTCAAAATATTGATATTATTAAACTCACGAGAATTACGTATAACAAAGCCAAGCAATCTGCGAGCTTCATTAGCAATGTGATTAATGTGATTGCTAAAGCTTAAATTACCGTCAAAGGTTACACCCAGATCCTTGATTTGATTAACTCTTTCTATAGGGACACCATTAAATGTGTAATTACCCCCAAAACTTACTCTATTCCTGTTGAAAATAATAAATTTACATGCTAATATTTAATTATAAATTATTATCAACGCAGTATGCATATAAACGATCAATATTTGACTGCAACAAATGGATGTCAGAAAGAGTGTTAATATCTTTAAAAACTTTACAGTCATCTGCAAACAATAAAAACTGAACGCCATGAAAAACTGAACTTATATCGTTTATAAATATTAAAAACAATAATGGACCAAGATGTGAGCCCTGAGGTACACCAGAAGTGGGACAAAAGGGATTTGAGAATGTGTCATGAAATTTCACAAATAATGATCGATTGCTTACGTAGCTACAGAGCCATTCATACAGGGTACCATGGAATCCAATGTTTTCAGTTTTCTGAACAAAAGCGTTAAGTTGATTTTATCAAATGTAAACTAAAATCTGTATAAATTGAATGAACTTGGCCGGACGATGTCAGAGAATTACAAATAAAGTTATGGTATGAAATAAGATTAGTTACGGTGGATTTTCCACTACAGAAACCATGCTGATTACATATAATTAGAGGCCTTATCAGAGGAGTGACAAAGTCGCAAACTAAACTCTCAAACACTTTAGGAATGGTTGACAAGATACAAATAGGACGGTAATTACTGACATCACATTTGTCCTCTGATTTGAAAATGGGAACTACATGGCTTGCCTTCCAGAATTCAGGGAATGAGCCAGTGCGAAGCGTCATATTGAAAATGATAAGTAGAGGAATTGATATAGAAAAACCACAGTTTTTTAAAAACAGAGGTGGAATATTATCAGGGCCAGAGCTTTTTCTAACGTCTAACGTTGATAGCTTTTTTCATAGATCATTAGAGTTGGTACAAAAATCAGACACACTAAGAGGACTGTTTGAAGGCAGAGGGTCAAAATTATTAGATTGACTAGAATACACTTGCTGGAAGTAACTGGCAAACATATTATGTGCATTCCATCATCTGTAGTCAGTATTATGCAATATTAACTCAGTTATTGATCGTCGTCCGTGGCCGTTGACACATGTTAAGTCTAAAAAATCGAACCATAACTAAATATTGCCCAAAAATATTGATCGTCTGGGGAACTCAGCAATAATATTGTGCAATATATTGTCACAATAATATTAACCGTCTAGCAGCCGCATTAGAAGTCTTTGAGCAAATATGTTGCTTTATATTTAATGGCTAGAAAGCTGTAGAGTAACTTTGCGGGTATAGCTTGAGACGATTATTTTTTTTAACTTATAGCATATCCTTGCAATGGCAATATTATAATTTTTTCTGATATCTTTGCCGATTTGCTGAGAGATTCAGAGCCTTTGAACCATAAAATCTTTAATGGAATCGAAGCTGACCTAAAATATTTTTTTTCTTGAAGAGTTTCGCCTGCAAATGCACAATCTTTGTTAAGTTTCTAGAACAAAATTTCCGCACGAATCGCGTTATGATACTGGAACAGAGCGGCATCTTCTTTTTTTCCTTCTACGATATTTTTTTGATCGATACAACGCATGTGCTAGTTATGAAAATAAAATATATTGTATCACTCTCTTCTAATGTTTCAAATATTAAGTTGGTTCTAGGAAAGTTAAAATCATTTCATAGTTAACACATGCTAAAACTAGTATTTGCAGTGAACACTACTAGCAAATACTGCATTGTGGTAAACGAGATTATGATTATTAATGGTTACTGGGATTTGTAACTTCTCAGAATATTTGTTGCTCAGTAGCATGAGCACAGAAAATTTTACCCATACACATAAAATTCAATGAATTATGCAAAAACCTTAAAAATGCACAGCCAATTCACCTTACTTTTAACTGCATCCTTGGAAAGTGCATGAGCACATGCAACGACTTTAGTGTCGACCCGACTCCAATGCTATCCTTACTTTTATAGCAAACAAAAAACTTCCAATAATTATTCAAAAGTTTACATCTTATACTTTACGATACACCACTCTATGGTATCTCTCCCACTTCTATGTTCCCTTTGTGTGATCCACTTTCTACATGAAATCACTTTATAAACACTAAAAAAGCTATTTCGTTTAAACTATCGAAATTCCCCGTCCGAGCGGTTACAACGAAAAACTTTATGAATTTTCAGGAAAGAAGCGGATAAGAAGTTTTTTTTTGTATTTTGATTACCTTACCTCCGAAGTGCTCTTAAATGTGCTCGAGGAGTGTCTGAGATTTTTATCGGTCGTCGGCAGGGAGCAGGAAAACGAATGAAACTCGAAAAAAGGAGGGAAACGTAACACGATAGCACCATTATGGGATACCATAGCAGTCACTTGATGGAGATGTTGAATAGAACAAGTAAAGGATACGAGTTAGTGAAAATGTCCAACAGATGTGTGTATTCGTTTAGACGCGTTTGGAAAGCTTTCGATTATTAAGAAGTTTGCGTTATGACTCGGCGAACTGTCTGATTTTTAATAGTCACTCATTCCGCCTTAAAGAGTCATATTTGACCAACCATGTAGCTTTCACTGTCTCAAATGTGGTCTTACTAATGTTAATTGCTATCTTCTTGACAGTACTCTCCACGAAAACTCTCCAGCATGAAGTGCTTATCCTGCATCTCCCCATTTGTTTTTCTACCCTGTTTTGTCCAAATTCTTTCAAATTAGAGTATGGCAACGTCCACGCAATTTTTTTGTGAAGTTGTTTCCACTTAAAGTAATGACCACTTGATTTGCATGACTTGTGACATCTTATTTCGGTAATGACTTGAACCACTTCGAAAATATTTAAGGAATATTTTTCCCTCTGCTCCCATCACCTCCAATGAATTCGAAACAACATCTTGGTTTCCAACGCATTGTTGCTGTGGTCGGCATGGCTTGATTTTCAATGCTTGCGTTTTTCAGAGAATAAGAATGTTGGATCCGGTTGCAAAAATAATTGTTTGTAGGTTGTTAAAAAATTCTTTGTAAGAGAGTTGCAAGATGAGATAATTATTTTTTTTACCATTGTGCTATTCATTTTTAGTTTTCAATATTAATTGTAGAATAGATTAATTATAGATACGTCAAATAGGATGAGATTATGGATGTTCCTACTGACAGTGAATTCATTTATAAAATTATTTACATTTGCAGTTTATTCTGGAGCGATGTAGAAATAAGGTTTTCCATTAGGGCATTTATGTCAAATTTTTTTGACGTCTGAGCAGTTGAAGGTTTGGCATTTTTAAAGATGGATAGATATACGCTTCAGCAACGTTTAGAGATAGTGCAAATTTATTATAAAAATTCGATTGTGATTTTTACCGCAAAATCAAACTCAGCGACGAAGCATATTTTTGGCTTAATGGATTCGTCATTAAGCTAAATTGCTGAATTTTCTCAAGTGATCATCCCAAAGGATCCCATGACATCCGTAAAAATTGACTGTTTGGTGCGGTTTTCATGCTGGTGGTTTTATTAGTCCGTACTTTTTTATAATGATCTTGGCAAACCAGTTACGGTCAATGGTAAGCACTACCGTGCCATGTTAACCGATTATTTTTTAAATTAGAAGAACATAGCCTGGTTGACATGTAATATCAATAAGATGTCGCGACTTGTCACACAGTTGGCCAAACAATCGTCTTGATGAAGTTGTCAACCAGCCGCCTCGCTCATGTGACATTTGATTTTTTCTTTGGGGCTACATCGTATAAGTAGTCAATGTCAAACATCCGCAAACTTGTCCGGAATGCTCAGATTCAATATCAAACGTGAAATCGCTGTAATATCACCCACACTGTGCGGCAAAGTCATGGCAAATTGGGCTCAGCGGATCCACATTTGCAAACACTTTCGGATGGTTATTAAAATAATGTTGTATTTTATACGTAATGACATTGATTTTGTTTTAACCTCCAAAAAAAAATTTTTGCTCATATCTTTCATTCATATTTTGTTTTAAGTAAAAAGATAAATGGGTCGTTTTAATGCCCCACTTATCTTTTTAAATATAACAAAAGCTGAAATATTATAAATGCTATTAGATTTCATCGAATTTTTCTTGAAAAAAATTAATCTCAAATGAAAATTTAGTTGTTGCAATGCTGAAAATATACAATTAATGGTCAAATAGAAAAGTAGCAGGCCTCGGGGTCTGGGCAGGTGGCAGTTGTCAAACAACTGACAGCCGAGATGTTTCATTGCTGAAAGTTCCACAATATATCTGAAGGAGTGACCTATCAGGTGATAGTTGCGACCCATGATTGTACCAATGGAATTAATAATGCCCTAAAGCTATGAAAAATATCTGATAAAGAAAAGTACCGAAAAACTCCAGTACTTGGAAAATTTCGGCACTTCGAAATAAGAGAGATTCTTTTGTTCGAGGGGGAGAAGAAAGGATGGTGTTTCAGCCAAGGTGAAAAGGTCTTGCTTTTTTGTGAAGAATTGAAAAGTTTCATAAAGATATAGTGAACAGAAAAGTTTCTGAAGAAAAAACTGAAGAAATTGGGAAGATCTATTGTATTTTCAGGAAGATATAGTGAAAGTAAAGAAAAATTGCGGAACAATATAGTTGGTGGTGCATCAGCGAGATGATTCCGTTCCTGAAGGTGTCTGGAACCCATATATGTCGAGCGAGGAGTGTAATTTAATGTAAAAGGCGTTGCTGAAATTCACGACCAGAACGGAGGAAGAAAAGAATATACTATAGAGTATACGATAATCAATAATATAGAGAAAACGAGCCGGAAGAATTACTAAATCGTTGATTGATCGAGGAATGAATGTCAAGCTGCAGACAAATATTGGATGGGCAAGATAAGTACTGTATAATTGATTTAAAATTCTGGATATTTCTGCTTACAAATATATGGTATCAGTATTAATAAATATAAAACTTCAATGATTTAAAATTGGATTAAATTCAAATGATAAAAAGAAAGTAACGATACTTAAGTGAGTAGTAACGATATTACGAACTATAATGCTGTAATGCTCTAATGAAAAATCTTAGGTGTGGGTGTTGGATGTGATTGATTTCTAACCATATATTTATTTTAGTTTGAATTATTATTAATAAAATTTTTGAGTATTGGTTTATTATTATTTGGAGGGTTTAAATCGGTGTTAACCGATTCCAGTCGGAATTGGGTGAAAATTGAGGCCCACTCAAAGTAATCGATAAATTTCGGCATAGATACATTTTGTCATATTTCGTTGTGGAATCAATTTATTCAGGATTTTTTTTATTAGTTATTTATTGTTCTTAGTTACTTTTTTCATTTTTAATGATAAGTATAAGTTTGAATGAATTAAAAGATAGTCTTATTATGACGGAATAGATTTGCATAAATAACTAATGATTCTTACATGAATTTTCCTCTTTCCTTCCCCACAAAACGTGTGTATTTTTGTTTGTTTCATTTGAGTGTCATAGCACGAAAGAATGGTAGACCCAAATGCCCATGACCAGGCTGGGCTAGTCAGCATGGCCAAGGCACGCAGGGTATGCATTCCTACGGTTCCTTAATTTAAATCATGGCTCGACAGAACTAAGTTGGATGCAACACAATTAGCTATAAATTAAATATTTTATATAATATATATTTTATATGATATATTATACGATATTTGCCGTAAAGATTTTAGTTTCACACTGACTAGTATTTAGTTTTGTTCAATTTTTCCGTGGTAAGCTATTCCAAAGAATTTGTGTTTGGTATAGTTTCAAATTAGCCACTAACCCAGTTAATATTTTGGTCAATGGAATAAGTTTCTGCTCTTTAAAGATATGTGTAATTAGCGATACTACTTGTGAGACAAGATTTCTGAGAGTAAAGAGCTAGCTTGGTGTAAAAAGCAATTAATTGATAGGAAACAAGAAAATTCCAGCGCAAAGAAAAACTGATTTCTGAAGAAAAGTTATGACGTTCGGCTGAATTATCCTTTAAAAAAAAAAAAACTCCACGATTCTGTGGAAGGTAGACCGATAGAGATTGAGGGAAAATTTTTATCTTCTAGCAACGAGCGCACTATCATTCTGAGCTTATACTAAAGCTAATTGAATGGCTAGAAATATTATAGAGGAATAGAGAATCGGGTTAGAAAATGCAATGTATAAAAAAAATATCGACGCAATACACAAGACAGTCAATTTATATCACCATCGTCAAAAGCGACTGCCACAGTAGAGAAATTATGTAGATTTTAACTACATGGTAAGCCATAAGGAAGAAAGATTTTCCGGGTCACCATTAGCATGTGTTTTAGAATTTAAGAAAGTAAAACACTTGATAATTATTTTCAGAGATTTAATGGTTGCATCTTCTAGCACAAAATGATTACTAGCATTTCAACCGACTGGCACAGCTGCTTCACGCCAGAATCAGCACACTCTGTGAATTTTGTTTTCATTCGATGACTACAAAATAACAAAATTACCAATCCAAATTTCACATAATTTGGCCAAGAGTAAAGTCCATCTATTGTGTGAATATTGTTGCGATTTAATGACTGCATCTGAAGTTAAACTGCATAAAGTCCTTATTTTTTTAACAATCTTTTTCAGATGGCCCCACTGCCTAAGGGTTGGCAGCAGGTCAATTAAACAGTCACTATACCTGGTTTCCAAACTCCCAACATTATTTTACGGTGCATTGGTAGGAGAAACGTCTGTGAAGCAAAACAGTAACTTAAAAAGAAATGCAAGTGATATTTTTTTCATCGTGGCGAAATTAATTCAAAAATAGGCAAGAGTCGACCAATGCATGTTCCTCTTATAACCTTCTCGGTAAGCGTTCGAATCGAAGTCAAAAGGAAAATACATAATTTGACAATCCCTGCCGACATAAAGCTTGGAACATGAATGAAAAACACCCACTAGATTAGATACCAGCAAATCTCCTCTTGATTACAACAATTTAAAGTTCTTCACTAGTGCTACTATGATTACATATTCATAAAATGTACAGCTCATAAAAATGCGAATACCTAATACATTCTTGCTGTCCATTATGCATGCAAGCATATGTTACCGACTCCTTACATATTTTATGGGATGCAGCTGCTGCTCCGACCGACGACGGCACATAAAATAAAAACAAAACTCATGCAAGTATCGGTTGGCATTTCTTCCACAAAAAAGTTTCATGTACTATAGATACTCGAGCCTCTATCAGCTCGCATCGAGATCTATCTGTACAAAAAGACAGGACGAGTCGAGTCTGAGTATCTAAGATATTTTCTTTACGTTTACATTTCAGTTTCGTAGGTTTCCACGTTGCTGTTATCGCCAAAATCGTTTTCAAATTGCCATTACCATGCGGTAAAACGTTCGTAACGTACATTAAGGCTGTCGTTTGCCTCAAAATCGAAACATATTTTGCGCCACGGAAAACGTTTCAAAGGCAGACGCGTTTGGCAAATGCAGCAGACGTGGTGGTAGTGTAAATAGCAGGCAACATTCAAAACGAGGCTCCTTCTTCGAGCTCCAAAAGCATCTTCTCGACTCACTCTATAAACTGCCTGAAACCTGCCGAATACTTTCGATGGTCACCTTTTACACGAAGCTGTGTAAGGGAGGAGAACTGGGGCCAAAAGTCAGAATCTGAGGTTGGGTGGAAGTGAGACGGAGATGAAAATGTCGCTAATCCATATTCAATGAGAGTAGCGGAAGTAACTCGTAGTTCACGTCGTGATCAAGAAGAGTAGTTTCAAGCATCCTTATTTGGTTCACGGGGGCCAGTAGGTCGAGGTGGTTCAAGGCTTGATGCCGCTGAGACTAAATAATTTAATATTTGCAACGTTTCCATTACTTCCCGAGGCTGCTTTAGAATGGATTTATTTATCGTTTTATAGTTGAAGGTAGATAAGTGCATTAGTGGAATTAATGACAGGATCATATATTTATGCCGGCTTTTTTATTGGAGTGTGAGTGATGTAAGGGGATCTAGTGTTTCGAAGCACAAAAAAAAGCTTTATCAACATCATTAAAGCCAGCAGTTTTAAAGCATTTAGAGTTGGTTGCACTCGAAGCCGCCCAGAATGGCTGCTGGGTGCTAGTGTTAGCAGAAACAACATTTTGTGAGGCAATCGCAAAATATTTCCTAAATTACAAAGTATATTTCAACATCTTTTTCATTAGTGTAATACTTATTCTTGTTCGATTCGCCCGCTCCAAACAAAATACAGTTTAAGTAAGAGCCAGATAGACATTTTCCCAGCCGTTCTCATTACTGTCTTTAATAAAAGAGCATACAAGCAGATTTCAGTCGGAGCTACATACAAGTAAAACAAGATCCATTCAACCATTCACCGCATTTAAGCTCACAGAAAAAGTTCTACGTTCATTTCAAATCAGATATAATATAATTTCAGAGAAAAGACTCTGATTTCAGACATATTTTCTTGGCAACAAACAAACATTATTCTTATTCTTCCGTAATAACTTCGCTGAACTAGATTTTCATTTTTTGCATACATCTCTTACTATAATCACTGGTTTTTGTACGCTATTTTTCCCAAACGGAATGAAGCGAACACCGTCAAAAGAATGAAAAGAAATTAAAAAGATATAAAAATTCGACAATGATTCTAGGGATCGGCTCTTTAAGTAGTGTGTTGGCGTGCGCGAATTGCCGGAAAAAATGGACTTCGCCGAACATAAAAGTTTTCACGAACAATACGAAAATGCTGGACATTTTTTTTTATGCTATTGTTCTTTTTCAAACGAACGTAATCATGAAAATAAAGCAAAACGAAAAAATATACTAGGAGTCAGGATGAATATTATTGTCTTTGCGATGCGAGCAAGGAATGACTAGCGGATGGTAAGTAAGTGCGCTGCCGCCCTGCAGGTACATATACATACCTCGACTATTTCTATGGTGGCTTTAAGCTGAGCCGCTAGAAACCTAAATGGAAGCCACCTTCTTCCTTTTGCCTTGTTAGCGTTTTGTCTTTTGCTATTTTACTTATTTTTGCAAGCTCTTGATTCTACCTTTTTCACTTCATTCTCTCGAAATAATAACGAGAAACGGAAAAGCTACGATGAATGGAAAGAATGCTTTTATTGAGTTTGGAGATATTCCGTGGCCGAATGAACGATGCAATAACAGGAGAGTGGCGTTTTATGAAATGGCAAGGAAATGAGGTACATGAGATGCGGGGCTTGCTAGCAACATCTGACTGCATTGCTAAATTGCTTTGCTACCAACCACACAGATATTGTCTTGAAGAAGTGTTGGGCTTTTCTTCCGTTGCGATTCCACAATTCACTGCTTTGTTTCTCGTTGCCAAGCAAACTGACTGTTATGGTTTGTAATCACAATATAAGCGGTTGCTATTTTTGTTTACCGGCATAATGATCCCAGTGTCGTTTGGAAGCATCCATTTGAGAGAGTATTTGAAAGTGAGCGGTTTTTAGGTTGGTTGTTGTTTGGAATTCAATTGTGTACTCTGGATGGAAAATTAGATAAATGAAAACGTTTTGTCCAGTATAGTTGAAAATAAGGTTCACTGGAAGAAAGCTAGCTTCATTGGATGGTATTCGTCATTTTCTGGTCTGAGTCTGAATTTCGTTTTTACGTTATTTCGTGAGTTCTGTGGAAGGATAGTTTTAGAACAAGTAGTCTTCAATAGAATTTCAAACCAAATTTGATGAAAGACGTATTTTATAACCTTTTCTTTCATTTTGTTTGTAATTTTAGGCAGTTAGGTCAACTTTTCCATTTTGGTAAAAAAAGACGAATAATTGCAAGTACTTGTATGACGTTCATACCTTTGATTTTCTAAATTTTGAAACTGAAATATCATTACAAACTTCTGTTTACCAAAATCACGAAAAGTAGAAGCAAACAATTTTTTATTGATGTTTTAAACCTTATTTTCGCCATCTACTCGTACTCTTCTCTGCGCTTCTAGGATAACATAGTATTCAATAATGAAAATTGGCTCTTTCGAACTTAATATCAACGTATCAGGATCCGTGTGTGTTTTAAATAAGCAGTCAGTGAAAGAGGGGTATTTTTATTTGAAAAAAATGCAAATTTGTGCGTTTTGAGAGCTTAATCATTTAAATAGGCAAATTTCCCACGTTGGGCGCTTTTTTGATTGAGATGAATATTGTGCTCAAATCTTGTGAATTCGCTGTATTTTTCTATTCGAAGCTTAATGCAAGATTTTAATGTAAGTTTTGAAAAATATATAGATACAATTTCCCAAATTAGTATTATATGAACCCTGTTTGTTAGCAATTCATCCCATAACTTATTCCACGCAAACAAAATATTTTAATTTCCAATGCCCTGTTCTCACATTGTAAACATTTTAAGCCTTTTCGACCAGCAAGATTTATTTACGACTATTTATTCTTAATTTAACCTAAGCTACCCGAAATACCAAGGATATTTCAGAAATATACGTTTCTGTGAACGAAAAGACTGAAAAAGGGGGCCAAAGCAGATGTCCTGGTCAAGAATGACAATAAACAGAAAATCGATTGCCAATTACAATAGGTCCCTGAAGTCATTAATCTTCACTATGTCACTTTAGTGCTATCATACTACTGGCCCTAGTGGGTTAGAACATCCATTCCGTACATTGTCTTGCCTAGATACATACATGTCCATGTTATGTGCTCTAGTTAAATCTACAAATGTATACAATAAATTCGAGACATGAATGGACGAGATAAAAACATCAATGGAGAAATATTGCTCCCTCGTTAATTCGATGTTGTTCTTTTGGAGAACTAAATCCATTGTAAGTGAAACAAAATACTATGATTTTATCGGATTAAGTGTGAAAATGTCGGGTAGTCTGCAGTACTAGGATGTGGATAAGAATCGAAGGCAATTTATGTTTTGATATGCACGATGAGCTTAAGGAGGATTTTTATATATTGCAAGTGAACATCTGTTTTTAATCGAAAGATCTCAAATCAACATGCCAATCTTGAATATCCTCAATATTAGGTATCATTATGGAGGCATGGTACTTACAGTATCCAACTTATACATAAAAAGATAAATCAAAAATTTCACGTCATTATCAACACCGTGAGGTCTTTGCTTTGTGCGTTCATTATTTCAACAATCACTACGATCAAAAGTTTTCAATAATGTTCAATGTCGCAAATTAAAGCTTCTTTCCCATTGCAACATAAGTTATATATTAGCTCCTACATTTTATACATAAACCTATGCTATATAAAATGAAATTTTCGCCTTCAACATAACTGCAAACTATACCCATTTTAATTTAGCGCTGTTCAAAGCTGAAATCTGATGAAAACAATGATTAACTTCTTCCAATTAACTCCATTTCCTCCATTTATATCCCGTACTTCAGCGCAAATAGTTTTCTTCCGAGAGTTTCATAGAACTCATTCGAAACTCATTGTTTTGGACATCGAACCCACTTGGCTATTGACTCGAGGTGAATTCAATAATGCATACAAAAATGTACGTCCTTTGACTGAGTGACTGGCTGACTATAAAGACACCATCATCTCGCAACAAATTAAAGGCAAAATGACGTATAAAAAGCAGGAAATTTACATAATGACTGGAGTGAACCTCATTTACATAGTAATTTTGTAAGCTGCTCTTGACTGTTAGGTTACTGACCGCGACAGCAGGAAGATGGATATACACGAGGACGCAAAATCAAACCTTACTTAGAAAACTTACTTACTTTAGAAAGTGAATTTTGACAATTGATTCAGTGTGGACACTATTTTCGGTCGTATGTAGTGTTAGGTTAGTGTTGAGGAAATATTAGAGTATAATTTGGTATTTGAAACTGTAGTTTACAAATTTTACTTGGATTTCTCTTAGCTATCTTATTCTCTATTTATCAATTTATCCAGCGCTTCCGAAAAAATATTAACTATTGTATTCGGATCAACGCCATACTCCATTGCTAACAGGGTCACAAAACATAGAAAACGCATGCACACTCTCACCCACGTTACACCGGATAAAGTTAACCATAGGTCATGAAAACAAAACTCTTCAGATGGCAGGTCTTTGGCTGGCATTAAATCGCAGGAATTTCCTTGTGAGAGACCAAATAGCCCGCGGGTGTCCTAAGCTGACGTTATTAAACTGATGTTGGCAACCTATAAACTCTCCCTTATCTTGCCTTAGAGTTCAGTAGTTGATGATTGGCTTGTAACGGAAAATCAATCGCAAGATAAGTTGACGAACGCTAGTTAGCAGTCGAGCCCTATGAAAATTGTTCATTCAAGTTTACTGATGTAGTGAGCGGAAGATACTTGTTTCGCAGAAGAAACGTAAGAACACTATTTTGTTACATAAAATACAAAAAAGAAAAATCAATTGCAAATACAGATGGAATATGGGAATTCCCAAAAAATGTATTTTCTCTCCACTCAACAAAATGTATTATGATTTCTCTCATTGAATTTATAAGGTTGACTTATCGATATTGTTTGCATTTCTTTGCGTAAATTAGTACTCGAATCACTACTTTGAAATATTCAACTCTATCTCAACGCAACTACGTTTTAATTCCAAAACAAATATTTTACAAACCCCTCTCGAATTCTCATCACACCAACAGCATGACAACTTCAAATAAATCGAAATTATAGCTCTATATGATTTTCAAGTAGTAGAAATGCACGTACATACGTTTGCTGTAAGATAAGTCCTGAAATCGACCGAAGACTTAGAACTACTGCCTGGATTGAATATAGGGAAACCGAGGCAGCAGCTTGTGAAAGTTTTCAATGCAAATCTTTGTGTAAATATTGTCAGAGTATAATTTAATTCCTTGGCATCCAAACCGTTTGCTGAAATATTAGCATTTAATACCATCTCATAGATTGTTGACTTACTGAAAATCTAAATGTTTACATTTAATATAATCATGCTAATTAACAGATGTCGAAACCAAAATGGAAAGAGGTGAGACTTTCGACGTGGAAAATCGTTTAGGTCAGCTTTGAATTTGTTTTAAGATTTCTGTAAATACCATGGTTTTTCCAGGTATGGATATAATGAATCTATCTCTGTTCCTAAGCGTTTACTGGTTTCCGATTCTAAAAACATAAGTTTACTGGTTGAATTGTGAGTAAGATACAAGTAGGAATTTGTTTTTGTTTGTTTCGTTAAACCACTTTTTTATGGCAACGTTCACCCGTTTATTAATAATCAAGAAAATGCATAAGTAGTGTTCTGCCGTCTTTAGCATAAAGGTTCTATCTGCCATTTTTCATTTTTGGGTTAATACCGGATTCAAAATCTACATACTTTATTACATTATTCTACATGCTCACACAAAAAAGTTCCGTCTGCCTAAAATCTAACTTCCACAAATATTTTCAACATGAAAGCTTTTCCTTCAAATGGGCCGCAAAAAATTGCGGTAATTTTAAATTAAGGATTAAAATTAGATTCAGATAATCTAGATTAAGACTGAAATTTTCCGAAAGAAACGAATAAAGATGTTTTCATATTTCATATGCTGCAAAGTTAAAAGCATCCTTTTTTAACATTTATTTCCCAAATGAATCTTGCCAAATTTGCTTTTTGAAATCCGTTTCTAAGGTCACCGAATCAATCAGTTTGCCTTTACACAAATATATGCATTATTTTCCGCGCAAGCCTTTTTTAATTGGAGTGAATTATCTACATACTCAAGAAGAGGGCGAACGAGTTGCATTGTGAGCATTGCTATTTTGTAACCCAAAGGTTCTGAAAATCCCTGGCTCGCCACTTAATGAAGCCAAGTCGTTTACTTGCTTGATAGATAATTTTGTCATAATGAAAATTAAAGCGGAGCTATTCATCCAGGACCATATCGAGATCTAATATGTTGTTAACCCTATTCGGTGCCGTATTGCTTCAAAGGTACGTATAATGTATGTACGAGCGTACTTTTTCGAGAGAAGCTAATCACGTGACATTTTGCAATATTGAGAGGTACATTGTTCAGACAGCACCAATATTCCAGGGAATTTAGTTTTAATTGAAAAAAGTTGGCATCTGATGGCGACTTTATAGTATAAAAAATTTCAGGTCGTCCGCATGGAGTAGATGAGGTACATCAGATAAAGCCTCCGACAGGTCTGATATAAAAATGTTAAAAAGTAGAGGGCCTACCTTGAGGTAATCCAGAGTTGATAGAATTTTTTTTAGAGATAAACCCTTGGAATTTCACATATTGTTAGTGGTTCTGTAGATAAGAACTTGGCCATATTAGTAGAGATCCTGCAATTCCGAATTGTTGCAGCTTGGAGATCAAAATGTAGTGCATCAATTTGTTCGCTTTTCTTAATTTTGCAAACAACATGAGAAACCAGCACCATCAGGTTTGTGGTGGTGGTGCTATGCTAAACATTAAGTCAGGCGTTGACCAGAGGAGATAGCTTATATGACATATGATTTTTTTCAAACAGTTTAGGAATAGTAGATAAAATGGCAATGCCTCTATAATTTTGAATTGATATTCTTATCGCCATTTTTGAATATTCTTGTAAAGTAGGAGGATTTCCAATACGGTGGAATATGATATGAAGAGGAGAGATTAACTATGCAACACATTTAATAAGAAAAGTCGGAGAAAGAAGATCGGGTCCAGAGCCTCTGTTACTATCATGCTCCAAGATAGCTTTAAAAACATCATCTCTGGAAATAGTTATAGCTTCAGCAAAAATTGTTCTAATTACTCTAGGGGGCGACAGGATGATGAAGTACTGGCTGGTTTAAAAAACCTCCTGAAAGTTTTTTGCAAAAAAGTTGCAGATTTCTTGAGGAAAAGAAGACATTGAAGCTTTATTACACATAAGAGAGGGATAACCGGTTGTTTTCCGCTTCATATTCAAAAAGTCAAACAACTTTTTAGGGTTGTGGATTATATTCTCGCCGGTTGTGGTAATGAATCTGGCATATGCTTCGTTAAACTTTTCCTGGAATTCTTTGGCCACTGCATTGTGCTCTTCTTTGATACGATGGTTAGAGTCAACATGATTTTTTATTGATTTGTGAAGTTCATTTATGTGATTTTTCAAACGTCTAAGAATCTTGTCAATCCAAGGCTCAGAAAGTTTATATTTTCTCATAATTTTGAAGACATATCCTTCGACTGCGTCAAACAGTATTTTGTAGAATGAATTTACATTTTTGTCAAGAGATAGAGATGTAAGGGTATCGGTCCAATCGACATTGTCAAGAGAATGGTGAGTGCTATCAGAATCAGCATTGCGGAAATCGTGTACAATACTTTTATTGTAAGTTTGGGCGGAATGGTGAAGGCTATTAGAGAAAAGATTTTCCGCGTCAATAGTCGGGCTAGCCACTAGTTTTTCATAAACGTTTGTAAATATAAGATCTTTTGACCGTTTATATTATAATACTCACTGTTTGCCCAACTTGAATTCAAAAAAAAAATCCGTCATTGTTACTTAGAACTCCTTTTTTATGAGTTCACCCAATTTTTACGAAGTCTCCGTACACAACATTATTAAATTTTGGCCCTGATATTTGTAATGGAACGAGTATTCAGATATAAAGCATTCATTTAATTAAAATACTTCAAATCCGCATTCGTATTGATTGACTGTGTACATAGCTAAATGACGACATAAAAATATATGACCATGACGACCACATTATTTTGGTTATCCAGCTTTAAACAATTCTATGTGCATATTTTGATTGAAAACAACCAATAAGTTGTTTAAATTTCATCACGCTTCTAAAGCCGCGTGTACCCAAAATTATATTAAGTCTGTTCGCGTACTACGATTAATTGCAATAAATTGCAATGAAGCCGTTTTTGCCCTCTTTCAGTAAATTTCAGAAGGCTCTGAGCTACTGAAAAATACTGAAAAGTATCAAACGGTGTGGCGCAAGTAAAAATTTTCAAACGTGCGCGGCAAGCAACATCTATTTTGCGTTATGTTGCTTTTAAGATCGAATATTTTTGTGGCGATAATTTATCACCGCTTAGGATGACTTTATAATCACTATTGTTCTCCCCAAAAACCGGCAACTAACACTTTGGCTTGTCAATTTTCAGGAAATTAAGTGACAGCGTTATCGTACTTTTCATGAAATTCAGGAAAATTCAGGAAAATTCAGTGAATGAAAGTACGCGAACAGACCTATTGATTGCAGCTACATATATATTTTCCGCCTGTTTCTAAATATCAAATGTTTCTATAATATCAAAATGTAAATTCAATGATTGATTCTTATACATCTTCACCCCATCACATTGTATCTTCCCCGAACATCATAGCACGTAGTTGTCACGTTCAATAAAATATTTATCTCGAAACTTCTCTATTAAATTTCCTTTCAGCCTACTTACTACCTGCAGCCTTCGCGTTCTTCCGAAAATTAAGACATCTGCTCCGCTCCATCCGGAAACGGTAAAGGAAACGCATGAAAGAACCACCAGCAAAAATACAAACTCTCTTCTGAGCGTTAATGTCACCAGCGCATACCCAGACCCGGCAGCTCACGTTTCGAATGGTACATTGTTAAGGCAGAAACAAGATAAGATCGAAAAGCTCTTTTCGCAACATCAGGAAAAAAGGAAAAATGAAACGAATGTCGCAAATTTTAACGCGTACAATTCGTGAATTTTTCCGGAGTAAGACTTCGTCATTTAACACAGTTTGGATGCTAATGGATCGATGGTAAATTGGATTTCGAGAGTGGTTTAGAGAAGGACGAAGACTTTTGCTAGGCTTGTTTCGCGAATGAATCGAATCTCGTTTTGAAATAAGAAAGATTTGCATATTGGTGACGAAGCTATCGATTGGTAAAAATAAGAGAACCAGGCGACTATAAATAAAAGAAGAACTGATGCGAATTCATACGAATTTGCACATTTAAGGTACGTCAGTCTACCAAGTTATCAAGTTGCATTCTTCTTCTGAATCGATGTAATCAAGTAGTTAGCGCTGAGTCATTTTCTGGTATTTAGAGTAAAACTATCTAGGGACGATAATTCTCAAAATCAAACTCTCTTTGATTAATCGAGCTTTTCATCTCCTTCAATTCTTCCTGCGATAAATCCAACATAGAAGGTTCATTACAACATAATCGCATTTATGTCTGACAAATATTTCTATTGTAGTGCAAGTAATTTTCTTTGAATTTGTACGGAAATTTATAGATTGCAATTTTGTTTGTGACTTGCAACGGGAAACGCAATGAGTCACAAATTAAAATCGTTCAAGTGTCGAGCAAGCAGAGCAATAAAGCATATTCCAAGTAAATTTCAATTTATATTTGCATTAAGTCGAAGAGAATGACGCTGAAGCTGATTGAAGCAAAACAACGGTAGATAAAAATAATTTTTTCAAAGTAAAATAAACAACATTATTACCATACATATCCTTTGAAATAAACAATTTTGCGGTTGATGCGTCCTCTGGTCGTGACTTCCAATTTATCTTCACTGCTATGAAAAATAACTACTAGTACAAACACTAAGAATAACCATGTTCCCACCGACACTTTACACCGATGCAGAAAAAAACCACAACAAATTCAAAGAAACTTCCACGTACTAAATTCCCACTCAGCAACAAACGCGGCATCTCCTTTTCGTTGCACAACGATTCAGTTCCTTGCTGCTGCATCAGCCAAGTAACTGAAAAGAAATAGTAATCGAGAGCATTTGGAGAAAGGCGAAAAGAAAATATTACAAATTGCTTTCATTTAAATGGAATTTCTTCTTTGGTGCATCCTCTGTGTTACTTTTGCATTTTTCATTTTTCACGTTCGTTCTCCATTGGCGGTAGTGCGTTCGGTTAGATGAGCCAGTGCAGCTCAGTCAGTGCACTCGTTTGCTTGCATTCTTCTGGCCAGGCATTGAACTGTCTTGTGATGATAGTGTTTTTAATAGCGGGATGAAATTCTTTTGTAACTTTACTATTCTTGAAATTTTAATAAAGTCTCTTGTGGCACTCGGGGCTCAAAGAGAACGGGTGCGCTTCGGGTGATATATGACGCGACGAAACGACGGCACAGAAACTTTATAACAGATCTGCGGTGGATGGCTTTACGATAAGACTATGCTTTTAGCACCAGTGCTGTTTATTTGTTTTATGTTTTTTTGTTTGTTTCCGTAAAATACCAGTTATGATTATTTATCATGCTAAATAACATCAAACATCTAACGTCCTTTCAAACACGTGAAACAGCCACCAAGACGAGTCTAACTCTTTCAACAAAACTAATCACAAACAATAGTTTTTAAGATAGTTTTCAAACACTGAAAAAAATTTACTTGTCGATTAAAAGAAGCATGAAAATGTTTGGCCTTGCGACTCCAGTCCAAAACAGACGTCTTGTCGAAGTTGACAAGCATTCGGCCACTTAAAGTTGCTTATTTTTCAGAAAATTCGATTTTCATCGGAGATACGACAGCGCATCATCATAAGACTCTACCTTGTTCATTCATTGACAACGCAAACAGAGACACACTTTCTCCCTGAAACTTTCAAAAACATCGTCTTTGCAAACTCCCAACAGCACTAATAGCCTAATAGACTTAGAACCACTATCTACAGTTAATTAAACATTCCCCGACGTAAAATTCAATTAATAAAATTCCTTCTTGCTTATGGCAGGTTGTCTGCGCTAAAGCCAGAACAGAGAAGAGTGAAAATTGATGCAAAGCAGCGGAAGAGGGAAGTGAAGTAGATGTCGATTTGTTCGAAAGAGCTGAATTGCATGTTTTAAACTGTCTAAGAGCAGGAGCTTTGAATGTCTGAATTCTAGTAACCTGGAGTCGGCCTGAATAGAAATTCTTTGAGGAAAGATGAGTGGAAAGTAACAAGTATGTTGTATGCATGCCACGACTGAGAAATTCTTTTAAAATGCTGTTTTATAGAAATCAATTCTGTAAATTGATTTCAGATACTAAATATCTTAAATGATCCTTTCGCTTCGGATACCACATTAACTTTTTTTTTTCAATATTAGATCGAATCGTCTTCTGCCGGAACTCAATACGGAAATTCTTGCCTAGTACTATGCGACCACGTCACGTACATTGTAAACATTCATCGAAAAGTCCCACACAAATACCGCCTCCTTCAGGCATAAGTTTCCCAGGATATTATGCTTTCCTTGAGTTTGGTTATTCGACTGAATTCCGCTAAATTTGATTTGCATTGGCACACATTGGCTGCGTTGTATTTGCGCGTACCCTTGTCGGCTTTACCGAATCGGATGTAAGGCTTTACTAATGCTTGCTAATCGATAGTTTTCGATTAGCATAACGACTTTGTGGTGTTTCTTTACCGCCAGCCATTAGCATGATCCTGAGAAGCATTCGACTAAGTCTAATTCGATTTTAAGCCCATCGTCGGAACGAAACGAAGCCTTGCAAGCGTGTGTTTTGGAGTGTCTGGGGGATTTAAGTCTTCGGGCGAATTTGGGGGAATGAGTTTTGAGCTTAGTACAAGCGTTTCAGATAATCACACCGTTCGTTTGAATAATGATTGAACGAATGGTTACACTTGTTGGGCATTGGAAAGGCTTCGATGAGAACGTTTGGAATTTCGATGCTTAGATCAGCAAGGAATGATTGAGCCCATATGCCAAACAAATACGATTGAATGTTTTGTTTTGTTGCTGTGGATACCACTTACCAATCTTCGACGAATAGGCTTTGTGCTTTGTAAACGACACTCAAAAAGGATGATAATTGTAATTCCTCCGTGCGATTGAAGCGTGTCTGGTTTCAATAAACATATTCTGATTTCTTGGATATAGGCTTGCGATTAAAAAGCACTTGTGTGGATTTAATACTAGTCACATGTATTCTATGTAGTTAAGAGGCAAGGAAAGGTGAGGGATATGCTCTTCGTATTCGTAGTGCAACAAATTTCGGCCTCATTATCAGCATCAAATCATTGCCACGGCAGTTTTTCCCCACATAAACAACGTTTTCATAAGAATGCGCATTAAGATTTTTTTGGCTACTTGAAAGAATCTAAACAAAAGCTCTAGAAGTACCAGATTAATCTATTGGATTTGACAAGGACTTGTGGCTAAATGAATTTTTTCGGTAAGCAACTTCTTTGATTTTCTCAGACGTTGTGTAATTTTCGAAATCACCGCAGTATATAATAAGAAATACACCCAAAAAATTATAATGCATAACAAATGAATATCCTCTTTATAATGCTCAGTATCATGTTTCTCAATAACACACGCAACCACAATCATTATAATAACTCTCATATTTGATTAACGGCTTTCATCTTTCAACAACATAAACGCGAAAAAAAGAATTGACTCAGACAACAGGTAAGCCATTTACCTACGACGTTAACGAAACTGATAGTCTTATAAAAGACATCTATAAAATACTGAATAAGTGGCACTCGTATTGCCAGACACCCACGCGTTCAACGCCAGATAACGACTTCGTATAAAGAACATAATATGTCGAAATAAAGTACGAAATAAAGGCTTCAGATGTGTGTAATAATTCTCAGGATATCAGTGTACATGTTCGAAAGACATTATCCGGTCTCTGGGGCTACACCTAAGCCACCGGGCCAGGAGGCGTTGCTGTGGCGTCATGATCGTGTACAGCTACATAAACGCCGAAGAGAATCAGCATCTACATATTCGCATGTACTTACACATGTACGAGGGCAAGGACACTGGGCTCATACATCACTTATAGTGCCAGGTTTTCGCCAATATGCAGAATTTCTTTGTCGCCATACATCATCTTAACGCCCGTCATATTACACATTGTGTCCTTAATGTAAACACCTTGCATGGAAAATGATAAATTAGGATGGAAGGGGATTTGAGCATGGAACGAAAATATGTAGAAAAATATAGAGCGGCAGAAAATTATATGTTTCTGAGTATGATGATGGAAAATTTGAAAAGTTCGCTGCGAACAGAAGTTGTACAATTTGCGAGCGAGATCGCCATACGGGACGGAATGATGAAGGACTTTGGAATGTTCGATGGGAATTTTTAAGTTTTATTTTGATACGCACGCATGTCAACATCATGTTGCGTTCTTGAGTTTGTGTTATTTCAGTGAAGGTTTTTTCCATAAAAGCATTCTGAGCCCGGTACATTTTAATTTAGTTAATTTTATATCTGAAATACAATCAAAATCTACGATCTCACCCCTTTCAAAATCCTAATCCAATTTGCATCTTGATGGTACACATCAAAAGGAAAATGTGAAACAATTGCCATATATCTTTTCGAATAATTTCTCTTTGCTGAAAGAAAAATGTCACCATTAAAAATGTCTAGGGGGTAATCACTCAGTTGAAGTATTTCGAATAAACTGATTAGTCTTTTTTTCATTTGTTCAGCATTCAAGCGCCTTTGGAGACATTGTAATTATGGATGACTACCTCTATTTGTCTTTTTGCAAGATAAGAGAAAATGCAGATCGCTATCTTCTCCAATAATAAAGCAGGTGCACAGGATACATACAATTGTTAAGACTCAGCAGTGTTTCATTTGGTGAGGATAAATTTGATAGTACAATTGATAATGATAGTCAAAGAAACAACATCTCCAAAGAAACGGTTCAAAATCCAAAGCATTTAAGCAGACGGACGGACTTACCAAATCATACACTATTTTGAGTCCCTTTTGCAATTGATTAAATATTTTTGGAATATGTAAAAAAAATTAGTGTATAATTTTGCTCACGTTTTTAATGAGAAAGGTGAGAGTGATGCCATTAATAAAATAGGGTCGTCAAAAATATGATGCAGCAAATATCGACCAGACCTTTGCTGCCCTGCTTAGCATAAACGTTCTATCTACATTTTATTACTTTCGAGATATTCAATGATTTGTGTTTTGATTTGTACTGTGCTGGAGAGTACATTTTTCAATATTGATCTTAACATGCTTCAACGAAAAATTGATTAATTAAATTTTGCGGAATGATGTAATTAACTATGCAATTTTTGAATCCGTTGTCAACGCAAAATGACAAAAAGGTAGATAAAACGTTTATGCTAAGCAGTGCAGTATGATGTATTATATCCAGAGTTCTACAACGTTCTGTAACTGAGCTGATTATTTGTAACTTATTCATCGAGTAAGAAATGAAAGTCCAGATAAATGCAGAATAAGAATCCAAAATGTCAAATTCAAATGAAGAATGTTGGAAATACGAATTTCCTGTTGAATGGCTGACGCTTCTAAAGTCTATCGGGCTCTTTTATGATTTTTGCAGTTAAATATTTTATGTAAAAATAAGCGAATGAAAGTTGTGTTCATTCGGAAATTCACCAATAAAACCAATTTTGAAAATTTATATGTAAGCTTACAGTGTGTTTCATGCCTGGTATGATATATCATATTTAGACTATTCAAAAAAATTTTCAAAGTATCGGTAGTAATAACAGTATCGATAGCTGCTTTCCATAGTTTATTTTACATCATTCATTTCACAAGAAAATCAATAACCTATCGATTAAGTCTTCTAAACAGTGTAAGTACGATGAGTCTCTGTAGCATTGGCGTGAATTTGAAAAAAAAATGTCTCAAAACTGAATATTCCAAATGCAAAAATTTCCCAATTTCTCATACTGGACGTTTCGAGATACTGATTACTCGTATCTGCTAAGTGATACATAGTTTGCCGATTATTCCATTACACCAATCAAGTACTCGGCTTCCAGGAGATTACGCCCGTTATAATATTAAATTGTTTACATAAGTAGTTCACGTAGAATACGCAGCTCTCTGAGTAGCTCCGCATTATGATCCCAATCTGCACCCCAAATATGTACATTCCATAAGTGAAACAAATCATCTCGAAAGGAATACTGAAAGAACTGTTTACATTTCAAATGACGAGTCCTAAGACATTGTAGCGAACATTAATGTACCAATGCAGAGAATGTGTCAGGTTGTTGCATGTTTAGTTTGAGGCAAAGCTCTTTTGTGCTGGCACTGCTTGTCTCCTGAATATCATCTGAAATTCAAAGCCACGGTGCTTCAGTGATGGTTTTACCTGTAATTGGCTTGAAACTTCGAAGTATTTTCACTTGAGAATAGCACTTGGTTTGTTTCAAGCCAATTGAATCTGGAACTCAAATGGAAAAATGCTGGACCTGATTTTTGCGATTGACGCCTCTTCTACTGTAGTGCACCCTTCACATCATCTTTCATCGACGAAACCGCACATTATTGTGGAATCAACATAATTTTCGAACCAAAGTCTAATAATTACTTATTAACACATCTTAACTGAAATTTAATTTCAGACAAGCTAGAAATTGCGTGACTTGCTTGCTAACTATGATTGGTCTTCCGTGTTGCAGAAACCTAATTCGGTTGCTCGGCTGTTTTTAACGGTGCGTTAACAACAGCCAAGTTTGTTTTCCTTGGAAGTCTACACAATTTTGTTATTTGAAAAATTCCAAGTACAACGCCTGGAAACGATTTCGTTTGACTCGCTCAGATCCTGACAATCAACTTTTTTCTACATTGAGAGATCTGTGTAATAAAGAAATTTCATTTGCATATCAGAGATATACGCCACAGCTAAACTTTAATTTTCAAGCTCAACCTAAGAGATTTTGGAATTTTGTCAATTCTAAGACTTATAACCGTTCACTCACTAGCATTGAAATCTAGTGATTCATATATTGATGATCCTTTTTATATTAGTAATTTATTTGCTTCGGTTTTCCGTAAAGCTTATCGTACGGATCTGCCAATCTCCAGACACTTTTCATCCTACTTGGCAAAGTCAGCAGTTTCCTCTTTAAAAATGAAGAATTTGAAAATTGACGAAGATACCATTATCGCAGTTGTTAATCAACTTGACCAGATGCTATATCTAATTTAGTTTTAAAATATTGTATGTCACCACTACTACCTATGCTGTATTATATTTTTGATGCATCCTTAATATCAGGCATTTTTCCTCATTTGTGGAAATATTCTTGCGTCACTCTTATATTCGAGAAAGGAAGTCGTAATTTCGCATGCAACTATCGACCTATTGCGAAAGTTCCCTGCGTCGCTAAACTTTTTGATTCCATAGTCATGGTTATTGTAACCTTTCATTGCAAATCCATTATGGCTCCGTATGAGCACGGTTTTATTAAAGTTGGTTCAACCACAACCAGCCAGCTTGAATTTTCTCACTAAGTAACCAACTCAATCGAAGCTGGCCTTGACGAAGGCCTTTGATAAACCTAATCACTCTTAACTTTTATCTCAGCTTCATTCCTTTCAATTCCCTAACTTGTTTTTTAATTACTTGACAAATCGAACCCAACGTTTATCGTGTCGCAGTGCTTTGTTATCTGAAATTAAAACCACGTCTGGTGTTCCACAAGGTAGTCTTTTATGTCTCTATGTTCTTTACTTTTCGCCTTATTTATTAATGAAATATGTTCCATTCCAAAGTCATCTTCTGTTCTGCTTTATGACGATGATGCTAAAATTTTCAAAATTGTGAGAAACCTAAACGGTTGCAACAGATTTGCTGGCTGGTGTTCCGATAACAATCTCGTTATTAATTTTGCTAGACATACGATTATAAATTACACACGCAAAAATAATGCTGTAATCTATGAGTACTGAATACTGAATAAAGGTGTATTCTTTCAATAGATCAGCGTAAGTAATCGATTTAGGAGTATTGCTGAATGAATTATTCACATTTGACGATCAGATCGACTCAATCGTTGTGAAAGCTAGCACTGCCTTAGATTATGTCAGGAAACACTTGAGGGAATTGAACGACATTTTTCAATCTATGATCTCTTTTTACAGCTAAATCAAACCTATTGTCGAATACGCGCCGTATCAAAAAGTTTAAATTGGCCAAATTGAGTCCATCTGAAAGAGGTTCTTACGTTTCTGGCTTCGTGGTATTCCGCGATATGGCCGTTTACATATACCTCCTTACCAAAACTGCTTAAATCTTTTACGAATTGAAACTTTGAACTCTCGTCGTCAAAAGTTCAAAATTTTATTTGCCGGGAAAGCTTTGGGAGACACTATTGGCTCAAACTACTGATTAGGTCAATTTTATCTTAGCATTAGGCGTTTTTTTTGCTTTGGAAACAACAACACTCCTGTTTCAGTGATTTCACTTGTACAGAAATTATATTCCTCATTGGTAGTTCACGTGCTGAACTATAAAATGTGCTGATAGAAAAAAGAAAAACTCATGAGAAGTTTTCTTTTTTGCTGGGGGGTGGCTTTGGTTTTTTCGAGGTTATCTTGAATGTTTTGGTAGTTAGGAAATTAGAAAAGCCCTCATAATGTGGAGAAAGTTAAAAGAGGTAATTTTCTGTTAGTTCTTTTTCTATTTTCTATCGATTTTAGAAGCTTATGCTCCATATTTTCTCCCTTTGTTTTCAACTGTTTTGCGCTACGACAGCTAACCTATAGCAATTTTAACGAATGCATCAACTGTTCTATGATGGATCGTTTTTTTTGGTGCCATTGTTCTATTCTGTTCTGTACCGGACCAAAAAAAAACATATTATTAAAAACGTGTCAGGCGGGTGAACTTATTGTCGATTCTTTTCGAACCAGTCAGTGAAAGAAGCTTAATATAGTATGTTCGCGTACTCTGATCATTAATTTCACCCAGCATTCTTTATAATTCCAAAACACCTTTTTAAAAATTTCATTCTTATTATCACGAAACCTGATAACCTTGCGCTCTTCTTCCTTACTTAAATAAATACACACAACAATTATGGCATTACAAACCAATCGACATTCATTAATAGCAGTTTTTACATTTGATAAAACCATTTAAGGTATGGAAATAAGAATATGAACTTTTCTAATGAAGGTTTTCTAGTTTTGGAGATTCCAGGGAAGGACACCTTGAATGTGCTGGACGTTTCAAACATTCAACGTGTAGAGTCGGATGAAGATGCATACTGTAGAAAAAAACTTGATATTACTATTTCAAATAGTATATAATTCTATTAATGTGAAATTAAGTTAAATCAAAAGATATTTTGCTTAGAAATTTGTGAAAAATAACTATTCCCTGCAAATAGTAAACTTTTTTTTATTTCGGTTTCCTTAGTTGTTTGGTTCAAGTTATGCTCACCACTGGTCTATTTTTATACCTCAGTATCCAGCAGCATAAATTTTAACACAAAATTCATTTTACAATCTGTTCATTGTCACAAAGAAAAACAGAAAATACCTCTGTGACAAATTGCAATTTCATCGAGCTGTTTCAAACGTATGAATCGTTTCGACAACATTCTTTTGCATTTTACAAGAACAGCACAAATACATGCATATGTATATGCTTAGGTATATCCTACTGCTTTCTCGTTGAACGTATTGAGTTCTAGCTGGCGGGCTGCCTCTAGCGTCCAATGCTCACAAAAGTGAGTGCAGCAGCAGACTTTATTCGAATTATGTCTTAAACATTGTGGTCAGGACTTTCATTTCAGGGCATTTACGAGACAACTATATCCCATCGTTGTACCGTATATTTGCAATTTTGCAGGATGCCAGGATACGCCTGGAGAGAAAGCAAGACATTATGGGAATAAAATCGTTGAATATTTTATAGAATGGTGTGCTAGCATTTTAGACAAGGAATTTCATTTGTAATTTTCACCCGAAGCTAACGCTATAAGGGAAAGTTGTTGTGTATTTTTTATGTGGTGAGGTTGGGGACAAATAGTTTTTTGAGTGAAGCGATGGTAACGGAAAGGGTATCCTTTTTGTTGTATATAATTCAAATTGCGAAATCTCAGGTGATTTAATAAAATGGTTTATAACGTCACTGAGCCAAGAAACGGTTGCGTTTCTAAGTTAGGCACTCCACACACGGGTCGTTGAGCTATCGTCGAGGATGCGATATTTCTACGCTTAGTCGTCACAGCCTAGGTAAATCAATGGAGGACCGCTAACGGAACGTCAGCCAATCGTTAAGAGTGAGAAGCGTAGTTGTTTCGTTCTGAGTGCGTTTCAAGCGTTGTGCATTGCAGACATTTTTGCAAATGCGATGGAAGACGGCAACGTACAGTTTGTGGGGAGGTGGAAAAATGCTCCGAATGGTATGATTTTACGAAGGATACTGACGTTTTCTTGACGACCCGTCTGCGAACATGAAACGAAGATGACGACAATCGTTTTCTCGCAAGCTTCACGCGTGCCAAATGCATCTCTCACGCATTGCATGGCTAACGACCCGTGTGCTGAGTGCCTTCAGTTTTATGAATTCTATTGAGGTATATTCTATAAAGAACGATTAAGACCTGTATCAATTTTCTACTCTGAGTGAGCCCATGCACCTTTATTGAACTTGTTACGTATTTATGAGTGCGCTTGAAAATGGTTTTGTATACTTCGACTTGTAATTAACAATTTAAATATTTTTAAACGCCAAAGCTGATCATCAGCAACTCATAAAACTTCTTTGGACTTGGTTGCATGGTTGCATTATTAATTAACAAAAAAAAAACGCCCAAATCGGTATCTCGAACTTATTTTTCACTAATATTTCCGAGAGACTCGCATAATTTCGACAATACACTAGATAATCTCTAAATGGGAACTCCTGAATATTTCAAGCAAATTAATAAGTCAACTGGACGTTTCATTGAAATTTTCTTTTTTTCATAAAAAAACAGAAATTCCAACTGAGAACTGAGCGAAATTATATGCATAATGAAAATTTTTGATACCTCTCAACATCATTTTAGACGCAATGTAAAACGTCTTACCTGAAATTTGACATCTAATTTGAATTCATCTGTATACGTTTAATCATTTCTAATTAATTAGGATCTCGAAATCCATCTCACTTCTTGTCAGTCGATTGTTACGAAAACTCTTTAAGACTACGAAAATCTCCCGGAGCAAACTTTGGAATCAAGTCATTTTACAATAGCAAAAGTTCCTCCCTCGATATTTTGTGTACGGAGCATGGAGCAGTAGGGCACGGTATGAAAAGCCATCCGAAAGCATTTAGAATCTCGTCTTAGCCGAAGGATTTGTTAAGGCGATGGAACTTAAACGGTAATTACGGGAATTAATGTGCTTTTTCGTGTGTGCAAAGTTACCCTCAAGCGTGTGCAAATAAACGCTTAATCGTATGCACAAACATATGTACATAGCGAGATAATGACGTTTATGCATGTTGAACGAGCTCAAAAGCATGAAAATTTTCCGTTCGGAAACATTAGTATCCTTTTACGGCGGCAGCTTATCGGAGCTGTTTATGCATGTTAGAGCGTATCTGGATTGTGTTTTCTTAGAATTAAAACGGAAGACAATTAATTTTTGTTTGATATTCATTTGAACGTGCTTCTTTTCAGTTCATCGCACAACAGAGCATAACAAAACAAATATGCGGGTTAATTGTTTAATTCAGACGAAGGATGAATGAATTCGATGCCTTGATTTGAATTTGCATATTAATTCAAATATCTTAAATTCGTCGAAAACCAAAGACAATTATAAGGACTTATGAAGAAAAAATGTATTCCTAAATATGTTTTAGCTAAATTGTCCAGAAGGATCTTCGACAAAATGGTCTCAGCATCGTCTAAATTCCGAATGTGTATGTGATTTGAGGCGGGCATGTTGAAAAAAATCAATGAATCAGATTAGTTTTTTTTAATTTTACCTATCAGATATCGAAAAGCAACAGACTAGAATAGAATTCGGTAAAGTACTAATCACACTCATGTCGAAACTATTTTGCAACTATGTAAGCTACACATAACATACAGATATGTACATAATCACATAATCGTTTCGTAAAATCTTGACAAATTTAATCAGTAAATTTATGAAATTCATTTAAAATCTCCCCGCGAACTGTCAGCTGAAGATAAAAGTTTCCGCAGGCGTACACATCACACCGACCGAAAGTCACACAGGATACAGCGAGGACAGACGAAGAAACGAGACCTGCGTTTCCACATTTCATGAAAATGACTTTGGTTGCTTCTTCCTTGATGTAACAGCTGCAAGGAAATTGTGCAAAGTAAAATGCATCAAACATTTCGCTGAACAAGAAACGTTGATGATTTGCATTTCGCCAAGCGTAGTCAAGATCAGTTTAGTTCAGTTCACATGTGGCATTTGTTCTGCAAAACAAACTTTAGCAAACGAAATGAAATTACAAGCACACTTACTTGCACCGTTTTTGTTCGCGATGCATTGTTTCGAAGGATGCAAGGGCATTGAGGCAGGTTGAAGGAGTTTGTCGAAGTGCGCTTAATGGCTGGAGGTTAAGTGTGCTTTTGAAATGAGGTATTTGTCAAAACGTTGGCAATGTGTTCTTTGTTTGAGATTATAGTGAATTAGTGACTGTGCTAGTTTTTTTGATCTTTTTTGAATCGTAATATTTTGCAGAGTAAGAATAGATTAATGGCTCTTAATTTACTCCGGATGCTATGCCACAACGGGAAAAGGAATTATCAAGAAATTAATATTAACATACAATCTAACTTCTGCATTAGGATTAATAAATGAACTATCTAAATCAAAAGCTAACGCCTTGTAAAAACGAAAGATCTAATTAAATGTAGGCCTATTTGAATTTATTGGCTGCTTCGAGTTCTCGGTGCTGACAAAAAAATACGAAGGCCATATCCGGAGAAGGAAGTGGAATGGTTTCGTGGGCTTTTTCAGGCATCTTTTTCATTGCTCTATGATCTGGCTCTTGGTGACAAAGGATATACTTTTCACTAAGTGAGGCCGTTTATGCTTGACAGTGGCATCAAATTGTTCCAATTATTTATTTTAGTAATAACCGGAGATTGTTTGACCATGCTCAACATTATTGACACTCCCAAATTCAGCCTCTATCACCTTGTAGCGATTTAAGAACGGGAGTGCTGCTTGCAGGCGCCTCAACTAAACCGAAGTCCATTCGAGAGCCTGACAAGCAGCGGTAAGGTAATGGCTGACCATCAAAAGGGCGGATAAAAAGAAAAAGAAATGCCCCGGGACCAGAGTGTCCTACCCCTCTCGCCCTTTAGTCCGACCCCGACTGATGCTGGTTTTACACCTTGCTGGCTCTACGCAGCTGGGGTTGGTTACTTGAGATTGGGGTGAACTTGCTTCTAGAAATAGGGGGACGCTACGTATATTTCGTCCGTCATGAAAATATATTAGCCGCAATTGAAAAGAAAAGGGACTTTTGTCGGCACAGGACCAGCTGCAGCTCTCAGGCATGGGCTGTAAGCCAGACCCAGCCGAGACCTGACAAAGCACTAGCATTCTGAAATAAAGGAGGACGAAGCACGCGAGAAATCTAGAACGAGGGAAAACTGACTCCATTTAGTAGGTCCAAGGAGAAGCAGACAGTCTCGGGCTCCTAATGCTCGCGGAGTCCTGACCCCAGATGTTGCGGGATCACTCCGTCCACTGACATTGGCCGAAAACAAACAAAAGCAAACAAAAATCTAATCTAACTGGCCAAGATCCCTCCCTTAAAAGAAGAAAAACCTTGAAATGCTATCAATTAATGAATCATAGGCTAACTAGGCCATACGAACACTAAAAAGAAAAATGGACTTTACAAAACGCCAGAAGGTTCGACTTTACAAATTCAGTATATTATTGCTCTTTAGATGATTCTTGAAATTTTGAAAATTTACTTTTGCTAGAAACTCTTTTGTGGTTCTTGTTTTTCTTTAAATCTTTATATGGAAGCCGAAAAAAAGAATCTTTAAAGTAACTCCATTGTATTACAAGGCAAAAAGGTATGTTTGTAATATACATAAAAGTAAATTTCGGAGTTTCAAGATAATATCGTATACAAAACAAATATACTTTCGTATTGTAATCTGCTATCAAAAAATGAATGTGTGTCTAAAAGCAAATTATGTTAGGTTTAAATATTATTCTAGAATCACGCGAATGCTCGCATATACTGTAAGACGGAATCCTCTAGGCTTTAGGCGTTGACTTTGTTTCTTTCCTGTTTCTTTCCTGCTCATGTTGACTTTTAACGACTACGGGCGTATCTATTTCAAAAACTATTGCCGAAAAATGCCAAATAAGGAAGGGTAAATTGAGCTCACTTTCTGTTCCTCAGCACGCTTTAGAGCCGACGAAGAGGAAACAAAGGACCTTATCATTTAATATGGCTTTTCATTATCATTTAATGTGGGCAACAAAAACTATTTAAACATACATTTGATTCGCATAGTAGAAAAAAAAAGAAAGTTAATAAACAAAGGATCGCTTCAAAATCAACAATGCTTAATGGTATTATTATAAACACAACACGGTAAGGTAAAATTCAACATTCGACTACACAATAAATCTTCATGATCCAATAGTTTATATCGATTATTGAAACGGTTCATATCGATTATTAAAACGGAACACGCGCAATCATTTGGTCTGTTCGCGTACCTGAATCTATTATAATATATTAAAATAGATTCGCAGCAAGTCGTTTTCGTACTCTTGCTGCAAGATAAATTTTGCAGCAAAAAGAAGCCAGCTGCCAAATTCTGTTACTGCTGCAGTTTGCTGAAGTACGCGAACATACCTATTTTTGATAAAGATTAATGAACGACAGTGACGCATAATGATAGTTGCCATTTTGTATGGTTTCTTGTAATTTGAAGAGTGAGTTCGTGGTAGTAATGTTGTAAATAGTTGCCAATAAAATTGTCTGCAGATTTTGTACAACGTTTGACATATTTACGGTTATAAACCGACAGTTGCTTATCTTGCTAACTTTTCCCAATGTTTTCTGCATTGATTTTGAAATGCCGCCAACCCCATTTCTTCAATAGCGCCGATGTAGCGTCTTTGGTACGAGAATATGAACGTGACTCCAGGATTTTGACTCAGCAAGAACGATATCGTTAAGAGATTATGTTCCAGAAGTGGTTGAATCATTTAAAAAAAAAAACAGTCGCCAATCAATAGGTTATCAATCTCTTGTCCGGGTATCAAGTTGTTTACCCGGCAACCACGTTCGAAAGATCCTAATGATCCACTAAGATCCCTGGAAAAGCCACATCTGATCCAATTTCGAAAAGTCCCTGGTCGTCGCTCCCAAAGAAGCCCCAAAAGAATGGGTGCACAAGGCAACGTGTAGAATGAATGAAGATTCTAGAGGCTTTCATGGTTTGCTCAAAACGCCAATTTTGCGCCGCCGCGTGTTTTATTTCTGGCCATGGCACTTCACGATCAACTCATTATTTCCACATTTTGCGTTTCCTTTCTAAAAGCCTCCTGAAAATCTCGATCTTCCTACGCTTACTTAAATAAAACCACTTATTTGGGTTAGCAAATCGACGTCATGTCTATCCTAGCGGTCGCATCAAAGGAATTTCGAACACCTGTATATCACTTCTTCCATCGATTTACATACTGGCTCTAGAGCATGTTCACGCTGCACAGTACCGAAACATTCAAAGCATTTTTGGAATGATCTCACGCTGGTTGTTACATGCATTTGATGCCAGTTGGAGGCGAGTGCAGCACCACTATAATGATCTGTAATACTCATGACGAATCTGCGTGTTTCCTTCTCGAAGCTCGTGGTTTTTCACACGGTACACTTTTCAATAGCTAAACAATACAGCTAGATTAATCTCTTTAGCACTGACGATGTGTCTACTTTTCAAATGGATTAGACGATATGCGAGCACTACATTTCACCACGACCGACCTCGGCCAACGTTTCAATCCCACTCCGCATAGCTAACTTGCCCGCAACCAACAACGGTCAATTGTTTACTATATCGGCTCAAACTGTTGGCCTTGAAATATATTAAATCTCAGGTGGCAGTTAGGTCACCTGATTATACTTATGTTACACAGAAGCATGGCGTGCAGGAATCCCACTGGGAAATTGCCTGATGCTATAAGCATCTCAACCAATTGTTGCAACTTTGAACGATTCGATACCATTTCGTCCTTTCGTTCTCGCTTTCACTGTTGTGATCTGTTGAGTCTGTAAAGATTTAAATAAGTTTTATATACAATGTTTCCCATGAACTGGCGTTACAAGTCCTTTAAATTACGTTGCGAAATGACCAAACTGTACCCGGCAATGTCAATAATGGCCAAACTTAAATTTTGCTTCCACATGTTAACTGTTGTATTTGAATAAGTTGTTATTCCTTTGTTTCGTTTGGTGATTTTACTTTCAAGCCATAACGTCAATTGAGGCCACAAAATTCGTTTCGCTCCTTTGCTTTGCAAAACCTAAGGCAATACACTTTCAAGATCGTTAACAGTTTTTCATGAAACCTATCACATGGTTTGTTGATTAAACTTACCTTTTCTGTGAAAGACATAAAATGATTTTGGTGCTGCCAATGGAAGCATCTTGTTAAACGTCATTCACTTGAGAGTGAAGTCCAGACCTGCTCAGATCATCCGTGATGGAAATACTCGTACTATTTGATCAGAGGCTTTTTCAGGTAAATGAAAGAGGGCCTCGATTTTTATATATGCAAGGACAGCACGCTTGATGAGGTGATATACCAAACATATGATTTTTTTCGTAGCTGCATCCGTTATTGTTGTCTGTATCCTATAATTATGTGCTATTTACTATTTACTAGTTTTATAATTTTTTCACAGTACGATTATTGGGTACCTATTGCGCATCTTTCCGTTCCTTGACTTTATAGCGTCCTCTGCGTCGAGTTCCAGTTATGAGGACGTTCTAGGATCTTATTGTGAATAGAACTGCGATGCTGATGGTATTGATTTTTTCGCATTTAGTTTTAATCATCTCGATATGCTTTGCTTCCGTATCGTTAATACAGATTTCACATTCGATTCACCGAAATTAGGAAAAAGACTTATATTAATTCGATGGTTCTCTACTGAACTCATGAAACAGTTTGATTATGGTCACATTATAGCCAAATTGCAAATTTTATTACATCAATACAACTAACAAATAATCCTGAAAATTGTTCTATGTGTACTTCTACTGCAACTTACCTTGACAAACGCAAAATGTATCGCTCTCCGTGTTCCAGCACCCTGCCATGCTGCCCAACGGAACTTTTTCCCATCATCGCTCTGAAATTCGAGTTTTATGCTTTTTTGGTTTTATGCAAAAAGTGCATTCCGGGCATACACCAATTAAACTCAAAACTTTATTGCTAAAATTATCTCAAACAGGGCAGCGTTTACAGCATTTAGTGTTTTTTTTTGGGGTGCAAAGGTGGTTAGTTGGTAATAGATTGAATTTTTCTCGAGCTTACTAGCTTGTGGTTTGAATGTAAAATGTGCATGGTGCTGCCATTTAAGGGATTTCTTGAACTTATTGAAATACTTTGACTACATAGTGTTTGTTTGAACGTATAATAACTGATTGAAATTTCGGCAGTGATATCATTTCGAAGGAACTTCTGCGTGAAAATTGATTTTTTTCAAACAAACTCATTTGAATATACTATTACAAATTGACTGACAACTCAGACTGTTCCGAAAAAATTACAAACTGAGCTGTTGCCTGACATTCCACACATGAGTTTTGGCCAGAGCAATTTCTGCAATGTAGGTAGTTTAGGTAAAACTCGTCTAACATGTCGTACATTTTCATTTTTGATTACGAAGCCAACCTCCTAGCCATCCAGATCTAGCCAGCAGAGCAAGTGACTTTATCTTCTCCCGTTCAGTTCAGTTCATAACCATGTCATGGGAAAATTATGCGCTACGTGATATGAAGATAAAATTTTTGAAAGGATACCTTTTATATTTGCACACTGCCACGCTACGCCACGGCCATGTACTTGCGACCGTGTAAACTATGTGCGCGCGAAATGCTGTAGTAGAATACACCTGACGCGATGTGAAAATATTAAGAGAAATGAAGTTGTTTGTAACGTGCGAGAACGTCTAAAGCCGTTGTTGAAGCGCAATGTGATCTAATGTAAAATTGCGTTGAATCCTTTCCACACATTTAATGCCAGACAGGCGTGGACGTTGTTCATATACACGTCGGAAGTTTATTTAGTGGCAGAGCGTTAAGAAAATGTTAAATTTTTCACGTTTGTTCAGTTTAAACCGTCAGTGTATTTTTGCGAAATTCAGATAAAATTCAACGATATTTGCTTTATGTCTGCTTGGAGGTGTTTTATGGGCATTATTTGATTCGTTTGTTAAAATAGTCGCATTAAAATTTCATTAAAATGCAATGAATGTAAAGACACTCCTAATAGTTTTTTCGACTTAAATTCAGACATGGATAAAGGATTTTTGTATTCAATCACACACTGATTTTTTTTCGTTGCATTATCATTATTTTTCTATCAGAATTGTAATAAAATTTTAGCGAACAGAATATTGCAAATTGGATACATGTAAGAAACAAGAAACGAACATTAAGCATAACTAGCCTCCTTAGCTTCCAATTACCGACTACTAAAAAATAGAATCAACTTTATGATTCATTGAAACCTAGTTCAGCTCAATGCTAACAGCAATCGCACTCATACAAACCTCTTCAAATTGCACCAAACTGCACATTTCTTTACTCACATCATCAAAACTCAAAACAAACGTTTGATCATTTGCAAGCTGTTTACGTACTAGATCGTAAACAATAACATTTTTACTGCATAGAAATGAGGAATGGGAAAAGGAACATTAACAGACATGCAACCATAAACTTTAACTATGGGCCTCGTTGCAGAAACTTTGACATCCAACTGGTCTTGTTTAAATTGAAATTTAAATGAGAAATTTATTTCAGAAGAGCAGGTCGATAAAAGTTTTTATTGTTCACCTAGAGTCGCAGTCGTCCTGATCGTCCTAGTCGTTCAGCTAGGAGCTGCTAGTCTGAATTGAAAAATTTAATTGCACTCGAAGTACCATCGTTCTAGTCGTTATATGACAATTATGAGTTATTAGTTGGTTAATTTATTCGGGAATTATGTCAGGATGACTATATTTTATTGCGAGTAATGGATAGTGTTTATGGAAGTGCGGTCACGTGTGTGTATAAATGAGTCAATAAAATGAAGTAAAATTTCATAGAGTAATGTAAATTTAGAGCTAGTTTTTTTTTTTTTTTTTTGATCGGTGGCCTTTGCATCTAAACTGTAGTCATCCAACAAGCGTTATTGACGATTCGATGAATATTATCGTTTTTATTAATGTCAAAAGCCACCACTTCACATAAATTTTCAACTGACATTATCTAAAAGAAGTTAAAATTACTAATCATATTAGCCAACTAATTCTTCCAGTGACGCTACATTTTTTGAGAATTTTAGAGAAAAAAAGTTTTCTGTTTGCGTTTTCTTCAGCTGGTTTTTGGGTAGACTGAAATCATTTCAAAGATGGTACGTACTCCATCAATTATTTTCTCGCAATGTAAATGAAAATATGTACGTGCCGCAACTATCTCGGCTGACGGAAGCCTGAATTTAACCTCCTCGCGGTGGCTGCAGGCAACAGTCTTTTTTTTTCAGAAAAGGCTGGCGAATATTTTCAGGCTAGTACCTTCCAAGTAATGTTGGCGAGAGGCCGATTACCTCTCCCGTAAAATGCTTTCCGTAGCGGTTATCCCGAAATCATCAACAAGCCTCGGAAACGGATTGATACCACAACGATGATCACGTGAACGAAAACGGCTAAACGACTTGAAAATTTTCTCATGAAACGTTAGATCGCTCCACACAGCTCGAGCTGCTTAGCAGCTAGCCGATGCCCTGTCTCAATATAAGGCTGATATAGCACCAATACACCATGTGCTCGAGGTAAGCTTCCTCGCCAGCCAAAAAATGAAGTCAACCATCATCGGCTTTACCGCTATAAAAGAAAGGCTATGCACTATTCTGCTGTTGATGAAAACTCCGCGTGTAGGATAATTTCCTTTCTTGATAGACGGGTGAAGTTTCAGATGAAAGTGAAACTAGTATAAAATTTGCAGGGGTACAAAGGGAGATGGGGTCAAAGTCTTTAAAAAAATCCACCGCTCATCAATAGGCAATTTCATATATTTACTCATCCTTAAAAATTGAAAAGCTACCTCCTTCAAAAATAACTAGTATTTAATATTATTTTTCAAAATTTACGCTTCAATTTCCCACCATTCCGTAAACTTTAAACTATTTTGATTACTCAAAAAGATCTTCAAATTTCTGTAAATTCAGAACTCCTACATTTTCTTATAAGAAACGGAGCATGAACACGATTCAACGCCATTTTGAATATCAAGAACTGTCAAAATATGACCAGGTTGATAGCCAAGCAAATGGCATACCATATTGCTTACCACTTATGGCATGCCATAGGCCGTCTCCACTAGCAATTCCAAATGGCATGCCATGGGAAATTGCTAGTGGACGCAGCCTGTCATGAAGTAAATATAATCGGCAATGCATTGGCGCAACGATGCCGATTATGTATTCGCATCGTTACTTTTTATGTACTCGTGCAGTCCTCTAGGACACAATACGCTGCCCTTACTGTAAGGAGAAAGAGGGTAATCTGATCACCGTTCCTGAAGGCAATTTGGAGCGATGGGAAGCGCACTTTAGTGAACTGCTAAACGGTCAGCATAACGAAGAGTTGGAGGCTCCACAAATGCAAGAAGACGATCATTTAATACCGCCACCAAGCATAGAAGAGGTACAAAGAGCCATAAGTCAGCTGAAATTTTCTGAAATCGGCAGCATACTTGCTTAGCTGATTAAATATGTAGGGCCTAGACTACACCAAGCAATAAATGAAATTATATTGCACGTATGGGAGCGTAAAGAGATGACAGAATTATATGCAAATCATATTACGGTCTGTCAAGACTCTTCAAATCCCGAAATCTCATCGGAACATCAAAGCTCCTGCTGTACAAGACCATAGTCCTGCCAGTACTCACGTATGGATCCGAGACTTGGGTGCTCAGCTAAAGGCACTCTGACCTCTTAGCCGCGCTCGAAAAGGAACTCTTGCGGCAAATCGTTGGCCAGATATGTGAAGAAGGGCAATTCCGGAGACGCTAAAACCATGAGTTGTAAACTATCTACCTAGAAGCAGATACAATTACGAAAATTAAGCTCGGTAGACTCCGGTGGGCCAGACACCTAGCTCAAATGAGCGAAGAGGATCTGGGTCGGAAAACCCTTTCCGGGAGATTTTACGGCAGACGACAGAGTGGGAGACCTGGCCTGCGCTGGACGGATGACGTTGAACAGGACGCTCGGAGTTTAGGGGTGCTAAATTGGATGACATGGGCTCGTGATCGGGTCCGATGGAAAAAACTGTTGACGGAAGCCAGGACGGGACCCCGGTTGTAGCGCAGATAATGATGAATGTAAATTTTATCAATTCAAAGAACTAAAAACCATTCAAAATTTTTCTTCGCCGTCGTTCATATAATTAAAACTAAATTCAATAGCCATTAAACGCTAGCTGGGCAAGAAACAATATATCGTGTTTCGTTGACAAAACACTTGACTGGAAATGTTTTTCATAGCCTCTGTCCTTCCTTAACTTAGAATATAATTGAGCGAATGTTGCATTTGCTCTATCTATCCAAGAATTCAACGATTTAATTATCAATCTGACACTATCTGACAAGTAAATTTCACCTACCACTAAGCTGAAATAATGGTAATTGCAATTAACTCAGCATAATCTGGAACAATTGTTGCTAAATAAATTCCCTTGTCAGCTTCATCACATTTCATTGTATCTGTCTTCTTGCAATTACTTTCGCCTTCACCGTATCATCGCTGTTATCTTTATTGTGCCCTTCGTCATCATTTAAGTTATTTCAATTATCTTTTTCGTTGATAGATTGAGCATTTTCATGTCAGGTGAATGTATACAGGCGAAACAATCAACTTGACAAAATAATCACAAAAGAAGATATGAGACAGCACTTGAATTTAAAGGTATTCGCTTCAAACAACTCAAAGCTGAATATTTACCGCAATAAAATGCATGTCGTTGATGATATTTTATCGAAAATTGACGGCTTACGCCGAAAAACATTGTATAACTCGGTCAGCATATGCTTCAGTATTGAATTCAAATAGTTAGGTTAATCTCTGAGTGTAGTGGAAAAATTACGATTGAAAGATTTGTTGGTCGGTAGCTCAAGAGATCAAAGATTGAATATGATTTGCATCTTGAGGTGATCGCAATAAATTTGGTATAAAAGCATTGAAACTTCAATCAATATATATTTACGACTACATAACATTTCGAAGTACAAGTAAATTAACTGTTTATCCAAATAACATTCCAACAGCTAATAAAACAAAAATGTGTTTGCTTAAATAAACCTAATGCACTTTAAAATCATTCAAAAGCCAGCCACGTACAAGAGTAATAAATCCTCGAGTAGATAAGTCTTGCACGGCAAACGACCATCTTCGTTCATTTCTTAGATTTTGGCATCTGATGTCCTATTCTTGCGTTAGTCCATTAATTTTCCCATTCAGCTCACATATACCACCCACGTCATTTCACCTTGCGCTCCGTTCCGCCTTCAACTACTTAATTATGTTGTTTGCACAATTTTCAGACACTGTTCCTGCCAGTTGCCCATTTGGGGTGTTTTGAAGCCGTGGCAGCTTTATCAGTGCGAAGATCCCGTTTCGGAGCTAAGAGCGCTTTGCAACTGTCATGCTTTCCCTCTCGCCGAATGTTGGTCTTTTTGTCGGAGCCTGTTCCCATGTCGAGTGGCGGAAAGATGATGTCTTACTCGTTAAGGTCACACAGGCCACTTATCCTGCACATAACGAATGGTACGCTGCGAAGCTTAAGGATTACGCCTGGCTAACTTCCAACTTGGTTCGCTCCCGTGACTCTACCGGCGGCCGTCCGTTCTACGTGTACTTATTCGCACGTGATATTTTCATAAATGCTCAGTTTTCCGTGTGCGCTTTTATGGAGCTCAAGTGCACCTTGACTTATGCGATAATCGTGTTCCCATTTTCCAGGCTACGAGCCGCGAAGGCAAATTAGGATTCGTAATTTGTGACGGCGGCAATGACGTTGAAGAGATCTGTTTTAACGTCAGATACAGTCAAAATCAAGTGTAAAAGACGTTCGTTAACGCAGTGGCTGGCTTAAGAGCTGACATTAGATTCAGCTTGTGGGCAAAGAAAAAGTGAATGTCGAATTAGTTAAATGCTTGTTAAGTCAGACTTGAAAAATTGGAAAAATCGTGATGAGTGAGATTTTTCGCAAATGTCTTTGATGTGGTGCCTAGAGGAGAAAACAAATATTTGCATAGTTTCGCTGGTTACATTTGGAGTTGAAGAACCGTTAAAATAATTCATTAGTACACAACTATTGAAAGCGATAAGGTTGATAATGAATAGAAGTTTCTTCTCTGCTTTGCATCTCTTAATGTTAAATATCTCTCAATTTAAAATTATTCCGTTTTTTTCTGTGGATTTTATTTTACTAAGTGTTTTATGATTTATTATTATTATTTTAATTTACTAAGTGTTTTATGATTTTTTACAGTGTTTTTATCAAAAAATGACAATTCTCTCTGTAACGTCTAGCAAAATATACAACAAAAATGTTCGACGTCCATTTTGTGGTTTCAACTAAATCCAAGTGCCCGTTTAAATCTCGATTCTAACTATTCTGAGAAAAAATCCCCAGCAGCATGGTGCCAAGTGAAAATTCTTTGCCATTTATCTAATTCATTGAAGTGGCGAATGACACTTGTTGATAGGCTGTTGGGAATAGGAAGTGGCAGACTGACGTCCGCAATTCAATTGTAATTGAAACCCATTTCGAGGATCATTGCGTTTCCAACCAACAACAGTGTATTGTCGGGAGTATGCTTGGCAAATTTTTCCTTCGCCCTCAAGTTTCCCTCTGATTGAATTCTTGGCGAATGTTTCCGCTCTTTTTTCCTTAAATTGCTAACACTTCCGCTGTTTGGGAAATCAAATGATTGAGATGTCGATGTTTCGCTTTCACTAGTGAGAGAATCTAAGTGGTACGGGCTGTGTGTACTTTGATTTGTAGGTATTAAGCCGTGATGTTTGAATGAATGAATCGAGATGTTTAAGTGAATGAAGTTTGTTTTATTTAAGTTTAACGTTTGGGTATATTTTCAAAGCACATGGAGACTAGTGTGATATCTCAATGAAATCCAAAACCAATAAAAAATGATGGGTTGCTACTAATTCTTAGTTTTTAGAATAAAGGGAAATTAGAAAATGAAGGATAATCGTGAGATAAAACCCGTATTAGATCATTGTGGAACCATTCATTCCCAATGCATTCGCTTGTCACGATAATCGTAGGACACTTTGCTGCATGAGAAATACATTCGTTATCAAGAACTTGTACAGAAAGAAAGCAAAGATTTCGAAATTTCAACTAATTGCAAAAAGATGATTTCGATTTAGTAGAAAAGTCTTAAAATGTGCATACATCTTCAATATACATTTAATAGAAGAAAAATGCTGATTGGTTCATACTATTAATCTGCTTTAGTTGACAAAGGTTCAAATTTTTCTAGAATTGCTATTTTAACAACTGAAATAGATATTTTAACCAATATACTTTGTTCGAACCTTTACCATATCACAATCTATCACTTTTTAACAAACGAAATTCCCAAAACTAGTGGAAAACAGCTTCGAATAAAACAAGGCAATTAACGGTATGACTCTGAGATTTATTTATTGTCGCATTAGTTTCGTATTTCCGCAGTCATAACTTTTGCCGTAATAAAATCAATTAGATGAAATGGCTTGGCAGTTTAATTTTACATGAAATACTATTTGCAAAAATCTAAGATTAATTTGAATATTTTGAATTATTTTCGACAATTTTGGGGAAGAATTTGCTCATCAATGAATGGTTTTTATTTATCAGAGGCCAAGAAAAATCACATTTTTTTATCAAATCCGTTCAAATTGGAAAGCTCACTTTGGCTTGCTAGCTTGTGTAAAACGCTACAATACTTTTACTGAAGCGTGAATAATAGTTACAATACCTCTACTGGAAAAACACGGCTCCAAAAGGAAACAGAAAAAGGAAACAGAAAAAGCACAGCTCGAACAATTATTAATTTTCAAAATCCATATTTTTCACTAACACGTGGTATAAGTTTGAATTCTTCCTCTCAGAGAAGAAACGCAGATCCTTGAATGAGCATTTTTGTGTCATAAAATGTAATTATTTTACTGTACGGTGACTTTCACTGCTTGATTAAAGTGGTAAAAAGCATTGCTGCATCCACCTGGTATGGTATACTCCGCTTCATTGTGCGTTAATGCTCTGCCTATGAGATCATTAACTAGTTCCAGTAGCATCGAAGAAGCTTCTTCCAAAGATTAATGGCAACAATGTTAACTTAAATAAATTCACTATATCAATATATATTTATATGCTATAATTTACTTTTCTGCCTAATTTTATTTATGCATTTATGTATTAAAATTCCTGCGCCCAGTGTGGGTAAAATATATATGTTTGTTGAATTTGTTTATAAGGCAAGAGAAATAATTGTTTCTTTCGACGTTAATAATCTTGTCAATCTTAACGAAGAATTTTATACATAGCCAATGTATAGTGATTTTGCAAGTAATGGAGACGTTTGGAGGTACCTCAACTGAACCGAAGTCCAGTAATGAGCCTGCCAAGTAGGATAAATGTGATCAAGAGGATAAGTCAACAAAAAAAGAAGTGCCCCGGTAGCAGGGTACCCTAGAAATGGCCATGAAGGCCCCTCGTCCGCATTAGCGGAGCACCCTTTAATTCGACGCCAAAGGATATAGGGGTGCAGCTTGACTAGCTCTACGCAGTTGGATTAGGTCAATAGAAAATAGAGTGGGTTGGCTCGCATTAAAAGGACGACACTACGTATATTTCAGCCGTCATGAACATATTCTAGCCGCAATATAAAAAGGAAAGGGGAAGGGTCTTTTGTCCGCAAAGGACCAAAAGCAGCTTTCAGGCATGGGCTGGCAACCCAAACCCAGCCAAGACGTGTTGAAACACGTTTGCTAGCATCTGAAAAGGGACTGAAAAATACCAAAAAAAAAAACATGAACGGGGAAACATGCGTTAATTTAGCAGGTCTGTGGAGAGGCAAACAGCCTTAGCCCCTGATTTTATTGGGGCCATGACACTAGATGTAGCCGGGTCACTCCACCTTCTGACTTTGGCCGAGAAATAAACAAAACCAAAAGGAAAATAAGTGGTCGGAGGTCCTCCCTTAAAAGAACAAAGTACCAAAATTTAATCAATTATATTATAAATTTAATCAATTGCGAGACCTGAAAAGGAAAGAGTCATTCCGGACTAGTAAGAAGTCCAAAGGTTTTTTCTGTTTAAAAAATCATTATTATTTTTTCTAATTAATTTAATTTTTACAACTAAATGTAGAAATAAATATATAATTCGGTCCATTTAAAATAATTATAGATAATAAATCATTGGTTTCGTTACAATAAAAAAAAAAATTAAAAAAAATTATGCTGCATGCAACAATCACAGTCGAGATGAAAATTAGTTCTAATTATCATAATTATTATCTTGTACTACTGTAAAAAAAAACTCTCTCGTGGTTATAATAAATTCTACTTCGGCCTAAAAATATTGAGAGAGATTATGCCATACTGACATTTTACACCATTTTGCAGACATTTAGAACTAGTTCTAATGTGCGAGTTTATAAATTCAATTTATACTTGAAACGAAAAAAAATGAAAATAACATTTTGTTTATATATACCTATTTTAAGCTTGGACTTGTTCTCTTAAGCCGCATTTCTCAACAAAAATGTTCAATACAACTGAAAAATGAGAACTTATGTCTCTCAAAGAAAACAGTTATTTGATCCGTATAATTTTAGACAATAATAATAAAGTACAAATCTAACATTTTATGTTAGTTGGTTAGCCTGCGTTTGTTTCCAATTGAATAAGGATATTTAAAAATAAGAAAAACATGTTAGTTTAACATAAATCTAGAATTTAGTTTCTCCTCTCGAACTCGTCACTCACTAACGGCTCCGACTTTTTCTTGACCAAAAAGCTTTTGTTTCGCTTCGAACGTGAAATTCGGTCACTTTGAAATATGGACAATTCTGTGCCAGTGGTGCCATCTTGAAAAACCACTAAAATAAAAATAACAGCTTTTGGCCCTCTAAATTCTGATTCAGTCACCACAATAGCTGAATCTTACTCTAAAGCCTGAATTACATTGGCATGCAGTGCAGTGCAGTGCAGCGCGGTGCCGAAGCAGTGCACACATTGCAAAGCACATTGAAAGCAGTGCAGTGTTCTGACAATGAAAATCAATTTAATTTGTGGAGGTTTGATATTTAGATTTTCTGCATCTATTTTTCGTCCATTTGCAATTTAATGCCTGGAACGGAATTTCCGCCACAATTTAAATGGTTTTTGCCCGATCAACTACTCTCAAACGAATGTCAGCTGATGCAGTCTGCAGCGTTTTTAGAAATTAGCCTAAACGATGCAGTGCAGTACGCTGCACTGCACATGCAATTACATGAGTTCTAAATTTCAGTGCACTGCACTGCACTGCAAACCAATATAATTCAGGCTTAAGCCTCGTTTGGTGTCTTAAATTTTAAAAATTCTCTCACAAAAATAAAACTCTTTGCGCTATAGCTTCCAGTGCAATCATGGAATCATAACGAAATTCAAATTAAACTTATTGTAGACAATATTCAGCAGAAATCTAGTTGGGAAAACAATGATAGTGTTTCCAACTACGGTTGGTTTTATATTTTTTGGCATATCTTTAGTAAGCGATTTTATCATAAAATTTGCAAATCATAGTGATCTTGTAGTGAAAATAATCAACAAATACTATGATCTAAAAAATCTTAAAACTTTTGCGAGTGTAAGCCCTAAATTTATTTTTTTAACTATAACTTCCAATGCAGATATCGGATCAATACGAAATTCGCAAAATAGGTTGACTTTAACGTGAGGCAGATGTGACATATTTTTGGCTTGGGTGCCAGCAAAAAGCTGCCAGCACGAGACGTTTTTGCTATTGTTGTATTAATTATGTTTATAAGTTGTCCGGCTTCATCTCACGTGCGCGCCATCCATCACCGCCAGCCTATGCATTTCAGCCAAAAAAGCAACCACGCTCTTATTTCCTTGCTAACAGGCCGTTAGATTAGCGGCTGTCAAATACTCGCTGCTGATTGGCCAGTATCTAGACCAAGTTGGCAACAACTGATTTCAGGTACAGGTCGCACTAAAAGTGAAGAACCAGCGAATTTTCGAATGCAAATTAATTGTTGCGCTATTGGTTATTTGAAATAAAAAGAAATTTAGTCAAGATTTAATATTGAGCATTTTATATAATCAACCGTTTAGTTTATGTTTCAAAATAATATGGATTCATTATTCCAATAATTCTTATTACAATCCTAATTTTTCATGAATTGAACTCAATTCTCCACAAAATTATCAATTTCCATCAAAAGTGCTAAAAAGTTGAAAGTAATACATCAATCATTCGTATATTTTTCATAAATCAACATTCAAATATCATAAATAATATCAATCTCAGCTCATCAAAGATACACACGGCTATATCCTTTAAACTGTTTCCCGTCTATTAAAAATCTGTTGAATTTCCACTTAAAAAAAAACAAAAACTGCACACGAAAAAAACTTTTCAGCCATCTACTGCTCTCGGATTTCGATCATGAATATTTAATGTGAAAAACTTTCTTCTTCAATGGACGAAAGGATTTCGATAGATTTTTCTGTCACGATTCTGGACAAGTTTAGTGAAATTTTCATGCAGAGAAACCAATTTTTCATAGTTGAACGGACCAGGCAGACAAGCGAACGAGCTACTTGATCCAATTTACATTTATTCGTTTCGCTGCCTGGTCCATCGAAGCAAGTACGAAGAACCATTACGTGAGAGAAGATATGTATCTAAGTACCTAGAGCAAAGTAGTGTCAGATGTTTTTTTTTCCGAAAATTTTTATTGATTATATTCGTCGATTTTATTATTTGCTTGAATGAATTTCATTGACAACCTACGTAAATTATTATGGCTATCGATGGAGTTTTATATGATCTAAAAAGTATTGCTGGTGTGTATATGGTGTAGTCATTTATCATATTCTGAATTGATTTTGTTGATTTTGATAGAGTTGTAAAATTGTTATTTTAGATTATTGTTACTGTCTGAATATAAATGTATTTTAAAATATCAAATTTAGCTTCGCGATTAAATATATACTTTTTATTGAGACAAAACCATCCTTTCAACTTATTTCCATTTCGCAATACAAACCAAAAATTACAATTAGAATAACCAAATCCAAATTTAACTGGACACAAATCAGACCTTAATCTAAATTCCGAAAGGTCTGATCCTTTGCGTAGGTTTCTAATTAAGAATTATAGGAATCACGATAAATTTCTTCAACTGACCGAAATTCTCCAATGAAAATGCCAAAAGTTCGGTTGGCTTGCTGTGCTGGGTTCCGTATTAGGTCAGACAGCGTAACTGCATGCCTCGGCCTTAATTACCGAACAAAATTCTTTCCATTGCGTTAGCAGTCACGCCTCTATTTTTCTCGCTGCCGATGATAAATTTGCCCGTCGGCCGTGACTCAATTTGAAAAATTTCGTTCTTAATGCTTTTTTATCGGGCTTGCAATGATTCTTACTCTGCTTCATCCTCGCGTATGACTGACCTCTTATCGTGACGGTCACCGTCCGACTTTCTTAAATTTTTCCGTAAAGTGTTCGCCGGAATCATGCTTGATCTGGGCAAATCGAATTAATTTCGTGAATCCTAATGAAAAGTGAGTTATGAGCAAGTTGTTTTCCTGGAAATTAGATACGGTCAAACGAGTTGGGGGTTAATTAAAAGGGTTTTGAGAAAAATGATAGTAACACCTTTACTGAATTCGAGAAATTATGGTTTGGACCCGATATGACTGACGTGAAAAATTAAACAGTTCATTTGTTTGTAGTTTATTAAGTGTTAGGAGGGCACGTTTCAAGAACGAATAAAAACAAGTCGCAATAACATTGAAAATAATCTATTTTATAAGATTATAGTTTGAATCTATGTAACAAGTTTTCACATAATTGTTCTCAAATCATATGGTGTTGAGATGTATTGTATTGTATTTAGTAAACGGTTTCAGATGTGAGCAAGGTATGCAATTAAAAAGAAAAGCGCTTCAACATTTTCGACTTATGAAGAGAGAATAATATGCATAAAAGAGAATAACTGTGGTTTGATGATTTCATTACATGCTTTAAATCATTTAGCTACGCAGTTCCATCAAACGAAAAAAATCACAAAGTGGACTGATATCGCTTGCCAAATTAAATAAGAGCCCCGTTTTAAAAACACCTCGTAAACAATGGATGGAGTAAATAGTTTTCCGGGCTCCGGCAAGTTTGTTATTTGACTCAGGAACCAAACACAGCTCGTAAACTTAAAGCAATCTTATTTCTGTCCGCAATACATTCTCTATGGTTGAACTTGTTATTGATAGTGCAAAAATTCAAAGTTTATACTGTAACTTATCAGCTTTTTAAGTTTTAAACCATCAATGTTCTGAATTTTTAAGATAAAACTTTAATGCAAAATTGTTAGAATAAAAGTATCATTAATTATAAATAGAACTAAAAAACCGGAGATTTTTTTTACTTTTGCATCGAATTAACTTTCTCTTCAATATAATTGTGCAAAAGGTTTTTGTAATGACTATGCTTGTTGCGAATTTTGCAATGAAATCAACAATGCTATTGTATCTTCAGAGCTTCAAATAAAATCAAACATTTTCCGCATTCCCTTTACAATCACATCTCTTTATTGTTTCGTTTATTTTTTTATAAGTAACAACTCCATTAAGCTTCAACATTACAGCTTACTCAAATGCGTCAGTTCAACGTCCAGTCTAATCGTCTCTACATCATCATTCCGATCTTTCTCTAAAATCATATCATTTTCATGACATTCACATTCAAGCGCTTCACAAATCGCTCTTTACTGCCGATAATGTATGGTCTTAAAATTAAGCTCATACACGCAATATGCATTTCCAGCAAACATACAATCAGATAAACGAGCGCAAACCCATTTTGGACTCCTTTCGGTTTTTATCTTGATCTTATCCTTCGGAAGAAGCGCCATCAAAAACACATCGCGTTTTATTCATTCAACTGAAGACTTTCAACAATGGCCTTAAGAGTCGTGCAATTGTTGTTGCTGTTCCCTTCAAATAGCCATCTAAGAGTCGTGTCAAACAGGGACTGCAATAAAACGTTATTGTTGTTGGCATTATTAAGATAATACTGCAATCATATTTCTTTAAGAATCTTTTAAAGTGAATTTATAGGCGACGATAGTAGTTGATGCTGTAAAACAAATCGGAAGATATCTCGGAATGTATAAATTCTTTGAGTATTATGGTGGATCATGCTGCTTTTATGTTTCTGTTCCTATTTAATTGGTATTCAAAGTTTCGTTCTTTAATACAAGCTGATTTTATGTATTTATTTATATTTAATAAAATCGCGCCCAATGTGGGCAAATGTACAGACTCATAACTTGATCTCAATCTCTCTTTCTGGTTTCTTGTCTTTTCTGATTACTTTTTTTGCAAAAACCACAACGCTCCCTCGTCTGTTGAAAATTTTCCGCCGCGAGAACGAAAATACAAAGCCTTTATTCATATTTAACACAAACGTTGTTAGCATCTCATTGTAACTTAGTCTATATGCAAATGACGAAAGTTTTTCTGCAGATTTTGCAGTGCAAAGCTAATGATCATTTAGCTCTCTCGTTCAAGTTATTTTCGCTTCAATAGAACTTTACAATGTAAATATACAGTGGTATTATATTATTATTAAGCATGCTGCATTTCACCTCGCAAAGGATTAAATGTTTTTCGTTCACCAGAGACAACAATAAATGTCGCTGGTGACTTGAAGTAGTGAAAGTTGATTCAGTTGCAAACAGTAGATTCGGGGTGATGAAAAAGTTTGTTTGGGAAATAGGAACTTTGACAAAAACATGAAAGAAAGAAATATTTAAATTAAACATAAAACAAGTACATAAAGAAGCACAAAACCAAATGCTGAAAAACTCGTCGCGACCAAACACAAAATGTTATAGAGCAACCCATCCGATTCATATAAATTCACCCTTCCGGCAAAAAATCATTTCGTTTCTCTTCACCATCCACACAAATCTTCTGGCCACAATTTTCACAACACATGCCAAGATTAAATTCTTCGGACACTCTGTCGGGCTTAATTAAAATCTCAGTTGGTTTTCATTTCCGTTTCGTTATAGTATCTCTAGTACCTGAAGCAGCTGGCGCCACTAGCAACTGAATACTGTTGCTGGCCAAGGTGTTTGCTAACAGCAAAGCCTTTCGCAGAGAAAAAATCGTTTACAAGCAAATATTCTTCACCGCATGCACATTCCATTCGTGAATTTTGCATTTACCGTTGCGGTCTACGAATGCATTCAGTGTGGCAACGCCATCCTTTTGGCTTGAGTACCGGCTCGGCGAATAAATATTACATTCGGTAACACGTGGAAATGGAAAAGATTTGAAAGAAAAAAGGAATACGGGAAGCGACGGACAGTACATTGCTGATGGACCAATTTAATTCAGTCAGTTTGAGTGGAGTTTGTATCTAGAGAGCAATGTTCCCATAAAATCGTGGAAATGTGGAAACTATTTGAGCTGTGTAGTAAAAAAACATGAATGCATAGATTTGTCATGAGTAAATGTTGCTTTGGAGCACTTTGAAATTAAATTTGTAATTCCGGAGCTTGGGAGAGTACTTGGTTTAAATTGATGGATGTATGTATCGTTGCTTTAACAAGCAAACGTTTATTTGCAATAGTAATCGTTTAGTTTTAGTGCTTTTAAATTATTGGATTTTGGTTGAAGTACACTTTTTGAGCATCATATCCAAATATTCAATTAAAGAAAAATCAATTATGTGATTTTCGCTGCAGTGACTGGTTGGATTCTTATACAATAAAATTTGCATGCAATATCTCTATATATTTTATAATACTTATCCATAAATCAGTCTTTACTTTCAGTTAAAAGAAAGCTTCAAATCATGCGCTATAATCAAAAACGGTGGCATAGAGAAGTTCAACCCATTTGTGCATGCATATTTACAAATGCGTATTTTTTTTACAAATTGGAAAATCTTCTACAATTGTAGCTCTTTGCTTTATTTTAAGAAAAGTTAGTAAGAATCACCACCATTTTTTTTTAATTTCGTAATTTAATATTTGTGTTCAATGAAAAAAGAATACATATTAAATCACTTCACAATTAATTTTCACTCAAATACTGCAGTGATATTTCAATTTTTTGAATGCACTTGAAATTACTTATACAGCATTCTACCAAAACAAACTTATATATTTAAAGAATAAAACCAAGGCACTACCAATGATTTTTGATAGATAGGCTGCGCTTGGCGATTCAAAGCTAAAGGGTTTAAATACCCGTGTTCCATTATAGCCCAGTGAAATCCGACATAAAACAGGCGAAACTTCGGAAAAATTAGGGGAAAGCTGAGTTTTGGTGTGAACCTTGGTACTGACGTGTTGAACAAAATGTTAAAAGTCCCCATCGATCCGAGTGCTGCGTTACTTTTTATACGGGGTTAAAAGTCACCAAAAGTGACCTTTCCTAAATATCTCAGTAACTGTCACGTCTTCAGAAAAATAATGTAGAACGAATTAGTAGCTTCGAAAATTTCCAACAAAAAAGATTAGATAACTTTTTCTTGTAACAATAACCATTTTTGAGATATATTGATCTAAACATTTGCCACTAACAGTTTCCTCTTTCTCAAGGGCATGTTGCTATCATTCGATTTTGATTATGACTTGGAATGTTTGTGAGTTTGTTTTTCTATGTTTAAGAGGCGCATGAAAAAAAACATGTAAACAAACTTATCTACCACACTCCAAGTTAGATGGAAAGTTTGCTACACAGAGTTTGCAACGGCATCAAATTTCAAGAAATTCCCTGCCGCACGAAGTTTGCCATCGAATTACTCTACAACAGGAGCACATTGGGCGGAGCGAATGAAACGCCTGGCACCAGAAAAATATGCCGCCGCCAAACTTGAATTCGAGTTTATACTCACGATGGGAATATGTCGCCCATCCGCTACATTTAGTACCTACAAAGTCTGGTCAGTGGAGACCATGCAACAACTAATGGTGTCTGAACGCAATAGCTGTTCCCGATCGCTACCTTAAAGCACACATCGAAGACTTTGCTAACCGATTGCACAACAAAAGACTTGAAATGAGCGTACCACCAGATACCGATATATCCCGAAGGACATCCCGAAAACGGCTGTTATTACACCATTCAGATCGTTTGAATTTTGCCGAATAACATTTGGTTTCCGCAATGCGTTTCAGCCCTCCATCGATACTGTTCTGCGTGGCCTCAATTTTCGTTTCGCATACCTGTATGACATTCTGGTGGCATCAAACAATGCAGAGGAGCACAGAAAGTGACTCAAACAATAGGTGTGAAAATCAAAGTCAAAGTGCGTTTTCGGAGCGATACAAGTTCAAATTTCGGGATACATGATCTCCAGCGAAGGAACCAAACCCTCGCCAGATCGAGTGATTGCCATCATCACCCTCGAGCTATGAACGTTTTTGAGATTAAAAAATTTTTATCGACGCTTGTTATAAGACGCAGCTAAAATACTTGCGCCGCTTCACTCCCTGTTGTCGAACGAAAAAAAACAATAAAAGGCCAATCAATGGGACCCAAGACACTCCGAAGCGTTCGATGAAAGCAAGATGATGATTGCAAACGGCACACTGATTGCACATCCGAAAGAAGGAGCTGAGCTAATACTTCGGACCAATGCGTCGGACGTATCCGTCGGTGCAGTTTTGAAACAGAAAGAAGGCAAACAAAGAAGACCCTTAGGCTTCTTTTCCATGAAATTAAACGCAGCGCAAACGAAGTACAACACTTACGATAGGGAATTGCTGGCTCTCTACGAGGCGATTAAATATTTAAAACACTTGCTCGAGGCCAAAAAAATTTGGGATTATAACTGACCACAAGCCTTTAACTTTTGCGTTTATGCAGCGCACAGGCAAAGTTTTTCCTCGACAAATGCGATAGGTAGAATTTATGAGCCAGTTTACGACAAATATATCTACGTAGCGTGAAAAAATAAAAAAAAATAGCCGCTCTGAGTGCTAAAGTATTGCTAAGGAACAAAGCAGCGACGTCGAACTCCCAGATCTTAATACATGCAGTCATGTATTTTTAAAGCAAGAAGCTGGGAACAAATCTCTGCAGAAACCGTACGCTGGACCATGCCAAGTCCTTGAACGAATCAGCGAATGCGTTTTCAAAATTAGGATATCGAACGACAAGATCCTAATTGTAGCAGTCGAGCGACTCAAGCCTGCACACATAGAAAACGTACAATTGGAACCAACCGCGTTGACGTCCTGCAGTGCGTAAAACTTATTCCAGATCGAATGTCAAAACGAAGCGCAACACATTAAAATGTGATCTTTGTCACTGGGGTATGCTACTGTGGGATGAGACACGATAGATATCGTGTCAGGACGCTGCTTGTACACGGTTCGAACAGTTGAGTTTAGGCAGTTCATCGACATCCTCAGCATCACCAGCATCGTAATAGTTTGATATCATGGTGACATATTGCAATTCGTAGTTCTATTAATAAAGTTTGCTGAGTGATAATAACTCATCATACAATCACTAAAATCTACTCCCAAGTACTTGCAGGCACTAATTAGTAAAAATGGAACACGGCAAATGATAAAAATCACTGATTACAGCTAAATACTGACTTTTCATAGCCTAGAAGCTAGTTGTCGTATTAAAATATCAAATATGATGGAAATACAAGCTTTGGTTCCGGACATAAATGGAATTTATTAATATTTATCGGAAAATATATCTAAAATCATTTTTGTTTTGCAAGAGGAGATACACAACTTATCGCATTCTCAAATAATCATTCTTCCCCGGATAAAATAATAAGTAATGAGAGAAATTATTATTTATTTAGCCCGTGTCAGAAGCTTTCAGACGACATTGCTATTTTAAAGTCTTACAAAAAGAGACAAATCATGTGGTAAAAGAAACCAACTTTTGGATTTTCCAAAGTCTTGTAATTTTATATAACAGCACCAGAAATGACGAGAAAGTCGAGCAATAACTCGACATGTGTTTCATACATGTACTTCATAAAAAGAAAAACGTAGGCTAGAGCCCTCTAGAAGCAAAAACAGAACATTCTAGAAGCCAAGACACAACCAGGTCTCATATGGCAACGGAAATACTCAATAGCCTTCTAGAAGCCAGATCAAGAATTTTCCAGAGCCCAAGAAAACACAATTACCTCACCAGAACGGGTATGAATATCCCCGCGATATGTCTTAGAAGTCAGTTAGTATACATCGATAGTCTGATACAGAGAATTGTGAGAAGCGATACAAAGAATTAAGTGTTTCCGGGTGCGGTGATTTTAAAAAGCGATGTGTAAAAATTGTACTTGACTGTTAATACTGCGTTTAATAAAAGTGCAATAAGTAAAGTGTGCCTGCAATTTCGTGTTTAAATAAAAGTGTGATTAGTGGTGTAAAAGAAAACTGTTTCATTTCGCAAACGCGGAGAGTATCGAATCAACGAAAGGTGTTTTAAGGGTAAAACACAGCAATATGTATAGAAATTCGGTTTTGTGTACCGTTACCTTCTTACTGTGAACCGACTTTAACTGCGAACAAATACATCCATAAATTGAGAAATAATGTAATACTTTCAAGATCAACCAGTCACCACCTTAAGCCAAATCATTTAAACTTCCACTACGAAAACATAAAACACCAAATCGCTTACGAAGCAACCTTAAAAACCAAACACTAACACGCTTTATACACGTTGATTTTTTACAATCGCTAAACGTCACGGAATGAAACAAAAAACCTGGGAATTGTCAAAAATTTGCGAACGAGATACGAAAAATCCAACACCAAAGTTCACTTTAACTGCCAACAATAAATTTAACATTTTTGCGACGTGCTTTTTTTCGTCGTATTTTTATTTATGGCCATGAGTGTTAGACAAGTGACTGAAGCTGTTTCGATGAAAATGATGGCGGCTGGGAGTGAGAAGGTGGGATGAGATTTGGTTGTGGCTTAGTATACTATACTGCCATTTCACGTTTGCACCGATTCAAAATACATATGTTGTCGACTAGTATAAACATGGTTATATGTACGTTACAAAAGGCGCACGAATGTGTCTTTCTTTTTCCGAATGTAATTCATTTTCTCAACGTCTTTTTGGTACAGTGTGATGTGAAATTTTTTTTTGGAAATTACCCCGAAAATGAAGTTGAAATCTCATCTGTTTTTTTATCGATAGCACATGTTCCACAAATATTTAAGATGTATCTGCCGTTATCAGTTTTTGAAAGTTTTTGATAGTTTCGTGATCTTTATATAACCGTTTGAAATAAAAAAGTTTACTCTCATGTAGACGAGGTCTGAGTGTCAATGTACAAGCGCAACAATCTCCAAAAACAAAAATAAATCCATCTATCAAACAATAGAGCGGACGCGAGGACAAGAGGTCATAATACCCTCGAAATATAGACTCTTGTCTAGAAATTGGAATGTACATATATGTATGTACCTAGTTTTCAAAGAAAAGTTAAGTTAAAATATTTGACTTAATTCTAATTTTTTGTAGATTATACCGGCTGCAATACAATATTGCGAGTATGGTTATGATAAAAAATAATCCAGACCCCTTTTTCCAACAATCTTTCTGGAGCTTATACTTGATACTAAGAAGAATTATTAGCGGTGCACATTGAGATTTAGTGGCGTAAGAGTGTTTATTTTTTTTTTTGGTGCTGACTTTATTTTGACACTAGCCCTCTCGAGGTAGAGACAATAACACTTTTCAAAAGTGTCTTTACGGCCAAAAATGTTTGCAGTGCTTGCTAAGACATCTTAGTTACGCAATAATGTTTAAAAAAAGCTTTGAAACTTCGGATCTTGAAGATTTCGGGACTATATGTAAGGATGTGATAGGATCGATTTGCTTTGACATTATATTTAAAATGAAATTTCCTACTTAACATTCATTTTTGTTCCTTATAATAATATCCTTATAATAATTGAAGGTTCTCTTGAGAAACGCATAGAGTTTTGACTTTATATGTTTGATATTTTCCTTCATTTAGCTTTCAGCAATTAGAATGCTTAAAAAATGGAATGAAAAAAAAATACTACAATCAGCGTAAAAATTCTCTTTGTGCTGATAAATTTGAACATATTTTCATCAAACCCGATCGCTTTGAAAACCTCAAAATAACTTTTAACCTAAGCTAATCCTATTCACATAGGATTTTTTTTTGACAATCACTCTACATTTTCATGCCGATAGGACCAGGCATATTTCGGACAGGATAATTTTTCTACGTTTTTATTCGCAGTATTACCTAGCCGCCAAGTCGACCGGCATCAGCGGGCCAAATTTTTGTTGTTCCCCCAACTCATATCAGATATGGATATGGGATCACGTAATACATAAAATCGAATACGGCTGGTACGAAAGTATTCATCCCGGTGAGTGGAAGGAGTTTTTGAAGGAACTCGACTCTTGGGTATAAAGGATCCCTTGCTTTGCTCTGACAAGTCGACATAGTGGTCCATATGACCTGCATACTTTCGAGCACTTGTGTTCGTGTTTCTCCCTTTAGCCCCACTCAAGGCAGGTATCTACACTCCCGCTTAGCTCTAGTCGCTGATAGTACTGATGATGTTGTATTTGCTGAGGCAATCGTGTAGAATGAATGTTCATTGATGTGTATAAGATGATTGACATGTCAGAGGTCCTTGGAAAGATGGATTCAGTCGATCCCATATTGGTAATAAAATTTGCAAGTGCCTCTCTTCCATTTGTCGCTTTGTGTTGAACATCTCGTCACAGGGTCCATTTAGAACGAAGATAACGATAAGTGTTGAACGTATGAAGAACAACCGTTAAGTTTGTTGTCATTGATACGATTACGCGATGTGTGTTTTCTGTTGAGCAGCTATTAGTCTAAGTGAACAAGTAGGTTGATCTGCATCTTTCACAGAGGAATAGTAATAATCTCTTGGGTGGCATTTGAACGGAAAACGATGGCGTAGTTCTTGTTTCGGGTACATTTGAATCCTGTTCTTAATTCATTTATGTAAATACGACAGTCGATTGGTAAGGCGCACTTATTTACGACTGTTAAAATTCTAAGTTAAATTTTAGAAATTTAAACTTTAATCTCCTAGACCGAACTGGAGTTCTTAGCTCAGTCGAATTAAGTGGCTTTAAATTACTTCGTCAATTACAGCAACAAGTTTCAATTTAACTCTCAAACGAAATTAAATTTCAGCACGTGCTTTAATATATTTTCGCCAGTCGTCACGCACCAGCCAGCGATCCAGGCTGCCAGTCAGCTTCATCGTCAGGTTCAGCTTCAACAGGACAACAACGCTTTTGTGGTTACTGCTGCCTTAAAGGCAATGCGACTCAGCGCTACTTTGCAAGATTTAAAAGTGAAAGATACATAAGAGTTGGAAAAAATTTACATAATTCCCAAAGTGAATTTCATTTCCATGCTAATTTCCTAACTTGGTCCTGCTTGATATTGTGCTAATGGTGACAAGACTTAAATGCCCGACGGAATGAACAAAATCGTTCGTTGTCGTGGCAATGGTGGCAGTAGTAGGAGCAGTGTCACTGGCTGAACTGGAACTTGTAGGATACGCAGTTGAGTCGACGCTAGAGTTGAGCTTACATGTAGAAGCCAAAGTCATGGCAGAGATTACTTTAACTTTCTATTTTAGCATACAAAGGTCAACAGAGTTTAGCGCGCTTAGTTGAAGGGTAAAAGCCTTTTCGGTTGGCGTGGCAGTGGTAAATTTAATGGTTTCATCAAGACCCAACCAGCCGACAGCTGACACCATGCTTAAAGTGTGACTAAAGTGTCGGGTGCATGTCAAGAGCTTAATAAAGTCACATAATAGTGTGTTGTTTTATGTATAAGGTAGCCGGTGATAAATTTATTTTAACAAGAGCAGTAGACAAAAATTCGAGATGATTATTCTAATAGAAATTCATTGCATTGAAAATTATGACTACTGAGATAATATCGCTCAAAAACTTGAGCCTACTGAGTTTTAGTGCATATTTAAAATTAGAAACATAGACCATATTATGACATGCGAAGATGTGAAGTTGAATTTTTCAAACGTTGTTTGGATTTTACTTTACTTCATCGCTCACTTAATTTATGACTCATTTTGAGTAAAACCGCAGCAATTCAACATAATTAGGCAAAGTTAAGTACAAGCTCTTCAATACTAATTCACAGCATTAAATTTAATATATACAAAGCCTTAAGTTTAGCAAACGTTTCCAAAGAAGTAGTGTGTTTTTTCAGTGACTCGATGATTTAAAGTGTTAGTGTCATGTACCTGCTGCTGAAAAAGAGTTGTCTGAACAAATTTATTTATTGTGTCTATGAACGTGTTGTGTCCATTTGGTGATGATATGATGACTTTGTGTGAAATTATCGTAATTCTATTTTTCTCAATTTTTATCGTTGAGGGCTCAACATTTCCAAAATATAGTAGCTTTGATAACTTAGCTTTGATTACAATCGAACGTGTTTTATTCAAAACAAGTTTGTCAGCGAAACCGGTACGTTTTTCCATTTTCAAAAACATGCAATTTCGAAGTGGTCAGTATCAGTTACAGCCGTCAGTGCAGTGATAAAAATCTTGTGAAGACGAGTGTACTGTGCATCACTGACGGGTGATTTTCATCTAAATTAAGTGATTTAGAAAAAGTTAGATTTTTATTTCGATGTTCCGTGACATTCACCAGCTACAAAAGAAAGAAAAACGGCCCTATACGCTGCTTCAATTGCCAAACCTTAGGCCATGCAATTAACGGCTACCGCCTTAAATACTTCCAGTTTGCTATTTGTATGCCAGACATCATAAAACGACGGATTGTCCAGCTCGGAATGATCCTAGTGCTAAACTTAAGTGTGCAAACTGCTCTAAACAATATGCCTCCAGTTTTTCAGAATGCCCCAGCAGAATCGAATGCATTAATTTGAAATCCCGTACTCGATCGAGAAACACAAAGAAAAAAGTATCTGTATCTTTAAATTTTGGTGATATATTGGTTCGAAGCATCAAAGTGGAAATGGACCAGAAATCAATTGAGCAAGTGCGAGAAAAATCATTTTTATATGATAAAAGGGAAAGAAAAGAAAAAAAAGAGAAAGAACACAGAAAAAAGAGAAAGAAAAATATATATACCTGCTTCCAATGTGGTTTACAATGCGTTCACTGCTTCGGCACTGCACTGCGTCGCATTGCGTTTCATTATACATACATACATATATTACATACAACGTACATTCAGCGTCATACAACGAAATATAGGGACTTCACAGCATAACATGAATATGAATTATATCGAACAGCGAACCTAACACAATTTTGCAATGTGGCATATGAAACTTCTATGATAGAATAGGAGACAATACTTAGAACGTAGATACAACATTAGACCAGAAGCGTTACGATACCTATTGCAATGGATACCATATTGTATGGTTGAAATTATTTTAATAATATTAGCGATGCGTATGAAGAACAGTAAAGTTTGTTGCTATTTATGAGGCAAGCGACCATACACTTTTCTGTAAACAGACCTTTTTATATGTAGTTGGAAGTCATTACACATAGTAAGATATTCTTAATGTTGCTTTTACTATGTTGCTATGCAAAATTCATTTAAATATAGTGGGGTTGAACAAAAATATGCGAACTTTTACGGCGAAATAATGCAGTTTTTCCCCAAACTCAGAGCTATATAATTATAGGAATATCAACCAAGAAAATTGTTCTCAGTGTAAGACATCGATCTAACGTGGAATCTAGTTTCACTCGAGTGACACATGCCGCAGACGCAACGTGTGCTAATACTATTCGAAAAGCAACCACACAGCCCTCCTATGTAGGAAACGAACTGTTTAATAAGACTGAAGTCCTTGCATTAACAAACGAGCTTCTCACAAAAATTACGTAGCTATAAGTCAAAAAAACAATTCTTCGCTAAAGTGGAGCTAGTTAGTAGATACGTTTATGGAAGCTACAAATAATGTAGCGATGAAATTTTTTTTTGGGAACGCACAAAGCATACATATGTTCTGTGCATAAAAGACTTGAATCTTTCTCTTTCTTAAAAGTTCACAATGTTAACTGTGCTATTGTTACCGCAACATGGTTGAACGTGAGTGATTCTTTCTACGATCCACAGTATGTTGTTTACAGAGCAGACAGACAATAAATAAGAGGAGGTGTTGTAGCATTATTATTTTTTAAAAAAAATCTCATGGCCAGAGAGCGCAATTAAAAACTTGCATATTCGAAACAATCCTGGTAGAAATAGAGGTTGGTAATATCAATTTGAAGTTGATCGGTGCATATTTCCCCGGTGGCAATTGTGACCAAAATAAGGAAAGGATCAAATGATCTCAATTTATTCAATCGTCTATCAAATAACTTCATAATAGCTGCAGACTTTAACTGCAGGCGTCTCGATTGGAATTGTTTGAGACAAAATCGCTGGGGATTTTTATTACACAATAAATTATTCACAAGTTAGTTTGAAATTATGTTTACTTTAACTGCAACATACTTTTCGAAACCAACAAGAGGATATCTTTTTACTCTGGACACCACCCTTCACTTTAACAATCTTACCGTCTGACCATCTACCAGTTTTATCCAGCATCAAAAACTAGCTAGTAAATAAACTCGCTCTACAAAATTACTTGCTTCGAAAGGCAAACTAGGTTTGTCACGTATTACAAAGTACCTTACAAGCTAAAATCATTTTCTTTCTGACATTACTACAAGACATGACATTGACAACTACATAAGAAAATTCAACAAAATGCTTGTCGGAGCCGCAGACTAATCGATTTCAAAGACAACAAATTACAGATATGATCGCCTAAGATGTTCAAGCCCTTATCTTTAAAGAAAATGCATTTTGTCGTTTGTAGCAGAGAACCAGGTCAACAATATATAAAAGAGAATTTAAACGGTTAAAGAGTGTAATAACTAATGAGATCTATGAGCTAAAAATAAAGCTTGGAATGAAAAATTCTCTTGGTTCAAAAAAGATTCCATTTGGTTTTGGAACATTTCGAAATCTCTAAAAAAAACTGAAACAAATATATATTACTACTATCCAAATAAGCCAAAGAAACTCTCACAACAAACGATAAGAAAGCGAAAGCTTTTGGAAATCATTTCTCCAAGCAAAATTTGGGGACTATTAACATGAGCTTTGATTAGTTACTTCCACAGGAAGAGAATCAAAAGAATCAAAAATAGAGAATCAAAAATTCTACAATGGATCTTCCATTTATCGCACTTAAAACTATTATTTTAGTCATCAACTTGTTTAAAAATAAAAAATCCACAGGACTGGACAAAATACCGATATGCTTCCTCAAAAATGTACACAAACAAGCTGCAATATATCTTTGCTACATAATAAATGCATACATACGCTTGTCGTATTTTCCCGACATTTGGAAACATGCATCTGTAGTATGTATTCACAAACCTGGTAAAGCCAAGTTGGAACTGAGCCGCTACAGACTGATAAACCTTCTCAGCACTGTAGGCAAAGTATTTGAAAAAGTGATAAAAGAGCACCTTACTAATTTCATTACCGAAAATAAGATACTGCTAGATGAACAATTCGGTTTCAGGAATCACCATCGAACTGTCCAACAAATAGTGCGGATCAAAAATATTGTACAATCGAATTTCAGGACAAGCAAATCAACGGGTATGGTTATCTTCGACATTGAAAAAGCCTTTGACCCCATCTGGCACAATGGATTGGTGTACTAGATGCATAGTCTTGCGTTTCCCATGTATGCTAATTAATACTTGACTTTCTAAATTGTAGAAGCTTTCGAATAAGTCTTAATGGATCTACATCTGAGAAATTTCTTAATCCGGCAGGAGTGTTACAAGGGTCATCAGCCAGCCCTACACTTTACAATATTTTCATAAGTGATATTCAAAAGCCCACAAATTGTGATATTGGTCTTTTCGCTGACAATATAGCCATGCTCTGTAGCTCTAGATACCCCACGAAAATCACAAATTCGATCACCGAAGGATTCAATTTATTATTAACATACTTCTCCAAATGGAAAATACGTGCAAACGCGAACAAAACGGAAGCTGTATTTTTCACAAGGAACCGCAAATCAGAGCAACGTCCATCCACTCCTTTAATTCTTGGTAATTGCAAAAAGGAATGGAATACTGACTGGCACTACAAAATATTTAAGTGTCGTTCTGGATAAAAACGCACATAAAAAAATGTCAAACAAAGCAGAACAAAATTTTAAAAATGTGCTATAAAAATATGATTTGAAAATGATGCTAAATCTATCTTTCTTTTTTTGTACGTCGGACCTACATCGTATTTCCAAAATCGAGTTGATTAACATCAAAATTGAATTCTGCAAAGAAACATTTGAAAACCCTCTTATATTCAATCTACTGTGGACGTAATACATTCCTTTGACTATGCTCAGATTAAATGCTCAGATAACGTAAGTTTTTATTAAAAAATAAATAAAAAAAACAAGCATACTCGTACATATGTATGTATATAAAAGGTTTTTCCCACTTTCCTTTTACCTAAGAATTAAATTTTGAATTACTTACTCATATAAAATTTAGATCAAAACAAGGAATATGCCTATTTGTTAGTTGCAAGAGCTATTGCTCGATCTCTAAATAAGTTTTGTGAAATAATTATGAAAAATGTTAACAATACGTTTAAATACAAATACATTTTAATCACCAAGTTAAAAACATAAGTCGTTCTTATTTTAAATTTTTTTCTCTTACGAGTTTTATGTGATGTTTTGTTTGTTTTGTTGGATTTTTGAAAGAAAGTCGTTCGAAGTGTCGACCTAATGACAAAGCAAGCTTCGGTTTCTCGCTGCCTTATTTTGGAACTGTTTTGATTTTTGAGGCCAATTCCACTGATTATGTCTTCTGGGAAAAATATCAAATCAAGTAAATTTCTAATTTTTGTTGACGGTCTCTTTACTGAAACTCAAAAACTTATACCCCAAGCCAAGCAAAACCAGAACAAGAAAATCTTCAGGTATGTCAAGTGTATAATTACAGAAATGGTAGTAAAAGCATTCCCTGAATCTATGAGTCAATACTTGGTCTATGAGATATATCATTTCAGTAGATATAGCTTAAACTATATTACATGCAATATTTTATCATGAGAGTGTACGACATTAAACATGAATTAGATCCTACACAAGCCTTTACGTATGTCACCGAATCACTTTTTTATGGCTACATTAAACTTTTCATCTTTATTTGTTGAAAATAATCAAAGTGCAGATGACAAATTTTGTAATTGTATGAAAATAATATATTTTATATTTTTCTTTGTATTTAATCTAATATCCTAAATCCTAATATTTATTGATCTTTTTAAAAATTACCTATACCATTTTTGAGTCAAATTCATAGATTTGTGGTACAAATTCATAATATTTTCGAGTCTAATTAATACATTTTCAAATCAAATTCATAAATTTTTCGACAACTATTCATAGTTTTTCGAGTGAAATTCATATTTTTTTGAGTCGAATTCATATTTTTTTGAAACAAATTCATAATTTTTTCAACCCAAAATTCCTAGTTTCTGTAAGACAAATTCATAATTTTCAGGTGAAATTTATATTTTTTCGAGTTAAATTCATTCATTCTTAAAGTAAGTTCATATTTTGCGCATCAAATTCATAAATTATGATCTCGAAGTGCAGAAATTAAAATTGTTTTCGAGAAACTACAAAGTTGACATGAAAAAATGACGAATTATATATGTGAAAATTATAAATTTGGCTTAAGAAAATTATTAATTTGATACAAAAAAATTATGAATTTGACTCAAAAAATTATGAATTTGATTCGAAAGCTTATGATTTGGGGCCAAAATTTTACAAATTCGATTTAAAAAAATTTGAATTAGACTCGAAAATGGTATACATATGTATATCAGTGGCATGATTACACTTTGAAGTTCAAACAAGCTTACTTTTATGTAACTCCCATTAAAATACTTTGAAATCAATCACAGAATAATTATCTTGTATTTCCACAACGATTTCGTTGAATTGAGTCTGGTGCTTAACTTTACTTGCTTTTGCATTCCCACATTTCCTGTGAAATTGTCTTCAGTTCGAAACGTTGCAAACAGCCATCAACAATTCCACGAGAGCATTTACATAGCAACTGGCAACTGTAGTACCGACGATAGCACAAACATAACAAATACAGTATCGCAACAACGATTGCCAAACAAATGAATGGTCTCATTGTTAGCATTCCTGGAAACATTCGTTTAAATGTCACTAAAGTACATGTTTACTTTAGCTTTTACAACTTAATTATATCGTTCAACAGGACTCACTCTGGGCCACCCATTAAAATCTTTCTCCGGTTCGCAATGTATTTTCCCGAAGCGTCGCATCCTGGCATCACCACTGACTCTCAGCTTCACGCGACCGCCGCCATAAGGAAACGTTCAGTAATCCGAGTAATGTAAACGTGCCGGCGAAAGGATAAATTTAACGGACATTACGCAGCCCATTAACGATTGTACGATTGCATGTAGAAGAGTCGCTAGCACAACCAGCCCGCACGGAATCTGTAGAATACGACAACACAGTAGCGATTTCGGGGAGATTTACCACAATTAAATTTTATCCCATTTCCGTTGCGACAATGGCGGCGGAAACCAGGACAGGAGTCCTGTCGTAGCCGACGATTGTGGCCCTCCAAGTCATTAGGTGAAATTTTAATGAAGTGATTTTGTCAATATGTTAATTGAACTGAGGGGATCGCTTTGATCGATTTCAATTATAGCACGTAAAGTGGCTGTTTGCGGTAGATTTGTGCAAAGTGAACGGATTGGAATGGATCGATGAGGATTAAAGGAGACAGACAGTGAGCCTGAAGAGAGTATGCAAGTATGTAAGTATTTGTCCGAAACATTTGATCGTTTAATTTCGGACTATTATCGGAAATCAAAAGGAAAGAAACTGATTTTGTATATGTATGAAAAGTATTATTTGCTCTTTGCCTTGATGAAAAAGTCAAAGGTAATTTGTATTCAATAAAATTTGTATTGAAAATGTGTTCATTTTTAAGAGACTCTACATTCTGACTAGATGCAAACGCAATGCGTATGCTACATATTTATATTTTATTTTCTAAAATTATTCCAAGGATAGTATATATTCAAACAAACTCTTAATCACATCCTGAATTCTGTTCACGAAATTCGCTTTGAAGTGATATTCTGTTGTGGTACACAAATATTATTAAAAAAATTTATTTGGCTTGCAGTGGAATTCATGTCCCACTTACATATGCTAGCATTTGAGCTAAGAAAAATTCAAATGTCCTTCTAAAATCATATTTCCATCCAATATCACCTGAGCGAATCTTGGAAAATTTCGCAAGTCAGCAATCCCGTAGTGGTTTCCCTTGCCGGAGGAAACCATCCGTTTTCATTAAATACCATACACGTCGGCAATACGAAAAGCGAAAGAAGCTGTTCCGACATTCGATTTCCATAGGCATAAACTATGCGAAAATCCCGACATTTCGGTAAATGTCCGCTTTCGACTCACGGCAAACGTCTCTATTCATATTTTTGAGAAAATCGTCGTCATCTGGTATGTTGTAGGCGAAACACATTAGGATGATTTACATTTTACATTTCCAAATATTTTTTCGCTTTTTGGGTGGCCTTGTCGTGTCTCGTCTTTATTTTAAGGCCGAAATCTCTTTTTTTTTGCACATTATATTTTCGTTTCTATTTTTTAATACTCTCTGCAGGATTTCTTCAAATGCTTCGATGCCGTCGTATTGCTGGCAAAGTTTGTTCGGCAAATGTCCCATCTTCCTGTGGGCGTGCCTAGGTTAGGATGAGACTTTCGTACGACCCCGGGACCGCTGTGGCATATTGTCGTGACATTTTGCCCCATTCAGCAGAGACATTATGAAAATTTATAGAAATCCACTGTGACGATGTCCTGCAAGCATTTGAATATTTCTCTCAATCGTTCACCTTGTCGCAATAGTGGAAGTTCTGTCCTTGCAGAGATTTCACGCTCGCTCCGCTGCCATCGGCAGAGATGGGCCAGGTGCGTCGTTCTGATCGACGTTGGGAAAACGATGTAAACTGGATTTTTCCGGCGAAATGATATTTTTTCCATTATTGCGCTCGTTGAATGGCTTGGTTCGCGGAAGAATTAATTCAGCGGAATAAGATGTCCCTGAAGTTTTTATCAATGTCTATTGTTCGACTTCTAATGGGCTTAATGTTTAGAATCTTCGCGTCGAGTGTTTAAGATCGGCTGGCTTTTGTTATTTTTTGATTCAACGAAAACTGAAATCCCAGATTGCTTTTAATAGACTTGTCAGAAAGTCGGTTTGTTGTTTGTTTGGTCATTTCTAGGACAACAAGACGGAATGAAATTGAATTTGTCCATAAGGCATTTAGAAAAATGACAAGTAGATGGTTTGAGATGATTTTAATCTTTTGAATTATGAAAATATGGAGTTCTTCAAGAATGGCATGTGAATAGTAGCGAAAATGTTTCTGAGTAGGTACATAATAGTTTGTATTTCGAAAATGAATGGAAATTAAATTTTTGTAATGATTAAATCTTTGTAATGATGATAGAAATGTTATACGTGCAAAGATAGCGCCAGTAGTATTTTCAATGGAATTCAAAGCACACAATATTTTTTCTTGATGTATTTCGTAGCGACAAAATGGAAGTACATTTTTCTGTTTCTGTAAAACTTTTGCTTGTAAAATCCGATTAATATGGCTTTTCGGGAATCGTTCAGTATTTATATATTACGTTGACTTTGAAATGGTAGGAGGTGCGTAACAAACAAGGGCCCAAAGCAAACTGAAAAGCGAGTGGAAGAAACCTAAAACTAATTTTAAAGGATTCACTATTTATTGCTTCAGCTATTCATCTTTGGCAGCCGAAAATAGTGCCACAGCTCAACGATGAAGAAAACTTTTTTTTATGTCAATGTATCAAAAAAATTGCTTGGAATTTAAAATATTTCAGGTTATTATCAGTTATTCGAGCTTGAATAATATGTGAAAATGCATATTTACTTTAAATGCTAAAGTTAGGCGTAGCTTTTAAATTAAGCTAGAGTAGATATATATGGTAAATATAGATTTCCAGTAAAATGAAGAAAATGTTCTATAGTGACGTCGCCTTGGGATGCTTTATGGCTTTCGATTTAGTAAAATATTTCTCTTCAATTTCATTCACAGACAGTTTTATGTCACAGACACCGAAGCTGATTTGTTAAAAAAGCTTATTATGTCAAAACAACTGCACAAATCTGCTATAAAGAATGGGCTTTCAACTATATACAAAAATACTACATCATATGATATCCCAAGTATGTGGTGATTTTTTCGGCGGTCCAATTAAAAGGACTGCAAATGGAGAGTTTTGCTGTCAAGGATAGCGTTTTCAACAAAAATATTGGTGGTAAACGTCGAAGCAGCGGTAAAATACTATTCCAAAATAGCTTAGCTCAACAGAAGGGAAAGTAATAAGAGCAGGAATGGTGGCAATTATTATTATTTCAAACAAGATAGCAGTTTCTTTAGGATTAGTTTTAAGTAGCTAAAACAGGCACGGAATCAAGTCTCCTTCAAATTGTTCGCTTCATTTTTTTAAAAAAAAAGCACTTCATATGTAGATCTTATTCTTTGTCCATTAAATTCCATATCAGACAAGAACGGTAATCCTTCCCCAATTCACCTATATTTTTAGCATAAGAAACTTCTGTTCACGAGAACTCACTACCCGATAATCAGATACAACTGAAATTCACAGAATGTATTGGTTTTGAGTAGGGCCAGGTTAAGCAACCCTGTCCCAGTGGTGCCATCCTGAAAAATCACTAAGAAAAAAAAACAGCTTTTTGCCCTATAACTTCTGATTCGGTCAACAAATTTTGTCCAAATTTGGTGGAACAATTAGGTTGCAGCTGCCAGCGACGGTAATTTTGGTGTCTTGAATTTTGAAAATTTGCTCAGCAAAATAAATATTTTTCTCCTATAACTTCCACTGCAGTGAAAATAAACAAAAAATAAAACTATTTCGAAAATGTTAGAATTTTTAGTAGTGGTAACGCTAAATTTCTTTGTACTCCTATAGCTTCCGACGCAGTCACCGGATCCAAACGAAATCTGCAGGGTGGGTTGAATTCAACATGAAGCAGATTTAGTATATTTTTCGGAAATTTTTCGGATTGCAACCGCAAACATCTTTCTTTCGATGAAGTCACCGGATTAAAACGAGATTCAAAGGGTAGGTTGATTTTGACGGAAAAAAGCTTTCTTATTTATGTTAGAAGCTATGCTATTTTCAAAGTTTTTTAACATGAGCAACCGTCATTCAATATAAATAGCAATGTTTGACTTTCCTAAATTTTGAAGTTCATGTAAGTGGTAGCCTTGAAAACCTTTCCACCCTATGCATTTCAATGCATTCTTGTGATCAAAGTGGAATATAGCCCTCGAAATAGGCTGACGGTAATAACGCTGATAGAACATGCACTCAAAATCTGTACGATTTCTCTACTGTTCAGCGAACATTAGTGTTTCTAGCGGTTCTCGTGTGCTAGAAATTTTGAACTTGCCCCTGTATTAAGTTTTTGTTTGAAATCATATATTTGTCGTTGGTGAAAACATTTCTTTGTACATTGACTTCACTGTTGCAAATATTAAGCATGCATTTATTTGATCGCAGTTTCTTTTTTCTTTTTAGTCAACATATTTTCAATCGGATTTTTCTTTTAATAATTGAAAGTCTGGTAGTGATGAGCCTGCTTATGATAAGTATACTCATCACATTCAAACCTTTCAATTAAACCTTCATATATGTTCTAATTCTTCAAATACTTTAGCAAATATTCTTCATTCAAGTCAGTTGATCCCTTAAGAAAACACTCCGGCTTCTCTGTTGCGTCAACAACGTCAGCATCGAAAAGAACAGGAAACTTAACAAGGCAAAAGCGTGTCACATGTTGACAGAAAACTTTTGCCGAGAAAGAGAGCGAGAGCTTAAGTGGTACTTTGATGAAGTGGACTCTGAAACATAATAACGGTAATAGGGACCAACACTAGCAACCGGGAGGGAAGTATGGAATGCGTACGAAGGCGCAGTACTTAGTATAAACCATCATAATTAAGATGTGCAACGTGAAAGAAGACGAAGAAATGGGCTCTGTGAAAACGTGAAGGGAAGACAAGAAACGTGTCGTGTAACTGAAGCTTGAAGAGGATGTGATACGAATGGGAAAATTAATATCAAGTGAAGAGACATTAGAACGGTTCAAGATCTAAGGATGCCTTTCGGGATGTCTTAGCATTTTTTCAAGGATTATTAACTACTTTACGTGATATGTCTTGAAAAACACTTTGATGTTCATATTCATAGCTCACTGCATACAACCGAGATTTTATTGGCCGGAAGAACAATGTTAAGGACGTAAATTGAATAATCACTAGGCTTAGATGAGAAAATGAAGTTATATATAATAGATGTCAAGCATATTTATGCATTGCAAACATTGTCAGGACCTTCGGAAAATATTTCGGCGAATGACAATGTTGTTATTTGTTACAACAATAGTTTTTTAAAGAGTCAGTGCAATCAGGTGTTTGGGTATCCATTCTGCTTGAAAAATGCAAACTGTCACTGATTTATTTCAAATGGAAATGTTATAAGTTAAAATTACTTGTATTATTTTCGCAATTTTTCATATGATAGAAATGAGCTACAAAAGCGTTATTTACTGAATGAATGGTGCATCTCAAAAAAAAATTTGAAATCGATTTTTTTTAAAGATTAACCAGCAATATTCCATATGAAGTAGGTAGGTAGGTAGTAAAGATAGTTTCCGGGCACGCGGCGGTTTCCGGGCTGCCAAGTGACCGCTTCGCCAAACTAACTGAATCAGCTGACTCAACGTGGCGATACTAGCCATCTCTGCTAACTCTTGAAAGTAGTAAGTGGTATTTAGGGTCGGACAATCACAGAGATTGTGCTCGATGGTGTTCTTTTCCATCTCGCACCTCTTGTATAAATTGCTGGATGTCAGTACTACTTAGTTCGCATGAGATGCGGTAAGGCAGTACCCTGTGAGCCAGTGGCGGCTCCTCAGAGGAGGCAAAGGAGGCAGTGCATATTTGAATTTGTGCATATGTAAACATTGACAGCAGCGCCTCAATGCAAGCAGAAAAAAAACAACGCGAAATCAATTCTATACTCAGACCTAAGCACTGCCTCAGGGCAAAAAAATTAAAAAAAATTGTACCGAAAAACATCACCGAAATCAGCTGTGTACCCAGAGCACTGCCTCTGTGTAAAAAATAAAAAAAATATCCATCAATTCTAGCCACGATATAGCACATCGATTTCGCGCAGAACGAAAAAGAAGGAAGAGAAATGAAAATGAGGCAGATTCATATCTGCCTCATCTATTGCATTTTCATCAATGAAAACGTTGTAGTTTGTACTTTCCCGTCATTCATGAATTTTCAAATTTTCGAGTAAATAATATCGCATTAGGGAAATCGAAGAGGCAAGTCTCAAAAGCAGCGATGTACGTGCTGTGTTGCTGTTTAGCAAAGGTCATTATTTTAGGGCAAAGGAGGAAAGTAATGGACATATTAAGAACTATCGAAATTTTGCATGTTTATTTCGTCAATGCTTTGTATTCGGTGTATGAAACTTTTACAAATTACCGAATAAAACTATAAATAATTGAATTATGAAGAGAAAGAATAATTATTCCATAGATATTTCCGAAAGATATTATTTATTTGTGTTTTAAGGAAACATTGTTGTTTTTGTATGTATGCACTAATATTTGATTTGCTGATGTGGTTGATCTGTGAAATTTAGTTTACCACCAGTTTAAAACTAATACATGTAAAAATTTCCAAAGTGTTTTATCGTGTAGTTTAAGTAGCATTGAAGAATTTTTGCTAGAAATCTATATTTATTTTGCTATTATTGATTTCAATAATTGTCAACCAATTATAGTTGTGATTAATTATTGATTGATAAATACTCAAAACGTAGTTAATGACTTACAAGTTATCGCATTCAATAATCTTACTGACATTATAAATTAAAGAAAATAGAAAGCTAGCCCTAGAGCCCAAAATTATTAGAGCCGATAGGAATGTTAAGCGTTCATTTAATACAGAATGGTATAAAAAAATGCTCTGGTAGCTTAACCGATAAGAAACTTCTTCGTGTGATTCGAACTCCAGTATCAATGTGTAGTCATTGCAATGTTTCAATAACCTAGAAAACCTTAACGGCACCCTATAAAACATAATTAACATCTCTCAATGAATCGAAATCGAGGTGAATGAAGGATATGATATGAAATATGAAACAAAATATTAATTAAACATTAAATCATTTTAGGTTTATTGACTTAACGCTACTTTAATCACGTAAAGACTTGCCATTCAGAAGTCACAATGAACCAGAGGTGTGTAATGTATTTGGCTAGATAAAAAAGTCGGTTAAATGAATTTCACAAAATGGACTTTTGAAACTTATGGACATAGCTCAGTCCCTCACTTTTCAAAATATGCTTCCTCAACCTTCGTTTGAGTGCATGATGCCCATTTATGGCCTATTCCTCAATCGAAAAAAGCTTAAAAGTAAGTTCTTGGTCTTGTGCGTCAATAAAATAATCTGGAAAAATTGATATTATACATAAGTTAACCATAATAAAGTTAAATTTAACCATTCTGGCCACATCAGTAATTATTGAGATGTAATTCTTTGCGTTGAAAAGAATTCAGACTAGTTCTCGAAATATCATGAGTCAACACGATTAGAAGAGTTATCTTCGGCAGATGCCACCACTTTAAAGCCACTGGCCCTTAAATTCTCCAATTTTTGTTGACTGTAAAGATCCAGAAAAGGAGAGATATAATTCTTTCTTGTGGTGTTCCGGTTCCGACTGTTCTCTCCGCTTTAACCTCCAAAATGTGCCGTTAATTTGTCTACTGTTTTGAGCAGAAACGATAATAAGCTAATTGGTCTAAAGCCCTTCATGTTATGATGATTCAACCTACAATATTTCGGAATGTCCTTTACTCGCGTTCTACCCCGAAGCGAAGGCATGCAGTAAAAATTAGCTGTTTGATGAAGATAATGGTCCTGTCTGCTTTTTGAAGCATGATGGGCGATATCTCATAAATTGCTGTAGTTTTGTAAGGTCGGAATGTGCCTATAGCCCATTCAATCCTGACCTCATCTTCTACTTCCTTGATCAGCTGCTCGGACAGCCGGTGGATTGCTCGAAATACGTCATCACGTGGTGCCGTGTAAGTCATATAAAGTAAGAGAGTGAAAACTAAATTCTATCCCAAATCAGATGTAGCTGTCAGTCACCTAGGAGATTCCATATTTTGATTGAACCAAAAAATAAATTTCCCATTTTGTTGTTTCAATTCATGCTTTAATAAACCCTTATTTGGGCACAAAATATCTCACCTCCAATAACAACTCAAAACATCAAATCCCAAATTTGAGCTAGAGCGATGCTGGAGCAACCACCGTTCACCCAGATGATTATTCAACATTTTTCGAGTTGACTCCAGTCCAGCTCAAGCGTCCAGAAAAATGACGACGGCGACTACGTTCAAACAGTGCCTGCAGCCAGGACACCACTTCAATATGCTAAACGTATAGTGCGAGTAGGTCGTCCTGTTAGAGATAATTTTCGTAATAAAGTTTGAAAGTTTAATTGGTGAATCGTTCGAATGCACTTGGTAAGCGAAAAAGCATGAAACTGCTGGCTAGTAGATCCTAGTCAAGTCATCATAGCCGGGACGACCGAAACAAGTGCAGATGAATTTCGCCGGACCCGACACGCTGCTTTAGTACATAGATGTCTAGGCACCAAAATGTTAAGCCGAATATTCGTCCTCGCCGCTCCGATACATCCGGTTCGAGGGTGCAACGAGCCCAGCAACTGAAATGCTAAAATATACTCGCTAGCCCACACACAAGTTCTGTTTGCTACGAAAATAACGGTTGTCGTCGGTGGGGAGCTCTGAATTCTACGTGAGTAAGTGGCTTTTGGATTGCACTTGCTCCTCCATTGCCGTTGCGAAATTGAATTTATTATACCAAAGGCTGATATTTTGGTGCAAGCAGGAATCAACCTATTATTCGGTTGATATTGCTGGCGAATTTGGCTTTGCGAGGTAACATGATAAATTGCTGAAGTTTGTTTCATAGCCGTGGGTGGTAAATAATGAGTTGTGGCAGATTTTAAACGTTACTTTTTCACGAAAATAGAGTCTTTCGATAATGAGGGTTATTACTACGTATTAATACAAAATTTAATTGTTTAGATAAACTTGATGGAAAATGTTGCTTACAGTACATGCATTAGATTTAAATCACTTGTTTTATATTGCGACGTTTTAACTTAGAAAATGATTCGTGATCAAGGACGACCATTATGCTCGTGGGCATAATGTACGGGCACCATGCACGGATGCTATGCACACGGGCTTTTCTCGTTTATTATTAATTTTCACCTATTCATAATTATAAGCCCTATAAATAAATAGGATGTAGCTAGTAAGTTACAGTAAATATCCTTAGACCGATAAACTTCCGTTCCACCACGTGCTATTCGCGCAAGACATTTTGCACTCTGATAGTAAAAATTTCATAAATTCTCCTATAAGTTCCCCTCAGGCTCTTGGTTTTCGACTAGGAGTGGAGTTTCGAAAATCATCTGGCGAGTGTGCGAAAAGCTTTGCAAAACTGAGTGCAGTCAAGTTTTTATAGAAGAACAGTACCGAAACATTATAAGATGTATTCAATAGAATTTCATTTTAGGTCACCAGTCACTACTTAAAGCTTTTAGTTATACCGTTACTGTATCTGATGGTGGAAGTGTCTATTTTGCAGAGCTCAGGAGTCTTGTAAACTATTTGAACATTTTGATTTGCCAGCTAAACATAGGTATTGTTTTAATTTTGCTTAACGTTGGAAGAAATTTGTGTTTGTTCTTGTATATAGTTAAAAAAAGTAACGCCAATACATATATGTGTCGTTTTGTAGATATTTTCAATTCAGTTTCTACTATTTTTAAGGCTGACATAAAACGATTTTCTTGTGCTAAGCTTTAAACAGGCGTTTATTTTGTATATCGAAAGAAATATAGCTGGAAAGAAATTTACCAGCAACGATAAATTTTAGATTTTGCTGTGAATTTTCAAATAGGTCTATAGCCTAGATACGTTTGCAAAAACAAAAACTTAAAAGAAACAATCTAAAGGCGCAGTAAAAGAGGATCATTGAAACTCGCATAAACAGAATTGTTCTATTTTTTTTGAAAACACGTTTCAAAGCTCAAGAATTCAAGAACTCATATAATTCATATAATTTAAATCAAAAATTCATTTAAATTAAGCACATAGTAGTTCAAGTTATAATATCCGATTTTCCTAAACTTTAGAAACCAAATATTTTAAGAGTGGGACCACATTTTTTTATTTAGAAGTTAAAACTATTGCATCTCTGCTTTTAACAAAAATCTACTTTCATCTGTGGGGAGACTTTTTGCATTTGCAGCTAAATAGCAACGATAATGCTCTAAACCACACTATCAAAAAAATAATTGCAAATAGAAGAATGCCAAAGGTGAATGTCAAAGCAGTAAAATAACGACTCACCAAAAATGAAAAATTGCAAATGGGATGTGAAGGGACTCGACTTATCAGAAAAAGGCAACAGGAAAAAAATCGTCAAGGAAGAGAGAATGATGAAAAATTTTGCTGCTAAACCATTGAAGCATCCAAAAGTGTATCATGGGAATGTGGAAGAGTTATAATGGGCACGGATATACATGCATGACCAATCTCAGAAATGGACAACGATGGGTAAATGAAATATCCTTTTGTAGGTTCAGCTAAAGATGTTGTAAGGAACTTAGAAGTATGCACGATTAAATTGTTTATGAAAAATCACAACAATGAAATAAACTTACCAAAATATTACAAACTTCAACTGCACCAACAAGACAGATTGCTCATTGATTAGTGAACAAAGACCACCAAATAGTTTGTTAAAAACCAGGAGGAGGTGATAAAGTCATCTAAAAAAGTGAAGTGTTTCAATTTAAACTGCTAAAGAAACTCGTAAAATATTTTTTCGATTCCATCGAAGAAATCAAACTATTTAGAATCTTTTTATATAATATAGATTGTTTCCTATATTTTCTTTAGAAACCATAGAAGATAGTCCACAGGTCAATTTTTGTCATTATTCGTACTGCACCGCCTTCCTAAGGCCTTCCTGCGTATTTGGTAGTTTTGAGCTGCTGTAATGGCCATATGGTCATCGCATTATAACCATAAGGCACAATCTCTCCTTATTGTCTGAGAGTGATGGCCGCAGTTAAAAAATACAAAATTTAATACAGCACATGCAAAAATTTGAAGTTATGTTTCAAAAAACACTAAAATAGCCATGACTTACATAAAATAATGTCACCTCGCTGCAAAACATGATCGCTTCCAAACAGTTCAGTAGCTATTAATACAGTTGTGTAGGATTTTAGTTACATTTTCAGTTTTTTCCAGAATTTCAGCCCTACTTCTGAAAGAAAACTGAGTAATAACGGCAGTGACTTGTGAATGTAATCTATGCTCCAGCCATCATTCTAAATTCAATTCGGTCATATTGTACAGTATTCACGTAAAACGCAAAAATACAACCCTTTATTTTCAAAAAATGCATTAGACTACAAGCAAACTGCTATTGCATATTTCTTTTCTTTCATTCGTATCGATTTCTTGCTCAGTGTAAAATCGTGAAGTCCATCGATCCAAGGTTCAAGCCATATTAACAGAGGGAAGGTCATCTTTATACACAAGTAAGCATCCATGTATATGTACATAGCCTTAAACCAATTCATCAGCTCCAAGAATATCCCTAAAAACTGTTGAGTTTGTGGAAATTTAACCAACATCCTGTCTGTGAGGAAACATTGACTGACTGAGAGCGGTAGCTTCCATTCACGATTGAGACAAACAAAAAACAGTGGATATTCGCTACTCAACCTTTCTCGAACAGGAAGCAACAGCGTACCTTGTACTGTGCTTACCGAGGCAGTACTTGTTTTTGTTTTCTTCTCAGGCTCGACCCCATCACCGTAGTAGTCACTGCTTAACCTTCTCATTTATTGACTAGATGGATCCTTCACTTTATATTTATTACGCACATAAATTCCGGAAAACGTATCTGTAAAAGTAGATTGAAATATAAATATTTAATTGTGTATGTGCGGGATTATCCTTTTTCGGTTAGTCGAGTCGAAGCGAGCCGAGTTGACCGAAATGTGTTTCGACTTTTCTCGTTCTTGGTTCAGTTTAGTAGCACTGTCAAATTCCTTAGCTCTAGGATTGGTATGTACTTCGCCTATGGAACGGTGTTTATGTTTTATTGGGTAATATGGAGAAGATCAAGGTTAACAATTGAGAATAGGCATTCAACGACCACGATAAACTTTTTCATGTACATCACTTTGAGGGATCGCTTTAAAATAGACGTTGAAAGTTTTCCGTAATTCTACTTATGTATGAGCATTTGAATATTTTACAAAGTTTAAAGGATTTTTTTCGGTCAAGTGTCAAGAAACTATCCTTTCCACAATCTGCTCTTATCATTTATTTAGATTTGCATTAACTGCTATCATCGCATGCGCGAAAATCCATTGATTTTAAAATTAACAAGAATATCTAACACCACCATTTAATTGTGATTGAATAAAAAACTCCATACATGAAATACTAAGTGAATAGTCCAAAGCACGATGAATGGACTTTGCTTATGTTCATTCCATCGTAACAAACTACAAATACTCTTAATATTTCGATCAATTTCCAATGCTAGTCTATACAAAAAACTTTTAGCTGTGATTTCACACATCATTTGTGTGAAGTTTTCAGTAGTGAAAATAACACATAAATACTTTATATTTTCCTACTGCTAGCTTTCATATTTCTTCGTTCTATGTATATCTCCTTCTGCCTTTTCTGTTGAATCTAATAAAAGCGGTTGCTCACGGGACCATTCCACAAATGTACTCGTACAAATTCATACCATGCATCTGTATAGTATATGCAACCGTACTGCCCAGTTTTTGCATAAATCTCGACTTCATCGATTAGACTCCTATGAGACATTGTTCGGACGAAATTATCTCAATGATTCTAATAATATCTGCATTCCATTGTCGTAGTAGCAAATGAGCATTGGAAGGACTATGGTCCAGAACCAAACTGAGTTTCAAAGTTTGCTTTTGGGTTTCACTTTGTGTAAAATGGAATGTTTGATATTTGCAATTGGTGCTCCTTTGTTTGCTTAAATTTTAATCACTTCGTAGCTCAGTGAAATTAATTTATTTTAGTGAAATTAATTTATGTTAGAATGGTTTTGGATGTAGTTTTATTGCTATTTTGTATATTATACGCTCGGTATTCCAACAAGATGATAATGAAACTTAAAACGTGGATTGTGACATTCTTTTTCTAAATGAAGAAAACTTTTAGCTTGTGCCCAACGTAGGAGTGTTTGGATCTACGTCCAAGTTCGGTTTTGAAAATATAATCAGATGAAAGGGCTTATGAGATTCATGAAACCTAAATATATAATACTGTTTGATAAACAGAACCGTTTCCCAGTTAATGAAGACTGTAGAAAAAAATTATCGCTCATTATTTAGAATGATAACTAATGGATACTAGCTAAAGTTGAAAAATTGAACCTTTGAAAATAACAATAACAGTCATCGCTAAGTCTTCTGAAGACTCAAATTAATGCAAACCAGTAAACAATTTACTATGTTCTTTTTATTTTTTTGCTATAGATTGATGAAAAACAAAATTTGTCTATCTAAAAGCTTAAAGTAAACTTTAAAATACGCGCACCTGAGCCGTTATAAATACTAATGTTCGATGAACAATAGAAGAATCGTGCAGATTTTCAGTACATATTCTACCAAACGCGCTCCAACCTGTTTCGAGTGCAAAGCCACTTTGGTATTAGCAATGCATTTAAGCTCATAGGGTGGAAAGGATTTCGGGGCTACCGCTTGCATGAATTTCTAGACTTAGGAAAGCAAAACATTGCAAAACTTTGAAAGCAGCATTACATAACATAAATAAAGAAAATACTTAGAGCTTTCAACACTTTACCAGCACTGCAATGAAAATTCTCCCACAATTGCTTCACATCAAAATCAAAAAACTGTATCGATCTCAATTTTATCCGATGATTTCGTCAAAAGCTACAGGGATAGAAAGATGTTTTGGGTTTATCCCCAAAAGCCAAAAGGCAAAAAAAAGTTTCGGATCCAAGAGCGAAAAATTTCGAGAACTTAGAAAATTTTAACATTGGTAACTTATTTTCATTGTCAATGTTCGCTGTATGAATACTTAATGTAAGCATTTATTGATACGAAAATAGCAAAAAAAAAATACTGCGTGCTGGCAGCACTTCGTTAGCATCAAAACCAAAAATATATCACACCTGCCTCACATTGAAATCAACATACCATGCGAATTTCGTTTTGATCTGATGACTGCATTGGAAGTTATAAGGGTACCCAGAAATTTTGAGCTACCAGTCGCAAAAGTTTTCAAATTTTCGAAAACTTAATGTTTGTTAGTTATTGTCACTACAAGATCATTACCGTTTAAAAATTTTGCGATAAAATCGCCAGATAATGATATTGCAAATAAATACAAAACCAATAATAGCTCGCAACAAATAAATACAAAACCAATAATAGCTCGCAACATAGAGCAAAAAGGATTTTCAAATCGCTTCTATCAGACATGGTCCCCTACTTAATACTAATACGTTCTGTGAATTTCAACAGTATCAGGTAATTGGGTCGTGAGTTCTTTTAAATTTTATGATGATCTGATAATCTGGTCAAAAGCTATCGCATGTCAGCAATTTTCAAATTTTCCCAATCTCATTTTAGGCGCCTAGCGCACACATAGGGTTAAAAATTTCAAAAATAGTATCATATTCTCATTTAGAACAAGCTCAGAATTCATTTTATATATTTTATTTTTCCAAAACTTATTTGCTGATAGAATAATGGGTATATTTAAAATATCACTAAAATGACCGCCGGCGCAAAAGGATTAAATATTATTGAATTTTTGTGAGACCGGGCACTATTCTCCATATACACCAATGTATCCTGGAAATTTCAGTTCAATCGGATGGCGCGTTCGTGAGATATTATTTTATATATATATATACATATATATGTATATATATATATATATATATATATATATATATATATATATATATATATATTTATATATATATATATATATATATATATTTATATATATATATATATATATATATATATATATATATATATATATATATATATGTGTGTATATATATATATATATATATGTATATATAAATATATATATATAAATATATATATATATATATATATATGTATATATATATATATATATATATGTATATATATATATATATATATATAGATATATATATATATATATATATATATATATATATATATATATATAAATATGTATATATATATAAATATATATATATATATATATATATATATATATATATATATATATATATATATATATATATATATATATATATATATATATATATATATATATATATAGATCTAGAAATATGAATTTTGGCCAAAATTATGTTAATACTAATGTGTTTCTTTGTGCATTGGTCGAGTTCACTGCGAGCATCGAAGCCGATAGGTTGTATTAAGAAATCGTCTTGTGCTTCCGTATCGCTATAAACAAACAAACGTACGTAACGGTGAAATTCGACAAGTGACTTGTATCGTTGCTACGATCTGTGATTTGGGTGTTGTGTTCGAGTGAAGTGCCGTTAACTCGATTGCAGTGAACGTTGCATCGTAATATTAATAAAATACTGATTGCGGAAAATAAAATTAAAATAAGTGACGGGCTCAAAAAAGAGCAGGTGCACGTAACATTTTTGCACAGTGTGTTGAAGTTCGGCCTTATCCCGTAAGGTGTGATGGGAAAAAGGAAAAAAATTAAAGCTCAAGAAACATCGGACCTAGATGATGAGATGGGAAATAAAAAAGCGATGGAGAAGGTTGCTATACTCGAGAAGGAAAATCGTGCTCTGCGGAGGGAAATAGATGATTTACGTCGGCAGATGACGTCATTCCTGGCCAGCAATCAAGAACAAACTGAAAAGTTTCATGCAGCAAGAAAACCACCAACAGCAGCACTTAACGCGAATGCCAAACCAGCCATCCATGAGCAGACAAGCGCGCCAAAATCAGTAGTTCCAACTGCAGCAACATCAGCCCAATTCGATCAATACAGCCAGGATTTCAACCTGGTCACGCGACGAAAGACAAAAACAACGGAACAGGTAATAGTTTCTACCCAAAACCTATTAACGACCTCCCCTCTTATCCCTCCCACGAAAACCCCTAAGGTTCCCGCTATAACGGCTTATAAGATGGACATTCCGAAGTTCATCACAGAGCTTCACGCTCAAGGAATCAAGGTGAATATTAAAAATATCTCGAGTGATAGATCACTCATTCTGTGTGCCTCCCTAGAAGACCACAAAAAGGTCTTCGAACTAATTAAAACCACTGGTCGAAATGCAACCACTTACACTGCAGCTACGGAAAAACCTAAGTCACTTATCATTCGCGGCCTGCACAGGGGCGTTCAACCTGCGGATATACACTCTGAGCTAGTGGCGCAGTACCCTGATCTGAAGGTGAAGTCGGTATCGTACTTCCTCACCCGCAAAGACCGGGAACTCAGTAAGTCGGTAGCGGCTGAAGACTTCAGACCCCAGTCCGGGCTATTCATTGCGCAATTCGAGCCTTCCCAGGAGCTAGCTGCTGTTTTTGAAATACGGTCCATCCTCTGGCAGAGAGTGTCTTGGGAGAAAATACGGAACAAAGAGAGGCTGCAGTGTTATAACTGCCAGAATTTCGGCCATGTTGCAGGCAACTGCACCATTGTCCACCGCTGCGTGAAGTGCCTGGAGAGGCACCCACGCGGCGACTGTAAAAAAATGGAAGACGCACAGCCTGCATGCGTCAACTGTGGTCTAAATGGTCACCCAGCCAACTATCGTGGATGCCCGGCATATAAAGAAATGGCGGCCAGGATTGAAGCGAAGAATATTCGCCGTGATCAGGCTCGCAAGGAACGTCAGCAGTTTGTGATGCAGAGCGTTTCGAATTACAGGCGAAGTGGTATTTCATACGCACAGGCAGTAGGAAATACTTCTTCTCCTGATTCTGGTGCTCAAAGAGCTCCAACTTCCACGGGATCATCTCCAGCCAATGCCAATCTTGGACTGATAAATAACTTTATCACCCAAGTATTGGCAGCGGGAACTGATGCTGAAGGGTTGGTTGCCACTCTTAAACTGCTGACTACCCTTCTTAAGTAAGTTGGTTGAGGTGGCTACATTCAATAGCGCTTCGCTCATCTCGATGGCGCAAAGAGCGTCTGCTCAACATCTCCTTGATGCATTGAAATCCGATATCGTAATGATAACAGAAACCAGACTCTCAAAATTCCACAGGGTTAGCTTTAAAGGGTTCACCAGTGTCTTTGACAATCAAAATGGTGGCTCTGCACTCTTAGTTAGGAGTAATCTGGACATGGAACCCGTCGCGGTTTCCGATCTTAAATGCTGCGCCATTGCTGCAGCGGTGATCAAAACCACTGATCACAGGCGAATCCTCGCTGTATCTCTGTACGTTCGATGTAGTTCGTCAAAGTCAAGTCTATTGCACGATTTCGGAGTCATTAACTCGATCATTAGTCAATACAAATATTCGCTTATCGGTGGCGATCTGAACTCGAGACACCCAACTTGGGGAGATTCCGTAACGAACGGAAATGGCAGGGTGTTGCTCGAATGGCTGCAGCTAAGCAGTCCTCCCGTTTCCTTGCAAATAGTTTCTCCGAACTCGCCAACCAGGCCAAGTAGTAACTCGACAATAGATTTTTTTCTCCTGTCAGACGACCTGCTCAACAGTATTGATCTCCCACACTGTTGGACGCATGCAGGTATGTCTGATCACTTTGCCGTGAAGCTCCGACTTCTATTTCGCTCATTTCTCAGCTTCATGAAAAGACCCCCAAAGACAACTAGGTCTTTTAAAAATACCGATTGGGGCAATTTTCAACGGGACATAGACGATGCGGTAAGAAATCTTGATGTTTGTGTGACGGAAAACTTAGCAAACCGTCAGGTTGATAATCTTATAGAGTCCATCAATGATATTATAAATGAAACCGTTGTCCGGAATACACGCTTGATCACTCTTAATAAGTATCAGAATCATGCACTGCCGCCGGAAATTGTTAAGCACATGAAGGTGAGACACATTTGGCGCTGCAAGTTAAAGCGAATTTTCCACAGACATGGGAGGGATCACCCATTGTACAAGTCGCTACTCTCGAATACCAACTGTCTCAGCAAAATAATTGCTGAAATGGTTGGTAAATTTCGCAGTGAGCGGCTTGTGCAGCGGCTGGGAGACATTCGACCAGGCCCCGACATGTTTAAGGAAATAAATTTGCTTTCTGGTAAATATAACAGCCACGAAATGGTGGTGACGATTGACGATGTTGTTGTGAGCAGCCCTAGTCATCAGGCTGAGTTGTTTGCATCAACATTCCAATCTCAGTTAAATGCTGTTCCGCCTGACAGTTCTGCTCCTAACAGCCAAATGGTAAGAGAAGAAGTCAGTCGCTTCCTAGATACACACCAAGAGCCACTGGCCACATTTTCATCCGAAAATCCTTCGGACGACCCGCAAGGTGCAAATGACCAGTTCCACTTTGTTAATAGTGGATACTTGGTGCAACTGCTGCGCGGAGTAAAAAGCAAGAAGTCTTCTGGGCATGATGGAATGTCTAATTTCATTATTAAACATCTACCACTCTCTATGCTCAGAATTCTCTCCATTGTATTTAATAATGCCCTGAACAATGGTTACTTTCCCGACTCATGGAAAGTAGCCAAGATTATTCCCATCCATAAGAAGGGCAAAAGTAAAGCGGCCAGTAATTTCCGCCCAATTTCTCTCCTCCCTAATCTGGGGAAAATTTTTGAGAGAATTTGGCTGGAAAAGATAAAAGAACATTGTGAACGCATGCAGGTGATTCCTGATCACCAATTTGGCTTTAGGCGTAGGCACGAGACGCAGCACGCCATCTCATAACTGCACGATCAAATCGTGTCTCACTTGAATGAGCAAAACATTCCGACGGTAGTGTGTGCTTTAGATATCGAGAAGGCTTTCGATTCCGTATGGCACGAAGGTCTTCTGTTTAAGTTGATCAGGTTTGGATTCCCGGAAGAGGTGATAAGACTCGCAGCGAGCTTTCTTACCAACAGACAATACTATGTCAGCGTTAATGGAGCAAATTCTCCGAAAGGACCTATGACATCAGGAGTGCCACAAGGTTCTGTTACTGCCCCGATTCTTTATACTATTTTTACCGCTGACCTTCCCATTCCAGTGGGCCAACCTCAAGTCCAACTTCTTCAATATGCCGATGACACGCTCTTATTCGCGTCGAGCCAAGATCCGCTCAAAGCAGCGAGGAGCCTGGAATACTACTTGGCAGAATTAAGTCTTTATTTTGACGAATGGGGCATCAAACCAAATAGCAGTAAGACACAGCTTAGTGTATTTCGCAATCCTTCTAAGTATCGGGGATCGCAAACTATTCGCAACAAGACCAAAAAACTCGCTGTCTCGTTCGGAACTTCTAAGATTACTCCTAGCTCATCTCTAAAGTACCTCGGTGTTGATTTTCACGAATTTCTAAAATTTAATCCTTACGTGCGGCGTAAAATCAAAGCTGCCAAATTCGCATTTCAACGCATCAGACATCTTTTCGCCAAAAAGATGGGTATGACCACCAAAGCTAAATCCATTTGCTATCAGACCTTGATCCGGCCTATCCTGACTTATGCTTCCCCATCCTGGATTACCTGTTCAAAGACTGCCATGGCAGAGGCGGAGATATTCGAAAGAAGAATCCTCCGCTTCTGCACTGGTAGGTTCTACAATCCGGTAACTAAAAAGTGGCCGAAGAACCTTCTCCTCTATCAGGAGTCGGGTCTGAAGCCACTTAGGGACCGGGTTGTAGAATTAACGACAAGATTCTACGGACAAACTGACGGACATGAAAACGGACTAATTCGGGCAATAGGGTGTACAGGTGGGTCTAATGAGCCATTTATGCGCCCCGCAAAATCAGTTTATGAACGCCAGCTCATGGATGCGCTATTTAGCTATGTCGGCCTTCCGTCGAACAGAAGAGGCTAAGTGTAAGACCTAGGTTAAGTTTTAGGTCTAATTAGGTTAGGTTAGTTATAATTAGGTATAGGTTAGAGCTTAATTGTAGTGTAAGGTAGTTTTTAAGTCAAGTATTGCCCAGGTAATCCTAGTACTGTACAAGCTGGGTAGTATTATTAGTGTGTAAGATAAAAAGTGTTTAAGAAAAAAATATTTATATAAAAAACAAAACCATAAGAGCCAGCAGGCCAAAATAGTATAGCCGCTAGACTTAAAATTATTATTGCTAATTATACTTTAAGCTAGGTTAAGAATGTACAACAAAAATTAAATAAAAATCTTCTTCAATCAATCAATTTGTGCATTGGTAAAAAAATAATGGCAAAAGCTATGATAATCCTTATGAAATGTACAATTGTGTAAAAATTGGTAACAAACAATAACGAGTTTGAGTTAGATGAAGGCCGAATGTTGAAAGTTGGTTTACTTTAATCGAAATTTAACTGAACCCCAACTGACCGTATTTACTCATCAAATTGAAATAAACTGTCGATCAAACGGAAAGCTCTACGCATTAGCTGCTTTTCAAGAGAAAAATGAGGCGAAGTACATTTATTGCACATTTATTGGGATGAATTATTTTTGTTTTAATACTGAACTCAAGAATTTCCAGCATTCACTACCATTTATATGTACTAGCATACAATGCGCTTAATTGAGGTTTACAATGTTTTCGTTCTCTAACAAACCAAAAGTATGTTCCACTACGGACAAAACACAATAATGTTCACAGCAAATGCAATCCACAAAGGCAACAAATTGTTCAACGCGGCACACCACAAAGCGGGCAAAATTACAGTGGGCCTGAATGAGTTTTGATTGTATACATATCTCGCATAATGAAAATAGTGTGGTGAAATGTTCTCGTCTCGTCTTATGGATGAAAATAGCTAGTGTAACTGTATTTTTCTATATTTAAGGTCGTTTGCAAATGTTCACTGCTATTGTATTAAATTTGCATGAAAAGCTATTATACTTAGCAAAGTTGGAAAGATTTTCGGCTATGTTTTGTGATTCAAGGAAAAGCAAATGTTGTTGAAATCGGGAACTTCAAAATTCTTGCATATAATACCTACATATACGTGAATATCTTCTATTATTGGATAGTAAAGATGATCATCAGTTTTATAGTACATTTCCACTGCAATTTCAAATCAGGTAGATTAAGTACTGACAACGAAATCAGGTGAGGTGTTCGCATAGTCCGAAGGGATTTAAATTTTAAGCAGGAGGTTTAATTGGAATTCATATCGGCAATTTATTTTGCGTGAAAGTTGTTGAATAGGTCAAAAGAACATTCACGAATATTTTACTTTCTCTTTGTGTACTTCACATTCTTCTTTTGTGTTCAATTTCCACTATTTTCGAACAAAATTCGAATTCAAACTAACCTTCACACTCATGAAAAGATTTCAGCCAGGAGAAAATGCACAATAGTACTTGATTTACACTAGATTTATTTCATAAATCAGGTTGCTTTCGACTGTCAAAAGTCGAGACAAATGTATGGTAAATCAGGTAGATTTGTGGTTAATTTGCTCTCAATCAGCTGATGGAAATTACATTATTTAGACACAGTATGAACGGGCTATTATTGGAAGTTTTCGAGCCGAGTTTATTTCAAATCATATCCGAAAATTTTAGTGAATTTATACAAACAAAGGTTTCTTTAGAGCTAAATTACTGGAATCATCCCAAAATTCAACCTAATTTTCAGTTGAAAACCTCCTTTCTGACATGTTTAACATGAGTTTTAAATACTCGAAACATCATTTTATTCAACTCATCACTACAAAAAGTCTTCCTATAACGAATTTCATGACTCCATTTCAAGTGTTTGAATAATTCTTCAACTTTTAAAACGTCATTTAGACAGTTTAATCACTGAATATTACTCGTGAACCGTCACCTGATCCCCATCGTATCGTTCTAAAACATCTGCAAAAGTGTCCGAATAATTCTTCATAATATTCTCAAACGTACACCCTTGAACTGAAATAATGTCGTATTTGCTGTCTTCCGTTAGACGGCATCTCGCTCCTGCTGGCTTTCTTTTCGCTACTCCGACTCTCGTTCGTATCAAGGCGAAATCTACTCGGATCCGGGGATTTTCTGATTTACGTCTAGAACACGACGGCTGCACTTCATTCTTTCTTTAATGTTCTCCCATCACGAGCAAACTGCATTCCGTTTGATGCAAATTTAATGCAACAATTTCTCTGAGCATTTCGTGCCAGATTCTCGGATTTCAAATTTCCTCGGCTCCTTGTTTCACAACGAAGGAAATATAAATGTTTGCATAATCTTCACGGCATTTTACCTTTACTTCGCTTATTATAACCCCGGCTAAGTGCACTCGTTCTGCTTGAGGAATTTAATTTCTGCGAAAGGGAAAAATTTCAATTTCGAAATGAAGGCACCGAAGAAGATGCGCTGATAAGTTGTTTTGCATTCGGATGAGTGTTGATAATTTCCAGCGTAGGAAGTACGATTCGCAGTTTCATGAAGCAAACGATAATCTGACGCATATTTGAGTGGTAGCTTGTTTGAATATGTATGGAATCGAGAACTTAGAGTGGCGTAGATTGATCAAACGACTTTTGATCGCTCAGTCATGATTAATTACTTATCATCTAATGGAGCTGCGTTTATAGCTATGCGAATGTAAGCGAAACTTGAAAAGTTTACAAAAGAATAAGAACAGTTACTAAAGGTTGTCAGAGCATCTATTCATTTTATGAGTATTTAATAATTGCCCCTGGCTATAAAATTATATTTCATAATATTTTATCAAATCACCAAGAGTTTGACATATAAGATATAAATGAGCAATTAGTTTATGATTCGAAAATTAAGCAAAATTTTGAATTCATAAGTTTTCAGTCAGATAAGTGGTTTTGAATGCTTGAATAAGTTCCGATCGACATTCAAAATTAATGCTTGCTAATGAATTGGCAATCTGTCCGTTATAAAAGTTTCAGTGAAAACTCATGGGTTCACAGTAGAGTGAGAATTTGAGCGAAATTGTTTGAAGCGGTTGGTGTGATTTTTGCCCGTAGCGGTTGCACCAATCACTGCCGGTTCACGGACTGACAGATCGATGAAATTTTAGTTGCGTTTAAATCTTCCGAAAAAAGAGTAGAGTATCTCAAAGCAAGTTAAAATAAAGCACGCGACCTAGAACAAAAAAGTCAACCAAGTTAGAGCAATTGAGAGGCAATTCTTAAAGTTGATCGCTTGTCAGAAGTTCAACCTTTCAATTCACTAATAAAAACTCTACTTCAGTCAGAATTTTTTGCCTGAACTTACTCTACCAAAAATAGTAGTGCAGAAATCATGCTCTAACTTGCTCTAGTTCAACTAAGAGCAGGCTCATGAAACACAGATCTGAGCAACTTCGGGTGAGTTAGAGCAGTCGAATTGCTCATAAAACACATTTTACTGAGATATCTACTGAGATATCTCAACCTAGAGCAGCTCATTATACACAACTTTTACCGTACACATGAAACCATTTACATACAAACAATAAGTGCGTTTTTGGCACTGATTAGACTGGGTTGCAAAAAATTGATCGATTGATTACACATAAATAATTCAGTTGGTATTTGTTTGGCATTTTAGTGCAAATGGTTCTAAATTTGTGCTAAAATTCAAACGTTTTATTTTGGAAATTTTCATTTATTATTTTTCTCCTTTTTCGTATTAGAGCATTTGAACTGATATTTTTTAACTAATCAAATTCGTTTACATCAAGTTTTCAATTTTTATACGACATAATATTTACATTATACTTTAAATTAAACCTCACCTCTTTCCATTAAAATTAATAGCTTTTGAAACAATAATGGAATGCTGCAAAACTGAAAAAAGCATAAATAAATCGTAGCTTTATATTGATGAAAAGTATGTTCTGGCTCGTCGGCAATAGTTGATTAACTTTATTTACTTCACTTTATTTATTTAATCAAACAAGGTAACAGAAAACAATAACAAATTTAAAAGTGTTTTCCTTATTCTAAATTGCAATTACATTTCTAGATGTCAGCAGACTTTTTTGTCTGGTTGTTAATTCGATATGGAAGTTATGAGGAAAGTCAAATAATTAGGTTTCATAATTTAAAGCATTATATAATTTTTTAAATAATGGTTTAGAAATAGAAAACGAACGGTAGTTCGAAAAATTGTTAAATAATTTCCAAGATCTATTTATCGGCTCCCTGTCTTCTTAGATAGTGTGATGTTGACGCTCATTGAGGAGACGTGTGTTCCTAGGTTTTCTTACAGGATTATTGAAAGTAATTTTATTATTAAAATTTAAGAGATTATGCCTGTAACTATAAGTTGGAAGACTTTCGAAATCGTGTGGATTAAAGAAATCCTTCAAGGTAAAAAGCACGTACTGGTTTTGGACAAATTCCAGTTTATTCTATATTCAATGTACTTACCTAAACTCCCTCATAAAGAACTTAACTTACCTTAACTTACCCTGCCCAAGAGTGCAAGAAAACGCACCTAATCAGCAATTGTTGTTGTATTTACTGTACTTAGCTAAAGCTCTGTCATAAAGAGCTTAACATACCCTGTCCAAGAGTGCAAAAAATGCACCTATAGTTTACTAATTTGCATTTGAAGCTCACGACTGTTTATCATACGAGCAAAGCGCTAATCTAAAAACACCTGAATTTGACCAAAGTAAAAATAAGGCCACAATATGCGTTTTTTTCCAATTCGCTTGCACATGCAAACAGACACTTGAAACTTTACGAAGCCACTAGGTTTGATCTTGAAAATTGATTCATATACACAATCACTGATTTGATTTAACTTTAATAAAAAAAAATAGAAAAAAATAATAATGAAATTGTCAGATAATAGCGATAATGTAAGATGTATTGTATAGTTGTTTTATTATAGCGAGCTGGAACAAATATATGGGTCACTGGTACCACATGCAAGATTGGTACTACGACCAAAAAAGCGAAAATGAACACGAACGTTAAGCCGCGAATTGAATTAAATTAAATTGCAGACTACTTCAAAGCACGTCTGCTTGCTTCGACCGTACGATTCCATGTAATATAAAGTTAGGTGTTGGGTCTTTTGGTTGAAGCTGGTTGAGAGCTTTATTGACAAATGTACAATTATAAAATATAAATAAAATCATTTTACGCCTGATCAACTCAGGTACATATTTAGAGTTTAGGTGAACTTAGAGCTCGGTGCGCAGTCTCTCGTCCGAACTTGAATTCGAACCATGGGCTCCACACAATAGGAGCCAGTGCTCTATCTATCATTTGTAAATTCTACTTTTAGTGTAAAAATTTTTATTTCTCTAGAAAATGTTTAGAAAACTAGAATTTACCTTTGAAGGGTATAATATAATCAGTAGGTGCATGTTTTTCATCCTGAGTGGAGGAGATATCCAGCATGCATAAAAAAACGATCCAGAGCAGCATGCACGTTTATTTCTATTAGACAGCTGTCATTTCATGTCAGTTGACATGACTTATCGAAATATGTTCCGCAAAGTGCTCGAGCATGAGCTCCACTGAGTTTACAAGTGTTCGTACTCTGGATTTTGTTGTTGTTGCAAATCGCTATCCTGCACTACTCCGTATGCATAAAAAAAACGCACCTAGTATTTTCAAGAAGTTAAAATATACTCAGTTTCAAAAACAAAAATTAATAATTAAATTAAAATTAACATTACTGAAACAATTAGGAAAATACAGTTTGGTGATGTTTATTCAAAAGAGAACTAAGAAAAATTACCAACTCACTTTCGAGCAAATACTGGACAACTCAAAGAATTCATTTTTGAAATAATTTAAACAAACTATTGTATGTATAGAATGCTGGAACTTTTGAAAATAAGCTTCGCAAAAGTATGGAAACTTTGAACATACGCATACATTGGATACATAGCTTTCTCTACATTTCTCCAGCTTCCCAAAACCGATCCTAATTTTTTCCAAGTGGGTTATTCTTCTTTACCTTTGACTCGCCATCAATTTTTTCAGTCATTTATAAATTTTAAAGCCAAAATTTCCCGATTCGTGAAAGCTGCCTGCTGATATTAAGCATCTGATATGGTCAAATTTTTCGGTGCATATGTTACTATTAAATAAAAAACACTTTTAGATCAGAAGAATTATTCTTTTTAAATTCATATTAAATTTCCTTACAAAGAATTTGCTGCTTAATACTTAGCTGTCCTTGAAAAGATGACAACATTTCATCAATTAGTTTTCAGCTGTAGTTCGGTTTTCTTTAAAATTGCTTCTAAGTTAATGCAAAAGTTAATCAGATTTGCCTTTGCTTCTTCTTTGTAGAACACAAAGAAATGGAAAGTTCCTTTTCATATTATTTTGACAGAGGATATTTCGTTTGCCAAACTCCATATTCTCTTTAACAATTCAATTTCAAAACTTTAATTTATTGGAAATGATTTTGCTGCACCCATGCATCATCGGATTTGCTCATCAAGCAGCCGATTTCAAAATTACGGTTTTACTGAAAAGTCAGGACCAACATTTTAAGCATTATTTAAAACACCCGAAAGCCATGGTAAAATTACAGCTTTCTAGCTTGGTGGTATATTCCACGGCTTATGCCCCAAATCTCTACTGTTGTAGAAGAATGTTTTCAAGTTGTCGAGTACTTGCCAACATGAGATAATATCGCCCTTTTCTCACATGCTTTTACATGTTTTCTAAATTCGTTTCGCAGTGTTCTTTGCCACCATACATGCCGCTGTAGAGCAATTTTCTTGACTCTCCAGCTAGAAAGAGTGCATTAATTTCCGTAATTACCGGTCGGGTTCAGGCGCGTTAACAACCCCTTCGGCAACATAATGTTCAGAGGTCTTGAACATTTAACGAAGCATTTTGCATGATGCGCCCTGAAATAGGCGAACTATGAGAAAGGAAGGGGATCCTGGTTGTGATCTGAGTTAAGTTGACAAATTTCCGGAAGGCGTTTCTTATGCTTAAAAAGTTATGTTAAACAAAAGGATATTCAAGTCAACGTAACTTTTTTATATTTGCATATTCGACTAGTCGTGGTAAGATCTTGAATTCAAGATTATTTAAAAATTGAATTTCGACGATGGTGTGAATGTGTGATGAAAACGAAACTGTGTTAGCAGCACAAAGAGAGTTAGAGACTATAATATTCAAACTAATAATTTTTAAAATGATTAGCTTTGCTGACAATTTGATTCGATGCTTTTATGGCTCTTCGAAATCTAATCCGTCTTCTTCGTCCTTGCCTGTGCATACTAATTACTTTGTAGATAAATTTTGCTCCCAAGTTTTTGTAGGTGAAATTTACTTGAAACTATAGTAGGCAAAATTGATCATTTTTGTTTGACTTCATTTACTCATTTTTTCTTGGAGTACTACCATTATTTCACTTTAAAGTATCTCTCATATTTAACATGCGCCTGGTTTCATTCGAGCACATGAGAGACGAACTTTAAATTTCATGTCATTTTTCTTCATCTCGCCCGTTCAACGGTTTACTTGCAAAGTCGCATAAACGTGCAAAAGATGATGGTATGATGCTTGAATTTCCATTATAATAAATCAGAAAAGTGCATTCTGATGCTGACGTCATACTCAGACTGAATGCAATAAATTCAGAGTAATGCTTACTTTAACTGAAAACTGAAAATATATTGCCAGAATATTATTACATCACTTACAGCCAGTTGTAGAGAGTAAGCTGAAAAGTTTTCAAGTATGCTTTTAAGAATGCAGGCACAGAGTGAAGAGAGTATTGACAGTTTTAAATAAGCAAAGTATAGCGATTCCACGACAACTTTTGTCGGGGATTGGGGGCTGGGGATTGTAGAGACCTGCATTCATAAATTTGCAATCAACATTAATACGAGTATGAAGTGATTAGTAACACTACTCGTTTTGCTCCTGATGTAACTGTGACACCACAGATATGTGACACATATTCAGAGCTAGGTGAATTCAAAGTACGCTGCGTGGTTTCTTGTTCAAATCTGGATTCAAACTAGAGACCCTATAATTTAGGAGCTAGACTAGTCACAAGACTAAAAGAGCTTTTTAGATAAATTGTCTAAAACCAAAACAAACATCTTCGCTTGCCACTCTGAACAAATAAAATCTGCACTCAGAAGAGAAAGATATAAGTAAATGAAATCTGAGCGCTAGTAGCTGCGAAGGCAAATTATGGGCACTATGGGCAAATTTGACAGACTTTTACTCCGTGTGCAGAGCTAGTCATGTGTTCGATAGAGATAGATATATTAGGATATGTGACACGTTATAACCAAAAGCTCATAGATCTTAGGTATCGGAGTCACCAAAAGGAATATCTGAGGTAGTAATTCTCTCGATTTGTTCTAATCATAGATTTTACTTTTGTAATAAAATTGCTTCACTAAATTTCATATATGTTCTGAGGATCTGAATGAAAAAATTAAATACATGTGTGAAAAAGTACGCTGTTCCTTAATGGTACCGAAAACAGTACTTACCACACAAATTCAACACCCCACTCAACTTTTCTCATAACCATTCAGTATTTCTTATCGTTCATTGAACCAAACACCCAGTTTACACAGTCATTCATTCGATTACAAGTGATAAACTGATGCAAACATAATATTTCATCTTGTTACGCTCTTTCCAGCTCATTCCCGACGAGTGCACTTCACTTGAGTAGCCTCCTGTAATGCGAAAAGTATCGTTAAAATGTCGTTATTTCCTTCATTTCGTATTTACTTGAAAGCTGCTGTCATCAAGTCGTTCAAGTTTTCCACGCTAACTCGATTCGCTGCCAAAGTGATGTTACCCTGCTCAGTGGCTTCTCCTTTTCGCTTCTCCGCTCGCACCGCCATCAACAAACACCACAATATTGTTTCCCGACAATTTCCTTTGACTCGAACTGAAAATGCTGGAACGACAACATTTCTAAATGAAAAGCAATTTCATTCGCTAGAAATGGAATTGTATTGTTAAGACGCGAAATGAGCAAGGAAGTCGTACCACTCATCCGATAATTGCTGTGGATTTATTTGAGTTTATGCCTTGTTAAGTTTGGTGCTTCAATACTAAAACATGTTGAGAATAGCTGTTTGGTGCTTTGACTTTGATAAAAGTGGTTTCCTTCGAAAATATGGGCATCGCTTCATTAATTATTACTATTTTAATAAATATTGCAAGTAATGTGTACTTCACTATATTTGAATTTTCTTTTCTGTTTTTTTTTCTTTTTTATATGTATTCTATTGTCAAGGTAAGATTCAGAAAGTATTAATATCTCGTTTTTACATTTAAAATTAAATTGAATCATTTTAAGTATATGCAATGAACATTTTCAAAACATGACATGACGAACAAAATTTGAATTCGTTACACATTCGGAGCGTTTTTCTATCCTTAATTGGAAAACTAATCGACATATTTTTGTAAAGATAAATGAATTATTTATCATAAAAATCTTGACACTCTTTCCTGTTCAGTCTTGGCATGCTTTACAGATAATTAATTGTTGAATTATATGTGAACAGTTACTCGAATGGCTTGGCCCACACTGGGCGCGATGAATATATCCCAGTTATTAGCAGAATCCAAAATGTTACACTGAAAGAAAAACTCTTGGTTGGTTCAACTATTTTTAATAGTATTGCAACGATTCATTCAAAATCGTTAAACGAACTAAGGAAAATAGTTATTTTTACTATGTTAATATAGTTAATTTAACGATATAAAAGTAGTTGGCTCTGGTTATACAAAAAATATCACAACGTTCATGAAATCAGCTGTTTTAATTGTTTCATAACCACGAAAAATAGTTCAAACTTCAATGTTTCCAATTATCAACAGTTTTTATGGTACTTAAACTACTTTGCAATAGTTGATTTCAACAAACGTAATTCAGTGAGCAACGTCTTTGGAATTATTCTACGCAAAGTAGAATGGTTTCAACATTTGGACATTTGAACGAATGAAATTGTTTATCAACCACGCGTCATGGTGCATAAAAGTAATCAACGATTTTCTTATGATTGTTTTAACTATAGCCCTAGTTGATGCAAAAACAACTAAGGAAAACTGTTGATTTTCCATACTCCTCATACTCATACTCCTATTCTATCATAGAAGTTTCATATGATACATGGCAAAATTGTGTTCGGTTTGCTGTTCGATATAATTCATATTCATGTTATGCTGTGAAGCCTTTATATTACGTTGTATGACGCTTTTGATGCAGTTGATGCTGTAAACACATAACAGCGGCATTGCGGTAGCGGTGCCACAGGGGGAGGCGTGAATGCCGCGAATTTGGTAAATCACAATGCAGCGACAATGTCGCTGTCAATGCAACCAAGGCACCAACCAAATTCATTTTTTTTTCATTCATTCATTTTATCAACAATTGTCATAGTAAGTGAACCATTCTACAATTCTTAAATTCAACAAACATAATTCCACACTACATACTATAGTCATTTACTATTTCGTACTATGTATATTGTTGGAATACCATTGTTTGTGGTTGCTTACTTTTTTTGCACCACGGGCGTTGTTTATCAACCACGCGTCATGGTGCATAAAAGTAACCAACTATTTGTTTATGGTTGTTTTAACTATATCCCATAGTTGACGCAAAAACAACTAAGGAAAATTGTTGATTTTACTAAGATTTTTTTTTCAGTGTATTACATCGTTCACCTCCGGAGTTAAGTTTTTAGAAATTTTGGAACAGCATAATAAATTGAAAAATCATTTTGTCTTAATAGCAAAAACTAGACCTATCAGAACAAAATTTTCATACAAACGAATATAATAAAAGTTATATTTAAGACTTATTTAAGAAATAAAAAAGAAATACATTTATTTTCCCCCATGTTTCACGAAATGAATGAATTTTAGAAAAATTTGTTAATATCCTTTTTGCTGTCTATTAGCTTTATTCTGTGGTTGGATGGGACCTCATTTTCTAAAAACCGACTGTCAAACCCTTCAGAATACATCAAATTAAAACATATTTTGTATTCTATTAATAAATACGATACCTTAAACTTGTGCCTCTGCCGTGGAAATATACCTTACATTATCTCATTTTCTAAAAGACAATCTTCGCAAAAACTTGAAGTAGGTTTTATTTCATTTATTTGAAAAGTTTTATTTCCTATTCAAATTCTCACTCAAAATCTGTTGAATATGAAATTCGCAATCTTCATTCACAATCAACGCATACGAGTGTATAGTAAAAATATACCTAATCTTGGTTAGTTTAAAGCGCAGTATTTAATCACGCACTTAAAATTCATGTTCTCAAACTGTTGCTATATTGGAATTGTTTTTTTTTTGGGATTTAATCATCAAAATTTTTTTATTTACATAGAAAATTTTTATTTGACAGAGTGGTTTCGAAAGTATGCACTGATTCTTATCAGACACCAGCACACAGTGCATACTTGACTGATGTGACCACTTGCATTTGGAAATCATTAATTTTTATTTATGCTAGTTGCGACAAATTTTAACATCTCCGACTTATATCCATTGAAAAATTCAAACTTTTTAAAATCATAATGAAAATACAAGCGTTCAGTTATATGATTTACAATAAAACCTACCCAAAAAACCGAAAGTACTATTTCGCATCTTTTCCAAGAACAATTGTGTTTGGTAAGAAATAATTGCATTGGTGTCAATTTAAATTGTAAAGTGGTCGATTAATCTTAGAGTACTTATATTCATCAATAGGTCTGTTCTCGTACTATATACAATAATTGCGATTAATTCGAATTAATTGCAATGAAGCCGTTTCCGTACGCCGTTTTACTGAAAACTGACAATTTTCCCTTTTTCAGTAAGTACGATGAAATTTCAGTAGGGTCTGAGCTACTGAAAAATACTGAAAAGTGTCAAACGGTGTGGCGCGAGTAAATATTTTCAAACGTGCGCGGCAAGCAACATATGTTTTTGCTTAATGTTGTTATGAAGGTCGAATACTTTTGTGGCGATAATTTATCACCGCTTAGGATGACTTTATAATCACTATTATTCTCCCAAAAATCGAAAACTGATACTTTTGGCTGTCGATTTTCAGTAAATGCAATGAGAGCGTTCCCGTACTTTTCATGAATTTCCCCACCACATGATTCAGGAAAATTCAGTGACTGAAAGTACGGGAACAGACCTAATAACTGACTGTTGCTTGAATGAAAAGAAGACATTGTCGTTGAATTCTTTAGATCGTCTTCTTAAGAAGTCAAGTACAGAGTTTTAGGTGCATTATTATGAGCTGGTAAAATAATTAGACTCAGTACTTATACCTGAGTATTATGTACTTTTATTATTTTTCCTTATGTCACACTTAAGTTTTGCTCATAGTTGTACTTACTATTTATTTGATAAACGTTAAAATTTTCAAAAATTACCTTCTATACATAATGTACTTAATTAGCCCAAAAATTTGAGGCTTTGCTAAAAGTAAGCTATCTTGATCTTTTTAAAAATTTTTAAATATTTTTTCAGCTTTCAACTCTCCATCTAATGGTCCTGATTTTGACGTTGATAACCTTTTTTATTTTTGTTTAGTTCACTGATTTTGTAGTTTATCTGAAATTTCATATTCAAATCAATTTGTCAAAAAAACGGCATACGTTTTAACTCTCTTTTTTAATTTAAAAGCGAAAGCAGAGCTTCATAGCACTTCTCCCGATCTTTGTTAGTTTAATAGAGTGCGATTTAAAGAATAATTGAAATTGATGGAACCAAATTCGTAGGAAAAATAAATAACTGCTAATTTTTCAACATTTAGTAAAGATTGGTTGAGCACTTATTCCAAAAATTTAAGACTTTGCGTTGCAAAATCCTACAATCGTCAAGTGATGATATTGTTTCAAAAATCTTTGCATCGTCAGTGTAAAGTAAAATGCAGGCTTCTAAACCAAACGTGATCACGTAGCTGATACAAATAAGAAGCAGAATGGGACTAAGGTGGCTTGCCTTGTAGAACACTCGATGTTACATGTATGTCAGTGAATGTTTTGTTTGCTATTTGTGATATAAGATCAATTCACATATAAAAATTTCAAGATTATGTTTATCGAAAGCCATCGTAAGCTAGATATAATGAAAATTATTAATAAAATAAATTTTAAAAAATCGAATAAAAAAACACTTTCGCTACATACACTCAATGCATACGTAACTATGTCTATTACATATATATGTTTGAGCGGTGTCAAGAGAATGCGAGTAAAAGAATGCACGCCCCTAATACAGGCTGAGCTAAACGGAGTATACCATCCACACTATCCTATTCGGTTATGATTGCCATGTCTCGCCAAGAGTAAGGTTCTACCATAAAGGTTGTCAGGTGTTATTTAGATATGCTATACCACAAGAAAAAATTTACTTATTTTGTTGTATTTACTTTTTTTTTTGTTGTACTACTTCATGATAATCCTTTTTTTTATGGGAAAAATAAAACGATGGGTGATGTTTTTAAATTAATCTCGGGCGAAATTTTATTATATGGAGAAGAAAAATTTCAGAAAAATATAGATGAAATCGAACAAAAAACGTTTTCTCCACATTAAATTATATATAATATATTTAGGAATTTATTTCTAATTTAATGTTTATGCTGTAGTTTTTCTCATTGCAGCACAGAAATTTCTCAAGCTACAGGAATGATAATTTTGTAAACATCGACTATAACTATCACAACATGCTTGATAAGGCATGCAAGGCTTTAACTTTGCTTGTCGGATTCACTTTCCACGAAAGGAGCACAGTTCATTCTGTTTTCTGACTGCATGAACATTTTCAGTTGAGTTTTCGGCAACTCTTTCTAATCACAACTTGCTTGACAATATTAAAAGCTCGTGAGCACGAACTGTTTGAAAAAGTGAAGAACGTATTTATACATTATATATATTATTTATACAATACCTATAAAATAAATATAATACCTATAAAAAAAATGATTTTTCCTTATACTGCAGCCTACAAATTAGATCACTGTTGCTCTCAGTTACATTTGATTCTGGCAATGAAAGCAGCACATATATAAACAGCCTCCCTAAACTTTGCGAGCATACTGATTTCGTCTGTAACTCATTCAAACTGATTAAAAATCCTACCATATGAGGCATCCTTGCCCGCCAGTACAATATCCATGTCATAGTGATTGCATGCCAACTCTGGCCACATCTTCATTCGTCCTGCAAACTAGCTTCTGATTTATGTGATGCATTTTACAGAACCCGACCATGTCTGTCGATTCAATTCCAGGTCCGTTGCGTTCGCGTCCTGACTCTCTCCCAGTCACCATACGTATGTGCATCCTAAATAATCTGCTTTTGTAATGTTTTCATACAAAACTTCTGTGCGAAACTTCTTATCTGAATGCAAAGTGGACGGGATAGGTTAAACGATGTGAATAAGAGGATAAGGTTAAAAGGTAAAAAGTTTAAACGAGATTAGTTTGACAATTTTCGAAAATGTCTCTCATATCAAACGCTTTTGGGGGCTTTAGAAATTTGCTATGAGTTTCTTGTGTAGTGTGTGTATATTTGGCTGTGTACAGGAATATGTATAGAGTGAAATGTTTATGAATTGGAATAGAGAGACGCCATGATTGCAAGTTAACAATGCATGTTGAAATTTTAATTGAGTTCGAGATAAAGTTTTTAATCACATAACAGTGGAAATGGTAATCGAATAGAATGGAATGATAATAGAAACATAAATAGAATAAAAGAAATTGTTCGAAATCTCTGCAATGACAATGATAAAACGAGAACGTTTTATAATGATTAATTAAAATTTTTTTTTTCATAGTTTCACAAAAAGTCGATCTGACGGCCAATGCAAAGCAATAAGATTTTTCGCAAATTCGTTTTCATTATCATTCTGTTGTGCATTTTCCTGCTTACCGGTGCCTGTTAGTTACATTTTCTATTTAAACTTTAGGATTATATTAAAATGGCATTTAAAGAAGGACAACTACAGCTTTTTTATTCACTATCATCCAACAACAATGACTGAAACCGTAATATCAAAAATATTCCTCTGCCAAGGTAAAGATGATTTTCCTGCAACGTTTAAGCATGCTAATATGTATGCTAATTAAGAAACGAGGTGCTTGTATGCATATAATGAACACATATTCAACATGGCGTAGCTCACAAGGGAGTTGCAACAGAACTTTGTCTGCACTTTGCACAACTAAACAGAACAGTTACTACTATTATGTCTTGTCCGCATAGTCCTGACAAGTGTATTGTCCAATGAATTTGTGAAAGTAGATAGGTCAAAACATGAAAAAAGGTAAGAAGCAAAATACACTATAAATGCATTTTGTGCGCAAGTCGAATTTGAGCACTATAAAAGACTTTGAAATGAAAAAAAAACTTTGAAATTCCGAATTAGTAAAATTATGAATATTTACTCTCAAAAACTTCATTTTACAATTTCGAGCGCACACAATCACAATCGCAAATACAAAATCATTCATCATAATGCCTTATTTGAACTCGATATGAATAAAAAAATATCAGTTTTAAACGTTTGTTGTAGGCAAATAATTGATTTTATTTGCTAACCATAAGTAACTACTACCGAACCTTTTCCTTAAATTTTAAGTGTACGTTTTCTTATTACATATCAAATATAAAAGACAGTAATAAAATATTACCAGACTTATAAAAAAAATGTATTGATAAAAACTTGCATTTAGAATATCTAGCCACTATAATTCTAGGTTACTAATAAAAATTACGAAAAAGATATCTTTGTTTCAAAAATTAAATTACCAAATTACTTACTTAAAATAACTTACAAAGAAATTTTATGTCAGTAGCCCAGAGATGCTAGTATTTGTTATTTGCCGCAGGTAGCTAACATGAAAGTAATCCTTTTAACACTAATCCTTCAATCTTCATTCAATTTGTTTCGGTTACTTGTTCAGTGTTGCAACCAAAACTCAGCAGCAAAAAAAAAATACAGACAAACATGTTTTCCAACTCAAAAATAAACACATAAATTCCAATTCAGCTTAAGTGGATACAAATAAACGACAGAATCGAGCAGCGAAATAGGTAACTTTCAATCGAATAACGTTTTGCGAAGGCACCCATCTTTAACTTCGAGCCATGTACGTCCCAGAAATTTAATACCTAAAAATCAACAGAAATAAATTATAGCCAGCTTATTCTCATAAATTTTCATTACTTGGACTTACACTTTTCTGATTTGAAAGTTTTACTTACGTTAGTCTTTTGCTGCTTCGAGTGCATAAGAGATTTTCGCAGAATTAATGTTTTCTACGTCTGACGAAATTTCTAAGTGAAAATGGCCACGGGGTTATTATTCACGTTTTCCTTGGAGTGTTTTCGTAAGATGAATTATCGATCAAAAAACGCTTAAGATTCATCATAATTATTTCTTATAAAATTTGCAATAAAAAAATGATCATTTTATGCATAAACAGTAGTTTGGGTGATATAGCCCACACTGGGCGCTCAAAATTAATTCCTCATATTCAGCTATTTACTACTATTACATACTTGAATTCTACTTTTTTTAAATTGTAGTTATTGATTGAATAACTCTTTTTCATAATTTGATGCTTACTTGCCTTTTTTCATCAATTTTCTGCCATAAAAATTACAATAGAAGAAACAATTTCCAAAGAAACATAAAATTTCAAAATTTCGAACAATAACTGCAAATTTAATCCAGTTTGCACAAACTTCCATTTTATTCTTTTTATGATTTTTCCCTTTCAGCTGTCGTTTCTTAAAAAAAAACAAATGGTTTTCATTCTCCCTAATATCTCTGAATTGTATTTTGTGTGTAAACATATAAAATTCATTTCAACTCAAAACTACTCAAATCATTTCATATTTTTGATTCAACCGTTTTCATCTAATGTATTTTCTACAATAGTAATAACTGCAAACAATAATGCAACGAAAACGAGCATCATCTATTTGTGCAAGCAGCAGATTCATAAGCAAATAGTCAGTGAAGTGAATCGAGCATTTCGAGCTGGACGTTGCTTATTCGTCGAACAGTAGTGATACGAAGTATCGTTTTCTTGATGTTAGTGAATGCTTGGATTTCAGAAACTAAGCGTAAAATAAATAATCTCTTGAGAAATATTTTTGAATGAGCTACAGTTTAGGCTCAATCCCTTGCATATATACTTCAAATTATAAGAATAATTTTGAGACTTGTATTTCGAATGATTTTAATATAATAAAGAGTAGAAAATTAAAAGAAATATTCCTTATTGTCAGTTCCTGTTAGAGATCAATTGTTTTTAATTGTTCAAATAATTTTCAGTCTTATAGTATTTCCAGCAGCGACTACTGAAATTTCTCAGCTCTATACTCTTTATTTACCACCGTTTGGGGAACGAATGGCTTTCATTTCGTACTCTTTCGTACTATTACTTACAAAAAATAGCAGCACAGTTTATTTTAGAAATCTCAACTCACTCCTCTGAAGCTCCTGAAGTTGTCATGAGCGATATTTTTCATTATTTACCATTTGATGCAGCCGCGAGTTTCAAAAAGTTCATTAATAATATTTGCCGCTATTGTGTTCTTTGATATTATTCTCTGATATCGCAATCGTGATTTACATTTCAAGGGTGGTTTGAGACTGTGTATTTGAGTAGCAGCTATGAATCAAACAAATAGAATATATATATATATATATATATATATATATATATATATATATATATATATATATATATATATATATATATATATATATATATATATATATATATATATATATATATATATATATATATAGAATATATTTGGATTTTATCAATTCGTGCATGGTGTTTCTAAGTTTATAAATTAAATTGATTAAAGTTGACTGAGCCCATGAATAATCTTGTAAAATAAATGGGTTTTGTCCCAAATTAAAATTTTTGGGAATTGATAAGAGTGATCGAAATATCGTGTCAGTTCAAACTTCATTAGCTTTATGATGGAGTGCATGTACTGAAACTCACAAATAGTCTCAATATTTTTGCTTATTAGCTAGTTTTTTGAAGTCCATTCAGTTTTAAGACTGCATAGGCTACTCTTCAACAATACTATGCTCTAAAGTATCACACATTCGTCAGTTCTCCTGAAAATCAAACACAGACATAGGTTAGCTTGCATGCCATACCATACATCCGGAAAAAGGACTAGAGGGAATGAATTCATGTTGTGTTTTTGCTGCCAGCAGAATGGTCATGGAAGTTATCACCAGCAGATACATCAAGTGAAAACAAGTTTTTTTTATTATGAGTATTATTGCATCAGTGACTATGAAGTATGTCTGGTCAGTTGTGAAATTCCTAGTTTACATTTATTGTTTTATATACGTTTTTGCGGCAATTATTATTTGCATGCATGTTGAATGGCTTCGCTCTCGAGGGATAGTGTACCGAATTTTTTATTAAGTTGAACAAATTCAATCGAAGGAGGGAGTCATATGATGAATGTGATGTATGTAGAGAGTGTGGTTACTGATGAATAGTTTTACTAGAGAAGAAGATTTAACGTTCCTAAATAACAGCGAGTGAAACAAGAAGTCAAGTTTGGTTTTCAATTTTAAAGGAAACAGCTCAAATGTGAAGAACTAGAATGCTGACCTATCCATAAATTTAATTTATTATTGTCAATTGCATGAAATACCTGAATTTCAAAAATGCCTATTTATCTCAACGAGAAATAAAAAAATTACTATACTTATTTTTCGAGCTACAGCTTCGAAGCCATTATAAGAATTCTCATTATCGTTGCTTTATCTTACGCTTTATTCGCATGTTCCCCAGCTTCGGCAAAATACATATAAAAGTAATATTGATATACAAACGCCTACATGTTTTCGAGTTCGCTCATTTGTATTCAATTTAATCGACTCCCGTTAAATTAGTTTGGCTAAATTACAGCTCAGTAGTTCCACCCTGAAGCTAATACGACGTAGAGACAATATATTTTAGCTAAAGAGTTTCCAATATGCTACTGATGTGCGACTGTGCATGGAAATTGCATTAAAAGTAAAATTTTAAAATTGGCTAGCAATATAGATTAACTGTTTAAAATAACAATAAATACCAAAAATCAGATAATCGAATGTGTCTTCCTTCTGCTGCGTACAATAAAAGTTATATTCTACGCTTATTCAACCGCATAAGGATTAATTTCAACTAATTCACTCAATTTTTTGGCAAAAGTCAGGCAGTCGGGTAGAAATATTTACCCAAACTAGGTACTACTCCAAATTCAATTACTTACCATCAGATGATGTGTCAGCTTTGCTGAGGGATACCGGAAACCATCTATAAACCAACGGTTTCAACAATGGAATCCATTAAAATAGTTTAGAAATGAATCAACATGTAATTGAAACCTAGGCACACAAACACATTACACATGTATCAAATAGTCCCTCGTCTCGACTAGCTAAGGTGCATCCGATACTAAAATTAATTAAAATTGTTTACTGTAGCTGTTGTGGTCGTCGCGGCAATTCAATGTGCTTGCCGAGCTTTCCGCACAAATATTTAACTTTTGGAGAGTTTTCTCGTTTTTCGAGTAGATAGAAATGTTTTACAGTTCCTTGTTTAGGCGCACAGCTTCAGTGGTTACTGATGCGTAGTGAAAGAATGTGTGTATATGTGAGTTTATTGCAGAGCCTGTGGTGTTTTTAGCGAGTAAACGTACAATTAGTACTTGAAACCAAGGTGATTCGAACAAATGGAATTTTAATTATTCTTCCAAAGGGCTAGGTGAGATGGGTCTTATTGAAATCTAAGTAGGCTGCTCACCTAATTTGAATGTGATTTAATCAAAATAGTTACTTGAAAACAGCTTTCCATTGCTACTTACAGCCTGATATTGTTTCGTTTGTTCAAATACATGTTAACGTCACTAACTTTCAATAACTTTACTAAAAACAAACTTGATGCTGCGCAGTGCAGTTTGCCTAAAATATTTCTCGAAACAGTATTTCATATATATCGATTATACGGTATGCCATTTCTGTGGATGTTAGCATCAATAGCGAATACCACGAACACTGACCTGTCATAAACATCTCCACATAGCAAGTCATCGAACAGACGTTGCACAAATCTTTAATTTGGTGAAATGACCATGCAAATGCTATTTCCATTTGCCGAATGCAGGATATTCAACGTCTAGACAGTTTAATATTTCCTTTTCAGAAAGTTGAATGAGTCTTCCGATTTCTGAGAAGCAGGAGATGAAATTTAAGTAAACGTGTAGAATTTGAGATGCAATTTGAGAAGCATCATTTTTTCAGTTTGTTTTCTGAAACTATCTCCGATGCATGTCGAGATAGATTGTGGCTTTCATCATGAAGAAGATCAAAGTTTATCAAGTTTTGGTATGCTGTAATTTGTTCTACAATTTGATATTATTTCAAAGACGTTTGCTTCCATCTTCAGCGAAAAAAGTTTTTGTTTACATTTGTCCATACAAAATCTATTCAAAATTTATTCTGCTAGTTGATTTAAATTATTTCGAAACAAAGGGGTCTTTGTTTTTCTCGGAGAGAGTTTTTATTAAGTGTAATAGAAGCGCTTGTCACCGACAAAAGTATTTCCTCGAACATTGAAGATGAATATTTCTATGTCTACAAAAAAGTTTACGAAGCCAACGAGCTGAACCGTTAACTGCTGGAAAAATCGAAGTCAATTCAGAATAGTATTTGAAAAAACCCCAAATATCAATTCCAATGCCATTTATACTGCAAAGGTACTATGAAAATTCATGACAAAAATATAATGAATACAGTTTTTGTCTGTTTTAGTCATCCTCCGCTTGTCAACGCTTCAATTGTTGAATCAACTATGTATGTGAGATTCAAACCACTATTTTATGTGTCTGGCATATACATATATTTAAAACTTTTCACTTCTGATCAGTTCGTTAAAATTATATCAGCTACTATTGAAACCTCAAGAGTAAAGCTGATTGCCGTGTTCAAAATGTATATTAATATTACAATCTTTTCGATGTGCATTTCGCTTTCAAAGTACGTTGCTTGTTTGTTCAAAAATCAACAAAAAAACCTTCAATGACAAACCACAATTACTTCATAATCCTCGTCATCTTCTTTACTCAAGCTGTAACTACAACAAACATTAACAAAACAATTAACCCTCAAATGCCAAAGTGTTCCTTTCAAGCTTTACGCCACGTATGCAACAGGTTTGCTCGTTTATGCTTTTCCACATATTCTCTATTCATACATTTCAAACTGGCATCCACAAAACATAAATGTACAAACAATTTCGCACAGTTGACTTACCCCATTTAATTCTTTGTACTGAGGAACTGAATAGATTTGCTTCCAGCTGCTAAATCGTCTATTCAGTGTCGACACGGAGAGGCTCGTCTAGGCGAAAGTATTTTTTTGTGCTCACTTTTCTGCATCGTCCTTTACGTTGTTTTTGCAACGAAACGAGAATATTTATGCGTTGTCGCTTTCACAATATGGGAATACGGTTATTCGATTCATTTAAGCAAATATGAGATTCCCATAAAGACTCTTGCAAATATGTAGGTGGAGCACTTTTTGACTCAACAATTTAATGATCTGTAACAATTTCAGTAACTGGATGTCTTTGCAGACTTATTTTCTACGCTAATCGGATATTCAGTTTTTTTGGTAAAATGAGTAAGTTTGTATCTTTACTTCTATTAAAAATATTGACAGGCATAATGAAATCCACATTCCATTAGGAGCCACAGATGCAAATTATTTGTGATGGCAAATCTACGTGTCACAGTAGCATCATTTCGACTCTAAAGCCAATAACACAATAAATTTTAAATTTCCATTAGCTACATTTGGCCCAGTTGCAATAAATTTGAGAAAATATCTTTCCGTTGGGAAATCATCGCACACAAAACAAATGTTCCTCAAGCACTCTGCAGAAGGTTTTTCGGAAGAAAAGCAGAAAAACTATTTTGCATTTTTGCCAAATTCAATACATTATATTGGAAACAAAATGCTTAAGTTGCTGGAACGTTGCCTGGAATATTAAATGCACATCAAACCAGATTTGGTTTCTTATGGACAAGCAGATGGTTACAACCACTAGGTGGATGAGTAAAAATACATATGTAAATGTATGATGCCGATATAGAATTGATGCTTTTAGTGGAAATAAGAGCTATATGCTTTCGATTGCAAACGTCCCTTAAAAGTTAATAGAAGCGACAACAGAGAGTCAGTATTGTGAAATATTATCTTAACTGCAGACAAATAGATACAATATCATTCACCATTTTTGGTTTAAACAAGTATACATTAACCAATTCAACACCGCAGCTAGCTACTTTCGTCACCTTCCTTTCTTTCAACAGTCGTTCTATTTGACAAGCGGTCAATTATTACGTTTAGTTCATCGTTTTTATGCAAAGGTAAATCATCAAGGGTTTCATTTAGTCTGCGAATTTCCTCTAAAGTGTTGAGTACTTCGCTGAATTTGGAATTCCTTAATGAAATAATTGTCTTGTGCTTTTCGTCATCTTGATTACCTTCATGTATTGTAGTGTCACCGTAACGATCCCAGCAACTGGCAGCATTATTTTCCATTCTGTCTTTTGTCTGATCATCAGCAACTAATTGATGGATTACTTCTGGAGTGGCGTCGCTGATCATATCAGCCAAATGCAATGATGTATTTGTCATGACCATATTTGGACGTATTTCTTCTTTGAAAGTTTCGTAGCCTCCGCTCCGATCTAACGAATCACCTTTATGTCGTGAGTAATCATTTTGAAGAGGGTATGTTCGTTCTGCCATTTTGGATACGTCATATTTTGAGCAAATGTCAACATAGGCGTCTGTCAGGTGGTCAATAGCCATTTGAACGTCATCTGTGTACTGGCCGTATTTATTCCGCGTTCCTTCGAGAATTTTCAAAGCCCAATGTATTTGGTTCGACTCCAAACTGTCAATTTCTTTTTTGGAATAGTAGATCCATAGCACTGCCATCAGATGATCGAGTAATACATGAAACTTTGGACATTCGATTCTTGCATTTGTGAGACGGTCAGGGGGCAGTATGACGTCTTTCCCGCTAGCGTCCTTCAAAATAAAAATGTACGGTACGGGATAAAACTCTGCTAGAATTTCCTGTCCATCATATAACATGGTATCCTTTGATGCTGCATGGGCTTCATCTTCATTTTCATCACGAGTGTTTTCAGTTATTACTATTTCTGGAATATCAGACATCTCGCTTTCCTTGCTGGCTTCCTTTTTGCCTGGCGGTGGTAAGTATAGCTCGTCACCATAAATGGTCATTAGCAATTTAAAAAATGAAACCGATTTTAATTCTAAATAATGATTGAAACTATAATTTAGCAAAATACGTTATATTTTCTAAATATAAACTGTTTTGAACGTAAATTCAATGCGATTGTGTTCGATTTTATACACAGTATAAATAAGGGCAAAAAATAATGTAAGTCAAAATTAAACTTAATAAAATTGTTTATATCACTATACGAACGAAGACTCTCAATGATTATTGTGTTTAACATCAGTATGGAAATTTTTATTTGCGATATCAATTTTATCAAATAGTTCCTTAAAATAAATAAATAATCAATTAACATAAATGGTTTTTGACCACGAAATTCTAGCAAAATAGTTTTTATTTTGAAGGAAAAAGTCTACCCAGAATATTTCTAGCTAAAATAAGCAAAATATTTTACGGTCTAAAATAGTACTTTGAAAAAGCGTGGGGTAAAGATCCTGGACGGAAGTGGCGAAGTCAGCCGGGCAATGATACTGTCAAAGGTCAAACAGGCTAACAGCAGATTAAGAAGAGTAGTGATGAGAAGCTATCAAAGATGTACTCGATGTACCTACCAAAAAACGTTAATGAAAATATGATCACCAGGAACTAAAAACAGAGCGCAAAATTATAGAACGACAAAAGGATTCAAACTTCCTGAAAAAAAACTTCAAGGGTGATAAATAATCAAGTAGTGTGTACAAAAATAATAAAAATCGCACTATTTATTTGCATGGTACAATTTTTCAAGGTGCATTCGGTATATTTGGCATCTATTTGCAATAAAGCTTCACTTGTAAAATAATCCATCTGCTTTGTGTGAAGTGGCTAGCAAGCATCGACTATCGTCTTGTAATTTACAGGGTCAACAAAGTGCCATTTGCATGGGGTCTTCCATTTTCGTAATCAAAATTATTGCGAGTGTAAAATGAATAGTTTAACGCCTCTTTTAATGCGGTGCACGATCCACTTCGAACCTGGATTCGCATCATGCACCCAGCACGGTAGCAGCCAATGTTCTATTCACTAGGCAACAAGCCAAATAGACCACTAGACAAATTCAGCGCATTAAATAGTAATTCGCTTGTTTGTATATAAAAAAAAAGTCCCCATGGACTAAAACCTTCCAGACTCATTTTACTGTCCTTTTGTGGGTAAAACCACAAGTTTGACACACGATTGCCGTGGGCAATCGTTCTTGCACGCAAATAGCCATGTTATATAAGATAGGTAAAAAAAGATTGCATTATCTTAGTTATAACAAATTGAATTTTAGTTCTACCCTAAGGTCTAAGAGACGAGAAAATTTCAGCTGCTCAGACTCAACAAACTTATGTACATCGCGCAGGGAAAATGTTTTTACTCATTATTATTTCCATAAGTTTTGCATAAAATAAGCGAATCACTCGGCCACATAAATATTTTAAGCCTTGTGTGCTGTGTATTGGTGGCATGATCGGGTTGCTCTTATTTTGAAAGTACTTGGATAGTCGCCAGAGAGTGTCACTCCCAGGCTCGATGCTTTACATCAGACTCTCCCACTGCTGGTTCTGAGATTTAGATATCAGATCACGGATCGCGTTGGTAAGCCGGTTTGCTTCCCGTTTTATTCTAGAGTCACCAGTGCCTCTAACTCGTCTCCGGAGTTGATTCTTCTTCCGTACAAGCAGTTTAATTGACTCAGAGAGTTCGTAAGGACTGTGTTTATCCTTTACCGGAATCGTAATCGTATTGTCCTCCTTTGCCTACTTTATGGTGTTGGTGAGGAGATCAATTGAATCCTCTAATGACCGTTTAAAGTGCTTGTGGGCTGGTAATTTCGGCCAGTGCAATTCGAAAAGCTGTCCAATTAGTAATTTTCCTCTCTAGATATATATTCTCTTTATGAAAGAGGATCGGCTTGTAATTAGATGACAGCTCGTCGAGGACGTTGATGTAAACATGCTGCTCTAATGTGCCAAATAGATATTGGCCGAGCCCAAGCGAGATCTGGCGAGCCCAAGTGTGTGGACGGTCCAGACAAGCGACTTTGACAGCACTCGCCGGGGCTCGTGCGACTTCCGATCGGAATGGATTTTGGGCACGAGCCAAGGCGATTCATGACGAGCTGTCAAATGCCGTCCACATGTTGGCGGCCTCGTCTGACTTCGGCTCGCTGGGCCTCGGCCAATATCTATTTGCTACATAAAGCTTGTGAGACCCCTATATCTAAGGCGTTGTTGTTTATAGGGCCGATGTGTGTTGGCTCATTAGGGTTGTGCAGGCTTGCTAGTTTGACTGTGATGATCTTATCTAGCTCTATCCCAGCTTTGGTGCTTCTCACAGCTCCCCATTGGCGATGGTAGGCATTTATGTCTCCTGCAAGGAATATTGTGCCTTCGTGCTCAAAGAATGCACCAAGGTCTACAATAAAATTCTGCGACCTAGGAGAGCGGTACGCCAAAACCAGTGTAAACTACAGAAAGCTTGTTTGAACCAATATGGCGGTCGCTTCCATACCCCGGAGGATGGGAATTGGGACAGATTTAAGGGTAATGTTTCTTCTTACAAAGATATCGGTGCCTCCTTCCCTACTAGTTATTCTATCATTCCTGTGTAGTATGTAGTTGGGGATCCGGAAATGGTCACCGGGTTTGTATGTGTATGATATCAATTTTAAATCAATTGAAAGTTGCATCAGCTCTCCCTTTTTGGGTATTAAGGAATTCGCATTCTGCGTAAAAATTGAATTGTAGGCCCATAAGCCTCCTAGCATCCATAGCCAAATTGGCTGAACGAGTTCTCCTTTCTCGGCTTAACGAAAAAGTCTATGAGAAAAACATTATCCTGGAAGAGCAATCCGGCTTCAACCCATAACACTCCACGGAACTCCAGCTAGTAAAGGTAGTGCAATATATCATAGCAAGACTTGATTATTGAATCATTTATCAAGGGCAGGACATTCAGAGTCAAAATCGAGGGTCTTCTCTTAACAGAACGTCATATTGCAGATGGAATGCCTGAAGGCTCCACGCTATCACTACTTTTGTTTAACATATACACAGAAGTTATCCCCGAATTGACCGTAGCAAAACTATCATTGCTATCATGATACGTGCATCTTCGACACGTTCACGCAAGCAGAAGCCATTACTTCAACTTTGCAGTCCTCCATAAACACGCTTTTAGAATATTTCCAAAGACGGAAAATCAAGATCAATTCGTACAAAACCCAGGCGATTTTCATCAAACGGAAGAGGCGACAGACACTACGCAAACTGGCAGTACACGACCACATATACAAAAGGTATGTTCGCGTACTTTCAGTCACTGAATTTTAATGAATTTTCCTGAATCATGTGGTGGGGAAATTCATGAAAAGTGCGAAAACGTTCTCATTGCATTTTCTGAAAATTGTTAAACAAAAGTGTCAGTTGTCAGTTTTTGAGAGAACAATAGTGATTATAAAGTCATCCTAAGCGGTGATAAATTATCTACACAAAAATATTCGACCTTCAAAGCAACATTACGCAAAAAATATGTTGCTTGCCGCGCACATTTGAAAATTTTACGAATAGAGGCAATCGAACTATACCTAATTGACAAAGCCCTCGAACTTTTCGACAAAATAGACAGACACACTAACAGTTCCATAATTATCCTAAAATTCCCGATCAGAGGACAGGAAGAGTATCCACACTTGAGGCATCTCGCAAATCTTTAATTACCAAAAGCACCCAAATGCACATATTGAGGCTATAAAACGCAAAACCGCTCACTGATATGAATGGTTCAAAACAAGCCTGTTCATCGGCACATAATTATGATCTTTTCGATAAAATTTCGATTTTTCATACTTGTAAACTTAAATTAAGTTAAAGTTGTTTCTCAAAACTACTTCAGGAAAACATAAACATTTTCTGAAATTGTAGATAATATCAGATGTTTTGCATATGTACCACATGTTTGCCTACGTCGGACAAAATAAGTTCTGCGTTGATTCATAGCATTCTGGAAAAATGTCGACTATCACAATCGTGTATTATCACACATGCATTCATACCTCTAAGTGTTCGTTTTCAGTACATGATTGAAATCTTCCCCAACAAACCTTTGAAAATCAAAGTAACGGTAAAACTTTTCAGCGTATACTCTCCACATATCTTTTTCGGCCTAGCGGAGACTCAGACTACTTTCCTCACTTTCTAAGAGCACAGTTTTCCTTGTTCTTGGCAACAAAATGAAAACTGAAAAGACAACACAATAAAACCGACCGGCAATATGAAAAACATTGTCGATGCTTACAAGATATTACTATAACTTTGCCACTTTATAGACAGTCCCCGAGGAGAAATAAAATTTTGCCAGGGTCTTTGATAGCTTAGTGATGATGGCTTGGCAGTAGTGATGAAAATGAGATTATTGAAGTGGTTATTAGAAAAGTTGAAAAACAAAAGCTTTGTCATAATATTTAGAGATAGATGTTCATGATAACTTCAGGGTAACTTTTAATATGGGTACTGCGAAGTTTATTGATAAAGTACGCCTCTCAGCATTTTCGGAGATATAGAAAACATTAAAATGCAGCAGAATAGATTATTAAACTTTAAAAGATCTTTTTTAGACATAAATGTCTCAAAGAAAATCCTAAAAAACTCTGTAATACTCAATAATTGAAAATAAGCCGCATTTAATGGAGGCTCTTTGCAAATAATTCAGGTACGATCTAGATTTAAGATGTTTTCCTACTGAAATAATTCTAAAGCTGACTTAAAATTAAAGTTCCTACTACGAATTGATGATAAGAAGTCAAGTTTCTGTTTTTTTCACGAATTTTGATCAAAAACTTGTGTAGTCACATTCCATAATATTAGTAAAACCGAAAAAAAAATTCCCCATATAGCTTCCCATATAATGAAAAATTGGCAAAAAACATCGACTCACTGCCACCACAACATAAAACTAATTTCATTATCCTCTTTTTAACTTTTCGACCCAAAAAATTCAGGTCACGTTCGCGCCTAACTGCCAATTCAATTACAAATGCCTTTTCGCGATTTCTATCTGCAACCGCAGCTACGTTGCAACAAAAATATTGCATTCGCATTTGCTACGAGACCTGAAAAACCCGCTACATTGTTCCCGGCAGCCTGTCAGGGTTAATCAAAATTAAATTAAATTAGTCATTCCGGTCACGAGCCAACATGATGTTGGGAATCGTTTTGTGGTTATAGTTTCCTAAATTTCAAGCAATCAATTAATAAATCGAAGCAATACTATTCAGCAATGTGCGTCGTATAATTACACCTGAATCTGCTGCCAGGAATGAATCCAGTCAAGGTCCTGGCTTCCAACCAGGCATTCGGTCATCATAATTTCACGACTGGTTGATTTTTCGAAATGTAGTATTGCCGGCTAATTTGTGGGAATGATTTTGTGTTGGTTGCAGTGACATTTATATGTATTACTTATAACTGAAATTTTAATGAAATAATTAGCGCAGCCGATTAAATTCGTGGTTATGAATAGGGTTAGGGAAAATGGAAAATATGGACCAAATGACGGTATGACCTTAATTTGATTCAAATGTGAAAATAAGGAAAATTTATTTGGTGGTGTTATTTGCTTCTTAATCAAGCTTTCGCATACGATTTGAAACGACGGTTTAATTTTTTTGTGGATGAAGCCATTCTACGCATTATCAATTAATGCACAACCAAACTTGTGTTTTTTTAGCCGATTTCATAAGATTACTTTGTGTGAACAGTTCCCAGATTCCATCAGCCAAGAAAAGAGTGGTAAAGAATAATTGCTTCACATAATTTTTTTTATTACTTTTTATTTGAATTTTAATATGTACAGTTAGCCTATATCTTCCCACCAAAAGTTCTAAGAACTTGCAACAGGGGTAACTAGAATATATATAGATTTATAAAAATGAGTTTTCCCAGTTCAGTTGAGAAGAGCAAATTTTAACTTTAACTAAAAGACATTTAAATTTTATTGAACACAATCTATTTTAACTAGTATCGAATAGTCATTTACATTTCAGTTTTTTTATAGCGTAAATTGTTTACTCTGCGCTTGAAGATGATTAGGTTAGTGCTTCTGCGTATCGAAAAAGGTAGATTGTTGAAAAAAGGAATGCCATGCCAATACAACTATGGTGACGTTGTCCGAATGATGCTTTCCTATGAAGTACTAATCAAAACTCTTAAACTTAAGGTATTTAGATCCGAAAATACGTCATTTGTAGGATAAGTTCGCAATTTTTTTACAAGGATTTCAATTAATAATTTATGCCTGAAAATTTAAAGTTATAATGTACATTTTGTAATCGATTCGCATGCAATCATCCCATGTTGCAAGGAAAAGTAGATCATTGCATTGTAAATATTTCGTAAAACTAATTTATTAGCAAATTACCTAATTGCTAAACATAGTGGGAAAATGTTTGCCAACCTATTAATGGTGTTTGCAATTTGCAGATCCAATTTTAAGTGTTCATCGAAAATAACACCAAGGTATTTAGCGTATCTAACATGATTGAAATTTGGACATTATGGGGTATCGTATCAAAGACTTTCGCAAGATCTAGAAATATGGCGCAGGGGTTTTCATTGTTGTCAATCGCTTCAATCACTTTTTTGCTAAGAAGTGCTATGGCGTCATGTGTACTACTATTTTATCTGAATCCTTATTGATTATTGGACAGTAAGTCGTTTTATCCAAAAAGGCTAGTAGTTTCCGTTTTGCTAGCTTTTCTATAATTTTAGGTATGCTAGATATAAGTGATATAGACCTATAACTAAAAGCTTCGGTCCAATTTTCACTTTTAAAGATAGGTTTTATTATAGCTAACTTATAGATGTCTGGGAACTTACCTGTAGCGAAATTTAGGTTAGCTTTATGCGCCAATGGTTTGGTGATATAACCACCAACTAACTTTCGATGCTTTGATTCAACTTCGCCAAAACCGGCGCTTGTATTGTCCTTCATTTCCTCAACTATTTTTTTTTATTTCGTACTCTGCTATCCATTCAGTATGTGAATTGTTTGATGAAAGTACTTGCCAATGTGCTGCCGACATTTACAAAATAATTATTGAAAATATTAGCAGTTTTACGAGGGTATTTTTTTGGCCAATATCAAACCATTATTGTAGCTAACCGCATGGATAGAACGCATTTTCGTAGTTTTACCTATTATTGCATTCACTGCTTGCTAAATCTGTTTGCTATCATTGCCTGCAATCGATCAGTAATACGTCTTTTTAGTAAAATGTCTTTTTCGCCTTGAAAATGAGGACATTTAATTTAGCGTTATAAAGCTTATAATACTTTATAAGTTCTTCGTTGTTATTATTTTTACACATTGCTGCTCTAAGTCTTTACCTTTTTTTTGGTATCGTATCAAAATCCCGTATGTTTCAAAATTCCCGCATTCTAAAATCCCGAAACACAAAATCCTGTACTTATAAATCCTGAAACTCACAATCCCAAAATTCAAAATCCCGAAACTAAAAATCCCGAAACTCAAAATCCCGAAAATCAAAATCTCGTGGAACGATATCCCGTATGAAACCTATTCGTATAGTGAAATAACAAAAACATAGTGATTTAAGTTTTAGTTTAAGAATAAGTTTCAACATAAAGACATATTGTACGTGATTTCAAATAATCGATTTTTTCAGTTTCAGACCTTTTTCTAATAATTTTTTTAATTTTTTGGTACTTTGCCAGTTTTTTCTTCTGCATTCTCCTCTATTAATTTTCCTTATCGTCGTTTTAACTACAGTAAAAAAAATAGCTGAATGAAAAATCCCGTAGGTTTGTATAATATCATATTTTAAAATCGGGATTTTGTATTACGGGATTTTGTAATACTGGATTTTGTAATACGGGATTTTCTAATACGGGATTTTGTATTACGGTGTTTTGTAATAGGGGATTTTGTCTTACGGGATTTTATGTTACAGAATTTTGTCATACGGGATTTTGTAATCGGGATTTTGTAAACGGGATATTGTAATACGAGATTTTGTACACAGCCCCTTTTTTTGACTGATTTGAGAAAAGTGTCTGTTTAACATTATATATATATATGTATTTATATTTATATATATATATATATATATATATATATATATATATATATATATATATATATATATATATATATATATATATATATATATATATAAATATATATATAAATATCATCAAATATTTCAGTGAAAATATCTCAGGAACACGCCATTCGATTGAGCCGAAATTTTCAGGATTCATTGGTATATATGCAGAATAGTATCTGGTCTCACCAAAAGTAAAAAATTAACCCGTGATATTATAGATATACCTAGTATTCTGTCAACAAGTAAGTAAAACAGTATTTATGGAATGAATTTCAAACGTGTTTTTAATGTGAATATTATAATATTTTTGATATGTTTAACCTTATGAGTGCACTAGGCGCCTAAAATGAGGTTGGGAAAATTCGAAAATTTGCGGTTTGCGATAACTTTTGGCCAGATAATCAGACCATTATGTTACTACGATGTATACTAGTTTAATTTTTTATTAACGTGGTGTAACCCTGCAGCTACGGCAGGCATTGAAAGTGAAAACCTTCAACCCATCGACTCTCCTGAAAAATGCTCGTCTCTTACTACCAACTCATATAGAAATCTTATTCTTTGTTTATACAACCAAAACAAAACTTTTGAAATTTCACATCGGACAATATACAGTTGAAATTCAATTATCAGATATAGTTGAAATTCACCGAATGTATTGGTATTAAGTAGGACCAGGTCTGAAATCCAGGCAACTCTGTGCCAGTGGTGCCATCTTGAAAATTATAAAGAAAAAAAAACTGCTTTTTGCCCTATGAATTCTGATTCAGTTACCCGATTTTCATGAAATTCGCATAGTAGCTCTAAGCCCTATTTAGTAGAAATTTGGTTAATAAGTTCGGTTGGTGCTGCAAGATATGGTAATTTTGGTGTCTTGGGTTTTCAAAATTTGCCCAGGAAAATAAAGCTTTTTGCCCATAAGCTTCCAGTGCTTTATGGCTGCATGAATGAATTTGATATGGTAAAAGGAACTTATTTTAGGCATTACTCAGAAGGAATCTGGTTAAAAAACCATGATAGGGATGCCAGCTATTGTGGGTTTTTTTATTTATTTGCAATATCTTAAAAAATTTTAAATGGCCATGATCTTGTAGTGACAATAAAAAACAAATATAATGTTTTCGAAAGTTTGAAAACTTTTGTGACTGGTAGCCTTAAATTTCTTTGTACCCCTATAACTTCCAATGTAGTCATCGGATCAAAACGAAATTCGCAGATAGTCAAGCGTTGCCAGTGGGAGCTGTTTTTTGCTATTTTCGTATCAATAAATGCTTACATTAAGTATTCATGTAGCGAACATTTGCACTTAAAATAAGTTAACAATCTTTAAATTTTTTAAGTTCTAGAAATTTTTCGGTCCTAAATATCTTTCGCTTCTTGATCCGAGACATCTTTCTATCCCTTTAACTTTCGACGAAATCATTGCATAAAATCGAGATCGATAGAGTTATTTGATTTTGACGTGAGGCAATTGTGGGAGACTTTTAGTTGCAGTGCTGGTAAAGTGTTGCAAGCACTAAGCATTTTCTTTGTTTATGCTATGTTATGCTACTTTCAAAGATTTGCAGTGTTTGGCTTTCCTAAATCTTGAGATTCATGCAAGTGGTAGTCTTGAATTCCTTTCCACCTTATGAGTTTAAAAGAATTGTTAAGATCAAAGTGGTTTTGCTCTCGAAACAGTTTGGAGCACGTGTGGTAGAATATGCACTCAAAATCTGCACGATTCTTCTATTGTTCGTCGAACATTAGTATTTCTAGAGGTTTCGATGCACCAGAGTTTTTTCAAACTAGCCTCCCTTTCAAGTGGTAATCATTGAAAATACTTTTTCCCAATTCCTAGTTCTACGGCAAATGGATTAGATTTTTTCGCTTAAGTTACTTCCTATTTAGTTATTGTGAGCCTATATTGACACACAACACACCCTTTACTGCTATCTGTAATTACATATATTTTCGAAGAAGAAAAAAAACGGATCGATCTAGCAAATCTTCCTTAGAGAGCTCTGAGTTTTAAACAATATTTCCGTTCGAGGCTTTCGTTGAGAAAGCTACTTAAACATTCAATACTGTTGAAGTAACTTCATCGAATATTTATCTTCCATCGTAGTCCATTGTCTTTACAGTTCTTGCATTCATGCATAGCTTTGTGTACATACTTACATACATTTATATTGATACATTCGAAATACTAGAAATCTACGCTCGCACGTGACTGCATCTATACACATATGTTTTATTAAATTGACTAAGGTAGTAGGAAGACATATCGCACATCGATCCTGTCGAAAGAAGACGACAAATTCAACAGTAGATATTTCGACAGTTCGAGTAGTTTTCTTCTGTCAGTCCTCATTGTTCAGCTATTCCGATGTTGACTTGGGAAATCTGCAAATACAGAAAAATTCAAATTTCAAATTCGTTCTACAGGCAAGACTAAAGCGCATTTAGCTTGCAGATATGGATAGTCAAGAGCTCAACTGAAGTGACTTGTCTTTTACGTCGCTTTCGGGAAAATGCAAGTATGACTGTTCTGGCTTGATATTACACAACAGTGCAAGCGATATGAATTATAAAGAAACTGGCCAAGTGGAAAAGCTCAGAGAAATTCTTCTGATATTCCGAATGAAAAAACAAACAACGAACGAAGTAGGGGTCTGGTATTGCAATTATTGAATGAAGAATTTCTGGGATCTGTACACGGATGAACATTGTCTTTGTGGAAAATTCATTGAGAGTTCATTTGTTACTGTTATCATTGAAAGAAGTTTTGTTACTGGCTGAAATAATTGTAATAAATTGGTTGTTTGCTCACAAAGTTGATAAAAAGCAATTTATGACAATGGAACATTTCCAAAAATTCAATAGGGACCACTTTTTGAAAGAATATTGTTGTTTTTGTTTTTCAAATTTAATCTAGATTTTCGACTTTGAATTTGAATTTAACATACTTCTTTTGTAAAATTACTGCACTTTCTCTTGGTATAACTTCTTTCAAGTTTATTTTATTTATATTTTCTGACTGACTAGTTTTATTTTTGAAACTTACATCATTCATCATTAACAGCTAGAAAACCTTTATATGACACCATTCAGAACTCAAGAAAGGCTAGACCGATTTTTATGATCTGTAATTTGTTGGATTGGTCTTCACCCCGAATATTAAAATATAGGAAAAATTCATCCAAACACATTTTCGCACAAGAAAAAATCGCACAAGAAGAGCGCTGTGTTAGTACGGCCTGACTTCATGCATCACAGAGACCAAAACAAAAAGAGGCAGTATGTCCAACGGCTCAGTTGGCAATGAGAATACGTCGAGCTTATTGTACAGGTCAACAACGTGATAATCTTCGCCGCGCAAAAAGAAATGCTTTATTATATCACAAGGTGTTTCAATGAATACAATCGACCCAAGTAAATAGTTTAACAGAAAATAGTGCAACAATTCTGCGCGAATCATTGCGATTCGCTTCTAAAAATATAAAGCAAAAACCTTGCATAATACATTTTGATTTTTGTACATTTATTGAACTGAATTCATCTTGATCCTCACAAAAAGCTGAATCTAATTCAGCCAAAAAGTTACAACAACATTTATTGATTCTGAGGCGGTACGAAGTTCGCCGGGTCAGCAAGTATCTTGTATAAATAAATCTTGTCTATTTGAATTAAAAATACAGCATAAGAACAATCGAAAAAGTAAAAGGAATTTAGTTTAAAATATGTAGTATAGTTTTTTACTAATGCTCCAAGAACATTAGTATTAAAATCGATTTGGCCAAAAATTCATATTAACATATATATATATATATATATATACATATATATATATATATATATATATATATATATATATATATATATATATATATATATATATATATATATATATATATATATATATATATATATATCATCAAAAAAATTCAGTGACTATTTCTCGGGAACGCGCCATTCGATTGAGCTTACACTTTCAGGATACGTTGATGTATATGCAGAATAGGTCCAGGTTTCACTAAATGTCAATTATTTTTCACCCTTTGGTGCCGGTGGCCATTTTAGTGATATTTTTAATATGCCTATTATTCCGTACACAAATAACATTTGAAAAAAAGGTTGACGAAATAAATTTGGAACGTGCGAATCGGATAATGTTTTGGAATTTTTTAACCCCATGTGTGCGCTAGGTGCCTAAAAAGAGAACGGGAAAATTTGAAAATTTTTAAATTGCGATAACTTTTGACAAAGCTATTCAATCATTACGAAATTTTCAGGACATAGTGGTATTATTTAGTTGTAAATTTGTGTAGCTTTTAATGAGCGTGTTGGCAACCCTCTAGCTAGGGCAGGAACTGAAAGTGAAAACCTCCAAATCATCGTCTCTCTAGAAAAAATGCCGTTTCTTAAAAAAAAATCCACTCATCGCAAACATTTGCAATGAAAATAAGTAAACATTGTTTAAATTTTCTAAGCTCTGGACTTTTTTCGGATGTCAACCCCAAACACCTCTCTACCGCAGTAGCTTTCGATGAAGTCACCGAAATTAAAATTAGCTTAGATTCTATTATTACTAAGGGTGTATTAGTTTTAAGTAGGAAAAGTAAGTGGTGGTAGAATACACACTCAATATCTGCACAAATCCTCTACTGTTCTTCGAACATTAGTGTTTCTAGCAGTTCTGATGCGCTAACGTTTATTTTTTGTTAGTTTTCAGTTTATCAGCCCAACCTGGTAATTTTCCAATCACGTTTCATCAGCTACCCATTGTAATAATATTCTAATAAAAGCTATCTTCGAAGCATCGACCCAAAGTCAAATTCACATCCCTATGTTCCTAAAGTTTCACTACTTTTTGCTAGAACTTGTAACCCTTCAAATTCTTCCGAGACTCGTCAATGATGCATGTTCTCTTCTTTGCTACTCATACCACACTCGTAAGCCAAATCACGATCATTTTTTTTCATAGAAAATTCTGCTCTAGTAATTAAATAGAATATTCCATTCAACTTCACTGCTCTTCACTTTTTGTCCATCATTTACTCCGAACGGAGCATGTGAAAGACGAAAAAGGATTTGCAGGTGTTTCAGAGAATTGCTTTTCAGTTCGGTGCTTGGAAAGTATGTCGCAGTGGGTTCTTGAGTCTGTGAGTCGTTACTGTTTCAATAATTCCTTTCCGTTTCGTGGCCGTGTGCGCTTCGTATTTCCTTCAATAGGTACTTGCATTTTCAACAGATGTGGACTTTAATGCATGTATGCATGTATGTGTGAACATGCTTAAAAGCTTCAATTCGTATGCTTGTGTTATAAACTGTACTCGAAGTCAGTTAGAGCCACCGATGTTCTTTGAGAAATTTCAGATTGATAATAGTATAGGGCGTGCAGCATATGTGCAATTGCACATGCAGTCAGGATAACGGGCGTCATATGGGTCAACAGTTTCAATCGCAGATGAATGGGTGGAATATTGTGAAAGCGGATTTAGTTTCCTTCTTAATATTATTTGCTTCAAGCTACTGTTCGACTTTTATTTTCGCGCAAATCCATAAATGTATCGACTTACGTTTTTCGACTTTCGTTTCGTCCTGAAATAATAAGCAAAATAGTACCGACGGAGTTACTGGGGACTAAATGCAAGGTGTTGGTTTTTACCGTTCTGCGCAGTTAAGCATTTACTAAACAGCATCTTATTTTTATCGATTTTAATAAACAATTGGTATATTTGATACTTTGATAGACTTTCAATAAGAACTCGTGGGAAGTTTGTTCACATCTGATCTAACTAAAAAACTTCATGTCGAATCGTTTTATGTACACTTCAGATTATATTAACAACTATCTTTTTCAAAGCTTTGTTTTATTTGCAAAAAAAAAGTTGTTTTTTTTTCTCAACAGGAGACTGTATACTAACCCAAGAACTTTAGTAGCACAGCAAATATTTTTCACCTTATCCGTAGACAGGTGGTACTTGTGAACCATCGACAAAGTACAACGTGACAGCCTGTAGACGTCGAACTTGTCTATAGAATTCTCTTCTATGGGCAGTATTGTCCGCCCGGGAAAATAGTAAATGAGGTTTTGCTGCTCCGTTCTCAAGGGAAGATTCCGTGTGGGTACTTTCTATTGTTTTAGTGAAAAACCTTACCAAAGCTGTGAGTATAACTTTTTAGTTAAATTAAAAATCCATCAAAGTCGCGATTTCGCAGCGGAAGGTTTTATAGAAAAAAGGGTGAGAGAACGAAATTTTGTGGTGTACTTCTTGCAAGAAGTTAGCTCCTTTATTTATTCGTGGTCACCTGCTCGTATAGAAAAAATAATATACTTTAACATAAAAATTTACTGCTGAAGATGGATGTTTTTTCTTGCTAACTTTAAACTTTGTAAAGAATTTAAAGGTTTTGCTTGGGAATTTCAGTTACCATTTGACAGTAAGGTGCCGTACACTAAGGCGACATACAAGTCATTAATTTTTTGTGGGCCAGAAGAAAATGGTTTTAGTTTGGTATATCAATCAGAAGCTTTTTGCTTGGTGCTCACGAATTAAAAACAGTTTTTGGGATTGTGTTTTTTGTTTTTGGGTTGTGTGAACTATATTTTTGCAAAAATATTAAATTCATTTCAGATGCATGACGGGACTTTCTAAGAAGTTCTTGAAATTAGCTATTATTTATTTTCTTGATATTACCACCAATAATGGTATTGGTTTTTATTTTCCAATAGTTTACTTCTCTGACGTTGAAAGAACTTTATTGTTAGAGCTAGCTGTAGTAATTTCCTAAGCTGAATGATAGCCAAACATGTCAAAACCCTTTTTTTATCAAAGTGACTAAATTGAGACTATGGCACTTAATGAATTCATCGTGATTTTCGAATATTATTTAGTGAAGATACTTTATCTTCTTAGACAACGAATTAAAAACTAACTTGATGCCATATTCCGGAACGTATTTTGGCAAATGTTTTTTTCTATGGTCTTTTTTAAACATATTTCTTTTCGAAGACGTATCTGTTATGCAAATGTATTGCTTCTGTGAATTCTGGAAGGAAATTCTAGTGAAAGAAAAATAAAAGTTTTGGGGAGCATTAGTGATAAGTATGTGACTGCTGGCGTACAAAAACAAAACAAAGCTTTCACTGCGGGCAAGATCAGTTTTTCCATCAATAATTTAGTGCTCAAAATATGAAGAGAAAACCTGACGGGAAAAATTTACTTAATTTTATTAATTTCACCTCTGTCTGACACAACCTTAAAAATGTTTATGATAGTTGGAAATACCACGGTTTGATTTAAAAGGCTACCTACCTACAAAACATAGAATTTCGATTATAATATTATCGGTTAACTTCGTATTAGAGTCAATTGAAATTGTGGGTAAACAAACAATTACCGCATATCAATTTTGTTGCTTGTCAAGTGTGAAATATGGTAATACCACGACCAAGTTTGTTGGGTCTAAGGGTTGGAGCTGGTAGAGAGCTTCATCACAAATTTTACAATCAATGTGAATACGAGGGTGGAGTGATTACTTCCAAGACTCACTTTACCCCTGATTAGCTCAGGTACCTATTCAAAGCTAGATGAACTCTAAGCTCGGTGTGCGATTGCTCGCTTGAACCTGGATTTAAACCAGGGACCCCACACACAAAAAGCCAGTTTTCTATCCACTAGCCTACTCAAGCTTCTCTTGTTAAATGTATCGTTATGGAAAAGTCAAGGTGCCCCATTTTATCATCATCAACAAGTAACTCGTTGGAATAAATTTAGTATGTGTTTTCCATTTATTTAGTTGCAAATAAAAAGCTCTGAATTAGCTGTGCCAACAAAATTATCACTATACTACATCTACTCAAAAAAAAACTCTAGAACTATTCATTCAATTCATTATAAAGCCTGCTAACTCTAGGATTTTCTTGTAGATCCCGCTGTCAATAGCTTGTTCACAAATCATATGACACCAAGATTACGTAAGACTCTTGACTAAAAAAGTCGTTTTCAGAGTACCAAGAAAGATTCAGAATATTAACGTCGGAAGATAATTTTTTTCCTATTTTCCTACCTAAAAATTAATCACTCATAATATTCTGCCAAAAAGCAATTGAAATTATTGTTCATGCATTATTTTTGATACACCCTCCTAATATGCCAAATGACCTTGTTAGTGAAATGCATCGTCATATTCCAACACCTGGCCAATCCATCCCAATATCCCATCTCGCATCACAATATCTCGATTACCTATGCATATCAGATGAGTATGTAGTAATATTTGCGATTACATTTACATTCTGCTCGATTACTTGTCAAACAAGTATTTACATATTGCGAGAGGACGTTTCTATTTTACGGTCCTCCACATTCCGCATGAACTGCTCGAATTTCTTCTGGAAGAGCACTTTTCCCGAATAGCACACAGGCAGAGCTCGAATAAAAGGCGGAAAAGCACTTAAATATTTTATTGCCAATAGAGAACGAACGTAATCCATCACACGAAGGTGGTGTCTTCAGTATGTCAATCATCTTGTATGCATCGGTGAGCACTTTCATTCAGCCTAGGGTCGAATCGCTGCTTGTGGTCGGCGAAGGTGGGGAGAATCGATGAAAAATTGTATCTACTCGAAAAGATCATAGGAGTTGGAGGGGTGCTGCCCACCTGGTCACCTGCCCGAGCCTGTGTAGGTGAATTAAGCTTAGTATCGTGCAATTTTATAGATTGAGACCTTATGATCTTAGCTCTTTTCGGACTCCTAATGAATTGAGTGATTGCGTACCGTAAATACAATTTACATGGCCAGTCCGCTACTCACACTCGATCTTGGCTTGTGTGGCAGAAAACCGATTTATCACTTTCTTGTGATGCAGACTATGCCGTGATGGATGACAACGAAAAATTGCTTTCACTTCACGGACCTGCACTGAAGATGGAAAACCGTCCTTGGATGTATCTTACATATTGTATCTTGCAGCCCGAGTAAACTCAGTTAAAAATTCTCTTCACTTGCCAGGATAAGCACCTTTGTACGAGGCGTATTCCAATTTATGTGTTACGTGACCTCGCCACCGCCACACTGGTGGCTTTCCAAACTTCGGTCCCAGCGTCGACCCAGTATTACCCGGAATAACGCTTTGGACGGGAAAACGAAAAGTATAGTATGTCGCCGTCGTCAGTAAAAACAGCACCCAATCTATCTGCATACTGTCCTGGCCCCGGTCGCACGTTACAAGACCGAACAGTTTATTCCAGGATCTTGGGGATAGGTAACATATGTGAGTTCGATAGAAATGTGAAAGGAACCGGCTTCGACGTCGACACATGGGTCATAAATAAAAATACGAAAAAGCACATCGCACAAATGTTGAATTTATTGCCGGCAGTTTAAGCGAACTTTGATGGCGGATTTTTCGCTTTCGTTTTATTTTCTTTTTGGTTTTTTTTCTCGTTTCGCCGCTGATGCTCATATTGTTGTTGTCGCTTTTGCCGCTACGGTTGCCGTGTTTCCCTTTTCATTCACAATATTTCGACCAGCCGATTTTGTCCTTTCTTCCGGGTTATTTGGCAGCATATAAAACGAGTGAAAAATCAGCACGTGCAATCGGCCATGGGAAAGAGATCGCAGCATCGGCCGAAAGGGGGTCAGATTTAAAGGGTCGTTTGTCAGGATCAATTTATGACTGTGGGAATTTCTTTATTTCGATACGATTTTAATGTATATACATGTGCGAGATTATGATGAAAAGAGGATATTTTGTAATAAATTGTGGCGAGGAATTTGTAAATTGTTCTGTTAAGCTTTTTACATTGATGTATAAGAGTTGAAATCGGTATGGCAATGAATAATAAGCGAGGGTTGAAATTTGATTTCAATTCAGGAGAAAGTGAATTTGAAAATGGTTTTTTTTAACACTCCACCGAAGTTTTGAGTTTTCGCGAAAAATTGCTTTTTTTCTTTAATTGTTTGTGATTTTTTTAACAAGCTTACACAGGAAAGTGTATCTTTTTAAATTAAGCAAATCAACAAAATTCAAATTACACGAATATATCCCTGGTAGTAATTTGTAAAAATGTTCAAAATAAACTGGAAAGTAATGCCCTTCAAATGACATTTCTCCTGTGCAATTGAACATCTGCAATCGATACAACTTATTGACTAATGGAAACGAATCATCTTGAGACTTCCAGCTTGTTGTTTTTGTGTCTCAAACTGCCTGAATTCTTTATGTTCCGTTTCGTATTGTCAATCGATTGTATCTTTTGCCTTGAACACAGCCAAATGCACTTCGTACAGACAAGGACGTAGTAAATAAAACAAAATTTCAAATTGATTCTCCTGAGATTTTATTCTGAATCTTTCGAAGCATTGTAACCAAAAGGTTTCCTCATAGTTCATTGATTTTGGGTGGTTTTGGGGCTTTCGATGTATTCTTCGTGGAAAATTTAGTGGCTTTTGGTTGATAAGCTACTTTAAAGAGAATTCTCTGAATGCGACCGATGAAACAGGAAGGAGTGAACGTACAGAAATCATTATGAAATTGAAATCTAGAGGAAGTTTTTTTCCATGATAAATATTGAAAAAAAATCCAAATAAACCTTAATTATATTACAATGATACGACCAATTGATTTGTAATAAGAAAACCATAACTTTGATAAAAATGTTGTGTTCAAACAATCATTTAGTGTTGGAAGGAAGTTTTTGGTTTGTTTAATATTCAAATTTTGGTTTTTGATTTTATTTATGGAAGTTACATGACTCAACGAAAATAGGTTAATATATGCAAAAATAATTATGTAAAAATCAAACTTATTCATTTCAGTCCCATACTTTGAAAATAATTCACAACAAAGCTGTTGAGGCATTTTCGTATGATTAACAATTATAAATTTAACCGACAGACTTTCGTCAAAGAACGCACCATATTTTTTAATGACACCAGCACCTTAATTGACCTAATCTTCGTTTCATAATCTCCATTCAAACAATTAATTTAGTATTTTTCGAAGCTTCCAAATCAACAATAATTATTGATTTCTTTTTAACCGAGTTTGTCTTCGTTTGAATAAATTTGAATTTCTGCAGAGACGTCCTGTAGTCTGCTGCGGTTTGAATTTTAAACAGGCTAGCATGAGACTTTAGATGTTCATAATGAGTGATTGCGAGTTTTAATTTCCATGCTAATTTTGGAACTTTGTAATGGCGTAATGAAGTTTAGCTTGTCTTTAATTGAGTCGTAGCTATTGAGTTCGGAATGTTATTTCGCTTTTATTTTTTTTGGAAAGTAAAAATGTTAATTCACTGTGTAATTCAAAACAAGCGTTGACTTGTATAGTCAATAAAGAGTGAATTGTCGATTTATCCGCCATTCCGAATTGAAATAATGGTTTTTAATTGATGTCTCACAAATAGGTCTTCATGAGCTGAGGGTAACACAGAATTGACTAACGGACTAGCAAGGCGGAAAGTGTTAGTAATATGCATGCTATTAAATTAAGCTGGATCAACAAGAGTTTTATGCGTAAGTTCTGCGCTGTCTAGCTTATTTATGCATTCCAGAGTGAGAAAACAGGTAAACTGAGGATTAGCTGCAATAAAAAATGCTAGGAATAAATAAAGAAACACTCTTCACACCTCAACACTCTGATTTTGACGCTTTCAACTTACGCCTATTTAACTTTGCCACTTCCTATCCAAAGCCATTTCGCAGGGATTATTTTTTAACACAAAACATAATTCAAATCATCACAAATCTCAGCGCTCTGTAATCTGTCAAATCGCATTCGATGCCGTATATTTGGCTCGAAAACTTTTCATTCTATCATAAATGCTTACAAACATATTTCAAAAAGAAACCACACAACTTGACTGTAAGCTCTAAACTCAATTTTCAACACCACCAAACTCCACCGAGCCCAGTTCTTAATAAAGTTAAAATTCGAAATCAAATCTTCAATGCACCTTAGATTAGAAAAAGTCTCAATTTAACGTTCCAGCATCAACAAAACTAATTTAGCCCATCTCAACCATATTAAAAAATGTTTACCTTTGCAAAGATTAAAAGACGTATCATCCCCATCGTACCAGGACCCTCGTCAGTTTGTCGGTGATCCACAATCCGAAAGCAAAATGTAAACTCAAATTTCTCAATCCATTTCTCTAAAAATTTATGGAAAGTGATTACCACGAATTTCGTGCATGTTGCTCTCATTCAACGTCAACAAAGTTCTGGCAAACGGTCTTCATGCGCAACGAAGAGAGCAGCGTGCGAAAAAGGAAAGAGATTGCGTTAGAAATCTTCGTGTCGTACTTTTATCTTCTTGGTACTACCGCAACCCCAACCGTGATTGCAAACTAAGAAACGCCAAAAAAAAAGTACGAAATGGACCTATTTAATGTCAGACTAACGATGTTTTGTAACGAAGGATAAATTTATTAGACGTGAGGCTTTATTTATTCATCGACAAAGATTTTCCGAATCTGGTGCTTTTTGAGGCTTTTGTATTTGGTCGTTTTCGTTTCCGTGCCTGTTAAATTAGAGCAATGACAGCCCGCTCCACGCTTTGACCGTGCAAAAACGACGAGATTGTTCGTAGGATGCCAGGGTGGAAATGAGAGAATCACATCATTTAACGTGTTCGGGGAATTAAGTGGAAATCTTTCTTATTTTTTTTCTTGATTCAGAATAAGGACAAAGGCGTTTAGCCTGAATAAAGAATTCATCTTTTAATTCGATAAATTATATACTAGAGGAGAGAAAGTAGGTATAATAAGAGATTTGAGGATTACTGTGGTTGCGTTAATTTCTGTGATTTGTTGGTCTTTTGAGACCCTATTCGGATGTGTATAGCTGCTTTGTGTGGTTAAGAAATTCTTAAGAATATTTTTCAAATAAGTCTTCTAGATAACGAAAATCATGAATCATTATTGAAGTTAAGAAGCCTAACCTCCTTTAGTTTGATCTTCTGATGCCCAGTTTGATCCACTAAAGCTAAAGATTCTTAAGTGGCACTTTCGATCGATTAACAAGAAAATACTGTGGCTGAAATGAAAGCTCTCCAAATCCCTCGACCAGACACTTAACCTCAGTGTATCTAATCTCCAAATTACCTCGAAGTATTTCGACGCCAAGTCGAATAGTAGTAGCAAATAGCTAAGTGAGCAATTCGAACAAAGTGTGTTTTGTCTGTATATGGGATTAGGATAAGTTGCTAACAAGCAATCAGAATAATCGCCGCAATGACTGCTGGTAAGGTTCCACTCACTTAAGTTCCTTTGTACACGCACTGACACTGCTGAGCCGTATAAGGCTCATCGATTCCCATATCTGTCAGCTTTTCACTGCGGCTTAACACACCCTATCCCTGCCCACCTGCTTCATAGCTGGTGTATTATCCTTAATACCATCGGAATGTTGAATTTGTCTGGTTTCGTCGCATATTCGATATCTCTGTTTTTCTATCTGTTCGGTGCTGACGAATGTATTGTGTAATGGGCTACGATCTAAGTCGGTGCGAGTTTAGGGATTTCCTTTTCGCTGTTTGTTTTTCTGATACGTACTCTACCAGTCAATGGGCTCGACAGCTTTGGCAAGTTGCTTACGTCAGATTTGCGAGGAATCGGGTGAACAGTTGTTGCTAAGTTACATGCTCTTTTATTTTACAGGTTGAATTTTCCGAGTCAATACATTAAGCGCGTGTACAGGTAATTGAATCCAGGGTCCACACTCCACCGATTTTGACTTTATCTTACTACTTCCTGTGTTTAAAATCAATTGATTAAAATATCTTAATATACTGTTACTTGAGATAAATTATTTTATTGTCGAATGCGACACACAATTTTTTTGGCACATCCTGTTCAACTTATTTTATATACATGCTCGAATGATATGGATGTTCTTGCCAATATTTACAGGCGATTGTAGTGATAGGGGAGGAGATGGATGCGTGTAACAAGTGTATCAGATTACAAGACCATTATTGACAAATGATTTATTGTGCACTTGTTGATGTGTCAAATGGTTTCTCACAACAATAAATACTTCGTTTTACTGGGAAATACAGGGAGACAATGAGTAGCGTAGAAAGGGAAACTTGTGAAATCGAGACGAATTCATGTTTGTTTACTGAAATCAAAGCTAACGATGACTTTGATTTGGATTTGCCGTTCAATTACAAAAGCACAATATGGCTGTAGTACTAACCGCATTGAATTGATGGATGCGGTATCGTTTGAAACGCGTACAAAGGCTGCTTCAATAATGAATTGCATTGTTGATTTTCGGTTATGTTTACGATATGCAATTTAATGAAAATGTAATATAACTGAAAGAACTGACTATCCAATTTCGCTTCTTGTTCTGGAGTCGGGGATCATTTTATTTGGATTTGGTTAATATTGTGAATAATAATACATGCTTGATTTTTAACATTATTAATAAGCGTATTTATAAGCTAAATTTAACTACATACACAACATAAAGCCTGAATCCTATCTAGCGAATAATTTGCTTCAATTACATTCTTCGTAGACTAATTTCAGATGTAATTTTCGTACACCATTAAATTCCATCACGTTCATTAGATCATTGACTTTTTACCTACAATTACATTTTATATCTGCACAATAAGTTCTTGAACTCTGACAGGAACTTTTTTATTTACAAGTTGTTTTATGTTTTGTTGAGCTAAATAGAGAAAACATGTAAAGCATCATATTGCATATGTAAACAAAAATCATTGATTTCGATTCACGTGCAACATGATGTTATTCGCCGAAATTTTTGTCTACGATATAACATTAGTAATGATATAAAAACAGATCAGTAGAAAATAAAATGTATTCAATTTGATATAATCCATTCATCATGTTTTATTCAAGAGATTGCATCGTGTGGAATTGTAGTTGGTGTAGTCCGGGAATAATTGAGTAATTGAAATGACAATTGAGCGTTTGATTAAGAGTTGAATATCAGACTTCGAATAGTCCTCACTCAATAAGTGCAATCACTTTTTGTGAATTATAATCAATAGAAGGTTCTCTAAGTTTCAAGTGCTTAATGAGCCACTATTGATTCATATTTAACATTTGGCGACCGTGACAGGACTTGTAGTCTTTGGAAGTTCTTATTCAACAAGTGTAACCACTTGGTGAAAAGTATAGTCGAAAGGTAGTCCTCTAAGCGCAAAGTGCTTAGTTAACCACTATTGATTCGTATTAAATTGTGGAAGTTTATATTTAGAAGTTGTGATTCATAATTATTGGCTCAAAATATTGAAAACAACGGAGGCATCAAAATTATTGTCAAGACAGCAGGAAATTGGGAAGTTAATCGAGAACATGGCGACCAATTTCAAAAAGCACTCGCAATCGAAAAAAACGAGCGAATATTGCCAGAAACGCGTCGTGTCTCTCAACGCCTTGTAGGTAGAGTTCTCGCGACTAGATTGATTGCTGGAATTGGTAACAGCTCGTGATGAAGAGCCATACTTCATCAATGATTACCACAGACAGAGAGGTTGAAAATATACAACAGCACCTTAAATCGTGGTTAGCAGATATCAGTGGGCCTAGCCAATGTCAATCTGAAACAGGCTCCACACCAAGTCGACCAATCAATCAGGCACCAGCATCGTTGGATAGCCTGAGCGGGCTATTTGCTATAGAAAGCAAAAAACATTTCTTCAAGCAATAATTTACTTCTTGGAGAGCACCAGTAGAGAATCATCAGCGTGAATGTAGCCAACACTACTACAAGCTAAAGATCGATAACCTCCTAGCATATGAAGAGGAGCTGAAACAAAATTAGAATCTTATGTGGGAAGAATCGACCCCCTTAGCACTCGATACTGACGAGTACTTCGAGTTACAGCATCAACTTCTAGACGCAATTGTTACATTACAATAACAGTTGGAGTTATTACCAACGACCGGCCAATATGCAAATGCCAGAGTGAAGTTATTAAAGATCACGTTGCCTACATTTAATGGCGATTACCTTCAGTGGAATCAATTTCACGACATCTATGTACAGCTTATACATTCTCAGCCATTGAGGAACGCCGAGAAGATGTTCTACTTGACGAGCAACCTTAATGGTGAAGCATTGATAAAACACCTGTCACCTATCAACAAGAATCATGATACAGCATGGGATATTATACTTAACAAGCTGTTAAAATCAACCTACGTTACCATCAGATTCTGCGACATCATTAAAGATTCTTCATGATACAACCAACGATTATCTTCTTGGATTGACGAATCCCAGCATCGGAGTAATTCATTGGGACCCGATCTTGTTGCATATCTTGCTGAGAAAATTGGACAAGACCACACACATCCTGTATGAGAAAGGGCTCAGTAATCCTAAAGAGTTTGAGTCTATCCAACCACTTTTTGCAATTTCTGGATGGCAGATTTCAAGCACTTGAAACTGTTCAGTGGGGACAATGGAAAAAGTTGAATCCATTACCTGCTCAAATTAAAACCAACAGTTTTTCCGCAGCAGCCCACCACGATTGCTCTTGTGGCTCTCAGAAATGTCATCATTTGTTTAACTGCTAACGTTCTCTTTCTTTGAATCCAGAAAAAAGAGCTTAGTTTCTCCTGCGAAATTTCCGATGTTACAACTGCATGAAAACTGGTCACTTTGTAAATCAGTGCTCTTCTCGAGGATGCCTAAAGTGTGACAAAAAGCATATCACACTGATTCATTTAGCAGAATTTACAGAAAGCCCACCATCATCACCCACACAGGCAATAACTTCTACACAGGCATAATCTTCGAAAACTATTAAAATCGCTTCATTGGCAGCTCAGCTCGATAAGCAAAAATCAGGTTACGTGCTACTTCGTACTGTTGCTGTTCGCCTTAGTACCGCAGATCATAATCTTGTTATATGCAAGGCACTAATAGACTCAGGCTCGCACATCAACATTATTACAGAACGGGCAGCAAAAAAGCGGGACTTCAAATACAAACGGTCAAATATGACTAACCAAGGTATTGGTCAATCAACCAGCCACGCCACCTACAGAGTCAACATCGTTGCAAGAGTTAACAGCACCAACTTTTCTGTACACATGGAAGAATTTGTGATACCCAAGATAACAGGAATCCAGCCTGCAAAGTGTTTGGACATCTAGTCGTGGCTCATCCCGGCAGACTTCCAACTAGCTGACTCCCATTTCAACCATCACAGCTACATCAAATTACTCATTGAGACAGAGCATTGTAATCAGTTATTAGAATCTGAGCAACATTCAATGGGTCCAGATTTACCACTTCTTCAAAATTTTATATTCGGGTGGGTTGTTGGCGGAAGATTAATGGATTCATAAACAAGAACCATATCATCAAGCAACATTGGCACAAGCAATGACGGAGACACCGATATCTCACAATCTATAGAGCGTTTTTGGAAGCATGAAGAAAATAATTTAGAGGGGTCATTTACTGCTGCTGAAGAAAAATGTGAGATTTATAAGCGTTTCGTCGTCAGATTATTCTTTGAAAAACCAGTAACTGGTCTAGGTGAGTGCGTGGACTTAGCCTCGAATCGATTCCTAGCTCTTGAACAACGGCTGGCTGGAAAGGAAATCATAAGGCGGTAATATATAGAATTCAAGGAGGAGTACATTTGTCTTGGACACATGAAAGAAATAAAAATCGATGAATTAACACATCTATATTACTTTATGCTACACCACTGTGTGAGCAAACGTGACAGCACGACAACAAAGTTGAGGGCTGTGCTCGACGCATCAGCGAAAACGTCGAATAATGTATCGTTAGATGATATTCTTGTCAAGGGACCTGTGATACAGGATGAACTTTTCTCTATATTAGTACGATTCCGCATGCCTCGGTATGTATTTACCGGTGACATAAAAAAAATGTACCAGCAAGTCCCAATACATGAAGAAGATCAGAGGTTGAAACTGATCTTTTGGAAGAATGATCCACAAGCAGAATCAAAGTGTTACCAGTTGTCCAGGCATCCTATTCAAGCTCCCGGAACCAAGCCCCATGCGACTTGTATATATTGAAATTCCCCTATCTCCTAAACAACTGGTCATCTCATGACAACAAGACCACTTTGATACAGCGTTATTGAAATAAAGGCAGATTATTTGAATTAAAAAGATACGTATATGACGCCAAATTATATTTGAAAATATTTGATTCATATCTATTTTTTTTATTTACCTATACAACGATTTTTCTCATATCCTCTAGGAAAACCATAATGCACAGTATGAACAAAATCCAGAACCTTGATTTTATTTCATTGTCCACTTCACGTGAAATGCCCCAAATATGAATCAAAATTTAATGAAATATTATTACTTAATTGAAATTTGATAGCGGATTTATTAAATTTAAGTTTGTAGGAGGATGTTACTGTTTTTGCAGGAATATGTCCTGCGATAACTGACTGCTGTTATTCTCACTGAAATATCTATGACCTGCTACACTTACGTCTGCGAAATCTGGCTATTTGTGTCACCAGATGAGGTCTGTATATGATTGCTTCGAAGCCATTGCCCTATTTCACTCTATGGGAATGTTGAAAAAGTGTTGAATTCGTAAGTATTTGTCATTAGCTCTTCCGTCCATAATTGACAGTACGTTAGTCAGGAGCGATGTTAGTAAGTATATTACAGATGATTGAGCTTAAATAATTACCGTTAAAAGCTACGTATAAAAAGTTGCCGTTAAATAAATGTACTATTCTTGGTTTCTAAAAACTTTACCTCAGCTTTTTATTCTTAAATTTATCAAACAATAACCATACTTCAAACCAAATTTCACGTTCTATGAATTATTTTTCTTCCGTTTTTTAAAATTTGAAATAACCATCATGTCGCTGTTCTAATAACCAAACATTTGCTGCTAAAGTAATTTCGAAACTAGAGTATCTTGTCGTATACATTTATCCAAACCATCGAATCTCATTCCTACTATTATCTGTTTTCAAACAATACCAACTCCAGTTCAGGTGTCCATTTCAGATATTTTCCAGATAGTTTCATGCGTACATACCGGTTGCAAGCAAAATGCATCCAGGATCATTTGCATTTCCAGATAAAACGTTGAACTGCAAAGAAAGCAACTACATGAGTACAGTTTCCAAACGAGCATCTCGTTACTGAGTTTACCCGTTTCATTTTCATCTGAAGCTACAGTACTTGTGCCTCTGATCCAGTATTAGACTTTAATTGCATAAGTGCAATAACTTTACGATATCTATCGATCGACCACTCAAGTCAAAAGTCATTAGTTTCAGTGCTTTGCAGCAATAATCTTGGAAAGTTTATCGATTTTATTGGTAATTATTGGAACATTATGAGATTTAGTGGCAGAATGTGCATGGAGTACAGCGGGATACGATCGAATCGAGCGGGGGTGGCTTCGAAACTGGAGAAATGTGGCTGCTGGTGATTAATGCTAATGGAAACGGTCGGTATCTAGGAAGTGCACGTGCAAGAGTAAGTACTTAATGGGCTAATAAATCAAATATAATTGAACGTAATGTTGTGTTGTGTTGTGTTGTGCAGGACTGGTATTGCCGCCGGAAAGAATTGTACGTGCGAGTATGGCCGGAAACAAGAAGATTTAGCAAGGAGCAATTATTAGAGGATTGTGAAGTTGCTAGGAGCTGTACGTGGAGCAGATCATAAATTCAAGAGCTCGCTAAAATCTTATCGAAATCAATTTCTATTGGTGCAAATATGTATCTAACATTATTTTCCAAACTGAAAAATACGATATCACGTGTCGTAGAATGTTCCAGCTTAACTTTGCTCTACGTTTTATCCGAGCTCATACAAAATAATATTCGAGTTCATGTCCTGATGCTAACCGCTCTTGCTAGCAGAGCTCATGCAAACCAAAAAAATTGCTGGAGTCAGGTGGTAACCTGCCAGAGATAAACAAATACTCGATTTCCTTTTGCTCCGTGGGGAAAGCAAATGACCCGAGCTAATAAAAACATATGTCAGCCCATTCTGCACTGCGATTAACAACAGAAGCTCCGATCCACGGCTCTATGAGCTGGAACACATAAATCATGATATGCGGTGTTGTTAACGTTCTGCAATCGTTGTCCTTGTTCTTACTCATATCATATTTTTACTGGCTGGGTTTGAAGAGGGTAAACAAATTGTCTTACACTTCATAGAGTTTTGTCAGCAGAGCTAAAACTGCGACACATACAACTATAGATTTGTTCCAGAGATGACAAATCTCAAGGGATTATAGCCGAAGCGATTTACAATGTAAATGGTTCGAAAAGGATGCTAGGCGTTTGCTGGAGCATATTAAGAACGAATTTGAGTGAAAAGTGTCTTCATTTGCTTGCTTTGTGTCCTCATCTGTTTATGAGATTAGAGCGTTGATTTCAGTTTTATCTTCGAAAAATACTTGGCATAATATGAGAGGCAAAGATGCGATTTGCGTGAAATGCGAGCTAGAAGGATCTATGAGTGAATTTCTTGCAATGTCTGCTAAAAATTCAAGGACGAACTCAATTATCTGAGGCATAAAGTTCTGTTCTGTGTATATAATATATTTGTTTCCTCATTAATCGTAGCATTGTCAGAGCCGTATACATAAATTGATTCAATTTTCATGTCCAACAGGCGTATTTCTCCAAAATTCATGAATATCGGTATTTACAACATTCAAGGATTTCAACTTTTCAAGCTGCTATTATTTGCTTCCATGAAGGCAGCTTGTTAATTTCGCTTGAAATAAGAAAGCAATTTCACTGAACAGAAAAAAAATTCGTTTAGCTCTCGGACTGGCCGTTAAAACCTCGACATAACTGCACACATTATATGAGAGTCTGTAAATTTAAGGTTTCTTCTCTCACTACATCGTCATCCGCGCTCCAGTCACGTTATCGTCACATTTTACTTTATTCCGTTGGCTTGTTGTTCGTAGTGGCCTCCTATAGATATGTAAGTCGAGAAGCCCTTGATGAATTCATTTAGCTCTTGGTACTGTTTTTGAAGTTTGTTCTTATTGAAGCTGAAATCCCGGTCAGGGCACTGTCCATTAGTACCATATCTGACTCGAACAAGTTTCAGTATTTGCATATAAATGAGATTCTCTTGAGTTGTTATGATAATGTTCGTGCCGGAAATTGTTTCAACATTTTTAATCTTTGATGCTCGGACCAACAAGATTTTATTTTCCTTCAGTGCCCATCCCTTTTCGGCCGCTCTGAATCAAGTCATTATTTTTCGAAAAAGACCACCAGCGGACCAGCCGATACGATAAGGTATCATTAAATATCTCGGGAAAATTAAGAAGATACAAGAAGTAATTTGATAAAATGTATAAGATTATTTGAGTACTTTTTATAGGGAACTAGTGAAGTGTTGGCAACAACAAAAATTAATTGAGACCACGGAAAACAATTTTATAACAGATTTTTGTGCCTTTGCAGATAATATTAAATATGTTTGCCACAATATGGTAGAATATATTATGCATGTATAATCGTTTCTATAAATTTTTTGTGTCAAATATTTTTCAAATCATTAACTCCAAGAGGATAATGTTTTTAATATAAAACAATTTTAAGTATTGGGCTCCAGAAAGGCAATTAGATTAAGCATGTTAAAGTTATCAAGTATGGGAGTGCTTGATCCCTGACCGCTTTTTTAGATTTTATTGATTTTAAAGCTGACTTTTCGAAATGCTACCGTTTTTAACTAGTTTTTACAACGGATCCTGAATACCAGATTTATATCTTTAAAGGTTTCCCTATGCAGTATTTCTTATGAACAAGAACTTTGAATCATATTCATAACCCGATCAATGTTTAGCATATTCTTTTGCAAAACAAGTGAGCATTACTCTAAAACCACAAGTAATATATCTTTCAAAATTGTTCTCCATTCAGACATAGTTCACCGGCATGAAAAATTACATGCCATACAATAACGGTGGTCACTCGCCAGCTTAAGCAAATTCAGCTTATAACACTAACTCTAATGGAAACTATTCATTATTTTACACATAAAGCATCAACCATTCAGTGTTATTACAATGTTTTCCATTATTCTACAAACTTTTCTGAACTGTTCTGCTTTGGGTGGTGAAATCACATCAACTTCGCCATTAACACCATATCTCATTGAAACAGATACTCGAAATTTGCATAGAAATGTGATTTACCGAAAACATTATGATAAGACTTGGAATATTATTTTATTTAGTTGCCGTTTGATATCGCTGCTCTAGCGAAATGTATTTATCTTCGGAATGACGCCGTCTGTCAGAGTACGAAAATGATGTTGTATCACTTTGAGAAATGGTTGTAATCCAGAAATGAAGAGCCAACTAGATGCGTTCATGATCATATTGCTGAAAAATGGAAGATTTTATGAATATTAAATAAACGTGTCTCGTCAAGTTTACGATAGCTGGAGTGAGGAATATGACTTCATCAGAAAATTCACATTTTACAATGGAAGCTCTGAATGTGTGAATAGTTAGTACGACTGTGAAATTCAATTTTTTTCCAAAAAAAATAATTTATGCGCCATATATCCACTATATATTTATTCAATTCCTCAAGTTTTCCAAGTTTATCATAAATATCCATAAAATGCATTTAGAAAACTTTTCATCAGATTCAACTAAAATTCAAACTAAAATATCCAACAGACATCATCATCACCATCAACATCATCATACGAAAATGAAAATACCTATATTTCTTATCTGCATACGATTAAAGTCTGAAATGGCTTGAAGCTTACCCGAGATGCCCATCAAAATGACAAAGACGGATTGTGGGTAATATTTCACGTAGAGTGCAAGAAACTTTCCAGCATTCATTCTCTGCTTGTACATAATGTGTCAAAAGCAACCCTTTTTTCATTCTCTTGGCCGAATCGAAGTCGTACTTGTTTATATGGCTGTGTATTCGTGACGATGGTTTATCTTTTGTCTCATTTTTCTGAAAACTTTATCTAATTAAAATGTTATCCTGTCAGAATCGGTTCCTGTTTACATATTTCAGTCAACAAGTATTTGAAGGCAAAGTAGGGAAAATTGTGTATCTATTTTCTAGTGAGGGATGCGGGCGATTTAGAATTTTCGAAGAGGGTATACTTTTGATTGTCGAAGGTGAAAGTGAAAATTAGGATATTGAGCTTTCACTTAAAACTTTAAGCTAGTAATGCCGGGTTTCCACCAAAGAGACAAAACAAGAAACACGGACAAAAAAGGTGTTTTGTTTACTAAAACAGTTTTCAGAGACAAAAATGCTCGCGGAACTGTTCAGTTTTTACAAAACATTCGTGTTTTTGTTCAGAAAAACATGTTTTGTCCGTGTTTTTTGTTTTGTCTCTTTGGTGGAAACCCGGCATAAGAGGAGTGTTTCATTTTTGTTATAATTTTACATCCTACGTCCTGATACTTGATTTGAAAACTGAAAGCGAATTGTTTGACGAAGTCACTCCCTACAGTATTTTATTACATTTGTTTCTACTAAAATTACTTGCAGCATATTAATAGTGTGGGTTGCCAAAATTCCAATCACATCCATGACATAACTAAGTTTCAGTTTCAGTATACTTTTTAAATTTTTGCAATTACTTTGGTGGCTAAATTGGCAATTACTTTGGTGGCTAAATTGGCTATACTTTATAAGCTTGTGTATTATATTGGGCAGAGCACTAGCTTCTATTGAGTGGGGACCCTGGTCCTGCGCACCGAGCTTTGACACACACGGCGATTCAATCAAAACGTTTAACGCGTCGGTTTTTCTCGCGGGTGACACACACGTTTCTGTTTTCAGAAGTCTTTATTCCATGTATTCATCAATGCATCCTAAAAATTTTTTGCTCGATCGGAATTCGCAGCTATGAACAAATCGAAAAACGCTCGAAGAACCGAGTATGTGGGTCATTTCTCTCATCTACCGATTCAGCTCGAAAGCCGAGAGGTGGTCCAAACTGCGGTGTGTGTCATCATAATGCTAACGTAATGTTTATCCTCTCGGGAAACACTTGGGTCCAACCGCCATGTGTGTCATTAGCCTTAACTCTGAGTAGATGCCTGAGTCAGCCAGGAGTAAAGTGAGTTGTGTAACTAATCGACACTTGTATTCACATTGATTGACTTTCTACCAACTTCAACCCCTAGCACTACATGGGCTGTCGTGGGATTATATTACTTTACATCTATTTATTTCTTCTTTGGCAAATTAATATTGAAACACAAGAATTTGCTGTATAATTTACACACACGAAACTCATTACTTATTTCCTGATATAACTGCAGTGCCACTATTGCATGGTTAATGGTGAACTTAATGAGTGAGCCCACACTGGGCGCCGGGAAATTGTATGACACATTTTATTTTGAATTGAAAAATATAAGTGATTAATCAAATATTTGTCGATCACCTTCCAATGAGCTTTCAATATTTTTTGACTCTGGTACAAATCTCTGTTATATAAGGTACTCAGCATATTTGTATACCTTGACTTTCTTGAGATATGCTCAACACATCACATTGCCGTAATCGAACCAGAGCGTAAAGTTTCCCTTTTTCTGACAGACAGAATGTCAAATAGAAAAGAATTGTGCACAAAAGACCACTTGTTCACACCACTATCTATGTTCACATGCAAATTCAAGCAATATCCTTTTCTTCGTAGGTAGGTACATTTCACTTTCTACGACCTTAAGTGGATTTTTCTATTTGCATGCGATGTATGCTTGGAATGTGAGAAAAGTTGTGAGCAAAATGCGTTATCTATTGTGCTGATATCTCCCAACAGGGATCTTGCATCCACTTCACTACAAGTGGTAATACTCATATCTACTTTACTACAGTGGCATGTACACATGTACCTACATTCGTAGGCATTCCGTTTGTCGAAGATAATGCTCTGTTCAGCCACACGCGCTAGATGTTAAGCACGACGACAAGAACCGATGCAAACAGTATGAGGTAGATATCCAAATGCTTATCCTTTTCATGTAAAACTTATCTGATTTGGAAATTTCATCAAACCACTTGTTATTCAAAGCGTGTCGTCGCCTAAGTAATGAGTTCCCAGAACATTACATTTCGAGAGCAACAACTTACCAGGCAACTGGATTTCATTCGCGCAATGGGAGAACTGGAAAATTGCCACGTTTTCTATTCGTCGTTTTACGGTCGTGAGATAATAAAGCCCGAGACATCTGATATAAACAAACCAATTTCGAGAAGCCAATGATTCTAGCTGTTGTTAATTCCGGTACGCAACAGCCACATGCTGGGAACCGTTTTAAGTTGGAAATCATAGAATTGCGTGGAAGCAGCTGAATGAAAGTGGTTGTCCGTTTGATTTCTCATTAAATCCAAACAATGCGGTGAACTTAAATGGTGAACGCGATTATCTATGCGAAATTAATATCGGCTAATATTGAAATGGTTTTCTATCAATTGGTAATGCGTCCCTCACTCTAAGCCAAGAGGAAATCATAGCCCTTCATTCCAATATGATATATCCTTGAAAACACATTGTATTAAAGCTCCAGTTTTCCATTTGAATCGCACTGAGTAAACGAACGAGCCTCCATTTCATTCAGATTTCATAAAGAGACGTCCCTAGCCGAGTGAATTATTAAACACGGAACAGTTCCGAGCTGTGGGTTTCGATCCTCCGATAAATCTTCCGGTTAAGAGTAGTTAATGTTGATTGATGCGAGTTAATCGCCTTGAAGGGTTCGGTTGACATTAAAGAGCCTCCGACTAAATGCTGAACGAGCCAGATAATGACCTTAAATGATATGGAGATCAGTGGCTACGTTAAAATTGAGTTAAACGTATGAGTGTGAATGTTTGTTGTTGTTTCTATTGCTGAGTGGTATATGTGAACTTATTATTTAGTGAAATTACTGTTGATATAGTCGAATGGAAATAGACTGTATTTGCTTGTATTCAATGGGATACTTAATTTAGAATGTAATGCTGAACTGATGATAGTAGAGCAAAACAACAGAATGTTTGTGCAGATATTCAATCAGATCAGAGCAATTAGTTAAGGTTTAAATAGTTTTCAATCAAATAATTCTAAAGTATGCTAATTTCATTGATTGGTTGGAATTCTTTAACTATGAGCCTAAGACAGGTGGAATTTAGGCATGATGTTTGGGATGCAGCGAATGTTTTAAGTCATAATTACACACTTGCTAAAAATAACAAAATTAAAGAGGTCAAAATTAAAGAAGAAATTGTCTTTGAATGGCAAAAAATGTGGAAAGACGTTATACAATTTTTTGTAGTATCATGTCAACCATTCCTTATCCAAAGCGACAAAACTCAACTATATTATAGATGATGAAAATGTTCAGTGCTGGCAACACTTTTCCAGCGAAGCAGCTATAAGTTTACCATAACAAGCTCATACTTAAATCAACTTATCCTTTGAATTTCGTTCTCATCGCAAGATTTCATCGAAAGCTTCAGCGGTTAAACATTGTTTCAAGCTGGCATCCGAAAAATTTTCAAAACTCGGAAAATTTTTATTGCAAATGCTTTGCATATTAGTATGTAATTTGAATCATCTGTTGGTGCAATATTTACGAAAATGTCTGATGCTGGTTACCCTGGATTAGCACCAAAGCAAAATATATACCAAATCTGCTTCCCGTTAAGTTAAACCCACCCTGTGAATTTCGTTTCGATTGAATCACTGCGCTGGAAGTTATACGAGTGGAAAGAATTTTACGGTTACCACCCTCAAAACTTTTCAAATTTTCAAAACTTTAATATTTGTTGCTAATTTTGATTGCAGGATCATTCCCATTTGCAAATCTAATGACAAAATCGCTTAGTAAAGAAATTCCAAAAAATTACAAAAATGATTTTTTACAAAATGTATGCGACATTTGGTTTACAATAAAGTTCATTTATTGCATGAACTTCGTTTTGATTTTATGACAGGACCGGAAGTTATAGGGAAAAAAGTTTTATTTTGCTGAGCAAATTTGCAAGATTTAGGAGACAAAAATCACCATAGCTGGTAACTATTCTAATTTTCCAACCAAATTTTTGCCAAATGTTGCCTAGATTAAGGTCCAAATATTGTTTGAATTTTTTTAAAATGTGATGGCTGAATCGGAAGCTATAGGCCAAAAGGAGGTTTTTTTCTCAGCGATTTTTCAAGATGGTACCACTGCCATAGGGCTGCCTGCGTTTCAAAATTACTTCTATCAGATCTGGTCCTAGTTAATTGACCGGATTATCTAGTCGCCGATTCTCGTGAACAGAATTTTCGAGCGCTGCAAATAGAGGTAATCTGGTGATGGGTTGCCGTTCTCGTGCAGATCGGAATTTTGAAAATATCAATGATTTGAAGTTTTTGCAAGCAAACATTTTTCAGGAGGGTCAATGATTTGAAGAATTTTTTTTCAGCTACAGGGTAACCCGCACTGTTTTCAAAATTCAGGTGTGTTAAATTTTAGCCAACATTAATGTGCTCTGTAAATGTTTATGTCACAAGATATAAAAAATCAAAATTTGAAAAAAAAACCTTGCTTACTTTTAGGTAATCAGCAGCCACACATGGCTCAAAATTTCCAATTGTTTGTCATAGGCAAGCTAAGAACATAATAAGTTTTTATTCCCAATACTTTTTTTAACAAAAATTTACACTGCTCGGAAATATACATAGGAGTACCTGAAAATTCAATAAAATGCCTGCTGCCACTAAAGAGTTAAAGATATCTAAATTCTAGTATATCGTGGACCTACCCACTATATACATATATGTGCTCCGCAAACTTTAGCCCAATCGGATCGGCCACTCTAGTGGTTATCACCCTTAATCGTTTTGCTGATATATATATATATATATATATATATATATATATATATATATATATATATATATATATATATATATATATATATATATATATATATATATATATATATATATATATATATATATATATATATATATATATATATATATATATATATATATATATATATATATATATATATATATATATAAAGAAATATAAATTTTCGGCGAAACGAGTTTAATACCAAATTTTCTTCGAAAATCAGTAACAGACAACATCAGAAAATTATTTCCAACTCTTCTTTTTCTGATTTCATTTTATGCTATATTGTTTTACACTTTCAACTAACTAGATTATTTGAGAGTATGGTTTTTTATTCAACTGGATGTTTGAATTGAAATTTTCAGTTTTGCGTATAGTAAAACATACATATGTATATAGAGTGCACGGTAAAACATTTAGAAAAAATATTACATTCTGAATTTCGAAAATAGTTACCTTTTCAATCTGAGGCTATTTGTCAACGTGATGGTAAACAACTCATCCCCTGTGATAGAAACTCCCGTCTCTCCCATTGAAATGATTTTGTAATGATGTTTCGAAGTCCTCGTGGCTGGCGTGCTCGCATGAAACTATCTATCGCCCGGAAAGGACCAAAATCTGATGGCGAAATGTCAAGAAGAATATGGTGAAAATTGCTAAGTGAAACGCCCAATTTTATTTAGAGTGGGCTTGGTGAGTGCCATTAGATGTGGACGTGCGTTGTCCTGCACTTTTCCACCTACCCTGGAGTCTGGTAGATAAATTTGTTTACATGTTTTTTTTATGGGTCTCTTAAACATAGAAAAACCAACTCACAAGCATTCCAAGTCGTAATCGAAATCGGATAATATCAACATGCCGTGGAGAAAGAGGATGCTGTTAGTAGCAAATGTTTAGATCAATATATTTCAAAAACGGTTATGGTTACAAGAAAAAATTTTAAAGGTCTTTTTTGTTGCAAATTTGCTAGGCTACAAATTTGTCATATATTGTTTTTCTGAAGACGTGACTGTTACTGAGATATTTAGGAAAGGTCACTTTTGGTGACCTCATATAATAAGTAACGCAGCACTCGGATCGATGGAGACTTTTGACATTTTCTTATCATGCCAGTCCCAAGGTTCACACCAAAATTCAGCTTTCCCCTAATTTTTCCGAAGCACCATGTTAAATTTCCCCGGGTTATATGTCCAATTCACTACCTTTCAACCATACAAATGGACAAACATTTTCGAGAAAACCCTATTAACGAAATTCGTCTACTTACTATATGTTATCCAAATACATTTTACAACAACAACATACATTGCATCTCTGACCACTCGAGCAACGAAATCGATTTGAATCGATGTCGTCGCTACTATCATATTTTGGCTCTTTGGTCGCTAATTCGTTTGTTTATATTTGTTTATTGTTCTTATTACTGCTTGTTTGTTTTCTTAAATCTCTCCGTTCTAAGCAACATACTACAAAAAAATACTACCAGAACTTAGTTTGCGTGACAGTTTTAAAAATGTGGTTTCAAATTTTGAAGCATGTGATTAAATATTCAGTTCGTGCATCTAACTTGTTAATCTGACTTATGGTTAGTTTTAATTAAATACATAAACTAAAAAAAAACAAAATCAGTGTTACTTTTTGCATGTAAGCTGCTGATGATTTATTATCCCGCTCTATTAATTACATAATCAGAGCTACTAATTAATATCAAACATAACAGCTCTTAAAACTCAATTGGACGGTCATTAAACATGTCATTGTTATTGACAACATTAAATTATGTAATTGTGAATAGCAAATTTTCCACTTAAGCTGACAATTTTACCGATGCAACAATTGAAAAATGAATATTATTCTGTATAGAGATATGAAATTTTATCAATATTTTTTAGGACCAATTGAAATATGCATGTGTGTACATATAAGCATGTGTAAATATCGGAACTATTTTGTCTGCAATTGAATGCTTCCATAATCTTATTAGCTCTACCTTCGGGTTTCGATGCTGATAGTGTCATTTTTTTTTGTATTTACATAATTCTTTGTTGACTAAAATAGTAAACACAGGATTTGCTTGATAGATTATAATTGCACTTCAAAGGTTTATTTTTGGATGGGACATTAAAGCAGAAATGACATAGCCCATTCGGAAACAGTCTTTTAAAAGCTCGTAGCTCAAATAATTTTATAATTTTCATTGCTTTTTTCCCAGGAAGTAGGTTAAGCTTGTTTTTTTTTTCACCGAAAATCTCAGTATGTGACTGTTCTGAATCATTTTTATTATCGTATTGCTGTTGTTAAAACAATAGCATTCTTCTTCAAATTCAGCCTCGTTAAAAGCAGTTTAGTACACTCTTGGTTGTGGTGCAAGGAAAAGGTTTGCGCCACTTATTGATGCCACTATATAATTTTCATTTTTTCTGAGATGAAAAAAACTAATGAATGCTTCAATTTTTCAAGTTTCATCGTTTCATCGTTTTTTCTGTCTCTATTGCCTCCGATGAGGTCGACGGATCAAAACGAAATTCACAGAATAACCTGTGATAGAAGGTTTTGATGAAGCAGTTATGATAAACTTGTGTATGCAGTTTTCGATAAGTGTTGTCAGCAGTAGATATTTAACTCAATATAGAGCTAGAAGATGCTTCCATTAAATTTTCAGATTCACCCTATAATGAAAATAAGTAGCAAGTATTTTATTCCTCTAAAATTGCAAGTATTAAACATGTGAATTTTCTACCACATTGTTTCCGATGCTGTCATTAAATCAACGAGGTACATGACTGTCAGGTTGGTTAAAATAGCAAGCACATTCGGTAAAACGTGCATTTAAAGCCTATATAATTCCTCTACCATTGTTCAAATGTCAGTTTTTCTAGCGGTTCCTATGCGCTAGAGTTTTTAATCTTTAGCCCCATTAAAAGTTCATTACACTCAAATTGTTCTTTGTAATTATATCAAAATCATGAGCTCCATAAATTATCTACATAGAACATCCCAGACCGGAGTGGGTGTCCAAGATAGGTATGCCTGAAACGAAACAACTTTTACTTCAACTATTCGAGCATCAGATTCAGATAAATATCGATCTAAGTACAGTAATTAGCCTTCGTAGAGTTTATGGTTTGCCGGATGCCAGCTTGCTGGGAAAGCAGAACTTGAAAGCTAAGGAAATTTTCGTTCTCTTGAAGTGAATATGAAATTACGGAAATGAAATTGTGCTGTAAAGTTTAGTCAAGTCTTCATGTGGTCAGACAAAATGCTCGAGGTGTAATCATATTTCTAATATTTAATTTGAATTAAGATAGTAGTTTGTGTCAAAACATATGTTGTTAGTGTCAAAAAAGGTTAGCTAAAGATGCTTGCTATGTGAAAATTTTAATTTACGGAGATAGCAAAGCAAACAATTTGTTGGATTTGAAACCACTAACATAGTTCATCTTGAAAAAAAATTCCTTCATAAACAGCAATGCATTTATATAGACTTGCTAAAACTCCGTTTTCAATTTGTTGCAAAACATTTTCCATTTTCAAGAGGTTGCAGCTTAACCTTACCACCAATATAGTTTCTGATGTTTCTCAGTTGCACCAAATAATCTTGCACGTTTCATTCGAATTATTTTCTGTTAATTGCTGACATTCAGATGTGCAAAATCACACATGAAAGCATCGTGCAGGTGAAACTATTCAACTGCATAAATTACCGAAGCATCTAGTATCCAATCGATCTTTGCCTCGCTTTGAAGCGAAAATTGGTGAAAGACATTAATACATTTCCGCATTTCAACATTTTCCGTCGATTTGTCCGGACCAAAGGAGAAAATACTCTTCAATTTATTCGAATTCAAGCGCAACCTGAATGAGACTTATTAAATGCCAATAGAAGAACCAAAGTGGCAGATCTACGTCCACAATCCGATTGTAATTGAAACCCATTTTAAGGTTCATTGGGTCGCTATCCAATAAAAGTCCTTACCGACGAATTGTTCGCGTTCAGTTCACATCATGTCTACTGGTACGTAAGTTTTTCTCTGGCCTCTGAGTCCTTTTTCTCCGTTCGAGTTGTATAACACTTCCGTCAACCATGACTGGTCCGACGGCGAGCGGTTTCTCTTTTCGCTTTTTTTCCAACTTGATGTCTCTCTTGCTCTCCTTACCCTTCGCCTTGTCGCATTGCCAACGATGTCGCCGTGTTGTTGGACTTTTCCATTATTTTCCAATTTTATGGTTAGAAAAGTTTGCAGTGGTTACTTTAGCACGTGATAAAGTATAAGTATGGAAAATTCGAGAGGTAGTTTCTGTTTCTGTACAAAGTTTTGCAAGACCATTGAACGATGACGGAGATAATGGAGTAAAACGCTGATGTGGTTGTGTGGCTGCAAATTAGTTTGCTGAATCGTTGTAGATAGGGTAGTGATGATAGTTTTGGTTGGAGATGGTTAAATCGAAGTAGAGCGCAAATTTGTTTTGTTGCGTTTCAGGATGTAAACTAAAATATGGCTGCATATTTAAGCTTTTGTTTAGATTTCATTTGAGGTATTATATGCGGAAGCTTTATTCATCCACTACCACAACAATGTCAATAAATTATTATCTATAAGACACTAGTGCTCCTGGTGATCTAAAAATAAAAAGAGGATAGCTTCAGAGGCTCTTAAGGTTTTTTAAGCTGTGGGAAACCATATCATATTTTCACCCGGGTAATCAGTGAAATAACTTATTTATAGCATTTTTCAGGTGAAAAAAATCCTATTTCTAAATGAAAAAAACCCAATCCTAGATGAAAAAATCCTTTTCCGAAATGAAAAAATTCGTATTCCAAGTGAAAAAAAACCTGTTCCCAAATGAAGAAAACTTTTTCCCATATGAAAAAAACCTATTCCCAAAAAAAAACGTTATTTTGATTTGCAATAATAATGTGATATATAATTAAATACTTCAATTATATAAACAAATACTTTCATACTGAATAGTAATACTAATAATTATATTTAAACGATTAATTTATGGGCAACACAGGGGTCGCTGCCGGGAGTTTTACAAAAATATCCAAACCCAATTTGTAGCATCGGACACCTATTAGCTACCTATTACCTCCACCAGTGCCTGCCCTTCACTGCTCTCTGGCAAAATGCCAGTGCCTAGCCTTAACTGCTCCGCTTCATAGGTAACATTTTGTGTTTTGTGGATTTTTGCGCTATCCATTTTTATACATACATCGCTCATTGACGGTGGTAGCTTGGGAGCCAACTCACGGATAGATTCGCAAAATTGTGAGCTGTTTCATGTCCCAGTAGCTATTATTTTGGAATGGACAAGACCTTGGCTGTTCAATGCTAGCAAAAGGGTGGGGTTTCTTCCGCGAACTCTTGGAATAGTTGCCACTACTCGTGTTCTTTTTTCGAGCGAGCCCTACTCCGACATAGATGCTGGTTGAACCCAGACTCATTGATGAAAATAAAACGTTCGCGATTACTATTACCTTACTATTTATCTGCATTAGAGTGAAAGATGGGTGCGCTTCGACAATCTCCTCGATCGCGGCTAGTGCGTCAGGTGTGAGTAACTTAGTTCGTATTTTTTTTGTATGCCCTTAAAATCGTTTTAGCAGTGTTGACATTAATGCCAGCTTCATGTGCAGCATCCTTAACGGCGAAGCCTTCTTCATACATATTGATGAACATGATTTTTTGCACTTGGCTAACTCGCTTGTTGGAGATTTGACGCTGCCTATTACTCGTAGGAATGTACGTTGTGTGTGTATATATGTATATACTGTATTTATACTTCAAAAACTTACCTTTAGCTTTGAACTCTGAGTTACGCTAGTCACCTGTATAAGTATTTCACTAGCAAGATGATGTACTACTAACAACAAACTGCACAAAATTTTAAAAATTATGATTTTTAATAGTAGACCTGAGCTTTTTAACATGAAACAAATGATCTACCTGCTTCTCGTTACACAAATATTTTACTTTTTTTCGTTATAAACTATTATAAATAACAGTTGACAATTGAATCGAATGAGAATTATACCGGATAAGGCATTTTCCGTTTATCAGAAACAAGAAAATGCAATAAGGCACTCATCCATTGAAAACATATTTTTACTAATAAAAAACAAATTTTTACTAAAAATCGATTCGGCCCAAAATTCATATATATATATATATATATATATATATATATATATATATATATATATATATATATATATATATATATATATATATATATATATATATATATATATATATATATATATATATATATATATATATATATATATATATATATATATATATATCATCAAAAAATGTCAGTGAGATAATCTCGGGAACGCGCCAGCCGATTGAGCTGAAACTTTCAGGATACATTGGTGTATATGCAGAATAGGTCCAAGTTTCACTAAATGTCAATTATCTTTAACCCTTTGGCGCCGGCGGCCATTTTAGTGATATTTTTAATATACCTATTATTCCGTACACAAATAGTTTTGTTTACACATGTTTTACATGTGAATCAGATAATTTTTTGGAATTTTTTTAACCCCATGTGTGCGCTGGGCGCCTAAAAAGAGAACGGGAAAATTTGAAATTTTTTAAATTGAAATAACTTTTGACAGAGCCATTCAATTATTACGAAATTTTCAGGACATATTGATATTATTTAGTTGTAGATTTGTGTAGCTTTTAAATAGCAAGCTGGCAACCCTGTAGCTAGGGCAAGCACTGAAAATGAAAACCTCCAAATCATCGTCCCTCTTGAAAACATGCCGCTTCTTCAAAAAAAAGCCTTTCATATGTAAATTATGTGCTTTGTTTACATATCAATTTACCTATATTTTTAGCATCAAAAACTTCTGTTCACGGAAACTCACGATCCGATAAGCAGGATTAATTGAAATTTCCAGAATGTTTTGGTCTTAAATAGGACCAGGTCTGGCAGAAGTGATTTTGAAATGCGGGCGATTCTGTGCCAGTGGTGCCATCTTGAAAAATCACTAAAAAAGATAACTGCTTTTAGGCCTATAAATTCTGATTGAATCGTTCGATTTTGACAAAATTCACACAGTAGCTGGACCTTAAACCCTTTAAACTACGTTAAATAGAAATTTGGTTGAAAAATTCGGTTGGAGCTGCCAGCTATGATAATTTTGGTGTCTTAAATTTGAAAATATAAAAATTTGGAAGTGAAAACATTCAAACCATCGAATATCCTAAAAAATGTCCGTTTCTTACAATAAAACCAATCTGCATACAAATCTCATGCTTTATCTACACGTTCAAAGTAAAACTTTGGAAATTTCATGTCGGACAAGAACGGTAACCCTACTCCAAGTTAACCTATATTTATAGCATCAAAAACTTCTGTTCATGGGAACTCACGAACCAATAATCAGATACAACTGAAATTTACAGAATGCATTGGACTTAAGTAGGACCAGATCTGTTAGAAGCAATTTTGAATTGTGAGCAACTCTGTGCCAGTGGTGCTATCTTGAAAAATTACGAAGAAAAAAAAACTGCTTTTTGCCCTATGAAATGTGAATAAGTTACCAGATTTTTATGAAATTGACACAGTAACTGAACCTTACTCTAAACTCTGTTTGGTGGAAATTTGGTTGAAAAATTTGATTGGTGCTGCCAGCCATGGTAATTTTTGGGTCTTTGATTTTGAAAATTCGCTCAGGAAAATAAAACTTTTTGCCTTAAAACTTCCAGTGCAGTCATGAAATCAATATGAATTTCATACAATTAATGGAACCTATTATAAACATTATTCAGGCCAAATTTGGTTGAAAAGCCACGATAGGGTTGCCAGCTATTGTTGGTTTTGTGTTTAATTGAAATATCTTTATTAAGCGTTTTTATCGTAGAATTTTCAAATGGTAATGATATTGCAGTGACAATAAACAGCAAATATTAAGTTTTCGATTATTTGAAAAAACTTGCTGCAGCTAACCCTAAATTTCTTTATGCTCCTATATTTTCGAATGACATATAACAACGTGAAGCAGATGTGATATATTCTTGGCTTTGATACGGGCAGAAGGTTGCCAGCACGAGTCGGTTGTGCTACTTTTGTATCAATAAATGCTTACAGTTAGTATTCATACCGGAAACATTTACAATGAAAATAAATAACCGATGTTTCAATTCCCAATTCGGATCGCAGCCCAAACACCAACTTCAGTTACAGTGCTGCAGGCACTGAGCATTTGCTTCATTGATATTATATGAGATGCTGCTCTCAAAATTTTGTGAAATAAGCAACTGATAACGAATATAATTAACCCGTGTTTTGCTCTCATAAACGTTGAAATTCATGCCAGTGGTAATATCTGAAACCTTCCACCATATGAGTTATAATCCATTCTTGAGACCAAAGTAAAACGTGGCGTTTGAAACAGTTTGGCTGTAATAAGCAGCTCATGTAGTGCAATATGCACTCAAAATCTGCACGATTCTTCTACTGTTCTTCGAACATTGGTGTTTCTAGCGGTTCAGGTGTGCTAGAGTTTTATTGCTGTATTCAATATGAAAATAATATTTTTCTGGCCTGTACAGCTTAGATTTTCAGTATGTTAGTAAACTTTGAATGTTTTGTGTATCGTTAGTTGTATTAATTTTTGAAAATGTACGGGCAGGATTTTTTCATTTGTAATAAGGTTTTTTTTCAGCTGAGAAATGCTATAAATTATTAACCTTCGCGATTGATCTAAACATAACATTTTTCTCGGTTTTTAGATAATTCGAGTTTAAACTTTCAAAACTTTTGACCGAAACATTTTTTTTTTTTGGTTTTTTGAAACAGAAAAATGGGTAAAGTCTCCAAAGAGGTGGCTTTGATTCGATGATTATTTTTTAGTCCCTCGTATTTACGCCAATGCGCTTGAGCGATGAGCAAGAAATTTCTTGAAATTAGCAATAAAGGGAAATTTCTCGTAAATACACATGGTGAGCATCTGAGGGAGCTCTGATACTATACCAAAAAAACGCATAAATTCCACTGCAAATCAATAATGCTTCTATTATTGTGGGCTCTATTTTACGATGTAGGACTAGGAAGAAAAGAGAAAGAAACATTGATTTTCGAAGAAAGATAGAGAAATCGTGTAGATTTTGAGTGTATGTTCTACCAAACCTGCTCATTATTACAACCAACCTGTATCGAACCCTTGTTTCGATGATTGGATAAAATAAAAAAAAACATTTGTCATTAGTATTTTAATAAAAACAAACGGAAAGCAAATTCTGATTGAATTGCTAATTTAGCTAATTTCTTTTCTTAAAATCTACTTATCTAGATCATGCAAGTGTAAATACTCATCCGAGTTCATTCCATAGCTCAATTGCAGGACAAGTATTTTCCGTTAGCAAACATGAAACGAACTGAAATTATTGCCATCAAGTACTTGACAACGTAAACAAAGCTAAATTGTTGAATGGATTTAATTTAATGTATAATGATTTAACCAAATTTCGGTACAAAAATATTGAATGCGGCAAAAAAAACCTCGGAGCTAAAATATTAAAGCTTCATTAAAATGATTTTTCCAATAAAAAAAAAACACTAAGAAACATCTAGATCTATCTTTATTCAAAGACTAGTTTTCCAGCTTTCCCGTCTTACAAAGAAAAGTTTTCCATGAAAAGTAAATATTCTAAGCCAGGAAACAACATTCAGCTTTTTACTGCTGCTATTGCTACCATATTTGATAAGAAAAGTTGTTTCCATTTTGAAAGAAAAATCCTCCTTAGAATATCAAAGATGATACCATTTCCTTGGTGTTCCGGGAGCTTTTGTGGAATAACGCAACCTTTCGAATAGTGTCTCGAAAACATTTTTCCATATAATTGCTGCTATTTTCAACTCCTATACTCGAGAAATATTCTGAAGGTAAGCAAGTTGACGAAAGTGTTGCTTTGAAAATATGAAAGCAATAGATGGGACAATACGAGAAGTGAAATGTGAAACTTCAAATCATTTCATTAAGTGCATTCTAGACGTACTAAAGCAATAATTTCCCCATGTGCTGGCTTACGCTTCTTCCAGGTGAAATGAGCTCTTCAATCATTTCAATTATCACAATTTTTCCACTTCATTAAATCCCACTCCATCTTCAGCGGGATGAACAGAAGAGAGCGATGCACGAATAAACAGGCGTTCAACATTCCAACGAATAACTTAATTACTCATTCGGTTGGTGCGCTACGCGTTCTAGAAAGAGATCCGGAACAGTATCAAATTCATTTTCGTCTATCACATGGCTACGATAATTATTTAGTCGGCACGTACATGCGCTCATATTTAATAAACCTTTCTTTATCGCTGCCGTCATCCATCATGCCGCTCATAATTGCTAGCCGACTTTGATTAATAAGTTTAACCAGTCAGGAAAAGCAAGTGCTCGCTCAGTATTCAGGGTGTAATTTCTCACTAGGCTTCATTTTGCCTCTGTCTTTGAATCTATTTCATAATTTTCAGGCATAGACTGTGTAGTAAAAATAATCAAGAAGGATTTTACGTAGCAGTTTTTGATCATTCGATGGAATGCAACAATTATTATCCGCAGATTAAAAATAGTTAAAAGGAATTATAATCACCCCTGGTTAGCTCTTTGAAGCTTTATTTTTCTATGATAAATATTGTATAAGATCTACATAAGTGCATACTGAAATTTATCCCATACCGGATTTAATGCCGAACTAAACAATCATAAGTTCAATACTAAACGCAAAGCTTGTGGTCATTTTCTAATCATCCTCACTGTCTGCCAGCTTAGTCAGCATTCTTTCACTTCAACATTTTAATCTTTTCCGTTCACACCTTACGCCCTTCTGTGCCTACGCCTTTGATTTTATTTAATTCGGGAAGTAAATTATATAAATCAATTCCGGTTTAACTGCGAACAGTGAATAACTAAGACGCAACTTCGCGAAGAGTTGACACTGGCCAAACCAACCGGCAAAACACTCAAATTGAAGATGGCATTTTAGAGGCGCTAAAACAATAATAATAATGAAAAATTGGAATTTGACGAAAAGCAATGTAATAAATCGAGTCGAGGCCTAAGGGTGAAAGTGACTTCTTGAACTTTCTCTGACGTTAATTGATTTAGGTAGGAAGAGTGTCGGAATTGTTGCTCTTCGGAATGCTGTTATCGTTTCGTTGGATCCGGTAGCAATTAAATAAACAACGTATTTTATCTTGTTGAGTTTTCTAGGTCGGTGGCATGAAAATCGATCTCGTAGTGATGAAAAGCGGATGAGAAGCATTATTCGATTAGTTAGAATGATATTGATGCGACTTGAATTTTGTGACATTGATGAGTGAGTGAATTAAAAAATGTTTTATGAAAATATATTTTTCACCCCGTGTAGCCTAAGAATTAAAGATGGTCTGGTTCACATCAAAAGTGCTTCTAACATTGTTCTTCTAGAGTTTTGTCAATAAATCCTTCTGAAATTGTTTCCAGAGTTTTGAACTTGAAGGAATGAACCAGTGTTTTCCAATGAACTATAGAGTAGTAGTCTTCATTTCAATAAGGTAGGTTTGAGATAGCATGAACAAGTAATTTACAAGAAATGTTAGCAGAAAAATCATTATTTCACAGGTTTTAAATAAGGGTACCCTAAATTTAGTTTAAAATAAAAGTAACATAAAATAAACGCCCTTTTTGGAAAGCAGTTTCAGCGTTATAATTAGATCTTCCATATTAGGTTGAAAATCGATATCTTAGCATAATTCCAATTTCAAATAAATGAGCTGACATTCATTCTCAAATTTACGTAGCAAACAATCGAAATACATTTCAGTTCATGCCATCATCCGAACAAGAAATATTAACTTTCAATTAATTTGAAAATGCCGAACGGTATCGCTTTCTCATTTGTCGATGACGACGACATAATTTAACAAACGAGAAGTGCTCAACATTTCGAAAAGATATTCGCAGGAACTGAAGAAAATTTAATCATTTTCCTTCGCCAATGATAATGCGAATTTAGCTCGGCAAACGATAGTAGCTGCACGTTGCCGACTCTCTCGAGAAGTAACAGAAACACTTAAAGAACTGCAGATTCTTCGTAATAATGAAAATTCAAAAGGTGCTGAAAGTTGCAGGGTGTTTGTTCATCTACGGCTCCCTGCTATTCTTTAGATTCCATCCCCTAGCGAACTCGCAGCAGTTTCCTATCCACTAAGTCTGAATGAACGTTAAAACTGAATACAACGACCGGCCAAGCGGATTCCGTTAACTTTCAATTAGAAAGACAAAGGTGAATAATTGGATACTACGAGTAAATGGGTCACACCGATATCGAAAGATGAGGTTTTGAATTTTAATTTAATTTCCATCTTTGTTTCGAAACGACCAGGCTCTGCTCGAAGGAATGGGCGTTTGCTGGTTATTAAGAAAGGAAATAAATTTCCGTCCGATCAGATTTCAAGACTTATCATTTGAATTGATCTCCGGTAATTGTAATTTGTCTTCGTTTGGGGAGAATAAGAAATTGTTGTGAATTTTCTTGTCAACGGGTGGAATGGATGGTTGCTATAGCGAATCGGAAGGGAATAAATTTTTAAATCATGATTTCTAACTCTTATTTTGATTTTTTTTGTTGCGAAACATTTGAACTAAAGGTTTTGGAAGCGGAAATATTTAGAAAACAATCAATTCAATAGTAAATGAAAATTGTAAATTTAATTGTTCAAATTCTCATATTGTTTTTATTTATTCATTTGAAACTTTCCGGCGATAGATATTTGTCTGAACTATGTCTTAGATTACAGCCCAAAATTAACTCCCCTGCAAATTTCATCATTTTTTTTCTCATATCATTCATAATTAGGTGGGAATTATGTCCTTCACTTCCCATCTAGCATTCGAATCATCCCTTCATCAAACATCCAACAGACAATCTTCTTTCAAATATAACCAAGAAGCCACCCTCTGCTCTGAAAGGCGTCGAATAACACTGAATGATAAAAACATATGTGAAGGGAAACATTGCGTCATCCGAAAATACGTTCCAGATCCTTGAACTTATGGTCTGGAATAAATCATGACATGTGGTCTCGTTAGCGCTTCTTGCTCCTTGCGTTCAAACACAGATCGTCATTGTATCATATTTTTGTCGCATTCAAGAAGGGTTTCGGATTAATCAGCTGCCATAGGAGAATTTCTGAGAATCCTATGCTACCGCAAAGCTGTATTATGTATGTCGACATATTTAAGAACAGACAAATCTTAATGGGATTAGCTCCCCGCCCAGAGACGCACAACAGACACAATGCGTGAGGGATTCCGAGCGGAGAAGTCAAGAAGAGTTTTTGTTTGCAATACGTGTGGGGGGAGATGAAAATGATATGCTGTAGTTTGTCTTTTTTCATGCTTTGTATTCCGTTTTTTTTTTATATTCCATATTATGAATAAAGCCATTTGTTTAAAAACTGGTTGGTGCGATATTTTTCATGTATTTCAAGAAACTTGGCGCAATGTGTTAATTTGTATGTCAACAAAAGTTTTTCCGTTCCGAAAGAGTACCTACTACACTTTATTTTATATTACATTGATTTATATTAGTGCCAATTACGAATGATCTTTGAAAAATTATCTTACACAAATTGCTTACATAATTGCTTAAATATTGGTTGCTCCACACCTCAGTTTGGTATTTATTGACCATATAAAGACCGCATTTTCATTAATATTTGAAAGATTTAATTTATTAATTCAATTATTACAAGTTTCCATGCTGCTACTTCCAGACATTAAAGAACTATCTCTATAGCTAATTACTTTAGTAAAATTTAGAAAATATTTCAAAAAATAGCTTCAATTATTCATAAAATATTAACTGGTGGTAATAGCAGCGTACCACTTAAGGGATTAGTCCACTGTTAAACTGCTCAAAATGAACTTTTTTTTTTAAACAGCTACCATAAACAAACTATTCAAGATATCGATTTGAAATTTTACGTACATCTTTATTGAGGCTAAAAGTTAACATTTTCATTGGAAATGATTATTAGGAAACAAAACCACCCCAATAGAACGCCGCAGCACCGCCGAAAAAAAAGCAAATTGCGCCTCGTTAATTCCTGCACAAAATAAGCATCTGTGAACAAATTACCAAAAATATTTCATTAGTTTTGAGTATAATGGAAAGCCCGGGCCTAAATTTAGAGCCCTAAAGTGATTAAAAAAAATTTTGGTGTACTTTTGAACATTGGTTATCCAGTTTTTCGCGTTTTTTTCAATTGAAAAAATGTTTCGCAAATCGTAAAATTTTTTTTTTGTTCTAAATTTAGGCCTGTGCAGTCCTTTATACTCAAAACTAATGAAATATTTTCAGTAATTTGTTCACAGACGCTTATTTTGTCCAGGAATTTACGAGGCGCAATTTGCTTTTTTTCGGTGGTGCTGCGGCGATCTATTGGGGCGGTCGCAATTTTGTTTTTCCAATGAAAATGTTAACTTTTAATATCAACAAAGATGTACATAAAATTTCAAATCGATATCTTGAATAGTTTGCTTATGTTAGCTGTTTAAAAAAAAATTCATTTTGAGCAGTTTAACAGCGGACTAACCCCTTAAAGATGTACAACTATGCAACTATTGCGCGCAACTTTATACTACGAAATTTCAAGCTTTTTTAAAGAAGCTAAACGACTGCACTGCCCTACTAAGCATAATCGTTCTATCTAAATTTTAGTACTGTCGAGATATTCAATGATTTATGTGTTGATTTGTACTGGAGATATATGGAGAGTGCATTTTTCAATATTGCTGTTAACATACTTTCACGAAAGAAAGGTTTTTCAAATTTTGTAGATTGATGTAATAGAGTATGTAGCTTTTGAATACCGTGTTAACTTAAAAATGAGAAAAATGCTTATAGAACCTTTATGCGTAGTAGAGCATTTTCTAGTGGCAATAGTCGACCTCATGCTTTGAAATAAATTTCATTAATCACATTAAAAGGGCAGCTGATTGACAAAAATTTAAAACAACCACATTTTCAGTTTTAACAACTTACCAAACATTGATATTTTGTTAACACTTTAACCTCCGATTCTAGAAACCTCCAATCAACGATCACTTTCCAAAAACGTATTTTCGAAAAAATTTATTTATCAATGCTATGAATTTCATTTATAGCTTAGTGCTATGAAATAAATAATGAGAGGTCTTTTAAGTTGCAAGATCTCTGATTGGCAATAACGTCACGAAATTTTTTTAGAGAGAAATGACTTCAACCACCATTTGATATAAAATTTTTTATTGTTGTTTCATACATAAAGTTAAACTTTTTTTCATTACAGTTACCCTAATAGGGGTTTAGTTGATCAGTCAAGAAAAGTTAATTTGCTTATCCAAGAAAAACGTTAGCATCAAAATTCATGTTACCTCTTCACACAGCAAAAACCAGTTTTACCTCATTATGTTCCTCCATCTGAATATTCAACTTGAGAACCATTCAAATAGTTTCAACTGATATCTCAACACATTTCACAGCACGAACAGGATACGATAGTGTTAAAATGATGATTGAGACCATAAACACTGAAGTTTTCGCAGATTTCTCGCAGATGTCAAACGACAGAGCTGCGAACGCAGGAAATGTGCAGAGGTTTGAATTGAATGGAATGAAATGGAAAAGTTGGAGCCATTCTTAAGATAACAGCTCCACTATGGAATCAATGCATTTACCCAGATCACTCGCAAAGACGGATAAAAACTCTTATCCCATTCAACCGCACGAAAGAGCGAATGGACTACCAGCTCATTGTTGCTATCACGAAAGAATTCCTCTGACAATGGAGAAAATTGCTGGATGTATAGAGCGGAAAACGACAAACCACCGGCAAATAGTATAAGACGAGGGTTCGGAAAAACCATCTACGGTACAGCCACTTTTCCGACAACAATATACGAGGACCATCCAGGTGAGCACAGGAGTGAAACATTCTGATAATGGTGTTTCGTGCAAAACCGACGTATAAAGTGGAAGAAAAATTGTTTCGGTTCCCTTTTTTCTTCGCCAACACATTCACTTTCGCTGGTGCGCTCACACACAATACCAGGCTGTGACTGGTTATGTCCTCGGGGCAAGACAAAGATCTCATAAATTGATAGAAGTACTAAAAGCATTTCCATTTCGGATTTTAATTAAATTTTCAGCTCATCGAGCTTATCCGTGCCGCATTTGAAGTGTTAATTTCATAAATGTTCGATGTAGCGTCGTCGTTGTCAGCGCTTTCGGGCCCTATGAAAATACTTTAAATCTGAATATTGATTGGAGAGACGTCGCCATCGGCATCGGCTTGCAGGTAAATAGAATGGAATTTAGTGAAAATATACTGTCGAAAGTTCTTAGTAGGGACCAGACTAGGGTAGTTAAAAAGCGATGAAAGGGATTGAATGGCTAATACGAAAGTCAGAAATTTCATTTTTAATTTATACTTTTTGGCAGTTCATAGCTTGTGTTTTAATACTAGTACGTTCATTTGAGGTTGATAACGCTAGTTCAGTAAGAGTCATGGCCAATTATTCTGAGCTTTCCAATGTATATCATAGATTAAAGTTTTTATCGTAAACTTACCCAAAACTTTATGAAATTCCTTGAAATGTTCCTAAACTCTTGCAACCGTCTTGCTTTGTCTTCATTAAATTGATTTCGAAATTACCGTTGCTCAGAATTTTGTTTTAAAAGTTCTTCCTCAAAAAAAAAACTTTGGATTTATGATACAAACCCTAAACATATACCATCCATTAAGCCAGCATTCTAGAAAGAATTTCTTCTCTATCATTTCAGGCCACGTTCTTGTTGCGCGCGAGAGAGAAAAAAACACTCACAGTAATGTGACAGTAAATTTTAATGTGGGAAATACATATTGGCCGAGACGAGGCGAGCCGAAGTCAGACGAGACCGCGAACATGTGGACGGCATTTGACAGCTCGTCCGAAATCGCTTTGGCTCGTGCTCAACATCCATTTCGATCGGAAAGCGGACGAGCGCCTCTGACATCTGTCAAAGTCGCTTGTCTGGACCGTCCACACACTCGGCTCGCCTGGGCTCGGCCAATATCTATTTGGCACATAAAAGTTTTCAGCTGATGTTCGAGTATTACGTCAAGTTTATGGCCGTTCACGTAGAGATAGTGTCAGCAACAGAATGCGCTTTCCTGATTTATTTCGGAAAAATTTAAATTGCTCGCCTTGCACTAACACGTATATTCGCATGTGAGGCTGATGGCGTCGGGATCAAACTTGAACCGAAGCTAAATGTGAAAGTATGAGCTTCTCCGCTCTGACCATTCGGTTGATGATGAAATGAGGTTGTTCCCGTCATCTGCAACGCTAGGAAAATAGAAAATACGGATCGGCTAGTCCATGTCAAGAGTGGAGAGTAGTTAGCAGAGAGTACACACGTTCACCGGAATAGAAGTGCGATGAACGCAAAAAAAAAACGAAGGGGTCACTCAAGTATATCAAGCAAGCTCAGCTAAAGGCAAGTGAAAAATGGCTACTGCCAGTAATATTTTTCGGTTTCCCGACACGATTTAAGTGAAATTTGTGGTTTGGTGGAGCAATTCAGGATATTTTGAAGAATTAATATTCTCCTCGCCGCAGTTGCTGCAGAAACTATGAAATCATTCAAATTTTGAATGTTTGTCGGTTGGTTTTGAAAGGCTTCCGAAAAAAAGAAGTTTCTTTTTTTTAATTATCACAGAGAAATTACTTCTTGAGGGCAGTAAAAAAAAGTTCATCCAGCATGTTTTTAAAAGATTTAAATTGGAGTACTAAAAAATATCTACACAATATATTCTTGGTTCAGTGGATAATGCCTCAAACGGTTGGCGAGAGTTATTTCTTTTAACTAAAACTGCTTAATAACATAATTCCTGTTACTTTCGCTCAATATCTGTTCTTGCTGCAACCCCAACCCGATTGATTACATTTTACACTGATGAAATTCTCACACATTTCATCATCACCCAACGCAATGTCAACAACTGCCTGATGCATTACTTCAACATAAAAACACGTAAACTACTTTGGAGCAATACCTTTTTACGAAAACTTTAGCTTTGAATTTTTCTTTTGAAACTTGCTGAATTTTAAGTGTAGACTTGGCTTTCGCACAGCAAGCTATCTACGAAATGTTTCTTGTCGAGCAAGACAAGAAAATCTGCTCAAACTCACCGGCTCTGATACTGGTGCTGATGCTGATGATGATGAGAATGTCGAAAGAAAAGTTGAAAAGTTTTCGAGAACTTTGTTTTTACCAAATTGATATAGTAAAGAGAATCGACTCGAAAATGGAATGTTGGTTCGTCTTGAGCTGATGTTAGTGTTAACGGTTTTGTGCTTAGAAGTTTTAACAATGCGGAAGAATGATAATGAAAAGTATGGCCTAGAATCGTTTCAGCTAATAATCCAATTATTGAACATTAAAATTTCGAAAGTTTATCGGTTTACGGGATGCTGTTGAGATTTTTATTTGTTTGTACTGTGATTTAGATGAAATTAAGAATTAAGAATGCAGGAAATGTTGTTTATTTTAAGTTATAAAAGAAAAATACATGCACATTGTAAATTATTAAACCAGGTGACGAGCATTAAGCTATTACTGCATTGGAAATTGGTCGCCACCCCTTAAATAACATACAACCACGCTTGTATCACTGTTCATTGTGTTAATGTATACTTTGACTGCACAAAGTCTGATCATTAACAATTTTGACAGGTACGTAGGTCAAGCGAGTGTCAATCAGAGAATCTTGTGTGGTGAGGGAAAAAAATTTTAGCTTTAGATTTTCAAATAATGAAAGTTTCTTCTCTCAACAAATGAATACTTGCTAGTTTTAAACCAGTTTACAATAATGTTCAACTATCATTTCAAAATATTTTCTACATTTATATAATAATAGTTTCCACAAAAAACTTCAATTCCAATTACCTCAATCAACCACTCTATTTCCATATCACATCATAAAAAATCATGCGAATAAATTTCCTCAACTTTCTGCATTCTACTTCCTGACAGAAAAAAAAAACTTTTTCATGGCCATAAACATTATCATAATCATAAATTGACAAGTAAGTTAGTTTTCTATTTTGCCATGTGTTGGCATTTCGCCAAGCGTGTGTCCTGTGTCGTCGTTTCACCAAGTTGTATGTTTCAGTTTGATAGCAAGAAGCAACGATTTCAGATAATATCTTTCTCGTTTTGGAAACGTTCCAAGCTATCTTTGGCATTCACTATGATATTTCTATAAGTGAACAGATTTGTAGAAATTGTATCTTAATTTAATATTTTGGGCCATTGATTTTGAGCATCCTTTGAAGAGTAGTATGATTTTATGCAGATACTGGATGGGAAAAATGTTGCATAGGTATAAGGTGTGTTATTCAGTGGTGCAGCTGGTGAGGTTTTTAATGTTTTTTTTTATTCTTTGTTCTGGTGTAAGTCATTGTCAAAAATAGTTTGATTACAGATGTTAAATTCAGTTGGAAAAGAAATTAAGGCACACAGAGAAAACAAAAAAAAAATGGTAACAAACGATGTGCTTTTAATATGCACAGATCATCCAATTAATTTCAAATAGAAGATGAATTAGGTATTTTTGCCAGAATAAGAAGCAAATGAATTTTGATGAAAATAGTCACCAATAAAATAATACAATTAAGCTCAAAAAACTGGAATAAATGCGACAAATGATATGGAATTTGCAAATGGTTTCCTTATGAAAATTTATTTTTAATCTATTATTTAAATTTTATTTTTAATTTATTATTTATCATAAAAAGAGCAATAACACTTTCGATACAGAGATTACTTTTTTATTCAAGATTTTATTTTTTATCACCTCTTATCTATAACTCGTTCGCATAGTAACTATTTATTTTTTAATCAGATATTTCAACGATATCAGAAATTCACATATTCCGTTCAACTCGTCTTATTGCTTAGGCTCTGTCGTTCGTTTTTGCTTTCCAAAAAGCACACATTGCATAATTTTTCTGCGGATTCAGCTAATTTGATGAATTTGATATGTTCCTGACATGTCTTAACGATAATAACTGTGTAAATTGTAATTAGCTTAAGTATGAAGAATCAAATGTACCCTAGAACTGAAATTAACTTCCTTTTAAAACTTAACTTCCTTTTAAAACTTAAAAGTTTCTCACACAGTATACGATTGTCCGCGCTCCGACTGAATCACAGAAAATTCGAAATTACAAAGTGTATTACAATACCCAGAAATGAAAAATTCATTCGGAACGGGTACGATTTTATTGACAAATACCTTATTCTTGATGATAAATTAACACAATTGTAGGTCAAAATTACAGACCATAGATGACAAATAAAATAATCCCCAGCTGATCCAAAAAAAAAATTGAAGCATACTATTAACCATATTATACACAAACTATTAAACATATTAACGGGTAAGATTTTTTCATATGGTATTCAATTTCAAGTGGTTTTACCCACACGCTCTCAATAGCATACTAAGTTCACTCGATGTTTCCATATGGTTTATTGAGGTGATTGGCTTCTTGAAATACCAGCGTAAAATCAAACAAATAAGTGCCGCGAAAGCAATCGTTTTCGAGACGGGCCCAGCGACATAATTTTGAAGAAAATTTTACTGATGAAGACAATTCCCAATGCTCCGAGCAAAGATTTCACTAGCATATGCACAAGACATAACCTGCAAAGATGTTACATTAAGCGTTATAAAAATGGCAAGACTTTTCTCTGTTTACATCTTATAATTGATTTTTCTCCTCCGGATCTGAGTTGTCGTGTCCTTGAAAAAATACTTTCTGATACCACTCATATACGTGCTGAAATAGTCTATCCAGTTGATCTTGGTCATGTTGAATTCGATATCTTTTCGATCTTCATCGAACAGTTTCGCATCAAGCTCTACAATATTATCATTTGAAAACGTCCATTCCTTCAATCCAAAGTAAGACATCATTTCTAAAATTTCTGCCATCTTCTTGTACCGATGCCCCCATCTACTCTTAATAAAATCTGTTAGTTGGGAAAGCGTTTGGGAAAGTGCATTCGAAATGTGATTCAAACCATTGTGTTGTGCAATTTGTTGCTGACTACTGAGCTCACGTTCTATCTACACATGTTTTTAACATCACTTCAGCAGCTGTGCATTTCACGCCAGTGACAGAGATTAGGATAATAAAATCTTACTATGGCTACAAACCGTCACAAATGTGCATGACTTACTCAAATATCTTAAGTGCACATTGAAAGCAAACACACAATTTTTCCTTTATCGCCTTCCAATGCCACTACTAACATCAGTGCTCATTGCATTCGAATAAATCAATATGTTACTAGAGGCTCTTACACTCTCCTCCGTCCAGTGGCTAGCGCCACTAAATCTAATATGTAGCCGGGAACGTTGTGGAGCATGAATGCCATTAAGCGGTGCAACCACTTATACGGCACGATTACGTAGGCGAAGCACCTGCAGTCGTTGAGTCCGAAGAAACGGCCATAGCCAGACAGCCATGTTGCCAGCAAAGTGCAGCAAAACCCATGTATTCGCACGTTTACGTGTCCGAACCACAAAAATGGTCAAGTATGGAAAACGTATGTGCAAATGACCGATGCAGAACAGGAATATATTCCCGTAAGTAGTAAATGCAAGGACCCATCCACATCCACAGGCAGCAGCCAACCGAGCATATGCATGAGATATTGCCGATCCGGCAAAGAAAAGATACAACAAAATGAAAAAGTCGATTTAGTTTATGGCTGGATTGTAACATCTGAATAAAGGTTAAAGTGGAATAAACTGCACAATAGAATTTTTTTTGCTAAGCACTCAGATTTTAAACTTCAGGGGAAAAGTGAAATGCCATCCGACTAGCACTAAATATAAAAAATCAGTATATTAAGTATGAGTTGAAAGAAGTATTATTTCTTAAAACGATTCAGTCATACTATGCGCCGAAAATTATTCCTTGCATATAAAGACATATTTGCAAATTCGCTATTAAGGTGAAACAATATTACTTCCAATCCATACTGTTGAGAAAGTCCCGACCAAACTTTACCTTATTTATAGATCCCTATGGACTTACCAGAGAGCTTTGTCAAACGGCTCATCGAATCCCTGTTGTGCCAGGTGCATGTAACGGCCCCACGTCAGGTTATTGCAATCGAAAATGTAATTGTAGACAGGTATCTCAGCTCGTTGCTTTAGTGGACTTGAACGCCTGCAAAAACATACACATAGAATACAATACAAACAAGCAACTGTGAGATTGACCAAGCCGAAAAACATGTGCAAAAAGTACAAGGATAAAAGAATGTGTGTTTGTTAGAAAGTTTTTGTGTCGAATGTGTTGTAAATGTTTTTTGTTTTGAGCTTGGGTATTCAAGTCTGAAGAGCAAGAGCAAATGCTTCGAATAAAATACGATCAGATATGATATGAGGGCATTGCATACGGTATTGCCCAGCTCTTTGTTTTTAATCACAATTTTAAAAATTTCAAGATTTTTAAAACGTCAGACACGAAATCATGTTGTAAAAAAATACATTTACTCGCTCTCTAATTTGACTTAAAATAAATCACAGCAAAAGCAACTTTACAAACACTCCCAAACCTGATGAAAACGTCCCAAGCACTAGCAATGATAGCATTCACACAAAAGTCTGCAGGCACTAGGTTTGCTTTTTTGCCAGCATTGCCGTAGATACTATGAACAAATCCTCGAGCGACGGACGTACAGATTCCCGATGGGCCGTAAAGGTTATCTGTCCAGCCTGGAAACGGCTCTTTGTACGTTGAAATGACTGCAATGTAAACAAGCCTAAGATAGAATCGAAAATTTCTTGAAAATTGAATTGAAAAAGATGCAAAATTTGATTTTTTTATTTTATATCCTTTTGGAGGGTTCATTTTGAACGAAGGGCTGAAATCTACACATTGACTATTTTATTGCATTGTTATTACATAATTCACGTAATTATTGGATGGAAAGCATACATCGATCCTATAAGTAATTTTAAACTGTTTTGAAAGATTTTCGTTGAGACGGGACATGAGGGGCAGTAGTAAATTATCTTTAAACATATTTAATTTTTTTCCAAATACCTTGAAAAATTTTAGTTGAAATGGTCAATTTTGTTACGAATTAAAACAGTAAAACAAATTGGTTGACGCATTTTATCAATATGTAGTTCAAACATAGCTCGGAAATACCATGCTGTTTATTCACCAATAAATAAACTATCATAAATGCAATCGATCAAGTATCGATTGCATTTATGATAGTTTTTTATTTTTTTGTATGAAATTATTTTTTAACAGTAGCGCGGATACTTATATTTGAATCAGATCGGAAAGAATTAAAACCTACTAAAAAGTATCGCTAGCCAACATGCTAAACTTTTAGCGTCCAGCGTGGGTAAAATTTTAACCAGCAATGATAACTGGTTATTGTCACCGCAACATGTACAAAAGTGTTTTATTTGCAAGAAAACTCACAAATAAGTTTTAGGACTTCTCTTATTTCTAATATTAGCAGCAATGGAGCGCAAATTTTTAATAATGCACCAAAAAGTTTGTTAAATTTAAGCTGAAACGAAATTGAAAAAGAACACTTATTATACGACCTAGCTGAATCTCTTCTATTTGGTGGGAAGTGGTTGCCGGCGTGATTTGGCAACGAGGCAACCGGGTTGAAAAACAATAGTTATTTGGAAATTAAAGACAAAATTATATCTATAGGTATTTGCACCTTAACAATTTAAGTTAAATTTTGGCTGTGGCTGCATCAAATTTAAGAAATTTGTAGTTAGGAAAGTTTCGTGATAAAAAACATCCTGGCGAAATTCTAAACAATAATTTCTTTATTCGAAGTAAGTATAACCTAAAAATATTGCTCCAATCAACTGAAAATGAAGAATTTAGTTTGAATTGAGTTTCATCTAAACTGGAAAGACATAATCATTTACACAAGCTGCCAAGACAGGTTCTGTCTTTTCTGAAGTATAACTAACTCCAAAGAGAAACTGAAGATATTCATTTTTAACAGAGGTAGCATAAAGCTAGCATGACTAGAACTCAATATTGCAGAAAACTACACCGGACTACTGTTGATTGCATCACTGATGAGGATGATGTTCAAATAATAAATAGTGGCCTCATTGCTTTTTGTTGTATAAATTAAGGACACAGCCCGTGAGTGCATGAAGCACAAAAGTTCCAAAAAAAAATAGGCAAGTCGATCGCAAATTAAAATGCATTTTTAATCATCGCTATTCAGTCTGGGTAAAAGCATATTTCCATGCAAATAGGAAATGTCAAATATAAAGCACAAAAGTTCCAAAAAAAAAAAAATAGGCAAGTCGATCGCAAATTAAAATGCATTTTTAATCATCGCTATTCAGTCTGGGTAAAAGCATATTTCCATGCAAATAGGAAATGTCAAATATAAAGACGGAAATCGAATAATTTGTCATGATCTCAGACACGATTTCCACTTTTTATAGATTTTTTTTTTTGAATTTTTTTATTCATTAGAGAACAACTGTAGATAGCATGCTTTAGCAAACATAGATGTTTCGTACATTGAAGCCTTAAATATAGCTAAGACTTCGATCAGAATCACGGCAGTACAAAAAATATCCACCAAATGTGCAGATAATTTGCTGCAAACTGTCTGTTTCGTGAATTTTACGTAAAAGTACAAATATGTCATTTTGAAAGAAAATAAGGGAGTCAGAAATGGTATGACGTATTTGCATATCTTGTCGATTCCACACATAACATATCTAAATTGAATATTGTTTGGTTTTTGTTTAATTTCTACATTTTTACTCATTGTTTTAACACGACATTTTATTACCATCTCGAATGCATTTCTATCCAAGTGAACAATTTCTATTTGCAGCATAAGTTTCTTTCAAAAGTTTTTGCAGTTATATCAACCTTAAAATAATAATCTGTTTACTGACATTATGGGAATTTCAAGCGGTAAATTTTGTGATAAAAGGTCTACTTCTATGTTTACAAAATAACAAAGAAAAAATGCTTAATACCTAATACTTTTTAGGCCCAAGTTTCTATAAATAAACTTCAGCTTCTAAGGTTCCCTCAATTTGTTTTATGTTCTCACAAACAAGCCATTTAATGGCCTTTTTCGACCTCTATATATGAACTTTGCATCAAATATTCTAAAGCTTCATTCAAAACAAAACTCACCGATAGGTGGCCTAAAAATGCCCGCCGGTATCGAACATGCTTCCTGGTTGACTAAATTTTCCGAGCATCTTTTTGTCATAGTATAGGTATTAGGCAGTCCGCCCGCCAAACAATGATGAAGTTTGTCCAACTCGTTTGCATCTAACAGTTTATACAGCTGAAAGGCAAATAATTAGCATTCACACAAAACCTCAACTGAAAAAAATAACATTGCATCGAATAACTAATAAATGTATGTATGTATGTATGTATGTACCTGAATGATCTTCTCGTATCCGATTTCAGGTTTGTATATTGTTTCTCCAATGGATTTGCGATTACAATTCGAATAGAGCGTTGAAATATGGAGAAATGCCTAAAATACAGAAACTCAAAATATACGTACAAATAGGTTCCCAGAATTGGAAAAAACATCCCGTTTAATATGCACATTGTTCAAACATCCGTGTCATATTGAAACAGTTTCGTTTTAATTAAAAATTCGATGAAAACGACAAGGGTGCATATTCGTTTAGAAATGTCGAAATGCAAGCAAACAGATGCTCATGCCTGAGTGTGTAGTGTGTAGGTGGTGTTTTTGGGTATTTACCTTCAGGCTCTTCATTTTTATAGCCATATCGAGAATTTTTTTCGTACCCAGAACATTAATGGCGATGGCATCACTCAATTTTTCATTAAACTTGACCGACGCAACTACGTTGAAAACTATCTGCAACGGAAAATTGAGTTGAAATTAGTTTAGCTGATGAGAGAGAAAAGAGCAGATTTTTTAGTGATAGAGGGTCGTGAGATGAAATGAGCTTTCAATTGAATAGAATTATTTATTATTATTGAGAAAAAAATAACCACAGAAAAATCATGAATCTAATTCAGAAGTATTTATTTTCAATGTAAATTCTTTTAGTATCCACATTAAATCGTTGAAAACAAAACAAGCCTAACTCGCGAAAACTTTCAAGTCAAGAATTAAGTGCGCTTTGTATTCGAGAATTAAAAATGAAGAAATTTTAAGTCAAGCCCAAGTTTGATCTGTTCAATTTTTTTAGCCAGCCCTTAGTTAATAATTAAAATTTTGAAGTTCAAACAAAGTGTTCAATTCATTTCATTTTCAGCCTGGAATTTGCATTTTTCGATAATTTCCATAAAAAAAAGAAGCTTCATTGTTATTCGCCAATGTTCCACTATCGATTGCAGCTTGGTCAAATATTTGTGCAATATCAAAACTTTCATTTCGATCTCTACAGCAACAAAAGTCGACCTGAAAGAACAATGGAAACAGCAAACAAACAACACAACAATATTATAACATGATGAGGTCAGAGGTTCGGTCGGGGCTAGCGGTGATGATGATGATGTGATGTTGACGACGAAGATTATGATGAAATGACGGTAACGACTTCATTCCCATCATTTCAAGCAAAGTTACACTGATGCATGTCGATATTTTGTGTGTTTTCCCACGGTTTCGTTTTCATACCTGAACTTCATCAAAGAGTAGAGTCCTGTCTGCTTGCGATATGCCCAGATCAATAGTGTTAAAGTTTGCTGATATTGGATGAACTTTGTTGAACTTTTCCGGTGAATGCTTTCGAATATCATCGAATATCTATGGAAAAAATTCAAACGTAGTGTATATGTTAACGTATTGTACACGGAAGTTGGTGAATGTGTGTTCAAAAACTGTGATTAAAAATTTAGTGGAGTGCAATATGTCTACATGTGAAAAAATGGTATGCAGATTTCATATCAAAGTGAAAAATGCTGAAACATTTTGAAACTAGGTGGACTATAGGTGGATTAATACGAGCCTTGAAATGGGCGTGGTTGTAAAATGCTACTGGTTTTTCAAATTAACCTCTAATTGAATGTTCTTATTGATTTTCGAAGAAAACTAGTCTAAACTCAACTACACGTTTTGCATAGCCGTTAGACGATGTATGATGTCTGGCTGGTATGTTTGTATTTTTGTGGCTGTGCGTTTGTTTTTGGGAATGTATTTTTTAAAAAAATGTTATCACTTAAGTTGTCGAATTTTGTTCTGTAGATTTTGTAATGATCAGATGTTTTTGTCAAAAGATATTACGAAACGAAATTTAAAAAAACCCCATATCACATAGGGATAACACTTTCCAAATCATTATTATAACGAAGCAGAAAACATTATCAAATTTCGTTTCCCACACTTTTTTTTGCAAATCTCTTCTTTCAATACATATTATTTTTTTATTTTATTTTGTTTTTTGTTCCCTTCAAAGTAACCTACATTTACAATATGAAGGCTGAAGTCTCAATAGAGACTTCAATATAAATAAGCACTATTCTATAGAAGTTCTTGAAAATTCAATTAAATTACCGTCGCTGCCAAAAAGCTAAATATGTACATCTTAATTTTAACTTGACATGGAACTATACTACCTTTGTAATTGTAAACAAAAAAGCTTCTCTGCGAAATAAAACAAAGTGAAGATTTTTTGACGGAATAATGTTTCATGCGGGATCATACATAAAATGTGAGAAGTCCATTGCGCAAAAGACATATAAGGCAATCACTCTGAAAATTAATTTTTCTAAAATATCTCACTATCTATTGGGTTTACGTGAAACTTCATTAGTATAACACTTGTCTGCATTTACACCAAAAGAACAATTGGCGTCAATAAAATGTCAATCGGGCTTTCCTGAAAAGCGTACATATGCGGACACAAACACCCACATGAGAATACTTTATTTCATCATTTACTAAGTTTAACTTATTCTAGAGCCATCAATCATTACTAAACCAAATTGATGTAAACATATCGTTAGTATTATAATCTTGGAGATACAGTATGTCGTTCAATTAGTCTCAAGAACAATCAAATAACCCACGCTCACAATATATCTCGATAACACTTCCGAAAATATCTTATGTAATTGCATCGTATAAATATAACTGTCTATTTACACACTTCATTGAATCAAAGCTAAAGATAGCCAGCTGCCGTGCAACACATGCAACTTCCTGCATACGATACAACGCCTAAAGGTCAGCGACTTTCGTTCGGTTGCAAGAATGACTATAGAACCATGAACGTTAAACAGAAACACTAGCAACATGCTGCTAACGACAATCCTACCGGCACAACGCAAAGAAACCATCATTAAATTTGTAAATTTTTCATGAATCGTACGATACTATTTCAAACGGTTCACTTTGTAGCACACGCGACCAAACCCATGCATATGATTTACAAGCCAAAATTCTGGGTTAGTTGCGGGAACAAACAAAAACTTATATTAAAATCACTAATCATAACGTTCCATGAAAACGAAAGCAAGGATTCTCATTCAAGACATGAAAAAGCGAGAAGGTATAATCTAAAATGCAAAAGATTAGAAATTATAAATCGATCAATGCATAACTGGAAGACAAAGAAGACCGTTGTTTACGTGATAAGGGGGTTCATAATTAAAAGCTATCATGAATCATTGTATTTAACACTTGATTAACTCAGTTTACGGTTCAAAATCTGTCTTATTAATGTACTTACACATTCATTCAAATAATTTTCCATTCGTTTTTCCACATTAATGTTATCTTTTTCTCGTACAAGTAAGTATATCCTTTTAATATTGTACGTACGCAACAGCTTCTCTACGAGAACTTTCCCGATAAAACCTGTACCTCCCGTTATGAAAACAGTCGAATTATCATAAAACTCCCGAATTGTAGGAATCAGATTTTCACTTTGTTTTGATGCCATAATATGTAGTCGCGAGTTTCACTGATTTACAAATGTTTTATTGAATTATTATTGTTTTCCACTAACCGAATAAAATTGCACATCAGACCTCATCGCGACTCAAACACAAAATGTACTCGTTTCTTAAGGTACTGTTGGATTAGTTTTGTAATTTCCTACACATCGAACCATATGTGGGAAACAAGCATTGGCTGTAATTATCAGTTGATGTTATTAATAATTTAAAATTCTAAACTCAACTTTTACAAGTCCGTTACCGTAACAAGCTGCCCACATTGGGCGGAAGAAAGTGGATTGGAAACATGTTGCGAGGGTGGAATTTCCAAAGTGTGCTGAGGAAATCTTGAATCTCTAATACGATACGCACACCCAAAGAATGATTTCGAAGTAAACGTTTCGGAGCAAACATATGGAATATGGAACGTATTTCAAACAGCTACCAAAATTGTTTGCATCTTAAACTCGAGGAAGCTTTCAGAAGCTTAAGAAAGATGTCTTAGCTATGAAAGTTTATTGAAATTTTAGCCAAGATAAGAAAAGTTGAGTGTCCTGGCAGGAAAAGGAAATACAGATTGTGCCAAAAATAAAACGAACAGGGAAATAAGAAACTAAAAATAAAGTAGTTTAAAAATAAAAACGAGAAAGATAAATATTTATATAAATATTTTAAAGCAACAACTAATTGGAAAGATACCGTTTTTGCGAGAGTAATCCACCCACTTCTTCTTCGTCAGTATCTAGCAATAAAATTTCTTTTCTTACGAGTCTAGCCCCTGATCATCTTTTGGTATTTTTTGTGGGAGTATTCAAATCTTATATCGTCGGGTGTACGCCAAAACCATGAATGTGCTAAAATGCTATTTCGAGTAAAATCAATTTGAAAATTTGACGTAATTTTTAAATCAGTTTTAAAATATAAGAAACATTTTTTTTTTTGAATTAAGGAAGATAATATTCTAATACTATTCCGTTACACTAAAACAATGAATCTGCACATTCATGATTTTGGTGTAACGCATTTGGCAAATACTTAGTTTTTAGGTAATTCATAAAATTGAAATTTTGACTTTGTGTAGGCATAAAATGGAATTTTACATTTCCGGTTTTGGCAAATTGTTTGCATAAGAATTCCGCGTACAGTGACATGAAAAACTGAAAATCACCAAAAAAGCACATTCATGGTTTTGGCGTACACCCGACGATATATATTTATAGCTAAACCGACTCTGAAACAAATAAGAATAAATGTTCATTAATGGATTTTGTTTATTTCCGCCTTACTACCGTCCACGAATATAAATTTAATGTTTCCTGTGTACTTAAGGGGTTACCCCCACTTGCAACTTTGAAGTTTTTCGTTTTTTTTTTGTTGCATTTTTTTTAAGTATAACTATCTGAGAATACGTCCTTCAAATTTCAAGTCGATCCAAGCATAATTAACCGAGATATGAGCGTTGAAAGAGAAGAAACTGTTGCTTATACAACCGCTACTTATACTTATAAACGTGTTTTTCTCGAAATGACATCTTTGAAGTCGGTGACCAAAATTACTCGAAAACTACTGAACCAATCTTTTTGAAACTTAGCAGGCTTATTTAATATACAAAAATGTAGTATTTGATCGTTCGATTTTTTTTTTAAATAAAAACTTGCCGTTTTATAGCCAAAAGACGACCATTTTTTTAAGTGAAAATCGAAATATTAACTTTGACTGTCCGCCATTTTGTGAAAAATGGATATTGTTTTAAATCCTTCGATCAAACACTAATTTATACTGTTATTTAACTAAGTCCATCGCTATTGATTGTTTCAGATGATCCAATTCGACACAATTTTGGTCACCGCAAAAGGTGAAAATTAAAATGCCATTGTTTTGACGGCCATTTGTAATTAAATCATGTAATATTTTTCAATAAAAAAATTACTGAAAGGTGTTCAATGTATGTACTTTAAGAAAATATAATAGTCGTTTAAAAATATTTCGTAGTTTCGTCAAAAAAAATTCATGAAAATGACCTATTTAATTGCGCTACAAGTGGGGGTAACCCCTTAAGATAGATTATTCAGCAAATTAATAGGAAACTATGGTGAAATTGATATAAAAAGAAGTAATATTGTTCTATTGAATGCATTCACGAGATTCAATTGTTTGATATTATTCGATAGATATTCAAAATAATCAAATAGTTTACAAATTCACTTTTGAATGAACAGTTAATAATTGTTTAATCATTAGATATGTATTGAAAATAGAAGGAAATTAAATTCCACTATATCAAATTTAAGAAACACAAATAACTAAAATTAATTGAATCTTTTTATTTGAGTGTAATTCAAACCACAATGACTTATGGTTTAATAATGAAGATAGTGTATGTTATTTTCAAAATTTGTTCAAATAGTTCACAGCATCACTTCACAAAAATATCATCCCAGACAGGGTTACTTTATCCTGATTTTCCAAGAAAACTTGTATTAAATGCATCTCATTTCCAATCCTTCTTCAGTCTCATTGAAATTTAAAAATATACCGCAACTCACGTCAAGGCTTGGAACAAGTAAAACATAACATAGATGTATTGGAAAGAAAGTTGTCAAATGGATAGCCAAATATTAATCGTCAACAATGCTATCGACTTCGCTACCACTGCAAATTTACATTTGATTACGCTTGATAAACATTAAAGTCACGCGCTGCATCCGCAGATTGTCAAGTATTTTAATATGCAATGTTCGCTCAAAAATTGTGATAAGCCCCAATAATTCATAACATATTTCCATACATCAAGTGCTGTTCGAATCATCTAGAAAGCCTGAAAAAAGTATGGGACCTTGAAGCATTTATTAGCTCTTTGGTTAAATCCTTGAAGTAGATATATAGAGCTTGGTAGCAAATGTTCCATATAATGTAATAAATAATAATCATGTTTTCCTACGAGAGTGATGATGTACGAGTACTTTCTTCTTTGTTAGGAAAAGTTTTCAACTGCGTGGCGCTGGTAGAAAGTTTTTCTTCTCGCTTCATGTCCATTTTCTTGCTAGCATTACTAATTTTCAATAAATATTTGATGGAATGAAAGGATCTAAGATTTTGTTTCCAAATTCACTTCAACAGTACCATATTTATTTATTTATTAATGTATCCATTGCGCTACAGATGTAACTCCAATTACAGCTTCAAGAGAGAAAAAAAATTAATCATAAAAAAACTCTAGCGCACCTGAACCGCTAGAAACACCAATGTTCGAAGAACAGTAGAAGAATCGTGCAGATTTTGAGTGCATATTCTACCACACGAGCTGCTTATTACAGCCAAACTGCTTCAAACGCCACGTTTTACTCTGGTCTCAAGAATGCATTCTAAATCATATGGTGGAAAAGTTTCAGATATTACCACTGGCATGAATTTCAACGTTTATGAGAGCAAAACACTGGTTAATTATATTCGATGTCAGTTGCTTATTTTACAAAACTTTAAAAGCATCATCTCATATAACATCAATGAAGAAAATGCTCAGTGCCTGCAGCACTGTAACTGAAGTTGGTGTTTGGGGCTGCGATCCGAAAAATTTGCAGAACTTTGGGAATTGAAACATTGGTTATTTATTTTCATTGTAAATGTTTCCGGTATGAATACTAACTGTAAGCATTTATTGATACAGAAATAGCACTACAGACTCGTGCTGGCAACCTTTTGCCAGTATCACATCTGCATCACGTTGAAATTAACCTACCCTGCGAACTTCGTCTCGATCCGATGACTGCGTTCGAAGTTATAGGAGTATAAAGAAATTTAGGGTTACCAGCTACGGCATTTTTCAAATAATCGAAAACTTAATATTTTCTGTATATTGTCACTACAACATCATTACCATTTGAAAATTTTACGATCAAATCGCTTAATGAAGATGTTGGAAATAAACACAAAACCAACAATATCTGGCAACCCTATCGTGGCTTTTCAACCAAATTTGACCTGAATAATGCCTTTAATAGGTTCCATTAAATATATGAAATTCGTATTGATGTCATGACTGCACAGGGAGTTATAGGGCGAAAAGCTTTATTTTCCTGAGCGAATTTTCAAAACCAAAGACACAAAAATTACCATAGCTGGCAGCATCAATCGAATTTTTCAACCAAATTTATATCAAACTCGGCTTAGAGCAAGTTTCAGCTACTGTGTCAATTTCATAAAAATCTGGTAACTGAATCAGAATTCATAGGGCAAAAAGCAGTTTTTTTTCTTAGTAATTTTTCAAGATGGCACCACTGGCACAGGATTGACCACAATTCAAAATCGCTTCTATCAGACCTGGTCCTACTTAATTTCAATGTATTCTGTAATTTCAACTGCATCTGATTATTGGTTCGTGAGTTCCTGTGAACAGAAGTTTTTGATGCTAAAAATATAGGTGAATTGGGAAGTGTTACCGTTCTTGTCCGACATGAAAATTCCAAAGTTTTCCCTTGACTGTTTAGACAAAGCATAAGATTTGTATACAATTTGGTTTTCATTCTTCAAGAAAGGGGCATTGTTTAGGAGATTCGATGGTTTGAATGTTTTCACTTTCAGTGCCTGCCGTAGCTACAGGGTTGCCAGCACATTCATGAAAAACTACGCAAGTATACAACTTAACAACATTTATATGTCCTGTAAGTTTCATAATGATCTGATAATCTAATAAAAAGTTATCACAATTCAAAAATTTTCAAATTTTCCCAATCTCATTTTAGGCGCCTAGCGCACACATTGGGTAAAAATTGCAAAAATCATATCATATTCCAATGCCTTATATATACACCAATGTATCCTGAAAATTTCAGTTCAATCGGATGCCGCGTTCCTAAAATTTTTTGGTGATATATATATATATATATATATATATATATATATATATATATATATATATATATATATATATATATATATATATATATATATATAGAAATATGAATTTTTGGCCAAAGTGATTTTAATACTAATGTTCTTCTTCGAACATTAGTAAAAAGAAAATGAAACTACAGAAATAACAGAAATAATTCACTAAAATGAAAACTAAAATTAGAACTATGGTAAATGGCAACTCAAGGTAATATTCTCAATACATGCTTGAATTGTAAAAAAAAGTTGCGGCAGAGGACCAAGCTTAAGGGCATTGTGCGTTCTGGGTAAACGCAACAAACGCGAATGAAAATAGACTTCCGTACGTGCAAACGGAATAGAGAAAACCTCTTATGAACGACTTGGACGACTAGATTCGCGTCTGGATATCTGCGAACCAAGATCTGACCAAAAAATGACCTCGCAAGTTTGAAAAGAAAACACTCATCGAGGAAAAATTTCCAAGATTCCAACGAGGACATACGAAGGATGAATGGGGACAATAGGGGATATTAAATTTAAAAAGCAACGAGTGAGTGAACCTACGCTGAAAAAATGCAATAGCGTCAGATAAATACTGAAACCGCGGAGACCAGATTTGGCACGCATATTCCAGAATACTGCGTACAAAGGGGACAAATAAATGAATACAGGAGGAAATATTGAAAAACATATACGAAGAACGCAAGACAAAGCCAGCAATCCTAGAGGCCCTGGAAGTCATATTCATGATATGAACATCACATTTTAATTTAGAATCAAACACTATGCCCAGGTCTCTAAAACGCTGGATAACTGACAGGGAAATACCAAACAAAGAATTAGAGAACACATAGGGAGTATTTTTATATGAGTAAGACATCTGGTGACACTTCAAAATGTTCAGTGGCAAGAAATTGTTTTGATACCAGAGATTAAGAACCATAGATATGAAACATTGCTCTCTCACGAAAATTCATCTCAGTGCGGCCCTTTCTACCGCACTCCCAACCGGAAAGCCTTAATGCTCTGTCTTAATGCTGTGAACACTAGATCGGTGTAAAAGCGTGCAACGGGCAACACGGAAAAAAACGTCAACGTCAGTTTGATTTATGTCGGGGACTGACAGCATTGACTTTCAGTCAAAATTTTTCAAATAAAATTTTGAAATTTTTCGGCGAATTCGGTGGAAACGTACATCTACGTTTGTTTCAGTTTTGCGAGTAAATTAGCGGTAAAAAATTATAAAATAGTGCGATAATGAAGTGCCGCGTTCCAGGCTGCAAAAGTAGCTACCGAAGTGCTTCGCAGGGGATATCGTATTTCGGGTAGGTAAAATAAACCTTTGGCAACAATTTCGTATAGTTTTTGTGTGAAATCATAATGGATTTCATTAACAAAAAGCATTTTAATCTCCACTCTCTCGGTTCGGGGAAAGAAATGTCAAACGACGTTCAAAATGGCGATTTCTCGTAGTTTTCACATGAGCGTTACCATATGAACTGTGTAGGGCACACACCAGTACTTCATTCTCACACCAGTAAGCAAAAAGTTGAAAATTAGCACATTTCTCTCGGCCGATTGCTAATCCATTCTCTCTTATATCTGTGTTAAGAACAAACAAGTCAGCTTGCAATTGGTGATAATCGTTCGCAGACTTGATTGCTCTGTATAATTTTAAGTCATCCGCATGTAAAATACAGGAAGAGTTGATAACAGAAGGAAGGTCATTGACAAGCAAGATAAAAAGTAACGGACCTAGGATCGAACCTTGAGGAACTCCGGACATCAGAAAAATAGGAAACGAAATGGAACCATTTAAATTGACTCTGCAGGGACGACTATGAAGATAGGGGGAAAACCAGTAGAGGAGACGATCAAAACACCGAAACCATTAAGTTTAAGTAGCAGCAGGTTATGCCTTAAGTTTAAGTAGCAGCAGGTAAGCCTTAAAAAAGTGTGAATAAATTACATCAGCTTGACGATGACAATCGAAGGTAAAAGTGACCAAATTAGTGAGCTCCATAAGGTTGGTCGATATAGAGCGGCCCTTGATGAAACCAAGCTGCTCAGGAGCAAATAAAGGTTGTATAGACTGTTAATTTCTATTGTAGACAAGGCGTTCAAGAATTTTACTGAAACAGCAGAGAAGGGATAAAGGACGATAATTGGAAACGACGGAAGGATCACCAAATTTGAAGATTGGGAAAATATTGTTGGATTTTCATGATGAAGGGAATAAACTAGATGCAAGCCTAATGCTGAAAAGGAGAGCTAAAGTGATTTGACAAGGATATTAGGAATAGCATCAGGACCAGAACTAGCATTAACATTTTAGATATGCATAAGAATTTCAACTTCCAAAGGATTGGTACGAAACATAGATAATTCAGGAGAGGAACGGGTGACTGTGGGAGCTACCGAGATATTCAGTGGGTTTTTTTAAAGGGGAAAGAAAAAAAAGGCAGCGAACAATTCACAAACAGTCTGAGGGGTGGAAGTAGTAACATAATCAAGATACATAGAATTAGAAACTGAGGAATTGGATTTGAGGTAATGGACATAGGACCAAGAGGATTTTGATTGATTAGAACAGATTGACGCCTCGATGTTCAAAAAGTAATCACGCATTGCCTGCTTGAGCACTTTTTTAGCATCAGAACGAAAACTGCGAAATTCCTGAAGGCCAGTGGGTGAACCCGTCTTCTTCAGCTTTTCACGAGCTTTTTCCTTAGCTTTAACTGTAAATTTTTGTATGATTTTAGGTACATGTTTTTACTAAAAAGAAGGCAACAATTGTATTATGTACATTTTTTATTTTACCATTAGGCATAAAAAGATTAAACAGCTTCTAGTCTCATGGCAGTCGGAGTGGCCAACTGGCTGATGCGCGACGAAATATATACCGTATGTGAGTAAAATTTACTCATCGGTACCATTCTAGGGTTAAGAGCATCAGAGACTTTCAATGTGAACCAAGGTACATCATTAGGTTTGAGAGGAGGTTCAACTGGAGTAAAACGAAACGTGAGGTTACAGGAAGAGAGAGTAGAACTTGAACAATGCACAATTAACATCCAATCCTTTGAAAAATGAATATCAATTGATAAGACTGATTTCAGAGGGTATTTTCTGAATGTCAGCTTTATAGAAGTTGTAAAGCTGAAAAGAAGGACATTTATTCCTTACCTGGAAGTTGAAATCAACATCAACCAGGAGAGGATGATGATGAAGATCAAGTTGCACATATGCAAAAGGAGCAGAAGAGAGAGAAAGGGAATCTAGAAGAAGAAAAAAGAACTAAATCTAAGATTCTACTGTTGGTGTTACGAAAGTAGTTAATTTGACAACAAGAACAAAGTGAAAGAAAGGAAGAAGTCGCAACAGAAATGTGATTGTAGAATAGTAAACTGGGGTTATTGGAGTGCCACACCTAGGGATTCCAATCCCGAACCATATTTTCAATCCCGGGATTACGGGATTAAAAAATCTCAAATCCCGGGATCCCGGGATTTGAAATTCAAAATACAACACAACAAAATAAGTCAAGTTTCTAGTAAACAGATTATATAATTTGCCATCATTTCAAAACTACAACAATAAGTAAGCTCAAAACTGGATAAAAAATTGCATTATTACTAATTATTGATGCAAATAAAAACATATATTATTGATGCAAATAAAAACAATAATTTTAATTATCCAAAACGTTGACAGTCTGAAGACAGATATTAAAAATTACATCTATTACAAATTACAACAAAAAATCACGACCAAAAACCACAACAACAAAACACACCTCTTAGAATTGAGATACGAGTACATAATAAAGTAACATATAAAAAATTCGGCCAAAGTTCATTGGGTTTTTCGGAAGTAACATTGAAGCAATAGCAAAGCATCTAAGGTATCGTCTCCAAGCCTGCTTCTAAATTTATTCCCGATTTTGGACGCCGCGGAAACGGTCGAGAAATATTGGTACGCCTGCTCCAAACTATGCAAGTGCCACCACTTTCGAAAAGATTCATTTATTTTGCAATGGTTTTAATTAGATTAGTTTCTGGCGGCATTTCATGATTGATTATTTTCATACTTTTGCAGCTCTTCTTGTAGCGTTAATTGACGACTACCTTGTTCTGGATTCAATATGGTTATCTACTGGGTTCTCTTCATTTCTTTGGCTACCAAGCATAGGGTTCAGCATCTAGATCATTGAAGTATTTTTTTTAATATTTGCGTTGCTTGGTTTCAAAAATAGAGATTTTATTTCACTTAGTAAATTTTTGCTGGTACAATGTGGATTCTGGCATACCAGATAGCTCGGTACGCTGACGCTCTTTTATTCGGTCCAATATTGCAATTTTCATAGCATTCAGAAGAATAGACCGTTTTTCTCCTAACAGCCTAAATACAAATATTGATGAAGTATTAGCAGTGCATAAATTTGCAAGTCTGCGACTAAAGGCCGTCACAGCCAATTTTACAGGGAGTAAAACTTCAATAATTGTCTGAATCGAATCAAACTCTGTTGCTTCTAATTGCTCTGAATATTGCAGGCCTATTAATGTATACTATTTTTCAAAATGGGAAACTATTCGAGCATTGTCAAGAGACTATTTCATCTTGTTTTACAATCCATTTAAAGGAGACAGTTAAATGCCTTGCTCGGATCCGACATAGTTTTGAAGATCGTTATTATTTTTCGTTGGAGCTTTTTTAAAATATAAAACTAACTAACGAACTTTCTTTATGCATGCGCTGATGTCCTTCGTCTGATCTAGCGTGTCTTGCAGGCGACCGGTTTCAACGTAGTTAGCTGATTCAGGACCATCCAAATCTTCGTGGTCGTCGTTCAGACTATCGGCTGCTTCATAAACTCTTTAATCTGGAATGGACCTCATATTATAGCGAACATCGCAAACTGCCAAGTGGGTGCTATGCGCCAAACAAATATGTTGCTCTGTACCAACTAGTCTGCCAACTTTTCGCATTTCGTTTGACCCATCAGTTACGATGGTAACAATGTCTTTTCCTAGAGAAACAGTAAACTCATATCTAGGTAGTTTCCAGCTGTCATTGATTGTCTTACTCGCACCAAGCTCCAGTAAGAATTTACTAAGTAGATGTTTATATTTATATAGCGCCTATTTGCAGTCAAGGTCCATTCATCTAACATCAAACTGAACCGTTCACCTGAGATACTAGCCTGTTATATCTTATTTTTTATTATTTTCTTTATCCTGCTTGTATAGCCAACAACTTTTTTTTAATTGTTGTTAAGGATTTTGGTAAATCTGTGTATGCATTCGCTAGTATTAATTTCCTCAAATCATTCGATGTAACAAATGCACTAAATGCGAAACAGTCCATACTTATTTATTTACAAACCCCTTTGTATTCTCTTGTTAACTGTTACATCGGTTTGTTTTGCTCTATTCTTTACGCATTATGATGTGAGCTAATTGTTTTCTCATAAATATGGATTCTATTTGCACTTTTCGAGTCTTGCTGTAACCTGATTGCCGATAATGCTTGACTCCCGGCCCCGAAATTACAGCCAATTTCTGATCCCGAAAATCCCGGGATTAGAAACCATCAATCCCGGGATTTTCGGGACCAAAAATAGGCCGGGATCCCGGGATCCGGGAAAGAAAATCGATGGAGGATGAAATTTGAAAGCTCGGCGAAAAAACTTATGTATGTAGTGGACAAATCACAGGGGATATTAATACAACAGACCAGTAGACTGGAAGTTGGGGATAGGATAACACGTGCAACAATACACTCAACAATGAATATATCTAAAATAACAAAGAAATACTATCCGTACAAACATCACAAAATAACTCCAACATATTTATTGCTAGTACATGTGTACTAGTTTATGTGTTATTTTCTTTTTAGAGCATGACAAAAATGAAACCGGCATTCAGGTAAGAAAATTCTCGAACAAATGCCAGTCTTCTCATTAAGAGAGAATATTTGATCCGATTGGGAGCATTGGGGCCTAATAGACCGAATTAAATATTGGGAACCAATTTTAAACATAAATCTGAATAAGCATCGTTTCTTTACAAGTACTCTTTGCAAACATTAATTGTTAAAAATAGAAATTAAAAAAACTATTATCTAAATCTTAGAGCCATAAGTAGCTTTAGTTTAGTTTATCAATCATTGAATATTTTTCTTGTTCCTAATTTTTTCATCGAACTCTTGTTATTGTTGACTTAAACTCTAGATCAATGTTTTTCAGTTTTAAGTAATCATTTTTAAAATGAACGTAGCAGTACAACTTACCGAGCTTTTAAAAATATAGTTTCTTTATTAACTTAATTTTCCAAAATCAAAAAGTTGATTCAGGTTTGATCGAAGATAACAATCAAGTGGAATAATGTAGGTATTTTCATGAGTTTTTGATTTCCTAGAATTCAAAAATATTTTAATCAACTTTTTCTTATCTCCGATTGTCAAACGGATCAATTGGAAATTTTCGGCATATTTTTCGCAACAATTGTTGATCCACTCATTTTACGCAATTAGTCCATGAATAAATACACTCACCAAACAAATTTTATTAAATTTGATTTAACTTAAGGCTTTATTGAGTTTTCCTAGTATAAATTTTACAATATCTTATCTTAAAGCTAGAAATAATACTGACGAAGAGATGCCTTTGTTACAGAATAATAATTTAAGCTTAGCAAATCTGAAGTGCACACTGTCGTAAAAATTCTATTCGAATTATACAAAATATCAAATACTCGTTGATATCTTCTTGGTAAAATCTTGTTTTGATAAGATTCATCCGATTCATTAAAAATTGCTTTACGACTAGTACAAGCATAATATAGCATAATATAGTACAAGTTACATAGGTGCCTAGGTTCAATAGTAAATCACAGATCACATGTTATTAAACGTAACGTTACACCTAGAATCACGAGCCCGGGACGAGTAGGCAGTTGGTCGGCTGATGATACAGTATTCATCGAGTTCCCGCAGGCTGCTGCCACTGGACGGTCGCGATTGTCGTCTCGGGAAGCCGAAAATCCTAAATCGCTCTCTGCCGCTCCTACGCGACGTCGAGTCCTTGGCATTGCGTAATATACTCATTGTGCCGTTGCGGGGCGCCGAACGGGTCATCGGTCGTGATTGGGTGCCGTTACGGGCAAGGACACATTCTGTTTCGGATATGGTATGATGCCAGTCATCCATATCGAGCGGATTACAGATGCAATCCGGCACCATAGCCGTTGAGCTCCGGTATCCGGGCTTTCCATATCCTGGCTCACTGCCGTTCATATGCATAAGCTCGTCATCCGTCCACGACATCATTTTGTCGCCGTTGCACAAAAGTCGATTGTTGTTCATCATGGTCGCTCCCCGGCCGTTGTCCACCTCGGCCGTAATCACATTGTACCCTTCCGCGGACACTGCCGCCGAAGTGAATTTGGCATTGGCCGACGTCCGTTGTTGTGGAATCAACGCATTGTTCCTGTATCGACTCGACGTGTTGGTGTAGTTCGAACGAATTGAACTAGCTCTTGTGTACACGGACATTGTTCGGTCCGCGGTGTCCTGTGTGTTAAAGCGGCAAAAACAACAGGAAAATCGCCGATTTAGCTCGCGCTTGAATTTCTCCTGCAAGTAAAGGGAGAACAAGTTAAAATCAATTGGATTCGAAATACCGTTTTGTTTGCAATGTAAGCATGCAGGCAGCTGAACATACATGCATATGAATAGAAACAAATCGAAATCGAATTGAAAATAAAATACCAGCAATCGAAATTGTTTCAAGTCAGCTTGCAACGTTTTATAAATGATTGGTTTTTGTTTTTGTGTTTTCACTTTTTCGTTTTGTTTTTATCGTTACTTCCGATTCTGCTACATTTCGGTTTCATTTAAATTCATTGAAGCGTTACATTCAAATGGATTTAAACTTTGAACTGTCAATCGAATCGCAATATAAATTACGCAATGCGAAACGACACATTCCGGAAAACTTATGGAATAAAAGTGAATTGGATGAATGGTGACAAGTCTGGATAGGTTTTTAGAGAAACGAAATACTGGGTCACATTTATCATGTTTCTGCGCTGCTCTTTATGCGAATGTGGCTAGAACTCGTGGCACCAGAGCAATCGAATTTCGCAGGCAGTTATTTGTGGCTAATCTGGCATTGTTCGAAATTTTTCTCAACCTTATTGCACACTTCATTTTCGAATTTCAATCAACTTTCGAACTTTTCAAGACACGTGCAAGCCAGTGAAACATGACAATATCCAGTCAAATACTGTGAGTAAGGGTGATTGATTTGCTTTCAATCGAAAAATTAGCTTTTCCAAATTTTATACCGAAATGGGTTTCTTCGGAAAATACTAATTCGATTGACCAGCCCCTGAAAGAACGCGTTAAGCTATGGAGAGAATAGAATTACGTGAGTTAAATGTATAACGCAAGATACAAAAAGAACGATGTAATTCATTGAGCATTTCCATCAGTATCCAGTTCTTTCGCTAGTGTTAACTGTGAGTGTCTTGCTTTAAGAAAATGTGAAATAAGACAACTTCAAGAAGAGCGTTTCGGGTATGAATGACGTGGCAATGTCATTTCAAAGATAGGACTCAAAATCTCGAGAAAAAATTTTTTTTGTGGAGTGCTGAAATATCTGAAATAGTCGTCATCCTTGATCAAAGTTCTCTGTTTGTCTAGATAGTATAGCATCGGAAGATATTAAATTGCTAAAAAATCATATTTTGGATCATCTAACTACATTAATAAATCAACACTAAGCAGCTGGCTTATTCCCTAATTGCCTTAAACTGGCGAAAATCACTCCAATCTTCAATAGTGGTGATCAAGCAGTTCCATCAAATTATCGCACAATATTTGTCACAAGTGTCCTGAGTAAAATGTTTGAAAAAGCCATTCAAAAACAATTGCTGCAATTTATTAAGACTAACTCAATTTTGACGCCATGTCAATATGGATTTCAAGAAAACAGTAGTACACCAGCAGCAACATTAGATGCAACACACTTCATAAAAAATGGATTGGATAAAGGCGACTATGTAGCGGCAATCTTCGTGGGCCTGAAAAAGGCCTTTGATACCATTAAATATGCCATCTTGCTTCAGAGGCTCGAAATATACGGAATCCATCACAACTTCAAGTTGCTATCAGCTATCGCAACTACCTATTCAACTAACAACATGCATAAAAGCCAAATTTGCACTATAAATATCGGCATTCCTCAAGGATCAATTTTTGGACCATTATTGTTTTTACTGTACATTAACAGCGTACAGGACATTTATCTGTCGGGAAAAATCGTTTTATTTGCTGATGACACACTACTGCTGTATTCCGGTAAAAATAAATTAAATCTTCAACAAAATATAAATGATGACCTAGGAAAATATTGGAGTTGGTTCGAGCAAAGCAAATTGATTATAAACATACAAAAGACTAAATATTTATTATTCCAACAAAAAAACAAGCAGCAAATTAATCCGTGCATACAAATCAAATGAATACAATTGGAAAAGGTCAAATCAATTAGATACTTAGGTTTAATTGTAGATGAGAAAATGTTGTAGTATTAATAGCATCAGACTTAAAGTGGCGCCTATGATAGGAGTCCTGAAAAAATATGATTTTTTATCGCTTAACATCAAACTTGACATCTACAATGCGTTTATTTTGTCAAACGTCTCTTATGGAACAGTTTTGTGGAAGGAAACATCGAAATAAAGCATTGACCTGATCGGGAGACTAATCACTAAGGCTATCAAGACTATATTCAAAATGCCAACTCTAGCTCCAAGTTCACATGTGTATCGTGAATCAGGATTACTAAGCATACAACAAATAATGTGTCTTGGACAAGGAGAACTAATATTTAACACAAATCTCAAATGGCTATATTTTAGAAGAAATGTTGGAGAAATAACTCCGACAGCGACAAGATCGGCGAATAACATTGCTATTAAAAAAGCTAGGACATATCGCTTGAAAATGGATCCAATGCAACAATCTTTGGCTTATTACAATACCTTAGCTAAGGATATAATAAGTAAGCTAAGGATATATAAGTAACATGTGTTGAGGAGTTGTGATGCACACGGACCGTGCATTTTGATTGCGTGATGGAGAGAGTGGATGGAAGGAGGTATAAAATAAAAATAAAATAAAAATTAAACTGCAAATAACGTTGCGCTTCGTAGCAACAAGTGATTCGTTTGGCAGCTTGGAATACACATTTCGAAATATCTGGTCGAATTTTAAAGGCAATTTACAATGTTCTGCAATATTTTATACAGGTAAGGAGTTCCAGATAAAAAAAAGGAAATACATATTTATAATCAGAATGTTTTTAATAAAATTTGCTGCGAAACTGAATGGCGAAAGATAGCAAATGGATTTTTAAACCGTTGGAATTTTCCTGGATGTTGTTGCGGCGCTTTGGACGGAAAACTCATTCGAATCAAATGTCCGTCTAAGGCCAATGACACACGCGGCAGTTCAATCGAAGCGTTTAAGGGAGTAGTACTGGTTATAATTTTGAATTGAAAAACCGTTTTTTTTTTGTTTTTTGCTTTTTTCAATTTATTATACCTTCAGAAATCACGTCTCAAAATATTATTAGGATATTCCCGAAAATAAAGAAGTTATGGCAGTTTACGGCAGTTAACGGCAGACCACTGCTTTTAATTACTGCGAAAAAAAGATGAAGAGCGCATAAGTCAGGCAGAAAAAGCGGCAAAAGAAGTGCGTTTGGCCAAAAAAACCGCCCAACTGCAAGAACAACTGGCTTATAAGGACTCAAGCATGCTTATGTATGGTCCAGGGATTGCAGACTCAGCAATTGTAGGTGATAAAAACATATTTTTTAAATAATAGTCAATAAATAAATGGCAAAACAACTTTAAACGTATTTTCCTCGAAATGACGTTTTTTCAAACTGCGGACACTTATTCTCCGGATGGCCGAACCGATTTAAGTCAATTTGCTGCACTATTTTATTCAAGTATCTTGTGTGGTAATCTAACACAATATAGGCCAAATATTAACCCAAAAAAATTTGGTAAGCGAAACAATGTGAAAAAAATACGATTTTTCGAAAAATATTTCCAAACAACCGCCATTTTTTTAAAAATATTGTGGTAGATTACCACATAAGAAACATTCCTCTTTAAAATGCGGTTTGGTTTTTTTGTTTCAGATTCTTCATTCCTGAGATTTTCTGCCCACAGTATGACGAGGCATTTTTCGAAACGTCAACTTTGGCGCCCTCTATAAATAAGTAGAAAAATGAAAAAAAAATACATTTTTTTGTAATCTTCAAAACGTGTATTTTACCGTTGGAAATTTTAAAATGTGAAAAAAATATTGAAAATTAGGCTGTTTTTAGCATTCCAACCGGTGCTACCCCCTTAACTCGTCGGTTTTTCTCGAGTTTATAACGCGTCGGGTTTTCTCACACAGCAGTTTTCAGAAGCGTTTACCCCATACCTTCATCAGTGCATCCTGAAAATTTCAGCTCGATCGGTTTTCGCAGCTATGAAAAAATAGAAAAACGCTTGAAGAACCGAATCATTTCTCTCGGCTACCACCTCGGTTCCAAACCCGAGAGGCGGCCAAAACCATGACGTGTGCCATCACAATGCTAAAGTAATGCACGACTATACTGACTCGGTTTTCGTCTCGGGAAACGCTTCGGTCGAACCGCCATGTGTGTCATTAGCCTTAGTTGATAGCAATTATTGATTCATCTACATTGAAACTGGATCTAACGGCAGACTAAATTATGCTTCAATTTACAGAGAATCGAAGTTGAAGGCTTCGATAAAAAAAAAATCTATAAATTTTCCTGAATGGGGTTTAGTTGTAGGGGACGATGTTTTTCCACTTAGTACATATTTGATGAAACCATTTTCACATTGCGGAAGATTATCCACTGAACAAACAATTTTTAAATATCGGCTGTCGAGAGCACTTAGGATTGTAGAGAAGGTTTTTAGAATTTTATCTGCCCGATTTCGAATCTTTTTATCCTGCATTCAATTACATCCTGAAAAAGTGACTAAAATAGTGAACTAACTATATTTCACGAGAAAGCGTAGATCAAGAGGATATTGAAACAAAATTTGTTACACCGGGGTCTTGAAAACTAGAAGTAAACAGCTGCGGAATCTTACCTTTATTGGGTTATTTGGAGAGTAATAGTTCCACAAAACAAGCATGACTTTGTAGAGAAAAATGCACAAAATATTGTATGGGAGATGGAGCGGTGGACTGGCAGTAGCACTTAATCAAGCGATACGTAATTCGCCAATAAAATTTTCGTTAATAAAAATGCAAGTTAAGATTTATTTATTTAATTCAACTGGCAACACATCAGTGAAGGCCAACGTTATTATGTTTGAATTAGCCAGGGACGATTTAAGGGGACATTCGCCTTTGAAATTGAAAAAAAAAACACTTTTTAAAAATTTTATTAGGAAAGAACTATTATATTTATTGACAAAATTTCTTTTGGACATTGTTAAACAGTCTCTAAAGAATATACAAAAATGTTTTTTCCATTTTTAGTTTCCCTTGGCTGCTGTAGAGGGCGTTATCCAAAAGTTACTTTTCAAACGGTAGGACATATTGTGGACCTCCTGTAACAGATTTTTGAAAAATTCTAAATGGATTCTATTTTTGAGACTCAAAACTACACAATAAGCTTCTAAAACTCATACTTTTCATATTTTGAAGTTTTTGTATGTATATTTCTGAAAAATGCGAAAAACGGCATTTTTTGGGGGTAAGTCATCCCCGTTAAAATAGAGAGGGGAGTATTTTTTTTTTTAACTTTTAGAGGTTAATTGTTTACTTTTTTCTTTAAGTAATCGAATGCTCTTTGGTTTTTTAAAATCGGTCGAGTAGATTCTTAGAAAAATGTCCTACGAGTTTGAAAAAGGTAGTTTCGAGAAAAACGCGTATAAAGTTTTTTTCACCATAATTTTATTGAATAAAAGGTCGAAAACTTTTTTTTTACCTTAGCTGTAACTTTTTTTCTATTACGAATTTCTTGATGAAATTTTAGGAGGCAACTTTTGAACGTATATAAAATCGAAATATGTAAAAATCTCAAAATCGATTTTTTGAAAATTTCAAAGGCGAATGTCCCCTTAACCGGCTCGTTCGGTTCGTTGCTTTTTGTAAAAGAGGAATCGTTGCCAGTATATAGCAAGAATGATGTGGTATATAAATAATTTGCGTGATCAAGAGAATGCTGTGGCGATCAGCACACCCTATGGACCAATGACGCCTGTGCGGAAGAACGGCTTCCGGAATTTTTTCCCCATTCAAAAGAGATCCGCTCTTGTAACAATAAATTGCTGATTTGTTGCGGGCATTTGAAAGCTCTCTCAATGGGAAGCTTCGTTAGGTGATCTGTATATTCAAAGAGAAGTGATAACATTCATCGACCTCGATCGAATTCTCGATCCCCTCTAATGTATCCATTATCATTGTTATGTGCTTTGGTACGGAAACGGCTTCCTGAACACATATCTTTTGCACCACTTTCAAACAGGGGGAACAAATATGTATATTCTCTCCACTTCGTTCATCAATGACTGGAAGCTGAGCATGATCTTCACCAAGGTCCACATTTTCCTTATCACTCTGACATTATGGAAAGTATACTTTTAAATACTTTCAATCAAAAATCTATTTATTGCAGACTACAAACACTATTTTCCGGCTTTTTCATCATTGATTATCATTCTGGAGAAAACATCGAATACATCGTTTTGAGATTTATTCGTTATCTCATGGATCGCAAACTTGTCAATATACAATATAAGCATGTGTGTTGCTAAACGCAATGCTGCTAAACGTTTTGCCTGACTGGCAGATAGTCAAGAATGAATCCGCAATATTGGACCACAATATTAAGTCGTATGGTATATAAATATTCTGCTGCCACGCCAAATTTAACTGATTCCTTGACTTTATTTTTGTAGCGCGAATAGATTTTATTTTCTTTTTCACGTTTTCGATCGTAATATTGAAATGCTTAGCTATTTCATCTAAAGCATTGTCACGTAAATCCTTTTTTTATAGATTTCGGTTTCATAGTTCCACAATCACTCCCCGTTTTTGTACATTTCTAAAAATTTTACCTATTCCTCTTCAGTTATTTTTTTTAGACACCGCCATTTTTAAATTGCAGCTGATACGATAGAACTATTGAAAAGTAGACTAGCTTTCAACTTTTCCACGCTAGAGGCACTAGCGCAAAATAACGTACCAGTAACACTCGCATGTGTGCACTAGCACTCGCATTATGCGAGTAGTATACTAATCCGCAATACCAGTCAACTAGCGCTAGCGCGGTAGCTTAATGTCAAAAAGCCTTAAGGCACTACTCACAGCTCATTACTACTGAAACCGCTATATTACTAGCTATGTCTACGCTGCTCCGGTTTTGTAGCTTACTGATTAAAATAGTTTAAATCGTTCATCAACTACATTCACTTTTTTACGCAGCAGTTAACTTCTTGGCTTAAGTTGTTTTTTTTAGTATATTTTGTTCAACAGTTAGACTTTGAGACCTATTGCAATCATCGTATCCTGCTAGAAAATCAAAGGTAACTTAAAGCAAAAAACACAAAAGTGAATATTGTAATTCACCAACCGATAACCATATAAATTATTGATTATAATTTCAAATCACAAGATAAAGGCCACTCTCGCGGCTCTGCCGTATGATAGGACATGTCAAACAACGCTTAAACAGCTGGCAACGTGAAATTTTAGTACTTGTTTGAAGTACACGTTGCAAAAAGATGTTAACTAACTTTATCCAATGGAAAAATACTAGGTAGCTTTACATTATCGTTATTGTGTGGGCTGAAAACGTCCTCTAGTCTTAGTTGAATAAATACATATTTGGTAGCTTTTTAATTGATACTTTTTAATGAATACAGAAAAACAAACAAAGCCTTTCCCAAACAAAACATATAATATGTGTCCAATTACTCAACTTCCAATTTTAAAACAAAAGAGATAAATCTGAGAGGTACTTATACTTGTCAGGACAATAACCCTTATTAAATTTACTCTCAAATCAGATTATTGCTCACAAAATGTTCGAGCAAGCAACTATGTACATAGTCCTAATTTGCAATCTACTTACATTTACTCTCACGATTTTTGTCGCCCACAAGCAGTATTGAATTCCAATAAATCGAAACCGGCAAAAGGACTATAAGACGATAAGTTAACTTGAGATTATATATTCAAATGGCGACGTTGAACTGAACGTTTCAATGAATTTAAACAAATTCAAATAAGCAAATATTATCAGTATCCAACCTACACATCGCTTTCACCGTTTCGGAACAGAGAAAATGAAACTAATTCGACTCAAGCTAAATTAAATCATATCACGAAAATTTGCTAGGAGCATACATAAACTTACATTGTAGATTCCGTAGATAAATGGGTTGTAGCAACTATTACTCATGGCGAGCCAGTCGCAGAAGAACCAGATGATGTTAATGTAGATGTACTCATTGATCTCGGGCCAGGTTACGTGGATGATGTTATAGGTTTGTAACGGTAGCCAGCAAATTCCGAACACGACCACGACAATGATAAGCATCTTGATAACCTAAAATTTCAAAGATAAACAGATTACTGTTGCAGTCACTCTGGCCTTCTTGTTAATATCTTGTTTGATAAGGCTTTTCAACTTAGTTCCACAATAGCAAGAGTTTTCGATTCGAAATTTCGGAGTCGATATCAGAGACTTGAAAACAAATCCAAGTAGGTACCTACTTGTTTGCTTATTTGCTTGAGAAGGAATCGCTGAATCGAAGAAAGAGCAGACCAAAGCGTACAATTCGATGATCTTATGGCTGTTTCCAGCAACTGTAGAAAACCCCATAATATTGACTCCGAGTTCGTAGGTCACAGGTCTTCTTGTGAGCTTGTTTTTCTTTGATTGCCCGTTTAAGTTCTATGGAAAGTTAACAAGTACTATCCACTTACAAATAATTAAATTTAAGCGAGACTGGACAAACAACCTGAAGTTCTATTGAATCAAACAACATGAAATTTCTCATAATTTTTTGATCCCAGTCAGCAGTTTTTCGCTTCATTTAACACAAGGATTCTCAGTGCTAGCTGCTTTCATAGAACGAGACGATTTTCCGAAAATACCGTGAATATTTACAACACAAATATCCATGAGACTTACCTTTTTCTTATTCTTCAACAACGTTACATCTCTTGCATCTTGTGCATTGCCCGGCGTCCTCGAGCCCCACAGCTTTAACGACATCTGGATATAGACGAAACTGATGATGCAGAACGGTATGATGTACTGCACGATGACTAGATAATATCGATAAGCCTGAATCTCATTCCGCGATAGATTGCTGTACTCACAGAACGGTCGGGTGAAATTGGCTGTTACATTGTCTCCTGCAAACATAGACGAGAACGGAAAGAAATCGTCAATTTAAAATTCTTAGTGCTAAATCTTCTTTTTGTATTTACGTCGAATTTCTTCGGTGATTGTGTGGACACGCAGTGCTATAGCCATGGGTATAGCAAATGATATTGACGCTAGCCAAATTCCCAGGATAATGGCCTTAGACACGAATTTTGTCGGGCGAGCTCTGAAAACAAAAAATGTTTGAACGTGATTTCAGGCAAAATGATATTATCTACTTCATATTATTTAAGAAATATGTGGAGGTTTGAAACTTTTTTTAAGAAACATAATCTTCGCGAGGTTACTATCAGCCATGTTTGCTTACGATATTTAAAAAAAGTTACATAACTGGTTATCTTGTTGCTTTTGAGTGAATGTATCCGTCTCGTAAAAATCTCATTTTTTACATAAATTTGATAATATCTTTTGAGAAAAGTGTTTTGTTTTCTTCAGAAGTTGAGTGTGTATAAAGAATGTCATTAATCAAATGTTGGAAAAATACTTCTAATCAAAATATTTTTCTTTATTTCTCATAGAAAATAAGAGCACTCATTCGACATATTTGAATGAAATAGGCTGACTGCACGTGGAGGCTGTGAAATTCGCAGGAACATGCTGCTCTGCTCTGTTCAATATATTTTTTATTTCGGTCTGAAAATAAATCGTTTTGCATTCCCAGAAATGTGCCTAGTACCATGACTAACAGCTTTGCCATATTATTCTCGAGTTTGGTCAGATAAGAGACTCAAATATTGTCTCAGTCCTTAGTGGATCTTTGAAATGGTGTGAATGTCAAATGTCGTTATTCTTATTTGTGTCACGTGCATTGGGACACTTTATTCCCGCTTACGAGTAGGATGGAAGGTCAACATCACCGAGAAGTTTCTTGGAGTTTGCGTTACAATAAAATGCCTGTTTGTTCAATGAAATTCCTTATTACTGAACTGACACGAAAAATGAACGTGCTACTGGCTCGGCCTTCAGATGATGTGCAACGTGATTTATGAAATAATATGTAAAATCAAAAACAACAAAAAATTAACTGATATATTCATTTCGGATTCCTGGCAATGTTTTCCTTGAATTGATGATATATTTCCTCCTTTTAGAAATATAGCTTAATGCTAGCAAGGTATATAAATTAACGCAATAACTCTATTGAGGTTACAATAGCTTCAACCATTTGGTGAGAGCGGTCGCTTTAGTGAATTCCTATGTACTCCTATATTTTGTATTTGAAAAACAACAAAAGACATACTGATCATAATTAGATATGAAAAATTATCGAGATTTCTCGCAACATAAAATATACACCATCTCTGATTACTTTCGAATAAATACATACTTTAAGTCTTTGGATATGTCCCATCCACGTTATTTGTCATTCGATCCACACCTTTGTGTTTTTTTTTTCACACTGAAAAGTGGCCAGTATTTGTACCGGTATCTACTGACTATGAAGACAGAAAGCCAAAATTTAATTTTGAAATATACATCACACTTCATCAACAACTCCGTCACGAAGCGAACTGTAACTTGGTAAGAGACAATCGATGTCTTTAATTTTTAATTTTCCGCAAAGTCAACTAGTGACATTACATGGCACGTACGTTATTTCTTCGAGCGAATACGGTCACAATAAGATGATTTTATTACTGTCAGAAAATCGACTAAAATGAAATTCTGCTCGGCACTTTGTCACATGTCTAATCTATGAGAAAAACTTGCTGTCGTGTTTGAGTATGTCGAAAAGGTGGAATAGACGTGTGTTGGAAAAGAAAGTTTACAGAAATTTCGTTTGGATTCCTTGTGATGGAAATGTGAAACGTTCCACTCATGCCAAGAATTTCTCAGTGAAAATAAGCAAAAGATTGGGAAAGCTTTCAACAATTTATGTTGCTAATGGTACAGACAAAGCAGATTTTTACCTTAAGGAAGGAATACTTGTGTCTTAGCTCAAAGAATTTCTGGCAATAAAAGGATCAAGTATTATTACAGTAGCATATTCTTTTCAACCGCATGATGCAATTCTAGAAATTTGTAGCTTAAGAGCTTTAGTAGCTTAAGAATCGTTTTCCCTCAATTCGTTACTCAGCAAGAAAAGAACTCACACAAAGAAATCATTCCGATACCTATATATGTTTTCATAGCTCACAAAAAGCATTGAATGGCTTCAGTAACTATATCTCAGGATGCAGATTTTTACTTCGCTCAGTGATATTAAGCTTAATCCACATCAAAATAAGTTCATAGGCATCATATTACTCAGTGCAACGAAACAGATGTAATCCCGTTGCTAAATATGAATTCGAATCCTTTCGTCTAAGGATCATCTAACCCTTAACAATTTAAACCTAAGTTTCAGGTTCAAAGATATTGAAAGCTCTTTAATCTACATCCGAACGACCAATAATTCGAATCACAAATAACTTCTGAACCCACTCAATCCTTTCCCAACAATTTATCTTCCAACAATGAAAAAGAGCACTTTGGTCGACGTCTCGCCAAGAGGACTCATAGGATCAAATTAAAATGTGACCGAAAATTAAGTTGGGAATTAGAGGAAGGATGCTGTGTATCATGGAAGTTTAACTGACGACAATTTTCGTCGCACAAGATAGGTTGAATTTATTGCTCTTTTAGCAAAGTGTAGCAAATTGAAATCAATTGAATTGGAGAAATTTAATTTGGGAATTCAGAAGACAAAATAGGGAGCGTTCGTTATGAGAGTGTGAAATATATTAAATTCAATCAATAGTGCATTGAATGTTCATGAACTTTTTTTTATATGTGAACATATAAACATTTATGGAATTTTGGTGTGTAATCTAGTTTCCAAATCAATCCTCATTCAAAAATTATTACACTGATTCGAAAAATTTTGGCCGTTGATGTAAGTTAAAACAAGTATTTATTTTCTTCTATTCCCAGCTCAAACCAACAAAGACACAGTGAGGGATTCAGCAAAAAACAGCATCGGTAGCGTGGACATCTGTTTTAAGCCCGTCAAGAACGATTTGGAAGAAACGATTTACGGGGAAACTTTCAATGAAGTAAATAAGATACAACTAACGACAACGGCCAACGCCTGATTGACTTTGCATGTAGTAGGGATATAGTCATAAGTTCGACATGCTTCCCACATCGACGCATCCACAAAAGAACATGGGCATCACTAGATGGCAATACCTTCAACCAAATTGATCATGTCCTTATTCAGCGGAGATGGGCTTCCAGCATACTTGACGTTCGGACGTTTCGAGGAGCAAATTGTGACTCGGACCACTACTTGGTCAAATCCAAATATCGATGTCGCATGTCAAAGGCGAACGTGACGAAGACGAGTCCTCTGCGTAAATTTGACATCGGAAAGCTTCAAACGGCGTCAGTAGCAGAAAACTTCTCAAAAACTCTTGAGACTAAGCTAACCCCCATCCTAAAAATTACACAGTGAGGCCGGTTGATGAGGTCTGGATGGAGGTGAAGACAGCAATCAAAGCCGCTGCCGAACAAGTGGTTGGGTATGAAGCCCGGCGCAAAAGAAACAACTGGTTCGACAACGAATGCCAGGATGCGCTGAACAAGAAAAATCAGGCATATAAACAGTTCCTTGAAAGGAACACCAGGACGAAGAGGGAAAAATATGAAAACCTCCGACGAGTAGCAAATAAGATCATTAGATGTAAGAAACGAAAATATTATGACGAGCAATTAAAGAGCATTGACGAAAATCTGGCGAGCAATAAAACTAGACAAGCTTACAAAGTAGTGAAATGCTTAAGACGCGGATATCAGCCCAAGACGACACTCTGTTAAGATGAAATCGGCAACATCATCGCCGAAGATAGCCAGATTAAGGAGAGATGGGCCTGCTATTTCAAAGAACTCCTTAATCCTGCACATGGCTCAATAATATCAGAGCCGATATACATCTCTGACGAAGTCCCGATCGCACCTTCAACGCTGGAAGAAGTCAAGTCTGCCATAAAAAGCCAGAAAAACAAAAAAGCGCCGGGCATTGACGAGATTCAGGTCGAGCTAATTAAATATGGTGGAAGCTGCCCTATAAAAGCCATCCACAAATTGATCCAGAACATCTGGGGTCAAGAAAAAATACCACAGGAGTGGTGCAAATCCATCATATGCCCTATCCACAAAAAAGGAGACAAACTTCGGTGCGAAAACTACAGAGGCATATCGCTACTTTGTACATCCTATAAGATACTGACGAAAATATTAAAGGATAAGATAAATGTATACGCTGAAAAGGTCTTTGGGGAGTACCAAAGAGGCTTTAGGTCTGGTAGATCAACTACGGATCAACTCTTCACAGTCAAACAAGTGCTTGAAAAATGCTGGGAATTTAACATCGACGTCCACCAGATTTTCGTGGATTTTAAACAAGCATATGACAGTATTGATCGAAACATACTGTACAAAATAATGCTATACTTCGGCATCCCGGCAAAACTAGTTCGGCTGACCAAAATGACGATGACGTCGACAGCATCACAAGTCAGAATCAACAACAGTCTGACTGACGCCTTTGACACAAATGTCGGACTAAAGCAAGGAGATGGGTTGGCCCCTCTGCTGTTCAACCTAGCACTTGAGTACGTGATAAGGAAGATTCCTGTCGACACAGGGGGTACGCTTCTGTATAAGTCGAACCAGTTAGTGGCCTACGCGGATGACATTAACATCTTGTCCCGTTCCTTCACATCCGCCAAAGAGCTCCTGTTGAAACTTGACCAGGAAGCCAAGGAAGTAGGCCTGAAGATCAATCAGACAAAAACAAAAATCATGACGCAAACAAGAAAGAAGACCTCCATTAGACAAAATATAATTCTTGACGAATATAATTTAGAGAATGTGGACGAATTTATATACTTAGGCTCGAAATTGACAACGAAAGGCAGTGAAACTGACGAAATTAAACGGAGAATACAGCTCGCTAATAAAACTCTCTACTCCGTTCTGGCCCTACTGAAGACCAGCTGCATACACAGGAAGACGAAGCTCCAGGTCTACAAATCAATCATCAGACCTGTGCTGTGCTACGGATGTGAAACTTGGACCCTTACCCAAGCATCCGCAAATATGTTGAACGCCTTCGAAAGACGGGTCCTCAGGCGTATAATTGGAGCTAAACAAGAGTGCGCCCAATGGCGGATAAGATACAACCACGAGTTGTACGAGGTTTTTGACGAGCCGGAGGTTGCTACAATAGTGAGACTGCGGAAGCTGCAATGGGCTGGTCACGTGCAACGAATGGACGAGCATCGAGTACCTAAGAAGGTATTCGACGGAAGGGCCGAAAGTCGAAAACCAGTGGGAAAACCCAGAAAACGCTGGTCTGACTCTGTCGACGAAGACTGCGCAAAGCTGCTCGGATTTCGAAATTGAAGGACGCGGTCATTGGACCGAGACAACTGGAGGCGTCACCTACGAGAAGCCAAGGCCCGAGAGGGGTTGTAGTGCTACGACGAAGAAGTAAGGCCGGAGTGAAGCTCAAATGCTCAAAACCTGTTTGAAAAAATTGGTTACCAAACTCTACCAAAAGCCTCCAAAATATCTTACATTGGTTCTTCGCTTCACCAAAGTTTAATGAAAACCCAGTGTAAATAATTATTTTTACAACGAGTTTCTTATTAAATTTGGTTCACAGCTTCACCTCTACCTCTTGAATCAAACTTAAACATTTCAGCCGATTCGAAAGACAAGAGCTTCCTTGCTCTAAATTTTTATTGATTCATCTATGCTTTTTTCTTCGACAGGGTAACACTTGGTTTCAGAACAAAAGGCAAATAAGGGGGAATGCTTCTTGCTATAAAAGTCGGCCACACATCCCTTTTTGATCTGATGACATAAATCAAACTTGGTAAAACAACTCTAAATCACAATACTACACTCAGGAAAAGACGCATAGTAAAATCAAGAATTACCAATGTTAAAACAATGCTCATAATAAGCATTCAGTCTCTTTATATATTCGTTGAAGTTTCTTTCATGAATACAAACAATTTTTCAGAATTAAAACGACTACTGTAAATTCAACATGAATTTAGTAAATATAACATGTTCCTATGCGGCTATTTGAGTTACATATACAAACCAACTAATCGATTTGTTGATTTAACATGATGCGCTGTAATCTCTTATCTTTTGTTTGATCGTTTACGAGATCCCTTCAGCATTCATTCCGAGATTCATCAAATGCGCATAAAAGATCTGGTGCGTGCAGTGGAAGCAAATCATTCGGAGTGATAAATAGTTCGGTTTTGTTTTTACTGGTTCACTTCGATTTTATTCATTTAAATTGGTTATTGATAAATGTGATAAATCGTTTATTCATTATTATTATCAAATAATAAGTGGTGATAATCTGTGATCAAATTGATCCTGAAATAAGGTCTGTTCCCGTTATTTCAGTCACTGAATTTTCCTGAATCATGTGGTGGGGGAAATTCATGAAACGCTCTCATTGCATTTCCTGAAAATTGACAACCAAAAGTGTCAGTTTTCAGTTGTTGGAAGAACAATAGTGATTATAAAGTCATCCTAAGCGGTAATAAATTATCGCCACAAAAATATTGGACCTTCATAGCAACATTACGCAATGCAACATAGCAACATTTTGAAATATGCTGCTTGCCGCGCATATTTCAAAATATTTACTCGCGCCACACCGTTTGACACTTTTCACACTGAAATTTCATCGTACTTACTGAAAGAGGGGAAATTTTCAGTTTTCAGTAAATTGGAGTACGGGAACGGCTTCATTGCAATTAATTACGATCAATCGCAACTAACCGTAGTACGGGAACATACCTACAGTTACGGAAAGTGTAGTCATAGTGATTCAAAATCATTAGAAATACGCATAAAAAATGTATGAAATGCATTTTGAAAATGTATTATTATAATTAATAATAGGTTCATGTTGGTATGACACTAGTTTTGATTTTTCCATGTAAACACTAAAAATTAACATTATTTATCCTGCATTAATCCTGAATCAATTTAAAAAAATACTATTTATTGCTTTCCATAGCTTAAGGACCTGATACTTATTAAGTGAAACGAATGTGAACAATTTTTTTGTAATTAGCTTTAAGTATGAATATTAAATAAAGTGGTAAATGCATCTTACCTTAATCATTTTTTTATTTTATTTAGCATGATTATTTAATGAGTTACAATGTAGCCGAAGTGCAGGTACGTTGTACAAATAAAACATGGGTTTTGAATTTAACTAATTTCTGAGTAATTTTGAGAGTGCCTTTGTTGTTTCAAGAATTTACATTGTACATTTATGACGTTGTTGTTAATATTTTCACTATGTACATTGTTCTTTAAGATGGCATGCTATAATGATACAAGTTAGCTGTTTGATTTTCTATTCGCGATTTTAAGACTACAAGCTTACCATGTTAATTCAATTCGGAAAATTGTTGATAATAGAACTAAAGTACGTATTACTATGTAGTAGTTAATTCATAGCGAAACCTCTATGGCGCCAATTCATTGTGAAAAAAGGATTAAATAACTACGTTTTTTTTTCCCAATTTTCATATTTTTTTTCTGAGTGTAGGAACATTGATCACTGTACTCTATCTTAGACGTCATTTTTTCAAGTTTGATCCTGTTAAGGTACCAGAAATAGCCCAACGAAATCCGACATAAAAAAGGCGAAACTTCGGAAAAATTAGGGAAAAGCTGAATTTGAGTGTGAACCTTGGTACTGGCGTGTTGAACAAAATGTCAAAAGTCCCCATCGATGCGAGTGCTGCGTAATTTTTTATACGGGGTCAAAGGTCAGAAAAACAATGTATGACGAATTTGTAGCTTGAAAAATTTCCAACAAAAAAGATTAGATGGCTTTTTCCTGTAACCATAACCGTTTTTGAGACATATTGATCTAAACATTGGCTGCTAACAGCATCCTCTTTCTCAACGGCATAATGATATTATCCGATTTTGATTACGACTTGGCATGTTTGTGAGTTTGTTTTTCTATGTTTAAGAGGCGCATAAAAAAACATGTAAGCAAACTTATCTACCAGACTCCAGGGTAGGTGGAAAAGTGTGCTCCAAAAAGTTCCCAATACCCCTCGCCCCCCTTTGCCATAAAACTTGTAGGGACATCTGCTTGCTACTCTCTTCTCGGAAATAAACTGTATTGCTGCATTATGTATGGGATATTCCACAAAAGAGCAGGACAAGACAACAACATTGCATGTGAAAAAAGGGTTTTGTAACATATCATGGGCCTAGAAGTATGAAAAAGCAAGATAATATCATGGCATAATTCTGTAAACGCTCATTCTTGACATTATAGGAGCTCAACCCGCTCCAGACTAGTCCCGAATAATCAGTTTTTTTTTCTAATCCTGTGATGACTGCATACTGGCAAAGGGACATGGCACGTCTCGAAACCAATTTGCACCTGAAATTACGTGACCTTGCCCTGATTGTTCATGGGATAAGACGGTATGGAAAAAAAACTAAAAAACCGGCTATTTCGGGATGGTTCGTTTGCGGAGGCGGGTAGGGTGTGGGTACGGTGTGGGTGTAGGGCTGGTCTTGCGATGTCAATAATAGGCAATTATCAGGATAAAAAGTGATCCTAGCTTGCTTAACAGTGGGCAAAGAGTAGGCAACGAGCTCATTTCTAAAGATTTGGGATGGATGCTCACGGATACCATTTTATGGCAAAGGGGGAGGGGGGAACTTTTCGAAGCACACTTTTCCATCTACCCTGGAGTATGGTAGACAAGTTTGCTTGCATGTTTTTTTTATGCGCCTCTTAAACATAGAAAAACAAACTCACAAACATGCCAAGTCGTAATCAAAATCGGATAATGTTAACATGTGAGAAAGGGGATGCTGTAAGTAACAAATGTTTAGATCAATATATCTCAAAAACGGTTATGGTTACAGGAAAAAGTTATAAAATATTTTTGTTGAAAATTTTTCAAACTACAAATTCGTCATACATTGTTTTTCCGAAGACGTAACCGTTACTGAGATATTTAGGAAAGGTGGCTTTTGGTGACCTTTGACCCCGTATAAAAAGTGACGCAGCACTCGGATCGATGGGGACTTTTGACACTTTGTTCAACACGCCAGTACCAAGGTTCACACCAAAATTCAGCTTTCCCCTAGTTTTTCCGAAGAATCATGTTAGATTTCCCTGGACTAAAAGAGTTGGCCAAAAAGAGATGAAGTAGGTCAACTTTCGGAGCGTTTCATATTCGATGTCTTACGAGTGTCAGATTATTTAACGAGCGAATATTTCCGGAAACCGACGAAAAGAATTTATGATATATTCATACGAAATATTCGTACCGTAAAATTTCATCAGCTCTGCTTTCCTCTCTATTTATTCTATTGATCTGGATTTTCTCAAAAAAATCCTATTCATTCCATTTTTTCAATAGTGTTTTCAGTTGGTCACCTGCCTAAAAATTATTCGCGAAGTATTTTCTTCGATTTTCAAATCTTTTCACCCATTCCAATCGCAAATTATTTATAAGCAAACATCATAATACACTTTTCTATAGAAACTTAATTTTTCCGTGGAAAATTTTCTATGTTTAGCACAACATGCGACGTTAGCTTGACCCATTTTATTTTTCCACGGAAAAATACTCAATAAATTATTGATAAAAGTTTTCAAATAATAGATTAATTTTCTAGTAGTATTCATCCTTATCTTTCCAATTTGGATTTTCAATTTGGATTTTGAAAAAAGTATAAGAATAACACCTGCCAGAACACCAACTATGTGAACAACCTGCAGCCTTCATAATTCTATAAAAATCCTAGAAATTACTTTCCTGACTTTGACTTGCATGTCATTCTTAAGTAATTTTTAAATCGACAAAGCTGACATGATTTTGTGATACGAATTGATGTTTAAATTATTAGTCGAAAAGTGTCGCCACTTCAAACGCCAACGACATTTAATTTCAACTTACCTCAGGGGGTTGATAATCGCTCGATGTCGATCAATAGCTATCGCCGTCAGTGTGAAAACCGAAACGTTTACACTTACCACTTGAACAAAAGGACAAAAGGCGCACATGAACTCCGGTAGGCTCCATCTTTGCAAAAGTGCTGCTTGGAACTGTAACGAGAATATGCATGAGTATCGTTCGCAATACATCTAGAACAGCAAGGTCGACAGAACAAGCCCAACAACACACGACGGCACCATCAAAGCTGACCGCAGAGTCGATGCTTCGAGAGTGCCAGGAAATTAAATTGCGGACATGCATCATGAAGCGGCGCATCGATGAGCAAGCAGGATTCAGCAGCAGACAGTGCCCATGAAATTTACAAGAACTATCGTCCCGTGTACTCTTAACTTCACTTTTAGCCATAATGACATCGGTTCCTACCTGAAACGGTACGCAAAACATCCCGATGGTAACGTCGGCCAACGCCAAATTGGCTATGTAGAAGTTTGTGACGGTGTGCATTTGCCGCGTTGTGGCTACAATCCAGATTACAAGTATATTCCCGATGACAGCGATGAAGCTGATTCCGCCGTAGACAATCGATAGCAACACCACCACCTCGGTCGGGACCTCGTACAGAAGATCTAAGGAACGAGAGTGATGAGGTTTTCGTTAATTTCGGCTCACGAAATTCCCATTGTTCGAATCATGGGACACAGCTCCAGGAAATGCCATTGTACAATAGCCGTAACGTTGCGGAAGCCATTGAAAAAATTTCGGGGCATTTATCTACCCGAGGACAAAGTTGCTCAATTAAATTGACCCAGGTTTGTGAGACAAAGTGCAATTGTTTACGTCTTATCAAATTTTAATTTCAAATCAAAATAAAAATAAATCTCTTGTTGAATATAAAATAATTTTACAGGTTTATTGCCCTGGAGCTACTGAAATTTACTGCGACTGACTTTTTATGGTCTAAGGCACAATGACATTTCCTTAAGTTATTGAAGTACTAGGAATCTTAAATTCCCGCGGAAAATCATGCATCAGATTCAAAGTATCAAGAGCATTACCGTATTCTTCTTTGATCAGCTCCTCTATTGTTTCATTTGGCGAGAGACTGAGATTATGAGGGAAAATCGAGGTTGTTAGCGGATAGTCCGCCATTTTCGTCCGTCGTCAAGGTCGCCAGATGAACGTAGAATTATTCTATTCTCACAATTATTTTGCCGAGTATCTGCAAAATAAAAATGAAAAGAGTTAATTTTAAGTGAAAATATTTGTTTTTGTTTTTTTTTGAATGCCTTAGTGCTATAGAAACATATTTTTTTGAGCACGATATGTTCGCAGTGCATATTACATACACGGCAGAAACTAGTGGAGTATTATCATGACATTTGATGCCATTTTCCATTTTTCAAATACTTTATCTACAAAATGAATGGGAGCAGTAAATTTTGTTAGGTTCCCTGAGTTTCCTTGAAATACCCAATTTTTTTTCGAAAAGATTCAAATAAATTAATTCTTCTGCCTTCCTCCAGTAGAAATATGTACAACCTAAAGTTTAGTGTAAATAATTGAAGCCTTCTGAGAAAAACTGTGTTTCTTTTACTGCATTTGAATTTAATTTACACGACTCATTTGATACTTCCCATCTGTATTTACTGCTGTTACTCATATCAGTGAACTTTAAATTAGATCCGTCATCCATCATCGTCTTCCATTTTATTGATATTGATGACAAGTCATCGCTCGATAGTCCTACATCTATATTTAAAGACTAGTCGGCTCAGAAGGATTTCAGATTTCCGAAACAACCACGACTGTAAGTTTTGTGTAGCCACATGCATTTCAGCTTATTTACGCAAAAGGAATACCCGTGCGATATTTGTTCATGTGTAGGGGTGAAAAAAATACATTTTTAGTCTGCTTCACGGAGGAAAAAATCTACCAGGCTTCTGAGAATAAAAATTCGAATTGATTTACTGTAAAAATCGTTCGAATTTAATTAAGCTCGTCAAATCGAAAATGAATTATGCACGACTGATTTATGGGAAAATTTGTTTAAACCAATATCTTGATCTGCCCTTCGTTCATGCCTGTCACTCATATGACTCCGACATTTTTTCTTCATAATTCATACTTTGTTTGAAGGTCGTGGAAAATTCGAAAGTATTATAGGCACGCACTTTCTTCTTTGCTGGTGTTATTTTTGAAATTCAATTAGCTAGCGTATTATTGAAGTTGTTCTGTTTAATATATTTCAGTGGAAATGCTAAAGACATGAAACCATTTTTCTGAAACTGTTCGTACTTGAAAAAGTGTGGGAACTTTCATTGAAAAGCACCAGATTGAGGATAAAGCTTAACTGCAAATTGAAAATGATTATTCTTGCAAGCACGATGTGTGCTGCTACAAATTATCTGTCCAAATTTTTCTCAAATTATAATATTATTTTGAAAATGAATACGCTATTCTGGGGAATATGTCCTCTATTTGGTAAAAAAAAAAATTAATGCTATCAATAATTGATGTCACAGATCGGCAAGAACTGAGAAATAGACAAAAAAATTTGTTTGTGCATTATTCTATACACAGTACGTTTTAATCTAACTATTTTATTTTAGATTTAATTTTTCAATTTGTTCCAAATCAAATCAAAATATTTGTTTAACACGTTTCGCATCTGATACGCTTCGTGCTGAACAATGTGAATTCACCCTTATACTGCTCTGCTAATCATAAACGTTCTATTTAATTTTAATACTTTCGATATATTCTATGATTTGTGTTTTGATTTGTACTGGAAATATATGGTGAGTGTATTTTTCAATATTGATTTAACATACTTCCACAGTATGTTAAAAGACAGTAGTATATAAAGACAGGTAGTTTAAATTTCGTAGAACGATGTAATAGAGTATGTCGTGTCCGAATCCGGTGCTAACTCAAAAATGAGAAAAATGCAGATAGAGCGTTCATGCTTAGCAGGGCAGTATGCGTCAAGTACTTTTGGGTGTTTCTAGAAAATTTTCTACAGAAATAATCAATCTCTTCTACCAACATCTTTTGTTACCGCGGCATTAATCGTCAATTTTCACGAGACAATGCTCTCATAAATTCTCTGGAGAAAAATATACAAAATAAAATCGCATGACCTTCAAAGCCGCAATATATTTGAACCTTTCGAGTATTGTGATTGACATTTACGACTTTCTTGAAGAACATTCGCAAAGCGGAAAACAGTATTACACTTGAGTGACACTTTGAAGTATGATATTTAATATTTCCTGGTAAATGTATGTAAATGGAGTTAATCAAAAATCTTCCTCTTCAGTTTTGAATATTTGTTTGTATGTATGTATGGTATTTGTATATGTATGTATGCAGGCGTGGATTTGCCACTAGGCTGAGTAGGCTGGAGCCTAGGGGGGCTCCAGGGAGCTAATTTTTGCGAGCAGAATTTTTTGAAAATGACAGATTTTTGGAGGCGCAAAATTTTTGCGAACGAACAATTTTTGGAAGCGGAAAATTTTTGTTAGTGACTGATTTTTGGGGGCGGAAAATATTTGCGAGCCACAAAACCTATAAAGTACCTAAAACAACCTAAAAGCACAAAAAAGAACCGAAAAAGACCTAAACAATACCTAAAAAGAACCTAGTTGAACAAAAAGTATCTAAAAACAACTATGACATGGTATGCAGTCCGTTAGTCTGCACGGGTTACCCATGTTTAAATAAACATGTTTATAAGCTAAGTCGAGTCGATCGAAAGCTAACTAATACTAATCAACTGATAAAAGAGCCACAATTTTCTTATGGCAAAACTATTGGAAATAAAGAATTTATATCTACCTTCTGTATAATACACAACATCCACTACATTAATCTAGTTTATATTATATTAGTAGATTCTTTTATATTTAATAGATTCTTTTCAGGTACTTTGTGGATTTTTCGAGATTTTTTCAGGCTCTTTTTATTGCAACTGTAATTTTACATGCAGAGCAAGGGCGGCAATTTGGCTCAAGCCAAACGCTGCTAATACGATAAATCCACTCCTGTATGTATGTATATATGTATGTGTAGTATGGTTAACAACCTCTGCTACATTGTCAAACTCGGGAAAAACTCACGGTTTCTCGGAAAGATTTCAGACTGATAAGAAGCTACGTTTCTAGCTGCAAAAGGAAACTTAGCTCAAAACCAAAAACACATTATACTGAATCATTTCAACAAAATCTGCACGTGTAACACCGCGCTTACGTTTATCCGGAAAAAGAATTGAAAAATCTGAGCTAAGACTTTTCTCAATAAAATAATTTTCACAGCTCAACTATAACAAAATAATAAACGCTAATTAAACACCATTAGTATTCTAAGGAGTTTCTACCATATAAGTCTCCAAGAAAAATAGCTTCCTTCCATGTTTCCATGAATTTCGAGGCAATTGTACATTTCAATGATCTAAATTGCCTCCCTCTAAAGGAATGAATATAATCCATATCAAAGAGAATGATTGCTTCCTCTTTCGTTACAAATATCCAGACAAAATTGGAAAATCCTTGGACTGGACCCGAGCGGAAATTTGAAGCTTACCTGGCTGGAAGTTTAGTTTTTGCAATGAAATCAAATTAAAAGTTGCACGTACCAGCAACCTCCATTCGGGAGTTCGAAGAGAGTTCGAAGTGAGTGAGTATCCCAGAGAGTATTAATCTGGGATAGCTACATTTTCAAATCTAATTCACCATGAATTATGAAGATTGAATAAATCCAGCACAAAGCTTTATTAGTAAGGAAGCCTGGTAAGCTCTTAAGTACTATGAGAGGTATCTGCTGGCGATGAGGATAAAACGCGTACCATTTAATGTCCTGCAACGGATAATAAAGATTTGCGGTTTAAATTTTATTTGCCTGAAAAATATAATAAATCGCTTAATTTTCATGGAAAAAATGTATCTCACTATGACGCTATCGCATTGAGTTGTATGCATACTTACAGCAGCGCCATTAGACTAATTTGAATGCTAATCTTATGGTTTCAGCCTCAACGCTTGCGAAGATTGAAATCCGCATCACCTATAATGTAAGCAGAATATCAGGGATAAGTTGGCCAACGCATTATTTATTGGGCAGCAAGGGAAATTAAATTGCCCCCATATTCACATTAAAGCAGATAAAAAATAAATTCGAGCGAGACGATATCAATTTGCTGGAAATATATTGCTGCACCACTCATGTGGTACCTATACAGGCTCGTATCATTGCATCTATATGAAAAATGATGGAAAGCGTATATCCTGAGCTGAGTTTACAATGCTATGCATTCTATACTTGAAACTTCAATGCTTGTGTGTTTGCTCGGAGTCCAAAAATTATACTGTACAATTTCGAAATTTGATTTATGGGTATACACGCTGAAAAGCCTTTCAGCGACACTGGCAACGAATTGGATACTTTTAATTTGCCACGGTGTAGTCTTCATTGACGCTTAAATTATTTCCAATGCAACAACGGGACAAAAGCAAGCACGAAAGGAAGCTAAAGTGGTGCAGTGGCCAATAATGCTGACTGCTACCGAGCTGCTTTGTTAGCGGTTTAATAAAAAACAATCTCCATAAATTCAAGGATTCTTTGTTTTATGGTGAACACATTTGTTTGGTAGTGGCATTGCCGGTCACAGGAGATTTGTTTTCCGATAAACAATAAATTTTGTGAATTGGTTTTTCGAACATAACGGAATCTGCATGCTAGAGAAAGACCGAGGGTAGATGCATTAAGAGGTGAGCAGATTTTTATTAAAATGTCCTTGCATGCGTTTAAATGATTATATTATGTAGCGCAATGCAAAAGGAAATTTAAAAAACTGTTTTCAATTTTCACTATACGACATCTGGTAAAATAACTTGGATGTTGAGACCAGTAATCATCAAAACAAGATACTTAAATTCCTGTCAAAGCGCTAATGATAAGCCTTATTCGGTGAAAATGATTTGTAGGGTACATAATTTCGGTAAAGACGAAGATTCCAGATATTTTGATATTTGATTACTTTGATTGGATTGTCGAGAGCCTAGGATGCCTGCAGGATACTTCCATGTGGTTTCTCCGAAAGGTGTTTTCTCGGTAAATCATGACTCGCTCTTTTAAAATGTGAACATTTAACTACAAAAATAATTAATACAATGAAGTTTAGAGACTAGACAAAAGAACCAAAAAAGGTCCCTCTATGCCTTTTTTTCAAATCGAAAAAGGTAAATAATTATGAAAGTTTTATAGCACTTCACAACATTTTCAATTCAATTCAATTTATTGTTTCTCATTGGTTATAATTCACACTGTTGGTTGAGATACTGATGTACTATGGTTTAGAGCTCAGACAATATATATCTTTTCAGCTAATGTTATAATTATTTTGGTGCTGAGAGTTTCATTTATTAATGATGGAATTTATTGAGATAAAAATTAACCATGGCTAAACAAAACTCACAATTTTTAAGGAAAATCTCAAACACGTACTGAATTTCTTAAAGACTACCGCTACATTTTAACACATTAATCACACTATAAAACTTATAAATATAACACATTGTAGAGGGGGCTAGGTGATACAATACAAGAAAGTCTGCATTTTATGGTGATTTTTCGTAGTCGTTCTTTGGTAAGATCGATTCTAGTGGCTTCATGTAATGTCCTAGTAGGGAACCACGGGGGAAGATCAAGCATAATTTTTAGGAATTTATTTTACAATCTCTGGATCTTCATAAGGGTCGTTTTTGTCGTTTCATTTACTAACGGAGCAGCATATGTCAGAGTAGATTGAAAAATAGCTTTGAATAGGAGAAATTTGTTTTCGAGGTTAAGTTTGGATTTCCGATTAATTAGCGGATACAGTCCTTTAATCAACTGGTTTGTTGCTTTGCTACGACTGGCGATGTGAGAGTTCAACCTTAACTTTATATCCAATATTATACTTAGGAATTGAACATTTTCACTGCACTCGATAACTAGAGAAATTAAATGAACAAGAACTTGTGGTTTGAATCTAGGCGACCGTTTTCTTGTGAAATAAATTGCCTGCGTTTTTTGTTCGTTCATTTTTATTTTCCATTGTGGAAAATATTCGTTAAGCTGTAACCAACTTCTTTCCAGTCTGCTTGTAATAATTATAGGATCTTCATGGGAAGTATAAATTGCTGTGTCATCCGCAAATAAGGCCAGATCACAGTGTGGTATTTGAGGAATATCAGATGTATATATTCCATATAAGGTCGGGCTAAGCACTGACCCCTGGGGTACACCTGCAGGAATTTCAAAATTCGATAACTTCACGTCGCCGTTTATTTTATATAGAAGGTTCTATTGGTGAGAAAACTTTGAATTATTTTTATTAAACTAAGAGGGTATTTGAACTTAAGTAGCTTATGTAAGAGACCATTGTGCCCATGGCTTTTTGAATATCCAGGAAGATAGCACCTATTGACTTTTGGCTATTAAATGACTTTTTTATGTCCGATGTGAGTCTTTTTAGGTGGTGGTTTGTACTTAAGCAGGGACGAAATTCACACTGTATGGCAGCAATAATATTGTTTTGTTGCAAGATATAAGCTTTTCGAAAATTTCGGACACTACATTATGCAGGCTAATCGGTCTATAACTATTGATTTCATGAGCAGGTTTACTGGGTATTAAAATTGGGCTACTTTAGCATTTTTCCAAGCCCTTGGAAAGTACGATAGATTCATACAAGCATTATAAATGTATGTCATAAATACAATGCATTTTCTGGGCAAGTTTTTGTAGATTGTAGGATTCAGACCGTCATCTCCAGCTGATTTGCTTACGCGCAGCTTCTAAATAACATGCATGATATCTCTAGGTTTAAAGTGCATTTTTGTTGACAGTTTCGCACTGTCTATAAAAAGCCAATCGTCTTTAACTTTTCGTTCCAGGGTTTCGAAAAGTTTCTCCTATCCTCTCTGCCTTCTCTTGAGGTGAGAAAACAAACTGTTCGTCGATATTTAATGCTGGAATAGTCTGGTGGTGTTTACGTAAAGACTTTGTTAGATTCCAGAATGGTTTAGATGCCTTGTTTAAGTACTTGATTTTTTTATTCCATTCTTTATTACGCCAGTCGAATAGTTTTGCGGTACTTCTATGTTGAGATCATGAAATACTTTTTTGTTTTGAGAATTTCTGTTTCTTTCCCAGTATATTCTTGCTTGATTACGTTTTCTTATGAGGGTTTGCAATTGAAGAGGAAGAATCGACCAGGACATTGACTCAGAAGCGATTTCAGGTATATCACAATCTACTGCTTTTCTGATTGTTTTTTCAAATATTTAAATACACGAGTCAATTTGTTCTGTTTTTGTATATTGTGAAGGGACAAATACCTTAATTGAATCGAGTTGGTAGCTACTTTGTGAAATTTTTCCCAATCGGCTTTGCACTAATCCAAGATTTGTAAATCTTTATTTATGACAGTTTTATTTAGTGTGAAGTGGACAGGTACGTGATCTGCAGATAGTTAGCATGAAACTGAAGGTTGTGTGACAGACTCAGGTGGATTGGTTTCACAACATTTTAAGTCAATAGAATCTACTATTCCATTCATTTGTTTTCCTAACGCTATTTTTGTGGATTTTTTTGGTCCGATTTAAATCAGCAACAAGGCAGCAAGAGACGATTGATGAAAATTTTGCATCTTGTAGTCTCATAAAATATTAAGACTCTGTTTTTCAAAGGAAGGAAATTACACTAACATCAAGCTTAAAGAGCCAAACAAACATCACACAATATTTGAAAATATATTGGTAGAACAATATTTGCGAAAGTCATTGATGAAAGCACTTAACAGTGGCCATAGAATGGACCTTTAAAGGTCCCCAGAAAGAAAATAGAAAAGTCATGACGCAAACTAAAAAAGTAGTAAAGTACGAAAAGCATGTAGTTCATTGGCAAGCACATGTTTGAATGCGTATTAAATTATTGTCAAACACAAAACACTCACAGATTTTGAGAAAATCACGGAAGAATGTGCTGCCAACTAAAAATAGAAAATAGAAAAGTAAGTAGAACAGAAAAACGGTTAGCAGAAAAACAAGTTTCATTTTCTTTGAATATCTCGCATGATATATTCATAAAAAGCGAATCAGATACATTTTATTAATTGTTTATATTTTAAAAGCATAAATGTTTGGGGAATTTTTTTTTAAATCAAAACAGTTTGAATTATTCATTTTCAATAGAGCTCTTGCTTGCACGCAGCCTCCAATTGTTTCATTACAAAAAGAATTTCCAGTTTTAGTTTTAATTCGATTGTAATGAGAAAATATTCTCTCAGTACTAGCAGAAGAGTGTGGAAGATATTGCATACAAAAGCACACAATGTATCAAATGCACCCTGATCACCTATGTTAATTTTTTTTACATGAGTCCAAAATTTTTCTATGTTCTCTGAATGCAAATCACTTTCTTCTAAACAATTTTGAAGCAATCTATACTGATCGTCAATTGTTTCTATATCACTGTTTGTAACTAGATGCTTCATAGTGGCAACAAGTTTAATGATAGAATTGAATATATTGGATACAACACATTGTAGTGAAAGCCATCGTGTTCGCGAAGGAAGTAGAATTCGAAGTGGTTTCATATAGAAAAATGTTGGCAATGACTTGAAGTTCGTACGGCGCTTGGAACTTTTCAGATAATTATAAACATACGTCTCTCGCAAAGTTTCTACATATCCTGGCAGCTTAAGAAGCAAAGAGATGGAAAGAAGCACAGAGATGGAAAGAAGCACAGAGATGGAAAGAGTGGCAGACACATTTTATTACAAAAATACTTTGAATATCATTGCGTAAAAGTGATGCAACTGAATGATTCTTACCGAACATAACACTTGCGCCATCGGCAGCAAAACCTATAAGATTACCTTTAGAGTTTATTTTATAATTTTAACAACTTTTAATAATTGCTGAGTATAAATTATTAGCGTCTGCTTTTCCCACCAGCAATAAGTTAAAATATAAATCATTCATTTTATTATTATGAGCTTTTTGTATTGCGATATCAGAAGCCTCATCTATATTGAGTGAAATTTTAGACTCATTTAAAATTCCAGCCAATTTTTCCATATAATTTATCCCCAAAACACTGATAAGAACAGCAGTAGACTCCATTGCCAGAAAGAGGACAAAACGAACTTCCGCTTCATTAACAACCTTGGAAATACACTGTTTTCCATTTGCGTCCTTCACCGTAGGCTGTTTCGATACACTCACAAAAATATGTTTCCGAGAATCGAAGAAAATATTTACTTGTTTACGAGACGTCAGTAATTTGTATCAATATTGTGTAAAAATTTCTTAGATTCAACAGAATACAATTTTTACTTTACCTTATTTCAAGCAAGTAGTTTTCCTCAAATCTAGTAAATTATATCTACGAATTAAGTAAATTATATCTGCAGTGCGAACATGTTTTTACATTTTTCAACATCAACCACGCTTTAATATTCGATGAAAAAAGGATTGTTGTTATGATTTCTATTGACATTTTCTTTACACAAATGAGAGGTCAATAGCTCAGCTTGCTAACGCGTCAGTTACGCACGTTCGAATTCCACCGGGCTCATGGTTGTATTTGTTCGTCTCGAGCTGTCTTAACAGCTGGTGACTGGGCATAATACCGGCGCTCCATTAAGTGTCACAGTATAGCTTTATGTGATGACTAAGTCATAAATAACACTAGCGCTTCAGAAAAAAATGTGACACTTAACAGAAAGATTAATGGAATAATTGATACCGGCTTCTCTCTCTCCTTATTGTAAAAGTACAATATTTATCTGAGGTTTTCACTCCCTTCAAAGTAAGCCGCGCTGTTCAAATGAAGGGAGACAGAGTTTTTGCGTGCCAACGACATGCGATGTTCTCAAGCAGTCCCCCATCTAAATAGTAACCGCGCCCAACATTGCTTAACTTCGGTAATCGTAAGAGACCCGATTGATACCAGATTTATGAAAACATTTCCTTGAAACTAAAATTTTACTCAGGGCAAGTTCAATATCAGTTCTTTGAAATGAATAAATTCCTTTCTATGGATTGAGTAAATATTTCTTTGACGCAGAATCATTACCATTTTTTTTTTTATAAAATGTTCATTTTTCCTCAAAAAATTGAAGTATTTTTCAGAGTGCTTGCGTGCTTGCCAAGAGCCGCTTGGCCTATTTTAGCAACATATGGATGGTGCAAGCAAATTTTGCAAAAAGCATATGAATTACCTTTTGTACTTTTTGATACTCAAACTACCTCCCACTGATCGCTATAGTTCTGCTAATACTTTCGTCTCTTGTCTTTGATTATATGTTCGTCATCACTTGCTGAGCTTGGAGACTCCCTACCATTTTCAATTGCACACGCCACAGTTGACGACGACCTGGCTTTTCAAGAAATACAACAATCCATCTAGACTCTGTCAATTCAGGAATTAGTTTTCTTAAACACATACTGATCAACTACGTATCCTTTATTTTTGTTATAATGTTAAAAGTCTATATTCAAAATGGTGGTTCGCGGAGAGCACAGGATTTATTCCAGTTTATGCCTCTCGTATAAACTTTCGTGCACACAAATACATATGTATATGCAACTATCTTCATGCTATGCAATTCTATGTCTTAAGTAATACGTCAGCATACATTATTTTTAACATTGCATGTCCTAGACTGGTTTTATATAGCACACTACCCATAGTCGATGTATGCTCGCAAGTTCTTTTATCTTAATTTTTGCGAGTGATTTACATAGGTAAATCATGAACTTTTTGGAAAACCGCTTTCAACCAGCTTACATGTGCACTACTAAAAATGGTTCCTTCATGAATTCAGCCAGAATACATTACAGCGATTCCCGTTGGGTTCTTCTTCTTATTAGCGTGGTGTTGTGCGGAAACTCCAAAGTTTTGAGCTACATATTTGTATTGGAAATTTGAGTTTGAACTAGAAATCTTAAGTTTAACTTTTCACTTTCAAGTCTTGTAGCAAAAACATAGAGGAAAGAAACAAACAACAAAAGTTTGGCAAACGAATAATTCACCTAGAGCAAATATAAGTAGATTACTAAGGTGTAGATTACTAAGGTGTAGATTACTAAGTTGTAGATAGGTTATAGAAAGAAAAAGTAAGTAGAGCGAGAAGCAAAGTAAGTAAGTTTGTTATGAAGGCAAAAGTAAGTACATATATGTACTTACTTTTAGCTGAGTTTGGCAGCACTAGGACCCTTTTTGCACCCACTTTTTCAATACTGTCCTTTAAGACAGAACTTGTCATGCATTATTTTGAGCTTCGTAACAAATTCTTTGGGCGCGAATAATTTTAAAAGGAACACGTTTTAGCTTAAACGATTTCTTCAAAGTTATCTTGTGACTTAGTTATTTATCCGGAATGTAAAGTCCAAAATCATCAGAAACTGAATGCTATTCAACTTTTTTGAAAAAAATTTCATTCAAAGTTTGTAAGAAAACTTCACACTAAAAGCAGTATAATTTGGTCCAGCTCAATTTCACAAAAATGATCGTCATAACGCTATATGCTGCTGTAATAACAAGCCGGAAAAATGTAGCCCAGTGGTTTTCAAACGGAAATGGAAAAGTAGCCTTATAGAGAAAAATTAAAGAGAGACATTAAAAGCACATGAAAAATAATTTTAAGGAATCTATCGGAACTTCCTCAAGCGGTAAAAAAATAGGCTGCACTTAAATTCAAATTGAGTGAAATGCTGTAATACTTTTTCCTGATGTGAAAAATTGAATCAGGTCTTAGATTGCTACTAACAAAATAAAATGCATTGAAAACTGCCCGAGGAAGAATCAAGCGCATGTGACCAATTGAAATGAGAGATTACCAAGTCAGTCAAAGCTATTACTAACAATCGCAACGTATAAATTATAAAATTATATTGCTATATATTTTAATAATTAAAAAAAAAATGCTGTCTCCGAGAGAGATTAGCCTAGTAGTTTCAAGATCGACGAAGCAATCAAACTACCAAAGATTCAAAATCTTTTATTCTGTTTCATGCTAAGGTAAATAATTTTTAAACACATTTCTTCGCATTTTAATCAAGTTTTAAATATGTTTTTCGCTATATTTTTCATTAAAAAACTACGTTCTTATTATTTTCATTTTATTAGTGATTTTCATTTCGTTTATTCTCAATAAATTTAATCTTGCTAATCATTTTATTTATAATACTCTTGTTTCATTTTGGTACTCAAGAGAGATTATTTAAAAAGAATATGGGTACAAATGTTCGAAGAACTTATTATATGTAATTGATTTCTACAACTGTTTTCAAAGCAAATTATTTATTTATACCGCAATATCTACCACATCAAAGATAACGAAATTCAAAAATCAGCAACAGTATTAATTTTCCTTTCACCAAGCCCATACGTAGAGCTATTTTCTATCTCGATAGTAAGATTTCCTGCAAATAAGTACGTATGTATAGTTTTGACCCATCATTATTCTGAGAGTTATTATAAATGAAAAATTCTCCGATCTTTTGTCGCTTTGGTTCACAATTTGAGAAATTCAGGAGGATATATAATAACATAGAAATACAATAGCTCTTCATTATTCAATGGTAGTCATGAAGAATGGATTATAGTAATCGGTTATCATCAGCCTTTCGCAGCTCAATACTGCTCTCTAATTATAACATCGCCTAAGAGTTGTTTTGACCACTAGTGACGTCATTATAGATCCAGCATGTGTAGTTATAAACACTTTATTTATTTGGATGTTTCTACATTCAAAACATTATTTGCCAACTCGTTGTTGAACGTGTTGTTTCTGTTTAAATGCGCATGAAATAATTAATTTGCAGTTCTGCTGAATTATATTACCTTAATTACTATGTAACATTCTTTGAGTGAAAAATGTGATGTTTTTCCGAAATCAAAAAGCGGTTTAAGCTCATTTTCTTTCCACGAATGGACGCAATCGTTTGATAATTTTGTACTTATTCATTGAAACTGTTAGTTCCTGGTTGAAAGTTTTACTATATGTGTTTTTTAAACAAACAAATATGTACAGTGATTGCACGATTACGGGGTAAAGAGATTTGTGCTCTGTTTTATGTCTATTAAATGTTTTAATGTTTTAACAATGCTTTTTGTTCAACTTGATCATTTGTTTATTCTGCTCAAAATACCATATAAATATTTATCCTCTTGTTATGATTTGCACGGTCCAAGAATTTCAAAGCAACTGGTGCTTGTGATCAGATCTGCATTTACCATCCGCAATATTTTATCTTCTACGTCTTGAGTTCTTCTTGTTGCTCCTCGATCTAACCTATTAGAATCAAATCTCCCACGTTCCCTTAAGCGCCTGTTATAATTCTACTCAGTTCCTGTACGACTCAATTCAATAATTGTACTTGCCAATATCGAGTTTCTTGACAAGAGCAGCAACATTCTGTTGTGATTTATTGCGAACAAAAATACAAAATTGCTTTGTATGGAAGCGGAATCAAAAATATTTCAAGAAGCTCACATGCATATTAATGAGTCTTAATTTGTTTTTTTTTAACGAAAAATATCTTTTGTTCGAATATATTATCATTGAGCTCAGAAATTATTTGAGAAAGAAATATCCAAAGTTATTTTTTTAAATGTTTGCACGTCCACACGTTTTCATACAGAAGTAATGCAAATTGAAATGTAGGAAATTGTTTAGGATCGTTTTACAGATCTAGAGTTAGTTGTGTTTACATATGATTCATTATTCAGGTTTAAGATATGTTAAAATCGTGTGAGTACTTTGTTCGGAAGGAATCTTTTATATAGCAGATTTCAAAAGCTCCAAAGTTATTTATGCAACCTTTAAATAAATGTTTTGCGTTCTGTTTAGGGCATTAATCCCGAGATTGAAATGGAGGTCCCGAAAATTCGGGATTAGAATTTTCGGGATCCCGAAAAAGTTCCGAAATTTCGGGATTTTGTAAAAAAAAACTATATTAAGGGAGTTCAAACAGATGTATTGGCTTATTCGTACTTAATTAAAACTTTATTTCAAATATATATACATAAAACCGGAAGCTAAGTTCATTATAATGCTAAATTTATGCACAACATGGGTGCTAGCGAGTAAAACGTTAATCTACAATTGCATCTAAATTAATCTTATGATCTAATTTCTTCTTATCTTCTTGTCCAATAAAGCTCTTTATTTGATCATGATAGTTAATGATAGAATTAGTTAAAAACGAATTGAAATTTAATCAGCATAACGGATGTTACGATAATATAATCAAAATACATTATTTTTTTTAGTTGTTTACATATCAATTACAAAATAATATTGCTTTTCAATGGAACAAGTGATTAGTAATAATATCTATTGGTTCAAACTGCATATTCGTTTTGAAATTATGCTCTTAATAAACATAATTCGTGAAGAGTTTCAATATTTAAACTAGACTTGATTTTGCTGCATATATATCCAGCCGGTGAAAAATATATATCGGGTACACTTTTTGGTGGGATATTAAGCGTGTAATCATACGCCAGTTGTAATAATGAGCACTTTCGCCTCCGTTTTCATAAAACAATATTTCTTTTAGTATTAAGTTCTGCTTTCTAATTCCCAAAATGGGTTGAATTTTATCAATCCCAAAATCTCGCAAGTCCCGAAAAAAAATACGGGATCCCGAAAATGTCCAAAATGTGTCGGGATCCCGAGATCCCGAAATCTCGGAATTGCATGCCCTAGTTCTGTTGGAGCCTAATTGGTCTCTTAAGAGCTTTGTTAGCATTCCCCGCGAATACACTGAATATTTTGCTGTCTTTTAATAGTGCTAATTTCATAGGGTTTTCTGCTAACCATTGAGGTGAAAAACGAATAAAATTATCCAGAGCATTCTAAAACTTTTCAGTGATTCAATCATAATATACTCGCTTATTAAGTTTCTAGTTTGTTTTTAAAAAAAATTCCCTAACCCGGAAACTTTCTCAAGAGTTTTTAAATTTGATGAAAGCTATTATCACATAAGAATCAATGTTTGGAATATTTCGAAAGAAATGATCTCAACTGGTTTGTTCGATAGGGTTTTAGTGAAAGTTCTTAAGCAACATCTCTCAGCATAAATTTTCCACAAATAATGCCAAGGTCAACGTGTAGCTTTATCCTTCGAAAAAGTCCATACGATAGGTCCCTTCTGGGGATTTGACAATTTTGAAAGCTTTTAGTTGAACAAATATGTTCTTTCTGCTGTGAAAAATTTGCTGGTTGATTTTTTTCTCGTTCTGTTTCGTAAGGCTGTAATTTGGTGAAATTTATGAAGTGAATGTCAAGCATGTTTAATCGTATTTTATGCTTTATGATGATTGATTTAGTTTTTTCAGTGCTTTTAAATTTTTTTTATTTAGGGACTATTATAGCAAATGCTCATACGATTAGCGATCGGCTTCGGACGACTTCCGAAAACGATTTCAATGTGATATCAAGTTGCGCTTGTTCGAAATGTTGTGTTTACAATCTTTTTGAAAGTCTTTTTGATTTAATCTCACGCACTATTACTTTTCGAAATTAAAATGGGTATGAATTTTGACATATATTGCAGGATTTTGCTGCATAATTTCGTATTAAATGATTAATCCTAACAGAAAACTATATTTCACTCTTCACTGATGTTTGTCCATTTGCATCTTTCACCATTTTTGGCAGCTAATGACCATTTTTTCAAGCTAATGACAAAACCACAGTATTTTCGAAAAAAAAAAAATAGTACAATATTGGTTTGTTAAATGTTGAATCTGATTCGGATCACATAAATTGCTAAATTTTTATGTTTCACATAGAAGAAATGTGGAAAATTATGCATAACCACAGACGTGTTCGGAATGAACATGTTCAATAATGTTCAATATATGGTTGTCTGGCAGCACAAAAGAAGAAACAACAAGTAGCATTGAAATTTTCCATGCTTCGAAGCTTTTAAGTTTAGTTCCCCAAATGTCAAACCCCCTTAAGGGGTTACTCCCACTTGTAACTTTGAAATTGTTCTTTTATTTTTTGTTGCATTTTTTTTAAGTATAACTCTCTGAGAATACGTCCTTCGAATTTCAAGTCGATCCGAAAAAAAATGATTGAGATATGAACGTTGAAAGAGAAGAAACCGTTACTTATGCAACCGGCTAATCTGCCGTCTGCCGCACTCGACCCTCTCTCCGGTTTATCTATTGTTGCGGCCGAGAGAACTCGGGAAGGCAGAATGCTGAGAAGGTAACAGCAAATTGCATTTTTGGAAGCGGCATCGTCGGCGGAACAGCTATTATATGGAAAATAAAAAAAAAATTGTTTCCTCCGTGTAAACTGAAATTGAAACTTTAAACGCGTTTTTCTCGAAATGACATTTTTGAAGTCGATGACCAAAATTGCTCGAAAACTACTGAGCCGAACTTTTTGAAACTTGGCAGTCATATTCAATACATAAAAATGTAGTGTTTGATCGTTCGATTTGTTTTTTTGATAAAAAATGGCCGTTTTATAGCCAAAAGACGACCGTTTTTTTAAGTGAAAATCGAACCATTAACTTTGACTGTCCGCCATTTTGTGAAAAATGGATATTGTTTTAAATCCTTCGATCAAACACTAGTTTATACTGTTATTTAACTAAATTCATCGCTATTTTTTGTTTCGAATGATCCAGTTCGACACAAGTTGGTCACCGCAAAAAGTGAAAATTAAAATACCATTGTTTTGACCCCCATTTGTAATTTAACAATGTAAAATGTTTCAATAAAAAAATTACTGAAAGGTGTTCAATATATGTACTTTAAGATAATATAATAGTCGTTTAAAAAAGTTGTGTAGTTTTCTTTAAAAAAATTCATGAAAATGACCTATTTTTGCGCTGCAAGTGGGGGTAACCCCTTAAGCTTTCAGACACGTTTTTTCATCTTTTATACACAACTTTTCTAAATATTCTTGCAAGGGTCCACTGCTAAAGTCGTGATCCTATCCGAAAGATTTTTCGTGGGTTTATCCACAAAAAGCTTGCACTGGTACTTTTGTCAAACCTGCGCTGAATCGAACCTTGTTTTAGTGAGTATTTATAGCCTTGCATTATTGAGTGAGCTCTAATAATAAACGATAAAATGATAGTGTGACGTTGTAATATCTAGATACATTCCTCATGAATTCAACCTCGTTCCCATTCAATTTTTTCGAGTCATCAAATATGTATGTGTTTTCGCATATGATTGTAATGGAAAACCAGCCCTTTTTTACCGTTCAACGTCAATCGATTTCTGGGAATAGCTTACTTAATCGATACATGCTGACAGCAGACATTAGAAACGATTGTTCTTCCAAATAGCAATATGCAATGACTTTCCAGGTCCCCTAAATACCCAGCAAAACCTTTCTGGCAGTAAAGGACAGCTTTGGTATCGTTTGAAACGATTCTCTTTCATTTGACTATGACCATTGTTACTTTATGTTAACATATGTATGTAACCGAGTTTTCGTCTCCCGTAATCAACTGTTTGAAATAGGGACTGAAATCATTTCGTCGAAGTACAGAATCACGGATCTCAACTCTATTCAATAATATTTTTGACGTCAATTTATGAGGTACCTAAATACAACTTTTTATCCAGCCCTTATCATATGAAAAGAAATAGTTTCCTGGTCAACTAAAACCTACTTAGCTATAAACCATTAGTACGAATGTGTCTACCCTTTTCGACGATTTCCATTACGGTTCGAACTGAATGTGAGAAATATCGTAATTGAATATCCATATCCATGAATATACATATTTAACAATGTCATTGATATAAGGTAGTAAAAATATCTTAACCTACCAAAGCCTTTTGTCAGACAAAAGTATTTCACATGAAAATACTTTAAGTGCTACTTTAACAAACAATTCATACATTAGATTAGTAGATGTCGAACGAACTTTCAAAAAAGAATTTAATTAACTAAACTCAATTTATAATCACTTTCTAGAAGCTTATTTTCAAAATCAATCTGGCTGAATTCAATATTGCTATGCATGATAAATCAGTTTCTACTTCCTCAGCACATTTCATTTTACATAACATAACATAACTCACAGGAGACTATGTTTGAAAAATTCAAATGGCAATATATTTAATCTTATAAACAGTTTATTTTTAAATTTCTAAGCTAAAAATGTTATGTACAAATTTAAGTAGAATATGCCTCCTAGCAACGTTAGCTAGATTAATGTTCTTTGAAATCTTTAAAAGCTTCTTCTATTCGCAGAATTTTTCGGTAAGTCCTGTTTCCGGAAGCAACCAATCAAACATTCAATTTAAATTTAAGCCATCAGCAAATCATCCAATTTCCTGTGTCAACTGTATGATTTTATATCAGTAGCATTGCCTCCCAATTATCATCCCCCGAATGAATTCCAACTAAGCAATTTCCACTGCATCGCCAGGCTCGTGAATTTCTTTAGGCTACATTTCTTGAGCTACTGTACATGCTGTAAATGCCATTCCAGTGAATATATTGGACTCGTCGCTTATAAATACCGTTAAGATATTTTTTCTGTAAGCTCAGTCTCAAAACAAATTATAACGGTTGCTTTAAGGGCATTCAAACAAACAAACAAGCAGACAACTTCTGCAGACCTATTCAACCTGTCAAGCATTGCTAATTTGAATACAAACAAAACTACTCACCAACTACTTAGGATTTTGTGACTGTATGTGAAATATTAAGCAGTACATCATTCACTTCGCAAACCCTGTCAAAGTACCAAAAGGAGTAGTTGATTCTGCAACTTGTTTGACAGTTCCAATGAATTTCGCACAATTGAAGTTTTTTTTTTTTTTCAAAATTATAAATACCCTCAAGAAGAATACTGGCAGATGGAAGGCAAGCATAGAATTTCACAGATAAAATTCGAGTAGTTCTTCATCTGGAAAATTTTCTTTGATCGGATTTTGTGAGTGAATTCGGGACACACAAGATACGCAAACAAGTGGATTTTCCCAAGTATTCTATGGAAACCAATTCAATAAACTTAAATGGTCGGCACATTTACGTTCGATTTCTACATATCAATGATAAAATGAAACAACTTAAGAGTCCTTTTTACAGAAGTGGTTGAAGTCAACATGAATTCCGGGGAAAACATCACCAAATCGGAAAAATGTTGGGGTGCTATTTCGAGAAAAACAAGTTTTCAATGCTCTCAAGTAGAGTGAAATGTTTCCTACATGATTTTCGCCAAAGGAAATGACGAAATAAAAGGATATGATTGTGTCATACAACAACCATGTTAAATTGGATTTATCTTCACAAAGTCATTTGCCCCAAGATGTGTATTTCTCGTCGACGAAAAAAGTGTTTTTTATTATTGTCAATTGGATGGTTTGTTTGCAAAGAAAAACATTTGTTAGCAAGTCGGATGATGTAACTCTTGGCTTTCATCCAGTTTTTTTATGAATAGGGAGTATTTATGTGACCGGAAATAGGTTCTTTACAGTAATTTTGCTCCACAAAAATCATATGTTTCCATACGATATGAAAACACATACTCTATGATAGTCACCGTCCAAGGTTTATTTCGCCTTATCATGAAGCAAAAGTAAACATCAACATTTCATGGTTTTCGCTTTCACATAATATTCATTCGCTTTTTCAAATCAGGACAGCATCAACAGTTAAATGATTCCAAGAATAAAATCTCAGCCGAAAGGAAGTAAATGGTGTGTTAAAGAGGCACTTGATCCAGTAACCGCATCACTTGAAACTTCATAACCGCTTCTTAAGGCTTTTTTGTTCAGTGAGAAGGTTAAGTTTTCTTTCCGAATAGTTGGTTAACTTAATCAACACCACAAAAACTTTGAGGCCCTGTGGTACGATGATAACATCTATCCACATGAATGAGGACATGTTGTACTTTGTTGAATCTTGTGTGTTCTTAATTAATTCATATTCTGTTACGTGAAACTTTTGTAAATATACCCACACATGAGTATGCAGAAGTATTTCCAGTTTGCGGAAATTCAGTGAAAGTGTGTGGACAAGACACAATTTGATGAAGCGATAGTCTCTGAGTCTGATAGATCTGATGAGATGATGACTAACTTTCATTAGGATAATATCGAAGATAGTGGATGGCTGCGTAATGCAAAAATCATGGTAGATTATATACATATGTACATATGAAGATGATAGGCGTTGTTTGACCTGAAATGTTGCAACACTTTTGATGATTGAATGAACATATTTCCTTGAGATCAATAGAGGTTAGTCAGAAAAGTTTAGATGTATTTGATGAAGCTTTTTATTATTAATATCATTTTGGTGATCATTCAGATGAGAATTTGCTAGAAAAAAGGAATGTATTGTGGATAAATTCTTAATAACAGCTCATACAACTCAATCTGAAGCAGTATTGCGACACTTTTCTCTCATTACTAGTTTCACTTCGGAAACGCTCCATTTGATTGTGCTCAAATTTCCGCTACACCGTCTAGAAGTCATATTTTCGAGCGCCCTCGTAAACTTTAGTATAAAACGTCGAATGTTGAAGAGTATCGACTCTTCGGAAAATTCAAAAGACGTTTGCATATATAGTCATCAAGCAAATCGAAAAATTACTATATTTTTATGACTTTTGTCGAGTATTTTAATGTTTTAAATTCGTTTCTTTTATATTTATCAATAAAAAAAAAAATAATCATGAATGGTTTATTAGGCTTACGAATAAGCTTAGTATAATCATTGAACTATTGGCTCCTTATTGTTCCTTGAATTTTGTTGGAGACTCCGTGTTCCCAAATTTATGCGCAATGCACAAAATTATATTCTGAATAAACGGAATAATTAAGGTGTGTAGCGGATGAAAAATATCCCTTAGTTCCTTGTCCAAAAAAACTTAATTGCAAATAAATTCAAAGTAAAAGAACCAAAAATACAATAACTACTTAATTAATTTTACACTTTCAGTGAATTCACTCAACTAACGTAATTTAATTTATGCCTTTTACAAATATTTCTTTAAAAACTGGTACGGGATGAGAACTACCGATTGTATATTGTATTTTTATGATCTGTGTAGCATACTAACACACCAGACGAAACGGTAATTTCTTGGTATACCTTACATTAGCAATATTAAATACACAATTTTTAAGACACGTGGTTTTTCTAGGCTTAGTTTAAAACACGTCTTAATTTCTACCAAGTTTGTTACAAGCGAGTAGAGCTGGAACATGAATGTTTGTGTAAAAATAGCCTGATCGGCATGCATTTACACCTATCTGAAGTTCCGAAAGAAAAAGAGTTAGAAGAAAGATAGGAAAATACCTCTAAAATTCGTTGCTTATATGGTCCTAATTGCAATAGGCTTGCTTTAGAGTTGGCTCTGCCTTTTATTGTGTTTTTTTAGTTCTCCAAAGTAAGTGGGGAAATTCTCCACACTTATAGTAATCACGAAATTCGAATCTGTTATCATATAAACTTTTTATCTTATTATTCCAGAAGTTGTTGAATTTAATTTTCATTCATTATAAAATGTGTTACATATTAATTAAATTCTCTTGACTGAAATTCAATAAAAATTCGTGTTTCCCATAATTTTATTCTCACAATAAATGGCGGCGTGGTCTCCACTTTCGATTTACTATAAAGTCGGCGGATTCTTGTGCATTTCTGTTTCCATGTTTTTATGCACGAATTAAGGCGCCATATTCAATTTAAAAACGAACGATATTTAGTTTATGCTTGATTTGTGATTTTAATTTGTATATTTTCTTAATTCCAATGCATTTTAGTATAAGTTTGTTAATGGCAATAGAGACAAATATAAATATTCATAATTCAATTCGATTTTAAATGAATATGTAGTACTAATTTGCAAAGAGTTGTCACTAGTGGCGTTAATGGGACATATGCATCAAACTAATTTTCAAAACTTAAGTAATATCGTTTTTTTGTTTTGTTTACTATAATTGTTATGTTTTTTTTTGTGAGTTGCTGCAACACTCCATGTTAAAAAAGCATGACTCAACTGAGGATAAGAAGCTTGATTGAGTTTCTATGTATTCTTGAAGCAAATCGATCTACTTATTGGTGACATCAAAAATTATGGTCGTTCATTTTTTAAAATCTACACGATATCACACCGCCCTCTCATACTACAGTATATCACAGAAGATAAATGTTTTATAATAGAACAGCATAAATCCGAATATCGCATTTAGGTAAATGTTTTTATTGTGTGTTTTATTAACGTTTCACACAGTTTGTTCACACGAACTTCGAATAGAACGGACTGTATTTCCTCGACATTATATCATGTGAGAAATAAACACATCAATAAAATTTCATTTTGAAATAAATTCTTTTGTACGTCTTTGAAAGCAGATAAAAGTAAAAGGATGTCTATGATTCACCTCAAAATCTTTTTATTTTATTTCGAAAAGTAATCAGACACGTGGCTTCAGCTTAATGAATTCCGTGATCGAACATCGAAAGTTGAACAATGTAACTGAAGAGTGTAGCACAGAACAGTTCAAACTCTTATCGAAAATTATTGTGATTGTCTATCAAAGGCAAACATACCACCATCGAGGCAGCTATAAGAGGTAAAGTTGTCTTCGAGAGTTTTCAAGCAGAACAAAAAATGATAAGAAAATGTTCAAAAGATTGAATATCAGAGCGTAGCTGACATAACTACGCGTTCATGACATGACTTTGTCTTTTGAAATATATACGCATTTTTTCAATTTCCTCTTAGAGTCTAGTCTATTTCATTTTCAAAAGTGATGTTCGTACTATTGAATTGAATAATTTGGCGTAAAACTTTCATCGACTTCTACTCTGGACATGGCTTATGCTTTTCTTTTTCGTAAGAAAAGCTGCTCGAACAATTTAAGATGCATTGATCATTCTAGGGATTTCTCTTCTCTTCACTACTACGATCAACTAAATAGAATATTTGCCGTCTTTGTAGACAGACATCCTATTCAAACAACTGACAAAATTAATTTTCTCTTATTGAAAATTTATATAATCGTTCATTACGAAATTAATACTACCATCAGATTGAGTTCACTTTGAATCACAAAATTTGCATTTTCAGAGACAGTTGAATTCATATTTCACTTTTTTTCAGAATGTTTTGTGATGAATTATGAAATGAGACCTTACTGCGACAGATTGCTTCGCAGCAATTGACGTTCGCGAATGGAAAAGATATAACTTTGCTTTTAGTATTAATAACTAATACCGTCAATAAGATATAAAATATTGAGGTTGAGAATAATTTATTGCTGTGGGCATGGAACATTTTGTTATTGCGTGAAGTAAGAATGTGGGTTTTGGTTTTAAGAAATGAAATTTCAATGATAGATGAAAAAAATGATGTAATAGATATAGAATGCGAATTTGGAAAATAAATGATGAATTTATGATTAACTTTTGTGTTATGTTAAATAAATATTTCTAGTATCTTTGATGGTTTCTTGGTAAAACAAGTGTAACTCAAGTCGTCTTAAGTGACGCATTGAATATAAGAGGAACTATCTGCAAGAGAATATTTTGAAAAAACGCAATGTTTTTTTAACAACTTTTAAGTAATTACAACTGGTTTACATTTTCCCCGAATTTAAAATTACAACTGGTTTACATTTTCCCGAAAAGGTTTATCAAAGAACATTTTGGTTTAATTTGCGATTCGAGCAGATGTTCACCAAACCAATTAGTAAGCAAAGAGAAAAATCGATTTTGGCCGCTTTTAGATTTTCATGTTAAGAAAATGAACAACAGCGTATGGCCTCTGTAAACACTAAAACTTAGTACGAGTAAACATGGTATGCAGACCAAAATTCGAGCTGATATTGTACGTCTTTGAGTCTATACGTGTACTTGTTTTTTTGACTCACCAACGGTCGAACGTAAATCAAGCCTCCCAGTGGGAAAAATAATGCTTACGGATATATTCGGTAAGCATTTCGCGTAATGCGTGGACTCATTACCGTACCATTGCATGTTGTTTTCTTTTTAACATTGCATATCCTAGGCTGGGAAGATTTATATAAAGAGACACTTAGGCTTTTAGCTTTATAGCTTATTGTATAAGAGCTTTTTGGAAAGTACGACATCGTATTCTCGCATTTCCGTCATCTACGGTGAATACGAACTAAAGCGTTGGCCGGCAGCCGATCGTATCTCTGCATGTGTGGTTTTCGCATGCTGAGTGATTGTGACGTTCATTGGAAATTCCAATAGCGCATGCTCTTTGCTATTAGGGGGAATCGGTACTCTTGTTTTTCATACATTTTACTTACCTTTGATGATTTGAAATGCTCCGAAATTTTCATCTGTCCGCTTTATATAGCAGACTACCCATAGCCGATGTATGCTCGCAAGTTCTTTTTCCCTTATTTCTGCGAGTGATGTTCATTGGCCAGTCATGGACTTATAACATATGAGGTTTCTTCTTTGCAGCATTCCCCATGCTCCAAGTCATGTATACGAGTATATCGTATAATTGCTGGAAAATAGCTTTCTAGTACATTATATTTGCATTACCAGCATTGTTCGATTCATACATTCCCCCAGAATACATTACCGCGATTCCCGTTGAGCTGGTTTGATTTTTGTCGATGTTTGTGGGTGGGTCTCTGAGTTGGTGGGTATCATGTAGTAGTAACGGTATGCTGCGGCTGGAAGCTGAAACTAAAAACTTGAACCGAATCTAATTCAACTTCAGAATGACCCTGAGAGCTACCACACAGCTGCTGCAGTAGAATGCTAAAACTGAAAGCTTTTGCTAAAACTGAAAATTCTGTCAAACTTAGCTTTCAGATACTAAAAGTGAGGAATGAACATGTTCATTATTTATTTTGACATTGACGATTATTTTGCAGAATCGTGTTCACTTCGCAATCGCAAACACCCTAGAAAAGATTCTCATGCTGACTTTATACCATTTCCTTGCTAAAGTAAATGGAAAATGACGTTATTAAGCTTTGCTTTGCTTACCTTGAAATCGATATAAGCTATAACGTCTGGCTTATCGACGATAGATTTAATTATGTAGAAACAGGAGTAGTAAGTAAACAGTCTACCATAATTTGTACAGTTATTGAAGAATTATTTTTAATGTTTCAGGAAGCAACAGAACTTGGAAACTCTTTACCAAAAAAAATGTAATGCAGCATATGGCAGGAAGAAATGAGCTTCTTCAACTTGTCGTAAGCAATATGAATCAGTCACTTAAGAGGAGGCTTCAGAAGATGAGGTAGGAATCTATGCAAAAAGTTGGGCAGTATCTTTTCGGAGATTGTCCAATATTCAGCAGATTTATTTATTTTGATGCTTTAATTTTGGTGCTCGGGCAATTAAATCAATTGATTTTGAGTTCAGTATCAACTTCAATACCATCTGCATCTTCTAGACGATCGACACCTATTCTTGCAATTTCCCCATCTTGTTCGGGTGTTATACGTTTCCAAATGCCTCCCAGTATTCAGGACGAGCCAATTATGTTAATACAGAACTGGTTGGTGACAGTTACGATAGCATTAAAGATTTATTGACAGATGTTCAATATTCGTAATGTATAATACATGTCTTAAATTTTCTCAATATATTTTCTCAATATATTCCACCGCTGCACGCTGGGCCAAGGAGTTTAATTTAGGAAAAATATACACTGAAGGTGAACACCGCGAAGGACGTCCATCCACGTCTCTCACTAAAGACTACGTGAAAAAAGTCAAAGATGTCGTTTTGGCAGATCGAAGAGTGACCATCAGGCATGTAACTGAGGTCACATGGATCTTGTATGGCAATATTCAAAAAATCGTTGCCAACGAACTACTTATAAAGAAGGTATCTGCGCGTTGGGAATCGAGAATGTTAACCAACGACCACAAGAGGAAAGAAGTCGACATTTCGAGGGTGAATCTCGAAAAGTTCCAGGCAGATCAAGCGATTTTTTTGTCACGTTTCGTGATCATGGTTGAGACCGGCATCCACTATTTTGATCCAGAAACCAAGCAGCAATCGATGACCTGAAAGCGACCCTCTTCACCGACGCCGAATGAATTCAAAGTGTCGAGCTCGGTGGCAAAGATTATGGCATCAGTTTTTAGGACGCTGAAAGAATTATTATGGTGGAATATTTGAAAAAGGGAACCACTAAGTCATGCTCTTACTACGCAGACCAAATGAGAAGATTGCGGGAAGATATTGAGGAATAAAGACGCGGCAAACTGCGAGCCTATGTGCTGTTTTATCAAGACAACGCAGCGCTTCACAAGGCTGCAGTTGCGATGGCTGCAACTCAAGAAATAGGATTCGAACTGCATCAACATTCATCCTTTTTGCCAGATCTAGCTCCCAGTGACTTCTATTTCTTCCTTCGGCTCAAGGAACATTTTCGGGACAAGAAATTTGAAAATGATAGCGAAGTGATGGCCGCTGTTGAGGCGTTTTGCGAAAGTAGATCATTTTTTAAGTTGGGTATTTTGGGTTTCGAAAAAATATAGACTAAATGTATTACCTTGTTAAGAGACTATGCTGAAAAATAAATAATCTTTCAAAATTTAATCACCTTGGTTTGTATATATTATCATTATATGTAGATCAACCCTCGTAGATAGGTCTCAGATCTGTCTACCGTGTGCGAGTTTTTAGTCGAGCCAAATCTACTCGTACAAAGTTTCAGCATTTACAGAAGCCTTTAAACTTAAAGGCTATCAAGTAAATAAACCACTACTTTTTTTAGTTCTTTACGGGTTTGTTATTTTTGAATAATTTGTTTTAATACAGAGTTGGCCATCACTTGAGTAATATGAGATCATTTATTTTAGACACCACCAATATCAAACAAATTTTTCATCTACTAAGGGTTCAAACGCTTGATTCGTGAAAATGTTGTATACTCCTATGGTTTTTGAAAACTGGGATCAAAGATTCATATATTCATAGGAATAATTTATAGTTCGATTTTATATTTCTGACTCATATTTCATAGTGTTTCAAATAAAACACGATACTTTTTTTTAGAAACGAATATCATTTACATCCAACAGACAATTCTGTGATATAATTTGTATTTTACAAATCTCACTCAATTACGAGTATGCTTCATACTCGTATATTATTATATTTATATTATTATACATATTCATACAATTCACTTATTTTCTGTAGACAACACCGATTGTCTACGATTATGCACACAAGTGAAAACAACCCAAACAGTTTGAGGTATTAATAAAGTCACCGGCGCGAATTGAGTAGGATAGGATCAAATAAAATCGATTCATTTTCGGAATGATTGTTATAATATATTGAACATGTTACCCCCGAGATTGGGATTGAAGTGACGGTTGAACATTAAGTTTGCGTCCGTAGAGAAAATCAATTCATGCATAAAAATGGATTTAGCTTTCGTGGCAACATTGCCCTTCAACAAGTTATTCTTAGTGTATTTGAAATTCGTTAATTGATTTGCTTTACTTTTATGATTTCATTGGGTTAGAATCATTTATTCAACATTGAGAAAATGAATGATTTTTCTAAACATGTGATTATTTTGATATGTAATCATTTCGAATGTCAAATTCCTCTTTGTTTCCTAATCTAGAAACAATAATATTTACTGATCCGTATGGAATTACGATTCTATTTTCGACGAGACGACAGTACTCGTTCTTCATATTTTCAAAACTGAACTATAGAAACGATTCGCCTGAGGAAGTGTCTGAAACTTCAGTTGACCATATATACTACATATTTTGGAAGACAGACGTTTGTTTTGTCTGAGAAATTCAGCAAAAAAAACTATTTACACATGGATGATATCGAAGTTACGGCTTACATGTTTACGCACATGATAAACATTGGCACTTTTCAGCTCGTATTTCAAGCTACGTGAGTAGGATCGATTGAATATCAGACCATTTTGAAATGTTGCTGATGAGATAATTTTCGTCCATATTCTGATGTAGTAGCAATTACTGTTAGCATTTTAACTAGGCTTTGATCATCTAGCGTTTGCCCTTTTGTGACCGATATTATTGCTTGTGAAGGCGTATTTCAACACCAGCTGGTACAATTCACCAAGGTATCGCATCTATTTATGCTAAACAAGGCCTTGGCTTGATTTGGTTGTTTACGTAATTTTATCCATTAGCTTGTATTAAACTGCTAATTACAATTTTCGGTTAATTAACTACCATGAAGATAAGTAAAACAATTGTATTTTAACTAAGTAGTTGCTATCGAAAAGTGTTTTAAATATGGAGCAGCCTTGAATATATTTTAAGCTTGGAATGCAAATCGTTACAGGGTGATATGCGATGAATAGCTCAATATTGGAATAATATGCTTGTACATAGTTAGTCAGATATATTTTTTCAATCGATTATTACGCATTCGTCATTTTCGCGCCCAGTGTGGGTGTGTTTTGCGTGCGATAAACTCATTTAAATGGAATACTAGTTGCTTGTTCAACATTTTTGGAAGATTGTACGTAGCTTTGTTGTGGAACGATTCTAATGAAAACAGCTTCAGATAACGAATAACCTTTAACAGTCAATTTTCAGCTGTTTCTCAAACATTATACATGCTTAGTCAAAATTTTCATTTTTGTTTTTTTTTTTTACTCAGTTTTATCTATTTATATACGCAATGAAGATACCGGGACAAATTGTTACTTGGATCATGATATTTACTTTCTGTTTCCTGCACAATCTACTACTCAGGTGAAGCTTAGACACTTTTGAGCATTTGTTTTGTTTTTTATTGCGCATATTTTTCATTTCGGCTTCTTCAGGACCGGCTTCTGCAATATTTTTAAGACCGAATCTTGCAAAGCTAAAAAGTTAGCGAAATAAGATATTGTGCTAAAGCGAAATTGTACAATGAAATGTTATAATTCTAAGCTAAAATAGTTTATACTCCACAAAATAATTTTCAAGTTTATAAAAAATGCTTTTTTGCTAGGTTTAAAGCTAATCAAAAAGCCTCAAAGCTTATTATTTGGAAATAGCATAATTTGAGGCATAGTTCTGCGATTCAGCATGTTGATCGCTATAGCCTTCAGCGTTTCTAATTAAAGAGATTTGAAATGTACAAAAATAGAATTAACGACCAGGAAGAATTATTTGTTAAATTACTGGCTGACAATCATATAACATAACATCACTCTACAAAATATGAAAAACCTATCTTCTGTGGAAGTATATTAAAATCAATAATGAAAAATCTCCTCATCTACCAAAAACGTCGCACTACTAAGCATAAACGTTCTATCTAACGTTGATAGCACGTTTATGCTTAGTAATGTGTAGACAGAAGGTTTATGATTAGTAATGGGGTCAGTTTTTCATTTCATGCTACTACAAAAAAAGTCCCGTCTGCTTAAAACCTATCTTCCACAAATATTTTCAACATCTTTTCAGATGTATCTCAAATAAACGTATTTGTATCCATGTTTGAACTTTGAACCCGTTTGAAGATGTCTGCAGCATTTAGAAAAACACAAATCATTGAATATCTCGAAAGTATTAAAATGTAGATAGAACATTTATGCTTAGTAGGGCAGAACATATAACCTAATTGATTTGAGTTCAAACAAAATATTACATGCTAGTGGATAGCTGCGAGTTGGTATCTGAGGCAAAATCGTTCTACATCAAACATATTGCAATAAACTTTACCTTCTCAAAATAAATTTTTCCGAAATATCGCTTCAACTATATCAATTCTTTCCAACAAGACCAATAAAAAAAAATTAAAGAGCAACAAGTATAAAATTGAAATTTCAATTAGGAGCAATCGAAAATATACATATGTATTCGCAGGCAACCGAAGAAATTACAATGCAGAGAACCCTTTGTAAATAAGTCATAATATCTGCAGGCACCGTATTACTTCAATTATTGATGGGAAAAAAGTTTCAACCCTTTACAAAAGAGTGAATTTATGCGACCATTAAAGACCGAACGGATTTCTTGAAAATTCAATAAAACCTTTTTTTGCTTTTGGTATGTTCAATATGTGTACACCCCCTTGGGCTCACTCCCGACCTGAGTGGGTTTTTGGCCACCAACATGCACCAACCAAACGGATTTGAGTTGGGCCAATATGTATTTGAAGCATGAAAAAAATCTGCGCAAACATACTACATACACATTAATGTGATTAAATTTCTTTTGTTCAAATTCAATGTGCTCGAAAAACAGTTGCTATCCCCACACACAGGTTGAAACAAGCTCAAAATGCCACTAGCTGCTCGAAAATGTTGCGAAAAGTGTGCACACATTTATCACACCTTTAAGACTCGCCAAACATACAAAACAACTGTAATGATTGCTAAAAACCTGCCACAAATTATCACCTTCGCTTGTCGCCATCCGAAACGTGTCTTTGTATGCCTGTCTAACTTCGCTCAAGTTGCTAAAATCTTAGCACCTTTTGATGGATCGTGTAAACATTCATTCAATTGCCTTCTTTCACGCGGTCGTCCAAGAAGCTCCCGTTTCCACAAAGAATCGAAATGCCAGCTTATTTATACAAATTGTTAACATGTTTACAATCAATTCGTAGACGTAAATAAAATCACCTTTTTCTCGAAAGACTTACCCGAAACAAATCAAAAACCAATACGGAGAAATTTAATTAATGTCGTGAAATTTATCTCTTCCCAATTACGATTTGTAATCACATACAATGAAACCCGCTCGAATTAAATTCTAAACATTTACTTTGCATTAAATGAAATATTGGCCGCGTAGGTATTTGTGTTTTACGAAGCGAAAAAACAGAACGCACAAAAGCGTACCACCTATCCCACGGGTTTATGCCATTCTGCCCTTCTAACCATAAAGGTTCTAACCACATTTTAGTAGTTTCGAGATATTCAATGATTTGTGTTTGGATTTGTACTGGAGATATATGGAAGAGTGCATTTTTCAATATCGATTTTAACATACTTCCACAATAGATACATTTTTCAAATTGTGTAGAATGATATAATAGAGTATGTAGTTTTCGAATACGGTGTTAACTCAAAAATGAGAAAAATGTAGATGGATCCTTTATGGTTAGTAGGCCAGAATTGACGTCAAAGCTGGCAGTGTACAAGAACCCAATAAAAACCATTGGAATGCTAAAGCTTTTACAATTTTGTGATTTCCTTAATCTTTGGTTTCACCTTGGCTCGCCTAATCCTTTAACAGTATGGTTTGCAGGTGTTATCAGTCTCAGCGAGACTAATGAAATTTCCAATTGAGGCACTGAACCATTAAAATTTATCACCAACTAAAAATAAGGTCGGATTTTCCGCTTATAGATAAGCTGGTTGGTAGTTTAATCAAGTGAAAATATCGGTGGACATAGAAACCATCTAGACAAATTTAATTAGATTCTTTAATTAGAAGCATCTTTCGACAACGTTTTGGTTCGTTGGACTACGAGACGTCCAAACGTCAAAACATTGCTTCAAACTTGTATGATCGTAAAATAAAATTAGAACAATTTTCCAGGAACGAAATCTTTCCAATGTTGTTAATACGCATTGATTCTATTTTCGGTCAAGAATATAATCAAAATTTCTGAAATATCTTGTAAAGTGACTATATTAAATTATTTATCTATATAAATATGCAGCCACTTCAAGCTGCAAATTGCACTTCTTAATTAGAGCAATGAAGTGAACATTCAGCGTAAGATCAAAAGAAGGCTCCGAGACTGTAAGCTAATAAGCTATTTGCAAATATAAATTGTTCATACTCAAATGTACCGTAAGGTGTTTGAACAACCAAAATTAGTTTTTGGCTAATTGTTTACGTTAATGAGTTCAGAATTCGATAGAAATGAGGTTAATGAGGTTGTCTGTCGATAGACTTATCGGCTCCTGATATACGTATGGAGATTCTGAATATAATTGGTTATTAGAAGAGAAATGAATTTAATCAAAGTTTATTTATTAAAGAATGGTCAGAGCATATAATCTGAAATATATCCCAAATAATTAAAAAAATATTTAATTAGTGTGCAATGCGAAAACAATTTCAGATTCTGATGTTGACAAGTATTTAGACTTTCACAATGGTGAAAAACAATCATCGAGGTGCTTTCTATCTTTGCTAGCGCCAAATAACGGAAATTAATTTCAGTTACAGCTCTTTTCCAAGCTTGCACAATGCCCAGCATAAATAATCTCAAAACCATATTTTTTTCAAACTGTTTAAAGCTGTAGATACGCTTCTGAAGGAACCAAAAATGGAGTATGCGTGAAACATATTGACCATCATTGTCAAAATAACACTTACCTGGCCTTCGCACTCAAAGACAAGTTCCGACCCAGTTGGCTTAACCACTTACACTTTCATTCTGATACTTGAACAAACAAACGCAGTAAATTTATCGAGAAACCATATTAAATAAGCATTAGGAAAACAAAATTCATGAACTTTTGTTGATCAAACATTATCAAATATTGTTAAATGTGAGCATAAAATATTTTTAGTTCCTACGGGCCATTTCTTAGTTTTTGAAGCTATTTGCTTAAATATTATATGTTATCTTGAACAATATATGTAGCTCCTTCGCACTGAATGAATTGACGAAAAGACATTGCCATATTTCAATGGCATAGCTATGATTACGTTAAAAAATCGATGTATTAATTATCCATCATACATTATACAATACATCATACATCATACAATAATATATTTTTCAAAGCAAGAAATTTGTCAGAGAAGCATAATAGTCCAGCAACTTTATATGTACATCAAGCCTTGCGCTGACTTGTTTATGTTGAATGAAACCTTGTCAAAATCAAAAAAAAAATCGGCAATTTTCGACTTTTTTTTAGATCTAGCACATTTATTTTATGGCAAAATCTTTGCAAGAAATTTCTAAATTATACTGAATTTGCTACAATTTGATTCCAAAATCGTCTCTGTAAACCAGATGGTTTCCGAGATACAGCCTTTCAAAGTTATCGATTTGTTCAAATTTTGAAATTTTTAGCATTTATTTGTTATTCTAAGCGCATTTTCACCCTGTAAGACTATTTTAATCGTTAAATGCCCCCTCCTTCTTATTCGTTAAGTGCCCCCTCATAGATTTCTAAGAGATTTGAGAGGCCTACAAATCTCCTTCCCCACATTCTTACTAATGTTCGAAGAACATTAAAAATATCTTGTTTTCTTTTCGATTTTGACAAGGTTGCGTTCTACGTTTGAGGCCGGAAACTTGAGTTAGTCATTGGAGCAACAGCATAGACAAGTCAGCAAAAAATTAGACCTACCGGATTTGACGCTATGTATCTATTTTTTTAGATGACAAGGACAATTACGAATTTACAAATGATTTTCCAGTCTATACAAATACAAGAAATCCAGAAATATTAAAAACAATTTTTTCATGGCTATTTCTTTCAATAACCCATCGAAGTTTTTGCGAACTAGCAGTCCGAAGGTAAAATTAATTTTCGAACAAACGAAAATTTGATCAGCGAAGAACATTTTGCAGAATTGAAAGCGAAGCGTAGATGATTTTGGATGCTTATAGGGTAGCATTTAATCTCGAACGATCATTTTATTGCCATGGCAATTTTAAGAAAAGAATCATTACGCATATCTACGCTCCTGAAATGAATTTTAATTGACCTTATACCTTCCCTTGAGAGATCCTCGACTTTTTAAAGCGCTGGGCACGCAGAGAGCGATTCAGCGTGGCGTACATCAAATTTTGAGCGCTACGAAGCACCGACGCAGTGTTACCAACTTTTTGGGAAAAAATAGGGAAAAAATAGCTAAAAATAGCTAAAATGTTCACTTTGTAGCTAAAAAGTGTAGCTAAATTCAACAATAAAAAACTCAAGGTTCTGGAAAACAGTTTTATTAAGCTAATGTGTATAATTGATATGGAAAACTATTGGTTGTATATTGTATTATGAGTAGTTTATTAATTTAACAGTATAAAAGAGTATAAAAATCGTTGAAGAGCTTATTAAGCTCAACAGAATTCTATTCTATTTTTTTATTCATGATAGAAGCATCCTTTAAAATGGGTTGAAGAAATAGGAGATATAAAAGGTTTTTGATTGTTATACTCCTTGTGAATCATTTTTGCTAAATAACATTCTTCTGATGTTTGGACTATGCTGAAGTGGAGTTTTAGCCATAGTTATTGGTTAATGATCCTTGATACTGGTCCCGTTATTGACAATCACCTCGTTTACGAACTCCGTATCATCTTCAGAGGAATTTAGAGAACCAATTATAAATTTCTGCAGGTAAAAACTTTAAGGTTTGGGGAAAAAATGATCCTTAAGCTACAGAAACTGAAACCTGAACGGAATGACAAGCTCATCTTATTAATATTAAAAAAGGATTTTGACGACTTAATTTTTTTAAATACACCGTTATTGACTCCGACCATAGCACTTGCTTTGTCTGTCATATTTGTAATATTTAGGATGTAGTTTTCTAAGCACGTGTTTATGGCAGTAGTAATACTTTGAACAGCTCCCCTTTCTAGCTCTTTCAAGTAAATTATAATAAATTTTTGCTAAATATCACTCAAATGTCCGTAGACTCGTCAGTTAAAATACTGGAAATACAGTTATCAAAATCTGCCTTCAAATCCGATGTGAAGTATGGAAACAAACTGCCCCCAACTCAGAAAATATAGTCTTTATTTTTCGCTGTGTTGAAAAACTCTACAAAATGAAAAAAAACATAGCTAGCACAATTCTAACGTTTGATTTTACTACTGAGCACGATTTCTAATGTCTTCTAGAGTTGTGCGAACACTTTGTCTACGTTTTATTTCAATTTTATGTCTACGCCTGAATTTTTTGGTTCTTGTCTTCAAATTTAGGCAGATAATGTGTATTCTATATTAAACATTTTTCGTTTATCTTATCTATTTTAATTTGTTTATTCCTAATGAGTTAAAACTCATGGTTTTTCTTCGCACCGAACAAAAGAAATAAAACTGTTCGTAAAAGATTATTATTGTTCTATGCCTAGAAAGACATAGTACATAGTAGTAGTACTATTGTACTACCCAAAGCATTGGCGATTACCTTAAAATTTGAAGAATTTATTTTTAAGCACTGAGTGTTTTAAATATTAGTAAACTAGTGTAATTTAATGCAATCAAAGCAAAAATTTAAATTATCTATAATCTATAAATTTGTAGCTAAATTTGTAGCCAATAGCTAAATGAAAAATTACGTAGCTAAACAGGTTCTTTTTGTAGCTAAATCTAGCTACAAAATAGCTAAATTGGCACCACTGCCCACGACATACCTCTTGGGCCGCGGCAGCTATCGCCAGAGCTGTACAAAATTACAAAATCGGTCGGACGTTGACAGGCTGCCACCATTAACAATTTCCCATGGCATAACATTTGAAATTGCCAGTGGAGGCAGCCTATGGAATGCAATATTTTATGGCATGCCATAAATGGTAGGCAATATGGTATGCCATTTGCTTGGCCATCTGCCTTGCAATATTTTGACAGTTCTTGATTTCAAAATGGCGCTGAACCGTGGGCATGCTTTATTCATAATAAGAAAATGTAGGGATTCTGAATTCAAAGGGATCTTTAGATCTCGTTGAGCAATGAAAATAGTCTACAGAATATGAAATGGTGCGAAATTGATGCGGAATAGTGAAATTATATATAATTATTTTATTTAAAAGAGAAATAATTTTAATTTTGTATGATGAGTAAATATATGAGACTTCCTGTTGATGATTGGACGATTTTTCAAATGACTTTTATCGCATACCCCTTCGTACCCCAGCATATCATATAATAGTTACATTTTCGTCTGAAATTTCACCCGCTTATCCAACAAGTAATTTATCCTACACGTGAAGTTTTCATAAGTAGCAGAATTTCTTCGCTCTGCACTTCAAATAACTCCTTAAGAGCACTTGACGCTCAGACACAACGCACGTCCTTCCCGCTCAGAAGCATTTTCGAAATGATATTGCATGCCATGAAATTGCCCACGCATCAGATGGTATACCATAAATTGACAGTCGTTGCCATCGGATATGGCAGGGTAAATTACCAATCGAGGCCCGGTGTGAGGACGTCATCGTAGTCGAATATGTACGAAAACTGAGCGCCTGATAGAAAAAGTATTCTTGTATGAAAGTTGTGTAAGTGATACAAAGTGAAAGTGATACAAAAAGGTTGTCGTTGCATAGTTAATGTTTTCGGCTTGTGTGTGGCACAGCCAAATGAAAGAACGACTGTTTATCACCGCCTGTAACATCCATGACGTTCGATTGCGTTCTGTGTGCCCACGTCCAGCGCTTAAAACGACTACCTCCTACGAGCAATTGCTAGATGAAATAACTTGCAATTGGCCATGACGCGTACTCTACTCATAGTTATGCAAGCAGGCTGGAAACTTTTCAGGTTACCTACTTTTGTAAAGTTGTAGGCAAGATCTTGATCTAATGACTAGAAAATTTCATAGAGCATGCAGAAAAAAATCTATCATTGCCTTGGTTAGCTATATATGGTGCTGCCGTTGAAAATAACTAGCTGGTAATTATAAAGGTCAAATTTGGTTGACAGCACAGAAGAGGTTTCTGTAATTCATACCTTGAAACCTTATAAATCTGAAATTTTCGTCGTACTTCCGTATTTATTGATAACAGGAGTGTTTGATTTCAAGACAGTTTAGCTCTTAAAGAAACCACTTGATATAATTCACATATATTTACAATCCTTAATCATTTCTGTCAATGTATATTTTTTAAATCATTCGTCATTTCAAAAGCTCTATGAATCTTTTAAATGCCTTGTTGTGACGTCAAACCCGTTTTCGCTATATTAAATGATACTAGTTAATTCAGTATTTGCAAAAAAAGCACGGTTTATTAAAACACCCATGGGAAAGTAGAATTCAGATGTAAATAAACACTTCAATTTCGAAAAATTAAAATGAAAAAAGCAGTTCCTAAGAAACTTTCCCCGAGTTCAGTACGTGATTTACTTCTTTCTCGAAATTTTCAATTTGACTGAAAGAAAATTACAAGCCATAATCTAGTCTTTCTTACAGCTTTCCAAAAAATTTAATTTGCTCAAACGTTGTTATAATTTTTTATCATATGTATTTGAACATCGTGGAGTGATCTGGAAGGTGGTCGTAATATCTCTCGATGTTTTATTACATTTTTTCTTTTTGCATTATCAAATAAATTTGCTTTTTGATTGCTACGTTATCTTTTAACAAAGCCCAGACGAATCGACAAAAACTGTATCTTTCCGGATTAAAAATCAATCTTAATGGAGACTAATGTTGGACGTATTAATCAATTGTGGATTCAAAGACACCATGTTTTTCCAATAGACTAGATGTTTTTCGAATGAAGCTAGTACATACTTTGAAAAACTAGCTGATTGATGATGCAGTTTAGAATCGACAAAGACAAAAGCTTTCGATATAAATGTTGCCATTCATGCAGGTTTAACTTTTATATTAGTTTGTGATCATTGAACTATGAAAGACTGTGATATTTTTTTTAAATTTACAGTGATTGAGGCGAAAATCATAAATAGTTGAATGATTGTTTCAGCTATGGAATAAACTGCAAAAGCAAAAAAAACTTTTTTGCCTTAATGTGACTGGCATTTTGTTAATGCTCATTTGCTCATTTATGGCTTGCGTATTTCACTTTTTATTTTTATTTTTGAATTTCATACAAATTAAGTATGTAAATATTTCTCTAAGTCTGCAATCAATCTACAAGAACAAAGTTAATAAGCAATATCAACTAATTAAAGTGAGAGAATACTTACTGCAAGTAAAGTAAGTAATAGTGCTCGATGTTTTTCTCGTTTCACTTGTTATCAAGATGCAAAAAACTCTTTGAAACCTGTGAAAATACGATAAGTGCGATCAAAACTAGAGTGACAATCTCTACAGTAAACTTTAGCTGCGCTTCCAAACGCAAAGTACATTAGCTACAAACGCAGAATGATTTTCTAATGGCAATCCTTTTTTTTACAATCAAATAAGAGTGAAATTATCCAATTCGAAAAACGATTTTACATATCGAAAAACTAAACATCGATTGCATTGAAACTGTTTATTTTCTGAACGGAAAACTCAAACATCTAGATGGTGTGAATAAATAAAATATGAAAATCGTCCTTGGTAAAAAAAAAATTATAAACTTATTAAAAATTCTAAACAATGTCTATTTGAATAACTTACAACTCGCTTCTTTTCGAATTTCGAAATCTTCCTGAACCTCACACCTACCACGGATTTTATCTGCCATTAAAAACCACCCAATCATTCAGTCATTCGAACGATATGCACAAAAGCGTGCGAATTTCAATGAGATATAATTTAACAGCATTTCTACAAAACTCCGATCTCGACAAAAGTCGAACAGATATAACATGGGATTTATTTGATTCATTCCCATTCGCAAAAAGGATTTCCAAGTGCACCACCTCATCACAACAGGCACCCAAACAATGTACGTAATTTTTTTTGAACGAATGTGCTGCTCGCATCAAAATACGATTGAAAATCAGGTGAATCATTGAAATACGTGAAAATGGATTTATTCTATATGCAAATCAAAAATTCTTTATTTTTTTCATATTTTCCATTCCATTTAATCGCACATATACTCTGAAAAATATGTAGTCAGTTTATATTTTTCACGCTTTGTCAGTTTATCAGGAACACGTTCAAGAAATGCTCTTCCGATTTCCTAATGTGAGTGTATCTCTGTGAATATTCCCGACAACGATGTCAAATTTACTTTAGCGGGTATGCGTTGAAATCAAAATATAAATCGTAAGGCACAGCTTTTGTTCAAGGCATTTGCCCATTTTTGTTACTAAGTTTTAGCAACAGCTTAAAATTCTGACTAAAAGTTATTTATCAATAAGATTACCCTAGGATCAACATACTGTTGTTAATCCATTGCAAACTTGCTAATCCATTTTCAGGTGCAGCATGGGACTCGTACAGTCAACGAAAGAAAAACATACATTTCTTTGTATTAATCTTGAGCCCGAAAACCTTGAATGAGATATATTACACAAAACAAAAATCAATTCGACGAAGCGTATTCATAACAGTGAGCTTCAAACGACGACAGACATTTTACATCATAGACTTTTAAATCAAAACAACTTAAGGCACAATAAATTGGCCCGTATTAATTCGCCTACATGAATCTGCAAAATGTTGATGGCTTAACGTCCATTTCAATTTGAAAAACTTAAATTTCTCGGCAAATACAAAATTAAGTGTTAATCCGGCTGAAAAGCAGCCATTAAATGCACAGCACAAGATTACAGTCGAAAATATTCATTTGCTTTTTAAGTCAAATGTGTTTCAGGAAACAAAGCAGAGCATAACTAGTTAAATGTAGTCGCTAATTTTAAACCAATGGTGAACTCTTCGAAATCTCACTTTAACTATTGCGAACAACACTCCCGCCACATATTTTCTCATATAAAATCTGCCGTCAATAGGAATCTAATTTGTTAATGCAATTAAGTAACACTTGAAAGAAAATCTGTTTTAACCTTTTTTTCTCCTTTTCAATTTGATAGCATAACCAGCCACATAAATCGGACAGATGAACTAGCAAATAGGGTTGTGCTGAGTGTTGATGAAGAAGCTACCCAAAACAAACGAGTTTTTCCAGAGTTTTCCTTCAACGCGAATGATTGTCTGGTTACCCAATTCAAATATGAGCATTAAAGTTTTGATAAAATTACGTTTTGATTGCGTTCCGGAAATTTTGAAACTCCAGCATTGCATCAAAATAAATTTTAATGCAATGTCAGAATTATAAAGCGAATCTATTTTCCTCTAATGAAAATTTCAAAAAATATTTCTTTCCTTTTTCTCACAATTCGCAAGTAGTTCACAAACTCTTTTGTTGAAAGACTTCACATAATGTAAAATATCACCTACAGGAGCTTCTTCACATCTGAATCAATAAACATGTCCTTTTCCTACAGTTTCTCCTACAGTTCTCAGATGCGAAAAATACCTTTGACTGGAAAATACAAATGCGTAAACATCCGTTGCGACCGAATGTCTCTCCGGAATAAAACAATTCACCAAACTGCCAGGAGATTTGAATTGATTTAATAAAATCGTAAAAGATATAAGTTGAAATATGTATGTATAAATAGATGGTAGCAGATGTGAAATACAGTTTTCGCCTTTCCGAAAGGATTTTCGGATTAATTTTCGTCATGAAAAACAAAAGTTTAGGACCCTCGTTATGACTGTTTCAATGACAATCTGACAGTTGGAATTGGAACGAAATTTTCAGACACATCTCAAAACGAACTACATAAGTGACAGTATTTTCAATATTATCGTTGTTATTGGCTCATATACTTTATGAATGCTTAAAGTCCGCTTAAATGCAGACTCACGGGAATAACTTTTTTCAAAGAACCATTTGTTTGATGTGATAAAATGTTCTTGTTTACATTGCTGGAAATTTTAACAAACTTTGTTTCCAACTTTCAGTTTAACCTTGAAAAACAGTATCTTTTTTCGGTAGCAATTGAGCTCACTCAATATGAAAATCATTTTTGCTTCAATGTTTTCAAATTCAAATTTACGCAACTATTGTAAGGTCAAATAATTCAACGATGCATTTCACTTATTTAAAGTACACAACTTTCCAGTACTCTCTAACGGTATATGGTTTGAAGATTTTCAGTAAATCTCGAAACTACGAAAATAATAGTAGTTTTCGTACTAAAGTATTTTTCGAAAAATACACGCAACTTCATTGATAAGAACAAATATATGTGCCCAAATCTGAACCTGTTGGTGATTAGTTGGAAGCATTTTTAATTACTAATTATTATTTTTAACAGATATATTTTGTGATATTTGTGAAAGAATAATCAATTGAGCTAATTATAAGACATTCAATGATGTGGTATGAAATTATGTTGGATCGATATTGAATCATCTCGACAGGATATACATATATTAACAAGTTTTACCTTTTTTAATGATTTGTTAACTTTCATGATTCAATCTTTTTTCTTTTTTCTTCTCCTTTTTCAATCATTTTCACCCTTTTCTTCTCCTTTTCACTATTTTCAACTTATATTTTTCATTTACAATTTTTTTCAGAAAAAACACATACGACCAATTCGTTCTCTAAAGAATTATCGATTTCTATATATATATATATATATATATATATATATATATATATATATATATATATATATATATATATATATATATATATATATATATATATATATATATATATATATATATATATATATATATATATATATATATATATACATATATATATATATATATATATATATATATATATACATTTATATATATATATATATATATATATATATATATATATATATATATATATATATATATACATATATATATATATATATATATATATATATACATTTATATATATATATATATATATATATATATATTTAAGGGGGTTATATGCTTTATAAATTTAAAAAAATCGATTTTTATATATTTTTATTTATTTCGATACTAAATAGTCTCAAAAATATCATGTTAAAATATTAAAAAGGTCCCTGCTACCCTTACTTGAACGAAAAAATAACTCGAATTTTGTAAAATTATTGTTAAGCGTCCGCCAGTTTGTTATTTATTTATTTATTTTTTCAGATAATTTCTCGCTTCAGGATCGTTGTCACCGTTTTATGTGAATTTTTTAGATGGCTGTGAGAAAGCCGCCATTTTGTAAAATATAATACTAATTACTTACAATAGAGATAATGAGCCGTGTGTACGCGAATTTTAGGAGTTACAACGAAAAGCTCGTAGAACTTACATAGGTAGCGGAGAAACCAAAGGGAATATCTGAATTAGTAAATCTCTCGATTTGTTCTATTTATAGATTTTATCTTTGCATCTGCGATTCAAGGAAAATCATTTTGAAGAGAAAAATATACATAGCAACAATATCAACCTCTTATATTTACTGAGTAATACCACCTAACCAAACCAACCAAAGGCCCACCGTAGACATGAAAATGTCTTCATAGGTGCGAAATCCGATTGAGCTGAAATTTTCAGGATGCATTGATGAATGCATGGGATATGGGAATGAAAATCTGATAAGAAAATTGATTTTTGCAGAAAGGCTAGGATACAGTATTTCGATACATCGAAAAATCGATATTTACATTTCGATATATCGCAAACTATCGATATAGAGTTTCGATATATCATATCGGAAAAAATATCGATACACTTATATTTTAAATGAACATCTCTATGTGGAGTGTTAATGGCGGTACATAGTTTTTATTAAAGGGTGCGATAAAGTTTGGCTGTGTGGTGTATCTGTATTTTTTGTTTTTGTTGTGAAAATTAATTTTTTGGGAGTCTTAAAGAGATTGTAAAAGTAGTTCGTTAAAGTAAATGAAAGGAAGCTCAATATTTTGTTTTGGACTTAGAAGAAACAGGCTTTACCGAAGTTAGAACAGAGCAAAATAGCAGAGAGAGAACAATTCCTTGAGCAAAGGAAATAGAGATTTTCTCAACTGTGTCGATGATTATTCACGAGAAGCAAAAAATTAAGTGGCTATAACTGGATTGACAAGTTGCTTACCCAGTCACGATTCAAGTTATTTGTACTAATAAATTTATCAAAGTCGTTTCTTCTAAAACTATAAACGCGCAAATTGTGGACTCACCACTCATTAAATATAATAAAGAAATTCAAAACTCATGTGAGAACTTTGAAAATTTATACGAAAAAATGTTTACAGCCCATAATAAGTGATACAATGATATATGTATAATCTTGAAGTTTCCATGCTCAAACGGTTTTCCATAAATTCAGTCATTTCAAGCGCTATCACTGCCTGGGATCAAAATGATTTTGATGACAATTAAAACAACGTTTTCTTCATAATATTTTTTTCGAGATTTTTTTTAATTTTTCTCAAAGCTATTACAGTTGTTCCGAATTGGCTCATTTCAATGAGCTTATAAAGCGAACCGACAATTCTGGATACTATTTGGTATTTTACTGGCCAAAAATATGAAGCTCATGGACATTTATTGAAGAAAACTTCTTTTTATTCCTAATCAAAGTAGCATGAAGAAATAAACGCTCGAGAAGGCTACGAATTGCAGAAAATTGTATCTTCGAAACGAACCGATTGAAATCGGCAGCTTCGACGAACTGCTGAACACGTTTGTCGATCATCATTACCGGCATTAAATGAAATAAAAAATTCTGGACCAAGAATGGTGCCGAGAATAACATATAATCACTTGCTAGCTGATAAATCGCGGTTGTTAGAGGTACATCATAGAAAAATCCTTCGCCTTTTCATCAATCATCAATGGTAATAACAAAGTTTTCATTGTTCAGTCTTAAAAAAATATACTGCAGATAGAAAACCTATTGCGAAAAATTCAGAGTATTGGTTCGAAGAATATTGAAATTATTCATCAAAAATTTATGCATACACGGTTTTTCCTTCGGAATAACCATTTCAAAATTCAGTACATGACAATGAAGGACATGACAATTTTGTATAGTTTTGTATTATTCGCGCTTGCTCCAAACAGAATATCTCCGAACCTAAAAACTGGAAATCGGGTTGAAAATATTCTATCATTTTCTGTACAAATTCTCAGAAAGCATGGAAGAAAACCTGAATGAGCAAGACTAAATTTCCAAATATGTGATATTTGCTGACAATCAGCAATTCTGTACGTTGTGAAGGGAACCTTCATGCTGAGCTGAAAATAAACTTGACTAGTAGGTATAATGTACTTCTTGTTTTCGACAGACTGATTGCTTTGAAAATTTAATGAGCTTAAAAGGAAATATGAAGAGAAAATCGGCTAGTCAATGTGAGGAAAAGATTTCGATTAGGCAAAGAAACATGCACATACATATGTGTATGTAGTTTATTGCTTTCCAGAGTTGTCTTAAGTTAAGTGCTTGCAATTTGAGCGCATTTCAAAATCTTTTTCCTGTTAAATACGGAAAATAAAATCGTAAGATATTTGCTTTGATAAGAATCAGTCAAGTTGATAGCATATAAAATTAATGAGCGATTTAGCACACGTTATACTTTTGAGATGTGCTTAATACAGCAAAGCTGTTTTTTTGCTTCACCTGTTTCATTCTGATAATACAAAGATATAATAAGTAATCGATGTACGTATGTAGCGAAAAAAATTATTCTTTGAGTACAAGAATATCAATAAAAGGTTTCGAATGACAAAGACCATTAATTTTTATTTCTATTTGAGGTGGTTAAAATCAAAGAAAAAATTGCTTAAAATTGCAAAAACAAAAGCCGCTGACTTTGTTTTGGTTTACCTATTTGATGAAATACAAATGTTTCGCCAGGTTATATATAATCATAGTAATTTCAATAATATAAGACTATGAAATGAGCTTTGAACTTTGCTAAGCAATAACGTAATAACTTTTATGTGTGAACATTTACATCATTTGTATGATTTTTACGGTGAAATCCTATAATCTTTTATTGTTTTCGCAACTCCTCAATATCAAGGACTAGAATTTCCCGACATTGCATTTTGCACAATTCGACGAGTGGAACAATTCAGCTCTTTAATAAATAAATTTACGTCTGTTTTTTAAGAGCGACGATTTATGCTAGATTCGAAATGCCTCTCAAGCACACGAGCTTCATCAGAACCAAATTAAGCCGTAGGCACGATGGGGTGATTTTGTTATTATTTTTCAACCAGATTATTTTTCAACCAGATATTGTTTGTACAAAACAAAAGCAACAAACAAAACGTTTAGGAAGTAGGATGTATGGCCTTTTGAGCATTGAATTCAATGACAGATTCCAAGAAGCTCCCAATTAAATGCAAAGATTGTTCCTTAAAAAAGTCAAACTACGTAAAAAAAATAAATTTAAGAGCACTTCCACTATATAATGGAGTTTCGTTGTAGCGACGTTTAGGAAGATTTCATATTTTCCTGATTTGGGAGAGCAAATAGTCATTCCCAAAAACAGTTAGGTGAGAACGAACGTTTTATGGTTTTCTGAAATTTGGTCCTTTTCTCATTTGGTGAACCTCAGATTGAACTGGCATTGTTAGGCTGCATTGATGTATACATGTTACAGCCAAATCTCCCCTAAGTATTCTAATTTTGAATTCTTTGGCACCGGCGGGTATTTTGGAGATATTTTCCGGATGGTTTTATGTTTTAAGATATAAACTGAAATAGATTGCTTTTCATGAACGCTGCGCTACGCTACGCTATACCTACAGCAATCATGTGAAAATCGTTAAATCAACGATTCCCCAGAAAAACTTCCCTGGAAAAAAAAACTTGATATCGTTATACGGTGAGCAAACACAATTAACCTTTATTTATTAACCTCAATTCTATTGCAATTAATAATTTCATAATCAATTAATTAATTTCATAATCTTTAAATAGAACAGACAATCAGCATACCTGAATACGTTTTAAACCTGATAGTGAAAGTAATTGGCTATAAATAATTAATAAAGCATCAAATTAGATGAATCGTCGGAATCGACAGGTCCAAAAGGTTGTCATGTAGGCACTTATACTTTAATCTGGGTCCTTTTTCTGCTGTCGTCCATCGCGCGACTTCGCATTGGGAAGAATATGCATTTAGTTTAGGTGCAGCCTTAGGCCAATGACAAACACGGCGGTTCCAGCGAAGCGTTTTTGTGCTGACAGTGTCATAAGTATTGTGTGTCATAAGTATTAACATCGTTTTGTCCAATATATATATGTATATATATATATATATATATATATATATATATATATATATATATATATATATACAATCATCAAAAAAATTCAGTGAGTATGTCTCAGGAACTCGCCATCCGATTGAGCTGAAACTTTCAGGGTACATTGGTGTATATGCAGAATAGGTCCAAATCTCACCAAATGCCAATTTTCTTTGACCCTTTGGCGCCAGCGGCCATTTTAGTGATAATTTGAATATACCTATTATTCCGTCCACATCTAACTTGTGTTTTGGAGTTTTTTGGAATTTTTTAACCCCATGCGGGCGCAAAGTGCCTAAAAAGTGATCGGGAATATTTGAAAATTTTTTAATTGCGATAACTTTTGTCACAGCTGTTAAATGATTATGAAACTTTCAGCACAAAGAGTATATTTGCAGCCCCCTAGCTAGGAAACTTTCAACAAATAGACTCCCCTGAAAAATTCGAGATGCTTTTTCTAAATAGCCAGAGTAAAACATTTGAAATTTTATAACGGGCAAGAACGGTAACCCTTCTACAATTTACCTATATTTTTAGCATCAAAAACTTATGTTCGCGGGAACTCACAACCCGATGATCAGATACAGTTGAAATTTACAGAATGTATTGGTCTTAAGTAGGACCAGGTCTGATATAAGTGGTTTTGAAATGCGGGCAATCTTGAAAAATCACTAAGAAAAATAGCTGCCTTTAGCCTTAAAAATTCTGATTCAGTCATTCAATTTTGACGAAATTCACACAGTAGCTGAACCCTTTTCTAGGCCACATAGCTGCGAGCTATGGTTATTTTGGCGTCTTAAATTTCGAAAATTCGCTGAGGAAAATAAAGCTCTTTGTCCTATAGCTTCCAGTATAGTTAGGGAATTAGGGCTGCCAGCTATGGTTGTTTTTGTATTTTTTTTTGAATATCTTTAGTAAGCGATTTTAAAATAGAATTTTTGGATCGTTGTGATCTTGTAGTGAAAATAAACACCAAATATTAAGATATGAAAAATATGGAAACTTCCGAATGGTAGCCCTAAATTTCTTTGTATCCCTATAACTACCAATGCAATGATCGGATCAATGCGAAATTAGAAGAGCAGGTTGACTTCAATGTGAGGCAGATGTGACATATGTTTGGCTTCGGTGCTAGCAAACGGCTGTCAGCACGAGGGGTTTTTGCTATTTTCATAACAATAAATGCTTGCATTAAGTATTCACATCGCGAATATTTGCAATGAATATAAGCAAACAATATTGAAATTTTCTAAGATCTGGACACTTTTCGGATGGCATCGAAGTTAAAATAAGCTTAGGGTCTTTTATTACTTAGAGTGTAAGCATATGACAAGTAGCTAGTAGTAGAATACACAGTCAATTCGAATATTAGTGTTTCTAACGGTTCTGATGCGCTAGTGGTTTTTTAATCATTAAAGAGTGCAACGAAATCGTAAACGGACGCATCATTTTTGTTTAATATGTTTTGCTACGAATCTAATTCTTTGTTGTTTCTTTCGGAAAATGTTCTCCAACCACTGCAGTAAAGAAAAGAAATTGCCCGAGTAGTTAAGGAACAGATCTGTAAAATTGCCATTATATGCTTTCATTACCACTCATGTACCGATGTTTTATCAAACACCGATATTCCCGCATTTGAGAGCTCATCAATGCGTAACAGCAGAAGTGAATTTACTCATGGCTAAGCCTCGACTTAGTCTGGTTTAGTATTTTTGACACCTATTTTCATTGCATAATGAAGCAAATTCATATCAAAACATTAACATTATGGTTTCTGGCTAAAACCTTGACATTTGCAGCACTATATCGAAACTCGCTATCAAAACATTTTCATTCCAATCATAATCTATACCTAGAAAAAATACTAACAACAACGCCCAAAAATTTTTCATATGCATAATAGCAAATGCCAGTTGCTGGCATAACTTTATAAAGCTTGTTATCTGCAATGCTCGTAGGTTTCATTCCAGAAATTTATTCCGATGAATGCTCAATTATTGTGGAAAATTTTACAAAAGTTCCTTCGATTGATAAATTAAAGTAGGTGAATAAATATGTTTTCCACTAGAAGTTCATGAAATTATTTTGCTTCCAAGATGTATGTATGTATTAAGTCAACACTGCTAGGTACAGAAGAAGAGGGAAGATTACCCTCGCAATATCATTATGTGTGGGAAAATTGAAATGAATCGACCTTTGCAATGAAGATTAAAATATTCGTTTATAAAAGCTAGAAAAAATTAAATCAGATTGAATCAATTCCAGGCATTTGCTCATAATAATTGTATGAAAATTAACTTTGTGATATAATGGTGCATAATTATAATGGTGCATAAACAAAAATCGAAAGACCTCTACAACAAACGCCCTAATATATGTATGCTAAATATGTTAAATTATTGTTGATTTGTTGGGAAAACTCTTGAATACCATTGCTAACAGAAACAAAATTTATTTCCTAATGGCTTTTATTCTCTCGCGGCCTAACTTGCTAAGTCAATAATACATCTGATTATACTGCTAATGAATTCCGCGTAAAATTCCAAACATCAGCGTAGAAAATCATTTGCTACTATTTCATTATTCACTTATTCGTAAGCTACATATTTCGAAATTTTCCTTTCTTCATACTCCGATTCGATTTACTAGGAAAGAAGCTGTTTGTAAAAACATGATGATTTTTATCTCGACTTATTTTCGACACCTATACGTAATGTTTTGCTATTAGGATTTTCACAACCAAGTCACTGATTAAATTCTGTCTAGTTAGATTTAATTCCGGCAAAATGACTACGTTGTTCTTAGAAATCGTTTACTGAAATTGCAAAATTTCGTTACCGAAAGTATGTTGAAAAGTTCCTTGCTATAATTCTTGATGCAGGATTATCCGGCGAACTTTTACGCGCCCTGGCTTTATTGTCATTGCAAACATAGTTCCGATACTAGCCATAGAATGTTAGTATTTATTTTATCCTGAATCAACCATCGATTCAATAAGTTATCCAACTGACAAATGTATAAGCCATTGCAGCAAATTATACTCAAAAAAACTCTTGGCCTCGCCATACAATAATTTTTTCAAAATGAATTCTTCAATGAGGTTAAAGTCTTTTGCACGATTAAACACCCACAAAATCAACCATCAAACAAATATGCTATGATTGAAGCAGATGTGGGTGTGAGAAGGACGTTTTGGATGATTGACCGGCAAAGTAGAGTAATTATATGCCAACGCAAGCAATTCACGCGGGCACGTCCCGAAAGAGACTACGGCGTCATAAGCACGATACAGCAATTCATTTGACCTTATTCATTGATTGGTTACTAATATGACTCAAATTTCAAATCTTTCGGCCACACAGCACTTAAAAATGTATTGTTTTCTTTTAAAAAAAATACACCGTGTTCATTTTGATCCCTCAGCTCATCGCTACTCCCACCTTTCAACTCTCGCTTCTGATGCTTTCGATAGCGACCTGATGCCAGCATAACAACCTGTTCAATTTTTCAAGAGAGGTCTATGTCTTTTATTGTAAGAAACGCACGTGTAGGCACTCATTCGGTAATTCTAAGCATTGAATCATTTCTTTGGCTGATGTAAGAGATTCAATCAAATTAATTTGAAACTCAGTGTTTTAAGTAATAGGTCTTGATTTTCTACCAATGCAAACATCATCTTGTAAATATGATGAAACATGACGTAAAACCATAGCCATATAAAGAATGGTCACGCAATCATAATCCATGAACCTGTACGAGAATGAGGCAATTTTACTACATATGGAACTTACTCTCTGCGAAAAAAGCTTTCTCCGCACGCTCTACCTAGGGCTGCCAACTCAATGGATCGGAAATCCGGGAGGAAAATAAAAAATAAGTGAAAAACAATTTTATTTATTTAAAATTATATTTCTTTACACAACAAATTGCTTGTAATGTCTTTTGATTTGCAAGGGTGAAGTTATAGAATACTTTACATGTGTAATTAAAATTTGTGCATACCTGTATTTCTGATCTTACATGTGTTTCATTAAGCCGATTACGATTTTACTTAAGAGGAGCAAAAGAGGAGTAAATAAGAGGAGCAAAGGGGAGCAATAAGGACATGGTGCCCGTCATTATCGGCACGCGCATCCCACGCATGATGTAAGCGATGATCTCTAACTGATAAACAGCCCAGTTGAGCTGATAAACAGCCTAGCTGAACTGATAAACAACCCTATTGAGCTGACAGCACAGTTGGGCTGATAAATAAGGTAGTTGAACTGATAAACAACCCTGTTAAGCTAAAAGCCCAGTTGAGCTGTTTATTAGTTCAAAGATCATCGCTTACGTCATGCGTGGGCCGACAGTCGAAGGCACCATGTCCTTATTGCTCCCCTTATTTGCTCCCCTTTTGCACCTTTTAAGTGCGCCAGAACTGGTATTATATATCTACTGACCACAGTTCGTTTACTACGCTGAAAACACGATCAGCGGCAACATTTGCGATCGATAGAGCGAATGTAACAAGTTTTTTTTTATTTCTTTGCCCGATTCTTCTTTACATTTTTCAAAAAAATTAACCCAACGCAAGTCTTCCCTCTTTGTTTCACTTGCGACAAGGTCATGCACTTCTCGCAGCAAACAGTAATCATCGTACTATTTATCTTCATTTATTGGCACGTTTAGAGAAGCACTCAGATCTTTTATTTAATCAATTGTACAAATCTAGTTCAATTTACGATTTTTAATCATTAATATTGTTTTAGCTACAAGCATATAAAAGCGAGCATAACATATAAATAAAAATATAAAAATACCGTGAAGGCGATTTTTGTTAAATTTCCGGGAGAATTTAACTGCATTCCGGGAGCCGGGAGATTTTTTAAGTGAACTGTATTTTTCCGGGAGAGTTGGCAACCCTAGCTCTACCCTTCTGCGCTGTAGATTATCTATGTAAACCTAAATTTCTATTGTTTTCAATATGGTCGATTTTCGGGTTGGTAGCGATAGCGGGTGAAAATAAAACATGTGTCACATGGGACAAAAATTTCCAAATTAATCAAATTTTCAGAATGAAATTGGATGTTATTTTGTAAGGGGAGGGGAGTGTGAAAATGTTGTTTGCACACAAGATGAAAGCTTTTTATTCTAAATTCATTAAAAAAGATGCATTGGTTTGAATTGAAATTGTACTCACATTATATATCCTAGGGCGAAATCCTGTTTGTGAGTGATGCACAACACTTTTCACTATAACACTGTTTAATCACAAAGTTAAACAATTACACTTTTCATTGATGAAAACACGAAAATAAAACATGTGCCAATGTAATTTGTTAATTGGTCGCTTTTGGTCATAGGCGGGGAAAGCTTGATAGCGTGGAGGGTGCTTAATTTTGGCCAACCCATATATATGACGGCATTTAGGTGAAGAAAATTACTTTATCAATGAAAAGCGATGTAAATTAACGATTTAATTAGCACAATTGACTTGAGCTACTGTTTAGGAATGCTACGTGCAGATTATGGTGCTAGATGATCTATACGCGTCGTTTGTATATATTTCATGTGTAGATGTTTAATGTTACGTTGGTAGGCAAACCGATTGGTTGAAATTAAATTAGCAAGTGGTTTGGTTGCGAAAATTTAATTCGCAATTTGAAACGATATTCAGTTTGATTTCAGAGACTTGTACGCTACTTCGACATTTAGGAGTGCATGATTTTAATTCGAAGGGAATTTAAGATTTAATGATTATGTTCGTACGCAAGTTTACTTTTTCAGATTGGAATTTATCATACAAGTTGCTGTCATTTCTATGTAGTTTTTTCCATATTAAGAGGCCGTGTATTTTAATTTGTACTTGCACTTCATTTCAGCTTTCTAAATAACTGGGTTGGACACAAGGATGCATGGAATCATGTGTATACTATCCTTTAACTTGTAAGAGGGTTTCAAACATCTCTTGCATTATTTACAGAAAAAATATTTTAAATTCATTAATTCATTATTGACGTGAAATACATGGTATCAATAATAACATTTGTGCATTTGCACCAAAAAAGTTGCCCTCTAATTTTATAATATTTCCCGCGGCCCTCGTCATACAAACACATTTCAACCTCTCGCTCACGCAACTATGCCAGAGGTCGAAAATTGCTTCATTTCTCTCGGTCCATTTCGTATCCATTCTTCTCATATCTATGCGTAAAACCTATGCATAGTTGTAAACGAAAATGAAAAAAAATTAACTGTGATTATGTGAAACTTATAGTATATAACGTCAAATCTGTAATTGAATTTGCTTTCTTTCAACCCTCACAAAACTTAACTCGACTTCAGTATTAAACTCAGGCAATAATGTGAAAGAATTAAAAATTAATAGCAAGTAATTAATATAGTCTGAACCAAACTGAAAAATTAACCTCGAAAAATTGACAAATGTTGAGAAATTGAAGCATAGTCTAGAAAGGAAAAGCTAGCTCTTAGTCAATACTAGCTGTTTAGCAAGCATCTTTTAAATTATTGAGTAGTATTACTGAAAATACATTTTTCACAATTCATCCTAATAACAACACAAAATATATTTTCTTTTCCAAAAAGAATTAGATTTATTACATTCTTTAAGATATTGATTATTGTATCAAACTGAAATTAATGAAAGAAATCATTTCCTTATACGGAACAGCCTACACAATATTTTTCATTTGATTATATCAACTTTTCAAATCAATCCAGATTTCTTCTCATTTTTAATTCTTTAAAAAAATGTATAGTCGTGCACTTTATATATCTAATAATCAGGAAGCTGCGCGAAAAAGAGTTTCCGGCAATTTTTCTTCATTCAGTTCACCTAATTCGCAGAAGGACCAAATCAAGTCAGTCTCGCAGAACTCTATTCCCAGGTGCTATAAGTTCTCCGTTCTTTTCATTTCCGGACAGTATAGCTTGTCCAAATCAAAAGCGAAACTCATCGCTTGAAAAAAGAAGCTCTGTAGTTAGATGTATTAATACAATCTCGAGTCAAAACTTGATTCAGATCATGATGAAATTTCGATTCGGGTGGAATTATAAGCAGTCCGTTGCTTAGTTTTTCTGGCATGTTGTTTGCATATCAGTAGGATCAGATTTATGATATTAGCATTTTAGCGCACAACGTGGGGTAAATCTAATACCAATTGAATACGATTGAGAAAAAGTTTGTGATAACTTCGATGCTTGGGAATCTGACATTATTTTGATGCCATGAAACCTAATTATTAAATTTTCAAGGTCAAGCAAATATTGTCAGGTCAATTGGGGAAAGATATTTGAATCTTTTGAGAGATTGAATCTAAAGCTGGGAGAATCTGATGCTTAACATGAAAGAAATCTCAATATATGTAATAACGAATGCCAAACTGTAAGAAAAGTGTTGCATATTTGAATAAAATAAATGAAATTGAACTAGTTTTTCCTCATATTCTTAAAAACTAATAGTTGCAATACAATTTTTTAAGTCACTTCTCTGTCAATAGCTTTCAAACAATTTTTTAGCTATTCCAACCCACTATCTCATTTATTTTCTTGATTCAACTCAGTGAAGAACTTTAGTATTAAAATTGATTTGGGCAAAAGTTCATACTTCTATATATATACATATGAAAATATATATATATATATATATATATATATATATATATATATATATATATATATATATATATATATATATATATCTATATATATCATCAAAAAAATTCAGTGACTATTTCTAGGAAACGCGCCATTCGATTAACCTGAAACTTTCAGGATACATTTGTGTATATGTGTATCATTTGTGTATTTTAACCCTTTGGCACCGACGGCCATTTTAGTGATATTTTAGATATGCCTATACTGCCCTACTAAGCGCAAAAGCTGTATTTTAATGAAAGCGAGTTTCGAGATAATTAAAGGTTTGCAAAAGTAGTAATATTGATATACTTCTAATTCCCTTAGTGATTTAAGGTTAAACTGAGATAGGGAAAACTTTTTTAAGATTTTCGCCATATGTTTTAATGGTATAAAAATCCAATTTTTGAATTTTTTTTTTAAATACCGCTTTTGCGCTTAGTAGGGCAGTATTATTCTAGCAAAAATTTGTTTTGAAAAGAAACTAAGTTTGTGTAATGAATTTTGAACGTGTACTTAAAAAAGATTTGATAAGATTTTAAAAAATGTGAAATTGTTTGAATTGCGATAGCTTTTGACAGGGCAATTGAATCATTACAAAACTTACAGAACATATTAATGTTACTAAGTTGTATACTCATATACATAGTTTTGTATGAACATTCTGTTAACCCTGTAGCTACAGCACACGCTGAAAGTGAAAACTTTCAAATCATCGACTCTCCTGAAACATTTTAGCTTTTTAGAAAAAAAGCCACTCATAAAAATCTTATGCTTTGTCTGCACAGTCAAAGTAAAACTTTGGAAATTTCATGTCGGACAAGAGCGGTAACCCTTCCGAAATTTACCTATATTTTTAGCACCAACAATTTCTGTTCACGGGAACTCACGGCCCAATAATCAGATACAGTTGAAATTTACAGAATGTATTGTCCTTAAGTAGCACCAAGTCTGATAGAAGCAATTTTGAGATTTGGGCGATTCTGTGTCAGTGGTGCATTCTTGAAAAATCGCTAAGAAAATCAACTACTTTGGGCCATATGAATTCTGATTCAGGGAAGAGATTTTGACCAAATTCACACTATTGTTGAATGTTACTCTAAGGCACGTTTGATAGAAATTTGGTTGAAAAATTAGGTTGGAACTGCAGGCCATGGTAATTTTGGTGTCTTAAATTTTGAAAATTCGCTCAAGAAAATAAAGTTCTTTGCCCTAAAGCATCCAGTGCAGTTGTGGAATCTGAACGAAATTCATATGGCAAATCAAACTTATTGTAGACAATACTCAGCAGAAATCTAGTTTGTAAAACAATGATAGGCCTGCCAGCTACGGTTTGTTTTTTTTTTTGCATATCTTAAGTAAGCGATTTCAGCATAACATTTTCAAATCATAGTGATATTTTAGTGAAAATAAACAAAACATATTACGATCTAGAAAATTTGCATACATTTATGGGTGGTAGCTCTACATTTCTTTGCATTCCTAAAATTTTCAATGCAGTCATCAGATCAATACGAAATTCTCAGAGTAGGCCAATTTCAATATGAGGCAGATGCGACATATTTGTGGTATCGCTGCTAGCAAAGGGCTGCCAGCACAAGTAGTATCAATAAATGCTTACATTAAGTATTCACATCGCGAACATTTGCAATGAAAATAAGTAAACAATGTTTAAATTTTTTAAAATCTGGACATTTTTCAAATTCTGAATCGGTGAAACTCTCATCGAAATTAAATTGGCTTAGGGTATATTATTACTGAGGGTGTATTGGTTTAGAAATAACTTGTGGTAGTGGCCTTAAATAGCTGGTGGTAGAATACCCAATCAAAATCTGAACAAATCCTCTACTGTTCTTCGAACATTAATGTTTCTAACGGCTCTGATGCGCTAGGGGTTTTTTTATTATTTGGCCTTTTATTTTATTATTATTATTATTACTATAAATATTATTATTATTCATTAAGCGGCTAGTAGAATCCGTTGGCGTAGTGATCAACTGAAATTGGACTAATTCTGAAAAATCATTCACCAAGTAAGCAACAATCAAGTAATCAAATGAGCAAAATCTACTTAAATATCAACAGACTAAGAAGTGTAACCGTTAAAGACTTCTATTATGTTATGGATCTGATGACTCATTAGATTCTTCGGTATTATTGAGTAGATTCTTCAGCGTTTTTCATTTACATTGTTAAAGAACGGTGGTATACCAGCTCGAGCTTAGTGCTGATAAGATAAAATATTATGGGGCAGTTCTTCTGATAGCAGGCAAAAATGTAATATCAACTTACTTCTTGGCGTTATTAGCATAAGCATTCTTCCTTACTCCTCACTCAACAGAAACAAGTATTTGTACTAAGCTTCAAGTGGGTGAAAAAAGTCATAAAACAGTTTCCGATGAAAGCCACATTCGCATCATTTAAACCCAATTACTTAATATTTTATGCGAAACATTCAAAACCTTTTTTTCTCATCTCTAATTCTTGCACAATGTTGATGTAAAGTACATTTGACAACCACTCCGTTGACATTCAATGTATTTACTGATCCTTAAGAAGCTACAATATTTACATCCCTCAACCTCAGTGTTCTCAACATAGTGTGCCTTGAAAATCACGCATCGTACCAACACGTTTGCCCAGAGGCGCCTCGTTTTTCCATTTCTACTAATCATGTCGAAGTGAAATGCAATCAAAAACTTGATTGTAAAATTGTTTTCATACACACGACTGAATATGCGTCAACATCGCTATCACAGAATGCCATCAAGGGCATTCTTAATCCACGCGTAGCAGAAAAATTATGTATACGTGTGCAGAAAGTATAATTAAAATGTTTCCACTGTATTTTTCATACTGTAATTCCCGAAGAACCGCACAAACATACATTTTTCGATGGCCACATATCCGCACAAGAGGAAACAATTAAGGATACTCTCTCACCTAAACCTACTCAACTTTGTCTCTCTCGTCTCGACCGTAGACTGATGCCATCAAATGCTGAAGAATGTTGGAATCATAACATACGGCAGGAAATGATCTCCACTTAAAACCACTATATGTTTTCAGAAGGAAATTGGATCTCTTTGGCTTGTGGCTAGCAAGCCATCTCCAAAATTTGCCACCGCCATATGGAAAGCTCCCACGCACTATAGTATGCTTGTTCTGCTTGATTTGTCGAAAACGTACATTTTTTATGAAAATACGTGCATACATTTGGTTTCGGTCAACATTGTGGTTTAGAATAGAATATTGAATCTAAATGCTCAGTGAAATTATGTTCACATTTGTACATGGCTTCTAACCGCACAACAAGCAGGTTTGTTGAAAATTTATTTTCGTAATGTAATCTGTTCAAAAAAATCAAATCAAATCTTTACAGCTTCGCGAAAATTGATTTCGCGCCTCGTAGGCATTTTGGGAGTTATATTTTCTAAGCATGAGAGGCACTCTGGATAAGTCAGCACTGAATTGGGAAAGTGAAAAAATCTAGCATAGCAACTAATATTAAAGTACTCGATACTCCAAAAGTGAAAATAATTTGATTTTGATACATGAAACGTGTCATGTTCTTTGTACCTACATATGTATGTCTTCTATAGTTATAGCTTATGTGTCCGCATTGAGTTTTATAATCTGCTCAAAGCAAAAGTTTTTTTCCCCAGTTTTCTTATTACAAAACAGACAAACTTACTACTAAAAATAACAGCTATTGTACCAATTTCTCGAGAAAATTGTTACGCGTGCATTATTCATTCTTATTGTTCTCAGTATGACACAAATGATATTTTTGAATCATGTATTTTTTACAAGAAAAATATTTTTTACACCGATTTAATACAAGTAAGAATAGAAAAACTTCGCCTGGTTGCCATGGAGTACGTAGATTTTAAGCAATGGTTCTCATTACAGGCATAAAACACGGTATAATATGGTATAGGTATAGCCCTGATAAGTAAGATTAGCTTATAGATTCAGTTTTTTTTTTAAATTATATATTTTCGGCCGCATCAAAGGCAGGTTAAATATTAGTGAAGTTGTTGAAGCACTTATAAGAAAAATTCAGCCAGTTAAGTATTCGAAAGTTCGGTGCAGGAAGAAGAACAATTCAAAAATGTCACAGACGTTTTGTCAGGGACATAAAAAAAATTTGTCTCAAAATTATTGCATATCTGTCATCTTCGGCGGTTTTCGAGAGCATGTGCTCCAAGCTGTTTTGAGAAGAAGGCACAAGGCACTGAAGCCAAAAGAGGCCAGCGTCGAGAGAACAGCAAGTCCTCGTAAGTGTCAATAGAGGTAAATTCGAATAAACTACGATTCTAGCAAACGAGGCACGAAAAATATGGCAAAAGTAATATACAAATGGAAGAGTTATGCCCGTGACTTCCGTTTGATGAAATTTATCAACAACCAGAGTGAGGAAAATGACATTACGTCGGTTGCCCATTAAATCGGAGTTGGATCTTTTAGTGACTCTAAGTAGCATTCAATTGATTCAATTATTCTTAATTTTGTAAGGTCATGTGCGATACAAACCACACGGCAGGCCATTTCAAAAAAAGATTAGGAACATAAGAAGCAGAGAATCGACCCCTGTGGAGCGCCAATGGTTAGACACAAGTACGACCATAAGAGTAAGAAGGAAAAACTGAGAAGACTATACTTACTCAGTTTAAAAAGAAAAATGTTCGTAACCGATGGTGTGGAACGCGTTTTGGAAATCAGTGTTGCAAACGATCGCTTCTTTTTGCTTAGCAATAGCGGCAGTGACTGTCCTTGGAAATGGCAGCAAACTGGTTACAGCAGTACTATCTTTGACAAATCCATCCAATTTTTCTCCTAGAAAAATGTTCATGATAGGCTATATTTTCTTGTAAACAAATCTTTCTCTAAGCTGGAAGAGGAAAGTAGTACCGTATCGTCAACTGCTTGAAATATGGGGATGATATTGCCAGATTTCCAAAAAAAAAAAAACGTGGCACACATATCTCGATCAAGACGTGAACACTGAAAGAAAAGGCGAATAACTCTACTAGCATGATAAAAACTCTATCAGAGATGCATGCTGATATATTTTTTTTCACAATTTCTACCAATTCTTGATATTCGATTATCTGACACTGAAAGATGGTAGGGGAAGAAATTTGTTTCGCTCCTACCATGCATTAAATACTTTAAGAATCGTAAACAAAACAATGAAAGTATGCTTTAAAAATTATTTGCATACCTACAAATTTTAAATTTAAACACTAAAAAGCTTTTTTTCCTTAATTAACCATTCGCTCGAAAAAAAATCAGAACTTACGCAAGATAATGCCTGATACATCCATTTATGTTTGACATTCATTTACTGAAAGAAAATCTTCCCCATCCCATTAAATTTCATTTCACCAGGGGTCGAACCCTCCTTACGTTGAACCATCATAACATTGAAAACTGAAAATTTCAAAATTACCGCAGTCGCTATAGAAAGCTATATTTGTACACCTGGTAATATTTACCAATTGAGTTACGGTCAAGTTATTATCGTGCCATTCTTCTCGCAGTATTTTCATTATCAAATACCAGAAAAAGAAAAAGTGCGGAATTACCCTCATCATCCATCGAAAACACTGTATCTTCCTCAACATTAAGATAATTAGACCCAAAGATCTTTGGATTTTCGTCCTTTCCGTGTTTCAGCTTTCAATTACAGTGCTTTTATAGATTAGTTTTTTCTTACTTCAAAAGGGTATTCCGGTAGATGAACCCAGCGCCCAGTATTATTTTGACTTATTTTAAATATAATTCTCAGTAATGCTTCATTACCTCAAATGCTTCAATCAACGCATTTTTTACCATAAGTTTTACCACAAATGAAATCGTCCTCTATGGAAGAAAACTGAACTAAAATTTGTCAATATCAGTTCGGAGAGCACTTTTCCAATAAAACCCCGAACCAATTCAAACACGCTCAAGGCATTCAAGGAATTTTGAAAAGAAAATGAAATTGGAATTTTGTTCGAAAATGAACCTCGAAGTTTCTATTCTACATAGTTAAATTGCTATTGACTCAGTTTTGTGAGCACTTCTGTGGAACAGCAAGCTGTAGAAAAGTTAAATGTTTGAATTAAATCAACTCAAATTCGTTGTCGGAGCCTAATGCGAAAAGGACAAGGAAGGTGTCGATGATGTATTGTATCACACATGTATTCTATTAAAATATTTGTTTACTTGATTTACATATGTATATTTTCGTCATTGCATTGAAATAAATACATATATAAGCAGCTGCATAGTATTTGGCATGGATTATCTAATATATGGACAAATAGAAAAATCGGCAGTCATTTAAAGCACCTTCAAATTTTTCATAAATCGATTTTTATTTTTTGATTGAATATGTTAGAATGAAGCTTTAAAACATGATTTTAATAATATAAAATTGAAACTATAAAAAAAAATTGTACGGCCATAAATAGCGAAAGTCATTTTTTCTATGATTTTCGTTCACTTCGCTATACCGCTACATCGACTTAGGCTAAAGTATAGAGAAAGATAAGTGAGACAACTCCTTCAAAAGAAGCAAAAAAATTAGTATCGGCAAAAAAAACTAAGAAATTAGCTAAAAAAGATGCTGAAAAAGTGTTGAAACTCCAAAACAAGGTCCGAAAAAAGTTCAACTGACACTAAAATTAATGAAAAATTTATCAACATATTATGGCCTACTTATGCGATGAAATTATAATTCAGTTAAAAACATGCACAAGGAAATTTGGGCAGCATATTCCCCAAAAATTTCAACTGATGAGAACCCTCAACACTCTTATTGTCCTGTTGGAGGAAAGACTTGGTGTCACTGGGGCAGGGCGGTGGCAGCTGGTGGTAATACTTTAAAAAATTTCAAGCATGCTGAGGTACAAGAAGATGATGAGGTACAAGAAGTTTTAAAGCCTATTTATGAAGACTTATCATCAAAAGATTTATTAAAGCGCTGCTTGGGCAATTTTACGCAGAATAATAACGAAAGCTATAATTCTTGTGTTTGGAATTTTTCGGAAACATACTTTTTGTGGAAAAAAAATCACAAATAAGTACATGCATGTACATTCAATGAAAGATTTATGGCTATCTTGAAAATAATGCAAGTCATGGGAATTACAATTGGCCAATGTGCGATGGAGCATCCAGAAAATAGAGATGCTGCAAGAATCAACCAGGCGGAAAAACACTCGATTGAGGCATCTAAAGAGGCCAAAACTGCTCGAAGGGAGCAAAAATCTTTAAAAGAGGAGGAGTATGAGCAAGAAGAAGGTATATTGTATGGTCCAGGCATCGCAGATTAATTTTCGGTAAGATTAAATGCAAAAAATATTGAACTTTAGTCTTAAACGCGATTTTCTCGAAACAACGTTTTTCAAGTTGGCGTGCATGATTAAGAAAAACAATACTATACAATCGCCCTGAAATTTTAACACGTTAATCTGCACATTTTAATGCTCAGAATGAACTACGGATGAAAACATCGGCATTAAATTTTTTTTAGTTATAACCGATTTCTGGGAAAAAAAACCTCGATTTTCTAAAAAACGCATTATTTTGTTATTTTCAAGCAATTTTTTTTTTTAGTTCATTCCAAGGCCGCTTTGATGCTAATCAAAGCCCCGTTTTTGTTTTTTTCAGACTTTCCTGAGGGCAGTTATCATGCACGCCAGGTTTTTTTTTGTGTATTTTCAAAAAAATTGTAGCGGACGACAGGGGGCCACAAACCATTTTTAACAATTTTGTTTATGTAGTCTAAGGCAAAAAAAGTATATGTATAAAGTTTCATTAAGATATGTCTTTTTATTCAATTAAAAACTAGCCTTTGAAAAAAACTTTATGTTCATTTTGAAGGTGCTATGTCCCCTTAATAGGGTTGTACTTAGTTCAAAAATTAAAAAGTTAAAAAAGACAAAAACAAACGGCAGTCTGGTATGAATCTTGGTGTGCATAAGTATTCGAATAAAATTATATCGAGTCCGATTCAATAATTTTCGGTGAATCGGTAAAAAGCTATTTATTGATAGCGATTGAAAATATTTGGAATATTTTTTTGAAAAGATTTCATGGGTTTTCTTAGAAAATTCTGTTGTTGTTAATAGCTACCAAGAAGCTAGAAAACGAATTATGTCAAAGCATCAGTCGGTACATAATATCATTTGGACGACCCTGAATTTTTAAGTAGATGTTTTCCAAGAAACGAATTAATCATCATAAATCATTTCATTTCGAATATACTAAATATATTAAAGTTCTTCGAAATACAGCTAATCGAATATCATCCGAATCAAATGAATGAATTTGGTATTTAATCAAATCACTATCGCAATCAAATCACTATCATAAAATAAATCGCCAGGAGCATTTGAAATTGATTTGAGATCCAATATTGGAAAAATACAGACGAAACAAAAGCTTATAGTTTCATTAAAATTGTAAAAATAAAAAACTCGGCACAAGGTAGGTACTACAAGAACAGCAGCACTTGGATGAAATTTAGCAGTTAATCTACAGTACAGAAATCCTGATCTGGGCAGTAAAGAAACCAAACACAAAATTTCAATGGAAGCCGGAAAATTTTTTTCACTGTGATTACATTTTAAAATGCCTTTTACGCACGATATGTAATATTTTACGTGATCAAATAAGTAAGAGATTATTTTTAATTGTATAAAAATGTGTAGCAAGGTCAACATTTTCGGTTCAAAAATCACAAAATTTATATAAAAAACTGGATCAAAAAAGAGTAGAAGCAAATAAAGAGAGGTTAAAAAACATATTCACAAGTGAAAATGACTTAATCACTTTTCTTTGCATCCCAAAACAGTGGCTTCAAAACAATATTAAACGGATTGGATAATATTTTCAATGCGTATGATTTAAAGCCAGAATGTTGGCGTTGGATGATTTACTATGCCTTATATTTTGAAAAACATGCTAGCTACCTCAACTTTTTTTCAGCTGCTAATTCAGCTTTGATTATGATGAAATTGATATGTTTGACAGTTTTCTAAAATCCTTCCTATTCTTCAAACCTTTTTCAACAGTTTATTTTTTGAGTAAAACGTGGTTACGCATCATTTTCGTTTACAGTAAATTATCATCGATTTTAGAGAAGAAATGACAAAGAAAAAACAGTAAATAACACGATTGATTTTGCGTACCAATATCAAATTATGCTAGCAATGTCGTCGAAAACATGAAAAAGTGAAAAATGTATTATGGAAAATATCATTTTCGAGAAAATATTAGTTTTACGCATGTTCAACTTATGTGTTGAAATATGAATTTTATAAATGTGATCACAGTACCCACAGACATAAATGCTTATCTCATAAAACCTGTACACCTATTGGCTTTACCAATCGATTGACAAAAAATTTTTATAATAACTGAGAGTGAAGCAAGTTTTTCAAGCCAGTTTAAATTAATTGTGAAATATACAAAAAATATAAAAGATTAACAAGTATCCTGGTCGAAAAACAGAATTCAATCGTATTTCAAACGAAAATTGAGAGAGCACTAAAAATTTCCAAAAATATATACTTATATATATATTAAATTAGTCAGTTTCTATTTCAGCGGTATATATCAAATAGAATTCAATCGAAATATGTACTTTCAATCCACACATTTGTTAATAATCGGTTTACAGTTTCCAACAAATTTCGTTAATGGGCAATGATTTTCTTTGAATATATGACGAAGACTACACATTTGAATTCATATATTTAAGCCTAATTATACTCTAAAACATTAAGTGTACACACTTATATATCACCAACTACTTCACAAAATGTAACCATACTAGTAGGAAATGTTTAAGTGACAGATTAAAATATGCATTAGGGAATAAAGGAACATTTCACAGTTTCTCTGATTATCTTAGCCTTTGAATTTACCCTTTGAAGCAGTCAGATCTAAGCTTGAACGCAACAAAAGTAAGCATAACGACCGATTCTCATTTTAGTTTCAAAGCGATCAATCCATTTCATTGGTGGCGCTAATCGAGAACGTATGGCGCCCAAGCGTGGGTGATTTAAGCAGGCTATTAAACTAATTTTATAAGAAACGAATCAACCATCATAGCGAAATCAAAGAATTTTCTCTGATTGCGAAATCCCATTTTAATGGAATATTAACAGAAAAAAAAATCAAGCTGGTGGCTCGAAAAATTTTAAAAACCATTTGAGAATTACATTCTTGTGAAAAAGTTGCACTGTATAGAAATCATTGTATTCAGTATCATTTTTACTATACAAAAACAGAGATGTTAAGAAAGCAGCGTTCGAGATCAATAATAATCTAATTTGTAAAATTTTCACGTAGGGTCGATTTAATTGAATCAAAATCTTCAGCAGATCAAAATCTTAGTGCAATGTATATGTAAAAGAAATTTAATTCATTTCAGAATCAAATTCAATTTTCGACTCTATTCGAAGTGAAATATTTTCTTAATATATTAGCATCATAAACATTCAGGGCTTTTGGATAACAGCAGTCATTCACATATTATCAAAAAAAATTTATTATAAACTTCTTAGCATACACTTTCTATAATCTAACCAAATCCCCCAGATTCAAGCTTTTAACCATTTTGTATGTTTATGTAACTCAAGCTAATCCGAAATTACAAGCTATGTATCAAAAATACATTGGCAAATAAATAGCCTGTACATGTAGTATAGGTAACCAAACAACATACTTGTACTAAATACTGTTAGCATTCTAAATAATAAGCACGGCAATTGAAATCAAGCCGATGAATGCTCAGATAACTCATTGGCAGATTAGCGTGTTTTTCGATAATAATCGCAAAAATAGATACTTTTCTGTCTCGTCGCGCGATTATGCTAGCGAGAATACATAAGGCTACATCACACCAGCACGAGCCTAACCGATTATCAGTTATTCATTCAACTAAACATTGTAACTTTAAACAAACAGCAGCTGCCGTTGTTGTTCGAACAGGTATAAACACTTGTTGCTATCAATTTTCCTATTCGATATCTATGTCCGAATTGTATCTATTGAGGTTGGGGTTTGTGGTTTTTATCAATGAAAACCGGTGCAACAGGGTGAATAGGGCCATGAGAAGAAGAAACAAGTGAAATATTTCTTTTAGTAGCAGGATCTTATTTCGAGATATAAGATGAAAGAAAATTATCTTAAGTCATAAACCATTGAAAAATGAAATATGATAACGTTTGGTAATATAGCACGTTTGGTCGAATGGTGCTTACCAAAGAATAAGTTAGTAGGCAGGATATGTATGAATATTGCATTAGAAAAGATTATCAGAGAATTCTAAAACAATTTCACTCACCGTTTCCGTATTATTTTGATTAATCCAAGAAAGCTGCCACAAAATCTAAACACATACTTGAATACACTTTTAATGTTTCACTCGAGGAGTACAAGGTTATATTTTTCCACTGCTTACATCCATAACAACTGCTACGAAAACTCACTAGATAATCATTAAAAGTATCATCTTATAACATTAAACAAATCAACACAATACATAACTCAGTTGACAAACCGAGCCTCAGTACGCATCACACATCATCCCAATTATCTATCCACTCGTCAAAATTTAATCACGCAAAAATACCTACAACGAACCGTTACAAAGCCATCTTTATATTGCCATAAATCCCTACCGGCCAACAGCTGGTAGCAGAAAACACAATCTTATCAGAAACAACCTTTCGCTCATCAAAACTCCTTCGAATCCTTTTTTAGAATCCTTAAGTGAATAGAAAAACCGTTACAAATTTTACAATGAGCTCTGATCCATTCAGTTCCGTAATCCTTAACGATGGCCGTTATTAAATATTTTTTTTGTGTGATAACATCTAACAACAACGAGATTGCGAACAAGACTGAAATTGAATTGAATTTTCCTCCAAAGTGGAAGTTCTCAAATTCTGATGATAGTACTACTGTCGAGTGGTTGAATGTGATAGGCAAAGGTAAAGTCTGGCCACCCGCCGAAGCAACAAATGGTGGTAGATACGGGTGATATTTTCCGATTCCATTGGTTGCAGCAACTTTTTACGGAATCTTCTCTCGAGCGAAAAGCGTTCCTGGAAAAGTGCCACCAGATTACGGTCCAGTGCTTCTTCTATAGTTTGGCTTTAATCATCATGCGCTACGTAAATGAAGCGCTTGAGAATCACACTTATCGCAAGATACATTTGCTAGTGTAACTGGTGTGTTGCACAGGTGTTTCGCAAGTCTTTTTGAGAGATTATCTTGAAGATACAAGATTTGTTTGGCGGAAAGCAAGCTCGCAACATGTTTCCAAGTCTTCTTATCGTTTTCGTGAAGCAGTGGCTCGCAATTGTATGCTGTGCGGTCCAGATTTTTGGTAGTTTGATGGGCTAAAAAACGAAAAACAGAATGAAAAAAACGTTCGGCTGCAAAAAACAACCGAACAGTTTTTCCAAATAGCGACAGTTTTTCTAAAATGAATTTCCTTTTTCGAAAACGAACAGTATTTCTAAAACAAACGGTTTTTCTACAACGAATAGTATTTCTAAAACCAATTATTCCAACTATTATACAACGAATAGTTTTTCTAAAGCCAATCGTTTTTCTAAAACGAATCGTTTTACATCGTTTTTCGTTTTTTTTTTAAACGAACCGTTTTTCGTTTGTTAAAATGAACTGTTTGGCAGTGGAAAACTGTTTAGCTGCGGAAAACAGAAAATGCGAGCATTTTCGGACTTGCAAGTATTTTACTCAAATATTCAAAAAGTTTTTATGGCAAAAGGAGCGAAACATAAATTTCGGTTTTGTAGGGGAGTAAGGGGTATATTAAAAATAACAATATTGTAAATATATTTTACCTGCATGAAACAATTTCCTGCAAGGTGTCAATTGCAGCACGAGCATATGTTATTGTAAAGCTGTATGCATGGGTCAATGATCCAAGTGTCAGCAACTCTACCAAATAATGAAAATAACGAGAAAATGCTGACCCATGCCATTGACCTACGCATTCATATGATCAACTGTCGTTGACAATTATTGTACTTTTTTTATGTGAAAAATTGCAAATGGGGAATTTTAGCATTATAGAAGTTTACGATATAAAGCACCCCCTAAACGCTCAATATTATTGATCAATATGCATTGATGAATACGTATTGAAGGGCTATATTGACGTGTAGAAGAGCTTCAAACATATTGACAGCATATTGAAGCATATTGATGGAAATTCCTATTGAAGCATATTGATAGAGGCTGTATTGATGCGCATATTGACGTGTATGAGGCATATTTATCAATAATGCATCATTTTTGTGCGGAATATCGACGCGTTACCACGTACTCGTGCATAATAACCATCAGATGCATGATACAAACACAACCGACACGAACGACATGAACGACACGAATGAAAAATGAACAAGCTTCGTATTAGAGTAGCTCGCATATTGAAGCCATATTGAAGCGCATAAAGCTACCTTCAATATTATTGATAAATCACATTGATCAATAATATTGAGCGTTTAGGGGGCGCTTAAGATATTGATTATAATGAATATAGCGGCTCTTTTGCTTGGGATTCTAACTAGATCACTTGTATTCCATTTAGAGCTTCTGCATCGGTATTGTACCGAAGTGCAAATAATTACTTGGACGGATTTTGTATTCGGGCAGTATTTTTAAGTAGACGGATATTGTATTCGGCTACCTGCAGGCATATAAAAGAATCTGCTCGCTTTATAAAGATTTTGGTGATCCCGACGTGATCTATCACGTGTTTCGTACAGATCAGAATTTTTGAAGAATTCGTTGGGTATTTTTCTTTTGTATCTCATTTGGATCAGTTGAAGGTGAATAATATTTTCCCTTACCCAACGATCCTTTTGCAGCATCTGACTCTTTCAAAAGAAAGGAAAAATAGGTTTGAGAGGGTTAGTCTGGGCCATAACACAGACTAAGTAGATTTTTTTCCACCGTTCATCTCTTTTCAACATAGAAGCGTAGTCTGGGCAGGACTGATACCATGGCCACTTTCGAAGATCTTGTGCAACATCAAGATGAAACGGGAAAGGAATTAGAGAGAGTCTTTTCCAATTATAAGAAAGATTTCCTGACTTGGAAAACAGCTGACTACCTCGATTCACGGCTGAAGCAACTAACGAAATCACGGGAGGCGTTTGTCAAAACCCATAATGAATTAAAGGAGTTTGAAGGTATTCACTCAGGTCACCCATACTTCGTCAACAAGTACTTCAGAGCAGTAGAGCACCAGTACTTGAAGACAAAAGAAGCGATGTTATACCTACGGTACGCTTCCAAAAGTGGCTCGACAGAGCCACAGATCAAATCAGAAGCCGCATTTATACCCTTCAAGACATCTTTTGAAGGGAGAAGCGACTTAACTAGTCTCATGCGGCAACAGCGATCAAAGATGCACGCCGTTGAGCATATTATTTATGGGATTAACAGTATTGAGGATGAACAATCAAAACAGTATTACGATCTTAAAATCGCTGTTGTCACTCGATATTGGGAGGAGATACGGCATCATCATGAACTGATAAGAAAATCCGGGTCAAATCCAACCACTTTAGGATATCGCGATGAAGATTACGAACATATTGAAGATCGCATACAAGACATTTTGATATTTTTAACGTCCTATGCCGAAAAATTGAACGCAATAACGACTGGTTCGCCCGCCGCTCAGGCTTAGTTGAGATTACCTCAATTGACCATACCTGTATTTGACGGAGATTATGCCAAATGGAAACCATTCCATGATTTATTCAAGCAAATGGTTCACGAGCAACAGCTAGGAAACGCTCAGAAGATGTGATATTTGAAGATGAATCTCATAAGGGAACCAGAACGGCTCATACGACACATGCCTATATCAGAAGAGAACTATAGTACAGCATGGGAGACACTGAACAACTGTTATAACAGCAAACGATTAATGGTATCCATCTATGGTTTGAATTAATGGTATCCATCTATATAAACACTTGTCTTAGATTACATCATAACTTTCGTTTTGCCCTCGTTGATTCGTAGTCCAACTTTTTTTGCTGCGGTGTCAAATTTACGCAGAAGCTCTTCTGCGTTGGTCAGTTTGCAAGCCATTATGTTAATGTCATCCGCGCATGCTGCCAACTGTATTGACTTAAAGAATAATGTTCAGATTCGTTGCCCGAATAGCAAACTCAAGTGCCAGGTTGAACAGCGTGGGCGCTATTTCATCGGCCTGCTTCAGGCCAAGAAGAGTTTCAAACAGATTTGTCAATCTGTTCTGGATCCGGACCTACGAGACGGAGTTGGTCATCGTCATCTTTACGAGTCTCACTAATTGGGCCGGTATACGAAATTGCAGCATGATGTTATATAGAGCGCCTCAGTTGGTGCTATAATATCCTTCTTTAAAGTCGACAAAGATTTGGTATACATCGACGTTGTATTCGCAACACTTTTGCAAAATTAACTTGCCTTTATACTTGCCGATGATTTCTTCAGCGAACGATTTAATTGTATTCTCCAGGATTTTGCCAGAACTTTTTGATGCCTCTGCAATTCTCACACCGCAGTTTGTCTCCCTTTTTATGTATGGAAGATGATAATGCTTGTCGTCAATCGTCTGGAATCACCTCAGTCTCCCATATTCGCAGCAGTAGTTCATGTAGCGCACTTAATAAGCCCGCTCCACCAGACTTAAGTTACTCAGCTATCTCATCAGTGCCCTGCGTTTTGTTCCTTTTCAGTGATCGCAAGGCGAGATCAACTTCTTCTACTGTCGGGGGTTGATCCGCGGTATCGTCATGGAGCTCAGCTTCTACTGCCACGATGTTTGATAGTGGATTCAAAAGCTCTTCAAAGTAGGACGCCCATCGTTTGCTAATACTTTCAGTGTCGCTGCTAATACTTCCAGTTTTGTCCTCACAGAGGCTAGTACTGGGTTGGTAGCCGTTTTTGATAGTGTTTACAAGTCTGTACGTTTGTCTGGTGTGGTTAACATTAATATTCAGCAACTAGGTTTACATTAATATTCAGCAACTGCTCGTCAAAGTATTTCCATTTCTTATGTCTAATTATTCTGTAGGATATTTGCCCTAGCTCGTCATATTTTTCCTTTTTGGCTCTGGTTGCACGATGGATCCATTGTCTGTAGGCCTCATTTTTGCGTCAGGCGAGTTTTTGATTTCTTCGTCAAACCATTCATTTCGCGATCATCGGGCTTTGAATACCGCCAAGTTTTCTGCAGCATGCTTGATTGTATTTTTGAGTTCTTCCCAGAACCCGTGGACATCTGCATTGCTTGATTCACGCAACATTGGTCAGATCCTTTCCTCAAGCGCGGCCGTATATGCCTGCGCCGTATCATCGCTCAGCAGATTCTCAACCGCAAAGATTTTGGGAGGGCTGATTCTCGATTGGAGCACTGAGGAAATTTTGCACCGGTATGTTGTTTTCACCAGGTGATGATCGAAGTCGTAGCTAGCTGCGTGGTACGAAAGAACATCCATTACACTTGACGCCCATCTCTTGCTAATAAGGACGTGGTTGATTTGGTTGACGGTATGTGCGCCTGGAGATTTCCAGTTCTGCTTATGAATGCGATGGTGCGGAAAGCAAGTTGAATTTACAACAAGGTTCCTGCTGCAGGCGAAGTTCTATTAGACGTTGGCCGTTATCATTGCATTCTTCGTGGAGGCTGCGTCCTCCAGTGGTCCCCCGATGCTAGCTTTCAATCCAGACTTTTGCATTGAAATCTCCCTGCTGCATTTTCACATCGTTTGATGGAAGTGAGTCGAAGAAAGTTTCAAGGCCGGCAGGAAACTCGTCTTTTGCTGAGTCCTCTTCAACTTCGGTGGGAGCGGGCACATTGACGAGCCAGAAGTTGAAAGATCGTGTCTTAATGCGAATCGCACACAGCCTTTCGTTCACTGGTTTGAAGTCAGTAACGTGCTGCTTGAGCTGTAACTGCTTGTGGCCCGACAGTTTGCCGTTTGTAAATATGGTGTGCAATTTTTTGTTGTTGATCTCGCAGCCTAACCAATTTGTTTCCTGGACTACAGTAATGCTCAGTTTATACTGTTCGACCTGATCAAGGAGCGCCTTCTCGGTTTCCGGTTTGTTCGAAAAGTGTACATTCCAGGTTCCGAGAGAATAGTTCGTTGCGCGTTTGCGTGGTCGTCGTTGTTGATCTGTCCAATCCGAGATATTGGTTCCAGATTTCCTGATGATGGAAGTTTTTACAACGCTGGGTTGTTGGCACATCGCTCAACCATTTCCATGGGAAGGGGGGCCTCGGTGATAGTTGCTTCAGAAGATTTGCCGCGTGCCAGAGTTCACACAGCAATTTCACAGGTCTGACAACGTAGCTAATTCTCCCTAATGACCTGAGACGCTTAGGTGTAATTATGCTCCCATATTGCATGGATCAATTTGTGGACGACATTCCTGATACTTCTGCTACCAAATTTGACGAATGTCACTGAAAATTCATTGACTCCCTACAATTGTAATTTTTTACTTTCGATAGCTATCTCAACTTCTTCTAGGCCTGTCTTGAATACGCCTAATAGGTGGCATAATAGGTTCATGGAAGTAATGAGCAAAGTCGTAGTTTATCGTCCGTGATGATCGCTCAATCTTTGTCTTTAGAGAGGGTCGTCTTCTGTTTGAAGTTTTTCCGGTGACTTTTGCAGCTCTGTAATTATTGTTGCAGATTTATTACATTTTATTACTCATTATTGTTTTTCAATTCAACTTAATAATATTTATCCTCTCTTGTCTGATTATAAGATTTATTGCGCATCTGAAATTTTCGTAGATTTCTATCTATCTTGCACAATGCATAGGCGCTGTTTTTCCTTTCCGGCACACAAAAATTTCTCGTCAGACGATTTGTCCTTCCGTCATCGGAGAGTATCCAATCCAATAAATTGCCCTGACACTGTTTTCATGGCAGTTTTGATTTTATTTCAGGCACCGTTATGAATATTGTTGTAGCTGCATTGAATTATCAGCAATATGTTTTCAAGCGAAGTTTGATAAGCTTTCGTCGTTGACTTTTTTCGTAAGCTTTTGTTAACGCTTCGAACATTTGACGCTAATGAACTTGATTTGATAATACTGGTTTTGTACTAAGTGTTTCTATGGGTGTAAGCGAGATCGCGCGATAAAATTGTATGGCTCGAATTTAAACCGGCTCAAAATCCCGATTTCGTGTAATCATACAAGTTTGTTCAGCGTGCTAGTATTTGCTAGTATAATTTGTTTTCTATACAGCGGCTTTTGACATTCGTTGTTTTCCTTGCATGTACAAACGCTTACACGAAGTGAACAGGGATCGTCAGAAGCTACCATATTGGAAATTTTCTTGCATGTATGGTCAGTGGCGTGGCGTGATAGTTTACCTTAGGGAAGCAATTAGTTCATTTCGATGACTGACTTTGGCTATGTTTTCTTCAAATTTGTTACGTATTAATGGAACGCCTCTTGTTAGCTACTTTTAACATTGCAAATACAAAAGCTTCCATGAATTACGAGCATGGACGTGAGAGTACTTATACTGTATTGTTATCAGTACTAATTCGCATGCCACCAATATATAATTATTTTTTCATTAAATATATATTTGCAAAAATTAAATATTGGCAAACATATAAATTAGCTATGTTGCAACAGCAAGCTATGTAAATAAAGCATTTGCAAATATAGCTACGGCAACAATAACAACCACAGTGATTATGCAAATTAAATTTTATACGCATAAAGAAAATTTCAATATTCTAGTACTTATAAAAAATAACAGTAAAGTAACAACATTCCCATAACGAATAACATATATATTTATATTTAAAAAAAAACCTAGTAAATTTAAAATAAATGAAGTGACAGCTGAAAAAAAATCTATTATAAATCAAATTTGAAAGAAAATTCATGCATACTTCTATTTTAAATTTAATGCAATTTGCCTTTGTTTTTTTTTGCAAACTCATCTATGACGTCTTGAAAACTTTACTCGCTCAAACATTATTTTAAGAAAACCTATTCTATGGAAAGTATTGCCAAGTCACTTAGTCACTGTTCATCTGTCCTATTCCTGAGATAAGTTTGAATCCTTTTTAAGGAAGAAAAACTGCGCTCTGCGGGCGCTCTTGTAACATTCTCTTTTGCATTCATTACTTGCAATGTTAGAACTAAAAAAACTGATTTATAAAATTGTTTTAAACTATTTTCTGATTTATTGTTGATAGAATATTCAAAAATATTTTCTCTGTGAATTTGCATTAGAGTAAAAAACAATGAGTTCCTTTTTATCCGCAAAAGATCGAGATCCAAAAGGAAATTTAAAAAGGTCACTAATTATGCAATTATATTCCATGCTATTTACGGAACAAATAAATACATTAATCTTTTGATTGCACTCTCACTATTTTAAGTATTATATAAAATTAAAAAATCATGCGATTCCAGAAAGTAATTCTACGCACTCAATTCTAAACAATTCAAATCAATTTAATTACAACAATACTCTAAACTATTGGTGAAATAATTACCTTCACTAATTAAAAATACCTTCACCAAATTTATATGTAAAATATAGCACAAATTTCACTACTGAACTACATTCAAGCAGTCTCTGGCAACCCTTAAAACATCTCGTAGTTCAAATTCATTCAAAAATTCACATAGTGTGTAGGTACTACAGCAAACATTCTCATTCAAAAAAAAAATACGCACAAGCAAATTATATGGGGAACGTCACAATAAGTTCCACAGCAACCATATGTACACGGCTTCTCTCTCAGTCTCTCACTTGAGACGAGAATTTCCCCTAAGAAGCAATTTCTGCATTGCTTCCAAACAGCCAGTACAAGCATATTTTTTTGAATGACGTCACAATGCAGTCTACATGAAGTGAAATTAATGCTCGTAGAAGCAATTTTTTAGTTGCTTCCACCCGTCTTGTTCTCTCAATATTTTCATTCGGTGGTGTTACCACCTTAGCCGTGCAAGATGTTCACTATGAGTTTTTGGTAAAATTTATTTAGAAAATTCCTGTCCATGATTTTTCTCGTGATTTTTAAATAAATTAATTTAAAATATATGTCAGTAAAATGTAAGGGAAGCAATGCTTCCCTTGCTTCCATGAACGCCACGCCACTGTGTATGGTAAGAAACTATCGTGTACACACAAACACAATAGCAACTTATACAATGTGATTTCAAAGTAGATTAAGATTAGTCAATCCATGTTGTATACCCGTACCGGATTGAGTTTTCTTTTTTGAAGAATTATAACTCTCATGATCAGCAAAGCATACCCGACCACACTTTGGAGCACCAAGTTGAATAAAAATCAGAGAAAGTCGTCCCTCATTTATAGGCTTTTTAATATTGAAAAGCGGCTATAAGAACTTCGCTGCCTAAATTTGACATTGAGGAATTGCCATGGTCAGTTCTATTTATGAAGTCCTTTCTTCTACATTAGTTCTGGAAAACTCTGCATAGTGCTGTCAGAGCTATGGCATTTCGCTTTAAACAAAACTTCTGTCACACTGAAACACGAAAAAACAGTATCGTAGTATACAATGTGGATTAATTTAGAAATTGGTGTTGAAATAGTCAGTTTCAATTCCACTGTTTCAATCTCAAGCCGGTTTGAATGCACTTTCAAATTACATTTTATACGTAGCTAGTGTTGAAACTTTGCTATTAAATGTAATTGTCCTATGTAAAAAGTGAAAAACTTATAAAATTCTGGTAGAAAACAACCAAAACACTGTTAAGTTTACATAATTCTGCTCACTCGCCTCTGAATCATATACCCAATGCTATATAAATTACCTGCAAACATAAGTTATGAATTAATCACTCTGAATAAATATGGTAGAATCCCGCCTTGTAACGCTCGGAAACATCTTAACGGGAACAGGTGCTTTCTCTAACAGTAACAGGTGTTTCAGAACGCAGCAAGAACAAAGATTCTCTTGCAAATATATCCAAGCCGACTTCAATGTGGTTTATAATATCCATATCAGAAACGGTGTTGAAACAACGAAGAACAAGATAAGATAATCGCTATTTGTCATAAATGGATTGTGTCGAGCACAAGCTTTGTTTACTCGAATATCTAATTAATAGAATTTAACCTCAAGTCAAATATTTGTACCAAACTTAATCGTTTAGCCCATATCCGCGTATTGACTTAAGAGCACATATGCAAGTCGTACCCTTTTCGTTTCGCGTCACTTTCCTGCAGGGAACAAATTACGAAACGCAACAGTGTTACGATTTAATCATAGAATTTAAACATCTTAGATTCGTCGAATAATATTACAGAATGTGGAGTAATTAAACTACGGAAGCTGGCGCCAGGAATATATTGAGATATTTGATAAATACATAACGAAACCTAAGATAATTTTCGGATTACGATGAAAGAAAGGCAGATGTAAACAAATGTTGAATTTATAGTAACACATCCACATGCTCAGTTTCTTTTACGTTTTTTATCAAAGCCGATAAACAATATTGAATCGAAACTCGTGGCTAATTACTATGCAACAATGCTTTTGATGAATCTAACGTTATTTTACAGTATTTCGTGATATTTTTCCTCCAGCACACCTTAAGGTACCAACTAAAACAATAAAAACCATCAAAGTAAACATAATTTCCATTGCGATATTCAATCAATACCAAAACCACATCAACAAATCTCTTTGAATTAAAAAATCTTTGGAAAACTTATTTGCTTGATTGATTTCAGAAGCAGATGTCTGATGCATACTCGTATGATCAACGTGAAATAAAAGCTTGAGTTTTGAAAGTAGCATTTCGTTTTAAACATAAAGAAATATTAATGGCCCCCATTTCCGAAACTTGTCTTTGATATTCAATCTGTGTATACTTTCTACAAATAATAATTATTAGCTTGCAGCCACTATAGCTAGTTTTAAACGTCTTTTTAGGAAAAATTTCTCAAGGAACGTGATAAAATCTTGATTCTTCCAATTTCTAGCTAAAAGTCTGCCTCTGCTTGTTTTTGAATGTAAATTTCAAATTCAAATCTGAAACAACATTTAAAGAAAACAATTTACTGACAGTAGTCAATTATGAGCAAATTCAAGAGCTTGTTCATCTTGTTCTGATATTTTTCCATCACTCCTTTTTTCAGTTTCCCAGTCTTGACGAAATTCTCTGCTATTGTTTATTTTCATTTCTGTCCGCGCTTTTTTGCGAGCACATCCGAATGAAAATGTTAATTAAATTCGGACGTTCATATTTCTGTGGGGGTTTTTCTCGAAACTAATGTTGTGTTGTTTCAAGAAGTTTGTGTTGAACTTTTTGCTTTTTTCTTGTAACTTATTCGAAAAATGTCTGCAATGAATACGGATGCTTCTGCCAATAATAAACGAAGCTCGATTTTGATTGATGCTCTACGTATTGCTTATTGCCGAAATAAAGGTGTACTTTCATCTGTAATATACTGATGGAAATTTTCATGAATTTATGGATTGGGAAAGCTTATCCGGGTAAAGCTCCGGAAATTTTCTAGAAGAAGGTAATAAACATTGATGTTTGCGAAATAAAGCATGTGATATGAAATAATCTACGAAAATATGAGCAATTCTGAATTTGACCGAACCCATTTACAAATATTATGTTATTTTTTAGCTGCGTATGAACTTTCGAAGGAAGATTTCCTATGAATTGAAATAGTCTTGACAATTTTTCCCCCTAGTGCAGATGGCAAAAAAATCTTCTAACCAGATCCCCGGGTGACCTATCACCTCGGGGTATGTGAGTTTTGACTCACTAAAAAAAAGGAACATCTATAAGCCCACGAAGTTCCGAGTCGGCACCCGCCTAAGCACTGCTTCGACTCGGCCGTGCTGACTCACCCATCGGTAACCACGGACTTCAGAAACTACCACAGTTCATGGGTTGGTAAGCCAACCCTCCTCCCGCTTTATACACTGCACTCTCTCAACATATGATGACACTGCGCGCCAGTTCTCCTCGTTTCGCAGCATTGCATCCACGATCGTCTCAGGCGACTCAATGGTGCGCCTCAAACTTACGAAGCGACTGCACATAAAGAATGTGTGCTGAGCATCATCAAACTCAGTCACACAGTACCGGCAGTGCGGTGTCACCACCTTATCCATTCTGTTCAGGTATTTTCTGAAGTAACCGTGCCCTGTCAAGAATTGACAATGGTAAAAGTTGACCTCTCCATGGCTCCGGTTAAGCCAAGGCTCAATGAGACCAATTAGCTTAGCCGTCCAGCATTTTTTAGCACTTTCACTCCAACGTTGTTGCCTAAGTTGGAGGGTAAACGCACGCGCGTGCGTCAGAGCCTCACTTCTACCCAGCTCTGATCTCGTGCTAGTACATTGATAGGAACTACTCCCGATACCACCATCACAGTCTCTTCTGAGACTGCGCGGTAGCAACAGGCGATACGCAGGGCACCTCTGCGCTGGACAATGGCAATGCGCTTCCGGAACTTCGCAGTTCGGAGTGCATATCCCCAGATTTCGGCTCCATATAGCAAGATGGAATCGGTTGTTACTATCAGCAGCCTCCGTCGCGTCTCACGGGGTTCACCGACGTTGGCCATTAGCTTACTTAGCCAAGTGACGACTACTAGAGCCCTGTCACATGCCCTGCGGATATGATCCCAATACGTCAGCTTGGTGTCCAGGGTCACTCGCAGATACCTGACCGACTTGCTGGTCTGGACCTCGACTAAGCCAACTGTCATGAGTATGACAGTTCGTATTCTCCGCATCGTCAGAATAACAATCTCTGTTTTAGAGACTGCCTCCTCATGGTTTGGTTAAGGCTGAATTGAGTGAATTTGGTAGATCTGCCTGAAATGCTACCTGAAAAACTACCTGAAACACATCCGCAAGCATTTCCAGGCGCAGCAGATCATCGTACATGACCTTCCAGAGGTCTTAAGATTGACCCCTGTGCCGCACCTGAGGTGACAGGCCTCAGCCCACCCTCGGACTTGGGCGCTAATCATTCCCACCCGGACTCGACCAGACTTGACGATTTTGGATGCTGGTGCCTCATCCAGCTCCACCATAGCTCTCCTCTGTACCCTTGTCATAGGAGGGAATAGTGTGGTCTTCAACTCGCTGGCTACTTCCTCTCCAGCCTCATGATTGATGGCCGTTATCACCTCCTCACTGACTGTGAGGCAATCGAGGTCGAGATGCTCGATCTTGACTCTAGGAGTCACAAGCTTCACGTCCCCCTGGCCATCTACGGTGCCCGGATTGAGTCCTGTGATTTCGTTCGATCATTGGTCCACGCAATTTCTAGACGGACCCCTCCTTATGCGTCGCATTTGTGTACCAGTTTCATCTGGGGAAACATTTTAACGGATGGTACCCAGGACCTCCGCGTAGGTTTTTCTCAGGGCTGGTTTGACGATGACAGCATCAGTTTTCTTTCCTAGCTGTCTCCGCTTATTCTTTCCCTTCTTTTTTTTTTCTTCTCCACCGTTTCTTTGTTTTCGCCCTTTTTGACCCCATTTTCTGCACCTTTTCTGGGCCAGCGGGTACCACTGGTGACCTTGCTCTTTCTGCGGGTGACCGTCACCCAACTCCTTAAATCGGATGCTGACACCTCTTTTCTGACCTGATTTTTGTGTGTGTCTTCAGGGCTGGATTCGGCCACGCGCTTATTCTACCGTGGCCGATCTAGTTCCGGGACCCCTACAGGAGTGGCTGCCCAAGCAGTCTGGTCTTCCAACACTCGCTGATACTCCAGTTCTGCCTTCTGTCAGTTGGTTCGGCAGGTGAGGATAATATCAAATGCCTCCTCCAGCTCGAGCATACCGTACTTAATGTGCTTGGATATATTTTTTTGCACGTTGGCGGCCTGTAACAGCATATCCTCGTCAGCCACTCGCTCTTACTTAATGTACTCCCTCTTGGAAGACACACGTTCTGCTGCGACGCCGTTTCCTCCACCACTCACGTCTCAGCACGTTCACGTGGGTGTCAACCTCAGAGTCTCCAGAGCACTGCTGCTTTATTCAGCACCTTTGGCACCTTGCACATCTGTTGCGCATACGGAGCTGGTCGTTCCCTCACTTCGTGTTTGAGTGTTCGGTGTTTGAGTGTTCAACTTAACGGTGCGGGCTTCGAACGTAGTATTGGGTCGTCAGTCATATTGATATGAATTTGTATGAGTTACTCATTTTCAAATTTGAGGTGGTACAATGTCATACTTCAAATGAAGTGTCATGTTGCATTCCTTCAATTATGTATGAGTTTCCAGCGCCGCTGGCAGCCATACAGCCCCATACCATTACGCCGCTGCTACGGTAGGATAGAACATTTATGCTAAGTACTGGTTACGTTTTTTTATAGATGGGGGATTTTTCATTATTGATTGTAGCATACTTCCTCAAAAGATAAGATTTTCATATTTTGGAGAATGATTTAATAGAGTATGTAGTTTTTGAATTCGGTGTTAACTCAAAAATGAAAAAAAAATGTAGGTAAAACGTTTATACTAATGAGAGCAGTACTGTTACTAATCTACTAAACAATTTCCCAAAAATGGTAGCTAATTACCATCAAATTTTTTGTTTAAGTATCGTGCAAATCAAACTCAAAACTAAACTCGCATGCATACATTTTCCCCTTGTACAGCAATCGATGTGCCTCAACTATCACAAGTCAATCGCTTCAAAGTTGAGCAAAGCACATCAATATGACAAAAAATGAGGTGGTATAAATCAAACAAGTCTCGCGTACATACATTTTCCATTGAGTATTACAATCGATGCGCCTCAAAAGTCTCAAGTCAATCGCTTCGAAATTAACCAAAGCATCTCAATATGACAAAAAATGAGGTGGTACAAATCAAACTAGTCTCGCGTACATACATTTTCCATTGAGTATTACAATCGATGCGCCTCAAAAGTCTCAAGTCAATCGCTTCGAAATTAACCAAAGCATCTCAATATGACAAAAAATGAGGTGGTACAAATCAAACTAGTCTCGCGTACATACATTTTGCATTGAGTATTACAATCGATGCGCCTCAAAAGTCTCAAGTCAATCGTTTCGAAATTAACCAAAGCATCTCAATATGACAAAAAATGAGGTGGTACAAATCAAACTAGTCTCGCGTACATACATTTTCCATTGAGTATTACAATCGCTGCGCCTCAAGTCAATCGCTTCACCTCAATGTGACAAAAAAAATGAGGTGGTACAAATTCGAAGCTTGAGGTGATGTGACATTTTGTAGATGTGAATGGGACATTTGTCATGCATCTTGTATGAGTAAGACAACACTATTCGAACGTACTTTGAGACTTGCTAGGTTTTAACGGGACGGAGACGGCATGAGATTAGCCTGGAGCCGTTCGCGCTTGGACTTCACTCCGGCGGTACCGCGCATAAAGCGACTAGGTCCAGAATGCAATAGCCGCCAGCCCCGATGCGTATTTCCTAGTCGTCGGAGTAAGGTTCAACTACTGAATTTCATGATAATCTGGTGACTAAATCAGAATTTATAGGGCAAAAAACATTTTCTTTTCTCCATAATTTTTCGAGATGTCACCACGGACACAGAGTTGCATGCATTTACAAATCGCTTCTATCAGACCTGGTCCTGCCTAAAACAAATACATTCTGTGAATTTCAGGTGTATCTGAGTATTGAGTCCTGAGTTTTCGTGAACAGAAGTTTCTGATGCTTAAAATTTAGGTAAATTCGAGGAGGGTTACGGTTCTTGTCCGATGTGAAATTTCAAATGTTTTGCTTGTACAAACAAAGCATATAATTTCTATATAAGTCGGTTTTTATTGTAAAAAAACAAAATTTTTTCAGGAGATTGATGGTTTGAAGATTTTCACTTTTAATACCTGTCGTAGCTACAGGGCTGCCAGCACGTTCACGAAAAAAACTACACGAGTTTGCAACTTAGTAACATCACTTTGTCCTTTGAGTTTCATAGTGATCTGATAATCTGGTCAAAAGTTATCGTAATTCAAATATTTTCAAATTTCCCCAACTCATTTTAGACGCCTAGCGCACAAATAAGTAAGAATTTCAAAAATATTATCATATTCATATTTAAAACAAGTTCACAATTCATTTTATAAACTTTATTTTTGCAAAAGTTATTTATTGACAGAATAATAGGTATATTTGAAATATCACTAAAAGGGTCGCCGGTGCCAATGGGTTAAAGATTATTAGCGTTTGGGGAGACCTGACACTATTTTGCAAATACATAAATGTATTTGAAAAATTTCAGTTCAATCGGATGTCGCGTTCCTGAGATTTTTTCACTGAAATTTTTTTATGATATATACAAATGTATGTACATGTATTCGTGTATATATAGAAACATGATTTTTTGGCCAAAGTGATTTTAATACTAATATTCTTCGAACATTAGTAAAAAACCGAGTATGAGAAGTGAAATTTAGTAATGTTTTAAGTTTTGTGACGACTATATTTTAGAAAGATTCAGTCGTTTGTGGGTGCTGACTGCCTGAAATAACTTATTTGAAATTTCGATTTATGATTACTTGTTATATATACGTGGTATTATTAAAAATTTCAGACGAGGTGTTGATGCTGAATTTCGAAAAATAAAATAGTTAGAGCGTATTTTTACTATCGTATGCTTATCATAAGAAAAAATTAACGGCAGTTTCATCTAGTAAAGAAACGCTGGAAATTTGCAGTGTTGCTACATTTTACCACCACTGCAAGCAAAATCATCACAACTGTTTCAAGTAAAAATCAACTTATAGGTAATACAAATTAATTTTTTATCTAATGACTCAGGTTCAAATTATCGGAATATACAGAATTTTGGGTTCGCCACGCAGAAATAGCTTAAAATTTATCACAATTTAAATACTCCTTGTTGAGTTTCACTATATGGACACTTAAATACATACGTAAACTGTATGGTATCATGCACAGCGAAATTCATTTTTTCGCAATTTATTTTCTCCGTACAAATAAATTGGTACCAGGAAATTGTATATATTTGTCTATATATGTTTGTGTGTGCGTTCGTGTATATATTCGTATGTATTCAAGTTTTTTTGTAATAGTCTTGCACTTAATGATGCAGAAAACTTATCAGCCGCATCATTATATAATAAAATAATCATCCAGAAATCATATATTGAAATGATCATCCACGAATAATCCACAAATGACAATGAGCGAAAGAAAGCATTATAAAATCTATTGTACATGAATATTCCACCTCTTTCGCTTTAGATCCGCCTACTTAAACAAAATTTAGCTGACTCGTGTAAACCAAACACGCTTGATCGCATGGACGCATGGACGCGTGTCAAGACAGAAAATCGAACAAATTTAAAACACTTACTTCTCCTACCGAAGGAAATTTCTGTTCACAATTCACAATTTTTCCATTCAAACTTGCATTTTCATTCAGTGAATATACAAAACAATCCAAGTTCTCTGCAATTACCAATAGCAATATCCTTAATTTGCGGAAAATTCTCATGTCGTCGACCCTTCAGTTTTTCCTTCCATGAAACATTACTTCGTTTTCATTAGCGTGTCATATACCAGATACGTGTCCTTTTACTGCTATTGAGCTCTTGAAAATTCGTTACTCAGAACGAATAATTTCAGTGTCCTTGACAACCCTAACCTTGAGAATGTTGTATTCTATTCCACTGTTGATTGCAACCCAATTTCAAAATTTCTCAAAAGGATAAGTGATACTTAAGTGAAGAGTGTTTTTGATAAAGTTCGGGGTAATATTGTTAGAGCGAATGATTTAAAAATGATTTAGTTAATAAGATTTTTTGTAAGGTATAGGGAGCTCAGATGGGCTGTAGGAATGAAAAGGGCTCAGTTTTGGTTCGGTAAAGCAGTTCAAAATGTATGAATGTTGGTTTGAGTAATCTTCTTTTGAGTATCGCAGATGAAAAACGAAATCAATTTGCCGCTGGCCCGAACTTCTAATGAAATATTAATTATCATGAGAAATACAAATTTTAATGTTCACTCTTTTGAATTCACATTTCCATTCAAAACAAAATTCAAAACGAATTCACAGCAATTTTATTTAACAAAAATATCTTCGGCTCTTTATAATTTTAAGTGCTTCAAGCTAAAGACCTGTCACATCAAAAATAATATTCAAAACACAAGAAATCATTTCACGAAATACGAAATCATTTCGAAAAAGTCTATTTATTGTCTATATTGGGCAAATGTTTAGTTAAAATCTTAGCAGGAGCGTATTTCAAACCTTATCCCTATAATTTATTGAAACTTTGATTTTATTATGAAGCATATTTGCTTAGAATTTCCATTTAAGGAGCTTGAGTAGCCTAGTGGGTAGAGCACTGGCTTCTTGCGTGTGAGGTCCCTGGCTCGAATCCAGGTTCGGACAAGGGTCCACGCACCAAGCTTTGAGTTCACCTAGCTCTGATTAGGTACCTGATTTAAATCAGGGGTAAAGTGAGTCGTGGAACTAATCACTCCACACTCGTATCCACAATGATTAAAAAAATTGTAATGAAGCTCTCTACCAGCTTCAACCCCTAGACCCGTACATGGGTTGTCGTGGGATTGCTTTACTTTAGAATTTCCAATTACAATTGTTTTTTTTTTACAAATGCTACAAATAACTAGATTATCCGGAAATCTCAACTGCTTGGAACAAATTCGGAATTGCAATTGCGATCGTCGAAATCATTTCAAAAATGAAACTAATGATACGTTCTAGCTTATACTTGAATAAGTATGTTCTAAAGGTTAGGAAATTGATTCCCGCAATTTTCATTTATTTCATGCACATGGTGATGGTTCTGTGGATTTTCGACAGTATTTTATACGCAACTTCCAAATTAAATTCACCTTTCAACAATTTGAGGATATATTGAAACTTCTGAGAGAACATATTAGTCGACCACATTCTTCAGGAGGCAATGAAAATGCGGACCTTAAACTTGTTTCAATAGTCGAAAGGTTCTAAAAGAATTCTCATAGAACCGAAAAGATGTTTGTACTCAATATGCGGAACAATAGCACAAAAAATTTCACATCGCGACCACCGCAAATACATCAGCATTTACGCTCTTGTACAGATGTTCTTACAAATATTTTCATTTCGTACCTGCCGGAACGCACTGACCCTCATGAATCCCAAAATTCTTCCCTGTCAATAATAATACTGGAGATGAAATCTTTTCAAGCATGAAGCCACGAAAAGGACGCAAAGCTAGCAGGATACAAATATCTTTCGTTACGCAGTCTGCAAATTCGGTGTGCGGTGTTTTCCGTGACAGCATGTCAGACCTATTCCCGGATTAGTAACAAAGCTATTTTATTTTAGTACTGGAGCATAAGCTTATAGTGTTGGAAAAATCAAGGGCCTGTGGATCTTATACTTATGTTGTATTTCGAAGACGTTAAATTTACCTGGCGTTATATTCTGTCTATATTGTTTTTGCTATCTAGGCTAGGCTTATCTGTTCCGTGTATTTTGGTGACGAAACAAACTTAAATAAGTTTAATTTACCTGGCATGAAGCCAAACATTTTATAATGAAAAAAGTTCAAACATAAATCCTCGACATGTTATCGAACTAGGCGCTAAAATAGATTTCTAAAATCGACGTTTGAGTGTCTAAAATTATCATCTGAGTCATGAGTGGGAATTTTATAAGCACCTAATTTTATTTTAATTTTGTTCGCAGCATCGAGCAAGCCCGAGTCGAAAAATAGTGTTGTTTCTTAGCATTAAGAAAAAGTTATCAAAATATATAGAAACCGAACCAGAAGATATACTATATAGCTTTAAGGTAGGACTTTTTTTCGATTTTATACTCTTTATATTTTCACATCCCACTTTCCAATCAGAAATTATTCCCAATGTCCCCCAACCTCCAAATGCACATTCCTTCTTGTTGTCTGAAGTTATTGCAAACTGGTCATCCTGAACATGTTGTACCCTCTTGAAAGAAAAGCAATTTATGTGTCCTTTCAATCCTCGTCTTTTCCATGGGTGCTGCTCTTACTTTATTTCGAGCATTTAAGAACAGCATTTAATGTCTTGGTCGAAAGCTTCTTACGAAAATTATATGGGTCTAGTGCTTGAAGCAGTCTTAGAAAAAATTCATGTGCTTTTGTTTGAAATGAAAGGCAGTAAACATATTATTTATGCCGAGGAAAAATATTTTATCTCATTAAATAATGAGGAAAAATAAAAGCAAGAGTTCTTTCAGAATAGCTTAGGGGGTGAATGAAAATTATTGTATGATTATGTTTTTCTTTGTCTGCGTTCAAGACCAATTGACCAATGAGGCGAGGCGCAAGCTGAGGAGGTTTCGTAGGAATACGAATTAAATTCTTATCAAATTTAAGTAATGCAGCATTTGTTGCTTTATCTTATTTTTTTATGAAAATAGATTTATCAAATGATACGTATAGAAAAGTTGCATGCAGAACTAAATTTAAATTAACGGAAGTAAAAGCAAATTCGCATTAGCAAAAACGCATCTGACCGTGAACTAAATCAATTCGTATTTGAACCATAATGGTAGTGTTATCTCGAATCTAAGAAATTTTCTCCAAATCTGTATAAGCATGAAGAGTTGGTTGTACACAAAGCAACAACATTTTTTATGTTATCCAAAGTCATGGCTGATGATGAGGATAAAGATGAGAGGCTTTAAACCGCTATGCATTTATGCAAAAACATCAACAGGGTTTTTTCATGACTCATTTAAACTGACTACGACCTGCATTATATAGATTCTACCTTACGTTAAAGTGACTAATTCTGGAAAAGCAACAACAGAATTTTACAGCGTTTTTACAGATATTTTTCAGTGTTGGATAGCCTACAACCAAAAATCAATGTTCTATCTAAACTATATGTTAGGTAATGAAAAATTACAGTTCTATAAAAAAAAAATCGATGTTTGAATTTTTATATGGTCACCATTTCTCTCTGAATTTTAGGGACTTCCAATATTTAACTTTATATCAGCCCGATTTTTGTACACAACTAAAAATGTGATAGTCTTTAGTTAAACTTAAGTTTTCCCTGTTCAAATTTTACTGGAGTTGATAAATGTATAGACACAAATTAACTGAAGTGATTCACTAGTCTTACGAAAAAGGTAGAATTATTTATTTTAGTATGTAATTTATTGCTGTTTGCTTTAAGGTTTTTGGTATGTTGTTAAGATAATCCTTAAACAGACCATATTTCCATTGCTCAACGATTGTTTTTTGTTTGCATTTAAGCAAGAGTTTATATATTATTATGTGAAATTCCCTGCTTAGTTTATTTTCTGAATAATGCTTTCCAATTTTGGCATTAACGAAATTATGTCCATTGAAAATGAATGTGGAAAACAATATTGACTAAACACAACTTTATAAGTGTATCTTGCATAATTGATATATATCATCAAATTTCCGCTTCTGGCAAAATTACAGCCTGGAATTCGATAATTTATTTTAAATTAACAAAGCAGCCGTAGTACCTTTAAAATAAATGAGCGTTTTCCCGACGAGTTTCGATAACTCAGTGAAAACTATGTGATTAACTATGTATGTCATCAAACAGATTAGCCAGGTTTTAGCGAAACTACACTAAATCTAACTGTACATGTATTACATGGTCTGGAACAATTTTGGTAGAGTAAAGTTTTAGCGTTAAAATTAATTACTATCATTTGTCGGTTGAATTAAGAACCTCAGAAACAAAACTGGACTGTTGAACGACTCGATAATAGACTTGCATCTGCTGGAACAAGCTAATGGGCAACTTTTGCCATCTATATCTGGTCATATCCTGCAGTCACTTAATGACAAAATAGACAAGATCTTTTCGACCCTGAGTGGCTGCGCTACGTCATCTGTTTGAGTTGCCAGACTGACGCTTTAGAAGATTTTCATGGCGATCGTGAAGATATAAAACTTAGGAATACCACCTCTTGTCAGACTGATAGCAAGGATCAAAGCAGCCCAGTCACAGGTGCCACTACATCTACCCTAGCATCCAGCAAAGCATCAAAAAAAAAGAAAGGGGGATAAGATGCAAGTAATCTAAAACAATTGACAACTACCCGGCTGGTGAAAAAGAAGCAGAAATAACCAAAATTATTGGTTTGGAAGGATCTGAGAGTGCAGAAAAGAAAGAAAATGTGAATCTCCTCACTCACGAAACAAATAGTCCTCGCCCAGTTTCTGCTATCTATAGAGCTGAAACTTTTAATTGCAAACTCAATGGTGTAGTGCAACCTCGGGTATTATTTTTATCAAGGCGTGCTCCAACTACTACCACCGGCGACGTGATAAACAATATCATTGACATCCTACACCACCCTAATAAAATTTAACCATCTGACTGCATCTCAGTTGCGAAAATCAGTAACCATCCTTGGGTGTCATCGTATAAGGTTATTATTCGAAAAAACTGCTTTAATACCATCATACCGTCCAGTTTTTGGCCAATGAATACAATCGGCCGTGAATTTATACCAAGACATCGCACTACGGCTGGTAGATCTCTGCCAAAAAACGATTCGAAAACATGTCTTCTACACCAACATGAGTGGATTGTAGGTATAAAAGCTAGCGGCTTTTATACCTACAATCTTTCTTCAGACTTCAATGTCGTAGCTTTAACTGAAACTTGGCTTTGCTCAGAAATACTGAATACAGAAATAATTGATTCGCGGTTTTCTGTCTTCCGTAAAGATCGTCATTGAGCTTCACTCACGCCCCGGTAGGTGGGGGCGCCTTGCTTGCCGTGCGCAGTTCAAATCTCATATCAAAAGTAATCATACCCAGCTTGGAACTTGTCTGTGCTCGTGTGGATCTGGGAATAGCGCAACTCTATTTAGCAGTGTTATATATCCCACTTAACTCAGCAATGATTTGTTATGAGCAAGTACTTAATGCCACTCATCATTAATGTGGCCTATTAAATTTAAATGACGAACTCATCCTCAAGGGTGACTTCAACCTACCCCGGATTACTTGGAACTTATCTGACGATGGCTTCACCTAGGAGAAATACCGAGCGACAGAGAAAGATTAAATAGGTAGACAAGAATAGGAGATAGGGAGGAAATACAACATTTTAAGATAGCATTAGGAATACTGTCAGGTTCGAGTGTCACACCTATTCATTAAAATCGTCACACCTATTCATAAGCGATGGAAATGTTCTAGGCAACTATCGTCCCATCGCAAATCTGCCATGTGTTGCTAAACTATTCGAAGTAATAATAAGTAATATTGTGGTGCTTCATAGAAAATCTATATTATCTCCATTTCAACTAGTGATGGGCTCAAAAACGCCAAACAGTTTGAAAAAAACGTTTGGCAACAAAAAACGAACGAACAATTTTTCCAAATAGCGACAAACAGTTTTTCTAAAACGAAATTTTTGTTCTAAAATGAACAGCATTTCTACAACGAACCATTTTCTACAACAAATAGTATTTCTAAAACCAATTATTCCAACTATTCTACAACCAATAGTTTTTCTAAAGCCAATCATTTTTCTAAAACGAATCGTTTTTTTAAAACGAACTGTTTTTTCCAAACGAATCGTTTTTCGTTTTTCTCCAACGAATCGTTTTTTTCAAACGAACTGTTTTTTTCAAACGAAACGTTTGTCGTTTTTTTCAAACGAATCGTTTTTTTCAAACGAACTGTTTTTTTCAAACGAACTGTTTTTTTTCAAACGAAACGTTTGTCGTTTTTTCAAACGAATCGTTTTTTTCAAACGAACTGTTTTTTTCAAACGAACTGTTTTTTTTCAAACGAAACGTTTGTCGTTTTTTTCAAACGAATCGTTTTTTTCAAACGAACTGTTTTTTTCAAACGAACTGTTTTTTTTCAAACAAAACGTTTGTCGTTTTTTCAAACGAATCGTTTTTTTCAAACGAACTGTTTTTTCCAAACGAACTGTTTTTTTTTCAAACGAAACGTTTGTCGTTTTTTCAAACGAATCGTTTTTTTCAAACGAACTGTTTTTTTCAAACGAACTGTTTTTTTTCAAACAAAACGTTTGTCGTTTTTTCAAACGAATCGTTTTTTTCAAACGAACTGTTTTTTCCAAACGAACTGTTTTTTTTTCAAACGAAACGTTTGTCGTTTTTTCAAACGAATCGTTTTTTTCAAACGAACTGTTTTTTTCAAACGAACTGTTTTTTTTCAAACGAAACGTTTGTCGTTTTTTCAAACGAATCGTTTTTTTCAAACGAACTGTTTTTTCCAAACGAACTGTTTTTTTTTCAAACGAAACGTTTGTCGTTTTTTCAAACGAATCGTTTTTTTCAAACGAACTGTTTTTTTCAAACGAACTGTTTTTTTTCAAACGAAACGTTTGTCGTTTTTTCAAACGAATCGTTTTTTTCAAACGAACTGTTTTTTCAAACGAACTGTTTTTTTCAAACGAAACGTTTTTCGTTTTTCTCAAACGAATCGTTTTTTTAAAACGAACTGTTTTTTTTTAAACGAATCGTTTTTCGTTTTTTAAAAACGAACTGTTTTTTTTTAAAACGAATGGTTTTTCGTTTTTTTTTTTAACGAACCGTTTTTCGCTTGTTAAAACGAACTGCTTGGCAGTTGAAAACTGTTTAGCTGCGGAAAACAATATTTTCGTATTTTAGTAGTATTTTTATTACAAGTATTTTATTTAATTTTCAAAAAGTTTTTATGGCAAAAGGAGCTGAAATCGGACAAAATCGGCCAATTTTGGGTTAGAGTGGTTTGGGACATAACGGGCCAATACCTATTGCTGTGATAAAAAATTTTCGGTTTTGTAGGGGAGTAAGGGGTTTTTTGGCCATAGTTTGGAAAAAAACTAACTTTACGGCGCTTTCGATGATTGAAAGTGTTCGGGGAGTACATTAGTGATATCTTAAGGGCAAAAAATTTTTTTATAGGGGAATTTGGGTAAAAACGTCAATTTAAAAAAAAAAAATTTTTTGGTCTAGCATGAATTCAGGGACCAATCTGAGTTGTTTCGGGCAAAATTTCCATACAAGTCTGGGAAAAAGCGGCCGAGTTTCGAAGATACGGCAAAATGAAATCCTCCGGAAAAACTAAAAGTAGCACTAAAAGTGCCAAGGAGGATAAGGTTGAGATCCTATTTGGATCACCAGTTGGCGTCTCTGGGTGTGCTGAGGCCCTTCTCGTGACTGGAGGCCGCCACGAGGGTGTCTCCAACCCTACCGAGGTTGTAAAATTAACGAAACCGCGGGAGGTAAGGTGCCCCTTGGTCTCATGTCCAGCCTTACGGAAGAGGTTGGCCCCTTAGTGGGTGCATGTTTAATAAACGAAAATTTTTTTTTTATAATTTCTTAGTAAAATTTTCGGCAAACTTCATGCTCCAGTGAGGTGAAGTGGAAATCCGACTGTTTTAGATTAGCCAGAAAAAGTTTGGTATCAGAGACTCAATGAAAAGTCATATAGATGACAACAGGATTAGTTGGTCCTATTTTAGTAATTTTTTTACTTTGGAAATTTGAACGAATACAGGAGGTGTTTTCTGCATATAATAAAATGAAAAACGAATTAAATTGATTGAATTTGATTGTTTTCCTTTAGATGGCCCCTAGATTGGAGAAAGACTAGCCAAATTAATGACCGACCATTGGAAAGTTACGGACAAGCTGCACAGACTAATGACTCGGTATTCTTTGAAGGTAATCTTGCACCATCACCATTCTAGCTTGGGAACGTTGTGTCTCGAGGGTGGAGGAGGGCATATTAGTCCATTTCATTACATTACTGCAAATCGTATGCATTGTATGTATACATGTACATACTTCAAATATATATTTAAAACAGGTATTTTTTCGTACTCGTACTAGTTATACCTAGTATGTGAAAATCCTAGTACGACCAAACTCTAATTGTCGTACAGCATAAAATTTGTTTCTCTCGTTAATCCAAACTGTTTTTTTCAAACAGTTTTAAAAACAGTTGTTTTTGAAAAAAAAAAACAGTTCGTTTTCGTTTTTTGAAAACAACAGAAAAGCCCATCACTAATTTCAACATGGTTCCGACCTGCTTGAGTTTTCCAACACTGTTATTCCATCAATCGAGGCAGAACTTGAGGTAGACTTTATTTACACTGACTCTACGAAGGCTGTTGACAAGCTGGATCATTCCATATCATTGTGTAAATTGTCCTCTTCTAACTTTCCTCCATTATTTATTTCCTGGATAGCATCTTATTTGGAATGCCATACCCAATGCGTACCTTTCCGTGGCACCCCTTCATCAGAAATTGATGTCATGTCTGGTGTTCCTCAAGGAAGTCACTTAGCACCTCCACTATTTCTTTTGTACATAAATTACCATCCATCTGTCGTGAAACATTCGTCAATTTTACGAGATGCAGATGACGCCAAAAGTTTTAAAAAGGTATCTAATGCTCACTACTGCTTGGGAGTTCAAGCTGACTTTAATAACCTCATGGTGCGACACTAACAAATTAGTAATTAATATTAACACGTGTACCGTTGTTTCGTACACGCGTAAAAATAGTCCGTTGAGCTTTGAATAATCTTTGAATAGTATTCCCTTAAGGGATTCTGACAAAGTACTCGATTTAGGAGTACTTTTCAATAATGCTTTCACTTTTGACGATCACATTAACGCCATCTTATTAAAAGCTTCATCTAATTTGGGATTTGTGAGGCCATGACATACATCTAACTAAGATTCTATTTCGTGATTTAGTAAGATCGATACTCGAACATGGGTGTATAATTTGGGCGCCTTATCAACAAGACCATGTCGAGTCCATTCAGGAAAAATTTATATGGTTTTGTTTGTGTGAATTTGGTTGGTCAGATGCTTTTCGCTTGCCTCCTTAGGCTACTGTCCATGAATACACTTAATAACAACGTCCATAAAAAGAAATTTTAATAAAGCTTGCAATAAATTTGACTTTAACATATGTCTACCATCGAAAAATAGTAGTACAAGAATTGTAAATAGAAGCTGAAAATAGAATAATAGGAATTGCAAATTTACTAGTTTGTATTAAACGATCTTTTTCAAAAAATAAATAAATATTCGACACTAATTTTTTCCTCAGTAAGAGTACACTGAGAAATTTTTATAATTATCATTTTTCATTTGAATGCTCTTAGCAAACGCTATCCTATGGTTGACTTATTTCAATTTATTTTTCTTCAAAACCAACCCAGCGACCTACTCAAATTAGCTACAGCCCCATCTAATATATCACATCATTTGAATTCGATAGCATTTTGGCATCGCATTTCCCGTTATTTATAGCTTTGTTTTAAAACAGAGGACTTTAAAAGAACAAACCTATAGCGATACTAATAAAGTAAACGGAAGGAGAAGCTAATTTACAGCGAAACAATAAACCCTTGTAAACAACAATTCCAATTTATTGTCAAGTTGATTTAATTGGCCATTTTCATAATTCGGACAATAGCTAATTGGACGATTTCTAAGAAAAGCCTTATGGAAAAAATTTGTTTCATACTCATCCGGGTGGCCTCGACAAGCGACACTGGTTAGTGGAAAAGTCTGCTAGTGACCCCAACCAAATCAATCAACGGAAAATACATAGTTCATTTTCAAATTACTTTCCGTCGGTGGCAAAGCGTCTTAATTGTCAGATAAAGAGTCCTTACTGCTCCTTCGAAACGACTGTTCTTATTGTCTTATTATAATTACTTGTGTACTTTGGTTGAGTGTTCGAACGCTGCTAGTGTTTTGTTGTATTCCGTTGGGTTGATTCAGGACCAGCAATTCAAATACAGCCGTTTCTGCTCAAAATCGAAGAACGAATACTCCAATGAATTCGTGGAAATTGTGCGTTTCCTTTGAATATTATATTTCTTGATATTATTGTCCATCCACTTGAATTCAGGCGGAATAGCCACCTGTTGACGTTTGGAAGCTCTTTTCAATCTTTCTTGATTTGTGTTTGAGCGTGCGCTGAATGACTTCAAGAAAATATTTTCTCAGAGCTGTTGAATGAGAAAAGCTTTTATTTTCATAATTGAGTAGAAGATGGTGAAATGTTGCAAGAAACATGTGGCCAGACGCATGAGTAGAACGTTGGCAGTTAGATTGTAATGAAGGGGTTGAGGTTTCCCTTTGATCGGATTGATTGCCAACAAACGTTTCCTGAATAGATAGCTAGTGAATACAATTGCGGCAAACTGTTTTAGTGTTGTGTCAGAAATTCTAGATTTATTGGAAAAAAATTGAGATCTATAAGAAGAAAATTTTTGAAGTTGTCACTCAGATGTGTAATATTTGAAAGGATACTGGACATGTGGACTTCCGAAGTAGGGGAACAATGTACGAAAAAAAATAATTTTAGCATTTTTAGATTTACGAAAACTGTTGTGTACCTAAATAGGCCAATTCCATTTTTTCTGTCATATTCGTTGGTGTTATAGAAACTAACGCAAAATAGTCAAAAAAAAATTCTGAACTCTCCATTTTATATACAATTTCTACTCTGAAATGTTCGATTTCATAGATCTAATTGTTTTATGATCATTTGTCACCGCACCTTAGTGACCGCTACTAGGTCATTTCTCAAAATTTCTGAGTTAAGTTGCTAAATTTAATTAAAACAATTTTTTTTGTAGATCTGTAAAGAAACATCCTCACTTTGCATCGTCTTCCATTCCAGTTGTAGTTTAAGCCAAGTCACTTGACTAACACCCCCATTCGAATTCTCTCATGCTTGCAAAGCAGATTCTATTTACACAAACTATTGACGCTACCATCAAAGTAAATTTTTTTCGTTAACAAATTAGAGCATTTTGTCGAACGAATATGTACATATGATTCGTTCAAAAGGAAAATAATCTTTGGATAAATAGGTAAGACACGGTCAAGTTAGATCGATGGCTAATGCTAATAGAATTTCAATTAATCTCTGCATTTCGGAACGTTTCGACTTAGATTTAGTGGTACTGAGCTAAAATACTGCGTATATACGTACATAGTTCAAATCAAAGCTTTTCAAGCTAATGGAGAAACTTATAATTTAAAGGAAAACCTTCTTAAGGGAAATGTAAGTTCATATAATCACAAATCTTTTGTATTTCATGAAAATTAACAGGTGCTGTGAATTAATGAGACTGAAATCGTTGATTTTATGTCGACTTTTATTCGATTATGTTTGGAATGGAGCACTCAAAATGATTAGAATCCGAACAAAAACAATACAGTAAAATGTTAGTACAAGACATGTAAGTCTTCATGGCTCTGGAGATCAAACCAAACATCAGCTTTCATGATATATATAAGATTCTCAAAACCCTATATTCTAGTTTCCGTTATTAAAAAGTTAGCTACACTGAAAAAATTCAAATCTACTTTTATCTTATGTGACTTTTTGTTTATGTAATGCACCGTATGACAAAAATTCGCTCCACAGGATCAAATTTCCGACACAACATCTTATCTGCATCTATCACTAACATATCAGTTCAGCTAAACACCCTTAAAAACAAATTTTCATCTTCATAAAGGTTAGAATCACTTTCACTATGATGAAGATCAAAACCCATTGAAGCAACAACTTTTAAGATAGCTTCAAAAAAATAGAATTTTATTTTCAAAAATAAATAAGGTAGCATTCCGCAATAGTTAATTTAATTCTATCCAGCGAGAGCGCTGTTGCCGCATATATTATCGCTGGAATATTTTCTCTAATCAAGCTTATGCCCATCGGATCATTTAACCGTTCTTCAAGTCCGTGAAGCTGTCATGGAAAAAGAGATATTTACTAATAAAAAAAATGTATTCTACTCTTTCCTTGAACAAATTTTCAGCAGATAAGAAATGAACAGCTAAACCTGAACAAGTTTCTTTGTCTTCTTGATTTCCGATTCAGTGTCTAGAATCAATTGTTTATTCTCACTTTCCCCCCTTCTTTTGGCAAACTCGCTGATAAAAGTTGATTTCTCCTTCCACCACTACCAAGCCCCTAAAGCGCAATTTAAGAACGAAACTTCCTGTGTGCCAAATAATTAAATGTTCTAAATAATAAAAAGTGCCAAATAATAAAATGTGCCAAATAATAAAACACTCACAGGATAGAATTTGAAGCACTTAGCCAGAATGGTATATCTACATAATTCATATGTTTTACAGTTTTCCAGTTAACAGTTCTTTGTTATATATATAAGAATCGCTCCAGGATACTCTCCAAAATCTTTATCGTAAATCCTTTGTGTCTCAAGTGAGTACAGATTCACATGGTACTTATTTATCCTCGATAAATAAGTTATTATTTGTCCTCGATTCACATGGTACTTATTTAACTTACGTACATATTTAACTTACGTGAGTATCGAGCAATTTTTGTTAAAGGCAGTATTCTGGTCTAGAGGCACGATTTTGATGTGATTTTACAGACGCAATAAAAAAAACCATAAACATTTTGGGTATATATTTTTTGTCCAATCTTTTATCAACATTTTGAAAGTACAAAAATGAATTGTTGTAGATACAGGCCGGCGAAGTGAAGGCTCAAAAAAAAAACTTGTCTCATGGTTGACATGATTCCAACCTTCCTGGTGGTTTGAAACATAAATTTTTGGTGAATTCTTTAAAAAGAAAAATGTTAAATTCGTCTGACGTCGGCGATTTGAAAACAAAATATATGATTATTTACACATCAATTTTAATACCTTTGTTTACAATAATCTTGAGTCTCGGCTTATGCGGTTTCGTCTTAAGCCGGACCAATTAAACGCATAAATCGAAGAAGACCCGTAATATTTCAATTGCGTGGGCAGCTGAAAGAAACAATCTACTCATTGCAGGATTGTCGTAAGAGTTCTTTGGTAGCTTTATTACCAGTGCCTTTTAATTAGATTGTTTTGATTATAATAACTTAGGGTTTCTATTGATTCTATCTAAGCCTTTTATTAATCGCGCAGCTGATAGAGTCTATTGCTGGCATTATACAAATTAAAAACTATTGTCACATAATTACTTTCAATATGTCACATTCTGGTATACGATTAGAACAGTAACCAGACGCAGAATCAGTTGAAGTATTTAGTAGATTTGAAAAGTGTTAAATTGAAAACTCATAAAATTACAACTCGAGAATTTTCACACTTTTCAGAGCAAAAACTACTTTCTTTCTTAATAGAGCTTAAAAGCAAAAATATATCAACATCACTTCAGCATACATTTTGGTAAACAGCTTCCATCTGAACTAAAATCCAGAAATTGTTTTCGAAAATAGTGAAAATTCATTTACTGAACTATTTTAATACTACACACATGAACTGTTGGAATTCGATACGCAGCCTAATCAATATTTGCACGTGAAACCGTTCCGAAGCGAACACCGAGCACCATAAGGGTAGTGCAAATAACGATTTTTTCGTCGCTTTTGTAGCTCGTTTCAAACCAATTAGATCTTCGATAATGTTTTGCACAATACGAAACACATGCCTGCGGTCTCAGATACTTCAATATTTGTATTTCAAATTATATGAACACTGATTCTCGATAACAAAACCGCTGCTTCTACTCGTGTTTTGCCATCCTGCTATATTATACTCCAGAGATAACTCTCGAAAATATAATCAAACTCAGGATCAGTTATTGGAAAATATTGGCTTTGACGGCAAAGTACGGCTGATTTCACATGTTTCAGCTATTAAATCCATGTACATATGTATTGCCTGTGCTTCTTGCGAAGGAGTTTGCTCCGCTTTCAATTAAAATTCGATAAAATATGGTCTGCAGAGCGGAAAAGTTCCAGAATAAGCACGCAACATCTTAAGATAAATAAGATAATACAATTAAGTTGAGACGGTTTCAAGAGGTCATAAACATTTCTGTAAATATTGAAAAATTTATAATGCCGCCAAAAATAGATTTTATGAGTGCACCTATGTATGTAGATATGTACATGAAAGGCGGCGGTAGCTCTGACAAAGCTGGGCTTATCGTACCAAATTGTCAACACACCGATCCAATTGCAATTAGCATAATCATATCTTTGTTTTCATATTTACGCAATCAATTTATCAAAGAGCAAAGTCGCAGCAATTTTTGTGCAAGGATTCGTGTAAATTTGTGCGACTTGTGAGAAAGTGTGCAACTTAAGAATCCATATTGCAGGATAGTGTTGAATAAAAAATAGAAGACTAATGGAAACTGGAATTTCAATGAAAGATATAACATGAAACTCGGAGATGAGAGTTTAAACCGGTAAATAAATGGAATTCATAGCATTTAGTTTGCAAATACAACAAACGGAAAAGTGATCGTATGATTACTCCAAAATTAAATGTAGCATAGTGAAAGATCATAACATAATTTATTTATTACTTTATTTCAAGCCAAATTAAGGCGAATTAACAAACACAATAACAGCGTATTTACTTGATAATAGGAGCAAGCTACACTGAAAAAGTTTCCGAAAATAAGGCTTTTGTAGTTAAAAATGCTTTCAAAGAGCTTAAATTTACAATTTCAAACATTCAACAAATTTCTACTTCATATACAGAAACATAATTTTATAACGTTAATAATTGCAAATAAATATAAATATGACTATAATGAGAGATCCTTAACACGTTCACGCCGGCGCGGTCCACCGGTGGCCCGCGCTAAACTGTCTCATCTGGCGGCGCGTACCACCGGTGGCCCGCACTAGATTGTCTCATCGGGCGGCGCGTACCACCGGTGGCCCGCACTAAATTGTCTCATTGGGCGGCGCGTATCACCGGTGGTACGCATTCGATTGTGCATATTAGACGCTGAAAACTAAAATAATGAAAATTTAACGTATTTTCATTCAAAACATTTATTTTTAATTGCAATTATAATTAATAACGTATCACAAACATAAGTTTTATTCAATAACATAAACATAATAATGCAGTATTATAAATATAACTCAAATTCGGTAAAAATAACGTAAACATTCAATATTATTTTCTTTATAATTTCATTTTTTATTGTTTTGTGTGTAATTTGTTAAAACATTTCAAGCAAAGTGCTGGCTGACCCTTGCAATGCCCACAATACGTCTTAACTCTTGTTGTTTTGTTAGTGGCATAATCTCTGCCCTTTTTCTTGGACAAATTTTTATAGCATTCCTTGCAGCGTTTACGGGACTCTCTTGCAGATCCCTCATATGATTGAAGAACATGTTTATTTGACGGTATATGACAGTATATTTGTTCTTTTGCCAAAAGGTGATCAATAATCACTTCCCTAAATTGTAATATATTCATATTTTTAGTGCCCCATCTTTTATGAATATACCAGGCATTCACGAGGGAAGTTCCGCATATTAATTGTAATATTACTTTTCGGTACCATTTAATGGTTTTTCGTAAACAACTGTAATACCCCGATAGTTGGTCTGATAAATCAACACCTTTTTTTGCAATATTATAATCAAACACAGCATCGGGCTTTACTTTGCCATTTGTTCCTTGTACAAATTTACACCGGTGATTCTTTGAGGTAGTTAACATGCATACTGGTCTTTTGTCAGTCCATTTCAGAAATTTTACACCGCTACGATTTTCGAAACTTATCATTTCACCACGTTTTTGTTTTGTTTTTGCCTGCGATGGTAGAAATTTTTTGTTTATTTTTACAGTACCACACATAAATGTGTTGGTCTCTAAAAGTTCTTCGCCCAAAGGGACACTTGTATAATAACTATCAATAAATAGTATGCGGCCCTCAAATAATAAGCCATTTAGTAATCTCATTACTACATCATGAGAATGTGATTTTTCAATGATCGTTTCATTTTTCCCGGCATAAATTTCGAAATTATAAGTGTAGCCTTCAGGCAAACACAATTTGTATAATTTTACGCCGTACTTATGTCGCTTGCCTGGGATGTACTGACGAAAACCTAGGCGTCCTCTCCACGGAACCATACTTTCATCGATAACGATATTTTTTCCAGGATTTATAGAACTCTTGAAGGTATCCACGATTGCGTCACTAATGTTACGAATTTTGTACAACCGATCTTCAGTTCTGGCTGTAGTATTGTCTGAAAAATGTAAAAACTTAAGAATAGATAAAAAACGATCACGTCGCATTGCATTTTTTATGCGTGCGTTCGCATACATGTCGTTGTTAGACCAATACAATTTAATTTCTGGTAATTGCACTACACCCAAAATAAGCAATATGCCAATAAAAGTATTCATTTCATCTCTTGTAACAGACTGCCAGGCCTGTTGGTGCGTTCTACTGCTAGATGTAGAATTATTTATGCATTGTATAGCATATTTATTTGTTTCTTCAACTATCAAATCTAGTATGTGATCCGTGAAGAATAGTTTGTATAAATCAAAAGTGTCATTACAGTCAGTGTTTTCATTTAAAAATTCCTCTTCTTCCGAATACTCATTTATGACTGAAGTTCTTTCTTTTACTTCTTGCCATTCCTCATCGTTATCCTCGTTCTCTGATTTAGACATCAAATCTTCTTCTTCCGTGGAACATTCGTTCACTTCACTGTTTATATTAACAAAATCCTCATCTGAACAGGAAGAGAGTATCCGTAATCTTGATGCCTTTCTCCTGCTTCTATTAATAGATTCATCAGAATCACTTATTTCCATGTCCATGTTACCTATATTTTATCAGGGCAAAAATTAAAAAAAAAACATTCAACCACCTTTCTAGTTATACTTACTGGTAGAAATCTGTGGTCAGGATGAAAAAACGGCACGAATTACACAACTTGCACAATAAGCATTCACTTTACTACTGAGTAAACATACAACGCGTATGCAGGTTTGTACAGGAAAAAATCGCTTGCCGCCAGATGAAGCGCGGCATTAATTTCAGCGCCGCCTCACAGCAAAACAAATGAAAATCGGCCCCGGCGTGAACGTGTTAATAATGTTATTTTTAAAGGTTACTTTAGACATCGTAGGAGGGAAGTTCTAGCACCTGTTTACTGGCTCGTTTGCTGCATATGTTGAGTTGTGTTGGTATTCAATAAACAATCTTTGGGATCTTGTGACTCTCAAGGGTTGATTGAGCGCAAATTTGTCTTTTAAGTAGTCGACATTAAGGACGTCTCTGGTGACATTGAAGCTGAAGCAAGCAGATAATATTAACTTCCTCGATACAAGATGTAACAAGCTAATACATTTAATTCGATATTCGTATGGTGGCAGATTGCTGAAATCATAAGTGTTGAAAATATATCTCAGAGCGAAAAGTAAAAACTGCTTTTGAACAGACACAAATGTTTGGCTATGCGTATCGAAGGCCGGGTTTCACATTCTGTACACATATTCAAGAAGAGGACGCACGAGTGAAATATGGAAGGAATTAGTAACCCAGAGACTCTGCAACTCTTTGGCTTGTTGCTTAATGAAGCAAGCTGTTTACTTGCTCGGAAAAACACTCTTTGGTAAAGTAGATTGAAGCGGAGCTTTCCATCTAAGATGACACCGAGATCTAGAATTCTGTCAACCCTGCGGAATGCCGTGTTGCTGAGACTATAGCTAGAGAGTTTGCAGTAAATGATTTTCTGAAATAGTTTGGGAATTGTGGATAAAATGGCGATGATAAATTGCTGTGATATAAAAAGATTTCCAAGAGTATGGAAATACTCCAGAGGAAAGAGAATCACTGAACATAATATGAAGAGCCAAAATCAGTAGTTTTATACACTTAATCAGAAAATTAGGAGGGAAGAAGTCAGGTGCAGGACCCTTGTACTGTCAAGCTCCATAATGGCAGTAAATATTTTATATCTCAATATGGTCATATCCTCAGCGAAAATCGTTTGAGCCACACGCGGAAATCAAAAAAGTTTCCAATCTCCTGAGAAGAAGAGCGGCAACCGGTTTCTTTCAGCTTCATATTAACAAGATTAAAAAGATTTTGGGGTGGGGGACTATATTTTCGCCAGTAGCTTTGATGTATCTGTCATACACTTAAAGAGATCTAATAAAGAAGCAATTTTTGCAGTTCATGTGCAATTAAATCGTATTCATGTTAGTTTTTCAGTAATTTGAGAGTCAAATTAAGCCAAAATTCAGCGAGTTTATTTTTTTTTTGCTTATCTTAGGTATGGGTACGAACTTTTCGACCGCGTCAAACACTATTCTATAAAACAAGGCTACATCATCATCAATGGAACGGCACATTAACGCATTTGTCCAATCGACATTGTCAAGCAAATTGTGAATTATGTCATAATCAATAATGATTCAAAAATTTTCAAATATGATTTGGCGCCATATACGTTTTCTTTTTAATTCAATGATGAAAAATTTTGATTTGAAAAGAAAATTTTTATAATAAAGTGGAATTCGTTCAAGGCTCGCTTTTTATTTCAAAGTGATATCAACTTTTGATTTAAAGTGATTCTAAAAAAAGTGACATTATTCTGAGTGTGGAAATCGTATAAAATCATATTATTGTAAGTTCTAAACATATTGAAATCTGGAGCGGAAAGTTCAATTGTTAGAGTCGAATGGTGAATGCTATAAAAAAAGAGTTTATCTGCGTCATTAGTTGGTTTAGTTACACATTTGTTATAAACATTTGCAAAAATTATGTCATATCAATTACTATTTTGGTCGGGAGTTGAAAAAACCTGCTGTAAATCATGGCCATACAACGTACTCACAAGGTTCAAATCGGAAAACTCAAGTAGGTTTACTAGTATTAAAAAATCGTCAGATTCATAAGAAGGAAAACTCAAATTCGAGCGGTTAAAATCACCAAAAAATCAAATTTTATTCTCAGCACTATGGGAAACCATAAAAGAAGATATTTGCTTGCAGATATAGTTGTATATTAATTCATCAGATCTCGGACGGACGTATAATAAAACAATATAAAACGACGTTTTGTCGAATGAAACGCGGTAAAATATATGCTAAAACAATTTATGCGAGGCGGAGTTTACACGTTCACTTGAGTAAGTGTTCTTAATTACAAGCAAGCAACCTCTTGACTGACCAGTGGAAACATAGTCTCGGTCATTTCTAAAGATTGTTCAGCTGCTGCCGAGAATCTCTTCATTGATACGGGAGTCGTTTAACCATCTTTCAGTAAAGACAAGTACTTAAAAGGGAGGATTTGATGTCGAGAAAGAGTGTTTTTTTAGCCCCTCATACAACTGAAATTGTGGTAAAAAATTTTAGGGTCTTGAGCGAGGATATCTTGTTAAGAGCGATGATAACTGATACGGTTATAGAGTTTTCGCGAAGAATTTTTAACCGAAGCTGTATTGGCAGAAGTTGTAGCAAGAGCAGTACCAATAGTTGATGTACTACTCGATGATTTTGAGCTAAGAGCTTCGTTTGAGTCCTTATTTCTACTCAACTAAGTCCTTATTTCTACTTTTGAAGTTGTTGCTAGCAACAACGACGAAATGTGATGCTACACCTGTTATAGTTCAAGTGAGTGAAAAGCCAGGCATACTTCTCAGGAATTGAAACTTTTTAGCACGCTTAACACTAAATTGACTGATGTAACGTTTTCCTTTAAGATCCTGCTAAGCCAAGATTTATCGGTGGAATTTGGTACTCCTTCGACAAAAAACGGAACTTTCTTATTGATCGAAACTTTGTTGGAAAGTTTAAAATCATCATGATTTAAGTCGCAGCTTTGATTTTTGAAATATTCAAAATTTAAATGATAGCTCCAAATAAGATTTACCATAACCTCATCGAAAAAATGTGAACTAAGTATCTAAAAATTTTCTGATCTTGATTCTTTTGAAAAAACATTCCGAAATATCAAAAAATTTAAAAAATTTTAATAAAAATGTCTTCCGAAATAATTCTCTGTAATTGCGCATACTTTTGCCAAAAGCTACGTCACAGTCGTGCCAACCCTAGAATGCTTCTATTGAAATTCGGTGCTTCTTGAGGCAGTATTCTGGTCAAGAGGCTCGATTTTGAGGTGATTTTACAGACGCAATAAAAAAAACCATAAACATTTTTAGTATATATTTTTTATCAGTTTTTTATTAACATTTTAAAAGTATAAAAATGTATTAAAAAAATAAAAAAAATTAAAATTGATGTAGATACAGGCCGGCGCAGTGAAGACTTAAAAAAAACTTGTCTCATGGTTGACATGATTCATACCTTCCTGGTGGTCTGAAACATAAATTTTTGGTGAATGCTGTAAAAAGGAGAATGTAGAATGAGTCTGACCTAGGCGTTTTGAAAAACCTTTTTTTTCCCAAAATGGCGTCCATGTAAAAAAAAAGTCGTTTTTTGCCTCAATTTTTCAAATTTGGGATATATTTTTAAATAGGAGAATTTGTTTTTTCAAAAACCCTTACGTCAGACCAATTCTTATAGTGTTAAGAGGGTTTGTACAAAATTTCACGTAAATCAGTCCATTACAACTAGAGATATCATGTCAATCGTATCGAAAAAAGTAGTTTCGAGAAAAACGCTGTTAAAACTTGGAGTCACGTTTCGGGCAGTCTGAATCGTTTAATGGTATGTTATGCTTAAATATTTTTAACAGAGATCCCCGTCTCATGCAATGTTCCTTCATCAACTTCAAAAGCGAGATTTTCGGGAGCTTTTTCAGCCATACGAGCAGGTGGAACTTTTCTAGAAGCTTGAGAAGCACGTAGCTCGGAGTAGTTAATTCGTTGTTGATCGCGTTCGTTGGCTTAGTTGGCGAGTCATAAAAATAACTGTAGCTTCAAAAATAATCCGTATTTCCGAAAATCCTCTTAAAAGCTTATTCTTAAAGGTCTTAACTTTGAAAATAGGAAAACTAAATAAAATCGATTTGATCAAATTTTTAGACCAGAATACCCCCTTAAAGAGAAGTAAAAAATTCGACGAAACAATGTTGGCAGATTGAAGAGACATGTTCGCAAATGTATATAGCCCCTTAATGAATATGCTTAGCTTGTATAAATGTTTGCCATTTCTTGTTTCAATTTTAAATTGAAGTAGCAACTGGTTTACTCAAATGAAACTAGAAAATTTATCTTGAGCTAAAAAACCACAGACTAGTTAAACTTCATGTGATGCTAACTGTCTCAAACTAAATTTTTCATTATCTTAGCATGCGTGTCGTTTTTTATTAATTAAAAACCGCTGAAATATTTTTTCCACGCCCTCCAATGTGATAACAAATATGCAATTATCTAAAATAAATTATGTAGTATTCAGCTACGAGGAAATTTAGGATCAAAACAACTGAAAACATTATACCCTTCTCTGCATAAATTCGATTGTAAAATGCTAAATACAATCTCAAATATAAGAGAAGCCGTGTCAATATGACTAATACACTAACAATTACAATTTGTGCTAATCAGCCACATCACATTCTTTGCATTGCGATCTCATTTTTGAAAAATGCTGATAGGCAAAGCTCAACGGCCACTGAGAGATGCATTGTAAAATGTGTGGGTGTATAATATTTACGTCATTATTACCTGCGAGATTTCATGATTAGCGGAAGAATACAAAGTGAAATGCAAGCTCTCCGGGAAAACGAAATGCTCTAGAATAAATTGTTTTCAGTGTACACAAATATTTGGTTAGATAGTTAGATAAAAAAGAGCGTATAGCTCTAAGATGAGATAAAAAATTTATTGAAATATGATTAATGTTTTTTTGATTACTAAAGATGGCACACTGGAAATTTAAGTAGAGATATATGCTACACACCCATCAGTCGGAAAGATCTTGAAATAATATAATTTGGCTCGAAATCGGTCTAGAAGAATATGACTCAAAATTTGAAATTGCATGATAAATTAAAACGCAGTGTTTTAATGATGAGGATGACCTTTTGTAGCTAATGTTTCGCTATAGTGACACACATAGGACAAACCAACTTAGGTTAATTCCATTCAATTAAGTGACACATTTTGATTTGTAGAGGGCTTGATTTTATACCCTGTCGTCGGCGACAAATTACGGTAATGTTCAATTAATGGGACGCTGGTGTTATAAGCAGTTATTAGCTTTGAAAACAGGACACAACGAACAAATACAACCATAAGCTTACGGCGGAATTAGATTGTTTGTTATACATGCATTGTACCAAAAATGTCTTCGCACAGCAGCTATTTGAAACTCAAAAGTGTTGAAAAACAATAAATTGTTGCAAGAAATTTGAAAAAGATTTAATGCAGATTTATTCATTAAACATTTTTATTTAATTTAGAGTCAAAAACTAATCCATTTAAATTATTCATTACAAAGCTATTAGCTACAAATAAAACAAAGTCAACAATTTGCCTCCAATAATGTCTTCGTACACCTACAAAATAGTTATTGAAAAATCTTAAAAACTACAGATAAATTTTTTGCTAATATTTAGCTGGGAAACCTTTGTTTTTAATCACGGCTTTAAGTTGATGTGGCATCGATTCTACAATTTTTTTGCATAACTTGTCTCTATTTACGCTCATTCGTATTGAAGAGCCTGTTTCAACTTAGGTTTCGAGCTAATATGATGAGTCCTGATCCTTTTTTCCAGCATGTTCCACATGTGCTCAATGGTCTGGGTCTGGGGCTGTATGGCTGCCAGCGGCGTTGGAAACTTAGAAATAATTGAACGAATCATGGATCAGAATCCAATAAAATAGATCGATGTATTATTCTAACCATGAAATCGAATTTAACATTCTAGCATACGACTAAGTACATATTACACTTCTATACTCAATATTTACATTTTACATTCTAACATAGTTTCTGATTTTGATACTCAAGCAAGTTTATTTCAGTCACTAAGCTACAGCATATGCACAGGTAGAACAAATTCTTGTGCTAGAAGGACTGATTATAGCATTTTATATCACGATTTTCGAATTTTTGCTTAGATCCAAGTCAGCCATGCAATTTAAAGTTTGTTGCCCGTTGTCCTAGTCAATTCGGAAAGAAATAATATAATTTTCATATGCTTAGTAAAATTTATGATAATCAAACACAATTGCGTAAGATCTGCATTAGTTAACACTTTTCAAATCCCAAACAAATTCTAATTTCGGCACAATTTGTACATTGGACTCAACACAATGACCTCCAACCATCTCATTCATCCCTCATTTCTATTTTGTTTTTGATTTGTTGTTCCCAGAGAGCGAAGAATAGCTCAGAAAATCTCTTCTGAATGAATTTTTCCTGCCAAATTTTTCGTGAAAAATCATTTCAAATGCAAAGAAGGCCGTTAAATGAGCCGGAGTGAGTATTTAATGTTCTTGATGCACGGTGAACTTTGAATAATTTAAGAAACGCACAAAGTACTGAATAGGTTGGGATGGGGTAATGTTTCAGATACGGACACTTTTGTCCTAGCTCTCAAATGATTTATAAAAGCGATCATTTGGAACTGTTGAGTATATATTAATAATTCTGTTGTTTTACGATCTAAAAGAAGCAGTTAAGTAAGTTTTCGAGGTCAGAGTAATTGAATAGCTGAAAACGTAAATTTTTTACGTAGGAAGTAGTGTATAAAGTGCAGAAATAAAAACTTCTGTAGAATATCCTATAAAGCTCTTCAAGCGAAAAGAAACTCAAATAACTTGATGTAAAAAAAACTCAGTAACAATTCCAGTCTACTTTGAAATTATTCGCATATTCTCAAAATATTTGAATATTTGAAAAATAAGATCGAATTTCAAATTTTGTGGAAAACAAATTCATGATAAAATCATACTAATTGTTTAAAACAAAAACAAATTTTGATTTCATTGCGTTCAAAGTTGTTTTTCGAGAAAAAAATCTACTATGGTTTATGTTTTAATCTTGTTTAATTCATAAGAGACTCATAAGATTCAACCACACTGATTTTAAATTTTGGTATGGTTTTCAAAACAATTGTTTATTCCAAAATGAATTCCAAGCTGATTTGAATGATTCAACGATATCTGAAATTTTCAATACGGTCCAATGAATAGCCTGCTGAGATCGTGCAGTTGGCCGTCAGCTTATTATAGCTTTTGCTCATGCAAATTGTTTGGTGTATGGTGATATACCACGAACGATTCTCGCCGTGGAAGCTTAATTCAGTTGTATGCAGGGTGGCTAGACTGCCACAAACAAGATCCCCCACTACAGTCAAAAAATCCCCCAAAAACGTCAATTTTAAGAAAAAACCCCCATACAGAAAAAACGAAATATGGTCAACGAATAACATTTTATTTGATTTATTATACATCGTTTTTTTTTATATCAATTACATTATGTCTATGTATCACATTTCATTTTGTAAATTTCTTCTGAATTGAATTTCAGTAATATTTTTGCCGTCGGTTCGAAATTAATGAACTCATTTCCAAGATAATAACGCACTCTCAGGCCATCAACACTTCTATTTATTATTCTATTTATTCTATTTATTATTATATTTACAATTGAAAATGCTCTCTCAACTGATGCGTTGGAAAAAGGCAACGTAAAGAAGAAAGGCAGCTTAGAGCTAAATCTGATATATGTTTGTATCGTTGTTCACCCACAGAGGTTCTGGATTGCGATACTTTAATCCAAAAGGACTGTGAAATATTTGGTTTCGACCATGTATGGCGGAGAAGATTTCTCCACTCGGATACTGCATTTTCACATAATGATGGGAAAGAAATAGCTAGATCCGTAATATTTGGCTGACTGAACTGTGATGTTGCCAAATCCGGTTGTAATAAGGACAATTTTTCCAAAAAAATCAATGTTTGATGGAAGCCGTTGCTGAATTAGTCTGCAGAGTACTATGATGAAAGCTTTGCATGTCGTTTGTATTGTAGGGATTTCGTTTTCCTCAAAGCCAATTGAAGCTTCATCAAATGAATGCCGAAAATTTATAAGAACGGTATCCATCACTTCGAAATTAAATGTTGGTAGGATATTTATGTCAACTTCCGCTCTTTCACTTGGAGGTAATAAAATGTCTAAGTAATCATCAAACAATATATACAAATCCCTCATCAACTTTAACGGATCAGTATCTTCGGATTGAAATATTTTATTTGTTTTGGTGAGTTTCTTTAGAATAAAGTGTAAAAGTGTCATAGAGAGAATATTTGCTTTTTCAGATAGCATCCAAAATAAATAAAACATTTTTCATTTTGTATGTATTTTCACAACTTCCCATCGGTTAAGAATTTCTTCAATTGCCGCGGATCTCGAAACTCACCTTGTTCCTGCAAGTTTCTCAATTTTAAGCAAACTTTTTTCATTCATTGTGACTTACATGTGTTTCTACTCAATAAATATTTTGCTGTTTGAAGAAAACCAATTATAGCATTCTTTGATTATAAAAGCTAAATTTGAAAAATGAAGAGAATGGTGGATGCATTTCACAGTGACTAAATCATTGTTTATGAGCTTTAAAATAAATGCAACTGATTGATGTCGCCCTACCATGCCACTCGCACTGTCAGCACCAATACCTGTCAAATTTTCTATCTTCAATCCATACATTTTCATTTGATCTTTTGGTTGCGGATGCCAAAGTCACAGTATCGCCGGCTTTTCTTTCTATTAGCCTGTTAAATGATGGTTTAATTTTTTGCGAATCCTTACAAAAGTATCGAATCACTACGTACAGCATTTTAGTGCAATCAACTCGCGTTGCTTTCATCCAGAACTAGTGAAAAATGACTATTGTGAACATCATGTGTAAGCTCTTTGAGCACGCAAGGTGTCATGACATTTAAAATCAATGCAGTACATTTTGTATGATGCAGTTTGATGGCACCCAAAATTTTGGATCTATCATCCAACTTCTTCCAAGGTAATCCACAGTACGCAGAGAACAATGTTTTGTTATGACTGTCGATATTTTCAACTCCACAATTTTTCTTTTATTTTTAGAAATATTTACGCTCAAAAATTCAGTTATTTTTTTACTGGGCTCAGCAATATCCCTTCTTTCCGCTTCGCTTCTCTCTGAATTTTGCTGTTTGCATGTAAAAGCAATTATATTTTGTGGGCCAGCATTGTTCGTTTGCAGCGTCCGCATGTTGCCTTCGAATCATCCCCTAACGTAAGCATGACACATCTTAAATGTAAATTTAAAAATATATTTATGAAAAATTATTCTATTAAGTCGGATTTTTCTATAAAAATCGGACTCTGGTTTAGCTTAGTTTTTTCCAGGAAGCCTACTTATCTATATTAAAGATTTACCCATTAAAACTATGATTATATGATGTTTTGTAATTCAGTATCTTCTAGGGGTGATTTCTGTTAGGCGACAAATATAGGATGCGACAGTCGGACCCACCTGTGCTGTTGCGATTTCTTTAGAGTAATAATTTCGACCATGGTGAAAAGCGAAGACTCGGCTGAATACAGTCAGCTAAAATGTCAAATATTTCAATTTTCGAAGGATTTATGTATTATGTTCAAAACACTCGTTTAGCTCAATTTTCGAATCCCAACGCTTACTGACATGAAATCTGACTTTTTCGCTAGGAAGAATAGTCTGCATATCCTGAATTTGGCGTTTAATGAGTGGAGACATGCTGCTTGTGTCATCTGCGATTTCATAGCAAAAGAATCTTCAAAACTTAAATTTATCGACGCTGAGTTTCCACCCAAAAATCCCCCATGAATATCAATCCCCCAAATATCCCCTAGAGCTCAAATTTTCCCCCAAATTTGGGGGAAATTTGCCAGAATGGGGCAACGGTGGTTGTATGATAGACTCTAAATGTTCGGCAAAATTCGTATGTGTTGAGTGATATGAACTATAATTAAACTATAAATATAATGCAATCAAATTCAATTGCTTGCGTTATTAAAAAAATGTTATTGTTATAACCTATGCTAACAAAAAGTACAAAATCATTGTGAAATTTATAAAAGAGCTTTGGATTGAAGTAAGTACGAACACATTCCAACGTTAAAACCCTCCTTAAAATTAAAAAATTAAAGAAGTTTGATTAATTTCTCTCTGCACGCTTTGTTCAGAGGGTACTGAAAGGCGAACGCGTCCATGGACCAGATATTGCTACGAATATATACAATCATTAATTTTATCCGAAAAGAGAAGCTAACTGAAACTTTGACCTACGATTTAATAAAAATTGTTAATAAGAAATAGATTAAGAAATATCAATGACATTTTTAACCAAAAATTTAGTTCTTAGTAAGTGATAATCTATTCTGCTGGAATTTTAAATGAATTCGTACTGAGTAGTACTTGCACTGCTGTCACTTCGACAAAATTCTGTTACTAAATGCGTATCGGTTTCAATAGTCTCACAGTCCAGTCCTAGCATTGTGGAAAAAAATCATCTAGAAAGAACAGGATTCTTTATAATTGGTTCACTGTGTAGATTTCATTATCACTTCACACTTCATCGCATAACTTTCCCTTTGCATCATTCCGAAATTTCCGAAACGTCAACAACAACAAAACACCAGTTCTAACTTATATTTTAAATTTGTTAGTATCTCTTAGCATTAAAGTGCAAAATTTTTGCACCTACCGAGAAATTCTCAAAAATACATTCATATTATGCATTCATTGGAAATTCAGTTATTCGATAATGCATTATCCGAAGGACTTAGCGCTGATTAAAATATACATATACATATAAAACTCCGTATCTGCTTTTTTGACAAATTTTCCAATTCCAGTATTTCTTTGTGAAAACCTTTCATGCAAGAGCTATAAGTCTAGACACGTTCTTGTTGGGAAAAAACAAATAATGATTGCAATACATCGTATCGCCAGCCATTCGTAAAACCTTGGCTTTAAAATTTACAATGCAATGAGTTTGAATTTTATTTCGATTTCAACTTAATTTAACGTGTGTGATCTTATAAAAATGTATTTGAGCTTCTTTAACTGTAGTGTAGATAAATAATTGGCTTTGGAAGTAAATGATGATGTTGCCATGACGGCAATAGAAAGGAAACGTTAAATAATAAATGTTTGAGTAAAATATCATAAATAATTTAGGTTCTTTAACAATGCTGGCATACATAATAGCACTTCAAAAAAGACAGTGAAATGAGATTGGTAAAAAATATTAATACATTCTACTGTTATCATCAAAATTACCACAGATTGAGCACATTCAAGTGAATGGCGTTTGGCAGCTTTGGACAAATTACATTCTACAAACACCTTAAACTCGGCCGCATAAACTATAAGAGCAACAATAGATTAATAAATAGGTCCTGAACGCAAGAATACACTTCGCTAAGCCATAAAGCATTGCCAAGAACATGAGAAAGTGCAATCTGCGCTATTCGTCACCAAATAAGCCAGGAGCCAAAAGAGCATTGAAGCGAAGAATAATTCATGAACTCGTTGAAAAACTGGCGCGGAAGGTTAATTAAAGTAGTAGACTTTCGGCTGCATATTCTGCAAAAAAAAAAACAAAAAAAGCCTACTTTTTGTCCAGTTACGAATACTATGGTAACGGGCTAAGTATGAACCGCTGGATAGCGAGAGTAAGAGCTGCACTACCTACCTGAATTTAAAAAAAAAACAGGATTTAACAGTTTTGGGTTGGTGAATTCACCAGGTTGGTGAATTCAGGGCGTGGAGTCACCGTTTTACTGATTGAAGTCTGTAACTTACCATTTTTGTTAACTTTCTTACAAGACTAGATGCTCGACCAGACAAGTGGACAACGTATAAGATTAGTTCAGCAATTATTTAAAATTTTAACGTTTAATTTTAATTTAATTTTAGTTTTTTAATTTAATCAATAATTATTTACAATTTTAATTATTAATTACTTACAATAATTTCTAAGCCACAAAATTTTCTAATTTTACCTTCACGCCCAAAATTGTTTACCTCACTGTAACGTGAGTTAATCGTGAAGCTAAATTTTGACACGTCTCCATTATGTGGTCATTCTTTCGAGCGAAATTATTGACAATGGAAAAAAGCAGAGACACTTATCATTTCTGATGGATTAAATGTCAAGAATTTCAATTTCCGATCGATTTTCTTAATGGCAAGACATTTGCGGAATTCAGTTTTGAAATTCAAACACCAAATGTCACTTTTTAGCTCGAAAGAATGAACTGCACAAACTAAATTGGCGTGAAATGATTGGAGACATGGCTCAATGCCATCTGCATTTCCAAAGCGAAAGCAGCTTGCAAGCAATTTTCCACGCTAAGAATTGGGTACAACTTTTGCTTATTTTCAAGCTAAATTTTCGCCGAAACAAATTTCACGTGAAATTTGGTATGAAGACAGTACTAAGTTTTAGTTATGAATGATCATTAGTAAATGAGGAATCTAGGTGCCTGTCTGCCTAGGCTCTAAGAAAGTGCAAGAATTGGAAGAAGCTATTTTCGAAAATTTCAAAATCCTTGTGCAAGAATTCGGTGGGAACGAAAAAGTTATGGAGAAGAGTTTACCTGAAATAGATAAATTTGCAGTAAAATACCATTGTCAATCGAAACTCGAAAAATCATGAATGCAGAGGTAAAAATGGAAGCTACAATTATTTATAATTAGTATGATAATCATTTTGAAATTAAATATTTTACGCACTGGTGTGAACGAAATTCAAGGCAGTCAATAAAAAAATTGTTGTCTCTTTGCTATGATCAGTGTCTGCATCTCATGCGGGCCTCCAAAACTAACTAACATAAATATTTTGCACTTCATCCCACTTTTGCAGAGCACGGTCGGTCAAACGATTTCTGTTCTAAAGGTAAATGCTCCTTTCCTTTCAAAATGACTATTACGATCTTCTTTGCTGGCAATGGAAGAAGAAGCTGAATTTGATAGAAAATTGTTGAAATTTAAAAAAAAATTGTTCGAATCTGGCCAATTTCAATAATTATTTGGCTTTGAAAGCTTCTCCGATAAAGAATTTTGTCAATATCATTGTTTATGTTTATTGTTGTGCTCAATAATACTTTTCTAAAAGTATTTCAGCATAGTTTTCGTTCTACGTATTTACATTTTATGTTACCTAAGAATGTTATCTTTTTTGCAATTAGTTTATTTTTCTTGTAGAAAAAAAAAATCCCATTTAACAGTGGGAATAATACCTACTAAGAGAAACATAAAATTTGATTTAAATAGGATTCCAAGAAGTACTGCTGAAACTTTCTTTAAGATTCTTTTGACAATTCAAAAATAATGTTCAAAGAATTTCAGTTAGATGTTGCTATATTTTTTTAAACTAACGCACAAACATTAAAAATTCAAACTAACGTATCCTCATTACAAATATTCAGATACAGCTACTAATAATGCTTAAACACTTCTAAAGCTACCAGTTCAACACCACCAAAGTATGGAAACAAGCACTATCTTTCATCTGTTTTGCCTGTAGCAATTCGCATTTCCACATTTCCTCTTTGAATTATTTACCACCAATAAGCAAAAAAATATATGTATGATATGCATAGCTGTAAAGTGATAAACAAACCTGCTTTCATAAACACACAACGATATTCATCGACAATTCGAAGCAATTTGCATAAGTCGTGATAAATCGCATTTTAGATTTGTATGGTTAAGAAATTTGTAAAATTAACATCGGTATCGATTTTAAAGTAAGACTTTCCAGTCGAACGCTGGACAATATTTTAAGTGGTTCAACGTTTGCTGAAACTATTAAATGCATTGATATCATTTGTGAATACTTTTCATCCTATTTTTTGGATGAAAAAACTGTCTGGCACTTTTTTTTTGAAATTCTTGATATTTAGTTTGGTGCTACTAAAAATGGATTCCGGCTGAAACAAAACGGAAACATGCATCGTAAATAGTTTTATTTTGAAATTTTCCTTTTCACCAAACTAATTAATTAAACTATCCAATGGCTTTTCAAACCTAATATAGTGATCGAGCTGAAATTCTAAATTTTTGTCCTTAGCAGATGAGCGCGATAACGCTAAATTTTTTTTCGATGTTTAATGTTGCATTTATTCATGAAATTAAGATTTACAAGCACTTAAAACTAAATGATGAGTTCTCTGAAAATATTATCCAGAATACCGATATGAAGGCCCTGTAACGAAATTTCAGTTAGTTTAAGAGTTTAAAAATAAAAAAAAATTCAAATGACAAATGAAATACGTCGATCTAACAAAACAATGCTAAGTACAACACAAGACGAAAATTAACCCACATCTACGCCGCTGGACTAATGTTGCCTATATTTAGGTACACCCGCAAACAGTATTTGTCTTCCAGATCGACCGACAAGCAAGTTGAGTGTGAGAGCTTTTTATTTAACGAAAAAGCCTAAAACACGCTTTTTCAAGCGGCACAAGATATTCAAAACGGAAACAGGTGATTATTTCATGCTGACATTTAGAGAAGGACAAGTTAATTATGATTCTGAACGATAACTATACAGCAACAAACAATCATAACCACAATAACATTATCATTTGTCTGACGTCCAAGAACATGCAATATAATAAGCAAAATTACAAGCTGGAACGAAACATTTAGTAAGCACAAGAGTCATAGAATTGCAAAACGGCACGAAACACAACACGCCATAGACAGCTCTAACTCTAAATCACATTAATCACAAACGTTTTTCTGTCAATATCAACAAGCACTGGTTAGTTATATCCTCTGTAGCCGGAAACGTAGTCCGGCAACGAGTAGTCACCACGAATAAAGCCTAAACTGTTAGTGCGTGGATAGTATCCGAATCCTAGATTTCGGCGTCCATAGTAGTCACGATCGTAGTAGCCTATATATGAATTGAAGCCGCCGTTACCTCCATAGCCACCATAACCACCGTATCCTCCACCTAGGACATTTGTTCCACCAGGATAATATCCGCCCGATGGATAATAGCCTGATCCTCCTGGATAAGAGCCAGAGCTACCGGGGTAGTACCCACCACTATTTGGATAATATCCGCCGCCAGGATAGCCTCCGGAGCTCGGATAATAATTGGATCCAGGGTAGTATCCGCCAGTACTTGGATAATAGCCCCCACCAGGGTAATAGCCAGGCCTTGCTCCGTACGAAGGATACTTATTAAATAAGCTTCCAAAATCAAGGACTGAAACATATAAGGTCATTAATGATGTACAAAATTACTAACTGAATTACTAAGCTTGACACTCACATTTTCCACTTGCTGCTGACTCGAGATCCGCCTTTACTTTAATTGATTTTTTGACATCCTGTGCGACAACTAAGGTGAACGCCACAAAAGCAATGAACAGGGTCTAAAAAATTTTTTTGTATAATTACATGTATGTTAGTATAACATAAGTCATCTGAAATGATAACGAAGATTATGTAATAAAGTAGAATATGTATTTTGGTTCCTCTTTTTTGTGAAAGTATTTATAGTTTTTGTTAAGATTCATTTATTGTTTAAAATATGTAGTACTAGTGTAGAACTAAGCGAAATAAGTTTCTAGTTTATTTATGATTGGAATTAGCTAAACCTTCGAATTCGAAACTGGCATGTATTGAAAAATTCATATTATTACCATCATCGGCGCTAAAATCTGGCTTATTTTAACAAGTCTCTTCACCGAACCTAATCTGGAGCAGATGTCATCTAGTTAAACAACCCTAAGCATCCCTTCAGCGAAAGCAAATATTTTACATACCTCTATTTTATTCTTTATGCTTGTTTTCTCTATCACATTATTTTCTCTGTATTAATTCTATATCTATTTGATTTATTAATATAAATAAAAATTCTTAAAAGGCTAGAAGCCTAGTTGCAAAATGAAAATAACAAAGTAAGTCAAAAAATTAAAATACAATCCAACTGGGGCAAATAGAAGGAAAATAGAAGAACAGGTTTGCGTTAGCAAAAACGCGGTGTACGGAATTGATTCTTGTTGATTTGAATACCGATAGACACCGGAAGAGCAGATGATTCTTATGAGTCCTCTGTAAACAAAAAACTGGGGAATAAAAATAAATTACAGTACGACCGAAAGTTGCATCAACCGGTATGGATAAAGCTTTCAGGATGTCGTTCAACAAAAGAAAACGACAATGATGATGACAAAGAGCCGTAAACATTTATCCGAGAAGTTCTGGACTGAGCAGATCGAGGTATGTACAGCATTGATAATCGTTCACTGTCAGGACAATACGGAAAGATATACTTAGAAATAAAGCAGCGTGAGAATTTCCTCTAGACAGATTCATAGATAATTGAAGTAAAACGTTTATGTTTTTTTTTATTTTATGTACTAGCACTATTCTATGAACTTTCTCCTCTGCTTTGGATACCGAGATATAGGAGATTTTGTGAAAGTCAGTTGGCAATGGAGTAGATATATGAATCTACCTATTATGCTCCTACATATACTGCGTGGGCAGAAGTGTTTGCCAAGAAAATCGTCAAGAACATTTAGAATTTTGTTCGGAACGTATCTTTCGAATCTGCTATTGCTCCTACTGCATGCATAATTTGACGTAAATCTGTATTAGTATCTGTCCAAATGCTTTTAACATTATGACTTAGCAGCGCACATGCATTCAACTCAAAAAAAGTTTTTTTTTTCCGTGAAACCTACATTTCAAGTTATTGGAGACTTTATTTTACTGTCCATTCGTACCTGCATAGAACGAATAAAAATGTGTTCACCCAGTCCTTGATACCATCAGATACCCACTCACTGTCAGGTAAATTCAAAGGCCGATGGGCAATAATGATTCATGGTCTGAACAGGAGACGAGTTATGCTTCCCGCCTGAAATCTCTCTGCTGGACAATACAAGCTTGCCCCCTAACATACTCAGTGAATATTGCCTGGATCATAAAATAAATACCATTTAAAAACATAAAAACAATTAGATAAAATCAACAGCAAATTTCAACTTAAAAACACTAATGGACTCAGAATCATGACGTTACTCTCATGAAATTAATGGTATCAGGGAAGATGCTCGAAAATATTCTACTGTCTGCAAGTCGTTGAACAGCCGCTCAAGACATTGAACGACACAAAACAAAAGTCCTTGCAATATTTTTCATCCCAATGTTTGTGTTAATTTCTTATAAATTTTTGATGATCATTTGATTGAATTACCCTACATCATTTTGTACTTCCACGAACAAATATTAGATAATTTTCGAACATTAACTAAAAACTAACTTTCAAATTCAATTAGCACTCGTTCATTCTGGCGCTCTTCATTAGCCAGATGCGAAGTCCTTGAACAAAGTTTTCAAATGCACCTTGGTGGCATTTGGTGTGCCTGGAAATTCTCATAAAAACCAAACCCGGCTAAAAAGAGATCCACGTTTTAAACGCCCAAAAAGGATTACCTTAGGCACCAATAGGATTCGGAAGGGGACCCATATCACAAACAGGCTACACCATAAATGATCACAATAAATGAATACATTTGAAAAAGCAGTGACGAGTCTCCCACAGTGCTACGAACCTTTTCGACCCTATATTTTCTGACCGGTAATTAAGTTGAAATCATCGAAGGCGTAAATGAAAATTCTCGTATCCTTCTCAAATAAAATTATGAATTTTAAAATTCTCTGAATAATAGTAGAAAACAAGCACGTGTTTGTACATGCTATAATACTTTATCCGAATTCCGTTTAAGCAAATATATATTTTCGTCATTAAAAGAAATACATTTGGAAACATATTTTTTGAACAATTTATCATAGTATCAAGGAACTTTGAAAAATTCTCTTGAGTCTGTGCGGAGGTGATTTTCGGATTGAGTTCATTTGCAGGAAAAATCATCACCAAATTGCAGTTAACTTACCACTGGATATCAGCTGCATGAAATTTAAGTTTGCAGCAATGAAAATTCTAAATGAAATTGCCTAAGCTTTTTGGAGCAAGATTAAATATAGGAATTTTTGCCCATGGCGTTATTCACGTACATTTCTTAATTATCTACTATTTAAACCACTTTAATGCCAAAATATTAAAATACTCAAAAATAAGCAAAGAAAATCTTTTTCAAGCTGACATTTTTCGCACTCATCATTCTCATTTACACACTAAAAGCCTATTCATTGATCTTAATTACCAGAAATTTCACTTGATCCATTTTTCGGTCTGCGAAATAACTTGCACCCAGACTTAATGCAATAAATTTTCACTTTTATAGGTTTCTCGTCCGGAAATCTTTGAATGCAACCGCCGGCGCACTATCCACCGTACAAAAGAACTCCTTAACGTCTTGAAGACCGCGCGAACCTCAATTCGACGAACGTTTGACGAGATCGCGGAGCTAATAATCTTTCAAGAAATTTCAAAATCTTAGCAGACTCGTAGTGTCTTAGATCAAACCGTTAAAAACAATGCCTGGCTAATGAATAATTCCATTTCCCACGGTAACGTCAAATTTATACGTCGTCTGTCCATCCATCGGCTGAATCTTTTGTTTGGGGGCGCAGTGAATGAGTAAAACTATAAAAATTACTAGAAAAAAACAAACAAAACATTCCAACACAAGTGACTTTACAACAGAGTAAATGGTAATGCAGAAAATTCGATTCGGGGTGGTGGAAAGTCACTTAAGCTCACACAAGTGCTTTATGATAATGGGTTTTCGACTTGTGCTAGAACCGCACAAGTCGCGGTATATTTTCAATGAGGTGCTTTATTGTTTGTTTTTTTCTTGTTTTTCTTGCGGCTATCTTCTGGTTTGGCCCGCGATCAGTGTTATTTAATGAGATACTGATTTCTGTTACAAGTGCAATTGCTAGGGTAGCGCGCAAAATATCGGAACGGCAGCGCATAAGGAGCTTACAATATTAACTTTTCTACTCATCAGACACACTGACACTCAGTTGATACCAGTGGGTGCACAAGAGTTTAAAAATAAATCTTCTGGAAACAAAATTTAAGTCAAAGAATTTAATGATTCATTTGCATAGTAGAAGCCTGCCATTTTTAGATCTATTACTCAGCATTATGGCGTCAAATTGTGTAATCTTACCAGTGAAGAATAATACATTTAAGTTTTTTGCCAGCAGAAAAACTATGAAACTATTAAACTAAAATTCATGCCGTCGACACGCCCGCCTCAATTTTTCCGTCAAACGATACTTGAGCATATCTCGAACTTGACATTGATACTCGCAGCAATTTACCTATTCCTAACAAATGCAACTCCGACAAATTGGCGTGTGCTGCTTTAGCACAACAATTTTTTAAGAATTTGTTTGAGGAAGACATCCGGAGATAAGCCATGCATATTGGCGCAATATTCAGTACCTAGTCATTTGCTTAAAGATCGTCGTCGGAGTTTTGTAATCGTTTTTTTTATGTATGTGCGAACAATATAATAAACAATAAGAAAATTGGTTTTTCAACATCGCGTGGTGCAAACCTAACTCTATGAGTCCCTTACAACGTATGAGCCTATGAAACATGCGGCCGCGTAATATTTCTCATGCTCGTAAGAACTCCCATAGAGGCAGGGATTTTCCTACACCCCCCTAACACCCCCCTAACACCCCCCCTAATACCCCCCTGGAAAGTGCATACACCCCCCCTAACACGGACAATTTTCCTACACGAAGATACCTTTGTGTCCTTTGTTCCAAAGAGACACCCCTCCTAAAATTCTGAACACACCCCTCAAGAAAAATGCCTGAGAAAACCCCTGCATAGAGGTCATGGAAATTATGTTGACTAATTGCACGTATCTACTTATACGTCGAACATTAGCACAATGTTACGTGCGTTAGCGTGAACTGCAAATATTTGATGAGCTTTCGATTTCAAAGAAATGATGCATTGACTTTGGTAGTTTTCAAATTTTAATGGAAAAAGTAAAGTGGACTCTTTGCAACCCTTGCGATCATAAAGAGCTAAAGACCATATTTGATTGATTCAAAGATTTGGATCTTGGCTTGCTATGCTTCTCGTCAGACTTCCTCCTAAATTACTATATGAATACTTAATTAAGTTTTATTAAGTACATAGATAGTAGAGCCGTCAATTTTTATTACATTAATTCTTCTTGATGTGATCTCGTCCTATTCACCAGTTTTTTGTGCTTCCTACTCACAGCTTTTCTTTTGCCTTCCTTGCTTGTCTTTCCCAACTCATAGAAAACCTTCTCGAAATTAAATTGTTTATGATCTTACTTGACTTTAACTGCTCTCTTGGCCCTGATTGCATTCTCAACTTCATGTTTCTTAGTATTATCCATCTTACACAATGTATCTTTCTGTGCTGGGAAATGTCCCTGTTGTTGGAGGCTGTCGTTCATTAAACGCATTTTTATATCTAGCGAGTGCGACTTTCCTTCGAATATTTGCCTCATTTCCTATTTTTTTTAACGTTTTGTGTTTAATAGAATATTTGTGTCAGCTATGTGTTCTTGACTGAACAACATGATTTTGTAAAAGGTCGTTCCACTTCTACTAATTTAGTTGACTTTTTAGCTTGTAATCGCTTCAGCCATTAACAGTAGCTAGCGTGACGATACCATCTATATTATTTTTTTTAAAGCCTTTGGCTCTGTGAATCATTAACTATTTCCATGCAAACATAAACTCTATGGCATCTGTGAGCCTGTGGTTTCTTAATTTCTATTTTATTAATGCCTCGTACTTGTTTTGTTTCGCTGTCTGATTATTCGTCTCTACCTTTCCTACTCTCTTTTAGTGTTCTTCAAGGATTCATCTTTGGGCCACTTTTGTTCATCAATGATTTCCACGGTGTTTTTTAATTTTATCGTATCATTTACGTTGATAATCTAAAAATCGTTCGGATAATTAAAGATTCTACTGTATATCAGCTTCTTCAAGAGGATTTGAATGCTTTCACTAATTGAAACAATTATATGTATTTGCAAAACCCTTAAATGTGTGTTTTCAAGTGTTTTTCAATGCGTTTTCCCCTAAAGCCTCACAGTCACTGGTCTTAGCGTAAGACTAATCTCTTGTCTTAGTGCTGGTGATCTTAGTGTATCTTTCATCCTGAGTGTATCATAATGTAAGCTTTGATCGAATCACGAAAAGAGCTTCTTGAAGTGCTGGATCTTTGCTACTCTTCTGCTACAACTTCTTGAGTATACCCACATGTGTCCGCCTCCGTATTACTATACTTAGTTTTAAACTTGAACTTAGTATTAAAACATCGGGTCGTCGCCGCTTCAATAACTTATCTGATGCTTTCGAATCAATCCAACGGAGATTTACTTGTGTCACGGTAACATCGAGAGGATCGGACGCAGCGTTGCCAGAAAAAAATACGGAGAATCTTAAACATTTTTTCAGAAAATTTGGAAAAATCTGAGAATTTTAGTTTCAATAATAACACAACTTAGTTTCAGTAAAAACGAAAGCATTTTAATAAAAACCATTTATTTCATAGTAAAAAAACAGTGCATAACAAAAAAATAATTACTATCTGCGTACTATCATTATGTTTTAATAAATATTTTGCAAAAATAATTTTGATTTAAAAGCTCCATATAATTCTATACTTGCAAAAGTTTCATTTCTTGATTTTTAATATTCTTTAGATAAAAGTATACCACTAAGAGTATTTGTTTGTAATCCATTGTTTGTTTTTTCGTTTATTGAGATTAATTTGAGAGAATGTTCTTTCTACACACACGGAAGAATTGCGTAAGGATAATAGGTGAAAAAACAAAAGTACTCAAAATTGGAAAAGCTGACTTGCGTTCTCATGTTTCAATTGTTGCCACTTGTTTCCAAAATAACTCAGGATTCGTTGTTTCGAAATCGGTGAATTCAATATTTCTTAGCTCCCACCACTGTGAATTAATATTCTGTAATTTTGATATTTCTATTAAATCCGGAAAACATTGACAAAGTGCGATAATTGAAGGTTGTCTTTTCGAAACAACATTTTCAGGCTCAATGAAACTGATACTGACATATGTATTTGGTTCACAAGCTCGATGTAATTTTAAACAGTGCGTTTTAAATACTAATATATCATTTTTCAGTCCATTTAACGAAGCATTCACTGCAGCCCCCAAGCAAAGGTTATCCTATGATAAAAATTACATTTCATTTAAAAATTTAACATCTCCTTTTTTTTTATTTTCTCTAAGTAATCCCTTTGAATATAATTATTGAGTATTATTTTCGTTAATCTTGTTATTAGGCCAGATTATTTTTCAGAGTTCACTTTCAAAGAGCTCATTTAAGTGTAGAATTCGATAGATGGCTAGCCTCAGGCTGATCTGTTCAAACTCTGTACCGTTTGGCTTGAAATTTTGATTTTGAATTTTGTGATTGTTTCACACTTTTACTTAAACATTCATAATATAAAAGTTTAAGTAAAACTATGAAAAAATCTGAAAATTTCGAATAAAATCTGGGTGCCTGGAAAACTTTATGAAAATCTGGCAATCTCCAGTCTTAAATCTAGATCTGGTATCACTGATCGGACGACAAGTCGGGAGACGATGATAACGCGTGGTCCAGTGCGGACATGACCTGCAGTGACTTGATGTTAGAAATAAGTTGTATTTTCAAATAAAGTTTCAAAGAAAAGACATTTATTTCACTTGATTCCTGACACTTGCACGCTAACTTTTGAGTATGGGCTTCCCTCTTTACCTTGCAGTGATCGCTTATCGTTCCTAGACATAACTTCTCTCAAGCACGGATGACTAACGACAAAATATTGAAATCCTTTTCTTAGGGGGAGTATTAAAAACTGATTCTAAGTCGACTTTGCGTTAGTGATGGGCGATTGCGAGATATTTTAACAATCGAGATAATCGCAATCGGCGCCACAAAACAATCGAGATAATCGCAATCGAGAGAATCGCAATCGATGCGCCAAAACAATCGAGAGAACAATCGAGATAATCGAGACAATCGAGCGATTCGAGACAATCGAGGCAATCGAGACAATCGAGACAATCGAACATCTCGCAATCGATCATGCGGTCGGTCAATTCATCGACAATCGGTTGACGGCAATTGAGTGAGCCATAAAGCACGTTTCGTTGGCGCAGCCAATAAAAAAATGTTCAAATATTTCAGTAAAAATATTAAGTGCTATTATTTGATCAAACTGCAATTTTTTGGGAAATATTGATGTATAAAAGGATATGTTTATCTTAAATTAAAATTAAGATATCTTTAACTCTTTGGTGGCGGTGGGCATGTTAGTGTATAACATTTATATACACTAACATAGTGATATTTTAAGGATGAAAAAAATTTTTATGGGGAAAATTGAGTAAAAACGACGAATTTTTCAAAATTTTTTTTTTTTTTCGTAGCTTGAATTTGGGGACATTTCTGAGCTGTTTTGGGCGAAATGTCCATACAAGTCTGGGAAAAAGTGGCCTAGTTCCGAAGATATGGCAAAATGAAATCCGCCGGAAAACCGACCGGAAAAACTGAAAGTAGCACTAAAAGTGCTAAATAAGAAAAGGTTGAGATCCTTTTTGGTTCGATGATTGGCTTCTCCGGATATGAATTATGCCGTATCTTTGAAACTAGACCACTTTTTACCAGACTTGTATGGGCATTTCACCCGAAACAGCTCAGAAATGTCCCCAAATTCAAGCTACGCAAAAAAAAAATTGGAAAAATTCGACGTTTTTGCCCAATTTTCCCCACAAACAATTTTTTCATCCTTAAAATATCACTATTGTACTTCCCGACCACTTTCAATCATTGAAAGCGCGGTAAAGGCAATTTTTGCCAAACTATGACCAAAAAACCCCTTACTCCCCTACAAAACCGAAATGTTTGTATCACAGCAATAGGTCTTGGCCCGTTATGTCCGAAACCACTCTAACCCAAAATTGGTCGATTTCAGCTACTTTTGCCCTAAAAACTTTTTGAATATTTGAATAAAATACTCGCAAGTACGAAAATACTGGATACATGATATGCTTTCAAACTACACTATCTAAAAGCAGATTTTATTTTAACATACTTAACAGCATGACAAAACTCAACTTCATATAATATTTGATCATACACTTTGATCAGACTTAATAGTTTTAGCAAAACTACCAGCCATTTATGCATGATAAATGCTGGCCATTCAAATTTCCATGTATATCTGATCATTACATTCCATATGTATGCACACGTAAAAAAATCTACTAAATAGTATATCCAATCCATTCAAATCTATTCTTCACAAGCGCTGCTACAAGCGTACTGTGTTAACTGGTGTGCTTATACACTAATATGCCCACCGCCACCAAAGAGTTAAAGATATCTTAATTTTAACTTAAGATAAACATATCCTTTTATACATCAAAATTTCCCAAAAAAATGCAGTTTGATCAAATAATAGCACTTAATATTTTTGCTGAAATATTTGAACATTTTTTTATTGGCTGCGCCAACGAAACGTGCTTTATGGCTCACTCAATTGCCGTCAACCGATTGTCGATGACTTGACCGACCGAATGATCAATTGCGAGATGTTCGATTGTCTCGATTGTCTCGATTGCCTCGATTGTCTCGAATCGCTCGATTATCTCGAATCGGCCGATTATCTCGAATCGCTCGATTGTCTCGATTATCTCGAATCGCTCGATTATCTCGAATCGCTCGATTGTCTCGATTATCTCGAATCGCTCGATTATCTCGAATCGCTCGATTGTCTCGATTATCTCGATTGTCTCGATTGCCTCGATTGTCTCGAATCGCTCGATTATCTCGAATCGCTCGATTATCTCGAATCGCTCGATTGTCTCGATTATCTCGAATCGCTCGATTATCTCGAATCGCTCGATTGTCTCGATTATCTCGATTGTCTCGATTATCTCGATTGCAACAATCGCGTCCAACTTAAATAATCGAGATGTTTCGAGATATTTGAACAATCGAAACAATCGAGTTTAATATCTCGCAATCGCGCATCACTACTTTTCGTTGTTATAGGACTACACATTTCTTTCTCTGATTATCTTTCTCTATACTAAGAGTCAGGATACGAGAAGATTACGAAATTTTTAGGCTTGGATCTGGTATACATATGTATATATCAATATTTCACTATGCATAAATTTCATTCATATAAAAATTTCGCTATTAATAAATCTGCTTTAAAAAAGACTGCGTCTCACTCTGTCTCGATATGCTTCTGATTTCCACCACTATCTTCAGAATCAAATCTAAAAAAAACTCCCACATGGTTCATTCAAGTTGTAATTACATCAGCTCAAAAGAATTTCAAAGTTTACAAAAAGTAAAAAACATTCAACATTTGTAATAATTTATCTTTTACAATCTCATTTAGCCATCATACTTCCTTCATTCATTATTCAGTCAAATTTGAAGATCATTTCTCGTAAACACCATTAGCAACCAAGATCAAAACCGAGTTCTTACCTGGTTTCTCATTTCATGTTTAAGATTACGTTCATATCTTTAGTCCATAAACGGTAGACACAATTCACGACAAGAAAAATACACTTGAGTAAAACTTCTAACAAAATAAAAGATATGTGGCTAAGCCTTTCATTGTGTTACAAATGCATCCAATTAAATGTTAACATCTAAACATCTAATTTATCAAGACTGCACATCCGAAACACCCATGAAAACAAATTTTCGCACACTCATGACGATGCTACGCATCTTAAGCTTTGCATAACCGTCACACTACAAACATTTCTGACTCATAGCTTTTCTGTTGCTGACATCATAAACTGAAATTCAAGGGCAAGAAAATTACCATACCTCGTGCTTACCTGGGTGGATAAACATCCGCTGCTCGCGTCGTCGTTGGCTTGTCTAACACTTTTGTCGGTTTTTCTTCAAGTCGATTGAGCTAGAAAGATGTTAGATGGAGTTGGCATGGTTGGTTGTAGGAAATATGTATGTAGCTCTGTAACAACTTCGATGAAGAAGAAAAGGGAGAAGAAAAGAGTGTTTTTGAATTCTGTTTCACATTATGGCTAACCTGCAAGTCATGTACCTAAATTACCATTTGATATGTTATAGATATAATCGCACTCATTTTCCAGGAAACGAAATCGGCAGCACTTGGTTTCATTTCAACTAAACTAATCCTCCATACGCTGCAAATTAAGCCAGAGTAGCATACAGTAAGCAGAGCTATATTTTTACTTGTAGATATACAGGTGAACTGCGATGCTTAAACTTTAGATGTTTACTTTACTGGTGCTGAACAGAAATGCGGTTTACGTAGATCTTTCATATCCTATTGTTATGCATTATTATACTTTCTTGGAAAATGAAGTTAGCAACTCAACAGCCATGGAATGATAGCATAAAATGTTCAGCGAACTGATCGAAAATTAAAACTGACAGTGACATTCTTTAGAATTTACAACAGGACCTGGAAAATCAAAAACATAACCATTAACTCGCAACTTAGAACATAAAGTCATTTGACGCCCAAAGTGGGAATCGTAATAACAGCAGAGATTAACAATTTTTATCCGAGTAATACTTGATAAGTGGAGAAGTTTTCTATCGTTGGTAGTTTTCCAAAACATTCAACTATCATTCTATTTTATTCAGCTTTCAGTTCACGATCCTTAAAGTACACCAACACCTAGTTCTATATATTTCTGTCGCATATATGTACATATATACATAGTAGTCATTTTCGCCCTCAGCGTAAGAGCTTTTAACGGTTACCATTTGTGTTTGCAAATGTCTTTTCTCAACGTCGATTTTATTTCATTCTCATCTAAACTTAACTCGATACCTACTCAGCAAATATTTCCGATATCGGATATTGCCAATAAATCGAAAACGAATTGTTGTTGTTGTTGACCCGTGAAGTCAATGAAAAACTACAGAACGTCTGTTTACACCACAGACGGAAATCGTTTACTCTGTTGAGTTGTTCGCAAGGAGTGGTTGAATTGTATTGATTTACTTATCGGTTTGTTAACTAAACGCTACGCAATCGAAAGATACACACAACTAGTACTGATAATATCAGACATTGTCGGGTTTTATGAGAACTGAAAGACGATAGGGTGAAAGTTGCGAGCTGGAGTATATTGGACATTAATTTGTGTTTAGTTGGTTTTGAAAGGAGGCAGGATGTTTGGAGTGGGATGAATATCTGACATCGACGATGTATTTGGTGATAGATTTTGCAAGTGTCAACTACAGCCAGCCAAAATTGGACTGATTGAAGTCGATGTTCAAATACTACTAATTATGAAAAATATCCCCAACGAAGAAGTGATTACTGCTAAAAATGTTGCAAAAAATCATGAGCGCAGCGATTTTATAGTTATTGCATATAAATATTTTATTATAATTTACCAGTCTCAAGAACTATTATTCCCATGTGAATTTTACTAATAAAACTTTTGTGTAGGTGCTTGTGTACAAACAATTTGATGTAACAAAATTAATAAAGATAGCTCCGTTGAAAAAACCATCACTTGGATTTTTATAGTAGAACGGCCGTATTTGCGCAGAATATTCTAGACTATTTACTGACTTTGATTTGAGCTTGATTTAAGCACCTTGACCACGTTGAATCAGTTCAAAGTAAATTCTCACATTTTTGCCTGCGTCCGTTCTCATGGGCTGATCCCATTTAATTGTCTCCTTATACTGATTGGCTCAAACTTCAGGCTATGGACACACTCGACACTACACGCCACAATCTCAAAATCTTCTTTGCTGCTAAGCTTCTCACCGGAGGTATCTCTTTAGAACACCTCTTAAGTCAAAAAACAACTTACAAAGATTTCTTCATGCGAATCTTTTATCCGTCAATTTAACCGGACCAATTATGGCTCTAATAAATCTTATTCTTCAATAATAAGAACCGCAAAAACAAATAGCTCTTTCAATTTCAATTTATCAATATCTTCATTGAAGAATCTCATTCTTAATTGTCAAGGTCATGAAATAATTTTTTTAAGTAGTCCGTATTAGAAGAATTTTTCAAATACAACAAATTCATATATTTACGAGAAGATGAATTGGTTATGCAGATTTAAACGATAAATGGATTGTTTTGTTTTTCGTGCCAAATTTTCGCTCATGAAATAACCGATTCAAGCTGTTGACCAGTCAGACTTATGAAATTTGTCACAAAAAATGAAAATTCGTTGTCGCATCTAAATACTAGAATTATTTTTATATACTACAATATAATACTTGAAATAAAATTCAAAATATTCGACACCAATTTTACAGTGCTTATTGAAGACACAATCAACACAAAAATTTTATGGTGCGATTTCCTTGAATATTTCACGGTTTTGTAAATTTGAATGCTGATTCAGATAAAGCTCTACATGGACATATTAGTAGATATTACTTTTTGGAGGCTCTCCAAAAAGTATCCAGAATGATATATAAGTTTGCTTTTTAGATATAATGGAATTTCTATTTGCCCTAAATTAAGCAATTTTATTTTTTTGCGCCATTACAAAAGAAACAACATAGGTGTTACCTACTTTTCAAATTGCAACAGTTTTTAGGCACATATCATCAGATGTAATGTCTACAGAATGCTTTCACGCGTTCGTTAATCTAAAAGATCCTAGCGCAGATGACTTAACGGAATACATATTATGATAATTTACGGAAACAATAGTCTCTGAAACTGGAAAAAAGTAATATCTAAACACTCAATTCGCAAGACAAACAAATATACATACTATATTGATATAAATATCACTTTTCACTAGTTAAACTGTCTATGGCCTTGGTTATGCCGTAGCTAAAATAGCGCTGCCAAACTGGCGCTGCTATAGTAGTAGCGTTTACACCATACAGCTTATTAACCAAAGCAAAAATGGCATAATATCTGAAAGGAGCTCAATACTAAGAACAAAAACACCCTTGCACCAAGGCTTCCAGATTGCGAATGTCACTCGAAACTAGAAATCCTATTTATGACTGTTATAGTGTTTATACCACTGCTACATTCACACTTATAACCGCGCTAAATTTTAGCAGTAGCGTAGCCAAAATAGCAGGCTCGGCTAATTTAAAAGTGGTTTATACCGCTGCTAAATAAGCAGAGCTTACTAATTTGGCTACGGCATAAACGCACTCTAATTCGCTTATTTTCGTCAAACTCAAGTGTCATCACATTGTTTTTTAAGCAAACTGTCCTAAAAGGATATCAGTTTATGCCAAAACTCTGGAGCTATAAGGTGATATGTGTGGAGGCGGATGGAATCAATTGTAACTGCAGTAAGGTTAATTGGAATTTGTTTTCCTTCTACAGAAATCATTTATCCACCAAATTCTTATTTTTTAAATCAGCATTTTCCTCGTCCGTCTTCTACTGGCAAAAAAATAGACGAAAACCCTCTCTTAAATTTGTGCACTACATTATATTTCAGAATTCATCTATAATTTCTTCGTAGACTTTTCGAATAAAATCTGTCATTTGTTCGTTTGTTTCACATTTATCTAACTTAAAACTGATTATAATATTTGTTGTCTTTTCGTTTAAAAAACATATTAAGCATACAAAATCAAGCAAATAATGTCTTAAAATTCGAAAGACCGAGTGCGGATAAAACGATTTCTTCGGAATCGAAAAATATTTTCAAATCTACATCATACAATCTTTGTTTGAGCAAACTGATCGATTAAATGAAAGCTACGAAAAATCAAAACGAACGAAAACTAATTTCAATTTCAGAACAACAGATTGCAGTAAGAATAGTGCAAGTCAAAATCATAAAAACTAAAGATATAACAATGTTATCTTCTAAGGCGGGAACATAATGTAGATAGTCCCGATTTGCTTAGACTTGCTCGACGATTCCCTTTAAATTTTCAATACTTTTTAGAGTGAAAACGAAGTTTTTATACTTTTAGAGACATCGCGGCGAGCCCTTAAATCATGAGAAATAAATAAACTGCTTTGTCCAAACGTTACATGAGTATTAACGGTTAAAATTACGATGACACGACATTAAATAAAAAAAAATATGGAAAAATACTCAACGGAAAACCACCGAATATCTAAAACCTACAGAAATATGCATTCGATAGCGAGTCGATCAGTTTGTATTCGCCTCGGCCTTTCCAAGAATTTCAGACTTGTTCTTATGACTAGGGATACCAGTACCACTCTTTTCAATTTCAATTTGTTTCAGCGACGATAGAACATCTTCTAGAGTAGTAACTGATCGTTTCGACTTATTGCTGTAAGTATTACATTGGGAGCAAGGATACGGGATGGGTAGAGCGTTCTGGAAGGATGTTTTGATAAGCTCATGATTTTCGTTGGAGGTTTCCTTGGTGTCTGCACAATAGGGGAAGAATATGACGGGGATGAATCCAATCACTGCTCCTCTTGGCAAGCTTTCTGGGGAGAGGGATGTTTGATAGCCGGCTTTGGAGGAAGAAACGGGAAGTGCGGTTGGAAAGTTGTTTGGTGCTGGTGTGGTTGCCGTTGAAGAATTTTGGGGGTTGACCAAAAAACACGGACAGGAACTAGCTGAAGGGATATTTGCAAATGAGAATGGATATGGAATGACATTTAATGGAATTTTGGATTCTGATGCGGAAATGAGGTTACTATTACTATCACTACTACTATTAATACTCAACCCGACTATTGAAGAGAGGATACGGGGTTGCGTCGTGGGTAGGACTCCGATCACAGTTCCTGGGGATCCTGGTTTAGGTAATTTAGAATTAGCTGGTGGTTCTGGGATAGGATAGTAACCAGGAGAAGGTTTACCTGCTTGAGTTGGTCGGTCAGGATACTGTTTGAAGGGAAGGGGTAATTCGAGTGCAGCGGAACTGGTATCGACGATTGGTTTGCCAGGGAAAGGAGGGAGATAAGTTGGAGTGATGCGATCTGATTCGAAAACTGGCTTGTATGGCTTGCTCGGTGGGAATGAACCCGGTGGGCCTGGTGGGCCTGGTGGACCGGGGGGTCCTGGTGGTCCAAGTGGGCCTGGAAAACAGGGGTGAAAATAATAAGCTAATACAAACATATGACTTGCGAATACTTTACCTCCTGGGCCTCCGGGTCCGCCTGGACCTCCTGGTCCTCCTGGTCCTCCTGGTCCCTTAGGACCTCCTGGTCCTCCTGGACCGAATCCGCCTTCAGGACCAACAACGTGCTTGTACGGCTCAGCTCCTGGCCCAGAAGGTCCACCAATATGAACGTATTTGCCTGAATCATCGGGCACATATTGGCCACCTACATCTGGTTTGTATGATCCGGAACTGCCTGGTGGTGGTGGATAAAATCCTGGTGGGCCTGGTGGACCCGGTGGACCTGGTGGGCCTGGTGGGCCTAATGGTCCTAAAACATAATTATTTAGTCAAACAGTTGCATCAAAAATCCTGCACGACGTATAATGCACCATGAACGGATTATGACGGTGCGAAAAATCCAAGAACAATTATTTCAATGTGACACAACTTTTAGAAGCTTTCGAAAACAAATATTTAACTTAAAGACCAATTTTTCTTTAAAAGCTAAATATATTTGAATTTCGTGAAAAATATCGATAGTAATAATGTGCTCTCGTTTTTAGTGCTGAAGAAGAAGGTAGATTACCCTCGAAGTATCAATAAGAAATGTTAAGAAATTAAAATATAATCTACCTTCTAAAGGAAAAATTGGTCTTTGTATTAACATATTTGCTTCAGCGAAGTCTTAGATTAAAATCGGGCTGAACTCACCTCCTGGGCCTCCTGGTCCCGCTGGTCCTCCCGGGCCGCCTGGTCCTCCTGGACCTCCTGGTCCATTTGGACCGCCTGGACCTCCTGGACCATTCGGTCCAGTAATATGTTTGTATGGGTCTGGTCCTGGGCCGTCGGGTCCTCCGATATGTTTGTATGGCTCAGGTGCTGGTCCGTCAGGTCCAGGAATGTGAACATATTGGCCGGAGTCATCGGGAATATAGTCACCACTGTTATCAGGACGGTAATTGATAGAAGAACTACCGGAAGATATTGGCCTGGATCCGAGGTATCCTGGTGAACCAGGGCTTGGAAGGCTGGGTGGGAATTTACCAGGACGACCTGGTGGTCCTGGTGGTCCTGGTGGGCCAAGGAGTCCTTAAAAAGTAAACAACAAATGAAGTTTCAGAGCACAACAAGCAAATACGTAATTAGCGAGAAGTGGATATTTCGGAGACTGTGCTTTGAAAAAAAGATTTTATGAAGAAATGTCGTCTAAAGAAGTGATTTTAGCCTGTAAAGTGAGTTTAAGTTTGAAAATGATTCATTTGTAGGTAAAAATATAAGTATGTTTGTAGCTCTTATGATTATACTCTTATGATTGAGCCTCATGAACCTTCGCAAGCTCATCCAGATTTTTTTAAACTTCTTTTCACGTATACGTACGTATGTACATTATGAACAGGAACTGTTACTTTGGAACTGCTACTTTGTCACTATTCGATCCCAGTCACAGTAACAGTTGCAACTGTTGCTAAAAAATACCGATATTGCCCATCCCTAACATATACGCATGCAGCTTAAAAGTTTTCAAAGGATACCTCCTGGTCCTCCTGGTCCCCCTGGTCCTCCTGGGCCTCCTGGGCCTCCCGGTCCGTATCCACCAACACCACCGACTCCACCAATTCCACCTTCTGGTCCTTTGATATGAACGTACTGATTCGCACCGGGCCCATTTGGTCCCGTGACGTGATGGTAATCACCTGCATTGTCTGGTTTATAAGTCCCACTTTTGTCAGGTTTGTAAAGCTCGCCACTGGTTATTATAGACGAGGCAGGTCTCCGCGTAACAAAAGGTATTATAGGTTTCGGTGTTGAGCTCGGGAACACATTGAATGATCCCGCGAATGCTGGTTTGGGTACGCTTGAGCCTGAACGGTAAAGGAAATTATTATTACTATTAAAAGGTTACGGGTTATATTGAATACCTGGGTATTTGCCTGGCAGTCCTGGTGGACCTGGTGGTCCTGGGGGACCTGGCGGGCCAAATGGACCTGTGAACAATTGTACATATGTTGGGATGCTCATTAATTGATTAAGTTAATGTACCTCCTGGCCCACTGGGACCGCTTGGACCTCCTGGTCCTCCTGGACCGGCCGGCCCGCTTGGACCTCCCGGACCGCTTGGTCCTCCTGGTCCTTGAGGTCCAATTATATGTTTATATGGCTCAGAACCAGGACCTGATGGTCCTTGTGGACCAACTAAGTGATTATATGCCTCGGCTCCTGGACCAGATGGGCCTTCAACATGATAGTATTTGCCTGAATCGTCTGGCCTATAAGCACCGGCATTGTCTGGTTTGTATGAGCTACTTCCTGAAATTCCTGGCCGCAAAGGTGTGATGCCTACGCTGATACCTGGCAAACCTGAAACAGACAATGATCCCAAGTCAGCAACAAACTACATTTCGAGCACATCATATGTACTTGGCAGTTTCGCTGGTAAGCCTGGAAGCCCTGGTGAGCCTGGTGCACCAGATCCAGGTAAGCCTGGTGAACCTGTGCTAGGTCTACCTGTTGGGAAAGGTGTCAAAGGCCCTGGTGGACCGGGGGGTCCTGGTGGACCTGCTGGTCCAAACGGTCCTCCTGGACCACTAGGGCCACCTGGTCCTGACGGTCCACCTGGCCCTCCCAAACCTCCAGCTCCCGATGGACCACCTGGCCCTTGAGGGCCAATCACATGATTGTACGACTCCGCCCCGGGACCTTTCGGACCCTCAACATGATAATATTGTCCTGAGTCATCCGGACGATATGAGCCGCCAAAGCCTGGTTTGTAGCTCGAACTGCCAGAAGAAATTGGTCGACTTAATGAAATCTGCGTTGCTGGTCTGGAGACACTAGTTCCAACACTCAAGCTTGGGCGGGATGGTGAGCCTTACGAAAAATATTCAATGATTACTAATACTCTATGTCGAGCTCTTCCAAACATAACGGAGGTACTTTCGGTGTTTGGCTTACCTGATGATCCTGTCAGCTCAAAGCTGGGGGCTCCGATCAATATTGCTGATCCCGAAAGAGGACCAGCTGATGATGGTTTTCCTGATGATCCTTGAGATAGAAAGCAAATTACTTTAAGAACGGCTGAAACAGCTAAACAATTATACTTTTTTTATAAATACTACTTAAGTTTTACCATAGTTGTGACGAATGTAATCAATTCTTTGTGAATAATGAACACAATCCCGAAAAATACCAACAGTTGTACATAAATATGCAAAAACTCCCAAAAGAAGACAAAAATGCAAGTTCTTACCAACTGGTTTATTTAAGCCTGCTAAGCCAAAATATGCTCCTGGGCCTCTTGAACCGACTGGGCCAGCCGGTCCTGCTGGCCCGCTTGGACCTTTAGGCCCGAATAGACCTATAGGTCCCCCTGGTCCCCCTGGCCCTCCCGGGCCCCCTGGACCTCCTGGTCCTCCTGGACCCCCTGGTCCTCCTGGGCCCCCTGGTCCTCCTGGTCCTTGTAAGCCTACTACATGCTTATATGGCTCAGATCCTGGACCTGACGGTCCATCCACGTGCACATATTGTCCTGAGTTGTCTGGCTGGTATGCACCACTACCATCAGGTTTGTAGGAACTACCTGCCACTAATGCTGGACGAGTGATAAGAAGTGAAGAAGATGGTCTGGATGAAGCAATAATTCCAACGGAGGAACTGGTCGTCACTGGACGACTTACTAATATGGAAGACGAGGGTTTAATCGCCGATGTAATTCCAATCAAAGCACTTGGTTGACTTGGTGAGCCTTTAACATATTACAAAGGACTTTCAGACATGTTCAAGAATTAAGGATTCAAATCGAGAGTACCTAATTTTCCGGGTCTTGTGGAAAAGCTGCTACTTCCGTATACACTCTGGGTTCCAATTGTTGAAAATCCTAACGTGCCAAGCGATGTTGGCTTCCGGCTAACTGCTGGAAGTTTGCTTGCAATGCCTGAAGGTCCAGATAGGTAACATTTTTTTTCATTTCAATAGATTTTATTCAAAGGAATGAGTTGATGGTTTACACCCGTGAAACTTTCAAACTGGTATGCTACCATTTATTTTTATACCGAGCCCATGCCAAGACAATGTTAAGATATTGACAATGCCTTATTTTTAAATCAAATATCATTTCAAATCCGACACCAGTCATTAGAACATAATCACAGCAACAGTTATTCGGCTCTACTAACGCAAAAAGTTGAAGACGCCAACGTAGATAAGGTTACAACAAAAATAAAATTAAGTGTCAAACTGTAATAAATCAAATACATAACAATGTTTCAATCAATTACCAATCAATTTTTCGCCCACATCTAGTTAGCGAAACTCAGACGGTTTTGTTAGTCGGATGCCACCGAAATACCAATATTTAAATGATTTCTCAGTCCTTTCATAATTCCACCATATCCAATGAGTTTCGAAACCAAACAATAAAGAACTCAATGCTTTTATTTGTTCAGAATGAGCTTGATAATGAGTATGGAAGGAGATGAACATGAACATCAAGCATTTCATATCAAAATCTTAATTCTCTCAAAATGGGCTCGAATGCGATGCAAACACTAACCTTGTGGTCTTAACAGTACGCCTTGGCCTTTTGGACCACTTGGTCCTCCTGGGCCACCCGGCCCACCAGGACCACCTGGCCCTCCAGGGCCACCCGGCCCTCCTGGTCCACCTGCTCCTCCTAAACTACCCAATCCGAACAGACTTTGAGCTCCAATTATAGCTCCAGTGCCTGTTGACCCACCGACATTACTATCGGGGCGGTATGCACCACTGCTTATTGAACTCAATGACCCACCAACCGAAGAAGCAGGACGGCTTGCTGACAGTAGACTGATTGGCCTAGAAGCAGTTCCAAATCCAACGGCAATACTGGGGCGGGATGGTTTTCCTTAAGAGTAAACAGCACGATTTTTTTAAAGTCTTCAGGATGCTTGCTGATTTCAAAAAGAACCCAATTTACCTGTTGCTGGTACTGTAGAACCTATGCCTGAGGTCACTAATGATCCAGTTGATCCAATACTTGGACGACCAATAAGATAGCCCCCTGGACTACCACCTGGACCCGATGGTCCAAACGAACCTACCATTATATTGTTAAAATTATTTGATTCATTCTTTTGCATTAAAACCACAACCAAATTTTTATAAATGCAGTTTGAGGGCAAATTTGACTTAAAACTAAGTTTTAAAAAATAGCTTATGGTTCAATTAGTCATTCTAATGATATGATGGGAATAATAAAACTAGGTTTCGGTGACTAAGATGACTAAGAGATTAAGCCCAACTGAGAATCACGGAACATTATTTTAAATTTGTCATAAGTTTGTTAGATTCATGAATATGATGTCATCGTAAATACTGCGCACATTCTTACCTCCTGTCTCCACTGGCCCACTGGATACTACCATTTGATTTGGTACCAAACTCATGCGCAAACAATGTTGAGAGGTCTTAGGCCTTAGTATAAATTTAAATACCACTTCAAAAGCAGCACCAACCGTTAGAAAATAATTATGGCAACAGTTATTCGCCTCTACTGTCACAAAATTTTGAATACGCCAACGTAAATAAGCTTACAACAAGAACCAAATTAGTTGGGAATGTAAAATAATTCAAATACGCATCAATCTATCAATCAATTGCGAATCAATTTTTCGCCCACGTCTACCTTTCACAGGGGGTTTTGCTAGTTGGATGCCGCCGAAATACCAATATTCGAATGAATTTTTCAGTCCTTTCATGACTGCACCATAACCTGTGAGTTTCAAAGCCTTACCATAATGAAGCGAATGCTGATATTTTTTGAGAATGTACTTGATGACTATGGAGGGAGATGAACGTCAAAATCAAGCACTTCAAATCGATAACTTGATTCTCTCAAAATGGGTTCGAATGCGATGGGAACACTAACCTTGTGGTCTTAACAGTCCGCCTTGGCCTTTTGGACCACTTGGCCCCACTGGGCCACCTGGCCCACCTGGACCACCTGGCCCTCCAGGACCACCCGGCCCTCCTGGTCCACCTGCTCCTGCTGAACTACCCAGTCCGAACAGAGTTTGAGCTCCAATTATAGCTCCTGTGCCTGTAGACCCACCAACAATACTACCGGGGCGGTATGCACCACTGCTTATTGAACTCAATGACCCACCAATCGAAGAAGCAGGACGGTTTCCTGACAGTAGACTGATTGGCCTAGAAGCAGTTCCAAATCCAACGGCAATACTGGGGCGGGATGGTTTTCCTTAAGAGTAAACAGCACGATTTTTTTAAAGTCTTCAGGATGCTTGCTGATTGCAAAGGAGACTGAATTTACCTGTTGTTGATACTGTAGAACCTATGCCTGAGGTCACTAATAATCCAGATGATCCAAAACTTGGACGGCTAATAAGATAACCTCCTGGACTTCCACCTGGACCCGATGGTCCAAACGAACCTACCATTATATTGTTACAATTATTTGATTCATTCTTTTGCATTAAAACCACAACCAAATTTTTATAAATGCAGTTCGAGGGGGAATTTGACTCAAAACTAAGTTTTAAAAGATAGCTTATGGTTCAGCTAACCATTTTAATGAAATGAAAGGCGTGAGCGGACTAGGTTTTGATGACTAAGTTGATTAAGAGTTTAAGCCCAAATGAGAATAACGGTACATTATTTTAAATTTGTTTTAAGTTTGTTAAAGTCATGAATATGATGTTATGGTAAATACTGCGCACAATCTAACCTCCTATCCCCGCTGGGCCAGTTGGGCCTGCTGAACCTCCTAGTCCACCTTGTCCATCTGGACCTGCTGGTCCTCCTGGGCCCCGTGGGCCCCCTGGTCCTCCTGGGCCCCCTGGTCCTCCTGGTCCTTGTAAACCTACTACATGCTTATATGGCTCAGATCCTGGACCTGACGGTCCATTCACGTACACATATTGTCCTGAGTTGTCTGGCTGGTATGCACCATTACCATCAGATTTGTAGGAACTACCGGCCACTAATGCTGGACGAGTAATAAGAAGTGAGGTAGATGGTCTGGATGAAGCAATAATTCCAACGGAGGAACTGGTCGTCACTGGACGACTTACTAATATGGAAGACGAAGGTTTAATTGCCGAAGTAATTCCAATCGAAGCACTTGGTCGGCTTAGTGAGTCTTTAATATATTAGAAAGGACTTTCAGATATGTTCAAGAACTAAGAGTTCAAATCGACAGTACCTAATTTTCCAGGTCTTGTGTAAAAGCTGCTACTTCCGAATATGCTCTGGGCTCCAATTGTTGAAAATCCTGTCGTGCCAAGCGGTGTTGGCTTCAGGCTAACTTCTGGAAGTTTGCTTGCTATGCCTGAAGGTCCAGATAGGTAAAAATGATTTCATATCAATAGGTTTTTTTTTTTCAAAGGAATGAGTTGATGATTTACACCCGTGAAACTTTCAAACTGGTATACTACCATTTGCTATGGCACCAAATCCATGCCCAAATAATGTTGAGAGGTTAACAATGCCTTGATATGAATTTAAATACGACTTCAAACGCCAACACCGATCATTAGAAAATAATTACGCAACAGTTATTCGCGGCTACTGTCATAAAACTTTGAACACGCCAATATAAATAAGCTTACAACCAGAACTAAATTAGTTGAGAATATATAATAATTCAAATACGCATCAATCTATTAGTCAATCACAAATTAATTTTGCGCCCCCATCCACTTTTCAACACCCAGGCAGTTTTGCTAGCTGAATTCCGCCGAAATTAAAATGTTCGAATGAATTTCTCAGTTCTTTCATGACTGCACAACAACCAGTGACTTTTAAAACCAAATCATAATGAAGCCAATGCAGATTTTTTTTCAGAATATGCTTGATGATTATTATGGAGGGAGATGAACGTCAAAATCAAGCACTTCAAATCGAAAGCTTGATTCTCTCGAAATGGGTTCGAATGCGATGGAAACACTAACCTTGTGGTCTTAACAGTCCGCCTTGGCCTTTTAGACCACTTGGTCCTCCTGGGCCGCCCGGCCCACCAGGACCACCTGGCCCTCCAGGGCCACCCGGCCCTCCTGGTCCACCTGCTCCTCCTAAACTACCCAAACCGAACAGACTTTGAGCTCCAATTAGAGCTCCTGTGCCTGAAGACCCACCAACATTACTACCGGGGCGGTATGCACCACTGCTTATTGAACTCAACGACCCACCGATCGCAGAAGCAGGACGGCTTCCCAGAAGTGGACTGGTTGGTCTAGAAGTAGTTCCGAATCCAACGGTAATACTGGGGCGGGTTGGTTTTCCTAAAGAGTTTGTTACCATTTTCAAAGGTGCAGGTTGCTTGTTGATTTGAAAAGTGACCCAATTTACCTGTTGTTGATACTGATGATCCAAAACTTGGGCGACTAATAAGATATCCTCCTACACTGCCACCTGGGCCTGATGGTCCAAACAGACCTAGGATTCCATTTTTGAAATTATTTGTTTCATTCCTTTGCATCAAAACCACAACCAAAATTTTATGAATGCAGTTTGAGAGCGAATTTTACTCAAAACTTGGTTTTGAAAGATGGCTAATGATTCAGTAAATTATTTTTATGAAATAGAGGACATGATCAGATTTAGTTTTGATGAATGAAGACAATTCAGTGCCTATGCCCGGCAAATCTTCACGAATCATCATTGGGCAGAAACATTTATCGGTAAAGTGTGTTAACTTTGATTTATCAATGGTATGTTATGATGAACATTGCACAGATTCTTACCTCCTACTCCAGCTGGTCCAGTTGGGCCTCCTGGACCACCTGGTCCTCCTGGGCCTCCTGGACCTCCTGGGCCTCCTGGACCTCCTGGGCCTCCTGGACCTCCTGGTCCACCAAGCCCACTTGGGCCACCTGGACCTCCTGGACCTTGTGGTCCTACTAAATGCTGGTATGGAGGAGAACCTGGTCCAAATGGGCCTTCAACATGATGATATTGACCTGAATCATCTGGGCGATATGATCCGCCGCTATCTGAAGACCCAGGGCGAGATGGTAAGCCAATACTAATAGTTGTTGTTGGGCGTACTAAAAAAGCCGAATATTATAATCAACGAAAAAGCAAAAAATTGATTATGCAATACCCGGTCTTCCTGGAGTACCTGGCAGGCCTGGACTACCTGGCAGGCCTGGACTACCTGGTGAACCTGAAGCACCTGATCCAGGGAACCCAGGCGATCCTGGACTTGGTCGACTTGGTGGGTATTTTCCCGGGGGACCCGGTGGACCTGGTGGACCTGGTGGTCCTGGTGGGCCGAATGGTCCACCTGGACCATTTGGGCCATATGGACCTCCTGGGCCGTTTGGACCTCCTGCAATCAGACCTCATTACGGCTGGGACAAAATAGATAAAGCTAGTTTTACCTGGTCCACTTCCTCCTCCACTTCCAAGTCCACCTCCGGCTCCGAAACCTCCTGCACCCCCGAAACCACCCGATGGTCCAACAACATGATTGTAAGGCTCCGCTCCAGGGCCGTTGGGTCCAACAACATGAACATATTGTCCGGAGTTGTCAGGTACATAGTTACCACTATTGTCTGGCTTGTAAGATCCACCTCCTGACTCGGGCCTTGGTACATACTGGCCAGATGCACCATATCCAGGTTTACTGATGCCGCTTCCAGACGATCCACCAAAACCGGCATTTGTTCCAAATCCTGCTCCACTGCCAGGTTTACCACTAACACTAAGTCCAGCACCAAATCCACTTCCACTGCCAGGTTTTCCACTTATACCGGCACCAGCACCAAATGCAGCTCCACTACCGGGGTTGCCTGCTGCACCTGTGCCAAACCCTAATCCAGCTCCACTTCCACTTCCAGAGCCATAAGCACCTGCAATAATTCAAATAAAATTGATCAAAAATCATCACCATCTTCCAATAATGGTTATATGTAAAACACCTTGCAAAAGTGAAAATAGACCTTCATAACAGAAAATAGCAAAAACAAACTATCGAAAGTGGAAATACACGTATCTCAAGCAGATTCTAGATTTACAGAGCTTACCTCCGTTAGTGATAGCAGCTCCAGGTTTCAATGAAGTGCTTATACCAATGCTAGCTGCACCTAGTCCACCAGGGCCACCTGGGCCACCTGGACCAAATGGTCCACCTGGTCCAAGGGGTCCACCTGGTCCTGGGGGTCCTCCTGGACCTGCTGGTCCTCCTGGACCACCTGGACCTTTCGGCCCGTTCGGACCACCTGGCCCTCCTGATATGGATTTCAACATTAAAATTTTACAATTGAATGAATAAAACCAAATACAAACCTGGTCCAAAACCGCCTCCTGAACCAGCTCCTCCATAGCCTCCTCCGGCACCAGCACCACCAAACCCGCCGCTTGGACCAATTACGTGACTATATGGCGCAGCTCCGGGTCCATTAGGTCCAGCAACATGTGTATATTGACCTGAGTTATCAGGTACGTATTGTCCATTGGCGCCTGCATTATACTGTCCGCTAGAACCACCAGCAGAAATCGGGCGAGGAATAGATGGTGACAAGTCAGCGGTCCCAACAATCGCAATACCGCCTGGTGATCCTAAGGGTTTTCCACTGATCGGTGATGGGCGTTTGTTGGAAACCCCTATGCCAATTGCTCCAGCTCCCTTGCTTCCGGTCCCTGTTTTAGCACCAGCCTAGAATATAAAGGTTACCTTTGTGTTAACCACATCTAAGTATAAAGGAAAGACTTCTTACATTCACAAATCCACCTTCTGGTAATTTAATAACAGGAATTTCAGGACGAACACCACCAGCAACTTTTCCACATTTTTCCGGGAAATAAAGCTCTTTCCATGATACTTTTACGGATCGTGATGGTTTTCGGGCATCATCGATATTTTGCAAGGCGCCATGATCACCATTGTCCGGATATACTTCAACATCTGATTCTGGTTCAACTGTCCTATAACCATACGCGTCGGCTACATAGTGAACAACGCGAAGCAAATCATCCGGGCCGATCCAGCCGTAACATCCGTATGTTACGCCATCAGGTCCACGAGTTTCATAGTGGAAATTTCCTGTCAAACCAATATCATAACCATATCGGTATGCACCTGAAATTTAAGTAATGCATTTTAGAGTAATTACATACAAATGAATTGCTAATAGCCATTACTTGTATCGAAATCAGCCGAATAGTATTGAGTATGGGGGTCTTCGATGTTGACCAGTAATTCTCGCTTTACTGTATCTTTTCGTTCTTCTGCAGAATGTACCTTGTGCAGAAAGATGACAGCAAGGACCTGAAATTCAAAAATAATTGACTATGAAGTGATTTTTAGGAAATTAACTGTGACTGCAGTTTTATAAGTAAAAACAGAACTTCGAAATATCTGTAATGATTTGTACTACGAGATAAATATGAATTTCGTGTGATTGTATCTTCTGTGAATAACGATTCATTGTATTTTACATATTATAATACCAAACTCTCTAAATCTCGAATCTTTCGTAGAAAAGGGTTCTATTGCTAGATTTGTCCCGTCCAGATTAATGACTTTGAGATGATTTCAGCAGTATCATGTAGTTCTGGGAAATGAAAACTAATAAAATAATTTTATTTTTATTTTTTGGTTTGAAACAACAAAGCTTTGAAACTATTGAGGCATTGTTATAAAATATGATTTTATGGTTTGAAAATGGTTTGGGCTGACTTTGGCCCCCTAATTTATTCTTTCATTGGCGCGAGTAAATTGTTAAACAGCCAAGTGAGCGACGAGAATTATAATGATTGAATTGCATACTTTTTCAGACACAAGGTAATTAAGGTAAAATAATACACCGTCTTCTATTTGTTGTCATTGTTTGCTCTTAAGGCAATGAAGTGATCTCTGATCATCTAATCGAACAAAACTTTCTTTTTAAACTTATTGTTTCGTCTATTATCATCTACCTGCATATCAACTAGTTTAGATACAATACACTTACGAGAAAAAGCTCGGGGTCAAAAACTTGCATTCCCAACTATTGCTGACCTAGTCACGAAAACGCTTCTTGTTTTCGATTTCAGTCTTCTCTGAGGTGTGTTAGCATTTGACATTTTCCTAAGTCCTCATATCATAATTTGCACACGATCGCGCCGTCATCGCACCGTTTATCGCAATGAACGCATTAACAAGTCCAGCAATCATCAAATCATGTTCATATAAATTTATGATGTGGTCGTTCTCATAACACGACCTCGAGCATTTTGACGAACTCACCTGGGAAAACTCCGTACCTGGCCCGATTAGCGTGGATTTCAGGTTGTAATTTTTCATGAGCACTATCTCAATATTTGTATAGTGTTATTAATGGTCATCAACTAAGAGTAACGCTGAGATAAATGTTACAGTCTTGCTGGACGAACACCATGTCCATCATTGCTAATACACATAAATCCGGCATTATGCAATCGGTCTGAAAATAGTACTTTACAAGGAGATTTATGTTGTTAGCGAAACCTGCAGTCCGGAAAATTCTTCATATAATTGTTACTTTGATTAAACGGTGGTCAAAATGCAATTGGCTTCAGGAAAAGATTCGGAGAGTTGAACCATCTTTTACAGTTGGCTAAACTTCTTATAAGGATTTTTAAGCGAAGCAGAGTTAACTGACCGTACACAGTTATTAGAAAATTCGGACGTGTCATTAGTCACCTTATTATATTGTTCACTCAATTCATATGATGTTCTTTTGTAGCAGACCAGGCATGAAATCACTTTATGGTGTCGGATCGTTGTTGAAGGAAAAAATTGATTTGTGTGAAATGTTAGTTAAAATTAATTTTGGGTTCTATTTGGTTATGGAAATTGTAGAGTAGGCCAGGAAGGAAATCATTTATAACTGAATGATTTAAGTAATTGAAGTTTATTTATTTGATTTGTTGAAGGTTGTTGCTTGTGAGAGTTTTTTTTTGTCGTTTGCCAATAGATTTGAATGTGATTACAGGTCTGAAGATGTTATCTGAAATCTGGCTGAATTTAGTCGTAGTCTTATTATTGCACTTCGAAAAACCTATTTTACGTATTTTCCAAAAAGTGTTCCTCTTGAATCTGTAATATTACCAAATATTCGTCTAAAGCAACATTTTTTGACTCCATTATTTTTAGTAACGTATTTAATTCAACTAACTTCCTCAGACACCTTATGCTTGCTTAGAATTTAAACAAACTTTTCTACCAAACTCCATTTCGGGTCTTGGCGTTCGGAGTTAGTAGAGATCCCTAAGTGAATATATCAAAACAATGGTTAGTTTCACGACTTACTTAGAATTTCAATACAATTCAATTACCCGACGATAAGTCATTATGGTTTTCTTACCACTAACCATTTTTGTTTTCAGAAAAAAACACTTAACAGGAGAGAAAAGAGCCGATCGTACACTGTGAGCTCTACAAGCTTTGACACTAAGCCCAATGAACAATATGAGCAACATAGAATTGTCTTATCAGAAAGCACAAGCTATCTTTATTAAGAAACCCCTCAGAACACAGAAATATAAAGAAATGAAAACAGCAGTGAGAAGTGAAGGAATTTGCCTGAATCTGAACGTTAGTAGTAGTGAAAGAATACTGTGGGCATTATGGGCAAATTTGACAGACTTTTACTCCACGAACAGGAAGATAGAGATAGAGACAGTGAGGTGTTAGAAGTGAAGATGACATCGACAGTATAAATTTCCACCATTAGCCTCTTCGATTCTCTCGCGCACAAAGCATGTTAAAGCAGCTTTTCTGTTCAATGTCAAATTGGAGGGGAACTACTTGGATTTGATCAGATTTGACATTTAGCGGACAAAAAATTACTACCATCCACTTCAATGTAAATCCTATAGGCATGCCCACTCCATTTCTACTACCTCACTGGACAGAGATAGTAGGCCATTTGACACGTTATAACCAAAAGCTCATAGATCTTAGGAATCGGAGACACTAAAGGGAATATCTGAGGTGGAAATTCTCTGATCTTTTTAGTAAAATTGCTTCACTAAATCTCGTATAAGTATGCTCCTATTTCATTTCCTTAAATCTTTCTGTTCTGAGAGAAACCCTTATCAATCATATTCAAAAAGCTAGACATGCAAATTAGCTCTTAAAATTTAGCTATCACCTGGTATTCACATCCGGATCGGTCTATGCACCATGGAAAATATTTAAATAGTTGTCAGCTGTTCAGAAAGCTGGTATTGCTGTGATATTGTAGCTTATTTTGCAGGTACGGTCTTGAATTCTAACCGTTCAGTTTGGCGCCTCAAACGACAGCGTGTTTCACCTTCGACATCCTAAAACCGTTATTATTCTAACCTATGCTAAATTTAGAAGAATACAAATTATTAGAATAAATAATTGCTGTGGGCCCAGGCAATGATTGAGCGAAACGGAGGAAAATTCTAGAAAAGAAATTCTAGAATGTCAAAATAAGCTAAAGATAGTTTTTTTGGGTATATCATCAGAACCCGCAATTCAGTTGCTAACACATAAACCTGATCGAAATACGCGAACGACCATCAGGTGGAAAATTTGGAAGGTACTTTCAGTTTCTGCAATGCCAAGATCAATTTGCTATCTTAGTATGAAGCAAACAAAGACTTTCATCAATGTGTATCGCATATTTTCCCCAACTGAGATAGCACATATACTTGAAAGATATATAAATTAATTTTCAATCTATTCAAATTCTATGTTTCTGGGCGAACTATTCTCATAGATATCAGTTGTAAAACTGACACCTCGTAATCGCAAATACTTGAGCGAAAAATTGATTTCAATTAATTTGGCAAAAGTTATTGATCAAATATGTACATATGTAAAAATATATTAAGTCGTCTGGGTTTCAACTAAGGATATCCATACCTGCACGTGGCACAAACAATAACATATATGTATTGCTTCCAGTTTTTCCAAATAGCGGCAAATAGTTTTTCTAAAATGAAATTTTTTTTTCTAAAACCAGCTCCATTTATGAAACTAACCGTTTTTCTACAAAGAATAGTTATTCTAAGACCAATCATTTTTCTCAAACGAATCGTTTTTATAAAACGAATCGTTTTTCGTTTTTTGAAAACGAATCGTTTTTTATAACGAATCGTTTTAATAAAACGAATCGTTTCTCGTTTTTCTAAAACGAATCGTTTTTTTTTAAAACGAATGGTTTTTGTTTTTTTTTTTAACGAACCGTTTTTCGTTTGTTAAAACGAACTGTTTGGCATTGGAACTATTTTCGTACTTGCAAGTAATTTCGTATCAAGTATTTTCGTACTTGCAAGTATTTTATTCAAATATTCAAAAAGTTTTTAGGGCAAAAGTAGCTGAAATCGGACAAAATCGGCCAATTTTGGGTTAGATTAGTTTTGGAAATAACGGGCCAAGACCTATCGCTGTGATAGAAAAATTTCGGTTTTGTAGGGGAGTGAGGGGTTTTTTGGCCGTAGTTTGGCAAAAGCTGTCTTTACACCGCTTTCGATGGTTGAAAGTGGTCGGGGAGTACAGTAGTGATATTTAAAGGGTGAAAAAAAATTTTGATAGGGGAAATTGGGCAAAAATATCCAACAATTTTTTTTTGTCTAGCATGAATTCGGGGACGTTTCTGAGTTGTTTCGGGCTAAAATTGCATACAAGTCTGTGAAAAAGCGGCCGTTTCGAAGATACGGCAAAATGAAATCCGCCGGAAAACCGTCCGGAAAAACTGAAAGTAGCACTAAAAGTGCCAAGGAGGATAAGGTTGAGATCCTTTTTGGTTCGCCAGTTGGCTTCTCCGGCTGTGCTGAGGCCCTCCTCGTCACTGCAGGTCGCCACGAGGGTGTCTCCAACCCTACCGGGGCTGTAAAATCTTCCCGACCGCGGGAGCTAAGGTGCCCTTGGAAAGCATGTTTAATAGGCGAAACATTTTTTAAATCATTTCTTAATAAAATGTTCGACAAAGCTCATGCTTCAATGAGGTAAAGTGGAAAACCAACTGTTTTAGATTAGCCAGGAAAAGTTTGGTATCAGAGATCGATTGATCAAAATTCATATAGATCGCAGCAGGATTAGTTAGTCCTATCTTAGTAAATATTTTTACTTTGGTCATTTGATCCAATACAGGAGGTGTTTTGTGCATAAAATAAAATGAAAAACAAATTAAATTGATTGAATTTGATCGTTTTCCTTTAGATAGCGCCTAGATTGGAGAAAGACTTGCCAAATAAATCACCGACCATTGGAAATTTATGGACAAGCTGCACGGACTAATGACTCGGTATCCTTTGAAGGTCATCATGCACCATCAACATTCTAGCTTGGGTGATTTGTGCCTGAAGGTTGGGGGAGGGCATATCATGCTGTTTCATTACATCACTGCAAATCGTTTGTATTGTATGTATATATGTACATACTTCAAAAAATAATTTCTAGTATTTATGGAACAGGTATTTAGAACAGGATTTTTTTTGTACTCGTACTAGTTATGCCTAGTATGTGAAAATCCTAGTACGGCCCAAGCATAAAAAATGTTTTTTTTTTGTTAATTCAAACTGATTTTTTTGAAACAGTTTTAAAAAACAGTTGTTTTAAAAAAACAAACAGGTCGTTTTCGTTTTTTGAAAACAACAGAAACACCCATCACTATTCAGTACCGACAATATAACTGTATACAAATCATCTCAAATTCAAGGCCCAATGGGACATCATGTTAACAAGCATCGTACGTGTATTTATCTCTATTCGCTTTGACTCTGCATTATTTTCTTGTTCCTTAGTACCAACTACGTACTTGTCAGTTTTTTTCCGATTCAACATCACAGGGTGGAAACGATACAATGCCCAAAGCAATAATTCTGATGATTCCTGAACAATATTTGCCATAACAAGCATGAATAATTCGGAATTGTTTCTTCTAGCCTCGAGTCGCTGTCTTTTTTCGCAGTTTCGGGCCATACTGATTCAAACACTTCCGGGTTACATGCGATTTAAGTCGAAGAATTTATTTTGGAGGAAGAACTTTAATATATCCTTTACATTTAAAGCTACAAATGCAAACATAACTCAAACACAAATTAATTTATTATTCGTATTAATGATTCTAGCAGACGATACTCAACTGATGTCTTTCGCATAGCTCACTCACCATGCTATTCCGCATATTAGATACAACATGCTCGGAGCAAGAACCTTTCCCAAACACAATCGTCCAATATCATGTTCACGGGATCATTGTATTGTAAGGCTATAAACGACATGGCAAACTTGAAAAGCACCGATCAATAAATTTGCTTCATAAACAGAAGCGAAGGACATCATCGCAGTCCATAGAGAGGAGACATATGAGACGATAACATGATATGTAGAGACGATAACATGTAGCTTTTATCATATGTAGATAACAGTTTGCAGATGCATGAACCAGGCAATCATAAGAATGCTGAGCTCCAAGAGCGATGTTTCTGTATGATAAAATGTGATATGGAATTGACTGTAAATTGAAATTGAATTTAATGAGAGCAGATAGATTTGCTCACATGTTCACACTAAGATTCTGTCGAAAGTCGATTTTCGTAATGAATAATAGAGATTTAAAGTACAATAAGGTTTAAATAAGATATGGTATGTCTTTAACGATTTCGATGTTTCACAATAAACGCTTTAGCTCGAATAGATTCGTTTCAAACTAAATTGAAGAATTGACCATGTGACCGGAAATTGTAGAAGATTAAAAAAACGACTTATCTCGCACATGTACTCAATCAAAACGCCACAAAGCTATTTGGTGTGAAGATAGGATATCGAATTTTTCTCAATCAAGCTCAGTCACACAATCTATTGAAAGTACTTATCGCCTGTTCCTCGAAAGCAATTTATAAGCCCATTTGTCAGTGAATCAATGTTTCTTTATGAGAGTTGCTTTCGACAGAACAGCTAGATGTTTCTTCAATTTTCACGTGTTTCAAATAAATGCATGAGATTCTGTCGACTGGAGAGATTCTGTCGACTTCTGTCTCTCGCACGCTTGATTCCGACTGAATGAACATGTGCCTTCTGTCTCTTCATTTTTATAATTTCGTTGTATTTTCCGCTGGGAACACTCTGCTTGAATTCATAGGTTCCTTGAACTGTTACATGCTGTTACTTACTATCAACTACTGACTTTTGACAAATTAGTTCTTAGAAAATGTATGACTTGAGTAGAGAAAGTTTGTATATCATCATGTATCATGTGTTGTATACGTACTTACTTGCCATTTTTAGAGACTTTAAGGGTGATATAACATGAACGAGGGCGATGACTCCAAAATTTTATTTCAAATACATTGATGGACATGCGTATAATATAATAAAAAAAAGTTCAACGGAATGGCTTTCATTGCCATTTTCGTTCTTTATTCTATGTAACTGTCGTTCAAGTTTATTTAAGATCTATTCAAGTATTCAATTTAATTGATAATTTCAGTTTTGACAAAACGCACCTTTCCAGACGAGGCTCTAATCAAAATGCATTTCAGTTACTATAAAGTATTTATATATTGTTGAGACTTCCTTTCAGATAATTTAAGATCGGAGTAGCGTGAACGCATTTGGGTACCATCACTTTGATTCTTAATTTCATCAGTTATTTTTCAATAACCCAAAGGTTTTGCAGAGTAACAAGTCAAAATATACTAAATTATAAGTGAGTAGATAATAAAATAATATACATATACCGTAAAGACAATTGTAGTGAATAATCTTTTCTGGGAGATTCGATACTAAAATTGTGCTAAAAAGTGATATAATATATAAGTTGTTATAAAAAAAAGTATAAAACTACCCATTGCAGCAACAGGAATTGGATATTAGTCAGTTTTTTAATGCGTGCACACTAAATTATTTGTCGTAGATTGTGTTTACCAATACCACATCCACAAATTATCAGGAGAAGTGAAAAGAATCTTACGTATTCTACTTTGTCAGCTAAACAAATTGCTACATGTAAAATATTAAGTGTAGTAAACCTCTTGTTCTAGGTTATCTTTAGTGCTCCGGTTTTTTGTGTGGGGGCTCCCTGGTTCGAATCAAGGTTCGGACGAAGGACCGCACACCAACCTTTGAGTTCACCTAGCTATGTTAAGTGTAAAGCTGAGTTAAGTGTAAAATGAGTTCGGGAACTAATCATTCCACACTTGTATTCACATTGATTGTAAATTTTCGCTTCAACCCTTAGACTCAACAAGGGTTGTCGTGGTATTACTTTAGGTTTTCTAGCTTATCGAAATGAATATAGAAAATTTCTAGGAACACGCAACCGAAATTGCATTTCACCTAGAATGCATGCTGATTCGGCGTCGAGCTTTTCAAGGTCAATTTGTTTTCAATTGGTGATCATCGCACCCAAATGTGTTACTCTGAGTTAAAAAAAATAGAGTTAAAAAAGATGCTCAGAGTTAATAATATATTTAAAGTTAAAAATACAGCCTTCTGAGACATCTCTCTATTTTAGGTACTTGAACCCAAGTGATAGGAATGGTATTTATATTCAAGGACCAAGTCGAAAGTCAAAGCAATTCAGCACTCTAAATAATCAAATATGTTGATTCTGACTGTGTTTTTTCAGGCTCCTTAAATGCCAAGCTACAATTAACATGACTAGACACGAAATCTACATTTCGCATCCCAGCATGTCTTCTAATCCGTAGAAGGGGCTAAGAATGATCCGCCTGCAAATCGTCATGTCCATATCGTCTTAATTATTTCATGAACAAGCATGACCTTGCCATAATTTTAGTTACGAGTGAATGAAGACAGCGTGTAGGTATCTCAATGCGTACACATTTAAAGAAGAAGACTAACCGCATCACGTCGAATACGCACTTGTAACCGATGCACGACTTCTAAAAAGCCTCTTCACTCAAGTAACTCGTCTACATAGTCTCGTCACTTAACTGGCATTCTCCCTTGCCATAGTCTCTATTATGACTCGATGCTTCCAACTAGCGCCATGTGAAATGAATGCTCGAGGGTATTAGATAGTCATACCAAAAGACCGGATTTGATGCATCTGTATCTTCGAATATTAGTTGGCAATTGCGAATTGTAAAAGTTAATAGTTGAAGTGCTGGAATTTGTGTCATATTCAAGAATCTAGTTTTATGATTTTTCGCAGAACAATGACAGCAGCTCAACGGCAACATTGAAAGGGAATGTACTTTCGAACGGATCATTCGAATAGTGAACGAGGATAAGGTCTAAATGGTAATTGGTTACGGGTGATGAAGTCATCGACGGTTTCGAGATTCCTCACGAATTGTATGTGGTGCGTGTAGGCCTTTCGCTAAATGTCAATTAGAGCTTAGTCTTGAAGAGAAAAATGAATGAGTAGGTGTGGTTGCACTTCATGGTTTAGATCATCGTCATCACGAATGTTAGTGAAATAGATAACATATATTTCAATGTAAATGTGCCGTTACCGAAAGTGATTAGCTTTTCATTTGGTTTAGATACAATAAAAAATGTGTGAAGTTTATTGAATTGTTAGAATAAATGAAAACAGCTAAATGTTTCCACATAACACCAACCTTTAAGGCAGAAGTTGATTCGTATGTATTGACTTGATCATGTGAAATGGTATTGATTTGAGACAACTTGCATTATATACTGCATGCTGGAACCAAGCTCATTTACTTCCTTGAAAATACCATAAGCTTCAAATTAACTGGTGTTGCTTTACGTAGTACTTACTAAAATATCAAAAGACTTTGGAATAATATCCTGTGTTTGAACTGACAAATTTCCACCGCAAATCAACTATCACTAAAGCAAGGAACATTATGCGTGATTTTGAAAAGATAATTTCTTCTAAGTATGAAAATCATTCATGCCAATTAATTAGTTCAAAGGATGTTTCATTGCTTTGATAGGCAGACAACAATATCTTTAGAGGTTCTTTGTGGCATAAGGGCATATACATAACTCATAACTGAAAATTTTCGTATTTGAAAATGGCTCATAAGACACATTATCTTTGCGGTAACAAATTTAATGGAACTACCAAAATCAAAGTGATTCACTTTAAGTTGATATCACTTCTTCTTGTCATGACAGTAAATCGATAATCAAAGCTGTGTCGTGTACTATTCATACTATTCTAGGAGAATTTGTTTAGCTTTATTGATTTGAAGAGTAAAATGAATGAAACGAGGTATTTGATTTACTCTTTCCAAATTAAATTCCATGAGACTTCATTAGGAAAAACTGAAACTGCATAACATCTTTTTCGGCTCCAATTTCAGTTTTTTACTCCAATAAGATAATATACCTGCAATCACGCAGCAGAAAAAGTTTTAATTAAGTTCCGGAATGTCGATGAAATGCCTGGCTTTTCAACATCATACATAATATTAAAGAAGATTGAATATCGAATATTGAGCGAAAGATTTCGAAGCACGTAGTAGATGCTGTATTCTGATGAAGGATTAATTCGAAGTTTTCTAGATTAAAGTTGTCGGGTAACATCCACCTTATTCGTTGAATGTATTAGCTTTCAAACTAAAGGGGATGATATCAGTCGTGGGATAGCTTAGACCTGAGTAATGAATAGCTTTGCGATAATAATTTTTTTTTCTAATTAGACTTCTTATAATTTTTTTTAAAAAACAGCACACCACAACAATAATTGAATGCAAAAATGTGAATAGATGGAAAAAAAAATCTAGCTAAAATTATATTCATTTCAAGAAAAGTTGGGGAAAAAATGTATGCTATTATAAACATAAAACGGAAAACGTAAAACAGGTTTTTGTTATAATCTAACTATTAATATTACTCAAGCTGGTTTCACAACTACAAAAGTTTTTTGTCAGAATGTATCCTGCTTGGTTTTGGATTAAAGTTGCTTTGCGTGTGAATTCTGTGCTTTGAGCTGTTAGTTTATCTTCATTATATTGCTATTTTAAAGCAATTGAAATTGCCTTATTCTAGACCTTATTACTTTAATTTCAATTTTTTGATTACTTAATTTGAAATATTAACATCAAGAGCAACCAATTTTTCTGGAAATCTCCCACAAATAACCAAATCAAGAGCTTCGCATACAGCTTCAAAATTGCTCCAAAAAATTTGCAAAAAATACAGATTCTTTAACGTTGAAATACCTGCTTCTGCAAAACAATCAAAACGTACGCCCAAAAACACATGATTTTAAGGTGTCAGGCTGGTTAACGTCTGGTCAGTGACAAAGCAAGTAGCTACTTCATATATTTTTTTACACATCCTTATTGTTTTCAAGACTTAGTTTTGGAATCTAATCTTTTTTTCCCAGCACCTATACTTTTATCATGTTTCTTATCGTTATTTCACCAATTCTATATTTTTTTCTAAACTCCTATATTTATGATTTTAATATTGAATTAAAAGAATATATAGTTTTAAGATATATTTTAAAATAATATTGAATTCAGTTTGAACTTTACGCATTTGAATTAGAAATGAATTCTCAATCAGAAAATTATAAAAATACATCCCACATAAGGCTAGAATCCGCCAAAGGCGCTGTGTGCCTGCTGTTCGTGCTCAGCCAGCAAGCTATTATCTCATCTATATCACAGAAAATGTTCGCGGGTTTGGATGCAACGCTCTGTTCGCGAGCAGACGCACTCGGTGTGGACGAGCAAACTTTGCATTTCGATTGCTCGTCGGTTGGAAAACAGACGTGTAAAACGACCCTCAGTATGGAATGGACTAATGAATTAGCCAATAAATTAATCAATAAAGTGGAGGAACATCCTGCTTTTGGGAAAATACTAACAACGATGATAAAAATGCAACGAAAAAAAAAGAGAAGAGATTTTTAGTGAAATGAAATGAATTTAGCGGTGTGATGGGACAAAAATAAAGAGGATGTGACAGATGATAAGGCGACAATTATATATTACAAAAGAGGACAAAATATTTGAAATCAGATGCCAAAATACGTGTAAAATTGACACATCCACTTAATTTATCAATTTTTAAATCAGTCAATAATGTATGGGCAAAGTATTGTTTTAAATAAGTTCGAGCCCAACATCATAGATATTTGGTTCTTTGGAAAGTTTAAATATTATTATATAGGATGCTGCACGAATAAAAATTACTTCTCCATCAAATTTCACTTCGAAAATTCACGAAGACTTTTTTTCGATACACTGATCTAAAAACTTTGATTGGGGAGCAATGAAGCGGTGCGCCTACAGAACGCACGCACGAACGCAAACGTCCGCACTAAAAGTGCTAGCACGCAAGCTACTTTTCTATTTGCGTACTTGATGTGGACGTTGGGGTGGAGAGTGGGTACAATGTTCACGTTTAGCTCGTGTACAATCATCAATGACGTAAAATCTGAGCACAAGCTGTGCCCGAGCACCGGTGGATACGAGCCTTAAGATTTCAGCAAATTAATTTTATTGGGTTTCAGTCAACGTTTTCAAACACATTCAAATCATTTAAAACTATATGAGGAAAATCAATCTCTTCAAAATATATTACCATCATTTTACCCAGTGGGACTGTAGATTATGAAATATCACCAAGTGCGTACTTGTCAATTATATTGCCATATAATAGCAGGCAATATGGGTGCACAGTCAAATGCAATAATGTCGACTGCGACACCTTTGCGACGAAGATTGAACAATCGTCCATGAGTAAAGTGTTAGACCTGTCATGGCCAGATCTCAAGATACCAAGACGCTTTAAAGTCGAAAGAAGAAATGTGAAATAGGCGTTACTCGAATGACTGAATAGCAACGTTGTACAATGTTGAGTCATAGGTTTTGATTGAAGTGGTTTTGTGTGAGAATATTGGAACAATCATACTTCTTCGCTTTTTGATATAGTTCGTTCATGGATAGGTAAATATTGTTCTCCCATTCTAAGGTCCGTTAGAATTACAGAACAAATTTATTAAGACTTTCTGATTGAAGAAGATACGAGTAATGTTAAATTATTTACGTAAGTTGAATAAAATAAAAATACTCGTAGTCGTAGTGGCACCTCGCAATGACACAGCCAAAGATTATCATCAACAATAGCACTTAATGCATTATAAAAGTTGACTATCAAAATTGACATCTAGATTTGCATTGACCACAAACCTACCCTTGGCTTCAGTTCAAGAACATCTGGACTAGTTTCATGACATTTCACAATGGGAACAAAAATCTTAAAACCTCTTTCCAAAAACCTGTCATTTCATTGACGTTGAAAACAAGGATTAGTTAAATGTCATTTCTTATCAAAGAAAAAACCAACTGATTTGCAAAAACTAATCACACAAGAGACACATCTCGCGAACATACCGCTATAACTACTTTGCATTTGTCCAGCGATAACGCAAAGCAAGCAATAAAGTATTCACGATAGAAACATTCGATGGACATCTATTTGGTTGACATGCATAAGATGCGTTCATGTATAGTTTATGACTAAACCAATGTCGTTGGAACATGTTTCTGGATTTTGCAGTGATGAGAACATTCAATTTATGAAATATTTACAAATCTAGATTTTGAACATAAAAAACTGGTTGCTGCGAGCTAGGAAATGCCATTTGGTACATCTATGAATTATCAGATTTCAAAGCTCGGTCGCCCAAAAACTATCTACTACTGAAGGCAATCGACTTCCAAGACCAGTTCGATCGTTAAAAAATACATATGTATGTATATTGTCACACATCCTATTTTGAGGAAATTGAAATACAGAGGTGACTTGGATACTAACACCTCGCGATGGTTCGAGTTGACACTACTATGACTAGAATGGATTCGTTGATTTATGATCGAATATACTAAAAATATGAAAGATGCTGCTCAAACAAGGTTTTAACAATAGCTATTTTTGAAAAATTATGAATTTTTTCATTTGCTTGCTTTCATTCCGAGGAAGCAGTTATATTTGAATCAATACTTGTTACTTATGATACCAAAAACGACTTCAAAGCCTTCGATATGCTATGATATCACTTTTAATATCCTAATATCATCTCTGAATCTCTAATTTCACTCTTTTGTTGCGTGACTACAAAAATACGCATGCACGTTAAGTCGTTAATCATACGAAGGTCAGTGCTACTTAGCATAAATTTGCGAATTTGAAGATTATCGATGAACTCACAAGCGTATATAAGCGTTCATAAATTTTGGAATGTAATGTTCATAAATTTTGGAATGTCACAAGTATGTACGGAAGTTCGACATACATGTTTGAGTTTAATTATATTACGTATTTTTGCAACCAGGCTTACATTATTATTATCGATATAATTTAAGGTGTGAACATGCGGGGGTCTTATTACTGGATGTATGCCTTTCAGAACATCCATGATGCGAAATTATCACTTCAGTTGACATTTTCCTAAATTATACAAATGCATAGGCCATTCTGCTTCAATAAACGACCCAGCAATCATAACACCTACTTAAGATAACTCTATTCCACTAAATTCCCAATCGAATCTCGTCACGATCCACCTTCTTAAATAGCACCAAAAATATCCAGCACGTACCCATACCATACCATTCATTGAAGCTTTGAGCGACTCTATTACGAATCGATTCATCCCATGAACTCTTTAATAGCAAGGCACATAAAGATGTCGTCTTTTCAAACAAACAATAAAATCTATCTACTTAGCTGCATGACATCAAGATACCATCGAGCACAAGAAATATGTCAGATTTACCTTCAGCACGGCGCTAATAATTGATTGATAATAAAATTATGAAAAATATTTTAATATCTTGCATTATAATGTCAGTGCAGCATAATGTCAATCTGTTTTGTTTGATCTTATGAATATGCTGCCGCTGTTTATGAGCTAGCAAAATAGTACAAGGACAAACATATTCATTTTTTCTTTTGTATGTTTGGATACACAGTGGCTTTTGGATCTCACCTGTCACCTGATACCACGGTATGGCTGTGAATCTTCAGTTTTACGCAAATTGAATTTGATATTTACTCGTATAAGTATTTTCAATAAATTTAATTGTTAAACACTGGAGTGCCTAAAATAAATTCATTTACCTGAACACAGAATCGTATGGAAAATGTCAATCCCATCATCGTTTTTCAAATAAACTTCCACTTCGTTAGTCCAAACCAAATGAAAGTCCTTCTCAAAATTTCAACTCATACTTCGTAGCTGTTCACAATAAAAAATGATGAAGTATGAAAAATGACATGTATGGCTAAAACTCTACAGTAGCTCGAACTTATCAAATCTGATATACTCACAGGCAATGCCGTGCGTTTTTCCCTATATGTATGGACCTACATCAACAATGAAATCTAGGTCGCTTCTGTGTGCAAAGAACACACAACAAATAATAGTCTACATTTAGAAATACTGTGCCGAGACATATCTATGGAATATTTGTGAACGTGAAAGAACATCAAAATCGTTAAAATCAAATAATATACATGACAATATCCATCCATAAGACACGTAACAGATGAAGAATTCAAGCTGAAATTCTTTCGAAATTTCTATGAAAAAATTGTTATGGAAATCGTCCTTTAGAACAAAGCAGACTTGTTCTGCCTTGCTTAGCATAAACGTTCTATCTGGACTTTTGTCATTTTTGAGTTAACACCGGATTCGAAAACTACATACTCTATTACATCATTCTGCAAAACATGAAAAACTATTTTTTTTGGAAGTATGTTAAATTCAATACTTAAAAATCACCCCATCTACAAAAAAAGTTGCATTTTTTAGCATAAACGTTCTATCTACAGTAGATAAAACGTTTATGCTAAGCAATGCGTAGATAGAACGTTTATGCTAAGCAATGCGTCCAGTTTTTCGTTGCATGTTATTACAAAAAAGTCCTATATGGGTAAAACCTCTATGGGTAAAACTTATCTTCGACAGCTATGTTTAACGTGAAAGCTTTTACTTGAGATTATCTCAAACATGGATACAAAGTTTAAACTTTCGTCCCGTTCGAAGATGTCCGCAGCATTTATAAAAACACAAACCATTGAATACCTCGAAAGTGCTAAAATGTAGATAGAACGTTTATGCTAAGCAGGGCAATGTTATACAAAGAAATATACGCGAATTCCAAAGTAAATTTTCTTACTACCCCCGTAAAATTACCAATGTATTGCGACCTTCGGAAAATTCCAAGAGATAGTAATGACAAGTTTGAATTTATTCACAGTCATGAAATGGGAAAATTACCCAAATGGAATGTCCAGCTACTTACGTGCGATGGGAATAAGTTCAAAGACCTGTTTGTTTGCCGGAAAAAAGGAAATATTCAAATTACGTTTTCTAAGTATCGGTATGACAATGAATGGAAAACGATTCGTATAAATTTTTTTGGTTAGTAAAAATAGGACAATATGTGCAAATATTCAAGCAAATTTAGGCGATATGAGGAAACCTTTTTCCTAATGTTCGAAGAAGAACATTAACATTAAAATCACTTTGGCCAAAAATTATATTTCTATATGTATATATATATATACAGTGCCGAGGAAAAGTGATGCAAAAACTCATATTTAAGAAATTCTTTGGGTTAACTTTTTCATATATTTAAAGGTAGTGAATAAAAAGTCCGTTTGTTTTTTTTTTGCTATTAATATGTCTCCAAACAGTGATTAAATATTAAAAATATAAAAAAAAAAAAACTTTTTTATAAGAAAAAAATTATAAAGTAAATCAATTCATTTTTGGCTACCGAGAAAAAGTGATGCAAAAATTAAACCTCGATCATATTCTACCAACTGTATTGGGTAACTGATAGCAATCAATGGTTTTTAATATTTGGTAGGATTTCCTTTTCGATCTATGACAGCTTGAACCCTTCTTGGCATAGATGAAACCAACATAGCGCAGTATTCTTGAGTGATCTTGCCCCACTCTTCTTTTATTATTTCCTTAAGCGCGGATTTGCTGCGGATGTTATGTGTTGCAAGTCGACGCGACAGTTCTTCCCAAACATGCTCAATAGGATTGAGATCAGGTGATTGTGGGGGCCATTTCAAGTAATTTGGAATATTATAAAGTATCCACATTCGAGTTTGGTGGGCAGTATGCTTAGGATCATTGTCTTGCATGAGTATGTAGTTTGTTCCCAAATTCAACTTTTGAACGCTAGCTGCTGGCCGTTCCTTTAAAATCTGGATGTAGACTTTGTGATCCATCGTTTTTTCTTCTATTATATGAAGTTCGCCAACTCCATTGAAAGCTATAAATCCTCATACCAAAATAGAACCACCACCATGCTTCACAGTTTCTATCATATATTTCGTATCTAGCTCCGTAAGAGGCTTTCTGCGCACTTTTGCTCGTCCACCATGAGAAAACACATTAAACTTGCTTTCATCCATGAATAAGACGCGATTCCGAAATTCGACATCCTTATTCAAATGTTCTTTGGCGAAATTTAATCTTTTTTCACAGTTTATGTCGTTAACGAAGAATTTCTTTCGTGGAATACAACACACGTAACCCAATTTCCTTAAATGATTTCTGACTGTATGAACGCTAAAATCTTTTTTCTAAATAGATTTTAGTGTTGTTTTGATTTTCGTCGCCGGTATAACAGGATCCTTCTTGACTTTTTGTTCGATTATTCGCATATCACGTCTTGATAATATTTTCTTCCTCTCTGAGCGCTTATTATTTTCTAAGCTTTTATTTTTGCAGAACCTGTCTATTATCCTCCAAACAGTGGAAATGGGTCTATTAACGATGAATGCAATTTCCTTGTATGGAACGGTCTGGTTATGAAGCCGAGGAATAATTTTTGTTTCGTCTAAAGAAGTCTCTTTTCTCATGTTGATCGACTGAAAATTGGTTAAATAGTAATATTAATGAAAACCTTACCCTGAGGATTCAGAAATTACTTTCTTTTACGAATGTTTTCCTCCAATCGCCTCTAAAATCAATTTTCAATGATGAAAACAACTAACAATGGACTGCAATCGCTGATAAAATGAAAAATTTTCAGTGAAAAGCAATTATTGCATCACTTTTTCTCGGTATATTTTAAGCTAGAGGTTAAAGAGTTAAACAAACTTTCATAAACCGGTTTTTGGGAAAATGATGAAGAAATTTTACCTATGGCACATAGAACCATACTCCGAAATATCAATTTTGCCGATATTACTTTTGAGAGTTCGCAAATAAGCTATCAAAGCCGAAATTTTGTATATTTTCATCTTTTTGCATCACTTCTTCTCGGCACTGTATATATATATATATATATATATATATATATATATATATATATATATATATATATATATATATATATATATATATATATATATATATATATATATATATATATATAAATATATATATATATATATAATCAAAAAATGTCAGTGGAGAAATCTCAGGATCGCGCCATCCGATTGAACTGAAATTTTCAGGATACATTGGTGTATACACAGAATAGTGCCAAGTCTCACAAAAAGTTGATAATCTTAAACCCTTTGGCGCCGGCGGCCATTTTAGTGATATTTTAAATATACTTATTTTTCTGTCAACATATAACTTTTGCACAAATAAAGTTTATGGAATGAATTTCGAACGTGTTTCAAATGTGAATATGATAATTTTTTTTGAAGTGTTTAACCCTATGTGTGCGCTAGGCGCCTAAAATGAGATTGGGAAAATTTGAACATTTTTCAATTGCGATAACTTTTGACCAGATCATCAAGTCATTTTGAAAGTCACAGGACTTATTGTTGCTACTAAGTTGTAGACTCGTGTAGTTTTTTATGAACGTGCTTGCAACCCTGCAGCTACGGTAGGTATTGAAATTGAAAACCTTCAAACCATCGACTCTTCTGAAAAATTTTCATACTTTACAGTGAAAACCAGCTCATATAGAAACATTATGCTTTGTCTATACTATGCAACCAAAGGAAAACTTTTGAAATTTCACATCGGTCAAGAACGGTAACACTCCTCCAATTCACTTATATTTTAAGCATCAAAAACTTCTGTTCACGAGAACTCACGACCTAATTATCAGCTACAGTTGAAATTCACAGAATGTATTGACATTAAGTAGGACCAGATCTGATAGAAACGACTTGGAAATACGGGCAACTTTGAACCAATGGTGCCATCTTGAAAAATTATTTAAAAAAACTGCCTTTTGCCCTATGAATTCTGATTCAGTTACTAGATTCATTCTCATGAAATTGACACAGTAGCTGAACCTTACTTTAAGCCGTGTTTGGTAGAAATTTGGTTGAAAAGTTCGGTTGGTGCTGCCAACTATAGTAATTTTGGTGTCTTGGGTTTTGAAAATTCGGTCAGAAAAATAAACCTTTTTACCGTATAACTTCCAGTGCAGTCATCAACTCAAAACGAATTTGATATGATATATCGAACTTATTATAGGCATAGTTTCAAAGGAATCTGGTAAAAAACCATCATAGGGATTCCAGGTATTGTTGGTTTTGTATTTATTTGCAATATCTTTATTAAGCGATTTTATCGTAAAATTTTCAAACGGTAATGATTTTGAAGTGACAGTAAACAACAAATATTAAGTTTTCAAAAATTCGAAAACTTTTGCGACTGGTAATCCTAAATTTCTTTGTACCGCTATCACTTCCAATGCAGTCATCAGATCAAAACGAAATTCGCAGAGTAGGTTGATTTCAATGTGAGGCAGGTGTGATATATTTGTGGCTTGGATGCTAGCAAAAGGTTGCCAGCGTGAGTCGTTTTTTGCTATTTTCGTATCAATAAATGCTTACATTAAGTATTCATATCGCGAACATTTACAATGAAAATAAGTTACCAATTGTCTAAATTTTCTAAGTTCTTCGTTTTTTTACCCTAAACATCTTTCTATCCCTGTAACTTTCGAGGAAATGATCAAAAAAAATCGAAATCGATGAAGTTAATTGATTTTGGCATGAGGCAATTGTGGGAGGCTTTGAGATGCAGTGCTGGTAAAGTGTTGCAAGCACTAAGCAATTTCTTTGTTTATGCTATGTTATGCTGCTTTCAAAGTTTTGCAGTGTTTGGCTTTCCTAAATCTTGAAATTCCTGAAGTCCTTTTTCCACGCTATGAGAGCAAATGCATTGTTAAGGTCAAAGTGATTTTGCACTCGAAACAGGTATTAGCACCTGTGGTAGAATATGCACTCAAAATCTGCACGATTCTTCTACTGTTCATCGAACATTAGTATTTCCAACGGTTCAGGTGCGCTAGAGTGTTTATTGTTAGCTTTGATTTACTTAACCTAGGCACACAATTGGAAATAAATAACTTAAGTTTTTTCTGGCTCGTGAATTAAACTGACGATCCATAATTCTACAATGCTCAAAATGGACAATGTATTTTTACTGTATTTTGCTCTTCTGATATATTTGCACAATTATAATAATGTATGAAAAAATAAATTTTGCTCAATGAAGGAAGATGGAGTTATTTTGGCTTGAATATAAACAACAGCGAAAAGATGATGTTTTGATCTGATTTTTCGCTGAAAGTGATTTTTATACTTGATTATTTCGACCATTTCAATAACCCTTATAATTCTATCCACAAAAGATTTTCGAAACAACCAAATATACAAAATGAATTCTGAACGAATTTCAGACTTTAATATGATAATGTTTTGAATTTTGTTTGAACCGTTTGTAAGGGATGAGTTTTAAATTTGCAGGACGCATTAATGCTAATAAGATATAGGCTCGGCTAGATTTTCCTGACCAAGACATGATCACGCAGACACCTATTGGCTTGCGGCGATACCAGATAAGAAGACCTGAAGTTTAAAATATCAGCCCAAGTAGCCTTCGAAGACTTAAGACCCTTTTGCAAATTGTAGGATATCCTGTAACTCACCAGCCAAGCTCACCGGAATAGCACTATTTGGTTTTCCGCTGCGCCGGAGAGAGGCAAAGAAGATGTTGATTTTTTTCTGAGGCTAATAGCACTTCCTACAAGTGGCACATGTGCGGCCACTAAACAGTGGCCAGTAATGATGCTAACCAGCTATTTGCAGTCAGTCTAGGCTGTATGACAGTAGACATTTAGTGTCTGATTGAATAACCACATGGTTTTGACGTTCTTGCAGGTCTGAGTAAGTCGACATCTGCACACCACAAGCTGCATGATATTGGTGTCGATCAAGCACTTGACCGCTTGGAAGAAGACTGGGGCCATGCTTGAGGAAACAATTCACTTTCCCATTTCCATCAATATGATACATCCATCTTTTTTTTAATTTTTACGAAATAAAAATTAACGACTTCTGAATTTAGCACTTTGGCATCCTGCTGATATGAGATTTTCAAAATTTAATGTCCCACAAAAACAATAACCCTTGATCAAATAACCAATTTTTTCAACATGCAAAATTTGTGTTCACGATTATAGGATCAGTTCTTAATGAATATGCTAGCAACATTGCAGCAGGGCGCCATTTGAAAAAAATCGCTCTGGAAAAAAGCATTGGGTGCTATCAATTTATAAACAAATTTATATAGTAGATGAACCGTAATGCAAGCCAAATTTAGCAGGATTTTGATTAATGTTGTAGTTTTGGCAATGTTAAGATTGGGCTGCCAGCTTTGGTAAGTTTCGTTACTTTTTTTTACTAACAGATGCTATCATTAAGTTTTCAAATGATAGTAATATTGTAAGGGAAGTAAGCACCAAATGCTTTAATTTAAAAAATAAATGACTTTTCTGTCAGATTCCTTCCAACGCAAAAATTTCCAACGCAGTCAAAGGATCGAAACGATACTCACAGGCTAAGTTTGTCGTAACGTGAAGCATATTTTGCATACTTTGTTTTCTATCGTACCCGGGAAGAGTAGCCAGCACAGGGCATTTTCATTATTTTCGTACCAACAGATATTACAATAAAACTGTCATCTTATAAGCACTTCACGATAGAAACTAGTAGGTAAAATAGCAAATTTTCGGAAATATTATCGAATTGGATAGGTGACCAAAAACGATGGGTGTTATATGGTTTTATGCTTGAAAAGAAAGTATTTTCCACACTTGAGTTCAAAATATTACTTAAATGCTTAATTAATTTCCCTGTGTATGTTTTCTTTACTATTTTCTGAATGTATTTCTTTATTCGCGAAGAATTTTTTTTGTAAAATAAATATTTAAAAAAACTAAACTAAAAGTATCGTAGATAGCTTATAATACACATAAGCAAATTAACGATTAGATGGACATGCTAGATGGATATAAGCAAATTAACGATTAGATAGACATGGCTAAGGTACGAACATTTCAAAAGAGCAAAGCTTGGAAATTTTCTTAACCAACATGTACATTCATGCATCGTTTGGTTTTTTTCAACGAATTTTACTTAATGCTGAATAAGTCACTATGAAAATCCGTACTAAAAGCAACAAATCATCTCACGCTTTCTACACCTACTTTTAATTTCTCATTAGATATCATATTGAATTTCATAAATGAGTAGTATAAGCTACTTATTTATGAAAGTCTACAGATGAGTTCTTTCATTAATTTGCGTCAGAACACTCAATAAAGAACCTCGAAAAATGTACTAATCATATTCTAATTAGCACAAGTAACCTGAACCATTTTGCATACAATCAAATCTGCCGTCCAGGATGTTTACTATTCCAATTTTATCCAACATCCAAATATGTCTAATAATTACTACCTTTGTAATGAACTCAGCCGAAATAGACCGATACCAAAATGTTGAGAATTCCCCAAGAAGCTAATTGTAATGGAATCTACAGCAAGTTATATCATAGCTCAAACAAAATCTATTTCATTTGGCATACGTGTGCTAATTGTTACCGCTAGTACAGTGCGTAAAGCGAATCTGCAAGTGTGACAAAATAATCGAAAATGTATATACGAGTATGTACAATCTGATATACGATATTCGATGAAATGATTCAAGCTTATAAATTAAACAACTTTTCGAATTGGGTCATTCAGCCAACCGGAGACAGTAGGTGAGTGTTACGCATATGCTAGGAACCCCAAAGAGACAAAGAATACGGATGATGCTTAAAAGCGAAAGTGAAGAAAAAGTGATCAAACCTGAATCAAAAAAAAAGTGGACTGATGTAAATGGAGCTGAAGTCGATTCTTTTATGCTGCGTAATAAATTACGTCAAGATTATCGCTCGATCTTAAGTGTGTGAAAGAAGGTATAAAGTCCACGACAGAGTCTCAATGTGAATAAACGTTAACTATTTGAATAACATTGAGAGTTGGCTTAGTTAGTCTTGCTATGCTTTGAAAAGTGACCGGTAGGACCTCATTGAAGTAGTAAAACACACAATATCAAAAACTGTGACCTGAGTTTGGTAAAGAAACTGAGAAAATGCTACGCAAATTAGAAAGAGCAGTTAAGATTCAGGATGACGAGTCTCAACAACTAGTTCGACATGCCTTTTTCTAATCGTGCTTGCTGATTATGTTCCGCTTTCAAAGTAAAATATCTGTTTTATAAAATCTATTGATCGTAAAAAAAACCTTCTTTCCAACAAATCATTCAGTCTTTTAGGGGTTAACTACTCAATCACCTTTGCCTTGATTACTCTTTCAACTCTTAATTGCAGTTCATATCAATTTACAACCCACCGGTCCACCGCGACAGATTATTGCTTTCAGATAAAATACGGTCTCAAGATCATATAAGATGGAAAGTGCAAAAAAATCGTTATCGAAGTTCGAATACTATGTTGAGGTTTTTGCATAATCGAGTTGTGAATTCACATCGTACATATGCGTACGCGATAAGTTCCCATATCATTTCAGCCTCCCTGTTCGCCTGCAATAAATTTAATGTAATATGCATCGCATCGAGTCGTCAATAAGTCAATATACGTACAGTAATTGGTGTCATTCCGGAATTATGTGATCTTTTGATTTTCTTCCGATCGAAATAAAATCCGCGAGGAAGGTTATGATTGAGACTCACAGTGCACCAGGCCGCAAGCGTCTCAACGATGCCAACAAAGTAAGTAGCTCTAGGTCGAGGCTGAGTATCGTTGATGCTGATATTGTTTGTTATAATATGATGGACAGATTACTCGTAATAATGGGAAAATTATACGAAAGATATCTTGAACTTGCTGAATGAAGATTCATGCGATTCAGTGATGATTATTGAGTACGTTGTTAATAATAGGTTTAAATTATGTCGGCTGCTTGAGTTTAAAATTGAATGTTAACAACGTGACGAGAGGATGATTTATGTAACGAAATTTGAAAGAAACTGGAGATTTATGACCGACACCTTATAATCATGGATACGTTTTTGAATTGAACTGGATGGAAAATTCGCGGTAGAAAAATAGGATTATGCGAAATAGCAGATAATCATGGCTCAAATTATAAAATGATTCATGTTCTAAAGTTTTCAATAGTGTAGAGAATATTTTTGTATCAATTCCCTAACATGATGAAATACTGTGCAATAAACCATATAAACTTTTTAGCTCTATTTTTCCAATTCCTGCATCCAAAACAATAATGTACATGAGATTGCATGTGGGGAACAACTTGTTTACGTGTCTCCAATAGCCGTTAGACAATTTCACCCATTGTATTTTTTGTTTGTTTGTTTGTTTTTCTTCAATGTGTTGGCTTTTCGTGTATTTTTTGTTCGTTTTTGTTAGTTATTCTTCAATTTTTGATGCCTACTCGCTCTCTGGTGGTATACTGGACAAAAAATTGAAAAATAACTAACAAAAACCTACAAAAAATACACGAAAAGACAACATACTGAAGATAAACAAACAAAAATACACGCAAATCCCCCCAAAACAAACACACAACAAAATTATCTAACGGCTATGGAGGGCACGTGGCCGAAATTAGCCTTCACATCAAATCAATATGAAATTCCGAAGAAATATGTACATAACAAAGTAGAACTGAAACCACACTGAGAACATCCACGAGTTTTTTAATAGCATAGATTATCAAACAAAACCGGGAGCATTATTGATTTTTGCAAGGTTTAATTCTCACATCACAAAAATTCAGAGTGATTACAGTTTTTCTGTTTGTTTAGTTGTTCTCCTGTAACCTTAGTATTTTTTTACCCGAAAAAATTAGAAATCTCATTGATTTTATGAAATGAAATAAGTATTCAAAACTTTCAGGCTTTTCCTTTTCTAATGGTAAGATTAGTGTTACATTTCCAAAAAAATGCGAAAAAAAATAGTAAGCTTCATCATTATTTTATCAAAAAACAGCATTCATGGAAAATCCTCGTGTGGAGCCGTTTTATCAGGGACGACGTATTGTTCGGCAACCGAATAAACCGGAAACCAAACCAATTTTTTTACGAATCCTATTATCATTTAAAGTCAAATGAGCATCGTCAATGAAAAACATGTTCATTAATAATATTATTTGCATGATTTCAACTAACTTTCCAAACATAATTATTTTCTTTATAAAAATACTACTTGACTCCAATCACGTACAAAAGACCTTTCTGAGCTCACAAGTTTGTCATGAGGTAGGTGTTCATATTTTAACTGAATTCGCCTCGGCGATAGTCAAATAAGATAGTCGATAGAGTGCTACTAGAAATAAAAACTAAATGTAGCCTGAAACCGGATAATATAATATCTTTTTGATAGAAGATGGTGACCTTCATGCATCTTTTAATTGAGTCGGTGCATTGTTAGCTAGATTTTAATATGGACGATACAAGAGTATTTATTGACTGTAGAATACATTATTGAGTTGAACGCAAAGTGAAGGCAAAAGAGTTTCTTCAATTCCAAAAAAGTTTCAAAAGATATTAGTGTGCTGTTTATTTTGATTTAAAAGAAAATATATTCAACCCTTTGACGAAAGTGAACGTTATAGTGAATTTTTAGGTAAGACTATATTTCTGGCGAGCAATATATTTGGAAATAGAGTCAAAACATTATATTTGGAAATAGAGTCAAAACACTGTAGCATGTAAATAAAAAACCTTGAAATCATCGACTCTACTCAAAATTTTAGGAAAAAATGCCAACAATCGATGCATTTTACGCTTTGTCTATAAAGTCAAATCAGAATTTTCAAAACCTTTATCGCACAAGAATTATAGTCCTTTATCAAATCACCAATGTTTTTAGCACAGAAAATTTGCAGAAACTAGAATGAATATTTTATGGCATGCCTGGGAGGAACACTGAACTAGCTCAGTCCTTTAAAACTCATTGATTTTCACAAACTTTGATCAAATTCGAAAATGCAATACTGCTTTCTTTTTTTGAAAAAAACCAACGAAGATAGATAATATGCACCATTTGCAAATATCATCTACATGCAAATGAAAGGTGAAGGCTTCTACTAATGCCAAATGCAATTGTTACCTTCATATTTCAGCTATGCACCAGTGCACCAAAGAAAAGTGCACCAGTTTATGACATATTTCGGAATAAAATCGATAATGTATACGAGTACATATTACATAACTGAGTAATTTGGCATCCGTGTCTAAGCTAATATTGATCATCGTGTCATTGATGCTAATCAATGTACCATACGAAGTGAAATACCGTATGTGATCGTACTGATTTAAAAGTGTGAATTTATACGTTGGCAACTCAACTAAGGTTGGAAAATATGACCGATGTAACCATGATTGTTTACTCTAACAATTACCAAAATATTTTCAACTAATTTTCATTTTAATACCAACTACTTTTGATTAAACATAGCACATGTATTATGTTTATAGAAAAGAATAATTCGTAATAAGTCAAAATATTGATAAATCTGCGATTTATATGACATTTTAAGTCTGAAACGAAGAGCAGAACGATTTTCGAAATTCTACCAACGCACCGTTCTCAATTTTCACGCTAACGCTCCGCCTGATTTTCTCCACTCTTATTTCAGTATCCATAAACCTTCAATAAAAATCGTATATAAAACCACAAAATCGTTTCTAAATTTTCATCTCTACGAGCAGATTCAATCGAAACGGGATTTTTAAAAACTGAAAATCGCTTTATCACAATCCTAAACAATAAATGATGCGAACTCAAGAATAGCATATTGCCAAGGTCGCTTGAATCTGTTTTAAAAGTTTAAGAAAAAACAGAATCGATAATTGATTTCTTTTCATTTTCAAACCTAACCGATTTGAGTAGAATCAAATATTCAAGCTAAAATATTTGAAAATGAAACAAAAAATAAAAATGTCAGCTTAATTTTTTCATTGGGATGTATGTGGTTCGCGTTGAAATCGGATTCTATGTGGACCAGAATAGCAGTTAGATTTAAAATTTCAAATGGCATTTTGTTTGAATTATGTGTTATTTTGTGTGAAGCTGTTCGACTGGTTTATTAGTAATGGACTGATGACGAATTCTGAATTGGGAGTCTGATTCAAAGTCTGCTACTTAGATGAAATTCACATTGAAATTAAACTCAATAATTTTTATGTAGGTATGCGGATATAGGATCTTGTCCTTTTAGTATGACGAATTAAAATTATTTTGTTTTTACTTTTCATTCATTATCTTCTATTTTTCTTTGAAGATAATAAGCTAAAACCAGTTTCACAGGCAATATTAAGCCAAGTGGTACCTGAACAGGCACGAGTTTGCATAAAAAGGAGCAATAAAGATTTAATCTTTATCTACTTAGACGCTGCTCTGCAGCCCACCAGAACCAGTTGGATTCTATAAAAAAAATGATTGCAATCTGTAGACTATCAACTACAGTTTCAGATGAATCAAAAAGATATTAAGAGAAAAATGTACGTCGTACCTCAAAAAAAATTCTACCAACAAATACTATTAAAAAAAACATTAATATTATTGGCAAATGTATAATTTGACCTCAACTATGCTGGCATTAACAGTAAATTGAATTTTAAGAAACACATCTGCCAGCGCTGAAGGACTAAAATGAATAGCTTTGTAAACTCAGAAGCTTCCTTCACTTCTCCTGGGAGAATAAGGCTTTTGCTGAGAATAAGGCACTTGCCGAGAATTTTCTTCGGCAAAAGCTGATTTCAATAGAAAGCAAAACACTTAAATTCTTTTATAATCTCACTCGACATTAGTGTACTTCATTTAACATTTCGCAAGATGTTTATGTGATTTTAACTTTGAATTTCGTGCTCACGTATCTTAAAAATCAAAGAGATGCGAAGGCCTTTGCATCAAGTTAGTCGTGCTTTTGATGATTTCACATTCGTGCCAATCACTTGTGAAGTTTGATCTCTTCCGGTGTTTTGTTTGAATGCATCGCATTTTACAGCCATCCTTAATTTAAAAGCACTCTTGAATATAATATCGCATTTCCTGCCTCAGCAAGTTGGTCATGCTCGCAATCACGAAAGCACTTAGTTTCAAAAATATTTAAATCCTTCGCAGTGAAGGTCTTAAAATCTAACCATCTTGTTTAATTGTCTCATTCAACCACAAAACTCATTTTCTTTGAGATGTTCTTCAATGCACATTTTTCATAGTTTCGGCTTGTATTCCTTTTTCAGTAACTTCTAGAGTTGATTACACCTAAAAGATTGCTTGACTTATATAATGGCAGTAAAAATTCATTTTATTGCTTAGAGTATATTGAATATTCGTATTGCAATAAAATTGAGGACTCATCTGATGAATTATTTATTGTTAGTAGCTCCTGATTTCATCTTAAGACAAATAGGAAAATATGTCTTTCTTGTTCAAGAAATAAAACATGATACATACAGTGATTATGCTAGCGTTGCTCAATTTAAGCCATGGAGTTTTATTTCAAGGGTAAAAGTTGTTCATCGTAATTTTGTTCTCATCCAAGCTAGATCTCAGGCAACTAGCGGAAACTTCATTCATTGTTAAGAAATATTTTATCTTTCGGCAAATGAGAAAATGAACATAAAAACTTTTCAATTGCTTTCGAATAGGACGAAACCGTTTGAACGAATTAAAGCTATATCTGAAAATGCTTTTTTAAAACAATCGAGAAAGTCAAACTTAGCAATAACCACTTCTAAATATACCTTTCTGTAACTTCAACGAACCAATTAAATATTGCACTATTATCTATCATCTTCCTGTAATGGGTCTTAACCTTTGGATATGATTACTAATCGTATTATAGTCAAAATATGCCCATCAATATCTGTAATCCATCTCAAACCACTATAATTGCACTATCCGAGCCAAACTTCCAAGATAAAATAAACAATTATGACTACTCCAGAGAAGTACATACTTATATATATACACTCCATTGTAGCTTTTTGCGAATGACACTCAATAAAAATTGGAATGCCTTGCCCGCGGCACCTTATGCGTCAATTTCAGCGAATGATCCATTTCATTTTATTGAGCACTTTTACTTTTTTTAAAACACGATTGCACGCCATTCGCTTATCCATCTAAGCAAATTAGTTCATAATACACGAGTATATTGGACCGTCGCTCACATTGGGCGCGCTTATAGTCATACATTCAAACGAACATATTTCGTTTAATGCAAACAACAATAAAGTTCAATAGGCCTGTTCGATGTCAATAAACAAAAAAAACATCATTTTCTAGCGGCATAAATTATAAAATTCGAAATCAAGACCATTGATTGTCCTAAAAACCACTCTGAATCCGCATAGCGCATTGCACACTATAGAGTAAGCTTTGAGCTAGGCCAAGCCAGGTCATGCCAGTCGTTCTGGATATATGCAAAACAGACAGCCAACATGCGTCAAATGATATCAGAAACAAATAATTTCGAGGTGCTAGAAGGTATTGAAAGGGTAACATGAACAAAACCAAGCCGAAATAGCTTCAAAGTTTTCGAACTCTTTTATAAGCTGTTACTTTATTGGAGGAGGCAGGCGAGCGTCAATAACGTTCAATGTGATGTTTATCAAATTGTGTAATTATCAAGTTTGCCAAAGGTTGATGAAGTGAATGCAAGCGTTAAAGGTCCACCTATATGTACGCATGTATGTACATTCGTACGTAATGCACTGCACAATTTGCGCTACTGTCGAACGGAGGTGTCTGCAGTTGAAATGCGTGTGTCAACGGCACTTAAGTATGATGATGTGCAGTCAGTATTTAGCATGGAGATTTTATGAAATATTGAAATTTTCATTTCATTGCTATTGTATGATAAAATAGTGGGCTTCAAGTGTCATCGACTGTTTTAGGGCAGAAGAGAGTTTTGTTCAAGAAGTTCTTAGAAAGTGAGAGTGCTCGGATTTTCTTTAATTTTATAACATAAATAATATTAAAATGACTGACTGATTGAATTTGCGATTTCTTGGATGAATATAAGTCATGAAAAAATAAAGGAATTCAAGCAACCTGGAACTCATTAATAGTGTGCTACTTTTTCCATAGTAGATATTGCAAACAGCTTTGTAAATATTCTTCAAGATTATATTAATTTGGAAAAAAATTTATGTAAATCATTTGCAATCATTTGGCTACTATCTACCAATATTTACACAAAAACTATCCATTCATTGTTTGATTTGTAATTCTTCGATTCGATTTGCCCGATAAATAATCATACTTTGTTGAATTGAAATTAACTAAATATTTTCATATGTTACACAATAATTTTGAATATTTTGACATCAACAATGCACATCATTTAAATAATTTTCCACATAATTTCAAATATTCATCAGAAAATATAAAATCAATCGTTTCTAATCACTATCTCATTAACACCGCTCTCTCAAAAGTACTATGAACTCATTTTTTTTTGCCCATCCGTTTTACTAGAATCGATCAATCACAACCTCCACTATTCTCTCATCCATTCATCACGCTATGATTTGCATTGTAAATAAAAAACTTAGCAACAAGTCAAATTTTCATATTCGTAAATCTACTGTCCTATATGCGCATGCAGCAGACATATGTTGGTACATATGTGCGATTTGTGGATAAATTGTGTGTGCAAATTATGGCGTAATCTTGCTGGGTTTATTTAAAGATTAAAACTATGTACATACACTCATCAATTCAGACAGACAGAAATATGCAAAATTTGTTTATTGAGATTATTCATATTTAATATTGGTATTTCATTGAAATAAATGCAAACTTGAACGGTCAGAGTGGTTCTGTCTTCCTATTAACAATACATTTGCCGACCAATTCCGAGTGTACGTTTTAAGGAAAAATCATCACCGCAGAGAAAGGAACGGGGAAAATCCCAGGAAAAGGAGTAAATTTATATATGAACAATCATCAACACTCTTGGCCATGATTTTCAATGTAACCGAACCCACCCTAATTATTCGGCCGTGTTCATTTGAATTCAACAAATCATCTAGCCAAGTTTTTTTTTTTATCCAAAATTGATTTTCTAAATTAACAACACATTCAGTCAAAATGAAAGATTCAAACTTTAAAACTTGCTGTAACTTATTGATCAAAACTTTAAAATTTGTTCAATAATTTATATCTAATCATTTTTTTTTTTTTTTTTGATATGCTAAATAAAAAAAAACTTGCACTCACCATGCACAAAACGGCATGAATCCGCATTTTCGTAAATTTCGCTTGTTTCAAGCCACTCAATCACAGCCGTTAAAAAGCAATAACTTCAAAAACCAAAAAACCGAATCGAACAGTCTTTTTAACACGATCAAACTAATCAGTATTCTCCTCGCAACACTTCTCAACACTTCGATTCACCCAAACGAAATGCACTTCGAAACGACCGTTCGGATAGAAATTAATCCAGTCTACGCGGGGCACCAAAAACGATGTGGTGGGGTATGAAATTAAATAGTAGTCCGTGCGTATCCTGTTATCGGTTAGTCCGTTTTTGAAGAATATTACTCTGTACTCCAAAAAAATAGAGTGATAAAACTAAATCGACAACGACAAAGATCGTTTCATGTCGGCCGATCTTAAGCAACTGAAGACGAAACTTGCAAAAGTTTTCAATTTAAATGTAAGCCTACTGATCTATCTCTAGTGCTAATCTTCTCCTGAGCTGGAGTCTAGATACAGCACAATCGATCGCTCGAAAATAAATTTCAGTTACCAACAGTACGAATACTACGACTGTGACAATGGTGACGAAGATGATGCTGACGTTATGGCTAATAACCTTATGTGTATGCAAAAATTTTTTCACTCAGATGCAACAGGTGATCACTGATCCGTTACTACCGTTGTTCGCTTTTGATATTCAAACGATAGGTATCACACGAAAATTTGGGAGCAGATATTTAGCTGGTATTTAATTAGCCGAAAAGACTAAATGATGTATCATAGTCTTAAATTTTGATCACCGATCTTCAACCAAACATAATGCAGAAGCAGCTAGCGTCCAATTCAAGGTTGCAAATGTTCCCCACATACAAAACTCTCAATGGGACTTCTGCAAATTCGAAACTTATACAAATGTATATTTAAGTTAGTCTATGAAATCTTCACTACTGGGTTTTTTGCAGTTTGAAATTTTGTCGCCTCCGAACAAGACGCATCTAAAGTTTTGGTAACTAGTTCGTTTTGTATGGATCGCGACTATAAATATGCCGGCAGATAATTTGATTGTGCCTGGTATTTTGAAGATAATGATCGTTTAATAACCTTTTGAATGCATTTGGGGAACAACATAATATTTAAACCTTCGATGACAAGATAATTATTTTGCGATTAACTGAAAATGAGAATTTCGATCACTTTTACGATCTTGCACTGTCACTGTGGAGAAGATTAATAGCGTTCAAGTTTCAAGACACCCTCTGTTATTGAATATTGCCATTATTTTTTTTCTATTAAAAATTAAAGGAAACTAAATCTATTGAAACGCAACCTTGCCTGATTCCTGTGATAACTCTATCTATTATCCTTGAAATTTTCCAACTTATCCAATTCGTTTCAATTTTCATGTGAGAAATATACACCTTCATCTGAAGGAGAGATGAAACGTGTTTAAACCAAGCCCCAACTAGAATAACATTCCCACAACGTCAATGACCTTCTGATGATTAATTCATCCCTCCTCATCTCAATTTGTGCACTAATTTGTCTAATGCACCTTGAAGGCTTGTTTGGCTGAATTAGTTAATGAGACATTATATCGCTAAATGGCCGCATATAGAATATGCGCGTGCTATCTGGAGTTTTATGGTCAACGAAATGCTATGGATGCAGCTGATGCCAAAGAAAGAAATGTGGTCTAGAAAATGATGTCGGATTGATTCATGAAAATTAGTACATGATTGTAGAAAATTCAGATACAAGTTATTTCACATGTGTTTTGTCGCGGGAAACGATTTTTTTTTTGTAAAAATGGGTTTGCTATTTTAAGTAATGTTGACTAAGACTTCTCGGGAACATATTTTTTTTTCTCACGATAGACGGTATCATCAAAGAATTTGTGCTCGCATTGAAAATACAATGTGATGTCTGATTAAAGTCTGATTTTCAAGTATAACTTGCTGATGCTATTGGTGACAATTAGTTGCGATCTCCATATTTAGAAAGATCCTCGACTTTTATTCAATCGATATGAAAAATATTAAATTCTTTGCTTTGATGCCAGCCTCCACGACATCAAGAATGGAACTACATAGTATCGACCGCTTCATGTGATCTTTTTTAGTGTGAATACAAACTGTGTGAAACTCTTTTTTAACTAATGGCACCTATGTGGTGGGAATTGATTCACAAAGCTATGGAAAATTTTAATTTATTTTCAAAAAGAGCGTATTTGTGGGACTAGAATTCTCATAATGTTAGTTTTGACATTATTTTAAACGCCGTTTATCACGAAGCACCACATTTTAATACAAATTTGATAAATGATCCCTTAAACGTTCGAGGATAATGATTCTGACCAAAAATATGTTATATGCAAAAACAGTGGAAATAATGTCAATGTTTTGTTTAGTTTTTCTGTCTTATTGCAATTTTTTTTAAATGAAACCTTCAGTAAAACCGAAAAAGAAGGATGATGATGATGATTTAAAAAAAAGAAGGATAAGCAAATTTTACTTTATTTAAATTCTCAAGAATCAGATAAATGATTCGATGTTTTCAGTTAACAACAATATTGATAATTCGCTTATTCTTTCAAAACGAAAATTATTTCGTGAGTTAAAGGAGCTCAAATATTGACAAGCTCGAAGTAATTTTCTACAGACTACGGTCATAATTTCTTGTAGCGCTATGTAAACATACAGCTCATAGTAGTCTCAGCAGGTCATAAGAAAACTCAGCAGAGGATATTACCTTTAGTTGAGAAAACATCCTTTGCCAGACTCTATCAATCGAGTGGAATAGATCTTTGAAAGAATATAAGAGGGAGATTGAAAAAGACAAAAAAAACCGAGCCCGGCGTTGTCAGGAATTGATTTTTTTCCTCCTTCCACTCTTTCCATCACTCAGTCATCATGCACGGACTGTGCGGAGTGCATCACTTTTCCTCTCCGGTAAGTTTTTCATAATGTTTCCCAGACAACTAGTTTGTTTCTATAAGAGACAGCACGATTCTTATGAATATGTTAGACTTCCTTTTATTGTCTCATGATTGTCTTCATTGCCATGTATCCAGAGAAATGTGTACAAAAAACTCTGTATAACTAGCAATCATAAATATGTTTTTATTATTAATTATATAACAAACGAATTTGATAGCTGGTGGTCAGACCCTACGATGCACGACCGAATGTTGTGAGCTATCTGATTTCATTGCTTGTGTGGTGCCTCTTACATACGAAATTCAATAGTAGCTTTCCCGGAGATGAGAGCATAGCATAAGAACTAATAAATAGCATGGAAAGAACGGTATTGTGCGATATTTGCCTGATGGAAGAGAAAGGCACGGATTGAAGGACACCTAAGAAGAACCAAAACCAAAATAAGTTCACTTTATCATATGCAAAAGGGATAAAAGCATACTCAGTCAGGTGCAAATGTATATATCCGTGTTAGCTGATAGGTGAGAGTGTGTTGGCGTGCGTATAATTCCATCAGGAAACAGTAAGCGCAGCGAGCATTCGCTGGCAACAAACGAAATTCTCTGTAGTGGATTGCATAAATGGTATCAAATGTAGTATTCCGCGTTAACTATCTTATCACTTACCATTTTTATACTCAGAATAGGTTTTCAGAAAATCAATATTGCATAAATTGCCATTCTTTAAAATAGTCTCTTTGTATATTGCCTAGTGGGAATGAGAAACGTAACTGATCGTATAAAGGAGGCGTGCCTTTTCTTGGCGGGGTACTTTCTGTATTTTTTTAACTTGGACTTGGATATTGCTATTTTCTTCTCCCAATCAGTGGGAAAATATCGCAAATTATATCGCACTTCACGTATTTTCCTAGCTATATATAGTGTTTAAGCTATGAGGAGAGGTTGATCGATGAAAGCTTATTATTGTCAAACCTTGTAAGGTGAAAGAATCTTTGGTATTTTTCCTCTTTTTTAATTAATAATCTGTTGGATGTTCAACAGCCCTGATCGAGTGTACACGGCGACCATTGGTGCTAAGGTCAGCAATATAAATATTAATTTTATAGTCTTAGGGACTAGTGACAAGCCTCCTAATCAGCTCGATTTGATGCTTAGTTGTTTGACTCCACAATACTGCTCCATATTTAACAGTAGACAGAATAAAAGCATTTAAGATTGGAAATAAAGTGTGTTTTTTGAAGAAATCATGTTTTCTCAGTGTTACGACTAATAGTTCGATTTTACTTATGATGTAGTTGATGTGATGTGTCCAGGAGATTTTTTCATCCAAAATCAATCCCAGGTATTTTATTGAATCGACCTTCTCCAGTTGAACTCTACCAATTCGAATACATGGATTAATAGAGCATTTATTTTTTTGCTGGAACACAATGCATTTGGTTTTTTAGACATTTATAACGAGTTTGCTCTGCCCCAGCCATCTCTAGTATTTATCCAAATGTCGAATACCTTTATTTATACAAAATTCCTGACTGATGTAGCTTCCTTGTTTTGCCACTATTCTCTTATCCAATAAACAGGTTTTAATAACGGATTTGAAATTCATGCGAATTCCATGCTCTTCAAGTCGCAGAAGCAAAATCTTGTGGTCAATAGTATCAAAAGCTTTTTTCAGGTCGACGAAAATTGCTGCCACATAATTATTTTTATCCAATGATCAAACTGAACCACGTCAAGGATAGCCGCAATAGTGCTGCTGCGTCTCTGGCAGCCATACTGCATTGGAGCTAAAGCTAAAGTTTCTTTGAAGTAATTAATTATTCGAGCATTTATGATTCTTTCAAACACTTTACTTATCACACTAGTGGTAATATTTGACGATAATTTGAAGGATTCCAAAGGTTACCTCCTTTAAAAACTGGTGCTAATCTCAACAATGTAAAGTATGCTTAGAACCTACTGGCTTTTAAGTGGCTGTTTATGGTTTTCACCAAATCTTACATATTTTTTCCTTAAACATTTATATGTCTTCTGGTGTTATATTATCGATTCCTGTAGAAACACCGGTTTTCAAATTGCCGATTATTTCAACCACTTCACTAGGTATCGTTGGTCTCAAATGTATGCCAGATATATGACTTGGCACTGAATAATGATGTTGCTCAGATTTCTGATGAGAATTCCTTTCAAAAATAACTAAGGCAAGCTGAGGCTAATATAAACACCGTAGACACCATAACAACGAAGATTTTGTGTAAGAGAATGCATAATCCTTGAAAAAATTGTCGATAGATTGCTTAAAATTTGGAAGGAGTTCAGCTTGTATACATACACATCCGTCAAAAATTCCAGGTTGATCAGATTACGTACTCCAGAGCAAATCTCATATTTATGATTTACTTCAAAAATAAGTAACAAACATCTCTGGAAATTTTTTCAATATTATCATATTTATCATTCTAGCCAGTCTTTATGGGCGCTTCTTTTGTGTATAACTTATTTTGTAACTTAATCCTACGAGTGTCAAATTCTATTAGTAGCTCTTGGTTATTATCAAAAAAATATTGAACAACATACCAAAATAGAATATACCTATTGAGAAACACTATTTATTTGGAATCAGGATGCTTCTTTGATGTGTTTTTAGCCAAAATACATACGTGGATCTATAAACGGCACACCCAATTATCTCTAGCTCACTTCACAGGTCCTCGTCCATCATTCAAACTTTTCGGTATAAATGCACTTGGACAGAGTAACAAGTAACAAATTGACTTAGCGAAACCATGTAGACTGTTAGAGTACTTTTAAATTACCCAAAAACAGCATTTTTTTTTATTCACTACTATTTATTCACTTTACCTGACTATGATCATTTCCATCAAAACTAACGCAATCTTTCAACCACTTCAGAATTTGCTTTGATCTTATCGGTTTATCTTTCATTTCAAACCCCTTAAATTTATATGAGAATTTTTTGTCATCTTACTAAAGATATTTTTCTTCCGTACCTTATTTCAACTGCCAGCACACCATCGTGAGAAAACTTCTAACAGTCGCCAAGCTAAAAATTCAAATTGCCACTCCATTCAATTCAAAATGCTAAAATTTAAATTACTTTACTGGATGACATGCCACCTGAATATTAAAAGAAAGACAAGCATAAAATGCTGTCACCACAGACGTGAAAATCCTGTCATCGTATCGTCATTCACAACGGTGATAGGTCACCTTACTTTTTTCCATTATATCACCTGTATCCTGACGACATTTTTTCAAATAAAGGAGACACATCGCTTCTATTTCCCCCTTGTGTCAAAAGAATCGCATTATGTCAACTTCTTAGGCACATACAGAAATCAACTTGAGGATAATCTTATAATTTCGTAGTAGTGGCTTATCGCCTTTACAGAGGTCTTATGCTCCTTGTGAGAGTTTCGCTTGAAAGTCGTTCGTGTTGAACAGACAGCGGATATTCATCAAATACCTGGCTGGAAATTTACTACCCGGATATTTCAAAGCCGAAGATAGTGGAAAGTTTTATACGAGTCTGTCGTAACAATGGAAGTATCTGCATGCCAATAAGATGGCAAAGAACGGAACCTGTATTAGAACGTCGGCTTTGATGCTAATCCGCAAATAGTAGCTTATTTATAGACTATGAACACATTGAGCTAATTTCATTTCTCAAACCCTACATTACAATCATTTAATGAATTGAAGCTTAATTACTATTCAGATGTACTAAGCTCCAAATTAAGCTTCAGCTCTACAACATAAAAGTGCTCTCTCATTTTTTTTTATATCACGAGAAGCCATAAATTAAACAAACATCTCTTGGCGTTTTGCTGAGTCCTCAATAATCAAATTGAATATCATGGCAGAGTGAAATTGAATTCCATTGGGAGACAGGCACTTAATTAATTTGCGGTTTGTTTTGTTTCGTTCCGATGATTCGGGTCAAAACCATTGAAAGATGCACAGTTGCCAAGGATTCGATTCCCTTGAAAGCTCGATTCATCCTAGATTTCATTCAAACCGCTGAGTTAATTTTAAAAAATTCTGTTTTAATGTAATTCTAGCATGCGACAGTATAGCTCCGATGAATGCGAAATGAAAAGTAATAAAGGATATTGAATTAAATCCTGTGAAGGAGGTGAATTGATGTTTTTACATCAATTTCATGGCACTGTGTGTATTCGTATAGTGAAAAATATGGCGGGCTAAACCTAAATCTCAGCTTTTTATTCAAAATTAATGTGCAGATATATTGAATACAGAAAATCTGCGATTCAAACTAAACTATACGATCCAGCGCTTGGAACAATAAATTACTGTTTTTTTCCACCCCCATTTTTATCTTTTTAATTTTTTTCTAATATGCTGATCTCTTCAAAAGGCAATCATTTTGGAGCCCAAATAAACAAGCTAGCTCTTCGAATATGTCACTAGATATTTTCAGCAACAAGAGCAAGCCACTGGCACCGCTACTTGTTCATCACCTCACGTGACGACCTTGACAACTTCATCTAAATTCATTTTCGAGCACCATTAACTAGATACTGAACCAGGCAACATGCTAAATTATCATAAATTCAAAATTCCTTGACATAATGGCGCATTAAAGAAAGTAGCGAAAATGCATTGTATAAGATAAACTGATGCCGCCACTGATGCCCCAGCTGATTTAAATTCAATTATATTTTTGAAGAAAAAAATGATACATACCTGTTGATAAATGGACGTGAACTTTTTCCAAGTCTATGCTTGAACGACTGATCACCCACCGGATTTCGTGTGTCGAGGAAATATATGAACAAAATCGAACCTTGGTCGGGGCTTATCGGTCGTCGTTTTCTTAAGGTGGTGGTGATAGCCAAATTGATTATTAGATAAATATAGAAATTGTATCAGTGCATACATATATTCGAGCCACGATAAATTCAAATCAATCAGTTATTGTTTTAGGGATATAGGCATATATCTTACACTGAATAATGAATGAGACTGGGAGCACGTTTTGCTCGTAATTTGAAGCATTGTTCGTGTCTGGAAAAAAATATGTATTCGATTTTTGAATAAAATTTTACATAAAATTTACTTTATTTATTTACTAATATAAGTGTTTTGATTGGCTGTAAATTAAAGACTCTGAGGTTGGATATCACCTCAATTTTACTGGAAATTTTATACTTAATTTTAATATGTTTTTTTGCGTAGTTTATTTGGATTTTTTGATATAGAAAATATCATAATACATACAATGATAAAAAAGCTAGCCTGCACAAAACAAAGCGATAAAAATACGTATAAGTGAGAAGTATACATTTAATTGTTTTCACAATCTTCAACGGGGTAAAAACCAACATTATGGTCTAGGCCTGCTGCAGAAGAGAATTCTAGTCGTTTCGGTTTTGCGCTGCCGACATCCAGTTCGATATGCTTAACATTTCTTTGGCGTCCTGGCGTATGTCATTGGTCGCCCGAAGACAGTGTCTGGCTTGGTGTTTCTTTGCAATAATATAGGGCTCATAGACTTTGCGACCCCCACTGAAAAAAATCCACACAGTCCACAGTGCTAAGAATATCGCATCGGAGATGCTGTGGAGCAACAAGCATGTTAATTTGCCTGCTCTATACTGCCCTGCTAAGTATAAACGTTCTATCTGCATTTTTCTCATTTTTGAGTTAGCACCGGAACTACATACTCTAATGCATCATTCTACAAAATTTGAACAACCAGTCTTTTGTGGAAGTATGTTCAAATCAATATTGAAAAATTCACTCTCCATATATCTCCAGTACAAATCAAAAGACAAATCATTGAATATCTCGAAAGTACTAAAATGTAGATAGAACGTTTATACTTAGCATACTTCGTCTGTTCCCTAGTATTTCTCACGCACTCGACGCAAAATTGTATTGAAAAAATATCAAATTGTCAAACAAAATAGACGCGAAATATTTTTCGAAACATACATACAGTAGCGTATCTGGCAAGTACAGGACATGTAGGTCCATACGCTAGTACAAGTATGGCGTTTACATCTCTTAGCACACAAAATTCGGCCCGTTTTGTTCGAATTAGACCATTCAACTTTCCCGCCCCAAATCTGTTTTATTATTAAAAAATTTTATCTCAAATCGCTATACATGTTCGTGTACTATAGTTGTCATTGTCAGTGATTTGAACATTATCATGGTACTATGCATTCATTCATTGTTAATATTGAAATTGAATATTTTCGAATTCGTCAATGAAATTTATTATTTATAATAGCTGAATGAATAAAATATCGGAATCCCAGCTATGAGATTCCGATAGAGTAGATACTCATAGTACGATTGGGCCGCAAGCGTAGCTACGAGGTCAAAGTTTAAAGCTATTTGTAATGTGACAGCTATTATCATTATGAATTTTTAGTAGATTATGAATGATTTGTTGAATAGTTTTCCGATATCTATTTGAACTTGAGTTTTAAGAAACAATTCAAAGTTTTACGAATAGGTCAATGTGAATTTTGATGTTCGTTATGTCCTTATTACTGATAGTAATTTTAACTGTCATATGCTAACGACCGGCATATTTCATGTTTTAATAAGATACATATATTGAAATATTTGTGCTTACATATCTATGGATGCAAAGCTAAAATGCAAGTGCATTCTACATTATCCCAATAAGATATTCCAATCAGTTACGATATCAAGGGATGGTCAGGAAAATGTATCCTATGCATATCATTTACTTCAGTCGAAGTGGAAATTTATCTTCTTATTCTTTACATCTTGCGGTTTTCCGTTGCTACATGCAATGCATGCAACGTGTTTCTGCCTTCCAATGAAGTCGCTTTAGCTCTTTGTAAGGTATCACTTTAATCGTCTTAATTAATCTTAGAAGATTTGCCTGTTCTTTACTTGAAACCTTTGAGTAATTGAGTCGACTTGAAGCATACAATCGATCCGATAATGATATTACTTTGCTTTACGATGCGTAGGAAGGATTCTATGCAAAACCAGTAGATAATGCGATCAGTATGCATGCAATGCTTTTAAAGAAAATATGTTTTTCATGACTAGATTAATGACTGCAATGAAAGGTATTAAAAAGGTTTTATTTTTTTTTGAAATTTTGAATCAGCAGAGAATCGGGTATAGAATAAATTTATTATTAATAATAACCGCATACTTCTACTATTATAAATTTAATGAAATTTGTTTATTTATAGCTACATTATAGCAAATAGGCTACAAGACATACGTTGTAGCTTATATAACTTGCATCTGATATGTATTGAAGTAAAATCTACGAGAACACTCAAAAAATACACTTGTAAATGTTCATGAAATAAACCTTTTTTTAATAGGACATAAGTTGTTATCGTATTAGTATCACTTATATAATTTCATAGGGATATAATCGATAAGCCCCATAGAAAATCTCATAATAACTACTTTCGTGCAAAACCATCTAGAATCTCTACTAAGTTCCTTCTAGGAATTTTCACCATTTTTTATCTAACTTCTTCGCTTATTTCTCAAAGGCTATTTATTTTCTTTTGTGAATATCTTATCTGCTTCGATGAATCTATCTTTCATTGTTTCACCTAGATGCTGTGGATCTGACGTAGGGTAAGAGAAAACCATGTGTACCATATTGTCTCTTTTAATCTTTCTTATTCTAATTAGAATTTTGTTTTATTGTAAATATTTAATTTAACTTAATTTGATATCGAGCTAATTGTCAGTGGTGCTGCGATTCGAATTTATTAGAATCTTGCAAATTGTGTTTTCATGTAATTTCAATTTCATGTAAAGCTGGCTAATTAACGGAATTTTTTAAAAGCCATAAAAACAAAAAGGCTCATAGAAACAAGAACACATAAAATAAGCTAAAATGAATTAAAGCTTGAAGCTGGTTCAAAAAATGGTCAGTCTTTTGGCCTATGAATTGAAAGTTTGGAGGAATTCGCCAATAATATGCAATAGCCTTCCAAACACACCCAGCACATTAAAATAGCAAAGCAGCTGCAAAAATTGTTTGGCAAAATAATCTATTTGTTATAAATCTACATTGTTAAAATTTAAAAATGAAGTAACTATGTACTCACTGAAAAAAAAATTATTCTATTTCACTATTTAGTTTCATTCAGTACAAAATCATGGACTCCTGTTTTTTTTCAAAAATAAGAATTAAACACATGTTACTTTTAATCAAAAATTGAAAATAAATTCAGAAACTGATTTAAGCGACGAATTTCTTTAATAAAGACACGAAAAATATAATTAAAACATTAATGTCAAGATGTAATTTTTCTACTTAGCCGTTAAGTCTACTCTACCATAAAACCTTTTCAAATGAATGCAAAACAGCAATTCTATTTATTTACCAGTGACATTGACATTCAAAAAATTCTACACCTATGTTACCGCAATAGTAACCTAATCCGCGATGATATTTTACGACGTGAGAAAGTGAAAGTGGTCGAGATCTGCTCTTCGGATACGATGAGCCATCGGTCGTTGCTATGTTTCACGTTGTCTGATAAATCCATTTTCGTGGGTGAAAAATGAGCCCAACAACGCTGTCCTTGAACATTATTTACCGGCCATAATTAATACACAGTACGATGTCTTTGCGAGCATCGATTTCGATCGTGCTATAATTTCTGCTGGTACACATGCAGTGATCGCAGCGATCATCAAATGGGCCACATGTGTAGTTATGTTGGATCTGGAAACCTGATCGATCGATTTACTTTCGTAATAAAAGTCGCTAAGCCTTTTAGTCACAATTTTTGGTCTTCGCGTTATTCAAGGAGTTACCGAATTAGTCATTTTCGATTATAATTCGCATGTACATACAGAAAGATTTCATTTAAGATGCTACCATGAAGCTTTCAGACGAGATTTGCGCGATAGGTATTTTGGAAGTCTCGTTGACGAAGATAAATTAGTTCATTGTTGGCTTTCCAATCACGAATGACAATCTGAATAATTTGAGTCCCCGAATCATCTGAAAACATAATAAAAGGACCCTTTCACTTGGTAAAATTGAGCCAAAATATAATCCTAAAATATTTTCCAATGCTTCATTACATTCGGAAACACTGTAGTATCAATAAAAAAATATTTCACACATAAGATACAGTTTCGCATTATTCGATTTCAATTCGTCTCACATTGCAGACTGCAATTTAACGCCTGCCTGCCCGTAAAATGGATATTTACAATCGACGTTTAATCGACTTTGTCATATTTTCCGAAAAGACCCAGTCCTTGGAGAAATTAATGTTACTTACGTTCATGAATTCAATTTTTATGCTGAGGATTAAATTCGAATTGGAAAAACAATTTCATCAAAACCATTTAATATCGAGCTTACTTTTGTCAGGCTTGATTCCGATAATCTACCAATATCACCTTGATCTTCAAGCCAGGCATCAAAACTTCACTGATTGACTCGTGTATATTGATAAATTAAACTAGATACATTGTTGTTAGGTTTGTAACATCTGATGTGGACATAGTGATTTCAAGATACATTAGGTACATCTAATGATTTTCGCATTGCTGACAAATATTTTTTTGCAAATGATTGAAGAGGTGAGTTGAGGTGGCTCTTAAATTTATTCAAGATCAAGTTGTACATGCATTCGAACCGACCTGGTAGACAGGTATCGTGAATTCGACATTGTCGGTTCTTCCTCCAGCGCCCGATTACAAGACAATGTCATGTTCACCTTGAAGATTCGCTAGAAATTCCGTGATACATAATATCGTCGCTACACGTGTTCAATAAAAAATTGAATGCATACCTGTCCTAGTCGACAATTGTTGTTTTAGTCTTCACTTACTCCTTAGTTGATAGTGAAATTTTTTTTCCTCCTCCCTTCCACTCTCTCCATCACTCTATCAGCGTGCACAGTCCATGTGCACCATCTTTACCTTCCAATAAGTTTTTCATAGTGCTTCTCAGACAACTAGTTTTTTGGTATAAGGGACAGAACAATTCTTATAAATATAATAGACTCACTTTTATTGACTTATGATTGTCTTCACTGTCTTGTGTCCAGAGAAAAGTATACAAAAAACTCTGGTGTTAATCGTCATTGTGCGTTGTTAATTTTTTATGTGCAATTTTAAGTTTTCTTTGAATATCACGATGTTGCTTGAATTCTTTAACGGATCTGGCAATGTATTGAGAAAGCTATAGCCTGTTGTATTGGATCCATTTTCAATCTATCCGTTCTTGGTTTACAAACCAAAAGGTTGCTGGCTGAACTCTCCAATAGTCCGAGGAGTATCTGGCCATTATTGTAATATTTTGTTAGTAATTTAGTGTACTATTTTTCCTCTTTTGTGATTAATAATCTGTTGGATGTTCAACAACCCTGATCGAGTGTACACGGCACCCATTGATGTTAAGGTCGGCAACCTACATATAACTTTTATCGCCTTAGTCACAAGTCTCCCAATTAGCTCGATGTTATGCTTAGTTGTTTGGCTCCACAAGACTGCTCCATATTTAACAGTAGACAAGATAAAAGCATTTAAGATTAGGAGTTGAGTGTGGTTTTGCAGGAAACCATGCCTTCTCAGTGTTGCGATAAATGGTACGATTTCACTTCTGATGTAGTTGATGTGATGGGTCCAGGACATTTTTTCATTCAAAATCAATCCCAGGTATTTTATTGAATCGACCTTCTCCAGTTGAACTCCATCAATTTGAATACAAGGATTAATAGGGCGTTTATCCAATTGCTGGAACATAATGTATTGTGGACATTTATAACGAGCTTATTCTGATGCAGCCATCTCAAGTATTTATCCAAATCCATATTTACTTTACTTTGGATGGCTGACTCATCTTTGCCAGCATACAACAGTAGCGTATCGTCAGCAAACAAAACTATCTTACCAGAAAGACTGAGATCTTGAACGCTGTTCACATAGATAAGGAAAAGTATAGGCCCTAAGATCGATCCCTGTGGAATACTTTTGTTTATAGAACATTCCCTGGTGTAGCTTTCTTGTTTGGTCACTATTCTCCTATCCAATAGGTAGTTTTTAATAACAGATTTGAATTTCATGCAAATCCCATACTCTTCCAGTTGCAGAAGCAAAATTTTGTCTTCAATTGTATCAGAAGCCTCTTTTAGGTCGATGAAAATTTATCCAGTGATTGATTTATAAACTGAACCGCGTCAAGGGTAGCCGCAATAGTGCTACTGTGCTCCTGAAAACCATACTGTATTAGAGCCAAAACTGATGTTTCTTTGAGATAATCAATTATTCGAGCATCTATGACTCTTTCAAACACTTAGCACACTTATGGCAGCTATTGGACGATAATTTGAAGGATTCGAAAGGTCACCTCCTTTAAAAACTGATGTTAATCTCGACAATTTAAGGCATGCCAGGAATGTACCGGCTTTTAAGTGGCTGTTGATGATTATTACTAAAACCTTAGTTATTTGCTGCTTAAGCATTTTCATGTCTCCTGATGTTATATTATCGATACCTGGTGAAACGCCGTTTTCTAAGTTGTCGATTATTTCTGCCACTTCACTAGGTATTGTTGGCTCAAATGTATGTTAGATTGGTGGCTCAAATGTATGTTAGATATTTGATTTGGCATTGAAAAATGGCGTTATTCAGATATCTGATGAAAATGTTGCGTGATATCAGACCCAATCGCTGCAAAATATTTATTTAGGTGCTCCGCAATTGCCTCACTAGAGGTAAGTTTACTAATTTAATAAATAAAAATTGTCAATGTGTGTTCCGGGCAAAAATAGAGGAGAAAAACTGATTTACTCAGAATAGACCTACCAAATCAAACAATGTACGATCGATCAAACTATGACCTTAAACGATGACACCCGAGGATGCTGACCGATTTTCGCAACCGAGATGCAGTCAGACGGTAAAATTTTTTTAACCTGTTGTAGGATGTCAATGATATTTTTCTCCACATCGTCGGGGGTAGTAGCTGGAACAAGCCTTAATAAAAATAATACCCGAGGCTTCACTACACCATTAAGCTTGCAATTAAAAGTTTCAGCTCTGGAGAGAGCAGAAACTGGGCGAGCGCTATTTGTTTCGTGTGTGAGGAGGTTCACATTTCCATCCTTTTCTGCATTCTCAAATCCTTCCGAACCAATAATTTTTGTTATTTCTGCCTCTTTTTCACCAGTCGGGTAGTTGTCAATTGTTTTAGATTGCTTGCGCCTTATCCCCCTTTCTTTTTTCGATGCACTTCTGGATGCTAGGGCAGATTTAGTGGCACCTGCGACTGGACTGCTTTGATTCAAGCTATCAGTCTGACAAGAGGTGGTATTCCTAAGTTTTTTATTTTCACGATCGCCGTGTGGATCTTTCAAAGCGTCAGTCTGGCAACTCGACGTGTGGCGATCTGCGCTAACAGATGACGTAGCGCAGCCACTTATGATCAAAAAGATCTTAAATTCTTTGTCATTATGTTTGTCATTATGTTTTTCACATTAGATTAATTTCAAATTCATAACATTATATTCAATTACGAAATAAAACTTCCAAACACTTCTGGGTATCACATTCAAATCGAAATGTATACTATCAAGTTACATGCACACTACCATGCAACCCGGATATGTATCATAACATGTATCAAAACTCCCAATGTGCCTCAATCCGAATTAATTTCGAATGCCAAGGATATTGTCTCATGAAAACATTTGCATGAGAATATAATGTCTAAAGGCTTGATGAAATTGATAAAATGCTAAGATTTGTTTTATGGCAATACACACAAAACACCTACCGCGGTTCGTATTCAGGCTATTTTTCACAACACGTCTATTAGCGAACGCATCTTATTATCATTAATTTTTGGGTGGCTGTATATGACAACAATGAAGAGATTTTAGTTCTTGAATATATTTTAAGTCGATTATTGTTTCAAAAAATAAAACTGTATACAAATATTTCCTGTAGCTTCTACAATAAAAAAATATCGAAATGAAAGTACAATATCTTATCCAAAATAGTCACCGTTCTACGGCTTGGAGAGAAGCTTAAAATTGTAGAACAAGTTTAACGACGAAACTAGAATGCTTCCGATAACTTTTCGAAATTGAAAGTAATTTATTGCTATGTCCCATATAAAAAAAAAACTATTTTAGACACTTGTACCTATGGTGAAGCTCAACTAAAACTAAAAAATCCTCGTTCCTTTTCCTTCACAATAATCACCCAGCAATAACTGAAAAACTTGTTCCAGCTTCCAGTTCTTCCAGTCCTATCACAACCGGTAAAACATAATTTTCATGTGATGTCTAGAGGAAAGTCATTCTGAGTGAAAATTTATATGAGGCCGATATTATGTTGCTTTTATTTTTAGTATTATATACATACATTTCACCTTTGCATTGTATCAGAAACAGAAATCAATGTGATTCCCGCTAGAATCTCGTTTCTTAATATGTCAATGATTGTTGATGCATAAATGAATCCAACTAATAAAATATATGCACAAGGCAATTTTCATACATTCATATTCTGTTTTTATTCAATCGACCAACGAATTTCTAATAATGGTGAAATTAGACTCAACAGAATGTATTAAATTTAATGTCTTGAAAGAAGAGGCTCTCTATACTGGATTTATGCAATCTGGATTAACTTCAGTAGGAGAAAAAAATACTTATGTTAGTTTTGCAATCGGAACACATAAAAGGAAAATCAAGTTTCAGATACTTTTGTCAAAGATAGCCTGTAAATATATTATTCTTTTGTTCATTGCATAAATTAACAAAAGCTGCCAAAAACACAACGAGTTTTCAAGAAAAAAAAAACGTTGACTTTAAAACATTATAAAATTAGGAAACAACAGCATTCATTTCATTCTTCGATGAATCGTTAATGATTCCTATTTGTTTGAAGGCTGAAAAAGTGTGAAAATAATTCGTCGCATCGAAATTGGTCGTATATCATTCGTTGAAAATTGAATGTCACAGTTCTTTGTCTAATCAAGACAGCCCAAGTACGTTTATGGAACGAGTATTTGGATAGATATATCGCGCATTCAGAAAATCAGTGAAAATGAGATTGTAGGAGATAGCCATTAGGCATTTGACGACATAGAGAGGCATCAATCATATTCTTGATTCAATTTACTTAAATCGATCAGTCACGTGAAATTCGTTAGATTCGCTGGTTAAAGTAAGATCAAGGTTATTTCAGACATGTTTGAATAAGGATTTCAAGGTTCCTGTTAAGTGCGAAGCTACAAATGCATGACAGTTACGAAGAAATAATATTTATTCCAGGCAATAAAAACGATCCAGCATCCTAACGACTTCAACAAGAACTAAATTCAACTCGAAACAATCTTCTTTTGCAACTTTGTCGGCGTTCTTGTTCGTTTAGCTCATTACGGATTGCATTAATTTATTTCTTTGGCCTTTGGGTCTGTCTTGTTAAATCGGAATCCAATCAAATGAATCGTCGATGCTGAATGACCTACATAGCCAAACATTTATCAATATTTATATTTGCACTAATATTTTCGACTTCATTGCATTTTCATTTAATAATCCTGATTCAATGACACCAACTCACCCTCACTTTTAGTGTCGTCGGATTTGAGATTAACGCATAAGCATTTATGCTGTTCGCACTCATCTCTTCAGGTCCAATAAAACGATTTGGTGATTTCGCGAAGCTACGAATCGGTCGTAAATGTATCTTGTTTATCATAAGAAAGTATAAAATATAATGTTGATGGGAAAAAATCGTTTTAAATGGTACTAACATTGGTTGACTGTTCAATCGATGCTTTAGTAGGTTTGGAAATTACTGTTGAGCAACTGTAGCAAATGAACTCAATCAATGGAATGTGGTTTTATGGCACTCAGCTTACAGAAATTGAAAGGAATTGTATATGGATAGAATAGAAGGTGTTTAATTTTGATGAGTAATTTTTCATAACTAAATTTTTTAGTTTAACTGAATTAGTTAAACAGTTGTTAGCATCAGCAGTTTAGAAAAACGACCAGGGATTCAACTTCAAAAACTAGCTTTATATTAATTTCTTGGCAGGTATCAATATTTCGAGGGTAGTCTACCTTCTTTTTCAGTATATATCAGTCAAATTCTAATAGAGCCTAAACCTCTTATTTATACTGTATAGCTTAAGAGCTTCTTTTTATTCAATTATATTTAAAAGCTGACCTCCTGTTAGTCTGTTTTTTAAACTAATATTCTATACACATCTCATTTAACGCCCCTCTATTCCTGCTTTACGTATATTTTTCCTACACAACAAAGTAGATTATTTGAATCACGAACGCTTAATTCAATTCGAATTTTCGAGCTTGCCTTCAAACGAGCTTCATATCCAAAGTTAAAGTCTCAAAGTTTTGTGCGATTCCTGAGTCTTAAGACAGCGGTTCACTCTCCTCACTTGATGCCCACGTTGGGCGCTAATCAAATATTGCCTGAAATAACAGAATTTACCTTTTATACAGCCGTCTTAGTTGTCTTAGCAGAGCTGACTTAGTTTTTTGACATTTAAGGCCACTATGTTTCTGATGAATCTCTAGTTGAATTATATTTAGATAATTTTCGAGCAAACGTTTTGTCTAGATTGATATTTAAGATATGGTGAATATTATTTATTCCCCAAAAAATAACTATCGCGGATTTGATATCAGTTTGTTGTGGTGGAATTTAATTAGCTCATCTCTTCAAAGTTAAGCTATGCGTTAGTAGCCAAAATATCTTTGAATAGTTCTACTTAAGCTGTGTTATTTTGAATTCCAAATATAAAGTTCGACGAAATTACAGTACGATAAAGTTGTTAGTCTCGCTGATACATAATTTTCACATTCTTAAGTTAAGTGTATTTGCTATATCTATGCTAACGACGTTTTCATATAAAGACCAATTTTTAATTCTTAAGCAATAAAATCATTTTTTTATAGTCAAGCCAAATATATTTTGCATGAAAATCATTGATTTAAAAAGGCATTTGCCTTCTCCTCTAAAAAACCATAATTAGCGTTATCAAATCTGATAATTATTTCATTATCTAATCAGTTAACTGTTCCAAAAGAGGCGAGAGTCCATTAAATCATTTCCGGAAAGTTTTCTCTCAGTCCCAGTTTCCCAAGGCCCAGTTTTTTTGAATTCCATGAACGAAAAATTAAATCCAATCCAGATAAATGAGAAAATTCTTAACGACGATGACAACATTAAAACCAGAAAATTTTGGTCTCTTTAGTAGTTAAATCAATTTGTATCGTAGATGTCTAAGAAATCACAGTGGTGAATAAGGATTAATGACAATGAAGCTATAATAAGTTATAATAAGGATTAATTACAATGAAGTCTCCTGATAGTTTCAGGGAATGCAGTTTTTTGCTTTTCAGCATTTTAGCGGAGAAACACTTGAACAGTTTCACATAATAAGGCTACAATTTTCCATCAGATGCTGTTGTTTTTTTAAGTTAGAATTTACTCTAAATGAGTTATTAAGATGGTAGCATAAACTCTTCACGGCTTGCCTATTTTAAGAATACAATACTGATTGAACGAAGAAAACATGAAAGAAAAACTTCAAGAAAACCCGAATACCAACGATATAAAAGCCATAAAATATCAACACGAACTGCATTAATAAACGGAAAACATTACGAACGATTTTTCACTCAATTTCTCAAGCAAACAAGTTTTAATATCACTAAAGTATTTTGTACTGCTTGGAATAGTTTCACAACTTTTGCAGCACTAAAGCATACACCCACGCTTCTTGAATGCGTCACTAGAAGTATCACAATTGACGAGGAGTCGTTAATTCGTCAATTTCAGAAAAAAACCTTGTATTTCTCATAGCAATAATGACAGCTTGTATCGCAGAGGTTGAGTATTTCGCATTATTTTTAATAATTCTTTCGTGTAGATTCTTTTCACAAATTTGAATAAATGCATTCGTCTGGGCTATATTTAGAGGGAAATTTGAATTTAACATCGAGTATTTCATGTATAGCGGATACTGGTCTATATATAGTAAACATAATTTCTCTATTTTAAGACATTGAGAATTTGAATTGTTTATTTTTGTATCATAAAAATGACAACATACTTAGCTTGACAATTGCGTGTCAATATTAACGATGTCTGTCTTTAAAAAAACGTAGATTAGAGATCTAATTTATAAATGGACATCGAACAATTTTATCGGTTTCATGTTTTTGTTTTACATATTCAAAAAGAAATCAAAAAATACTTCAAGTATAAAATCAACAAACGGTAACATTTTGCAGTAGTAGCAAATTTCAGCTTAAATTCCAAAATAAACTATTTGCATATACCTACTATTCAAACAACCTGAATTCCAATCGAATATGAACTTATATTTAATAGTAAACATAATTATTCCAAGGCTAAAAGTAATTTTAGCTATTTCCATTCACTTGACTTCAATTCTAAAATTTAATTTGCTCACCCCTTACATGCATGCTGGTAAATTATTTTTGTGTAAATTCAACTGAATTACGAACTCAATTTAATTCATTTTACAATCGCTGGCACTACCTTTATGTTCAACATAAATATCTTAAAATAGCTTCTATCTGTACCTACCAGAAAGGATTAATTCAGATTAATCTCCTCGGCTGGCAGATTTTATTCGCAGTTGAGACCTGACCTATATATAAATATATATTTATGCTGAAGACTTAGAAAACACGAACAAGATTCTTATCTACATGTTTCTCAATGCCTTTATGATTTTGAATAATCAGATGACAGATTCTGAGAAATTGCTCGTGTGGAAATGTATCTTTAAATCGATTGCTGTAGGTTCACATATAATAAATATGAATGTTTGATGACAGAACATGTGTATTCTAATAAAGAATATGACAACATCTCGAATTTCGTGTTGGGATGAAATTAATCATACAAAATTTGCTGACTGTGGAAGAAAATTAGGTAAATGGCATAAATTTGCGATGTATTCAAATTAAAGAACTGAACTTTAACCAAGCAAAATTTAGACTTAAAATTTAAAACACTTTATTTTAATTAAATTTAGTTGGTTGAATCGAGATTTAAAATCGTGCAGACATGTTTTAAAAGTCTTATAATCCTGTAAAAAAAAAATTCTAACAGGATCACATGCGGTTTAATCCTTAAATTTTTACATAAAACATCCTTGGTAGGAAAAATATGCTATCTATTATGTGTGTTTATTTGAACTTACTGATTTATGCAAAAAATTCATTTTATTTTTAAAACTCATTCACTTATATGTAATCACATTGATAATTTATTCTGAGCCAAAATATTCAAGTTTTCGCAGCCTCATGTTTCAAAAACTATCACGTGTCGTAGTCCTCAGTTTCGGACAACACTTGTCATCTGTGCAGATTTTGATGGTAAACAAATTCAATGCTGCAATAATTCAAACTGATTTTCATGAATAGCGTTTTCAAATAACTTTTAAGCGCACACGGTTTCATAATGAACTTTTAACATAGTGTTTCTAATACCTTAATAAAGCCAATTCGTCTAAGTGCTTCACTGAGTGCCTGATTTGTCTAAAATTACTTGGCTAGTGGGCAGTCGTCTCATTTTAAATATTTCAACTGAAACGATCATATCTCTGACGAAATCCAGTCACACATTTGGAAATTTTCAATTTTCGTCATTTGTTTAAATTACCACTCAAAGGATATTTTGGTAGACTTTTAAAGGATTTTTTAGTACTTTTTTTTCGAGTTAGAGTTTTATGCATTATCAAGAATTTTATAGCTAGAGTTTTATGTATTATCAAGAATTTTATTTTCATTACAATCATTATTATCATTATTAAGACTATTTTCACAGATCTATCACTCGTCTTCAAGAGAGCAATAACGAAATACACAGCTGCAAAATATTAAATATTTTCAAATTTTAATCCATTTCTTAAGTGTAAACTAATAACAAATATGAAATTTTTAATAAATCACTGCTAATTTATCATACACATGCCTTCAATAAACTCTACATATACTAGCCAGTGGTGTAAATATATTCATATTTCCGCATTTAATTTACAACGAACAATTCAAAATTCATCCATATGCAAAGCCACTGACCTGATTAACCTATATGTGTACATATTTATTAATTGCCGAATTAACGGTCATAGGCGGGTTCATGAAAACGTTCGGAAATTCATCTTGACCTTGAATAAAAAGTTTTTTGAGTCACTTATCTGTTACACCTTTGTGATAATGCCGCCCAGGAGTTTTATTGAAAATTTGCGTTGAAGTGTCGCTGATTTCCGGTTTTAATAATATCTAATAGCTTGATGTGCTCAAAATCACTGTCAAAGATTATATCATTATATCTTTCGTTCATTTCAACATAAATAACAATATCAAATAGTCATCTATATTATGACACTAAAAATCAATGGCAATCAATAATTCATATCGATATGATGCTGAATCTAAAACAATTCCTTGACTATGTCAATCGCTTTCGAATTGAAATATTCAAAATCTAATCATGTGTCTGCTCGTGAGCCTAATATTAATGCATAAGACTTTACATGTTTTTTTGAAGCTTGGTAAATAATGTTAATAAATTACTGTTGAGTCTGAAAATATTATTTTTTTGTGAATATTATAATTTTATTGTCTTTTGTTTGGAAAAATGCTTTACTGCTGTCAGAAGGACGAAAGAAAATAAAACTAAACCAAGACGAAAAAAAGATTGAAAAATTTTCGTAGGAAAGTGAAGGCAAGAAAACAAAGTCCATTAAAGTCCTTGACTTAAAATCTTTTAAAATTCCCTAGAAGGATTTTCTATTAAATTTTCGTGAATCGCCTTCGAAGAACAATGCTTCAAGTGACTTGTGTATATGGGAGAATATTGTCTGAGCTGGGTGTTTTAATGTAAAATCCAATTACTGCAAGCAGATGTCAATCTGATCAACATAGGTTGGCTGTGAACAACACGCTGAGATGATTAATATAATAAAATCATATTTCGCGTAGTGATTTTCACAGCATTGTGCAATATTTGAAGTTTGTATTTTGGTACATGTAGCAAAAACTGAAACGGATAAGAAACGCAATCTTAAGGATCGATATTAGGCGTGTTTTTTTGCTCCTCCTATCTATAACAGAACAATGCAGACGTTAGCATTGTTCTGTTATGGATAAGAGGAGCAAAAAAACGCGCCTATTATGCTGCTCAAAATTTGTTATATTTACACTCCCGCCTGTGTTGGATCCACAACACATTCAGCATCGACGTCCAATTTAGCCAGTTTTACGACTCGACGTACGTATATTTCGCAGGTGGTTTGGACCGCAGCAGTTTGCACGAATCCGTACTTCGAGCGCATGACTTCCACTATTCTTCCTTTGGGAAAGCTCTGTGTCTTATCGTTTTCGGCAACTAATGCGACTAGATCGCCAACGAGGATCTCCAGCTCTCCTGGTGAATCGAAACATTTCGATCGTCTGGTGATAAGGTCCAATGGTAGTAGAATCGCTGCAATGCCTGTTGGGATTGCCGCCACCGTAATGTCAGTGCGTCAACGTTGTTAGGAATCCCAAGTGATTTGGATGGGTGTTTGTAGGTGAAAAGAGCATGATTCGGAGTAATTGCTTCTTGATTTTAATGATCCAACGGAATATAGGTTAATGGTCTAGAATTGATTAAGTTGTCGATTTCTATTGGAATATTGACTAATATTTTGCAGGACCACTCGTGTTGGTTTGCGTAAGGGTTCAAGCATAGCTCGCATTGCTGACTTAATTGCTCTTAGCATCACCCATGTGTGGAGATAGTGGTGAATTGAAGTGCCATTTCATCGTCGAAGTAGCTGTGGCTTCTTCTATGTAAGTGTGAGAAAAGAGTGCAGTGTTGGTAGCAATTCACCCAAATGGAAGTGGAAACGTATCCGGTGGTGATAATCAAGCCAATAATAGCTTGCACTTGTAACATTCTCGACGTACTTGCGGATATTCATAATTAATACTTCCCTTCAAGCGACTAATATTATTTTCGTCCAGCACAGGTGACAGTTTGTACAAAGGGCTTGCTTAGAAACCTTTTGGCCCTCCACAAGTAATAATATTTCTTCGGAATACGTATTTTGGGCCTCACGGAATAGAAAATTATCTGCCTTCTGTAGCTCTTCTGACTTATGGTTCCCCGTATACTTGCTATAAGCAGATATTCTAATATTATTCAAGAACCTGAATAGGTACGCTGCAGTGCGCATTAGTCGATTCCACTTGCTTAATCGTGTGGCGTCAATGATATCCTTCGTTTATGTGCAACGTGACACATTGAAGTGAAGTACTTTCAGTTTCAATGTTTTCAATATTAGTTTCATGCTGGAACTATTGTCTTGGTCAGAGCTGTTCATCCACCTTTAGAAAATCCGGACGTTTATACCAACGGCTATTGACCTTAATGTTATCTCGGCACTTCGTGCGTATGTCGGCCACATTTTCGTTATAGGTGGGAGCCATCTCCATAGGTTGATGTCAGTGGTTTCTCGAATCTCTCCAACTCGGAATGCGACCCAACGAGTTACTAGGCAGTTTTTTTCAAGAGTAGAACCAAGACAGTACGACAGATGAGTCGCTCCAGAAGTACATTGTACGCACCTTTATGCCAAGTGCACTCACTCAGAAAAATATGTTTCCGAAAACCAAAGAAAATATTTACTTGTTTACGAGATGTGAAATCTTCCACAAATCAAATAAATTTTTATTTGATATCAGTAATTTGTATAAATATCATGTAAAAATTTCTTACATTCAAAGGAATACAATTTTTACTTTACCTTATTTCAAGTAAGTAATTTTCCACAAATCTTGTAAATTATGTCTATGAATTTAGTAAATTATATCTACAACGCGAATACATTTTTCCATTTTCAACAACAACCACGCTTCAATATTCGACGAAAAAATTGATAGTTTTTATGACTTCTACCAACATTTCCTCTACACAAATAAGGGGTCGATAGCTTAGCTCGCTAACATGTCAGTCCAAAGCAGCGAACTACCGCTCGTGGGCTCGAATTCCACCGGGTTCATGGTTGACTTTGTTCGTCTTCAGTTGTCCTAACTCCATTGATTAAGTGTCACATTATAGCTTTAAGTGGCGACTAGGCATAAATATAATACTAGCGCTTCAGATAATAAGAAAAAAAATTTGGCACTTAAAAAAAGGAAAAATGGAAAAATTGATTGACTCTACTTGTTTTACTTATTTTTTATTTTTTCACTCCCTTCAAAGTAAGCCACTCTTATGATATGAAGGGAGGGAGTAAGTAGTAACCGCGCCCAGCACAGCTCAACTTCGGTGATAGTACGTGAACCGATTTATGCCAGATGCCAGAAACTATAACAAAATTTTACTCGGGGCAAGTTCAATATCAGTTCTTTGAAATGTATAAATTCCTTTCTTTGGACTGAGTAAATATTTATTTGAAACTACAGCAAGTTTTACTCAGGGCAAGTTCAATACTAGTTCTTTGAAATGAAGAAATTTCTTTCTTTGGATTGAGTAAATATTTCTTTGGCGCAGAATCATTACCAATTTTCTTGGAAAATGTGTTCATTTTTCTTCAAAAAATAGAAGTATTTTTCTGAGTGCTCTTAACAGTGCTTAAAATCCTGGCACCAATCGTAGCAGCCTGAAGCTTCAGACGTAGAATAGGTGTGTGTTTGAGAGGTGCTGCTTTTACTTTTTCCGTGACGAATGACACTTGAAAATTTTGTGATGTCGCCACACCTAGGTAGACAACAGCTGCGTAGGTAGGCTGCATCGCCGGCATCGACGAAAACATCCAGACTTGTACATTTGTGTGCATTCACTCGAAGGAGTTGAGATATGTATATGGGCAGGGAATTTTCAGTGACTCGATTGACTTAAACTAACTTAGCCACTTTCTCAATTTTTGATCGACATCGTACGGGATGTGATAGTCCCAGGAAAATTTGAGCCTCCAAGTTTCTTGCTGTATCATTTTAAGTCCGGCAATGAAATGAGCAATCAAATCGAATGGATCCTATATTCACTAAGATTTATCGTTTCTTCAATTTTCTAGAGACATTTAGTACGTCTCTATGCGTCTTATTCTATCGCAGCGAAAATGTTATGCAGTCGTCGTGTATGGTCCAAACAGTTCCAAGTGCTTTCTCGATTCCATCAGATTCACATAGATTGTGACAAGTCGCATCAATCCTTTTGTTTACTACGATACAATTTTTACGCCGTTTACATGATGGCGTCTTATATTTACAGTACATAAAAGAATGCTTTGCCTCTTTCATGAATTTCACGTGCCTATTGAAACTTTTTATCTATCAGAAATTTATATTTTTGAGCCGATTCTCCAAAATTTACTAAAAACTTATTCATTAAATCTTCGGTACATTCTAACATTCATATACTTACCAACAATCAATGTCCACAGGACATCAGCTTTTCAATATATTTTCTTTCACTGGACATTGATAAGAAGTCAATATACTATGAAATTACGACGTTACAATACTGCCCTGCTTAGCATAAGTATGTTAAAATCAATAATGAAAAATCATCCCTTCTACAAAAAACATCGCATTGCTCAGGATAAACGTTCTATCTACAGTAGATAGAACAGTAGATAGCACAGTAGGTAGAACCACAGATAGGTAGAACGTTTATGCTAAGCAATACGTAGACAGAACGTTTATGCTGAGCAATGCGGCCAGTTTTTTGTTGCATGTTATCACAAAAAAATCCCATCTGCTTAAAACCTATCCCAACTATTTTCAACGTGAAAGCTTTTACTTGATATGTACTCGTATTTCAATCCATGTTCATACTTTCGTCCCGTTTGATGATCTCCGCAGCTTTAGAAAAACACAAATCATTGAATATCTCAAAAGTGCTAAAATATAGGTAGAACGTTTATGCTAAGCAGGGCAGAATACTAGCGTCGTCATTTTACAAGCATTCCATCCGATATCGACTTTTCAGAGAAAATATTTTTCCAAGTTTGCTTTGTTCATCTTTACTGTAGCATTTCAAGTATTCTTCTGCGAATCGTTTTTCAATGCATAACACGCAATACATATTATGGGAAATTGTGAGTACATGCCTAAGTGCGTCCGTTTCTGAGATGAATAAATTTGAAAAAAAATTGGTGCTATCGTTTTTCAATAAAATAAGCTAGAGAAGAACCTCACAGCGAGTTCGTTTACCTTTCCGGAATCCTTATAAGTACTGATACTAAATTGATTGGGGCGTATCGACAAAATAGAATCTTACGCAGATACCAAAATGCAACTGCTATTCCACCTATCATAACCAATTTACCTCTTCCTGACACTGGACTCAGCTTTATATACAAGTAAAAAATATTTCTCCTTGTGATTAAATCGTCTACTGACAGAAAGATCTATTTTGAAATTCGAGCCTACGCTTTTAAGGGGGGAGATACATGTAACTGCTAAAACAAAAACGATTTTTTTTTATTGCATCAAAGTGTTCGAAATACTCTTAAAATATACCAAAAAAAGTTTTAAAGCGATATTCGTGTTAGTTCTCGAGTTGTAGCCAGTTATAGACAGCGCGGCGTTCCCCAGGTCGGTGGAGCTTTAGAACTTTAAACGCGCTTTTCTCAAAGTAGTACTTTTTCAATTTCCGTACAAGATATCTCAAAAAATATTGAACCTATTAGGCTAAAATTTATATCACATGTACAAAAGAGTATTATCTCATCGTTGAACCTACATTTTCTTGTAATTTCGGAAAAATAATTAGTTTACCAATGTTTAAAACGTGATTTTTTTGAAAAAAATCGATTTTTTTTTTTAATCTAATATTAATGTAAAAATTTGGTTTTTTTTCTAAATTTTATTGGTTCACCTAGGAATTATAGATCTCATTAGCATATTTTTTTTTCTCTGAACGTTGCAAGTTTCTCGGAAAAGGCGTTAAGTTGTACGAGGCTGTTTTTGATGTGTTTTTTTCATTTGCTCGCATCGCCTCCATTTTGTGTTGAAAAGTTATTAAAAAAATATTTTCATTTACTATAAGATATGTACTTTGAGGATTTAATATTAAAAATTTTCTGAATAAACAATATATATATTTTAAGTCAATCTAAAATTAGCAATTTCTTTTCCATTTTACATGTATTTCCCCCCTTAAGTTCAGAATTTAATCTTCTTATGGTGTGTAAAATGATAGATATGTAAGTGTGCATACGACTGCGATTTTTCGACGATGATGAAAGTGCTTTCAGATACTAAATCATATTGCCATGAATAAATCATTAATTTGATTTTTAGTTTGTTTATTTTGTAGAAATTTTTCAGTTAGCAAGATCTATGTAGATAAGCTTTCGTGTAAATTTACTATTTAAAACTATTTTATGATACACTTTGATTTTATTGCAACGGTCACCTACCATACATCTTTTACAAAGTTAGTAAAATATTTCATCTAGAAGCAGAAGTAGATTGAATAATCAAATGAGAGGTACGTGGTACTTAGTATTCTTATCTTTGTATTAGCCATCTTTCACTTTCAGTTGACAGGCTTCTTGGTAAGCCAAAGAACGCGATCCACGCAAGCGCTCGTACATGTTCCGGTTTTCTAAGCGTAATGAACGAAGATCGAGAGTTCTTGTCCGAGGAAGTTAACTTTTCTTCCCTCGGCAGAAATTTAATCTGCTTCAGTGGTTAGCTGCAGGTACCGGTTCTACTTGCATCATCATCAGAAGGAAGAATACTGACGATTATAGCAACATTGATGACAGAATCTCTGGCATGACTTGATCTATTAGTGGACCAAGCAGACATGGTTTCATGTAGACTCTATATTTCTTGATACAGTGAGAAAATGCAATTTGAAATGTATCTGTCGAAGAAGATGAATTGCCGTGCTACTGGTAAGCCGAACCTGATGCAATATCCAGTACGTCATAGCTATAATATCTAACAAAAAAATCAATAGAAAACATTCAAATGCATAAAAATATTTTCAAAAACCAACGATATTTTTTTTAAATAATAAAGTATTCATTATTGATTAATTTTATTATTTGTGTTTCTGAGCGTTTCATGAACTCATTTTCTTAGGCCAATGGCACACACGGCGGTTCCACCGAAGCGTTTAGAGCGTCGGTGTGACGCGTCGGCTGACACACGCAGCGGTTTTCAGAAGCGTTTATCGAGTCGATTCAGTTGCAAATTACGTCGGAGTGTCATGTAGATGCGTGTGAAAAAAGTAGTCGTATATATATATTATATATATATATATATATATATATATATATATATATATATATATATATATATATATATATATATATATATATATATATATATATATATATATGTATATATATACATATATATATATATATATATATATATATATATATATATATATATATATATATATATATATATATATATATATATATATATATATATATATATATATATATACAGTGGCTCACAAAAGTCAACATACAGCATGTAAAAACACGAATATGGTACAGTGGAAAAAGAAAGAATGCAATGATAACGTAAAAGTAGCTTTACTAGCATTAAAAATAAGTTTCATAACATAAAAATAAAGAAAATCCGAACATAGAAAGAAATAAGCCATGAAAACTAAAAATAAATCATCCATCGAAAGTCAGCATACACTACGAGCCATGTTTCGAAAAGAACGAGAATGACCAAGAAACGTGAGCTCAATACTTCGTAGGCCCTCCACCAGCCTTAACAACAGCTTCTAAACGCCTTCGCCTCATCCAGGCACACCGCAGAGCAGATTTCAGGGTCTCTTTGCTAGTAATAGTTGCTCTTACGGCTAGCTCACGAATTCTGCGATCCAATTCCTCCCATAAATGCTCTAAAGGATTTAAATCGGGAGACTGAGGCGGGCTGTGAAGCTGATGAGGGACGTTATACAGCAACTATTCCTTCACACTTCTGGCTGTATGTTTTGGATCATTGTCCTGCTGAAAGATCCAACCTGGCTGTGTTCTTAATTTCTGCACAGAAGGTATCAAATCGCCTCGCAATATGTTCAAATACATGTATTGATCCATAGTACCATCAATAAAATGTAATTGCCCCACACCAGCGGCCGACATACAACCCCATACGAGGACTGACCTTCCACCGTGTTTCACTGTAGGACGCCAATTCTTCTTTGCCAATGCTTCGTTCCGCTTCCTCCACATGTATCCGCGCCCAACAGAGCCATAAACATTATACTTGCTTTCGTCACTAAACAGAACTTGATTCCAAAAACTGTCGTCCTTATTAAGATGCAGGCGAGCGAAGTCAAGCCTCTTCTTTTCATTAACTGGAGAAATGAAAGGTTTTCTGCGCGGAGCTCTACCGTTATAACCCTGATTATGCAAAACTCTACATATTGTTTCTGGGCTCACTTGCTTCTCTGTTGCCTTTGCAAGTGCAGTGGCCATTGCCGGAGCACTTTTTTGTGGCTCCTTACTTATTTTCCATAACAAGTCTCTCTCATCTCTCTTACTTAAGGATTTCGGTCTACCTGTTCGCTGTTTATTTTGTATTCTCCCTTCCGGTTCTGCTTTCCGTATGATCGTTTCGTCAATCGTCAACTATTTTAGCAATTTCGTCATACGACTTCCCTTCCACTTGTTCACTAAGGATGATTTTTCCCACTTCCAAACTCGTTTCCTTCCATCTTTTGAATTTTCTGTGGTGTATGCTGACTTTTGTTTCCTCACTTTTAGCGGAATTTCTTGTTATTTACCATGTATATGTCTATGTATATGTATGTTCTCATTAATTCTGTGTAAAATAGATTAAAATGTCTCTGATATTCCCTTTAAGTTCGTTTTTCACACGTCTTTTCATTTTCTTTCTACCTATATATTGCGAATTCCGCGTTTTTAAGCGGTGTATGCTGACTTTCGTGAGCAACTGTATATATATGCATTTTGGGCAAAGTGATTCTAATACTATTTTTTTTTTTGAAAATCTGTAATTGCCTACTTTTAGAAACTAAGTGGCCACAAATGTTTCATTTTCCAATACTGTATCCTAGCCATTCTTCAAAAATCAATTTTCTTATCAGATTTGCATTCCTATATCAATGCATCCTGGTGTGTGTCACCACAATGCAACATGAATGCACGGCTAACCCGGCTCGGTTTGCGTCTCAGGAAACGCTTCGCTGGAATCGCCGTGTGTGTCATTGGCCTAAATCGGCATTCCCATTGATTATGTAACCAAACCTTACCTTTTAGACTAAGTATGCATGCAAAATAATCTTCGCTCTTTTGTTTTCACTTTCAATCCAAATAAGTTGAACCAGACATCTTATGTACATTTTACACAGGCATCGAGACATCCTATCAATTTTCGAACCGAAAAAAACACTTTTACTAATGAAACGTTATTTATTTCTGACAATAAACCACTTTTTGTTTCATTTCTTTATGCAGAAAATATGGTAATTTAGTAGCAAAAGCCATGATATTTATCGATCTGATTTAATGCAAATTTAACTCAAAAACTCAAACAAGCTAACATCAAATAAAATTATCACTAATCCATGAAAAATACATCGATATGTTAATTTCAAAATATTTTTTTCTTTTTCATTGTGCATTTGTACAAAGTGCCATAAATACATAAATGCACCTAATAGTGAAATTATTGACTAAAATGCTATTGAAATTTTGTTTTGATCATGAGTAAAACAGCAAAAATTGCTTGAAGCTGTTTATACGATGAGATCTCAAATGCAGTACTATCTTTATTTGGATTTATTTTTCAGGAAATCGAATTCGATTTTGGCTAAAAGCATTTGGATTTATTGAATTCATTCGAAATGGATACTGCCTCTATTTGTTGCGGATTTAAATGAGAGTTTTTGCAACTTTGGCTTTCATTTAGCGAAACTTATTTGGTGGCCCATTGGGGAAAATGAAAAAAAAACACATTAAACTTTCGTCGGAGTCCGGCAGATTTCGGACCTTTTCCGGTAAACACGACATTTTTTGGACTTCAATTGAGTTGTTTTGAAGATAGAGGATGGAGTGCATATGCGTTGTAAATTTTGCAACTTGTTTGTGAAATATTATAGTTGTGCTACGTGATTTTTCTATTTGAAAAATGTATTCCTGTTATTTGTGAATCAGTTTGATGTATTCAATTTAAAAGAACGGACCTGAATTTTAATCAATTTTTTAAAAAATTCAAGTCGATTCCAGATGATTGATCTTGAAATAAAATATTATTGAACTTTACTTTTGAAAATCTTTCGTTCGTGGTTAGAGCAAGCCAAATATGACAACAACAAAAAAATTAATGAAAGCACATTTCAGTTTTTTAAGTTTTGAGAAATGAAATATTTTAATAAGATGATTTGAGAGGCAACTATCCACTTAAACAACTCAATCAAGTTTGGTTTTCTTTGTATTTATTACCAGTTGCACTACAACTTAGCGGATTTGATCGTAAACGGACGAAAAATGATTTCGAAATGATTGGAAATTCCAATTTATGTAAGTACTTTGTTTCTATTCACCACAATTATTCATTTTACTTTTTGAATATTTTATCAACACTTAATTTTTTTATTTTAATTTTTATATATATGGGACATTTAAATTTTACTGAAATTTTGAAGGCTGTCATTTAATGTCAGCCACTGCTAAAATGAACAAATTGAAAGTCTTCAGCTCATTTTTTCATGTGTTTGAAACTACCATGCACCACATACTCGAATATTTCACTCTACATATCTAAGACGACCAAACTGGACCTTAGGAACAAAAATCTGAAAGTAGTGTTGTGCTATCAATTCTTCATAAAATCGAGAATTCACCCTATTTGCCTCATTAACTTGATTCCATATTTTCCATTCAACACTTTCTTGGATTAAACTTTCTCCTACGGTGACCGGTTGTCTTTTAATATTATTTGCTTTGATGATGATTTGATTTTACTCTGATTTTAATACAATCTTACCCTGTTGCAATAAAACTAATGGAACTTCTATTCTATAGAGTTGTTTTTACGCAGATCACGCGAAAATTATCTTCCTATAAAGGTATTCAGAAACACTAGCTCTAAAATTATCTACGTCCAAAGGCATTAGTTTTATTCAGATCAGTTTGCAATAACATATATAAAGAGTTTGTCCTTTTTTCTATCCGAAAAACTGACAAAACTGCAAGCATCACTTGAGATCACGCTAGTACAGGAGCCAACTTGACTGGTACTGGTAGACAAGGGCAAGGGTAACCTGGCCAATCCATCGGCATGCTGTCCAAACCGCAGGGAAGCTTCTCGAAGGGTTGCTCAAGCCGGCGCTGCTGTCAGCAGTGAGATCTGCTGGCGATATTCCTTGCAGTCAGCACGGCTTCTGGAAAGAGCATTCAACAATCGATGTCATTTCAGAAGTTGCTGGGGCTGTAACAAGAGCGGAAGAGGCATTTCATCAAGCCACACCGGTCGTTCTGCTGATAACGCTTTCAACTCGACGAGGTGGACGCATATCATTCGGGCACTTGAGAAGAAGTTCCGTGTTCCTGAGTTCTTGCTAGCTATGGTGCGGATTAGCCTCAGCGACTGATTGCTGCTCTACGACACCAATGATGGGGTCAACAGGCGGCCTGTCACCTCAGGTGCGGCAAAGGAGTTGATCTTAGGACCTGACCTCTGGAACATCATGTACGATGATCTGCTGCGCCTGGAAACGCCTGCTGATGTGTTGGTAGGTTACACTGATGACGTCGCAGCGGTAATCACTTCCAGATCTGCTGAATTTGCTCAACTTAGACTTAACCAAGTCATGAGGAAGGTGGATCGGTGGATGATTGAGCACGGCTTCCAGCTGGCAGTCTCTAAAATAGAGATTGTTATGCTGACGAAGCGGAGGATACCAACTGTCATACCCATGAAAGTTAGCTCTGTAGAGGTCCAGACCAGCAAGTCGGTCAGGTATCACCAAGCTGCCGTATTAGGATCATATCCGCAAGGCATGTGACAGGGCTGTAATAGTCGACACTTCGCTGAGTAGGTTAATCGCTAACGTTGGCGGACCCAATGAGACTATATGGGGCCGAAATTTGGGGAGATGCGCTCTGAACTAAGAGGTTCCAGAAGCGGAAACGCGTACGCTTTTCCTCTAACTTTGGCAACAACGTTAGAGTAAAAGCGATAAAGGACCCTAGACGGCTAAGCTAATTGGTGTTTTTGAGCTTTGGCTTAACCGGAGCCACGGAGAGGTAAACTTTTACCTTTGTCAATTCTTGACGAGTACGTTGGTTACTTCAGGAAATACCTGAACAGAATGGGTGGGCTTGTAGGTTGTCCTTTTTTAGTGAGTTAAACCTCACATACCCCGTGGTAATAGGTCACCCAGGCATCTGGTGAGTAGATTTTTTTTGGACATCTACGCTAGGAAAAAAAGCCTAACGCATCAGAACCGCTAAAAAAGTGATTTTTGAAGAAATTATCTTTGAGTAACGTAAAAAAAATGAAAAGACATAATAAACTTCTTTGTAGTACCATATCAACCATTTCTTACTCAAAGTAACAAAAATCATTTCCTGACAGCATCTCCTATAACACAAATGAGGAAAATGTTCAGTGCTGGCAACATTTGTCCAACACAGCAGCAATAAGTATACCATAACATGCTCGTGCTTAATCAAACTATCCTTTGAATTTCGTTTTCATCCAAGGATATCATCGAGAGTTTCAGTGATTAATCTGCTGCTGCAATATTTACGAAAATGTCTGGTGCTGGCAATCCTGTGTTAGCACCACGGCCAAAAATGTAGCAAATCAAGTTAAGTTAAACCCACTCTGTGAATTTCTTTTCAGTTGGGTGACTACGCTGGAAGTTAAAGAGGTGAAAAGAATTTTAGGGTTACCACCATCGACACTTTTCAAATATTCGAAACGTTAATATTTTTTGTTAATTTTCATTGCAGGCTCAATTTGAAAATTTAATGACAACATCGCTTAGTAAAAAAATGCATAAAAAGTAACAAAAATTACCATAGCTGGCAGCCGATTCAAAATTTTTACTCAAAAATTTCTAAGACAGCTGGTTTACAATAAGGTCCATTAACTACATGAATTTTGTTTTGATTTCATGACTGGATCGGAAGTTATTGGCAAAAAAAAATCTTTATTTTGCGGAACAAATATACAAGATTTAGGAAACAAAAATCCCCAAAGCTGGTAACTCTATTCTAATTTTTTTCCAAATACTGTGTGAATTTTGTTAAGGGGGGAGTTATGGACCAAAATGCAGTTTTTTTCTCATTGATTTTTTAAGCAGGCAACACTGCCACAGGGTTGCCTGCATTTCAAAATTACTTCAGTCAGATCTGGTCCTAGTTAATACAAGCAGGTCTTGTAAATTTCATACTTATCCGGTCGTCAGTTCAGGAGCCTGCCGTAGCTACAGGGTTGAGCGCACAGTCTTAAAACTTCACATTTGTATAGTTTTAGTTGACATCAAAACGTTCGGCAAATTTCACGATAATCCAATATTTTTGTCAGAAGCTATGGCACACCAAAATTTGAACGAAAAATCCTTGCTTAATTTTCGGTACTTAGCGCCCATTATGGGCTCAAAATTTCCAATTCTTTATCATGAGCAAGCGTAAAACATAAAAAGTTTTCATTTCTTACTTACTACTAACAAAAATGGACTCTGCCTAGAAATATAGGGATACCTGAAAATTCACTAAAATCTATACATATATATATATATATATATATATATATATATATATATATATATATTAAATTTGTATATATATATATATATATATATATATATATATATATATATATATATATATATATATATATATATATATATATATATATATATATATATATAAATATGTATATATATGTGTGTATATATATATATATATGTATATATATACATATATATGTATATATATATATATATATATATATATGTGTGTGTATATATATATATATATATATATGTATATATATACATATATATATATATATATATATATATATATATATATATATATATATATATATATATATATATATATATATATATATATATATATATATATATATATGTATATATGTGGTAACTCTACTATGTAGGACTCTGTGAGGCATCTTATCCGGCTCTCACGAGCGCTTCAGATATGAAGTAATCTTTTTGGGGAGAAATGACTTTCAGCTTCCCGATATCTGTACGAGGATACTCTGAGGTCTTGCTCACGAGCGGCTCGAAAATAGATGTTAGTTCTGAAGCTGGTGCCTATCTGTAGAATTTCTCATCAGCCAGAGTACGAAAAATGGTAGAACCATGACAAATATACTGACTGGACACAGCCGCCTTGAAGGGCACATGTTCCTCATAGGAGTTGCACAGAAGGACGCTTGCCCATCCTGCTTAGAAGAAGAGGACTCTGCGAAACATTTCCTTTGCGAACTTCCAGCATACATATGCACATATCATGATCTGGTTGGGATATTGTGCGTATGCAGAGAATAGCCTTTTATTCTCCACCATTGATCCTGGACTTTATTAATAAGCTCTAATAAGCTTTATTTATTTTTATTGGGTGTTTAAAGAATTCAAACTTATTGCCTGTTCGCATATAATATAAAAAATTTTCTCCGTACCTTAAGGCCCATAAAAAAGGAACATGAAGAGAAACTTACGAAAAAGCAGAATATGCTAAGTAAACTCATTCGCTAGCATGAAAAAGTGCATAGGTTACCTCCATAAAAGAGGGGGCCCGGTAAGCGTCAGGCCAAAAAGCGGCGTGCTACGGGGCCTGCGGGTTCGAATCCCGCCAGTGACATGGCTGTAAGTGTTTCGTGTGATTGTTTATGAACGTGGCAAATGGGCCCAAACTGGTGGCTTAATGCTGGCCGCGTTCCCGGCAGCCCTCTTCACTAACCTAACCTAACCTACCTCCATAAAATAATTCCCTTCTAAGTCTAGAGCAGTGTAAAATAATGTGGCGTAGGAGCGAAATCAACTAATTAAATTTACCATGGATAGAAAAACCAAAGACGCCAGAATTGTTATTTCATTTTGCCTCAAGGACAATATTTTTTCAATGTATCTACTTAGTTGGATAATCGTTTTTTCAGTTCATTGGTAACGGATATAGTTATGCAATTTGAACAAAAATTATTTCTTGTGGACAGTATAATATTTCAATAAGTTCAACAAAGAATCACACATCGTACAATATTTGTCAATGGCACATGTTGTATGTGCTAGAAAATAGATTGCAATCATATTTAAAATCTTTTCAAGATTCCCAGTCCAAATTTGCCATCTTAATGTATACATAAATGGCGGAATCACTATAATAATTTCCAGAAGTTTGACAAAAAACTCAAAAATTTACTCACGAAATTCCATTGAAAATTTGTATTCGTTTCATTACGTACCACAACAATTGACTAATGGCTATATGTTTCGCCTAATCTAAATATTATTCTAACCGCAGCATCTAGCAATCATTTGTACAGACAAGGTCATTTCAATTGTTTGTTATATTTCTTTGGTAAAAAAAGTAACGTGATTTGAACTTTTAAAGCGAAATTCAAACATAAAGATACTTTGGAAGAAATTCATATGATGTGTACACTATGTGGCAAAACAGTGTGATCTGCATAGTTCATCTGGAAATGTTAGAAAAGACTAATGATTCCAGTGTGAAATCGAGTCGAGATTAATAAATTAACTTGAACTTTATCTATGGTCAGGGTCATATGATTTTGGCATGTTGATTTGTTTGTAGAAGACAACAGCGCTTAATGCCATCTTTTAGTTGTGTATGCTAAAAACAGGAGATACTAATCGAAATAACATTTTAATCCGTTTTTGATGCGTTCAAGCGTTGATATCGTTATACTGCAGTAAATACTGGTGACTGTAGATTTTGGATAACTCGTATGCGAGAGTGGCATTCTTCGCAACATTCTTCCATGAGTTTGGGATTTAATTTTGATTGATTGAATTCCACAAAACTGCCATATATACCAATTTAAAGTTAAATCCATAGATTGTGGTCTTTAAGAATTCTTCCGCATGCAACAACTAATAAAATCGTTTTTTATATTGTCTACTTATTCGTACTGAGTGCCAAAAATTTAGATTCCTTATATATTTATTAAAATATTTATGAAATATTTGTTCCTTTATTGAATAATCTCCTACCAACGAAATACGATTTTCAAAGCTATTTTCTAGCAGTGGCGGCTCGTCACAGTGGGCAAAATGGGCCGGGCCCACCCTCTAAAACACATAAATAATAATTTTAAATAAAAGTTTGAGTCATCATTTACATATTAATTCATATACGTTTAACATAATAAATCCTTCTATAATTTTAATCCAGCAACAGCACATTTTTATATCATTCATTCATACCATGCAATGACGTAAAATCACATAGTGCCATACATACATTGAATGTCCATCGCGCAATGTATCAACATATTTTCATACATATAAAACAATTACTACAATACGCTACAAGCATAAACTATACGATACAATATACACCTGCATCTTGTACACATAAATGTATATTCCTCTTCTCAGTCCCATACACGCCACGACGGGCAGACGCATCACCAGCCCATTCATAATTCTTCTACATCATCTACACTATGCTACAAACATAAGTATAAGCGAAGGTATAAGTTCGCGTTTGTGTGTTTATCGATTTCTGTTCATCAATGTGGCTCGGTGGGCCCAAGCATCACTGGCCCACTATGCGTTGTTACCAGTCCAAGCTGCGATCTATGAGCATTGACGCTTTCAATCGCAACAAAATTGATTTTGTATATTGGGCCGGCTCTTCATCTACGAAAAATTGGCGTGTGCAATCGCATCAAAATCTATGTTGCATATTGGGCCAGCCCATCATGCGTTTACATGCGTAGCTTGAATCAAAGAACTACAAGATCATGACGCGCGCAAGTCTCTCTCAGCTCTATGCTTGTGCGTGCGTCACCAGGAGAGTTCGGTTTATGAATGAATGAATGAAAAACTGTTTGTGGTTATTTTTTTCAGCATTTTTTGTCAAATTATAAACTATAAATGAGTTTAGTTAGATCATAGTAGATTTCATTAATGGGAGTATTTTTGTGAAAAATATTATGAAAAAAATGTAATGCGACGTGTGTTAATATTGTATAAAATCAAAAGAAGAATAATGTGGCGGAAGACAAATCTATCTACACCTGCATGTATCCAAAAGATGCAAATTTTTCTGATGTGAAAAATTAGCGAATAGGTATGGGAATTTACATATTGCATAATTGTTTTTGAAATATATCCCAAAAGAAAATTAATTTCAGGATTTGAAGCATGAAATGCTTATTTGTCTTCGCAGGATAAATTTGAAACAAAGGTTAGGTTAGATCCTGGGTGTAAAATGCAAAGTGTAAAAATTCCAAGAAGAAAAATGCACCTCTCATCTTTTATATAAAATAAAAATAAAGACAACTCTTTTATAAAATGGAAATAAATCAGCTAGCATAAATTTAGTCCATAAACTGTGCTAACAGATTTTCCAAATTCTTCAATAACAGCTTTTGCAGATGGCGTTAGAAAGACTTAATACAATCAAGGTTTCTTATTACGGTTTCAAAAATTGTGTGGAGGTCTGAGCACAGCTGAATTCTGAAGGAATCTGTTTTTTTCATTCAATGAGATGGAAAATGACTCCATCAGAAAATTATGTGATTCAGTGCTTGCTTGGGACTTGGGCATTGCTTTTGGCTTGGGGCTTGCTTGTATCATGCATGCGTAGGAAAGAAAATAGTAAAGTGAAGACGGCACAGAGAACGTTAATATAAGCAAAGCGCTAAGCACTTACACGATTTAAACTTTTTCTGGATGAGTCTTCCGTTTTCAGTGGTACTTTTAAAACTATTCAAAACGATCTCATCATTAGTAAATGTACTATATTAAAAATACTTTATATTTGTACTACATTAAAAAGCTTTATACTTGCTGAGATTCATAACGCTCCCTGTTATTCCTGGCAAATCGATGAGTCCACTGACACCAAGTGTTTGTCTCAACTATCAGTGATTTTTCGATAAGTTTCAGAACAAGGCATTACAGTAGAGAGATTCATGGTTTTTTTTATGTAAGTCAAGGCAAAAAAGCTGGAGATCTCTATAATTTACTAACTAAACATTTAAGCATTTCGATATTGCCAGCATATTTGTGGGACAAACCTATGATGGTGCTTTTGTGATATCGGGGACTTGCAAAATAAAAGAATGCCGCATCTTTTTCGTGAATTTGACTGGGTTATTAGAATTTTTTTCAACTCGACGAAGCGAACTAGTGTAGTTGATAAAGTTAATCGTAGTTAATCGTGATTGCAGCAATACACGATGGAACTATAAGTCTCGAATAATTTAAGTTCTTTCAAATAGTACAAATGAGTTGCTGGAAGTCTTCGAAATATTTTTAAATGATGAAGCCTTTGTCCAACATAGAGAAACGATTAAAGAGTCTGTGGGCTTCAGGCATATTTTGTCGGTCTTCTCGTTTTTATTTTTGCTAAAAACTATCAACCGTATGTGTCAACAAACAGGTGTTCTATTTGAAATATTATTTATTGTAAAGTTAAGTGCAGATATTAATTATTGTAAAGAGCGCGTCAGTAACTTACTACTAAGATTAAAATCATATAGAGGAGACGATACATATTTTGAAAAAAATTTAATGATGTTTGCAGTAATTTTGGGCAACCTGTTAAAAGATGTAAAATAGATTACGGTAGCATTTCAGATGCGAAAACTTATTTTAAAAAACTTCATGCGTTAAATTTAGACTAATCTAATTAAACCTTTCGGATATGAAATAAATAGATTTTATCAGTTTCATAAAGAGTAGTAATCTCAAATCATTTGCGAAGGCTTTTCTTAAAAATCTACCCCTAAATGTTTAAAAAATTAAGCAACGAAACGAACTTTGTGTGTAGTAATCTGATCATAGCAAATTTGGAACCACGCAGAGTTTATCGGGCCTTTTAGTTTTTATGTCTGATAATAAGTTACAAACGCAAGTATTGGATATTTATAAATTGCTAAGTCAAGTTACTTCACTGGCATCTTTTTCCACTTCAGTTGAACGAAGTTTTTCAGCTCTTAAGAGAGTAAAAACATTTTAACGGAATTCAGTTTGTCAGACAAGGCTTTCCGATTTAAGTACAATGGAAATTGAAAGGGATTTAGTTAAAATGTTGCGAGAAGGTTACAATTTCAAATTTCACAACCAAATAATTGATCTCTTTTTGCTTCATCAAAGAGTAGACGTAACCAAATAATTTACAAGCATATGTAGTAAATTATATAGTGCATCACGCTTTAATCTTTATTTTTAAATACGTTTGAAAAATGTTAAATTTGATGTAGAATATTTCACATGTATATATATGTATATTAAACCACTTGAAACAAGTGTTTTAGTTTCATATATTTTATACTGCGGAGCATTGAAATTGAATATTTCTCGGAAGTCTATCTACTGCGTAAACGTATTAGATAACTAACTGGGCCAAAAGGAATGGTTGGATCGATTGAAAGGTGTGCACATAGGTGTTATATAAATAGCGACCAAAACACTAAATTTTATTTATTTAAAAAAAACTGACCAGCATACAACGAAATCAACGAAAATTTGTTCGGATAACAATAACAAACTGGGCCCACCCAGTCTCAGCAAGCACGAGCCGCCACTGTTTTCTAGGCTAGTTTTTCGAAATGAGTAATCATGGGAAAAAAACGTTTCCAGGAACAAACGCAGGCCGCCATCATTAAAGAGGAATGTAGATGCGAATCATGAGTGAATATTTTTGATGAAAAAAACGAATAGGAAAAGGCCAAGAATGGAGCCTTGTAGGATGTCAGCAGAAGAATAAAAAAGTTGGCGAAAAATCAACTTAAAATGCTTATAAGGCAAAAAAATAGTGAAGAAGAAAACCAGCAATGTTAAAATTGATGCTGAGCCGCCTTTAATAAACCTGTGCTACTCCATTGTAAGGTGGATGCAAAGAGAAATGTAAACTCGACTTTGCCAAATCTTTCGTAAAATTTAGAAGAGTAGGAGAGGGAAAATACTGCATGGATGGGGAAAAAAACCTTTTTGAGTTACTTTCAATTTTATTTGAGTTACTTTCACTTTGAAATATCTCCGCAATAAAACATAGCCAACTTGGTCGATGCTAAAAAGTAAAATAACTGAACTTACAAAGAGGAAGAAGAAAATATTTTGTGATTACAGGCTATGCTTTTAGTGCTGTTGATGCCATCAAAATTTGGCTGACTCCACTTGAAGAGATTTCGTCATAAAGATGTTATACACTCAATGGACGAAGCATATGCAGCTAGACGCCTGATAGCTTGTAAACAATAATATATATTAACATAAAATATATGGAGGGCAAAAATACGTTTGAACATCAAACTTCACATGATCAGGAAACTCTTTTGTTTTTTTACGAAGCAAATCTAGAACCAGACAAGTTTAGAATGTACGGAAGGCTCTTTGTCAAATTTCAAGCGCTATAACCCGAGTCTGATACTGGCAGCCTCCAAGAATTCCTTCTGCCAAATCCAATCGTCAGCCGAAACCAATCAATTAGGCACCGACAGGCTCTGAGCAGCCATGGTCAACTCAATCGAATGTAATTTGACAGGTATTAAAGTACTGTTAAGAATCGTGTGACCCTCTTAGGACTACGATTTTATTTTATTTATTACCAAACAAGGTATAAACAATAAAAAGAAAATATTTGAATTAAATATGTGCAAACGAAAAATTAAATAAATTAAATAATTAACAAATAAATCAATAACAATTGATAAATAACAAGCAAATAAAACAATGTCATATAGCTTAAGATAAGGGATTATGGATGGCTTGGAAAGGATTTGAAGGAGAATTTGGAGATCGTTGGGGAATACAGAAAACTTATACTGTGAAATATTCTGGAGCATCTATTTACCGCCTCATTAGCTGCGTAAGTAGTGGAATGTGGATATTCCTTAAGTAAACAAGAAAACCTGGTGTTCCTTACAGGGTTATTTAATGCCATTTTACCATTCTAGAATTCAACTTTGATAGCTCCTCTAATGACGTCGAATGTGAAGCAGGCCGAAATCATCTTGCTTTTGGATGCAAGTGTCAATAAGTTTAGATGACCCAGTCAAAACTCATGAGGAGGAAGGGTATTAAAATCGCAAGGATTGTATAGTTCTCTCACCACGAAAAGTAAGAACTGTTTTTGTATGGACTCGAGTCTGTTACTGTGGGTTTCAAAAGCCGGATTCCAGCAGATAGACGCATATTCGAGAATGGGGCGTACAAGTGAGATGTATAAGGATCTTGTGACTCACAGGCTACGAAATTCCTTGGAACGTCTATTGATGAACCCTAGCTGTTTGTTTGCACTTGAAATTATTTTATCATAGTGCAAGGTGAAGCGGAGTTTCTCATCGAAGATAACACCAAAATCAACAACGTTATCACTCGGGCTAACAAATTGTTGCCAAGGAAGTATTTGTTATGTGAGACCGTGCATTTTCGGGAAAAACTAATAACCTGGCACTTAACAATGTTGAGACACAGCTTATTTTCATTGCACCAATGATCAAGTGAATTAAGTTTAGATTGGAGAAAGAGTGCATCGGATTTAGATTTAATGATGTGATAGACAGAGATCGTCGGCATAAAGTAAATGAGGTATATTTGCTAAGACGTCAGATAGGTCGGAAATAAATATATTAAAGAGGAGTGGGCCAAAATGGCTACCTTGTGGTGCACCGGAAGTAGCAGATATATCTTTCGATAAAATTCCTTGAATCGAAAGTTGAAAGTCAGCCAGCTATGCAAAGATCCGGCAAGTTCGAATTTCTGAAGCTTTGAAATCAAGGTAGGGTGGTCAACTCTGTCAAAAGCTTTACTAAAGTCTGTATAGACTGCGTCAATTCGGTATCCTTTCTCCATTTTACACAGAACATCTGAGATTAGGACTGTCAAATTCGTGGTAGTTGAGCGACCTTTTCTAAAACCATGCTGCTGCTTGTTCAGACGGGAGTTAACTAGTGGGGAAAGTTTATCGTATACAAACTTTTCAAAAAGTTTCGGAATTGAAGATAAAATGACAATGCCCCTATAATTTCCGATACAGCGTCTATCAGCATTTTTGAAGATGGGTGTGACATACGAAAGTTTCCAACAGGATGAGAAAACTCCAGACAAAAGTGATCTTTTGAAAAATATATGCGAGGGAAATATAAGCTGCTCTACACACTTGCGCAAGAAAATTGAAGGAAGGAGATCGAGCCCAGGGCCTTTGTTGCAGTCGAGTTCTGAAATAGCTTTATGTATTTCATCACGTGAAATTTCTAAGTGGCTGACCAAAGCTGTTGGAGCGGAATGAGAGTAACAAAGGTGGGAGTTTGGTGGGTCTGATGCATTAAAAACAGTCTGGAAACGATCTGCAAATAAATCACAAATCTCTTTAGGAGAGGAAGAAGTGATATCATTAAAGAACATCGACGTTGAATAGCCAGTAGTTTTTTGCTTCACATTTACAAAATCATAAAAATTTTTCGGGTCGCGGATTATATTTTCGCTGGTAGTCTTTATGTAGTTGTCATAAGCCTCGTGGGACTTTGTTTAAAACTGCTAAGCAATTTCATTATATTCTTCCTGAATTGCTGAACTAATGTCAATATTGTTTTTAATCCGCGTATAAAGTTTATTCCTACGATTTCGTAAATGCCTAAGGTCCCTATCAAGCCATGGCTCAGACAGTTTATTCTCTTTTTTTTTTTTTTGTTGGTACATATCTTTCAACGGCGTCAAATATTTTGTTGTAAAAAGTGGAAATGGCTTCCTCAAGGTCTAATGTTGAAAGAATATTAATCCAATCTATAGAGTCAAGAAGACGGTGAATGCTTTCATAATTAGCATGTCGAAAGTCATATACAATTGAATTATTGTACGTTCTTAAGTAAATAGAATCAGGAGTGGCAAGTTCAACTGAGAGTGCTGTATGGTGCAAACTATTACAAAAAAAATTATCTGTGTCATTAGTTGAACTTACCACTACTTCGTCATAAGCGTTAGTGAACACAAGATCTAACCAATTACCGTTTTGGTTGGGAGCCGGACAAACTTGCTACAAATCATTGCCGTAGAAGGTACTCATAAGGTTAAAGTCGTTGCGGTCTGAAAGGTTTACAGGGAGCAGGTAAGTTTGATTTTCATCGGGAATGAAATATAGATTGGTGCAATTGAAATCTCCCATGAATATAACTTTGTCCTTTTCGTTTAAGGATGAGACGAAGGAAGATACAGATTCACATAGATGGTTGTATACCGATTTGTCGGATCTGGGTGGGATATAAACTACACCAATGTAAATCGATGTATTATTCAAAGAGATTTGAACAATTAAATGCTGGTACAGTACGTTTGGTGTGGTATCGATGCGTTTGCTTGGAAATTCGTTGCTCACAGCAATTAAGACGCCATCTCCTCGTGTCTGGCCTGTAGAGCAGTAGTCGCGATCATATCTGTAAATAGTCCAGCTACTGTCAAGGATTTCTTCATTTGTATGGGAATCATTAAGCCAAGTTCCCGTGAAAGCAAATGAATTAAAATGACATGATTTGGCGTCAAGAAAAAGTTTAGATAATTTACCTATCCTATCACCACAATTGTGGTAAAACAGTTTAAGGTTTGCATGTGCTGATATTTGATAATGATAATTGCTTTGACATTTCACTTTAACTAATTTATGATTTTCCAATCTTTCTACTTCGCTTATTTTATTGCGGAAACGATATTTTCGATGAGTGTTGTTTCCGATCTTTGAAAAGCGGCAGGTTATAAGCTTTACCTGTATAATGTATTGTTCATTTTGGTATACCAGTCAACTCAATTCGACAGTGTGAATTGTAAACAATTTGTATGTAAACAATTGATGTTTGTGGTTGGCAGTATTTATTCTGCTTTAAAAGTTAGCAAAATCACTCATCAGAATATGTGCCGCGTCCAAAGTGTATTAGTTTTGAGTCAAATAGGATCACCTATCGATCATTCAATAAGCTCTAGATGTAAATCGACTGGCTATTCTGACTGATGGATTATATTTCAATTGGAAAACATCAAGGAGAAAAGTGATTTATTTTGGCCAATTTAGACCGCTAGTGTTTCCGGTGCAGTGTTCGCAGTGGCCTTTGAAGATAGTGAATATGTTAGCTCACTAATTTAGTTTTCCAGCAGTTTATTATTCAAAACACAAATCAATCAATCTGTCCTAGAATATCACGTCAAAAGGTAATAATTTATAAATAAAATATATAAATAAAAATAATATATAATTTATGTATGTAAGTTAGTGCTTATACATCGTATTTTTTGGGGCTAGGAACCTGGCAACAGATAGAACATTTCTGCATTTGAAAAATATTAAATGCTTCATATGTAGCAGAATATTTTTTCCGAATTTACTGCTAAAGTTGAAACATCAATTCAATATCTTACAACTTTTATGTCTTACGGCTGGTACTGAGTTAATCGTGAAGCTAAATTTTGACATGTCTCCATTATCTGGTCATTCTTTCGAGCGAAAATTTTGGTAATGGAGAAAAGCAGAGACACTACTCATTTCTGACGGATAAAATGTCAAGAATTTCACCTTTCGATCGATTTTCTTATTGGAAAGACATTTGCACTGCTCCATTTTCAAATTGAAATACCAAATATCACTTTTAGCTCGAAAGAATGAACTGCACAAACTAAATTGGCGTGTAATGATTGGAGACATGTTTCAGTGTCATCTACGTTTTCAACGCGAAAGCAACCTTTCATGCTAAGAACAGAGTACCACTCTTGCTTATTTTCAAGCTAAATTTTCGCCGAAACAGATTTCACGTGAAATTTTGTATGAAAATTTCACGTGAAACCGAACTCAGTACTAGGCTTTAGATTCATAATACTAGACTCATTCATAATACTAGAAACATGTATGCACATATGAATCACAAAGTTGACAAACAAACCATGTCTTGAATACAAGACAATTTCAAAAGGTTAACAAACCACACACCAATATTATCTTGCAATACCAAATCCTCCCACTAATTGCACAAATCTACAAATTATTGCATCGATACAGTAGAAAACTAGTTATACCCTTCACAATAAAAAGATGCATAGCAAACATACTCGCAACGTCCCAACCTAAATTGCATGCAGTTTGACGATTCGAATTGAAAATTTCTGCAGTCAATAAAACAGATACTGAATCGAAAATTTACAGTCTTGTTCATTAAAGCTGCCACGAAAAAATCGCGCTAATGATCTTGCACTATCTCTTACTATGATGTGCAATCGAAGAAATACATACACACATACGCTTGATACACAATTTTCACTTTAATAACTATTCAAATGAATGGACCAAGTATGTAGATGCAGGTATGAATATTTTCGAAGCGATGTTAGATATTTACGACGCCTGCACGAATAACAACGAACAACTCTATAAAATTAATATACATTATGATATAAGCAGGTGACCTTGCCTAAAAAAAGCTTACGGTTGTCGCGACAAGATGCGACAACCATTTTCAGTGTTTTCGCGGTGGTGTTAGAGAACGAAAGGTCGTTATGCATTCAAACATTGACCTCTAAATTTGATTTTTGATCAAATGTTGTTGAAGTTTTCTACGTGATGCGAAAATGATACTTCAGTTGATAGCATCGAGTTTCTAGAGTATTCAAAATGAACCGTAATTTTATGGCAATAAGTACGGATCAATTTTATTCCGAGCATGTTTGAATTTGACCAACAAATCAACTGGTAGCGGGTAATTTCGATGAAACATTAACGAAAAATAAACATTATTTTGTAATGTAATTGCTACTGTAGTCGATAGTCCTACAGACCGGAAATACGTACATTCATGTGGCAGTTGCGCAAATGTCACTCTGAGGGCCTTTCCGAATTGATGTCTTCGCCATCGCCACAGCGTGAGAAGCTAGTTCCTAGCCACGTACCAACTCCTTCCATTTTCTAAAAAAAAACACTATGCAATGCATTATCCTCAGAACATAGAGATCTAAGGAAATGAAACAAGCGTATACATATACGAAATTTAGTGAAGCAATTTTACTACAAAAGTAAAATCTATAAATAGAACAAATCGAGAGAATTGCTACCTCAGATATTCCCCTTGGTTTCCCCGATACCTTAGCTTTTGTTGTTGCTGAGTTAGTAATTGTCAAATTCGCGTGCACATGGCCAACTATTTATAACAGTTTTATAACAGTTTGACGAAGTCACGTTTTGATTTGACTTTTCGTTGGCTTGATGGTGTTTTGAGTTACGAAGCAAAGCCATATATTTCGGACACCTTGTCTTGGTCTACTGGAAACGGTTGAATAGCACATCTACTCTGCTGACGTCACAGTCTGTACTAACAAACTGAAGATGCGGACGAAGACGTGAATTCGGAAAGGCCCTGAATATGTTATCTTGCGAAAACCAAATCATATGCCTGCAAACGTGCTTTTGTAATTTTTAATTTAAATATGCAATGCCAGTTCCCTGTAAATTCATCTAGAGGACACTCGAAGAATGAAATTATTCAGTGGAGCGACGTCTATTTGAAATGCATTGAAGAAGAACACATCACTTTTTATGCATCATAGCTGTCATTTCAGGTACTTGCATCTCGAATATCAGTTCGACAAACAAATTTTGACTGCAAGTATTTTGTTTATTTCACTCAAAATTCAATGTTTAAGTTTAAGCCCAAGTTAATGTGAGTTCGCAATGCTTGAAACTCAGAAGTTTTACAAGTTTTCAAGACTAAGTATATTGTGTCAAACTGCAAGAATTTAACCAGATCCAAAGCATTAGCTAATGAAAAATATATTAAGTTCATCGATATTTTTTTACATTGTCACTGACGAATGTGTAGACTGAATTCTATTGCAACTTCACTAATAACCTGCCCACATTGTGTTGATAGTATATAAAGTTTAAATATGTACAATTGGTTTTGCATATTCTTGTATAAAACATCTTATTGGCTGAATAAAAATCCATAAATTTCATTCCGATTCATTCAAACGTTTATTATTCAAATATAAATCATTTAAAATATTTTAATGCTTTTCGAAGCAATAATTCCCGAATCTTCAAACCGCAAAAAATACTTTTTCCCTGTTATGCAATAATAGTGTCGTTCATTCGGAATTTATTCATGGTCAAATTGTTTTGCACATCCACGAAAATACACAATTCAATTTATTATCAGATACAAGCAATTGTTGCAATTTTCCGCATAACTGAAATCTCGTAGACTCTTCTAACAAGACCAATAAATAATTTTGATTAGCAGTTTGGCTTTATTGAAAAATACACTCATGTGTACGGTATATGATGCATCCGGTTAGATTTTCGTGAAACAATTTAAAAATAGATTATGGCGGAGCGTATTTAAAAGGTACACAATTGTGATGATTTGAAAATATAAAACTGATGCTGAGGAGTAACAATTGAAGCGAAGTTTACTCACCAAGTTAACAGTCTGCTTTGATCTTATCTTATATGCCACGGAGAATGAAAAAAATAGTCATATGATTAGATATCTCATAGCTAGATTAGCAAATTAAGAACGGATTCACTAGAAGCATATTTTCCAAACCAGCATATTTTCTGTCTATCGAATCGAGTCTTTCTACACTAAACGATTGTATGTTGAAAAGCGATCAAATGCTAAAATCGAAGAAAAATATTATGCGCCCAATGTGGGCAAATTTGTTGAAAGCTTGTTAATTTTCAAGTTTAACTTCCTCTGACCCACTGATTTATACAAACTCGATTTCAAGCTTCATTTAGAAGAAAGCTCTTGACTACCTAAAAATTATAACAATCTTTATGAGAATCCTTCATACATAACCAAGCTGCCGTAACAAACGATAGCAACAATGAAAAAATAGATAAATGATACAATGGCGCGATAAATTATGAAATATTTCGATCAAACATCTTGAAAATATTTAATGCTATATAATAAAGTGGAACTGATTAAATGCGAAACTTTTTTTTTTCTGCTAAAGCATAGTACTGAGTTCGATTTCACGTGAAATGTTCATACAAAATTTCACGTGAAATCTGGGGTGTGTTCAATGTGCATGATATAGCTGCTCCAAAAGCATAGCATAGCATCATGTTAGCAAGTGTCAAAATTCGCAGTAGCTAGGTGAAGCAGCTATGGATATTGGACAGCCAAGAGCTGCTACGAAGACAGCCTTTACGCAGGAAATTCAAAAATAATTTTGTTTCAATTTTTTTATTGTAATTTTTGCATTTTCGTGGATCAGTTCAATACTTTCATTGCACTTTTGAAACTGTATGAAATTTAGGAGTTTTCAACATACAGCTGCACAATCCATTAAAATTTTCCTAACATATTTAAAACGTATCATTTATTTCCGGCTTTTGACGCCATATATGAGAAAAAGAGCAAAAAATAATCGTTGAAAATTTGATAATACAGGAATCAGAGTACCCGGCCTTTTACGATTCATGCTTGCCTTCTAAAAACTCAAGATGAGCTGCGCTATGTACAAGCCAACTTAAAACTCGAGTTGAGTTTAAGCGTTTAAAAGCCCGTATTTAATTTATGCTGTCACTATTTTCAAATTTATTCCTCATCTCCTTTGTCACAAAATCGCAAAAACTTCTTTTCATTTCAATTTCCAATTGAAAATGTCGTTTAAACTGCATGTCAGCTGTGTACGCACGGCCATATTGCCTTAGCTACTTTCTAGCTATCCTCCAGACTACGAGCAGCGAATAGCTGCTACCTTAGCAGCAATGCCTTCTAGAAGTACGGGCCGTCAGGCTACGTAATCGTTGTCGATGTGACGTCATGACGTCAAACCATTTTGACATTTCCACGAGGCAGTGCCGACACACACCGAGATTTCACATGCAGTTTTTTAGCTAAAATACGAATAAAACTTTAATTTTTTGTGCGTGGACGCGTTATAATAATAATATTTAGCCATAACTTTCATTTTGTATCGACCAATTGTATCGCGATAGCAAATCGACACGGAACATCACATAACCTAACAACAACTGATAAACATTTCGTCGTGAATTTTTCCAATTATGCCGCACGCACCGCATTAATTTGTGTTTTAACTGTTCACTAGCACTGTTCCGCACATACCACTCTGTTTTCATTTCACGCACTATAACACAACCAGTAAAATTAACATTTTCCCGCGGACGTCCCATAAGACTACGTGTGTTTTTCGCGACATTTGGTCTGATGCTCTGACGTCATCATTCTGCATTACGGCCCGTACATATAGAAGGCATTGTTAGCAGCTATGCCGGAATCTTGGACAGCCAGACTGTCAAATAGCAAGCATCAGAAAGTAGCTATTTCGTGACATTGGACAGCCAGAGCTGCTAAAATAGCAGCTAATAGCCCGTTCACACTTGGCTCTAAATCAGGCGATTTCGATCAGCTGATCGCTTTAGAGCTAAATCAACTTAAATCTACCTGATTACCCATACATTTTTTTCGGTTTCCGACCGAGTTAATCAAGTAGATTTATATGCCGTTCACACTAGGCTCTAAATCAGGCGATTTCGATCAGCTGATCGCTTTAGAGCTAAATCAATTAAATCTTACCTGATTACCCATACATTTTTTTAATAGCTAGCTTATTTAATCCTGGCGATATAACTGTATATTGCAATTTATTTTCTTTAATATGGAAAAACTGAAAACACGAAACGACCCAACTTGATATCTTTTAAAAAAAATTATATATATTTTGTTGAATATGGTTTTTTATTGCTACTTCAAATAGCAATTATTATTTAAATGCATGCAATTATTATTTTAAATGCAAAATATTGTATAGAAAAATCTACTGCAATTTAATACTCTACATCTCACAACATGTAATATATTAAATGAATTAAATTAAAATTAAATTGATTTTCAGTAAGCTTCTTCGATTCCTCCATTCTCGCCATTTTCGCACATTTCACGTGTTGGTTTTTGGCTACGAAAAATCTGAAAAATCCCGGTGTGTTTTAGTTCTAAAAGATTATAGTCTCAGCTTCTGAAAATGTGTCTAAAAATGGTTGAGTAAACGACGCGAGCTACGAAAACGGAGATGAAGATTTGGCGATTAGCCAAATCATTCAGTTTTGAGTGGTTTTGGGAGTGCGGACAAAGTGCAAAGTTCTTTTACGATTTTTGAAGCAACTGTTCAATGCTTTGAGCTGCGCTTGTTTTTGGGGGTGTCTTTTTTTAAGCTAATTAATTTAAAATTAAAAAAAAAAAATTTTCTTCGATTCCTCCATTCTCGCCATTTTCGCACATTATTGGCCAATCGGTCCCTCCGTTTTCGTAATTTCGCGTCGTTTACTCAACCATTTTTTGACTAAACCATTATTGTGAATATTCTACAAAAAAATGCTAATTTCCCCTTCGCGCGCGGCGAATTCGAGTACTTTAAGAGAGTTTGGGTAGTTTGCAGAGAGTTTCGAATTTTGTTTTGATTCCTTCCTTCTTTTGCCACATGGAAATAATGGAAAATCCGAAATCAGAAACTGTCAACTCCAGAGTTGAATTTGACAGTTTTGGTATGACCACTAACCAAATTTATTGTGAAATAACCTTTTCACAGTCGAAGCAGCGAAAGGTATTCTACTGAATTTTATACCAGATATATACATCTTACACCGATCAAAATCGAGGGAAACTATCAGGAAATAGCCCAGGTTTTGGAGTGAATTTGATTGCAGAAACAACTGATCGAGTTTTCTACAGTGTCGAAGGAATTTCTCACTCGAAGCAAGAGGTTTGTTCGTTTCGTGTGCAGAAGCTTAATTAACCGGATTTCATTTCAGGGCTAGGACCCTACCGTTCCAGGAGAATTAGGCCAGAGTGCCCATCGACTTTTAGATGAAATCTATCGCGGAGGTTGTGTGGACAGTACATTTACAGTGGCTTGCAATCTTATTTATGGCGCTCGGACAAAAAGACGTCTCGAAATACCTGTCGGGCCCACTGTCTGATTACAGCGTGCATTTCTTACATCTGAGAGATTTTGCAATCGCATTTAAATTGGACGAAGATGACGAACAAGATAGTATGCCGGGAGCGCAGAAGGTTCTATTGACATGCGTAGGAATGGGTTATACAAATATCAATAAAAATAATATCATGAAACTAATTCTGGTGTTTGTATTATAAAAAACCTGATAAGTTCTAGACTCAGAAATTGGGGCTAATATTTAGAGTGAAGAGAAACATGTTCAAACTTTTGAACAGCTCAAAACGAGCCATTAGGACTTGAGTATCCGAATCGATACTAGGGCCAAGAAAACATGGAAGCCGAGATGTTAAAAACAGCCATGATAAATCAATAAAATTACTTCAGGGTTAGGAATTTATTTAATTAACTTCAAACTTGGCATTAAACCAAATGCACACACTCCATAATTCAAAGAAGACTCTAGGAATTAAATCACAAACAAGCAATTTACTCGCTTTCCTTCATCCGATCGCAAATCGTCCGCTCATGATGTTAGATTAATTTAAGAGAAAAAGCAGCCTTTTCTCTTCATACATTAACATAAAATGGTTGTTGGATCGGATTTTCGGTTGTTGGGTTGGATTTTATTTAAATTTGTATTGTAAATTTTAATATTATTGTGAATTTTGTCCCGGCTCCTTCTCACGTTCCGGGCTGACCGGAAATAAAAAGTAGTTTCCGTGGTGTTCCGCCAATATAGTTGTTTTGGCCACATATTTTTCACGGTGATTGGATAGGAGATGCTAAGGATCGTTGAAATTGTTTACAAATAAAGTTGTCAGATAAGATACCAATTGTATTTTATACGTAAAATGTTGTTAAGTTCTTTAGCGTTTTAACGGAAATCTCTAAGCTAAACTAACATGGACATTGGTTTAGGTTAGGTTTTTCGTTTCATTATTTAGTCCTAAATATTTCGTCGAGTATCATTTAGTAGATGTATACATATATAGTATGAATGAACTGTCTTCTATTTATTTTAGGATTAAATGGATTAGAGAAGTTTTGATGTATTAGGAAAGGTACAATTTTACTTTTTTTTCGAAATTGAACTTCAAACTATGCTTGTTAGACCAATGTATTGTTTCCTTAATTAAGAAATTAGCTTTTACATAAGCATTTGGCCAATTATTCCCCGTTATTAGTATGGCTGTGTCGTCAGCAAGGGTATATAATATTTTAACATATAAATTTAATAACTTTGTCAGCTAATTCAAACACTGACGCTGCATATATGAGAGAAAAAGTCTACCTTAGTCATTCATATAAAACATAAGGTTTTAGGCCTTATCTCTAATAATGGTTGTAAATGGGATAAGTGAACGAGATAAGAAGGTTCAGGTCTCCTAGCCATCGAAGGCCCCCGGATCTGTCGTCAACCTCTGGGATACGAGAGAAGATTTCCATCCACACCGAAGCAGCGCTGCCCCTGGGTTGAGGAAGTTTTGGGGTGACCGGATGGGGAAAAAAAACCGGAAGTACAAATCAGGTACTATTGTGAATTTTGTCCCCGGCGAATTTTTCTCAGAGCGCGGCGAATTCCATCCGTGAGAGCGAGAGTAGATTTCAACGAAATGTCATTCGAATTTCGTTCAAATATAGCAAAAATTGGACAAAAAAGGAAAATGTGAGTTGTACAAAATGAAAAGAAAATGCTCTTGCATATTTCTGCACCATTTTGAACAACTTTCATGCAAAAAAAATTGTACACACAAATTCGAATGACAGTTCGCTCTCTAAATCTCCTCATTCTAAATCACTTCGGGTAGTGTGAACGCTTACCTGATTAACTTTGACAGCTTCTAAATCTACTTGATTTAGAGTCGAGTGTGAACGGCTTATAATAGCTGCTATAGCATGCACATTGAACACACCCCTGTTTCGGCGAAAATTTAGCTTGAAAATAAGCAAGTTTGGTACTGTGTTCTTAGCATGAAAAGTTGCTTTGAAGTTGCTTTCGCTTCGAAAACATAGATGGCACTAAAACATGTTGTCAATCATTTCACGCCAATTTAGTTTGTGCAGTTCATTCTTTCGAGCGAAAAAGTGACATTTAGTGTTTCAATCTGAAAATTGAGCAGTGCAAATGACTTTCAGATTGACAGATAATGGAGACATGTCAAAATTTCACGTGAACTCAAACTCAGTACCAGCCTTAATACAAAAAAACCTACATACAAAATTTATATCTCAGGAAATTAAAAAACCATTAAAAACTAAAAACTAGAAATATAAAAATTATTATAAACTAAAATTATAACTAAAAAATTGAAAATAAGCTTATTTTCATAAAATTTATAATTTTTCTTTAATTTTTCAATGTATTTTGCAATTTTCCTACATTCGGCCATTTTCGTCATTTTCGCAAATTCTTGATGAAATTTTTTTTTCAAAAAGTGAACATTGTGAATAATCTATTGTGAATACCCTATTATTATCAGCAGTTCAGTGAGTCGTACCATACTTGCCACTGACGTCATCCGCTTTGACAACTTCGTATTCAAAACATATTACTGTCAATTTGTTCTCATAGTTTCTGTTATCTTCTAAATCCGCGTAAAAATGTCTGCTGAGTTTCCACCTTGTCCAACCACGTTCAAGTCAATCCAGCATTTTCTAAAAACCGCTCAGGAACATGATGGTCGTGATTTAATTGTTGCCTACTGGTGTCGTTTGTACGCACTACAAACTGGCTTAAAACTGTCCACCCATCAACCGGATGAAACGAAAATGCTTTTGGGTAGAAAGTTTTACTGCATACCAGTACTTTTCTCGATGACTCATCTATTTGTTGATCTCTCTAGCACTTATGGATTGGCTCGAGAATACCAAGAAGCAGCATCATGATAACGAATCGATAACAAATGAAGTGGCCGCCCAGGCGCATTTGGAGAACTACGCACTCAAACTGTTCCTGTACGCTGATAAGCAGGATCGCGAAAGTAACTTTGGAAAGTATGGTTTGCTGTTATTCAATCTAAAGAATGGATGACTAGCAATTGATATTTTCAGGAATGTAGTGAAAGCTTTTTATACTAGCGGTGTTATCTACGACGTTCTGCAAACATTCGGCGAACTTACCGATGAGGCCGTACAAAACAGGAAGTATGCTAAGTGGAAGGCCGCTTACATACATAACTGCCTGAAAAATGGAGAGCAGCCTATGCCAGGACCCATGGTAGAAGGAGGTGATGAAGACGAATCTGGAGAGCCGGCGCCATCTCCCCCACAAGATCCTAGTCCACCACAACCGGGTCCCTCCACTAGCCAGGGATGGACATCTCCTTACGAGCCACAAGCTCCACCATCAAACATAACTGCAGATGAAGTTCTCCAGAACCCGGATATACTTCCCAAACCTCCTGTCGACGAGGAGAAGAATCCCGGTGGTTTCATCCCATTTATTGCCCAATCGAGCAGACTTCCCATTCCGACAACATATAACACAGCACCGACCGACATTCATCTCACACCCGCGCAAATGATCAAAGCCCAGAAGTACTGTAAGTATGCCGGAAGCGCCTTAAATTTCGATGACGTTGTTACTGCCGTGGAGAACCTTCAGAAAGCTCTAACTCTTCTCACGACTGGTCACGAGTGAATTCGCAGTCTTACTCTTATTCTGATCGAAAGTTTTGGCAGGTTATTCGAAAGTGAATCGTGTTATTGCTCGCGCGTAGTTATAAATAGCTGGAACACCGAATTCCAATACTTTGTTTCACTTGTAGATTCTACGATTTGTGCTTAAGCTGTTTCATTATATTTTTCTGTTTAATTTAAGAAAACGAATAAACTACTACTCACCAAATTCGTCTTGTTCGAGTCTAAACAGAGTAAATAGAATACTAGATTTGATGAAGGTATACTAATTCAATTAGGAAAAAACGAAGTCTGATTAGTTTTCTGGACCGAATCACAACTTTCGATTCCTGTTCTATAAAATTAGAGAAAAACTGAATTTTACCTATCAGTTTATTATCAAAAACACAACTCTTGGTCCAGATCGCCATTACAATCGTGAACAATATTCTTACACGCGTGGCACAATTGCTTGTTGGTATTTTCGTTTAACTGAAGGCGAGCCTTCCCCTCCAAGTCACTCATATCCTCCACACCATTGACGGCGAACTCAGACACGATCCTAGAAAATTCGATGGCCAATAAAGTTTTCGACTCGCCACTCTGGATCACGCAGCGACAAAGCCTGCAAACTGCTTGATTACTCCGATTGCCAGCAGTTTGCACATCACTCCTGGCGGCTATCTTGCTTCCTGTTCGGAAAACGGTAGAAACTGTGGCCGGATATTTGTCTTGCAAATTGACGATGAAATTTTTCGTCAGATTCTGTATGCTTGTCATAGAGTCAGCACTTTCGCCGTACGTTTTGCAACGTACGACCGGGAGATTGTTGAAGAGAACGTAGTGCTGTACTTCGTTTTCAGTTAGATCTTTCAAAGGGCGAAGAATCTTAATCCTGCAGTCGCGATCGTCAATCAGTCCAATATCAAGTGCTGTTGAGCATCCACGTCCAAGAGAAATATTTGTCAGGAAAACTGTTGCCAAATCTAGGCTAGTATCTGAGAGGAAGACGTATGGCATTTCTAGACAAAGTGCTGCTTTCCGGATGATATTCTTGCGATGAGTCCCAACGAAATCCTGTCGAGACGTCAAGCATTTGATGCTTTCAACTTTTCCTTTGAAACTCCCTTCGGCTTCTAAGTTTTTCTCCAAACTTGCATCTAGTAATTTGACTGGAATATCAGTTGATGCTAATGATGTGTAATACGTATCCAGGTCGTACCTTTTCACAACTTCTAAAATCCTTTTCATGTAATTCGGATCTTGATGACCAAGAAAACTGTCGTCTACCACAAGCACTTTCAAATTACAATGCAAACGTTTGAAGGTGTTCTGCGTTTGGGCATAATGTGCCATATCCAGTAGACAGATGCTGCTCGGACTGCCATCAAATATCAGTAGCACATCCGCATTTTTAGGCAAAATTTTCGAAGAGCCCAAGGTTGCTCGGAACTTGTGTCGAGCGTAGACTAGGAAACATGATTTGCACTGAGCCTCTTTGAAACCGATTTTCACTGCAACTTGCTCGGTATTGCACTTAGAACAGACACCAGTCAGTTCGTTGATATCAATATCTTCTAAGGCTGACTTCATTGCATGGAGACCTCCTTCGTCACCGAAGTCCTCTTCGCCAATGCTGCACATTGTTTACGACTCTAATTTTGAAAACTACAGCGTATCGTGCAAAATTAAGTGCATAGTTGTCACTAAGCCTCACTGAAGTTAACGTGGCTCAAAACGTAACCAAAACAAGTTCAAGTTAATGGAGTATCCACGGATCTGAAATATAAGACAAATAATCAAATATTCGACGAAAAAAAAATAATATTTACCAAATTGCATTGACTTCTTCAATAATCTTGAAAATAGATTAACAAATATCCACATTTTATACAAGTTCACAACAATTCAAGCAAGTCCACGCAACAAATTTCTTCTCCATTGAAATTTGTCATCTTGACACTAGAGCATGTGCATACATCTCTCTGCATGCTCTGCATTCTCTCCACAACGCCCACCAAGATCCTCTTTAAAAACGAATAATGCCTAAATGCGCGCGGCGCCGATTTACTTCCGAGAATCGATTTTTTCAGCTTTTAATTCATCAGTCACCCCCATACGCTACGAACGATTTGACGACTATCAACGGGTTTACGCTTTGCTCACTCTTATTTAAATTTCACACATCGCATCATTTTATTTACGAATGAAAGTTTAATATCTAAAATTTATTGGTGTCCACAGCGTGCATCAAATTTTAACAACCACAATCAAATATCGACGAATAAATATATAGCGCGCGTGGTAAACATTTTTTTTTGTGAACTTGTCTCAGAAATACGAATCGATTCGTTGTCACCGTTACTGTGCCTGGTGTGTCGTGTATGTGCCTATGCATCAGAAAAAGGATGTGGATGTGGGCTAGTTGAAAAGGGTGAAAATCCTAATTAGGAGTACAGAAAGTGTAAAAAAAGATAAGCGTGTAATTCACGTAAAAGTGGCGGTGAGCAGTGGAAGTGTTAGATAATAGAAAAGGATTAAGTTATTCTGCATTGAAAGGAGTGTGCGTGATACATATATATCTGGACCAAAGGACACCCATCGTCGCCGGGATCAATGGCGGTCATGGCTTCAAATACAATTGTCTTGCGAAGCCTTTCGATACTTTTAGGACTATTTTTTGTATTTGTCGGTTTATTGAAGCTGACACCACAAATTAGCAAGGAATTGTATAAGGATCTGGTACGTAATATTTCTTGCAATCTTAAACGCATGAAAAAAAATTTCGATTCATTTTGTTGAGAATCACACTGAGCACTGCATTGATATCTGCACCTATGTACGTGAAAAAATAAACTACGAAAGACGTGATTTTCATCTATTTATATGAATTTTTAAAAACATTCTTTTCTGGCACTAAATTTGCGTAAATAATGTTGAAGATATTTGTTTTATAATGAACGATGAGTGATACGTGAATGTATCAGTATGGAACTGCAAGATGCTATTTCTTTTTGATCCGAATACCTACAAGGCAAGTCGAAAATGTGTTGAACAAACAAAACCAGGAAAATAATCATCAATATTACTCGCAGTTTCCTGCATATTTGCTTAAAATATAAAAATATTTTGAATAAAATCAAACGAATATAAAGTAGCTATTAGTAAGAGTTAAATATTGTAGTTTTTCACAGACTATCGAAGATTAGTATACTTTAAATCTTCGCACAGATCTACATTCAACTTTAAAAAAAACTCAATTTCAAATGTCCTGATCCACTTTGCCTTCAATGTAAACATTTATCATATGCAGGTAATACATACTTCCATCCACTTTTCGCCAGGCCTGAATCTATTTTTGAATCGTGCTAATCTCCCATAGCTCAGCTGAAGCGAGCAGCCAGCCTTGACGAAGTATATTCGTGCTGTTCGAAATTATGAGTGTATGACAAACAGACAATTCACGGCAATCTCATCGCTGCCCGTGTATTCAATCCGCTTTGTCAAACTGACTAGATGCGCTTCTCAAATCCACCCATTTACAGAATCGAACACAAAAATATATTTGTCCTACAGCTCGCCGGTCACATGTCTACAATTAAACATATTTCCACGCGCACCGTTACGATCCCTCTTGTTCCACCTCTCAAGTGTGCGTCGTGTTGACACGTTTTTCGCACTTTTCACGTTGTGCCGCAAAGAAAATCCATTAAATTGGATTTTGTTACATGCAGTTTCAACCACCTGATTGACTACATGGAAGTATCCCATTGATTTTCATTGAAGCACACAATTTCCGCTTGAATAAACAATCGAGTGAAATCTCACCCGGTGTGCAATTTTATAGGCGCATGTGTTTAGGTCAGTGAGTAGGAAGAGTGGCAACAAAGTTTCTTTGCATGAGATGGTCTGCAGAAATGTCTAGCGTGGCGAATGCTGTTGAGAACGCAACCCTCGCCGACTTTTCGCTTGAACTGCAAATATTCTTAATGGATGCCGGTATGATGAGGTATTTATTTAAAATTTTGTTTTTCACCGTTGATTCGGCGGCGAGTCTCTAAATGAAATCGCGACAAAGATTTTTTTCTTCTACAAAACCATTCAATTTAATTTACATTTCGTTTTCGCCTGAGATAAATCTCTTCAATAAACAGCCGCATTTTTCCGTTTCAATGTTTACCAAATATTTATAAAAGGTGAAAGAAACAGTCGTTCGAGAGCGTTTTTGTTTTCTTATTCGAAATCAAAAATAATTTTTTCTAATAATTACTGAATAGGAATTATCGTTCGTAAAATATCTTTTGGACTGTGACAATTGCCAAATCTATGTTAAGGTCTTCTTGTTCGAGGTGATTTTTTTGCTATAATTCATACGTGAGACTTTAAAAGGGACATGTGTGTGCACAAGGATATTCAATATTATTCAATATCTACTGTGCAAATAATCATACCATGAAAATGATATCATGTTTCATGTGGGAAATGCTCGTAAAGTTGAATCAAAGCGTAGATGACATTTGTTGTCGTTTCATTGCAACTATTTCCTCAAACAAATTTAGATTGTTTTCATTGTAACTCACAAGTGTTCGTTTGTGGCTTAACCTGTTAACTGGGGAACAAACTTTTGCTCAACTCGTTTCACAATAGGGGCTTTTTTCTTCGCAGTGCGAAGTAATGCAATATACGATGGTTGATAATCGGTTATTTTCAGTTCGCATAAAATTCAAAAAAAAAAAAAAATTTAGTACCACATATACTCACTAAGTCAGCATAAAAAAACATATAAATAGATCACGATTCCAGGAAGGTACATTCATTTGAATACGAACAGTCGAAGGGAGAACATCAAAATGGAGAAAAACGAAATTAGAGCTGTCATTAAGTACCTCTGTGTGAAAAAATTGTCTACCAAAGACATACACGGCGACATGTTGGAAACATTAAGGGACTCTGTTCCTCCATATTCCACCGTTGCACGCTGGACCAAGGAGTTTAAGCTGGGAAGAACATCCACCGAAGACGAACACCGCGAAGGATGTCCATCCACATCACTCGCTGAAGACAACGTAAAAAAAGCCGAAGAGTGACCATCAGGCATATAGCTGAGGTCACAGGGATCTCATATGGCAGTGTTCGAAAAATATTTGCCAATAAATTACATATGAAGCAGGTCTCTGCGCGTTGGGGACCGAGAATGTTAACGGACGAGTATACGAAGAAACGAGTCGACATTTCAAGGATGAATCTCGAAAAGTTCCAGGCAGATCAGGAGAATTTTTCGTCACGTTTCGACCATGGACGAGACCTGGATCCACCATTTTGATCCAGAAACCAAAATGCAATCGATGACATGGAAGCGACCCTCTTCACCGACGCCGAAGAAATTCAAAGTGTCAAGTTCGGCAGAAAAGGTTATGGCATCAGTTTTTTGGGACGCTGAAGGAATTATTATGATGAAAGATTTGGAAAAGGGAGCCACTATATCAGGCTCTTACTACGCAGACCAAATAAGAAGATTGGGAGAGGTAATGAAGGAGAAAAGACGCGGCAAACTGCGAGCCGGAGCTCTGTTTCATCAGGATAACGCACCGGTACACAAGGCTGCAGTTGCGATGGATGCAATTAAAGAAACAGGATTCGAACTGCTTCAACACTCGCCCTATTCGCCAGATCTAGCTCCCGGTGACTTCAACAAATTTGAAGATGATAGCGAAGTGATGGCCGCTTTTGAGGCATTTTAGGAGAGTCAAGATAAAGAATTTTTCTAAGGTTAACCTGGGTTTGGAAAAAAGATGGACTAAATGTATTAACTTGTTAGGAGACTATGTTGAAAAATAAATATATCTTTTAAGTTTAATCACCTTGGTTTATATTCATGTTCATTACTTATTGATCAGCCCTCGTATCAACATAAAGATTCAGTGAGTACCACTCATGGTCGCGTTACTCGTTCGAGCTAAAATTTTCAGGACACATCTATGCATAATAAGTTGGTCGGAATTAAGATCAAATTAAGATACTATTAACACTTTGGAGCTTTTAGTGAATTATAAGGCACTTATGTGTTTCTATGCAAATTAGAAATTTGGAAGAAAACCAAGTATGCAAAATGATATCTAACAATGTTTTCAGCTTGCTTATGATACCGTTTCAAAAGTTTTTAATCCTTAATGGGCGATGAGTGCGTTAAAGTAGGCACGGAATATTTTGGATTAAAATAGCTTCTGATGAAGCCATCAGATCCTTACGAAATTCCCAGAATAAATAAACGCTTTTTAGAATTGGATCTGTGAGATTTTTGATGAATGTGCAATCAGGCAACCGTGAAAAAATCACGTGAAAAAATCCTTCAAATCAGAGTCTCCTGAAAATTAGTATTAAACTCACTTTGCCAAAATGCACTGTTTGCAAGATAGTCTTCATTTCCATAGCAAAAGAGACTCATCTACGGATATTTCCTTATCTGGTATGTATAAAACTTTGAATTTATTTTTCGAATCAGTAACTCATAAACAATCATAAACTAAAAAGAACAAATCATGACAAGCACATGCCAACGCCCACCTCTGATCACGCCTACAAGCCATCCCTAAATAACCAGTTTTCTAGGATAATCAAAAGTCCCTTTTTAACTTGAGTACCCCGGTTCTCTCTTTTTAGCATCTTATACATCACTATGTAATTAAATATGTACTCATTAACTGATTATTTTGCAAACTGCTTTTATTTCAATAATGTTTATATGTCTTAATGTGCTGCTTTAAAGAAATACGATGAAAGTAAGTAAAAAATTACGAAAAATCGCTGCATTTACACCACTTTCCATAATTCATAATATGGAATATTTCGCACTGATTCAACATTTTGTGCTTGACGACTTAAGTACATGAACAGATACAAACCAATTCCAAATATTCCATATCGTGATTTTACTTCACGGAGACATAAAAAGTTAAAAAAATTTCTGAAAAAAATTCCATCATGCCCATTTACGATTAAAATTTTTCAGGACTAAAAATGTTGTCATGCCCATTGCAGTTGGCTTCTTGGTATGACGAAATATTTCATCATACCCAGTTAACAGGTTAAGCAATGAGTATACCTAAGTACTCTCAATACGCTTTGATCAGAGTCCCTGTATAAAAAAAATCCCATATAGAAAACCAGATAAGAAACTCCTAGTAGCCAAGAAACGCAGCATACATGTAATGCCGCGTTTACACACATGGCAAATGTTGGCGAGCCGAGTGTGTAAATGGTCCCCTTGTTTACTTTCGGCTGTTTTTTTTACATGCGAAGATATGGAGGGAAGTAATTTCACAAGTTCCTCGACGAAACGTTTGCCATATGTGTAAAACAGGCATAAGGATAAAGAATTTCAAGAAGGGATGAGAGAAGTCCAAAACAAACAATCCTGGGAATTGCCTAGGCACTGTAAATATTTCTAGTGTGATGCCGGATTTACATTCTCGCCGAGGAATGCCAAATGTAGACAAGGTCTGTGTGTAAATGGTCTCCTTGTCTATTCTCGGCTGTTTTTTTCATGGCAAGCACGCGTGTGTAAATGGTTTGCTCGTCGGCTCTTGTTTGTTTTATGAAGGGATAATGATCCTTTTATTGCTGTGCTTGAGTGTTTATGACCGTCTCGTCCTAGCTCGAAGCCGCTGGAAGCGAAGTCGGCTTTATGCATCGAGTCAAAGGGATTCGAGAGGGTAGCATGTGCTCATTCACATTTTCGAATTTTTCGCTGGGACTTCAAACATGTCTTTGCGTGTCCCAGATTGAAATCACTCCACGCACACCAGGCAGTTGCAATAGCCACAACCTGTACCTCAGCCATCGTTCACTGAACTGAACAAAACAGCTCACAACTGTCGAAAGATGCATGGTGCAATATCCTAAGTAAACAATTCACCCTATAGCCGGAATTACATGCTCGCCGAGTAATGCCAAATGAAGACAAGGTGAGTGTGTAAACGGTCTCCTTGTCTAGTCTCGGCTGTGTTTTTCATGGCAAGCACGCGTGTCTAAATGGTTTGCTCGTCGGCTCTTGTTTGTTTTACGAAGGGATAATGATCCTTTTACTGCTGTGCCTAAGTGTTTATGACCGTCTCGTCCGAGTTCGAAGCCGCTGGAAGCGAAGTCGGTTTTATGCATCAAGTCAAAGGGATTCGAGAGGGTAGCATGTGCTCATTTAAATTTTCGAATTTTTCGCCGGGACTTCAAACATGTGTTTGCGTGTCCCAGATTGAAATAACTCAACGCACACCAGGCAGTTGCAATAGCCACAGCCCGTACCTCAGTCATCGTTCACTGAACTGAACAAAACAGCTCACAACTGTCGAAAGATGCAAAGTGCAATATCCTAAGTAAACAATTCACCCTATGAAAGGTGCATGGTGTATGGTCCGTGTTGTACGGTGCAATATCCTAAGTAAACAATACACCCTATGTCTTGTTGAGTCTTGTTTACTCTTGTACCCGAGACGCTCGTTCCAATGTATAAATCGGGCATTAGAAAGGTGCATGGTCCGTGTTGCATGGTGCAATATCCTAAGTAAACAATTCACCCTATGTCTTGCTGAGTCTCGTGCAATGTCTTGCGGAGTCTTGTCCACGAGACGCTCGTCCCTATGTATAAATCCTGAGACTTGGCAGTCAGTCAGTAAGAAGTGAATCGGACGAATCACACGGCGAAGAGATTTTAGAGCGATTCAGAGTGATTAAAATTTGCACGTGAGTTAAGCGACTATTTATTGGATAAACGTGTGTTTAGCGACGATAAAGAAGCTGTATTATTTGGAATACACAAAGAATTATGAATCCCCGAAATGTGTTTGAAGTGAAAAACAACAAAATGTTTCTTGTGTGTTTTTCGAATTCTATGCATCTACCTCACGGATTTGTTGATTGCCCTACCTACACATCGGTTGGATAATGCATGTACACAAACTAACGCATCCTCTCCAACTTGTACATGCATATGTTCTCTTAATTTTTTTTAAATCCTCATTGAAAAAATTCAACTGACATTAATTCTCTATATATATATTTTTTACTTTCTGACAAATTGTTTTCTTAGCCTACTTGGTTTATGTATATTGTCTGTGGAGAGTTGTGCATGTATGTATCTGAAGCATGAATCAAGTTATCTGAAGTGTATTTATGAAAGTGTATCCACATATGCAACAACTGTATGCAGAGGCTGCAATCAACTGCCCGTAAAACCTCTTAAATGAGTGAACTGCGTCAAACTAGTTCATTTTTCAACGTTTAAATCGAAACTTGTAACATAAAATAGTTTAAGATTTTCTTTCAGTCTTCTCCACTCAAATTTAACTATAAAACTTCAAATAACTATTCGCAACCTGTTAAAAAAAAATCTTCAGCTTCTTACATTAACAGCTCTCACCGACTCATTTAGTTTGTATATTTCCTTCGCTATTCATTTGCATATATTATTGCATCAAACAGCATGGTTCACAACGTTTCGAGTTCGCAAATAAATCCTGAATAGATGCTTGCCGTTGTGTGCAGAGTACTTAACTCAACATTGGCAATATTTACATGAAGTACATGGTCAATTCAAAGATATTTCGTATGAATCAGACAAAATATTTATGTTTCTACTCATGGATTGTAAATTACCAATTAAAATATTTGACGCTTGTTTATTTAGCAAGTGAGATGTTTGCAAAATCCAAGGGAATAAAAATGTTTTGTAGCTTTGTATGTTCGTGCAATTGTAGTGATGAAAGGTTGAATCTTTAGATTTAGAATTTGGTGTGAATGGATTGATGATGGATGGCTGACAGATGGACTATTTACATTAAATCCTATTTCGATTTTAGATCATTTTATATTTTTAGATGGCATCATTATAATACGAATATTAATATGTAATAAATAGTAGTAAACCTAAATTTGTTCTTCTACAATCAGATACGAGTTTTGGGCTTGAAGGTGGTAGAAACTAATAAAGTTTGTTTATTACTTGTATCTGTGAATGCGCCTTGTATTGTATCCGCTTCCACGTATGAATGTTTTTAATGAGCTGTCTGACTTTATTCTGTCGTACTTTCCCAATTCTGCTATTGTTCTGTGTGGTGATTTCAACTTGCCTTCTATTTAGTAGGACCTCTCGTCCTTAATAATTTTATCTTCAAATGTACTTTCTATTTCGCTTTCATCTTCTCTTTCTATTAGTTCCTTGGCCCAAATTATAATGATAAAAATCGTTTGTTGGATCTTCTTTTTGCTAACTTTCCTTCTACATCTCTTTCCTCGTAATCTTTTCCTTACGTTGATCCTGATCCCCATCATTCCTGTTTTTCTACCGATTTTGGTTCATTGTATAACTCACGCACAAAGAGCCGAGCTATGTCGACTTATACGTTTTTAAAACTATCAAGGGCTTGAAATTAATGAAGCCCTTTTTTCTTTTTATTCTATCATTAATTCTCTTTTATGTAGGTTTAGTCCTGTGTCTCGCTCTCGTTGTAGTGCTTGTCTCACTTATTTCTCTGTGGTAGTGATTTCCTGACACTTTTGTTCTGAAGCAAACTACTTCTTCTATTTCTTAATATATTTGTAATTTGTTTGCTAAGTAATTTGCTTCTTCCTTTTCTCCTCCTAACATTTCTTCAGGGGTCCTGCTTCGTCTTTATCCTCTCATATGGATATTGTGATGAGTAATCCTCTTGAGGTAAAAATCTTAATATACTTGCTGGATCTATCTGCGAACAGTAGTCCTGACGATATTTCTAAAGTGTTTTTTTTTAATCTCTTGCATCTTCCTTATTATTTGGCCTATTTTATTTAACTTGAGTTTGTCCGTAGGTATTTTTCCTTCCGGCTGTAAAGCTGTCAATGTCTTTCCGATTTTAAAATCGGGGGACATTGGAAATATTACCAACTATCGTCCTATGTCCTTCCTCTCTTACTTCCCCAAATCGCTTGAACGAATCATTCATGAAAGGACTCATAATGCGTAGTCACTTATTTTCTAAAGAGCAACATGGATTCATTAAGAGACGTTTTATGACCACTAATTTAATCAAATCCACTAACTCCGTCGTTTGAAGCGTGGGCAACGGCCTAAAAGCTCATGTGATTTACACTGACTTCGCGAATGCATTTGATAGGGCAAACTAATCAGTGTTGTTTGGAAAGGTATCTAATATCAGTGTTTCCAGTACCCTTATATTCTAGCTTTCTTCCTACATCAATGATTGCATCTATCGTGTTTCTAATTGCTGTTCGTCCTCTCCTTTCTATCATACTTCTGGCGTTCCCCAAGGTTCCGTTCTTGCCCCCTTCATTTTCACTTTGTTTATTAATGGCCTTCCCTGTAACTTCAAGTCTGATCGTCTTTTATATGCTGGTAACCATAAAATTGGTCGTGCTGCAATCTAATCTTATTATTTTAACTGACTGGTGCTCTGCGAACTCGCTTTGTCTTAATGTTTCCAAATGTTCTGCGATGCCTTTTTCCAGCAAGCCTGATCCCGTTATTTCTGATTCCTTTTGCCTGGTAGTCTTTTACATCATTTTTAAAATTAGATCTGCATGTTGCTTTTCTCATCCCTAAAGCATTGAAGGGAGCGCAGGGTGAACGCTCCGCCCACTTGGCGAATGATATCAACATCCGTGTTCCTTTTGTTCAGTAAATTCATGCAGTTCCTTTTGTCGATATTTTATACAAATTTGGAGGCAGTTTTTCTTGCAGCGAATTCCATAAAAAACCCAAAAGTTAACTATTGATCGATAGCCTGGAGTAGATTCTGAAGTCCCCTAGCACTGCGACATCTTAGGTTTATTATGCCTTTTCTGCGTTATGTCATATATGATGTCCAGGCTTCTTATGAACCTGATATGTTCCTTGACGGGAGATTTTTTATGTCGCTGTTGAAGAGAAGAACAGAGCCAAAGAGCTCGAATCTTCGTATCGCTAGTGCCGAGAAGATGCTCTACACATTATGCCGTTTTCCAACAGTATCTGCAGCAGTCATACCGCTCCTTCCCTAAGCTGTGGAGACACTTTTTGCAAAGAAAGTGGCCTAGCAATGCTCCACATAGAGCTCTTATTTAACTTTTGCTGACAACCACTGTTTTGTTATCGAACCCAAGGCATTTTTTTAAGCTGTCTTTGTATTAGACCCTGAAGATTAAGCCATTACCATTCGTTCTTTTTCTTGATCCATGTTTTAATTTGCTTGTCTCCCTTTAAAAAGCCCCAGTACGGAGAAGGGCTTGTGAAGGGCGTTCTTGCTCCTTCTTTGGCTTTGATATCAGCTTCCTGCTCCTCTTGCTCCTCTTGGCCGGGGTTCCATATCAGCTCGAGGCTGTTCTGTGCCCCTATTTTATTTGGAAGCTCTCTAACAGTATAACTGAATTTATGTGATCGCGATTGATAGCATCAAAAATCGCTTGACTATCTGATAAGATCTTTATTTCTGACCCTTTAGTGTTCCTTTTCTTTATTATATGTGAGGCTGCACTTGGGGCCTACGATCCCTGCTCCTACTCCACAATCCACCTGTATACCATACTCCTTTGAACGGGTTGGCCATCCTCTCATATGTTCCTTGATGGAATTGTGAACTTGAACCTCTCCTTGAATGCTGCTTTGGTCTTTATTTGATCGCTGAAGTTCAACATTTGCATTATGGGTATGATGTCCTCCAGGATTTTGAGGTGGCCTTTTAGGTCTCCTGATTTGTACCTTTAGGCCTGCTTTAGGCTAATAGCTTGTTTCGCTGCTTCCTTTCTAGGTTTATTGCTCCTTTAATCAGAAGGCAGTTGATCCTTTGAAGCTTGCTGAGCCTATCAACAGAAGGTTTTGGTGTAGTTTTCTTCCACCACATTGCAGCTCCAAATAGGAAGATAGGTCTCACCATTTGTTGCTCATAGTGTATGCCTTGGAAGTAGTCCCATTTGCGTCCAAGCATTTGTTTTTGCCGCCCAGAGTGCCTTAGTGGCCTTCAGTGGCGTTTTGTTTAGATCATTGTCCCAGAAGAGTTTCCTACCTAGTTGGATTCCTAGATATTTTACATCTTCCTGCTACGCCTCTGATATTTAGGGCGCCTATTTCGATTTTTCTCTTCCTGGTGAATGATACTATGCTAGTTTTCTGTGAATTAATGGGTAAACCCCCTTCCTCGCACCATTGGGCTGTTTCATTTATGGCTTCTTGAATTCCGGATCTCAAGGTGTCTATGTGTGAGCCTCTTATTATTACCGTGATGTCATCAGCCTAGCCGATAGCAATTGAGCCCTAACTGTTGAGGGTCACGAGAAAAGATAATTACATAATTACAAAACACAAAATTATTTATTTAACTATTTTTGCGATTCCCGTAGCGACCTTGGGAATTAATAAGTTGGTTGAAAGTCAAGGGAAATTAGGCTCAGGGAACACGTGAGCCCTGGCAAAAGTGTTATCTTCTGACACCATCAATAATTTTCTAAACACATTAAGAACTTCTGCCTCGTAAATATTCAATGAGCACAGCTGCCAGAATACCACAGCATAAATTCCCATTACCTTGAAAAATTAATATGTATGGCAAGTGTACTTAAAATAGACTAACCGTTTCAGGGACATTGCCATTCAACAAATGACAATCGCCGCATTTGATTTGCACTCATTGTTAGACAAAGACTCGAATCATGTTCAACTAGAAAAAACCCGCTCTGAATCAGCATTGAATCATTTCAGAGCACTACCAATGCTCATGCTCAATCAATTAATGATTAATTAATGATTTTCTGGGAAATACCACGCAAGCTTCAGTAAACATTTCGATCAGAAATTGGAGAGGAACCATCTCGATAAAGTATTCAAGATCAAACGTTAGATATTAGATGAGGATGCCAATTTTTAGTTCTTACAACGGTTTTCAATAATTTTTAATTCTGGAAGACATTCGACGATGATGAGCCAACTTCGCTTATTCCAAAGCCACGGACACGATGATGGTTGCGTCGACGACGATAAAATTAGATGATCTGAACTTGAAAATTCCTCTGAGCATTTTGAGAATAATTTTGAAAACTAAAAATAAACATATCCAAGCATCTCTCGACGCAAATTAGATAGTTTAAAAATAAACAAATCGTTTTTTTTCTGAATAAAACATTAATTTTTTTGCTTTCGATAAGACTTTTTGAAAATTATATTGGCCATAATTATTTTTATGTTCTCTTTTCTAGCGCAATGATTATGTGAAATATGCAAAAGTATTTCCACTATCGGATCTGCTTGGATTCAAAGTGACATCGAAGTGGTATCGGAAATCCGTAGGAGTCACTGAAATTATTTGTGGATTAGCAATGGCCATAATACCTCATCGTAAGTCATTTATGAATTTTTTGGCAAAATATTCGAATTCAGGCTTACATTTTTTTTTTGACAGATAAAATTAAGAACTCTGCGAATGTAACGCTTTTGTTATTGATGCTCCTGGCTGTTTATTCACATTTGATGGTAAATGATCCGTTTGAACGAACGGGGCCGTCATTGGTTTTCACATTTATGCTTAGCGGTAGACTGGTAGTGTGGTATCAGGTAAGACTATAAATTAAATCAAAATAAGCATGCACAATGAATTTTAAAGCAATGAAAAGATAGAAGTATTGAATTGCGAATGTTTTCCCTTCTTATTGTAGTCATAGACAATATATATCGGCTCTAAAACTTTTCTATGCAGATAATAGATGCAGGAATATAGATAATTTTGTTTCTCATCATACATACATCTCATACGTGTATATGTACATCTAATCGTACTTTGTTTATCTATGATATTATATACAAGAAGGGCAAAAGCGATCGCAATTTAATGCTTCTATGATCAACTATTATCTAAATTGGATTAAATTCGCAGATGACAAAACTTGTCACAATTGATGTAAATAACATCAATAATATGTGCGAGCTGATGTCTAATAAAAAACAGTGCATACTTTCGAAACCAATTAGTAAAAATTCGGTTTTTTCTCGTTTCGCAATTAAATCAATTCTAAATGAAAAGTTATACAAACAGAACAATCTCCATATTTTAGAAAAGTATGAATTGAAATAAAAACTACTTTTTGTGTTGATTTCACTTGCTTAAAATCATGGAATTGCAGCTCAAAAGAAAGCTGCCAGCCAAGCTTGAATAATTTTTAGCGTCTCTATCAGCAATTAGCTCTGAAATTTTATTCAGTTATATCCTGAAATTCATTCAAATCTTCTTCTTTTTTTTCAGACAAGTCGCAAGGAAAAGGAAGCGGCAGCCGCATTTGCTTCTCAAACGCAAGCCAACGGATTGAAACAGGAATAGATGTACCCCAGTCCATTCAATTAACACTGTGTGTTTACCTCCGTACATAAACCAAATCAGCATTGCAATGCATTGCAAAAACCAATCGTGAAAAAAGCCGAAAAAAAACCAAAAGAGTCAAACATCCATGAACCATCAAATCGACTTCACACAATTCAAGTGACACGAAGTCGTTTCCCATCATCCAACGCAAAAAGCTACTACAAAAGAGAGTATCTAGTCATTTTAATCGTGATATATTATAGAATATGCACTCGTTACTGTTTTTGTTTTTTTTTTCTCTCTTACTCACTTATATTGCATGTATAAAAATAAGACGTATTTTGATAATTTATGTTTAGTTATCGTAATGTTACATTATTCATTTAAGAACGAATCGAAACGAATTTCTAATTTGAAAAAGTGCTCGTTTATTTAAATTAATTGACCTTCTTGTGTCCGTTAAATTCAAATCATCATTTTAAATTACATTGCATAAGTCGTATCGTAAAGAATTCATACACCAATTAATAACTTTTAAACCAAAAAAATATATCTTCGCACCGTTTGTAATCAAAACCTGAGAAAATTGCAAGAGAAATGTGAAAATATCGATAGACAATCGTTGTACGTTTTCTTTATTTATTTGGCAATTTGAAGGAACATTTTTCAAGGTTTCTGTTTTTGGTAAGTATTATTCATATTGAAATAAGTAGAGTGCCAGTTGGAATTTGACTATAGCAGAAACATTATTCTTAATGTCAATATTTGAATAGTTTTCAAAACTCATATTTTCAGGTGATAAATTGGAGATGAAAACAAAGCTATAAAACCGTAGATATTATATTTTCTAACGACAAGGTTTTTACAAACTAACTGATAAATCCAATAAAACTATAAATGTACCTGGACCAAGTTCCGGCTTTTGACATTCCAAATCAACCTTCAGTAAACTGTTAATCGAAAGTTATCCCAAAATAGTGAAAATTAGCACACAAGGAGAATTTAAACTGCACAAAGTAAAAACCAAATATGCATGCATTATCTTTTAACATCTTCAACAACTTTCATACTAAACTAATCGTCTATTGAATTTGACTAGCATTTCCTGGTCAAATTCTAAACCACTTCGGCTAGCGCGAACGGCTCATCGGATTTCGATGTCAACCTAATTTGACAGTGCCAGTATAAACGGGCACTAAAGCCTAGTATTAAGTTCGCAATAAAAATAAATTTACCCAATTTCCGTACAAAAACAAATTTTTGTGTCATTATGGTGAAAATTTGGAATATCCGTTGTGCCGAAGAAAATGCATCAGCTCAATTTTCAAATTTAAAATCGTCATTGACATAAAATGTCACCTTATCGCTCAAAAAAATCTGTATTGGCGTGGCACAAGTGGATGGGCCCATACTGTTTCTTTGAACAAACACCAATAATTTACAGCGAAAATATTCGGAAAAATGTAAGACTAGATTTTAGACGAAAGTCATATTGTTTTGTATCGAAAAACTCACGTGAATTCAATTCAAAGTCGAAATTGAAATTCAATCTCAAATTGCGTCTGTAGTACTTCCACCATTAGTAGAATTTTGTTTCATTTTCTCCATTTTTCACATATATACAATATTATATATACATAAAATTTACTATAAATATCAAAAATATTTTAAAAAAATTGATGAAAAAAAAAATGTCCGCCATTCCTCCTTCGCGCCATTTTCGAACATTATTGGTCGTTTTTATCAATGCCTTCTAGAAGTACGGGCCGTCAGGCTACGTAATCATTCTCGCCGTGACGTCATGAGTTTAGGAAATTTGACATTTCCACGAGGCAGTGCCGATGTACACGGAGATTTCACTTGCGGTTTTTTGGTTAAAATATGAATAAAACGTTAGTTTTTTGTGCGTGGACGCGTTATAACAATAATATTTAGTCATAACGTACACTTTGTACCAATTAATTGTATCGCGACAGTAAATCGACACGAACCATCACATAACCTAACACCAACCGATAAACATTTCGTAGCGAATTTTCCACATTATACCGCACGCACCGCATTAATTTGTGTTTTAGCTGTTCACTAGCACTGTTCTGCATAAACCACTTTAGTTTTCATTTCACTCACTTTAACACAAGCCGTATAATTAACATTTTCCCGCGGACGTCCCATAAGACTACGTGTGTTTTTCGCGACATTTGTCCCGAAGCTCCGACGTCATCATTCTGCATTACGGCCCGTACATCTAGAAGGCATTGTTTTTATGATCCTTTTCTGCTTTGTGCAGCCATTTTTATACAATAACGACATTTTGGTTTGGTAAATTTATATTTTTCATTCTTTTGTGCATTTTTCCAAAAAAAAAAAAATTTTCCTCGATTCCTCCATTCTCGCCATTTTCGGACCCTCCGTTTTCGTATTTTCGCGTCGTTTACTCAGCCCTAGCTCATTGATGCCTAAGATGCTTTTATCTGGCAGCTCTGCACCCATAAACGTCAACCATCAAAACAAACGATTTGACTGATTTGACTCATCCCGAAAACGACTTCTAAAAATATTTGTCAGATAACAAAATTTTGGACTGCAAAATGCTCCCGATCGAGAAAATACCAAATCAAATTGGCTATTTAGTGCTTAAAGAAGATGGTGCCGTCTTAGAGTCGGGCGGGGAGCTTGAGAACGATGAGCGTAGTGCGAACATTATTATGGGACTAATACAAATGACTGAAAGGTGCTTATCATTTATTCACTTCATATCTTCCGCAATGTAGGTTTTTAATGCATGTCATTTGCAGTGTCGACGAAAACTACATCCCGAAAAGCAGTTGTGATCGCATTTCAATCATGTACGATGATCACAGCTACACAATTTGCATGTCGAACAAGAAAATCTACGTTGTTAAACGGAAACATCCGAATTCAAGTGTGCCAGAATCTGACAACGGAAACCTTATTGTCTAGAATGGAGTCGGTACTAAATTTGGTTGATAAGAATTGCCTGGAAAGCCTTGTTAAGTAATACTAAGTGTATAGTAAGGTATATTTAATCACTTTTCGAAAAATACATTGGAAATATGTTGCTCAAATAGTTTGTTTGCCTCGTTTGTTATGTCCAAGAGAGTAGATTTGTTGTTGTTAACGATGACGTAAAACTGTCGCCAATTCGATCTTCGCTTCACTACCCAGTAGTCGTTTAGGGCTTTCACTACAGTTTCTTCGAATTTCCCCTTCAAGTCCTTTTTATCGTCATAGAGGTCTGCGACAATGTTTGTCACCAAAAGTGGAAGCGCAGGTGTGCCGGGCTGCGTTGGATAAAGATGTATGGTTCCAGTGTGCTGCGAAGTCAATTCGTTTATAAATAAATATTTTGGCCCTGTAGCTTCAACTTCATTAGCGGGTTTATTTGTGTTGCTTGATTTCGTGAAACTTTCACCGATTTTTGAAGATATATTCGAAAGCCGCGGCCCCATAAATGCATGAATTTCCGAATAAAACTCTTCGGTTGGAACGGCGTCACCTAAAAAGCAGTTTTCTACACATTCAGTACAAACTTTCTTAAAGTCATACCATTTACTAGCAAACATATTGATGCGCTCATCGTTCTATAGACCACTAAGTAATAGCTTCGAAGCTCTTGACCATCGTTAACATATATTTTTGGCGCCTTTGTCGAATCATCTCCCTCCGGGCCCGTAATGAATGATCCATAGAACGACCCTTCCGCCGAATAACTACGTCTTAGCGAGCCGCCTTTAAGTTCCGTTTCCTTTGCTTTTTGAAACAGCGTTCCAACAAGATATTGGTAGATCGAGTACAAGTCAGAAGCATTTACTTCGCTCCTACAAGCATATACTACATGAAATACACCATGTTAGGCAATACAAAAGCCAAGTACCAGACAAGCTGATCATTGTACAGAAATATACATTTCTCTATTCGTTGAAATGTTTCCTCAATCACATTGATGAAAGTATGTATTCGAAGGAATAGAGATCTCTCGAGCGGAAGATACTGGATGCTCTGGACGATGTCAAGTATATCACAGCTTTTTAGTTTGATTGTTAGTAAATACTGAAAACAACGGCTGGTTTTAGTTCCAAACCATCTACTCGACTTGTATTATACCTTCGAATAGAAAACTTCTAGCTTCTTTTTCAAGTTTTCCATTTTCTTTTCTTCTGTTTCACCGATGTAATTCATCTGGAACGTCCCAGCAAACAGTCGAAACATCTGATATGCTTGTCGCAGCACCGCTCTGTAGATTGATACATGCACATCGCCTCCTCTGTAATCAGTTTGCTCGTTTCCATCCCGGGTTTTTGTTTCCCACGGAGCATTTAAAGTCTGTAAAAGTATAGATCACCTTCTTTGCCGTTCGCTAATGGAGCATATACTCTACCATAACCATCCAAAAGTCTTTCTCAGCCAGATAGAATATCTGCGATGTTTTCTGTGTATGTAACGCCTGGCATCCATCACTCGACGTGAAATTGCTATAACACATATAGTTTGTAGTTGATTTAATATTCTAAACGTGAAATTAAATTCAAAACTACTTAGTAAAATGAATTATTGCTTCGCAAAGTCCCACATCTTTGACTTTCATGTTTATGTCAATATCATTAGGATGATAGAAGAATATTTTCTTGTCTTCCTACGGAACGAAACGAAACAGTTGGAAGGTGATTAATTCGAACTGATTATTTAGTCACCTCGCCTTCTTTCTTCCCACATTGTGAGTTAAATATAAAAAAGTTCCTTAGTGACAGCTCCGTACGCCCTGCCATCGTACTGATTTTTGACATTGTTTTCTTTAGTACTAGTCAGCTGATTTGATACACAAACGACAGACGACAAACAAGCAAACAGCTGATATGGGATAGCGATAACCGCGATAACGCCAAAAATCTAGCATATCCCTACCTGTCAATAGTTTTTATCTTTTCTTATTTCCGTTCATTTGTTGAGATAGGAGAAATGAATTTTGGGTGGAAGTGGAGCAGAAGAGCAGAAGAATTGGAGATCATTTCAGTGCTGCCCCTTCAATTCAATATCGTGTGTCTATAAAAACCGGTTTTATTATGTGAAACGCTAATAGCCAATAAAAGAAGTCAATATGGTGCTAGCTAATCAGTGCTAGAAATCAAAACTGATTCGTGAGGTTTTTTGATTATGAGAAAATTATGACTTTTGCAGTGTTTTGTCTGCAACAACAAGTGATACATACTGCTCCATTGTTATTGGTAAGCATCAAAGACGAATTAAGCTATCCCATTCAATGTAACGACTGATGGAATCAAAACAACTGCCACCTGCCTGCCTCAAAGCTGTAATCTAAATTCCAATCATCGCGGAAAAGTAACGGATTTTATAGTGTCGTCAAGAACACTATCAGTTTAAATCTATTGCTAAGAAATTCTATTCGAATGCCGATTAATGGTTTTTGCATTTCAACATCTATTGAGGATATATTTTATAATCTAAAAGATTTTCTCAAAATATCCTCAAGTACTCAATTCTAGAGCACTTGTTACAAACAGCTTAACAGCTGAGTAGACGAGGAAAACGCGCACGCGCGTTGTGTGGACAGTTCTACCAGTTCTACCATCGCAACTTGACCGAATGACCCTATGTATTAACAGCTCCCCGGCGAAGAAAAACAATTCGATCATCAACTCACCGCTGCTCCCCCAAACATTAAACCAAACCATTATTGCACTCACACCATTCAGCTTAAAATCTCAATTGATAAGTCAATGCGCTCGTGCAGCTGGTGCTTTGCTTTTGTTCCAAAATCGCCAATCAGACAGTCGACCATCTGATGCCGTTGGGGAGCGGGTAACACTAACAGCGTGCGTGTCAGTGACGACTGAAGATACGGGCAGGTATTGTTTGTGGCTGGTCTTGTCGAGGACGGAGCGTCTCTGTTGGTTTCTGTGCAGCAAAACGAACATACAAATTTCGAGGATTCTCGCGAGAAAATGGAAAAAACGACGACGGATGAACGGAGTGATGGAAAGCCACCAGTTCCACAGATAAAAACGACGGAGCTGGACCAGTCAACGGTCCTGATAGCGGTTATTGTTGTCCTGGTAACATGCGGTAAGTGATGGAGATGCTGCCTGGGATAGAGATTGAGGTTAACGCGCGTCAAATGGCGTATTTAAAATTTGAAATAGAATAAATGTTTCTTTCACACTTGCAGTGCTCATATACATTTTCCGGAAGAAGCGGAGTGCACGGTCGGATTTCCTGTTGACAGGTGTGTGTGATTCAGGGAAGACGCTACTGTTCTCGCAACTAGTAAACTCGAAAGGCCGCGAAACATTTACATCAATTGCAGAGAATGTTGGTTGGTACAGCTGCGGTCGTGGATCAGTGAAAATCGTTGACCTACCTGGTCATGAGAGGCTGCGGTCGAAATTTTTCGATAAGTATAAGAATCAAGCCAAAGGAGTCGTGTATGTCGTTGACAGTGCCACACTGCAAAAAGACGTTCGTGATGTAGCCGAGTAAACTTTTTTCATTTCCTGGAATTTCAAAAAACTGCTTGATTCTTCCCCGCAGCTACCTGTACTCGATTCTAGCAGACGGTGCAACGTCCCCATGCTCGGTGCTCATACTCTGCAACAAACAAGACGAACCGATGGCGAAAGGTGGTGCGGTGATTAAAACTCTTCTCGAGAAAGAAATGTAAGTGCTTTCACTGCGAGCGGTAAAAACATTCCGCACACTGCCCGCTCGTTGTCTATCCTACTTGACCCCCAAAATCTTAACACTACTCTAACGTATCTTTGGTTTTCTTTTGCTTGCATCTTCTTCGCAGCAATCTAATCCGCACGACGCGCGCCAGCCAACTAGAATCTGTAGATAGTTCGGCACGTGACTCAGCAGCATCGTTCTTAGGCAAACAAGGTAAAGACTTTGAATTCTCGCATCTATCCCAAAACGTCCAAATACTCGAGTCGTCGGCGAAGAAGAACGAACTGAACCACCTGAGGGACTGGATCGATCGAATCTTTTGAATGACTTGAGTGCAAATGCAATAAGAGATTGCGTGCGCAGGAAGCATATGGGTAAAGACGAATAGCCACGTTTTGGGCTGGTTTCTATTTAAATGATGATTCGTAATTTTAACTGTAATTAATTTGAAATAAATGATTCTGTGTTGTTGGTTCTCTACTCCAAACAAGAAACATGAACTCTATTCGTCTTTGTATTACTTATGCGTGGTCTGGTCTGCATACACAAAGCACTCGTTGAGTCGTTTTGAATAGGTCGTAAGAAAAGTTTGATTGATTTTCTCGGGTTTTTGCACGGAATTTAAATCTGCTCATTAGCCGCACTAAGTTATGATGAATGGTATCGATACAAATACAATGAACTAAAAATAAATACTGGGAGATGTTTTGGGACCATTACTAGCATTGGTTGGATATGCGTGACATCACGAATACTTCGGAAAGACATTGCTTGGAAATAAGTTTTCGGATAAGTGCCCGGAGTGAAGAAGTTTTTATGTTGTTGATCTACCTTGTTAAGATTCTGTGCGTGCTTGACTAATAGAGATTGACGGCGAACGTTTTGAAATTACTCTCATTCGACGTAGAAAAATATGCCATAATTGTCTAAATAAAAAAAAAGCGAATAATCATGCTTTCGCAGGAATTCGTCACTGAAACAACAACATATAGGTAGAGCTATGTTTCTGTATGGAATTATACCCAAATCAGTATCTTAAGTTGTTTCTTGAGCGACGTTCATCATAACTTCCGATAAAAAGCCACAAGTACTTATGGATATAAACCGTTGTACTGCGAAAGAAAGCATAGAGAAATGGTTGTATAGAGAAACGGGTACCAGTTAGTACCTGCTGTTGACGACTGAGTCAACTTCAAATGCTCAACATTTTAAGTGTTCATACATTACTCTGTGTTTAATTAGCAAAGTATTGGTAGCCAAATAATACTGTTAATTTGCTTTAATACAAAGTTAAAAGGGAACCGCGGTTTGCACTCGCGTTCATTGTAAACAAATTTGGACCGTTGTACGATTGAAATCAATTAAAGTGCACAGTAATACAAAAAGTTAAACTATTTTTCATATAAGCAATGTTTCTTCTAACACTACATTCTCAGCACTTGCTCGTAGTTTCGCAAATAAGATCAACTTAGCACCAGTTCTTGGAATAATTGAGATAATCGTATATTATACTAATGATAGTGAACGTTTTGTGGAAGACTGAATACGGAGACTAAATATTTTGCAGAGTGCAGGCTATCTACTGCACTCTGCAAAAAGAGAATCTTGTACGTTGAATGAATTTCCATAGCAGCAAATTCAATGAAGATACGGAAAAGCGTCTTTTTAAACAATGATTCTTCCCATGAAATTCATATAATCCGTCCAGGAATCTGTAAGGGCAGGTGTACTTCATGGAATTTAATTGCCACGGTTGAAATGGAAAAATTGAAATTCTGGAAATAACTAGCTTTGTTATTAAGTTAAGATGCTCAGCTCTGTTAAACGCTTAGACTGTCTTCATTCCTTTCCTCACTACACATGGTCTGCCAGAAACGGGTTATTAGCATTTGAGTGAACTTTCCTAGACCATATTTTTGTTCATTCCGACAATAATTTAGAAATGGAAATAGTTTACTGTGGACAACCTATTTAATTAGGTTTCCTGGGGCTTATGTCATACAGTATGACTCACACAACTATTTTTCTTCAATTTTTTCTAAGACCACTTAAGTGGTTAGAGGTAGTAAGAATTTTCAATAAATCGGAAACTGCTTCTTAAATCCAATGAATAGTTCTCGAGATATCCTACAATTACTGAAGTACTCTGTTAAAAAAAATTGTATTTTCAGAGTCTAAAGGTGACAAAGGCGATAGTGAGAACACAAATCATTTTCCTGTAAGCTTCTACTCTGGAATATATAAATCGGTGTAGGTAATTGAAGACTTGGTATAAAATGATAAGTGGCTCGGTGTAAGTAATTCAGTAGTTAGCCTATGTTTTTGTTACAGTTCAATGCGGTTATTCTGATCAAATAAGCCACTGCCAAATCAACCTTAACATCTAATAAATGCATTACCACGGATTCCGTACCGATATTAAACGTTATTTTAATCTCAATACAAATATTTTAGAAAATGCCATTAATACAGGTCCAATATCATCGTAGAGCTCTATTTATTTTAACACATACATATACCGTTACAACCGTACAACTAAGATGAAATCGTGTTTAAATTGAAAAAATAAAAAATCTCTTTTAAAACCTTTAACAATTTATAATGACTAGCTAAATCGCTATATTTCGATGCAACTTCGACAGAAGGTTCTTCCTGCAGCTGATAGTGTATTCTTAAGCCAATTATAAAATTTGCTGATGACTGATTTGACAAGTTTACATTCATTAATGTAATCATCTTTGTGGTCTTTAATACCATGATTGGATCAAGCAACAGTTCACTTGAATCCTTCTCTCTTGAAACCTGGCTCGGCATAAAAAAAATGACGCCACCGATTTGCCATTTGGTAAATTAGTAGATATGGTTTGAATATTACACCCGCATGTTATGGATGTCGTTAACCCTATTTACATAACCTGGTTCAAAACGACTCACGCAAGAAATATATTTTTAGTGTCATTATTACAAAGCATTTTACTTTTTGTTTGATTTTAAGTAAAATACAACAAATTAAAAGACAGTTTTTTTCATTTTTTAGATTAATGTCAAAGTATAATTGCATTTACTAAATCAAAATATCAAATCATTGGGACGCAATCAGGCAGAAATCATGTGTGAGTCAAATTGACCTCACGTTATGCTATGAGGAGTATCAAAGAACGTTATATATCTAGGGTTAATGGCTATTTACGAACCTAGGACTTGAAATGTGGCCAATCCGACAGGGAGTGAACCTACTGGAAGTTGGACGCACTTATAATATTCACTCTCATTTAACACAAGCTTCTATTATTATTCACTAGGGGCAAGTTTACTAGTGAAACTATTTGGAAAGATATAGGTAAAAATAAATTCGACTAATTATTACTACTACAATATTAGCCAACATTACTTCTGCCGATGTGATCTGTTTTTATTTGTAAAAAGGTATTAAGTAGTTGTGATATTCTCGTTGACTATTTGAAGCGCAGATCGATCAAAGAGTATCGAAGATTTTAAGTTCTTAAAGATCAGCTACAATAAAAAATTGTGTTTTATTTTGCAAAGAAAAGGTCTTCCACTCTTTGGAGCACGTTTAAAATTAGATATTAATTCCAAAATCAGTCTTTCTATCGGTGTGATGGTATTGAAATGAAGCAAAAATAACAACAACTTAAAGCTATATTGAACATTCGGATAACGTTAATACTGGCCTTTTGATTTACAGACGAAAATAAGCTGGGTGTTGAGCAAGTTTATAGTGTACGGACAGGGAGACTAAAAACTAGAACGAGAGAATCATTCAAAACCAACAAATTAAACGTTAAATCTCCAATTATATAACACATACCGAATTCAATACGCGATAAAATGTGGCTTCTAATAAAGCATCAAACCCAGATGAAAAATTTTGAAACTAATAGAAAACTTAGTCGGTGCAAATAGCACAACACAACGTATGACAGGACGCAAAAAAATTGGAAAGGACCCCAGAAAGATAAGATAGGATAAAATATGTCATGATTACACTAATTAGAATTGCTTACAATCCAACCATCACGAAAATGTTATTGTTTTCCAAGTTGATCAACATCATAGCCTAACGTTTTTTCTTTCTTCAAACAGAAGGCAATATTTCGCATTTATTGAATGGTTGTCAAATATTTTTATTAAATTTTGTTTTTGTGTCTGTTTTGAAGAAGAACATATCTTCGTAGTTGCTTCGGAAAATAATGGTTTAGTTTGACGTAAAAAAGCATAGTACAATAGTTTCATAGACTTCCATTTCGATTATATTAAACTTCAAAAGTGTAATAAAGTTCCGCCATTTCGGTGGTACATAAGAATATACATTCTTGTTGCTGCTATGCGAACAAAAGCCAAAAGATACAAACCACCGCTAAATAAAGAAACAGTTTTGATAATTGTTGTTCGTCTTCGTATTGCATTGTCCCACGGGGTGCTGGAATGAAAGTCGGAAGACACTGTTAAAATAGTCGGGTATGAGTATATCTCCTTGATAAGAATATACTGAGTTCATCATATTTAAATATTTTGTTTGAAAACTTCCTCGTAAAGTAATGTTTCCACTTACAAGGATTTGGTCGTGGTTCGCCGAAATTGAACGACGAAGCAAAATATCCGAATGGAAATGCTCCGATACCGAACGACATATGAAAGCCGCCATCACCCGTAAACCGGAACCCGCCAGGAGCCTGTTCTGGCTCTGTTCGTTGACCAGCCGGTCGTGGCGGCACTTTTGTTCTGAAACAATAAAATAAAGCTTAGTATTTAGACGCTTGGTAAATGCCATACATTTTTTTACCTTGGATCCTCCTGCTGCGTACTGCCTCGACCGTACAAGGGAACAACCTTCTCCTTGCTGATTGCTGCCTTGCAAACCGGACACAATTTTCGAGTGGGCCGTGTCTCCAGCCACTGATGCAAACACGGCCAGCAGAACAAATGTCCACATAAGCTCACAACGGCATCTTTGGCGGTGTCCAAGCAAATATTGCATTCGAACATGGAATCGTCCTTTTTATCATCGTCCGCGTCTTTCGATGAATCACCATCGTCTTTGGTGTCTGTATTTTTGGTTGAATTTGCTCCAGCTGACGAAGACGATGAGGTCGTTGCTGTAGTTGATGTTCTCGTTGTAGTTTGTGATGTATTTTCAATGTCTGGCTCTAGTGGGGGTGCCGATGGTAGTGGGATGGGTGTCGTTGATGTTGATGGTATTTGTGTTGCCATTATTTCTCTCGTTGCTAAATTTTGATGGGTAAGATTCTGGAAAAATAGAAATTTCGATAGAAATTTACTGGAATCTAAGATCTACAAAATGCGTTACAAGAGCACAATACAACTCGATAACTGAAATCGCAGACATTCTTATTGATACTAAAATGTATGCTGTATCGTTTAGCTAATTTAATTAATATTGACCAATTGGGAGAGGGTTAACTTTGCTGTGAAATCAATTTATTGATTCGACGTTTTTCTCGGTCAATGTTTATTCCATTAATAGAAAGCAACATATGAGCTTTGTAAACCGAGAATTCGATTGAACTACATACTGAGCTTGAATTATTGGATTCGATTGATTAAACGAAATGGTTTGACTGATATGAAGAGCAGACCACAAGCAATTTATGCAGGTTGATTGTGTGGGATTTCACAGTTAAATTTCTTTGCAGGATTTTACGGTTTAGGTTGAGTTTAAGTTCGGATTAAGGACACGAAAATTTATTGAAATTTTTCCTAATTTTTATATATAAAAGACTTCTGTATGGAATTCATTTGAAATCAAACAGTCTTTGCTTTGATGATTAGATTTATCTATATCTGCATTTACTACTAAAATATATGTACCTAATCCCGCTATTTGTAGGTATGAAACATTGCATTACGTGCATTTGACTGGTGTGATACTGAACTTTCATGTTTAGCATATGACGTCTGTTCTAATCGTTAACAACTCTTTCTTTTACAAGATTGTAAGTGGAAAATTTTATTCCAACAAAACATCATTTGCAGAAAGTTGTTTTTGCATCAAATCAAGGTTCCTAAGAGACGTATCATTTGCTCGCAGAAATTTAGGACCAACGTGCTCTGCGAAATGCAACTTGTAAAGAACGATCAATATGGCTACTGAAAAGTTCATTTACGACACTGTATTTTCTACGAATCGGAAACAAAAATGCTATAGATGAGGGCTGTAAATGAGAGAAAGTTCTAGAGAAAAGAAAAAAACGAACGTGCATGGTTTGAAAAATTTGAAGCAAATGAAAATTTGAGCAAGCCACGGTTTGGGCAATTATGTTTGATGGATATTCTTGTTGATAGCATCAGAGATTCAGGAAATGCTTAATTCATAAAAACACGATACTTGGGATTGAATTGATCTATAAATATTCCATGAGTCGATTAGAAATTCAAAGGTGACTCGGGTATCTTTGTAAGCAAAAATGTTTGAATGAAAAAGATCGAAGTTGTAGCAGCGGTTGATCAAGCATTATTTGAGTTCTTCGACTTCAAAGACAAGGCCTTTCCGAAAATTTATATTTATAAAATACTATCAAAAATTTTATTGCACAGCAAATATTATTAAATGCATGAAACTACTAACACTATGTAGAATTTCCGTTCAATACATAACATTTTTCTTTAGCATCCTCGATTGCTAGCAATGTCATCTTATTTATTTTGGCTTTCCACAGAAGAATTCCACTATACTAATTTGTAAGTGCAATTACATTAAAAGCTGGATGAAATTTGTTAAACATCACTTTTAGGATGTTTGACGTCGTATTAGTTGAGGTGTACTGGACAGGCGTAGACAGTGGCGGCTCGTCACAGTGGGCAAAGTGGGCCGGGCCCACCCTCCAAAACACATAAATAATAATTTCAAATAAAAGTTTGAGTTATCATTTACATATTAATTTATATACGTTTAACATAATAAATCCTTCTATAATTTTAATCCAGCAACAGCACATTTCTATATCATTCATTCATACCATGCAATGACGTAAAATCACATTGTGCCATACAAACATTGAATGTCCATCGCACAATGTATCAACATATTTTCATACATATAAAACAATTACTACAATAAGCTACAAGCATAAACTATACGATACAATATACACCTGCATCTTGTACACATAAATGTATGTTCCTCTTCTCAGTCCCATACACGCCACGACGGGCAGACGCATCACTAGACCATTCATAATTCTTCTACATCATCTACACTATGCTACAAACATAAGTATAAGCGAAGGTATAAGTTCGCGTTTGTGTGTTTATCGATTTCTGTTCATCAATGTGGCTCGGTGGGCCCAAGCATCACTGGCCCACTATGCGTTGTTACCAGTCCAAGCTGCGATCTATGAGCATTGACGCTTTCAATCGCAAAAAACTTGATTTTGTATATTGGGCCGGCTCTTCATCCACGAAAAATTGACGTATGCAATCGCATCAAAATCTATGTTGCATATTGGGCCAGCCCATCATGCGTTTACATGCGTAGCTTGAATCAAAGAACTACAAGATCATGACGCGCGCAAGTCTCTCTCAGCTATATGCTTGTGCGTGCGTCACCAGGAGAGTTCGGTTTATGAATGAATGAATGAAAAATTGTTTGTGGTATTTTGTTCAGCATTTTTTGTCAAATTATAAACTATAAATGAGCTTAGTTAGATCATAGTAGATTTTATTAATGGGAGTATTTTTGTGAAAAATATTATGAAAAAATGTAATGCGACGTGTGTTAATATTGTACTGAATATCAAAAGAAGAATAATGTGGCGGAAGACAAATCTATGTACACCTGCATGTATCCAAAAGATGCAAATTTTTCTGATGTGAAAAATTAGCGAATAGGTATGGGAATTTACCTATTGCATGATTGTTTTTGAAATACATCCCAAAAGAAAATTAATTTCAGGATTTGAAGCATGAAATGCTTATTTGTCTTCTCAGGATAAATTTGAAACAATGGTTAGGTTAGATCCTGGGTGTAAAATGCAAAGTGTAAAAATTCCAAGAAGAAAAATGCACCTCTCATCTTTCATATAAAATAAAAAAAAAGACAATTCTTTTATAAAATGGAAATAAATCAGCTAGCATAAATTTAGTCCATAAACTGTGCTAACAGATTTTCCAAATTCTTCAATAACAGCTCTTGCAGATGGCGTTAGAAAGACTAAATACAATCAAGGTTTCTTATTACGGTTTCAAAAATTATGTGGAGGTCTGAGCTCAGCTGCATTCTGAAGGCATCTGTTTTTTTTCATTCAATGAGATGGAAAATGACTCCATCTTAAAATTATGTGATTCGGTGCTTGCTTGGGACTTGGGGCTTACTTTTGGCTTGGGGCTTGCTTGTATCATGCATGCGTAGGAAAGAAACTAGTAAAGTGAAGACGGCACAGAGAACGTTAATATAAGCAAAGCGCTAAACACTTACACGATTTAAACTTTTTCTGGATGAGTCTTCCGTTTTCAGTGGTACTTTTAAAACTATTCAAAACGATCTCATCATTAGTAAATGTACTATATTAAAAAAACTTTATATTTATACTACATTAAAAAGCTTTATACTTGCTGAGATTCATAACGCTCCCTGTTATTCCTGGCAAATCGATGAGTCCACTGACACCAAGTGTTTGTCTCAACTATCAGTGATTTGTCGATAAGTTTCAGAACAAGGCATTACAGTAGAGAGATTCATTGTTTTTTTATGTAAGTCAAGGCAAAAAAGCTGGAGATCTCTATAATTTACTAACTAAACATTTAAGCATTTCGATATTGCCAGCATATTAGTGGGACAAACCTATGATGGTGCTTTTGTGATATCGGGGACTTGCAAAATAAAAGAATGCCGTATCTTTTTCGTGAAATTGACTGGGTTATTAGCATTTTTTTCCAACTCGACGAAGCGAACTAGTGAAGTTGATAAAGTTAATCGTAGGTGGCTACCTGATTGCATCAATACACAATGGAACTATAAGTCTCGAAAAATTTAAGTTCTTTCAAATAGTACAAATGAGTTACTGGAAGTCTTCGAAATATTTTTAAATGATGAAGCCTTTGTCTAACATAGAGAAACGATTAAAAAGTATGTGGGCTTCAGGCATATTTTGTCGGTCTTCTCGTTTTTATTTTTGCTAAAAACGATCAACCTTATGTGTCAACAAACAGGTGTTCTATTTGAAATATTAATTATTGTAAAGTTAAGTGCAGATATTAACTATTGCAAAGAGCGAGTCAGTAACTTACTACTAACATTAGAATCATATAGAGGAGACGATACATATTTTGAAAAAAAATTTAACGATGTTTGCAATAATTTTGGGCAACCTGTTAAAAGATGTAAAATAGATTACGGTAGCATTTCAGATGCGAAAACTTATTTTAAAAGACTTCATGCGTTAAATTTAGACTAATCTAACTAAACCTTTCGGATATGAAAAAAATAGATTTTATCAGTTTCATTAATAGTAGTAATCTCAAATCATTTGTGAAGGCTTTTCTTAAAAATCTACTAGACTCTATTATCGACAGCTACCCCTAAATGTTTGAAAAAAATAAGCAACGAAACGAACTTTGTGTGTAGTAATCTGATCATAACAAATTTGGAATCACGCAGAGTTTATCGGACCTTTCAATTTTTATATCTGATAATAAGTTACAAACGGAAGTATTGGATATTTATAAATTGCTAAGTCAAATTGCTTCTCTGGTATCTGCTTCCACTCCAGTTGAACGAAGTTTTTCAGCTCTTAAGAGGGTAAAAACTTTTTTACGGAATTCAATTTGTCAGACAAGGCTTTCCGATTTAAGTACAATGGAATTCGAAAGGGATTTAGTTAAAATGTTGCGAGAAGGTTACAATTTCAAATATCACAACCAAATAATTGATCTCTTTGCTTCATCAAAGAGTAGACGTAACCAAATAATTTACAAGCATGTGTAGTAAATTATATAGTGCATCACGCTTTATTCTTTATTTTTAAATACGTTTGAAAAATGTTAAATTTGATGTAGAATATTTTGAATGTAGATATGTATATTAAACCACTTGAAACAAGTGTTTTAGTTTCATATATTTTATACTGAGGAGCATTGAATTTGAATATTTCTCGGAAGTCTATCTACTGCGTAAACGTAGTAGATAACTAACTGGGCCAAAAAGAATGGTTGGATCGATTGAAAGGTGTGCATATAGGTGTTATATAAATAGCGACCAAAACACTAAATTTTATTTATTTGAAAAAACTGACCAGCATGCAACGTAATCAACGAAAATTTGTTCGGATAATAATAAAAAACTGGGCCCACCCAATCTCAACAAGCACGAGCCGCCACTGGGCGTAGACAAACTATTTCACCAACGGACTTATTTGTTTCAGACGTAAGTCAATGCTAATTAAATGAACAGCGATATTCTACCATTTCTGCTTCGTAATTGCAGTCATTTAGGTTATAATCAGAAGTGTTAATCAATTGCATCATCAATAGCTTTTGCTGTTCTAACGAATGTTATTGCAGCGTCGTATCTAGACGAACTATGACGTCAGAACATGAAATCGCTTTTTGTTGTGTTTTTACTGATATTCGTGTCGCACGAAGCGATAGAAAATCTCTAAGAGTACACAAAGCTATCAACTTTTTTGTGCTAGGGGTTCAGATTCAATCCAAAGGTGGCAATGAAAAAAACTTGTGACCAGATTGTAATTCATGCTCATCAATTTTTAGAGGAAGAAGGGAACGAAAATTCAATATAATAATTTATAAATTTTTTTCTAATTTGAACGAACATGAGTGGGAATCTTGACATTTTCAAGCAAGAGTGATCCAAATTTAGGAATGTTTCCTGATGTTCTTTTGCAGACAAACTCCATATAATTATCTAGGAAGCAATTAGCTCCGACAAGATTTACAATTTTTAGTATCAAGATTCAATCACCTGACCCCCGCTAGCATTGTTCTTTTAACTAGTACGGTCCCCAATTACAAGGTCGGATGTTATGTCAATACATTGCACGAGATAAAACAGTCTCTACACCCAAATTCGCACTTATCAAATCGTCGGAGCTCCCTCGACCTGACCATCTCTATGAACTTTGATTTTCGAAAGCTAGATTGTGTGACCACGAAATCCCAAGTATTACATCAAATCAAACCTACTTACGGCCAATAATTTGGCGTTTTCGTCTTCCGAATTGGGAACAAGAAAACAAAAACAAACACCGATCTCATGCCACCACCTGTCAAGTGTCAACTGCGACGATTAACCAGTAGCAGCGACGACGTGGAAAATCACACGGAAAATCGACACAGGATACACTTCAAGGGTACTCCAACCAGGTAGAAATTAAGAAAATAAACTAGTTGAATGGTGCCACTGCAGAAAACCTGTGGATGGTGTCAAACAATAATTATGAAGCGAACTCACTTTTCCTGTCGCACACTTATTGCGAATGTGTTCGCCTGCTCCAAACTTTGACTGATGCTGAAACTAACCCGATACAATTATATTTCACGTTGTGTATACAGAAACAGATAAAAAATATTTGCTTCGATTGATGTTAATCGCCAAACTTTGCAATTTTGTGGTTTTTGATAGCGAGGGTGCAGCGATATGCTGCACTGTGCGCGAGCGTTCTGATGCGATGTACAATGGTGACGGATAAAAACAGAAATTTGACATTTGCCGGAGATCTCATTTGATTACGATATCTTGAAGTCGCATAGGCACGTATCGTGTCGGTATGCGATATCTCGATTCGGATGATGTGGTTGCGTTGCAAAGCGTTCTAATACGTTCGGACACGTTGGGCGTACTGAATTGTCAAAAGGGAGTTTGTTTTTAGATATTGGTAGCCATCAATAAATTCAATTTATAGTTCAGTTTACTGGAATACATTTTCAACAAAATACACGTTGATCTGGAGCGTAATATGAAGAATAGAAACAGTTCTCAAATCAAGATAAGCTAAGAGCGAAGATAATTGAAATTTCATTGAATATAAGCATTTTATAGATACAATATTGACAGTCTTTTTGGCGCTAAAGTTGAGTGATCGTGTCACGCAGATCTGAAGATTGGCTCAGTGTTTTTGTTCTAATAAACTATCTTCAGCAAGCAGAAATGACTCAAAACACAGAAAGCACATATGACCCGAATATATTACCGGATTTATTGCCTATATACTACAAGCGGTTGTTCCCCCACAAGCATTTCTATCGCTGGCTATCCTATGGACATTGTGAGTGTATTGACGTTATAGATTAGAAAGGACAAATAATAAAATGCATTTATGGAGATCCTACATCATCATGTATTTTCTATAATAAGTATATTTCAAAACAAACTAATGTTGCACCTACCATGTATTGTGTAGCCAGTTTTTTTCATTAATTTTTCTTTGAATTTCAAACCACTGAAGCCCCACATCAAGATGATTAGTATTATGTTCATAAATGATTTGCATATATTTTCTTTTACCCATTTAATATTTGAGAGTGTCTTCAGTTTAACTTCAGTATTTAAACCAAACTTTGCCAACTTTCCGTCAGTTTGGGTCGTGGGTTAGAGAAGTCGAGTCTCAAGTTAAAGAAGTCGTTTTAGTTTGCATGAAGGCAAAGCAATTAAATCCGATAGTACATATTTATACCTTAAATGCCTTACTTAACAATACTTTCATGCAATCAAACAATTAGATAGTTAGCCTAAAGTTTTCTGGGAGCAAATTCAACATCGACTTTATTCTTTGCAGCTGAGCCCGAAATATTCAGCCACCGGGAAATCTGCTTCACATTAGCTGACGATGTCTTCACCCGTTTCCGATCGTATGACAATCAAAGCGAACTAGAAAAAGATATCTGCAGCGTAACACCTCACAAGATAGACATAGGCGCTGTACTGTCTATAAGGTAATTTCGAAGAAACATGTTACATCTGCGTGAAGTTGATATCCCTATTTCATACATCTCTAGACCGAAACATCATCGAGCTATAGCCAATATTCAGGCACTGCAAAGAGAACTCGTCTTCGATATTGATATGACAGATTACGATGAAGTGCGAACCTGCTGCCAAGGTGCAGATGTGTGCATAAAGTGCTGGAAGTTTATGAGCATTGCATGTCGCGTTTTGGATAGCGCGCTGAGAGATGACTTTGGATTTGAACATATCCTCTGGGTTTTCTCGGGGCGTCGTGGTATTCATTGTTGGGTTTGTGATAAGACAGCCCGCTATTTGGATAATAAAGGGCGTGCTGCTGTCGCTGATTACTTGCAACTGATCACTCATGGTGGCGAGAATACCACGACGAAGGCTGTAATTGGTGAAAGGATTCATCACAGTGTTCGACGCGCGTTGAAAATCATCGAGCCGATGTTCGAAGAAGTTTGTCTCGTCGATCAGGACGTTTTCGGGGATGAAAAAGGGGTGGCTAAGATCGTGCAATTAATTCCAGATGAAAACTTAAGGAAAGACTTCGAAGTGTACTTGAAAAATGTTGGCAAATCATCGAAAGAAGTTTGGGAAGCATTCCTGAGATTCTGTAATGGTCTGCGATCTAAAGGGAATATAAATCGTCGCATGAAGAATATTGTGGAGGAGGTGCAACTAGTATTCTTGTATCCTAGGATTGATATCAACGTCACCAAGGGTATAAATCACTTACTGAAAGCACCATTTTGTGTCCATCCGAAAACGGGAAAGATTTGTGTTCCATTCAACCCTAGCGCTGCAGCAAAGTTCGATCCGTCTACTGTGCCAACTGTGAATGTCCTTTTGGATGAAATCAATGCGTTCGATGACAAAATCAAAGCGGATGATGCAGAGGAAGATAAGAACCGTATTAAAGATTATAAAAAGACCGGAATCTTTAAGGGCGTAGTGGTGTTCGAAGAGTTTCTCAGGAAGTTGGAAAATAGTTTAAGAGGAAAAGCGATTGAAATGAGTGATTCGAAGATGGAATTGTAGTTGTTAATGTTATTATAATGATAATCTGTAAGGACATTCTAAATACATTTTCAAACAATACTAGTGATATGACTTTGAAAAACTGTACAACATGTAAGACTACTAGAACATATTTCTGGGCCACGGCATAGCTGAAAAATACTTGACTAAGTATAAAACATAAATGAAGAAAAGAGAACGCCTAGTACGATTGGAAATTGTTTTTTTCTTCTTCTTAGAAATGAGACTGAGGTAGTGTTAAAAAGAACTTCAGTTTAGATGTGCAGAACACAGTTGTGGCTCAACAGCATTCGCATTCCTCACGTCTAGTGGAATGCAGATTAAATGCACCTCACAGCTGGCCCTCATATAAACTGCTTCTAATGTAACCACTCGACACAATTTATGCTTACATATTTATGTTTAAGTATCTTCATAACGGTCTACACTTACAATAAAATAAAAAACACACAAAATGCAGAATGCTTCAATTATGGACACGTATGAATCTAAAAAAAAAATATCTGCGAAATCCACCATAAACCAAAAAACAGCTCTTTTTTATCAATTTATTTTTCAAATTAACAATTTCAACTCATGCATTTATTACTCTTCAATCCTTTTTGTAATGTTTTCCTGTTTCGACACCGGAAATCAAACTAACGCAAACAGTGTGTATTTGGTAAAGACAGTCAAATATACAAACAATAAAATTGTAATGCATATAAACACACCATAAGTCATCCTTGGCATAGTCCTGATTCTACTGCGTAAGGAGAATCGATTGCTTCTTTGGGGTTGAATCTTTTCCATTTCTGCTTTTGTTGCTTCCATTTCTATTTCACACACTCAACGCATGCAAAAGTACTGAAGGAAACTGCTAGAATTGGGAAATAGTTCATTAATTTTGATGTATTGTTTATTTTCCAATGCTAATTGACGAGAATAATTTATCTGCAAATGATAATTTACATCAAATCACGCGTATGATACGTTTTTCTTAATATTTCTTCCCCATTGTGAATTCCTATTGCATTATGATAGTTACTGGTAAGCTCAATGAAGCACTTTTTACTCACTGGAGCGTTGTTCTTCTTAAGAAATCAAAGCGAAGTACATATGTGGAGACTATGATTTTTTCTTTCATTATATCATTTAAAAATTAGTTATTTTATGGATTTCTTGCCCTGGGCTGGAATTATTAAACCAGTTTGGCATCTATGATACAGAGTTATTAATCAAGCTAATAATCATTGTTTATTTTGATTTTATTCAACAAACTATTAATTTCCTTAATAGCCTATTTACATTGCAGTCAAAATCATGTGGTTATGGTAAGAAAGGACTATTACGCTGTTGAACATTTTACAGCACCTACGAGAGTGGGTCCTTAAGTTCAAGTACTCATTATAAGTATAAATTGCAAGTTTTATTTCAATTGACCCATTAGTTCTTGAGTTATCGTCTACCAATTAACTCAATCTAGAAGAAAGTGTAAAATATGGAGGAAATCTAGTACTGCACTGTTATAAAGTTCCTCACCAAGCAAGGAAAGTTGGCTCAACCATAATGAAAAAAATGGCATCCGCTTACGGGGACACTTCTTCACATAAAACCATAATTTACAAGTGGCACAGTCTTTTTAAACAAGGAAGGAATTCATTTGGCCGAACGGTCAATCGAAATGAACACCGGAAATTGTTCAAGAAGTCGAAAAAGTGATATTGGAAGATACTGGACTAAAGAAAAAAGAGATCGCAGAAATGGATGGAGTATCAAATACATCCGCAAGGTGGGTGCTGGCATGCTCACGCCGCCTGCAAAACAACAGCGTATGGAGTGCTGTTACGCTTTTTTCGACCTCTATAGTGAAGGCGAAGATGAAGTATTGAGTCAAATCATTACTGGAGACGAGGCTTGGATTCATCATGAACTTGAGCCCAAACAGAACTCTATGTAGTGGCTCAAAAAAAGGCACACAATTACCCAACAAGTTCAAAGTGTCAAAATCTGCTGGAAAAGTCATTCCGACCGTTTTCTGGGAATCAGAAGGGATCTTATTAATCGATTTTAAAAATGGGGGTGTCTCCATAACCGAAGAATACTACACTTTAATTCTAGACCAGTTGTATACATTTTTATGTCAATCAGTCAAACCGTCTTCACAAGCAAAATTCTTGAAAAGTCGCTTTTCATCGGCCTTGAAACCGCTTATAACTTCTTAATCAAAATGTAGTGATCAATTTGGTCGAATGTTTTCTAAAAATCTTTGATAGCATTTGTCCATTTCGCTAAAGATATCGGAAACAAGTAGGTACTATCGCATTGGTTGTAGTAGAATGAGCAGCCTATGCAGCTGCTGGGATTTATATGGCAATGTCCACTTAGACCCTTCCTAACTTATACATAATTACAAATAAGGCCTAATTAGCCTAATTAGACAAAAATCTTATCATAGGATTTGAATCTGCCTTTGACATGATATCTTCACGGGGTGCATTCATGGCTCATTGGATCCATCTGTAAGCTCAACTCTGCAAGAAAATGTAAAAGATGTATAAGTACAAAGGGTTTTTGACCTAAGTGCTTAGAGGTGCCAAGCGCCTTTTCCCTAACCCACACACGTCGAACTGATCGAATCAGTCCGTTAAAGGAGTAGAGAAATTAGCTGTTCTACACACTTTCAAAAAAGTAGAAGGAAAGAGGTCAGGCCCAGGGTGTCTATTACTACAATCTTCTAATATAGCATTAAATATATCAATTCTCGAAATTGGTGTATGTATACCCAACAAATATACTCAACAGATTCTATTGCAGGAAGTAAATGCCACACTGGGCGCCATTGTATTAATGAAGCAATGATTTTTAATTCTCCATTTAATTTGACTGACGAATCGATAAATCAAGCTCATTCTTAATGACTCATTAATGAATCAATTTCACCTTGGAAAAAGTATAATTGTTGTCAGTGTTATTTCTGATTTTGATGTATAGTAGCAATTTTTATTTGATCTTTACGTTTCTCTTTGATATATTTTCGTCAAGTCTGTTTCTGTTTGTTTCATTACTTAGTTTTATTTCCTGAAGACTAGTAAGCATGAATTTAGTTTGCAAATTTAAAGGCTAATTATATGCTAAGCTAAAATATTTTTGCACTCTTATTCTATTTTGCAGTTTATTCTCTCGCAGAATTTTTATCAATTTATATGTTTCGTAATAGTTTTGAAAATGGATGCTTTCCCACATTGCAGCATTGCAGTTACCTGCCTTATGTACAGTGTAATTAAAAATAACTCCTTCATGACATCAGATACAACGATTCACAAAAAATGGTTCCTAGTTCTTAGCGGATTCGTTATTTTTCTAATGTATTCGAATATTATCGCTCTGAATCGACTATATGACCGAATTTCGCAGTTGGTTCCAAATCAACCACTAGAACAAAACAGTAAGTGACTGTCTGAAATTCTTAATTTAAAAAGCAATTTATGAAATTACATTGAACTTTTATTGGAGTAGGTACTATTTCATTTAGGACACAAGCCAACCGAAAAGTCAATAAAATATCTTGTTTTAATTATTTTCCAGATGCTAGCATTGTACATCTTCTTAATTCGTCGATTTCAATAGCCGCAGCACTCAAAGGCTTCCTCGTATCATCATCTGAATGTCGAATCCCTGATATCGATCCGTTCTCCCCTGGCATTCGTATGACTGCTGAGAATATCACACGGCCAGTATGCATGGGGAAGCAGCCACTTACCGGGGTCGAATTGGTAAACGAAAAGACTGCTAGGGCAATCCTAATATTTCACTCCTTTCTAGCACGTGAGTATATGTCGCGGAATTTGAGCTGTTGTTACAGCGAAATTCGGCGAGCAGGCGCTGGACATGAAGCGGATAAAACCTACATGTAGGTCTGACAAAGTTGTAGCCAATCTCTTAACCGATGCAGATTGATTTTTCAGATTATCAAAATGTATAGGCTTTAACACAACTATAATGCTACCATCTGGTATTGGATCGATTCTGGTAACCTGCAAAGACACAAAAAATATAACAATCTATTCGAACATACACGTCCTGGTTCCTCGAAATGAAACTATCACAAAGCAGTTGGACCGTTGCAAAGAGAACAGCTCAAATGGCAATAAGCCTGTAAGCGTGATTCTCTTTGGGATCGATAACGTGTCCAGACTGAATTTAATACGAGTCATGCCAGACACATACCAACACTTAATGAAAACTGGATGGTTTGAAATGGCCGGGTATAACAAAGTACGCCTGTTCTCATTCCTTCATTTAGTTTGACTAACAGTTTTAATGCAGGTAGGCTGGAATACCTTACCCAATCTAATGGCCCTGCTAACAGGCAATAATGAATCAGCCTATAAACAACATTGCTCGGGAAACATAGTTGGAGACCTTGATAAATGCAACTTTGTGTGGAAGGACTACCAGCAGGCAGGCTATGTTACTGTCTATGCTGAAGACTTGACTTCTTTGAGTACGTTTAACTATTTGAAAGTAGGCTTTGAGCATCCTCCGACCGTCTGCTATTTGCGGCCCACGTTAATTGCAGCGGAGAAACTTCTTCAAGTGACGCATCTAAGTTATATGAAGTTTTGCCTGGGATACAAAAGTGGTGCTGAATATGTGTATGACTACATTTTTGAAACGAGACAGGCCTATAAGGACTACCCACATTTCGGTTTGTTCTGGGCTAATTCTTTCAGTCATGATTCTTTCGAGACGCCAGCAGTGATGGATATTCGGATTAAGAGCTATTTGCAAGCTTTGCAAACATCAGGGGCACTAAATGAATCAATTGTTGTCTTTTTAAGTGACCACGGCATGCGTGTTGGACCACTTAGAAACTCTCCAACAGGATATCTTGAAGAACGACTTCCTATGCTCTATTTTTGGCTACCACCGACTTTGCGCAAACAGCATCCTGAATTTGTCGAAGCTTTGAGAATAAATAGGAATCGTTTAACGTCACCATTTGATCTGCACGCTACTCTCAAGCACATCCTGGAGCTATCAGGTCGTGTGAATGTATCGCGGTCGGTAACGGGCTGCCCAAACTGTCAAAGTCTCTTCGAGCCAGTATCATTGAATCGAAGTTGTGAGGATGCTGGTATTGCAGATCACTGGTGTACCTGCCAAGAGTTCTACAGTGTTGACAAAAACTCTAATATAATAAAACAGTTGACACAACGCACTGTCGACTACATCAACGACATAGTCAAACATGCAGATAACGGGTCCGTGGCACATCTTTGTGAAAAACTCTCGTTAAAAGAGATATTAGATGCGCATAAAATAGATCTGCCAAAGAAAATGGAAAATTTGAAAGAATTTCGCTTGACTTTTGATACGAAACCTGGAACCGGAAGATTTGAGGCTACTGTACTGATTAATACATGGACAGATCAATTTACTGTGAGTGGTAGTGTAAGTCGAATGAGTTTGTACGAAATAGATGCACACTGCGTTAATGTTTTTCCTGCAAAGAAATATTGCTTTTGTAAAAATCAATTGGAACTTTCCTAGAGTAAGTTGAAGCTCCAATAAAAATTTTAAAAATAAATATCTCATAGACTATTAGAATTTGCAAGAGGAAAGTCCAAGTACCTGCTGAGAATTTTGGCTCTAAAAATGGGCGCACCCACTCCTCAGGTTTGCTTGGCGTCATCAGTGCTGGATATCAATCAGTTTTAATAATAGGCGAGTTTTTTTGCTCCCCTTATCCATAACAGAACAATGCTAACCAATGCAGACACATTGGAAACAACAACAGCTCTTGTTATGCATAGGGGAGTTGTTGTTGTTTCCAATGCGTCTGCAGTTGATAGCATTTTTCTGTTATAGATAGGAGGAGATTTAATTTTCTTGTGTTTGCTAAATCAATGGCCTCTAGTGCTGACATATTACTCATTTTTAAAGAAAGAATCACTTTAGCCAAAAGCTAATACGTAATTCAACAAAAAATACAAAAACACCAGATCGCATCATTTTATTGAACTCAAATTTTCAATAAATTTGAGTGTATATGAGTTGAATAGTTTTTTTTTAATTTATCAGAAATCACATTTAACTCTTTGACGACAGCGGGCGTTTCAGTGAATTTATGGGTATCATTATATTTATGTATTTATGGAAAAACAAAACATGCACAGAAATAGAAAATAAAGTTTTTGTATAGTGAAGCATGTTTTAATGTTTTGTAAATTTTTAAGCTCATGCTGATGCTAAGTGCCCAAAGGTAGGCAAGGAAAATTTAGATCATTACGATATTTACAGGATACGTTATTAGTTAGAAGAAATACGATTGTGTGGAAGAACAACGACGGATACCCTTCAAAAACTAATTTTCAATTTTCCCTGTATCAGTTAGATATATTTCTTGCCAGATATCGATATTTCGAGGGTAACCTACCCTCTTCTTCAGTGTCAATCGGTCCAATAGATTCTAAATGAAAAATTGATCTTTAACTTAAAATAATAAATTAGTTACCAGATTCTAAATTATTCCAGTCACAACACTCTACAACATGAGTTTGAGTTTATCTTGAGTTGTTTAATATACTGATGGTAACGAGCAGCTATATTTCGCGCATGAAAAACAAACAAAGTTAGGCAGTGGACGGGGTGAAAAATTAGCGCCCCCATGTAGGTTCAATTCAAGCTACAATACTACCAAGGTATACGCGCGGATTTTCAAACTCCACGAGCAGCTCTACTCATCTCTGGGCTTGGATTTTAGTGGTAACCTACACCACCCTGAAGTGTGTTGCATCAAGGATGTGCTTACTTTGCTTAGAGGCCCATTCTTACAATCCCGAAACCATACATCAGTAAATCAGTGGAAGATGCGATTGTCAAAAAAGCTCGCCAAGTGAAGTCAAGCATGAAAACGCTGTCTGCACCTGTTTTTTTGGTGAGATGGCAATAGTAGGTTAGGTATTAGACTGGCTGCCACAGGGCCACCCATAGACCTATTTAGTCCGTAGTGACACCAGAGAAGGAAAGTTCAGTCTAAGCGGCCATCGAAGACCCCGGACGTTTTTGCGAACTGAAGGATGTCCTTCAGCTTCTGCTCTGCCACATGTGAGGGATCCACCGGCCAGTGCTCACCGAAGTAGCGCTTTCTGGTTTTCCCCAAAGCCGGGCAGTGACACAGGAGGTACTGGATTGTTTCTGAGACTCCCGGCTCGTGACACTTCCTACCGGTGTCGCTGGTTATGGGTCCCATTTTCATGGCATGTGCTGCTACAAGACACTGGCCAGTAATGATGCCGACCAGCCGCTTGCTGTCAGTCCGCTTTGATTCGAGCAGGTATTTAGTCGCTGCGAGATTGTATGACCCCCACATGATTTTGGTTACCCTGCAAGTCTGAGTTGCACACCATCTATACATCGCAGCTTGCATCATATTGGAGTCGATCTAGTACTTGATTGTTTGGATTAGAGCTGGGATGCCTGCCGACATTGACAGGGGAAAGCTACCTCTTTTTTGGCTAACCCATCCGCCCTCTCATTTCCTTCAATACCCTTGAGACCGGGAACTCAGAAAATTCTGACTCTTCTGCTATTGCCCAGTTTATTCAGGGCCTGAAAGCAGTCGAGTACACACTTCGATTTGTAAAACATCAGAGTTTTGGTCGCCGCTTGATTTTCTGTAAAGATGTTTACTTACTCACTTGTAGTATCTTTGGTATGTGCTAGGTCTGCGGTTTTACGTATCACAAAAACCTCCGGCTGAAAATACTACATTGATTAGGAAGCCTGAAAGCTGCTCCCATATTTGCATCAGCAGAAAATACTGCAGTGCTCACTCCGGCAGCTGCTTTAGAGCTGTCAGTGTAGATGCTAAGAGTTGCTGCGCCCATTTGCTGATTCCATTCTTGCCCATCTCCCACAGTCACTGATATCCCCGCTTGAAGCACAAAGTAGGGACCATATAATGAGTGCTACCTGCGTATCCCCTCTCAATACTGAAGGATCGTGAGTCGTAGTGTTTTGCGGCAGTGCCCTTAACGAAGAGGTCAAGCGGAGGGAGACGAAGCAGAACTTTCAGAGTAAACGAAGGAGTCAAGGCTAAGGTACCTGTGGTACAGTGATCCACCAACCGTTGAACTCTGTTTATCATGCTAGCAAAGGTAGTCATATTCACTGCTGGCCACCAGACCGAGCATCCGTAAGCACTGATCGGCCTAGCTATCGCCAATTGATCTAGTGTGTAAGTGCTTATACCCCACGTTTTCCCTAGCACTCTCTTGCTGGCGTAAATCGCATTGTTTGCCCGCTTAACTCTCTCCTCTAAATTCACATTTCAGGTGAGCTTGGTGTCCAAAATAAGACTCAAGTACTAACTTTGTGACTTGAGACTTAACCTGGCGCCACCCATACTGATTGGGGCTAATTCAGGAATTTTATACTTCCTTGTGAAGAGTACTAGATCAGTTTTATTGAAGCTGGTGCCGAGGCCCACGGTATTCGCCCACTCCTCAAATAGCCCCAGAGCACACTGGATGAGCTGGCCAAAAGTATGCGGAAACCTACCCGATACTAAGATCGCAATGTCATCAGTATAGGCCACAACCGTGAGTCTCTTGCTTTCCAACCTTTCCAAAATTGACTTTGCAACCAGGTTCCACAAGAGAGGGGATAGAACTCTTCCTTGCGATGAGTCTCTTCGGACTTTCCTAGTGATTTGCGACCCCGCTCATTCACTTTATATGAGCCTTTACTTAGGCATGTTGCTTATCCAGCTACAAATAGCGGGATGGGTGTTCGTTTCTTGGAGGCTCGGCATAATGGCTGTTGTACGCACATCATTCAAGGACACTTCAACTTCTAGAAAAGCTCCCAAAGCGTATTCTTTATAATAGAGTGCCTTTTCTATTCCGAGAACTAAACTATGGAGCGCCATTCCAACGGATTTCTCTTTCATGTTTGCGTTTTGGGCTCTCGATAGAGCTTGAGATCTAAGTCTATGTTTGATATAGATATCTAATAACCTTTCGAAAACTTTAAGGAGGAAAGGAGTCATGCTAATTGACCTGTAGTCCTTCGGATATGCATGGTTGACTTTACTTTACATCAGCCAGTTGGCCACTCTGACTGCTATGAGGCTAGAAGCTATATAATCTTTTTATGTTTGATGATCAAATAAAAAATGTGCATAATACTATTGTTGCCTTCTTTTTAGTAAAAACATGTACCTAAAATCATCCAAAAATTTACGGTACCATTCTAGGGTTAAATTAGATAGAAGATAAGCGTGAATATTCCTCCTCACCAGCATAGCCACTGTTGTTCTTGCTACTGTGATGGAGAAGAAAAGATTAAAATGCTGTGATCTCAGTCCCACAGCCCGGCCCTTTGCAGAGATCCAAGGTTCCTGGACCAGCGTCACATCAAACTTACCTTCATCAAGCCTCAGCAGTAGCTCGACCGAGGCCAACTTGATGCAGTGCAGATTTATCTGCAGTAACCTCCTTAGCCTACGCCTCGCCTTTTTGGGGATAAGCCGTTGTACCCAATCGTGCAAAGGTCCCTCTCGATCTTGCTGGCCTTCAGGGTGTTAATATTTCCATTTTTCAGGTGGCGTTTTTTCAGGCGCAGGTAGACACTGCATACGCTTCAAGCAATTTTTTAAAATTGTGGGTAGAACAGGTCGTCAGCCTCCTTATTTATTTGGTCTTTTTCTGCCGGTTTTTTGACGTCCAGGATTTTCCAATCTTGTGTTGAAGTATACGGATTCTGCCTCTGCAGCAACTTTAGGGCCTCCTCCGGTTCCACTACCCGCGGTATTGTAACCTTCGCTCTAGTTAGTGTTGGGATGCTCTCTTTATCCATGATTTCTTGTCGAGCTCCTTCCCATAGACCCGGTTGTTACACTTGATGACTTTTACACCTGCCCACTCGCCCTGTCAAACGAAGGCATAGCCAGTTCAGGGTGCTTCGATTCCATCACCTCTGCGTGTTGTGTAGCACCACTTGTAATTGTATCCGCTACGGTGGCCAAGTAGTCAACCTCTATTGCACTGCTGTCGATAAATAACGATGACCCGAGACCTGCTCGCTCACCCCGACTCCCTGTACCGTAACTTTTTCTCCTCGTTTTTCGTCAATGTTTGGCTTCAAAGTTCGGGATATCCTTCCCCTAGGTCCCTCTTAGCAAGGCAGCAACGCATCTGGTTTGATGAGCCACTGGCATTAGTACATTCAAAAGAAATCCTGCAAGGTCAGGCCAGTAGTCAAGTTTTTTGATTCAAAATTCTCAAGAGACTGCAAGAAAAAGCTTGTTCAGTGATAGATAGGAAAGATAATGGTTTTTCTACTACTATAATACATACTTTTCTACTACTATAATACACACATACTTTAGTACTATAATACAAAAGCTATCTTAGCGCGCCAGCGTGGCTCTCTGATTCCTAACGTTTTGGTTACACGATCTCGCCCCGTTCGATTTCTTTTTATTTGCACCTGTAGTTTGCACGAATGGACAGGGTAAGAAAAGACATCGATTCGACTCCGATGCGAAGAAAAAATGGAAGAGCTACTGTCAACCATCAAAGCAGATAAGTTAGATAAATGAAAAAAAAATGCAAGAAGAGTTTGGACGAATATATTCAGTTCAAAGGGAAGTTCTTTGAAGGTGAGTTGTGCTATTGAAAAATTTTAGTGAATAACTTTAAAAATTCGAGTTCTCCTCATCCCTCGCGTAAACTCAAAATATATCACTATTTTGAAAATATATCACTATTTTGAAAATATATCACTATTTTGAACATTATTTGACGAAAAATGTAAAATATAAATTGAATATCGAAGAAAATAAAAGCTCTCTTTATGCGGAAGCTTACTACACTTCAATTACTAAATTGAATTGCTTTAAAAAAAAAAATGTTAGATCGTTTATGATGTTCCTAATGAACATATTATTTTAATTGTCCCTAATGAGTTCTCAGTACATTACTTCTTACTATCAATAGCGCGCGCAAGTAGTGTAGTGTGATTCATTGCAACAATGGATATGAATGAATTAAATATTTGTTTCATTATATACGCGTTTATTCTTTATTGTTCTTTAGTAAACAAGATTAATCGGGCGAATAACTTACATATTTCTTACGTGAATCATGGAGTTAAGGGTAAGCTGTATGTTTGATTGCATCATAAATGTTTGTCCGGATAATTGAATTGTGATGTTTCAAAACTGTTTCCACGATTGAATGATATAAGTACTAGGCGATGGATTCTGTTGCAGAAAAATTGGAATCAATATATTATGAATCGAAAACTTGTTAGTTGATAGTTTATTCAAATTTGTTTTCTCATTCAAAGGTGGCAACGTTTATCGTCAGAAACTTATGGTCGACCCGAACACACTACAAATCTGCCAAATACCTTCTCTAGATTTTAAATCCCATTACGTACCCGTGGAATTTCCCAAATGCTCAGCCGAGCCGGATTTAACTGAAGTGGTATTCACAACAGATGGAAGACGATTTCAACTCCTCATCAAATCAGAGCATAAGCAAAATTATGCTCCTCATTATAAAGTGTTGAAATGCTGCTTTCAAATAGTTTTTATATCTTTGAAAACAAGAAAACTGGACTCAATTTTATCGTAAGCTTTTATCTGTTGCTCTGATCCTTTAACGATACTGAAGTTCTGTTGGTCAGTATGACAGCTTGCCAAGCTTTTCAAAACGGACATGTACTGCCAAAGAACGCTGATGTAGTTCGAGTTGGTTGTAAGGTTGATAACGTTACAGTTTACTCGAACATTCACGTCATTGCGCGAGTGCGATCTTCATTCAAAAAACGTCTTAATGATTTGAAGATAAAGGGAGAGCAACGCGTTCCAAGCGTTCTATTGATGGGCATACAGGGACTGACTCAGCACAATTTCCCAAAAGTCATGCCAAAAACTCACTATCCACTAACGATGAGTAACTGGTTCACACTGAAAGGGTATAATAAGGTAAAAGTAATTATATAGAATATATCCTAGAACAATTAAACATTTACGGTACGTTTTCAGGTCGATGATGAAACGTTTTTAAACATTATGGCCATGTTGATTGGGTTCGATTTAGTTTCCTTGAAATCACTTTACAATCCAAAAATTCGTGGAAACTTTGATAAATGCCCGTTGATTTGGCAGGAATTTAGCAAAATCGGCTACATAACAGCATATGGTGATGATCATACATGGAACTATAATTCAAGCTACTTGAAGAATGGATTTAAGACCCAATCGACGGACTTTAATCTCCGACCAGCCATACTGGCAGGTGACCATTTCTTCAAGGGGGAAGAGCCGTGCATGGGCAGGAAATATCGAGCGGAATATGTATACGACTATGCGAATGATATTTACCACACGCTTTCGAATAACTACTCGATATTTGGAGTGTTCTGGACGAACTCGTTCAGTTCAACAGATTCATTGTACTCAACGCAGGTTGACGATCTAATGTTGCGATACTTCCAGGACTTTGAGAAAAAGGGAATCAGAGAAAGCAGTATCATAATTTTTTTCAGTGACCGCGGAACGAAACCAAAGACAAACAAGCTGTCCGAGCACCTGAACAGTCGTTTGCCAAATATCTACATCTCATTGCCGTCTTGGTTCCAGAAAAAATATCCTGATGCGGTCAATGCTTTGAAGGAGAACCAACATCGGCTGACAAGTCCTTATGACATTTACTCAACTCTCAAACACATACTGTCTTTTTCTGGAAGATTGCAATATAATCCACCCTTGTACTCTTCAAATGGTCAAAGCTTGTTCATCCCGGTGCCTTTGAATCGAACGTGTGAAGATATTGGCATATCCAGGGAACTATGTGCCTGCGCAAGCATAACAGAAGAAGATCCACTTGCTCCTGAAATCCGAAACATAGCTCAGCAGGTTGTGAGGAAAATTAATGAGCTACTTGGAAGCCACGCTGCGGCAAAAGACTACTGCCAAGAGTTGCAATTGGTGGATATAGTCAATGTCAAGAACATTGTTCTAAACTCTGGTTCCCACAATATGGTGGAGAAAAAGATCAAATTTGTTGTGAAACCTGGTAATGTGACATTTGCCGCGACTTTCCCTGAACAAGGTACTATAGGTCTATCTGATGTGCCGGACTTTGTCAGTTGCGTTGATGTTCGACAGAACGCCTCGGATTGTATAAGTGATAGTAAATTGAACCCTTACTGTATTTGTAAAACTGTGCATTGACTGCAAGATAAAATATTATTATTGTCGTAGTAGACTTGGTTCAATAGGATAGTTTTTATCGGTTTTTATTCGTTGATAAAAACGTTGATAAATTTTTGGCAGCCTTTTTATGGGATTATGTCATATTTATGTATAATAGAAAGAATTGGTAATAATGTAGAATAAACTACCTTTGCGATCCTAAAATTGCCTGTTAGGTATGAAAACTGTAGATTAGATTAGTAAAGAGGGCTGCCGGGAACGCGGCTTGAATTAGGCCACCAATTTGGACCGATTTGCCACCCTCAGCTGGCTTTTTAAAGCTGCCAAGTGACCGCTTCACCAAACTGGATCAGCTGACTCAGCGTGACGGTACTGGCCACCTCTGCTAACCCTTGGACGTGGTAAGAACAAAAAATCTTGAGGCGTTTATTATTTAGGGCCGGACAATCACAGAGAGTATGCTCGATGGTGTCCTCTTCCATCTTGCACCTCTTGCATAAATTGCTGGATGTCAGTCCCATTATGTTCGCATGAGATGCGGTAAGGCAGTACCCTCTGAGCAAGCCGACCGTGGCTCTCAAGCGGTTTCTGCTGAGCTTGAGCAGTTTCCTGCTTTTGCCTAGATCAGGTGATGGCCATAATGTCCTGGCCACCCTGCAGTCCATCCTATTTTCCCATTCGGACTTTAGTTTGGCCCATATGGCGGCATCAAATTTGCTTGTGGCGTCAGCGATTGACCGTGGTACAGTGATGCAGGGGCTATTGCTAGCTCCGGAACCTTTCCTCGCCAATTCATCGGCTTTTTCGTTGCCCATGACCCCACTATTCCCTGGCACCCACATAATCCGGATATGAATATGCCTTGCCTTTTCATTGAGAGCCACTCTCAAGAACATCTGTAAGACGCAAGAGCGAGAATGGCTGCTCGACTGTCGACGCAAATCGTCATTGATCTGGTTGATATTCTGCTAATGGACTCAACTGCCATGCGTATAGCATGTAATTCAGACTGAAAGACGGTAGCATGGTCTGATAGTATACACCACAGGTTAAGGCCCAGATCCGTAGAAAACACGCCCGAGCCAACATCTGTGTCCGTCTTTGACCCGTCCGTGTAAATCCAGACACCCCCATCGGTGGTAGCTTCCTTTTTCTTCCAGTCTATTCTTGTGAGTATCTTGACCTGGAAATTCCTGCCGAGGTGTATTATTTTGCTCATGTGGTCCGTGTCTTCTGCAACGAGCCCAAATCTTTTGCGGCATTCTGTAAGAATACCGATGTGGCCCCACTGAGCTGAATCGCTTCACATACCGGAACTTTTAGCGCGTAGGTATGGCCGCTAGGCTTGCGCTTCTAAAGATGAATCGATCTAGGGGCATGAGTCCCAAAATCATTTCCAACCTAGCCGTTGGGGCGGTTCTTAAAGCGCCCGTAATACATATGCACTAATCTTTGCAGTCTTGTTGGCTCTTTGATATTAGTTTTACTCTCCGCTGCCTTCCACCACACGATCGCTCCATACACCAAAATTGGCCTCACTACACATCGTCGCTGTGAAATCAAACCGGCATATCTGCAAAAATTGAGTTTTTGAGTTTTTGGTATCAAAAAATTCCTTATTTTCCCCTCTATTTTTATGTCGCACCGGCATATCGTAAAGTTGAATAAAAACCCGTCTAATAGTGTTTTGCCGCTTCGCATTCACGTGGAAATAGCCCACATGCGAAAACTTTAAAGCGCTCTAGTGAAGAATGTGTATTTTGCAGATATGCCGGTTTGATTTCACAGCGACGACATGTGAATATGTAATAGGCCGCCCTAGGTTTAAGACCCCAGGTATTGGAGTAGGCGGACTGGCACGCAAAAAGTGCTGCACGAGCCTTACCCATTCTGTGCTTCACGTTAGCCCCCCAGTTCAGTTTCCTGTCTAGTATAGCTGTAAGAGTTATACAATTTCAAAGAGCAACCAATGAATGGTAAGTAAGTGATCGGAAATAAATATATTAGAGACAATGTGTATTATGTTTTTGCAATCATTCCTATACTACGCTAAGGCTGATGATCTCATCGCAAGGATCGCTAAGAACTGGATAACTTCAAAGAGAAATGACCGTTCGAAGTGAATGTCGATCTCGCAAATGTTTTAAGTTTTAATTCTTTTTGAATTGCTTTCGCATGAAAACTGTTTAAAATTGTGCTACGTAGTTTTCGAACATTTTTAGTAGGGAAATTTGCTCGAAAACGCAAATTTTCGGAGCACGGAGTTTGGGTTTATTTGAGAAAGTAAATTGCTGCGAATCTCCTAAACTTCGTTTGTTAATTCACTTTTTCAGTAGGCACTATCAGCTATTTCTTATTGCTTAAATATTAATACAGACATTGCATAGAATTGAGCTTCCAACTAGTCTAACTAAGAAGCCGATAATGTGTAATATTCACTCAGCTTTGCATGTGACTGTAGATTAAGAAAATCTATTGTTTTTTGAGATTTCAGTTGTTTTTATTCAATATTATTATATTTAATATATTATTATTTTTTGCAATTGCAAAAAATAAAAATAGGGCTGCCTCCACTCACACAAAATGATGCAGTCGCAATTGGTTCCAGCAAAACAATATGCAGCAGGGCTACTTTTGAACTTTTCATATCCTGACGCAATACCGCTTCAAAATGAAGTCCGCGTTGATTTTGAAATAAAATGAGAAAATGAGTTATAATCATGTTACTAGCTTCTGACATGAAAACCTTTTTGTGAATTTTCCCCACTTTTGCGACACGGAAATGCTCACAGTGACTTCCTAGAGGATCATTTTTTACGAGATGAGATACGTAGTTCTCAATGGCTTTTGCATACAAACGATTTTGCTTTGAGTCGATCTTCAGATCGTACTGAATCTCTCTGCAGGCACACCAATGGTCGGAAATGTTCGCATCTTCGCAGGATCGATCCAGTGGTATTGTTTCAAAAAGACTTTGGCATTTTTCGCAATCGATGGCCGTTTTTTCGAGTTGAATCCGGCCAGATAGCTCCAAAATATGTCGCAGTGTCATGTGAATGTCAAAAGGTGATGTCAATCGGTGCTTGTTTGTTTTAAGTGCGGCGACGAACTTGGGATGCGCTGCCCTGAATGAAGGTGGAAGCCAAAGGAAGCAAAAGGGCAGCCGTGCCTCTAAGTGAGCTACGTCTAGTAGTCGGAATTTCCCAAATCGACTTCCATGGTCACTTAGGAAGAAAACGACACTTCTGTTAAAAACCCCTTGTGCTTTTAATTCCCGAAGAAATCTTAGCATTATGTTATCCAATAATTGTGGCTGGTCAGGACTGTCGTGACTGAGAGAGTTCACCCAGAAAAATCCGAAAAATGGATCATCTAAGTAGTGACTGGTGAAATCTAGAGCGTAGTCGAATACAACTTGGACTGTAGGACGGTGGCCCGTACACATATCTTGTAGCCTGCTGCTATCTCTTTTCAGAGTATACCGCGCTGCTAGCAATGTTGGGCGCAAATAGTAGTCTGTCGGCGGGTGTAAAAAGCCGGATCGATTATACGTAAACGTTGAGTATTGTACCGCATCCTCAGCATATGCTGTAACGTAACCTACTTGTTGAAACTTCTTCCAAATGAGTGGGCAGCCATCGAGGTACTTGGTGATGTTACAGTTCGGACCGCGCGAGCGATCTGACGGGCTGATGTTAAGGCCGGCCAGAAGAGACATTAGATTAGGAAATGTGTTTTCATTGACCTGTGTGACATGTGTGCAGTAAACTGAGATACCTGTAAATTAAGACAACCTACCTTATTGTATCCTGCCATTTCAAACCACCCAGTCGCTTGCACGTCCTTGGCCGTTTCGTTCATAGTTCGATAAAAGTTCTTCCTGGAGACGCTATCTATTCCCACGATCAGCACACTGATCGGCTTTGGCTTTTCCTTTTTGAACTGTTCCAAGCGCTTGCGAACGAACATCTTCTCCGCAACCAGGGTGTGGACATTGGCATATATTTGCATACCATTGCTGCGTTTCTTACACTTAACAATCACTGACTCTACTTCCGGACCCAGAATAGCTGCCTTCTCGAAATTCTGGCATTGATTCAAACTTAAAGTAGATGATTCGAAACGGATTGATTTGAATTTGCGTTAATTAAAACTCTTTGAGATGCACTTACGAAAATGACCACGGTAAACGTCTGCCGTAACTTCTTCTAATCTGTTGATAGCAGCAATCCGTCGGACAAACAATGTATCTTTTCCGCATTCGTCTGTCGATGTACAAAAGTCGTTTGCCAGTTGATTTGTGGTAGATAATTTTCGTGAGAGGCGGGAAAACGGAGCACGTGAAATTATCAGCCTCCGGTATTGCTTCTCGAATCGCCTCGCTTGTAAGTGGTGTTTCAGGGATTTTGCATACATCCGAATAAACCACGTAATTTTCGTGACGGTTTGAATCTTTTGAATTTTTCAGCTGGTCATTGTAAGCACCTGCATATTATTTTTATGTATTAATGTGCAGGCACATATAAAGTTTTAAATGAAGTATTATATTCACCTGATGATGTTAAAAGGGTTAAAATGATCAACGGGACACGTGTTGGATTTTTAAACATTATATTAACATTAAGTTAGATATTCGAGCGCCAGAGCCTTTCGCGACAACTCTTTGCTTGCTGCTACATAAATGAATTTGAAGTTGAAGACTGTTAAAGTTGCGGACTCGAAGTTAAATGTCCAACAAGTGTGCCTTTAGGTATTGATCGAATGTCGTATTTATTGTTTACAGTCGCCATGCGCTTGATGCTGTAAATAATATGTGCTGATCGAAAGTGTACGTATTCATTGTCCGGAAAAAGTATGTTATTGTTTATATTTGGTGGAAAACTTTGTTTTCAGATTGATTGAATCGAATGCCCGCTACATTTGTCAATATTTAATAAATGGACTTGATTTATATGTGGTGTGAATATGATTTAAAAAGTTTGAATAAATGCGTGAGCTATAACAAAACTTTTGTGAGTTTCTCAAACATTATAGCGTGATTGTGGTGTGGAGGAGATATTGATAAATGAAATTCTGGAGACTAAGTGTTGAGATGAACTTTTCCCTGGCAAAAATATGAATGCTTGTCAAAAATATGGCGTAGTTAGCTGGTATTCGGTACTTTTTGGCAAATAGATGCGAATGTCTGCATGTAAGCTTCCTGCAGTTAAAGTGAATCAAATAATGATGGACTACTCATAAATATGGACAAAATCTCATTTTCACTAATATAATTAAAGCGTTTACATACCTTGCAATTCCAACTCCTACATTTGATGTTTCTACAATTTGACGATGTTATCAAACATTTATTTAAATTTTTTTTCCCAGATATATTTTTCAGTTCTTTCCAATTTCCAAAAAAATTTCTCGCCAAAACATCAAAATACATCATATCATACTTTTATGCGAACGTTCAAAAGTGACATTGCTTATTGTTTCCAAACTTAATATATAAATTCGAAAAATAGATAAACCGTTAAATACTGTATTTTCATGTAAACATTTGTATCTGTGCGCCGTTTGTGCATTCCATCCATTTACAATAGGTACATTACATATCTTAATTATGACAAAGGCTATATACTCCGTTAAAATGTATTATTTAAAAATAATCTAATAAAATATTGATTATGTAATTCTATCAACAGACTAGTCTTTCAATTCTATAAGAGAAATTTACTATTATTGATCCATTCCAACAGTCATTTGAGATTACATCATTTAAACAAGCTTAAAATCTATAAAATCGTTGTTATCTTTTGCAGGCACAATATTTTTTCACGGAAGCGACATTGATGCACTTGGCCTGTTTGGCATACTCGTTTAATCGGCTCACACTGCCAGTTACAGCGAATTTATTTGTCGCAGTATCGATTCGTACAGTGGTCTCAAATCGTGCCGTGCCAGGATTCGTTTCAAAGGACATCTGATATCCTTGAATGGTGGAATTGCTCGGTTCGTGAGGCAACACTTCCTGGTTCAAAAATAATATTTTCTTGAGAACAAGCTTTTGACAGAGATGCGCGACCGAACCGTTATTAGCATGTTTAACAAGATCGTTCATATAGTCTATTGTTTGTTGCACTACGCGCTTGGCCATTTTTGAGTTCTTGTCACTAGGATGGAATGCTCTGCATGTACACCAGTGGTCTTCGATAGCGACATCCTCGCATGACCGATTCAGTGGTACTGGCTCGAACAGGCTTTGGCAGTTTGGACAGTCTAGAGCCGATCGTGGCACTTTTTTACGTCCTGATAGCTCCAGTATGTGTTTGAGAGTTATGTGTAGGTCGTACGGTGTGGTCAGTCGATTCTTGTTGATTTTCAGAGCTTCGACGAACTCTGGATGTTGTTGCTGTAAGGCCGGAGGTAGCGAAAAATAGAGCATCGGTAGTCGCTCCTCTAGATGCCCTGTAGACGATTGTCTTAGCTCGCCCCAACGCATCCCGTGATCGCTAAAAAAAATCACAATGCTGTCATCCAGCACTCCCGTTGAGTGCAGTGATCGCAGATAATCTAAAACCTTTTCATCCATCACGGCCGGAGCACTATACGCATTATGGCTGAATGAATTCGTCCAGAATAAACCGAATTTCGGGTAGTCCTTGTATGCTTCTCTTGTCTCGAAAATATAGTCATACACATATTCGGCGGCAAGCTTGAAGCCAGCGCAAAAATCTAAGCCCCAAAACGTTCTGATTTTAAGATGTTTACCAGCGGCAAGCTGCGCAGGTCGTAAATAGCACGTGGTTGGTTGATGTAGAAACCCTGGCTTCAAATAATTAAAGGTGCTTATTCCCAGCTCATCTTCCGCATAAGCAGTGACATAACCAGCTTCCTCATAGTCTTTCCACACTATAGGACACTTATCAATGCCTCCGACTTTGGTTGGATGACACTTCTTCTCAACTGTTGTAACGTTGTATCCTGACAGTACGGCCATAAGGTTAGGAAAGGTATTGTCACCCATCTGAAAGGGATTTGCCTGTTAGGGTCAGGGAGATACGAGGTTGACAATTTACCTTGTTGTAGCCAGCCATTTCAAACCATCCAGAGTCTGACAGATGCTTGTAAGTTTTTGGCATAGTTCGGATCAAATTCATTCTCGAAACACTGTCGATCCCGAAGAGAATTACGTTGAATGGTTGACTGTTGTTCGAATCTTTCGATTTCCACTGGTCCAGGCTTGATATCAGGCTCTGATTTGTCGGGACCAGTACGTGCATGTTCTTATAGACCGCTGTCTTGTTCTTATTTGTGCATATAACTAGAATCGAGTTGATGTTGAGAGGTAACTGCAGCGTAGCGTTGAAGCTGAAACATTTTAGTAACCTAACATGAAGAAAAAAAATTTAAATCAGAAGATAACTTTCAGATTTAGTTTTTAGTAAACTGACGATCAACTTACTTAAATGATTTGTCGGCTCGACCTCCTGTACCAGACCTTTGGATTTCACTGTAGCAGCAGCTTAGTTCTTCCTTGGAATACTTGCTTGTCAAATTGCTATGAAATATGAGAGTTGGTCTTCTTGTTTGGTCGTCTACTGTGACATCTGTTAGCGGTGGAGTAACCTTGCAGTTTAGTGGTTTTTCTTTCTTGAAATGCATGCGTAAGCTGGGAGCAAATGGATCGAGATCGGGAATATGACATTCACGCGAAAAAACGAGAAAACCCTTGAGGCCCGACGGTAACTGAGTACCATTCGAAGGCGAATTATGAGCTATTTCCTTAGATGGGGGTTGGGTTGATGCTGTTGCTTTAATTGACGTCGTAGAGGCCTTCAACACATGAGTACTTTTAATTGGCGTTGATACTGTAGCAGGAAATACTGATGGTTTTGTTACATTTTGTATGTTATGCGTAGTTGATTTCTCCGAAGTAGGGGCCAATTCAGGTTCCATAGTAGTATTCAGGGTAAGAAGCTCCGATACTGTTGTTGGTTCGTTTGATGGCTCTGTGGTTTTTGGCGATTTCGTGCTCTTCTCCATAGTTGGTACAGTAGTTAGAAGCATGGACGAATGTGTTGTTTCTGAAAACTTAGCAGTTGTGAATTTTGTCGCCAGTGATGTCCAGTTGCCTTCACCAATACCGTTATCAGTAGACGCATTGATACTGCTTGTTGAATGCAAGAAGTCAGAAGTTTGATTTTTGTCTATCAAAACTGAGGTGGTGGATTCAACTGAGCTATTAGTGGAAGTCCATTCAGTTCTCAATAAGGATTCTGGCCGTTGTGTAGATGTATTAAAAAATTGTGGCCTGATATTGTTGTTTTCTGCAAAAATAATTGGCAAAAAGTTTTCTCAGTTGTGTAACGAGATTGCTTACACATTTAGTAAGTGTGCAAAGTCAAAGGCGCAATAAAAAAGCAGTCATAAAAAATTTGAGAATAAAACGCATCAAGTAAAATCAATATTTTGAGTTAAAACCAAAAAAAAAATCTGAAACTTCCATTTAGGGCCTATGAAAACTGTTTGCTGGACACGATGGCAAGTCATATCACAATCAAATCATTAACGCAATGACTCAGTTTTGTATTTATGGTGTTTTTGGGTTTATATAAAAGACTGGGTTGACTGATTCGTTCGTATTGAATATTCAAATTTGATGGTTAGTGAAATAAGGTGCACGTTGTTGCAAAATCTAAAACTCTCACCAGCAAAATTTGTTTGACACCGAGCTAACCAAAACTTATGCTAAGTGTATGACCAGCTCCCTCCATCAATTCCGTGTTTTATTTGATTTAATGATTTGTTGTCAACATCGTGACTTTCTATCAAAATTTTAAATCTGAGAAGTATTCCCTGTAAAATAAATTTGTTGATTTATTGCTTTCTTTTAAATATCCACCTTATCGATTGGTTAAGGTCTCTTAGCTGCATGTATTCCCATTAAACTTGTGTCAATTTTGGTAAAATCTGATGACTACGTCGGATGTCATAGGGCATACAGCATTAATTTTTTTAAGTGTTTTGTTTTAATTTGGCGCCACCGCCACTGGGTTGCCTACATTTCCAAATAGATTCTATGAGAACTGCTCCTTCTCAAAATCAACACGTCCAGTAAATTTTTTACTGACCTGATGATCCAATTGTGAGTTTTCGTGAGCAAGATTCTCGAGTGCTCAGAAAATAAGTAGTTTGATGAAGGGATGCCTTTCTTATGCGACGTGGTGCTATGAAAATTTTAATCTGACAGCGTGGACAAAAAATAAAGTTGGTTAACTGTTTGTATTTTTCTCGAAATGCGAAAATTCGTCCGGAGGATCGATGGTTTGAAGATTTTTTAGGTGCCAGCTGTAGCCAAAGGGTTGCTCGCACGTTCATCGAAAATCACACCTATCTATTTTTGATCAACATTAATATGTCCTGTAAATTTCGACATGATTTTATGTTTGAGTTCGAAAAAACTTCGGTAAAACTCGACTACGTTTTTCCCATAGCCGTTAGACAATTTTACCGATCCATGTTTGACTGGTATGTTTGTGTTTTTGTGTTGGTGTTGATTTTTGTTTGTTTATTTATGTTCAGTGTGTTGTCTTCTTGCATATTTCTTTTTGTTTTTTTTTTATTTATTCTTCAATTTTTGATCCCTGCTCGTTCTCTTGTGGTACCAGGGGTAAAAAATCAAAGAAGAATACTCAAAAACATATAGAAACTAGACGAGAAGACAACACGATGATAATAAACAAGCAAACAAACAAAAACCACCCCCCAAAACAAACTGACTACCACAAAAACACAAACATATGTACAAGCTAGACATCTATCGGTAACGCCCAGCGTGCCAGATTCGGAATTCGGAATTGGTTACGATTATTCCGAAAGTGAGCGAAAGAGATAGAAATATAAAAAGCTCTTGAAATGAATACAACTTTTGACTGGGGTATTACTGTTCATTATTTTATGAGAAACATTTGAATATTTTTTAAGAATCTCTTCTGAAGTTTGGAAGAAACAAATTTAAAATCAATCGGAATTCGTTGCGAAAATTTCACTGAGTTCGAACAAATTCCTAACAAAGTGCGAACGAGTCTTTGATAGGGAAATTGTTAAGAGTTTGTTACGAAATACATTGGAATTTGCAACAAATGTTTCATCTAGTAAAGTAAGTATTAAAACAGTACTTTAGTCGTACAACTGTTTTTCATGCATAAGTGCAAGTGCCTACAAATATTTTTGAAGTTGTGTTGTTTGAGCTGTTAACAGTGTCTATTTTAAAGGTTCGTAATGCTATTCAAATTTTTTATTCTCTTGTAACTTCTCCTTTTTGTATGCAGAAGCTGCTGTGCGAAAATTTCCTTCAAGAAGACAGGACGAGATCGAAGGTTTTTTTAAAAGAGGTTTTTTTTATAGCAGCAAAGACAAGCTTAGCAAACAGGCGAAAAAAATTGTTATTTAAAATTTATAATGCGAAATAAAACAACAAATAAAAAAAAATTTCTATTGGAATTAAAAATTATAAGTATTTTATTCAATAAATGTTATTAAAATGTATCCAAAAAGTATTGAAAGCATTCTCAAAGAACTATTTGAAATCTGCACAAAAATCTTCAAAAAATTCACAAAGAATTCGTAAAGAATTCGAAATGAATTCGTAAGGAATTCGTAAAGAATTCGCAAAGAATTCACAAAAAATTCACAAGGAATTCCGAAAGAATTCGCAATGAATCTTGAAAAAAAGTGAACCATTGTACGAAAGCTTTTCAGGAGCTAAAGAGGGGAAAGTTTGAGCACTTTCGGCGTTTTTGTAACGTTTTCCATATACCGTTCTTAAAGAATTGGTAACGAAAAAGTTTGAGAATCCGAAACTTTTTTCTGAATTCGCTTCAATTTTCTGAAAGAATTCTCAACGAAATGCCGAATTTGGCACACTGGGCGGCTATGGAGAACACATAGTCGAGTTTACCCAAAACTACTTTGCCTACTTTTAAGCACTTAATGCCCACATAGTGTTTAGAATTTCCAAACTGTTATCAAAACAGCGCTTAAAATCTTATCAGTTTTCATTGCTCATACTTACTTTTTATGTTTTCCCATAAAAAAAATTGTCTTCCCATAAAAAATTCACTAGAATGTGTCGTCAAGCGCTAAGGATATCAAAATTTTAGCTTGACAAGGACCTTCTCCTTGTATTCCGAAAGTTACAGTGGTAATTACAACAGGGAGATTATCTCTGGAGTATGTAATCCGCTCGAACTAAAACATTTTAGTTAGTGACTGCATAAATAAATAGTGATTTGGTAAGTAAATAAAATCAAAATAAACTAAAATTGAACCCCTTTTGGCCTGACTCCAAATATGCCTAGAAAATCCCCAAATTAGACAATTATAGTTATAGAAGTGTTTGGCGGATCTTCACGTTAAAATGGTCCTGTGTTGTGACATCTCTTTGGCAATCATAGCCATCAGTATTTGTGGAGATAAAATAAACATGATACCACACTGACTGACAGTCGACTTTATGGATTAAGTGGAAATAAATTATGTGTTATACTAAATAAATCTCTTCTGCAGTAAGCTACTACAAATAGAAAAGTTTAATTATGTTTCTTATCAAAACAAAATATCAGATAAGGGAATTATCCCTGATCTAAGATTCAAAAGCAATTGATGGTTTATCGGTAGGCATTTTTTGGTGGTAAATGAAAAAAAGGTGAAATCAAAGTCACTGTGTCTTCAATTCACAAATATATGTACAATCGAACAGCAGCGCATTTCTTGTTTGAACACATTCCATCCAGAAAACTAAACGATATGGAAATCTACTTCATTAAAATTGCTTCAGTAGTAGTTAGTACATGCTACAGTTTCTCCAGGGCTCAATCAAAATATTATCGGATACTACATTCGACTTACGTTTATAAATTTAAATCAATATTTAATTCGCAGGAAATTAATAATCTTATCGTCAAATGTGCATCGGTCAACAAGTTTCTTAGTCAGAATAGATTGTACGTATTTATTTCAAATCTGTAATCCGCATATTATCTTATCGATACTTAATTGAATCAGATTCCGCACACATTATCAGCATACGATTATTTACAATTTTGTCGTATCGTGTGCCGTACGCACGTATGCACCTGAATACTATTGCTATGGCAAAGCCGGTATTTATAAAGAAAATATTTTCCAATTGTTTTAGTATTTAATACGACAGTGCAACATAATAAAAAGTTCACCGAAAAATATATTTATGACTTCAGCAGTAACATAATTATTGTTTTTTGTTTGTTTCCGTTTTCCGGAGGCTAATTTTTGTTTACAAGCCAAATAAGCGAACTATATAATTGATCGTTCCTTTTAAATGATAAAAATTCTTATCTTTAGAAGTAAATCAATTTATTGTAATCAAAAATAGAATAATAAAATTAGAGCAAAAAATTATAGCAGCCAGGAAATGAAACGCAGATTAAACAGTGAAAGCAAGCTGTTGTAGTTCATTATAAGGAGATATCTAGTTTTCAAGCTAGCAGCCCAGGTAAGAATCTGGGTTTGAAGGAGAGATCATTTTCATATTAAGGCCTTTCAAATTACGTTAGCAGAGAATCAGTAAAGCAGAGGTATTAAAATTGTCAAATGCAAACCAAAGGAAATAATCTGACGATCAAGAGTCGTATGATGGCTTGCTTAGACTTCATACGATTCTTGAAACTTAGTTGATCTCGAAGCGCCATCTTTGTTAGCAGTGTATAATCGAATGAAAAGATCTTAAGGAGGTAGAATATATATAGTAGACAATATCTTTTTTGTGAAATAAACCAATAGAAAAGAATTTCTTTTGATTTATTTCACTAACAGAAGCATAAGCTCTCTTCAATATAATCAACCCATTGATGATATTCTCTGACTAGTGACCTTCACCGGTATGGATAGAGCATTTCCACTAGCCAATCATCATAGTCATTGTTATCATTTTTCAAGCATCGTCAATATTAGTTCACTTGAAACTTTCAAGGGGCGGAAATTCCATTTGATTTGAATCATATAAAAGTTTTAAATATACAATAGCTAAGGATCATAGCATGTGATCGAATAGTTTGATTAGATATAAGAAATAGTGAAATAGAAGAATACGAATTGGCTTGCTCTTATGTTTTCGAAGAAACAATCTCGTCATCGTAAATATCAGTTATTACTTAAAATTGTCATTTCTAATATTTATTTAACTATAAGAGTCGATCTATTGTTCGAAAGGATGACCACGATACCTATACGTATATCAATTAGCAGCGGTAAATACTTTTCGATAGTTACAAAAGCCTTGTAAGACATTGAAAAATTATCCTTATTTTTATAGTTTGGTTTTTTGGTCTATCAGGTGTTACTTGTATGAATTTATGTCAGTCATACAAATCCGTAATCTGAACACTGAACTTTAACAGCCTTAGCCAAATTAAAATAGAAGATGGCACATTATCGAAAAACAAATTCCACAAACTACCTCACATAAAATGATATGAAAAGTTTTAAAAATTATTTAATCATTATCTAAACTGTTCACAATCGTGACGAATAAAATGATAAATAGAACACATGATACAAAATAAATTCAAGTTGAAAATATATGTAATATGGAAGTTTTCAAGGTAGAAAGCGCACCAGACTATAGGCCTGCAAATTATCTTTACTTCAGCCCGAGATTATTTGCAATTCTTACGCTTGAAATTTGCAAGCACTCTTACAAGACCAGGTATTCTAATGATAAATGTTTAGTGCAAAAATATAAGCATAAAATAATATTTCTCAGTGTTTTATACGACCATTTTAAGCATCATCATCATCGGCGCAACAACCGGGGTTCGATACTGGCCTCCGTTTTTTTCCTCGGACTCGATCGCGAGCCGATGTCATCCAATTGGACACCCTTAAATTCCGAGCGTCCTGGTCAACGCCAGGCCTCCAGTGCAGGCAAGGTTTCCAACGCAGTCGATTGCCGTAAAATCTGCCGCAAGTTGTTTTCCGAGTGTTTCACTCATTCGAGCTAGGTGTCCTGCCCACCGGAGTCTACCAAGCTTTATCTTAATATTTATATCTGCTTTTAGGTAGATAGTGTGCAACTCATGGTTGTAGCGTCTTCTTCACGTATGGGGCCAACGATTTTCCGCAAGACTTTACTCTCGAATGCGGCTAAGAGATCAGAATGCCTTTTGCAGAGCACCCAAATCTCGGATGCAGGCATGATTACTGGCAGGACCATGGTCTTGTACAGCAGGAGCTTTGACGTTCGGGTGAGATTTCGGGATTTGAAGAGCCTTGACAGGCTTTGTTGGATTTGAGCAGCCACTCGCGTATTTCTTCCTCCATGTTGTTATCGGCTGCTACAATTGACCCAAGGTAGTTGAAGAATGGCATGCTTAACTACCCTGAAGGTTTGACGGGCTCTAGGTGTTCTTCCTGCAGATATTGGCACCATGTACTTAGTATTTCCTTCATTTATGTGCAGCCCCAGTTTTTGTGCCGCTTGCTTGATCTGGATGAAGGATTTTCGTACAGCTAGTTACGATTTTTCAATTATGTCTATATCATCTGCATAAGCCAGTATCTGGCAGGACTTGGTGACGAAAGTCCCTCTCGTTGATTGTCTCGGATTGCTTTCTCCAACGATAGGTTGAAGAGGAAGCAGGCCAGACCATCCCCTTGTTGGCGCCCATTGAAGATGCTGAGCGGTATGGATAGCAATTCGGTTATTTTAACTTGGCTTGTAATATTGGTCATGGTCAACTTACACAATCGTGTCAGTTTGTTTAGGATGCCGAATTGTCTCATGGCTTTATACAGTTCTTTTCTGGCTATGCTATCATAGGCGGGCTTAAAATCTTTAAATAGATGGTACAGTGGAATATTGAATTCCCAATATTTTTCCATCGCCTGCCTGACAGTAAAGATCTGATCAATTGTTGATTTGCCTGGAATGAAGCCACATTGATATTGTTCGATGGTGGCTTTATTTATTTATTTAGGAAGTACTCAAGAATGTTATACCCCTATAGCTGCTCCACATAGCTACATCTCCTTCTTAATGTATGGGACATATTATACTGCCAGTGTTCTGACATCTCTTCATGCTCCCATAAGGGTAACATAATTTCATGAATTACTTCGTGTGGGCCCTCCATATGTAATCGACTCAGCTGGTATGCCGTCAGCTCTTGGGGCTTTGTTAAATTTTAGCCGACTTGTGGCTCTTCATACCTTTTCTATGTTTGATGGCGGCAGCATAAAGTCATCTTCTTGCATTGGTGGAGCCTCCAATTCTTCATTGCGCTGACCGTTTAGCAATTCATCGAAGTGCCATTCTCATTGCTCCAGAATACCATCAGTATCGGTGATCAGATTACTCTCTTTGCCCTTATAGTACGTGTAGAGTGGCATGTACTGCGTCATGTTTCGGACTATTTGGCAGCACTTTCTTCTGTCTAGGAAGTCACCTCTCTATTTTTCTGAGCTCTTGCAAATTTGCCTCGGATTTGTCCGAGCTCTTACAAATTTGCCTCATTGATAGTGTTAAAGCCAATGATGATAAACTTCATTTTTTGGTTGACGAGGAAGCCTGCCCCGAGCACATGGTGCTATGGATGACAGCTGTAGTATAAGTCATATTCTTTCTTTTGTAAAACACCATTTTCTGTCCATCTGGTCTCTTGTATTCTTCTTATATCAGCCTCATATTGAGACAGCGCATCGGCTCGCTACTGAGCAGCTCGGGCTCTGTAGAGCGATTTAACGCTCCATGAGAAAATTTTCAATTTTCGATTTTCGTTCAGGTGGTCGTCATTGTGGTACCAATCCAGTTCCAAGACTTGTTGATGGTTTCGAGATAGCCGCTTTGGAAACATTTTACGGAAGAAATAACCGGTCTCTCGCCAATCTTACTTGAAAGGGACTAGCCTGAAAATATTTGCCAACCTTTTCTGAAAGAAAGGTTGCCCACCGCCACCATGAGGAGGTTAAGTTCAGATTTCCATCAGCCGAAATGTTATTACCCCTATCCGACCGATGGCTCAGTTGTATTAGCATAAGTAAGACTTTAAATTCACTTTATGCTCGAGAGTGCTGATTAGATACATTCTGAAAATAAAACCGGTAATAAATCAATTCTAAACGGTCATTTGATGTGATTGCTCTAAGTGAATGCTGGAATCCGTAATAACTGCAACCTATATGAGCTACCTGATTACAGATGCAACCCCACAGAAAATGTGATTAACAAAAATTGTAGCTTTGCAATTTACATATATTTACAGATTATAATCTTTAAAGTGTTAGGAGGATTACAATTTTTGGGTGCTACATGGTATTTACGAAAGCTTTTTTTAAAAAAAATATCAGTTGCTTACAAATCGGTTAGCAGTTTATTCAGTGACAATAGCTTTTGTACGGAAATAGAAAGCCATTTAAGCAGATTTTAAAATGATAACCTGATGTTTCTGGGTTATATAAACTTAAATATACTAGAGAGCTCAAATAATACTGTGGCATACTTAGAAATATTCATTACCTTAAAATTTGTCTCGCTAATTAATGAAAAGGCGAAGAGACGGAACTGCTTAGTGTTTCCACAACAATTGACACTGAATTGACTGATTACAACAGTATAACTCTACGTTCTACCTAAAAGAACCAGAACCCAAAAACACTCGATGTGACGTACAATTGTCGAAAAGTAATTACACTATTCTTAACTCCTTAATGGGCAGGGAAACTTGGAACAATGCAATTGAAAATAACGAATTAAGATCAGTAGCCACTTTCTTCTATTTAGCTGTTTAAAATGATATTAGCGCATGCACTAAACAAAAAGTTGCCAGTACGAATGATAATAGTAAAGGGGCCAGTTTTTGTCAGTTTTGTTAATTTGTTCACCTTCTTCCATCACTCAACTAAGTTGCATGATTCATTTTGTAACATATTCTTCTCAAATTAGTAATAGTTTCCGTATTTTCTAGACAATCATGGATTGGAATAAAGGAAAGTACTTTCTTAATTTATTCGTTGCATTAATTAATGAGTATAAACTTATTACTTGTAATTATGACTTGTATTCAGGGAAAAATTTAGAAAAAAAACTTTGTCCTACGTCCTTTTTTGCGCGTTGGGAAGAAGTGATTTAAGTTCTCCATGAATTTTCCAACATTAATAGATCTTCTAACAGATTGGAGCAATGTGTTGATATACTAAGTCCTGCTGGATGAGATCCATCCGGAATTGATTGGTTTTTTGTTTTGGCAGTTGCATTGCTGTTTGCGGATCTTATTACTGCATGCGTTATTTCGCCAATAGCCAATTCATATAGCCATTTCATTTGCTTATTAGGGATCCTGTTTATTAATTTCTTTTGTTCAAGTTTCATTACTTGGTGCATATCCAATAAGCCCGATTCATTGTACAGAATTGGTGTTGGAGCCAAAGTTGACATTCCGAAAATTGTTTTAACTACTTCTGAAATAAATCTGCCAACTAAATTATCATTTTACTTAGGTGTTTAGGTTCACAAAACTGCTCCGTTGGATATATTTGACAGAAGAGCAGCGTTAAAGATATTATAAATTTTATGATTAGAGGGATAAATCAATATTTCTTCGAAATTCCTATCACAATCTTCATCTTATTCGGACATTATTCATATGCTGCAAGAAAAATCAACGAAGTATTTGCTGTTACTGGCACTGAAATCGTCGACGCTTGCTGTAGCAGGTGAGATGCAACTGAGCATTATTGAAAATGAGCGAATACGCCACTACTGAAAGGATCACTGATATGAGTCAACATTAGCCCCCCCCCCCATTTTTCGGGAGACTTGAAAGAAATATGGGATTGGCTGAGTGGAGGGAACACGCAAATTGTTCCACCAAATCACTTATAGAGTCCACCAATAAATATCTGAGGCAATAAATAACTCATGAGCTTGAGTAGCCTAGTGGGTAGAGCACTGGCTTCTTGCGTGCGGGGTCCCTGGTTCGAATCCAGGTTCGGACGAGGGTCCGCGCACCAAGCTTTGAGTTCACCTAGCTCTGATTAGGTACCTGATTTAAATCAGGGGTAAAGTGAGTCGTGGAACTAATCACTCCACACTTGTATCCACAATGATTAAAAAAAATTGTAATGAAGCTCTCTATCAGCTTCAACCCCTAGACCCGTACAAGGGTTGTCGTGGGATTGCTTTACTTTTAATAAATAGCTCGTAGAAATTCCAAGTTGTAAGAGCATTCGATTTTGCAGCCACAACTGTAAATGTCTATCCCCAGTTCAGAGAGATACAATAACGAAAGCAAACCTTATCTTGATTCATCCTGCTTGGGTAGAAGGTATCGAAGAAACTAAGCTCACAATGTTATAACTAAAATAATACGGCAAAGTGGGTTTAATGTAGCATCCCTTTTAAGCTGTGTCGACTTTAAAGAATTCAAAAAGAGAATTGTGTAATATTATCGTAGAACACCGATGATCGCTCCCAAGATGACAAATGCTGTCAAGATGACGACGGCTGCTACTTTAACCAGGTTAATCCTATATCTGAAACTCGATGCCAGCAGAACACTGAACCCCATTACCAAGACATAAGATTATATAACTGCTCAAGAATGGGATGCCAAGCTAGTGCTTATTCAAAAAAACCCCGTATTTAGTTGTTTTATATTGCCTCTACACAATGGCCCATCATGAGTCACTGCAGACCATCACCATTGCGTAGAAGGGTGATAGCTTGTAGTGGCCGACAGTGGTGAAGAATGGAAATGGCAATGAGGGAGGATGGCTTTGGCAGCGATTTTCCTCATCACATCAAAGATAGCCATAGTGGCCCAGTATGTAGAGCCAACTTTGTGATGGTGGCCATCATGGAAACCATTGCAGAGGACCATTGTGTAGAACGGCCATAAGATTTTGAAAGATGAGCCATGTTCATTACCAATGCCTGAGTGCAAAGAGTCAACCGAAAATTTTTGCGGTAAGAGAAAGAAACCTCTACAGCCTGAGAACACCCCTCACCACCACGATAAATAAAGAAGCGGTAAACGACTAACACAGTCTGTTGAATACCTAAAATATGAAAACCATCTATTTGATATCGCTAGTCCAATCAGCTTAGTCAATAAAATCCAGCTGCCCCCATGTCCACGTCAAGCCTACAAAACTGAACTGCTGAAGCTTTGAAGAGAATATTCCAATCTGCGGAACTACGGATGTCTTTTACAGATCAAAACTATCTCTTTAATATGTGTCAGTGGGGACTTCATTCAATGACCAATGTATAATATGGGGGGTAAGTTGTTACGTTGTTCATTCGACGCACTGAGGTGGACTGAAGTTCGAACTGTCTTAGCTAGGCAAAGCAATTTCGATTTACTGGCTACGTGAGACGATCATAATAAAAGATATGAAAGTTAATAAACGAAACGAAAATTAATAAACGAAACGAAATGTTGCTCATATACACTATTGAACTTGATATGCTTGTTAACAGTATTATCGCAAAATTTAAATTGACTTACTCAAAAAAAATATATATAGATAAGTTAAGCAGAAACCACTAAATATTAGAAATAAAATTCCAGATTTCAACTTGTAATGCCACTCTCCTCTTCTCTGTACCGAAATGAAACGTTCACGATTTCGTATGATTTTTCGACCGGAAAGTAAATTGAAATTTTCCTCATTCATTGTCGAAAATCATAAAACTAATTATAACACCGGATACCGCACGTAAAAAATAATTCAAAAGAAACTGCTTCTATGCCGCGTTTATAGTAACTACTGAGCTCTCACGTTGGAAGCTCTAAATAATTGTAATCTACTTAGAACGAATTGTATTTATTGGAACCGTCAAAAATTGATTATGTATTTCAAATGACGATTTAGTTTGTGGAAGCGTTGATATTAAACTTATCACCAAATTGATATGATCGTACTGCTGCAAGTGCAAGGTATATACGAGAAATCGCTCAGGTTTTTTTTTTCATTCAGATATGTATGTAAGTATTCCTTTTTTCCTCTTGATTTTGATATGGCTAGACAGATGAATTTCTATTTACGGTTTTGATATGACCAGACAGATGAGTTTCTCGCACCAATGTTTCTTTTTTGAGATGCATTGCATTGTTCTGTGATTTCGTAGAAAGTTTACAATCGTCGTCAAGATTACATTGATGATAGCTACATGAGAAAAATGTAGAAAGTTTGAAGGAAATTAGATCGATAAAAATTTAAAACATGAATCGGCTTCGTTTTGATACCAACTTTTTTTTAATGGCAAATCAGGATCCATCATTATAGTACATAGCTTTTACAATAATTTTATTTTAATTTGATTTAACAACTAACATATGTCTTGTTTATAATTTCACTAGTTGGATGACATTTTATCAGCAATGTAATAAAAAATTTCAATAGATATTTACATTTCATATTTTTTTTTTTTTGAAATATCCACTCGTTAATACTAAATTTATTATCTCGTGTAGGTTTGTTGTTGCTGTGTTTTGTTTCTGCTCGAGATGTAAAAAGGCACGGATATTATTATGTTGATTCTTAATTAGCTAATATGTAGTTTGCTACACTGGTTAATGTCTACAATCACAGCAATGGAAATTTTTTACACTTTTTATTTCCATTAAAATGTGGTGTAATCAGGTTATTTATCGAACTTTTTCTTCATCTATTTGCGAAGATGTTTTTACAAGAGATTAGAAGAGTCTAATTTCCAATTGAAAATTTATATAAAGAGGAAAAGGAGCAAGAAACGATGAAAGCTTGATTTCATGTCACAATCACAGATTTTTTGACTCGAACAAACCTTCGTGAATGGTGATTTGTGCTCTTCTTACTTATAAAAGCGTCGAATACTTTGATAAGCATTGCCATTCGCTCTCTTGTGCTTTTGTTTTGACTTTTTTTGTGATTGCTGTATTTTTCGTTAGTAAGATTTCCATAATTTATATAATAAATGCAGGGTACAAATACCTACGAGTTTTTTTTATAGTTTATTTATACGAATATTTTTTGATTGTAACTTGTATAGTTCTATACCACAAAATAAATTGAAATTCAACGCAATGATAGCTGACGCGCAGGTAGTCACAAGGCGAACTGTGTCATAAGAATGTCTACAAAACAAGGCAGTGCATTTTTTGTTAGTTCTATTGGTTTAATGGAATAGTCGCTTCATGTTTATTTGTACCGTTTGATCACCGTCTATGAAGAAAAACGAAATTAGAGCTGTGCGATAAATGTCTACCAAATACATACATAGCGACTTGGTGGAAACATTAGGGGACTCTGTTTCTCCATATTCCACCGTTGCACGCTGAGCAAAGGAGTTTAATCTGGGAACAACATTAACTAAAGAAAAGACAATGTGAAAAAAGTCGAAGATGTCATGCTGGCAGATCGAAGAGTGACCATCAGGCATGTAGCTGAGGTCATAAGGATCTCGTGTGGCAGTGTTCAAAGAATCGTTATAACAAATTATATACGAACAAGGTATCTGCGCCTTGGGTGCCGAGAATGTTAACCGACGAGCAAAAGAAGAAACGAGTCGATATTTTGAGGGTGAATCTCGAAAAGCTCCAGGCAGATCTGGAGGATCATGGACGAAACCTGGATCCACAATTTTAATCCAGAAACAAAACCGCAATCGATGATCGAAGGAATTCAAAGTGTCAAACTCGGCAGTAAAGGCGATGTTTCAGTTTTTTGGGATGATTTAAGAATTATTACGGTGGAATATCTTTAAAAGAGAGCCACTATATCAGGCTTTTACTACGCAGACCAAATAAGAAGATTCCTGGAGGCTATTAAAGAAAAAAGACGCGGCAAACTGCGAGGCGAAGTTCTGTTTTATCAAGACAACGCACCGGTTCACAAGGCTGCTGTTGCGCTGGCTGCAATTCAAGAAACAGGATTCGAACTGCTTCTACTGCTCTATTCGCCAGATCTAAAAGTAACCCAGTGACTTTTACCTCTTTCCTCGGGGCAAGAAATTTAAAGATGATAGAGAAGTGATGGCCGCTATTGAGGCGTTTTGGGAGAGTAGAGACTAATTATTTTTTTCGAAACGTATCTTGTTAACTTGTTCGGTGACTATGTTGAAAAATAATTATTTTTTTTAAGTTTAATCACCTTGGTTTATATTGATTATCATTACTGTTGGATCAACCCTCGTATATTGCAGTGCTTGCTTCAACTATGCCCAGATAGTTTAAAAAATTGATTAATTTCGCCAGTTACATATGTTGTTGGAAGAACATAATTCAAAAATATTGATAGCAATATTTTTGTAGCTTTTACATCTCTTTATTTTCTTAATTAAAATTTATGGAATTGGTTTGGAAAGATCCAATTCAATTGAACCATTGGATAAATCCTTTTTTTTTTTGAACATTTTTCATATAATTTCTAAATTACATACAACTGCAAACGGGAATCTCCGAAACAAAAAATATTTCAAATTAGAATCCGCCTGCCTCGGGAGTCAGAACGATAATAATCTTAAGTGACTAACAGCTAGGTATGAATGCACAATTATCGTTTCAGAAACCTGTTATCAGACTAGCAAGTAATCACCCAATGACGTATAATGGCTAGTAAAAACCGAATCCATTGCGTAACTGCAAAATAGACTCGAGTACGAGATAGGGAATTGAGTCGGTACGTACATAGGTGACATACGAAAATCATTAAAGATTTGGATGCAAGTACCACGAGGTTTTCATTTCGGTGTTGAATTTATGGAACGTGACGTTGAAATAATGGAGTATGGAATGTGACTATGTAATTTGACGCTAAACTCAGGTATCAGTAGGAGCATTTCAAAGAGTTTTTATAGCTGATTCGAATAGAAGAAAAGGTGTGATGACATACGCGTATGCATAATTGAAATTACTCTGGGTAATTGATTTGATATTGAAATTTGAATTTGATTGATGTGTACATAAAACAAGTGAATTGAGAGTAGAAAAACCTCAATTTTTTCCGATTATTTTAGATGATTGAGCTAACAATTTTATTTTTGATTTTTAACCAGGCAACTTATTGATTTGAAATTGTTACGTAAAAATTTGATACTCTTAATTTAATTATGAAATTCAGGTTTGCTAGTTTATTTAACGGATGAACTTAACTTTGTAACGGGCATACTTTGCAGTTCTCTTGTCTGATGAAATTTCAAAAACAAATCAAATAATAATGTGCGTTTGGATACGTCAAATGTGAAAAAAACATTGATTTTGTATGCTCGTACTTTGAGAGGGAAAAGAAAATTAATTGAAAGCTCTTTATATAAAATAGAACTGCATTCTTTTCAGACTTTCAAAGCTATTACAAAGCAAAGGTAAATTTCTTTTATTCAATTATTCATCAAGCATTTATGAGGAATGTGAGGTAACAGTCCCTAACTCGCCAAGCTTGATTTACAGCTCTGGCTTCTATTCATAGCTAGGTTAACCACAAGACGCACGTATGGTATTCAAAACTGAACTGATGATCTTGCCGTTTGAATCCAATGCATTCGGACTTCAGTAAATTTTGCTGCTCACAAAGATTCTTCATTGTTCACATTATATAGCCTTCTTCTATGAATATCATTTGTTGACTATCTTTCGCTCTTGACTGTACATACATATAATCAGCATGTCATTGACTGTATTTCGGGAGAAAATTTGCACTTCAGACACTCAGGAATCATTTTGTTCCGTACGCTGATTGTCGGAAACAGCGGTTTATCATACTATCAACAATCTTTAGGAATGCACATGTGTTTATATAAAATTTAACGATTTTGGAATTTCAGGAATGAATTATCTTCGAAATAATAGGCTGAAATCAACTAAATTTAGAGCATCAAAAAACATTTTTGAAAATTTGATTGCTCGTCGGATCATTTTCAAATTCAGTGTTAGAATACTAACAGACAATTAGCTCAGCTTAACAATTACCACTCATGTATTTATTTATTTTAGTGCTTCAACTAAAAATAAGGTTCATCGAACATTCCTGTATCCTAAATATCATTAAATAATCATTTAAAGCGTTTTAGTCTGAGTTGATACTATTGACTCGTTTGTTTGACAATTTGATATTTATCAGAAGATTAACTCGGCAGAGATTTTAATTAATTTTCGAGAGCATTGCAGAACTACAATGGTACCATGATTAAAGAAAGTATTTATGATTCAAAGTAATTCAACTAAAGGCATCATACTACATCAAAGCAACACGAAAATATGACTCAAATAGCAAAATAAAATGTTTTATAGTCAATACGACAAGACAAGCATAATCCAAATATAAAAGGCAGGTGAAAAAAAAGCCAAATGAAAAGTTTCTTTCCGCACGTAAAAGTACTGAGTTGTAAGAGTACTTAAAAACCAAATAGATGTAAAATAAGCCACAAACATTATAAATAAATAAATGTTTTAAATCGGTAAGAATATATTTAAAGTGTATCTCGAAAAATGTTTACTAATGATATTATGAATGTTTTTGTGCTACGTTGTAAATACGTATGTATGCATTTATGTTTGTGACATAATGACAGCTACAAATCTTGACTCGAAATGAATCAAATAAACTAGAATCAAATTACTGCTCCTCTTTCGAAGAACACAATAACTCAATTAATTATCATTTTCATCTACAAAACTATCACTAGCATCATTCATTAATTACTATGTATCTTACTTATGTCTATTTGTATCATTCATATCGCACCTAAACAAATTAACATTTTATATCTTTTTCTCATTTTAACATCTATGTACACTATGTACAAAAACAGAATTTCTGTAAGACACCCTCGAAAACACAATGTGTCATAGCGGCATACGAATTGAGCCTGCTCACAGTGCCAGCCAATTGAAACTTTTCACTGGTGAGATTTTGATGGACTGTTGCTTCGAATAAGGCTCCGCCTGGTTTTGTTTCGAAGGAAACCTGATAAGCATCTAGGGATCCTGATACAAGTTTCACGTAATAAGCATATTTGATGTGACTCACATGGAGTTTGGCACAGGATTTTGTTAACGTTCCGTTTTTATAGTTTTTAAGGAAATTATTCATGTAAGAGACAACGGATTCGGCAGCTTTCTGAACGTTTTCAGAGCTCCGATTGATTTCAACGTAGTCTAGACAGGTACACCAGTGTTCTTCGATAGAAGCATCCGCGCACGACCGATTGTATGGTACAGGTGAGAAAAGACTTTGGCATTTTGGACAATCAGAATTTCTAGGTGGCAGTTTGCCTCGGCCTGACAGTTCAAGGACATGTTTCAAAGTGAAATGCACGTCGTACGGTGTGGTCAATCGGTTTTTGTTAATATTCAGAGCATTCACAAATTCAGGATAGCGTTTCTTAAACCAGTCTGGGAGCCAGATGAAAAAGAACGGAAGTCTTTCCTCCAGCCGCCCTGACGGCAATTGGCGTGTAGGTCCGTAGCGCATTCCATGATCACTGAAAAATATTATCATACTATTTTCTAGGATGCCGGTTTTCCGAAACCTGTGCATATATTCCAGCATTCGTTCGTCCAGCGACGATACATCACTGATCGCATTATGACTGAATGTATTCGTCCAGAACATCCCGAAATACGAATCGTTCTGGTACGTCGTTGCAAAGTCGAGCATATAATCGTACACGTATTCTGCTGAATGCTTATAGCCAAGACAGAATGTCATTTGAGATTTTTTCTTTTTCGGAAGCTGAGATTCGGCGGCCAGTAGGAAAGGCCGTAAATAATAGTCTGTTGGTTGTTTTACGAAGCCGACTTTCATGTAGTTGAAAGTGCTAATGTCTGCTTCATCTTCGGCATAGGCTGTGACATATCCACTGCGTTGAAAATCGTACCAGATGATAGGACATTTGTCGAGGTAACCAACCCTATATGGATTACATTTGAGATTTGCATTGATTAGGTTGTAGCCTGTAAATATGGCCATCAGATTTGGGAATGTATTATCCTCAATCTGAAAAGAATAGAAAAATATTATTTGATGATAAGCATTAGATGAAAAAAGAGAATATTATTTTACTAATTGTCAAATATCATATGCCTTCTTAAGTAAGAAACACCATATTCTTCGATTTGGTGAATTTCCAAGAGCAATACATACATATTATTTCATTTTTGATGATTACCAATCATTTATTTGTTATGAATTTCAAAAATACAGCTAAAATATGGTTTTTGTCTTTGGCGCCCAATGTGGGCTAGTAACAATCTAAAGTTCCCTGCACTAGATTTTCGATTTTTTCAAGTAACAACTCAATATTTAACCTTGAAATCATCATAAATAGAAAATAATTAATTAAAAAATACTATTGATGCTATTCCTAAATAGAGAGGCGATTCAGGGATATATATAGTAGTAGAAATATCAATTGTCTTGTTGTCGCCAGAAGTTGACATCATTCTTCTATGATGTCATGTAGTGAACAAATTAAGTGGACAAGTTGACGGAAAGAACATGATACTTGTGTAACAAGAACGAAACTATGACTAGATCTAGTGTGAAACAGCCACGGGAAAAACTGGATCCGCCTATAGAGAAATCAATCGCCAAGTACGATTCCTAGTGGCTAACATAACGAACGACTGCATTTTAGAAATGGAGTTTTCGCGATCGCATGGGTTAACTCTGGATTTGGGTAAACTGATCTTGAAATGATGAAACATCGATATTAAGGAACATCGACAGCTAAACCGCCACATCAAAAGTAATAGCAAGCGTTGACACTGACGTGCCTTTGAGAGCTCCACATGGGCCAGAATTGATGTATCGATCTTATCTGATTTAATACTAACAAAACTATCAATACAATCAAAAACGGCTATCAGCGACACCGAAACTATTAACAAACGATGGGCCTCCTACTTCGCAGAGCTTCTGAATCGACCATCAAACATCCTGGCAGCAGAAGCTGAGCTCCATGATGATACCGCTGATCAAGCTCCATCCACACAACCCCCGACAGTAGAAGAAGTTGATCTCGCCTTGCGTTACTCAAGTCTGGTGGGGCAGGTTTATTAAGAGCGCTACATCAACTACTGCTGCGAATATGGGAGACTGAGGTGATCCCAGACGATTGGCGCAAAAGCATCATCTGTCCCATACACAAAAAGGGAGATAAACTGCGGTGTGAGAATTACAGAGGCATCTCCTTAGTCTGTACGGCCTACAATATTCTGGCGAAAATGCTCGAGAGTAGAATTAAACCATTCGCTGAAGAAATCATTGACGAGTATCCAGGCGGTACAAATCTGGTTGCTCGACAATCGACCAGTTCTTCACGGTCAAGTTAATTTTGCAAAAGTGCTGGGAATCGATGTATACCTAATCTTTGTCGACTTTAAATATTAGCATATGATATCATCGACCGAGGCGTACTATATGACATGATGCTGCAATTTGATATAACGGCCAAATTAATGAGACTAATAAAGATGACGATGACCAACTCCGTCTCGTAGGCTCGGATCCAGAACAGATTGACAGATCCTTTCGAAACTCTTGCAGGCCTGAAGCAGGGCGATAGAATGGCGGCAACGCTCTTCAACCTGGTACTTGAGTTCGCTATTCGGACAATGAATCTGAACACCAGCGGTACGCTACTCTTTATATCAAAACAATTGGCAGCGTACGCGGATGACATTAGCATAATGGCTCGAAAACTCACCGATGTAGAAGAACTTCTGCTTAGACTTGACACCGAAGCAAAGGAAGTTTGACTACGAATCAACGAGGACAATACGAAAGTTATGATGCAATCTAGGACAAGGAAGCCAGCGCAGTCGACCATCAACGTAAGGGACCTTAGCATCAAATTCACGAACAACTTCATTTACCTGGGTAGTCTAGGTATCGAATGACGCCAATGAAACTGACGATATCAAGCGATGGATACAACTAGCAAGTAAGAAGTTCTTCTCGGTCTTCCCCATTATGAAATCGAAGTATGTGCATAGAGAGACTAAACTTCGCGTTTGTAAAACTATCATAAGACCTGCGCTGTGCTTTGGCTGCGAAACATGGACCTTGACCTAAGCCTCCGAAAATATGATTGACATATTTGAACGGAAAGTTCAAGAGCGGATTTTCGGGGCTGTTCGCGACCGAGATGGATGGCGCATCCGTTACAACAATGAGTTGTACGAACTGTACGATGAGCTGGATGTCTCCAAAATTGTTAAACTACAACGTTTACAATGGGCAGGACTTGTACTACGCATGGATGAAGATCGCATGCCGAAACAAGTTGTGAACGCAAGACTAGTCGACGGAGCGAGGCTACGAGGAAGACCGAGAGCTCGTTGGGAGAACTCAGTATATGCGGACGCCAAGAAACTACTGTGATTCCAAGACAAGAGGATGCGCTCACGTGACCCAGATAATTGGAGGACAACGATCTAGTCGGTCAGGGTTTGACGTCGGGCTGTTGCGCCAATATGATGACGATGATGAAATTAAATTAGTAGGAGCAAACTCAAACAGGGCCTATTGTGTACGACTACTATGAAAACATTTCTTCTAGCTAAAACACTAATTTTACCATTTGGGATGTTTTCAAAGCTTTGTATGTTAATTTGTATGTTGGTCTAGGATTTTGAAGATTGAAACTTAGCATAACTATAAGTATCCTATTTGCTCAAATGCTTATGTTGACTAGTCAGTAAATTTTTTGGACCGCTATTGAGTTAAATGCATGCGTTCTTCAATGTATATGCTTGTCAGCAATGTGATCATTTGTATATCATTCTCTTCCACCAAGTAAAAACAATGATAATGAATTTCACTAAAAAACAAAATCAATATTTATTACCTTATTATATCCACTCATTTCGAACCATTCTGTATCGTACACAAATTGTGCTGTTTTTGGCATTGCACGGATAAAATTTTGGCGAGATACACTATCCACACCGACCAGTAGAACATTTAAAGGCCGAGTATCTATTGGTGTTTCATCTTTCCACTTATTCAGACGTTTCCGAATATGTTTTCGCTCTGGTGTCATTGCATAAGCATCTATATACACTTCCTTACCCAAATTCGTACATTTCACTATAATATTGTCAAAATCACGTGGTAGCTCTTGCTCCGATTTTGATATATTTTCACATTCGTTGAGACTACAGGAGAAATTACAATTTATACCATTATAATTGTTATATATACAATTTATAGCATTATAATTATAATGTTGAAAATTCAATTTATACGGAAGAATACGGTGATTTTTCGATGATCTGAGTTTTTGGAATGTCCATTTTGAAATTAAAAAAAGTTTAATTTCGAAGGAAATGAGCTTACACTGATTTTTTTGAATTTAGATATTAGACCGTTAATTTACCTTCATCAATAGTATTAAATACTGCAACTAATGTATCGCATGAATTGTGACTAATTTAATAGCAGCTATATTTTTATGTTCTCGGAAGATTAATTTTGATAGCTTAAAATTTGGTTCAGCATGCCCACGTTGGGCGCGTTTTTTTACCTTTATGATTAACAGAAAATCTTGGTCATTCGTTTTTCAACTTTAGCTAAAACTGAATTTCAGAGTGATAGGTGTCCAAAAATTAAAGAAACTCGTTACCGAAATAAATGCATTGCTTTAAAACCAATTTTTTGAATTAGCCTTGATTTGAAGTAGTTTATCCAAATTTTACTTTTTCTTTGAGACAGCTACGAGACAATTATTGGTCATTTAAATATATTGATGAATGGTTGGATGGCTACATGCAATCATTAACTTTCCTATACACTATTTCATACTTACGAAAACTCTGCATCAGCCTTTTTATCACTTCCTGTCCGAAGAATCCTCTGATAGCAGCATTCGATCGAACCAGCTTTAGCGTATTTTCGCTTTAGATGCTCCTCGATATGTATCACATAGCGCTTCCGATTCGAATCATATGTGATTCGTGTTAACGGTTTCACCTTACTACACGTTTCGTATTTCTGTCGTTTGAAAAATTTCATAACGTCACCGGCGAACGGGTCCAGATTTGGCATTTTGCATTGTTCGCTCCAAACCAAATAGCCTGATGGTATTATGTGTGTTAGGCTATTATTAGTTAATTCTAGTGATGATCGATTCGAATTCGAGTTCGTGACACGATGACTTATGCCCGCGATGTCGAGAGTAATAGCAAGAGTCGGTCTCACATTCATAATTTTTATGGTTGTTTGATTTTCTGTTTATTGTAGTTGCATATATGTTTTAAAAAATTTCGTTACAAAGCGAATCGATTTTGTCCGTATTGTAAATTTGTATTCGTTTTCAATTATTTTCCACGTTAAATTCAACATTATCAATGGATATTTCGATCATAGAAAGGTTGATTAATAGAATTTTGGTAGAAATTAAATGAACATTTACGGTTGTTTCAATTTAATCAAATTATCGAATGCGAGTTGATTTTCAATGACGATTGATACACATAGACATAATGCGTTGTAGGCAAACATAGGATTGCATGCGAAACCATAACACGGTAGAACCATATAATGTATAACATGCACATTTAGCGTAAACGAAACACATGTTGATTGGATGCATGGACATAAAATGAGCGAAACGAAAAAATAAAATTGATTTTAGAAAATTACCATGGTGTGATAACAAAAATAAAAATTGTAAAATGTACGGAGTGAGACACAAACAATGTATCGTGTTTGACTTGCAAATCAATTGGCTGAGGTTCGTTGGAATAATGATATTTGTTGAATGTATTTTTAAATAATAATTCTATACCAAGGACACCTGGTATACAATTTAATTACGATTTGAATATAATGTCAATCAATTGCTTTTTGTGACGAGAATTAGTTGCTAAGCAACAACACTGCCATATAGGTAATGAGAGAGATATGATCAATATAGAAACGGAGTGCAAGTGCAATATAGGATACAATGATATTCGATAATTAACCTCACAACATCATGTTGAACACAACACAACATAACATGTTGAACACAACATGTTGAACACAACATGTTGAACACAACACAACGAGAAATCTGCCGAATTCAGATGCAAGTACTATATATTCGTCACATAGCTAAACTATCTTGAAAGTTTTCCTCAGCAGTCAAAAACAAAATTGGAACAATTTTTGGGATCAACTAGCTGTCAACATACATACACCGTATGTCGTTCTTGGGACACTTACAAATGTAGTTTCGTCATTTGCTTACTTTCACTTGCAAGAGTTGGCAGCAACTTCATGTTGAGAGCTCGCTTATCAATATTTTAATGTTATTTTTTCCACTTTTCATACTTTCGTCAGAAAGCTGAGCAATACAGTTCTTTGAATTCTAAAATGTTTATAACGTTGGTCTCTTTGTCACTTTCCGTGTATAGTCGTGCCTTAATAGAGACTAGACAATTCAATCCAGATACGCTCGATACTTTACTTTTCTTTAACATATTGAAAACAAAATTAAAATAACAAATAAGATAGAATTTATTAATTCCAGGCAATCTATTATAAACAGAATTTTCTCATTTTTAATTGTGCTGAACGATTGTTAAAACTGCTTGGTTAGCCGGTGATGCTTCAAATCACCATGATAAGCTTCTATATCGTTCCAGCACATACACTTTAAAAATAAATTCTGAGGAGATCGAATCAGTGTTCGACTTAAGGACAATTGACAATTTTTCACTTTAGACATGCTGCGTTTCATGCACCCTGCTATCATTGACTTTGCACACAAATTTGTTTTTAAAATAATTGTAACCAGCGATAAAAATGTTACAAAAGTGAATTTCAGCATAAATTATACACCATGCAAATGAATTTAGCACAGTTTTGTTTTCTATAACCACCCACCTTTCATTCCAGGAACATGTGATTGATGATTGATTACGATACGATCCGTGTTTCTCTCATCGTTCCATCCTACTGCTGTTGTATTCACGTAGATCAGGATAATGGCTAGGCCAGCAAGTACCAAGAGCCGCCGTTTATGATGGGTTACGGCCAATAACGATACCGACAAGGACGGAATCTTTAGTGAATCATCACAATTACGCTTATTGCGAACGAGGCCATGGCTATGCCATTTCCCACCAATCGATCTTTTCACCTCATTTTCAATATCATCACAATCATCGCGAATTTTCACGAGTAATGGTTCGGTCGACTTATGATCGATTTTCTCGTGTTCAGCCATTGTTTCGGTGGATACTGGTCATTTTTCGCCTGTGAGAAAATAATGTACAGTTATTGGTTTGATATCATGGTAAATGAGAATGAATGTATAAATTTGTGTTTTATAAATTTATGTTTGAAAATTATTTTGTGAAATGCGCTTCAATAGATATGACATGAATTGTTGAAAGCAGTTTTTTTTAAGATTATTAATTATGAATATAGTCAATATTTGCTGAAATCATATGTTTTTCAGCAAATATTGACTATAGCATGTCCCGTACGCGACACTTTGAAGGTTATGGGGAAGTAGAAAACGACAAACGCTCTATCCGCCATCAACTTTAAGATCCAACGGAAACATGGGAAAAAATCAGCCAAAATGTTTTATTAGAGTAACTAAGTGTCAGAATTGAGGAAGACAATATCAATATATCAATATCAATATATCAATATCATTATATCAATATCAATATATCAATATCAATATATCAATATTATATAAATTTATCACCAAACAAGGTATAAAAAATTACCCTTTGTCAAACAACAAATTTTTTCAGCACTAGAACTTTTCAAAATCAAAGTGAACTTCACAGGATGTATTCATTTAGTTTAGGAACTGGTCCGATAGAAGTTATTCGAAAAGTGGGCAACCTTGCGGCTATAGTGCCATTTTAAAATATACTCAATAAAAAGACAGCTAGAGCTTTGGTTGCAAAATGAGGATAGGTTGCCAAATCAGGACTGTCAACTACAATGGTTTTGGACATTTTCGCACTTATACCAATAAATAACTGAATAAAATAATAAAATATCTTTGAATTTCGTAAAAAGTACAGTTACTGATTTTATTCGATACACCAATTTTTCCTTTACAAGCTAGATGTGTTTCAATTTTTTTTGACAAATATTGAAGTTTCGTGGGTTATCTGCTCTTTTCGTCAAGGTCAATTGTTCAAACCAATAGTTTGATCAGTCGTATCTTATATGTCCCGGTTTTATCATTGAACCAATCCGTTAAACCAATGAAAAAAATCCTTTACACAGCCAACATTTACTGACCATCGAACTTTGAGAACTATCGGCTTAGCCTGCGAGCTACAGCAGTGTGTTGATCTAAGCTACAGTACTGGGTATGTCTTCTTTAGTTACACATTCTCTTACTGCTATAAACCGATCTTCAACGATCGAGTACAGCAATTGAACAAAGCAATCGATCACTGTAATCGAACACAAAATCATTTTGTCTTAACGAAAATTATCCATCCAGCAGCACACCGAGGTCTAATATATTGTCAACCCTACTAAGTGAAGTACGAGTCTACTTTTTTGAGAAATAATATTTGGCGATATTGAGAGGTAGGTTGTTCACGCAGCACCAATGTTCCAAGGACTGTTTTCAGGACGGTCGCATAGAATAGATTAGGTACATCAGATAAAACCTCCGACAAGTCTGATTTAAACATGTAAAAAGGCGGAGGGCTAAGATGGCCTTGAGGTACACCTGAGTTGACATGCATTTTTTAGAGATAAGCCCTTGGAATTTCGCATGTTGTGAGCGGTTCTGGAGGTAAGGACTAAGCCATCTTATTAGAGATCCTGCAATTCCGAATTGATGCAGCTTGGAAATAAAAATGGAGTGGTCGACATGGTCAAACGCTTTGCTGAAGTCAGTGTAGACTGCGTCAATTTGATCACCTTTCTCCATTTTCCACAGAACATGGGAAACCAGCACCATCAAGTTGGTAGTGATTTTTAAGGTTTTCACATAAGTTAATAATAAACAACGTAAACAGTTTGGTGACCAAACGCTTGCGCAAACTGATGCTGATCTCGATCTTTTTAAAATACCTTTATTTGACACCAAGCCTGGATTTTGCAATCTGATCCAGAAACAAAATCCAACCCTTGCATTGGAAAGCCTAATCTTTTATAAACTCATTATAAACAATTCTGGTAGCATTTTTTATATCAAGGGTATGATTTTGGGAGACATCGCCAAAGAACAAGCAAGACAGTGAAGCAGCATTACTGCAAATAATTTTCGATTCAGCTTTGAGAAAGAGTTTGAGGCAAACTCCCAAAACATTGGCAAAATCTTTTCATCATCTATCATGACAGTCCTTTTTTACACACAAAACTCTCTGTGAAGCAGTTTTTAACTGAAAAAGGGATTGCAGAACTGAAACATTCTTTTCATTTCTATGAATATGACGAATGAATTGATACTTATTGTGGATTAGAATCTGGTTTATCTCATCTTACTGTAGTTTTAGGATTATCATATTCACATGTCTGATATCGTGCCTTTTTATGAGTGATTTTCGAAAAAAACTATTATAAAAACCACTTCACTATATATATATATATATATATATATATATATATATATATATATATATATATATATATATATATATATATATATATATATATATATATATATATATATATATATACATACATATATATATATATATATATATATATATATATATATATATATATATATATATATATATATATATATATATATATATATATATATATATATATATTCGGTAGTTGTGAATGGTCATAAGAAGAACCAAATCGCCTATTTTTGAGCAGTCGAAACTTTTATTCAACCGAATCGATGGATGAATAAGAAATTCACAGGATGTTTTCGTTTTGAAAAGGAGCGAATTTAAAAATGTGATAGAAGTTATTTGAAAATGTGGGCAACCGCTTGGCAGTTAATGCCACCTTCAAATATCACCCAAGAAATAAATGCTTAATGAAATTCACGTGCAGTAGAGGGACTTTTTTGTCAGCTAAATTTGAAAACTTAAGATAGGATTATCAACTGTAGGAATTTTCATCATTTTTTTCTAAAATATATTACTACTAAATTCTCGACTGATAATGATCATTTAGGTTTCATACACAAAAAATATTTCAATTTTAAAACTTTCACTAATTTTTTCATGTTCTTTTTTCTAACGTCCAACCCAAACACCGGATCAAAATTAAATTCACAGGGTGGGCTGACTTCAGCGTAAAGTAGATTTGAATTTTGGGATTCATGCGAATGGTATCCTTGGGAATCTTTCTATTCTATGACTTTCGATATGATCATTGTATCAAAGTGGTATATGGCCCTGAAATTAATCGTAATAAAGAACACACTTCATGTAATAATGAGGAGCATGCATTCTTAATTCAAAAAAATTCTCTATTTTTTTTCGATAATCAGTCTTTCTAGTGGTTACTATTCACTAGAGTTTTTGATTTCAGGCATAAATTTAACGAGCTACAATCGTGATATGTATCTATTTTCTTATCTTTCGTTCATTATGTCCTTAGTTGTTGTACACTTACTGTTAGTGCTTTGTGGATATTTTGAGATCCGTCCAACGTTAAATCGATTGTTCTTTATTTACTTGGTTACCAATAGTTGAATTATTTTTTGTGTTACATATCATGAACGTCTTACTTTTTTTCAAGCTACGATCTGCTGGATAATGCTATGTGATTCTACATGAATGTCATCCTTTTTGATTTTTTCAGTGACTAAATAAATGAATAAGTTGAATAAATTCTCGATTGTTTTGAATGTCTCTTTCCTCAGTGGAACGAAAAATTTTAGGAACGTATGCTAATTAAAATTTTCGTCCATTAGCTGCTTTCTCTAAACTACTAAATTTTAAAATATTTGAAAGAACAGGAACTTTCTAGATAAAGTGCGCCAAATTCGTGCTGCGATCAATTTCCACTTGTGGATAAAACTAATCAAATACCTTCAGGGAAAACAACCTTTCAGGAGTTATGTATATTGTTACCTTTCACTTCAGATAATGCTAACACTTTTGTGTGCTGTGAAAAAATTATTTTTCGGAAAATATTCTACGTGCAGTTTGGAATCTTTAAGCAATGTTATACTAAAACGTAGTTTTTTCTCATTGCTAGCGTTCGAACATTCGAACTTGAAGCTTTGAGGTTGTAAGTAGCTCTGCTTTAGTGATTTTGTTTATGTTTATTCGAATTTATCGCAATTATCAAACTTCGCACTGTTCAAAGCAAAAACTATCACAATTTTTTAAAATCAATAAAATGTTTTGAGTATTTAAACAGTTTTTCAAAGCATCCAACTTTAGTTTTGATTTCTTAGCAGATAATCACTAACTTTACAAATAACATAAGTGTATTTCATTAGAGCTTCATACATAATTGCTGTCGTGACTTATATACACAAACCACAAAATCATATTTACATTTCAATTTCGATATATGAGTCTAGTAAGATTTCTGTTGTAGCACTTTCCATACCGCACTAAAACATGGCCTTGGCATCAGCTAGACTTCACTATTATTATTGCAAAGAAACGCTTACTCATTATTGGAAGTGAGAAGCAGCTTATTTTCAGCAACAATTTTATTAGATGCTTTGAATAACCAGAATTCGAGACGTCTTGCAATACAAGCTGAAGAATTTGTGGATGGCACAACTGGCTGATCACAACTCTTGCTTAAGTTCCTATCGTCTATGAAAAAGCCCTAGTAACGTAAAAAATTCAATTTCGTTTGCATTTCAACTGATTGTAATAAAATAAATAATTGCAATCACTAGACGTTGCGTGCTGGATGGTAAAAAGCCGATTTCAGGTCAACCGATAACACACTAATAATAAAGTTGAAATTATTACAAACTAATTTACTTTTATGCTGCATAAATTTTATCAGAAACACGTTCGTATGTCACAAGCCAGTAAATTTGTGGTGATGAGAAAAACCGAGTACAATAGAAATTCGCAGTGAATTTGTTTCAAAACAAAATAAATTATTTAAGGCTGCCTAGTACCTATTCTGCTTCCGTTGCAAGGTAATAAAGCTCTTTTAAATTAAAGTAAATACGAAGCTTTGATGCAACCACATATTAATATTGTGGTCGACAATATAGACTGCTTCGGTCATATAAAATGAAATTGTTTGATGCACTCGGTTCGTAAATAATACTTTTGATTAATGCTTGCGCAAGCGTTATGCAGCTGCAAACCTCGAAGGCCGAATAGTGCATCGAATTGCACTTAAAACGTAAAATGAGATTGTGTTTTTGATACAACAAACCAATTCAAACTCTATAGTCTTTTGAAACTGTTATTCACAAGTTCAGGCAGGCATTTTTAATTTCGCAGTCTTACTATCCTTATTATATAACACGTCCTAATGTTTGCCGAATGATCAGGATGTACAGAGTGTTAACGATAAAGAAATTTTTATCCGTCGTTACCGAACAGGTTCTCTGTGAGATAGATAATCATACTTATGTTAGAGGAGACCTGTTCAATTGCCAACAAATCGAACATTTTGAAAACGTCCGTGAAAAAACTAGGAGTAGTTTGGTATGAGGTTTGAAGGAGGCCGTCGCGGAACCTATATCTCAACCTAAAAGATTTCAACAGCATAAAGGATAACAAAGATCAATACGTCTCGTCAAATCTAGGTGCTTTCTGTAAACTACTACTAAAACTTTAGTTTCCTAAACTTCACTCAGTGCATGAGTGTTTATATTAGGGGATCACCAGCGTTAATAAAGTGGTTCGCAAAAAGGGAGATAGGTTTCGTAGTGAGTGTCTTCCATCAGACTACAAAATATGTAACGTGGCAAGTCGGAAGCTTATTTGGAGGTGGAGGTAATGACCGACAATGCTTCTGTATGAAACCAGAATCGCTAATCTAATTTATTGTCAAAGAAATAGCAAGTCTGTGTAGACATGTAAATAGTAAAAGAAGAAGTTTTCTCAACAGCTACACCAATCACAACATTTTCATTCTCAAATCCACAAAACATAGGTGACCAGCTTTGTTCCGTTTTTAATGAAAACTGATAATTGCTGTCCTGCCTAAGGAATTTTTTTAGGATAATGGCGTGCCTAGCATCTTTCACTTTCTTTGCTTATAATATACTTCATAATATTTAATTTTACAGTGAGAATGGTCACTTTTTGGATAGATTGAAAGTGGCAATAATTGATCCCATTCATAAGAAAAGTGGAAGTTGTAAGGCAAGCGGTTTATTTCGCATATGGAGAAACTTTTTGAAAGATTTCGGAGAGATTCTATCCCCCATAATATTCAATTTGTGGTTAAGATATTGCGGCGCTTTTTATTTACAAATGTTTTTTCCCAGTAAGGTAAATTCGGATCTTCAGAAGAAGAATTACAGCTGAGTGGAAGAATTTTGACCAAGAGATGGCACTTTTAGGTAACTAATAATAGTCTGGAAGAATATGAGGTTGATTTAAGTTTTTTACGAATGGAGTAATCGACCAGACAGTAGCGCAACACACACTTGCATAATCGCTTCAAACTAAGGACATTTAAAATATTTGCAATAATATTAAAATGTCGCTGCTCCATTAACTAGTTTTATTCAAATTTGAAAAAGTTCAGAGAGATCAAATTAAAGTAGTTACAGGCTTATGAGAATCATTCAACAACTTACGACCGGAAGCCAAAATCAAGCTAAGAAGCACCATGATAATGAAGTCTACCTAAATGTAACTTTTGTAGTCTATACGTAAAATCTCCTGTCGTACAGTCATCACATTGAGCAATGGGAGAATAGTTTGAATCAAGTACAAACAGGTCGGTATTAAAAATCGAAATCAAGCAGAGTTTTTCAGCTGTGTTTCAAAACCATTTAATGCAAATAATATGTAACCACGAAAATAGAGTGATAGCATTTATAAAATGTCATGAAACACTTTTGTTTCAACACTGTTGGCTTTATTTTTCACAAGTTCGAAATTTAAGACAACTTGGGTTTATTAAAGAAAAATGTCAAAAAGTATTTTATTGTACACAGTACTAGCAAATTCCTGACCTATAGTGCTACGGGACTCAATGATAGAAATTTTTATTTTTCTGGTTCTGTAGGTACATATATAGTATTTTATTGAAGTGCTTTGGGATACGTAATAATTTTAGATATTCCATCTTGTGAAGGTAAAAAATTGTTCATTTCTTCTTGGGGAAAAATTTCGAAACTTAATTTCATTATCCTGGAGGGAAAGCTGTGTGTTAGCTCTAAGGGCTTTATGTTGTCTTAAATTATCATCTTATTTTCGAATCCCCTTGTGACTAGATATTCTCTTGTATTTCCGATCTTTTAGAGCTGGAAATTTCAGGTCACACACACTGTTACTGTTTTTGATATGAGTTTTAGATTTTCTCTTTTTATTAAGCCAAGTTACTAAAAATCAACCTCTGCTTGACCATAATTTGAGGAAGAGATGCATCTACAATTTCTAGTTTGCAACAACTCACTTTCTCTTGATAAATGCATTAAAGCTGCAGGGTTTTGTAAATGCAATTCTCATAAAATTTCTAGCAACGCATGACCTACAATGCAGATTTGAGTCTTTTGGCTTCAATAATTTTGCGGAAAAGCTTTCTATTTTTTGAGTTTATTTAGTTATAAAGCCACTAATTAAGTCGCACTAGTAATTCAGATATAGCAATTTGAGGTAAACACATCTTTTTCGCCCATTTAAGTCTGAATCTATGAAAATATCAAAAACAGTTTTACTTATATTATTGAGGACACCCCAGATATCATGTTTAAAGTTTCAAGCCAATTTCAATTCAATTATTTTCACTCAATACAAGCGTTTCATAAAATGGCATTAATTTGGCTTCGAAACAATTTCGCTCAGGCAAAAACGGGGAGTAAAAACTCTAACGTTGCCCGGCTTACACTCTAAACCTAATAGGGTTTAAAATAAATAAAACGCTCATTATCAATGTACACCAACATTTGGCAAAATGTATTTATGGAGATATATGGCAGGATGTTGCAACATTGACCCAATCGACACCTGTAATATTGTGCAGTCTAATAGTAGAATAGAAAAAAAACTCTAGCGTACCTGAACCGCTAGAAATACTAATGTTCGATGAGCAATAGAAGAATCGTGCAGATTTTGAGTGCATATTAAATTAGGGTTAATTCAGGGTTACCAGTCGCAAAAGTTTTAGGGCTACCAGTCGCAAAAGTTTTCAAATTTTCGAAAACTTAAAATTTTTTGTTTTTTTGTCACTACAAGATCATTACCGCTTAAAAATTTTACGATAAAACAGCTTAGTTAAGACATTCAAAATAAATACAAAACCAACAATAGCTGGCAGCACTATCACGGTTTTTTAACCAGATCCTTTCTGATTAATGCCTATAATAAGTTTTATTTATCATATGAAATTCGTTTTGATTTCATGACTGCACTGGAAGTTATAGGGCAAAAAGCTTTCTTTTCCTGAGCGAATTTTCAAAACCCAAGACACCAAAATTACCATAGCTGGCAGCACCAACCGAATTTTTCAACCAAATTTAGAGTAAGGTTCAGCTAGTGTGTCAGTTTCATGTAAATCTGATAACTGAATCAGCAGCAAATCTGATAACTGAAAGCAGTTTTTTTTTCTTTAGAATTTTTCCAGATGGTACCACTGGCACAGAGTTGCCCACATTCCCAAATCTCTTCTATCAGACCTGGTCCTAATGATTTCCATTCTACTGATTTCATTCCAATACATTCTGTGAATTTCAACTGTATCTGATAATTGGGTCGTGAGTTCTCGTGATCATAAGTTTTTGATGCTTAAAATATAGGTAAATTGGAGGAGGGTTACCGTTGTTATCCGATGTGAAATTTCAAAAGTTTTGCTTTAGTTGTATAGGGAAAGCATAAGATTTATATAAGAATTTGTTTCCACTGTAATAGACAACATTTCTTCATTAGTCGATGGTTTGAAGGTTTTCATTTTCAATGCCTGCCGTAGTTGCAGGGTTGGCAGCACGTTCATAAAAAAATTAAGTGAGTATAAATCTTGGTAACATCAATATGTCCTTGAAGTTTCATAATTATCTAATAATCTGGTCAAAAGTTATCGCAATTCAAAAATTTTCAAATTTTCCCAATCTCATTTTAGGCGCCTAGCGCACACAAAGCGTTAAGCATTTCAAATATATTATCATATTCACATTAAAAACACGTTAGAAATGTATTCCATACACTTTATTTTTGCGAAAGTGCTTTATTGACAGAGAAATATGTATATTTAAAAAATCACTAAAATGGCCGCCGGCGGCAAAGGGTTCAAGATTATTGACTATTTTGCATATACCTGAAAATTTCAGTTTAATCGGATGGCGCGTTTCTGAGATTTTTTCACTGAGATTTTTTCACTGAGATTTTTTCACTGAGATTTTTTCACTGAAATATACATATATTATATATAGGTACATATATATTATAGAAATATGAATTTTTGGCCAAAGTGATTTGAATAATAATGTACTTCGAACATTAGTAAAACGGAAGATTTAGGGCCACCGTCAAGAATTTATTTTGCTTGATTTGCAATCGGTAGTTTTGATAATTAGCAAAGTCGCTACAAATAGAGCACTCCTACAATATTATAGGCTGTAATATGAAAATATATACTAAATAGAGAGAGAACGGATTTTTGAAGAAATTGTCGCATTTTAATTCTATTGAAAGGAGAATTTTTGAAAAACGAATGTAAAGAAGAGAAGCTGATTATGTTTTACGCTTGGTTATGACAAAGCTTTTTACATGTTTAACCCATAGGTTTAACCATATGAAGAGTGAGTGCTTAGCAATATACAAAGATTTTTTCATTATATCTGTTATTTTTTACTTTTGGCTGAAATAATAGATAGTTTCGAGATTCGCAGGTTATGCTGTTGATCAGTAGTAAACATAATATTGTTCAAATCATCATTAAAAAAAAAACTCACATTCCGGAAAATTAGCCGAACAATTCATAAATTGAATGCTCTGTGCACTCTGCCATTTAGTAATTTTTCAAATTCCGTTTCGCATATTAACGGTAACTCCTCTGCAAATCATCTATTATTTGAGACTTCGAAACTTCTGCTCAGGAGAACTCATGATCAGATCAATATATTTTATATTGATCTGATGATTCGCAGGATGTATTGGTTTTAAGGAAGAGCAGGTCTGGTAGAAGTTTTTCGAAAATGTGGGCAGCCCCGTCGTAATGCTCCATAGCCTCCGATACAGTCATCGGATTGTGATGATATTCACACAGTAGATGAGCCTAATTTTTAATCGAAATTTTCATTCGATTTTTTTGTTGAAAAATATAGCTTTAGTAATTTTCGTTATTATTTTTTACTGATAAACAATTAATCTGTGAATTTCGAAAATTTGATACTCTTGGCAGTTGTTATCTGGAAACCATTCTACCCTATGACTTGCAATGCAGTTATTCATTGTATTAACGTGGTACGTAGCTTTCGAATTGGTCGTGACAAGGAGCACTTTTGTTAGAACAAACACTAAATTCATTTTAGGGGATATGCATAAAGGAAAGTAGCGTTTTCGCTATGTTTTGGGTTGCTGCCAGTAAAAGGCAATGTTTCTATAAAAACCTTCGAAAATTCTTCCCAAGACCAATCAAAGAGTGGAATAAGCGCACATTCACATCTCACTTAGATATTACTTTTGAATATATCACAGCACGCATTGATGAAGTAGCCACAGCTAGAATGCTGATACTTGTAGTAGGAAAAATCCTGGAGGCAGTTATTAACAAAGCTAAAAAAACGAGCCACAATGTCCACTCAAAACTCTTTTATTGTGGAATAAATAAGATCAGATCAGATGATTTTATGCACCTATCTTTTATAAGGTTTAAGATACAGTAGGCGTCTAGCCTGCATATTAAAAATTCAAGTACTATATTATCATCTATTATTTTGAACTTTATTTTATTGAGTTTTTACTGTAATTCAATTCCAAATATCTTTTGGTATGGAATTACGCCTAAGCATATTCTGTACATTACCTAAATATTATTCAATTTATTTAATGCTAACAGTCATAAGAATATAATTTCAATGCCACTTACGCAATGTAACCGTTCGTAAACTATCTTCCATTCGCCAAAGGAAAACTTTTAATCATCTATTCCATTGTTAGATCATAACCAACTCGGAGCACACAAAAGCAAATTCACTTAACAATTCAATCAAACTATCTAGCAAATGGCAACCAACTTAGAAACTGGTCACCGGCACGCAATCTTGCTCGCAAATTATTTCGGCAAACACTAGAGATTTCACTTTTCATTAGTTTAATTTTTCATATTCCTGAGCACTACCACTACTGATCACTATTTCGCACCGAGTCGAACAAGACGGGTGGAAGAAGATACGAACGGATGCTTAGCACTTCGAAATATGATGGATTAACTTCACAACCGAAAACCAACTTCCGAGCATGCATCGAATTATCGAGTTGACAGTCTTCACGTATGATTCGGTCTATTCCAATACCGATTCACAGCGTTCCCGTTGTAATCTTCGATAGATATATCATCGATAGATATACGAAATCCAGCCACAGATAAACCGACAGAATATTGATGGTTATACATCGGATGATTTATGCGACTTGGCTCATTGCAAGCTTGGTGCGAAGATATTCTAATACCGACGAAAAACTGGGCAAATTACACTCCCTGTCGCAAGTGTTCACTAAGCTTTCGAGCTTAAATTGCAATACCGCATCGGTCGATAGTACGAATATTCTGTTGCTATTACCGCCGCGTTCTTACGGACCACTATTTACAGTAGCGGGCAAATACTGGCTACTTGAAATTGCCCATTCAGATTTGTTGGCTTTGCAAGGCTTCATTGAAATGTTTTCGAGATATGTACTTGATTTTGTTTATTCTTTCGTCTAGTCGCGGGGAATAATTTGCCTATCAACATGCTTATCGAGACGTTTCCTCGAACGAGCGTATCGTTTAGTTTCCGGTCCTTGGTCTATCGCAAATGATATAAGTCAGCGGAATTGGACAAGGGAACGAAACTTTTTGTTTGTTGTTTGTGTGTTACAAGTTCGCTTTAACAAGCAAAAAATTTGATTTTCGAAACTATACAGCCTCGTAACGATGACATTTCCTATGCCCGGTAAACTGCAGCTTGCCAAAAACACTGATGGCACTTGATTGCACATTGTATCTTTGCAACTATTTTAAGTTTTGGTAGTTGTAAGTCTCAAATTTAGGGAATCCCCGTCATTTAAGTATAGAGTTCATTTGCGAACGAGACAATAATCACCGCAGAGAAGAACGAAACAACCGAAAATCGAGTAAATAATAGTCTATTGCATAAGAAAAATTAAAGCGAGCCAAAAAGTCAAGTCCGTATAAGAAAACAACGGATGCGCGAATCGTAGAAATCGCCAAGACTAGTCTCTTGTGAGCATTTGACACTAAGTAAAAACTCATTAACTGATAATTTCACTGTTGCGTATAGTTATCAACATCAGCGGATGAAACCAAGAGTTTAACTCTTATTCACTGGCCCGGAACTCACAGTTCGGTGAGATTTTGCAGTTTTCACATCGAGAAGACCTCTTATTTCAGCGTCTTGACGGTTTTCACTGAAAATGCCATGCACTTTTCAAATTTCAAAGTAGAAAACGAACTTACGGTTGCAGTCGAAAAGAACGCCCTACTCAATATTGCTTTCGTTATCGGCGTGAGAATCGATGCGCAAAAGCTTTTATGTATATTTTACTCGGAAAAACTCAATTATCAGGAAAATATTTCGGCATTGGTGTTTTTGTTTGAATTTCACATTTTATAATTTTAATTGAAAATTACATGCCACACTCAAATAAATTTTTGGTTAACAAAGTTGGTTCCATGAAATTGAAGATATTGCAATCATGTAACACACTTTCTGAAAGAATGACAGCTAATAGAAAAATAGCAGTAAGATTTTTATTTTAATTCTTTACATAGTTTCGTAGTCGATGATATTTTATTTTTATTACATTTTATTTTTTGTTTTAACTTGAATTAAATAATTTGTTTAGCAAAATTCACCTTCTTAATTCTTAATTATTTTCCTTACTTTATTTATTTCATCTTAAGCCTTGAAGGTTTCTGGGCACCTAGTTTTTGTTTATGCTATGTGTAGATATACTCGTATTTACGGGTGAAGGACTAAAGTATAGTTTCAGCAGAAAGTATTAAACCAGGAATATACTCAAAATAGATTGTGGCAGGAGATTTATCAAGATTAGACGATTAGTCTGTCTGGAAGAAATCGTTCTTTCAAGGTTGCGCAGGTTGGGAAGGTCGGTCATTCAATCGATTTGCGTGATTCATCATTTTTTGGTATCATTTAATAATAAAAATAATAAATTTATTTCCGTAATGTTATTATGCATTATAAAGTAGTGTACAATAAAGTAGTGAGCAATAACGAAATAAACTAGTTCACCAAATAGTCAGTACATCCAACATTCAGTCAATATTAGTTATGTATATTATATACCTCCTAGGCTATGGGGCATTTCACGTGAAGCGGACAACAAAATAAAGTCGAGGTTCCGGATTTCGTTCATATTATGCATAATGGTACTTCTAGAGGATATGAACGTGGATGCACAATTTTTTTCTTCTATGAGGTTCAGTTGCCGAGTTATGGGCTTCTGAAGAATTGAAGAAGCTGATGAAGGGTTTTTTTGGAAGCCGATTTTTAGATTGAAAAAAAAATATTAAAAACATTAAACATATTGATAGGTATGGAAAATTAACTGTTCTTTTTAATTTTAAAATTAGATTTGGAAAAAATAAATGTTTTCCTGTGTGAAACCGGAAGTAACCATTTCAACTCGTTATTTGACTAACTTGGACCAGGTTAATTTTTTTTATTTTTGTAGTAAAACAAAGCTTAAACCATACTTGTTTTATCATAAAAATTTTAGAATGGGATGGCGAGTAGTTTGGGAGATAGGTGAATTTTAGTACATACAAGTCGTATGAAGCGTGGCACCCGGAGCTTGATTAGGATAGCTAGTGAGTGTGAAAAAAAAACATTTTTAGTAAAATTATTGCTATATCGTTAAAATATTATATATATAATTAATATAGTTAAAATATAGCTATATAGTTTCAATATTAAAAGTTGGTAATGCTAATTTATTTAATAAAAAAACAAACTTGTTTATGGAAAAATGAATTTATTTCACAGTTTTCACAAATACATATATAATTCACTTACATATAGAGGTTAAAATATCAAACAATTGCTAATGCTTGTTTACTTAATGAAAAAAAAATTATTTATGGAAAAATGAATTTATTTCACAATTTTTACAATTTGACACTCAGTATTTAAACTTGTTCTTTTTATAAGAAGGCCTTCAGTAACTGGAATAAAACAGTGAAATTTCTTAGTACCGGGAATAGTAATAGAAAAATCAAACCGTGGTTTTAAAAATATTCTCTGGCGCTGAAGTTCCTCTGATGAGCAATAGTAAGTGGCTGTTAGGGATAAAGCCGACTTTGCCCAATGAAACAAACGTAAAGGTGTAGTAATAGCTTTACTAGGAGGTAATTGTAAACTCGCACGTGTTGCCAGTCGTTTCAAATTACCACCGAGATCATCACATGGGCCTTTTCCATGCGAAGTCGCGTGAAAATGAAGCTCAGCTTCTGTCTTGAAATCAACTTTATAATAAAATAGACTCACAAAATTAAATCTATTTTTAAAATGTTGTGGGGCCCCATCTGTTATGTATATAATTTTTGACACAGCTATTGTTTCTTCAGACAGATGTTTGTGAAGTGGTTTCTGGAAAGCATGGAAGGTTGCTGTATCATGTTTCATATCATCTGAAATCATACCAATACTACCATGTTCTATTTTACTTCCAACTTTATAATAATAGACTGATGTCAAAAGTGTTGCCTGGTCATTATTCCAATGAAAAGCTTGAGTAGCATCTTGTACAACATAACTATAATTCTCAGCAAAATTAAATGTAGACGGATCGTTAAATTTTTCTTTTAACTGGGTCAGAATATCTTGGTCGTATTTTGCTGAATCAGTTTGCGTTGAACTATGTTTATACTTCTCTTCAGGAATGAATGGTAAACCCGGGGAGCACGAAGACAAATCAGTTGATGAATGGCAAGATCGCTGAAAATTTGCAGGTATTTGTACGGTCAGTTTTTTCCTGCAGCTTCCACACACGTACATATCAGAAGAATATCTCCACTTCTCTGCTATTTTTTTTTTTGAATTTTTCTTAGGTCTTTAACCTTCCGATGAAATCTCAAGTCGAAAGGATTGAAACATTGGTAGCCGCAAGGAGACATAGTACACACAATTCAACTTATCCACGTAGTCACTTCAAGCGCTGAAAAAGAACTAAAACAAAAACAGAAAATTCGAAATGACTTTTTCATCACACTTCCATCCCTTTCTATTACATAGCTTTGACCTCTTTCTATTATATAGCTTTTTATGAAAAAAATAATACCTTTTTCAACTAAAAAATGGCGCCACTAATCGCATTTCTGTAGTTACTTTGGGTAGTCGGTTAAGTATGAACACAATTTAAGTATGTATTTTAAGTATGTTATAAAAACTATTTAGATACAGGATATAGTATCACGGCAGACTACATATACTTTGCTTTCAACCTAATTGTCGCTCGAGGGCAGGTAAAGAAGGTGTCTCGTGATCATCCCTTCGCACTAATTGCGCGGGTACTGATGGCTGTTGTAGCTACGTTGCCAGATGCAACGTTGTTGGTAGCGGTGTTGCCCAGTGCGGTGCTGCCGAGTAGTGGTGTTTACCAGTGTTTTTAGCTGTGGCACCGCGACATTTCGATATCAATATTTGTTTTTGAGGCAACTAGCTGGCCGAAGCAAGGTCTGGGACCACGCCCCATGCGACTTGTATGTTTTCAAATTCATCTACCTCCCAAACTGCTCGTCATCCCATTCTAAAATTTTTAACATCAAATAAGTATAGTTTTAGCTTTGTCTTGCTACAAAAATAAAAAAAAAATAAACTGGTCCAAGTTATATAAGATCAAGTAAAAATAATTTTTCCGTAAATAATTTTTTTTTCCATTAAGTAAACAAGCATTAGCAATTGTTTGATATTTTAACCTCTATATGTAAGTGAATTATATATGTATTTGTAAAAACTGTGAAATAAATTCATTTTTCCATAAACAAGTTTGTTTTTTTATTAAATAAATTAGCATTACCAACTTTTAATATTGAAACTATATAGCTATATTTTAACTATATTAATTATGTATATAGTATTTTAGCGCTATAGCAATAATTTTACTAAAAATGTTTTTTTTTCACACTCACTAGCTATCCTAATCAAGCTCCGGGTGCCACGCTTCATACGACTTGTATGTACTAAAATTCACCTATCTCCCAAACTACTCGCCATCCCATTCTAAAATTTTTATGATAAAACAAGTATGGTTTAAGCTTTGTTTTACTACAAAAATAAAAAAAATTAACCTGGTCCAAGTTAGTCAAATAACGAGTTGAAATGGTTACTTCCGGTTTCACACAGGAAAACATTTATTTTTTCCAAATCTAATTTTAAAATTAAAAAGAACAGTTAATTTTCCACACCTATGAACATGTTTAATGTTTTTAATATTTTTTTTCAATCTCAAAATCGGCTTCCAAAAAAACCCTTCATCAGCTTCTTCAATTCTTCAGAAGCCCATAACTCGGCAACTGAACCTCATAGAAGAAAAAAATTGTGCATCCACGTTCATATCCTCTAGAAGTACCATTATGCATAATATGAACGAAATCCGGAACCTCGACTTTTTTTTGTTGTCCGCTTCACGTGAAATGCCCCCTATGGTGTTTTGAAGTTACAATCCTATAGGTGCAATAGGTGACAGCTGATGAAAATATTACTCGATTCAAAAATTTTATTCATCATTTGTCGGGAAACCAACATGCTTTTGTGCAGGTTTCTCATTGTAGCCGTAAGTGGTCCGATGAAAAGAGCAGATAAAATACGCAGGAAGGATCCTATATTAGACTCTATGAAATGAGCGGAGAGAATCTTAAACTGAGGGTCTCGAACCTCGCTTCGCCTTCTAAATAAACAAAGGATAAAATGAAATAAGCAAGAGTGGCTCCGGCTGTAAACGCACCAATAAAGAGGACTAGAAATTGGTTTGTGGGCGTTAGGAGATAAACACTGAGAATAAATGATAGAGCGGCTGCAGAATTGGAGAAGAGTAATGGGAGATTAGCTAGTTGTATCGTTTGAAGTTAAAGCTTAGTTTCCGAGTATGGCAGTTAAACGGACACGGTTCTTTCATAATTGACAGGAAGAGAAAAACAACTCCCCATGGTGAAAGAAGAGAGTTAGATCACTTTTGAAACTAGTTTCGATTTGCATCAGTGAAAGCTATTTCACGTATGGAGGGAACTAATTCTAATCCAATAAAAGTGTAACAATGGGAAATTCTTTGTAAACACTACTAAGCCAAATATTCATAAACAGACTGGGAAAAAACTTCTCTGGTCATGGAAGAGGTACATGTGAAACAGCTTAATGATCGGAAAAAGGTGCTTTGGACGTTCCTTTGAGGAACTAAGCAAAGTGCTTAATGATAACCAGCTTTCAACGGAAGTCTAAAAGAACAAAAACATTCTTGCATTTACTGATCCTCGAAAAGGATGACCTTCTGGATTTCAAAGGATACCAAAAACCTACGCTACACTACATCATAAACCGCGAAAACCTACACAACATCGTTTAAATCAATTGGCATTTAACGATAAACCGGGAACATTTTTGATAATTACAGCACGAACAAATGAATTTGACGGGAGAATCATTCAGACTCTAAACAAAAATAAGAAGGGTAAATTGAGCGATATCAACCAACGACACTGTTTGCGCAAGAAGAGCAGAAAGCAGCCATATAAATTTTAATATGTAATTTGACCGCTAGTTCTCAAACTTTTAAGTGCTACATAAAATCAGTATTGAGAAATAGGGATAGTAAAATTATGTCTGAAGCTAATATAATATATTGGAGAAATATACATCAGCAATGAAAAGAAACACTGCTTTTGTTCAATCAGAAGAGCAAAAAACATCCTGCAGCAGGAGCACAAGAAGTTGGGAAAATTATGGAGTATAGTGAACATTTAGTCTAGAGAGAACATGTAGTCTAGTCTAATTAATACCCCTAAGAAAAGTTGAGTATGAACCGACCGAGCCGACAAAGCAACAATAGGTCTGTTCCCTTACTTTCAGTCACTGAATTTTCCTGAATTTTACTGAATCATGTGGTGGGGGAATTCATGAAAAGTGCGGGAACGCTCTCATTGCATTTCCTGAAAATCGACAAACAAAAGTGTCAGTTTTCGGTTTGTGGGAGAACAATAGTGATTATAAAGACATCATAAGCGGTAATAAATTATCGCCACTAAAATATTCGACCTTCATTGCAACATTACGCAAAAAATATGTTACTTGCCGCGCACATTTGAAAATATTTACTCCGTTTGACACTTTTCAGTATTTTGCAGTAGCTCAGACCCTACTGAAATTTACTGAAAGAGGGGAAATTTTCAGTTTTCAGTAAAACGGAGTACGGGAACAGCTTCATTGCAATTAATCGCGATTAATTGCAATTAATCGTAGTACGGGAACATACCTAATGTATCGCCATTGTTCAGGCTGATTTGAGCCTGTGCATTTTATTGACAGCAGTAAAAGTAAATGTAGTTAAACTAAACCGGAGTATGGATCATTCCAATGCCTCCTAGAAGTACGGGCCGTAATGCAAACTAATGACGTCCCACTAGACTGTCAAAGTGTCGTGAAAAGCACACGCAGTCTTATGGGACGTCCGCGGGAAAATGTTAATTGTACAGGTTGTGTTAAAGTGAGTGAAATGAAAATAAAGTGAGATGTGCGGAACAGTATTAGTGAACAGCTAAAATAAAAATTAATGCGGTGCGTGCGGTATAATTGGGAAAATTCGCTACGAAATGTTTATCGGCTGGTGTTAGGTTATGTGACATTTTGTGCCGATTTACTGTCGATACAATTAATTGATACAAAATGCAAGTTATGGCTAAATATTTTTTATTATAACGCGTCCACGCACGAAAAACTAACGTTTTATTCATATTATAGCTAAAAATCCGCACGTGAAATCACGGTGTATATCGGCACTGCCAGATTGGCACTGCCCAAATTGACGTCATAGCTAAAACTATTACGTAGCCAGACGGCCCGTACTTCTAGGAGGCATTGATCTTTCTATAGATTAAGCATCTGAAAGCAGTATCAAATCAACGCTTAGTTATATTTTAGTTTTTGATCATGTCGCATAAATAATGAAATTGATTTTGGAATAATTTCGTTACACGCAGTTGAAAATTAAACATCTACGCATTTAGCCAAACATATTTTGTATTCAATGAATTTTGATAATATACCCGTTACAGAATTAAAAAGAAATATTTTCTTGGGAAGCGAAGTTACGAATGCCGATAATTATGTAAAATTGCCAAATATATTTACATACTTAGATAGGTGGTTTGATGCGGTAGAAGCCGATCTCGGCCCCCATTGTGAGAACAAGTGAAGATAAAATGGTGCGTTAAAACTATTTAAAAATTCAAGAAATATTCTTACACAAATTTTCGGCGGAAGTTTTCCTCCAATATTATATATAATGATTACATAATGCAACATGCAATTTAAATACATATATAATGATTATCACCTTCAAAACATTATCACTCGTGATTTTTTGATAGTGGATTACCATTTTCACTTTTATCAAAATAAAATGTGTAACTAGGTGGAAGTTTTCTAATATTAAAATAAAAAATCGTCGCGTTTGAATTATCCTTATTAAATCTGAGTTTGAAATATAAATTACATTATATCAAATATTTCAATGTATTCAGTAAATTCATTTAATGCTTTAATTTCTTATTGTGAACAAGTACTACCGACCAGATTTAACTTAATAATTATCAAATTGTATATATGAAGTGTTAACTATATGAAGTGTTAATTCAAAGTGCCTCTTGATTGAAAGTGTTGCGTCGAGTCAGAATTTTGAAAAAAGTCATCCTATGCTCTGTTGTGATTCATTGATGCTGTTTGTTTGTGTTTTGTTTTTCATCTTATCGGGGCTATTAATGTTCCTCGTTTTCAGTTATTTTTTTATATTCCAGTTCCCCTTTTATTTGTGTACTATAATCAGCTCGATGGGAAATATTTCTTTTAAGTTTGATTGTACATTCAAGAAACACATAAAAAAAATCTGCTACTAACGTAAATAGTAACTTCTACGTGTCCAGAAACAATAAAAATATTAATTCTTTGGTATTGAAAAAACTGCAGCACATATATAGTATATCAAGAAAAAATATTTATTCTCAACCTGAAAACATGGTTTACGGCGAACAATATTTTGTGAAGAATTAAAGTGAAGAAACACTTTCCATGGCTTTTAGGCTGGCATGATTTGCATTTAAATAATGAATCGACAATGTCACTGAGCTGCATTTAGTTGCATGACAAAGACCTAAATTTTTCAGAAAACTAAAGATTACTAGGAGCTAATTGATATATTTATTTAAGCTGCTCAAAAGTATAGCTTCAGAGGTCGTTATCAAAACCCATCTTCTACTCGAGACAATTTTTAAGAGCTGGAAAACCTGTCTTCTATATACGATTGAAACAATTCCTAGGTGAGTCTTCTATTTGAAAAATCTAATATTCACAAACTTTAATAACTTTATTAAACTGCTACTTTCGTATAAAGACTTCACTTTGTTTTCAAATCTTACATGCTAGGACAAGTGATTTGCACCCCTCACAGTTGAGGACGTGTACATTTTGGATGCAAGTTACATTGTTGATCCAGAGTCAGAGAATTACGATTTTCATAACACTAAAGGATTCTAAAACCAAAAAAATGTGGCAATGCAAGTTGTTTTTTTTTTAGTACGTTAGAGGTAGTAGATTTAGCCAGTCAGTTCCTTTCAACCCTTGAAATTTACGATGGGTTAGTATTTTTTTTGCGAGTGTTCCTATATATTTTACACTGTGGTTCTTAATTTCATCGGCAATCGTCTCGATCCGCAGATTTTTGTATAGATTAGCGTGGCGGAAGTACCACGGGGCTCCGGTAATAGATCGAAGTATTCTTGATTGAGTCCTCTCGATGATGTTGATGTTTGATGAACGAGCTGCTCCCCAGATTTGTAAACCATAGGTCTAGATTGGCTTTAAGACAGACTTATCATTGAGCACTTTAGAGTGGAGAGAAAGTTTTGACATGCTATTGACCATCTATGGGAAGTTTACGAATTTTAGCTTCAGTTGTTGATTTTTGGCTCCAGGAGACCCTCCTGTCAAGGTGCATTCCGAGATATTTCACTTCATTACTTTGAGGTATTGGTACATTCTTTAGTGTATAGAGTCAGTGTATAGAGTCGCAACGTCATGAGCAAAGGTGGCTTGTAGTTGTTTTGTTGCTTATTCGGAGATCAAATGTGAAGATTGTTTAAAGTACAGGTTCCAAAACGTTTCCTTGAGCTACACCAGCATGTGCACGATGTTTAGCGGCGGAATAGCTTTTGTATCTCACCTGGGATGTGCGGTCGGTTAAGTAAGGGGAAAGTATTTCATGAAAGTTTTTTTCTAATTTGGAACTTTTCGGAAGCATTGATTTAATTTGGACAGACTTTATCGAAAGCTTGAGTTACGTCTGAAAAGGTTGCTGAGCAGTATGTACTTCTTGTCTTCGAATGCTATTTTAATATCTGACGCGATTTGATGGACCTGTTGAATGGGATTGTGATGTCTTCGAAGCCCGAATTGATGTTCAGGAATTTTTTTCGCAACTTATAGTATTGGTAGTAGCTTTCCCAACAGAACCTTCTCGAAAACCTTAGAGACCTAGGACAAAAATTTAATAGGTCTGTATGACTTCATAGGGATTTCGCCTGTTTTCCAAGCTCGAGGAAAATATCCGATTCGGAAGATAGCATTGAACAGATTAGAAAGCCAAGAGAATACGATTGGTGACAACTGTTTGAGCATAGCGTTGGTGATGAGATACGCATGTTGGAGTTTATGGAATGAGTGACGCAAAACGTTTGTGTAGACTATCAATAGTACTTTGCAGAGCTTTGCTACGATAGAAGGGACCATTGTAGGTTCGATAAGAGTGAATAGAAAAAAAAATTACGAAAAGGTCTATATCGGTTTCTTTAACCTAGAGATTGCAAGTTATAACGGTAGTAATTAATAGCACTTTAGAATATCCGTGGAACAGCTAACTGATTATTTTGTTATTCATTCGTAGAATATGCATTCCTGCTATTAATCAAATCATTTATATTAATATTATTTTAAAAACATCGATTTGATGCTCATTCTTATTTTTCATACGAATTTATTAACAACGTTTTAAATAGAGTGCATTTAACTTAAATTTATGTACCGAGTTTTCAGGGCTCAAACTTCTATAAACAAACTTCCATTTACATTTTTGATACATTGTACTCACTTAAAAAAAAATTACTGCAGTGTAACGTAGGACCACCAAAACTGATAAATTTTGTCAAATGGCCACAGAAACAAACTTGCTTCACTTTCAGACTCGAAGTATATCTCAATTCGTTAACGTTCTGGTATCGACTGATTATTCTTACTATTTGAAACTTAACCCTAGGATTATAGATGCATAGGATTATATAATGTGATCTTAACCATAGTATTCCCCAGCGGCTTCATTGTACTATTGATGTCGAACCGATATTTCTCCAATGAAAACAAAATAAAGTGTTGAACGTATTACCACAAATTATTTGTTGCATTCCAAATTAAGGTCCTATCATCATATTTAAAAGCTTTTGTAATAGATTTTTAGCATTCAAAAGATGAACTATTCAGAGAATGTGTTTGTTTCGCGTATTGTTTGTTGAGAAAATTTTTAATACATTATGAACAATTGAATACATTCCCGAAATTGAATATGTACATAGTCACAATGTTTTTAATCTTGTCACAAATGTATGTCGATAGAAAGATACGCCTGTTTCAGTTACAAACCAATAGTTTGATAATAGTTTTCTATCAGATTTGCATAATATACGATGCATACCGGAAGCAATAATTGTGACCTAAATAGGGCGTGTTAGAAACCTCAAGTTGGACATTTTCATGTGCAAGCTGCATTTTTATCGCTCACTTTCGTTCAAACAACGCTATGGAAAGCCATATGTTTGCTTGACTGTTACATATTGTCGTTCATGCACTCTTAGGTTATGTCATTCAAGTTAACTTGAAGAGTTAGTTAAATTTCAAATGGAAAGATCTAACCACTCAATGAAAAACTATATTTCGCTGAAAATGCGTGCGGTTTTTTGAGTGTGTTCAATAACAATATTTTCGTTGCATTCGCACGTTTTTGTTCACTTACAACCTGTAAACTATATGCCAGTCTGTAAATATTGTTCTATGCGAATGGAGTAAGCTCTGTATCTTATTTTTGTTAGTATCAAAGTCATTTTGATGATCGTTTCAGCTGGTGCCCTTGACAAAAAAATTAAGCAAATTCGCAGTTGGCAAGCAGCTAATTAGTTATGCAGATACATACATATGTTACATGCTTGAATGAAGTACGTATGTATGCACGAGTGTTGCATGTCTTACAAGCTGTGTATATATGCCCGTGTGCAAATATATAGATACAGTGATTTATATGCATAAAATTCAATGCGCAAAGTTTTTGTCAGATGAATGATTTTTCAATTTACCGGCTAATATGGCCAATCAGCATAAAGTAAATTATTCATTGACATGATGCTCAACATAAGCATTAGAATAGGTAATAAACATTTATGATGTGAATCGACTATATTCGAAAAGATGATGTAATGCCGTTCATAATAGGTGAAAATAAATGCAGGTGTTGCCGATAAAGGTGGATATGACTTGCGGAATAAATAAAAATAATAATCGTTAACAGGTGTAAACAGTTCTGTGAGAATGTTAGCGAACTTGAATCAGTTTGCATACATTTTTTAAATTTGACTGTGAATAATTGTATTTTATTTTATAAAAGACATACACTTTGTCAAATGGATCGAAATTGTTAATCGAAAATCACTGAGACAAGCTGTTGCCAATCAATAGGAACGTGAGTCAAATTAGGGACAACCAGAGGTTTGATACTAATCATTTCTAGAAAAAAAAAACCGTACACAAAAATGGAGAAACCATAAACAGCACTTCTTAAATAGTTAAAACGTATTTGTTAAGTTTTTTTTTTACAAAAAAACTGCACAAAGAAATCGCATGAAACAAAACACGGCACAAAACAAATCGCACAAAAAAGGACCGCACGAAAACAGGTTGACTCTAGATATTTCAGTGCAGCAACTAAAATATCTGAATGAAATATTTCCCACTATAAATTTCTAAGGTACAAAAACAACAGTTTTCCCTTACCATTTGGCCCCCACATCATATACAATTTTGAAATTCTCAAAACATAAAATTAGTTTAGTATCCGTGTGCTTTTATGAATTCTGTGTTCAGTTTTTACATGAAAAAGAACTGTTTTTTCTCTCTTTTCTCCCAATCCAAATTTACGCACACTAGAAAACATGCAGAAAACGTATTCGAACTGAAAATACCAAGCAGTTAAGTCAAAAGGTTTCAATGGTTCAAAACTGAACCTTTTTTTAAACAATTCTTTGTTTCATATAAGGAACTGAGCGCATATCTACTTGTGTTCACACAGCTGCAAACATAGTCCTGATGCAAAAACTAGCTTATCAGTTTTACGTATGATCAATGTTTTCTAAAGTAATGATGTTATGTGTAATCTACGGTTTTGGTATTTTTTCTCGATAGATTGATTTGTGTTTTAGCTTTGTGTTTTTCTAATATATTATTCTAATTACCTGAGGAGGTCAGACTGTATGCATACACCGTTGACGTTAGGGAAGGTAGCGAGCCTTGTATAGAACCCCCTCTTTTAAATACAAATCTCAAGCACCACAAATTAAATTTGTTTAATATGCAGAACAAATCAAATAAACAATAAATTCCAAAAAGAGAATATTCTAGGATTAGATTATAAGTCCTATAAAGAGCTTAATAGAATTTAAACATGCAAATAGCATCCTAAACATAGGCGTCCAAAGTGAGCAAATCACTCACCCAAATCACCAGAACCGAAAAACTACGCCTTTTGTGAAAGTAAACCCAAAGTAAATACTAAATGTCGATCTGGTAAAAATTGCACACGAAACAATGCACATAGCTTTTACATTTTCTATTCTCCACATTAACATCACAATAGCTTGTACCGTACATATACCATGCGAACAAAGCAAAAAATGCATCAATTACTAAGGGGATAAGCTTGTAAGAAGAGGAGCAGAAGAGAATCTACAGATTCTGTAGCATAAATTAGACATGGGTAACGCAGCAAATTTTGAAGCGCTGATACACTGATACGGGCGCCAGCAGTGGTATCAGCGCACTCATATTGTATTTTTTGCGATTTTATGTGGTCTAGAGTGCGAATGGTCGCAATACTTAGTCCACATCAGTTTTTACTGCATTTGCTCTCAAACATATCATTTTCCTGGCCAATCACTGACACGTCTTTTTGTTCCTGGCGTGGTAGTGCACAGCCTTTCCACACTATATACAACTCATTTTATAGTTAAAATATAAAACTTACGGGAATAGTTGGTTGGGGATTCAACGGAGTAAAGGGAATACAATGTAGTCAATCTCTTAAAACAAAAAAGTCTTCTATAAAAATACCGAATCCGCTTGACTTCTAGATATTTATTGAAAAATAATTGAAAACCATTGGGATACCCCAATCTTTTATTGTACAACACGAAGAGCGCATATTTCGATGAAACAAAACTAATTTATTTGATTACCAATTAAAAGCTTTTTCCACTTTAACTTTCTAAAAACATTTCATTGACCGTCGAAAATTCACACATGCGATTTGTTTGTTTAGATAATAAAAAAAAATTAACTTTTGCGGAAGCTATGCACCGTACAACCGATATTATCATTAAAAATATGATAACACAGATGATAAGGAGGCTACAGTGATAGATCGATATCTAAATATAACGTTTGCATGTTGGGTGTGCGCCTGCAGTTGTAAAACAAGTGGAAAACAGCCGGAAAACAAACGATCGATGTAGGTCATGTTTGTTTTATCACGAACATGAACCACTCCGGCAGGGTTTTGTATCTGCTATGTTATTCTATGTTGTGTTTTTTTTTTGGTATTAATAATAATAATTAACCGCAATTTTAATTAATTTGGTAATTTTATTGTCGGAGCAGGGATTCTAAATCAGACAAATCAACAAATTATATGTAAATAGAGATTTACACAATATCCTCAGAGCTCTAACCGATCGCTCATAATCCATATGATTCTAGCTCTAATAGTTCTACTTACCTCATTTCCATTGATCAGTCAGATGTCGGTCGAGAGGAAGACTCATTCAGCCAACATAATACGTTCCATGCACATTTTCTATTGTGTGTACTTCGAGCACTTAATCAAGTATGCACTTTTAATTCGATGATTCCGCACAGATTCCCGGGCACTGTTTCGCAGTGCCTGACTGTAAGTTCTACTCCCAGACAAATCAGAGACTCGACATTGAACTCGAAACACTACGTCAGCTGAAACTTATCACTCTGCTCGAATTCGATTAAGATGTTTGTATATTATTTCGATTGATTGAAACTGGGCAACTGCTCTATCGAAATTTAATTTGATTCATGCGGTCAACTGGCCGGTCAGAGAGGTGACGATCCAATCGAAACTGATATTCTGCGAATTCCCTACAGCTCTATGGCACACCAATCATCCGCTATCCCGTATATGCACTAGAACGAAAATTCATCGTTCACCGAATTGTTTGCAATTTATTTTTGCATTACATTTCCGTTGCTGGCAGTGAGCCAATAACTGAGCTTTCTACGATGAATGTATTTGTTGATTTTTGGTAAGTGCATCAAGCGAACACTTTTCACAATGTTTGAAGCTACAAACAAGGATAGAAAATAACCTGCTCAACGAAATCATTTCGAACGAAAGCACAGATTTACCAATTGTTTGAAATTGTGCATCGAATACACCATCATTATAAACAATGAGACAATCTACGCACGACAAGCAACTTTAAAGCGGAACTCCGAGGAATGTGAAGGATAGTTGTCAAGATAGGCTTTTATGTCCTTGCGATTAGGACGCTTCAACACTGATGAGAATTCTATGACAACAGCACTAGCGCTCGTTGATTCCGGGCTCTTGCCGTTGTCCTGACGTAGCAAGGATTCTGCGCCTTCACGCTTCGTGGAAGTTCGCATCGAAAGCGCGAAATTCGCAAAAGCTGCTTCCTTCCTTATGCAGTGCGCTATTGTTTACCAAGCGATGAAATCCTGCGACTGAGGATAGAGGGAAGAGAAGTTTCATGTTGGCAGGTGTAGAGCTACCGACTGTGTACCTGACGGAAAAATTTGATATGTTTTCTTCGTTGAAGCGATATAGAATTTTTGTGTTTTGTTGCAAATTCTTGAAATATTTTTTTTGTTAAGTATGGACAAGGTATGAGTTTGCTACGACAACTTAATATCTGTCAGTCGGAAACGAATAAAGTGTCAAAGTTCTGAGCATAATGTATTGCAGTCGATGCAGTCTGAGCGGATAGACAACCCTATTCGATGTTTTCTTTCTGCATTTTTCCTTGGCAAATATTCGCACATCAAAATACCTCAATATAGCTAAAATGAATGAAGCACTTTCTAACCGGGTTTCAAGTGAAACTCTGAATTTCTGCTCATAAAAGCCACTGAGTCACATCTTCGAAATCAAACATACAACACATGTGCACACATCGTGAGGACGTGCAGTTTCTATTAGGTTTTGCATTGACCTCATCGGTTGCTCCAACGCTGGAGTGTTCTATTTTAAGTAGAACAATAATAAAGTTTGCATGCATCGCACCGTAACTCTTCGCACCAGCGGCGGTGGTTCAGAGTTGAAGGCTCCTTCCACCATAACACAGCAAGGATAGCGTAAGTGTTACACTTGTGACAGAGGAAAAGTCGGTCTGCTTCGCAAGCATTGCATTACTCTTCGTATTTGATGATGTGGCTTTATTCTGTTGGGAGTTCTATTTGAAGCCTTATCACATTTTCATGCGAACTGTGCAGATTATTATCCTTTCAGTTTGGGTCTACGTGACTGAATAGGCGATGGTGTGCTAATAATACCAACGACAGCGAGGATGATGTTTTCGTACAAAAAAGTAATGGAATGATGATGCCGTGGACTTGTCTTGACCTCTGCAGACATTTTTATGAATTTTCATAGGCGTTGGGTAATTAGATTAAAATGTGGGTGGGACACTCAGTTTGTTTCATATAAAGCATTTGAAGAGAATTTATCATTTTCGATATCAACACTCATTTGACTTGGAATCGGTCGTTTCAGTCATTATTTGTTTGCTTTGAATATGATAGTAAGTTGACTTCAAATGGAGAAGAAAACTAAACATTTTCCCAACTGTTCCGACACTACGTTGACATTTTGATTGGCATCTTATTTGGATCATGGGTCTTAGTCCTTTCAATTTTTTTTATAAAAATATATAAAAGGGTGTGATTTTTAACTTTTCGTATACAAATTTTGTTTTAGACATAAGCTTATTGGTGTAGTGAAAGAAAATTTGCGAAAAACCAGTGACGTAGAAGAACCGATAGGTGTGTTCGCGTACTCCAGTTCATTCTCCATAAAGTCGTTTTTGTACTCTGACTGATAATTGATGCTAACGTCACTGCCTTCTCTCTTCCATGAAAGGCGATGAAATTTTAGTCATATCTGAACTAATGTTTGCTCCTGAAAAGTGGCAAACGTTGTGGAATGAACTTGGCGCGAATGTATATTTTCAAATATGCGAAGTAATCCAAATGTCCCTGATCAACAGTGATCATGATAGGTGATCGTGAACTCTGATAGGTGATCGTGTTTCGACTACTTACCCTCATTTCAAAAACGCACTTTTTTTTCATCACTTTCTGTTTTCTTGTGATGAGGTCAAGTTCATTTTCGTTATTATAGACACCTATGGATGGCCGTAAAAGAGGAGTGCTATATATTTGTTTTCGCTATAAATTTAAATTGTTTTGGTTTTAATTAACTTCTGTGCTTGCGCGAATATGTCGAAAAAGCTCATTAACGATCCTACCTCTTTTTGCTATATATGTGGAGAACTGACTTCCAAAGTTCAAGGTAAAATTTTTCTGATCTTATTTTGAAGTGTTACCGCGAGTGTTTTAGTTTTGGGGTGACAAATCAAGACAAATCTTTGGCCCCACGAATTTGTTGCATAACATGTGCAAACATCTAACTGAATGGAAGAAAGGATCACGTCATATGCCGTTTGTTATTGCTATGATATGGACTGAGTCTAGAGATCATGTTTCAGACATTTTTTTTGTCTTACTCCAACTCCCCATTTGATCTTCAGCTATAATATCTGTTGCTCTTGATTACAATTTACCTATGCCAGTTCCATCTATTTCGTTTAACGTTGACGATTCACAACCTTCCACTTCAAGCCTATTGAATAAGTGATGCTAAAATCAAAGATGGCATTTTCGTAGGACCTCAAATCAGGGAATTAATAACAGATCCGAAATTCAAAGAGTAATTGAACGTTTTAGAGAAATAAGCTTGGCATTGCTTTAAGAACGTGGTTCCTAATTTTTTGGGTAACCATAAGAGTAAGAGCATTAGAAAATTGTTTTACGAGCTTTTTTTGACATTTAAAGCTTCAGGTTGCAATATGTCGCTTCAAATTCGTTTTCCAGACTCATATTTGGATTTTTTCCCTGAGAATTTCGGAGCTGTGAGTGACGAGGTTCCATCAGGACATTTCAAAGCTGGCGAAGCGTTATCAGGGTAGAAATTGTCCAAGGATGTTGACTGAATACTGCTGGACGATAAAGAAGGACTAGCCGGAAGTCAAATATTCAAAAAAACCGTACACCTTTGATTTGCAAACCACTGTGTTCACATATTTCTGGAGAACTATTTAATATTTTCTTTATAATTTATATTTCTTAGCATAATAACATTTATACGTAATAAAAAGAAATAACTGCGTATTTTTATAGAGAACACCGAATACATAGAGAAAACGCTAAAAAAAAGTTCGTGTGGCACGACGAAGATTAAATTTTGTTAACCAGTGTATTTTTTGCGGAATGTTGTTACGAAAGTCGAATATTTCTGTGGCGATACTTTATTTCTGCTAAGGATGATTTTAAAATCACTATCGTAATTTCAAAAACTAACAACTGTGATTTCTGGTTGTCACTTGTACTTTTCATGAGTTTCGCCAAGCACATGATTTACGGAGTTTCAATCCATGAACGCGACTGAAAGTACACGAACAGACCTAATATATGTAAAAGAAGAAGTAATGTGATATCTCTTATTCCAGTTCCACACACAAGTAAAGAATAAGAATGAAGAATATGTATTTTTTAAAAGACTTTTATGTAGGCAATATATGCTCGCCCCTGAATCAAATATCAAAAATAATTCTCAGGATTTCTTGACTTTAATAAGTACAAAGAAGAAAATACTTATTCCAAATATTATGAAATAAAATGATATCTATAATAAGCAACCATTTATCGCATTATCTACCCTCATAAAAAACGCCTGGATCATTCATTTACAACATATTAACCACAGTTCCAATTTCGACTTCATCATTTGTATTAACTGATAAAAATCTGATAAGTTTTTGTAATTTTACTGGATGCAACTTTTCATTGCTAGATTGATAACATTTGGTTTTTGACTTATTTTTCTTCAAATTAATATTCTAAGCTACACAAAATTACTCATGAATTTCCTAAAAACCAATCGTAAATATTTAATTATATGATAGCACAGTAATTCTACTATTTTTGCCCAATATGCACATATAAATTTACTCGTAATATCATGAACTCGTCGACCTTCAACATTCCACGTGCACTCGACCAAGACTTTCATGCAGTTTGCGCAAATACATCCGTGCCTAGACACTTATCTGTAAAAATGTAATTCAAAAACCGATCCGAAATGACCAAAAGACTTTTACCTCAACATTGTATGGTATAGCTTTGCTCTACGCGTACAGTGTACAGTTTGATTATATAAATAGTAACTAGACGATGCTCAGATCACTTTCGATTTCATGCTAAGACCTGTATATAAATTAGCGAAAAATATAAATATAATTTCCCCGGTAATATATGTATCTATGCGGCGGGTGTTAGGTTTTTTAAAGAGGATGTAGAATGTAAATTTTACTAATTATAAGACGATTCTATTATAATCAATAATCATGCACAGATATTCAGTAGACACTCATATTAATTATATCGTGCAGTGGGATGGTTAATATATGATATATGTAAGTAGAATGTTAGCATAAACGAACGCCGTTTTTTGCTTATTATTACCTATAAGTAATTATTTTGTATTGTTATTAGTGTATAGAAATATCAAAGACTACTTAGGAGGATTCTTGACGAAAATAATTGTCCAACGTTGTTTTTTGGAAATGCTCTTAACAACTGCCCTTCCTTTTACTTTTTCCAGCGTCTGATCTTCATTCTAATTTGCACCATTTTCTTGGCACCATTGCAGTACTTTTGAAATTGCAGTGATCACTTCGTTTGCTTTAATTGGCTCCAAAGTTGTGTCTCCAGAGACAATTACGCCTTCATTTCCATCTTCATCTACCTCATTTTCGTCATCGATACTACATATATTTATCATTTGGATCGATATCAAAATTCCACTCTTGGATATCAACTTCCGTTAAAAGATTCTATTTGAAAAATGAAAATTATTAGCAAATTATGTTTTGCTATAAATGTTCAAAGCATACAGTTGAAGAAATGAAGTTTAATAAGGCTGATACATCTTGGGTTACGGTATCATCTGCTTGCCTCCAGCGCTGCTGTAAGACTGCCAGGAGAACGTCATCATCCGGTTGATTTTCAGTGGACAAAATCTGCTTCCATGACTTTTTGATGGACTCTTTGGTTATTGCCTGCCAACCGATGTCCAGATGCTTAACAGCATCATTAAGAGACGTTTGTTTGAGTTTCTCGAAAGGGTTTTCTGACATTATCACAGAACTCAATAAACTCGATCTATATTGCAACTTCGTCAAGCGATTCACTCCTTGGCCCATTAGCTGTATAAGTGATGTGACATTTGGTGGCAAGAATTTTGTAAAAATCAATCCATCATTAGGCTGAAGTGAAGTTGGATGAGCAGAACAGTTATCCAATAACAAAATTTGCGAACCTAGAATACATACCTAATTATGTATTGAACAAAAAATCCTGAACAGAACAAAAAATTTACCTCAGGTACAAAAGACTTGTGAAACCATGCGGTTAGTTTTCCCGTTGTCATCCGACCATTTTTGGATGAGTTTTTTGATCTTCACAAAGTACTGTGGTTTCAATTTGGGTTCGCAGTACATTTTTAAATGGTTCCACCAACTTTGATTGGGCTGAAAGTTTTTCATCTGAAATAGTCAGATATCGAATTCCAAATCGTTTAATGAATTGACGCAGCCATCCATCACTCGCAAGAAATTTACTGTTGTTTTCTTTTAAAACATTGTGGATTCTCCTTGCCTATTCTTTCATGATTGCCGCTGTCACTGGTAAATGGTTCTTTCTGAGTTTACAAACGAATTTGTGTAATCTCAGTTCCATGCGAGGTAATTTTCCTCCCTGATTCTTCAATTTCTTTTGTCCAGAATACAAAATGTTTTTTATTTACCATTGCCAATATTTTCCGTTCATTTTGTTTTATTTTCGTTATAACCACTTATATTAAAACGCACTTATATTTACATCCCTTTATATTAACACCCGGACTTCATATATTGGGCGCCTTGTTATAGTAACTGACCATTCACAAAAAAATATTTCCGATTGATTGTTATTAAACTTTTATTTGCTAAAAACACTGTACAAAGAAATCAATTCCATATATAAACTAACAAAAAATTTACAGAACTAAAAAAAATTAATCAAAAGTAAGTGCACACGTATTCCACGTATTCAACCGTTAGATTCTAGCTGTAAACAAAGTAACGGAACTATTACTATAACGGAATACAACTTCAATTTTATTATCAGGAAAATCACAAAAATTCTTGGCAAAGTCATTTTTGAAGAAATAAGGTTGATTTAAAAGGTGTGAGAAAAAAGGTGTGAAAATAGGGAAGGAACTGAACCAAAAACGCGAAAAATTATAGTGATTTTGCATTGTGAAGGAAAAAGTTTACGGAAAAATGGAAAAATTGTAAAAATACCGCACAGTACAGTGAGAAAATGATTGAAAAGTATAATAAGTTCAAAATATTGGACAATTTGAAAAGATCTGGACGGCCAGGGAAATTAAATAGAAAAGAAATAAGAAATATAGTGAAAAAAATTATGAGTAATCCACGCTCAAGTTCAGCAAAAGTAGCTGAAAATTATTCCGCGACACACAAACCATCCGTTTGATCCACCGTTCGAAGAAAATTGAATGAACATGGGTAACATGACAGAGCTCAACGAAGGAAGCCGTTTATTTCGAAAGCGAATAAGAAAAAAAAAACACGCAAAAATTATGCAAAAAGATATAAAAATTGTATTTATTATTTTATGGAAAAACGTTTTATTCTCTGATATAAAATTGTATTTATAATTTTTGCAATAACGTTTTATTCTCTGATGAGAGATAAGTTGAAATATTTGGTTTGAATTTGAAATAAAAAAATTTGGAGAGCTAAAAATACAGATTTCCATGTATAAAATGTTTCCGGCACAGTGAAGCATGGCGGAAGATCTGTTTTGGTTTGGGGGTGTATGGCAGCACCGGGAGTTGGCAACCTTGAATTTATTGATTGTACAATAGATGAGCAAGGTTATCTCAATATTTTACAGCGAAATATGGCTGACAGTATTGCGAAATTAGAATTGCCTAGGACTTTGAAACCAAATACTAATTTTTCTTAAAATTATCATAAGAATTTTTATTATATGAACTGTGCATTTACTTTTGACTCGTATTTCATTGACTTTTTGTTGTTTTTGTTCTGTAAATTTTTTGTTTGTGAATATATGGAATTGCCTTTTTTTGTGTATTGTTTTTAACAAATAGAGGTTTAATATTCCTCAATCGGAAATATTTTTCAAAAATTAAAAAAATCTACATATGTTTTTTGATCTGAAAACTTAACTCTTTGGCTGGTATCTTGGAAATTTGCTATGAATTGTCATTTATTTATAATACATTCACCTGGAGAGCTTTTCCCATATTTTTTGCTATCTACACCTTTCTCCCTCTAACTATCTTTCTCTCGTGAAATTTCCTTTTCTAAATTAGAAATTTAAAGTGTTGTTGGCTTTCAAAGTGTTCTTGGCTTTGAAAAGCTTTTCAAGAATATTTTATCGTTACACCAAGAATATTTTATCGTTATTGCATACATTGAGGGCTTTTGAAAAATACAATTTGAAAGTGCTGCCAGATAAGTAGCCTAATATTTTTGCTTCAAATAGCGACATTTGTGGGAAGTTTTTCTTTACACAACAACGAAGGCGGCTGTAGAAGGAAATCAGCTGCTTATGGTGAGTGTTTGTCAAAGATTTCAATATTTTGAAGGTGATAATTTTAATGTAGAATACATAGAATGCTCTTTGTTACTTGTGTTCGTAGCCTGACTACAACTGCATTATACATTAGGTTAAGTAAAATTGTTCTTCGAAATGACAATACTACAATATGCTGAACCTATTTTAGGCGAGTTCGGTAGCTCCGCTCGCTAAGGCGCTGTTCCGAAGCACCGAACTACTAGCCGCAGGTTCAAATCCCGCCGTCTGCTCATGGTCGTACTTGCTTGGCTTGTGTTGTCTTAACAGCCATTGACTGGGTATCATAAAAGCGCTTCACTAATTAAGTGTACATCATAGCTTTAGCGGTGACTCTGCATAACAGTAGCACTTTACAAGAATAAAGTGTGGCACTTAAAGAATAGTGGAATTAATTAAAATCGGCTTCTTCCATATATCGTCGCTGTGAAATCAAACCGGCATATCTGCAAAATACACATTCTTCACTAGAGCGCTTTAAAGTTTTCGCATGTGGGCTATTTTCACGTGAATGCAAAGCGGCAAAACACCATTAGACGGGTTTTTATTCAACTTTACGATATGCCGGTGCGACATAAAAATAGAGGGGAAAATAAGGAATTTTTTAATACCAAAAACTCAAAAACTCAATTTTTGCAGATATGCCGGTTTGATTTCACAGCGACGATATGTCTTTCTACCGCCTTAGCTAAGCATTCGCTTCAAATAGTAATTTCCTGAGCTTCGGCATTATCATAGTAAAAAACACCTGACCAAAGCTATTATGTTTAGAAGGAAAAAATTGGAAAGCTCTGCCCTAGCTTCCGTATTATATATGTAGCATACGGCTGGAAAGGTGTTATTTGCTCCTACGAGCAGAGTGGCCTTAAATTGGTGCACTGAAAATAATTGTTCTTGCAGTCAACACCCTTGAAGTCAACAAATGCTTATTATTAGACTGTGGGCATTTTACCGAGGAGTGTTGAGCTGCTTTCTGTGAAAGTAGGATCCTCCTTGGTTCATCACAGAAATACAGTAACCAACGAATAGTGATTCGCCTCTATAGGACCATATAAAAATGTAAATGCCAAACCGACCGGGCCATATCCATTTGACACGATGAAGTCAGTAGATCCAGGAGTAGCGTGAAATGACACATATGTGTAAAAAGAGCATAAGAAAAGTAATCATATGATTTTTATTTAAAAGACAAAGTAGTAGCGAACATAACGAAGTCTCAAAGAATATGTTTGGTTGATATCTCATTTTCGATACTTTTCTAATAAAATCAACGCCAAGTGTTTTCACCTTACCTCGTATTTTTTTGAATACACTTTTTCGCTTTCGAAATAACAAACATCAATGTACGACTACTCATACACATAATAAAGAAACAATAACCCATGATTTTATTAACTTTACTATGTATTTAATATTTTTGCTTTTAATTTGAATATTTCGCCTAAAAATGGTCACCTATGTACAATAAAAACACTTTTATTTTCACATTACCTTTCATATTGAAAACAAAAAACGTATGTGCTGAAGTGAATCAACCACAAATAGACATAAATCGATGGTTAATTCAATTTCAAGAGAATGTAATGTATCCTAACTAAATCATTTATAAAACAGAAAGTAAGAAGTACAATTAAACTAAATAATAAGAGAATACAAAAATTCAAGTCTTATAGTCAAACTTAAATATTAAAACATTTCATAGTAAAATGTTTGCATTGAAAACTGGATATCATTTCTATGAGGGGTAGATATTTTTGAAAATAATTCAATTACAATTGATTACATATCATGATACTTTTCGATTCTAACATTTCTCTTCGATTAAATATTTTCAAAAAAAAATCAATTGACGTCATCGTTGAAGCAAAGGAACAGGAGAATACAAGCAAGTGTGAGATTTTCGTGTGAAATAAATAAATAAGAAATGTACATCGCTTTTAGAGAGCTAGGAAAAAATGAATGAAAGATGATTGATCGAATGAAATAAGGCTTTTGGTTAAATGATGCAATGCGAATGCAGAAATGAACGGTTAGCAATTTCGTTGAATGGATATATGAAAATTCCTTTGTCAACAAGGAGTCAATTGAAAGTTGAACTTAATTTCAAGGCTGCATAGCATTATTTCAAAATTTCTTTATCTAAAAGTAGAATTACAAACAAAATGGCTTATATGGTTTATAGTTAGAACAATACAATAAAAACTTGATGTTAAAACAGCAAAGCTCAGAAAAGCTTTTCGCTGAAATGCAAGCTGTTAGTCCTGCGGTGTTGGTCTGTCCAATGAAGACCTAGCTTAACCGAAGCCATCACATCATGCAAAACTGAAGCTCCTCCCGTAATTCAAACAACATATTAACCAATAATGACTAAGTATCCTTGAAGCTGAACATCTGTCCAGCTGTCTACCAATGTTTGAAATGCGAGAAAATGTCATAGGTTGCTTGTCGGGTACTTGCTGTACGTGATGGACAGCCTGAAAATAAAAAGTTAGAAATACTGTTGGAATCGCCCTACGACTATATTTACGGCAAATGGAGCAAGTTTCCTCGTCAGTTCCATCGCCACAGCCATCACGACCAGAGCAGATAATAGCTGTCGACCTGCATCGTCCATTTGCACATTTGTGTGGGCAGTAGCTGCTGCTTCGACTCATAGCACTTGTAAGCAGTCTCAAAAAGAAGTTCGGCACCGATCGAGATCCACAAACGTGCGGTGGTTCATCACTTCCATCTTTACATGAAATGATTGCATTGCAGAACTCGTACTCCGGCAGGCATTCTCCGCTCTTGCAACGGAATGTGTGATCTGGGCAACGACCTGTCTTTAAACTATTGCATCCCATTTCATCTTCGCCATGAGGACACTGTTTTTTGCCATCGCAGAGAGCGGCTCGACTGACACATAGACCACTCCGACCGCATCGGAACGATTCCTTGGGGCACCTTTGGTAAGACCGTGGATTATGGACGCACTCTTCATCCGAGCCGTCGATACAATCGGCACGACCGTCGCAGACGAAGAACCAACTGATACAAACTCCATTAGAACGACACTGGAATAAAAGCATTTTCATAGTAAATCATATTAGCAAGCATATCATCTTACCTGGAATGTTCCTGGACTGCATCCGGTTTTTTCTGCACTACAATGGCTTGCATCTTGCTTGAATGAGCAATCACAAAGACCCCTCTCATTGCAATGGGTGTTCGGGTCGGCGTTCTGACACTGTCTGTCTGAGGCGCAGGTTAAACCAAGGGAAACGGCACCATCTCCCAGTTCCACACGTTTACGGATTTCCAAAGCTAGACCAAAAAAGCAATCAGATTAACCGCAAAAAAACAATTACCAAATGATTAGTAAGCCAACACTACCTGTAGATGGTTTCATTGTGCTCTCAATGTTTAGGCTGGCTGATATAGGTGCTTGAGGTTCCATTGTGGTCTCGCGACTAGCCAATCCGAGCATTGTCTCTGTTGTCGCTTCAACAACTTCGGGTGAGCTTGTGCTGTAGATTACGGGTGTTGAAGTGACAGCAGGTTCAACTTTCATCACTTCTTCCAGGAGTTCTTGGTCCAAGTCATCTTCAATAATCGTACCGGAAGTTGTGCGCTCACTCGATTCCTGAGCTAGTTCTGGATCCACTTCAGCAGACTCAGCTGGAAGATCAACGTTAGCTTCACTGTTGCCACTAGCAGTTTGTGGCACGGAAGGGATGGTTGTCCTGAAGAAAACTGGAAGCTCTGGTGGAATTTCGACAATTAAATTATCTGACTGTAATTCTTGACTTGTTGTTTCTGCAGGAATTTCAAATGAAATTTCATTCGAGTTGGCCGGCTCTTGAGCACTGTCTGCTGAAGCAACTATGGAAACTAAATTCGACTCTGCACCATCTCTTTGTGGAGTCAATGACTCACTTGGTTTCTCCGCAGTATTAACTTCATCACTGGGTTGATCTTCGCTCACATCATCGGAGGCAGGAATAGATGCAGCTACATTTTCCTGGTTGTTTTCGGGGAGTTCACTTCCGTGGCTTTCCGTCGGCGTTTTAGTCGTCTCAACGTATTCGTGTCCGAATATCGAAGCCATTGCTTGTTCCGCTTCATTTTCAAGTATATCTATAGGACTAATTGTAGTACGTTCTTCTTCAAATTCACTCGCTATGGCTTCGCTTTCCAAAGCTGGACCTTTGTGTCCGTCATTCAAAACTTCAGTGGCCACGTGATTTTGTTTTGGTGGCGATGCTGTGGTTTCAGATTCTATTTGCTCATTCTCAGTATAAATGAGCTTCTGTGTTGTTTTTTCTTCTTCGTCATTATCAATAAAAGTTACGCCTCCTTCTTCATGATGTGCTTGCTCCTGATTGTAGAGTTCCTCAGTTATGGTATTTTCCGTACTAACTTCTGGGGTTTGAGTTGTCTTGCTCTCGCTAGTTTCAGCATGTTCACTACTATGTGGTTCTTCTACGGTAAGTTCTTCAGGCTGTTGTAATTTGTGATCGTGAACTTCGCTAGTGACTAGGATTTCTTCACTGTTTGCTTGATTTAAATGCTCTTCTGTACTAGAGACATCTGTGAGTTGTGCTTTGTTCGAGCCAAGAACTGATGAAACAGACTCTGAAGGCTCATCTTCTACCGTTGAAGTGTCAAAGTGATTTTCGTTTTCGCTTTCTTGTTCTGCATTAGAAGTTAGTGGTTTGAAAGTGGTCGTATCTTCTTTGAGTATGGCATTTGGATGTGGTGCGCTTTCTCCGACAAGTGCCGGTTCAAATGAGTTTTGGTTCTCCGTGTCACGAGGTGAGTTCGTAGTGGCAGTAGGTGATTCAGTTTCAACCAGAGGCTGCTCAGTTGTGTGGAGTTCGTATTGAGTAATTTTGTGCTCAGTAACATCTTCATTCACCTCGTCTTTTTCATTCTCCAATCTATGGTCAGCGAAAATTGGGCTGTGAGTAGTCGTGTGTGTCTCTATATCTTGAACTTGCTCAGTTGAAGTATCAAGCTTAACAGCGTTTAATGTTGTTTCCTCGACTTCCTCAAGCGGCGCGATTGTTGATGTTGGAATTGGAATTTGTTCATTGTGATGCCCATAAAAATTATCCATTTCATGGGCATATTGGACCTGAACTGGTGAATCTTCAAAAGAATCCGGCTCAAAGTCTTTATCGTTGATTACATCTCTCTCCACATCAGCATCCATGATAGTTTCTAGGTTCTCATTCGCAACGCTCGTCGGCGGTGGTTGATTGAACTCAGAACTTATTTCACTTTCAGAAACTTCATCAGCTGATACCTTTTCTGTCATTTCGGCTGTTGTTTCTTTGTTCAGAGGCTCATTTTCGACTTGAGCCACGATTTTATGGATCAAGTGATCAAAAAATTCTTCGCTTTCTGGTGTGGCTGTAGTGACATCACTTGATTCTTGGTTTTCATTCGGCTCGATTTCTTCGTTTGATGCAAAAGCTACAGATGGTGCAGGTTCTCTCATTTTTTCAGCTTCCGTTTGGATAGCTTCGGGATCTGAAGTAACGGCAGGAGCTTCAGTTGTTTTAATGATTTCAGAAGTTTCTAGTTCGGCTGGAAAGTGTTCTTCTTGGACAGCTTCTGCAGACACTGACTGCGTCTCAGCTTCGTTGCTAGGGTAAATTTCACTCTGTGGTGCAGCTGGATCTTCATTGGATGACTCTGGCTGCCATTGGTATTCTTGTTCTGGATACTCGATTGGTTCCTGATCGAAAGATGTTGGATACATACTATGCCAGTCTTCAGCAGCGTGATTGAAGGAAGATGCGAAATGATTTTCAGTCGGAACATGAGAATTGGGCTCTGATTCGGTGTGTTGGTCAGGGTGAGAATCGTGCTCACTGCTCGTAGCCTGTTCAGTTGTGACAAGAGATTCTGAGTTAGTTTTGATTGTTGCTATTTCTTCTGTAGAGTCATCCAGTTTGGGCAAGTCATTCGTTAAAGTGCCTTGCACGGGGCTACCTGACAGACTTTCGGATGTAGGTGGCATCATCTCCGCCGAAGAATGCTCTTGGTTATCCAAAATATGCTGGTCCTGATAAATAGTGTTTGGATCTTCAGTTGCAGACGGTTTGCTATTTTGCTCATTTTGAGCCACTAATACTTCTTCGTTTGCAGTGTTAGTATTTTGAGTTGCAAAGTCTTGCTGCTCAAAATGAGATTCACTTTGACTATTTAGACCCTGTTGGATCTCATTCACTTGTTGCTCAAGGTTATTTGCTTCTTTTTCGAGGAAAGTTTGATCTCTCTCCAACGAGGCAGCTTCTTCTTGCAAATGAGCTTCTTCTTGTGAAATTTTGTCTTCAGATTGTATGATCTCGTCATCAATGTCTTCATCTTGGACAGCATGGTTCATGTTTTGATGTAGATGTGATTCAGGTAAACTGTCATGTGGAGCGTTTTGATTATCTTGAACAATATTTTCTAAATGGAATTGAGATTCGGGCTCCATGTGCTCACTTTCAATTTCTAATGATGGTTGCATGCTTCCTTCTGTAGTTTTGGAGACAGCACTACTGTCTTCAGCCTCAAACATAGGTTCTTCCACATTTTCTTGGCTTTCATGAGCCCTTTCGCTCGTTGCTTCAATAGGTTGCATTGGCTCCTCTGTTGAAGCAGGTGTTTCAACAAGACTCTGTGTTTCTTCGCTGGCAGCCTGTTCTATAGAAGCCTGGGTTTCTAGACCAGCAGCCTGCTCCAAGGGTTGCTCAGTCACAGTTTCTTCTTTGCTGATGGATTCGGTATAGGGCTGCACTGTTGTTTCTGGCGGTTGCGTTTTTGGTTCTTCAATATTGATAGTTTTTTCTGTAGTGTGCCAATTCACCTCGGGCTCATTTGTGTTTTTATCTGTGCTGTTTTGGGTATCTTCCAGCTCATTCACGTTTTCTTCTGGGTCATACGTATTTTTTTCTGGCACATTCAAATTTTCTTCTGGCTCATTCATATTCTCTTTTTGCTCTTCCGCACTTTCCTCTGCCTTATTTATATCATCTTCATGTAACGTAGTATGCAATTCCAAATGCTCATCGGTTTCAGGGAAGTAAGTGGATATGAGATTTTCAGGATGTTCACCAGGTGCATTTTCACTTTCAGTTTCTTGAGTATATCCTTCAGACGTTTGTGCGGCGTTCGTCTCAAAGTCCTGTTCTGCGTTTGTAGAATGCTCTTCGAATAAATGTGTGTTCTGACTGTTCAATGACGCAGGTTCTTCTACATCATTTTTTTCCGTCGCGATAATATGAGGCTCATTAGCTTCAACAACTTCATCTTGGTCTTTGTTGTCGTTGATTGATTCTGATATTGGTGCAACAGTGGCGTCAGTGTGGTCAGCTTCAATTAGAGATGCAGGGTCGTGCGATAGTTCGTCATATTGTTCTTGTTGTACATATACAGGTGAACCCGGCTCAATTTTAAGCGGTTCATAGTTTTCACTAGCAGTCGATGGAAGGTTGCTTTCAGTAGTTTCTTGTAATTTCATATCATATTCATCTTCACTACTTGGAGGCGACGGTTGCTTTTGTTGAAGTTCGTTCTGCTCTGGTTCTGTTCCCAGTACTTCCTCTAGTAGTTGCTCCAAAACTTCCTGTGGCTTCTGATCTACTTCTGGTAAAATATGTTCTTCCGGGCGCTTTGCATCTTGTGATGTAGATTCAGGGTCCTGGTTTACTTTTTCTGTATCCTGGCCGATTATGGGCTGGTGTTCATCTGCAGATGGTTCTTCGGCTATTGATTCACTTGGTTCATGAGCATCCTCTACGAATTCTTCTGGCTGTTCTTGAGCTTTTTGATCATTTTCGTTGACAAACAGTTCCTCATTTGGAGCTCTTGTGATGGGTTCTATTTCTTCAGCAGGTGTTTCTTGAAGAAGTTCATCACTCTGTGCTACTGGTTTTTTATCATTGCCAAGTACTACGTTTTCGATCCCTTGCTCTGCTTCTTGCTCGGAGATATTGGCCTCTTCGTGCTGATGCTGATCAATGGGTCTTGTATGCTGTTCTTCTTCGACGAGTTGTTCGTGATGCTGCTCATCTTCAATCTGGTGGGCGATATGTTCTTCACTTTGAACCTTTTCAGTATGGTCGAAAGATTCCAACTTCGGAAGGTCATCAGGATGGTAGTCTTCTTGCTGTTGGTTCGATTCTACGCTTGCTTCAGTATTTTGTAAGAGTGCTTGTGACGAAGGAGCGTCAGTTGACGTTGTTGTCGATTGTGTTACCGGTGCTGAGGTGCTTGTGCTTTCTTCGACGGTCATGCAAATTCCATCGATGAGTCGGTAAGGCTTGGTGCATTGGCAACGTCCAAACAAGTTTGGAATCAAAAAATCGCAATGAGTCCTTGTATCCCACATTTCGCAATGGGCGTTACTATAGCATACTGTTCCTGGTCGTGCGGCTAAAATGAGAAACGTAATAGGCGAGTTATCAATGGTATTTGCGAATTTTGATTTGTGAAATATTAATTTTTTAAATTCATTCTGATTTTAGCACGAAGAGTTTTTTTCAAGCCATGACCACCATTGAAATGGTTCTTTCGATCAAGCTAGCCGTAATTATGCCACAAACAAAAGGTTAAAGAACTGTAAGGATTATACTTTACATCATTATGAAATATTAGTCATGTCCGATGAGCAGACTAGACGCAAAACACGTGGAAACGAATGATATAAATCATATTTCGCCGTAGACAAACCAGAAACTGGCAATTAAATCGTGTGTAGACAAAATGTGCGTCTCTGGGTCCGCGCGCTGAATAGGCAGACAATCTACCTCTATGAATATAAATCATAATTGGAATAATAAGTCTTCTAGCAATGGATATGATGAAGCAGGTTGGGCTATCGCAAACAATTCGCATACGTGCATGGTCGGATGTGCACGGTCGGAATCAACTCAGGCTCAGTGCGTGAGGTATTAGCCGTCGCCAGTGATGTCGTGACTGTCGACAATTGTAATTGCAGGAACTTGTTCTTAGAGGAAGATATATTCGAATTATTATTCCCGCCTAAAGTAGAAGTTTAGGGTGAATGATCCTAATGTCGACCTACTCCTAATGTCGGCCTGATCCAAAAGGCGGCTACCCAAAACTTTTTTGTTTCACAACAAGAATCAGACTCATTAAACACAAATTTTAGAGCGCAATATTTGAAACAAAAGCCACTCTTCTTACCTTAGATGCCTTTTTAACGAGTTTGATCCGTAATGTGAGACAAAAAAGGGGTTAAGAAAGAATTGTAGCTAGCCGGACCTTAGGAGGAAAGTGGTTGACCTTTGAAACAATCATCCTATGTTCTTTCAATTATTTTTTTGCGAGAATTATGCCATATTTGAAAGCTCTTTTAATTCTCCATTGAGCTCTAAAAACAATTATTATATGGTGAAACCTAAACATCGAATCAATATGCACCACAAGACGCCAGAAATTAATCATCGCGTCCACCACACTGCAATCCACTAATGGTCTCTACTGGCAAAAATGCATCATTGTCATGTCGTTTTTCAATGTTGCATTTATGCATTACTTAGTTGTCTCGTGCAATTTCACTTCCAATTCCAAAACATCATCCATTACTCTCATTCAGGTATATTCAAATTAGCCGGCAACCTGAAATTACGCACGGCGCAGCGTGTTGTGGCAGTTAAAATGAAGCCTTACGATATGTTGTTTGTTTCGAGTTGATTTGTATGATGAGAAGAGTTGCTAGCTGAACGTCGACATCGAGCTATACACTTTCCGAGAGATACAAGTAGATCCGATTGTGCCAAATGACACTCGGCTACGCCATTAATTACGCCATTCCACAAACATAGTATCGGAATTATGTTAGGAATTTTAATTGTGATCGCAGTTGTTATGGCGTTATAACTGACGCATTCAGAAGAATTTGAATGGATTAGAATGAGTGGCAGGGTATTTATACGGATCATATAGTGGGTTGAATGACGTTTTGGTGGGTTTACTGGATAATAAAAATCAGAGACAAAAGCTTTTGCCTAGGAAAGTTATATTGCGGATGACGGATCTATGTAATATTAAATGTATGCAATAAATATTTGAAACTTGACATGGATCAAGTCCTGAGAAACAGCCCCAAACAAATTATAAGGTACAAAATAATATACTGATGTCAATGAGGTGGAAGTATTTCGAACATAACACAGCAGTTAATAAGTCCCGAGTCTGACAAGTGATGGTGCTTCCATTGACAATTCCATATTATTTGTGGAAAGCACAAACCTTCGAGCAATACCTTATAAAATTTCATAACAATTTGATTATCAGCTTGGATTTGATAAGAATTTTAGTGAAATCACTTTTTAAAAGAACTTCATGTCTTGCGATGGGCAAATATACCGTCACAGCAAAATTTTGAATTGGGTTCATGCGGAACTGGCGTCATTTCATACCTTTGTGGCCAACAGGGTGGCTACAATCCAGCAGCTGTCACTACCGTCACAATAGAGGCACGTCAGATCCGAGCACAATCTGTCTGATGTTGTATCCCGAGGCCTTGCTCCGGACGCCTTGAAAAACTGCTCTCTATGGTTCTCCGGACCAGTATTTCTACATGGATCTGAAGACAGTTGGCCCAAACCACATCGCATGGAAACCATTGACTTGGAAAAAGATGTCCAAGGGCATTTTTGGCAGCCGTTCAGACCCGTTTTTTCAGTGATATAGATCATTGCAACTCGTTGAAACGTTTACAACGCATTATTAACTGTTGCATTAGTTCTACTAACTAACGAATTATCGCAAGCATTATTAACTATATCCCAAGTTCTGGCCCATCAAAGGCAAACCTGCAACTAGATCAGTGGTGCAAAAGTGTGTAAGGTGTGCCAGAGCCAAGCCAAAACTTCTTACTCAATTAATGAGAGACCTGCTTGCGCAGAGAGTCAAACCAGTAAGACCTTTCGTTAATTCTGGGGTTGATTTCGCTAGACTATTCTGCCCTAATTCGCATAAACGTTCTGTATACATTTTTATCATATTTAAGTTAGCACTGGACTCGAAAATTACATACCCTATTACATCATTCTGCAAAATTTGAAAAACCTATCTTTTGTGGAGATATGTTAAAATCAATATTGACAAATTCCCTCTCCATATATCTACAGTACAAATCAAAACACAAATCATTGAATATCTCGAAAGTGTCAAAAGTTAGATAGAACGTTTATGCGAACCAGGGCAGTATTGTGTACCTACTTTAAAATACGAGGAAAGCGTCCTCAAAAATCATATCTGGCTGTCTTCTGCTGCTTCGCAACGAAAGCCATACACCTCAAGCTTGTCAGCGATTTAAGCACAGAATCCTTGATTGCTGCCTTGAAAAGACTCATAAGATGAAGAGGGTATTGCTGCCATTTATATTGCGATAAAGCAACTAACTTTGTCGACGCGAAAAAATCAGTTATCTGAATTAAAAAGCAGGAGTTACGAACAGAAGGTGCAACAATAAATAACCAGTTTCTGTGGCTCGAAAGGAATTGATTTCCATTTCATTCCACCCAGATCTCCGCATTTTAGTGGTTTGTGGGAAGCGACGGTAAAATCAGATAATCACTTCCTGATTAAAAACGTAGCATCCGCATCCTTTACCTATGAAGAATTGGAGACAGTGTTAATCGAAATAGAAGCCTTCCTCAATTCCAGGCCTTTAACTCCACTCTGTAAGGACGCCAACGACATATCGGCTCAGACACCTGGACATTACCACTCCAATCAACACACACGCGTTACCAAATTGTTCAACACCACCAAAGCGATGGAAGCAAATTCACGATACCAAGCAGAAGTTCTGGCAGAGGTGGTCATTGGAATACCTTACATAATAATTGAAATAAATGGAAACAAATCTGCGAAAACGTCAGACCAGGTATGCTGGTCGTACTCAAGGTGGACAATCTCCCAGTCTTGCAATGGCACAAGTTATAAAAGGTTCGGAAGGTTTGGCACGAGTTGCGGATATTCGAGCATCGAATGGTGTTCTCCGCAGACCAATTCATAAATTAGCACCACTACCTATAGAAAGGGAATAAACTTGTTCGGAAGGTGTACCCATTAAACGGCCCCCGAAGCTTAAGAGTATTGAAGCTACATCTTCCTTTCCAATACAGATACGAGTTCAGACAAACATCCAGTGCGACCCAAAAATCGACGAATTGACATGACCGCGACAAACTTGTTGTTATGGGATCCGCCAGAGTTAGATGCAGACGAATACATATACATCCACCACAGACGCCGCTATGAATATACATCCGCCACTACCGTACTCCAGAAGCACAACGATAGGAAGCGTTCATCATATCAGCTCACCTGGACGAATAGTTGACTGACCTATATCACTTAACGCGGGGAGAATGTACAATTTCATACAAATTAAACAATAGCTATACATAAACGTAATATCTTACCATCTACTTACTAAGTTTCATTTGATACATACTATATGTTTACTTAATCATGCATACATACGTTCAATTTAGCTTTATGTGAGAGTCATCAAATATCCCAACTTACTATACTTCCAGATTCAATTCATTTAGTCATGTTCTATCCGACAATTCATGATGTTTGTATGTATATGCTTAATATCAAAAGCAATAATATTGAAAATATATTTTACCTGAACGAAATGTTTTCCTGCAAGGTGTCAATTGCGGCACGAGCGTATGCTATTGTAAAACAATGATTCAAGTGTCAGCAACTCTTAGCAAACAATGAAAATAACGAGAAAATGCTGACCCACAATTATTGTAGATTTTTTTATTACGTGAAAATTTGCAAATCGGGAGTTTTAGCATTATTCAAATTAACCATGTAAGATATTAATTGTAATGAATAAAGTCTCTTTTCATTGAGATTCAAAATGGGCAACTTGTGTTTTATTTTGGTCTTGTGCATCGGTATTGTACCGAAGTGCAATTAACTATTTGGATGGATTTTGTATTCGGCCAATATTCTTTAGTAGATGGATATTGTATTCAGCTACCTGCGGGCAGATAAAAGAATCTGCTCGCTATATAAACAGATTTTTAAAACAAAAAAAGTTCCGCATACTTCTGACTAGCCTAAAAATCTGGCAGTTTTAATTGCGATAGTCCTACTGGATTTTCCGCTAAAAAATATTCGTGCATAAAATCTAGATCAGAAGTTTTTGCTCTCTCGGCAATGTGTTCTATCGTGATACACATATATTCCAGGCAAATTTGTCGATTTCCAATAACTGTACAACTCACCAAACAAAAAATAATCTAATCAAAATCCACTAGGAACAAATTACATATGGTAACTTTCGTTAATTATATTTGCTGTCAGGAGCTTAGCCTAGTTTTATAATTCTATCTCGAACCGATTCATTAAACCGGAACGAGCACAACAAGCGTTTCGTCTAATTACTCAATAATGGGCGAAATTCGATTCGAGTGCATTCAAAATAACACGCACAAAGAGAATGTCTTCGCATCAAATAAGAGCCAGTCATTCCAGACAACAGCTACTGTTCCGTTTATCTAAGAAATTCGATAACCTGCTTTCGTCCGCCCAGTCGAAAAGCAATTCGGTTAGTAGTCACATCTAGTTGTACCTAGTGGTCTTGGCACAATTCAGATACTTATATATGTAACTACATCAGCCTCTCAACGTTGAACTAGCTAGCTAGCTGGTTCACAAGTGCTATTGTGTATACACTTTGTGAAATGATCAAATAAATTCAATCGTCTCAGCAATAATGCATTCCACCGTAACTGTATCTTTTGCCAAGTATCTTATTAACTATGCACGCATGCATGTTGCCTGGCATAAGATTATTTGGCAAGATCAAAGTCACAGTCAAAAAGATTGTCGCACTTGGTAGTTGACGAAAGGTAGGCGTGCGGGGCACGACAGCGGGCAGCAGCATCGTGTGGTCAAGCTCGCCGGTTGGAACCAGGCGGACAAGATCGATGTCAAGATCAGTGGAACAATTTGTCTTTGTACATGATCGGTGCCCCGCTGAAGTTGCAGTGATATAATAAAAATAAGTGTTTAGGACGAGGCAACAAAAAGATCGGCACCAGGTTGATCATTGAAGATACAATTCATTTCTTCGCGTATGTGCTAAGATATGGGGAGGTGATGGATGATGGTCAAAACCGCGCCAGGTTCAAGAGCTAAGAACTTGTCGTGGCTGAGTCGGCTGACTGCGCTTGGGAGTTTTGCGGTCGATGATGCATTTTGACGATCGTTTTGTGCAGCCACAATCGTAAATTGCTCAAGTCGATAACATAAATTTCGGTTGGCGAACATTAATGGGATGTTCATGTTGCACATTCGGAATTTAGGTCAGGTACTGTTATAATTGCATGTTTGAGTTGATGTGTGATCCAATTCCTCTAGCAACAAAGTACGTAAGCAAAGCACACGGACGGCGCAAGACACAAGCTGCAATAATCGTTTTGAATGGAATGTTTCTTACACTTTTTTGTTTGAATCGAAGAAATTGCTCTTACGGAATCCGATGTAATTTCCGATCGTGACTTGATTATGGAGCAGTGTTGTAGTTCCTTGGCCGATTTGGAAGTTTTTTTTATCGGTGAGCATGAACGTGATGTTTAAATTTTTGCGATGTTGATTAAATAATGAGGAGCAGTTATGTATAGGATAGGTTTTCAGATATAGTTTTCATTGAAGACTACTAAGGCACTCCGCACACGGGTCGTTAGCCATGCGATACGTGAGAGATGCGTTTGACACTTGTCAAGCTCGCGAGAAAACGAGTGTCGTCATCCTCGTATCATGTCCGCACACGGGTCGTCAAGAAAACGTCAGTATGCGTCGTAAAATCATACAATTCGGAGCATTTTCCCACCTCCCCCACGAATTGTACGTTGCCGTCATCCATCGCGCTTGCAAAAACGACTACTCATTCGACTTGAGGCCTGCAATGCACAACGCTTGAGACGCACTCAACGTAAACCGACTACGCTTCTCACTCTTCACGATAGGCTAACGCTCCGTTAGCGGTCACCCGTTGATTTACATAGGTTGTGACAACCAAGCGTAGAAATACCGCATCTACGACGATAGCTCAACGACCCGTATGCGGATTGCCTTAGAAAGTGTGATTTTCTTCGCTTCGCTTTCAAAACGTCAGAAAATACTTAGACTTAAATAAATAACTTACCTTCAAAATTTGTGCACGTCCGAATCATTCTGACTATGACAGCAGCAAACTTTACAAATTTGATATTAAACGTTTTGAACGTATCATAAATTTTGTGGTGGAAGTCGACTCAGCGTATTTAAATTACAAAGATATGTTCCAATCTATGATATTTTCCTACATTTTGATTCAGTGGCTAAGAACTCCACACGAAAGAATTCACGTGAGCTTCAACTACTCATACAAACACTATTTGTTTTTATTACCTCTATTCTTCAATTTGAATACTCCAAAACAAAAACTTCTCATAAAAAATTCTGACCTATTTAAAACCTGCTAAAGATCGTATTATTAACAATTATCTTGAAATTATAAATTTTTTCTCTTGTTTTCCTTCCGTGTCAGCTACAGCATATAAATTTCGACATTTCTCTTGTTCCTATCGCTACACAGCACGGTTTTACTTTTTTTTCATTCATTTTTACTTTTACTTGCCCGGGAAGTCAAAAGATATCTTTTCGTCTCGGTCCGAAATAAAATAGCGGCAACAATAGATAAAAACTACATCAGAGCAGCCTATTCAGCGTGTCCGTTGTTGAAAACGATTGTCTTGTGGGCACGAGTTTACAAAGAGTAGAATTTTCCTTCATTGACTTTCTTACCTTGATTTCTTTTCTTGTCCGGTTATTTGATAGTGTTTTGTTTGTAATTAAAAAAAATATGCAGAGAAGCAATGATGCAGCTGGAAGATGTCGAGGACGGGAAACAAACGAAATTGTATCAAGGTAAAAGAAAGAATCATTTGGATTGGCCTTGGGATGAAAGTGTATTTGTTTGTTGATGATTAGAGCTCTATTGTTTAGGTTGCGGTTGTCATGGCGGAAAGATATAATATCTTATTGGTAGTCATTACTTTTAGTAAAAATTTGACACTTGCACTGCGGAAAATGTTGACAAATAATACTTTCAAGACACTGACCAATTCTGTACTGTCAATATAGTAGAGTGTAGTCGTGTTTTTATAGGAAAGTTTTAAATCAGTAGAGGTTTTTATGTACGGCCTATTTAGTTTTTGAAAACTTATAGGAAGTAAAATAACACCTACGATTTGCAATCAAATGAAGCTTTTAATTAATCTATGCAAATATTTCGTTGCGCAAGTGAAATATTAGGCGAAAAACAAATATATTTGATGTTTTAAGGAATAAATGGACCGCTTCTGCACATCACAGTCTTTGCTCACGTAATAATGTGTATTGATATTAAAGATGGGGTGTATGTACTGGAACAGGTATATGGAACATATATTTTTTTTGGAACAATACGGAGTAGTAAAAAATTCGAAAATACTAGGCACGAATTTTTTTGTGAACTATACATGTAATCAAGAAATTACCAAATAAATTTCTTCCATTTGATTCATTTCAATCAAGGGAAAACAATCAAATGCAATCAATTTAATTTGATTTTTATTTTATTATATGCACAAAACTTCGTTCAAATAGCCAAAGTCGAAAAATGTTCCAAGATATGATCAACTAAGCCTGTTGCAAACTATATGACTTATCATCGATCGATCTCTGATACCAGTGTTTTCTGGGTCTTTTCTGGGTATTTTCTGCTAAGAATCAAAAATTACAAAAAATTTCAATTTTCCTAAAACACCCGAATAATAAATCAGTCTAAGTTTAATGACAGAAATGTTCAATATGTTGATGGCCTCATTATGTATAAAATTCTAATTTTTTTAAACTAAGGAGCTACTACAAAATTTTAATACCGGAGTAGGTACTCAAATATCATATAAGCAAGTATGAATAGCTCTCAAGTATAAAGTTCTCACAAATACGCTCGTATGAAATATTCGCAACTGAAATACTAAGTACAAAATACTACGAATGAAAATACTCGTGATAATGAAAGTATGAAATATGAGTATGAAAGTAATAGCTAGTATGAAATAAGAGTACACATTAATATATACTATTACGGCGCTGTTTGATTGAAATAAATTAAATGGAGGAAATTTATTCGGTAATTTCTTGATTACATGTATAGCTTTTGAGTTTCGTACCTGTTCCAATATTTATACCTCATCTTTAGGCCTCCGAGACTGAGGAGAGACTTGCCAAGGAGCACAAATCAGTAACCGGCCATTGGAAAATTGACTCGGTTTTTTTTTCTGTATCGATATTTATCTAACACGATCACCATTCTAGCTTGGGAGCTTAGTGTCTCGAGGGTGGGGGAGGGCATATCATACCATTTCATTACACCACTCCAAATCGTATGTAATCGTATGTATTGTATGTACATACTTCAAAAAACACTAGCTAGTATTTTTGGAACAGGTATTTTTTGTACTCGTACTAGAAATACTTAGTATGTGAAAGTCCTAGTACGACCCAACTCTAATAGATGCGTAAACACATTAATTTTGGCACACTAAATGAATGTTCAAGTGAAAAAAGTAGGTATTTGCTAATTCATGACAAAGGAATGAATCTAAAGCTCTTATAATCCTTAAAATTTATCAAATCTTAACTGTTGAGATTTTATTTCAGGCATAATTGGAAAGAGCAAGAGTAGGAAACTCAATAAAACCGTATATATTGCTAAACCTGCAATAAAAGAATTATATAATTTATGATTGTTGAAAAACTTACTACCAAGCACACGAACGTAATGGGACATAGGGATGGGAAAAATGGCAAATCCAGAAGCATTTTGATTTTAATGAAATGAATTTTATATGATTACATGATTTCACTCTGTTTTATTTGCGATTAATGGGTATGCCGAGCAAACTATACCTGCCAAATAGTTGTTACGTAAAGCAATATTTTCTTGAAGACCAAATCAAATAGTAAAAAATTGTTTGGAGGAAACGATTCCCCCAAAAAGCCACACTTTTTATATTGCGCCCAACGTGGGTTTTGAAAGCAAGCGTTTTCTCAAATTGCAGCTTCAGATATGTGTTCGCTGATTAAGTCAACGATATTGACATTGAAATTCGAAGGGTTTGAAAACTACCATAGTTTGCGTTACCCGCAAAATCCCGGACTTGGGGTTTTGCCTCATTTTCAGTTTAGAAAATAATTTCGTAAGAGTAGTTGCACAAGTCACAACAACTGCGTGTGATTGCGTTTAGTTTAAATATCGTATAATATTCTATTAAATAAAGTATATCTGAATACAGAACTCTACAAAACACCAGCTTGAATATGAATTTCTAAACATATATCCTTTACAGCAGGAAATTCACAAGATTTTTAATGATGATAAATTACATTTTGTGAATAAATTTTTGATTTAATGTATCTAAAAACATATGCATAGAGAATGAGCGTTAGAATGATATTTTACTTTAGGTGATTTTCAATTATTGTGGTAATAATGATGGTAAAATAAATATATTTTGGTTGCTTTTTCATAGCTCTTTATTAATAACCCAAAATTCAGTCATAGCTGTTCCTAAAGAATTTTTTTGATGATTGCTCAAAGGTCAAATTTGATGAAGCAATTTAACATTCGCTCATAATGCTGAGCTTTAAGCATCTATTTTTCCAAGAATCTTTACTTATTTGTCAATAAGCAAAGTATTTATGTGGCACCGGAAGTGCTAATATCCGTAGTCTTGTCAAAAAAAGGTCAGTTATGTATGGGGGAATATGGTTATTAGTTCCTTTAAAATCGATGCCAGGAAGTATGGTTTGTTTTGTGGTGGACTTGTCAGAATCCACTGATGAATGAAAATTATGTTGGAATGTCCGAGCGTCAAGGTTTTAGCCAAATTATTTGATAAAGTTTTCATTAGTTTTTACAGAACGAATTTGACAAATCTTATTTTGAAGCAATTTAAAATATTTTTGAATCCTTATAAAGCTTTAAAAAGGTTGATTAAGAGTAAACTTATATTCTTTAGTTCACAGATAATTTCCTTGATGATTTTCATTTATTCCATCGACAAAGTTCACTCAAAATATTGCATCAGTCTGCCTGTTATGTCGCCTCCACACTGTGAGCCATAATGTGGCCCATTGTGTAGACGGGCGATGGCCTGCAGTGGCCAGCAGTGGCGAAACATGGAAACTGCAAAGGCCGATGATGGCTTTCGCAGCGGGTTTTCACACAAATCAAAGCGGGCCATCATGCTCAACCGAAAAATCATGACTGGCCTATCTAGTGGCCCAGTTGTGGAGGCAACTTTGTGATGATGGTCATCAATGTGGCCATCATTGCGACCATTGCAGTGGCCGATGATGAAGAGGCATCATTAGAAAATCACCTGGAAATTGGGAATGTTTTAAACGATAACTTTAACTCTTCATACATTTTTTAAGCTATCATTGTTTCAAATCATTGCAGTTCCCACCCAAAACATATGTCCCGCCAAAGAACAATCAAGCCACAGGGCAAGAAAATTTTATTTACTGTTCGAAATCGAAACACAAAAATCAGAAAGCTGTTCAATTAGGACAGTGCTGCAAGCCAAAATGGTCATGCTGCAATAAGAATAAGTAAAATATGTTTGAGTTTCACTGGTTTGGAATTTTACGGATGGCAGCCCTAAAGGTTTTTCTGAACCTCTAAATCTTGCCGCACACTATTCCGACACGACACGACAAATGTTGGTAAGAATCAATTGCATTTAATTGTATGGACGCCCGCCCGCACAGTTGACCAGCACATCACGACAAGACATGACAGGGAAATATTTTTGTCGTTTGGGATTGTCGAATTCTACCCAATCCGACAAATGTTGGCTATGTGTGCGGGCTTTCATATAGCTTCATTGAATTTATGACAAGCATTAGTTTTCGTTTTTAAAAAAAATTGCGAATTGGAAATTAATGAATTAAATTTTTTTGGTAAAAAAATAGACAGAGCTGTATGAAATATGTTCAAAAAATTACGACAAATAACAAAAGAAGGGTACTATGTGAGAAGAAATTGCTGACAAAAATTTTAATTTTAATTTTTTTAAATGTTTCACATTACATACTTGCCATTGCATTAAACATAATGCATTTTCTGAACATTTTTCACAAACTGGTGTGTCGGTTGGTTCGGTATAGTGTGCAGTGGTCTACCGACTGTTGTACGACAGTTTTCTATGTCGTGTCGTGCCGTGACCGAATAGAGTGCCATAAGCTTTACTCTCAATCAGTAATCGAATAGAAACGTAATTTGTTTCGCAAATTGGATTGAAACAAGTTAATCTGGATATGATAGCTTGTAAAGTTTGATAGTTTGCAAACAGTTGCAGCCCGAGGCATTTCTATCATTTTTGTACCAAAAGATGCTCTTTTGATAAGCCGGAAACTTAGCGCACCCTGTTTAATTGATTTCCATAAATAAAAATATCCTGATCTAAGTCGATTCTAATGGACTTTAACTACGGTTTTCAAAATAATAAGCTAAAAATCAAATCTTCGCAAATTCCTAAAATTTTAAAATCAAGAATTAAGAAAGAAAGAAGAATCTATTATATTTATTAGCGTTAAATAGAGGTATAAGCTCACTTTCAGTTATTTCTTCATCTGTGCTTTTGAAAAACCGAGAAACTAGAGGCACCTATTTTTAAAATATTGTCATTTAAGCAAACTCCAAAGACAGCTTAGACGGCTTAATGCTAAAATTTTTAATGAAGATGAAGGCTGCATTTGAATTCAGATTCATGTTGACTTCTAGATCAGAATTACCCAGTCACTGATTCAATCAAGCTTTGGCACACCTATGAAATCACAGCTATCTGTGAAATCATGATACAATTCAACATCAATTAGATTGACTTACAACACTAAGTGAAAGTACTTTCATTTTTTCGTCCATCTTAGGCTACAGTTTATCCATTGCCATTCCAGAAAACTTAACGGCTCGGCAGCAAGGCTTCATTACGCACCGTCATCCCAATGAAAAGTTCCAATTTTCAGGAAGCGTGCCTAAGCGCACACTTAACAAATCGCTTTGTCGGGCTACACGTTTTTCATTTCCGAAATCAAACAATCAAACAATCGGCCGAGGGACCGACGAATAGAAAATAGACAATGATCAGGTTTTTGAATGATTTTTCATCTCTTCGTCGGTTGCAATATATCAGTTTCCATTTTATCCATCGGCATTTAACGAAATGAATCGATTCGATCGGGCCAAGCATCGACTGAGAGATTAGAATGACTGCTTTTGTTGAACATTTCATTGTTCAACAGTTTTCAAAGACTGGTTACTGAAGATAGAATGGATAGAGCTGGCGAATACGAGGAGCAATCTTTATTATGGAAATAGATTTCCTGCTGTTTGTCTACAATTTATTATAGACGATTTTGAATTTATTGTCGTCTATTATTGGTCTCAAAGTGTTGTAGATTTTTCTAGTGTGAAAAGCATTAACAGCTAGCATCTGTAATGAAATTGTTTTTTTTTCGTTTTATATGTGAATGCGATTTGATCCAAGCCGGTATCTTGTTGCGATAAAAGATAATCTGAAACCGGATTCAATGTTGTCTAGTTGGTTTTCATTTTTGTTATTGGCTGCGTCAAAATGACAGCCAATAGACAGAATATGGGTCAGCATGGTGATTCTTTGGAATTCACACCTGTGGCGATAAATGGTGAAATTAAAATTGTTGCAGACACATTATACGAGTAGTTCAATCGGAATATTGTGGTGAGTCGAATTGGAAATGTAGTATCGATTACATGGTGCTGATGTTGTTGTTGTAAGTTTCGTTGTTACATTGTTATTTGGGTGTGTTCTAGATTCGGCCAACTTTCGTAAATATAATGATGATTCTTAATCAAGTTGAAATCATTTCAAAGCGAATTGTCTAGAAATTTAGAGAGACTCGCCAAAATTTTTGACGTAATAATACTCTATCAAATTTTTGAGACATTTCTCAGCAAGTATGCTATGGTTCATATGGCTTACTCATCAGTCAATAAATAAATGATTTGGCAATCATATCGCCAAATGATAAGTCTTAGCTATCAAACGAATAAAACATTTTCTTCAAAGATTCTTAAGGGTATAACTACAAGAAGTGTTCATTCAATAGCCTCCAATTCAATTGCTAATGTATCTAATCTGAATATTTTGATCATAAAAAAACTAAAACTTATTAATTGTTTTGAAAATATTGTATAAGTATTATGATTCGACTATGCTTGCAACGATTTATCAAGCAGAAAATCCGAGCACGATGAACAAAAAAATAGCTCTATGGAATGTGACGGAGAGATTATTGTAAAATACTAAATCATTCTCTCTTGTTCTACACACAGTAAGAACAAATGAATAATAGCATAATACGTAAATGTGTCGGATACTGGCATTTTTTTTAAAGTTAAATGATGTGATATATTTGTTATATTTAACTCCAACCTCTAAACGATGAACAATATAGAGCAACTAAAGCAAAAATGCATTTAATTAAATTTTAAATGACAGCTTTCTGGATGTGTATACTGTGGTTTCAGTTTAGTAACAGTAATACTTCACTCAACATACAAAGCTGTCAGAATTGAAAAATTGTAGCATACGTGTAAAAGGTGTACAACAATTAATTTATTACACTTTGCTCAAAGCCAGCAACCTCTGAGTGGCGGCTTGAATTTTTAGGAAGAGAGATATGTTTGTCAATTAAATTTTTTTAATCTAGTGACCACTCAGAAGAGAGAGATATAAGGAAATGAAAACAGCAGTGAGAAGTGAAGCAAGTTGTCTGAATCTGAGCGTTAGTGGTAGTGAAGGAAAACGATGGGCACCTCAGAACAGAGAGATTTAAGGAAATAAAATAAGCGTATACATATACGAAAATTTAGTGGAGCAATTTTACTACAAAGGTAAAATCTATAATTAGAACAAATCGATAGAATTACTACTTCAGATATTCCTCCTGTGTCCGATACCTAAGATCTACGAGCTTTTGGTTATTTACGTGTCAAATGGCCTACTATCTCTATCTCTATCTCTATCTTCCTGTTTGCGAAGTAAAAGTCGGTCAAATTTGCCCATAGTGCCCATAGTTTTCCTTCACTCTTAATAACGCACAGATTCAGGCAAATTGCTTCACTTCTCACTGCTATTTTCATTTCCTTACATCTTTCACTTCTGAGATGGGCACTATGGGCAAATTTGATAGACTTTTACTCCGCGAACAGGGGAAAATCCTTTGAAATTTCTGGATTTCTCACAAAAAAGAATGAAACTATTCACTTGTTTGCAATAGTGCACGTCTACCAGACTCTCATTATAATTCCCTTAAAAAGGCAGGCGGTTGACCACACCACTTTAGCGGCGTTGGACATAACTCTTGTTTCCCGATGTTTAATGGGAGCTTACTAATGTCATCGACAATAATGTTATATAATGCTATTATATTCAAAGCTTTAATAAAAGCCTTTAAGCTTAATTTTTCTTGTGATAAACCCATATTTTGTTAAAACGGAGAAAAATTACCATTTCAGATAAAACAAATCCTAAAAACGAATACAAGCCAAATTAATGAAGACAAAAATCGTGCTGAATTGTTTTATAATAAAAAGCTCAAATTTGGAACATTTTTTTTGCAGTCCCAGTTTAAATCGAGAGGACGTTGCTATTCACTTTTATCTAGAAAGTAACAACTTTTGTGGAATATATTCAGCTAAGAATCATTCAAATCAAAACAAAATTGATGAACTAAGTAAAAAAACCACACCAATCAGTGAAAACAAAGTTTTAGGAAAAAAGTCAAGAACGTGTTTACGTGAGCCTAAATAAGGACTGAAGAACCATTAATTACGATATGTGGTGTTTCTTCGACAAATTTCTACTCCATCTATGCGTACTTCTTGTTCAATTCTAAAACTAGGTGTCGATAAACGCAGCTCTAAGTTTTTTGGTTCATTGTTAATTAAGTCTACAGTTGCTTTTAAATTAGGATCAGACGAAAATATTTATGAGTATGATACATATTTTTCAATCGCTACACTCTGCTGCTCATATATAGGACTATCCATTTCGTGCTTGAAAAAATAAAACCCTGCATACTGACGTCTGCCTAAGATATACGTTAACCACGCTCTCATTTATTTATGTTGAGGGTTGCTATTTTAGCATATGGATTGCTTATTAGTCAAACTAAGCGTTAAAATTGTTTTTTCCAAATCCGATTTTTGGAAAAAAAATTTCAGTGATGAGGCCCATTTCTCGCTTTGTTGATACGTTAATAAGTAGAACTGTAGAATATGGGGCTCAGACAATCCACGAGTGATATTAGAGAGGCCATTAAATCCGGAAAAAGTCATGGATTATGGTCCAGTGGCGTGATTGGGAGGTATTTTTTGAGAGCGATCAAGGACAAGCCATCACCGTCAATTCTGACCACTATGGCCGCATGCTAACCGGTTATTTTTGGACTGAAATCGAAGATTATGATCTTGACAATGTTTGGTCTCAGCAGAATGGGACAACAAGTCACGTAATACCGGCAAATCGAGCTCTTTTGCAATTTTTTGAAATTTTCAGGACATGTGATTTCGCGATTGGCTGATGTGAATTGGCCTCCAAGATCCTGCGATTTAACGCCTCTGGATTTCTTTTTGTGGAGGTACGTGAAAGATCGTGTTTATGCGGACAATCGCCAAACTCTAGACGAACTGAAAGCGAATATTCGTCAAGTCATGGCCGAGATATTGCCTGAAATGTGCCGGAAAGACATTGAAAATTACCTCGAAAGGATTGAGTCCTGTAAGAAATCCCGAGGAAAATATTCAAAAAACATTGCATTTTACATATAATGGCAAGGATTAATCTTTACAATAAAAGAAGAAAAACAGCACTTTTCGAATATTTTGTGTTTATTTTTAAGTTTACTTTTTCAAGCATGAAATGGATAGCCCTATACTTTAAAAGCAAATAAAACCTTGTGATTATGAGCCCTGTTTGAGTATGAGTATGATGCATAACCTACCTAGCGATCAATCCTCATGGTTTTTCCTATTTAAAAAAACTTACCTTGACCATTATTTTACCAATTCAATATTATTAAATAATATACTGAACAGCAAGTGACACTTACCTGAAAAGAGAAATGAAAAAAATTTAGCAAAGTTGTAAATTTAATTTGGATTTTAGAATATTAATATGCTTAAGCTTGACATAGAACGAAGTAAGCTATCGAGGTCAATTATTATCTTTTTAAGTAATAAAGAGGATTTAAAATATATCAAAAAAAAAACAAGAGATTTACGGTAACATTTGCTTCACATTTTTTTGCCAAAATCGCTAAGGATACGCTACGGAGAGCTCGTTGATAGAATTATCTGATTTGTTTATTTTCAACCAAACATGGCGTACACACAAAATAAAACACTGCAACATGTAACAAATAAAATGTATCTTATGCCCATTCCGTGGGTCTAATAACTTTTTTATCACTCCTAATTTTTCCATTTTTTTACCATTTACCACATTCAATTGTATTGGTATTACAAGCATTATATTGCTCTTTCGCAAAACTTTTGCCCCTTGACGAGCGTAGTGAATAATGCTTAGAGTTATTGGTTTTACGTTTATTGCTTGTTGTGCTAGTGATATTCTGTGAAGATGCTTTATGTACAGCCGCAACCGTATTAGAATATCGATGTGTGTCATTATCTAATACTTTGATTTGGTTACTAGTTTGCTCTAGTATAAGAGCGATCTCAGTAGCTATGGTGAAGGTAAGGTTCTCCTCCTGCAATAAACGGTCGTGAATTTTATTGTTTGCTTGGTTGAGACCACAAATGAAGATGTCTTTGACTATGTCAAATTGAAAATCGCCTAATTTACATGGCGAACTTAAGTTTTTGAGCTCCGCTATGAACTCCGCTATTGTTTCATGTGGAAGTTGTTTTCCTGAAAAGAATTTATGGCGTTCCATTGCCAAGTTCTTCTTTGGAGAACAATATGTATGCCTCAAACTTATCAATAATCCGATTATATTTTACTTGATCGAACTCTTAAGCAGTGGCGGCTCGTCAGGGTGGGCCCGGCCCGTTTGGCCCACCCTGACGAGCCGCCACTGAGTTAAAGTAAAGTAGATATTTCTTGTTGGTATCCGCGTATACCTTATAATAGTGTTTTTGTGTCGAGCAGGCCCAGTGGCGGCTCGTCAGGGTGGGCCAGGCAAGCCGGGCCCACCCTGACGAGCCGCCACTGCTCTTAAGGGATTGAAAACAAGAAGAGCTGCTGGCCCAAGTAAATGTAGAAATACAGTCACCTTCTTTGCACCGGGTTCCGCTTCTAAGCCTGTCACCCTTACATTGCCTAAACTGTTTGAAAAAATTGTCTGTGGTAAGCGAACAGCTCTAATAGAACGTCTTATAAACGAACAACAACATGCTTTTAGAAAAGGCATGTGAACTATTACCACCCTGGTGGCTCTCATCTCAGCTGTTCTTTGTGGGATGGAAAAAGAATATCAAATTGACACCATCAACATAGGCTTCGATAGTGTTGATCATCATATTTTTCAACTTAAATTACAATAGTTTAAAGCTTTGGCTCTTCTGTTAAATTAACTACACTCTTATCTTCGAAACAGAGCTCAATAAGTGAAATTTGAAAGTATTCTATACAAAAAAAAAAATCGAGTTTCATACGGCGTCGCACCAGGTTGCCACTTGAGACCTTTTTTCATCAAATTCATATCGCATCTTTCTGAGGTTTTATTTGCCATTCCTTGGTTTTTCTACGCAGATATCCGAAAATATATATAAATAATATCTTGAAATTAAATTCAATTTTCATGAATTAAAACTGTTATCCCTGGAGCACTAGTAAACACAAAATACACAATTGGTTCAAGGCTAGGTTCAATATAGTTCTGACCAGTGTTTTTGTTAAATTATTAAAATATTCTTATTTGCTTTTGCATATTTTTGTACATTATAGGCAAGTTCAGTTGTATTAGTTGAAAAAAGTAACAACAGTTTGAGAGTTTGTTTAGACCCACGAAACTTGAATGAAGCTATTGTTAGCTCAAAAGATGTGATGCCGGACATAGAATATATACGAACGCAATTATCTCAAGCAAAATATTTCAGCAAAATTGATGCGAATTCGGTGTTTTAGATGCTTGATCTCGATGATGAAAGCTCATTTCTATGCACTTTCAATACTTTTTTCGGAAGGTATAGATTTTTTAGGCTTCCGTATGGCGTGAAAACAGCTTCAAAAGAGTTTCAGTATGTGCTGAACAAACTATTCGGTGATATTGAAGGACTTGAAATATTGATAGATGATTTTATCATTTTCGGTAAAAACAAAGAAGAATAGGATAAGACACTAAGACTTGTACTTGAAAGACCAAGGGAAATAGGCCTGAAATTTAATAAATCAAAATGTGAATTCGCTCAAAAAGAAATTTAAATATCTAGGTGAGATATATCCTGCGATGAAGATTCTTCGGATCCGTCAAAAATTGATGCCATCAAAAACATCCAAGCATCGAGAAATATCAAGGAGCTACAAAGGTTTCTCGGCATGGTGAATTATTTAGGCCCATTCATGAAAAATATTTCTGCACAGACTTTTCACTTAAGAAATCTATTGACAAGGGAGAGATTGTGCGGATGGTTCCCTAAATACAAGAAAGAGTTTAATAATATTAAAAAATTCATTAGCACTGCTCCTGTACTCTGTCATTCCGTCTGTAGATTCATCATATGACGCCATGGGTGCGGTATTAATGAGCCTAACTGAAACACCAAAAAAATATTCTGAAATTGAAAAGGAACGTTTGACTATCCTACTTTGGTTGCAATAAATTTCATAGATACATTTATGGTCAATTCGTGACTGTAACTTTTCGCAAACCTCTAAACTCAGCATTCTTGTGCCTTCAACGGATTCTTTTGAAACTACAGATGTACAACATCAAAGTTGTTTGCGTCGCCGATAAACATCTTTACATCGCAGATACGTTATCTAGGGCGTGTGGCCAACATGATTTGAATTTTCAAAATATCGATGGAAAAATAAACTTTCAAGTCAATTATTTTAACATCAGAGGGGAATTGACAGATGTTGACGATCTCGTTTTTAAGAATAAAAGTTCAGTCATTCCCACGAGAATGTGAGCAGGTATTTAAAAAAAAATCATGAAGGATATCTGGGAATCAACCGATGTTTGAATATTGTATACTGGCCATGCAAATGGCATTAAAAATGTTGCGCAAAGTTGCATGTTCTGTAAAACACTTGGACCTGCAAATCTAAAAATGCAATTGACAGTACACTCCATTCCTTCCTTACCGTGGGAGAAATTAGGAGTTGACTTCTTCAAATGGCGAAATAATACCTACATATTAGTTGTTGGCTATGTTTCAAAACACGTATAAAGTGCAGTTGAAATGGATTTTTGCAAGGCATGGAATACCTAAAATTTTAATTTCTGAAAACGGACCTCCTTTCAACTTAAAACAATTCAATTTTTTTTAAATGAGTGGGACATTGAAAGTGTAACAACTAGTCCATATTATCCAAAATCTAATGGGTTAGTTGAAAGTACTGTAAAAACAATATAAAATATTCTATCTAAATGCCTGATAACAAATCAAAGCCTTCAAATATGAACTTAATGAGCACTTCAATAGCGCATATGTCAAGATTAAGCAACGTGAATCTGCATTAGGATCACCAGTTAGCAATGAACCTGAAGAAGTAAACGCGCACGAACTTTCCATTAACGATGCATCACAGTCTCAAAACAATATAAATGCAGATGAGCCATCCGGAAGTTAAAATGTAACAAATCCGTTGGTGAGCTTTAGTAATCATGATGACAATTGTATGGTAACCAGATCCGGGAAACTCATAAGGCGCGAAAAATCATTAAGTCCTCTAATGTGTTTACATACTAGTCTTTGAGAATTTCATGTGTGAATCCTAAATACTAAACAGAATCTAATTTGAATTGAGCTAGTCGAAGATTTATGCTGATCACTCTAAATCATAAATCTCAAGATAACATTAAACAAAACTTTGATCATAACTGGGCAAAGATAACATAAAGTAGGTACTAAGTTTGAGATTTTATAATTATAACATATTTTATTTATTGTTCAATTGAAATGCAAGACATATAAAGTAAAAAATTTTGAAGTAAGTGTACAATTGAAAATGATGCTACCAAAACAAATCGTTAATTTAAAGTATACCCGAATATTCAAAGAAATGGTTGAAGGAAAATCAGTGTCAATGGGAATGTACTACTCTTAGAAAAATGATAATGATGTCGTTGAAATCAGGGATGAGTTAAAAATTTCATGAATTGAATTTGATTATATAATGAATTAGAATTGAATTATATAATGAATGAAGTAAGAATCAAAACAAAAACAAAAAACGTGTGTAATGTAACTAAACATCTCATGCAAATCGAATTCATATATAGACAAGTACATTAAAAGCTTAAGAGCAGAGGTGTTGTATTATTGTAACTCTCTCCCTCTCTCTCTCCTAAGCAAGTTATTTACAGGAATTAGTGTAAGTTATAAAGTAAGTATTGAGATCTGGAAATAAAGACAGTCCAAACAGAACTCTCGACATGTAAATATCAATAATATAACAGATAGCATTGAAATACCTGTGTAATCTTCAGCCGATCGTCGACCATCAGTGTCAAAATTAGCGTTAAATGGGAAAATTTCCAGAAGGAGAAGATAGCCCCGCTAGAATGTGATTTATAGAAAAATATATCCACGGCAAGATAAGCGACTCCATACAATCGAGTATGAAACTAGGAAGGAGCTCCAACATACTAAACGACAGGTAGCAAAATGATTGTTTACGAGTCAATAGATTGAAAAGAATTATTGATTCTAAAATCAGCCAACTTCGACGTTTATGGATACATATATTGCAATTATGTAAATAGTAGTGTTACTTTATTTATGGAGAGACTTAAACAGTTTACAAAACATTATAGATTTCACTGTTTAATCTGCCGTTTGCCAAGTTTTTACTATAGCTGAAATGCATCCTCTGAAATTTTGTGTCATCACAACAGATCTAGACCATTTTGAAAAAAGAACTGTTTTATCACGCTCGATATTGGCACTCAAACAAGATTCAAGTGCCGCGTTTTTTTGATAACTTCTTTTAATTTGTCTTCAAAACAATTTCCGATAACTCAAATCAAAAATAAGTAAGTCCTATGAAAAACAACAGCAACAATATGAAAACAGAAAATAAATAAAACATACTGTCCGTTATGATAAAGTAATAAAAAGAAGCGGAGAAAATTGGAAAAATTTGGCAACTAAAACAACATGTATAAAAAGTATTTTTCATCACACAGTATCATCAAAGATATTTTACAAACTAGCTACCACCTTTTTTATTATTCATAGTTTCGTAGGACGCCAGTAGAGCTTACTCAAAAAATTATTCAACGAACCACTTCGAAATCAACAGCCCCAAAATACATCATGGTACTCGCCAAATTCCAATCAGAGCATCGTAAAAACAACAGTCGACTTAGTGAAATTTTATCCATGGTAGCTTCGATGAATCCATCAAATCAAGTCATCTTTGTAAGCGACGACGAAGATATATACTGAGAGATTATATTTCGCTGTGAATCGATTGAGGATTGAAATTGATAGCAATCTATTCGAACTACGATGATCCCTCCAGGCATAATGAGAAACAACTTTAACGTGATTATCGTCATCGCGATTGCAGTTGATCATGATGATCAGCTGGATGACTGCACTATGATCACCATGATTATCGCTACTCAAGAGCAAATAACTTATTCAATATATCGGTTATGCCAAGAAAATGGTATAATTGCAGTGAAAACAATGTAAACTCGTAATCTGAGATAAGTTCGCGCTATAATGATGCAAGGGTAGTGAAGAGGTAATAGATTACTTGCAATTGGAAAGGAAATATGTTGGACTTTAGGTATAATTGTGGTAATGGAACGCTCAGTTCGCAAGGACTAGAGGGATTCTGAGTATAATTTAGCAAATGATTGCATTTTCAAAGATAAATAATCCGGAAGAAATCTGTTCTCCGTTAGATTTTAATGTGTTTGGAACAAGTATAGCCTGAGGTGTCGATCGGGCAAGAGATGAATGATTGATTTTTCAAACAGGGATCAAGTTTCCAAGAAGTTAAGTCAAATGGATTGTCACTTCTTTCATCCTGTTATTTTTTCAGGTCTGCTTAAGTTTTGCATTTTTGTTTTATATAGGCCAATCAGAGGAGGGATTGCAAAAAACCACGATCAAAACAACATGCAAAATATTTTTAACTTCTTTTTAGACAACTAACCTACCATATAGAAACACCCTTCAATCATAACATCGTAACTAAAGCCATGTCTGAAACGTTGGCGTTTACCAAGTTTTCACCTCTCAAGATCAATCCCACAGATAGTTCAAGTTCTAGGTCATCACAGGTCTAAATAAAGTGTGATACGTTTCGCAATGTCTAGCACGCCGTCAGGTTCGAACTTTTTCTCCATTTTCCATGCATTTTTCCTTCCTGCTGGTCTCAGCCCACCAGTCTTTCGCAAGCCTCACTACCATACCATACTGATCAACATGTTCGAAGCGGTGACTGAACCTGAACGATTGATCAGCATTAATTGCAAGATCGCAGCCGGGCATGCGTCCAATTGAACAGGTATAAAATTGGCAATTCGATATGGCAATATGAACTTTACTGGAGCCAAAGACAACAGTCAATCCAGCCGAGTCTGGGTTGAATACTGGAGCATTCTTGCATACATCAGCATATCCGACCTGCACTTTAGCCACGATCACTGTTACCCGTGCGGGGGTATGCTGCAATCTAAAAGAAACTAAGCAACTTCCATACTTTCTTCCACCTGGAACTGTGCAAGCATGCACTCGATCCGCTAACGATGCTGTTGTGACGCTTTTAAACAAAAACAATATTGCAAAACGAGGAAAAAGTGCAAGCGTACCGCTACTTAGCCCGTTTTCCTGCACGAGAAGCTGAGTGGAGCAATCCGATCCAACTAGTGACCGTACGATGATCTCTTGAGTCAGTTAAACGCTTAAGACTCTCTAATTAACATTTGAAAAAGCCAATACCTACATACCCAATTTGGATAGAGCCGAGTTTAAAAGTCTGTCCGGTTTTTGCAGATACTCAGTACAAACAATAGTCATCTGTTCCGCTGCAACGTGTGCAGATTCCTCGTATCGGAAAACTTGTAGCATGCACAACATCCAAGATCACCATAAAAATATAATGCAAGCATGAAAGTATACGACCAAGATACCATCGCTCCAACTACTGACACAATTTACTGGTGTATCAATTGTACGCTAAATGTATGCCATTTGCGCTCGCGCTTGCATTTGTTGGTCATGTGAGCCAGTGTCAGTCGTGTATTGATGGTACAGTGCAAGAATCTCGGAAATTCATTCAGCAGGATCAATTTCTTCGAGCTTTCAGCGCTGATCCTCAAATTGATTGCATCGAACTTGGAATGTGATTGGCTGGCGGCAGTAAATATCTTGACGACGATTTCGTTGTTATGTGTGTCGCGAGTGTGGAATGCGATCGTTAATATGGATTTAATTGACTCTTCCTATGTTTTGTGGCAGCGGTACTGCAGGTGTTGATTGGTAGATATTCAGAGGAATGTTAATCGGCCTGAGGCAGATTCGATATTTTAAGATCTGGGTAACTTCATATTTTATGCATATCTAATAAATGGGTGTATCTAATAAATGTGAATGGTGAATTATTGCTCGGCGGGAAATTTAAAGAATTTTTACCATGTGTTTTTCATTGAACAATCGCGATTGCGTACTATCAAACTTTTTTTACTTAGAGCTGATCCTAGTGGCTATTAATTTCCTTGTTGGTCCTTGCATATCTTAGAGATATGTCGAGATATACGGTAGAAAAAGCAATTGATTTGGGTACGTGGACATAGAGGTATTTGAAGCAACAATGGGGTATTTGAAGCAACAATGGCAATGCTTGGAACCATTCTACCGGAGGTCTCAGAACCTTTCTCTATAGATACACCGATGCCAGCGATCAAATAGCGATTAGCCAAATATATCTCGAGGACGCCTCAAAGTTTTGGGTGGAAGAATTATCCCGTGCGATTGTAAAACAGTCCTGTGCCTTCGTTGATGCACGACAAAACAGGTTGCTGTTGAATTTCTCACATGCCACTGCTGTATAGGCCGACACGGACAGTGTTTGGGTGTGGGTTTCAACGATTTCTGTTAGAGCTGCAGTTCAGAGGATGAAGACGAGTCCGTTCTCTATCTGATGTGCCAATATCAAGCTCTCACGAGCAATGTTCTGCAAATCCTGTTCAACATGTTCGGTATGTTTCATAATGAACTGATTATACAGTACTCGTGAACAAAAATTTTGAGTGCTGCAAATAGAGGTAATTTGGTGATGGGTTGCTGTTTTTGTGCAATAAGTAATTTGGAAAGTTTTAATTTGACATGAAAGACAAAGGTTAAAATTTATCAATAATTGGAATTTTTCGTTGAAAAGCAAAAATTTTTCAGGAGGGGCGATGATGGGCTTAGTTTTGGTCAACATCAATGCGTTCTACAAATTTCACGATGATCGAGTCTTTGTGTCAAAAGCTATGACAAATTGAGATTTGAAAAAAAAGTCCTTGCCTACTTTCAGGAACTCAGCGCCTATATGGTTTTCATAATTTCAAATTTTTGATCATAGACAAGCATAAAACATGATAAGTTTTCATTTTTATTTCTTACTTCTAACAAAACTGTCCTCTGCATAGAACCCCTGTATTTCTATGCAGAGTACATTTTTGTGAAAACTCACTGAAATTCCCCTCGCGGCTTAAGGGTTAAAAGTGTTGTAATTTTAATTAACCACAATTTCGGAGAGCATTAATAGTAGTGGAATATGCTGATCCCCACACCAATATTCCATACTGCAATTGAATGATGGCAAAATACACAATTTTCATTTGTTGTGGTGGAAGTATATATCGAGGACTATATATTTTATACAAAGTTTTTCTTGTTCTCCAAGTAGGAATCAATATTGCTCTACTAAACATAAACGTTCTATCTACATTTTTTTCACTTTTGAGCTAACACCGGATTCAAAAATTACATTCTCAATTACATTATTCTACAAAATATGAAAAACCTATCTTTTGTGGAAGTATGTTACAATCAATAGCAAAACATCTCCCCATCTACAAAAAATGTCGCACTACTAAGCATAAACGTTCTATCTACTGTAGATGTTTAAACTTTCTTCGCGTTTGAAGTTATCTGCAGCATTTAGAAAAACACAAATCATTTTTTATGAATCTCAAAAGTGCTAAAATGTAGATAGAACGTTTGTGCTTAGTAGGGCAGAATAATTAAACCCAAGTACTTTATGACATTGACTATCAAGTTTATGATATGAATTCTTATATTGAGTGACCCGTTGTTGAACGAATTTGTCCCAAAGCAAATATATTTTTTTTTTTTTCAAAATTTAGGGCTAGCTTCTGCTTGCACAGCCAGTTATAAATAAGCTCCAAATCACGATTGATATTTCAAACAAGATTATTCCCGCAATCATCACTATACAGAAGTACCGTATCATCAGCGAAAAATACAATTCTTCCTTTAATCATGGTTTTGCATACATAACTCATTCATATATAAGGAACAGTATTGGACCCAGAACAGTTCCTTGAGGTATTCCACATCTAACTGTGAGATTATCACTTATTAATTGTTTAATTAATACTTATTACATGGGCACTAAAACTGAAATACTCATAAATACGGTGGCATCAAACCACGCAACGTATTCTCTTCTTAGAAGTGTCAATACTTTATCACTAGAAATCAAGGTGATAAAATGAACTGTTAAAAGTTAAATAACTACAGCACACAAACTGAAGTTGAACCCCGTATTCATCGTCCCACAACCTTAAGGACCGAATATTTCCCTTTTATCAACCTGTAAATATCCGAGTGTACTATTTAAAAAATAAAACAAGAATGCAAGGATAGTTCAAAAATGTCGATTTAAAAGTTTTAAAAACAAGGACATCCACAAAAGCACCGAATTAAAATTAAATTATGGTATTTTTATTTGTGTGACCAAAAGTCTCTAAAACGAAAATAAATCAACGTTGCAATCTGTCTTGAATGATTATTCTGGCAAAAATAAATCCTGAGATGTTTCTGCAGATGCATGGCGATCATCGTCACAGTTCGCGCATTTTTGAGTTAGTTCAGGAGTTATATATATATATTTTTTAAATTTATATATTTTTTAAATTATTGGTTCGTCAGTGAACTACTTTGACGTTTTCATGAAAGTTATTTCAAAGATATTTTTATTGATTTTTCGAATAGTTTTGATTACGTCTTTTTCGTTTCTCTTTTGCTTATCCAAATATCCTGGCTTTGACTTTTTATCCTTTGAAAACATTGTGTTTATCTTATAAAATTATATGTAACTTTAAACTCATCTAGATGTTTTTTTTTTTTAGTTTTCTAAATTAGATATTAGAACAAATTGTAATTTTCTGTCCTGATTAAGGGCATTCATTCAAGTTATACGTCACTAGGCTTATGTTTTTGCTTTCAGCATAATCGTATTTTATACCAAAAGTTTGTCAGATCTAGCGAAATGCAATTAAAATCTCCCTATAGAAATGTTTCTTCTTCGTTCTAAGTTATTTGATTTCTCTGCGTAATTATACCTTGAAATTAGCTTTTGATTACTTTTCATGCCTGTCTTTATTTCGATAACATATTCCAATCTGCCATATGCTGCTTATATTTAGGCTACTGAGCTTATATTTTTTCATTAGCTAAGTACCACAGTCTTCAGCAAGTCATCGTTGAACCCCGCCGATTATGTTTGCAAACATATCAACTTCTTACAACAGCCATATTATTGTTCGCCTATCGCCCACCTGATTGGCAATCACTTCAACCGAAAGGTGAATCAATCGAGATGATCTATGAAAATCATCGAAGCAACAACCACTTGTAATGATTAGCTAAACAGCTTCGACAATGCCTCAAGATTGGTTTTCGAGATCAACTCTATGAGCCAAGCGGTGACTTAGAGGTTCCACCAGATATACATGTATGTACGACCAAGTAGTTACTTCGCTTTGATCTCTCTTTCGTAGCGTGAATGGAGCCTCGATCGATGTACACACTCATCGCAACAATTGTTATTGATTGGAATTATAGTAGGTAATTGGGCAATCTGTTTTTCGCTCGTAATCATAAATTCCGCACAGATCTCTCGTCTCGCGAACGATTGTAATTGACTGTGAAAGAGGGTAGTAAGTGGTAAGAGAGTTCACTATTGAAGGAAGAGCCAATCAATACAATGGCGAACAAGTTTTTCGGTGAATATCTGTGCAATTGGGTCACATAACACTGAGCCACGGATTCTGCTACTACACAGTAATTGTTTATTGATTGCAAATTTGTTTTTTTTTCTCTAACCAGTCAAATTACACTTCACACAGCTACGGTCGTTGCTGCGATTGTAGTTAGAATCGATCTGGATGCGTTAATCACGCGAGTAAATTGGTGAAAATTGTAGTGGCTTTTGATGGTAATGGACGGTGAAAATGGGTGAGACAGGAAAGAGAAGGTAGCAAAACAGCGCGGCTATGATTTGTGTCTCTACATTAGCACTGTTCCCGTAATCCAAAAGTGAAGGCTAGGGAAAAGAACGACAAAGTGGAGAAAAAAATCGAGAGCCTAACGGGATTCTCCAAACATTTACTTGCAACTAACCTCATGAGTTATTACCGCTAATTGTTCTTATGGAATGGGAATATTGGCAGTAATATCGTACTTTCGCTTGTTCTGAGTGTAATAAGTGAAATCAGCCGACAGAAGGTAAAACTATAGATGATTTAAAGCCTAATTGAAAGGTGGGCTGAGAGTGAAAGAAATTGTAAATGCTATTCGATTCCCGGGAACATACTCTAGACAAGTTGACCTAAATTAATTCATACCTACCATATGAGTTGCATCAAGTGATTTAGCAGATTTTCGGAGTGTTTTCTGTAAAATCTTTTTTTCATGACTGATGTTGATTTAGAGGTTTCAGAAGTGTTTTCGTGGTTTTTTGCTTGAATTTTGTTTTTGCACCGTCAATATTGGATATGTGCCAATCCATACCAATTAGATCATCTCATTTGCTTTTAAAGGTAAACATATTCAGAGAGAGAAATACTCAAAGATCAATGGCTGGTAGGAAACTCAAAAAGAGAAAAATGCAAAATTAAATTATTCTAAGCACACTAATGCCATTTTTCCGGGCATATTTTTACTACATATCTTTTGCATGAAGTATGTAAAGGAGAAGTTCTTCAACCGAAGTTGCTAGCGTAAAATGTCACTTGAAGTAGGTTTTTGTGTACACTGCACCTTGTGAAATGAAACTTTTCTGCCTCATTTCTGCTCTAAACAATACCACCTAGAAAAATATTCTTGCTTCCTTAGAACTATATAAGGGTGCATTACGACTTGTGGTGAATTCACAAAGACGTTTGCAACGAATTCATTCATAACTCTAATCCGCTCCCAGTTTTTGTGATTTCCTACGTCTGACTGGTGACATCTTCCTGGTGGTATCTGCGGTTAAGTATGCTCGGAGTGTGCATAAAGTAAAAGAAGACTCCGTGTACTTCTCAAATCGTAATTACTCGCATTTACGGACGAACAATGTGCATAGATCCACACATGGGGGATGAGTTGTTAGTCCGGTAAGACAAGTAAATATCTAAGCCAGCAGTAGATACAGTACAGGAAGATATGAAAAAAGATTCAAAACAGCAAACGGGCCCAAGAGTCCAATTGAAATGATGATGATGCTGCTCAGTATCATCATATAGTAGTATCATCTCTGTGAACACAAAAGTGTGCACGCAGAACACCATGGCATAGACTGCTAAAAGCAAACCTTAATGCAACAATATCGCGATTGCAAGGAGATGAATGTCGTTGCGGTAACATTTCATATTGTATTGTGTACGGTGATAACGACTGGAACCGGAGACACGTTCGTAGGTCATACCATGGTCAATGACCACAGGCTTATTACCTACGATGCGAAAAAAAAAGTTTTTTGAATGATTGCTTCCTGCCAGACATGCAAGATGTGGTGGTGGCTGTTGCCGTTCCTGAAGGTTATATATTAATATGAAATCAGAATGATTATTTCCATATCAATTTAAGCTCACAAAGTGAATGGTGTGTAGTAATTCAATGATTAACGGGAAGTGAGAATTATTTTTGGGGTGTTAATGTTTGTATCCTGCGTTAATTTCGGAAGTATAAATTATTTGATTTGTTAAATAATTTAGAGGGTCTTTGAATGCGTCATAACCAAATGAATTAACAGGGCGCACAAAGCTATTTTGGCCAAAAGAGAAAGTGAATATTATTAGAAAATAAATAAAATACAATTTTTGATACATTTTCAGGATTTAATCGTGAACTTCATAAGTGCCTTCATTCTATTGAGGTAATTCAACAGGCAAAAATTGTCAGTACATCCAAACAAAGCTGACCAAAGATAACGGTACATCACCAGCGCTGACATATTTTACATGAATATCTTCTTCCATTTCGGATATTAAGTTTTATGCTCGGAAGGCAAAAACAAAAGAAATTAAGTGAAATATTTACTGAATAGGCTTTCTCTATTCAACTGATCAGCATAGCCAGTGTATAAACAGTGTACCAATAATGTCTTCGTACAGCAGTTATTTGAAACTTTAGCATAGTACTGAGTTCGATTTCACGTGAAATTTTCATACAAAATTTCACGTGAAATTGGTTTCGGCGAAAATTTAGCTTGAAAATAAGCAAGTTTGGTACTGTGTTCTTAGCATGAAAAGTTGCTTCGAAGTTGCTTTCGCTTCGAAAATATAGATGGCACTGAAACATATCTCCAATCATTTCACGCCAATTTAGTTTGTGCAGTTCATTCTTTCGAGCTAAAAAGTGACATTTGGTGTTTCAATTTGAAAATGGAGCAGTGCAAATGTCTTTCCAATAAGAAAATCGATCGAAAAGTGAAATTCTTGACATTTTATCCGTCAGAAATGAGCATTGTCTCTGCTTTTCTCCATTGCCAAAATTTTCGCTCGAAAGAATGACCAGATAATGGAGACATGTGAAAATTTCACGTGAACTCGAACTCAGTACCAGCCTTTAAGTGTTAAAAAAGAATGAATTTTTGCAAGAAATTTGAAAAAGTTTTAATGCAACTTTATTCATTAAACATTTTTATTTAATTTGGGAACAAAAACTAATCCATTTGAATTATTCATTACAAACTTGTTAACTAAAAACAAAACAAAGTCAACAATTTGCCTCCAATAAAGTCGTCGTACACTTACGAAACAGTTTATGAAAAATCTTAAAAACTATAGATACATTTTTTGTAAATATTTAGTTGGGTAGCCTTTGTTTTTAATCACGGCTTTAAGGTGGTGTGGCATCGATTCTACAAGTTTTTTTGCATAGTTTGGCTCTATTTTCATCCATTCCTGCTGAAGAGCCTGTTTCAAGTTAGGTTTCGAGCTAATATGATGAGTCCTGATCTTTTTGCTAGCATGTTCCACATGTGCTCAATGTATGCATTCATTTTTTCGCAAATCCGAAAAAAATTTTTTCCAATATTTGACCAAATGCAATTTTTCGAAGTTAATGCTTGCGTTTATTTCCTCAGTAAAATCGGTTGCATTGTAGCAAACTTGTGTGCCCAGAAACCAAGTCATTAACTACTGCATACATGTATGCACATAACAATTCCTATCACGTCAGCTGAAAACCGCAAATTGATCGAATTCGTAGTAAGTGCACCGACGAAACAAACTAAATAAAATTCTATAAAATACGCGTTTTTCGAAATCAACTCGAGTCGATACCGTTAGCAGCACTCCCAAGATAAGGCATTATTCGAACTAGGTAACATCACGACCATTACGAATCCAACCGAGAAACCGCACAATTCAACAATTTCTGCATTTTAACATTTGCCAGTATGGCACTGAAAGAGTATGTTGGTGCGTTGTGTTCGTGATTGCGAGTCATCGTTATTTGGATTGAATGAAAAAGCGTTGAACGGCCAATAGCTTCGAAAGTAATTTGCATATTTGTTATGATGAGGTTAAAACGAAAAAGCGGTTTTCTTACTGACTTGCGTGGTTAATAAAAGCCGACAAAATGCGAGTTCTTAGGTGTCACGCGCGTAATGATTTGCGTGCAAAAGACAAACCACTTGATATGTTTTGAGGTCGTGGTTGAAGTTGTAGGCTAATGTGGGAATGGTCATAGTTCCGTCAACGAATACTGAAACCCTCATCCACTTTACAATGAAAAGAATTAAATAACGTTAAGGACTTCTAAAAGAATTAAAATAACGTTAAGGACTAATATTGATGAAAAATGGAAACATTGCAGAACGGTGTACTTTTATCTGCTATTACTCCTCTCCTAAGAACTTAATTGGATTATTTCGGGCCTTTGAATAGGGGCAATAGCTTTTTCAATAAAAATTTCTCAGTTCTTGATGCATTTTATAGCTGTGAAATAATTCAGTATAGTTTGAAGTTCGCATGAAGCGGTTGATGCTTCCAGATCGTTTCAAAAATATGAAAAAGAAATACTACCAATTCTCTAACTCAATTGTTCACCACAGAATCGAGCCACTATATTCGTTACTTTACGAAACGATCCTTGACTTCAGCAACAAGATTTGAGCAAAGAAGCATACAGCGCCCAGTGTGGGAATATTTTTTTTGGAACAACAAATTTTCGATTAGAAAGCTTTGAGTTTTGGCATCCCATGACAGGTGAATGAGGAATAAGCTTTCGTGTGAAACGAAACAAACCTCATAGTGTGGGCTTGACGCATCAGCACAGCTGAAGACTTTAAGAAAATTTATCTTGCAATTTCAAGCAAGTTTTACGTATTGATGAACAGTGTTGGCTGTTGAAATCCTTGGTTTCAATGTGACGTGGTGCTGGAACATATCTCTCAAAGAAGCTTGCAAGTTTGAAAACGGTTAAATGTTAATATTTCGAAAGATTTTTCAGTGTCGGTGATTATGGGCGATGGTCAGTATGGTCAGCTAATTTAGCATCTTTTGATATTTCAACCGAAAACCACTTTAGAAACAGCCTAATGAAAAGCTTCGAAATCGTCTGCAACACAGTCCGAATCAGAACTTCGACCAACTTTACGTAAAGTATGAGGGAGTATAAAACTTTTTTCGTTGTATGGTTATGTGTTAAATGGCATATTTTTCCATTATAAATTTGAACATACATTGTGGGCCACACAGTAGTAGATAAAAATTCTCTTTATTTCAACTGTTTTAAAAACACAATATCCACCGTCGAAATGGGAATCAATTCAAAAAATATCTTCCCATCCATCATCAAAACATCTCAGCCACTTGAGCATCAAATAAATCATGAAAAACACCATTGCAACCTGATACCGCAAACAATTTGCGTTCATAGCCCTCTCGGCACAGGGTCTCCCACAGATGTCAACAAGGTCTGTTCTCGTTTAATAACGCAACAAGTCAGCCCACCTACTTTTCACACTGCACCTGAAAGCTGGTGTGAAAATTCATTCATCACACGCCTCAAAGACCACGACTTGATTCAACCAGCGAGTGCTACATGCCGCACCATCTATAGTAATTTATCTTCGCCAGATCGTGGCAGAACGCGTCTACGTACCTACCATGCATCCGTGACATAATTGATCCGCGATTGTACTACGTTACAATGTTTCGCATAACTTGGATCGCTGGAATAGTAATCGAGATTGAGATCGCGATCAGGATTTTACGATTGCAATGTTAAGTTACACGATTGAAATTCTAGAATTGTCGGTGCGACGTATGAGTGCTTGAGGGTTTTGCTTTGGCCGATCTACCCGTCCCAGGAGAGTAGGAAAATACAAAAGGCACGTTGCACGATCCGGCCGACAAGTTCAATGGACAAGTTCAAGCAGATAGTTACGGATGATACTTGGAGCCATCATATCGCAGATCGAGATCAATTTCGAGGCTTTCGTGCACTTTTCGCTTCTATATTTACTCAAACTCACTTCCTAGTCCAGTTAGATGCGATCTACTGGATACGCTTGGTGTGGAGCACAGTTGAAGTGGTTTTGAAATGGGAAGATAAATAGATAGAAAAGAACATTTTGAGAACTACTCCCACAATTACGAGGTTCTCCTGGAATTGTACTTTTTTGGAGTAAATTTGAATATGTATAATGGAAGGGAAAGATTTGCTTTTCCGGGGATACCGCAGTGTGTGAAGTGACTTGATGATTTATGTAGCTTTTTCAACAATATCATAGATGAAATGGCTACTTGCAGTCGAAAATTATAATTTTCAAAATTACAATCATCTTTCAAAAAAAATCCGATTTAAACTAACATGCATCTTTTCTCATTCATTTTCCAATCGCGCAATTTAAATTCTCTAATGAATCAGACGACAGATTCACTTATCCATTACTTTCCATTTGACATTCCTTTTCCATTTTCTAGGAAGTAATCACGATGCTTATTTTAGCTTTCGCCAATTACGTTTGCTTTTATGTATTGACATCCTCCCTCAATAAAACCCTAAATAGCCAATGTTATGAAGAAATATATGAACATAAATATAATTATATTTTCCATATTACGCCTTCATGACACATAATTTGAACGAACCGTTTAAATTCGAAATTGCTATGAAAAATAGCAATCGGCATTCGAAGATAAATGTAAAACGCCTGTCTAACCTATTTTAGTCTATCGGGCTGACAGTCAACAACATATCATGAATACAATTAATTAGATCCCAATTACCTGCCTAGCTGCTGATAAATTTCTCGGAGGTAATATTAATCCGTTTCGTAGAGAGTGGGCTTCGGAATGGAAAAGTGTCGATAAAAATCGTGAGAGGAAATTAATGTTGTTCGTTTGGACTATCACTAAACTCTGTAATACCCACACCATACTAATTTTCCCGTCATCAATCGATTGCCTTTCGAACTTTTACCATAGCGAGAATGTGACCATTAGTCAAGTGAATGAATGAAGCAGCTTATCGTCTTGCTGTCTGGCCCGACGTTTCGGCGGTAACCAATTAGCTTCCTAATGGTAGAACAACTGTTCGGTTTAACCAATGCAGATAGTGATTAGTTTGTATGTAATTCTGTGGAAATAAATTGCATTGTCATTATCTATTTAAGTTTGAGGAAAAACTGCATCGACACGCCACTTCCTATAGCCACATTTTACATTTGAATCAGTATACCATCCTAAATACATCCAGATTTCCATAGAAAGTGAAACTTCTTCGTCTATCTCCGCATCTTCGCGAAGTCACTTAGATCATCGAAAAAAAACAATAATGTTTTCAATGTTGTTTTCTTCACGCTAAACTGAATGACTCAACTGCCTTTTGCGAGTAGTAGCTTTAGGAAAGTGTGTCAGCAACAAAATCTTAAAGATTACTATCATATTTTTCTCATGGTATTACAACCGGTTTCCCACTGAGAATTTCACTGAACTCTTCCCCGACTTTCAGGCTTCGTCTAAGACACTGTACGATTATCAAATTAGTGAAGGCAGGCGGAGTAAACTAATTATACGGATCGTATCATTAATCGCTAATAAGGCCCTGTCGAAGTGAATTATAGTTTCCGCTAATCTATCGTGAAGACGGATATTTTTGATATCTTGTTTGTGGAAACGTAGAATTTTGATTTGACTTTTGGACGTACATACAAATTGCCGGAGCTTTCGAATGGGAGACTTGAATATGCTCGCAAGGCTCTATTATCAATTTAGCTATAGAATTACATGCGTGTGGTCTAAACATGGGTAGTAATTCGATTCACGCAACGCTTCGCTTATGATTCTACATCAAACCTATAACAAATTCAAATATTTTTATTTTAAGACCATTTCTATCTAGAAACTTCAATTTCTTGACTGCAGACAAAAAAAAATTAAAAAAATATTTGGTTGTGGTCGAGGGGGGTACTGAAAAATTGAATCAGATTAAACTAATTGGAACAAATTGCTCGCTCTGCACATGCATTATTTCCATATGTTCCCGAAATATTCAAACGAATTAATACAAAAAGCCACAATTTATGCCTCAGATCATTCACAAGCTGTAAAAGCTTCTTACTCGGTCACCTCAATATGATTAATTGCAGCCTAACTACCCCAGCTGCAAAATGAATTTCCGACAATCATGAATAATGCAATTCTAGTAATTTGAGTCACGTATCGAGTATTAACCTAAATAAGACGTGATAATTTCGGAATCTCGGAATTTCTTCACAGTACTGGGTGATAGTATGAAATCTGACGCCGTTCGTGCTGAAATTGATGCGTAAACATACGAGTAATATGAATGTGCATGTACCTCCATACTTATATGTACAGTACTCCCCGGCTAAAAACAACCCGCTTAAAAGCATTCCCCGTTTAGTGTCACGTTTTCAAGAGCTTAATTTCGTTTTCATACATCGCTCAATACATTTGTCCCCGCATAATGGCAACCCGTTTATACGAAAAAATCGGATACTATCAATAGAAATGAAAATGGGAAAAATTTCACTTCATGTTAATTTACTCGGATATTGGCAAATTGCTAGAACTATACGGACATCATCGGTTGTTTACTCAGCTGCTGTAAATTATCGGCTGATTCTAGGTAGTTTGTTTTGTGTTCTAGTTGGTATACTGGTGGCTTACACTGAGGACATCGGTTTTTCACTATCTTTTGTTGGGTATGTAATAGTACTTGTGTATAGTTTGCAGTAATTTAAAAAACATTAAATTGAATACGGTTATTTAAAAAAAATCAGCAACGGTAAGCCCAAAGTAAGTCTTTATTTGATATTTATTACAGAAGTTTCTTTAAGCATTTTAAATGGCTCCTGGCAAACGGACAGCATTGACCATAAAACAAAAATTGGAAATAATCGAACTTATTGAAAAAAATGTCCCACGAAAAGAGGTGTCGGAAAAATTTAATTGTGATTGCTCCACGATAACCAGAATAGTTCAGAGCAAAGATCACTTTCGTAAATTATATTTAGAAAATAAAAACATAAAGCGGAAACGAGTTCGTGTTGGAAATTACGATTCCATCGATAAATCGGTGTCGAGGTGGTTCAACCAGATGAGAGCGAAAAACGCGATTGTTAATGGACCCTTAATAAAAGAACAGGCAATAAAATTTGCTCAACTTCTAAATGTTCCAAATTTTGAAGCAAGTAACGGATGGTTGTGGCGCTGGCAACAAAAAGAAAATGTGAGCTTTCACCGTATACACGGTGAAAGGAATTCGGCCAACGAACCAATTGCATCTGAGTGGGCTACGAACGCTTTACCATTGCTTTTAAATCAATATTCCCCAGCAGATATCTTCAATGCTGACGAAACAGCCCTTTACTACAAAGCACTACCTCTAGGCACATTAGCCAGAGCCGGTGATAAAGTCAGCGGAGATAAAATTAGAAAAGATCGCATTACTTTACTATTCATTACCAACATGGATGGATCGGAAAAGTTTGTTTACTCTATAGGGAAATACCAAAACCCTCACTGTTTCCGGGGAAAAACTATTCCTGTGCCATATTATCACCAAAAAAAGGCATGGATGACAGGTGAAATTTGGACAAAAATAATGGAAATATTCCAATGTTCTATCAAAGCACGCAACCAAGGCCGAAATATTATTCTATTCATAGATAACGCACCGTGCCATAAATTAGATACAGGAGTGGAGCTTCAAAATATCAAAATGTACATGTTACCAGCAAATACCACTAGTATCACTCAACCTCTCGATTTGGGGATAATTCGTTGCTTCAAAGCATATTATAGATCTAACATCTTGAGGCAGCAGTTGCTAGCAATTGAAAGAGGAGAGTCTACGGCTGAATATTCGAAAAAAATAAATTTATTAGATGCTTTAAAATTTGTGAAACGTGCTTGGTGGCTGGTTTCTCCTCAGACCATAGTAAATTGTTTTAAAAAAGCAAGATTTGTAAAGGAATGTAACTTTGATATAGACGGCGAAGTAAATGAAGTGATTGATATTCCCATCGCAGAAGACGTTTTCACAGAATTTGTCGACTGTGATGAAAATGTGGAATGTTGTGGTGTTGCAACAGATGAAGAAATTGTTCAGGAAATTGTAGATGAGCCACGAAACGGTATACTGGAAGGTCAAAATACACATAATTCATTTGGCCAGGAAAGCAGTACCCCTACGAGAGTGGATGCAATTATGGCTCTTAGTACATTGAATAGATACGTGGATAGCCTGCAGCTTAATTTAAGTACTTTCGAGCAGATGGAGAATTATTTTTTAAAGACAACGAACACAAATTTCAAACAAACAAAAATTACCTCATTTTTTAAATAATCGTATGAATTCAGGTCTTTTTTGCTTTCAATCTAATTTACATATTTGTTAGCAATCTGTGAATTGAATATTTACCTTTATGTTTGCATATAAGTCTAAAGAAGCTTAATATAAATAAATAATGAAACTATACGTGCCTATTTAATTTTGTATCAACAATGGTTAGACCTATATCAGTAATCTGTTTAGTAAGTGGCATTGAAAATATCAAAAAAGAAGAGCTTTTAATAAGATTGTCAGCTCTATCACATCACTGCGAGTAACTAAATATGCAGCATTAAACAGTGTTACAGCACCTTCATACAAGCAAATTAGTTGACAATAATCGGGTTCCCTGATATAAGTATAAAAATTGCTTATAACCGGGCTCCCTCACACAAGCATCTGCACTGTTTATAACCGGGCTACCGGATAATAGCAAAACCGCATATAATCAAGGATTATACGTGCCCACTTATAGTTGCTTATAACCGGGGAATACTGTATGTATGTTCGTACTTCTACAAAAAAAGGTGGTTAGTCAATAATCTAAGTGAATTTATTGATCTTGTAATTGAATGTTTCGGCAAAGTGGTTTCGAAGAGTAATGGTGGCTCCAACCTGTCGATATTGTGTTGCGTTGCATGAATGAAAAAATATTTCGTGGGGACTTTTTGGAGGACGTGATTGGAAAGTGCTATTAATTTGACGGGTCGCTCTTTGTGAGCATCAACTAAGGCTCTATATTAAGCTATATATATTTATTTATTTATTACTATGCATATATACATATACAGTATGCAAAATCCGTATTCGGACCCCAACAATTTTATGTGAAAAACCTTTATATTCTGAAACAAGTTGCTACCAGTTGAAAATAAATGCAATAAAATCATTGATAATATGTACATTACATACTATGTATATTAAACAAAACAACACAAAATAAAAAGTGTAGATATCACAAGTTTGGCAAAAATAACAATATTTCGGTTATAACTAAACAAAATTCGCATTCGTACGCTTTAGGAACCTAAATGTAAAACGCTTATTCTTAAATTTTAATATTTGGTTGGATAACCCTTTTGTTTTAAGATAGCTTTTAGCCTTGTTGGCATCGATTTTACGAGTTTTGTAGTTAAATCCCTTTGAATATTGTCCCATTCTGTCCGTAGAGCATGTTTTACCCCTTTCATGTTCCGAAGGTCATGTTTGCGCAAATTCCTCTTAACAATCAACCACAAATATTCGATGGGATTGATGTCGGGGCTTTGAGGTGAAGTTTTTAAATATACGGGGCAGTTATATAGCATCCATAGACAAGTATTAAAAGCTGTGTGTTTGGGATCGTTGTCCTGTTGGAAGATGTAGTTCCGTTCACAACCTAATTTCTTTGCACTTTGGACCAAATTTCGCTTTAAAATGTCAATATACATGTGCGAGTTCATAATGCCGTCGATAAAGTGCAAAATCACAACACCTTTAGCACCAAAACAACTCCAAATCATTACCGAACCGCCTCCGTGTTTGAATGTCGGCAAGAGGTTACACTTAGCGAGTCTTGTATTTCGCTCACGCCAAATTCGTATGCATCCGTCGGACGCTTTTACGTTAAATTTACATTTGTCAGAAAAGATGACACTTTTCCAGAACGAAAAGTCCTTGCCTAGGATTTTTTTTTTGCAAAAATTACGCGTTGTTTTCTATTGACTGCACTTACAAACGGTTTCCTTACTGGAATTCGGCTTTGAAATCCAAGTTTCTTAATATGATATCTAACGGTTTGTGGAGTTACTTTGATGTCATGGTATACCTCGAGCAATGCTACAAGTTTTACACCGCTTATTCATGGATCCTGCCGAATATGTCGTCGTAAGAAGGACCGATGCCTTCTTGTGAGGACTGACCGGTTTTGGTTTCGCTGTTTTCGAGTGATTTGGCCACACTTCTTGTATTTATTTACGATGTATTGCACAGTTGACTTACTTCTTAAAACAATTTCACCGATTTGTTTCAATGATTTGGCCTTTTTGTGCAAATCTACTATTAATTTTCTTAAATCGTTCGAAACTTCACTTGTCTTTCGTCCCATATTAGATTTAATTCCTTTACGACTCGAAACGATGTATGAAACTAATTCCAAACTACTTTCCTGAAAATAAGCTGTCAATTCTAGCGATTCGCAGAACAACAACACGGGAATTATAGCCACGATGATGAAATTATCATGGGTACGAATATGGATTTTGCTGCTATTGGAAATCATTTTTTATATTTTCATTGAATGGCAAGAAGATTAAAGTTAATTTTGCATGGTTTGCCAAAATTTAAGTATTCTGAAGGAAGATAAGAAATTCTGAATGGACATTATTATAGTTTTAATGATATAATGCAATTTACCAATAAAAATTTGACCGTACGAATACGAATTTTGCATACTGTATATTAAACAGACAAGAATCCAATTACTGAATATTAGAGACATCATAATAAAATCAAACCAAGGTAAATACAAAGAGAAAAATAATAAGAAATTAATTCAAGCTAAAGCAACAAATTTAAAATTAAAAAGAGAGAAGAGAAAAAACTATAAGTTGCTAGTATTCAAAACATGATTTTTCAAAAAAGTTTTGGAAGCATGTAATGTCGGCGGTAGAGGATCAAACTGTAAGTCATTATGCTGCCTTAGTAACCGCAATAAAAGTAAATGTCAATGCGCGCATATGGCACACTAAACACAACGGAAGAACGCGTATCATATACTGCTTCACGAACAGAAACGTGGCTACTGATGTTAGAAACAATAATCCTATAAAATAATCTAAAGAGTAGGCACTCATCCAGGAAAAGTCTCCGTGATTCGAGGGAAAGAGGATTAAAGAACGAAACACGATCACTGTAAGGACGGTAGGGAAGCTGAAATTTAAAAAAAAGAAGGTAGGAGACAGACTCCAGATTCCAACGCAGTATTTAAGTAGACATAATGAGGACACCACACCTGGCACCAATATTCAAGGACACTACGCACAAAGGAGAGAAAAAAGTGTTCACAAGTGGAAACATTAGCCAAGGAATTAGATTATCTAATAATAAAACCTGATAATTTAGAATCCCTGGCAGTAATATCTGAAATAAGCTAATTAAATTTAAGCTTTGGATCAAATATTACACCAAGATCTTTGAAATTATCGACAAGATTAAGAGGAAAGCCAGAAACAGAATAGGAGAACATCAAAGATGACGTTCCACAGGTAAAATACATTTTGTGACATTTCGCGATGTTCAAAATGAGAGCATTGGCACCGCACCAACTCTGTAAGCTATTAAGATCATTTTGTGACAGCGAAAGTGATTTTGTGACTCGATCACTCGAAACATCTTTAAATCGTCAGCATATAAAAGACAAGAAGATTGGATTGAAGGAGGTTGATCGTTTATGAACATAAGTAGACCAAGAATAGATCCTTGCGGGACAGGAATTAACAGTTATAATACAGATACGACCATAGATGTAACAGCCAAACCAGGAAAAAATAGGACCAGCTACGCCATCGTTTCTTAGCTTTTGAAGAAGGAGGTTCTGGTTGACAGAGTTAAAGGATTTGGATAAGTCAGTGTATAGTACATCGACCTGCTTTTGATGGTCAAGAGTGGATGCGACCATATGTGTGAAGGAAAGAAGGTTGATAAATGTGGATTTACCTTTGACAAAGCCATGCTGCTCATGAGCTAGGCTGTATGAAGGAGTAGACACGCTTGTAGACCACTTTCTCAATGATCTTGCTAAAACAAGGAAGAAGGTAAATGGAACGGTAGTTTGCGATGCATGTGCGATCACCAGCTTTATATAGGAAAGATATTGGCAGTTTTCCAGGTAGCAAAGTGTAGGGAAGATAAGTTGGTAAACTCCTTCCGTATTGGAAAACAACACTTTGGCCTTGAAATCGCGCCTGCATTTACGCAATGTAATATCTGTCAAAGCCACTGCAAGCATTGATTCTCCAAATATTCCCGAAATAAAAAACTCATTATCTTGCTCGAAACTTGACAGACAGCTTTTGTTCAAAGTGTTTTCAAATTGACTTCGACGAATTAGAAAATATATTTTCGGAAAAGAAGGTATGACCATTTGTTATCATACTATCATTAGGTTTATCCCAACGCATGCATTCTGGATCGCGTATCCTTAAAATACCATGGCAGAAGTAGATGTATTTGAACGGAAAATTTCGTTTTTATGTACTGGCGGGTTTTGAGACCTAGTTACTACAAGTTGACTAAATAGCTCTTCTAGATCATGAGAAGAGATTGATGCCACTTAGTGTGACTGCGGAGCTGGCTTTCTAAGTTCCCAGCATCTACGAAGAAACAAAGAAAAGTAAGAATATCCAGAATCGATATTTTGATTGCTTTAAGTCCAAGAAAACTTGGACCAAAAACCAAAAATTTGCAGCTCTTTTGCGATAATCACAAATGATTTCGAGACAATAAAGCTTAAATAACAATAAAACTTGCATTAATCTTATCGCTGAGCATTATGAAACGTATTAACTTTGAACAGCCATCACATTAAAATCATCACAACGACAACCAATGCCACAAATTTATCTTAAGTAGCATCAATTAAGAGCAAAGATGAAATGAAAAATCCACGATAAACGTCGAGCACCAATCCTCAACGATCAACTCATTACCAGCATTCCAAGGAAATACCCGCAAAACTAATTCATCTAAATCTTTCGTCACCTGCTAGGTGCCACAATCGCGTGCGTACGACAGCTATTATGCCGTCCAACCATCCATCCATCGGTCGCCAACCAACCAACCTCGCCTCCACTTATTCACTCGTTCGAGCCTAGATCAAGGTGAAGGCGAAGGTGCGTTCATAATTCTCGAAGAAACCTTGCGGCGGCTTTTCGCACGCAGTCGTCAATCAAATGGTCACAGCAATTTGCGCACAGCGTTCGATCTCTGCAGCACACCTCCAAGAAAGAAAGCCACTCGAAGCGAGTTATTGATTAACCGATCGATCGAATGGCAAATAGCCGTCCCCGTCACTGTCGTCTTCTTCTTCGATGGTGATACGGATTCAATCGACCGCAATAAATTAAATGGCCGTCGACATAAATAAAACATTGGTGACGTTTCGTTTACAAATCACCGATTAGTCTTTCTCTTATCTGATTCCGATGGCAGTACTGATGAATCATGTTAGAATTGCAAACCCGATTTATGGCTGAAGGGAAGCATAGTCCAGATCAAATGATCTAGTGACGCACAACCTTCCCTGACAATCGCATTCGCCAGACATGCGTCCTGTAATATTTACTCTTTGGTCACACCGCCTTAAAGCAATCTGCCTAACGGATATCTATGCTACTACCGTTAACTGATACACATCGATTCATAAAACTTGGCCAACCTCAACAAGCACTACTTTAATTTACCTCTAAATATACACATATTCTACTTTCAATCTAAATTCCCATACTGCTCCGTATTGCGAAACATCTTAATATCATCTCAAGAAAATAAATAAAATTAACAAACACAAATAACACCAAGTCTATCGATGTCCACGCTACAGACGTAACACATAAACCAGGCGCCTGTCTATTCATGTAACCCATCCATCTAGCAGTAGATCTTCTAGGTTTTCTATAACAGTTATCCAAATGCTTCTTGGCGTTCTGCCTTGGCGAACTTTGTTGTTAGCCATGTGTGACACGCACGCATTTTTACCACACAACAACTAACTACCTGTGTCTATCGGTAGACCATAGTCCGCGTACTGGAAGCCACTCTTACACGGTCATAATGAGCAATGTAATTACGTAATATGAGCCTCTTGGAAAGACATAAAAAACTATTCTCATGCTAAGTACACATCAAACCTAGTCATCTTAACTGGTTATTTTCAGGTCTTTAAGGCTTTCTTTCTGCTAGATTTGGTAGCGCGATGTCATTTTTTTCTGCATATCTTTCCTACTGTTTGGTGAAATTGACATTTCTGGTATTCTCTTCGCCGGATTTTTGCGATACATGACGTGTCTAAGTACTTGAAAATTTTCACAGATTTAAATACGATAACAGGACGGAGATTACCACGAATAACGGTGCGAATTTGAGTTGGATGGCAAAAATATGATGATTTATGAGTAATGAAATCGCATTATAAAAATTGATGTTTTGTGATATTTATGAGATCGATATTCATTTAAAAAAAAGTTATGTTCTTTCTTTTCCCTGTTTTTTTTTCCTTATATTGTTTTGGTTGAAATCGATTCTCTATGCGTTCCCTGTGATTAAAGTACCGAACATAGCGGCGTATGCATACATCTGTTAGGACAATTGCAAAATTGTTTTCTTATTTCGCTGCTAATTTTATAGTATTGACTGGAGGTGATTTATCTAAATAAAACTTAGAAGTCGTTAAGCTTTGGAGCGGCCATTAATCGTCTTAATTAATCAGACTTATGTAAGTCCTTCACGGAAATAGCTATGAAATTCACACACTTAGACATTTTATTTCCTATTCTGTTCAGGTGCAATAAACCAACAATTCTACTAATTTACCATAAACTTCGAACACTTTTAAGAATCTGAACTATCTAATCGTTTATTTTTCCGACTAAAAAGCCTCATCACTTGCACCATTATGCGATTCCGCTACACATGCATGAACATTTCTATCTTCACCGCTGCCATCAAATGCAAGTTATTTCTCAGTTCTCATCTCACCATATAAGACTCCCAACCGTTAAAGGCAAATAAAACCGCACGCCGCTAACTAAAACTGGCCAAAGCCCGTCGCATCAATATAGTATCTGACCCAGCAAGTAAGTAAACACCTGAATCGGTAGAAGATATCGTTGCAGGAATATTGTGTCGCGTACGCGTACTAAGAGTCGCCTAGGATGGGAGCGATGGCTAGTTAGTGGATTCGAATCGGAAGAATTTTCAATTGAATATAACGGTTAGATTTTATGTCGCGTTGTAAAAGTGTGTAGTCACTTTAACTGGTTACGAACAACACGATAAGAATTTTACTTTAGCCAATTATCTGGATAATTTCGATGCGAACACGTGAATTGATAGTGTTGTAAAAATTGTGAGCTATTGGGGATTTATGGGAGCTGTGGTGTCGGGAGACATGCATTTTCCTTGTATTGTATGGACAAGTTTGAAAAGGACGAAACAAAGAAATTATGTATATCTAAAAACCTAACTCCAATTTTACATTTAAGGAAAGAATATTTTTCAAAAATGTAGGCAAAATTTAACTATTATTTTAAATTCAATATTTGAGGATTTTTATGACTAAATTTGGTAGACATTGAATTCTCATGGATACTAAAAGTCTTTATATGATTATGTCGATAGAGAGATTTATGGTTACTTACGTCCAAGACATGTGTGCTTTCTGAACTGCAAAAATCCTTCAACGCATCGACACGCACCGTCCAAGCAGCTACTGTTCGCCACTTTCATTGTACATTGCTCTGCTAAAACGCAATCACTGCCAAGAAGTTGTGCTGAAAAAAAAGGGAAAATATTATATTTTTGATCAATTCGGTAAAAACTATCAGAAATGAACTATTATGCCAAATATTTGATCGTAGGGTTTTATGTAACGGAGTTTTGATGAAGTTAGATAAAGTAAATATTAGATTCAGTGAGACCTGTCGCGGTATAGAGGATCATATAAACGAAAATTGCACTGCACACTTTGGTAATATAAACGAGTCCTTCCCAGCCAAATTTTATCACTAAAATGTGAAAATCTTTTGACGAAAAACGCTATTTTTCCGCAATTATTGGGCGACTTAGAGCCCAATTTTTTAATATTTATGCTATACGTTTTCCAATTATTTTAAAACCAAATTTGTAAATTATTTGCGCAGAATCCGTATCCTTGTCTGTATTGTGGTATTAAAATTTGAGACATCAGTTATTTCATTAGTCAAGTAGCATTTCCTGTGTACTTTTATTGAATTTTCGGAGAAAATTCAGTATTAAACTCGCTTCGCCGAATATTTCTTTATATATATATATATATATATATATATATATATATATATATATATATATATATATATATATGTATATATATATCAGCAAAATGATTAAGGGAGATAATCTCTGGAGTGGCCGAATCGACTGAGCTGAAATTTTCAGAGGACATAGATGTATATATTAGATAAGTCCATAATTTGCTAGAACTCAGATATTCTTAACCCTTTGGTGGTGGCGGGCATTTTAGTGAATTTTCAAGTACTCCTATATTTCCAAGCAATGTAAATTTTTGTTAAAAAAGAGTATTAATAATGAAAACTTATTATGTTTTAAGCTTGTTTATCATAAAGAATTGGAAATTTTGATCCGTGTGTGGGTGCTGAGTGTCTAAAAGTAGGCAAGGATTTATTTGCAAATTTTAATTTGTCATAACTTCTGAAAATAACATTAGATCAACGTGAAAATTGCAGAGCGTTTTGACGTTCACTAAAACTTATTACAGATGACAGTGTGGATAATTTTGTAGCTACGGCAGGGTCCTGAAAAGAAACCTTTAAATCAACGACCCTCCTGAAAAATTTTTGCTTTTTGACAAAAACTTCAAATCCTTGACAAATTCTAACCATTATCTATCATATCAAACTGAAATTTTCAAAATTCCGGTTTGCACAAGAACGGCAACCCATCAGCAAATTACCTCTATTTTCAGCACTCGAAACTTCTGTTCACGAGAACTGATGACCAGCTTATTCAATCATAATGAAATTCACAGGACATGTTGAAATTCACAGGACATATTTATATTAACTGGGACCAGGTCTGATAGAAGTGATTTTGAAATGCAAGCAACACTGTGGCAGTGGTACCATCTTGAAAAATCAATTTTGGCCTATACCTTCCGATTCAGACGTCAGATTTCAACAAAATTCACATAATATTTGAAACTTACTCCAGATAACATTTGATCAAAATTCGGTAGAAAAATTAGAATAGAGTGGCCAGCTATGGTGATTTTTGTCTCCTAAATCTTGCAAATTTGTTCAGCAAAATAAAGCACTTTCCCCTATAACTTCCGGTCCAGTCATGAAATCAGAACGAAGTTCATGCAATAAATGGACTTTAATGTAAATCAAATGTCGTAGGAATTTCGCAAAAAAATCATGAAAGGGCTGCCAACTAGGACAATTTTTGTAATTTTTTTGAATCTCTTTACCAAGCGATTATGCCATTAGATTTGCAAATGGGAATGATCCTGCAATGAAAATCAACAACAAATATTAACGTTTTGAAAATTTGAAAAGTGTTGATGGTGGTAACCCTAAAATTCTTTTCACCCGTATAACTTCCAGCGCAGTGAAACGAAATTCACAGGGTGGGTTTAACTTAACGTGGAGCATATTTGGTATAGACGAGTATTTTCCTTTGCTGCTAACACAGGGTAACCAGCATCGGACATTTTCGTAAATATTGCACCAACAGATGCTTCAAATTACATGCTCAAGTGTAAAGCATTTGCAATAAAAATAAGGAATGAATTCCTTAAATTTTCCGAGTTTTGAAAAGTTTTCGGATGGCAGCCTTAAGCAACGTTTAACCGCTGAAATTACGATACTACAAAAAATGTACAACGCCTTTCCAAATTTGTTGGTCACTCAAAGACAATTTCTTCGAAATTCAGTTTTCTAGCGGTTTTTATACTATCCACCGTTACCTTGCACGTGAAATTGTTCATTCTCGCTCACGATAGAATAGTTGCTTATTGAATTTCGCATATTAATTGAACTGTTCAGTTAAATTTTTCAAACAATGATCTAAATTTTTCAATTTGACTTACTGATTATATTCAGAACTCTCTAAACATATTTTTATCATTGGCTTGAAGAGTGTGGCCTGACGTATGTAGCAAGAAGATCAAATAAAGTGATCGCTTCTATTACGTCGTTTGAGACATTTATTTCCAATCGAAACCAGTCGGAAAACTTTGCAAGGCTATAATTGCTATGAAACCAACTTTCAAAGAGGAGTTATTTAAGGATTAAAATTATATTTTTTTGGCAAAGGTATCAAAAAAACGAAGATGACCTGATATTTTTTGTCAAGAAAATCGCAATAAAAGTAGAATCTATTGAACAACCAAATTTATTTTTGGGAAATCAAAATTATATCTTCGGAAAACAGTGAAAAAAGAATGACTCAAATGAATAGTATTTCGAAGGGACAGAGAAAATACAAGAAAGAAAATACAATTTTTAAATAAAAAAGAACATCGTTCCTGTTTACAAATTGTATAATCAGCAGTAAAAAACAATGCCAAACTATAATTTTTCAAGCAATCTATACAAAATATTGCATCTTTTTTGTTTGTTTCTAAATCTATGGTATACTAACATCTGCAGCCTTTGAAAAAGAAAGTGTACGTAACTTTTAAAATATTTTAGCAGCAGCAATCAATTCATATAATCGGGTTTATACTGTCTAATTGTTAAATTGTATCTAACAAATAAAATAAAAAAAAAAAAAAAAAAAACGAAAATATATCATTTAAGTGACATTAGGTATGTCCGTACTACGATTAATTGCGATTAATTGCAATGAAGCCGTTCTCGTACTCCAATTTACTGAAAACTGAAAATTTTCCCCTCTTTCAGTAAGTACGATGAAATTTCAGTAGGGTCTGAGCTACTGAAAAATACTGAAAAGTGTCAAACGGTGTGGCGCGAGTAAATACTTTCAAATGTGCGCGGCAAGCAACACATTTTTTGCGTAATGTTGCTATGAAGGTCGAATATTTTTGTGGCGATAATTTATCACTGCTTAGGATGACTTTATAATCATTATTGTTCTTCCAAAAACCGAGAGCTGATACTTTTGGCTGTCAATTTTCAGGAAATGCAATGAGAGCGTTCCAGTACTTTCATGAATTTCCCCCACCACATGATTCAGTAAAATTCAGGAAATTTCAGTGACTGAAAATACGGGAACAGAACTATTAGGTATGTTCCCGTACTTGAATCTATTATAATATATTAAAATAGATTCGCAGCAAGTCGTTTTTGTACTTTTGCTGCAAGCCAAATGCAAGCCAAATTTTGCAGCAAAAAGAAGCCAGCTGCCAAATTCTGTTACTGCTGCAGTTTGCTGAAGTACGGGAACAGACCTATTATCTTCAACACTTCAAACCTGAACTTGACATCCCACCGTCATTAACCATTCTCATCCCTTCATTACTCGTACAATGACTTCATTTTGAAAATCTGTTGCTCTTAGTGGCGTAAATCATTATGGTCAACAACAATTCTAAATACCTAAAGATCGAGTCACCGATACTGCATTTTCTCCAGGTTCTCAGGATTATTAAAGCGATCGTCATTGATCGCACTCACTACCTAATTATTTCCATAAATACCGAGTGGCGGCGAACTTAAACAGCTGCCAGTGCACTTAAATGAGACAATGTTTATTTTCTTTTGTAGCCGTTATGAAGGGTCATTTGCTTTTCCACGAGCAGTAGGTGCAAAGAAGCGCCCAGAGTGGGTTGAGTTTATGTTGTTATTCACACAATTATGTCTTTTGTCTGAGGAAATGAAGTTTTAAAGGCTGTAATGTTTATTATATTCTTTTTCAAACGTTGAATAATATATTTTGTGCAAAGGCACTCACATCGACGAATCTGAGAGCTACCCGGACAAACAGGTTGAATTGACTTGGCGATGTAACAATGCGATGCTCGTGGGAGATGCCTCCTCAGCAGCATGACCAAATGCTAATGTACTCGAATAAGATGTTGATTGACTGGCAAGACTCTCGGATTCATTCAAGTGAACTAGTTGTTCTTCGGTGCTCGCGTCTCAAGCGACAGTTGCTTTCCATACTGGCATCTACATATATATAATCCGCTATGATGAAAGACGAATTGACGAGCTGAATGATTGTGGCTGGATGGCTGTTTAATGCCCAACGGGAAAAATAATGCTTACGGATATATTCGGTAAGCATTTCGCGTAATGCGTGTAAGCATTACCGGACCATTACGCGTTGTTTCTTTTTAACATTGCATGTCCTAGGCTGGGAAGATTTATACAAGGGGAAACTCATGCTTTTAGCTCTATAGCTTTATGTATAAGAGCTTTTTGGAAAGTACGACATCGTATTCTCGCATTTATATGCCTCAATATGAATGAAAGCTTTGGCCGGCGGCCGATTGTATCTCTGCATGTGTGGTTTTTGCATGCTGACGCTCATTAGAAATTCCAATAGCGCATGCTCTTTGCTATTAGGAGGAATTGTCTTCATACATTTTACTTACCTGTGCGTGATGATTTGAAATGCTTCGAAATTTTCATCTTTCCGCTTTATATAGCAGACTACCCATAACCGATGTATGCTCGCAAGTTATTTTCCCCTTGTTTCTGCGAGTGAATTTCATTGGCCAGTCTTGGACTTATAACATATGAGCTTTCTCCCTTGCAGCATTTTCCATGCTCCAAGTCATGTTTACGAGTATATCTTATAATTGCTGGAAAATAGCTTTGGAAATCGGAAATGTGCATTACCAGCATTGCTTGATTCATGCATTACGCCAGCATACATTACCGCGATTCCCGTTGGGTGGGGCAGATGGGCAGATACGAGCACAAGCGGTAGCAAGATATGAGATACAATACTTACATGGTAAACAGGTTGTGTCGTTGTACTGAACGAAGTAAGGTGCGCATTCACATAAGCCGGCCATCGAACAATAGCTTCCTTTGATATTATCGCATTCCATGTCATGTTGACAGCGTGCTCCTAATTCCATTGCGAGTATCTGTGCATCTAGGACACATACCGTTGTGATTAATATCTGAAAAGAGTAGCAACGAGAGGAATGTTAGTGATACTCGATGATGAATGAATGATTGAGGTAAGCAAATGCTGTTGATAATGTAGTTTCAGTGTCAGCGTAATACAACTGTGGTTGATGAGAAAATTGTGGCAAATGTGGGTTTAAGTTCGATCATTGATTGGAAATCAATAACAAATTTTATCAAATATACACATAAGTTTAGCCTGTCGACTATTCATATTTAAATTTTCATAACTAAACACAAATACCAATGCCCGTTCGAGAGCTCTATGACCCAGTTTTGGGAAACTCTCACGAGGTACGAAACAGTAACTCCAGCTGAACAAGACAAAACCAATGTTTGCTTCTCCAGAGCTCGCGAAAAAATCGTTGAAACATGTTACCGAATCCAGTTCAGCCGTAGCAGTCAGTAAACACAGTCAGCTCGAGGCACTTGAAAAAACTCTTCCGTCCCGCGGAAGTCCAATATCCCATTTCGCGGCGCTACCCGCGGTCACAACGTCTTGCTGCTTAACCCAAATCTTAGCCGGCCGGCGTGTAGAAGTCGACTTTAAAGTGTCAGTTATCTCGAATTACTTAAAAGCACTATACAAATTGGTTGGACATTATGCATGATACTTATGGCCGAATCAAAAGCCATTCGAAATGACGATTAGAAAAGGTCGGTAAGTGGCCTATTAGACGGGCAGTTAAGCTTCCAACATCGCATTCAGAGTCTTTATCGTTTCGATAAGCATGTTATATTGGTATTTTTCAAGTATTTCACTGTCCAGTCGAGAGCTCTTTGGGCGCAATGATCGTTTTTCATGTGCCGCTACCAATAAGTAGCCAATGATACGGTGAATTCGCGAAAATGTTCTCGAGACCAACAAGAAAAACCTTAAAGCTATTCTTAACCTAATGACAGACTATCGAATTGATGTGTATTTAATTTCAGTGAGAGATCGCTAGCTTCTTGTTATCTTGTTTCGTTAAGATCGTGTGTTTTCCTGCCTGTCTGGGAGGAAGTGTTGTTTCAGTTGTGTGAATTCGAACGAATTTCGTGTCGAGCGGAAGGGAAACCGATCGAAGCTTTAGGATTGGGTTTGCATTAAAATCACATTTAGTCAATTAGAAGTGACTGAATAGCGGCTTGACCTGAAAATTTGTCGTTGGAAATTGCTGTCATTTTCGAGTTGAGCAAGTTCTCACAGTCGAAGCAGTCAAGTAACTGAAAAAACTTCATCTGCTACGGACAGCCTAGGCAAGCTTAACGGCGACCATTTAAGATCACCAACATTGGCCGATTATATACATGCCGAAGTGGTTAAAATCAATAAAACATACAAAGGAAACCATGCTGCTTTCGTGGAGTACAACCGTATACTGCGTGCGAACATGCATATTTCCAACCACGCAAGAGCATCTTTATTACCATTCATGTTATTTTTATGATTTTCATACTATGGTACACGCAAATGTACCTTCAAAGACTTAAGTCTAGAATGTCTGGAATTCACGTTAGAAACACTCCGTATGATATTCCTTGCGAATATTTCTTCTTTGTATCCACTTGCTACATGAAACGATTCGGAAAATCTTCCGAAAGTGTATGCTGGACAGCCAGTACCATTTCCGATTAATGTGAACTGTTGTCTTGTGACAAAAATATTTCCTCAATTCTGTTTTCAAACATAAATTTTTAATAAAACTCGAATCTGCGTTCATACGTAACTTGTAAATGAGCCTGTGGTATGTGCATCGAACGTATTCAGATGAACGAGATATGAACCTATTTCACTATTGCTGCTCCTCTCTTCGGTGGAGCGGAAAGAAATACGTTGCGTGACTATTAACTTAGGTCAGGTTTGACGCCAGTTTGCACCACTCGCAGGCATATTCATTTAGAACCGATAAAAAACAGAATATCGTAAGGATCAGTTGGTGAGGTCATTGATTAACGATACATGCAGCTTTAATAGTTTTTGCCAATCTACAATTTTATGAAACTATTAATATATTTTGATTTTTCAGCGGACGTGATTTGTATAAAATATAAATGTTTTTGGACGTTAATTGGTTAATTGATTCAGAATGTTGTTTTCGAATCATTATTTGTTTTTTGTCGTCGAACGTATACGTATTTGCGTGAAAAAAATGTACGCCGTTTTACGAGGTCTTGAAGAAGTTTTAGTTGATGGAAATTTTGCCACGAGTCTATGTAACTAGGCTGACTACTTATAACTAATAACCAGTCATATAAACAATACAATACAATACTAATTAGATTAATCTTAACAATCCATGAAAGACAGACTAGGCATACATGTCTTCTGGATTAGCATCAACATCATACTAGGTATGGAGACCGGGAATAAATTAACAAATGCAGCAAAATATTTAATAGTTGTGGTAAAAATAGTTCGTCTGGCTACAAAAGTAACTATAAAAACCGGACAAAAATCATGTCAGAACCGTCAGCGTTTTCAGCCTTGACTCTATTAAAATCATTCATGGAATATTTTTGAACTTGTTCAAAGGTTTTCTTAAATAAAGCTTTTGATGGGCTAGTGCGGGAGAGTTTTACAAGATTCGTCACTGATTCACTTTCCGAAACGAGTTTCGTGAATCTTCAAATTTGGTCGAATCCGGCAGTTGAGCTTCCTTTTACCGAGGCTCAGAAACACGAAACACGTCATCTGATACTTGAATTGAATCCTGTGGTATATCTCCGGTATAAATAGGTTTTCCATAGTGTGCTTTTTCAATCTGGATTCGTGAATAGCACCAAAACCTCCAACACTTGAAAATATTCATACCAGCTGACTGCATCTCAGTTCGTGAAAATGGAAGTCTCGATCGAGTGTTATCTTTTAAAGTTATTGTACTGGATTACTGTTTCAGTACTATCACGGACTCTTCGTTTTGGCCAGCTAACTCAATTGTTCGAGAATTTATTCCAAGGAATCGCAGCGCAGTATGACATAAATTTTCGTCAAAAAACGAGTCGAGTCCACTACACAAACATGAGTGGCATGCGATTGAAAATAAACGATTTCTCCGCCTTTGCCAATTCGATATATTTGGCATTACTGAAACTTGGTTTTTTTGCGCATATCTCATATGCTGAACTATATGATTGTAATTTAAATATTTTTTTGTTCATACATCAACGATAGTCGTACCTAACGTCGAAAATTTGGAGCTTGTTTGTACTCGTGTGAACTCAGGATTACGGAAGTTATACCTGGCTGTAATATACATTCCACCAGACTCTTCACATGAAATATATGAATTGGCGCAGAGTGCTTACTATTACATTTCTGATCTGCTGGGTGCAAACGACGAACTCATCATCATGGGAGACTTCAATATATCGAAAATCGTTTGGTGCTCATCTGATGATGACACATTATTAGTATCAGTTTTTGTTCCGGGCACTCGTCGCCATGTGGTAGACTTTGCGAACGCTTTGCTAACGTTTGGTTTGAACCAAGTCAAGAACATCTGCAATAGCCATGGCAAGGTCCTGGATCTCGTTTATACTGCTATCGCTTCCACAACGGAAATCAGCAATCAACATTATGTTACATTTGGATGTAAATAGTCCTGAATATTCAAGCTCACCATCAGCTCAATTTAAATTCAAAAATGTTGGTTAAGATATGTTAAATAGTCTCATTGTCAGCCGTGATTGAACCCCGGTTTTATCAAAACTTGACATTAACCAGGCTGTATTTAACTTTCATTTATTGCTCTTTAGCTGTTTCGTCCAGTGCGTGCCAATCATCTTTTCTCAACGAGCCAGAACTTTGCCATGGCTCTCGCGCCATCATCGTCATCGAAAGAGTTCTAATCTATCTAAAGCATGGGAAAAATACTGTGGCACGTGTTCTGAATCAGACTTTATCATTTTCTCTGAGCTTCGGTATATTTTTCAGTTTGAATTTGAACTGACGTATAACCATTACATCAACTGACTCGGAAGTAACTGTCGTAAGCAGCCAAAAAGATTTTGGAATTGTGTTAGCTTTAAGAGGTATCGCGATGGTTATCTCGATACATTTACCCAATGAGTAATGAGTTTGTAAATCACTTTCGTAAAGCATATAATACGGATGCCTCTACTAATACAAACAATAATTTAAACTTTAGCTTGACAATGTTCCTTAGCTCCTCTTTGGGAATGAAAGATTTGGCTATTGACGAAGATACCATTGAATCATTTTTTAAAAAACTGAACAACAACCTGGCTCCGAGTCCTAACGTTTTTCTTCATCTCTGGTCCCTATATTATCATGTCTCTTGAACCTGTCTGTGTCCACGGGTATTTTGCCTACAATCTGGAAATACGCAGTCGTTCCATCCGTACACAAGAAAGTTGACAGAAATCCGCTCTGTAATTACCATCCCATTGTCAAATTACGTTGTATCGCCAAACTTTTTGAAGCAATAATTAGTGATACCGTAGCATTCCATTGCAAATCCTTCATTTCTTCCTATCAGTACGGTTTCAGGCGAAATCAACTGCAACGAACCTGTTGGAATTTTCCAACATTATTTTTCTATCCATAGAAATTGGCTTGCAGGTGGACTGTGTTTTTACTGATTTTACAAAAGCTTTTGACAAGCTGGATCATTCAATTTTACTAGAGAAATTATCCACTTACAATTTCCCCCATAAATTTATCAACTGGATTGCTTCTTACTTGAATTTACGTACCCAGTTTGTATCTTTTTGCGGTGTTTTTTCCCCAGGGGCGTTACATCGGTCCAGTTTTTTTTTTTATATATATCAACTACTTGTCGTTCGTCTTGAAAAGCTCATCTATATTATTGCTGATGCTGATGATGCTAAAATCTTCAAAAAGATATCCAATTTGAACGACTGCTCTAATTTACAAGCTGACTTAGATAGTCTCTCAGACTGGTTTAACACTAACCACTTATTAATCAACATCGACAAGTGTTCTGTTTTATCGTTCACGCGTAAATCATCCTCTTTACAATTTGAGTACTCTCTGACGAGTACAATATTGGCACATTCTGGAAAAATACTCGATTTAGGTGTGCTTCTGAATAGCTCATTCACTTTTGACGATCATATAAATAGTATCATTGTAAAAGCCAACTGTGCGTTAGGCTTCGTACGGAGGCGATCGAGGGAATTTAATAACATTTTTTTAATTAAAACTTTATATTGTTCTTTGGTGAGACCAATCCTTGAATATGTTTGCTTGATTTGGACTCATTATCAGCAACTGCATATGGATCGCATCGAATCGGTTCAGAGAAAATTCTTGCGTTTTTGCCTACATAAATTTTCGTGGTCTGTCGGCTGAAACTTTTTGCTACGGACACATTTGAAAATAGACGCCGAAAATTCAAAATCTTTCTTGCTGCTAAACTTTTCGCCGGAAATATATCTTCTGATTTTATTTTAGATCAATTTGGCCTGAATACTAATTGCCACAGATTTCGCACGTGAGCTTATTATCCGTTCCTTTTCATCAAACCAATTACGGCTACAATGAACCTATCTCAGCGATAAAAAGAGCTGTTAATAAGACTAGTGATAGATATGGTTTGTCTGCATTGTCTTTGAGAGGTGTTGTTGTAAATATTTATTGAATGTTTGTGTATACTTTTTAATGGAACTAGTCTGTATTAGACGAAATGTAAAATAAATAAATAAAAAATGAAATTTTAGTTTTAGCGGTTCACATGTTTGATGCACTAGCTATTATCGTTTGGCCTTGACTTGAAGAGAATCAAATCTCCAAGGAACAGCAGAGTTTGGTTCACGTCAGCTTTATTTGAATTGATTTCGATGAGTTCAGCTTCGTTGTTCCTGCTTTAGGCAATTTGGACCAATCTCACGTGAAGCAAACTAGTCTTTTGAAAGCCGTTAGACTCCCAGAGCTTTCTCGAGAGTCTGCTGAATTTTTTCCCGGGCTGTTTTTCTAGAGTCTTCTAAAGTTTTCTAAGCTCCCATATTTTTTTCACGAACTCGATTTTTTTCACGATAACTCCTTGACTCCCTCTAGTATCTTGTTACCTTTCATAATTTCTTCCTTCCCGGAATTTTTTTTTACACTCCTGAAATTTTTTTCTAGGCTCCCTGAATTGTAAATTGCTACCGTGATTTTTTCCCAGGCTCATATAATTTTTTCTAGAGCCTTTTGATTATTCGCAAAATCCCGTGGCTTCTTTTGGACTTAAAAACGACACTGCAGAGTTGCAAAAGGAAAGGACAATAACAAAGAAAATTGGAGCTATTTCTTTCCTCTTGCAATGCTATAGAATTCACTAACTAAATAATGTTGAATTTGCTTTTTAGTAATTGTACTACACTTACTACAATAAATTATAACGTTTTGGTTCCGAATGCATAACTTTTCTACCTTATAGTTAACAGCCTAAATCGAATATATACACCGTGTTTCTTATAATTACTAAACATTTTTTCCACTGAATCAAAATTACGCACTTTTAAATTAATCAAATTGATATATAATCGGCTTATTTAGCATCTCAACCACACAATCATTAAAAAAAACTCGAATGTAAACAATCATCATCAAAAATATGTATGAATATTCATTACGAACACTGTTTTTCATTAACCCACTTCAAATTTTACGTATCGCAAGTTAATATACCGTTACTAATTTGCCCGAAAATTTTATATTCAACTATTTCACTCTGCAAGTCATACATTATCTAGATGTGTACATTTGAACTCTGCATAAATTCCACTCCGGAGAAGGTTGTCATGATAATTTCAAATTTACTAATTCACAACGAAATGAAGATATTAGTCAAATAGCATTGCTCCAGTGCATTCAAGCAAACACCTACTTTACGCCATACTTGATTATTTATAAAATTAGTAAAATATGTGAACCACCATTGCAATTAGTTGTAGTAATTTCAAGTGAGATCATTAGTTTTACAGCAGCTTAAAGTAGTTCAATGTTACTAAATGAACACTTTGATTTATGCCTAATTTATGGTGTAGAGTTGCGCAAACGAATTTTTCATTAGCTAACCTACCCAAAATGGTTGCAGCTTTGGTTTCAAGAACATGCGGCCATTGAGAATTACTTCTGAGATCCAGTAGTAAAAAAAAAATGGTTTACATACCTTTACAAAAAAAAAACACTCAACAGAATTTATGCTGAAATCGGGAGTATTTTCCCCATGTCTTTGGCTTAGTGCAGGAAACTATTCACCACTAAGGCAACTCAAAGCTCAGTGTGCCTGCTCGTCCCCACTTAAATTCGAATCAGGACCATAAACGCAAGCTGTGAGTACTCTACCAGCTCGGCCCCAGAAGTTTCAATCGCATGTTCTAGTATACTACACCGATCTCAAGACGTTATTTCCATGAAAACTTTCGTCCTACAAGTTTTCGGAATAATAATCGAAACCAAATATAGGAGCTAAGAAATGGTAATTTTATTCATGGACATGATCTTGAATGTCAAAGCAAGGAAAATGCGATGAGATGAAGAGCAATGAGATGATCTATTGTTTACCAAATTTAAAAACAAACAACATTTGGTATTCGCAACATTCTTCATGCTCGAATTGGATGCCAATAGTCAGCTCGAATTTATGGTTAAATATTCATGCGAATTTATTAATGAAACATATTTAGCTTTAAGTTAGTATAATATGACTTAACATATTTCTTAAACAAACTTATTATTGAAAGCAAAGTCGCAATATTTGTTTGATTGTGGAATGAAAAATATTTTAATGAAATACTTATTAAATATGAAAACATGCAGAACACGAAATAACTGTTGAAATGTAATAGGTGCGTTTTTTGCACTCCCGAGCAGATCAAATTATGTTAAGTATATTGAATACAATAACAAAATCCTGCACGTGTCACGTCACTGAGTCAGAAATTTGCTCGGAAGCAATTGTTTATGGGCTTACATGTAGAGTCTGCTGATAACAGTATGAGTGTTCTAAACGATTCATACCACTGCTGTAGATTATTGTGAAACCAGCAGATTGAATTGAATGAACTTGCATAGCAATCCGCATTTATCAATTATTTTACATCAAATCTTGTAGTGTGCAGACTGTTTTTGAGTGTTTCAATGCACATCATATTGTTGATTATTTTATATGCAAGTTTCATGTCTGATTTCGATTAAAATCTAGATAAGATTTCATTTAGGTTTTTGCTATGTGCCATTCTAATTTAACAACCAACCTAAGCGTAAGCTTATCGAATGCAGCGCCATTATCGAATACAGCAAGCTCTCTGCGTGGGATTGTTTTTTCCTTGCAGCCCTACGTTAATCTGCTCTGTTACGTTGCAAAAAACGCGGCTAATTTTAATTCGAAATTCATTTAAGTCCATTTCGACAAGAATCGGTCATTTGTTCCAACGATCACTTTGGGTTATATTCATGTTTTATGATTTTCCTCTCACATAGGTTCCTATGAATAGAGAGAGACTAAAATATCCTCAAGTGCAAATATCAGACTAAAATATCCTCAAAAAAAAATTATCCTCAAGTGTAAACATGACACTGTTCAGCCTGATCTTCGATGCACTCTACTGACTGATCTGGCGAAACACACTTTGCTAGGTGCGTGAAAAAGCACTATCCGATCGAAGGTTAATACAGTGTTAATGAGCAAATGAGTTGATTGAACCGCCACCTCTGGTCTGCATACTGCAGTTATGTGCCTACCGTCGGATTCGAGAAGTAGTAAAATGAGAATGGCAATGCTTTCAGTGAGACATCAGTGTAAATTTACTTTGGTGCATTAATGTTTATGCTGAAGAAATATGCAAATACAAAGGTAATATATAAATAAATGTTGGTTTTGCAAGCCTTTGCGGCTTTATGTTTACAATGAATTTGTGTTACTATAGTGTCATCGATTTTGTTCGAGTAAATATGATGATTCAGTGATTGATTTTTACATATTTAAATTATATTTCCATTCGCGCTTTTTTAACAAATTGAAATTCATCCACATTAATCAATTATCATTTTTCCAATAATCTTGCATAAACATTTCTTTAGAAATAATTAATCAAGAAACTTCAATTTTCAGTTTGTGAAAATTTGCAGTGGTAAAATAATATTAGTTATTAGAGAAACCAGTGCCCTTTGATAAACCATACTTCGAAACAATTCCTAAAAAATATCCGTAAGTTCATAAATGGGTAGAACATGCTTTTCTGAAGTAGCCAGCTTAGCTCCAGAGATGCTCAAATAAATCAGTTAAATCGCAGGAAAAAATCAATTTGCGTAAATAATATTGGCCTTTTAACGAAAAACGATCATAGATCCAATGGTGAATAAATAATATCTTACTCCTGGGTAAAGTATATCAGTGATTTTTAACAACGTCGTTATTGCTTTGAAAGATAAGCCGGAGATCTGGATTAGAATTCTGTATACTGCGTCGGCTTAAATACAGAAACATTACACTAAAATGTTCTATTATTGAACATCCATGCTAGCAAAATTGTTGTACATTATCCAGAGGTGTTTGCTTCATTGACTGTTGTTCAAACAATATTTCATTTTTGATTGCCAATTTTTTATTAAACAGCTCGATGGAGGAATCAATTTTATTCTATTGGGAGTAAATTTCCACTTATGAGGAATGAATTATTACGAATAAATTTTATTGTATTTCATTTAAGCATCATACATGTTCCGGAAGTTTGTCATGAAAATAATACAAAAAAATTTTATTTTGTAATTTGCCCCTTTAAAAAGTCTCTTTCTTCAATTGATATATTTTTTTTATCCTTAATAACTCCAAACAGTCTGGAGCACCGAGACTGGCTTTCAAATACTATTTTAAAATTAAAATTATAACTTGCCAATTGCTTTCAAAGACGATTTTCTTCCTTTCAAATTTGTGCAGCTAGTCGCCAAAGCCACAGAAATACAATTGCAATCAATCAGATTACTGCCTTTTTCCGATAACGAACTCCTCCATTTATATCTTTCGACCCCGTCATTCGTATGCTCTTCACTGACTACCAATAACAGCTACCGACTGATTCCAGTTCGACAGTATTTTTTCCGCCAAATACATATTGCTGCCAATCGTAATGTAAAATCGTAGTGATTGATTGATTGATAGCCTGGAGTGGGTCCAGAAGGAACCTAGTACTGCGGCCTCCTGGGTCTATTGTGCCTCCTCTGCGTTATGTCCTAAAGGATGTTCAGACTTCTAATGAACCTGGATATGTTCTTTGATGGGACATTTGTGATGTCGGAAGAGCAGAGCCAAGGAGCTCGAATCTTCTTCTCTCTAGTGCTGGACAGAGTGTGAGCAGATGTTCTACACACTCTGTGGTTTTCACACAGTATCTGCAACGGTCATCCTGTTCCTCACCTATTATGTGGAGATACTTTTTGGGAAGGTGGTCTGTCAATGCTTTTCATAGGGCTCTTATGCCACTTTTGCAGAGAGCTAGTGTTTCTTTTGCTCTTTTGTTATCGAAGATAAGGCGGTTTTTTTTAGTGTTTAACACTCTCAATATTTAACCAGTAGACTTTGATTTTTCTTGCTCGATGTTTTAATTTTCTTGTCCATATCTGCCATTGTAAAGCCCCAGTACGGAGAAGGACCTATGAAGGCCAGTTCTGCTCCTTCTTTGGATTTAGTATCACCTTCGTCGCGGATCAATATCAACCCGCGGCTATTTTGTGCCCCAATTTCATTTAGGGCCTCTCTCACCTCTAAGAGCATAGCTGAATTTGATTGATCGCGATTGATAGTCATGAGAGCCGCTTGACTATGCGATAAGATCTTAATTCTAATCCTTTAAGTTTTCTTATTTTTATTATTTGTGAGGCTCTTAGTATGGCAGATAGTTCTGCTTGATAGTAGTTGTCTTCTTTGGGAGAGGGAAATGCATTTTGCACTTAGGACCTACGATTCCTGCTCCCACTCCATAATTCATCTTTGAACCATCCGTATACCACATTTGCGCTCTTTTGTACGAGGGAGGTGGTCCATCCGCCCATATGTCGCTTGATGGAATCTTCTTCCCGAAGAATACCACATACCACAAATCTTGACTTACATTGAAGGGAGTAAGAAATATATCAATAAAAAAAAAATAATACCCTGGTTTTTATTTGATCGCTGAGGCCCAAAATTTCGACTATGGGCCTGATGTCCTCCAAGATTTTGAGGTAATCTTTAAGGTTTCCTGATTTGTACCTGTAGGCCGGTTGTAAGCTAATGGCCGGTTTCGTTGCTTCCTCCTGAATTTTAAGGTTTAGCGGGTCTAGGTTTAGTAGAACCTTCATTTCTGCTGTTGGGGTGGAGCTCATTGCTTCGGTAATCAGCAGGCAAGCCATCTTTTAAAGCTTGTTGAGCCTAATAACAGCATTTTTTTGTATGGTTTTCTTCCACCAATATACAGCTCCATATAGGAGGATAGGTCTCACTCTTTGTTTGTATGTTCATAGTGTCTGCCTTGGAGATAGTCCCCAATTGCGTCTAAGTATTTGTTTTGTCGCCCAGAGTGATCGCTGCGTAATGTAATGCCAAGGTGAGTTTCCTATCTAGGTATATTCCTAGATAGTTCACCTCTTCCTGCAGACATACGACTGTGCTTCTAATATTTAGATATCCTATTTCGATTTTTCTTTTTCTGGTGAATGGTATTATGCTAGTTTTCTGAAGATTAATCGATGATCCCACTTCTTCATACCACTGGCATGTTTCATTTAAAGCTTTTTGCATTTTGGATCTCAAAGTATCCATGTGTTAGCCTCTTATTATTATACCGTGATGCCGTCCGCGTAGCTAATAGCAGTTAGCCCATTGAGGGTCACGAGAAGGTCATCAACTAGTAGGCATCATCGCAGGGGGGACAATTCAAATTAAAAAATAATGAAGGTTAATACAGTATCATAATAATAATAAGCATGAGAGTAATAAAAATAAAGAAGGCTTTAATTTTTCAGAGCAATATTCGCTCAGGAAACGATGGTTTTTTTTTACAACAATAACGCCAAAGTACTCACAAGAACCAACTATTCTAAAGCGATTTAGAAAATATTCCACCAATAAAACCGCCATACCAAAACTCAAATTGAAACAATAATGATTATGTATCTCATTCTAATTGCCACCCTTCAGACCATTCACTCTCAACCTTATCTTAATTCACCAGCGAGAAACAGTAAATTGATTGAGGTCCAGCCTCCATTTCCATTTGCGAAAATTCAGACGTTCGATGACCGCCAAGTTAACGCCCCCTCAATCATCCAAATGCGAATTTGTCTCTAAGATTACGATCTGCCAAATGTAGCCGACAAAAGTGTGATATCAAGTTAAAGCTGAAAGCTGTAAATTATGAACCATCTTTGCTTTTCGAGTCATTTAGTCAGATCGTGTTGATGATGGAATTATGTGGCAGCCAAATATCGTAAATTGGGTCGAATTGTAAATTTCCACAAATATTTCTTGCGGAACTATTTCAATTCAATTGTTCGCAAGTGTGTGTGTGTGTGTGTGGCTGCCTTTCGCGAGCTGATATTCAAGAAGTTTATTGTGTACCGTTGGTTTTCAAGCAATGCACATTCGCAGAAGTATCAATTAGCGAAAACAAATTATGCGTTCGTGCAGTTTCTAAAGAGTTGTTTCATTGCTACACCATTATTCGCAGTTTTTTTTTCAAACAGTACAAACAGGAAATGCTTGGATTTTTCAATATTCACTGGTGAATGCATTATATTATCACATTATATGAGCATAGTCGTATGCATTGCCAGAAAGAAGAAACCGCAGGTGCCCTCGAATGCCAACTCTCCTCTCTCTCTGTTGATATATTAACAATCATAATAAAAACAGCGATAGCATACATTCGTGCTTGCTTGCAAGCATGCTTGAAATCAATCATTGACTAACTGTACTTAAGCTGAGTGCTTATAAACCCCATTCTTCGGTGTTCATAAACATTTATAAGTCTCGGTGTGGTATTTGAGAACAACGCGATCCGGCCGTACTCGAAACCAAAGAAATCGGCTAGGTACAACAAAATCTGCTGCGGTCCATCGTAAGTTCAATAGACATCTTGGACATCGCGTCTTCGACAACCGGCATCGTTACGACAAACCGAATGCATTCCACCGTCTTATCGCACTGCAACCAGAGTGCATTGTGCAGCTCGCATCTGCAACATAAAAGTGGACGTAACCAGCCAGCTAGCCAAGCGTACGGGTACGAGACCACACAAAAGTCTTTCAAAATGCTTGACCACGTGCCTGCAACGAATTCACCATTTCAAGCAAAGAAGCATTGCGTTGCAGCATCTGCATTTGCATGCATCATCTCTATACGATTACCTTTCCCGATTAAGACTCTTGACTCGAGTCAAGGATTTCGATACTCTTTAATGATGCTTTCTCGATAGTTTTCGACATTGTGTGGCTCGAGTTGCATGTGCTCTAGCTTCAATAACAACTGACGGGGTCTGCTCTGCTCCGGATTTGAATAATTTATCGGGCAAGTCGATTATGAGTTGTCCTGGATCGGCTGTAGAGCTATCCGTCTAGCAGTGACTATGTTGACGAGTATGTGAGTGCACTTCGGTAACAAGCGATATTCAATAAGGCACTCGAGTACTCCGCGGAGCTAATCCATTTCATTTTCATGATTAGTGGACTATCGACACCGAGCACTTTCATTGATGAAAATTCATATTAATGAGTAAGAGCATTTTTTGTTGTTGCTGCTGAATTACTCATGCACGGTAGTGTGTTTGATGCAATCAATGATGTTGGTAATGTATGGCATGTGCGTGATGTGATAATGGGACTGATTTGAGATGAGGAAAAGATTGGTGAAAAACTGTTGGAAATGAAATTAATTTGGTTTTTTGGGGTGCTTGTTTCGTGCAAGCAAATCACATCCTTGTTATTTGCGTTTGGTGTTTGCCACGGGCATTCGAAGCTTTTCTTTTACTCGTACCTTAGTATCGTTTTTAGTTCCCAGTTTCAAGTGAAAACTTCTTAATGTTCAATCCTCTGCCGTTATTGAGAAGCCACTGACTGAACCCACATTGGGCGCATTTCGCTTTAGAAAAGCAGCAGGTGTGTACGTGCTCAGAATCTTAGCAAAATGCAAGAAGCAAATATTTAAAATAAAGGCATTTTGTTGCCGTTTTAAATTCTTAAAACTTCGCATTCAAGTTAATTTTACTTAAAAACAAATCATCGCAAGCATATTTGAGCAAAACTTTTTGTTAGATTTGGCAGCATTCAAATATGTTATGATTGATTACATCCAATTATTCTTCATTCATAACGAGACAACTTAACAAGATGCAAAGTTATAATTAGCTTTTGATAGTATCACTGTTCATAACCTGCACCAATTCGTAAAAAAATAAACTAGATCATAGTCGAAATTATCTCATTTCATGTGAAGCAATCTGAAATTCATCAACAACAGCAAAAGGCGTTGAACTTGATTTCGACTAGCAAATCTAATTTAGACGACCGTTACTAGATTAGTGTTTGAGATACGCATTAAATGGAACTGTCTAAGGTTATGTCATGGTCACTGTAGAACTATAAATGGGTGGTCGAGTTCGTTTTAGAATCGACGAGAAACATGTTGATGCCTTGTCAGTTTGTTGAATAATTGGTGCCAATTTTTTTTTTCGGGGATATCTGTTTTGGGTTTTGTATATATATATATATAGAACGTAATTATTTTTCGGATCCTTCTGCATTTTTAATTCATTTATCATTTAGAACAGTTAAGATTTTGAAAAACAAGGCATGAGCTTAATACAGTTCTTGTGGGAAAATAGTTTCGTTAGGTTTAGCAGACTAGGTCTGTATTTACAAGATGAGAAATTTTGGAATTCGTGAGGGTTCTAAGAGCAAATATTTCTTTTGGATTGATTCTAATTCACCGCTACAAAATGTAAATGTAAATATAATTACTATCAATTCTGGCGCTCTCGAGCAACAGGAGTTTCGATTTCCATAAATTATTAAATTCTTTCACACGTCCATTACCAAATTCTAGTTTTATAGTAACTTTAGCTAGGATATTATCACAGTATAAGTTGAAATGCAGATATTTATCGAAAACACTATCAACAATCTTAGCAAAAATGTTGTTAAGATATGAGAAAAGTTAGACTATTACTTTTGTGTAATGAAAGCTTATGACATGGTATTTTCTGAGTTTGTTTTATTCATTTGCATACCAATGCACAAACAAAAACAATTTTGACTGAGACAAAATTGAGTCTGCGTTTGAAAAATGTGATGAGTTTTCAAAGAAGTAAAGAGATGCGAGGCCTGTTCTTCAACCTGGCTTTAGAGAAAGCAATCCGAAGCTCTGGAGGGACTGCCAGATACTGATTATGCAGATGATACAGACATAATTGGAAGGTCGGAACTAGCTGTACGAGAATCCTTCATCCAGATTGAGCGAGCGGCACATAAACTGGGGCTGCACATAAATGAAGAAAAGACTAAGTACATGGTGGCAGCATCTGCAGGAAGATCACCTAGAATCGGCCAAACCTTCAAGGCAGTTGAGCATGAATTTGAAGTAGCAGCCGATGAAAACATGGAGGAAGATATATGCGGGCGGCTGCTCAAATCCAACAAAATCTACTACAGTCTGTCACGGCTTTTCAAATCCCGAAATATCACCCGAACGTCAAAGCTCCAGCTGCACAAGACCATGGTCCTGCTAGTACTCACGTACAGATCCGAGACTTAGCTGCTCTGCAAAAGATCTCTTAGCCGCGGTCGAGAGGAAAATCTTGCGGTGTATCGTTTGCCCCAAACGTGAAGATGTGCGATTCCCGAGACGCTACAAACATGTGTTGTACGCTATATACTTAGAAGCAGATATAATTACGAAGATAAAGCTTGGTGCAGAGAAGAAAACGGCAATATTTGTTAATAAAATAAGAATTCAAATTTGATTTTCTAGCATTGTATTTTGAGACCAGAGTGGGCACGGTCAAATTTTTTATTTGAGTCAGTGGTATCGTTTACAGCAGACTATACACCACCGCGGACTATACACCAAATTTCACATAAATTATTTAGTCCACCTGCTGTAAACACTCAGTACTCGACCTAAGTTTAAGTCAGTCCACGATTTCAAGCGATCTGACCTAAAATAGGTTGTGGACAATAACGCTGTAAACACACCCGACCTAAACGTTGATTTTTGTGCGACTATTAATAATATATGTATGTTGAATATAAGGTCATAATATTCCCCTTTGACTCAAAATCATTGACAAATACAGTGAATGAATGAAAATTAAACTAAATGACAGCTTTCACGTACCAACGAGGACTAAATTCGACTTGAACAAATTTTAGGTCAAGTCGATGTAAACATCTTAGGACTAAGCTCACTTAGTCCGCGCTATAGGTCAGGTCACATTTGGTCCGTGAAGATGGTTCCACTTGATACCCTTTTTTCGAACTGCACCAAATCATTAGGAAAAACGTAAGCGTAAAGCTCCGTAAAAAAAAACTCTCGCAGCCGATTGTTTAGAGTACTGGGACCTAAAGTATGATGTCTCTGGTTCGTGTCCTTTTTCCTATTTCCCGGCCTCCATTTTTGCATTCAATGCGAAAAAAGTTAACAAACTAGTATCTACATATATAACAGGCTACTATCTACATACAAAAAACAACCCCCGCACATTTCACTGCACTTTGAAAGTAGTATTCTACACTTTGATATTGATTTTGTAGCTCTTCCACAAAAAATTCATTTAATAGTTTTTGACAAATAACCAGGCTTGGAATATAAAAAGCTATTATAATTGACTGAGGGTTTCGGTAAAATGTATGTTAACGGTTCGTTCATATTAAGGGGGCAGGAACACTTAGAATTTTGAGAAAATCGATTTTATTTTCTTTGCAGTTTCTAAAAGTAGCATATTTCAAGAGCATTCTCTGCAAATTTCAGACGAATCGGACAATTTTTTATGAAGATAAATAATTTTGAATAAAGTCGTCTCTATTGCATAAAGTGTTTTTCGCATGCTTTAAAAGTATTTTTCTCGAAACTATGTTTTCGAAGTCGGTGATCACTGTAACTTGAAAACGGCTTTATCGATCAGCATGAAATTTTCCTCACTTATTTGATATGTAATTACCCTCCGGATGAACGAAGGATTTTTTGATTGGACGTTATGCTTTTTCAATAGCCGAAAATGTGAGTGAAATTTTGGTCGAAAATACAATTTTGAGTTTCAACAACCGCCATTTTTCGACAAATCAAAATCTGCCAAAGTCCTTCGTCCATCCGGAGCACTATGTTATTAACTAATAATCCGCGATTTTTTTTTATTTCGGATGAACCAGTGACAAGCTACAGTGATCACGGCAAAACAATTTTTTTTGGCCCTTCGAAAATTTACTCTATTTCGACTAATTTTCAGCCTTGTGCTTTAAAAAAATTACAGTAGCTTCTACAAATATATTTCTTTCAAGTAAAAAAAAAACAATTATTATTAATAACTTTAATGTGTCTTAAAAAAAATCCTGAAAAAGAGCTTTTTCTGGACGTCCCAAATGTACCTGACCCCTTAAACACTATTAACATTTCTGACATAATTACTTCGCTTAATTGCAATAAATATTGTTTCATTAGCATTATTTTCAAGCTTACAAACTTCAGGCAGGCCCCCTATTACTCGAAACCGAATCTACACTGTAAAAAAATTCGATTTAATATTTTTACGAAATTCCTTTCACATCTCTTCGGCTCTATCGAATTCAGACTAACGATGTAATTAGCATTGTAAAAAAAATTTTTTTGTGTCTTTCGCTTTGTCTCTAAACAAGCGAACGATCCAACAAACTCTAATCCTTCCATTCACATAAATTATCTGAAATATGTGTTTTCACTTTCATTTCCGAGCAAAATGCGGCGCGAAAAAATACCTAATCATACCGCTCGTATCTGTATTTAATCATAAAATCTGCATTTATGTATGTCTGGCTATCTCCAAAAAAATTCGATTTTCCCAATTTCGTATATCTTCTTGCCGATTCGGTATGTCTTATGATCGCATCATCGCAATCGAGTTAATCGAATTCGGATCAGCACCGGCCATTTCTAAAGGCAGATAAACATTACGAAAGTATTAATTGAGCGAATTGTATGCGCTCATATTCTGCGGGATCGATAGGTTTCGAAAAAAGTAACAACAGCGATTTCGCATAGAGCTTCACTGATTAATATAAGCTCAATGGTGCGGCAGGTAAGAGAGCGGAGTAGGTGAGTAGACTTTTCCTCGAAGAAACTATTTGATGATTATCATCTGTTTTCAATTTTAGTATTTAGTCGTGAAATTACTGTTAAATGTTTAATGATGCTATCGACGTTGTTAACATTGTTCTTTGATCGTTCGGCCATCATTCATTATGCACAGTCAGTTAATTTAGGAAGTGCTAGAAATCGTTTAGATGTTTTCAGACTTACTTCAGTCACGTAAAGCTTTAGAGAATAATTCGACCTGAATTTACACAAACATATTTTTACCTAATTGTTTTGTTCCTAGTTAGTTTTTGTTTGGAATTTATTTAGATAAGGCTAATCGTGCTATTAGACGGCCCGAAATGCTGCAATCATTACGTGCGTACACTATGTAAGTTGATGAATGGCGTACTGGTTGTTTTGTGATAATGATGAAAATATTTTTGGTTCAGATGTTTCAGGGGCTTTTGACTGATGGAATGTGTAACTTGAAATGTATTTCAACAATTTTTTGATTGCATGTCTGATCCGAACTTAAGCGCTGGAAAGTTTCAGAGATCGATAATTTATTATATTTAGATGCATAAGATATGTAAGTAGCTGCCTCGGTTGTAAATATTTTGACAGTTAATGCGTGAAGAAATTCAAAATTCATCAGTAAGGTAATACATAATTGATTGCGTAGAGTTTGATCGAAGCACATAAAATAATCGACTTTGGTGAATACTGTCTTGGTGATTAAGTTATGCAAATAAATTAAAACTCTTTGTTTTGGAAAATGACTGGCTAGCTTTAGTGTGTGATTATCTTTTGGAGGTAATGTAATTTTGAGTATGTAAAGGGAAACAGTTTAGATGATTCACAAATCGATTTTTCTATTCCATGAATTGTTGGTCAAACTATGCAAAAATATTTACTCAAAGTTTCGTACAAAAATATAAATTCGTCCTAACGCTAAGATCGGTCAAATAAGCGTTACGCGTTTAGGTGCTGATTTTAATCCTTACCATTAAGGATCTTAGTAGCAACTAATTAGGGCCACTTAATTACTAATTTTACATCCTGGGAAGTATGTTTTAGCAGCACTTCCAGTGTATCCCCGAAGGTATTTGGTAGCCCCCTGAAGTTCGAAATATACATATATGCAATTGAAACACAATTCTTTATATTCTGGAAGTCAGTCCTAAGCATTACCTTAAATCTTTAATTAATCTGAGAAATTCTTTTACAAACCCACCCCTTTAAGGTTTTTGAGCCCTGTTAAACTTTGTTCTTAAAGCTCTTATGAGTTTCTCTGACCGTCTCCAACATCATAGTATTCTTGTTTTATGGGGTATTGATTTTTTCAGGACATGTGTAATGGGAGAATTCGATGGATATTCTGGAGATTTTGCCTATAGTGCGCTCCATCTCTGATTCGCGTGCAGCAACGTTGGTTTACCATTGTTTTTGGCATGAATCTAATATGTTTGCACCAATAATCTACTTGTTTGACTGGCATCTCTAAACGTTGTGGTATTTTCACAAGTCTGGAAATAAAATAAACTACCAACTTTCGCAATACTGATTATAAGAGATTGGCTTCTTAGAATTGACTGGGCTAGTGAATTTTCAACGCTAGTTTTGGATGATACTGTATCATTATTCTATGAGTTGGTTATTGACGCCGTTGAAAAGTTCACCCCAAAGATTAAGAGAAAAGACAAAATATCTGAACCATGGCTTGATAGCAATTGAAGACATTTGCGCAATCAAAGAAATCAACTTAATAAAGTTATTAAAATTAACACTGATGTCAGAGATGATATCAAGGATAAATATAATGAATTAGCTCAAGAGCTCCTGACAAAATCCCGTGAAGCGTATGAGCGCTATGTTAAAGTCATGGGCGAAAATATAATTCATGATTTCGTGAACACCAGACGGAAAACTTTGGGCTACCCTACATCGATGTACAAAAAGAACTCTTGTTAGTCGAGCCCTCACAAAGTTTGTGACCTGTTCGCTGACCATTTCCAGGAAGTATGTTGTTCATGTACAAGCATATCTAACATTCTTTTCTTTCAAAAATTCCCACCAAATATCATCTGTGAAATATATTTAACTAGAGAGGAGATTGCAAAGGCCATCAAAGATCTTAACGTCAACAAGGGTCCTAGTCCTGACTTGCTACTTCCTAGTTTCATACTCGAATGCATGTAGTCACTTATCTTGCCCGTGTATTTAATTTTCAATAAATCACTTTCTTGTGGAGCTTTCTCCCTCTTTTGGAAACTATCCAATCTTACCCCCATTTTTAAATGTGGTGATAGGCAGTCAATTGATAATAACAGAGGTATTGCAATACTATCAGCATTGCCTTAAATATTTGAAAAAATAGTCTGTGATAAGCTCATTACTCTAATTGAACCTCTTCTGAACGATCAACAACATGGTTTTAGAAAAGGCAGGTCAACTTCTGCCAACCACGTGATTCTCGTCTCAGATGTTCGCTGTGGCATGGAAAAAGGGTATCGAATTGATACCATCTACACAGACTTCAGCAAGGCCTTTGATCGCGTTTATCATGATATTCTTCGAATCAAACTACAGAAATTTGGTATCCCGGGACTCTTATTAAACTGGTTAAACTCTTATCTTCGAAATAATACACAGTACGCTAAGTTTCCAGGTATCCTATACAAAAAAATCGAAGTTTTATCAGGTGTACCACAAAGTAGTCACTTGGGACCTTTTTTATTCAATATGCTCATATCGCATCTTTCTGAAGTTTTATCAGACATCCCTCACCTTTTCTATGCAGATGATCTGAAAACATACTACACAAATAAATTGAAATCAGACTCAGTTTTCCGTCAATCAAAACTGCTTTCTCTTGAGCAGTGGTGCGAACAAAATAATCTTGACATTAATGTCAGTAAATGTCAAATCATTCGCTTTTCCTAAATTTTGATTACTGCCCCAATAATGTTGCAATTAATAATATTGATAATGTCATCGACCACGGGGTTACTTTGGATAAAAAGCTACGTTTTAATTTACCCTATTACAAAGTCTGAAGCTAGGCTAATAAGCAGCTTGGATTCATCAAAAGACATGCGAAGGAGTTCAAAAACCTATGGGTCACGAAGTCTTCATACATAGTTCTAGTTCAACCATTGCTCGAATTTGCATGTATTGTCTGGCACTCTACCTTTGATGTCCATAGCGATAGGCTCGAATCAGTGAAGAAGCAGTATTTGCTATTTGAGTTGAGAGATCTGTATAGTCCATACGAATTTGGTAATTTACCTTCATTCAGATTCAGGCTAAATCTTTTAAATCTATTAAGCCTATCTTCGCGGAGGATCGTCATATGCTCCTGCTTTACTTTTGATGTTATTGATGTGTCTCTGTCCAATATGATAACCATCAACGAATTAGTAACGCAGACGAGGCAAACACATTTACTGAATGAATACTAACACCACACAATTCAATCAATAGCTTCGCAAAATACTATTTCCCCACCATTTCTTGATCTAGGTTTAAAACTGCTCTGACTGAAGTGCTCACGTCATGAATGCCGCCATCCAATTCCCTTCCAAAGATGGCTATGTTTTTAAAATTTTTGGATTGTATATTTCATCATTGTGTACTGTACAAATATATTTAAATTGTTAAATATTAATTGTAAGTGTTTTTTGTACGCCTTGTTTGGTTGAAATAAATAAATAAATAAATATGGTGAATTAAGAACCAATTCATAACTCAATCCGCAGAGTGTTGCCATTGGGGCACTTTCGATTCGAAATGGCATAAAATTTATCCAACAGTTTGGTACAATATCCGTTCATGTTATCTAGATTATCGCTCTAGTAGATTGTATAACTTGAGTCCCAAAAACGATAGGATGGTAGCCTTGCCTTCGTTTTATGGACGTTTTGGCAGCCCTTTGTTTTGACTGTTTGGTTTTTTTATACCAACTGTGCAGTATCTACTACTTTTCTTTTTAGTTTTCTCTTCTGCAGCCACTCTTCGTGCATCTGATCGGATAATATACTGTGTTGGAAGCAGAATATATTTGGCAATGGTTTCAAACTTGACAAATCCATTAGCATGTGATAAAATTAAACTGATTTTTATTTATCAGCATCAGCTTATAAATATCTGCATTTTTTGCATAAGTTGTAAACAATGATCGATTTGCATCCAGCACAGCTTTCGTCTATTTAATTCAAAACCTGTTCAAGCTAGAAATTCTCAACGAAATGCATTTCTTTTCAACATTTGGTCTCCTCATTTCATACATTTAAAATGAATTTGAATACACTTCAAGTGTTTTATTTTCATTTCACCTATTGTAGAATAATTAACTCTTATCTGATTGAAGTGAGTTAAATTAGGTTTCGTCTCCAAAATAATATGAAGAAAGTTATTTTGAATTCGCAAGTTGTTATATATTAACCAAAATTCACATTTGTTCACTATGCCACATTTTGATCAAATACAGAAAGATATTGATGTAATTCCCAAAAACGTCAAAAGTCTATTTTTAAGTCCTGTCACACCCTGCCAGTATAACGAGCCACGATCGGTAATTCAATCGGCCAAAATAGTCGAATAATAGTAACAAATCGCCCATATTTATTTGTTGATAGCAACCAAACAAACATTATCATGATATTTCCATTATACTCGTATCGATTTTCTAAATTTCATTCAAAATTTGATCAAAACAAACATATTTACAATTTATGGGACCCGTTATCCGAATTTCGATTCTATCGTTTTCAGTCAATCTCCCACGTTCACAATGTTTCGATTTTGCCAGACTCACAGGCATTGTGAGATTCTCAAGATTGAAGCTAGATTGTTCGCTCGGTCAAATTTGACCGTATCAATTACAAACTACACCATTGCACTTCGCCAATAAATTATACATCGATCTACGATCCGCACATTACTGTTTCGATTAAACCACTCACCATTAACTGCTTTTACAGAACTTACTATACTTTAATTAATGTAAATCGAATTGCAAGCGAAAATTGCGAAGCCAAGCATTTTCGACTTGTTTGTTGTTATTTCGAAGGTTCACAGTTATTGTTCAAATCATTTTTTCCTGCAGAGTACATAGAACTGTGTAGATTCTCTACTAATAAGTGCACTCTGTTCTATGAAAAATTGTTATGATTTTTTTTTAGGATGTCTAGCGAGTTGGTAATTTTTCATAACGGCTAACTTTCCGATCGAAATTTCAGACAATACGCTTTTTAATGTACATACGTACATCGTTTTAAGTGCGTGTTGTTTGAATTTTCGTAGCTTGATATCTATCCAGACAAAAAAAATGATTCATTTATCTAAATTCCGATTACTTATCGATTCGTTCCATGGAGTGGAGATGTTATTTGGTTACAGCGGGTAGAAATAAGTAGGTGGGAATGAACTTGAAAATATCTGAAACACTTGCTGGTATGTGAGAAGTATTTAGAAGTGGAAAATACAAGATTTATTGAACTTTCATTTAAATATTGTTTCATTTTTTCGATTTATTTAAAAAAACGATTAATATGCGCTGTATATTTTCCAAAAAAGAATTGAAAGTGGTTTGATTTATGTTATGTATAGAATAAACATATTCTATTTCACTTCATACGAGAGATGAAGACAATGCGATCCGGGTAGTAATGCTAACTGAAAGAAATTTGGACTATTTGCAAATAGATGATTTAGATTTGGTAGGAAAGTCTAAAAGTGTACATACATCTTTAAAATACCTTTTGTTAAAAGGAAAATTTGAATAAGTTGATTTTACTAATCTGCTTTAGTTGTTTGTAGAATTGCTAGCAACTGAAATAGAAAATTTGAACAATATAATTTGATAAAAACCTTTAAGTTCGAAAAGTGTATTCAAGTGACTGGAAAGTTTATCTATTTTATTGTACGAATTTTCTAAAACCAATGGAAGAATTGGGTAATATTGTCCGACAATATTTGACTATTCATAATTTACAGAAACAACGAATTGAATTAGTTGGTTGAAAATCAACTAATTTCTTTGGAGTATTATACCTATTTATTTATATCGAATACATTTTTTTTTCAATGAATGAAAAGTGGAAAAAATATTTTTCAGAATCACGGTTCATTTGCAATGATATCGAAATAATTTCGAAAAGTAACTGACTATTCTAAGACGATGGTTCAAACACTCTATTTACGACAGTTTGAATACTTTTTTGATCACATATAGCTTTATACAGCCCAAGACATGGAATTCGACTAATCTTAGCACTTAAGAGATTTCACTGCTGTGTTTGAAAAAGCTACGATACAAAGAGGCAATCTTGAAGTATACCAAAATTCAAAGAAAAGGCTTGAACAATCTTGTCTTTAAAATTAACAGTTCGGTTCTTGCTTGCTAAGTAATGTCAAAAACGACCCGAAAAAAGAATAATATTCTATTATAGCTTTATGTGCAGAAGGTACGTATAATATATACAAGTATATAGCAATACCTATTTTGTTGAATGCTTTTCTTAATCGAATCAAACAAGATACCATTAGCATCAGCAGGAAACACTTGAGTCGAACCATATATACCAACTGACTTGGATGCAAAATGTACAAAACATAATTGAAGAATTTTATTAAATTTTCCTGCATCTTGCATTTTACAAAGCCGAGCGAACAGCTGTGATATTTTTAATAGATCAAAGAAAAACATATCCTTTGATCTTTTTCAATAATTGGCTTAAATCTTTAATTACGTTTTAAATACGTTTTAAGGAAACATTAACACTAAAAAGGTTTATCTTCAGAATGTGTATCAAAGCAACGTAAAAGCTATCTACATACTCTCTTACGATATCGACCACAATACGACGAGACCATGCTAGATGTAACCATGTCAGCTTACCCTTAAAATACCTCCAAAGAAACATCCCAAGAGAGCAAAACTTATTGCGAACCCATACAAATACCGTGGATTTCCTACAGACCTAACAAGTTTTCTCATCTTGCTGCAACCAAAATATGTCATTCTTAAAATCGCCCTTTTCTTAGTACAGGTAGAAGAAATTTTCAAGACACCGTATGGTATCGCTCTGACTACAAAGCCACATTTCATTCGTTTTCTACTTAGAAAAGGCAACTTCCCAAAATTAAGGTATACCGAAAGAAATCATGTTTTTACCTTTTGACTTTTCTAGTTATCGTGACCTAATCAGCGACCAATACTGGCAGTTTGTTTTTGCTGCAAACTTCATTCTATTGAAATTGAAGTTTCTTCTACATAATAATCGTGCTGTTTCCTATAATTTTCAATATTATTTCAGCCAAAATTAGTTCTACATATATTTAAAGGAAGAAACTGTTGCTTCCAAATCATTTGGTAACGATAGTTGTATGAACTGATGCTTCAAGCTGATCGGTCTGATATGAAGGGAGAGAGAGTAAGAGAGAGAGAGAGCGGATATATGTTGTAAAACAGAACCTTGTGAGCATGCGTCTATTGCCATTGAAATCGTTTCTATGTCCTTACAGTTCGGTTACCTCGCCGAGTGGTCCCAAGTGACAAAATTCCCGGGCTCATGGAGTTATGCAATGCACCTATTTCACAAACTCGTTCTGACGAAGCGTAGTCCGCGTTTCTTCTAATGGTACAAGTTTTGGGTGTCTTTCGTTGTGCAAGGAATGTTGAATGCAATTTTAAATAAAATTTCGCAGGAAATTTTTGCGACACGTGTTCTTTTACATTTTTACTGAAATGACGTTTACCGATGAATAGCAATTACTTCAAAGACAATAGTCACCAATCCACCGCAGTGATGCCTATTTTCAGAACATCATTGTTCAAAACTATCTACGACATAACGTTCTTAGTAAAAGCAGCCATAGATTTAATATAATTTCCTTTAAATTCCAGATAACTTTCATCCAAGCCTTTCTTGCGATCACAATGGTTTCTTTTTTCTTAAGCTTAGTATTGTTTCAGCAAAAAATTGGCATGGGTGGTACCCTCTTCTTAGCGTGAACGTTTTCTTGAAATTTGCCGTATAACTGAAATGCAGATGGTATAGGCAGTATTTATCCACTCATTTCACATCAATTTAGTATGCGCAGTTCATTCTTTCAAGCTAAAAAGTGATATTTAATGTTGGCAAGTGTTTGATTTTGAAAATTGAACTGTGATGTCTTGTTAATCAAAAATCGATCGAAAATTGAAATACTTGACATTTTTCCAGTCAACAATCAGGAAAGTCACCGATTTTCTCTGCTGTCAAATTTTTCACTCCATAGAATGATCAAATAAAAACTTATCTTCACAATTAAGTCAGTACCAGCATTTAGATCCCAAGCACCAGTCTCAGTTCACTGATTCGCCTGAGATTTTGTGCATATGCATATCCCCCATTTTAATCCTCACAGGCAGATGCTCTGTGATATCGTAAGTTAGTGAAGGACACAGCAATGCGGTTATAAGCCATTTATAAAACACACATAACTTTTTGGGTCGCACATCACTTTTTGGCGGAGAGAGCAATGAAAAAATTTAGTTCTCGGAAGCTATTAAAATCTTTCAAACTGTTGTTTGTAACAAAAAATATATGAACGAACAATCTTATGAATCGGCAAAGGTTTACGTTGGAATAAGATTTGCGGTTAGTGGTTCAAATAAAAAGTAAAAAGTTCATTGTATCCACAGCATGTTTCTGGGTAGCTAGACAAAATATTGGAAGTGTTTTATATACTTATTTTGTGCTACATCAACATTTTTTTAAGAAAAAACTTTATGAATGTCAACTTTTCATAAAACCACATGAAAATTTTCCAATTTTCTCACAGTGTTAATTATACATTGCTTAATATTTAGAAAACTTGCTTGGAATTTTTAATATTTAAAGCAAATTGCTTGTTAAATAAAAAAAAATTGAAATAATATTCAAAGTAAAATATAAGCAGCATAATATTTTTTTTAAAATTCTTGAACTACAAGCGATAGAACCAAAAAGCTAGTAAAAATAAAATATTACATTTTTCGGCAGACAATTTTCCCTTCGTAGCCTAAATGCATCAGCAAAACATTGTTTTCATTGAATCAAGTGACTATTTCAATTAAGAAAATTTTCTGCTATTTTTTGTCAATTTCGTTGCTCAAAGAAACACTTAAAAAAAACGACCAGAAAACGTTGCCTTCAATTGCAACTATGAAAGACAGACAAACAAAATATTTTCATTCAATTGGAAGAAAGCATAAAACTAATATCGTCAATTTCAGCCAAAAACTATGATATGGCAAAAATTGATTGATACCGCACCATAAAATTTTTCCAATTTTCTAACGTTTTCACAACTCAATGTAAGTTCTGACGTCAAAGCGCATTACACTGTTCGAATTGCAACTTGAAATTAACTACCAGTCTTTGAACAATACCACACTACTTACCACAAATATCGGAAATAAAAGCCGCGTCGGCTTCATCGTAACCATTTTAGTTCTCGTTCTCACAATCGAAAATCAAAGCACGTTCGTTTAAACCAGAACAGCAAAAATCCAACGAAAATTGCTCACTAAGCGCTTTCTCTTCTTCACAACAAGCGTATAATTTCTTAAACAAATTTCGATACTATCCGTCAAAGTAAATAGCAAACATGAATCGGCCAAGCAGGCGTGAACAGAACGTTACGGAAAATAATTTCTTGTCTCCAGTCAAACACTTAAAAAGATCTTGCGCAATATTATCACATTTAGACGACGATCAGTGTCATTCAACAATTATTAAGTATATTATGGTGAATATCAGCGTCGAACGAGCGTTACAAAGCTATGACCGACTATAATACTTTTTTTACGAACTTTGCGGCCTCGTCTCAAAAGATGTGAATACTCGTACTTGTCTTTTGGATGGGTTCAGTCGTGTACCAGAACCGCAATCGTGCCCGGGCTTCAAGTACTTGTTCAGTGTTTTACTTCTTTGCAGAGTCCGCCAGCAATGCTTCTTTCGTTTGCATGTATGCAAAATTAAATATCGTCTTCGTACACAAGACACTGGCTATCAGGAGCGGCGCACATAAAGTATGTTAAAATCGCAAGAATCGAGCAAGGTGTTCTTGCTGCTGCAACTTCTGCACACAAGAACACAATTCTATGGTAGCGAAAGATGTTCGTTCTAGTTGGTCTTCTCCTTTTGCGATGCTAATGGATGCGCCTTTTTAATCCGTTGCTGGATGTCGCTGATCGCTGATCTTCTGCTTCTGCGACGATCGTGAGTTTTCTCGGGAGGAAAACAGACGGCGGAAAAGCAACTGTACCAGTAAAAACGAAAAAAACCTTTCCTGGTCCCGTTAAATGTTCGCAATATAAATTCACAAACGGATCTCGCCTCGGACTGAAAACATTTCAATTCACTCAACGAACGATACTAGTTCAAATTTGAATTTCGGCAATTTTCACTTTTTATTCAATTTCTTTACCAAAATGTTCAATGCACGCTATTAAAATCGACTGCGATAATTTAGGAAAAGTTTTATTTCAACGCAAACCACTTCGATCGCAACAGTTACAATCCGAGACGACCGGCTTCCAATCTCAGATTAAATCGAAAACTGAATTTCAATTCGAATTTAATTTCTCGACGTTCATTTGAAAACTGCACATACTTGGACTAAAACTGGTGTAAGTAAGTATGCAAAGAGATGAGGCGATTAGGAAATACCACTGTGCATTGGGAAAGCTGAAACCATCGGCTCTTCAGTGCAAGTGCTCGTAACGATGGTCAGAAATCAACTGAAGAGGACACGATCGTCATCTGACTTAAGAACATCAAATGGAGCTGAGCGGAGCTGGGCTGCCCGAGTCCAAGAAATTAATCCACACACGTTACTAGACTTTAGCTTTTCTTAACAACTCAACTCTCTGGCCACAATTCATTCGCTTCTTCACTTCACTTCTTGGCCGAGTCACTGAAGACATGTACGACCAAGTCAGCTGAACTACTGCCCGCAAACATCCACTCGAGCCACCAAGAAGACTCGAGCCGGGCTTTCTAAGGTCGTTCTGCGAGCTGGGTTTCCTCTTGTGCTTCTGACTCTGCCTCCGTCTCTATCTCTGCCTCGGCTTCTTTTTGTCCATCTTTCACGACTTCTTGCACAGATGAGTTTCAGCTTTTTGGCCGCAACCACTTCACATACTATCTACTGGCGAGGCGACGACAGTGACTCCTTTGCATGCAGCGCTTAACCTGTTGAAATGGTTTGCAAGTGGAACACTTTTCATGCAAATACCACGTATTTAATGCATGTCATCGAATTAGTTCTGAACTGGAAGATATTCGCCGCATAGATGAGCCGTTTCGTTTTGCACGAACACGAGCATCGCTGTTCTCAAAGACAATTGGCCACTCAAGTGATCTCACATTGAAAGACCTCATCGGTTTCGCAATTACATTCAACTAGGGACCTGAATTTAAGCTTCAAAATCGTTGAAATGGATTGTTCTTAGCATTTGTGATCTATGAGTAACGCTATAGTTCCGTCCAACGGTTAAAAATTAATGAACAACCAACTTTAAACCAGAAAAAAATTAGTCACCAAACGGCATAGTAGCTTACAAAGGGTCGGATTTATACTGACTTTCGGGAAATTAAAATTAACAGCTAACCCCATCAACGTGTCTATTAAATAATTTTTTCATTATCACACGATTAGTAGACAATCATTTCAATTGACTTAAACTATTGTTCAGCGACCACGGATAAACAGACTAATGTGCAACAGTATTCGAATCGTGTTGCCTGGAGTGAATCTCATTGATGGCAAATTAATACAATAGGCAAACGAAAATGATCTTAAATTTCGCCCCAAAGCATGTCAGAGGCTTTATTTGCAACCAGGCTATGTGCTTTGCCGTGATAATATATGTATGAATGATGTCTTTGATGTGGCTTAGTATTCTGGAATCTGGACATTATGGCTTGTTGAGTGGATTAGTGCTGGAGGCTCTTTGCATAACAATAACCCAATTTCTGCAAAACGAACAGTTATTTGGAGCGAGATGCTTAGAACTGCTCGAGTAGGAATTGGATTTTCCAGGCGAAACCAAAACGGTTTTTTTCGGATTTGAGTTCAGTAACTAAACGTAATTTTTGATTGGAATGTGTGAGCAACCCTGAGGTTATGGTATTTGCGTGAAATTCTTTACAAATTATCGAATGGTCTGAAAATTTTTAATTTCGTTAGAGGGGAAAAATGTAAACGATTGATAAATTTGATGCTTTGTCGCCACAGTCAGTTTCTAATTTTCAAAATTTCTTATCTCACAAGCACGGGAATCCTTCACCAAAGTGCTCATTTTTTTTGAGCACGCGAACTCACGGCCGTATTCTGGCGTGAAGTTGATAAGGAATGGCAATTAAACTAAAACGAAGAATTCTGAGAAAACTTCGAAGAATTCTTCTCTCTTTAAATTTTCCAATTGAATTTCAACCATTCTGACGACTAGATGTACGCACAATAAAAAAGGCTCCGAATGTGAGCTTTCGGTAAAATATCCACAAACATATTGAACGTGGTTCAAAGCCAAGTCTGTGTACAGATAATTGATGAAACCGAACAAGGTTACAATAAGGGTGTAAAATAATTGAAAACCCGCAGTTTTTCATCTGTCATGCGAATAATTGCGTTTGCTTCAATTCGGCAGTTCTAATTCATTGTATGTATGATTCTAAAAAAATATGTCGTTATGAAAATAAGTATATGCCTTGAAATTTGCATCGCACAATTGATCTTTAAAAACAAATAAAAATCTGCAAAAATTTCAACTTTCCTTGATTTCCCATTTAAAAAAATGCTAAACCTTATTAAGGGGGTATTCTGGTCTAGAAATTTGATCAAATCGATTTTTTTTCTTCATATTTTCAAAGTTTAGACTTTTAAGAATAAGCTTTTAATAGGATTTTTGGAAATTCGAATTATTTTTGGAGTTACAGTTATTTTTGTGACACGCCAACTAAACCAACTAACGCGATCAACAACGAATTAACCGCTCCGAGCTACGAGCTCCTCAAGCTTCTAAAGAAGTTCGAACTGCTCGTATTGCTGAAAGAGCTCCCGAAAATCTCGCTTTTGAAGTTGAAGAAAGAACATTGTATGAGACGGGGATCTCTGATTAAAAAAATCTAAACATAAACGACTCAGACTGCCCAAAACAAAACTTTAAGTTTTAAACGCGTTTTGCTCGAAATTACTTTTTTCGATACGGTTGACATGATATCTCTAATTGTAACGGACCCATTTACGTAAAATTTTGCACAAACTCTTTTGATACTATTAGAATTGATCTGACGTAGGGATTTTTGAAAATTTTTTCTACTATTTATAAAAAAATTCCCAAAGTTGAAAAATGAGTCAAAAAAATTGTACATGGACGCCATTTTGCGAAAAAAAAAAGTTTTTTCAAATCGCCTACGTCAGACTGATTCTGCATTCTTCTTTTTACAGAATTCACCAAAAATTTATGTTTCAGACTACCAGGAAGGTTGGAGTCATGTCAACCATGAGACAAGTTTTTTTTTGAGTCTTCACTTCGCTGGCCAGTATCTACATCAATTTTTACTTTGTTTATATTTTGAATACATTTTTATACTTTTAAAATTTTAATAAAAAACTGATAAAAAATAGATACTGAAAATGTTTATGGTTCTTTTTATTGTGTCCGTCAAATCTTCTCAAAATCGAGTCTCTAGACCAGAATACTGGGGTAGGCTAGCAGGAGTTACAGTGTTTTACTCAATTGCCGAATCGAATGCAGCGTTATGCCGGGTTTCCACCAAAGAGACAAAACAAAAAACACGGACAAAACATGTTTTTCTGAACAAAAACACGAATGTTTTGTAAAAACTGAACAGTTTCGCGAGCATTTTTGTCTCTGAAAACTGTTTTAGTAAACAAAACACCTTTTTTGTCCGTGTTTCTTGTTTTGTCTCTTTGGTGGAAACCCGGCATTAGGTTGTTTTTTGCCATATTTATCCAGCAAATTCGGAAAAATCGAAAAAAAACTAAAAAAAAATAATGAAGTCTCTTGATGATACTCGTATAGCCTTTATTTCATAAGTCATAACAACGCAATTATCGCGATCTCTTTCATCCGCCTCCCTCTAGCCTAGTTAAATATATTTTGTTCCGATGTCTAATTGGTTTACTTATTATACTCAAATGATTAGAAATTTGTATTTTACAAACTGAAATTGCGATTCATTAGAAGTATTTGGAGTTGAAATTCGATTAACAACCCAAATCTTTAGCTCGAAATATGGCAAATTTAAAAAGGGGAGACATGAAAAATATAGTGTTGTTTCATTTTAGATTGGATCATCTCATAATTCATATTGTAGTGTTTTTCCACTGAAAACATGCTTCGTGGGTTTTATATCCTCTGCATTAAAGAAATAAAACTGTTCGTATACTAGGAATAAATACACTTTTATTCGAACAATAATTATTACACCTAAATTGCTTTATTTTACACTCTACTAAGCTCGCATACACACTTTATTTATCGCGCTAATAACAGTATCGATTGCGTTAAAATCGACTCTCTTTCAAATGAACCCGCCAGAAAACACTCAATTCGCTTTTTTAAAATACTCGCTTATAAATCTGATTTGCTAAATACATTTATTCATCGCCAAGGACATTTATACTTCTCTCGGGCTTTTCCAGAGCGGTCGATTGTGATTGCATGACTTTAGGCTAGTCTCGACATCTCTCGCCTTAGGGGTCGTTTTTGTCTTGGCTTCAAGGAGTTTCTTATCGGCGTTTACAATAGGATTTTCCACTACTTTTTTCCATTCTATGAGACACGTTTTCATATGGAGATAGTTCGAGAAGATATTTCTCGATGTTTCTACTCATTTCGCAAAGAGCAAAGAAATAACCAAAAATAATGTAACATAACTTCTTTATAACACCAGAAAGCTCAGAAAGCCCAGTTTATCCATTGAATCTAATGGAATTAGGTAGGAATAATACAAAATTAAATCTTAGATATGACAATGCACTCTCAGTTCTGATCCAACTTCACCGAATTACAATTATGTTATTCTTGTTTAGTACTACTGGCCCACAATCACTTCTTCTTGTTCACTAAACATTTCTCAGCTGCTCGCCAACACCTAGTCATCGACCAGACTAGATACTATCTTCATTTCGATTCCTCCGAATTGATGCATTTACCGAACGACCTTAAGCTTTTTTACCGTTTGTCATAAAACGATAGATATACTGCATGCCTTACAAGCAATTTTAACTGAATTCTGTAAAAAATCAGCCATTTCACTTTTCCTCGAACACTCAGGCTACTGGGTGTTAACCCAATCATTAGCACTTGCGAGTGATTTGCGGTCAGCCTTGTTTGGTTCTTCACCTGATTCGATTAGGTAACACGAAATGGAGCAAACTATGTTCGTACATGCTTATTGACCCATTTCAGAGTTCCACTAATTTTCAAGTAGTCCATTGAGAACATATCTAGCTTTGCTTATTTCGTGAAGGTGATCGTAACCTTAGGAGGATCTATGATTTACATTCGGCTTATAATATAATCTAACAATTCAAGAAATAATCCGGAGACAAACACTGTCTTGCTATTAATGGCTATTTGTGAGTTTTGAAGCTGACGCATGCACTTAGTTCCAACCCTTGATGTTGCATATGCAATTCACAGCCGAAAAATCCATTCAGCTCAAGCAATAAATCTTGTCGAACAGGAAATCACACTTATGACTTTACACTCAAGTTTAATGCATAAATCAACAAATTAACAAGAACGATTTTCACGTATCTTCTTCGGCATGCAGTGCATGTGATTCGCTTAAATTTGCATGTCGCATAAGTGCTGTGCTGCGACAGAGACTGCAGTCTTCAAATGCTTTGAATTCAAATCCCTGTTGAGATGATCATCGCAATTCGTTTCGGCGTTCCAATTAAATGACAATAAATGCGATCTTAATGCCAACACGGAATCTTTTCCGTTAGCTTAACGAGTAAATCCGGATGCTGCAGCCGTATCTACTGCTGAGAATAATAGCTTAGTGGAACCGATATTCGATTTACGGCTCAACTAGAAGGCAAACTGTCGTCGACGACGTCGAAGCTTCATTTATCTTCGATTGGTCGAACATAGCTTTGGTAAATGTTTTTGGGCACCTACTAGAATAAAAATAGGAAACTCGAGTTTTGGCCATCAAAACAAAAATGACTGATCGATTTGACATTCAGTTTAAGATCATTACTGTTTTTCAAGATAGGTCGTTATCTTCGGTTAATGTGTCGAAAGCCCCCACGTATGTTTGTGCATATCGTATACGTGCAAACGTAAGTACGTACTCTAAGTCTGTATTCAGATATTTTTGTCTTATTGTACATTCTCGATCTGTGATTGTCGTTAATGCACTCTGAAAAGAACACAACAGATAAATTGAAAACTTTCGAACCTATATCGACCGGTATATCCCACTTGTGACATAAAAGTGGGACTACAACATCCAAGTGAAAATCAACAACGACAGAGAAATTTACTTTTCGGTCCCGTAATCGATTTAGGTTAGCAAAGCTGACATGAAATGATAACGATAAAAATGTAATGGACAGGAAAAAGTTCTACTTGTTTCTTCTTGACGTGGACCTGCTCGAAATATTCAAATTTAGGGCCAAACAAATTTCAGAGTACAGTTTCTATTTTGGATTAGTATTAATCATTATGGAGACAGGTTACTCGTCTATTTTTAGATTGATTTCACGTGTAGGTTAGTGCGAACGCGGACGCATTATCGAACGACTCAAGTTACAGACTCGTTTCTTTTGAAATTCTAAGTCGAACCATTCAAATTCCCTATCAATACGGTAAGGCAGGGTGAATTCAATGAGTTTCAGATGTTTTTAATGCATAAATTATTAGCATCATTTGTAGGTTTCTAAAGGAAATATATTGACAAATTGAACATGATATTGGTTGGATTCACGTGATCATATGCAAATGCAATTGGTGGGAATGGAAGTGCTATGTTAAAATTGGAAATTGAATAAATTGAGACTAGATATGCTTTCACGTGCTAGCCACGTTTAGACGAAATACTTCACGTGATCGATGCTGGCTTCTAAGCTTTTTATGTAGTCTTTTTTTAGAAAAAGCGGAACAAACACGATTGAGCGACAATGTGACAAATTGGGACAAAATTGAAGTTGCATTGAACAATGAGCGAACTTTCCACTGAGTTCCTTTGCTTGAACTTACAATAGAAGCAATACATAACATGGTTCGAGGTAATCTTGAAATTTCGAATATTGAGCTATATCATAGAGAAAACCTTAAAATATTCATGCAGAGCCTAACCATATCTTTTCAGCTGATGCCTTACAAAGGAACGTAATTTCTGAAATCTTCGAAATTAATTAAAATTGGTAACGTAATATTTTACGCCGCATCAAATCAAGCTACATAAATCAAAAGAATAGACCAGGAAAATAAATTCACTGAGTTTCAAGTTTCATTGGTTACACTTTCCCATCCGTACTCAGTGTCACTAAATAATGAGTTTACAATTGCTCACCTTTCATCGGGTCAAGAAATATTCAGTGATGTATTCATTACCAATTTCGAATTCAATTCATTTTCTTTGAAACTAGGCCTACTAATTTTCGAATTTATTTTTACAAAAATCTTTTTTGTAGGTTTTGTCAATTTAGACACTAGTGCGTGAATGAAAACAAAGAAAAGTTCATGTACAACTAATTAGATTTGACATATTTTTCGTAGGAAAACAGTAACAGCGAAATGAATAGAAAAGTTCTAGAGGTGAAAGAATATAGTATGTAGTTGCTAGCGTTGTTTCTGTCTTCCGGTTAAGTTGCACGCAATCTTATTAGTTTGAAGAGATCTTGGTAGAAGTATGAAATTATGCAATGTGAACAGTTACATCGTTTGTAGAGCAGTACCAAATGTATGTCATCATTCAAATTATCAACTAAAGAAAAATAACCTTTGATTCATCTTCAAGCAATCAATAAAGTTCTTTCATTGACTTAATTACGTAAAAACTCAGTGAAATCAATGTTTGCTGTCGAACTAAACAAAAATTGTCATCGTCACCAAAACAACTTTGAAGCCTGGTTCTTTGTTTGAATTGTAGCAACAAAATAAATCATAGTATCGAAGTGTATGTTAAAAGTTTGAATAAAATGGGAGACGGGAGGATAAACTTAACAGCTATCAATCCAATCTTGATGACTCTGAATACATGGATCTTTCGGTTGCGGAGCCTCATAGAATAATATTTTCCTGGAGCCTGGCTTTGAATACTATGACACTCTTTCTATTTTTGCACACCTTCTACAGTCTCATTCAACTCTAACCCAGAAATAAATACGTCACTTAGTGTAGGTATTCCGCACTACTTCGTTAGGTACTGAAGGCTAAGATATCTCTCTACTTTTATATTGGGCATATTTGGGAAATCTGCTGTGTATAAAATATACAATATTGGGAAGAGTGGTGAACCTTGCGGGACTCCACCTTCTATTGTCCGCAGTGTGGATAAGTGGTTGTTTAGTTTTGGCAGAGAAAGATCTGCCCTGGAGAAAAAATAAGCAATCATTTGTATGAAGGGTGGTCGAATTTAGTATGGATGCATTTTGAAAATCAGTCCCGGATGCCAGTCTTTGTCAAACGCCTTGGCTACATCAAGCATGATCAGAACCGTCGATTTTATTTGATTGAACTGTATTTGTATATGTTGCGCCACTCTTGCGTGCTGCAATTCAGTAGTTTGTAGTGGCTTGAAGCCAATGATTGGTATTGTGAGTGTCGAGTCGATCGCTAGTCGATAGCTGACGAAATTGTCGGTTCGATGGCGTTTTGGTATTGCAAGAGTCGATTAAAACGACTTATAAGTACTGCCATATCAAAATCAAGGAAAATGCTTGAACTGAGTGCTATCGCGAACAAAATTGCCAATGTGAACAATTTTAGTGTTTTCTTCCTAAATCTGCAGGGCTTTTTTTTGCTGTATTTTCAAGGACTTTTCCCTCAATATTAGCTTGTTTTTTTAAGGCAATATATTTTTTTGGTCAAGTGCAGAGTTTCGGCGACATTTTTATTAATGTTTTCCTGCAGTTCAGTTTGCTTTTCGAGTAGTCGGAACTACTTTTCTGTTGGTCGGCGTTGGAAGATCTACTTTCACGAGATGTTCTTTCCGTTGAAGAGGTTGCATCTATGACAGCTGGTGGTACAGCGCTTACAACTGAGGTTGCTTGATTACTTGCGGAACAATTTAAATTCAACGATGCAGGCTCCACACTCATATCGCGCAGCGTTCCAAATTCACAGCTAGTGGGGCTTAGTGCAACATTTAATTAAGTAAATTAACAGCACACGTTTCAAGAGCGAAGAAATAAACTTGTTTGTGCGGTCCACCACCAGTTTTGCGTTTTTCACTATTGTTTCTTATGATCTTTTTGCGAGTTTTAAATTTGAAATCGATCCACACCTGGAGAGGTCATATGAGTTTAAGAATTTCGATACCTAAATAACAAACCTCCTGCCAACCACTTCCATCTCTTTCTGGTGGACTCAAGCTATTTAGCTCTTCTGCAAAACTATTTCATCGACCCTTTGCTTCGCCATTTTGCCCACCAGCTTTAACGAATCCTCTTGCGAGCTCTTCGTTCTTCTCAAGTAGAGATACCAAACGTTCAAATTGTTTGGTGTTTGTAATTTTCACCCTTTAATAATTATTTTATAAAAATAACTTACATTTTGCGTATATCCAACTACCTGTTGATGTGAGGTCGCGAAACAAATGGCAGCAGACTCAGCAACTTCTTTTTTTGGACGCATCATCCATCGGAGAGCGGGTTCCCTGGTATCGAAGCTCCAGGTTCTCAGCGACGGTCTTCGTTTTACCAGCGATGTCAAATTTTAGCCCATTTGGCCCGGGTACCTGAGTGGAATAATTGCTAAAAATAAATTTTCCAGTACAATATTGGAGCTTACTTGACCACTGCTTAATTGACCGTTCGGAAATATCAATTTAGATACTCCCCTGATGTAGAGGATATTGTCCATTCTGAAAAGTGGTAAATTTTAATGCAGTAATATTTTCCAGCATCGGATTAAAAGCTCGGACTTTTGTTTTTTTCTGTATCTATAGTTTCAAATTTGATTTGTATTTATTTAGCTATAACAACAACTGGATGTGTGTTGAGTCAATTAAGATGGAAACTAATTTTTTGTCTCCGATATTCTCATCCTTTTTCAAATCCTTGCGCTAAGAACAATGTAAACAAAAGTCACCGATCTATCAATCCCACTTTAGGCCAGTTCGACCAACTCTTAGTTTCATGCGACTATTGCTTCCAATCATCAATCCATTATGAGCAGCCAGTGCGATTTCGATTTTGATTCGTCAAGAAAATTAACAATATCTTCCTAGCCCAGAATGGAATTTACCGACAACTCTGCGAATACGACTGAACAAAAACAGCTGTTCTTCGGCCCCTCGAAATTACCCACGACACAAACGTGAAAAGCAAATGAAGTCGACGCAGAAGACAACTTGAAAATAGAAGTAGATGAAATATTCGTCTTCCGACTTTTGGCCGGCACTTTCGACTTTTGGCCGATAAAAAAACTTTCTTTAGGCTTGCACGCAGCCGAGACCCCTTCCCGAGACTAACGAACAGAAGTAATAAAAAAAACTGGTCAGGAAAAAACTTTTTCTTATTCATTGAAAGCGGCTAAATTATTATATTTTATCCATTGTCAGAACTACTCAATCAGATGGAAATCTCTATGCGTTTAGGCTGACCAGCTCAGTTGGCCGACGACGTAGCAGATATTCCAGTAATGTAACTTTTGATTTCATCTATCCGCTACTAACAATTGCTACAGCAGCAGCAACAACGGTGCTTGCTTTGCTTGCAGTTTTTATTAATTTTCATTGATTTTCAGGCTGAAATTTAGCAAACAATATGATTCGCAAAATAACTCATGTCATTATGGATTTTCTAGATACGAGTCGAAGGTTTTGTGTTTTTTTTTTCGGCTGAAGATTGGTAGTGAAAGTGAAGAAGTTTTTGATTAAATCAATCAAAAATTATTCATGAATATTTACGATATGCGATATCATTTTGCAGAGACCTAAGAGGAATTTTTATCAGTAAAAAGTTTTTTCTTGGGTAGGTCGAATTGAATTCGAATCGAATTAAATTTTCGATTTGAATAAATTTGAATACGGCGCGATGCTGAATGATTGAAATAATATGCCGGATGGAAACTGAAGCATGTTCTATGGAAAAATGTGGGATGATTTTCCATAAAGTTCGTAAAATGTATAATCATGGGAAATACAATGAATAGTTGAAACGTTTTGGACACCATCTGTTTTGGTTGGACAAATGCATTTTTAGTAGAATCCAATCGTGATTTATTTGAATAATATGAAAATATTTTTTTCAACTTGTGTAGTGAATTATGGCGAAAATGTTGTATAGCTTTTATTTCTGTTTTATATTTAATGCTGTATTGTTTGCATCTTTATTTAATAAGAAACGATCTGCCAATAATAATCTAGGGAAAATGAAAATATTCACTTCAAACTTCTTTTATGTAAAAAGACGGATAGATCTGATTGCTAAATGTTAAATGCAGTAGACAAGTGAAGAAAATAGTCGGCAGTTTAATCCTCAAAGATGGAGATTAGTTTTAAGCCTACGTACTATTTTCGCAAATCTGAATTTCTTTCATCATTGAATATTGCATTTTTCGATGGCACGAATTGTGACTCCAACTGAAATATGATACAACTAAGCACTAAAATATACTCTCTTTTTTTCACTGATTAGAGATTTTCTTTAGCCCTTTTGGCGACCGTGGTTATTACTGTGAATTTATAGGCATATATATTCTAACTAGAAGCTCGTGTAGTCTACTTGATAGAGTACTGAAAGAGTGTGTTTTACCCCTGGTTTGAATTCGGTCGGACCACGCACTAATATTTGTGTTAAACTAGCTCTGATTAAGTATCTGAGACAAATAAGGGTTAAAAAGATTAGAAAAGCCAATCATTCCACACTCTTATATATTGATTGTAAATTTGTGAATGAAGTTCTCTGTCAGATTCAAACCGTATACCTGTCAAGAGTTCTCATGGGATTTCTTTACTTTAACTTGGCTACTCAGCTCACTATATGAACTCAAAGTTAATTGTTTGGTCACGATAGGATTCAAAACTGGGACCACACATACAAGAAGCCGCAGCTCTATCCATTCGGCTACATAAACTTTGGATCTTGAAAGCAAATAAAAGATTGACCGGTGTGATGGCAAAATGAATCCGCTCATGTATTAGCATTTAGTTAAGTTCCGAATATATAAAGGCAAACGCTGTAATTTGTGTTTTTTCTACGAGGATAGAAGCTAACACATTATTTTCGAGAGCTGGATCAAAATATTTTTAATCCTAGTCAGCACCTTAATTTAATCAAACGGTTATTGTAGAATTTCGGTTTGAAAAGAAATAGTTTTAATTGTAAATTTTTTGTTGGGGGTGAGCAAAAATATTCTTTAAACCTGAGTGGCATAATGCATGCAGTATGCACATTGTTATGTATACAAATCCATTGAATTTTGTCGCTTTTCAAAAATATGGTCTTTCATAAAATAGTCGAACTTTTCACATCAATGCATAAACGAACACATTTTAGGATTAAAAGATAAAGCCAATACACTTTCGTCGATTACAAAACCAAACATTCACCATAAACTATCTTGAAATTCAAATACATTAAACATAATATGCAACTTACTAGTTCTATGCATGCAGGTCATTAACCGACCTCCTAAAGCATTTGTCCTCATCCGAACATGCAAATCTCTTTCGCAAAACTTTCTCGAACCGAACAAAAAAAACGAGCAAACAAAAATCTTTGAACATATTCTACATTAAAATTAACTGAATACAAATAAATGTACATTCAGCAAAAGTAAATCGACCAAAAACAAATATGTATACATGAATGAAAGCATTTTTCTCTATAGTCAATGATTTCACAGCGACGTGAAAGTTTTTGCCCTCTTCCGAAATCTTTCACACACACAGCAACCATCGAACGCATTTGATTTGCACAGATTAAAAGATTTGCGCTTGCAACTTCATTTCCGTAAAATCATTCTTGTATAATCTTAATCAATTTCGATTGTCACAATCTGATTAAAATATTTATTCTTTTCATTGTGCATAAATTATATTCACATCAGATTTGAGTGAACGGGTAGTGAATATCATTCTCGAACATTGAGTGATTAAGTCAATTTGCACCAGAAATTCTATGCCGCGAATAAAATACAGCAATCGCGATGGATCTATTCAGACAGTTTGGGCAGCCGCAGCAGCACCAGCAACGGCAAAAAACCGAAACAACAGATTATCGTGGCAAAATGGAAAAGATACAGATATTAGTCGGTGTTTGATCGAGCTTCCAGATTTCTTAACAGAGCATTAGAGTAGCTTAGCGTTTTGTAAGCAACTGGATTCGTTGTACATAGTCGCTTGGCATGGCATGGCTGGGCTTTAAAGTGCCAAAAACATTCAAAACACATTCGAAAAGAAAATGCTAACTGATCTGCGAGCAGAATGATTTTCGCCCGAATCAAAATTGCTGAAATAGTTGCAGTCGATTAATTGAGCGTTAATATTTATGATAGGCACGAGAGCTGGACGAAAGCATAGAAGGGGATCAAACAGAATTATGGTTTGATCTGTGAGTGCGCGGAGCAGGTGGAAATGAGATTTGATTTTGATGAATGTTATTAATGTTAAGCGCCATGTATGCTTGACAGATCTGGGTTCCTTCGGTATTTGAAGTTTCATGCCCAAAATGGTTCTGGATTCAATGAATTTCATTTTTTTTATGCTGTGTTGGATATTTGATTAGCATTCGTAGACTGAGCCGATCACAATTAGAATGGTGAATTACATGGAGCTTACTTTCTTCGGAAGTAGGAAATGAAAGATGAATGATATAATTTCGGCTGGTTTCACTTGGTGGTGTTTGGTTCAAAGAGAGTGATATAATGATCATAAGGTTTAGACTCTATGGAGAATAATTAAAATGAAATTGATTCTCAGACGATGGTGTGTGTGAACGAGCCATAACTATGATTTTAATGTTGATTAATTGAATGGTTTGAAAGTGATTAATTGTTTGCTGATTTCGTGTTTGCTTAATCAAATTATTCTATTGGTTCTGTTTTTTAAATTGAAAACGATATCTCGATGCGAATAATGAAATGCGTTTGTTGGAAATTTACACTTCAACAATTTTGTTAGTTGGCAGAAAGGCTTAAGAAGAGCATTATCGAGTTTAAGCCATCCATCTTATCATTTGAGGATAAATTTGGGTATATGAGTTTTATACAAGGAACACTCATTCATATCTTGCCGGTAGCCAATTCTGCATTCATCCTTAATTTGAGCGCATATTAGAGAGTACACCTATCTTTCACAGTTTCACTGAGTATCTTTATACTTTAATATTAGGACTGAATACATTTGATTAACGCTCAATATTTTAATGATTTCAGACATCTCCCTGTAGAAAGTTACATGGGTTCCGTGAACATTTCCTGACCAGTGCTGTCGTTTTACTGCAATTGCAGTATATCTGCTGCAATTTTTTGCAGTTTACTGCAACATTGCATGTGAGTTTCATCTATTGCATTTTACAAAATTTGTTACTTGTTTAATCTAGCTAGCATATCTAGTAAGTTAGTTTGTTTAGTTACATATGCAATTGCTAGCCATTTTGAACTAAGAATGAATTTCCCCAATTCTTAATCCTGGAGATATAACTGTATATTGCAATTTAGGTAAAACTCGACTTGATGTACCTCACAGCCGTTACTTAACTTTTGGCGGTAGATGTCTCGCTAGTATGTTTGTGTTTTTTGGTTGTATGTTTGCTTTTGAGGATTTTTTAATTTGTTTGTTTGTTTTTCTTAATAGTATTGTCTTCTCGAGTATTTTTGCATAATTTTGTGTTTTTCTTCAATTTTCGACAACCGCTACCAACTATTCGCCCTCTGGTGATAGAATTTCCCGCCTGTGGTGCATCAAGTCGAGTTTACCCGTGATATTTACTGCAGTGACATTTTACTTATATTCTATTTACTTCTATTATTGATATTTAACTTCTATATTTTACTTCTTTTAAATCCGTTAGCTTTTCAAAGAACATAATACGTATAGATTTTTAACATAGTGTATATTAATCAATTGACCAAGCTGTAACAAGATAATTTTAGCTTGGAAGATATTAGCTTTAGAAATTTTAAAAATTTTCAGCAAATGTGTTTTGAAAATCGATAACAAAAATTAGTGATTAGCTAAATTACTCTTGTATTTTGTTTATTTCTAGCAATGCATAAGTTTAAAATTAAGTTTTATCGATTTGCTTGGTGGATAAAGTCTCTGGAACATAATTTGTGAATTGTTGTGCTGCTATCAAGCTGTGTTACAAAAACCAAAGCACGATACTAGCCCATTATCAAAAATTATTCGACAATAAACACTGAAGGCATCCTATAAGCTACCATTTGATTCTAATAGGATGTTGATAACACATCATGACGGGAATATCGATTTATTCAAAAAGAGGTTAGAACTACAAGTTATTTTTCTTATTTTATTTTTTCACACCATACTCCAGATATGCGAACCATGTTTTAATGTAATTGAATTTGATCACAGTTCCCTTCTTGTCTATAAATCAGCATAGACAACGTATATCATTTCTACAGCTTATCGAAGCCGAGCATATTGAAACGGGAAACTCGATCGTTTTTCGCGGAATCAGCCTCCGAAAGCAGAATCAAATTGGAATTGTTTTTGCGGGATGATTAAAATTGAACAACTTTTTATTAACATTACAAAAAGAAGGGAACCGTGATCAAATTCAATTAACTTTACTAAGTAAAATTATATCCATGGATATAAGTCGGAGATGTTAAAATTTGTCACAACTAGCATAAATAAAAATGTAATGATTTCCACCTGCAAGTGGTCACGCCAGTCAAGTATGCACTGTGTGCTGGTGTCTGATGAGAAGCAGTGCATACTTTCGAAACCACTTTGTCAAAATAGAATTTTCAATGTAGATTAAAATTTTTAATGATAATAAAAAGTTGTTCAATTTTAATCATCCCGCAAAAACAATTCCAACATGTTTTAATGTTCTAATAGGATAAATTAAAAAAATATGACTTTCTTAAAGTATAACTTGGTAAAGTGGTAAATATGACTTTCTTAAAGTATAACGTGGTATTAATTAAGTAATTTTATACTTTGATGTTAGTTTCAAAAATTAAAGGGAATTAGAGTTTCGACTTGGAATTTAGAGATTTTTTAAGCCAGATATAAATATAAAACTAAAACAATTCATGAAAATAAAATGAAAGTCACTTTAATTTTCGAATTTCCAAATATTACGAAAATTACGGACACAATTGTTCTTCCGGTGTTTTAAAGTTTTTCGTAAATAAGATTTTCATCATACTGTAATTTATTAATCTCGAAAATTTCGAAATTATATTTATTTATTTGATTTAATTTTAATTTAATTTTAGAGACCCTATTTTGAATGGTGATATAAAACATTAATTGTTCTGTTCGAACTCAAAAACCAACATTATGAGTTTGAATACTAGCCATTTTGCTAGGTTTTCGTTAAAATACTCTAAAACATTATGGACGCCGAGTATCACTGGTTGAATTAAGCATTTCGATATCTTTACAAATCACAGCCATCTTGATGCAATCAAATGAGGCCAAATGCCAACATGTTGCAGTGCATTTTTCACCTGCATAATATTTATCAAGTCAAATGGTGAAATATTTAAACATTTCTTAGGTATAGTTTTACGTTAAATGAAGTTTTCTTGATGATTATTTCTCTTTCATCCTTCCAAATAGTTTTCGTCCATACAAACAGGAATCTTCCCAATAATTTAGGTCGAACTAAGGCATGCTTGTAAAAAAAATACCTTAACAATTCTATCAGTTCAGGCTATCAATAAGAGAAACTGATGGAGAAATTCATGCAACACCACAGCACTCACGTATTTAAATTGGACTCACCGCGAATGACCAATATAATCGGTCAGGCCAATATTTATCGTGAAGAATTCGAATCGAAATGCATTCATGGATGAGAAAAGCTTAGAGCACCTGTGCAACAAAATACAAATGATCTGATCTACGGCCGCAGAATGTACCTTTTAGCCGGAATACCTCGAATTCCATGAGAACTTGCTTCACCTGTACAAAACCATAAAAGAAAGGTACACATTTGCATTTAACATTTTGCATTGTAGCCTTTGTCGGCCGGCCAGCCCAGTCGAACCGGACCGGGATCGTTTCTTGAACAATCGAGAAGATACATAAAACGTACACATATGAATTGTAACTACATACGAATGTACATATGAGACTGCAGGAACATGTAATTTTTTACTGCATAGTACTGCTACTACTTTCGAGAAATGCGCTTGCATTTCTCGCGTTTTACTAGAAGATTGTAGATGGAGCGTATGCTTACTGAAAATGGAACAAACATGTTTTAATTTGTTTTGTGAAATCTACAAAATATTATAGTTTACATCGGCACGTTCTATGTTACTTAAGAAATATTTGATTCGTTTTTTAGGAACACTAGACTTTCCAAATTAAACAAAATGTTTCATAGAAATTTAGAGTGTTCTTGCAACTTGGCTACAGAAATAATGATACTGCTACGATGCACCTCAATTACAATTATGATTGATTTCACTTGTTTTCGTTTGTCCGAAAGCATTATTACTGTTATTTAGTGATTGTAAAAAACAATCTGCTTGTGTTACAACTGCCGATTCATACAATTAAATCTTGTTATATTGTTTGAGTCATTATAATGTGTATGTTGGCATATTAAAATTACTGACATAAGGCAACAAATTCATTCCTTAAATGTACTGAACTTACTAGCGGTTCAGCCTAGTCTGCCTTAAAACTCAAAATTAATTTAAATTTAAGTTGAATTGAATTGAATTTAACTTTGGCCAAATCATTCTACCCCAATAACACCCGACGCAGTCATGGAATCAAACCGAAATTCAATGGACAGGTTGGTTTCAAAATGGAGCTGGCCTAATAGATTTTAACCGATTTAACTACTAACGTTCTAAGAAACGCTAGCATTAAATTTTCATATGCGAAATACCCAAAGTATGAAGTTTGTCAGTAAGAAATTTGTTTTCGAAAAACTTTAAGCAATACATAGTCCCAAACAAACTTTACACAATTACTCGGCTTCCCTTCGAAATTCAAATTTTTGAGCGATACCTATCCGTTGGTTTTTTTTCGGAATAGCAGCATTTTTCAGTGAAATTCGTTTCGAGTAGGTTTTTCAGCGCAATAAAAAATTTCTAAATTGTCTTAAATAAAGAAAGATAGTATATGTTAAAAATGCATGAAAAACAGCTCCAAATTCTATCAAAAATTTGTATGAAAATATTGAAATTGAAAATCAAGAAATCATTAAAAATTAGGGGATATTTTGATAAATGACTGAATGAAGTGTTCTGAATTTAAATAACATTCAACCCATTTTGCTTCTTTATCTGTGATTTCATTCAAAACTTTGCTTTTTTCCCTTTTTTGTTAGCTATGGCTGTTATTTTCAACATTTTGTATACATTTTTGTTTTTGTTTCAGGATATTTTCATTTTTTTTTCTGGTGTATTTCAACATGAAATTTTACATCAGACACATTTTTTGTTAACATACAGTGGACACGCAAAGTTCGATTAGATTACGTGTACCTAACCTTTTAGTAAAATACATACCCCATAGATGTTATTGAGCTTCTCCCCAGAAAGATTTATTGCTTACAACTAACTATTTTTATCGTTCAAGTTCTGAACATAAAATGCTGCTGCTCCTGACGTCGGAAGATTCTGCATGATCGTTATCAAATTGTAGACCTTTTTAACAGTGCCATTCTCCTTATTATTTCTATTTGTGCCAATACGTTAAACAACTTTCTTTACTTTCTCAAACTTAATCATCACAGAAATGATAGTTAAACGCCTACTGACGTTTTAGAAGCTCTTAAAACAAAAATTAATGAGTTATGGACTTTGTAATTTAATACAAACTCATTAGAAAAATTTAGCACGCCTATTGCTTTCTAACAAACTCTGCTGATAGCCTTGAACAGCGAGCACCTATAGAGTTCTGTTCAAAGCATTATAGGCCCTTCTAAATTATTTCAAATCTTTAATATCAATCAACAAATTTCACCTTGTAGAGGGTCTATTAGCCGCAATCAAAACGCAAAAACGTTTTAAAATCCTCTAAGATCCTAGACTGTGAAAATTTACGATACTAACAACTCTCACGCAATTTCACTGTTCAATGTCAATCGGCCCTATCTCTACGAAATATCTCCAAAGAATGTATTGAATGCCCTTCGCACAGCTCCGAACAATGCAGACTCCATAAAAATCAATTTCACCTTCCGAAAATTGCAACTAAGGAACTCTTTCATTATCTGGACTTTCACATATCTCTACCCGCCACGAATGACATGAGAATTAATTGAATATTTTCACTTTTCCCAGACGACCAGTTGCAAACAGACCTACCCAATAGATCATACCGTCGATTATGGCGAACAATGCAAGTCAAATGCTCTTTCTCGCAGCAGCCAAGCAAAAATTCTTGAATCTAATTACCAAACTGATCGACCGCCTACGCGATCGTTTATAGCTTGTTTCGACCATTAAATATTAAACAACATAGTTTTTGTTTGCTCCGACTTGGAACAGAGAATTCGATTGTTCATGTTCATCTGTCTATCTGTGTGTTTGCTCGTCTGTCTGCTGGTCCACAAACACAATTACCTAATAATCAACAAATTAAAATTCATAGCTAGGTCAGTTTCCACGCACCTTCATTGGTTGTCATACGTGAAAATAGTAATTAATTTTTTCGGGAATATCTTCTGGTCGAATGTACTGGAGACGAGCTGAGAAGAAACTTGGAGTAGAATGAAACATTTCAAACAACATTCGTTTTGAGTTATGAATGTTAATTGGAAGGCCTAGTCTGACGAACAAAGGGTACAAAAAACGCAAGCTAAATCCAATTTGGATTTGCCCAGGTCGGGAACATATATTTTTCATAGCCTGTCAATTTTTTTGGTGACTGAAACGTTAAACGAATTGCAAAAAAAAAGGTTCTGAACGATGGAGTCGACGATATCAGAGTACCTATCCACGAATGCAGTTATAATACTCATCATTTCAGGTCGCAGCGAAGAAAATCGTGATGCTTTTTGCACGCTTCTCAATAGGATCTTAACTAACTGCAACCGAAGACCGTTTGTGGCTGTCTCCTACTGACCTGCTCCCCTTGCAAATCTTCAGAGCTCACTTTCGATTATCCGCGTCGTACTTTCCATGCAAGTCTGAACCATTGATGCACGTAAATTATATTTAAATATCTTAATGTGATAATAGGCTTCTTTCTCCGGACTGTCGTCAGACCTTTTAGTTCTCATTGAGTTTGACGCTTGAAAGCTTCTTCGCCATCATTACCGACCACTTGAGTGGTCATTTGAATCGAACGTTTGCAGGCGTGATTGTGTCCGGAGAAATTATTCGTACTCGTGTGCAGACTTCCTTTTTATGACTGGGTTGCCTGCGGCTCTTGCGCCTACATTTCTCATATGAGTTCACCACGCCATGCAACCTCGAGCCCATGCCATTTCTCACAGTTCACAGCACAGTCAGTATGGGAAACTGGGTTGCAGGCCCCACGAGACACTGAGCACTCTGAAAATCGCGAGTGAGCTCAAGCCCGGCCGGCGAACACATGCTGGATTCACATTGTGTCCAAAAGTAATAATGGATCTATTTCGACCCATGCACGGCGACCTTGTTAGAGTCTTCTGTTCGGAATTCTATTGCCATTCAACTTGACCGGCCCGACTGCCTGCATGTCACTTTCGCATATAAAAATGACGAAATGTGAAGTAGAAATGAAAATTTTCTTATATTGTAATTTCACTAGCTCCGTTTTGATGGATGGCCCTCCATTTATCAGGCGCGCCGCATCGCGCCGCGAAGTGGCCAAATGGCCCCGTGCCTGACACTGACATTGATAGCAATTTTCTAAGCAAATACACAAGAGGTCTTGATTGGAACTCGTCTGACAGGTCGCAATTGTTCAGGGAAATGTCTCTTTTAACAACTTCCATAAAACGTCGAGAAGGCAGTGATAAGTGAAGTGACGGAAATGAAGAGATCGTTGGCGAGCCGGGGTAGCACTTACGTTTCGCTTATATGCGCTTTCATGAAATCTGCCTTTTATTTTCGAATCGGCCGCAGTACAATGACCGTGCAATTCTGGGCTAAATGAATATAACTTCTTACTTTCTCCACCTGTGCATCCACGAATAAAGCAGCTTCTAATTGCTCGTCGAGGGACATACTGCTATGCTGCTTGTCGCTCATCAGTTGAACTAAATTCGGAGCAATCAGATGGGTAGCAACAAAGTGATGAGTATCACGAGGCTTACAGATAAAATTGCAAAAATCCTATGCTTCGAATCGAATTACATGCTTTTCATTTTTCGCTATCGCGTAAACTGTACTGGGCAGGGCATCATCGTGACTGACAGAATTCCGGTATAAATATGATCTTTGTGTTTATAATGGGCATAGAGCAGTGACAAATAAAAGTCTATAGCCACAAGCAAACTACTTATTAACCGAGACCCGCGTGGAGCGGAAAAAATTGAAATGCAAGCTTCCTGGGACATATGCGAGTAATTAATGTCCGCATGTTGGTATTATATTCAAAATGTTATAAAATGGAATAGTTTTTCGGCAAACTGACGGTACACTGAAGTAATTTTCGTATTGAAATCGAACTGGATGACGCAACTGTTTGATGGAGGTTGAGTGAATACGTTAGAGGAATAGTTGAACTACAATGTACTGTAGGATGGTACGAAAGTTGGATGCATAAAAGTAATTAATCCTGTACATTTATTCCATTAATATCTTAGGAGTAAGAGGAAGGGGCTCTGATCCTCCAGGTATGACTTTCGAGCGATTCACTCACAGATAAAAGTAACTTAAGTGCTTTAGAAACCGACGACTCCGCCCTCAGAAAGACAATGGATTACGTTTCTGGATTTAAGATTGCTATCTTGTTTTACTATACAAGGACCCAAAAGTGAGAGAAAGCTAAGCGAAATGGATGCACTATGATGTTGGTGGCATAAATTCGATTCATAACCAGAAAGAGAGACTTGAAGTGATATCGACTTGTGCATCAAACGCATAAAAATAAAGTGGCAATTCTGTGTGAAAAGACCAAGATAATTTCCGCACCAGCATTGAAACAGGATTTAGTTCAATCCTCTTTCTCTAAAATATCTATTGGTCTTAGCTCACATAAAAACAGCTTGAAGTCGAATTCTCTCCGAAAAAGTTGTCTGGTAGAAAATTCTACTACATTTAAGATTAACTATTTTATTTATTGTGAAAATTTGCAAAAAACAACAATCAAATTCAGTACTAGAGAAATTTTAAAAGACAAACAAACAAAAAACAAAAGCTTTATCCAAAAAACAATGGCGAAAATACAAAAATACACTAAGTGAACATAGAAAAGAATCAACAAGCATTCAAAGTTTCATGATCTATTAACAAACGACAACACTCGAGAAGAAGAACCTTGATTTAGGATATAAGACGCAATGTTAAAAAAGAATCAGGTTACATTTGTTTCGACTCTCTGGCGAAAAATTCAATTGCAGGATGTTCACAGATACAGTGTAAAGCTTCATTGCAGAACATGTAGGTTGAATTTTAGCTTGGAATAAAATACCATGACAACTCCTTAAAACTAGCTACAGTAGTCAGAGAGGACCGGAAAACATAGGATGAGAGTACCAAGAGGATGTTTTACTAATGAAGGTCATTTGATAAAACTTTTTAACGCTAAGAGTAAAAAAATTAGAAGGAAGGTAGCAGAGAGCCGTTAGCTCGACTTCTTAATCTGATGTAGTGATTTATTACGTGTTATAGCAATCTTCTGACTGATATTATCTCAAAACTCGTGCCCGGGTACAAGACCCGCTAGTGGCGGCTCGTGGTTTTGAGACTAAGGGAAGCAAGCACAAGCAAAATATATAGGCATATAATATAGATAAGCATACTTATGAAGCGCGTAGTAAACTATACATACGATTTTTTTTAAATATCGTGCAAAAAATCAATTAGGTATTTCAATGCTGACCATATCTGCATTAAAGGCTAGTGATTAGAATAGCTTATTTCAGTGATATTCCTACTCACTAATATCAAAAATCGCACAAAAGTTCAAATTAGGTATAGTGTTTGAAAGCCAAAAAAAATAATAATTTCTCTAATTTTGTTTTAAATTATAAAAAAAATGGAATTGTTTTTGCGGGATGATTAAAATTGAAAAAAAATTTATTTATCTTGAAAATTTTTATTTGACAAAGTGGTTTCGAAAATATGCACTGATTCTCATCAGACACCAGCACACAGTGCATACTTGACTGGTGTGACCACTTGCAGTTGGAAATCATTAATTGTTATTTACGCTGGCTGTGACAAATTTTAACATCTCCGACTTATATCCATGAAAATAATTTACTCATAAAGGTTATTGATTTGTGATCTCGGTTCCCTTCTTGTCTATAATCGCATAGACAACGTATATCGTCTCTAAAGCTTATCAAAGCAGAGTAAATTATAAATTATTCAAACACTGTGTGCTGGTGTCTCATGAAAATCAGTGCATGCTTTCGAAACCACTTTGTCAAATAAAAATTTTCAAGATAAATAAAATTTTTTTCAATTTTAATCATCCCGCAAAAACAATTCCAATTTGATTCTGCTTTCGGAGGCTTATTCCGCAAAACGATCGAGTTTCCCGTATCAATTATTCTCTGCTTTGATAGGCTTTAGAGACGATATACGTTGTCTATGCGATTATAGACAAGAAGGGAACCGTGATCACAAATCAATAACCTTTATGTATAAAAAAAGTTAAATTGAAAACATATTACAGGCTAAATAAATGGTGAAAGTTTTTTAATAGCTCAAAGTAGAGGATAGAATGCATCTTCTAGCAAATTAAATTAGAGAGCCAATGCCACAATAAAAATAAATTCCTCATATAATTTGCAATAAAAGTGCCTAATATAGTTACCATTTGCAAACAGTTGACTGAGAGCAATTAGTGGTCTTGGTTGCCAAGACTCAATAAGATCCTCAATGAAAAAGACTACCGCAGTAAATATTCTATGGCACAATCACATCAACATTCCACATTAAAATCCATATTAAACGGGCAAATATTAACTTTTCGAAACAGAATCTATTCAATACGCTCTCACTTTAACGAGCTTTATGTTATAATTTACTTGAAAAACTATCCTTTTATCCATCTCTAACCGACCGTATTAATACTGACAATACAAAAAAACAAGTCAAAAGAATTATAACAGGTGCGTTTTTTGCGAGAAGACATAAAAAATGCACCTAATGTAAACTATAAATGCTAGAGAAAGCACTCCAGAAATTCAACACAGAAATAACGTCAACATAAGCGTCCAAAGTAATCAAGTGGTCATATCACCCAAAGCACCTGAGCCGAGAGACTCATTTTGCGAAAGTAAACACAAAGCAGATACAAAAAAACCGATCTGGAGAAAATTACACTCGAAACAATTTAACTCCTACAACTTGCACTGTACATACACCTTGCGAACAAAACATAAAAGGCATCAAATCAGAAGGGGAACAACTCGTAAGAAAAGGAGCAGAAGAGAATCTACAAATTCTGTAACGTAGATCATGACGGGAAACTATCATAATAGCGACGCGGATGAATTTTCAGCGTCAACACAGTCGTCCAAAGCAATCAAGTGGTCATTTCACCAAAGCACCAAAACCGAAAAACTACGTCTTTTTAGAAAGCAAACCCAAAGCAGACACAAAAAACCAATATGGGGAAAATTGCACACGAAAAAATGTAACTCCTACTATTCTATTCCCCACATGAACATCACAATAGCTTGCACCGTACATGTGTACATGCAAAAATGCATCAATTCATAAGGGAAACGTCTCGTAAGAAGAGGAGCAGAAGACAATCTACAGAATCCTAACATAACAGGAGACGCGGATAACTTTGCAGCGTATTAAGGGGTTATTCTACTGTTAAACGGGTAAAAAGCAGTATCATTTTAAAAGTGTTGTAAAAAAAAACTATTAAAGATATCAATTTGAAATTTTGCATGCATCTTTATTAACAAAAAGAATATAAAATCGTATAGTTGAATTTTTCAAAAAAACAAAATTGCGGCTTCTGTATGCAATTGATGGAGCGCACGCTGACGGCCAGAGTCGATTGCGCGGCACATTGCCCAAGTCGTCCAGGTGATCTGCAATCAATTTAACGATAAAATTCTATTAGTTTAGCTAAAAGCACACAAAGTGAACCTAAATTGAGCCATAAATATTAAATTTTCGCGATTTGACAAGTGTTGGAAAATAGCAAACTCGATTTTGGACGTTTATATCGATGAAAAAAGTGCTCCAAAATAACCAGATTTCAATTTTTATGGCTCAATTTAGGTTCACTTTGTGTGTTTGTAGCTAAACTAATAGAATTTTATCATTAAATTGATTGCAGATCACCTGGACGACCTGGGCAATGTGCCGCGCAATCGACTCTGGCCGTCAGCGCGCGCTCCATCAATTGCATACTGAAGCCGCCATTTTGTTTTTTTGAAAAATTCAACTATGCGATTTTATACTCCGTTTGTTAATAAAGATGCATGCAAAATTTCAAATTGATATCTTTAATAGTTTTTTTTTTACAACACTTTTAAAATGATACTGCTTTTTACCCGTTTAACAGTAGAATAACCCCTTAAGTTCATTCATTAACAAAGATTTTTGGGTCGTTCAGCGGGTGGGTCGGGCAAGGGTTTTTTGAATTTTTCTATACACCAAGACGCTGCGAACTGGGCCAGCGTCCGCTATATTATTTGAATACACTGATTGTAAAATGATTGTGGGCATCATTTAGGCAAAGCGTCTAAGTAGATTTATGCGAAAACCACGAGTTTGAGCATTGAAACAAGATCACTTCAGTGTTCTGTGTAGTATATATCAATGAACTGTATGTTTTGAATTGAATGGTATGCAGTGCTTGTAGTTTGTATTAAAACGTTTGAGTTTTTGTTGCGTCGCTGTAAATTTAACGTGGAAGCTCTGTAGTTGGTCTGTTATAAAATAAAACCATTTGATTCATAGTAGCGATGGAGTTTTGACGTTTGTAAGAAAATAAATATTATAACATTGATTGTTAAATATTGATTGTAAATCTTTTGATTGTTACATATTGAGTATTTAATCAATATTGTGGTTTTGCAAGGGATGCACTGCTTCTTTTGCGTACATCGACGAGCCGCCCCTGGACCCGCACTCCATTAATGAATAATGTAAAGAGAGGTGGAAGAACAAGAATCAATAGTAACCATATAAACGTAGGAGCAAAACCAAGAATAAAGAGCGCCGGAGAAATTATACTTAACCAGCGTTAATATAAGACTTTCTTGATTAACTGAATCAAACACTTTGGAAAAGCCTCTATACCTCATGTCGATCGATAGCCGATGCAATAGTATTTGTTGAAGACAGACAGACAGTTTTAATGAGATAAAATTCTAAAATGGTTTTGTATTTTCGCGTCCTGTTCATAAGAAGGCCTACAGAAGGCCGCACTCATACGCTGCTGTTGAAATGCTATCTTCATGTCACACATAAAAAGCTCAATAGAGGTCACTTGTGCTTCCAAGCTCTACCCAGCCCGATCACATGTTCGAAGAAACTTATCGCTACTTCCAGAATCCGGTCCAGGGCTGGCTTTAATCCCGACTCCTGATACAGGAGAATGTTTTTCGGTCATCTCTTAATAGCCATGTCGATATTTCACACCATTTGAAAAATATAAGTCAATTCGCAAAATTTACATGACCTACAATAAAAACGAATCTCAATCCAGGCAAAAGTATAAAAATTGAATTAATTCGGTCAAAACGATAAGATCAACCTTAATGTCATTTATATTCAACACTACAGGCTTTCACGTGCAGATGATTTCCATAGTACTTATAATGATAATGCCTTTCACAGAACGAAACTTCCGAAAAAAATCCATCATTTCAAGTTCAAAGCAAAACTGAAATTAAAACTGGATTTGAATGAAGTCGCAAAACAATGTGCGAAATTCGTTTTGTCGATTATTTTCATTGTTTCAACGTCGCCAAGAATATCCCAGGTTGGTATATAGTATTTTCAGCCACATACATGCCACCCATCAATTTGTTAGCTTACCGTTACAGATCTTATGAGCTTCGTTAGAACCGAGGAAGGCAATAAGTGCAACAGTCCGCTGTCAAGCGTCTGCTTTCGGTCCTGTAATAATCCGGATGCCAGGTAGAGTGGTGACGGTCTCAGAGCTTATCAGATCTTTGTCCATTCTGTAATTTGACTGACAATGAGATTTCATTAAAACAAATGGAAAAGTGTGATTTTCAGATAACTTAATTCTAAGCTGGCCTGAGACACATTCCGAGCTTAATTCTATTTATTGCACTGTACATTTTGCACTGTTCATTGTTCCAATACCACAGTTAGGTTCTAAGTTTGCTTAAGACACGACACGATGATTGACACTTGCCGGCAAATTATGAAATCTTAATAAAGGGGTGTCGACTAATTGCTGTCTACTGCATGCAAATGCATCTCGGAATTCGACTTGGAGCAGAATCGGAGCAAACAATGTTGCTGATGGTTGCTCGGGTGCTGATTGCGGGAAATAAGTGGAAGACAAGCGCAAATAGTAATTTACTGTACCGTAGATACTAAAGATATAACTGCAAACTGTTTCGCAAAGATCTGAAGCATTCACTTGTGTATCTTTACTTTTCGCATTCGGGAAACGTTCACGGATCAAAACGATGCAGCTGTAGGTCTGTTCTTGCGATGTAGGCCAAGCCACTGCCGTTCAATGAAGCGATCTTTTTCAAATATTACTCATGTGCAGTTTAGTGAAATGTTAATGAGTTTGAATCGACCATTGACACGATAAATTCCATCTCCGCAGTGCGAAGGCAAATCATCCTGTCGCACGAAGAATTTCGTCAAGAATGTCATTGTCAAATATGGTCAATCGTGGATCTAGCAAGCATGACTTCGTTAAAATGTTTGGATTCTGATGATACTCGGAATGCTCGACAAACAGTTTTAGGCTGAGTATTTTCTAATTAAAATACTAACAATCTTGATCATGCCTATTCTTGTGATCTAACAGGATGCGATGCCTGCATGCTTCACTGCGGATAAACATTCTTCAATTGAACTTTCGCAAAGACGATGCGGCCGGAGATATATTGCCAAGGTTGGGTAAGGGTATGGCCATGGTCTAGGAGTAACTAAGGTCAGGTGAAAGCTAATGAGATGCTTGTAAGTGGCTGAATGGCTTTCGGTTGAATAATTAATCAACGACGTGGAAGTTTTCAAAGGAAAATTAAGAATTGTACTGTGATTGATAAGGGACTTCATACAGGATCAAATATCTCATTCTCGAAGGGTACAAAACTGTCTGACTCGTATAGATGAATAAATTCAGGGCGAAAAAGAGCAACAAAAGTCAGGTAAACGATAAATATGTGCTCATTTATTAAGGAATATTTGTAGGCACCCTTTTGCACACCCTGGAAAAGTATCGATATCCTTAAAAATTTTCTTATATCAACCGTATACAACAGATCATACACAGACCGACACCTGACTCTTGCGTGCATCCCAATCTGCATAGCACTTGGTGTACAGATCCTAAATAAAATAAAACAACTTGAAAAAATCCACTATTCATTTTGCAGGCCTACATTATGCTCGGCAAGAGGAATATCCACCACGATCGTAGACAGTTTAATAAGTCTGGCAGGCTTTTAGCTCTGTTTACCGTCCAGCAGATTGTGCGAAATGCCGTCACTGCAATTCACACAAGTTTTGTGTGTACTGCGGATATGGTGTGCAAATTTTAAAGATTCTCTGCATTACCTTTTTGCATCGTCTTCGCGTTCTTTGCATTCGTTGATGTTTAGTTAAGGCAATGTAATATCAGATATGCGAGTGCATTTGAATTATGCGATATTCTTAGCGTTCTATGTTTAGCTAGTAGAGAGTTTGAAATCATATCACAAGCAAGACTAGTCAATTACGAGCGAATTGGTTTAAAATATAAATGTTCTATATATAATTTATTTATTTAACCATATACAGCGTACAGATGACATTCCAATTACATGCCGCAAATTAATTCATTCCAGCTTTTGACATAGTTTTAAATATTTCAAAGGTTTGAGCTATAGGACCAAGCTGTTCTTGTTAACCTTGTTAAAAGCGAATTAAAGCAAACTGACGATCTCGCAAACGATACTTCAAAAGTTTAAGGTCAAACCATAATTTAACAGTTTCACTGTCTTTTTATACACGGAAAGGACTCACTTGCAGACAACCCACGACTAGGTGATAAGTGATAGCTCCGGGCATTGTTCAAAAAGTCGAAAAACTAATATAGGAAGATGCTGGACTAGAGAAAAAGCAGCTCGCAGAAATGGTTGGAGTACCAAATACAATCATTTTAAATATCCTTCACAATCATCTTGGCATGGATGAAGTCAGCGCAAAGTCGATGCCAAAAATGCTCACGCCACCTCAAAAACAACAGCGCGTGAAGTGCTGCCCCGAATTTTTGGGCCCCCGTAGTGAAGACGAGGATGGAGTATTGAGTCGAATCGTTACTGCAGACGAGACTTGAATTCATCATTATGAGCCTGAGTTCATACAAAATTCTATGTAGTGGCCCAAATAAGGCACACCACCATTCAAGATGTCACAGTCTGCTGCTTTTGGAACTCAAAAGGGATGCTGCTGATCGATTTTGAAAATAATGGCGTCTCAATAACTGCAAAGTACCTCGTTTCAATTCTAGATTGGTTGAAATAAGCTACCAAAGAAAAAAAGAGGAAAAATAGGACCATGTGAAAGGTTGCGACAGAGAAAGTATTGATCGTGATATATACGACGGGAAAACAGTGTATCAAGGTTGAGAAAGAAAAGACGATCATTACAATCCAAACGGAGAATACTGTGCTTGTAAAGTAGTGCACGAGTGAATTTCCTTTGTACGGATTCAATAAGTTTTTTTATCACATTCATATTGAGGAGACCACACAACAGTGCCATTTTCCAGAGTTGATCGGACAAGGGAAGAATATAAAAGTAAGGCTGTTCGCATGTGTTCGAATGTTTGCAACGATCTTAAGATAACACCGGACAGTTTAGAGGATTTATTGACCAAATCTGAGATGTGAATATCAAATTTGAGCTTATTGTTAAACATAGCCCCAAGGTTTTGACGCAGGCAATAGAAGAGAGCACATGGATATCCAACGAGTTATGAGAAAATGCAGTGTGTGGCATTTCTTTGTATTCAGAAGAAGCTTGTTTTTTCTTACACCAGCTTTTGAGGACTTTAAGGTTGGATTGAAGAAGGTTACAGTCATCAGTGAACCTTATGGTCACGAAGAGTTTCAGGTCATCGGCATCAAATAGACATTCACAAAAAAACAGTGGCGGCAGATCATTCACATAGAACAGGAAGAGAAAGGGACCCAGAATAGAACGTTGTGAAACACCGGTTCTAGGCTCGAAAGGATGGGACATACAGGAACCATACTGAATATAGCAAGATCGATCGCATAGATATGATTCTATCCATTTAAAAATCTATAAAGAAAAGCCAAGTCTGTGTAGTTTAGAAAGAAGAAGATTATAATCAACATGATAAAAAGCTTTAGAAAAGTCCGTATATTCAGCGTGAACTTCATGTTGAGCCTCCAAAGCTCTATAAATTTTTCTAGGGTATTTTCAATTATTGTAGATTAAGATTAATTTTACTGCCACTACGATTTCGCAGTCAACTCATTTTATATTAAAATTTAGAAGCAAAAAAATATAATTTGAACGAATATTAAAGTAAACCACAAAAAAAAATATTACGATTATTTATCAGCCGCTTGTCAAGGGTTCTTTTCAATATCAACACATTTCAATGTTCACATTATTGATATTTCGACTGACTTACTGTTTTGGATGATAAAACTTTTATGAAAATAATATACAGTTTCATCTGATTAGCACCTTCAAACAAACTGAAACCCTCAAAAACTTCTAACAAAGTAGAAATTTTTTATTGTTGGTAATCTCAAGCTAAACTACAACTTAAATTATTTAAGCTAAGGAACTAAAGAGATCAAATTTTCCGTTCTAAAAATTGCACTTTTTTGATCGATCTGTAAAATGAGGCTATACAATTTCCTATCTAAAGCTAGCGCTTAATTGAATGAAATTAATTTACGCAAATATTAACGTCATAAACTATAAACGCTACCTTTTAAATCAAAAACTTAAGCTTTTTCATCCACCAACAAACATTTCATCAGGCTGAGGCAATGGTGCTATATGTTACAAAAGCCAATTGGATTTATTACAAAATATGATGATCAGCATGATCCTCTAGAAACTAATTTTTATCCTTTAGGAACTAAATTTTTTATAACGATATCATTCAGGTTCTAAAAATATTACCGAGTTGAAGAATAATTCTTAGCAATTGCTTCAAACAGTATGCGCAAGTTTGCAAAGTATTTCTGTCTGTACATCTTAATTAAAATTCTCAAACCCATAGAGTATCTTACAAAAAAATAAAGCGGATATAATTGAATTTAATTTAGATTCCAAACTTCCATTTTCTCATGACAGTTGATTGCAACCAGCTCAGATAATCTGTTTTATTTCACAATTAACTCACTGAATTTCCATGACATTCCTCAACCTCAGTGAATAGCGCTTGTCAAATCATACCAGATATCTAAAACACTTTTTTCCTTCATCCAAAATTAAACACGTTTTGTTTACCTGTAAGAAACCCCAAACATAACTGTATCTGGCTTAGAAAGAAAACAATAAATCACATTCACTCGGTGTTGTTAGTATAATGAGTACAAGTGAATCGATCGATAGAGCGCTGGAATCAGACTCTCTGTTTCGAATTAGTGATTCTTTCCGAGCGATTCGTGAACAATTACCGTAAAACAGTTTCAAGCGGCTATTTTCCGCAGTCGGACGAATCGGAAGGAGCAATTTCGAATTTCGACAATCTTCACAGATTCAACTCGAACTGTAAATGAGTGTTCTTGGCCTTTTACATAAAATCGAGCCGTTGCTATTTATGGATTCAAACAAGAATTTTTTCGAGTGTTGTGGAATTCGTTGAATGAAGAGGAAGTGGAGGAGAATCGCAGACAAGAGTGATGAGCCTGTGCATAGTGTTTTTTGGAAGCAGGTTTGCTGATTGAACTTTGATCGCGAATGCTCAGTGTGAGTAAAAGTTAGTTTTATCGATTCTCATTAGTTTTTGCATGTACCATTCAATATGCATGTGCAATAAATTATTATGATCAGAAAGTAAAATGTACATACTCGTACTTTCAGGAATAATTAATTGCAAATACGGAAGTTTAGAAAGTACTTTGCACGTGCCGGACTCTAACGTGAGAGTTAAATTGTCCTAATTTCATTTGTAAGCAGATGAAATGACGCAACGCATACCTGTTGGATACTACCGGGCCATTAACAATGCTGAACAGATGTTAAGTGAGAAATAATATGGAACCATTTGAAGCTGCACATCTGCAAAACATTGAATTTCCGGTAGATACATGTTGTAGCATTATATTCCAATTATTACTGCTAACGTCATTGATACCGGAACACTTTTACCCGAGTGTTTTTAAGGTGTTTAAACAAATGGTTGAAAAGCCGAGTAAGGTGACTTTAAGGGTGTGTTCCGTATTGAATCGAATAATTTCCTATTCTGTAGATTTTCGATGCTAGTGTTTCTATTCTTGTTTTAGGCTATCTACAGGGCAGTCTGCGGTGTTTTATTGAAACATTTAGATTAATTTGATATGCAAATTACCCAAAACACTTTGATACAAGGACTTCCATTCTATGGTCACGACATTCGCGACCGCTATTTGAAACGAAAGACTTAAGCCAGTAACCCGATTATAAATGTTTAATTGCGTTGAGCATTCACGCTAGCGAAAACTAATTGTAAAACACAAACTCTTCTATAAATACCATTCATTCTGTATATGATTTCAAGAAAATTTTACGAAGTTTCATAGCTAGCTTGTCCATCAAATAGAAAGTTCGCCAGAATATGCAAGTGGGTGTTATCGTTAAACATTCAAGATTATTTCTAATGAATGTATGCTCTCATTACGCATTATTGAATGGCCTTTATCCGTGTGCTCGGAACCAAGTGAATGATCATTAAATTGTAAATGATCCCGCTTTGCTGTTGTCATTGAAATATGTTGTGCGCTAACAACCTCAATTCGCGCACCTACAATCGGAGAAGATATGGTTTATATTTATGGTTTTATGATGCTCATAAAGCGATTTTGCTTCGTTATGTTACGGACTAGCACAAATTAATTGTTATTGCTTGCCATAGAGTAATTGCGTAGTTACTAATATTTGTAGTTAAATATCATTGGAGATTAGGAGCATTACTTAATTTTAATTTGTTGGTTGGGAAATAATGAGTACCGAGCTGAGCTCATGTATTACTTTGATTTATGAAAATTTCCATCAAATTTACATGGAATCACAAGAGTATGAAATTCATGATCAATAACACTTTTGGAGAAAAAACCGCCGATAGATGTCAACCAAAGGTACCACATAAAAAGTACTTCCTTCAAACTCAAGATTCCACAAACTCACAATCTGATTGATCCAATTTACTTGAATTGATTTTCTTGAGCTTGGAAATGCAATTCAACATTAAAGTCTCAGTAGCTAAAATTTAAGATTGTTCATAAGTACATATAATTCCTCGGAAGCAAATGGTATCACGAAAAAGCTTTTAAAAATGTATTTTATACCTAGAAGGCAGATTTGATTAGCATTTATTTTATATTATAGTTCGGATGGAACTTTTTTTTTGTCTAGTATCAGGTTGATTAATTTTTCTTAGTTTCTTGTACAGACATAATTTTACGTTTCTTGTTTATATTTTATTTTTTCTGATATTTCAATATAAATTTGAACTCAAATCCTTTGTCTTTTTGAGTTGACCTTTGAGGAACGTATTGAAATTAATATGACAAATGAAGGTTAAGTGATTAATGGTTACAAATTGCAAAAGCGGTCGTATATTTTCTTACATGAGACTCTGTTTATATGGATACTCAAAATCCATTCTATAATATAAATGTGAATAAAAGCTTAAGCTCTTCAAAAAATAAATTTAAATTAAAATACTATCACTAAATATAAATTTTTTATTTGATTGTCTTTCTGGCCTAATCAATACTTCAATAGTGATCCTCTGAATCGTCAACTAATTAAATCAGAAACATAAAAGACAGTCAGTTTTCAATCGAAATTCTGAGCTTTTTAATGAAAACAAAAATAGTAAGGCTATGTTTACTAAATGGTTAACCGTGTCACGGAGTCACATTTTGTGGAAGAAAAGCACTGGGTCGCATTTTTCCAATCATAAAACCAATGGTTTATCCGGAGAAAATTCCGGAAAAGAAATGATGAAACTCTACTCTTTTGTGAAGAGATAAGGATCATCTACGAATGTAACATACTCAAATGAAAAATTACTTTGATATGAAATTCTTTACTTTGATATGAAATAATTCTATGGCATACCACTTCTAGACAGCATAAAGTAGATGAAAAAGTGTCGATAGTAGAGGAAAAGCCTCTAAAAATGAATAAAGATTATCTGTAAAACGCAAAATTGTTTACAAACAAAAATAAAATATTAAAAGTTATTTTCCTTTGTTTTTTTTTTTTATTTTAATCGAGCGCTGGCAGATTGCCAATGCAAACCAGTGCCACTGATTTGATGTAGTATTAGTTGAATATATTTTGATCAATTAATTCTTATTCAATAAAATTAATAATTCCAAATTTCGTGGTTCGTTTGAATTTTCTCTTCAGTGCAATGGCAAATCCGAAACCTGATATTCAGGTGTATTCCACAGCATTGAAGAGTATTCAGCTGAGTTCGTAATTTCAAATCATTAAGGAGGACTCAATTTTCAATGACTACCTATTTCTTTTTAGCTCCCTAAATTTTTACCTAAACCATTCATAAATATATCCCAAAAGCCAGAAAAAAAAACAAATGAGCTGCATTTAATTAATGTCACTGTTCAAAATACAATTTTCGCGAATAGGGTATAAAATAATGGCAAAAATTGGTATCTTCTATATAATGCAATTTTCAATTTTTTCTCACAGTTACGTTCCAATAGAAGAAGGAGATGTTTTGAAAGTAATTTTTAAATCACAATGATTTTAAATGAAAACGATGGCCTCCATCTTTGCATGAATTGCAAAGTCTGATGGCGACCTTTTGTGGGCAGTGGCTTATATGTTCTATGTTTCAATAACGATTGAGTTTTGAATAAATTTTATTTATTAATTCCTGGTCAAAAAATAATGAAAATCATTCAAAACCTCTACCTCTAAACCATTTTCACATCTTAAAAGGTAAATTTTATAATACTAGGATATCTAAAAGTGGAGTACTAGGATATCCCCACCAATGTGTCATCAAGAAATATTGAATAACCAAGTTTACATGATTTCGGAAAATCTTCTTGATGACAAAAATTCAAAACGGGCTCTAATCATATTGAAATGTAGAAAGTCGTTTCGCACGATTACAAATTAATAAGCAGCAAAACCACTAGGCAGCAACTTATCGGTTTAAAGTCTACCTTCCAATGTTGCAACGCAAAATTACAGCACAAGAACATAAGCTCCTAGATGCGATCCAATGATCGGCGGAAAAGCATCAAACCAAAGAAAAATTAATGCAATTACTATTGATCGACTGAAATCATTTCATGCTTAGAATGTTTCAATCAATCTAGCACATACTCGAGTGCATTCATACAGACAAAGTTGAAGATCGTCAATTATCGCTAAATCGATATGAAATTGATGAGTGTGAACTATTAGAAATAGCGGTTGAGCCTCTCCGGGTCCATAAGATCATAGAGTGAATGTTGATAAAACAATTTTCATAACAGTCAACATTCTGGCTTGCCTTAATCCAGATGAGCAGACTTGAATTAAGCATATACTCGTACTTGTATCTGTGAGCTCAAGATCAGCAATACAATTCGAACAGATTTGAGTTCTTGCAGTTGGTTCAGGGCCGGTAAGAGAATGTCGATTATTCATCTGCAATAGACGTGCTGAGCAACGGAAAATGAAATTTCCTCGTTAATTACTTAATGAATTTTCGTTTATGAAAATAGCTACAACGAAATTGTAAGGCATTAGTACTTTTCTCACGTTCGCCAAGAAGAGTGGATTTGTGTCTTGGTTTGTGCTAAACTCGAATTTCGGGTCAGCCAGATAATCACAGGAGAGGCAAATTGAAGAAAAATTCAGACTGTAGAGCTTGGATTTAAAATGAAGTTTTAATTTACATATATATGTATATATAATTTCAGAGACAAAAGGTGTGAATGCAACACAATGTGGTATAATGGCGAATGAAATTTGGAATTGAAGTAATTTTTTAATTTTTGTCCATGATGATGCTGAGAGAGCTTTACATATTTTTGCAAGTTGCGCTCGCAAAGGAAATGCCAAGTTGCATTTGCAGTCATTCGCAAGACAACGTTTTAAAGAAATGGCTTCAAATAATCTTTGAGTGGCACATTAGAGTAATCTAAAACTTGGGGCATATTTTTTTTGCAATTTAATTCACGCTTGGACAATTCCTACACCATCACACGAGTCTACCAACTTTAAATACTGGTGCATGAAAAAAAACATTCCAAATGAAAATGGTTTCAGCTTACTTTCCTCGTTTCACCATCGGATTATCCAAACGCTCATTCAACTGAAGAGTCTCCCTATGGTTTTCCCATTAGCCATCGCTATCTTTCATTGCTCACGACATTTTTTTTCAAATTACATCTCGTTTAATTAGTTCGTGAGTTTTCCTCTAATCTCTCGAATCAAGGCCATCGTTTCGATATCCACCATCCCATCCTCCAACTTGATACGTTTTTGATGCAAAATTAAATGAAAACTATTTGACCTAAATTTGAAAAGCGAATTTCAAAAAATTAAGACGACCAGCGAGCAACGGAACAAGCATGAAAACAAAAAAACTAACTGAATCGTACTCGTTGGGCTTTTGTTCGATTTCTCGAGTATGATTAATTTCCAGCAGAACTAATTAAAATGAAATTTCGCAATACACCTTAGACACGCCACAGACGTATACGTTGAGTATTGTGAACCTAAATAGGTGAATTTCGAATTAACTGTTGCTCCGCTGAGTATCGGACATGAGCTTCTGGAGTAAGTGTAGGATAATTTTCGAACAGTTTGACAGACGTGTATATATATGTATGTTGGCGAATGCATGTAGACATGTTTTTTTGTACATAAATGCTTTATTTTTACATTGGAATGTTCATTCTAGCTTTGTAGCTGCGGTAGGTTCTAAACTCATTAAAGTGTCTTTATTGATTTTTTTGCAGAGACATGGTTATAAATTTGAAAGGATGTCCGAACACTTTGAGTCATTTCGCCAGAGAGGTTTTTTTTTGGCTCGTACCAACCACAAGTTATTCACAAATTTATAGCAGCCACCTAAAAATATTTCAGTGGTATTAGAACAGTACATTAGTTCTACTTTCTTCGAGAAAGATACAAGTTTTGTACTAGCAGTGCTGCCACGTAAGCACAAGATGCAGCACACTTTCTCTAGATCAGCGATCTAATTGTATATTTATGACACTTCAATGTTAACGATGCTTTGGATGTGAAAAATAGTTCTGATTTCATATGATATGAAGATTATTATTTCAATTCATCAGCTCAGCAAAGGAATGTTGACTTTAAACATTTTATTTTGTTATCTTCTGTTTATTACTAATTTTCGAAGAAATTACTAATTTTCGAAGAAAATTTGTATTAAACTCGTTTCGCCGAAAATTCGTCTTCCTTTATATATATATATATATATATATATATATATATATATATATATATATATATATATATATATATATATATATATATATATATATATATATATATATATATCATCAAAATGATTAAGGGAGATAATTTCTGGAGTGGCCGATAAGGTAATAAGATAATATCTAATAAGGTAATAAGATAATATCTGGAGTGAGCTGAAATTTTCGGAGAACGGAGATGTATATAGTAGGTAGGTCCATGATTTGCTAGATTTCAGATATCCTAAACCTTTTGGCAGCGGCGAGCGTTTTAGTGAATTTTGAGGTACTCCTATATTTCCAAGCAGTGTAAATTTTTGTTAAAACAAATGATTGGAAATGAAAACTTATGATATTTCAAGCTTGTCTATGTTAAAAATCTGGAAATTTTGAGCCGTGTGTGGGTGCAGCGTGCCTAAAAGTAGGCAAGGATTTTTTAAAATTTTGATTTGTCATTTCTTCTGACAAAAACATTGAATCATCGTGAAAACCGAGAGATCTTATTATTTCCCACGATGACGTGGGCTTTTTTTATAGTTTGGATTGACGTTCTATGTAAAACTTAGTATTGACTTCGGCTCATGTGAAATTTTCATATAAAATTGCATGTGAAATTTTCATATAAAATTAGATGTGAAATTTGTTTCAGCGAAAATTTAGCTTGAAATTTAGTTACTTTTGTAATTAAAATGCAGATCCACCCTAAATTGCAGATGCAGCACATCTTCACTCATTTTATTGCAATTTAGTACGTGCAGTTTGAGCTTAAAAGTGAAATTTGATTTCAAAAGTGTTTGAATTTGAAAACTGAATTGAGCTAATGTCTTACCAATAAAAAATCGGTCGAAAATTAAAATATTTGTCGTTTCGTCTGTTAGTAATCAGCAGCATTGTCAAATGCTTCACTTTGAAGAATGACTAGATAATAGAGACTTGCTAAAGCTTAACCTCAAGCTGGGAGGTTAAACTCACAAACGTGGGCTCTCGCAGTGCTGCGATCGGTAAAATATAATGGTGATATGGTACTATGTTTGATGTACGTTTTCTTTGACCAATTGAGCATGTGTCAGTTAGTGGCGTCTAGGTTTCGTCGATTTGTTCCACAATCACCTATTTTCAGTTATAATGATGATATGCGTGACTCTTTTTTTATCAAAATCTTTTCTTAAGCCAACAAATAGTTTGACGTTAACACTAATTTTCAGAACTCAAGAGGAAGATACTACATATATACCACCTTTTAGATACTGCATTTTCAAATCTAAAAGTAAAGATACTTTCGTTCAATTACTTCTTCCTCTGGACAAGATATAGAGGCACAAGTTAGAAAAGGTGAAATTAGAGCCTACGAGGACACACGAGAAATGGATTTAATTCTGGGGTAAGATTTTCTTCCACCGTAGTGGTTTTCTTTAAATTTAAGTTTCGGTGTTGCTTGTTAGGTGATTTGATGACACAAACGGCCAGATCCTTAGTGGTCGCAAACTTATTTCTTGAACAACTTTACAGCAAGATACACAAAATTACCAATGGTTCTAAGCAGCACCAAGGGATTGAGCTGCATACCATGGCACGTGTTTATCCTTATATATAGTTTATCGAGTGAAATCTTACACAAGATACATAAAATACCGAACGATCAATTCGGTTCCAACATGCTAATCAAACAATCATCTAACGACACGCCATCAGCAACTCATAACGGTACATTCATAATTTTCTATTTTCTCATGCTAAGCGTTGTATATTTGTATTTCCTCAAATATTCTGTGGATCCATGAAATGATTACAGTCGAGATTTCACCAGTTTTCTTCTAATTAAATCAACTGAATTCTCCAGTCCGAAAGAAAAATGTAGCGCCTAAATTTTGAAACTCAAGAAACGTGCTTAGTACCTGATCTTGAACAAACTTCAATGCACAAATATTCACCTGTTTCTTTTGAGTTTTCACATTGAAACAAACAAACAGAGAAATATGTATGCATTCGTGGAGAAACACTATACCACGCTATATAATTTTTCACACATGTATAATACCTTGGTAATGGCCACTAGAAACCCACAAATTAGCTTGAATTCTAATCAAAAGGTCGACGATGCATAGTTGTTTCTACTATCGCTGCTGCTAAGCCTGCTATTACATACTGCATGAAAACACCGTAAAACGAAAATCATTCACTAATATGTATGCACGTATTCAGAAAACTCAACCGTAAACAATTCAGGTGGATTCTTGAAGAAAAATTGAAAAATTCACGATATATCGTTGAGATTTGAGTGCTAATGTGCTCGGTGGGCATGCGCAGGAAAAATTAACGTGTCCCAGATAGGATTTTATGCGTGGAAGTGATCTTTAGCGTGCTTTGAGTTGACGACGGTAGATAAATACAAGAAATTTCACCCTGTTTGTTGTGTGGCTAATTCGAATTTTCATTTCAAAATGTAACTTCCTTCACTTGAATTGAAGTGATAAACCCACAATGTAATCCATAGAACGTTGCTAGGCTCTTGTCTCAAGTTAAAAAGAATGTTAATTGCCTTCTACGTCCAAAGTACGCAAGTTGAGACAAACCACTAAGTTTTATCTATGAAATAAATGTTTGCAATTAAAGAAAAAAGTCAATGATTTTTTTCTCGAAAGTTCGACCACCAAATATTAAAACTCCTGAAACTTTTTTCACCTCAGGGCAATCCGAACTGAATTAGAAATTCTTTCAATGAACTGTTATTATTTTCAAATCACGATCTATTTCAATCTAAATTCTTAACGACGTGTCGATCAGCCCTCCACAAATCTAATCGCTTCCTGAAGCATGCTCTAAAATTTCGAATTGCATTTCTAGTTAAGATAATTTCGCTATATGGCTTGAATGACAACCCGCACAAGCTCTCCGCCTGCTAATTCATTGTCTCTAATTTTCTCGTCTCTCTGTTGATTGATTGCGAATTTGCTTTCTGGCACCGTACAATACCGTTTAGCGAAATTAGCGATTAGTTTTTTATTTGTGTTTGCTGATTGCACCTCATAATAAAGTGAATGTTCTTGAAAGAATTGTAATCAGTTCCCATAACGCATTCGAGTACTGTGGAAAAAGTAAAAGGATCGTTCAAAAGTCTAGAGCCAGCCAGCATCCAGCAGTTGGTAAGTATCTATTCAAAGTTGGAAGCCGGCATTGGTACACCAGAAACCATGGAGAAATCAGCAGGGAGCGTGCATTTCATGTGTTTTTTTGGTGATCGTTGATCGCATCGTTCACTCCAACAATATCCATGGAAACATGGAACATGAACGTGACCATCATTGTCCGGTGGATGCGTCCCGTCCGCAGACCGGTTCGCTGTTCAGTGGTGTTCATTCGTTGTCAGTGTCGTTGCTGCCGTTATCGCTGCCGCTTTTGCTGCTTACTAGTGAGCTACCCAACATGACCACGGCCAATTACAAGAAGTCAAGGCTCTGCCGAGAGCCCGATGACCTAATTTCCTGTTGCATGTGCTAAATCCAATACTGATTTAATCTGCTAAGGCACATAGCAAAGAAAAAACCTTTCTATTAGCACGGCTTTTTTCATAGCTTGTTGTGGTGATTTTCTTGCATATTTCGACCCATAATCACTTGGAAATTCTACCACTGATTGTGAGCTTTGTATGTTTGAGCAGTGGCTATGGATTTTTTTTTAACTATTAGTAGATATTTAAAACCATGATTGCTGTAAATGGTAATGGGTTTTCGAACTGATTGGATTCTTTTTGCGTGGTTTTGTCAAATAAGTCTTCTATTGCCAGGTACGCTAGCCACATATGGCAATTTTGTGGTATGCATTATTCATTTGCACAGTTCAAATACATTGTTACTGCACCACAACTGATATTTTACGTGCGAATTATAAACAAAAGACTTTCTGCCTCTAGTAGGTCAGTAATTATTGGTAAATGATGTGAGGGTTTTCCCTCTTCATAACAAAGCCATCACATTGGTACTACCCAAATTTAATAACGGCAAAATTTTTCAACAATTGCTTTTAAAATCCCTCCAATATTAAATATTGAACACTCCATATTCACAGCAATCTCACAGCTCAAGCTGCAGACTCGAGCAAAACATTCTTTCATATATGTTGCGACAGCACTCCCATATATAGAGTGATTTATTATGAGGTTTGATTTTCAATAGGCTTTTTTTGACAGATCACGCGTGACTCCTGTCAAACTGTAATGTTATTTTTATTCAGTATTGTTTGACAAATTATCATGGAAAGACTTACACCGTTGTGTTTTTGGTGTGAATGGACACTGAATCAACTCAATGAAAATCCGCAGCTATATCGCGAAATTTTGTTGAGTGATGAGGCGTATTTTTGGCTCAATGGATACGTCAATAAGCAGAATTGCCATATTGGAGCTGATGAACAACCTGAAGAGCTTCAACAGCTACCACTACAGCCTCAGAAATGCACATTTTGGTGTGGTTTATGGGCCGGTGGAATCATCGGTCCATATTTCTTTCAAAATGAGTCCGGTCAGAATGTAGTCGTCAATGGCGACCGCTATCGCACCATGATAACGGATTTTTCGCTACTTGAAATTGAAGCCCGTGTTATCGGTGAACTTTGGTTTCAACAAGACGGTGCTCCTTCACATACAGCGAGGGAAACAATGGACTTATTGAGAAATCCTTTTGGTGAGAACCTGATTTCACGCTTCTGACCAGTAAGTTGGCCGCCTAGATCGTGTGATATCACACCTTTAGGTTATTTTCTTTGGAGTTGCACGAAGTATCTGGTCTTCAGGGATAAGCTAGCTTCAATCGATGCTTTGGAAGCCAACATTACTTGTGTCATTCGCGAGATACCGGTTGCTATGCTGGAACGCGTCGTCCGAATTTGGACCCTCAGGATGGACCATTTACGCCGTAGTCGCGGTCAGCATTTAAATAAGACAATCTTTAAAAAGTAAATGTCATAGATTGTTCTTTCAACTCACAATAAAGTTTTTACTATAGAATTCAATTGTATGCCTTTTATTTGAGATTAAAAGCCAAACCTCATAATGAATCACCCTGTATATCTCGTTTCGCTTGTTTTGCATCTTTTTCTAGTAATATCACTTTTTCTAATAAGATTCAGAAATTTGGGAATGAATTAGTAGATTCAGAAAATCCTTTGCTTATAAATTTATAGTGATGACGTTCAATGTTGTTTTCGCAAGTTAAATTACATTTCAAACAATCAAATTTTGATAACACTCAACAGTCGTCGTAACATTTTTCGCTGTTTACATCTTCTCTGTCTGCCATTATCTTCTCTGTCATATGGCTGTTATAATTGTCATTTCCCAGCAATTATATCAGCCTGTGCGAAAATTACCGTTTTATTGAGGACTCCTGATTATCCGTGTTCCGCTTGTGACCACCCGTATTGCTTAATTCAGTTTGAGTTGCGCTTGAGTCAAGCTGCGAGCAACGACAAATACAACAACACTCGTCAGTGAAATCAACGAAGCGAGTTTAATCAGGCTTCTCTCTTTGCACCAAACTGTCACGCAAAAAGTTACAGAGGCTAATACCTAAAATCGATCATTAAGCTGCTTTTAGCGTGATGGAATTGAAGCTATTGGATTGAAGAAACGAATTTAGAAGTAGCTGTTCACCATGTGGCAGATACTTTCGCACATGAAATTAATCAAGCGCCTCAAGTATGTCTACCTATTTGCAAAGTTAATAGTATTCGTTGCATGAAGTGTCGCTGAAAGCATGATTGTATCAGCCTCCACCACTTCACATCTCGACGTACGCCTGCATTTTCTCAGTGAGAGATCTTTAGACAATCTCTCGGCTTAATGAGTTTTTCAAGCCCTTTTCCTGAAGTATCCACCATATACAGTGGCTCAAAGCTGAAAAACTAAAAAACTAAACAAAACTTTAACTACCAATAACAACTAAAATAAAAAGGATATCAAAATTATTTTAATCTAGTGCTCAAAACTATTATTTGTTCATTTTATTATTTTTTATATTTTTTCAATATTTCATAGCAATTGATAAAGAAAAAAAAATGACCGGAACAGTGTCACAGCTTACTTACACCAACTTCAATGATTTAACTAAGTTGAAAGGCACAAAAAAATTTTTCTATATTTAGTATGACCACTCTTTTGGTCAAAAACCATTTTTAGCTTCTTAGGCTCTGAATCGACCAGTTTTTGTGCCACTTCTGAGGTAAGTTTGGCCTATTGACCAATGCAGTGTTGAGTTCGCTTTTATTGGATATTTGCCGTTTTCGGATGTTTGTATCGAAAATGGCCCACAAATTTTCGATGACGTTAATGTCTGGTGACAGTGGTTGCATAACATGCGGACAGCTCCAAACCAGCCATGCCTATATAATACCCGACTTATGATTCGGGTCATTGTCTTGATAAAATCTGTTTCCCAGTGTCTCCAAACTTTCAATCAAATTGGACTTCAAAATTTCGAGATGATCCGACTTATCCATTGTAGTCTCAATAAATTTCAAATTTCCTACTCCCGCTGCCAATATACAGGCCCACACCATAACACCGCCACCTCCGTGTATGACTGTAGCTTTCAAATTTTTGTTTTGTAATTCTGTATTTACAAACATATGAGGCTCGACCACAGCCAAAAATCTAGAATCCTTATCCAAATGTTCCTTGGCAAATTTTAAACGACACTTCTGATTGGACTTAATAAAAATGGGTGGAATGCCGTCTGGCAGAGGTCAGTTTATTCGGCAATGTTTCTGCATTCACAGCAAATGATGATAAATTTATAATATTACTCAACATAGGCGGATCATCGTTGATGCTAGATTGTGTATAAACCTTGGAGAAGTAGCTGGCAAACATGTGTGCTTTAAAATTATCGTCATAGCTTTCTGAAGAATCAAAGGCCTTAATACTCGGCAAAGAGTTGGTAAACATTAAATTATTGATATGATTGCAAAAATACTTAGTATTATCAGGAATCCTAGCTTCGAGCCTACACAAATAATTTTGCAAGTTTGATCTCAATAAGCGTTTACACTTAGACCGCAGAGTAGAAAATATAGCGTAATCCACAAACGAAACTGTGGTTTTATAAGCAATATGTGCTATTTTCTTCTTGTGAATAAGGTCTTTTAAATCTTTAGAAAATCAACGTGAGTATGCTGAATTAGTGCAGACGGTTCTTGGAACATACATATCAATGCTATAGTCTCAGATGCTGTAAAAATGATCAATTTTCCCATTAATATATAAATTCAAGCTCCCAGTTCATATTCTTAAGGTACGAATTTATATTCTGGAAATTAAAACTATCAAAAGTTTGCGGAATGTTGGCGATCAAGGGATTAGTCACTATAAATGTATAATTATATACATGTATAGTTCAATTAAATTAAAATTAGGTGTCTAAGTTTTTAATATTAAAACTTGATTTGATATTTGACTTGATTCCATCTCCTCTGCAACACGAAAAAAGTTACATTTCCAATGACGCCGTAGATAACGCATAATTTTAAAAACTAATGACAGATAAATTAATGGTAGATTTATTGTACCGATATTTATTAAATAATTATCATGATTGTACAAACACAATTTGCAATTGCCAGTGCATCCTCTTATTATTCAGCGTTCTGCTTCGATTCAATTAAAATGCCTACAATCGCAAGCAAGCAGCATTAATCACTCGAACAATATACACAAAAAATTAACACGAAACATAATTCTTCAATTAGACTGATTGAAAATTGATGAAGTTAACCTACTTTGAGTCGCCTGACCACTTACTTCCAGGTGCTGCTCAGTCCAATTTAACGCCGTATTCAAATCCATTCAGTTTTTGAATGTTCTCGTTTCAGGAGTACAATGTAACATACATCTATGTATTTGCAAATGAAAATAAATATTTTTCGTCGATATGCGCAAACTGATCCATAATATCTGTAAGTGTAATATGTTCAGCGAAAAAGCTATTATGTATTGATTAACTACATACTAGCCGATTCACTGCCAGCGTTGTGCCAACCAAATCCATTGCTGGAGTTTACTTAATTTTAATTCTTGGTCGCCTCATAAAACCGACCCAATGGCCGAATAATATTTGAATTTACCATAATGCTAAAAATAGTTTAGGTGGTCAAATTCAATCGATGGCCTTTTGGTCGTTGCGCTTTTTTTTTATTTCTGGTTGTTTTCGGTTTTTTCTCCACCGAAATATCTTTTAGGCAATTTTTTTTCGTTTTATGCAAAATTGGAATTACTTTTCCTGTTCGCTTGTACGGTACGGTAATTCAATTAGGAGCGCAGTGGAAATTTTTCGTATATCTTTCACCTCTTTCACATCTTTCGGCAAAAGTGATTTTAGATGCACATTATTCGATTTCCTTTCTTACTTTTTCATAGTTTGTTCATTGAATTATCTAAAAACAAAATGAATTTTCTGTGATGAACGTATGTGCATAATTAAAATGTTGGCCCTATGGACCATGTTCAATCGTCGAATCTGAAAGAAATATTGACCATATCTTAAAATTTTCCATAAATCAAAATGATCAGTTTTTTTTTTGAATGATTCAAATGAATTTGAAAGAATCTCTCTGAAAGTGTTCAAAAATAATTAAAACATTCCAGGGGTTGGAGAAAATACAAATAACACCGGCTGACTAACCAAATCGCCTCAAGTGATCGCAATTCATTACCATTTCGCCCAAACAAATGGTGCGCACGAGCAGACGAAGGGAATTCGTGCTGGATTCGAGTTCGATTCAACAACAATAATGATTATAAATCGAGAAATCGAGATCGTGTGCTCTTCGTCGATTGTAATTACTAGTATCATTTAGAATGTTTTGCTACGCTTTTATCCTTAATACTCGATCGGAAAGAGAAAGTTCTGAAGTTGGCCGGCGAAAGGTCACTGGCAATGTCGAATTTGAATGTTCAATATTTTAGCGATTTCGTTTTGCAGCTGATCTTTTGAAATTGATTGCTTAGCAACAATGTTTTGCCGGAACAATCTGCAGTTGGATGAGGTTAGGTGAAATTATTGAAAAGTTCTTTGCATTTATATGTATTTCTCACGCAAGTTGGTTTATGTGGGGCATGTTTCAAGATGGGAAGGAAAATGATAATAATGTAATTTGCGAAAGAGACATATGTTACAGAATTTGGAGGAAACAAGAATAATAAACAAAAACTACGTCAGTTTCTAGTGTAAGTGTGATGTACAAAAGATAAATATCAAATAGTTTAAGTGGATCAAATTTGGTCTCTATGAGTCAAAGTTTAAGTCAAGCTGCTGCTTTGGCTTAGTCAAGCAAGCTACTTTGGCTTAGTGCTAATAATAGCTAATTTCAAGAAGGAAGTTCTTTAGAATTATTTATTACTTCAACATATAAGAGAGAAATTGATTATTTTCCTGTTTCTAAAGAAATATACTGACCATGGAGGACGCAAAGCTCATCATCATCGTGGCACTACAGCAGGTTCAATGACCATCGATTCAATACTCCTAAAAGTGATTCGCTTAGAGTGAATGCTGATAGCGTCTCCCAATCGCTTGCGTGGCCTTTCGGCTAGCCTTGTTCCGCTAGTTCGGCTCTTGAGACACCCACTCGTTCGTTCGACGTGGCCAGCCCATTGCATTTTTTGTAGGTTTATTACGGTGGGGACTTGTGGCTCATCATATAAATTATGCAAATCGTTGTTGTATCGGATTTACCATTCACCTTCTGCTGGTACTGAGCCGAGGATTCTACACAGTACCCTCCTATCCTCACCATCAAGCATGATATCTGCTTGGAAAGCTAGTCATATCAAATCAAACTGGTTCGCTGGAAATTTCAAAACGTATACGTATACGGAGTTCACCCACTAGTACAGGTATCACTAAGCAGTTGGTTTGACATTGGTCTTCTAATAGAAGTATAATCAACAAAAGCAACTGGCGGATAAAATGGCAGATTCACCTTCTTTCTTCCATGTCTTAGAGAAAATCACATAAGTCAATTACGAACATCACCGAATAGATTATTGCTTGCTATGATTGTGACACAATTTTTCTGTCAAAAGCATCTCTCTAGCGCAAAACATACCTTGTAACGCATGCCGTTTGTTTCAAAAAGTAACTTGCCTTTATGATTAATTTGATCTTAAATAAGCCAAATGAAATTCAAGCAATAAGGCACTGTTAAGCCAAATTGAAATAATATCTAAGGGCAGTCCCAGTAAAATTTGACCCTTTTATTAAAAGATTAAAAATGAAACCTTTCGAGTTTAAGAAAATGGGTTGTTTTTTGAGAGAATATGTTTTGAAATTTTCAATTAAGTTTTTGACAGAGGCCTCATTAATGATTTCGCACGCTTTTTTTTACTTTTTTAAAAGTCAGATACATTTTTACCTTGCCCATTGTTTTCCTTCAATGCTTGTTTCATTTGAACCCAGTATCGTTCTATTGGTCTAAGTTCAGGATAATTTGGTGCCTCCTTGGGGGCAAAAGTGGCGTAGTTGCTTTCATACCACTCCAGCGTTTGCTTAGCATAATGACGCGATGTTAGGTCTAGCCAAAACAACACGGTCCCTTCATGCCTATTCATGAAAGGTAGCAATTACTTCTGCAGAAATTCCTCTATGTAAACTTGGACATGAATTATGCCTTTCGCTATATAAAAAAAAATTCCCTGCCACACTATGTACTTTTTAGGATATTGTCTGGTTTTCTTCATGTTAAATACTTCTTTCACTGCACCCTTTACTCAAGCAGTGTAAAATTAATGGCCAGGAAACTGTCTGAAGTCCGCTTTGATATAAGTCTCATCATTTAAAATGGCGCAATCGAATTTCGTCACATATTGATAGTATAATCTTCGAGCCTTCGTTCTTGCTACCTTCTCTTTTTAATCGGATCGGTTTCGAACTTTCTGCGCCTTATATGCTCTCAGGCTGTAACTTTTCATCATTCGATAGACTGTTGGCTTCGATGTACCATATCTAAAACGGCAATACTCTGTTTGGTCACGAACTTCCTGATAACTTTCTTGACAAAGTCCTTGTCTCGAAGTTCTTGTCTATGCTTCCAGGTTTCCTACCTGATCCAACTTTTCCTTATTACAGCTAGCCCCTTCTTATAGTTTGTTTTGACTTGTTTGATCGTTGAAAGTGACATTTTAAGGTCCTTAGCAATTTTAGAAAACTTGACTTCGAGATTTTCCACGTATTTGACAATAATTTACCGTTTGAATGAGTGCTAATACAGTTTTCTTTCATTTGTATAGAAGGTTACTATATGGCTTAAAGATCTGGAACAGGTATGCACACGAAAATATTCACAAAGGTAAACGGTCAAATGTTACCCTTAGGTTAGGTTAGATTGTAAAGAGGATTGCCGGCTACATGGCCACCAGTTTGGGCCCATTTGCCACCCTCTGCTGGCTTATTAAAGCTGCGAAGTGACCGCTTCGCCAAACTGAATCACTTGACTCAATGTGACAGCACTAGCCACCTCTGCTATATTTTGAAAGTAGTAAGAACCAAAAATCTTGAGGCGTTTTCTATTTAGGGCCGGACAATCGCAGAGAGTGTACTCGGTAGTGTCCTCTTCCATCTTGCACCTCTTGCATAAATTGCTGGATGTCAGTTCCATTTTGTTCGCATGAGAAGCGGTAAAGCAGTGTCCTGTGAGCAAGCCGACCGTCACTCTCAAGCATTTTCTGCTGAGCTTGAGCAGTTCCCCCCTTTTGCTTGGATCAGGCGATGGCCATAATGTCCTGACTATCTTGCAGGTCATCTTTTTTCCAATTTGGACTTTAGTTTGACCCATAGGGCAGCATCTTGTTTGCTTGTGGTGTCAGCAATCGACCGTGGTACAGTGATGCAAAAGCTATTACTAGCTCCTGAACCTTCCCTCACCAATTCATCGGCTTTTTCGTTGCCTAAGACCCAACTATACTGTAGCACCCACATAATCCAAATAGGAATATGCATTGCCTTTTCATTGCAAGCGGTAGCAGTTTTTGAAGAACATCTGTAAGACGCAAGAGCAAGAATGGCTGCCCTGCTGTCGACGCAAATCGTCGTTCGAAACTAAAACCTGTGCCATTTGTTTTATTATAACTGTCACTAAGAACCGTTAAATATAAACGCAGTGTCAGTCAGCCACTAGTAAATGTTAAAACAACACGGGGAGTGGTGGCCACTTTACATTTAAACTTCAGGTTTTAACTTTTTCTCAAGAGTCATTAGTGTGTCCGAATTGCTGGCTGTGAAATTTGGATCTTTGTTGGAAACTCACGAAAAAATCCTGTTCAATATTTTTCCGTTCAAATAGAACTCATCACAAAGGTATCCTTGGTTCATTCGCTTGCAACCGTGGTCCTTGATCGCAGTTATTTAATAATTTTCGGACAGAATGAGTCCAAGCAACTGTATTTTGGCCCACTATCATTCCATCAAATTTCAGTTAACTATCATCCCAATTAGTTCTCATTCGTGGCTGGTTTTTCGCAAAATCCGTACAATTGAGGCGCGACCCAATGATTTAAATATCAATTTAGTTCGCACAATCCGCACACGCGCATACCTTAATGAAATCGATTCGCAAAATTTGCCTCATTCGAATCGGCAACAAGTTTCTATTCAATCGACCAATTACTGGGCTCACTTTTTGAACTGTAAAGCGTGTAAAGTGCGCAAAGCGATAATTGCACTATAACTAGGCTTGCGCTTCCCTGCAACAGTTTCATTGGAGTAACGAACGAAAATGTTGGATTAGATACTACCTATGCAATCGGCGCAGGCTAATTAAGGCTTGGGAATGCTCCAAATTGCAAACAAATTATTGACTGTTTATGCTGCTGTTAACGGCTCTGCCGATTGTATGAATGTCGGACTGCCTGCACGTCGGCCTACTGCCAGTCTGTTTGTCTGTTCACTTGCCTGTTGGCCCATGCAACTACATATCTGATCGACTGCCTGCAAACGACAAAAACTAACCGAAAAGATACTCCACTAAGCGAAACAAGGCAAAGCAAAGCAGCACAGCAAATGAACGAATAATTGAATGGACCAGAACCAGCTGGAATGTAGGCTACAGAAATTTACCTGTTATTGTTTAAAGCTCTTAATTATTAATGTTTATTAGCTCGAAAATTTTAATTAGAACTACAACGAAAAACGAAACAGAAAACGAAAGATACGATACGAGCGATCAGAAGTTCGATATGACGGCACGAAGAAAGTTTCGAAAGTGAGAATTGATGGTGACGGTCGGACGAGGTGAGGCGACGAAGAAACACAAGAGGAAGGTAAAAATCCGATAATAATTTTGTAAGCATTGTTTTGAGAAATATTCAGATTTTCAAGGGGAACATTGACCTTGGTGTGGATTCGGTATGTGGTTTTCGGAAATGAATCAGACACGGAGTGTTATTACAACTGCTCTGACCCAAAGGTCGTTGAATTAATCATACGCCTGAGCCAACGTGTGCAGTGCCAACATTTGAAATAGGGCCCAATTAGTTCAATACGAATTCCGGTGATTATGAAATCACAATGTAGCTTCACCATTATAATTGTTACAGTATTTACACGCCATATAGACAGTTTTGCTTTTCTAGATCAAGTTAAACTCTTGTGATAAATAAGGCCATGCGATAGCTCAAATTCTTTCGATTCATGCCAGATACTCGTACTACTTGAGGAAATCAGAGCTATAATTTATTCAAATTAGTTTATTTCGAACGGTTTGCTTAATTGTTTAGTACTAAGCATTTAATTTGTATGCTTTTAAATTGAATGGTGCATTTGATGAAAAGTGCTTTGTTGATTAGAAATCATATATTCCATATGATCAATGCCTGGTAATTTTCGCGCTCTCACTATGCATTAAATGGAAGAAATCAATTACTTTGCATAAGGAGTTGATCAAGTTTCTGATTAAATGTCTCAAAAAGTAAATATTTTTCCATTCAACATCTCTCATATGCTTTGCAACGTTTCACGTCCTCTGCAAATGCTCTGAAACATACTGCTGAGCATACATTTAATTGAATATCCAGTTCTGATTTTGTTTGAAATGAATCTTTGTCGAATGTTTTCAATTCAGCATCTTTAAATTCGTTGAGTGTTTGGTTTAAGTATCCAATTTTATTTATTGCTCCTTTATAAGCATTCTCCATATGTCATGTCGTACAATATTTAATATTGAAACTGCAGAAGTTAATGTTAACAACATATATGTATCTATTTTAATGTTAACAACATATATGTATCTATATTTATAAAGATTATTTCTCAATATAAAAAACATAAATTTTCAAGCTTTCTAGGTTATTATAATGAACACCATTCAAAACAACTATCTATCATATCAAAATTGACAACTCAACTCTCGAAAAAAAATAATTGACAACTCCACAATATTTTTTATAAAACATTTTTTTCTTAACCTACTTTGTTTTTAAATTAAAATGTGTTGTGTTTCATGTCAAGTAGTGTGGTGAGTTGTGGAATGTAAGTGAGATACGTGTAGGTGTTTGTGTATCCACAATACTCCCCTGCCAGCGTTTTACGCGTTATCGCGAGGCGTAGGAGAGTGGCACCTTTGTGGTTCGCCCAGCTAGAGAGACGTACGGAGCGAATGTAACTTTCCTCACCGGTCTCTTTTCGGGAGCTGAAGGCATTAATGGTGCAGTCGAGGTTGCCGATGCTTGTTGGTTTTCGGAAGAATTGTCGATAGGTTCCGTTGAGGATGACGTGTAACAAGGCTTGAGCCTGTTAATGGAAACGTTGACGGATTTGTTTCTGATTTGCAGAGTGTAATAATTTGTATGTCTGGCTAGGACTTTGAAAGGACCGTCGTACGGTGGAATGAGTGGTGGACGAACAGAATCGACTCTGACGAAGACGTGTGAGCAAGAGTCGAGTTGCTTGAAGATGAATATCTTCGGTGTTGTGTGGTGTTGAGCATCAACCGGTCGAAGTTTTGCCATTGTAGACGTTAGTTCGGAGGCAAATTCTGTTTGGCTAATCTTCCTAGGATTTTCTTGAAGAAAATCACTAGGAAGACGCAGGTTTTCTCCGTACAGGAGTTGTGCCGGTGATGCTGTGAATTCTTCTCGGATTAGAGATCGTAATCCAAGAAGAATTAGGGGAAGTGTTCTAGTCCAAGAAACATCGTTGTGAGCCATGATAGCCGATTTTAGAGTACGATGCCATCTTTCTAAGAAACCGTTGGCCTGAGGGTGGTACGCTGTGGTACGATTGCGTTCGAAGCCCAAGAGTCGACCAAGCTCAGCATGGAGCGCTGACTCGAATTGTCTGCCCTGGTCGGTGACAATGTATTGGGGAACTCCAAATCTAGCAATCCAGGTGCTTAGCAAAGCAGTAGCACAGTCATTGGCAGTAATGCTGGCTAAAGGAATTGCTTCAGGCCAACGTGTGAAACGGTCGATTATGGTGAGACAGTAAGTGTATCCCTGCGAGTGTGTTAGGGGACCAACTATGTCGATGTGAATGACCTTAAAACGTTCGGAGACCGTAGGAAAGGTCGATACAGGTTTGCTCACATGTCTGGTTATCTTGCATTTTTGACAAGATAGACATTCTCGGGCCCAAGTGGCAATGTCCTTGTTCATCGAAGGCCAGAAGAATTTAGTTGCAATGTGCTTTCTTGTAGCACGTATACCAGGGTGAGCGATATTATGTTCTGAGTTGAACACCTGTTTCCTGAACGTGTGAGGAATATAAGGTCGTATGGTTGGGCCAGACATTTCACAAAAAATGTCGACGTTGGTGCCAAATATTGGTTGTTTTTTTAAAAGAAATTTAGAGTCCTTGAGAATCTTCTGAAACTCTGCGTCTGATGCTTGGGACGAGGCAATTGTGGCAAAGTCGAGAGTACTGGGAAGAATGATTTCTTCTAGACGAGAGAGTGCGTCAGCAACAACGTTGTTGCAACCAGAGACATGCCGAATGTCAGAAGTGAACTCACTTATATAACTTAGATGTCTAAGTTGACGAGGTGTGGCCTTTTCTGGCTTTTGTTTAAAAGCAAAAGTCAGTGGTTTGTGGTCGGTGTATAGAGTGAACCTTTGGGCTTCCAAAAAGTATCGGAAATAACGAATGCCCTGATAAGCCGCTAAGAGTTCGCGGTCGTATGCACTATACTTTCTTTGTGCGTCGCTTAATTTGGCCGAGTAAAAACCAAGGGGTTGCCAAGAGCCTTGACATTTTTGCTGCAGAGCAGCCCCGATGGCGAAATCCGAAGCGTCTACGAATAGACCAAGCTCGGCGTTTGAGTCCGGAAAGGACAATAGAGTGGCTTCTGTTAAACCAGTCTTGACTTGGTCAAAAGCTTTGCTAGCTTCCATTGACCAGTCGATCGTCTTAGCACCATCTTTTTTAGAGCCACAAAGATAGGCGTTGAGTGGTTGCTGCATCTCAGCTGTGTGAGGAAGAAAGCGACGATAGAAGTTGACCATCCCCAAAAATCTTCTTAGGTCTTTAACCGTCTTGGGGAGTTTAGCTGTTGATATTGCCTCAACCCGATCTGGGGAGGGCTTAATACCTTTCGGTGAAACCTCATGACCTAAGAATTTGATTGAAGGTCGAAGGAAATGGCATTTCTCCATGTTGATTATTAGACCATGATCCGCTAATCTTTTGAAAATTTGTTCTAAGTGAACAAGATGCTCTTCTTCGGAAGTCGAAGCTACCAAAATGTCGTCGAGGTAGATAAAACAGAATTTTAATCCGTGTAGGACTTCATGTATGAAGCGTTGGAACGATTGTGCCGCATTGCAAAGTCCGAAAGTCATTCGGGTGAACTCAAAGAGTCCGAAAGGTGTGCAGATGGCGGTCTTTGGAATATCGTTCGGCTCGACTGGGATTTGATGGTAGGCCTTAGTTAGGTCTATGGTGGAAAAGATATTTTTGCCATGTAATTCATGACAGAAGTCTTGAATAATGGGGATCGGATATCTATCCGGAACGGTTATGGCGTTAAGGCGTCTGTAATCGCCGCAAGGACGCCATTCCCCATTAGCCTTGCGTACCATGTGTAGCGGAGAAGACCAGCTGCTGTTTGAGGGGCGGCAAATTCCCTGCTGTAGCAGGTAATCGAATTCTTTCTTAGCCGCCGCGAGCTTATCTGGTGCAAGTCGACGTGGTCTCGATACTATTGGAGGGCCTGTGGTCAAAATGTGATGTGTCACCTTGTGTTTACAGGGTTGTGAAAACCCTGTGTTGACCGTGATGGCATGGTATTTGTTGAGAAGGGCATGTATCCGTGGATCTGAGGTTTGCTCAAACAAAACACTTAGTTTTGGACACTTGTATGATGTGAATGTGCCTTTCGATGAAAGCGAAGTAAGAGGATCCACAAGGATAGCATTTGCCAAGTCGACGACTAGCCCATAGTAGCAGAGGAAGTCTGCGCCTAAAATGGGTCTAGAGACATCGGCAATGATAAAATCCCATGAAAACTCACGACGGAGTCCCAGGTCTAGTTTGATCACCTTTCGTCCATAGGTGTTGATGGTCGACTGGTTTGCCGCGGCAAGTCGCATACCAGAAGGTGGAAGTTTTCCGGTAGTAGGTGCTGGAAGCACCGAAATATCTGCGCCTGTGTCAATCAAGTAGTGTCGTTTAGACAAGTTGTCATGAATTATTAGACGACGGCTAGGTGACAAGTCGCGTTTTCTTACCGTCTGAAGAGAACTGCGACTTAGTTTTTTGGTTCAGATGAACCAGCCTTGAAGGCGCATGGAGAGATGCATTTTAGAGCCTTGGAGCCGAATTTGTAGTGGTACCAACAAATACCAGTCCCTCGTGACTGGCTTCGGCGACGTGGCTGCGAGCGAGATCTCCCTTGGGACCTCGAACGCGATCGTAGTGTTTGGTGGACGAGCCTCGTAAGGGCAGCAACCTGCTGTGTCAAAACGGCCACCTCTGACTGCTGGGGGGAAACGGCGACTGAGTTTACTTGTGGCGTGACAAAAACCTCCGCTATTTTGTCTGCCGTCTCCGCCAACTTGCTCAGGCTGGCCTCCGGAGAGCAGGCTAAAATAGCCTGAGTCTGCTCCGGAAGCCGCTGCAGCCAGAGGGTCCTCAAAAGGTCGTCCCCAACCGCGGAACCTCCCAACTGCTTCATATCACGAAGCAGCTGGGAAGGTTGTCTATCACCTAGGGTAAGATTCCCCAAGAGGTGCTTCAGCTTTGACGAATCGCTGGCTGAAAGCCGCGATATAAGCGCCCTCTTGAGGATCTCGTAAGGCGTGTGAGGGTCCGGGCTCGCGACCACGTCCCTGACCACCTTCAGCTCCGCCGAACCCAGCGAGGAGATCACGTAGTGGTATTTGGTCTCCGAGCCCTTAATACCAGCTTTTGCGAATTGGCTTTCTAGCTGGGAGAACCACAAAGCTGGCTCTTCTTGCCAAAACGCGGGTGGTTTCACGGATGTTGCACTGATTTGCGGTACCGCGGACGCGCCTGAGGGAACCGCATCCTCATTGTCCAACGACATTTTAACTACGAGATACGCGACGGGCGGAACGGAACGGAACGAGGCAGAAAATTAGGGTGGCTGAAATTAATGTTTAAATATTTATATAAAGGTGTAATATATGCCAGAATAATTAACAAATTTCTTATATTCTTAACTTTTAACTCTGAATACCACCGCTCTTCTGTGTTCTATTTTGTATAAGTTATTTGCTGAGCAACTTGAATGATTGTTGTGTCTCTACGTACAAATTGGCTCAGTGAAATTTCTGCCAAAGCGCAGTAATAATGGATAATATTTTCACGTTTTCGATTTTTTTAGTTTTTTGAAACTAAATATTACTTACTGGTTGTACTTTTGAACAGAATGACGTGGATAATCAGATGCTCTGCTTGAGTATGATTTATATAAGCTCTGCTGTTTTGCTGGATGTGACTGGTTGTTGTTCTGCCCAGTACCTGAGGTGAAAGATTCTACTGGATAGCCAATTTGATCTGATGATGTTGATGTTAGGATTGCAGCCGGTTGCTGTTGTGATTGCTATTGAATCGTCGTAGTCTGCAGTGGTTGTTGTTCCCGAATTCGTTTCGCACCAGATATTGAAAAACTGTCGCTTCGGTCCAAGTAATTGAAATGTTCACGTGGTTGAGCTTTTAATTGGCTTTGCTGTTGTTTCACTTATTTCGACTGCTGGACGATTCTGTTTTTTTTTCACCACCCAGGGGTTACCATTTAAAGCGTAGGCCGCTTCAGCTGTTGCGGCTCCAAATTACGTTCTTGCGTGAACGTCGGGGTCACCAATTTGGTTTAAGTATCCAATTTTATTTATTGCTCCTTTATAAGCATTCTCCATATGTCATGTCGTACAATATTTAATATTGAAACTGCAAAAGTTAATGTTAACAACATATATGTATCTATTTTAATGTTAACAACATATATGTATCTATATTTATAAAGATTATTTCTCAATATAAAAAACATAAATTTTCAAGCTTTCTAGGTTATTATAATGAACACCATTCAAAACAACTATCTATCATATCAAAATTGACAACTCAACTCTCGAAAAAAAATAATTGACAACTCCACAATATTTTTTATAAAACATTTTTTTCTTAACCTACTTTGTTTTTTAAATTAAAATGTGTTGTGTTTCATGTCAAGTAGTGTGGTGAGTTGTGGAATGTAAGTGAGATACGTGTAGGTGTTTGTGTATCCACAAGTGGTTTGTCCTCAGTATTGAAATCGTGGTTTTGAAAATGTCGAAACTATTATCTACAAGTTATACTCGATGGAACATGCTCATGAAAAATTTTTACAAGCAAAAAATGCGTTCTCATGACATTTTCCCTTGCAACACAATATAGTAATAAAGTTATCTGTAAATAATATATTGTAGAAATAAAATTTTCAACCGAATAAAAAATACTTGTATACACTTAACACAAATGTTTTTGAGTAAAAATACGAGTTTACTGTCATTCCTGTCGAAAACAAGCACTACCAGATGTAGGAAATGCAAATGGCAGGAATGCCGACAAAAAGTCGGAGTCATGTATGTGTCATACATGAATCATACCTTAAAATTTTAGAAAAAGTTTTTATCACAAGAGAAAATATATTATTGTACCCCAAAAAGAGTGAGATGGATGTATCAAAGACATTCCCATGTCTATTTTTTTCTCATGCTTCACAGGGAATTACTGGGAGGGTAAGGCTAACTCAGAACATTTACTTTCAATTAAATATTTCTGAAAAAGATACTGTCCAAGTATTTTCTTTCAAACAGCGTAGGATAAAATATTTTTTTTGTTATATGTTATACAAAAATATCACTGAAACGGTTCGGTCATTTAAATAAATATATATTCTTTTTGATAGAAGGTAATCTCATGAGAAAGTTCTGTCTCTCTGGTCATTTCTAGTAATATAGAGGATTCGTTTTTAGTGCAAACTAATTTTCAGTATCGTAAGTTCATTTATTTATTTAATTTCCGAGCAATTCTACAGGAAAAAATCCATATATTAATAAAATAATTATGATAAAAATATTTTTTTTTTACTTTTTTAATAAATTGTGGGTTGTTCTGATTGCTTTACCTCTTGATATGTTTCGCGAAAAGGGGTGAGTGAATCCAATTTAATATTTCTTAAACTTTGAAACTTGTGTTTATTTTTTGTTTTTTTTGGATTTATTAGCTGTGTATTTGCTATTTGCCCAATTGCTCATTTTCAACATTAGAAAATTAATTTGGCCAATTTTCGTGCCTGTTAGATTACATTTATATTGTAGAACTTCTTATTACGGCACAGTCTGTGCTTATGCAAAATTAAGTTAATTTCATTCTTCTCCCGCAAAATGCTCGCTTTTGATTAAAGGTCTGTTCCCGTACTTTCAGTCCCTAAATTCTCCTGAATCATGTGGTGGGAGAAAGTCATGAAAAGTATGGGAATGCTCTCATTACGTTTCCTGAAAATTGACAACCATAAGTGTTCTAACTTCATAACAACATTACGCAAAAAATATGGTACTTGCCGCGTACATTTGAAAATATTTACTCGCGCCACACCGTTTGACACATTCAAGTATTTTGCAGTAGCTCCCCAGACCCAATAGGTCTGTTTCCGTACTTGAATCTATTATAATATATTAAAATAGATTCGCAGCAAGTCGTTTCCGTACTTTTGCTGCAAGTCAAATGCAAGCCAAATTTTGCAGCAAAAAGAAGCCGGCTGCCAAATTCTGTTACTGCTGCATTTTGCTGAAAGTACGGAAACAGACCTAATGCCTCCTAGAAGTACGGGCCGTAATGCAGAATGATGACGTCAGAGCAATAGGACAAAATGTCGCGAAAAATACACGTAGTCTTATGGGACGTCCGCGGGAAAATGTTAATTGTACGGGTTGTGTTAAAGTGAGTGAAATGAAAACAAAGTGGTGTATGCGGAACAGTGCTAGTGAACAGCACTTAAAATACAAATTAATGCGGTGCGTGCGGTATAATAGCCCTAACCAAAGAAGAGTCTGCGAACGTTATCGTCTGTCAAAACCGACCGGTTTTAGAGCAAAAAAGGCACTTTTTGACATACGTAAACGGGAGTGAACATAAGTGCCCATACAGCGCATAAGCGAACGTATGTCAAGTCGTATCTTATCACTACTTTACGTACGGACAGCTCATAGCAAAAATTGAGCAAAAGGTCGCTTAATGAGCATGCCACTTCTCTGGCTGTTCGGTAAGTTATGTTTGGGTGCAACATAATGCTTTGCGTGTTTTACCTCGGCGCATATGCGCACGTACGGACGCAGACTCATCACTAGTTGGACCTTAATGTGGAAAATTCACTTCGAAATGTTTATGGGTTGGTGTTAGGTTATGTGATGTTTCGTGTCGATTTACTGTCGCGATACAATTAATTGGTACAAAATGTACGTTATGACTAAATATTATTATTATAACGCGTCCACGCACAAAAAACTAACGTTTTATCCATATTTTAGCTAAAAAACCGCAAGTGAAATCTCGGTATGTGTCGGCACTGCCTCGTGGAAATGTCGAAATTCCCTATCGCGATGACGTCACAGCGAGAACGATTACGTAGCCTGACGGCCCGTACTTCTAGGAGGCATTGCCAGACCCTACTTAAATTTACTGAAAGAGGGGAAATTTTCAGTGTTTAGTAGGTCTGTTCCCGTACTTCAGCCAACTGCAGCAGTAACAGAATTTTGGCAGCTGGCTTCTTTTTGCTGCAAAATTTGGTACAAAAACGACTTGCTGCGAATCTATTTTAATATATTATAAAAGATTCAAGTACGGGAACAGACCTAGTAAAACGGCGTACGGGAACGGTTTCATTGCAATTCATTGCAATTAATCGCAATTAATTGAAGTACGGGAGCAAGCAGACCTATAGCTGCTAACCTGCTGCTAACATATCAAAGACTCACACCAAATCATGACCACCTATTAAAAGCTGATTCAATTCAACGCAACATGTTTCGTTAAATCGTCTTCCCATTTCACTCGTTCCGTATAGGGTTAGGCAGAGAGGAAAACACCAAGGCAAAATGCGTCTTGTGTCAACCTAGGACAATAGGTTTCTGACTAGGAAAAATCCGAAAAAAACGACGTGTGTTTTAGTTCTAAAAGATTATAATCTCCGATTGTGTCGTTTTTGTACAAAAATGGCTGTGTAAACGACGCGGAAAGCAGAAATTGCAAAAACGACCAATAATGTGCAAAAATGGAGGAATGGAAGGAAATTTTTTTTGTTTTTAAATATAAAAGAAAAGAGAAAACTATCTCCAGAAGTACTCAAATTGAAACACAACAAACAACAACATGAACAAGGCGCAGCTGAGTAAAATATGTACCTATCCATTTTTGATTCCCGGGAGTTATAGACGGAATTTCATGAATTTATGATGACAGTTTCCTACAACTTTTATACTTACTATACATCGAAATATACTTATTATACATCGAAAATGAACACGGCGAATTCGGTTGGAAATGTAAGCACAGAGGCGAATTTGCTCGAAAAGGAAATACTACTCATTTCGTTTTGTTTTCTGATTGGAGTGGGTGCGGGCGACGCTGTGTCACATCGGGCTAGTCTTGCTGTTTCGTGTTATCAAGTGGAAAAACGTTCACAACCGGCTTATTATCTAATTAAATTATTTACGAAAGAAAAATATATTTATCGGTAGATATTCACTTGCAAGTACATTCATTGGCAGTGCGAAACGTTTCATCTAAAAAAGCAAGGAAATTAAGGTACAAAATTTTGTGTTCGTATCTTGCAGTGCAAAATTTATTACATAGAGGAGTAGTTTGGATTGGATGACTTGCTAAATATATCAAGTTATGGCTGTATATTGTATGTGTGCTCCCAGTTTCATTGAACCACCCACTCTTTGGTTTCTGTACTCGAACTGCCAGATTTAGGTTACCATGTAAATCTTTGATTTTCAATAGGTCTGTGTTTCAGCAACCTGTAAGATAGCCATTGCCAGGTGCCTACCATTGGGCGTATGCAAGGTAGTCATGTCGCTTGAAAATCAAGCTCTCGACCAAAGGTCACTAACCGACATGTCTTCCAAGTTTCATTTGCCGTCTCTACGCACTTTCCTGTGTTGCTAGCGGCCGTCATACGACTCGAGCAACATGAGCAACCACGTCATGGTGTCGACAAACTTTTACCAGAGTCCGCCAGGTAATTGTATTGTTGCCCTGCTGCCTCATTTCGCTTTTCGATAACCTTCGACCTGTCGCCGCCAATATTGATTTCATTTGCATTGCATTATACCTCAATTTAAGAATTAAAATGAACGATTGAAATGACAGAGTGCTGTTAAATACATGAATGGAGGTGGAAACGTCGAACTGGTTTGCATGATTATATAACCATTCTGGTTAAATTTAGCTTCAAATAAGCAGTAGTCTATACCCTCATTGCTTGTATTGCAAGATTATTCGTCGATATTTTCAAGCATAAAAAAGTTTGCCGGCTAGATAGGGACGACGTTTCAATGCCAGTAAGTTTATTTCGCTACGAGATAACGTACTAACGCTTAACAATCTCACCTGTCGTGACGATACACTTCGAGCCGATAAAAACAGTTATTGTCTTCTATCAGCTTCTAGCTGTATTCGTTTAAATGAGTTCTCATGTGCTTACGCTTGATTATGTGAAGATAATTCGTGTGTGGAATGAAGCTATGAGATTAGCCTCAATGTTAATATAGCAGAATGTTAGCAAGCACTATTTAGAAATTTAATTAAAATTCACAGATTATTAACAAATTCATTGAAATTATTGCCTTGTGCTGATTTTTTTTAAAAAAAATTATTTTTAGTTTAATTATGGAATTTTAGTATTTCATCATTTAACCGCCGGCAATTTTACACAAAGTTTCTTGTAGAACGACGCCCAAGTCGATTTAATGGTGTTGTTACATACGTCTTAAGTTTTTTCGTTGAAAATGAATAAATATTCAATAGCATGAGCCGATACCTCTCATCTACTAATTCCAAAACTTCTGCCAAAAATAACCTTATCAAGGCGCTCTCATCCTAGTCATCCGTCCTGTCCATCCCGTTCATTATCTTATTAACATACCTACCATATAGTTTGATTAATATTTTGAATATTTGTTTAACGATATAACACAGTTTGGTGAATAAAAATTAGAACAATACAATATTTTTGGCAACAACAAATGAATCTATCTTCATCAAAATCTACTGTTCTACGATTTTCCTGTGCCATATTAACCAATCGCTCAGTTTTCCTAAAGAAACATGTGGCCATTTTAATCGAATTGCTGCCAATTCAGCTATTGTACATTATCTTTTCTCTGGATCATTTCTCATGAAGTCTTTTATTGGTCTATGGGTAAATTATGTGGAATTCAACTCGCACAAAGCATTTTTACTGTTAATACGGATGTATTCACCAAAGTGCCTAAATTTCGCGTTATGTCACATGCTGCTCTCCTTATTTTTGACGAAATTCTTTCAACTCGTTTGTCAGCAAAGTGAATCCACGTATGAATTAGACCAAAAAAAAAAATAGAATTGTGAGTGGTTCCGTCATTTTGTTTCGTTTTGCAGTTATGTCAAACAATTCGTGTTATTCTCCGCTATGTACTTTGCGTTGAGTCCATCTTAAATAAGGCATAAGAATACTAGAATAAGAATAAAGACATGATAAGAATACTAGAATAAGAATAAAGACGTCTATATATGAACATTTGTACCGATCAATTCCACCTGCGTCCATTCCACCTGTCTGAGGCACGGTTCACTTCTATCGAAATTCTGCTGAATATTAAGATCGCACACAAAGAACTTAAGAACAAAGATGGAATCTGTCAATTACCTAAAAGATGGACAAAGGCTAAACCCTCAAAAGAGGATGGAATCGTATTTATACAACCAATACATGTTGAACCACCTCCATAAAAAAGGATCTTTGATCCATCAAGAAATTGAAAAGGCTCATAAGAACTGAATCATAAGAAATGGAAACAGGAATGGAGGAATAATTCAAACAGTCGTATTATCCAAAATCAACTAATGTATAACATATATAATCGGCTAAAATACAAATCTAATCATATTATTCATAATCGACTTTGTAATCACCTAAATATTCCTCTATCTTTAAGCTGTTAGTAGAAAAAAGGGAGTGCTAAAGATTATTCTGCGATAATTTTATTCTATTAATTGTGAATACGGATTTTGTTAAATATTACTTACAAATAAACTAAACTGAGCAGCCATAAACTAACTCTTCACTACAAAATATTTTAACTTTAACACATTTTTGTTAGAATATAAAATATTTAAGTGTTAGCAACCCAGTTTTAAAATAGCTTACATCTCAAACACAATGAACAACAAATTCTGTCGCAGCACAGCAATTTGGCGTTGGCCTTGTGCAGTTAAAAAATATGACCGCGTGTCGATCGACAGTGTTTATCACGCCACAACACATCCATTCATCCTCTTTTAAAACACTCAATAACGAAACTCGTAAAAAAAATCTTGAACTTGACCGCCAACATCAATTGCTATCTCCGGCTAAAATGTTTGGAATTTTTTTCCTCCTTAGCATTATTGCTATGATTTTATGTACTTTTCCTCAATTGTCTTGAATCAGTGATTTTTGACCACAGTGACTAAGCCGCATACGTTACGATGCAATGAAATCCTCGTGGCGAAAATTATACTTAATCTTAATGGAATTTGGATTCTTACGAGCCACTACCAATTTCGTATGAACACTTTCGTAGACGAGAGGTATGTGTGTGGATTTTTTTATTCGTCGTCATCATCGTGGATTTCAGTGTGTGTTGTTAATCGATCTGTTCATTATGTAATTTTGTTCTTATCATGAGATTGCGAATAGGAACTAGTGATTGAGCTGGATTTTGATCATTTGCGATTGCGATATTAATGTGATGAGATTTATGTAAATTGAATATTTTGTCGGTAAAAACAGTTTTAGTTTCAGTTAGAAAATATGTGCATTAATTTTAGGACCGTATTTTTATAATAGAAAATAGCAAACTCTGATAGCTGAATAATTTCAAGTGTGGCATTTTCAGCAAACAGGATTCGATTCGGCGCAATGGCTTAAAAGATGTTCGAATTCTGAACTAAAATCCAAGTTTGGGCTGATTGAGGGAGAAGGATAGTCTCAACAGACGGAAAAATAATTTTAATTAATAAATTTTAGTCCAGGAATGAAGACATCTTAGTCCAGCTTAGCAAAGGTCGCAGTCAACGCCCTACAAGCGCTTGTTTGCGTCTATGGTATTTCTATTCGGCTTCAAAACTTAAAGAGGGAAATCAATTTGTTACGAGAAAACTGAAAAGTCTACTCGATTTTGTCCATCACTGGCAGAGAGGATGCAATATCTCACTTAACACAAAGGAAAATGCTTTATTTGTACAGGGCTAAAAAAATTAAGAAAACAGCTCTCTTCGTGCAGGACTAAAAAATGACAACAAACCCGGTAGTTCAAAGAGAAACCATAAACTAATAAAAACCCGTATCACAGTCATAATTATGAAACACTTGTATTTTAATATCACACTTGTATTAATATATTAGGTTTACATGTATTTAGTATGTTTTAGAATGATCAATCAATTATGTATTTCCCGTCCTGTTCAATAACCTTTTATTATGTCTCATTGGAAAAAAAAATTGCTAGCAAATTTTTCAATTTGAGTCAAGGACTTCAATTTTTCTGAAACAAACAAATATATCGACCGATTCTATCAAAAGTTTATCCAAAACCGTTTTCGGTCTTCAAAATTATATTCAAATAAAAAAAATATTGAATATACTCTAATACCAATAATCGTGAATCTCATTTGAGAATAATTTATGGTCAACTGTCTTGAATTTCGAAAAACAAAGAAAAGTTTAAATTTTAAAATACTTCAAGCTTGAATATAATTGCCGACTGTATTGATACATACACTAATCACTATTGTAATGCAATTTATAAGTCTTCTTAATAATAAATAAATTTGCAAGTCACTTATTTGCATTATCACCAAAGAATTGCATCAGACTGCGATAAGAGCAAAATAGTTTATTGTGTATCTGATACTCTCCAAGAGATACGTTTATTAATGCTAAACTATATCAGTGCTCTTCATCCGATTTGTTTGTAGTCAAGATTATTTTAAATCATGCACATGACCTCTAAAAACATTACAATACATATATGTATATAATGTGATTGGCAAGTTGATTGACATAATTGTTACGATTTCCTGATTATTTATAAACAAATTCATAATCGAGGAAATGAACTTGTGCTCATAAGAGATCGTAACGACTTCAGTCGTGATTAATTATGTGTTTGATGTTAAAAGATATTTTCTTCTACGTAGTGTTATATAGTGGTTATGAGAAATACAATAATCCCTCGTAATAAATATTAAAATTTGGCTCTGAAGAATACGTGCCGACTGATTAATTAAACGAGGATGTAGATATTTTAACAGATTGGCTTCCAAGGCGGTCGTAGACGGCCGCCTGAAAATTTTTCTTGCCCAATTTAGCAATCGTAGACGAAAGCTTGGCACCAGCGGCAGTTTTCAAACTGTTAACATAAATTTCAATAAATTATTCTTTAAATATTATTATATAATAACTGACCATATGGTTATAAATTATAATAAAACCACTATGACATAATCTTAATGGCATACTTCCCGATTACATATGTCTATATGCGCCTAAAATATTTCTATTTTCTCAATAGTAAGTTAAATCTGAATTCGACAATTTTTCTCAATTCCGATTCAAATACTTATTAAAAAGTTTGGAGACAAAGATACTTTGAAGGCTTCCGTTGTGAATTATTCGATATCTGTCCAGAAATTGAAATATACATATAGCTTCCAAAAGCAAAATTGAGTTTTTAGCTAAGACCTTTGATACTGTAATAACTTTCCGCCAGTAAGACCGCATCTGACAGCAATGCTTTGGCACACTACGAACTAACGAATAAATCAGATGCACACAGATAGACAAGTTAGTAAAAGGGTGGCAAGACTTAAGGAGCAAACCGGACATCCGGACAAGCCTTGGATGTAATATATGCAGCATCCAAATCAAACTTATGTTTCGCATCAAAAATCACACCAAGGTCTTTGAAGTTTCCTACTGTATTGAGAGAGGATCCAGAAAAAGAGTCGGAAACATCAGGAGAATCTTTTTCAATCAATCATCTAGATCGCAAATATCGTTTTGAATTTGTAGGCAATCGTTGAGAGATTCAATTTCTTTAGCTACTTTCCAATCATCAGCATACAAACGGTACAACGAATGAGTAAAAGAGTGAATGTCATTTATATATACAAGCAACAAGGGAGGACCTAGAATTGATCCCTGCGGAACACCGGAACGAGAACAGAATACGGAAGAAGAAGAGGAAAGCACTTTTACGGCACATGTACGATATGAAACATAGGAGGAAAAACATGATGGAAAGAAATATCAAAATTCTCAAGCTTTGAAAGAAGAAGCTTATGCTCAACAAAATCAAACCTTTTGAAAAGTCGATATAAACAAGATCAACCTATTCTTGTTGATCCAAATCAGACTCAACCGATTTGAAGAAGGTTCCAAGGTTGGATGTGATAGATCTGTTTTTGATGAATCCACGCTACTCAAGAGCGAAAAGGGGTATTGGGCTGAATAAGCCGATTGTAAGCAACTCTTTCGAAACTTTATCAATGTAGAAAACAAGGGAAACTCAGGAATTTAATGAGAAAAAATTCTTAGCGAAGAGTTAACAAACCTCTTAAGGATTGAAAACAATGTCATCATTAAGATACATTGAATCAGGCAATTGATGGGATGTTTTCAGAGAGCGGATACGATGATTGGAACAAGTAGAATACTTAATGATGGCGAAAAAATTCACACATGACTTGTCTAATGATAATTTTAGCTGCTGATCAGAGTATTATGTGAAATCATAAGTTCAAGGAAGCTCCCTATACTTGACCCGAGCTACATCCTTAGCACTGAGGGCAAACACTATAGCGGACCGAAACCATTCCAAGTAAATCGAGAGATTAAGGAAGAAAGTAAGTCGTAGAAATTAAAAATAAATTCAAGAGAGGTATCATTGAAAAAAGTCCGAATTAAACAAGTTGATTTCGTTAGCCATACTTTCGAAGTCAGCTCATCAGCAATTGAAAGATAAGGGTCGATAATCGCAATGGTAAGACGAGGATTTTGCATGTCAGGAGAAATATAGCGTACGGAGGCAGTTTAGAAAGTGTTATTGTGGGAGAGGATATTTGAAGGCACACAATCCAATATTTTAATATTTGAATTCCCAATATAGTTAAGCTGATAAAAAGAACATATAGATTAAAAGAAAGGAGTTGCTAAAAAAATAGTGTTGGATGAAAGGATCGAATAGAAAGTGTTGTCCCAAAAGTGTTGTCCCTAAGCAAATTAATGTTCATATTTTCTGTTTTTTTTTTCACATATGAGAAGTGAGGCAAAAGCAAAACGGTTAATGAGATGTTTTGAAAGTCCCGTAAAGAAATGCTCGTAGATGGAAACAAAAAAATGAATTGTAACTCATACAGAGGAGACAATCAGAGTTTCGAAAGGAGCTAGGGTGACCCGAACTAGAACACATTCAATTGGAAGGATTGGACATAAATCACAACAGAGCGTACATAGAAGGGAACTACGTACGGCTGTGAACCGATCACAGTCACGACGAAAAACAGTGTAAAAATGAAGAAGCCCTTTATCAGCAATACCCTCAGTGAGCCAAGTTTCGGTTAGGCAAATGATATAAAAATGGAAATTGTTTTTGTGGAATGATTAAAATTAAAAATTTTTTCACTAAGTGGATTCGAAAGTATGCACTTATTATTATCAGACATCAGCTCATAGTGCGTATCTGACTGATGTAACCACTTGCAATGGGAGATCAATAATTTTTATTTACGTTAGCTGTTACAAATGACAAGGATGAAGAGAGATAAAAAGCTCTTACTTTGGTTCCGAGACGTCGAACGTTCTAATAATATATGGCACAAGCACTATTCTGTTTAGGCACGAAAGTTGCGCTTTTTGTTGGAGCAAGGTCGTTCCCAAGAACCTTATCCATTATTGGATATATGGGGAAGTCAATAATAATGACGTTGTATTAACTGACATAAATAACGTGCAAGGCGAAATAGATGAGCCGGGAAGCTGCGCTGTAGCTTGGACAGCAGTTTGAGGCAGCACTAGCTCATCAGTGGCAATTAAATGGTCCACAGCTAGAACAGAAAGTGCAAGAAAATTGCACAAAAATTACCGAGCTAAACAGGAGGCCTGATTTTGTTATTGGCGCTGTAGTTTTTGTTGATTATTGCGAGCACTATTTCGCTGTAGATCCTCAGGTTTATGATATTGTTGCAGAGTTGTACGGCGAGGGGTTGGAGTTTTTAGGAAGCTCGCATACCACTTTACTGGAGAGATCCAGCTTGTCAGTAACAGTATCAAATGCACACTTTAGTTTATTGATAGCATCAGCTGCAGAACAAAGACCAGGCTCAGAGTTCCTCGCAAGTATAGCTTCCGTAAGACCATTGTTCAAGCCAAGCCAGAAAAGATTGAAAATAAAAGGTTATCCTCCTTGTGCGATTCGAGTCAGTGCATACATTCATTTGGTGAAGGACAAAATTAATAAATTCACCGTATTTCAAATAAACAATTGTATTGAAATTGCATACATCCGATTTCAACAATCGTAGATATAAAAAAAATAAAAGGTATATATATAGAAAAATAATAGGTATGTATAAAAGGTAGAAAAATATATATACATAGATGAAACAAAAGATATAGAATTCTACGTATTTCAAAGAAATGCGTCTTCATACACAAACGAATTTTCCAAACTGATAATGTGACTCACTTGGTTTTACGTTCCGGGACGCAATGACCAAACGCTTGGAGAACATAAGACACTACGTCATTGCTTTATCTGTAACGTTTCATCCAAAAAATGTATGAACGTGTTATTTGGAAGCAAAAATGTTTTGCTGTTAACCTTGTCAATCTTCAATTCATAATAAAACTTCTCTTTCATGAACCTATTTGAATTCTAAAAATTAGCATATTTATAATTCACTGATTTTAAGTGTATTTATACACGTAGAAGAACTATCCCAGCCGTTTGGGTTTTATTTTGTAATCTGTAAATCGTCATATTGAAGTCAAGAATCATAAAATGAATTTTTCGTTTATATTTTCTGGACCTTTTGAAAACAATAAAATAGCCATGTTAACTTTTCGGATACATGCAAAAAGTTGCTTTTACCGTTGGCCTGTTGTGTGTATTGTAATTAAGATGGTTCAACTAAAGAATTGTATTTAGTTTGGTAAAGTGACTTTTGGTACTTTCTTTTAAATCGCATTTATTAATTTAAAATATAGATTATTCCAAAGATTTTTTATACATTGTAAACACGAAAAATCTTTAACGAATTTTATCATTTTTTCATTTAAAAATCTGAATGACTAAGAGTTATGTGTAGAACAATGTTTTTTCTTGCCAATTTACAACTTTAACCCCAAGACGCGAAACATTTCAGATCGATAATTGGACGTCCTTCAATTTGACAGGATCTCCCTATTTTTTTTTGTTTCCGGAACAGAAACCATTTAACTGACAACAAATCTAGCGCTCATTAGTCAACATATCTATTCATTATGATGATAAAAACCTATCTCCCATCGGAATTATATCAGATACAATAATAGGAGGGCTGAAACATGAAACCCCAATAATGCTCATTCATTCTTATCTTAATCGACTTGAATTGAATTCACTGTGGACTGCAGTCAATTAGGTTCTAGTTCCAAGGCTCAGTGTGATGATCCTCTATTTTGTTTAATACAATTTCCATTGTTAAATCTGAGAAAATACTACGACTGTTGGATTTCATCATCCGAAATATAGTGTAAATTAAACAATATCACTTGTTAAGAGACAGCGTGATATAAATCCCTCTTAGCGAAGAGACATCTAAAGTGTACATAACAATAAATATGCTAGTTGCGTCATGACGAAATTAGTAGCAAGCATTTCACTGTGTTGCTAGTTCTCGAGCTAATGCAACGCGTGTCTCAATTAAGATTCAATTGTTTTTCACTAGTCTGATTTTGTGGTTGTGCTAATCAATAGTTAATTGTTCCATAGTGAAACTACACTTAAACTACTTAAAATATGAATAATAAGTTTTTTCGTTTGGGAGATTTGTGTTTTGCACCAATTTTGATTTAAACTTATCCGTAACGTATTTTTATTTACTTGTTTCAATAGTTCATTTTGTTTTACTCCGTAACTCGAAATTAAAACACATTTTTAACTAATAAATTTATCGTAAAAGCTACACCTGGGTATCGTTCAAAAGCCTCGTTACTACCGCCTCTTTTTCGTCTCATCTCCATAAGAAAGGCTATAAATGTTAACGTGAATCTGCATCAAAACTCGGGATTTTCAATCAGTATTAAAGAAAGCACCAAGGAAATTAGATATTCTATTCACCTTGTATTTTAATTTAATGAGCGAAAATGCAGTCTATCCGAAGTGGAATCGTTCCGGTGCTGTTTTCGAAAATCGTACAAGGACTAAGTCACGAAGTAGCGAAAAAACAGTTCAGTATTTGCAGGAGCTCAGCAGCTGCGGCAGCCACAAGTGTCGTGAGTGTTTGAAAATGTTGAATAGTTTCCTTGGAATTCATACTCGTTTTATTTGAAACAATTTTCTCAATAAGAGATTCGTTTCGATGCATTAGTTGAAGTAGTTGGAGTTTGTTTGATTTGTTGTGTTTTCTTTGGAAAAATTTCCTTTTGGTGGTCCACGTAACTGATAAGAACTGACTCGATTCGTATTTATGTGAAATGTATAATGAATTTGTGTAGGGTTTTTCAATAAGGACATACAAATTTTATAATTAAAACACAGTTTCTCGTGAACGCGTCTTCTGATTGAGCTAAACTTTTCAGGATACACAGGTCCAGGTTTACCAACATAATGCTAGTTATCGTTAATCCTTTGACGCCGGCGGCCATTTTAGTGATATTTTAAATACCCTTATAATTCTAAATACAAACAAGTATGCGAAATTAATTTTGATCGTCTTTCGATCATACTTATAAAAAGGTTTTAATAAAAAAAATATTTAAAAAAAAACGATTTTTCCTTTCGAAGCTAAATATATTGAATTTTGTGACAAATATCGATATTTCGAGGGCAATCTGCCCTCTTCTTCAGTGTCTATCCCTATGAGTGCTCGAGGTGCCCGTTAAAATTGACTCCAAATAATCCATCGCTTGAAACGTCCTCGCAGTGATCATACGAACGAAATCGATTTTCGTACTTAAATATAGCTTGGGCTAAATCTCAAGCCCGATGTCTCAATTATTCGGTGTTTTATTTAAATATAAGATTGATGTGTCCTTATTGAAAAAACCTGTATTTAAGGAGCGGAATGCACTTTTGTTGCTTTGAAAATGATAAAACGGACGAAAGCATGCTGGTAAAGCTTTTCACTTTTCTTAATCCCTAACCAACTAAATTATGTAAGACTCTGCTCTGATTTTACCTTTTTATCTTCATCGCACACCATTTGCATGAGAAAAATTATCGTAAAACTTCGCAGAAACCGTGTCTAATATATTTTACGTGCCAGAATACAATATAACTACGCCAACTTTCACATTCGTTATCTGTTGCATTCTACTATCTTAGTAGTTGAATTGAATTCTTAATACAGGACTGCTATGAAACTCTTCAAACTGTCAATATATATACACACGCACACACACTTTTTAATTTCAAATTAACTGTAGTATTGCTTTTTTTCATTATGAATCCCATCATTGCTAAACGTTGCTCATGTCATCGTTTTTCATTTCAGATGGCTGACAAAAAAATCAAAGTTGGACCCGTTGTGGATATCCTTGGCGACGAAATGACTCGTATCATTTGGGAAGATATCAAGAATAAGTTGATCCTGCCGTTTTTGGACATCGAGATGCACACTTACGATTTGGGCATAGAGAATCGTGACAAGACTGAAGACCGAGTGACCGTTGAATGTGCCGAAGCCATTAAAAAGTACAACGTTGGAATCAAGTGTGCTACCATCACACCCGATGAACAGCGAGTGGAAGAGTTCAAGCTGAAGAAAATGTGGAAATCGCCAAATGGTACGATTCGTAACATTCTGGGTGGGACGGTTTTCCGCGAGGCTATCATTTGCAAAAACATTCCAAGACTGGTGTCGGGATGGTCGAAGCCAATTATTATCGGACGTCACGCTCACGCTGATCAGTACAAGGCGACGGACTTTGTTGTGCCTGGAGCTGGAACTCTTCTGATGACTTTCAAGCCAAAAGACGGCGGGCAGGAGATCCAATATGTGGTGAACGATTTCAGTGGGGCTGGTGTAGCGTTGGGCATGTACAACACGGATGATTCGATCACCGATTTCGCGCATTCGTCTCTCAAGTACGCGTTGGAGCGCAAACTGCCACTCTATCTAAGTACGAAAAACACAATTTTGAAGAAGTATGACGGCCGATTCAAAGACATCTTTGAGGAAATCTACCAGAAGGATTACAAGGCTAAATACGAAGCTGCCGGGATTTGGTATGAACACCGATTGATCGACGATATGGTAGCACAAGCCATGAAGTCGGCAGGTGGGTTCGTATGGGCGTGTAAGAACTACGACGGAGACGTTCAATCTGACTCCGTTGCACAGGGTTACGGTTCACTAGGATTAATGACATCCGTGCTTATTTGCCCCGACGGAAAAACTGTTGAAGCTGAAGCCGCTCACGGGACAGTAACTCGTCACTATCGTTTCTACCAACAGGGTAAGGAGACCTCGACAAATCCAATTGCCTCGATCTTCGCCTGGACCCAAGGACTCCTCCATCGAGCAAAACTAGACAATAACGCTGAACTGAAGCAATTCGCACATACCCTGGAGAAGGTTTGCATCGATACGATCGAAAGCGGTTGCATGACGAAAGACTTGGCTATTTGTATCAAAGGCATGGCCAACGTGCAACGTAGCGACTATATGGAGACTTTCGAATTTATGAGCAAGCTCGCAGAAAACTTACAAAAAGCGCTCAAGGCCTGACTAGATGGCGATGAGAAACGATCACATTTATAAGTAAACAATATGGTGCGAGACCCGGGATTTACTATTCAGTATGCGAAACGGAATTATGTTCTACAAAGTGTTTTTTTTTTTCATTAATTTTATATGTTCGATGAAACCGTTTGTTGGAGGAGGCTAGCATTATCAATCTCTTCGATTAAAAGACATTTTATTCGTTTTTTGTGTGTAGTATTCAATACCAAGTATTGGATCGAACAAGTATCGCTACTAGGTATTGCAACGCAGATCGCCTTAATACATTTTTTTGTTTAGTTTCTTAATGAAATAGATTTGAAAGTGTATTGTAACCCAACCAGCTAAACACGGTTTTTTATAGAAGATTTTTCATAAAATAAAATCTTAATTTAATTTGACACTTTTGTTTTTAATTATCTTCGAATTTTCGATGCGGAGAATAGAAAACAGTTTTCATGCATAGCCAACGATATATTTGATAAGAGTTGTTGATTTGTTTCGCTAAGAAGCTTCTGTGCAGAGCAACACACAAAGGAATGAAACTACTTATATTTTAATGCAAATTTTTATTGTTAGGAGCGAATACGTTTTGGTGGCACACTTCGCAAGATTTTATAGCGTAACACTAGTCCGAATTACTTTAAGCTGAAACGTACGACCGTTGACGGGAACGCACGTCCTGACATTCCTTCAGCTTAGAAGCAACTAGGAATGGGTTTGTCATGCCCCTTCTTCTAGCACAGCAGGTTAGAGGGCGTTGCTATATATAGCCGCGTGAGAAAAAAATATAGTCGTGTTTCTTATGGAGCGTACCCTATATTCAATGCTGTCTTTATATGCTCCCAATGTTTAAAGCATGCAGAAACAATCTAGAAAGCGAATCATTACAACGTAATCGAATCTTCAGATCTACAAACTGTGCATTATTCGTCCTTGCTATTCAATGTTGAATCTAGTTGTCTTCCTAGACATAACTCGCCATCGTGACGAGTTTCTTCATTTTTTTATTTCGATTTCGCGTTTTACGAAAAACAGTTTTATGTCGAAAGTGCAAAAAAATATACGTATAAATCGCGAATCCTTGGATGAATTATAAACCGATTAAAAGTCCAAAATCGAGAATTGAGCCGCAGGCTGAACTTAAGCGACAAAAATCACATTTTATTTATAATAAAGTCAAAAACTGAAATCCCTGAATGCTCTATAGCCTTATTTAATATACAAAACAGTTCACAATTCAATTTATTCATTCTTTACATAATGTGTTTAAATTAGCTTACATCCACCCTGCATAAAATCCTTGTCCTAAAATACAAGTACATACATTCCTTCGCCGTTTTACAACTACTCGTTACACTATTTACTAATACTTAGGTTCATATAAATCTCCTGTACAAGCAATCAATGCAAAAGCACCTTCGATTGGTGTCGGCATATCTTGGAAAAACTGTGCAGTTCTGGGGTGATTTGGATCGGTCAAAGGTGGTCCTTCTCTTGCATACAACTTTGCCATTTCCGGTAATGGAATAAGCTTCTCAACCGGGTATTCCTGGAATGGCCCGATCAAACATCGATTTGACAAATATCCAACAAGGACAATCATATAATCGTTTCGAACGCCTTTCGCAATAGCACAGGAATCCTTATCGATCAAACATAGTCTTTGAATCCACTTGGCTGCACGTACTTTGTCCGATGAGCGCAGAAGCAGCGCTGCATATGGCCGACTTATGTTAAGCAAGAAGCGGAATTGTCGGTCGAGAGTCTGTGAAAATGTAAGTTATTGGACAACAGGACAAACAAACGCCAAGCTAAACCTATAACACATCAGTACCTCCCCGATTTTCTTATCCATTGGAGCATCGCGTGGACACACCTTCCTATGAAAGGGGCATTGCATGCGTGTCCTTGCTTTTGCATCAAAATCTTTATCTCTGGTTTCTGCTTCCAATTTTGTGTAGTTTTCAACCTCTTCTTCCCACGTTCGATCCAGCTCCCAGTCAGGAAGTGCAGTTCTAGGCGGAGTCAGTTGTAGTAAATTCACAAGAGGCCCGGCTGGTGGTGACATGATAAATGGTCCTTCTATCGAATCAATGCATAACGACAGGCACAACATCAACATGTATCGATTCCTTTTGTCCCGCAATTGCAGAACATTATAGGCAGCCGTTGACAGTTTTTGGGCCCAGGGTGGTACAGTTTCGCGATCTTCCTTCTTCGTCAAGAGGAGCGTCAAATCTTCGATGAGCTTGCTGCGGATGTTTCAACTGAGTCTCATGTCTAGTTCGTGAATAGTATTAATTTGAATGGCAAGGCGAAAATACCTATAATAGCGGAATTCATTGTCAAGTGCATCAACGTTTCGGACACGTATTCGTTTTCCGTATTCCGGGGAGAAATTAAATGCGAACGAATGAAGTGATGTAGCTTGCGATTGGTACATATTGAATTTGAATATTTCACCGCGTCGATTTCAATTTTTAAGAGAATAAACTACGCTTGGCTAATTTAACGATCTACACCTATTCTAACTTACTTATGAAAAACTGACGGTTGAATCGATGTTTGTGATAATTTTTGACGATGATATTCCAGTGTCCTGGTAATTTTTTGTATGACGGAGAACTAAAACTCTCTGTTTTCACTATTTTCGTCTCTATTTGTTATAGCTAGAGCCTACAACTACCGCTAAAAGGGTGATCAAAACTAAGAGCTTGTTAGATATTTGGTATTAGAAAGTATAAGGTGAAGGAAACTTAAAACATATTTTTCATTTCCATTGCATACGTACAAGGCCTAATATGAGTACGAAAATGGAAGGAAGTGATAGCAAGATAGCGTGAAGCGGACAACGAAGAAAAAGTCGAGGTTCTGTATTTCGTTCATATTGTGCACAATGGTACTCCTAGAGGATATGAACGTGTATACACAAGCTTTTGTTTATATGAGGTTTAGTTGTTGAGTTATGGTTCTGAATAACTGATGAAAGCTTTGATTGGGAGCGGATGGTGAGATTTAAAAAAAAATCTAGAAAAACATTAAACATACTGATTGGTATAGAAAATAAACTTCTTTTTAATTTTGAAATTAGATTTGAATTTTTTTCCTTGCGTAAAACCGGAAGTAAACATTTCAACTCGTTATTTGAATGATTTGAACCAGGTTAATTTTGTTTATTTTTGTAACAAAACAAAGTTTAAAGTACGATCTACGATAATTTTTTTCTGCATACGTACCCATCAGATGAATATCTCCACTTTTATGCTAATATTCTTGGAATTTTTCATAGGTCTTTAACCTTCCGATCAAATTTCAAATCGAAAGGATTGAAAAATCGATAGCCGTACGGAGGCATAATACACACAATTAAGGCTATTTAACTTATCAACAAAAGTAATAGTCCCTGCAAGCGCTGAACTATAACTCAAAAAATAAAGGATAGTACGAAATGGCTTAGCGTCATAATCTGTTTTTGAGCCAACTAGCTGTCCGAAGTAAGCTCTCGGTACCACGCCCCATGTGACTTGTATGTATTGAAATTCACATAGCTCCTAAACTACTGGCCATCCCATTCTAAAACCTTTATGATAAAATAAGTATATTTTAAGCTTTGCCTTGTTACAAAAATAAACAAGATTAACCTGGTCCAAATTATTCAAATAACGTATTGAAATGCTTACTTCCGGTTTTACACAGGAAAACAAAATGTTTTTCAAATCTAATTTCAAAATCAAAAAGAACAGCTAATTTTATATACCAATCATTATGTTAAATGTTTTTTAGATTTATTTGAATCTCAGCATCCTCTTCAAAAAAAAAGCTTTCATCAATTTCGTCAATTATTCAGAAGCTCATAGCTCGGCAAATAAACCTCATAGAAACAAAAACTTGTGTATCTAGAAGTACCATTATGCACAATATGAACGAAATCCAGAACTTCGACTTTTTTCGTTGTCCGCTTCACTTGAAATGCCCTATATTATAGATTTCTAGTGTAAATGGGAAGTAGGAGAATTTTTGACCGACGCTTTTCATTTTGGGGGTCCTATTGAGTCATAGGAGTCTCATAGGTTACTATGTATCTGAAAGACCTATAGTTCACACAACGCTGCCTTACGAAACAGCGTCCAAACCTTATCCAAATATCCAAATCTAATCCAAATATCCTTTCTTGGCGACTTCCCTGATTTTAGCAATTGAAAGATTAAAAATTGCGATAACAGAAATAAAAGTAAAGAAAAAAATATGTTAAATCAAATCTATTAAATTATGAAAGCAAATTCTCACCCGAATATAACTCAGCTTTCTAAAACGACTGTAGATAATGAGCTGATAAAATTAGCGCCTACCACATCTCTCAAGTACTATATTCCTGCGATTTGTGCAGAGTAGCAATGGAATAATCAAAGAATTTGTTAACAAAACTATAGCAAACGTAAAACATTTTTCTTACTATGGTAGTCCTCTTTATTTCAAAACGCATCTCTGTCCAATATCTGACATTTGATATCTTAATTGCCATAAAATATAAATACAGTCACTACTGTGTTCCACAGTAAACTTCGGAAATAAGTGAAAACGACAGTTAATACTATTCTGCCTAGTTAATTCTATAAAAAAAACACACCTACACAATTTAGATGTCGATTAGATTCAATTGTTTCACATTGGTTGCTTCAGGTTTCGGACAGATCAGGAGTCTCCATTGCCAGCTTCTCGAAATATGCTTTAACGAAAGTTCGGATCCGTGACGTGAAATCGGTGAAGAACGCATTCAAGGTATTTTTGTTAGACGGTAAAGCATTCTTCACAGAAATGTTGATCGCTTCGAATTCTGGTTCGACAGTTACACTCAAATTACAGAGTATGATACGAACAGAGCTGTTGCGCTGTTTGTATAAGAGATCTGCAAAGTTAGCCTGATCTTGTAAAAATGTGGCATAGCCTTTCTTGGTGTCGAATTTCCTAAAAACCCACGTTTCAGCGCTAGCTTCCAGGGTACCGTTCATGTTGAATTCGTTGTTTTTACCTAGATGTACTTTTGCCGTGAATTGCATTTTGTAGAGATCGCTCAACACTTGGTGTATGAACGACACCATGTGTTCGCACCAAGTTTTAACGATGTCTTTTTTCTCATAAGTCCCCGCAGGATCCTTCCTGCGGAGGTACATGCGCACGAAGAATAGTTCCGTCTCTATGGCGGCGAGCCGACAGAAAAAGCTTTGTTTTGCTTTATTTACAGCTGCCGCTGCAGCTAAGTTATTGCCGCCAATTTTTGATGTTGGCTGTTTGATAGGTTTTTTTGTAGGCCGCTGAGCGACCGGAGGCAGAGGTGCGGCGATGCTCGTTGGGGCTTCGTAGAACAAGCGCAACAACAATATAGCCGACGTGTTGCTCCGGTCTTCGCAGATTTTACGACCGTAGATAAGCTGGCGTTTGAACATGTCCAGTAGTGGTGGCGTAACTGATTTTGCCACGTTGTTGTTTAAGCAGAACGGATCCTGCACAACCATCGAAGTAGCGCATTCAAGTGGCGCGGAATGAATGTCACGATGCCAATCGCTCATGCCGGTGACCTTCAGCTCGTCTTCGCGTACGCGCATCATTTCGAGATGTTGTTTGTATTCGGGGAAGGCGAGTTGCCCCGTCGAGAAATCGACTTGGCTCAGCGCCCTACCCACCGCCGGACTGATCAGGTTGCGGGAGAAGTCGAATAACGAGTAGAACCTGAAGAACTCATACACCAATTCCCTGATGTTCGAGTGGTTCCTCGTTTGATTCGGCATATTCGCATTGAACGCGAAATTCACCCCATCGCATATTAGGGGCTGTGTGTTCCACTTGAAATTATTTAGAGGCGGCAGGATCGGAACCTCGCAGGCCTGTAAGAAGAAAATCACCAGCAAAACTAAACAGTAGTTGGACATGCGCGAAGTTTTGGAGATGCCCCAGCTTTTCGCCCAGATCTTCACGACCAACATGAACGGATGGATCCGGCGATCAAACGAAAGTAGTTTGGAAATGAATTGGCTGTTGTAGACGCCAAAGCTCGAAGACATGTTGATGTCCAGATTAACACCCGTGGAGAGGTGCATGCATTTTATGATCGGCACTCTGGCTCCCCGAATTGACAATACGTTGGCGAAAAGACGGCTTCTCTGCAGTATTCTGGAAACTCGATTGTAGTGCCGTTTGAAGAATTCATCCCGGTACTGGGGACAGACGTAGAAATCAATGTCGCTATCTGCAATGACATGAAGAGTAGGCGCTATTTTTTTTTAATAAAAAAAGATTCAAACTTACCTTTAAATGCCATGCCTTTGATGGTCGACCCGAAAGCCCGAATATCCCAGTGGCCGGACTGTTCATCTTCTTCCAAAGTTGCTTCCAGATCGCCTATGATTGCGCTGAATATTTCTGAGAGGTAATTCGGGTGTGGCTGGAAAATGCGACAGAGGACGTTCAATTCTTCGCCTTCGCGACAGTTCATCAATCCATCGCGCACTTGGTCTTCGATTTCAGCAAAAAGCTCATCGACTTGAGGTTGCAGAGCATTCGGATCCGTCTTTTGCCTCTTCCGGGCCATGAATCTATTCCCATTTTTTCGACGTTTTATACCAGTTTGAGCGTCCTGCCCTGCCACCATGTGCGTCAGTTCATGTCGGAATATATCCTGAATTGAATTAAACTCTTTTGAGCATAATTTGCACCTATAGTCTGGAGTTGAATTTCTATTAGCCATCGCTGCTGATTGAGATGAGTCCTGAAATTGAGGAAAAGATTGGGCATTAGAGGCCGGGGTTGGTGAAGAGCATTTGCCCCGTCCTGCGGTTGACGACTTTCACGAAAAGTTCCGTAGGGATCGAGCCATCGAGACCGGGTGTGAGGATAACATTGTTTTCAGAGAGAAAGAATTTTACACCGGCCTGCATAGCTTTGGATACATTAATGTATATGAGAACTTCACAATTGCTTCGAAAGCCACTAATAACAAGCGGCTTTTTCGGGTCGGCTGGCACTTCGGATGACGTCAAGTGGATGTGGTTACGATTCATTCGTTTCAAACCCTCGGTTTTTATCTTGAGCCAATTACACATGTACGTCCCGTGGATTGCCACCGGCAATTCGGCTGGCATCACTATTTCATGCAGAGTAAGTTCTTTTACTTCAAATGAATGACCTTGAGTGGCTCTAATGTATAAGCGACAGTCGGTTTCTGACCGCCAGACAACATATCGACGTTTCTTGTCGTTTTCAACAATTCTCAAGATATCTGTTTCAGTGCATTTTCCACGCTTTATTTTCGGGTGGGCAAGCACTTCTGCGACATCCACAAACCCATCGCTTCTAACATGCAAACCTTCCTTGACGGCGCCATGTCGAAGCAACCAAGATAAAGTTTTACCCAAACGCACATCAACTGACACTTTATCCTCCATTTCTTCACAAGAAATTTGTTACCTGCAGTCTAGGTTATGTATGAACACCGAAACCGTGGAATGACTTTTCTAGACGAAGAACAAAAAATATTACTTACTAATCACGCAAGTAATTGAATCCGGAACTTGATCGCGTTGAATTTACAAATTGAAGCGCTCCTCGATACGTACGGACTACAAATATTTCTCTAACGCGGCGACAAACAAGAAAACCAAGAAAACTCGATAGCTCGGCTTGACACTTGTTTTCTTCCCGATTGCAGCCGCACACGCCACACACCAACACAACGCTAAATACACAAAAGAGCGACACTAGCGACACAATGGCAACCTAACCGATCGGCGAAGAGAGAAAAACTAAGCGGGAATAATTTAATTTTTAAGTTATGATTAGATTGAAGTGTTTGAATTTACTCGCAATAAACTAGGTATTAAGATAACATAAGGTGATCAGAGGCAGATAAATATAAATTAATATGCTGGGGAGATACGAAAAAATTGTTGTTCGGAATTATAAATCAAATTGAAAAATGTCATGGCTTGTATCTTGGCTTGGCTGTACGACTGGTACGACAGTAGGTGCGTTTTTGTTTTGATACTCTATCCAGCAGAGAACAGAGTATACGCATTGGAAATAACAACACCCCTGTGCCAGTAAATCTACTGGTAGGAGTGTTCTTTTGGTCCCCCTATCTATAACAGAACAATGCTGTCGCATTGGGAACAACAACAACTCCCCCTTTCCATAACAGGAGTTGTTGTTGTTTCCAATGCGTCTGCACTGGTTAGTTGTTCTGTTATGGATGAGGGGAGCAAAAAAACGCGCCTAGTATAGAAATTCTGTTCCTCATATGTATTTCACGTGCTGACCTATAAAATGTGCTGATAGAAAAAAGAAAAGCTCATGAGAAGTTGTCTTTTTTGCTGTGAGGTGGCTTTGGTTTTTTCAAGGATATGTTGAATGTGTTGGTAGTTGGGATATTAGAAAAAGTTCTCATAATGTGTAGAAAATTAAAAGAAGTAATTTTCTGTTAGTTGTTTTTCTATTTTCTACCGATTGTGGTAGTTTATACTCGTTATTTTCAGCTGTTTTGAGCTATCACAATACAGCAACCTATGTCAGTCTTAGCGAATGCAATGCTGTTTTGTACTAGATCGTTGTTTTTGCGGTATAGTTCTATTCTGTTCTGTATCGGAGCGAAAAAAAAACGCACCTAGTGACAGTCGGAAAGTTAGTGGCTGAGATGCGTACTTACTGTTGATATAGAGAGAGAGAGAGGGATGAAAGAAAGCAGCATTAATATGTGAATAATTACTTGATTTAGTGGACAGCACAGATATAAGAGAGAATGGATTAGAAATCGCAGCTGAGAAATGATCCAATTTTCGACCTACTGTCTATTGGTGTGAGAATGAGATACGAATGTATGAGACAAGCCAAACCGGCGATAGGGGAGCATGGCAGCATGGGAAAACATTAAACAATTGTATGAACTTCTTGCATCTTGCTTTCATTTAATGTATTTGCATGTACATGAATGCTTAATGCAAGAGCATTTCTATCACAAATTAATAATTTCCTAATGCTTAAACTCGCTTATGCAATTGTTGTTCTCAGATAACTGCAAACAATTACATAAAAATTTGGTTAAAATTGGAATAATCAAACTGTTGTGAGGTTTATATGTACATAAATACTTAATACAACATATAAACGCAATATTAACATGCATTAAATGCTTTTTGTGTGTGCATACAAAATATATAAAACAAACGCCTTGTATCCGATCTTGCCCTACAATCAGAAAAAACACGTGTGAATTTTGACAAGACTTAGTTCACCGCGTGGAAATTGGCTTTTCTTTTTAACATGCGGCGCTTGCGTTCGTACTCTGGTAGCATTTCTCGTAAAAAAGGGGGAGAATTAGGGCTTTTCGGTGCTGAGTGCGGTAGAACGGAGCGCACTGAGCGGAATTTTTGTGAGAGAGCAATGTTGTGCGTGTATTAAAAAGGCACATTCACGTATGGGTACACGGATGGCCATTTCGTATCCATATTCTTTCATATCTATGGTGGACAGGTTCGGAAGCCCGGAAAAGCAAAATATTTTATTGATTATTGAGAATGATGAGGCATTTGGGGAACTACCTGAGCTTGTCTATGAATTTTATGTCCACTTCCCAATTTCACAATAGCGTAGGAAGCTGCCTTCTGATTCAAATTTTGTCAGCAGGCTGATCATCAAAGCTAATAAAATTATGTTTCATTCACCAAATAGGTATGCTGAGATACATATGGAGTGTGGTGCTATCTAGAAAATACAATTCCATAGGAAAATACAAATTTTATTTGTAACTTGCAAATATCTCAAATGCCGTATTTGGGACTCAAAATCGAACCAATAGTAAATAAATACATTTTATTTAAATAGACTTCGTTAACATTTACCTTCAGTTATCTTTGGGGTTAAAATTCTTTTTTTTATTGCAGTTCTAAATTTCTCTCGTGATCGATAATCGCTTCGAGCTCGACGCTGTCGTCAGTTATTTCGCAGTTCGAATTGTCGTCCATATGGTCCTCTTCGATTCCGCAGTCTTCGTTGACATCTTGATCCATTTCACTCGGCTGTTGTCTCTTTTCCTTGCTTTGCTTCAATTTGGCGCTCTTTTTTTGTATAGCTTCATCAAACTGCACGATGTAGTGCAGGTAGTCAATATAGTCAGAAGGCCTACTCATCATGTAAGTCGGATTAACGCTCAAGTTCAACACTTCCGGCACCATAAACGCAAACAGCCACAGAACAAGAGGCGTGGTCCCGTAGGTATAACTAGCGTCCTTGTGGTAGAATAAGAAGCCATCCAATTCTGGCACGTTTTCCTCAAACTGGGGGTACCTGAAAACACAGATTAGGAATAAAACGTATACTGTTTGCTAAAGGGAAATTTAACAAACGTTTGCAAACACTCTGCAACTAAGCCACCGTCCACCATATCGGTGGAAGGCACCGCAACAAACTCATACTCGCAATCACTACTCTGTTCAAGCTCTAGGAGTTTCGTTCTGAGCCAATAAAATCTGAATTGAGTATCGCAGTTAGCTACGTCTTGTCCGCCGTAGACCATGACATCCAAAACGAATACTTTCCTCGATTTTTGCACAACAATGCAGTCTAGGACGGTGGTTTGCATCCGGCTGCGACTGTCGCCCGGCAGTTCAGTGTGGAACGACTTGATGAAAAACCCGTGTTGATTATACAGCTTTGTTTTCCCATTCGATGCGATCAGCAAACATCGTCTTCCCTTGGGGCACGGGACTAAAAACCATTGTTCAATATCGTCTGGCCGCACCTTCATCCATTCCGACAGTTGTAGGGGATTTTCGTCGATACACTTACTACGACGTGGATGGTGATTACTTTTCCTTTTCTGAACAATCTTCAAAAACTCGACGATTTTACGTCGATCGTCATGATTTTCGGCCCGCGAACGCTTGTGTTCTTCAAGAAGGGCCTTCCGTCTAATTTCCTGTCTCTGCAGCTCTTTATGCTGGTCAGCACTTTTGTACAAATTCACGAATTTCGAAAGATCTGACATATTTCGAGCAATCAATGATGCACAAAGCTCTTGTTTAATTAGCCCACAAGGAATTAAAAGTTAAACGTGTGAGCTACCTATTTAATTTACTTGGTTTTAAGTCGATTTCTACGCATTGTTTACAAAACAACAGAGTCAGATCGGATGGCGATGAGATGACAGCAGTCGCATTGCTCGTAAAACGTCACCTACTCGAAAGTTTTAGTGCTGCCACGGCAAATCTAAACACATCCGTCCCCGTCAGTCTTGGACAGCCCTATTAACAATGTCACATCCGGAAAAATCAATATCGCATCCTTCGCCCACTTTTTGTTTATAAACACACAAAACATCTATTATTGTACGTGTCTGACCTCGTGGCCGTGAAACAACGCTCAGCGGTGGTGGTATACTATCACGGAAATGGTCATACAGCGAGGGTGGAAGCATTCGAGTGATAATTTGCATCATTCGTCGGATGATTCGAACGGATCGTCGCATACGATATCTTCCTCGAATACAAATTCATCAAAAAGCAATTTTTCCCAAGTAAGTGTGATTCAGTAGCTGGAATAAATGTCCCCTCCCAAAAACTACTTGTTTTCTTTTAGATGAGTTCGATAAGTCCTCAGATGGCAGATGGCTACTTCGCAAAGTTGAATCAACGCTTTGGCTTGGCATTGATCGGACCTCGAATGTCATCGGAGTCCCTGATGCGGTCGTTAGAGCTCCTGAGGATCAACGTGCAACAAGCATTTAACAAAGAAATAGACACTGTTGTTAGGAATTTTATGGAGGTGAGGGCAGTTTGGTGAATTTGATTAGTAAGTGTGATTTTTTCGTTATTTTCAGATTTACTTTGAGCCTGCATTTAAAAATTTACAAAATAATCTGGGGGATCAAGTGTGTTCCGAAGACGTGGTGAGTTATTTATTAGTAGTTTGTGTTGAAATTGAGTGTGCTTTATACTTGCTAAGCATAATCGACCAATCTAATCCTAATCTTTCTCTGTCATTATAGATTCGGAAAATGGCATGTGCTCTCTTGGAAAACTCAAAATCGCAGTACAACATTCGTACTCGTCCTAACCAGGGTATACTCCGGACACCACCCGACTCATCCACGATTCGGACACAACTTACCCAACAGCTAATTTCAGCTTTAAAACGTCCTTCTAGTCAAATTATCTCCCAAGCACAAGATACCGCGACGCCCGCGAAAAAACCTATCCTTCAGGTCCAGCAACGTGTCAACATGGTCAGTGTGACGACGCAGCCATTCCAATCACCAGAACAGCAGCAACAGGAATCCCTGCAGCAACAAACCCGTCGCAGGATATTCTGGAACACCTCAACAATCTCCACCGAAACACAATTCGTTTTAGACGTCGAAGCCAATCAGGCTTTCGGTCTAGGTACGGATGGTCGCGAACGTCTAGCTAGCAAACATCCGGAATTAATAAGATACCTTCCGGATGAAGAGGACCGTAACTGGCTAGTCCAGGAGAATATTATTCCTGTTCAAAACAAAAACTCTCGTTTTCTATTCCTCGTTTACGACGAAGTCGTCAAACTTAGCCAGTCCGAGACATATCGCAATCGAGACAATTTGAATTTGCAAATTCTGCACGCCTTCAAAGTTCAGAATTTCATAGTTCAGAAAATGCGAACGTTCTTTGTAGATTTGAATATTAAAAGTCGCGGTCTCATCTCAAGCTCGTTTGCCGCAAACAATGGCGTAAGTCATTTGAGAACAGCACTATTACAAGGTAGTCCAATGTCGAGTACCGTTACATCGACGAACGGTTCGGAAAACGGAAATGCTACTGCTTGTTTGCCAACTTCGTCAACAACAAAACCGAAGAGTTCGTTGAGTTCTCAGCATGCTACACTGACGGCATTGCTGAACGGCAACAATGAAGCACAGGTTGTGACAGTTGATGCAAGTAGTCAGCTGGGGAGTGGTTAGGAAGAAAAAGAGTGTCAGAGCACAACTTATTCGGAAAAATGGGGCTTAGTGTCCAGTCAATTAAGATTTGTCTAAATGAATTGATAGAATAAATGCATAAAAAGACTACGTGTTACTGTTCATTTGCTGTCTTAAAGCTCATTTGCAACCCAAACTTTCTTTGGCATTTCCTCCTTATCAAGTCTCTCCAAGTTCATTCTCATTTCTGAATTCATAAAAATAATGAAGAAAATATTTAATTGTTTGCAGATATTTTTCAATTTACTCCATTTTTGAGAAATTGGCTGAAAGCTCTTCAAATTTTCCACATCCGAAAATATATAGAATCATTAATTGTTTAACTCATTTTGATTCGATTCAACGCTTTTAAAATAAATCACTTTGCTCGTTGATATTTTCGAATCAGAATGTAATTTATCGAAAATTGTGTCAAAATTTTCAAAAAATATCACTCATGTAGTACTGTAAATAATGCAATAGCAGTAAGTGTTTTCTCAATTGAATATTCCTCATGCTTTTACGAGTATAAGACAGGTAAGTAGATTTTTGTTGTTTCCTTCATTCTTGACTTTATTAGCAGCCTATTACCTGAACATTTTTTATTTTATTTTTTCAAAACGATCGAGACCTTGTCTTTTTCTCAAAAACATGAATTTCGTCATGAAAGATTTGATTGTTTCCAAATTATTAATTATGACTTTACTAAAAGCTTAATAGTGTCTCGAGGCTGGTTTAAGTAATTTTGAAACATCAGCGATTTGGGAGATAGTGCCTGAAGAAAATCAGTTTTCGTTTGGTGCAGTTTTTTGCAATTGTATTAATTACAATTCATCTAATTTGGCCTCTGACTCAGCGTTTAGTCCATTCTTTCTTTCGAAATTTATTAATTTCTTTATTTAAATTTTACGTTAAATAAATTTGTCATAAAATGCTCATTCGCCTTTTTAACGAAAAATCTATATAATATTCAACTCAATATTAACTTAAGTTGCACAAATAAAATTAATCAGCAAAATTCTCGTTTACAATAACTTCGAACTCATCCACATAGCCTTATATGCCTTATAATTTCTTTTCTGTTTCAATTCACACTGTTCTTTTTAGCTCCTCAAACAAAACAAAACAACGCAGGAAACCCGTTATCTTCTCACGTAAATCAGCTGGCAGTTCGAATTCAAGCCCCCATGAGGATATTCCCCGGATCAGATGGGTGGGTTGGCAGATGGTACGTAGGTTGTTTCGAATATGCATTTGGTGAACGGCACAAAACCAAACTAGGGAAGCACTATGATAGGAAAACGAGAAACCAACGGAATTTCTTTTTTGCTGGGCTATTTCTGGATAATTCGATTTCATCCTCTTTACCCATTTTTCAGGCTATTTCTCTGATTGACTTTTCAACTAGGTGCAAAGAATCATTAAGAGTCAACAGCAAGAGCAGGAAATCCTTTTCGATTACCTCTGAAACAGGAATATTGAATAACTAAGCCGTCGAAGGATGCGGAAGAGGCGAAAAAAGGAGCAGGAGTGGGAGTGGAGTCGAGAGTGTGACGAACGATGGCGAGTGGCTGTTCCGATAATAATTCGTCTGAGTAGGAAATTGTATTCGAGTTAAATTTTCGCTAGGGTTGGCAGAAAAACTGTTTGTAAGGATGCGGGCATGCAGAGTGATAGTGGAGGTGTTCAGGAAGTTTTAAGGGTGGCTAACTTTGGCTGCCGACTGATGGTGGTGGTGGTGATGTTTGATCGAAAGAAATTGAGCATTTTTTGGGTCACTGTGGCAACTCGAGTGGCTTTCGGGCGGCTTTGTATCGTGCCGAATGGCCGGATTTGTAGCGTTTGAGTGTATAGCTGCAATACTCGAGCGGTGATAGAAGTTAGATCGCTAAGAGGCTGGCATCGAAGCTATCGGAGCTTGGTTATTGCGAATTCGAAGGCTCTTGGCCGGATAATATGACACTTGAATTTATTTTGAGCTGAGCTTGCAGACAGAAGCTGATTTTGTCTGAAGATGATGGAAAATGTCCTGACAAAATTTGTGGATCACAGGATAAAGTTGCATGAAGATGTTTTTCAGAATATTTGAAGTATCTGTTATTTATCCAATAAATTTCTCAATAAATATGTGGGATAGTCAATAATTTTATGTTCTACGTATTGTTCTATGTACATATACGTTTCCCAAACCCACATGCGGCAATTCAATTCTCTTAATCAGATCTGTGGTTCATTTTCTTCCATCTGATTCCTTCATTTTCACCAATTTCTCTTGCTGAGAGCTTTTCTGAAAATTATAAAGCTATTTTTGCATATCATGCTACTACTGCATATCATGCTACTACGTAAAAATCGGACGAAATTGGGAAGTTACGTGTAGTTGGGGAACGAATTTGTACCTGGAACGGAAGCGGGAAGGAAATGAATGAAATGCTGAAGGTAACAAGATGTGTTGTGTTATTGTGTGGAGTAGATCAATGCTTGGCTGAATGACTGAGTGATATAAAAAGCGCTTTTGTGCCACGTGCTTCTATTCATTTGAATTGATATTCTTATTTTCTTGCCGAGCTAATGAAGCATGATAACAGTTGGGTTTTGATATTTATTTTTCATAATGTACTGGTCAAAATGTTTGGTTCAAAGGTGGAGTGTAATATTGTTTTGGATTCCGAATCTTTTAGGATAATTTAAGCGTAATGTGAAAGGTTGTCAATGAAAATTAAAAAACAGCAAACAAACAAATTTTTGAGTATTGTTAATACAGATACCAAAGTTAGTGTTGGTAAAATTATACTTATCGATAAATAAGCCCATATTGGGTGCTATTTACTTCAGATATATACATATATCATGATAGCAAGGATATATTTCTACTTTTCATAATTTTCAAAGTGATTAAGAGTCCGCTTTATCTCTCCCGACTAATCTTCAGTTTGATCACGTTTTTGAAAACTGGGTGGGAATGTTATACTTATTCTTGCATTAAATCATAATTTAGAGTAAAATATTTATTGAAATAATATTTTCTGAAGGTATTTTAATCAGAAGATGTCATATTTCTATAAATTATTTTAAATAATCTTTTGTTCGTAGGCATCTTCTCATTGCTTCTCCGCAATCAGCTGTTCGGCACTAGATTCAGAGAACGCTTAGGTACGCATTTCGGTGAAAAGAGGATAATGATATCTTACAGACTCCTCCTGATAAAACAATAGTAGTAGTTGGGGCACTTGGTAGGCGCTAGTGTTACTGCAGATTCGAAGAAATGTGAAAATGGACACTGTTCGAATTCTTGTGATCAGCGGATGATATTTTCATAGGAGTAAGAATATCACATAATCCTACATCGATAGTAGGAAATTTATATGAACAAGTTTTTCGACACTCCTTCAAGAAAAAAAATCCTTCCAAAGCCGGCAGCACTTTACTGACACCGCAACCCAAAGTATATCAAATCTACTTGACGTCCAGATCAACTTATTGGGCGTGAAGCTGTTATTTTGCGGAGAGTTATTTCAAAATGTCTCCCACATTCGCGGGGCTGCCAGAATGTCTATCATGTGCTACTTAAGGCAGTCGTCTAGTGTGTCAGAAAACAAAAATCGATTTTTTTTTTGTTTTTTTTTTTCATAAATAACATCTAAAACATGTATAGAAGTCGTGGGTAAAAGAATTTTTCGAAATTTGAAGCCGTTGAAAAGTTACAGCCGTAAACCGTAGGTAGTATACAGTGTTACCGTAGAAGGTTTTCGTAAGCCTTAGGAGTTATATGCTTACTTTCGCATCCAATATTTTCGAGCCCAGCTCCTTTCTGGCTCTTTTGTGTAACTAAATTGTACTTATTGTACACAGTACTAATTGCCAACTAACGGGTACCCAGAACTGTTCACAAACTCAATAATCTGGACTTTCACTCCGAAGTATCTTCACTCTGGTGCAAAAGCCCTCGAAATCGCTACATTTCTTGCTGTGCTAATCTTCAACGAAGGATTCGAACCTATCTTAAAGGTGATGGAAGTCATGGGCGTAAATATTGGCCTAAACGCTCAAGTCTTCGTTCATCAACGTACCGACCGCTCAGAGAGACGCTTGAGCGATTTCGCCAAACAAGCCCGGATATCCAACAGAGATGAGAAAACGGCCTTACATGACTTCTTTGAAGAAAAAGAAGGTGTACTCTATGGTCCAGGCATAGCAGATTGATCGTGAGACGAATTTTTTTATCATGAATTATATACAACAACTTTCAAACGCGTTTTTCTCAAAACACGATTTTTTCATACTTTCAAACTTCAAAAACACGAAAAATTGATTTTATTTTTCTAAAGCGTAAAAAAATTGTTTTTGTAATTCTAACTTAATTTTACTTCACTTTGGAGTCTCAAGTCTCACAGTCAAAACTGCGTTTGGTTTTTTGATTTCAGATAAGCAGAGCGGCCGGAATCATGGCAGCGTGGAGCACATCTTTTTATATATGTGTTCTTCTTGGGCGGTGTATCTCCGACTATTTTGTATAAATTTACTTCAAAAAATGCACAAAGTTTGTCTAAATGGTAATAAAAATGATAAATAATTTATGAACTATTTTATTTAAATGGTTTGTCAAAAAAAAATCCCCAAAAAAGCATTAAAAACTGCCTTCACACTAAACGATCGCCTTAAGAACAATGAATCCTGTAAATTTCATTTCAGTTTGGCTATCAGGCTGTGAACTATAGTGCAACAAAGTTTCGAGTGCTCCAAAAATAGATAATTTAGCGAAGGGTTGCCGTTATTGTGAAACGAGGAATTTTGAAAATTTCATTTTTACAGGATTAGTATACCATCAAAACTATCAACCGTTTGCGTTTTTGAAAACATAACTACAAGCGTAATTCTTACACACATTAACTTGTAAATTTTGAAACGATCTGATGACTCAGTAAGATATCATAACATTTCGAAATTTTATGATAATTTTGCCTACTTTTAGGCACTGGGCGCTAGCATAGGGTTAAAAATTTGTTAAATATTATCATTGCCATGCTAAAACATTATCAATTTTCTTCTTATACACTTTTTTTTACAAATATCTTGTTCTCACAAAAATATAGAGATACACAACGATCTCTCTAAAACGTCCAGTGTCATCAAATAGTCAAAGATATTTTTTGCAAATTGGAAAAAAAAACTGTACAACTCAAATACACAAATATATCCTGAAAATTTTGGCTTGATCACATAGCACCACTACAAACTCACTAAATTTTTATGTTTAGAAGGAAAAAGTAATTTTTGTGGTAATTTCCATCGAAAATCTGTAGCACATCAATGTAGCGCCCAACATGGGTTTTGTGATTTTTTCTTATAAATGTGTTTATAGTGATCCTCACAGCAGCGTATCAGGTATATATATATATATATATATATATATATATATATATATATATATATATATATATATATATATATATATATATATATATATATATATATATATATATATATATATATATATATATATATATATATATATATATACTATATTGTGGAATTTATTGGATTATGCTAAGTTGAGCTTTTAGTGATACATGCAGAAAACATACTCAAATTGAGACTTGAGCTATTTGTGTGGTTGCTCAATTATTCATATTGCAGTCAATAAAGTTCAGCGATGAGAGCTAGAAAAATGCTTTAAATGAGCTCGAAGTGTATTTTTCACTGAAACTTTATCTCAACTATAGATTTGGATTTTTTTTCCTCCTTTCTTCCACTCTCTCCATCCCTCAATCAGTATGGATAGTCCATGTGCATCATTACGTCATCAAACATATCGTCCAAGTGCTTACTTCCCAGTCAATTGAAGCATTGGTACAAGGGGTAGTACAATAGTTATCAATTCTAATTACGGTTCTTGTATTGTTATATATTTATCCTCATTGACATGTGTCCAGAGAAAAGTCTACAAAAAACTCTGGTATCTTCTTCATTAAGGATTGTTGTTTTTGACGTGTGATTTCAAGTACGTTTTAAACTCTATTATGTGTTTTGCTGATTTCACCGAGTTTGGCAATGAATTATAAAATGCGATAGACTGCTATATTGGGCCCATTTTCAATCTAGCAGTCCTGGTTTCTCGGTTAGTTATGTTCAACACAATGCGGGGGGTGTTAGGCAATTTCAAATTATCGTTCAGGATATTAAAGACCACTTAACCCCTCTCAAAATCAATTAATTGATGGATATTTAACAATCCTGTTCGGGTTTACACAGCAACTGTTGGTGTTAGAGTCGGCATTCTAAACATAATTCTAATTGCTTTCGAGATTATTCTCTCAATCAACTCGATGTTTTGCTTTGATTTTTGACTCCATAAAATAGCTCCGTATGCGATACTTGATAGTATATCGGCATTAAAAATCATTAATTTAGTATTGATTTTCAAGAATTCATATTTTCTTAAAGCTACAATCATTGGTGCGACTTTATGTCTGTTTTGGTTTATGTGGTGTATCCATGACATTTTCTCATCCAGGATCAATTCAAGATATTTCATTGATTCAGCTTTTTCCAGATGGATTCCGTCGAACTGAATGAAAGGATTTATATGGTATTTGTTCTTCTGCTGGAGATGTTGGATGCAGTTCACTTACAGGATGAATAGCACTGGTCCAAGAATGGATCCCTGCGGTATGCTTATATTGATGAAACGTTCCCGACTGATGCGCTGTGATTGTTTTGTCACAATCCGCGTATCCAATAAAAAATCTTTTATCATAGAATTAAAACTTCTTGGAGCAGATCGACAAAAATGGCTACCGCATAGTTACCTTTATCGTCTGATTTGTTAATAAATTGGTCCACATCTAATGTGGCCACTATTGTATTACTCTGTTCTTCGAAACCGTACTGAATAGGTGCTAAAATTGATGTCACGTTGATGTGTTGTACTATACAGGAATTTACGATTCTTTCAAATATTTTGCTCATTACGATAGTAACGGCGATTGACCGATAATTTGAGGGATCCGAAGGGTCATCTTCCTTGAAGACTGGCGTTATTCGTGCCAACTTAAGACAAGATGGAAATGAATCAGCCTGTAAGTGCATGTTAACAATTTTTGTTAGAATCTCTGCTATTTCATTTTTAAGCATTTTGACGTCTTCGGATGTTAAATTGTCGACACCTGAAGAAACTCTGGTTTTTAGTTTGTCTATAAATCCCACTACTTCACTTGGCACTGTAGGTCTTAAATGTATACTGGTAGAGTATACTTAAATGTATACTGGTAGAGTGGCACTTAAATGTATACTGGTAGAGTGGCACTGTAGGTCTTAAATGTATACTGGTAGAGCTTTCGGGTATTGTACTATCACTTTGTTCAAATGCATTATGGAATTGTTGAGTAATGTTAATTTCAATCACTGCAAAATAATTAGTTCATTAATAATTATTTAATTTTCGTTCGTTTATCTATTGTTCGTTTATCTAAGATCATTTTAAACGTGCAAAAGTGTCATGCGGTTTTTCGAAAATTATAAAGGTCCCAGGGTTTCTTCCTTAAAGTTGTTAAATATTAATAATAATAATCCCCACCAATTTATTGTTGACCACACATCTGACAAAATCTCGCATCTAATATTCAAACCTTCGGTTTCATACTTCAACTTTTTAATTCAAATAAATTCTTAATAACTGTATTTGTACCAATTTATTGACTTTCTTACATTCGAATTCTGAATACTATTAAACCGCTTAAGTAGAAATTTTCAGAACATATATTCTTTTGCACATCATTACTTCAAATTCAAATCAGTTTTTGACACTTTTGTTCAACCCCGTGTTTTCATATCGAGTCCCCTTAATCTGAAAACGATTCAGTACGTATCTTAGCCGTTCTATGCTATCAAGAGATTTTCACCGGCCGGCTTGTCTTACTCATTGTCAACCTTCCAGCTAGTCGCGCCATCACCAGCCAAATTTTTAGTAACATCCACACCATTCCGCTGCTCACAAACACTCGAACGTCTTAGGGCCGATTAACCCGGAAGTGAAAGAGAATGTTTTTAGCTTTGACGCTTTTACAAGTACTTTTCCGACTTGGGAAAGTTTACCCTGTTCTCATCGTCATCGTATCATGTGAAAATCCATCGACGGAACGATGGGTTTTCCGACCTCGGTCTAAACGCTAGACGTTGGGGCGAGAAAGAGTATTTGGAACGTACGTATGGACTACACGGTGTGAAAATGAAAACGAATGGGGTAGCATTGTTTGCATGTGTTGGCGAGTGAGGAATACTTGCGAAACTTTGCAGAGACAGCTTTTCGTTGGAGATCAACCGTAGTACGTATTCTCGGTCGAATGGCGTGCAATGTGGGCTGTGTGGGGAACATGTCGCAAATTTGTATGGAAAACATGGTTGTTGCAATGTGTGTGCATTCGATTGGTGTTTTAGTTCAGTTATGGGGTAGCCGGTATTTTCAGAATACATGTGGGGAGGGAGAGGAACTGACATGATTTCCGCCAAAAGAGCCGGGAAAATTTTGTGCTCACGCGGACGGAACACGACACGAGACGACAATACCAGTTTGAAAAGCGTTTGAGTCGCTCTGGGAGAGGAACGGAAAAGACGAGCGAGTCAACTCTTATGAGCTTTGCATGCACGGAAAGATAATGTGGGAAAATTCTTAGTCTGTGGACGGTGGGTATAGAATGGAATGCATGGAAGCGTCGAAGAGACATGTCGGTTTTTCTAAGCCCGTAAGTTGGGGGCCCGGCATGGTGGTGTGATGGTTGCCGTTGCCACTACGCCTGCTGGCTTTTCCAACCGGGCAGAATAATGTGGGGAGACTTTTCATGGGACAGCCTCAATATTTGACATGGAAAACTCTGACTTGAACTCGAAATGGGTTGGAATGGCTTTGGATGGCATGGCTTGGCGGGCTGATAGCTGCGATGCGACCATACTATGACTCGAGCTAGCACTGGTACTGTTCTGGCTGTGTGTCGGCCTTCGCTTCCTCAACACGGCACAGTACAGCACCTCAGCTTAGCTTAACTCGACTCCGCACGGAACGGCACACATTCTGTCTGTCGTTGCGTTCTCTAGCTCGGCGGCGCTTCAGACACAGACTTCAGAGCGGCCGTTCGTACGGCATAGGAAAGTTTTCAGTATCGTTTTGGTAGTTGTCGAGTACTTATCGACTTAGAATCAGTCGGCTCTAAAGTAAATATTGTATTTCCGTAATTACCCGGTTAGGAAAAGTAGTACCTAGTGTCTGTAGTACTCTGCTTCTGTTCTCTCTATCCGTTTTTGAAACCGAGTCGAGTCGTTGCGGAAATCGGAACGGTCTTCGCGGCATCCGGCGCTAATATCGGCTTAGTTACATAAACCGCGTACACAGTGCCCATCGTCGTAGTCGATAGTTTCGGTACTGGTAGCGGTCGTTGACGAAATGGTATTCGTTAATTGAAAGGCTAAATAGCTGTAGATAGATCGTGATAGTAGCCACAATTGGACTAGAAAGGTGTTATTTCCACTGCACAACGTGCTCCGTGTGTTCCGTCGCCTACATCATCGACATTTGGTTGCATCTGATTCTACAGTGATAATCTTAAATAATTCGTATTCGAATCGCCCTCAGTTTGACTCTCAGCTTCTGGCACAAACCTTGGCGTATTTTTGGATAAAGTGCATTGTCGACACGGTCGATGCCATTGAATCAACTGCTCACGGCAAATAACAACAAGATTACGTACTAAAGCGTTTGCTAGGCCGTCGTTCACCATTACTCGTCCACAACAAACCAGGCTAGTTCGTTCTCGTAACACGACACCGACAAGATTCTAATGAGTACTTAAGCCAGTTTAAATGTTTGCCGGCCAGTCTATTGACACAACGTGAAGTGCTGCTGCAACGGAACGCAGTGCAACATTGCAAGAAACATTTGGTTTTCCGCTGCACTCCACTCGTACCGTAGATAGATACCGCCGTCGACTCGATTGTTAGAAGAGAACGTGTGTGTGCGGGCTCGTTTGACCTCAGCGCTATCCAATTTAAATCTTCCGTCGATTCAACAGCAATACGGCCTGTTAGACTGATAACAGCATCAGATCGCACATAGATATCACGAGTAGATACTCCACAGCCACATTCAGATACAATTCTCGTGTTTGCCCCGTCCCGACCCGTTGCTGTTGCGTTTGTTGGGAGTTGGGAGCGAAATTCGCGCGGGAAACTAACGAGCCGTTCCCCGTTTTCATTGCGGCTGTTATTGTTGTTACGTAGCTGATGAACAAAGTCGAATACAATATCATACTGCAAATTGACGCTATTAAAATTTAATCAACTCCAATTTCAGTGGCAATAAAAATAACCGATTCGATTCAACTTTTATTGTTCGCGACTCCTTTCAGTGTCTCAGTCTTTAGAGTAGATTTCTTTCATACTACCAGTCCCGCTTCCCCGCATTGGGCTGCGCAAACCTTGCGAACTGAAATCGAATGAAAAGAACTGGTTAGTTGTGGGAAATTCGTAGAGTGTAATCAGCTGATTGTTATCGTCTCGAATTTCGTCAAAGCCACGGAACCGTTGTAATTTCCATCTGAATTGTGCAAACTAGTAGCGAGTAAACTACAGATATTGCTGTAGCAAATTGACAGCATATTTATGTACACAGAACAAATTGTCCATAAAATTTAAGTACGTAATCGGTGCGTTGGAAAAAAATAGAGGTGTGTTTTGTTTGTCGCAGTGAAGTAAAACTACGAAAAAAATCCAATATTTTGTGCTGTTGAATCTCTTGGTCAAAGAAACGTGATTCTTACGATACCATTGAAATTATTTAATGTCTAGAAACGTGTAGTAGAAGCGAATTACTAATATGTGCTCGTATCTGTGAAAAGTGAATGTGTGCTAAACAAGTGCAATTTTATCTTTAAAATTTCAAAGAAGAAGCGAAAAATAAGTTAAAATTAAATAGATCAACTTAAGGCTTAAGAATCACAAAGTCCGTGAATTGTGTTCAACATACATATAATATCTATCCATATTGAGATCGATCGGAAATCGAAATAAAAATCATAATTTATTTTTATCGTAATATTGCTATTTTCGCGGAGTGAAATAATAAAATCGTGTGCTATTTAAAATTTGTCTACAGCGGACAAATAAAGTCAGAAAAAAAATCGTCAACAAATATATTTTCTAAGAAATCTAGTGAAATTATTTAGAATCTAATTTTAAATACCCACGTCTAGTATTAAATTTACGTATACGTATTTTAATTGAATTCGATTCAATAATTCAAATATATAATAATAATAAAAGAAATCGTCGTAAAAATGATGGAACATCAATCTCAACAAGACATGACTAGCGGCTCACCAGCTGAAGTGCCAAATGATCCGGGGTATGTATAGGATTCGATGACATAAGTTGAATCAATTTGTATCATATATTGGGGATGAAATTAATTAAAATTTTAAGTATATTGGAACTGGATTGAATGGGAATTGGCATTAACGAGGTAAAAAGGAACTGTTTTAATTTTTTGGGCGATGCCAAACAGTAAAAGATAAATGGTAAACTGAGACCATGATGACAGTAAAAGATAAATTGTAAACTGAGACCATGATGTCATAGAATTAGGTCCAGTCCGCGGTATTATTTTCATCAGTAGGTATTGGCTATTGATTGAAAATTAACAGTATAAATGAGTCTGCTTGGTTCTGCCCCGCCTGCAATTAATGCCCGTTATATTCATATATATGTAGATCCTTATGAAATTTACACATTGACAGGCCCAAGAAATAATGAATTGTTTTTGTTGAATGTCCAGAAAATCCTGCTGCAGCTACGGCAGGTACGTAAACAAGAATCGATTAAGTAGCTCCTGAATTTTTTTTCTTTGGAAAAAATAGAGGTTTAATAAATATTTTGCTTTGTCTACACTGTCAAATTAAAATTTTCTAAATTCTTCAAGGCACAAGAACTATAACTCACTACCAAACTACCTTATTTTTCTTACTCGAAATTTGTGTTCACGCAAACTGAAAATCCGACAGTCAGATCCAAAAGGATGTATTGTGTTTGAGTAGGATCACACCTGCTAGAATATTAATCATTATGTATGTATCAGCTTTTTAAAAAATTCAGACAGTAAATTATTGTAAATCGAATTTATGTATGTTTTTAAAAATCAGGATATGGTTGCCAGCTCTGGTGATTCTTGTCATTATTTCATTAAGAGATTCTACCATAAAATTTTCAATTGATAATGATCTTGGGCTATAATTCTTATTACAATTATATTACTATGATATCCAATTTAGTCATATGATTGAATCGAACTTTACAAGGCTAGTTGCCCTCAACGTGCTGCAGATTTGGTATATATTTGGCTGTGGTGCTAGCGAAGAGTTATCAGTACCAAGCAGCTTCGTTATTTTCGTACCAATAGATACTATAATTAAACTTTTCTATGACAAACATTTACAACGAAAATAAAATAAATTGTCTGAATTTTCTGTTTTTCCATTTCACGTATGGTAACCCTAAAAATTGTCCTGTAGCTTCCGATATGGTCATCGAATAAAATGAAATTCACAAGCTACGAGCGGCTATGGTACTGAGAATTTACATCATTTATGTTATAGAAGGTGCTGCCATCAAGTTTAACATGATGAGTAACCTGTAATGAAAATAAGTAACAAGTATGTTACTATGCTAATTTTTAAAATTCATGCAAGTGGTAATCCTGGAAATCTTTCTCTTAGAGATGTTCATGTAAAATCTATTTCGATATTTTTTCCAATATGGTGTATCAAAACTCTATTTACCTTTTTTTCTGCTCAAGGGTGCAATACTGTGTGTTTAATTATCGATTTCTAATTAAAGGAAACTACATTGCGCTCCACAATGACTCTTTGTCTAGCTTCGAAGTACTTAGATAAATCGAATAGAACACCCATGGTGGTTTGTTCTGGCTTCTGTGAGCAGACAATTCTTGCAAAGTGCATTGGAATGCACGCACATGTTGCAGAAGCAGCTCAGTCGTCGTCATCTGGAGTTTATTGGTTTTGTTCAAGATGCAAATCCAATTCTATGGTTTCTTTTGTTGATCGACTGCGCTCCGTGAAACGGGTGGTGGACTCAATACAGACCAAATTTAATACTTTGGTCGGCAGGCTCAAATCAGCTGCTAAACAGCTAAATTAACTGGCTTCAGTGGCAGATGCAGAGCAAAAGTTGAATTCACCCAAGAGCACAGTGCCAGCTCTGCCTAGCAATCAAGCAACTTCGGTGACTTCAGTGAGTAACTCTTTGCTGTCTCTAGCCAATTCGGATTCGGACTCTAGACCTGATATACGTGTTACATGCAATCGATCAGCAACTAATAACATCTTCAGCCTTTATCTCTTCCACATCATAAACATGTACAGCTACAGCCCCAAGAAATTCATCTGGCGTCTCCTCAGCAGCTGCAACAGCAGCATATGGATACTCCATCTCAGCCTGATATTTGTGCACCTCATTTTCCTCAGGTTCTTGTCTCGCCTGTACCAAGAACTTTGACTAATTCGACCCTGCAAACATCTAATCCAGCACAGGAATATAACTTTAATGCGGATGGTCTTATTGGAGTTACTGCACCTCCTCTGCAGCTGTTCTTATCTCGAGTCTCTACTGATACATCTGAAGACCACATTAATAAATATATACATCGAAGACCGGGAGTTCCACGAGCGTGTTTTGCAAAAAATTAACATTCAACGATCGTTCTGTGGGATACAGTGTTGTTGGTCACATGGACCTCTGGCCCACTGGTATTGTAATCAAAATCTTTGAACATTGCCGACGTCCTGCAAATTTTCGGGAAGGTCGGACTCGTTCTCCAGTGAACCAAGCAACTTCAACCGCACTGACAAGACTACATGTTCGCGGTCTTAGAACCAAACTGAGTTGTTTTAAGCTTTCTGCCTTATCTTCCTCCGATGATATTATTTATTTAACGGAAACTTGGCTCTCTACTGAAATTTTCAGCAAAGAATTACATCCTTCGCACTACGTCTTCAGATATGACAGGGATATGGACTTAACCCAAAAAGCGGATGGTAGCGGGGCTCTGATAGCTGTTCATAAATCCCTTCAATGTGCATCAATAATGTTTCCAGCTGTTTCAATTCGGTTTCCCTTCCCTACGCAGATGACCTTAAGCTCCTACGTACTATTTATTCTTATGCAGACTACCTGCTTCTTCAATCAGACCTTACTGCTTTGCTAAATATTCCTAAATGTGTAGCTATGTCCTATACTAACAAACCAATTCCTATACACTTTGATTATACCCTCTCCAGTATTATGTTGCTGCATGTAAACCAAAATAAGGACCTTGGCGTTATCTTTGATCCTCGTCTGAAATTTGATCTGCATGTTCAATTCATTTCATCGAAAGCATCAAGAGTGTCAGGATTCGTTCTTCATTGTTCTCGTTGCTCCCTTAATGTCTCAACTTATGTCCGTCTATTCACGTCGTTAGTATGTAGCATACTAGAATACTGCTCGCAAGTGTGGTCTACTCATTTTGTTTACTTGTCAAATGCAGTCGAGTCTGTCCAACGTAAGTTTACTCGTTGTCTTCTGTATAAGTTTAATTTACCCTACAGCCCTTACAATGTACGTCTAAAATGTTTAAACCTTTTTCCTACCCCCTTAATTTCAGTAGGCTAATAAATGAAAACGAGTGCAATAAAATAATAACAATGAAAAACCGATAATTCAATATTTTAAAGCTTAACCGAACCATTAACAAAAAAGTTTCTATACGAACTACATTTCATTTTTCGCTTTTTTCATTAATCATTTGATTTCGCTTCCTTATTATACAATTTAGACAAATAGTGCTGAACGATTTTTTACCTATACCATTTCTTGTTAAGGCAAGAATAAAAATGGACTCAAAACTCTTTGAGAACAATCGATAACATTGATATTGAAATCAAGTTTTTAATTCTTTTAGCACTTTGTCCACGCATAATTAAAAAAAGCCTATCGCTTCATAACCGCTTTGAAATCTGATCTTCGAATAAATTGTCTTTGAGTGACAAAAAAATGTGGAAAGACGTTATACACTTTTTTGTAGTATCATATCAACCATTCCAACATAAACGATGAAAGTGTTCAGTGCTAGCAACACTTTTCCAACGAAGCATCAATAAGTTTACCATAACAAGCCCGTGAATCAACCTACCCTTTGAATTTCGTTCTCATCCCAGGATTTCATCGAAAGTTTCAGCAATTAAACGTTGTTGGAGGCTACCATCCGAAAAATTTTCAAAACTCGGCAAATTTAAAAATTGGTTCCTTATTTTTTTTTAAATGCTTTGCATATGAATATGTAATGGAAGCATCTGTTGGTGCAATATATAAAAAGGTGTGATGCTGGTCACCCTGTGTTAGTGGCATAACAAAAAAATATACCAAATCTGCTTCACGTCAAGCTAAACCCACCCTGTGAATTTCGTTTCGATTGAATGACTGCGCTGGAAGTTATAGGGGTGAAAAGTATTTTAGTGTTACCACCCTAAAACTTTTCAAATTTTCGAAACGTTAATATTTGTTGTTAATTGCAGGATCATTCCCATTTGCAAATCTAATGACATAATCGCTTAGTAAAGAAATGCCAAAAAATTAGAAAAGCGTCATTTCTGGCAGCCTTTTAATGTTCCAAACTTCTGCAACATTTGGCTTATAATAAGGTCCATTTACTGTATGAATTTCGTTTTGATTTCACGACTGGATCGGAAGTTAGAGGCGAAAAAGCTGTATTTTGCAGAGCAAGTTTAGGAAGATTTAGGAGACAAAAATCACCATAACTGGCGACTCTATTTTAACTTTTCAACCAAATTTCTACCAAATGCGGTCTAAAATAAAACTCAAAAACTGTGTGAATTTTGTTGAAATGTGATGACTGAACCAGAAGTTATAGGCCAAACAGCAGTTTTTTTCTTAGTGATTTTTCAAGATGGCGCCACTGCCACATATTTGCTTGCATTTAAAAATCACTTCTATCAGACATGGTCCTAGTTACCACCAACATGTCTTGTAAATTTCATAATGATCGGATTATTCCGTCGTCAGTTCTCGTGAACAGAGGTTTCGAGTGCTGAAAATAGAGGTGATCTGGTGATAAGTTGCCGTTCTTGTGCAACTCGGAATTTTAAATATTTTAAATTGATATGGTGGGCAAAGGCTAAAGTTTATCAATAATCTGATTTTATTGTCAAAAACCAAAAAATTTTCAGGAGGGTCAACGATTTGAAAGATTTTTTTTCAGGAGCCTGCCGTAGCTGCAGGGCTGCTTGCACAGTCTTAAAAATACATGTGTGTTAAGTTTTAGCCAACATAAATATGCTTTGCAAATTTCACGATGATCCAAAGTTTTTTTCAAAATTTATGACAAATCAAAATTTGAAAAAAAATCCTTGCCTACTTTTAGGCACCCACACGGTTCAAAATTTCTAATTTTTGTACCATAGGCAAACATAAAACATAATAAGCTTTCATTTCCCATACCTTTTTTGACAAAATTGTGCTCTGCATATAGGAAAATTCACTATATATATATATAAATATAAAGAAATATGAATTTTCGGCGAAACGAGTTCAATACAAATTTTCTTCAAAAATCAGTAAAAATCCTTGTTTACAATTTCCAAGGACATTTTTTTCATTCAATACCGTTCGTTAATTCAAAACATTCGACTTTTTCCTGGGCCGAAACAGTTGTTTCCCATCCGAATTATCATATCTAAGCTGTGAAATGCACTGCTAAAAGACACGACCTATAGACGGACAATATACTTGTAGTCCATATGCTCAAAAATCTGACTCCCTGGAGACAATTTGGCTTGCTTGCTTGCGTGCATAGTAGATTCATTCATATTTGTCTGCATGTATGATAGAAATGAGATATTAGTCAAGGACTTTCTGGCAGACGTTTTTTTCAAGCCTATGTGCTTCATTTTTCCTTGCATACGCATTCAGCGAGAATTGATAATACAGCGGGATTAAACAAAAAGATTATTCACGATGTCACATATGTGTGATTAAGTATGTTGAGTTGCATGAATATTTCAATTGCTATACACGAGTAGGTACATATGCCCATGTGCTTCAGAACTATCTTCAGCGAGCACTAATCTGTCTGAGCGGAGATGAGATGATTGGTGAGAGTTCTGATTTTTTCTCGAGCAATAGTTGGACAGTTTATGAACGTTTTTTTTCGAACTTATTTCAGCAGCTGGCTTGAATGGTTGTCGTCTATTGATCAACAGTGCTCGTTAATTATGCGCATAGAATCGGATACTAAATAATGAAGACATTCGTGTGTGTGGTAATGAGAATGCCTTCAACCTAGTTTCATATGTGCCTGATATGGCTTTAATGGAGATAAGGACATTAAATAATTGTGTAGGAATATTGAATTGAAAATAAGTTTACAATTTTATTTTATGATTTACTTCTGTAAAATGGACGTACTATAACTGAAGTCACTTTAAAATTCTTATCATTTTCGTATGTAAAATTTGTTTAAGAAACGAATTGGCTCATCATTTACTTTGAGCTGGCGAGATTTGTCATCCGAACAATTGTCTCCGTTCTACGTGCCCTCTGGCAAAGTACATATACATTAAGAAAATCCCTCATATTAGTGTGTATGTATGTACATTGCTTAGAATATGTAGGTGCCCGCCAATTTTTAGCAAGTAATGAACGAACGAAAACGGCAGAACAGAATGAAGAAAAAAAATAAAATGGAAAAAATACATCCTGCCAAGTGAAAAATGAGATATATGTCCTTTTGTATATTGTTTCCTTAGCCGTAACACATTGTGCCAGGCGCAGACCAGCAGTTTATTTCTTCATTCATTTCACTTCTCCGTCACCGAAAAGTAACAGCGGAGTAGCAGTAACAACATATCATACCCATCACACTACTTAATTCTGGGATAGCATGGTGCCAACATGTAGAAATGCATGCGTTTGAAAGGTTTTATCATCTTCATTTGTGTCTCGAAACACGTGTGTGTACATTTTCCGTTCTTCGAAGGATGGATATCCTTGCAATTCTCATCTCATTTTCGCTCGCAACCAAGATATGGGTGAAGTTTTAACGTGTTGCTGACACAATGAGATATAACTACTTCATCGTCAGATGTACGGCGAGACAGTGCGGGACGAATAGCCATAAATCAATTCAATCCACGCGAATTTAAAAGTGGCAATGCGAAATGAAGATAACCGAGTTTATTTTTATTTCAACAAAAATCCTAAGCAATAATAATTGCTATTCACACTGCGGTCGCATGAGAGTCGCACATTTGTAAGATGTTCACCTTTCTGAAGCTAAGAAAACTCCATGTTCATGTTACATTCTTGTCAGAAGCACAGAATCACTAGATTGGTTCATCTTGCGAGACAGGTGAAGTGTGCTAGTCATGATAGTCCTACCTAGCGGACTGGATGTAATGGGCATACCTGCGTCGAGCATCCAAATCCCTCTGAATGATAAATAAAATTTTCATACACATACTTTCCCGCAAATTATGTCGAAGGTGGTGGCATTGACGTAGACAGCAAACATTTGCATAGATATGAAGGTAAAGGGGGCTATTTATTTCCTGGTTCGAGTTCGACATAAGGTCTAATGTATGCCAGCGTATACATACCAACAGGCTTTCCAGTTTATCATCTAGAACAATTCAAACACAATTTGTTTACATTACTCGGCATACGTGTTGTCGTCACTTGGCGTTAATAAAATGTCCTTTAGTCTGATACTTGGATGTTGTGAAAGTATACGGAGTTTTTTTTTTTTTTGAAAATCATCCAGTCGGAAAAACACATGTTGTGTTAGATTGCTCTAGATGATTATTATTTCATGATATTTCATAATGGTCCCGGCAAGCGAAACAGCTGACTGGGTTAGTCGCTGTTGATCTATCAATACACAAGCTTAGAATGAAGTTTATCGTGACGGTGTTCAGCAACTTGCTATCCTTGAAATGTTTCGATTTTAGTCGTCACGAGCCCTATGTTGTAGAATTCACCTATTTTCGGCAGACTAAGAACAGAATTAGAAGATATATAATTTACTTTAAGTCATTCCAGAGATATTCACTAAGTACTCTCTCACTAATGCTTTTATTACGGTATGAAGAACTAAGACGTCAGTCGAAAATTAATTATTTTTGTTTAATTTAGTTTGACCTATTTTTGCGTTTCCGAAAATCACTAACATTCATATTGTTCAGCAGAAAGAAAGCGATTCTGCGTCAAGCGATTCTATCTCATCACCAACTCGGCCATCGATGGATTTTAGTCCCCAATACTTAACTAAACTTTAAGCAACCTTAGACTTAATAAGACTCCAACTCAGCGCAAGTTATGTTCTTTTATTTTGGAGAGTTACTCGGGGAGAGCAAGAAAAATGGACAGTGGAAAGTTTGTAGCCCTGTCGCATTCTATGACACTGCTAATTCCGCTCTTCAGCAAAGAAGCCTGATCGCTCGGATTCACACGTCCCAGCAATTGCAAAACAGAAAAATGCTCTCAATTAAAGTTAGTTTTACAAGCGTTGCATTTACCCGATAGGCATGAGTACAATGTGTCTTTTGGCCAGGTGTCTTTCTCCTTATTCCACACACCCGGTGAAGACTTACTTATTTATCCTCAGTAATTTTTTGAAGCCTTGGCCTACTCTTGCGCTTCACATAAGGCAGGCCTTACCATTGCGGCGCCATCCAGTAAATCTACAAACGAAAACTTTACTGGTTAATCTTCATATCTTATGTGAGCTAAGTAAACACCTTTCGGCTGCCTATTGAAACTGCTTTTGTCAGTGAGCTCACAGTCATATTATAGCTCATATGGGAAGCAGAATTTTTCACCAAATACTAATTTACTTTACTCTTATCTTAAGCTACTACTCACTCATCTACTCAAGCTTCAAATGAGTGGCGAAAAGAGAACCATGGAGAGAATTGATAAAATCCAATTTATTTATGAGCAAAGAGGTTAACTTGCAAATTTCTATAATTCTTTTCTATTCTAAAAAGGAGATAAAAAAAGAAAAAACATAAGACGACTGAATATCCTAAATTTTTTCAGATTCACTTTAGTATAGTTTTTTTTGAAAAAAAAATATATGCCTACCTAGTCTTTTGGATCAAAAGAAAAGATTCGATTTAAAGACAATTCTCCTATTTTTAGTTATTTATATTATTTATTTGTCAAAAATGGCATAAAATAAAATATAAAAGTATTTTAATTTAAGTTGATATTTATTTGTATTCAGGCGAATTAGGATGGGAAATAAATAGGTTAAGAAGTTAAAAAGGCCTTTGTCATGCTATTTTCGAATATAGATTTGGTGATACCTGAAGAATAGTGATGATTTACACTGGTGAATGTTCTGCAACATCTATTGATGGGTTCATTATATCCATAGACTGTAAGGTGCTGGTATTGCTTAAGGAGATATGTATGCCTAGTCCATCTAGTTTGATTGTTAAATGTAATTTTGTTAGAGAGACCTGCTATACCATCTGTTCCATTAATGATGTCAAAAGCTAGGCCTGCGCTAATTAAGGTTTTTCTTGATGAAAAGGAAGATAACTAAAGTCGCATGGATTATAAAGACGCCACAAGACGAAAAGTAAAAATTGTTTCTGAACTGATTCGAGCCTGTCGCTGTGTAGTTGAAAAGCTGGGCTCCAGTCTACGCAGATGTATTCCACTACAGGCCATTTTAGTGATGTATATAGGGACTTAGAAACCTAAATGTTTTTGAACTCTTTTGCACGCTTCCTAATGAAACCTGATTGTTTGCTCGCCTTCGACAAGACTTTGTCGAACTGCAAGTTAAAGCACATTTTGGTATCTAGGGTTACACCTAAGTCTATGATATGTTCTACTCTAATAAGTTCATTGCTACTGAGGTAGTATGAGTTGGTTATGACTTTATTTTTTCGGGAGAAACTTAACACTCCACTCATGTCAACGTTGAGATTTAGTTTATTTAGGTGGCACCACTGTTCGAGGGATACAAATTTTGATTGGAGAAAAACAATGCCAGACTGCGTTTTTATAGCGTGGTACAATTTTAAATCATCAGCGTAGAAGAGGTGTGGAGTATCAAATAAAATCCTAGATAGATCCGAAATGAAAATATTAAAGAGAAGAAGGCCCAAATGACTGCCTTGCGCCCCTGCAAACAGCGCAAAAACTGTTTTTCCTTGGAATTTTACAATCTGAGTTCTGTTGCAAAGATAAGATTTAACCCAGCTGAGTAAATCAAGTAATTTGTGTGTAAAAATTTGATGATCGACAATGTCGAAGGCCCTGCTGAAATCAGTATAAATCGCGAAAACATGGTTTTCTTTTTCCATCTCATAGAGGACGTCCGAAAGCAGGATCATGAAATTCGTGGTAGTTGACCTGCCTATTCGAAGCCCATGTTGCTGTTCGTTGAGAAGAGGGTTAATTATGGAAGTCAGTTGATCGCAGACGAGCTTCTCGAAGACTTTGAGGATTACTGAGAGAATAGCGATGCCTCGATAGTTGTCAATAGATCGTTTATCGCCGCTTTTGAAAAGGATGAAAAGACGCTTAATGACAGCGACTTGTTAAAAATGATATACAGAGGGGTTATCAATTGATAGATACACTGTATCACAAAGCAAGGAAGTATTTGGTCTGGGCCAGGTCTTTTGTTGATATTTAGCTCTTGGATAACATTGGCGATTGCCTCTTTTGTTAAAATGATTCCCCTCAATGAGTGGTGTTGATACAGTTTGGGTAGACGAGACCGTTAAATTTATAGTAGGGATCTAAGAAAAGCAGAGAGAATCTTGAAAGTGATCTGCAAATAAATTAGAGATGTCCAGGGGAAGAGAAGATATAGAGTTCCCTCTGAACATAGAAGCGGGATAGCAAGTCATTCTTCGTCTCATATTAACGAAATCAAAAAACTTTTTCGGGTCATTAAAAATTTTGTTACCCATTAAAGTCACGTAAAGCTCATAGGTCAACAACATAAGTCACGTAAAGTCACGTAAAGACATTAGTGAGAATCTTTGGATAAAAGAGCGTAACTTTTTTTTAGCCCTACGATGATATTGCGATCATTTTGCATTGTTTTATATAGTTTGTTTCGTCGGTTTCGTAATTGTCTTAAACTATTGTCTAACCATGGCATAGAACGTTTATTACATTTTTTTACCTTAGGTACATACGTGTTAATGGCGTGCAAGATTTTTTTTAGAAAAATGAAACAAGTTCATCTAAATCTAATGCCAAAATGGACCTTGACCAGTCTATGGTATATATATTTCATTATTGTATGATTGGTAAACAGCAATGTTGATAGTGGAAAGTTCAACGGTAATAGCAAATTGATGAAAAGTATTGGAGAAAAAATTCTCTGTGTCAATAGTTGCACTAACCACCAATTCGTCATAAGAATTGGTAAATATTACATCGAACCAAGAAGTTAGAAGTCGATATAACTTGCTGTAAACTTGCTGTGTTTACAGTCGATATAACTTGCTGTGAATCAATACCATAGCACGAGCTGATAAGGTTGAAATCAATGCCGTCAAGAAGGTTGATCGAGAGGAGTTGGTTATCATTCTCATCAACAGTAAATCTAATGTTCGGGCGGTTGAAGTCCCCGAATAGGATTATTTTGCCTTCTTCTTTCATAGAAGCAATAATAGAGAATATGGTGTCATTTATATTATTGTGAATACTTTCGTTAAAGTGGGGTGGCACATAAAAAATTCCAATGTATATATAATGTCTGTTAAATAGAAGTCGGACGAATTTCTGCTCAAATAACTTGCACTGATTGGTTAAAATAGGTTCGCTAGAAAAGGAGCTATGTGTGACGGTAAGAAAACCACCACTCCTTGTGGTACCAGCCTGAACATAATCGCAATCGGCTCTATATATGGTCCAATTAGAGTAAAGGATTTCCTCATTATGATGTGAGTTGTTCAACCACGTCTCAGTTATGGCCAGGATATTGAAATGACAAGATTTAGCGTGGTTGTGGTAGAGAAGACTTGGGGGTGTGGTAGAGAATTCTGGGTTGACTTTCTCGTTAAGAATAAAATTTCTGTTGATTTTCGCGTGACTTCTGTAAAAGTGAAATATATTTGGAGTTTACATATGAACGATAAGTTTTAAGATCACTTTCGCCTTGCTCTGGAGTCATTCCCAGTTTGACATGGAAGCGAGTAAAGAATGTGCGAAGAGAGTCAAATTCAATGGGAAGAAGGCCTTCTTGATGGATCATTAATTTGAGGTGCGTCTTCATTCTACCCTCGAAATAGGTAGAATCGTTTGCATTCTGCATGTATGCAAGATAAAGGCGAACGATGTCATAGATCTTATGGTGCCTAAATGTATCTATTATCCGTATCATCATTAGAATTTATTGTTAGTTTCACAATTATTAGTACAAGTGGATCGATAAATTTTGTTGGAGAATGCTGAGAGGGTGATGAGCTTGGTACATGAATCAAACCGGATTTCAGTGGTATTTGGTCCTCGCCACGTACGAACTTATATTTAGACCTTGCGACTGTGTCAGAGTTACATGGTTGCTTTGGTGCCTTTGGAGCATCACAGCTATTGGGCCTTTCCACACTAGTATTCTTGATGCAGTCCTCAAACCGGTTTTGTGGGCAACAGGCAAAATAATCAAGGGGAATTCTCTACAAAAAGTGATGCGCTTGGAAATAAATTTCCATCACGTTTGAAACCTATTTATCGAGTTGCAACTCACTAACACAACTATAGACATAGTTCACGGGTCAGGCATTTTTCATGAAACGCTCAAATCGAAATGAAAATACAAGAACACGCACATATTCAGATGCATAATCGGTATATGAACGGTTCCTTTGCTGCTGCAAACCAAGTGTGGAAATGGTGATTGCTGCCTAACCGGTTTGAGGACTGCATCAAGAATACTAGTGCGGAAAGGCCCATTGGTTGGTTGAACCGTATCTGGATTTGGCGGTGATGCGTTTATTAGATTTATTGTTATAGGTATCTCCAATCCGCTTATGGTTAGAAAATAACCACCCATAACTGGTTGGAACAGTTAATTTGAAAATAGTGTGGGATTTGTCCTTGCGCCCACGCCGACGGGTGCGTATAGTTTCACATCTACCATCCACGGTGCATTACTCTTTCTTCAGAACTTTATTTAACCAGGTGTCGCCAGCAAACTCAGGAGCTCCTTTCACAAAGAATGTTTTGCTGGGAGGTTTGTCAATAACAATCGTGCTCTCTGCCTGTTTGCACATTGTGTTGTTAGACAGCTTGATGTTCTAGTGTATTATTTTTGCATGTGGTACAAATGTATCGAGCTTGGTAAGACAGGGTGGACTATTTTCTTTTGGAAATCGCCATAGAAGGAAAACCGCTGAATTTGTCGCATATTTTTTACTCTATTAAAAAAAATTTTCTTTACGATTAATTTCTGATAACAACTTACAATTTAGAGCATGCAACATTATGAAACAAAAACATACGGCTTTCATAATTCAGCAAAATTTGGAAACATCAATAACAATCTGGCACGATCTAATGGAATGATCCAATAACTCACATTAATGTTACAAAGAGAGGGAGGGAGAGAAACGGACAGCTTGGGAGAGTTTTCCATATCCGTTCATAACTTGAACACTGAAAGAAAAATCTTGGTAAAACCAACAATTTTCCTTAGTTGTTTTTGCGTCAACTACGGGCTATAGTTAAAACAACCATAAAAAAATAGTTGATTACTTTTATGCACCATGACGCGTGGTTGATAAACAACGTCCGTGCTGCAAAAAAAGTAAGCAACCACAAACAATGGTATTCCAACATTGTACATAGTACGAAATAACTATAGCCCATTTCTGTGTGTTCTGGCAGGGTTAGCTCTAGAAACGTACAACCCGGGCATTTGTCCGGGGCGGTAAACGTAAAGGGTTTAATAAAATCCTACTGTTTTGCCAAAAGACTAAAAAAAATATTTGCAGCCCATAATTCTTAATGTTTTTCAAAACAGCCATATAAAAGCGGCACAGATAATTAAGTAAGAATAAAAGCTAGGTCAAAGCATATACACTGTATGCGCTCACTGCTTTGGCGCTGCACTGCATCGCAATGCGTGTCCTTTACATGCATACATTAATTGCTCATACAGCGTAATATAAAGGCTTCATAGCATAACATGAATATGAATTATATCGAACAGCAAACCGAACCCAATTTTGCCATGTAGCATATGAAACTTCTATGATAGAATAGGAGTATGAGTATGAGAAGAATGAAAAATCAACAGTTTTCCTTAGTTGTTTTTGCATCCACTAGGGCTATAGTTAAAATAACCATAAGAAAATTGTTGATTACTTTTATGCACCATGACGCGTGGTTGATAAACAATTTCATTCGGAACATGAAAAACGTCCAAATGTTGAAACCATTCTACTTTGCGTAGAATAATTCCAAAGACGTTGCTCACTGAATTACGTTTGTTGAAATCAACTACTGCAAAGTAGTTTAAGTACCATAAAAACTGTTGATAATTCGAAACGTTGAAGTTTTGAGTGAATTGATGAATATTTTTCTATTGATCAACTAATTTTCGTGGTTATGAAACTATTAAAACAGTTGATTTCATGAACGTTGCGATATTTTTTGTACAACCAGAGACAACTACTTTTATATCGTTAAATTAACTATATTAACATAGTAACAATAACTATTTTCCGTAGTTCGTTTAACGATTTTGAATGAATCGTTGAAATACTTTTAAAAATAGTTGAACCAACCAAGAGTTTTTCTTTCAGTGAACTATGAGTGATTGTTGTAACACATTCAATCAATAATATTTACAAATGCATTCAATACCATAGCATACTTGATAAATCATTTACATTACTTAAGCAAGCAAAACAAATTTATAATTACAACAAAAAACATGTTATAATAAAAAAAAAACTATAGATATAGCTTTTTGTAGCCCATAAATCATAAGCGAATCGACTGTGATGTACTAATGTGCGTTGGGTTTGCTTTTAAGGTAGTACACATTAGATATCATCGCTGAGATATGTTTTAAACCCGTTAAAAAGTACATGTTAATTGCTTTAACATGATTTATTTCGTAATACACAGAATAAATGCAGGCACTGGGCAATCGCTTATTGTCGGAGCTAATTATTGGTGTAGTATTATGCTGTATCTGTATTATGCTATAGCGTTTAGCACATTTCGTGTAGTTTAGCAATTAAAGCATTGGCTTCTAGTTTGAATCTGGGCATGGACGATAATAATGGCACGCTAACGCACCCTTTCCTTTCAATTCTGACGGAATGCCAGGATTGGGTTGATGAGCGGTCTCTGTAAGTGCAGAGAACGTGCAGGTTGAGTAAACTTTAACTTTGACCAATAGCTTAACAATGCATAAATACTTCCAAGGGTGAAATAACATCCGAAATGTGCAGAGCTAAACAGGTCACAGGTTTGGAACCAGCTCGACGGAAGCATACAGGAAGGAAAGAAGAAGTAGAGTGCATTCTGTTCAGCGCTTCAGCCTAGATCCCATTAATTACTAGAATCAACAGTTCAATCGTTTCAAGCTTTTACACACTCACGAAAAAATTTCTTGAATTGGATTCTTGAATTGGCTCAAACTCGAAAAATACTGAGAATGATGAGAAAGCCCTTAAAATATTCAAAATAAGATGACTTCAGTTAGTGTAATCGATACCTAAATTAATATACTTAAATTTACCAGATAATCTATTTCAAGCATTACTGGTGATTATTGGATTTTATTGGATTAATGCTTTATTTTCAGAAGACTCAGACATTTATTCCGTGAACGGAGGAGTAAAACTGAAAAAGGGCATGAGGTATAATATTTACTTTTCAAGAAAGCTGAAGAGAAAATTAAAGGCTTGAGTTTTCACACTCTATGCTAGAATGTTAGTACATTTTATTTGTTTTGCTAAAGCAGGTAAATTAATTCATCATGCTATTAATCATAGAAGATTGTGCTGTGAATGAATTGGAAGCGAAATTCAAACATTCATTCCAATATTCAAACACAATCTTTCACAGATTTTTCCACAAATCTTATCTGTACAGATCTTAGGTATAACCAATCACACTTCTTATCATTAAAATGATATATCATGGCAGTTTACCATTGTCAATTTGACAGCAGTGACAGCGCACCTTTTCATGTTCAAAGTTCAGTCCAGGTTTCTCGAAGTTTAGGTAGCTTGATATTATCAAATGGGTTTCCATGCTAGGAGCTCGAATTGATTGTGGTGTGAAAACTATTTTGAACTCTCCCATTAAATATATTTTTGATATTAATATCTAGCTTGACTCAATTAGATCCTGAAAACTTTTTAAACTGAACTTAGGCTAAGAACTAAGTATAAAAACGTGGGTGTTTTTATTAGCCAATGCTTATAAAAAACGATAATTTTTCAGCAATGCATGAGTAGGTTTAAATATAGTCAAATCAATGTTCTATTCCAATTTGTTCCCATGGATAAATTTAAGGGCCACCGATTTGCGTGTGAATCAAAGCAGCAGTCAATTCGCTAAATGAAGGCAAAGGCACTGCACCAAAGAATCGAAGTCAATTGCCTCTGCCGGTAAAATTATGGGTAGCATTTTCTTGGAATGCAAAAGGGGCACTTTTAATTCATTACATTGAAGATGTTTAGAAAATAATTGGCCAATACTACAAGCAATATTTCGATCAGATGGGTAAGTGGGCCATGATATTAATGTAACGAAAAATCATCTCTCATCTGGAGATACTGGTTTCATCATAATCATCAGCAGCCAGCAGTCAGGTCAGATCATCTATTACTAAATCAAAAAAAATTTATTACTTCAAAATGTTTTATGCCAAATGAAGATAGTAAAACTGCAATTCAGGCGTGAAAAAAAAGGAAAACTTTAGACAAAGTGCGTTGAACTAAAAATAAAACTCCACAAAAAAATAAATGCATTTTTAAGTTAATAAATTACTTAGTCTTTCACTCCCAGGCTGCAAATATTTCACTTTCCGTTCCTATGTTTAGTAGTTTTGGCGGAAATAAGTCATCTAAACTATAAAGATTGAGGAAATTTTTTTTTAAGTAAGCTCATCCTTGTCAGCAATAAAAATTAATTTTCTTACGATACACAGCGATGAAAAGAGGCAATGGTCTAAGCTTGAGGATGTCTTGTAACAATATCTTCAGATTCAAAATGTAGCACAACAAATCGTTACCGAAATGAATGGTATTCTCTTTGATATTGTTCTTTTTACTAGTCCATGTTTGACAAAATACAAAAACTCGCAAAAAAAAAAACCACTAAAACAACGTTCATTTTCTATTTCCTTCGCTTTAATTTAACGTTCGACATTAGCTACCGACATTCCCACCAATACGCAACAACACCAATAAATCTCTGCCACAGGTATTTACCTTTAAGTGACACATTAAAGCTGGGCACACATCCTGTAGGCATTTGTTCACTTGACATCGACTATCATCAATTATTCCCCCATGGCGCAACGGGGGCGTTCGATGCAGACCACAGTAACCAAGCAGCCAACCAACTAGCAGTTTAACAACGCTTCCATTTACCTACTTCTTTTGAAGAGCATCGAAAAATTCTATTTTTTTTTAAATGTCGCGAGACATTATAGACGACAAACGGCCGGGAAAGTGAGTAAGAACGTCAGAAAAATCTCAAACAACCGGAATTGGTCCTCAGGGAAAAACAAATTTGCGTACCATTTGCTTAAATCATTTGACAATGGAGCTCGTGCTATCTTGGACAGAGGATAAGGCCAGTATGAATTTGCGTAGTACATGTACCATGATCCTGGTTTTGGCCCTAGTCCCGGCGTTATCGTCCTTGCCATTGTCACTATGAGCGTAGTAGCGACTGATCAAGAGCCCATATCCAGAGGTAGTACATGAAGGAGATCCATCGAGCGAACAGTGTTCCAAACTAGAAGTTGATGAATGTCCGGCAATTTATAATCCTTTCGATGGTGGAGCCCTAAACGTTCCGGGAAGTCTTTGCAATTCGTACCGCACAATCGTTTTTTTTTTACATACACGTGGACGGGCGCACCAACTGGCAGGCGATAGTCTGGGTACAGAGATAAATTTATGGTTTCGCTCACGTAACGCCATCCGTCCATCCGGCTCGTTCCAGTTAGCCGAAATCATAGATTTCAGCAGAAGGGTTGCTGTCAAGGACTCCCGGCTGGCTACTTTGGGGCTGGCCGACTGGACAATTTCAGAATGATAACTTCATAGTCGTTTAGGAAGTGATGAATCGAATTTAATTTAGTCGGGTACTTTTGGCTTCCGGGCAGATTGTCGTTTCGAAGCAATGTAGCGAGATGATGGTGTCTGATTCGTATGGAATTTGATGGATTTTCGGCGAAAAAGGGCTGAGTACGTTGATGAAATTGAGATGTTTGAGGAGAAGTTGTCAAATTTCAATCATTCCCTTGATACTGGTCTGAAAACACCGATCAATGAAAGAGTCATTGCATAAAATGCTTGGTTCTCGTCACGCAACTACTGCACGCTCCCTACTGTCGTTAATTATCGTCCCCTCACTTTTTCTTGTCTTGAGTTTATTTATTCTCGTGCTCGTCTTGCCGCCCGTATAATTTAAATTCATTCATTCCAAAGCAATATTGGCTAGAACTTTCGATGCACTTAAGAATGATTTATTGGGGGGATATAGACGATCAAAAACTTTCTGAGTTACTCAAGAGCTCGAACGCAAACAAATTTGTATATTTCAATGAAATTTGCCGAGAAAAGATACAGTCTCGTGTACGTAGAGCGTATAAGCACTTCAAAGTGATGACGCTGGGGCCGGTACGGTATTGGCATGAGATCGGATTATCGGTATGCAGTGGAAAAACATGCATGCTCGTATTATTCCATAGATACACCAGATTGAGTCTCAGATGGATATTAAAATTGGATGCTATTTGGGTCCAGTTGAGATGATTTGATTCTGGCGTTAATAATACTCATTGGTAATTATTGCTGCATTCGCAGAACTGCCTTTGACTGTGGTCGTAAAGTTCGTACGTAGTGTTCCAATGAAAACACAATCGAAATAATGATTCAGATGCAATTGTAATTTATTGATCTCTGAACGGTTGCAATGGAAATAAACGGAGTGTTGGCATCATTGTGGTTGACGATGCGTAAAGTTTATGATAGATGTTTAGGGGAGAGTAAACTTCGTGAGCACTGTTCTGCTGAAAAAATATTCGATTGATAAAATTGCTTATTAATTATACATTTTAATGCAAGATAATTTTCCGAAAATTCAGTCATAACCACTTTTGAAAAAAGACAAATCTTTCAAATCACATCAAAATTTTGCTTGATAATATTCCCAATAATATTTTTTTTATGATTCTGACACAAAAACAACGTGAACATTTAGTAAAAGGTTTCGATTGTATCTTTTCCATACTGTAGTTTCTTTTTTATTTATTTTATTTCAAGAATTCGGTCAATACTGACTTCTTACGAAAATTATTTTATGATGCTACATTATTTTAAATTCTTCACTGAAGATATTAAGTGCGTTTTTTGCACACTCGAGCAGATCAAATTTTATATTGAATACAACAACAATTTTGTTCAAGATGAAATTTTGTTAAGTATATTGAATACAACAATAATTTTGTTGTTGTATTTAATATACTTAACAAAATTTGATCTGCTCGGGTGTGCAAAAAAAAACCGCACCTATTGACAAAGTGCACCGAAAAAGCTACTTTTTTTTGTTCTTATTGCTGAAGAAATAGGAATAATTGGTCCGGTGAAAACTGATCGGTAAAATACTAAATAGCAGAGATCTCTGGCAAGTCGTATTTAAGTGATATTGACTTACAGTCCAGGGAAATTAGAAAATAAAGGCGAAACTTCGAAAAAATTAGGGGAACGCTCGATTTTGGTGTGAACTTTGATATTGACGTTCTGAACAAAATGTCAAAAAACCCCTTCGATCCGAGTGTTGCGTTACATTTTACACAGAGTCAAAGGTAATCGAAATTGATATTTTGTTAATAACTCAGTAATGATCACCACGAGAGCAAAACAACGTATGACGAATTTGCAGCTTAGAAAAAAAAATTCGATAACTTTTTCTTGTAACGATAACCGTTTTTGAGATATTTTGTTTGATATTTTGTTTTCATGAAATGTACACTCCTTTCCGGAGTTATTAATTTCAATAATTATTCCTCTTCGGACTCTATTTCTATTTTGGTTAATGGATGTTCTAAAAAAATAAAACATAAAGATTTGTTTTGTCTGTCCATTAATTTAATTAATTTTAATCGTCGTCAATAACAATTTAATATTTAACATATTTTCAGCAACAATAAAATAATATTCCTGAGATTGAACAAGTTCGTACAACAATCAACCTGACAATAATGATAAAATTTTCAGTTCATTTTTTTGACAAAATTATTTTTCTTAGGCTACTCGTGTTTATAGTATGAATTAGTGTATCATGTTTGTTGAGAATTGTGAAATGTATGTATCTGAAGTGTATTTTTGTAAATCTATCCACATTATGTTTATATTTTCATCATCTTCATCATCATCTTTTTCTGCTGTCTCCTGTATTTCCATGGATTCAGTCAGGAAACATAGTGGATCTAAATCATCAGCAGGGTCGCAATCATTGGTGTTACTCATCTCGGATAATACATTTACGCACTCCTGACCATGACAATTGCCACAAACTGATGAAAATTTTAACCCAACTTTTCTGCATCTCTTGGTGCAATTACAAAAAATTGTATTTAGCGAAATTTCTGGAGCAAGTGGAAGCAGAGTTTGAATTGGCTCCAAAATGGTATCGCTGAACTTCCTCCATTCCCAATCTCCAGGAATGTGCTCGTCGCCTAGCCATATTTGAACTTGGTAATATACCCGATATAAATATTGCCGAGTAGCACTAGATGTTGGCGGAAGAACATAAAGCTTTAAGCTGTGCATATCTAATAAATAACCAGTTTTGCAGTTTTTCCCACATACGCTTCTATCCCATGAACGATCAGGACAAAGTCACGAAATTTCAGGTAAAAATTGGTTCCGAGACGTCACATATTGCTGTAACGCTATCCAGCTGCAAAAACTGGTTATTCGGAGATGGCAGGGGGTTGAGCTCCTATAATGTCAAGAATGAGAGTATTTGCATTGACAAAATTATGTCGTGATATTATCTTGTTTGTTCATAGTCCTATCCTGTGCATGACGTCGCAAGGTCATGGTACGTCAAAAAACCAATTTTTACCTGCAATGTCGTTTTCTTGTCCTGCTCCTTCATGGAATATCTCATACATGGTGCAGCTAAAGCGTTCAAATCCGACAAGAGAGTAGCAAGCAGATGTCCCTCAAGATTTTATGGCAAGGGAAGGGAACTTTTCGGAGCACACTTTACCTCCATCTGAAGTGTGATAGATATGTTTTTATAGAAAAACAAATTTACTAATATTCCAAGTCATCGTCAAAGTCGGATCAACATGCCGTTGAGAAATTGCATACTGTTTGTTACAACTGTTTAGATCATCAATACTCGTATATCTCAAAAACGGTTATCGTTAAAAGAATAAGTTATAAAATCTCTTATATTGGAAATTTTCAAATTCGTCATTCTGTTGAGGTATTCATTCCTAAGATACTTATTGATAACCTTCGACCTCCTTCTAAAATGTAACGTAACGTTCAGATCGATAGGGACTTTTGACATTTTGTTCAGAACGTCAGTATCAATGTTCACCCCAAAATCCAGTTTTCCCCGAAAATTGCCCTGGATTATTTATTATCAGATCCTCTGACATGTTCTTCCACCGAGAAGCTTAGTGCCCTTTAAAGTGAGTCCATAGTGATCAGCATAAAGAGGCAATCGAGGGAAATCAAAACCCGAGAGCTCATGCAGGCAAAATCACCCGAATTTTCTTTCAACTGATTGGATGCGGTCATTTGGGTACGCGCTATTAAGACGCCCCAATCAAGCATGCATAATCAAAGATTAGTCTCATCAAAGTACAACAAAGGGTTAAAGGTAAATATCACAAAATCCTTTCGATCACCTCCTCCTCACGTACCTCTCTTTATATGATCATAATAGTGAATGGGCTACTCAGAAGTGCTCCTAAATTTAAGTGCTCCATCTGCATACAGTACTCTAGATGAGCTCTTCAAGACGGTTGGTAAATCCTAATTATACGGAACAAAAGGAACTGGAGCCAGGTGTCTCCTCTGGCGAACACCTGGTGAGACAGTGATTTCCGAAGATATCAGGTTGTGTGCGCGAATACAAGTATGAAGCAATTCAGCTAACAAACTGTTGAGAGAAATTGCAAGTGAATAATTTCTCCAATAAAATTGTATGATCCAGCTTATCAAACGCTTTTATAATGTCAGTATAAACACAGACTACCGGCAGACCGGCTTCTCTAGATGGAATAATATTGCTGGGAAATTACACAGGTTCGTTGTAGCTGATTTTATTTGTGGTGGTAGAGAGACATGAGATATTAACATTGAAATGCTAACGCACCACTTATTATTGCTTCAAAAAGTTTGGAAACACTAGGTAGCTTGGCGATCGAACGGTAATCAGTTACTGCGTTTGTACCACCTTTCTTGTGCCTGGATGTAACGATTGCATACATCCACATGGAAGGGCAAATACCCATATTTTGAAGAGATACGATAAAACAGGCGACGAATAAGAGAAACAACGGTTCAAAATGCAATTTGGAATACTGTCAGGATTTCGAGCCAGGTTGTTAATCGTCAAGAAACATTGTCAAGATAAATTTAAATTGTTGTTGACATTAGTAGAGGCTTTCGCATTGTATGCTTTATGGAAATGATTATAGTTATTGTTATAGTCATCGGATTGGTAATAGCTATGCAGTCCGATAAAAAAGTGGTGGAGTATACGAAAATCATTGCGAAGAATCAAGAAAATAAATGATAAGTAAAGCAAAAATAGCGTAACTCATAATTTATTTTACTGCACTATAAGCTAGTCTAAGACAGTAGCTTTAGTAGCAGTAAACAATGCCTAGAAAATATATTCGACCAGGCTTTCTGATTAATGAGCTTGTGGAAATCTTATTGTTTTTTGTGTGGATATTATTCAGTTAAATATTTAATGAGGAAAATTTTTGCTACTTTTTCATGTCAGAGTTCAAATTCTATCTTATATTCTGGTTTCTATGTTCAGATAAAAATGGTATTCATTCGCAAATAGCACGAATGCAGAAATTCCATTCCTTACTCACGAAATCTCCCGTTGACCACATATCTCTCTCTCCTCCAATCCCCCTACTTCTCACCTAAACTGATTATGAATGAAACCCACATGAAATTCGTATTGTTTCAAGCGATTTGTCATCGCATCGGGCCAAGGTCAATTTCATGTGGAATTCAACTTCACCGAATACTTCAGATGCCAAAATTTGTATTTAGACCCCATAAATTTCGAAGATTGCCTTGCTCAACGATGTGAACGTACTCGAAAGCAAACAAACTAGTTCAGCTCTATGCAGGCGAAAAGCTCCAACAAATGCGTCGCGAATCCAATCTATTATCTACTATCTATACACACCTACGACACCATCATTTTCGCCGAATACATGGTAACAATTTTTATCAATTCAAAATTATCGTTGTCGCCAAAAGATCGCGATCGTACACGTGATTTTTTTGATTTCCATTCCATACGCGCCGGTAAGGCGGCCAACGGACTTTATCTTCGTTTCGCCGCGGACTATTTCATATTTCGGCATGCTCGCGGCGACGACAACAACAGCAACAAAATGTTGATAAAAATCTATTTTTCTATGTGTTTTTTTTTCACTGTTTTAATATAATAATTTTCGGGCCCCGGTAAGTTGTGCGGCGGGGATGACGGTGAAACGCTGTCGATGTCACAGGAAATTTTGTATCACATGCTTAGATCTTTCTGACTAATCGCTCATATGTATATTCTCTGGCATAGCTTGTATTTCGGCAGTTATTTACGCCTTTTGTTGAAGTAAGATACTATTAAAATATCTACATCTTTCGCTAGAATGCACGAAATCAGCTTGTTGGCCTGATGACGCTTTTCGGCTGAGCTTTGTCTTGTCGGTCGAATCGTTTGGCTCGGAATGGCTGAAGAGATGCTGGCAACCACCTATTCAACCATTAGTCAACAGTATTAGGAGCATGTGCTTTTCGGTGCGCCCGCTATTTTTAAATTATTATGGCAAATATTATTGACGTCAAGATTTTACTTAGTTTGATGTAAGATACGAGTGATATTTTGAAACATTTTGCGAAACGGTCGAGTACAGAAGTGTGATTTGAAACGTAATGGATTCGCATTGCGGCTTAGATGCGAATGATGATTATTTTTCGGCAGTTGATTTTTGTTGGAAGTTGATTAGTATCAATAATTCATGTATCTGGTAGTGAGGTCATCGAATATGCCAGTTCAGTGGTTAGCAGAAGTGCATGCTAAACCCAGTACGAGTTTTTTTTGTTTGTTTTCAAAATATTGTTTCGATATGCTAATAGGAGTGATTTGATAAAGTCATATTTTTTGTGCGATCACTCATAGGATTTCATCAAAGTAAATTCCTGGTATCTATGCTTCGAAGATATTCCTCAACTGATTTTTGTCGTATACGAGCTGATATGGAATGAATCATCTTGAAGGAAGGAATTATCTTTGAGGTAACAAAGTATCAGTATATTAATTGAAACAATTAAAACTCAATTAATTGAATCAATTGAAACTCAATTGGAAATTCCATTATGTGTGCTCTTTTCTCTCTCTCGATATATGTTGCCAATGTCAAGCATAGTATTAATTGATACCTACTGTTTATCAAGGAAAAATATGTTTAAATGGATTAGAAGAAAGAAAGATTAGAAAAAAATTTATATTTAGTTATTTTTTTGTACGTTATTAACCTAGTTTAAGCACTACTTGCAATTAAAAATACTAACTAGCGGCTATATTATTTTGGCCTGCTGGTTCTTGATATTTTTATTTTATTTCTGTTTATCTTTTGAATTTTCTTTTGATGTTACACGCTAATGATCATACCCAGCCTTGTACAGTGGCTGGGATTATCTTAGCAATAGCCACTTAAAATCTACCTTACGCTATTATTATTATTATAAGTCTAACTTATACGTAACTAAAACTAACTTAGCCTAATTAAACCTAATTCCTTATTCTAGGTCATACATATAGCCTCTTCTGTTTATTGGCTCTACGCAATTAAAAAGCGCATCCATGAGCTGCCGTTGACATGCTATTTTCGCGGGGCGCATAAATGGCTCATTAGAGCCACCTGTAGGCCCAAGTGACCGTATCAGTCCGGTCTCAAGTCCGTCTGTCAGCCCGTAGAAGCTTTTCGTTAACTCCACAACCCGGTTCCTAAGCGGCTTCAGTTCCGACTCCTCATACCTTTTAGTTACCGGGTTGTAGAACCTACCATTGCACTAGCGGAGGATTCTCCTTTCGCAAACCTCCGCTTCTGCCATGGCAGTTTTGGAACAGGTAATCCAGGATGGGGACTCATAAGTCAGGATAGGTCGGATGAGAGTCTGATAGCAAATGGATTTAGCCTCTGGTGGTCATGCCCATTTGTTTGGCGAAAATATATCAGATGCGGTGAAATGCGGACTTAGCAGCTTTTATTTTACTCCGCACATAAGGATTAAACGTCAGGAATTCATAGAAGTCAACGCCGAGTTACTTTAGACATGAGATGGGAGTAATCTTAGAGGTTCCGAACGATACAGCGAGTTTTCCTGGCCTTGTTGCAGACTGCTTGAGATCCCCGATACTTAGAAAGATTGCGAAATACACAGAGTTATGTCTTACTGCTATTTGGTTTGTTGCCCCATTCGTCAAAGTAAATACTTAGCTCTGTCAAGTAGTATTCCAGGCCAGGGGCGAATTTGGCCATTTCGCCGCCCTAGGCCTCAGAAATATTTGCCGCCCTTTTCGTGAATTATATTATATGTAGCAATGCGCGATTTTTTTTTCGATTGCCTAGAATACTTCGCTGTTTTTCGTTGCGCCCGAGCTCACAAAAAAGGAATATCAGAGCAAAACCGGCACCGGTTCGTTCGTAAAAATTCCCTATTATTGCGCCCTTGCCACACAATTACTTATTAAAATACAAACACGGTAAAGAACCTAAAAGTACCTAAAAAAAAAGAATCCAAAAATACAAATTTTTAACAGTCCAAAACCGTATTACACCTTTGGATCGCATATAATTCTAACGTCTTCGCAAAAATTTTTATAAGTACGTTTACTATTCCGTTCAAAGTTTGCTTTCACACTTGACTGGAGATCAACTATGAACTCGACTATTTTAAATTAATGTTCGATATGTTATTAGTTAAAGATAAACCCGAAATATTTTGACCTATGTTCTAAATTTTTTTATGGTTATTAATTTCAGCAATGAAGTACAATTTAAAAACACGTCAAAAATAAAGAGATTTGCATGCAGTTGATATACCCTGTACCATAAAAATTAATAAAAAATTCTCTGAAAAATCAATGCACGCAAATATTTACCTCTGATAAGCTTTTCCTAAATTGAAGAGGTATTATTTGGGCTCTTTTGAGGATATTTTTAGGTCTTTTTAGGTCTTCTTAAGCTTTGTTAAGGTATTTTCAGATACTTTCTAGGTACTTATTAGGTATTTTTGAGTTTCTTTGGTCCTTTACCGTGGTCATATTTCGATATTTATTATAAGTCAAACTTTTAATGTCCGAAAAAAATCATTAGAGGTGAATTTTCGCGTGCATTGATTTTTTTAGAGAATTCGATTGAGGTATTAGGCTCATTCGACTCAGATATATGTACATATACGACAGAAAAAAAACTGCCGCCCAAAAAGAAAATCGAAAAGGGGCTGCCCCAAAAAAAATCGAAAATTTGCCGCCCTCGAAATTTGCCGCCCTAGGCCCGGGCCTACTGGGCCTAGTGGTAAATCCGCCCCTGTTCCAGGCTCTTCGCTGCTTTCAGCGGGTCTTTGCTCGATGCAAATAAGAGCGTGTCGTCAGCATGTTGGAGGACTTGGATAAAAATATAAAGAATTGGTCCAATGATAGAGCCTTGTGGTACTCCTGATGTCACAGGCCTTAAGAAAGCTTGCAGCAAGTTTTAAAACCCTTTTTGGGAATCCAAACTCGATCAACTTAAAGAGAAAGCCTTCATGCCATACGGAATCGAAAGCCTTTTCGATATCTAAAGTTCACACCACCGTCGGAGTGTTTTGCACATTCAACTATGGCATGATTTGATTTGATTTGGCATGCTGCGTCCCGTGCCTGTTCCCAAAGCCAAACTGGTGGTCAGGAATCAACCGCGTGAGCCCACAATGATTTTTTATCATATCCAGCTAAATTCTCTCAAAAAGCTTCCCCAAATGGTCTATTTGAAAGTGTAGTTTTAGGCTGCACGTCATGATATTAAATTGACGGAGAACGTTTCGTTATTGCTATGCTTGATGTTATGCCATTATATCCAATAAATAGTCGCAGCTCAAAGTAAAGGAAACTCTAGCGCATCTGAACCGCTAGAAATACTAATGTTCGATGAACAATAGAAGAATCGTGCAGATTTTGAATACATCATCTACCACACGTGCTCCAACCTGTTCCGAGGGCAAAACCACTTTGATCTTAACAATGCATTTAAACTAATAGGGTGGAAAGGATTTCAGGACTACCACTTGCATGAATTTCAAGATTTAGGAAAGCAAAACACTACAAAACTTTGAAAGCAGCATCACATAACATAAACAAAGAAAATGCTCAGTGCTTGCAACACTTTACCAGCACTGCAACTAAAAGTCTCCCACAACTGCCTGAAGTCAAAATCAAATTACTCTATCAATCGCGATTTTATTCGATGATTTCGTCGAAAGTTACAGGGATAGAAAAATCTTTAGGATCAAAAAATGAAAGATGTTTGTCACCGAAAAATGTCTAGAACTTAGAAAATTTAAACATTGGTAAATTGAATTTTCATTGAATCAGAATTCATAAGGGAAGAAACAGTTTTTTTCTTTCTAATTTTTCAAGATGTCACCGCTAGCACAGAGTTTCCCGCATTTCGAAATCGCTTCTATCCGACCTGGTACTATCTAATAGTTCAGATTTTTAATTGGGTCGTGAGTTCCCGGTAACAGAAGTTTCTGATGCTTAAAATATAGGTGACTTGGAGGAGGGTTACCGTTCTTGTCTGAAGTGAAATTTCAAAAGTTTTGCTTTGGTTATATAAACCAATCATAAGATTTTTATATGAGTTAATTTTTACTGTAAAAAACGAAAATTTTTCAGGAGAGTCGATGGTTTGAAGGTTTTCACTTTCAATGCCTGCTGTAGCTGCAAGGTTGCCAGCATGTTCATAAAAAACTAAACTAGTCTACAGCAGAGAGATATCAATATGTCCCATAATGATTTGATGATCTGGTCAAAAGTTATCGCAATTCAAAAATTTTCAAATATTCCCAATCTCATATTAGGCGCCTAGCGCACACATAGGGCTAAAAATTTCTAAAATATTATCATATTCACAATTAAGAGCACCTTCAAAATTCATTCCATAAACTTCGTTTTTGCAAAAGTTATTTGTTGACATAATAATAGGTATATTTAAAATATCACTAAAATGGCCGCCGGTGCCCAAGGGTTAAAGATTTTTAACTTTTTGTGCGACCTGGCCCTATTCTGCGTATACGCCAATTTATATTGAAAATTTCAGTTCAATTGGATGATGCGTTCCTGAGGTTTTTTCACTGAAATTTTTGATGATATATATATACATATATATATATATATATATATATATATATATATATATATATATATATATATATATATATATATATATATATATATATATATATATATATATATATATATATGTATATATCTAAATATGACTTTTTGGGCAAAGTGATTTTAATATTAATGTTCTTCGAATATTAGTAAAAATACTTTCGTCAGTAGCTCTGCAAAGTCTAAAACAAATGCATCTTAAAATGACTTGCGAAAATGCTTTCTATTACGTGACTTACATAACCACATGGTAATACCAGTAGCAAAATGATTAGTGAAACCCTTAAGAAATCTCTTCAATTCCCAAGGGTAGTCTACTGAATTCTACCACTCAGGTAATAAATTCATTTAGGTTAGAGATTGAAGAAAAAAATTGTATTTTATAAATATTGAAGATTGTAGAAAAATTATTTGAACATTTAAAAGCCAAAAGGTCACTGCTTTATTTAAGATTTTATTGTGCAAGTGTGACATTCGTATAAAATAACAGGATTCGAAGCCAGTAACCTCATCAGATTCAAACTCATTTCAGAATATATGTACATAATGAATTGAAACACAAACTAATAAAAAAAAAACAATTTACAACAATTTGCTAATTGTCACATTGTACTATTTAAAAAATAAAAAAATAAAAACCAAATCACTTTCGTTGACACTAAATTCATTCCACAATTCAAACATCGCAACGAAGTATAAATAATGAAAAATGTTCAGTCAAGATCAAAACGAGGAGTGATTAATTACAGTAAAGTAGTCCATAAGTAAACCGACCACATCTTGGAAGCATTCCGCAAGGAAAACAATCTACTTGAAATTACGAGAATTAATTGAGCTGGAGACGGGGACTATACCGGCAGAATCTGCCGCTTTATTTTCGAGCCTATTAATGGAAGTTGTTAACAAGAATGAAATGTCGTACGTACGCGGGTTCACCTATCGAACAGCAATGATGCGAGGGGTTGGAAAATGCTCAAGTTGTATAGTCGCAAGTTTAGAAGTATGTTAGTTTTCATGGAATAGTTTTTGAAATATTCAAGTGTTTGCCATTCACACTAACATAGTCTTGAATATTTAAATTTTCAACAAAAATCTCAATATCCATCTACCTCTCTAAATCGAATCAGTCAAACTGAAAACTTTCTTCGAATCTCGGTCGAATCAAGTAACAAAAATAAACTCTCTCATCGATCCGATTCGTGCGCCACCCTTCTTCTAGTCAGTCAGCTGTACGGTGAATGTACTTATCCAGCGAATAAACTCTTATCGTCTTTTCCAGCATTTTAAATACACTTACGACCTCCAACTAAACAATTCAATTCATTGTTTAATTTTCAGACAAGAACGCATAATGTAAAGACGAACCACCAACGAGTAACTATCTCCGGGCCTCTCGAGAAATCCTTTTACATCAACTATTGGCAAAAAGCTACTGCTACTGGTACTTTGGTTTCGAGCACCCCTGCCGCGAACTTACCAAAAGGGAAACAAAGTTTTCAAACAATTTAGCGGGTTTGTTGGTTGGGCCGATTTTTTTATTGCATGCACACATTTACTCCTTCGTCCTGGGCCCTCCTGAACTCCCTCACATGGCCATCGTCATGACTGGCTGCGAGGTTTCTATTCAGTTCGGTTGCAAAGCAAAAGAAGAAGAAAAGGCAGACACTGAAGGATATTGTGTGCAGTTACTATACTAGGAGTATCAAACTCCTGTTTTGTTCGTTCGACGTTTCGTTGGATGCCTTGCTGTAGTGCTTGCTGGTCGATTTTCTCGTTCCTCATGCTTGATATGAACTTTGCGATTGTGAGTTTCTCGGAAAAGGGCAAGGAACAAAATTACAGAGAATTTCGCTTTTCTGTTGTTTGAAAATGCTTTTCCGAAATGTAACTTTCTCACTGAGCTAGATTCCTTTGCTTTTAGCTCCTCCATAAAAAAAAATCCGATGGAGGCTCGATGCGATTGTTTTTCTTTTTAAGATAGAAGTAGTTCAAAGTGTTGATAGTTGAGCGCAATGTGAGTTACAGCGTTAGCTGATAGAGACTCCAATTAAATATAGTGTGGGGCACAAATGATAGTTTTGGCGATATCTATAGTTAAATTTAAACAAACATCAAACGGTTGGAAGCTAAAGAGCCAACAATTGGTATTTGGACAGGCTTGGCTCGGTCATTTTCTTGGAGTGAGGAAGGAGTATAGTTTTTGACTGGATTTTTATTTTGAAAAATATATAATCTTAAGAATGAATAAAATTGCTGGTCAGTGCAATATTATTAAAAAACAGTTGCTGAATTGAAAAAATTCAAAACAGCAAAATTTTTATCAATCGCTCTGAATTTATTTATCTTGTCCCAACCAACGTACTTTAAATGGCACAACTTCCAAAATGTTACTCTATAAATACCATTACATATTCAAACTTTTCAACTTGAAGATTCTTATGAACGATTTCGCATTCAAACCGAAAAGAAGAACATTTCCTTTGATTTTTCGCTTACTCAAAAGTGGATCGAATTTCACACTGTACTCAAATCAACTTTTATTGGACTGCTCGGAAAACACAGAATTTTTCTCAGCTGCGGATGTTCGACATTCAGAAGGAGTATGTTTGACATTCAGAAGGAGTATGAAGTCTTATAGACACCATCTCATTCCGCTTCAAATTTTCAAGCCAACAAAAAAAAACACAAAGTTTTCAACTAGTTCGATTGGAGCTACTTTATTTTCTCTGCAAACCTACCTCACTCTCAGTTCATGTGACAGAGTCACGATGGAGCTCAAGAGCAAAACTTTTCGCCACTAATGATCCCCTAAAAATCTCATACGCACGCTAGCATTTCCTTGCCTAATATACCCGGGCGGCCAACTAATGGAGAAAAGAAGACCAAACCGGGAGCTGTTGTGGTCCTATTCGTTTGCCGCTGAAATTTCTTAGTTCCTCGGAAACGGCTAATGTCGCAACAAGACTGCTTCCTGCCAGCCAGGAAGGAGCATCTTGCATCGTAGGCCGGTAAATTTTGCAGAACAAAGTCGACGGAAGAATGGAACAGAAGGCAAATTTGTGCGGTTTCTTAACAATCTGTGAATAGAATCTCGCATTTCGACTTGATAACTACTGTCTGGGAAAAGCCAATACTTATGAGTACACGTACCATAGTCAGTCCAAGGGATAGATACTGGTTTGTGGGCTGTGAAACGAGTTCAAGCTGGAAGGATGAAAGATGAAAATTATTGCGGTACCAGGCCTGCAATCGAACATCATTTTCGAATACCGCATCCTGAAGTCGACCTGAAAATCATTGGAAGGGTCGAAAAACTCAATGTTGTGGAACATAAGAATGGCTACTTTTACGGTTTAGTTAGTGTTTTTTTGCCATTTGTCTGGGTGACTCGAGTGGCAATTTCGAATAGCAAAGCTTATTTTGAATGGGAGTGTTTGGTTTTTAACAGTTGAGCAGGAAGTATATTTTAATTTTGGTCTGATTGGTTGCGAGCAACGAATGAACTGGCAATGAATTAAAATAAATGAAAAGATTCAGCGTGAAATTAGTGATTAATTTAACGAAAGTCTTTTGAGCATGTTATTATAGGAGTAATTCTGCATATTTTTAACAGCTCCATGCACAGCAAAATTGTCAATCGTTACCACCAATTGTAGAGTTTTATATTTGAAAGAATACATACTAATTTGCTACAAAATGTTGGGACTTGGTCGAATGATGGCTAGCCGCTGCACAAGACGCTTAGCTGCGAAATTTACTAACCATTTCAGTACTGATTTCGTCGAAACGAATGTAAAATTCAAGGGGGGTGAAAACATGTTGTTCCTTAGAAAACAATTGACTTGATGCACTATGAATTTTATCATGAACATTATGCTCAAGCAACTTGGAGAAACAGGTGAGAAGCGATATTGGACAGTGATTGGCAATATCAGCATTGGGTTTCGACTACTTTCAAATCGGTAAAATATTGGCATCTTTTGATCAAAAGCACCTACATACCCTACTCAAATAAAATAAGAAAAAACAGAAAAACACATGAAGATAAAGCATTACAGAGCTAGAGGAATTCAGAGACCCACCTCAAAATGATTATTCATTACAATATCGATATCAGAAGATAATTATAAAAAAAAGATAATTAAAAAAAGTCCCACGAAGACAGAGGTAAAGGATGAAGTAAAAAAATTTAGCAAACAGATCACAAATATATTGAGATAAGATAGCAGGTGCTCCCTCAAACGTAAAAGTGTCAGGGAAATGCTTGCTAAATGCTAATATAACCAACCCCCCCAACATAAACTTGTCTCTTCTTCTTCTTTAAAATCTAAGTATAGTTACAAGGACATGGAAAAAGCAAAATGTTGATTATATGCTTCGCAATTCAGAGTAATCCACCTGAGCGTCTAACTTTTTTAAGGACTTCTCGGGGATGCAAAGACCATAACTTTGAAAAATTCAGTTGAACACGATGAGTAAACTACGCAGAGAACAATACTGGTCCTAGCAGGCCACGGGAGAAAATAACGTTTCGATTTTTATCGAGAGACAAGAGATGGTAAGGAACTTCGATAGTGGATAGATCGATGGCTGCTATGGTTTGCGGTTCTTTAATTGACTTGGTTTGAAATATTGTAAACAAAATTTTATCATTACGAGCTTATGTAAATTGCGAATGAAGCAAACGTTCTAATAAGTCCCAAAATGAGGTTTCCTGGCAAACTTTGACTACACATACATATGACGTGTTGACTCCACCGTTAAGAAATCGACTGAAGTGAAATATTATAAATTGATTTTTGATACAAAAGCAAATAGATAATAGAACTGCTAAAAAAAAATAAACTATAGAATTATAGAATCTCAAAAAAATCACTATTTTTATAAGCTCTTTTAGATGGGAAATTTTTTCATATCATTTTTTAAAAATATTTTTGTTCACACTCACGTTACTTATAGATATCAATATTGATATTTGCATTCATTCAGTATTATTTGATTCTCATCGTTCAATATCCACATACAAATGCATCATTCAGGCCCACGTCTTGCAATTCACCTCTTACCTTTAAAATCATAAGTATTTACATGAGTGACTATGAATCTGTATATCTGATAAGTAAGCTTTCGTATGAAAATGTGGGGAAGATTTGCCGCTATACTCCTTGAACAGCATCGACAACCTACACACTGGAAATGTATAAAACACAGATACATATGTTTTTGCATTAATGTACACAACATTGTTTATAAATATGTGCGAATTTATTTCGCGTGCTATGTCACGTTTCGGTTTCCGCCTTATCACGAGCAACCTCGTGGTAAGAAAAAAAAAATAATACCGAACATCGTATACAACTTACTGCAGAAGCTCGACACATCGCCAAGATACATACATTCAGTATCTAAAGCAAGCACCCTATCATCCGCATAGCACGGAGGCCGAGTTGTTTGTAACAACATTTTTACTACATTCCGAGCTATAAAATTTATTACCACCCGTTTTGTCTTGCAAATGATCCACAACCGTCCGTAATTGCTATGGTTGGATATATGTGGAAGTATTTGGGAAATGATTTTGAAGGAGTTTATTTTTTGGGGGTTTTCGATAAGCAGTCGAATATTGGGAAAAGTATTGATTGAAACAATATTTTGCTTATTTAATTTCAAATGAATACCTGTTGCACAGGAACTGAAATGGAAAATGAATTTAATATGTTCTTGATATTAAAGCATGCTCTTTGAGGAATGAACGTGCCCAATTTTCAAAATCTTACATTCAAAATGATGGACAGTGCCGATCAGGATAGACATATATATATGCACAGGGAAAGAGAAGACTTCTCGAGAAGAGATAGAATTCTCGAATATAAAATTAAGCTGCTAACCTGCTCAAGTTCAGGTCATTGAAGGAGTCAGGTTTTATAGAAACGTATCCAGTCTATAAAAAATGCAATTCTACAATCGTATTCAGCGAAACCAATACTTTGAAATGTTTCGCCAAATGTTTTCATTTTAAATTAAAGTGGCGCTTGTAAACACGTTTAGTTAAATGAAAAATGTTAAACATAATTTGATGCAAAATCATCCATGCCAGATTATTATCATGTTTGGTCTACCTACATCGATCATGTTTCCAAAAATACCAAAGAAATGTTCATAACATTTTGTCGAGAATGTAAGCAAAGCATTACAGTGAATGACGACGATTTCAGAGCCGATAATTTTGCTTGGTTTTGTATTTACACAGCATATCAAGAAATTTTGACCTAGTGGTCTTTAGCACTTCACACGACGAATAAGCTACTGTGTTTATGTGAGATTATGTTCTACGCGAACATCTAATCGAAATCGTTTTTACACTTTTTATACAGCCGGATGAAAATACTGAATGAAAATCAAACAATGACTAGCGAAATCGATGCGAAAGCCATAAGAGCTTAAGATTTAGAGAAATTTTTCGCTTGTAGATTATTCGTTCATGTCAACTTAAGCATTATAATAAAATTTACTGATAATAGTTCGTGTTGATTCAGCGCTCGGGACAGATTATTATGTCTCGTTAAACAGACTCTCTTCTCTAAGCACTATACTAGACGACTTCTGCTACCGGGGTGATTTATAGTCTGGGTTGTAGCCGGCATAAATAAATGGGCATCGCTAAAAGAACATGTCGTAGTCGAACTAGTGCAATGTGAATTGTGAGCAGTGCGAAATGAATGTTGTTGCCAGGATTCAGTTGATGGTACTACATATGTCATTAAATCTACGGGAATACAAAGCCTACGTACATAGATATTCTATCCATGCTATAGACGGATGGGCCTATAGCTGCAAAGAGGCATACAAATCTACTCTGGTTCATTTCAATTATTTCGGATGCCATAGGAGACAGCTTAGATTGCTTTTCAGTGTGGAGTAGAGCTAATTAAATTAAGAACATTCTATGACATGCACCGAGAATGTGTTAAGAAGACTAAGACTGTTTGTTTTCTGTTTTTCAATGTGTGCTTTCTTCCGTAGGCTTTGGGGTATAATCTAGTTGGAATTAGTTTATTAAAAAGTCGGTGGGTAATTAGCCTTGAGTTGAAGGTATGCAAATGATATAGCTGAGTTTTGATAAGACAACAATTTCTTCTTTTAAATCATAGGGTATCATACTTTTTATATTGCTCTCATTATGATGGTAGAATGTAGTGAATTTTATAGAAAGACAAGAGGAGATAAAAAATTTAGATAATGGTAAAAATCGAGAAATTGTTGGATGCATTCAATAGATCGAAATAATTATAGTGAATGAATGGTCGAAAAGTACAATAGTTTTACAATGTTGACGAACATGGGAAGCATAATATTTTCATAAGTCTATGTGAAGATAACAAAATAATAGCTGAGTAGTAAGATTTGGCTGTAAGATAGCAACGAACCCGTAGCATTCAAGGATGGCGAAAAACTTAAATGACTATGAATCAGGCTGAGTCTTTCCACCAGTTAGACATTAATAGTAACAAATTCAATAAAGGAGAGATAAGAAAGAAGCGACTAGTGGATCAAAATTGATCGATGTACGATGATAGAAATGCTCAAGATAGCATTCAGAATCGTACATAAACCTCAACACTTAAAAGAATATTTTTTGGATTAGTCGATTCAAAATGTTATCATTGAGAAACATTGAAAAGCTGTCTCTAACAAGCTTATAATACCTACTTGAACAACAAATAGGAACTCATTACTCATTATCTCAGCGTGATGAATCTTTCATAACCTATTCGGAACCAGGCTAAAAAAGATACGAGTAGCTTGTTGGTGACATATGTATAGAAACTTTTTTATATATACTTTTTTATATACTTTTAACTATCTTCTTTATACACTTGTTTGTATAATGTTTCACAGGAAATATTCGGGCCTTAAATACGTTGAAAATACCGCTTTGAGTTTAAAACTTTGTGCACTAAATAATTAAATGACTTCAAAAATCAACTTAATTAAAAATTAAATAAACTTGACAAACACCGTTTCCAATAAATTTCCCGATGAACTACTTCCTTAAATTCTTTCTCTAATTGAATTTAAAATCCATTCATCGAGAATTCAGGATATCAGCATCATCTTCACTTCCGATTACGGCACTGATATGTGTTTTCATAACCATTACCCAACAGAAGCATCATCGTGATCAGAACTAAAATTGAAAAGCAAAGAGCTTGGACTCATCGAAGACGAATCATCTTTGCCACTCATCGCATCTCATCTTGTTTCATCACTTCACTGGAATCGCTTTAGAACCGGGCTGACACTATTTTTACTCTTTCACTTTGCACTGGATCTCAACATCCACGGAGCGGAAGAAAGAAGCAAGAAAAATGAAGCACTGTCTTTCACTAAGAGCAATAACGACGAAACCATTAACTTTAAGTCGAACGATGTCAAGGTAGTCTTCAATGTTTGGTTTTGATAAAATTTATCAAATTAGAGCACTGAACGCGACAAGACAGTCGCCGCACTTTGATGCGCGGATATTGAGAGCAGTAAGTGGGTGAAAGTGAAAATTGCACTTAGAAAATATTATAGAAGTAGAAGTCATTGGTTTGAATTGGTATGAATATATTATTTTGCGTCAATTTTTGCATTTGGAAATTAATGTAAAATATTTGACGAGCGAAATCGGTAGAGGTAATGATCTAAACTTTATTTTGTTCTGTAATTTGATAAAACTATCTTTTAGACCCAGCGTTCCCTATCTTTTAGATAAATTAATCAAGTCCAGCAAAAAGTTGAACTTATTCAACAAAATAGTTTTGTAAAAAAGAAAGTAAAGTCACAAATACAACAGAATATAGTCTAAACGTTGGCTTAATGGGACGTATCATTTGCCTTTAGTTTCCATTAAGAATAAAAACTAATCTTAAAATAACATACAACTAATTTTCAAGTGAAATAGCGTTTTTTTTTTAAAATAACCAAATCGAAATCTAAATAATACAAATTAAAATGAATTAAATTGGTTAGCCCGACGATCGCGAAATGAATGGTTTGACGAAGACTGCAGAAACTCACTTGGCGGAAAAAAAAACCTGCAACCAGAGCCAAAAAGGAAAAATATGACGAGCTACGCCGAATATCCAATAGAATAATTAGACGTAAGAAACGGAAATACTTTGAAGAGCAGTTGCTGAATACTAATGTAAACCTAGCTAGTCAAAACACCAGACAAGCGTACAAACTAGTTACTATTATCAAAAACGGCTACCAACCCAGGAATAGCTTCTGTAAGGAAAAAGATCGAAGTATTATCAGGGACACCGAAAGTATTGACAAACGATGGGCGTCCTGCTTCGAAAAGCTTCTGGATCCACCATCAAACATCCTGGCAGCAGAAGCTGAGCTCCATGATGATACCGCTGATCAACCCCCATCCACACAACTTCCGACAGTAGAAGAAGTTGATCTCGTCTTGCGTTCACTGAAAAGAAACCAAGTGCCGGGTGCTGACGAGATACCAGCTAAGTTACTGAAGTCTGGTGAGGCGGGTTTATTAAGTGCGCTATATCAACTACTGCTGCGAACATGAGAAACTGACGTGATCCCAGACGATTGGCGGTAGATAAACTAAAGGTCGATAAACTGGGGTGTGAGAATTACAGAGGCATCTCCTTAGTCTGTACGGCCTCCAAAAATCTGGCAAAAATTCTCGAGAGTAAAATTACACCATTCGCTGAAGAAATCATTGGCCGAGGCGCACAATATAACATCATGCTGCAATTTGGTATACCGGCCAAATTAGTGAGACTCACAAAGATGACGATGACCAACTACGTCTCGCAGGTCCGGATCCAGAACAGATTGGCAGATCCTTTTGAAACTCTTGCTGGCCTGAAGCAAGGGGATGGTATAGCGCCGGCGCTCATCAACCTGGCACTTGATTTCGCTATTCGGGCAATGCATCTGACATTAGCGGCACGCTACTCTTTAAGTCGACACAATTGGCTGCGTCCGCGGAAGACATTAACATCATGGCTCGAAAACTGACCGATGAAGAAGAACATCTGCTTAGACTTGACACCGCAGCAAAGGAAGTTGGTCTACAAACCAACGAGGACAAAATGAAAGTTATGATTCAATCTCGGACAAGGACGCCAGCGCATTTGACCATCAACGTAGGGGACCTTAGCATCAAATTCGTGAACAACTTCATTTACCTGGGTAGTAACCTATCGAATAACGATATAATGAAACTGACGAAATCAAGTGACGGATACAACTAGCAAATAAGACCTTCTTCTCAGTCCTCTCCAAAATGAAATCGAAGTATGTGCACAGAAAGACTAAGCTCCGCGTTTATAAAACTATCATAAGACCTGCGCTGTGCTATGGCTGCGAAACATGGACCCTGACCCAAACCTCCGAAAATATGATTGACACATTTGAACGGAAAGCTCTACGGCGGATTTGCGGGGCTATTCGCGGCCGAGATGGAAGGCGCATCCGGTAAAAAAATGAGTTGTACGAACTGTACGATGAGCTAGAAGCCTCCAAAATCGTCAAACTAACATCGTTTACGCAGGGACGATCGTATGCCGAAACGAGCTATGAACGCAAGACGACGAAGACCGAGAACTCGTTGGGAGAGCTCAGTATATGCGGACGCTGAGCAACTACTGGGATTCAAAGACTGGAAGACGCGGTTACGTGACCGACATAATTGAAGGACAACGATCCAGGCGACCAGGGCCCGACGTCGGGCTGTTGCGCCACGATGATGATGATGAAATTGGGTAGAACAAATTAAACTAAGACTAAAATATTTAAAAGTAAGTAGCTCAAATTAAACAAATTGTAATATAATAATATAAAATTAAATTAAATTACAGCATCAATGTTTTAAAATTCGATTTTATAATCTCTATTATCTTCTTAGTATGCCTCAGATATTATCGTGAACTTTTTGATTTCTGTCTCATAAATTTGTATTTCAATTACGCCTATAATCGATCTTTTCCTCCCTTTGCTCGCAGATTGTGAGGCTCATTGACACAATGACATAGGTCGGCTTTGAATTAGCAAGGGAGCTAATCTTATGACCTTGACGAATAACTTTTCACTATAATCCTGCTCAAACCAAAACTGTTGATTGCTCATTTTGAAGGATTTGTCGCTGACGATAATTTTCCTTGAAAATCATTGTCCTCTTCTTCCCATAAAGTATATTGGCCCAACATTCAATATAAAAACTGTACAGTTCGATCGAAATTAATCATAAATGGTAAGTTTCGCATGCCTAATATGATTGTTATTCATGCAGCAAGAATAAAGAAAAAGTCGGAAATACGTAGGAGTGTAAAATCATTCGCCATTGCTAATCACATACCGTAGTGAAATTTTTTCCACATTTGAATGTTTTCCGTAGAAAATCTGTTTCATCACTTTCCAGCAACATTAGATACTTAACAAATGGAATGAAAACCAGTGAAAGCACAAAAAACGGCTGTTAAAATCGAATTACTAAAACCCCACCAGAGACATCATCAAGGGAACGTATCTTCCAATGGATTTATTTGAAGCTTCTAGTATTTTCCTTAAAAAGTATCTATGGGTACGGCCAAGTGCGGATGAAAGAACTTAGCAACTAGTTTAGACCGATCACTTTCACTTCACCTTGCTATTATATTTCCGCTTGACTTGTGTCCCTCTTCGTTTCTATTTGGCCGTAAGCTAACAAGATCCTTCGCTTTCATTTCATAACATCGGAAACTTCGTCATTACTCTTAATTGAATTAATTGTCACGTTGCGTCTCGAAACTCTGATCGAAAACAATATAAATCTTAAGTTTCTATTTTCAAGTCCAGTCCCCATAAATTGATCTGAAATTCAAATGTTTCAAAGGAGATACAATTAGAAACAAAAAAAAAACGTCTGGGGCTCATAATGCCATTCCATTGCCCATTTCCATTCCAAAGGTCACAATACTTGTTTTCTTGTTCGATCAGTAATAAACATATACGAGTTTGTTTGAAGTAAACAGATTCTGCAAATTAAATTGATGTTTTCATAGTATCAAATTGTATAAATAAAAGAGTATAGGAGCGATAAATAGCAATAAAAACATTATTCGAAAATAAATTCATTCTAAACTTTTCATCTAATATTGACGATAAAAATGATATTGAAAAAAGCACGTGTTTGAGTATCTTCAACAACAGCAATGATAACGAAAATTTTCAGCTCTAATAACATTTCCCGAAAATTCCCAAGCGTCCGTTAAATCAATGAATGATAAAAATTTCGTTCAAATTCATCATCATGATAATGCAATAATGACACATTCATGAACTTTTATACATAAATCTTTTAATCTGTGAATGGCATACTTGGCGGCTATGGATTATCGCTTCAATCAATCATGCAAGTGTTTTTTATTTGTACGTTTTAAAAACCATATACGAGTACATTCCAATCTAGAGCAACTTGAAATGGTAAAAAGTGCTAGCTTCTCAACGTAATGGCTAGCAAGCTGAGTAGTAGCCGTCACAGAAAAAAAGTCCACAACAAATTCTGAACTAGCTTGCCTGTTTGTCACTAGGGGATAGTGAACGTAAAGTATATACATGTGTATGTGTTTCGCACACATTAGTCAGTTTCAATAACCCATTGATAGCACAAGGTTTCCACAGATGAATGGGAAATATGAAAAAATTAATTGTTGATAAGCAAAGTAAACAAAACCATTCAAAGGCTCGATATGTAGCTTGGTTTTTCGAAAATTGAATGGATGGTTTATTGTCTGGGATTGAAATTGTTTCATGGAGTAGAAGCATTTTTTTATATTTGTAAAAGATATAAGATATCTTTCCAGGTATCTAATATTGGGCAGTTACGGTTTGGTCGAATATGATAAAATTCATAGACATAGGACAAATTTTCGATAATGTTTTGACATGCTCGACCGAAAATGTCACATTTTCCAAAAACGAATATTGAGATGGATAGTTAAATGTGCTGTTCCATACTTGTAGAACTACAATTGGATCTTGCTAGCTAAGTGCGTCTCCATCCTTATATCATCCCATTACTTCGCGAATTTCATCAATCTTACAATGTTACAATGACAGTTTGCCGTCCGAATTACGCATCTCAATTCGAATCGAGCTGATCAACTTTATAGGCTGCAAAATATTCATTAAATGTAGTTCTAATGGCTGATGCCGATCGATACCGTATAAAAACTCAGCTTTTCAGATTGAAAGAGAAAGTGAAGTATATATTATCTGTATGGAAGATTCGTAGCCACGTAAATTTTAATATCGTTCTTTTCCAGATGAGTTTGAATAAAAGGTTTAATGTTGTCCATTCTGAGCTGTGATCCTTATCGTAGGTGTTATTGGAAAGTGCTCATCTCCTACTCTAAGCTCCACTATTTAGGGAAACTAGTTGCTTCCGGTCAGGAACAGGTAAATTTTTTGATGACCTTGATGTTGAATATATATACCTTCCACTGCGTACAACCGTTAATTAGTTGGAGTCTGAATGAGCCCATTAAAACTAACAGCTGAAAAGCCTTTACTTTTAATACCATCACTTTCATCATATTTGATCATGTTCTACGTTACAAATCATAACTTGACTTCAACTTTTCTGTCTCATGCAAAATATACTATGCTCGAAAACCCTTAACAACCCAACAGCAACATTAAAATGCAGAATCTGAATATCTCTCGGAAATTCGTCCTCAATAATTCTGTCACAATAAATTCAATATCTCCTTTTATATTTGAAGCTGAAACAGGATAATAGGGAGCATTATCTGATTCATCCAGTCGTTCTTCCTTCCATCTTTTCCCCATTTATTCTACATGAATGAAACTGGGACAATTTCAAAGGCAAACATTTTGTATGTCATTATAGTTTGCAGCTTGAGATAAATAACGAAAGAAGGCGAATAAAACTTCTGCATGAAAGTACAGAATGAAGAAGAATCACTCCAGATGACATTGTGCTTCTTCCATAACCATTGTTATTGCATGGTTTGGATTCAGTGCATAGTGCATTTTCTTTCCATTAGGTATTCGGAGTGTTTATATAGTTTGTGTGTATGCAATGCTGGTCAGCACGATGAGCATATTTTGTTCTTATTCGACTTTTCTCTTGGCTGCACTATGTCAGACCCGTAATTTTCCGTAGAGTACTAATTTTGGTGCTTTTGCATGAACCGTTCTCTACTGCTACGAACCGTTAACCCTTCACGAATCAACCAGGCTCGACGACACAGTTAGCCATGTCACAACGGCCGATGTTTGTGCACTTTCCTATGGAAATGTATGGGCCGCTAGCGAAGTAGAAACCGCCTTCTAGCCATGGGCTCAAACCTTTCGTGTTTCCGTGCTGTTCTTGATGCCACTGCTGCTTGCTTGCAGTCTTGCTTTTAATATGCGCGCATGAATGATAATGATAACACAGAAAACTGCCCAAATTGAGAAATAATGGAAACAGTCGGAATTTTCATCCATCAAACAAACGTGCCATGAAATCGTACGACTTTTTTCTGTTCTGTCTCGTTTTCCGTTTTTCGGTTTTTCTGGTGGTCGGTGATGGTGGAAAAATTGCTAGCTACAGCGAAAAGCTTAAAGCGTTGGTGGAATTTTTTTCCGATTTAAAGGAGTAGGTTCAAATTTCTGTGAGTTCAAGTTCGGCATAACTTTAAGCATGTGTGTATCTAAGCCGGGATACTTGGTGGGATGCCCAATGTTTTATGTTAGGATTTTTTGTTTGCAGAATATTTAAAATGAAAATATTCTATTCTTTAATTCTTTAAAATGCAATGAATGAATAATCTGCAAGATTTTCGAATGCCAGAAGTACTAGCAATCCTACTACAGAACTACGAGGAATCCGTAGCTCAGGCAGGTGTAAAAACGAACTTCAGTTTCTATGCTATTTAGCTGCCAAACACTCATATTGAGGCGTACATACTAGTGTTGATTCAAAGTAGTGATAATCGGCTATTTCCAGTTTGCATAAAATTAAAAAAAAGTTTTTTACTACCTCATATACCTAGTAAGTCAGCCTAAGAAAACATAAATAGGCCACGATTCCTGGGAGGTGAATTCATTTAAATACGAACAGTCGAAGAGAGAAGTCATTAAGTATGTTTGAAAGAAATGTCTACCAAAAAATGTCTACTTGGTGGAAACATTAGAAGACTCTGTTCCTGCATATTCCACCGTTGCATGCTGCGCCAAGGAGTTTTATCTGGGAAGAACATCCACTGAAGCTGATTACCGCGAAGGACGTCCATCCACGTCTCTCACTGAAGACAACGTGAAAAAAATCGAAGACGTCGTCTTGGCAGATCGAAGAGTGACTATCCAGCATATAGCTGAAGTCACAGTGATTTTAATGGGACTGTTCAAAGAATCGTTGCCCAGGAATTACATATGAAGAAGACCTCTGTGCGTTTGGGGCCGAGAATGTTAACCAACGACTACAAGAAGAAACAAGTCGACATTTCAAGGGTGAATCTCGAAAAGTTCCAGGCAGATCAGGATAATTTTTTGTCACGTTTCGTGACCGAATCTGGATCCATCATTTTGATCCAGAAACGAAAATATCGATGACGTGGAAGCGACTCTCTTCACCTACGACAAAAAAATTTCAAGTGCTGAGCTCGGCGGAGAAGGCTATGGTATCAGTTATTGGAACGCAGAAGGAATTATTATGGTGGAATATTTGGAAAAGGGAGCCACTGTATCAGACTCTTGCTAGGCAGACCAAATGAGAAGATAGAGGGAAGCTATTGAGGAAAAAATATGCGACAAACTGCGAGCAGGATTTGCTTTTTCATCAAGACAACGTACCGGTTCACAAGGCTGCAGTTGCGATGGCTGCGATTCAAGAAACAGGATTTGAACTGCTAGAGCATCCGCCCTATTCATCAGATCTAGCTTCCAGTGACTTCTACCTATTTCCTCGGCTCAGGGAACACCTTCGGGGCATGAAATTTGAAGATGATAGCGAAGTGATAGCCGCTGTTGAGGCGTTTTGGGAGAGTAGACTCAAATAATTTCTTTCTAAGGTATCTTGGGTTGAGAGAAAAGATGTAAATATATATATAAATCTAATATGAAGAGACTATGTTGAAAAATTAATATATTTTTTTAAATTTAATCACCTTCGTTTATATTGATTATCATCGCTTTTGAAACAGCCCTCGTACCTAGGGTGCAAAGCATTAGCAGTTTCACAGTGCCATGATATCCATTATTTACTGCAGGGTACTCAAAACGTTTAACAGGCCCTAAAACCTTTCAACTTAACATTATATCATTCGTGTGTTTGATGATTATGGTCGCGATAACGAATTTCTACGAATATGCGAAATTTTCCAATTATTTGATATTGATATTGTCGAATTTAGCAGCCACTAGCTGCCCGCAAATATTCAGAACTTGCACAGTTCAATTCATAACTGTGGAGCCATATGGATTGTATGACACGCACTCAGTCATTCATTCTTTCGAAGCGTCTTTCCATTCTCCACATGAACATTAACGAGCAACAATTATCCATCCTTTCGTCGTTGATACTCCACAAAAGGGCTTTGCGCTGAACCAACATTGTTTGGCGTCCCTTAATATCACTGTGTATATGTTTATTTACGGAATATATGTTATATATATATATATATATATATATATATATATATATATATATATATATATATATATATATATATATATATATATATATATATATATATATATATATATATATATATATATATATATATATATATATATATATATATATATATATATATATATATATATATATATATATATATATATATATATATATATATATCATAATGTGGGTAAATACCTTCGAGGCTATTCTCGTCTATGCCTGTGCTGCTATCAGCTATCTACAGATTCTTTCCAGTGATGATAGTACCTATGTATGTTTGTATGCATTGTGATATACCATCGGTGTCGTGTTTTGAATATTGAATTCACTGCACAATTATCAAATAGTTGTATACAAGTTTTCGCGCTGAACTGATTTGGATGAGATCAGTTTTCCATTGCATTGTCCCCTGACAAATTTTATGGCACATAACTACAATTAAACCGTTGATTTTTGTGTTTACTTGCGGTAGTACGCAAACTTTATCGAAAACTTCACATTGTTTTGTTAAGTTGGTATTGATCGGAATAATATATGAATTGTCCCGACCAAAGTTTTTAGGTTCTAAGTTCCTTTATTATTTCAAAATTTTTATTTTAAGTTTTCTAGAATGTTTTTTTCCTGATTTCACTGAATTGAACTGGAATTATTACTGATGGTTTTCAAAAATTTGGCGGGCTTATTATAAAATCAAATATTAATGCAGTTACATATTTGTATCAATCAGCAGTATTTATATATTTTCTATTAATTTTTAAATAATTTGACACAAAAATCTCTCTCGCACTGGTAACAAATTTTGGTAATGAATCTTGGGTATTATGTTGAAGAAAATCGAGTACTCTAGGCTCCGTTCTTTCTAACCAATTATCTTCAATGAGTTCCAGCAAGTTGAGGTTTTAGTCTACTTTATCTTCAACCTGGCTTTAGTGAAAGAGAGAGAGAGAGAGAGAGAGAGAGAGAAAGCAATCCGATACTCCGGCGCGTCATCGAGAAGGCCTCTCGTCGCTAAGTACAGCCAGACATTGACTTATGGAGATAACACTGGCATCAGCGGAAGATTTGAACTAGCTATTCCAGAAACTTTCGACCCATTTAAATGGAGGCCATAAAAACTGAGGCAGCACTTAAATGAAGGAAAGACGAAGGAAGAGATGATGACACTAGGTAAAGTCATCATCTCCGAAAAGGTCACTCATTTGTAGTCAAACAATCAGGGTAGTTAACCATGAATTTGAAGAAGTGCAGTCCTTTAACTGCCTTGGGTAAACAGTATGAAAGAAGAAATAAGCGGCTGACTGATCAAACTGAAAAAAAGCTGCTACGGTCTGTCAAAGGGCTTTAAATGCCGAAATTTAAGCACAACTTCAAAACTTCGTGATCTTGCCAATGCTCGTATAGTCATGTATTGAGACTTAGGTGGTCAGAAGAAGGAACTCTGATCTCTTAGTGACGTTTAAGAGGAAAGCCTTACGGAAAATCGTTGGCCCTGTAAGTAAGAAAGGGCGGTTGCCGAGTTGCAACAACCTTGATCCGCATGCTATCTACCTAAAATTAGAATTAATCACATAAATTTTATGGATGAAAACAAGCGCGGAGAAGAGATTTGTTTGGAGTGGTCAGGACTGCAATTTAAATGTACCTTCCAAGATGATGATGATGATGAACTGCTCAATTAAATAATGTTCGGCCCAAGGATCCGATTTTCCACTCCTACAATAAGTCAGAAATCTATTATCTATCTGTATAATTGTACGAATTTCTCAAAATAGTCTTCCAGAAACTCTTTCCTGACAATATTCTTCTATATAATTTTTTCGGCTCTATATTTTCACTTCTTAATTAAAACTTGCGTTACAGACTTAAAAATAACTTATCAAAGTGAATAAGAAGGAATTGTTGAAACTATTTGCTTTTGGTCTACGAATCCTGAAAATATTCATTTTAATAACACCAAACCCTACCAACTAAAATTTCCGAATAGTTATTTTTTCTTAAGTCAGCTAGTGAATAGAACCCAAATAAGATTAAATTATTAATGATTGCGTGGCTATGCTCCGATCCTTCCATTATCATCTTCGTCAGTTGTCTTTTGAGTTTGCTTTAGTTTCGAGTCCCATTCAAATTCCATTGGGATTTGAAAACAGCAGTGACGGCAGCATAGGCAAGTTTGAGAAGGATATCAGTTCGCACAAGCTGGGCGACTGCAGCTCCTTTTTGCCTGCGTTCAAATACATTCTGCTCTTTGACTGATATTAGACTAGAGCATTATTCTCGCTGGCAAACAATTAACTATTCTCTTCGATGCTGCATAAGCTGACGATAACGTCTGCTTTCGCTCCCGTTCTACATCTTCTACTCAACCAAAACTCACCTAAATAAACGTATTCTTCCGCTTCCGTCGACTTCGACGCCACATCCTCTGGTTTTCACGTAGCGGCGGCGGAAGCGCCGAGCATCCCATTTAGAAACTGCTGTGTCCGGACCAAGTTCGATGGTGAAGTTTTCGAATTTAATGGCAACCCAATTGAAGGAATTAGTCATTATATAACACGATTAAATTTCTTAAACCTGACAGCATGCAACATAAACCCTACCTACAACCGATTGGTTGGGGATGAGGATCGTATCAAGGATGCGATTGATAGCGGGGTAAAACTTGCTTGAATAGAATTCGGTGCTTCCTAGTAGAAGTTGAGAGGGAGAAAGGATATTAAGGGGTTAGAATAGAAAAGAACTTGATAGATAGATAAAACGTTGATTCCGCTTGAAGAGTTTCTAGGAATAATTTTTTTTCCAATTAGATTAAAAGCAAAAGTGTCGATTGTTAGCTCACTTGAATAATGTTGAAAAAATGAGTGGGATGTAAGTTTGCTGAGAAGATTCCTTGTGTTATTTTTAACTTGGAATGTTTTTGACAGTGTGTATCGATCTTCATTTAATATCATCGTCAGAAAGAGTTTAGTGAGTCATTATTTTTGTGCACGGTTTATTTTCATAAGAAGCCTGTATATAATGAGGCTTTGGTAGGATTGCTGTAGTTTTTCAGGGACTTGCATATTTGGCATTTTTCGTCATTTAATCAACCAGCATTTTATTGTGTCATTTTTATTAAATATCATAAAGACTTTGCACCACTAATAAATTTTCCGGCTAATTACTTTCACGATGAAAATAAGCTGTTCATAGAAGTGTTCTACCCTTTGGCAATAACCCATCACCATCACACGAAACTTTTGATGACATAAAATTTCATAATCGCTCTATTCAAAAAATTACTTATCAATTTTATCGATGCCGTTATCCCGTCGAATAGTTATGTAATAATCTGTCTATCCTGAATGCTTTTCGCTCCAGCTCATCAAACCACAAAATCTGCAATCATTGTTTCGAATGATACCAAAAGCACCATAATGCCTAAAGCCTTAAAATAAACAACCGCTAACAATACCAACAATAACAACAACACGAATAGCACCTATTTACCATATTAATTGTAATAATTTAATGGTTAATTGTTCGCTCCGTTGCTTTCATCTTTGTCACTTTCCCGGCCGCGGTTGCAGTCATTCAACAAACTAAATAGTCCGGTGTTCAATGTAAATTAGTTTAATGTGCTCAAATAATGCCAGTGAAATGAAAAAGTGTTTGGTGAACCATCAGCGCCCCCTCGCTCGCGAATACACCGTAATTTCATTCAAACAGAATTATCCCGCTGCCAATTAATATAAACATTAAACGTTACGGTTGTTTCATCCCCGTTGGATGTGGAGGCTCATAGCACAGTTGCATTAAAATTGCTGTATAGCGTGGCTTCGAAAAATAATCAACGAACAGCAGGAAAAATAAAGCAAAGCTCTTTGTCTCCAAATAATGCATGTTTGGGCCGGGAGTTTATCATCAATATATTAGCCACAGAATCAACATTATGGGTTGGTATGATTTTCGAATTGCATTTCCAGTGCAGTTTGGTGAAAAACGTTTCAATCTGGCAGAACGATAGTTGCAACGGTCGAGGCCGACTCGTGTTGGAGTGACGGTGTAGCAAAGCAGCAGTACGGATTTCTCGATATGCAATACTGCGGAATTGGCGTCGGTCAGGCAATCAGTTTGTGTATTTCTTACAATCGACTGCAGCAGTCGGAAGGAATTGGAGGACAGAAAGAGCGACACCCATGGCACCAGTATCAGGAAGTTCTTTTCCGGCAAACGGATTCTACGAGTCGAATTCGACTAAATTTTATCGCATAGAGCAAACAACCTTAGTGTACATAATGGTCTATCGTCATTCCCCAAAAACCGTATTACGAATGACTGCGAATTCGGTTTGATGGTTCACCTGTGCAGTTGTTTCTGTGGAACTACCTGTGGTGTGGTAGTCTTTTGGTTTTCTCGATAAATAAAATTCAAATGGTATTGTTGGCAAGTATTTTCAGGCAGAATTGATTGAAAGTTTTTATGCAGAAAGTGATATTCTTTGAAATGAAGTATTAAAGCATGTCGAATTTGTGGGGCTGTAAGGGTACCGCCAAGACGAAGCGACGAGAGCGTCGAGTCAAGAATAGCGTCGAAAGCGTCTTGAATTACGCAACGAGATGCAAAATTGTAAACGAAATTTTACAGTAGCTGTCAAAACAATGAGTTCTTCAGAGTCGGATGAAGAGTTTTTCGCACCACAATGCATGAAATTGAAATCAATAGTTTACTGACAAATAAAAGTCAATGTTCTGTTCTGATCGCTGCAAAAAATCTAATTGACTGTGTGCAATTTTCTACCGTTCAATCATACAAATGTACCCAAATTTTCGAGAGAAACCTATTAACGTAATTCGTTTACTTACTGTATGTTATCGAAATACATTTTACAACAATAACATACATTACGGCTCTCAGCACTCAAGCGACGAAATCCGTTTGAGTCGATGTCGGCGCTACTATCATATTTCGACTTTTTGGTCACTGCTTCGACATGGCCACTTCCATTTGAAAATAAATGATCGTTTTCGGCGCGTCGCTTGACTGGACGTTTGCGACGCTCTCGTTGCTCCATTTTCGCCGTACCCTTAAACTGCTTGAGCTCATACATCTTCTCTAAAATTAAAGACTCCTTTAACTAATAGGATTTCAGTATTCAGAACTAGTACATTTATTAGAATACAATACTAGTTTTAAGAAAAAAAATTTAGAGGAAATTCAACTAATCAAAGAATTTGACCTATTTTGTCCTTATGTGCCAGCAAACATTGTAACTTAATTGAAAAAAACAGTAGCCATTCTCTGCTTATATGGAAATACCTCACTCCCCCGTTTCCCAAATTTTCGTTTATATCTTTGTTTATATTATTTTAATATTTCCTTTGTGAAAAAAAACAATCAAAAATCATTATATGTATGTGTTGGTGATCAACAAGCACGAGCAAGAGCTTCCGATTAGTCTTAAGCCCAAATAGTATTAAACATTTTGTTGATGGTTGCCACTTTTCCCATTCGAAGAAATGGGTTTTTCTGGATGTTACCTCTTCAAAATTCTAAAACCTTATGCAACATGATGACTACAGTGCTGCCAGATAGGCGCTGCGGCTTACCCCCAGACAATTCCTATTTATCCCTGAAAATACCCTAAGTAGCCATAGTGACGTCATTTCCGGGAAATTTTTCGAGATTCTCAAAAAGTAGGTTATTTAAATATACATTTTTATATGTGTAACACATGAAGCAAACTTTTTTAAGGTGAGGTGAAACTTTCCCCTACTTATCCTTATCTTTTGGGACTAATTTTTTCTTGGGTGCGTTAAGAGCGAGGGCGGTTAAATAACCCCATCATGGATTTGACGACAGCGTATTGTAAATAGTACCTACGAAAAAGCGAATCGATCAATCAGCTGAATAGATAGAGATTTAGGGTACGGCAATCGCGGCCTCTGTCATCAATCGGTAAGGTAGAATTATCAATTTTGAAACAGCATCACCAATGATTGATAATTTATATTTTCTTATATCAGCAAAAGATGGACATGACTTAATTCGAAATTGTTATTTATCGAAAAATCCGTTCCGGAAAAATGCATTATCAAATTTCAGAATACCCTAAACAAAACCCTGAAAATTTTTTCCCCCTGTTTGTCCCCTGAAGTCTTTAAAATATCCCTAAATCTAGGGTTAAACTCCCTAATATGGCAGCACTGGATGACTACCACTTCTAAAAAACCCACTCATTCTATGGTGTTAGCAAATAATTTAACGTCGACTGGTGCTTTTAACACTGTTTCTACTCGTAACAGCTCATTAGCACCAATACCTACTGATGCTTCCGTTTCTTCCCACCAAAGTGCAAACAGCAATGTAGCCATTATTAGGTACCCTTTATGCTCTCAGTCAACCGGCCACTTATGTCGCCTTTACTGAAGCAACTACGGATACTGCCTCCCTTGAATATTTGATGACCATTGCTTCTCGTCAAAAAGCAGTCAACTCGCTTAGGCATTTGTCCAGACTTAACACCTTCTTTAAATATCCTCAGACTCTTTTGTCACGATTGTGATGGTATGAGAAGCAAATTAAATACATTAAATCCTGATGCAGAAGCCTGCCACTTTAATTTACTCCCCTTCACGGAAACTTGGCCAAATGATTCCTATAAAAATGGAGTTGGACAATTTACAGAAGCGATTGTGACTATTGACCCACAGATCAGTCGCGAGGAGGTGGGACTTCACTGGCGGTTAGCAACACACTTTCAAGTGAGATTATTAGCGTCACCCACAATGCATTGTTCCAACACTTCGTTATATGTGTTTCTTTGAATAACAATTTCGTTTTCATTAGTTTGGTCTATATCCCACCCAGATTGGACGAATCGGTTTACAACCATTTTTGTGAACTAATATCTTCCATTACAACATATCCAAATGAAGAAGACAAGATAATATTCCTAGTGAATTTCAATCGTCCCACCTTATTTTTTATCCCCTGTAAATCTTTCAGATTCCAACGACTTCAACCTTGCGAGTACTTTTTATGGCAATGATTTGCAGCAGGTCTCTCTAACTCCCAACCAAAACGGTCATTGGTTGGATCTTGATTTTACAAGCGCCTATGGCGAAGTAGTGAAAAGTCCAACTGACGACGCAGAGCATCTTTTTCCCAATAGTTTACACCACACTACACTATCAGTTGAACTTCTCACTCCTGATTGTATTTACTTAAAAACGTACAATAATTCAGTTGCATAATTATTTCTTAATGCTGACTACAAAAGCATTCACCATATACTTAACTCTATATGTTGGACTTATACTCTTTTAACGTTAGATCTTGAGGAAGCCATTTCCATTTTTTTATAAAATATTTAACGTCGTTAAAAGATATGGACCTAAGATTAAAAAAAAAGAAAAAGTTGTCTGAACCATAGCTTGATAGGGAACGTAGGCATTTGCGAAATCGTAGGAACAAACTTTATAAGCGAATAAATGAAAATATTGATATTAATCCTACTATTCAGGAAGTATATAATGAAGCTACTAAGCAATTCCTGAAAAAGTCTCGCGCTGCTTATGCCAATTTCATTTAGAAAACCGGTGAAAGTATTATCCACGACCGGAAAAAATTCTTTGATTTTGTAAGCGGTTATCCATCGTCAGTTTCCTATAATGACACAATCTCATCTTCTCCTAAAGATATTTACTATTTATTCGCAGAGAATTTCCAGAAAATTTTCAATGTACCAGACCCATTTAACTCAAATCTTTCTCCTTGTGATTCAGTTCCAACCGCTTTTGTCAGCCACATAAAAATATCACATGAAGAAATACGTAAAGCTATCTTAGAACTCGACTGTAACAAAGGTCCTGGTTTTAATCTTCTTCCACCTATCTTCCTGCTATTAATACCCCTGCATATTTTTTTTGACAGGTCACTTTCATTTGATTTTCATATGTGAACTTTCATATGTGACACAAATTTTCAAAAAATAGTGATAAACGCTGCATCGAAAACTATCGAGGCATTGTCATTTTATCTTCGATTCCAAAATTTTTTGAAAAAAGTCGCTCAACTGTCACAAACTTGACAATTCTAGTTCCGGACGTTCTGTGTAAAATGGAAGAAGGCTATCAAATTGACGCAGTTTACACAGACTTTAGCAAAGGTTTTGACAGAGTTGATCATTTTATATTGATCCTGAAGCTGCACGAATTCGGACTTGCCGGATCTTTACTTAGCTGGCTCAGTTCCTACCTCCCTAATCGAACCCAATTCGTAACATTTAAAAGAGTTAAATTTAAAGGAGTTTCTACCTGTGGTCTACCACAAGGTCTTGGCCCACTTCTCTTCAATAATTCATCTCCGATCTATTTGACGTTCTGTCAAATATACCTCTCCTACTTTATATAGACGATCACAAACTGTATCTCGAATCTAAATCTGATGCACTTTTTCTTCAATCCAAGCTTGGCTCACTTGTTCAGTGGCGCAATATAAACAAGCTCTCGCAGAATATTGATAAGGGCCAAATTATAAGTTTTAGCCGTAAATGCATGGTTACGCAGAACACTTACTTTCCCGGCAACAACTTATTTACTCGCGTTGATAGCGTTGTTGATCTCGGTGTTGTCCTGGATGGGAAACTAGGTCTCACCTTGCACTACGACAAAATTCTTTCCCGCGCGAACAAGCAACTCGGGTTTACTAAGCGACGTGCCAAGGAATTAAAAAACTTGTGGGCCACAAGATCATTATACCCTGCACTTGTACGCCCTCTTCTTGAATACGGCTGTATAATCTGGCATTCAGCCTTTGAAATCCACAGTAACGGACTTGAGTCCATACAAAAACAGTTTTTACTTTTCGCTCGAAATTTACCCCCCTATGAGGTTAGACTGGGTCATTTAAACTTAACTCCACTCGCATCCAAAAGAACGGTGATATCGACCTGCTTCACATTTGACGTTATTAGATTCGTTATCAGAGTTGAATTCCTGACCAGTAAACTGGCGATAAATATCTCCGTAAGGAACACCAAGTCAAATCGTTTGCTAAAGGAATATCCACATTCCACCATGTATGCCGCTAATGAGCTGGTGAATATACGCTGCAGGATTTTTAATGGCTTTAGCAACCTTTATTCTCTACCGATTTCTAAACTCTCCTTCAAATCTTCCCTTATTCAAGCCATCTGTACCCCGTAATTTTTAAGCTTCTTGTAATTACTGTTTTTAATTGTTAATCATTGATTTTATTGTAATTTTTTATTATTTATATCAAACTTATTTATTACTTACTGACTTACATTATTTTTTTAAATTATTATTAGTGCTGCATTCATTTCGAATTTGTTTTCCTTTTCTTTTTTCAATCTGTTGCGTATTTATATATAAATGTATTAAATTTATGCCTTGTTTGGTTAATAAAATAAAATATAATGGCTCGTCAGTTTCGTCTTGAGGACTGAATTTCTAATTATTTTTATTATTTCATCTATGCTAATTATTGTATATTGTATATTTATTTGATCACAATCAAATCAACTATAGATTTTTCAACTTATTCCCTTAAAGTCTGTAAGCTTTCTTTTGAAGAAAGTAAAGACTGCTTGATACCCTTTTCACATCTGAGGTTCGCTTATAGCTCTTGAGGATCCGCTACGTGTAAGGGTCAAGCTAAGATATTTTGGTGAATAATATTTTGATGATTGTGCTTATTTTATTTTAGCAAGAAGATATTATGAAAGATAAATGTATCTGTTCTCAAGAATAGCATAGATACACTGCTAAATATCACATTAAGCTACCTCTTAAAACATGGTATACACTTTGTACCTTTTCGTGTACATGCTATTAAACCTACAGCTTCATCTCCTTAACTTTTAACCTGTTACACACAAATATTAAAATTCTCTCAAAACACTTTTGCACCTCGCAGATGGGAATCTCTCGAAACTTCAAAATTCCTCCTGCCAAACACTCAAGTTTCCTTGCGAAAATTAGTTCCAAACTTATAGTTCACATCAGCTTCGCCATGCCTTCTGACATTCCACTTCTTCACCAACTACACAACAACAGCCGACAGCAAGGCAAAGATAGTTTCCGAAATCTTTGCAAGCCGACAAAAATCTTTCCGGGAAATAATTTGGCAACCGCACATCCTATATTCTGTACAGAGGAAAAAAAATACTAAGTGACTTCAAAGCGCGAATCAAAAGGGTATATATCATAAAGTACTATTGGCTTTCGTCTGCACCATTCATACCGGAAACTTTCTCTACGAAACTTTGTGTGCCTGTGACTTTGGGATATCTCCTCTGCGCCCGTGTCGAGGACATTTCTTATGTTTTCATTGTCGATGAAAGTCTGGAGACCAATTTTTCTGTTGTGTATTCGGTACAGTATTACCCGGTAGTCGTCGTCATCGTTGTCGTCCTTCGACTGATAAGTTCATTCGATTTGGGACTCTATAGTACTAGAGCGTGGAAAAATAAGCCACCCACCTAGCCATCTATGACGGCCGAACAGACAGCCTGGCCATTCATAACCACAATATTATTTACTGCAATGCAGGTATGAAGATGATACTTAGATTTAGTTTTTGGGAAACGAGCGGATTGAATTGGATTCGAGACGAGAATGCTATCGTACTACCGTGTTTTATTCGTCAATGACGTCTGTCGTAGTGGTAGATTAGCGGTTGGCAATCGAAGTTGGTCCTACGAGTAAACTTGCTTAGGACGAAGCTCCACTGACACAGGGAATCGAAATTGGATGAAGTAGGTGGTTGGATGTGAGTGTGTGTGTCGAGTAGATAATAGCTTTGACGTCAAAGGCTTGAGAAAGTAGGATAGAATCGACTTTAGTGGAACTATTAGAGCGCAACGAGGCGTGATAATCTGTGTAAAATTAAAAATAAATGAGTATATTGTGGTACTATTTTCTCCACAGCCTAGAAATATTTAACATCATTAATTTTTTTTAAAATAGGTTGGTGATTGGGAAATTCGGGAAATCCCAAATTCTTTTGAATTTGCAAATTTGAAATTGGCTATTCATCATTTTGTGAAGAGAATTTTGAAATTTTTCCGCGAAATTTGCCTCAAACATATGCCTATTAACGAATTTTCACAATAGCAAACACAGGAAACCACAAGGACTTAAATGAGAGTTTCTAACAGACGACTTTGGTCACAGTGACTTTGCGTACCTGCATCCTCCCTTTCGTAGCAAATTGTATCAAATTCAACTGCCGCTCTTTGTCTGTTTTATTTCGAAACCACCGAAATCGATTCTTTTTTACCGCTCTGTGTGTCCTCAGAGATAGCTTCAAAAACCTAAAGGTTTTCCTTGCTTAGTAGTAGCAACGGCAGTACAAGCAGTTAAAAACAATTCGTTTTGCCTCTGTGCATTTACAGTAGCTAGGCAAAGCAAAAACTATGGACCGAACGGATTTTTTGTTCGTAGAGCAGTAATAGCTATGAAAATAATTGACTTTACAGTGCAAGAAAAAGCTATAGGATTTTTTCAATCTCTCTTTCGAATGATATCGATTAGAAGAAGCTGTATTGCAAGGATAGGATGATAGGATTGGAACAATTGCTGGCAGTAAACCAGGTACACGTTGAATTTATCGTTATCGTTTTATTGGTGCTATACTGGTCGTCTGTAATAAGCAATTACATTCAACATAATCTGCAAACAAAATGTTTGCATCTGTTTTTTTCTCTCTTTGTTTTGTGGTTTTGCAGAGCAAATTGCTAGTTATGTTTAGGGCTAGATTTTAAGATCGGAAGAATTGGAAATATATATAAGTATATATGTATGATCGCATTTAAAACATTAATTTCCTCCGCCTTTTTGTAGCTTAGGATAGTAGCGGACACCAAATATCCTACAATTCATTTATTGCCTAGGTCTTAGAGCTTCTTTCCGTGGTTTCAACAACATCAAAGCAAATCGAAGACTTAGGGTACGGACAAGACGGAGCGACGAGAGCGTCGAGTCGAGCATAGCGTCGAGTCAAGCATGGAACAGATCATTGAATTGTGTTCATGAAGACGCGACAAGACGTAAAATTGTAAACGATATTTTACAGTGCCAGTCGAAATAATGAGTTCTTCAGTGTTGGATGAAGAGTTTTTCTCACCACAATACACCAAATTGCAAGATATCTAAATTTCAGTTCTATTTATTTACATTTTTTTCGCTTATAGATAGTTCAAGCTGAAGGACCCATGATTTTGCTGCTTAAATACGAGGGTTGATCAATAAGGAATGATAATCGGTTATTTCCAGTTCGTATAAAGTTTAAAAAAAAATTTCTTTAAAAAAAATAGGTCACGATTCCAGTGAAGTACATTCATTTGAATACGAACAGTCGAAGAGAGAACATCAAAATGGAGAAAAACGAAATTTGAGCTGTCATTAAGTACCTCTGTTTGAAAAAATTGCCTACCAGCGACATAAACGGTGACATGGTGGAAACATTAGCGGAATCTGCTCCTCCATATTCCACCATTGCACGCTGAACCAAAGAGTGTAAGCTGGGAAGAACATACATTGAAGGCGAATATCGCGAAGAACGTCCAACCACGTCCCTCACTGAAAAAACTCAAAGATGTCGTGTTGGTAGATCGAAAAGTGACCATCAGGCAAGTAGCTGAAGGCACAGGGATCTCGAATGATAGTGTTCAAAGAATCGTTGTCCACGAATTACATATGAAGAAGGTCTCTGCGCGTTGGGGGCTGAGAATGTTAGCCGACTGAGAAAAGAAGAAAGGAGTCGACATTTCGAGAGTGAATCTAGAAAAGTACCAGGCAAATCAAAAGATTTTTTCGTCACGTTGATGGATCATGGATGAGATTTGAATCTACCATTTTGATCCAGAAACCAAACAGCAACCGATGACGTGGAAGCAACCCTCTTCACCAACGCGAAAGGAATTCAAAGTGTCGAGCTCGGCGGGGGAGGCTATACATAAGTTTTTTGGAACGCTGAAGGAACTATCATAGTGGAATATTTGGAAAAGGGAGCCACTACATCAGGCTCTTACTATGCAGACCAAATAAAAAGATTGCGAGAGGCAATGAAGGAAAAAAGACGTGGGAAACTGCGAGCCGGAATTCTGTTTCATCAAGATAACGTACCGGCTCACAAGGCTGCAGTTGCGATGGATGCAATTAAAGATACAGGATTCGAGCTGCTTGAACACCCATCCTATTTGCCAGATCTAGCTCCCAGCGACTTTTACCTCTTTCCTCTGCTCAAGGAACAGCTTCGGGGTAAGAAATTTGAAGATGATAGCGAAGTGATGGCCGCTGTTGAGGTTATGGGAAAGAGTGCTTTTCTTCCTAGTATAAAATAAATAAAATTGAATGTGATATAAAATATTTTTGTAATTCAATAGACAAGAGTCAAATACTTACTAAATTTATATGCTAAGAACATCAAAAATGAAAACTATCTTAGCCTACTTTGTATTTATAAAATGTTGATGTTTGTTTAAGTGTAAGGTCTTTGTGGATTGTGGATGTGTAATTGTGTATTGTGTAATTATGTGTTCCGACAAGGTATTTTGGGAGAGTCAAAATAAAGAATTCTTTCCTAAGGATATACTGGTTTTGGAAAAAAGATGGACTAAATGTGTTAACTTTTTAGGAGACTATGTTGAAAAATAAATATACCTTTTAAGTTTAATCACCTTGGTTTATATTTATTATCATTAGTTATTGATCAACCCTCGTACTAAGCCGCTATGTCATCTCTCGTTGGCTTTCCATTCCTCTCCACACCATTCAGCAATGTATTTCGTTGTTGGATTTAGATCGGTGACCATTTTTCGTAGTTTTTTTTTGCATTTCTTTTGACTTTTCGAAACGTATTTAATCTTTGGCAAGTTAATGGTTTGGTCCCTCTTAAATTCTTTAAAAAATTTTTTCACTCATTCGATTGAATTTATTAACAAATCTCTGCGCAAGTCATTGGAGTCATTTCACGAATATTTGGTCGAACGAACATTGGAGTCATTTCAGAACTACCTGGAAGTCAACGTACACCCGTCGTTCATATTCAATCGGAAAACCAATAGTTTTTATTATCCCTTTAAAGCTGAAAAAACAGTGAGTTTGTAAGAATTTATGATTAAAATATTTTTATTTATTGAATTGTGGGTGTCATAATTTTTTCCCCCGAGTTCGATGAAAATTAAAGATTTTCGATTCAAGTACGTTATTTGTTGCAAATATATCGTCGCTGTAAAATCAAACCGGCATATCTGCAAAATGCATATTTTTCACCAGAGCGCTTTAAAGTTTTCGCGTGAGGGCTGTTTCCTCGTAAATGCATACCAGAACAGCACCATTAGACGGATTTTTATTCAACTATACGATAAACCGGTGCGACACAAAAATAAACGGGAAAAAAAGAAATTTTTTGATACCAAAAACTCAATTTTTGCAGATGTGCCGGGTTGATTTAACTGCGACGATGTGTACATGCTGCTCAGTTCTGTGTAACTTAAACTTTAAATTCATAACTCGTGGCTAACGATGTACTGCACTCAACACATGCACGTGACACGGCATAGGTCGACACTTGTTTATTCTAACTGTTAGAGACAAACAACACTATCTAATGATCGGATGATGAATCAGAAGATGACTTCTCGTTGCTTCTTGCTATCTGCTTCGTAAGATACTCGTACACTATGTATTAGCTACAGCCTAGTCATATTCTGAAGACCCTTCCTAATATCTTCAGACCAGACTAAAGTTGTATAATCACTTAGCACTTCGAAGAATTCTCCTCCACTGGTTGTATTTCGCTTGCCAACAGTGTGTACGAGTAAAGTGACGATATGACCGCCGACATGTTTTGTTGTTTCTTCCAAATTGTAAACAGTTCGGTAGGAGAAGGTCGCCTAAATAGTATGAATAAAATAGCCATTTTATTTGAGTGTGAGCTGTCCCGGTCGTGAAATAAGTATGATTGTTTCAGAAGCTGCGGCGTAGCTGAAGTCTCGATTGGATTGTGCTACAAAGTATGCACATTGGGCCTTTTTACACTTGCATTCTTGACGCACTCCTGAAACTGGTTTTACACAATCAACATTTCCACACTTGGTGTGTATCAGCAACGGAAGCGTTCATATACCGATTATGCATATGAATGTGTGCGTGTTGTTGTTTTCTCATTTCGACTTGAGTGTTTCATGAAAAATTCCTGAACCGTGAACTATGTTTATAGTTGTGTTAGTGATTTGCAGCAGTTTCAATCAGTTTCAAACGTGAGGAAAAATTCTCTCCAAGTGCATCACTTTTTGTAGAGATTTCCCCTCGATTCTTCTGCCTCTTGCCCAGATAACCGGTTATAGGACTGTATCAAGAGTACAAGTGTAACAAGGCCCATTGACTGCAATTTGTGAGAGTAAATATGTAGGTGCGGACGGAACTAAAATATGTTGATATTTAATGGTCAATTAAAACAAACTATTTATAGACTAAGTTATTTACAAATTTTATGGTTACTTGTGGAATTCGGCTTTGAAATATGCGTATGTGCTTGAAAATGAGGAATGATATGAATGCATTTTTGAAGAATAAAGAGCTTTTTTGAGAATATGTCGATAAAAATGTCACCTTCAATTTGTGGTGGATTTGTTAAAAAAAACTTCAATTTTATCGGAATGTAGTTATTCTACTTTAATTGGCATTTTATATTTTAGAACTAAATTCCATTTTATCTATGGCTTTTTTATATCCAAATCATAGACCTATAAAACCAAATAAATTCAATTTTCTATTTCGTTTGTTTCAAGAAATATTCAATCGATGCATAAAAAAATCCACGCATGACCACTCATAATGTTACTATTATTAGTATCGATATCTTTCTATTTAGAATAAAATAATAAATGCTGTAAGATCATAATACTAGCATTCAAATAGATAATATATAGTTTTGAAATGTATTTCGTAATAAATGCTAGCTATATTTTTTTTATTTCCAGGTAAGTGTTGAAACCTGGGAACTTGGGACTCCATAAGAATAAAATTTCTAGTTTGAAAGATATTAAAAAAAGGCTTTACCGCAAATCAGATAAACTATAACATTATGACTCAATTTCAAAATGACTCAAACTTAAAATTAATGGTGGTATTACCTTCAAATTTTCCGATGCAATATACATAAGTATTGTTCTTTGATTGTAGAGACATCAAGGCAAACTTTGTATTCGATGGGGCGATTACGTGCGCTTGGATTCCAAAGGTATATTAATTACGTTTCCGAATTCATATCTTCAGCTTATTACGACAGACTGTGACAATAACTAACAATTTGAAGTAGATCAAGACGAGGTGTCCGAACTCGTTGGCTTTGCTTCGTAACATTGCTTCAAAACACCATCAAGCTAACAAAAAGTCAAACCAGTTATCCAGGAGAGCAATGCGAAGACGTAGACAACTGAATTCAGACAAGCTTGACTTGGCTTGACGTCACATTCTGTTATAACAAGCTGAAGATGAAGGCGAAGACGTTAATTCGGAAAGGCCCTAAGAATATAGAGCTGGGCAGTGTGGCACAAACCCGGGAAATTCTATAATTCTCTTTTGCAGCCAACTTATACCAGACTACTGGTTGTGACGCAGTTTGTGATGACTATGAGTGCTCTTCTTATTTTCGGGATAAACTCCAGCTATGTTTTGAATACTTGATTCTTTCAATAACTTCAAATGTCTATCTTAAATCGATTTAAATTCACAAACATATGTATATTCTATGTCTAGGAAATAAAGAATGTTCATGAGACCTTTATTAGTTTTGATTCGAAAACACTTTTCACTGTGTTTTGGTTACGAGGCCTGTTATTTTCGCTTCATGAATTCTAGTATCAATTTCAAGTAAAACCCTGCGTATCGATATATGTCAAAGATACACGCCAACCACGCTGGCATTTATTTAGTTAAAGGTCTGTCATTTTAGAATATAGAACCCAGATAATACGTGAATAGGGTGTTGAAACAACAAGCTGATTTTTCGAAAAAATTGTCTTCAGTGATGAGGCCCATTTTTCGCTTTGTGAATACGTTAATAAGCAGAACTGTAAAATATGGGCCTCAGAAAATCCATAAGTGATTGTAAAGAGGCCATTTTATCCGGAAAAAGTCACTGTGTGATACGCATTATGGTCTGGTGGCGTGATTGGGCCGTATTTTTTTGAGAACGGTCAAGGAAGAGCCATCACCGTCAATTCTGAACGATATGGCCGCATGTTAACCGATTATTTTTGGATGGAAATCAAAGATTATGATTTTGACGAAATGTGGTTTCAGCAGAATGGGGCAACAAGTCACGTAGCACAGGCAAATCGAACTCTTTTGCAAGAGCAATTTCCAGGACGTGTAATTTCGCGATTGGCTGATGTAAATTGGCGTCCACGATTCTACGATTTTTGTGGGAGTATGTCAAAGATTGTGTTTATGCAAATAATCCCAAAGCTCTGGATGAACTGAAATCCAATATTCGTGAAGGCATGGCCGAAATATTGCCCGAAATGTGCCGGAAAGTCATTACAAATTACCTATATTTGAACGTTACTGTGTTTCACATATAATGTCAAAAATCAATCTTTACAATAAAATAAAAACTACACCACTTCCTGAATATTTTGTGTGTTTTTTTTTTTAAATTTTACTTTCTGCGGATAACCCATTTATTCCTTTTCACTAGACATTATTTTTCATGTTAATTTATGATGTTAATTTTTCATTACACTTATTTTTTTGTGATTTATGATTGAACAATTTGCTCTGTCGGTAGATGGCCATAAATATGAAGACCCAAATGAGATTGAATTTTTCTTTTACAGTTAGTATCATTTTCACAAATAAATTGCATTTCCAATATTCGTAGGTCAGATCATCAGTGAAGATCTAACAACCACTTATGCCATACTTTAGCTTATTAGAAATACGCGCTTTCCGTGCTTAAATCTGCCTGTACCTTAACCATGGAACTAAATTAAATAACTCACCTGAGCGATAAAGTCAATACCTCCCCGGAAATAGTTCCGCATTTGGAATGAATGTAGCATGTGCATGAACACGTATTTGGACTATCACAGAGCCTCCTTTACCCATTGTTTACAACTTCCTTCGTGCTTATCTCGGTCGAGCAAATAAACATCCTGCCGACGACAGCAACGAAGATGCCGATAGATGCTAAGGATGGTTGAAATTTCCAAAACAGAAAATAGGTATACTACATACTTGAAAATCTTAGTAAATAATTTTAAACTGTTCGTCCATAAGCCAAATAAACACGACAATCGATAAATATTGTATTATCTATTAGCAAACAAACTGAATCTGCTTTGCACAATCGATGTATGTAGGTAATCGTACACAGCATTGCATCCAGACGAGTCGAGACGAGGTGAATCAGAGCTGATGGTGCGGTGTGCTGAAGGTTAAGGTGAACTTGATGATGAAAACAAATAAGACTTCGACGACTATCAGGCTAACAATTTTCAAGTTGATGCTGATGACAATTCATTCGGATAGAAGGAAACCCTACGGAAATATGGATTGTCTGAATGGGCCTTTTCACACTTGTATTCTTGATACACTCTTGAAACTGGTTTTACAACAATCAACATTTCCACACTTGTATTCTTCAGCAACGGAACCGTTCATATACCGATTATGCATATGAATGTGTGCGTGTTGTTGTTTTCTCATTTCGACTTGAGTGTTTCATGAAAAATTCCTGATTCGTGAACTATGTTTATAGTTGTGTTAGTGATTTGCATCAGTTTCAATCAGTTTCAAACGTTAGGAAAAATTCTCTCCAAGTGCATCACTTTTTGTAGAGATTTCCCCTTGATTCTTCTGCCTCTTGCCCAGAAAACCGGTTATATGACTGTATCAAGAATACAAGTCTAAAAAGGCCCATTGGTTGATTTGAATTCAGAATCGAAATCAGTGCAAAGCAAGTATGAAGTTTGGAATATCTGTTGTTTATTGAAGATACATCGATGCAAAGTGATCGAGGTGTTTAGGTAGTGTTGGAGAATTTCGTTGCGAAATGTTTGGACTTAGTTTCGAATAATGTTTTGAATGAGAGACATGAATTTATCGAACAACTTCATCCTTAAGGATCCTTCAGACATACGTATTCCAACAAATCAATAACCTCAAAAATGGAAATTGCCACAAATTTTTTAATTTGAAATTCAGATAGGCCATCAGATATCATCGTTCAAACCCGGCATCCCAAATTGATCTTAAGCCTGTAGGAATAAAACAAAGTAAAATGTTACATAGCTTCTTTAGTCTAATGAGAAACCAGCACTGAATACTTGTGTGAATTACTGGATAAAAATTACTTAATTTTGTTGAGGAACTCGAATACATCGTTATCCGGCACCGACTACGTTTTGTTCCCTGATGACCACAAACACTCCGTATCAACCTTTTGTCGACGCAATATTTGCTTTTGGATTCAACTAAATGAACAGTATAGAACGTTATAGTTTTCAAATTTGCTAGCATTAATGTTTTTTAACTTCCAAAACATTTTTTCAGCTTGAAAAACTTAGTTATAATTAGCTTATTGACGGTTTTTCTGTTCATTTCATTCGAACCGTTTGTACTTTTTAGCATGACTATTCAAATTTTGTGCATAAAATACACAGTAAATGAATTAGAAATAAATAACTAGCAAACGCATTGTGTGGTAGCAAACTTAAGTTGAGCGCCCACTGTGGGTAGACTAATTGCAAGTATTGCAACAAGTATTCCAACTCTTCTCTGTGAGCTAGATAAAGTTGTTTAAATCCGTTTACATACAGTACAGTACAATATACCGTTGAACTGTTTAAATCAGCTGCAAACCTGATAATTTAATTGTTTGATTACAACATCTTGGCTATCTATCTGGAGTCACGTTCAGCATCTCATCTGAGTTATATCTGTAAGTATGTTATAATATGTTTTTCTTCTGAGTGCAAGTCTAATCTCCGTTCTTGAAAGTTGTCTTTTCTTTACCTACTGATTTCTCATTGCATTTTATCTTGTATTGCATTCTAGCTCTACGTCGTCTTGAGCACACTGATTCTCGTCAAAAGGTCGTGATCTCTCTAGTTAGTATGGACTGCATGCTGATTGTCTTTCTCTCACAATTTAACATATTTAACACGTGTATGCTGGTATTCATACGTTAGGTAGATAGATACTTGACTGCGTGTATGGAGAACTTAGGCATTACTCTATCCGAGATTGAAAAGAATCATGTCGTAGATTGTCTGGAAGAGAGTTACTGGGAATTGTGTGCGTGATATCAGTTTCAGCGTTACGCAGTTAGCATGTGAATTTATATGATGACTGTAATAGATATGCTTATTATAATGCACGGAGTAACCAGCACTGGCCCGATGAACTAGGAAAGAATATCTAGAGCTTCGTATTAATTTTCTTTAAGTGTTTCAATTCCAAAAATTATTTCGACGTTCAAATTTACCTTAAGTTTGCTTTGTGACTTATTCCACTTACTTCCTCACCGAATTTCTTCAAAAAAGGATCATTATCGTACGAATCACATGAACAACTTGAATTACCCACCTGTAGTAGCTATCGAGGCGGAACCAACTCGAAATTGGGTGCGAATATACACGATGCAATCACAGACGATGTGAGCAGCTTTTGTAAGCTCTCTACGAGCAATCTGACGCTTTTAATTCCCGTATTAACCGAAATAGAAAAGAGCGAATCCTTTTCGAGCTGGTCTGTGCTAAATTAGGCAGCCGTTTACGGTTACTACACTTTTCGATTCAGGACTGGAGGTGCTAAGTGGAATATTCTCACTCTCACTCACATCGCTATACGTTTCACTGTTGGCAATGCTGCCCGTGTATCCTTGAAGATAATCAAACGTTTAATTTGTTTGTTCTTTGCCGGTTTTGGTTGCGTGTACATGGCTAATGGAATTCAATGGTACTTCATACGAATGTGAATTGCTGAAAGCTACCTGATGTCGTGAATAGAAGCAGTCTTGGGAACTACTTAGACAAAACATTTTGTAAGTTTGCGCAAAGTGTTGAGTGGAATCGGGATGAAATTAATGGTTGTGGGAGTTAAAATCGCTTTGAAATTTTGAACCGTTCTCAATGAAATATGTTGTTTCAAAAACTTATTTTTCTTGGTGTGACATGGAATACTATTAATTTATTTTTCGTAATTTTTACATGTTCACATAAATTAAAAAAAACTGCTCTAAACGTTGATTTCGAATATCTTCAACAACTGTGAAAAGCACTCGAGTCACAATCAAGCAGTAATTATCTTCATTGCTCATTTCTTTAATAACGAAAAAAATAAATGAAAACTTTAATTTTAAAGGAAATCATAGGGATAACAGTTCTTTGGATTAAAGTGCCGCAAGGAAAATAAAAATTTGTAAAATAAAATGAAAAGTCGAACTCGTTTCCTTTATTTCTACCAATTTATTTTTCAAAATTGGTAGAAATAAAGGAAACGAGTTCGACTTTTCATTTTATTGTATAATCTCTACCTAAACGCTCGCCAAATAATTTTTTGTTTGATTATATTTGTTCTAAAAATTTGTATTCTATAACAAAAACAAAGTTATATTCAGATTTCTTATGATTCTAGGATTAAATGAAACCTGAAAATGCTTGCACTATATACTGGCAAGAATTTCCCGTGGAAACATAGCCTCGTTTTTCACGATCAAATACATGTGCAGAATCATATAGATTTGTTCAGAGGAAACTGTAATTTTATTCCTACCATTACATTGATACTTTCTAATAACGGTTCCTCCTTTGCCGCATTTCACATAACTTTTGTGTGTGATACCAATGCTTAAACAATAGGCAATGATGCTGAAACTCAAAATTCTAAAAATACATATTGTTCTAGTCTTGCCCAAGAGCATCATGTTCATTATCAGCGATCTATCTTTATGTTATTATCATGGCTCAACGATCTCATCTTAAATAATCGTGAACATTTTCGAAACAACTGCTATTCACAATTTTTTAAATTCTCTTGAGTACTCAAATATCACTGACAGCTAGTTAAACAAACCCACATTGACCACCTTACAAGGGCAGAGTATATGATGAATTGTAAAATGTCGAAGAAAAATCAACATATAACCATAATATAAAGAAACAAACAATTTGTCTTCAAATGTAGGTACCTAGCTACGTATCTAGACAAATGCACATTTCTAACGCTGTAATAAAAATTTGATGTTTTGACTCTAGCAATTGTTTCATTCTTTAAAAGTAAAGTATCATGCTATGAAACATATGAATATACATGTGTTTTTACGGTGTGTCGCTTGGAGCTTAATGACTTCAACCTGTCACGGTTTGGTTGAGATTTGCATGCAAGTATGCATGGTAGGGGAATGCGGTTAAAATTCAATACATATGTGTCCATTATATATTTTCTGTAAATTCTCAGCAATGTTCAAGTGACCGTGACGAAGTCGAACAAATTAGAAAACTAATTTTGCAGAATGATTACAGATTAATCAAGCGATTGATATGTTGTATTAAAAGACAAAGTGTTTGGAAGAGCATTTAAGTTTTTATTAGTTTTAAGTATATCGATGAATTATGATATCACGGAAAATATGAACTGAAAAACAGAAATATAAAGACCTAATTTGAATGATAGTTACTATCGTAGCATAACCATGCCATAGAAGCACTATGAAACTGCCAAAGCCATAAGTACAGGAAACGCAATCTGTGAGCTATTCGATGAACCGTTAATATTCAATCTAATTTTAAATAACAAAAATTAAATGAAAAGATTCTTTCTTCCTTAATTTCTTTTTATGAGTCTTTGTTGAGATCGTCTTAACAAATATTACACCATGTACACTTCTCATTGTTGCTGAATAATAAAATAGTAAATGTACCTCTGATTCATTTAACTTAGACTTATGTTTCACTAGTTGTAAACAGAAAAAATTCAACAATTGAAAAAAACAGGAAGTTATATATTTTCTAGAATTCTGTCTCTCGGCCTTGAAAGGATGGGTCCGAAATAAGACGAGTTTTGGGTGGAACTTGTTTGCCTCAATAAGATGCTTAGAAACCCACAGAGTGAGCTGAAACTCACCAGATTCAACTCCTATTTAAAATAAACTCTAGCGCACTAGAACCGCTAGAAATACTAATGCCGGATGAACAACAAAAGAATCGTGCAGATTTTGAGTGCATATTCTACCAAACGTGCTCCAACCTGTTTCGAGGACAAAACCGCTTTGATCGCATCAATGCATTTAAACTTATATGGTGGAAAGGTTTTCAGGGTTACTACTTGCATGAATTTCAAGATTTAAGAAAGTCAAACTCTACAAAACTTTGAAAGCAGCATCTCTTATAAAATAAATAAAGAAAATGCACAGTGTAAAAATCAGATTATCCTATTAATCTCGATTTGAAAGCAGCATCTCTTATAAAATAAATAAAGAAAATGCTCATGTAAAAATCTTATAAAATAAATAAAGAAAATGCTCAGTGTAAAAACCAGATTATCCTATCAAAGAAAGATGTTAGGGATCACTATCCGAAAAATGTCTAGAAGCTAGAAAATTGAAACATTGGTAACTTATTTTCATTGTAAATGTTCGCGATATGAATACTTAATGTAAGCTTTTATTGATACGAAAATAGCAAAAGCGCCTCGCGCTGGCAACAGTGCGCTGACAACCGTTTGCTTGTATCAGAGCCAAAATATATCATACCTGCCTCACATTTGAATCAACCTACCGTCCGTTTTCGTTTTGATTCGATGACTGCATTGGAAGTTATAGGGGTACAAAGAAATTTAGGGTTGCCACCCGCAAAAAATGTAAATTTCCGAAATCTTAATTTTTGTTGTTAATTGCCACTACAAGATTATTACGGTTTCAAAATTTTACGATAAAATTGCTTAGTAATTTTTCAACCAGGCTCTTCCTGAAAATTGCCTACAATAAATTCGATTTACCATATGAATTTCATTTTGATTTTATGACTTTACTGGAAGCTATTGGTCAAAAACTTTTTTTTCTGAGCAGATTTCAAAATTCCAAGACACCGAAATTCCCATAGTTGGTAGCTTCAATCGTAATTTTCAACCAAATTTCTACCACACGTGGCTTAGAGTAAAGTTCAGCTACTTTGTGAATTTCATGAAAATCTGGTGACTGAATCAGAATTCATAGGGCAAAAAGCAGTTTTTTTCTTTGTAATTTTTCACATTTTCAAATCGGTGCAGACCTGTTCCTACTTAATGCTAGTGATGGGCGTTTCTGTTCTTTTCAAAAAACGAACCCTATCTGTTTTTTTTTTTGAAAAAGAACTGTTTATTTAAACAGTTTAAAAAAACAGTTTGTTAACGACAAGAAAAAATGTTATGCTGTGCGACAAAATAAATGTATGAAATGTATGTATAGTTCAATTCAGAAACATCGCTCATAGTTTGAATAATGTTCAGTTAACTCAGTACAATGAATTTTTACGTATTATGTTTTTTTCTTATATATATATATATATTATGTATTATGTCTTCCACCATCGTATCGTAAATATTCATTACTTGTATTGTCCCAATTTTCCAATATATTATATACTTGATCAGCTGTATAGTCATGCATCGATCAGCACTCATGGTCGTAAAGAATCAACATATCAAGTCGTATGCCATCGAGAGCTGGTTCTGGTAAGCACCATTCAAAGCAACAGCAACTGTTGTTGCTTTCAATGCTACCTACCCTAACCAGCTCTTGGTCGAGATGCAAAAATACGCACCTAATAAGTCTGACAACTTCGTATTATATATACATACATACATAGTTTTCCGCAGCTAAACAGTTTTCCACTGCCAAACAGCTCGTTTTAACAAACGAAAAACGAGCAAAAACGATTCATTTTAGAAAAACAAAAAACGATTCGTTTTAGAAAAACGAAAAACAATTCGTTTTATAAAAACGATTGGTTTTAGAAAAACTATTCGTTGTAGAAAAACTGTTCGTTTTAGAAAAACGATTGCGCTTAGGAAAACTATTCGTTGTAGAAAAACGGTTCGTTCTAAAAAACTGATTGGTATTAGAAAAACTATTCCTTATGGAGAAATTGTTCGTTTTAGGTAAACGGTTCATTTTAGAAAAATGGTTCATTCTAGAAAAACGATTGGTTTTAGAAAAACTATTCGTTGTAGAAAAACGGTTCGTTTTAGAAAAACGATTGGGTTTAAAGAAACTATTCGTTGTAGAAAAACGGTTTGTTTTAGAAAAATGATTGGAATTAGAAAAACAATTCCTTCTGGAAAAATTGTTCGTTTTAGAAAAACGGTTCATTTTAGAAAAACGATTGGTTTCAGAAAAACTTTTCGTTGTTGAAAAAATGTTGGTTTTAGAAATGGTTTTCGTTTTAGAAAAAACGTACGTTTTAGAAAAAACGTACGTTTTAGAAAAACTGTTTGTGGTTATTTGGAAAAATTGTTCGTTAGTTCGTTTTTTGTAGCCAAACGTTTTTTGCAGCCAAACGTTTTTTGCAAATTGTTTCCCTATTTTGAGCCCATCATTTCTTGAAACCAATACATTCTGTGAATTTAAGATGTATCTGATTATCGGGTCGTGAGTTCCCGTGAACAGAAGTTTCTGATGCTTAAAATAGAGGCGAATTGAAGGAGGGCTATCGTTCTTGTCCGATGTGAAATTTCAAAAGTTTTGCTTTGGTTGAGTTGGTTTGAGTTGGTTTCAATTGTACAATACGGAAATTTTTCAGGAGAGTCGATAATTTGAATGATTTAACTTTCAGTGCTTTGCGTAGCTGCAGGGTTGCTAGCACGTTCATGAAAAACTACACGAGTCTACAGCTTAGTAACATCAATATGTCCTTTAAGTTTCATAATGATTTGGTCATTAGTAATCGCAATTAAAAAATTTTCAAATTTTCCCAATTTAATTTTAGGCAATTAACGCACACATTGGGTTAGAAATTTAAAAAATATTATCATATTCACATTTAGAACACATTCGAAATTTATTCCATAAACTTTATTTTTACAAAAGTTATTTTTTGACAGAATAATAAGTTCATTTCAAATATCACTAAAATGGCCGCCGGCGCCAAAGGTTCACAGATTATTTGCATTTGGTGAGACCTGATACTATTCTGCATATGCACTAATGTATCCTGAAAGTTTCGGTTCAATCGGATGGCGCGATCCCCAGATTTTTTCACTGAAATTTTTTGATATATATATATATATATATATATATATATATATATATATATATATATATATATATATATATATATATATATATATATATATATATATATATATATATATATATATATATATACATATATATACATATATATATATATATATATATATATATATATATATATATATATATATATATATATATATATATATATATATATATATATATATATATATATATATATATATATATATATATATATATTTAGATATATGAATTTTTGGCCAAACTGATTTTGACACTTTGAATATTAGTATCCAAGATGGTAGGCTTACTCAAATGCCAGCTGGTAATTGTATTGATTGGTTAAACTGTGTTTAAGAGGACTGCAATAATAATATGCCAGTGTACTGAAAATCCTACCTGTTAAGCAGCCACATTTAGTTCATAAAATTGTATCATTATATGATAAATCCTATCATCTGAAATTCTGGTCGGCAGGGTTTGAACTGAAGGTAATTTTTATCATCCATATAACAAGTGTGGTAATAGCAGAGCATTTTAGTGCACGCTAAATGAAAGCGTCTCAACTTTCGTGTGCTGAAATAAAAGTAATTAATAGAGTACATTTTGCGGTGGGTAATTTCTTGCAACTTAATCTAAAAATTGAGATTTTTCATTCTTTTCAGCTTTCTTATAGTTGAATGTATAGGTACACATTTGTAAGCTATATTCAGAAAAAGAAAATGATCTCTTTCAAGAGTTCGCCTGCCAAGCAAATTGTGGCGTGAAACCTATTCACGCTTACATTTGTCAAATTTTCTTATACTAATTCCGAACAAATCTTATAGTTTATAGAACAGACCTTGAAAGCAATACTTTTGTACACTGGACTGCATGCTGTTAAAGCTCTCGCCACATAGAATTATATTTAGGCAGCTCAGTTGAGTGGTATTCCGATGATTCTAGCATGCAGTTTACAGCTTCCGATCAAAAAGAGGGCCGCAATTCAAAAGCAAGCGAGAAAATAGGAACAGAACATCCAGTGGTTTGATTATTCAGTTTGTACCTCTAAAAACAAAATATAGCTTGCTTTAGAAATAAAGGCTAACTTTATTTCATGATATTGACAAGCATTTTTAGTAGTTCTAGAAAAACAAAACAGCGTAATTTTTAGATTTGATAATTTTTTCGCGTTTTGCACCATAGCATACCAAGTAAATTTAAAAAAAAAAAAAATTAAAAGCTTTTAATATTTTCATTAGTCACACGCAATTCTTATGTTTAACCATGGCTCTCGATCAATAAAATGGGTCACTTGACGTAGCCATTTGAAGACATCTTTGTAATTATACTCCAAGATCCACAAACGCAGAGCTCTAAAGTTCATCCAAACAATTTAAAGTCTAAAATTGATTCAGCTAATGAAAAGAAAATGTCTAGCGCGAATTGTAAATTATGCGCAACTCTAGCACTATACTCATAGTAATCCGATTGCCGATTCTTTAGTCGATGCGATGCCATGATCCACTCAAACAGTTTCGTTGCCATGCTTCGGCTTGGTGCACTTCTATGCATTTCTAATTATAGAGCACGGTCAAATTGTTCTAAAAACAGCATCAATATTTTCTAATTGTACAGTTCACGGCAGAGTCGTTATGATGGCATTATCTGAATTCGTAGTCGAATAGGGTGAGGATTAGGATTCGAATGGGATTAACGTGTTTAAGAATAGAAGTGAATTAGAGTTTTTTCTCTAAAATCTTGTGTAGACTTAGTTTCTGTAGGTTTGGCCCGAGCATTTTTGTCAACTGCAATTCGGTTTTTAGTCTACCCTATGCTCTCAGAATATGTAGTATCTTGACACTTGCATGAATTTTATTCGGTGGACTAATCATCAACGTCAACTACTCAGCAGATATTCCTACATGGATGAAGGTAATATCAACTGACGTCGACATGGTCAGACCACTGGCATTTCTGAGTTATGCGACAAAAGTAATCGTAAAAACAATAAAACCACTCGGCGAATTGTTGTTCATTCATTCATACATGCCGCAAGCACTTGACGGATTGAGTATCTGCCTATCTGTACGTAAATAGATATTTATAAATGTATCTTTTGCGTCTATACAGAAAACTAGGACTGAAACTCATAATTAACTTCTAGTTAATTAGTCGAGTCGCCTGACGACTGCCTTCGATTTTTCAGCAAGCAATGAAGCCAGTCAATGGGTGGATGGCACGAAACAGCACAGGCTCGAAGCTAGTGCCTTGCGGTTACCATCTTTGATTAATTCGTTCAGCTGTAGCATTAGTTTCATTCAACGTGTACCATTGCACATTGCAAAGGATTTGTAGATCATATTGTTCGTTCTCGGCGGACCAGTGCTGACCAGCTCAAAGTTGTGCAATCAAGCATGCACACGCTAAATAGCTAATCGCACGGTGCACGCTACTTACCAGGCAGACTATAATTTGTACAATTATTAGATACAAAAAGAAACTATGAGGCAATATCTGGGACAAGTCGGAATATTTTTTTGATTGGTTGACCCATAAAATGGCAATCAATATTTTTATTGGTCAATATAACATCAATTTTGAGTTTTCATGAAAATAGTATAGCGTCGAATTTTATTTGACTGCTCTCTTGTGAATATTTCGAAACTAGAATTTTTGTGTCCCATAGCAAGGGAGAATCGTAAAACTGTCTGTTGGTGAAAATAAATATTAAGTGGCATATGCATTATATACTATACTTAAAAGTTGATAGTCGGTAAGCTTCCACGTGTAAACATAAAATTTCACGAAAAACACATATAAATCAAGCCGGGTAATTTTCGGTAAGCATTACAATTACCAAGACATCAAATCAGCAAATTATCCCAAACAAAGCCAAATGCTTATTCAATATTCTGTCTCTACTACAATTCAGTCAAGTAAATTTCAAGATCATCCGCTAAACCTCCCGAATCCACTTATCTACCACAAATCCAATAGCATCTAAATTTTCAAACCATCTTCAAAGCCTCGAAATTCAATAATTCAATTCGACGATAAAAAATCCAGCTAAAATCAATTTAATTCGTTTTCGAAAACAGGACGCCGCCGACGAAACGATATCAATCCCGATGTTTTCACGGGAACCAATTAAATACAAAAATATTTTCATTTCTTCACTGTGGCCCGCATTACAATATCATAAGACGGCAAAGTAAATTGACGTAAATTGGATCTGACCCGTGAGACAATTTCACAAGTGCGGTAGCGTAATTTTTTTCTATTGGGAGATCAGTAAAACACAGACTTTTGTCTGTTCTTATGTATTTTCGTTTTTTCGAGTTTTTTTGTTCTTTTCCAAGAACAACGTGGAAGAAAAACACTCTAGAGCTCAAAGAAGACAATCATCATCTTTCAAGAATCGACAAGCATTACGTGACACAAATATTAACTTCGTGTCGTGAAGAACCGATTCATAAAATTAAGGAATTTGAAATACTTTGTAGTTTGACTTGAGTAAATGATTTCATGGAATATTTCCTGGTGGTGGGTGCACATCTACGGTTCGGTTGTTTGATTTTAGATTTTTCATTTTTCACTTTTCAATCGCCTATACTGAACTACAGCTTCCTTTCGTCGTTTAAAGAAGCTGTTATAAATAGATAGTGTTCGATACATTTTCGAACCGATTGTGAGTGATGACACATTGGAAGTAAAAAAAATTATTTTCGACTCGAATGTGCTGATGAGTTCTCCAAAACGGACACTAATGAGATTGTTAAAAGTAAATAAGTAACAAAATGCAAGTGACGTGGTTATCTCTAAAGAAAAATCGAATGAAAAAATGCTTCCTTCGACTAAAAATAAATTTTTAGTTTGAACGTCAAACATAACACTCTCTCAAAATAATTTGAGGTGCTTGCCAAAATTTTAAGAGATCAATCTATACATATTTGGAAGTATTTTGAGTTCATAGGATTTATTTATAGAATAATTTGCTTTGAATTTTCTCTCCAAATGTTCTTTTTAATATCCTCGTTTGTTTCTTAGCATTAAACAAGAATGATATTGTATGCTCTTATTAAAAAAAATATGCTTAGACGCCTGACTTTATCCCTGATTTGAGTCAGGAAATACAATTTACATTATTTCTAATCTGGTTTTCACCCCATTTGAAATTTCTAGTGTGCATGAGTACAATATGCTCAATTCTGAACCAATCGTCAAATATGTCTACTGTAAACTTTGTAAATTTTCACAATCTCTCATTGAATTCAAACTATTCTCAAGAATGTAATTTTGGTTTCTTCACTTCATCATTAAAACTACTGACAAAAATAAAAACTAATGTTAAATTGCAATTAAAGATAATTTTTTCAATACATTCTTGATTTCTAAAAAGGATTGCGGGGGAGAGCCAAGCTTAAGAGTATTGTGCCTTCTAGGAAGACGCAACAAATGTGAATGAAAATAGACTTCCGTACGTGCAAGCGGAATAGAAAAACCTCTGACGATCGACTAGGACGACTAGATTCACGTCTGGATATCTGGGAACCAAGATCTGTCCAAAGAAAGCATTGGGAAAGTTTGATCAATGAACAATCTACGCAATTCCAACAAGGACAAATGAAAGATGGAAAGACGAGAGGAGTCGGGACAGTAGTGGATACTGAATTTAAGAAACAACGAGCGAGTGAACCTACGCTGAACAGATTCAATGGCGTCCGAGCACTGAATGCAAGGAAACCAGATTTGGCACGCGTATTTCAGAATATTGCGTGCCAAGGAGACAAATAAATGAATACAAATAAATGAAAACCTAAAGGAAGAACACTAGACAATGCCAGCAATCCTAGCAGCCCTGGCCGTGATATTCATGATATGAGCATCAAATGTCAAATTAGAATCAAAAGTTCTTTAAAATGCTGGACAAATGAGAGGGAAACATCAGACAAGGAATAAGAGAACACATGTGGAGCATTTTTGTATCAGAATGACATGTGGTGCCAGTTCAAAATGTTTAGTGCGAAGAAGTTGTTCTAACAGCAGTGATTAAGGGCGAACAAATGTGCCTCCAATTGGTAATAATCGTCCGCAGACATGATTAACCTGTATAATTTTAAGTTACCCGCACATAAAAGACAGGAGGAGTTGGTAACAAGAGGAAAGTCATTTACAAACATGATGAAAAGCAAGGGACCTAGAGTGGGGAAGATGTGGAAAATATAGGAGAAGAAATGGAATCGTTTAAAGTGACCTTGCAAGGACGACTATGAAAATAGAAGAAAAACCAGGAGAGGAGGCAATCAAAAATACCGAGCTCATTAAGTTTAATGAGCAGTAGGTTACGCTGCCTTGCTAAGCTCAAAAGCGGTATGTCAAAAAAATCGAAAAATTAATTTTTATAACATTAGAAAGCTTAAAACAATACGTATCTAATGAACTAAGCCTTTTAATGGTATCTTATTTAAAACATATGGAAAACAACTTAAGAAAGTTTTTTAAATCTAAGTACCCGGTGTATCCAAGAGCGGAAGACCGCTCACCGAGAATAGTGGAGTGAAGAGAATCCTCGACCAGCTCCAAACGAACCCAGTTCCTCGTCGCCTATCTCAATTTTACCGTAAATCACTAAGAGAATGAGAGGTATATCAATATTACTACTTTTACAAAACTTCAATTATCTCGAAACTCGCTTTCATTGAGATACCGCTTTTGCGCTTAGTAGGGCAGTATGATTCACAGAATCAAAAGCCTTCGAAAAGTCCATATAAATTACATCAGCCTGACGTTGATAATCGACGGCAGAAGGGACAAAGTTAGTGAACACCATAATTTTGGTTGCTGTAGGGCGGCTCTTGACGAAACCATGCTGCTCAGGAGCAAGTAAAGGTTGTAGAGACGGATTAATTCTATTATCAACAAGACGTTCAATGAGCTTACTAAAACAGCACAGGAGGGATATAGGACAATAATTAGGAAAATATTGGTGAATTTCCACAAAGAAGGCAATACACCAAATGCAAGGCTAATGTTGAAAAGGATAGCTAAAGGAACACAGAGAGACAATGACAGGGATTTGACAAGCCTATTGTGTCAGGACCGGAACTAGCATTAAAATCTAAGATATGCATAAGAATTTCAACTTCCAAAGGATTGGTACTAAATATGTACAAGGAAGAAAAGGAACGGGAGAAAACGAAAGCTATAGAGGTATTAAGTTCGTTTTTTTTAAGAAGCAGGAAAAAAGGCAGCAAATAATTCGCGAATAGCCTGAGGAGTGGAAGCAATAACATCTTCAAAATACATAGAATCAGGAACTGCGGAGTATAACTTGAGGGAGGAGTTGGGGTTGACTTTTCGGAGCACACTTGTGGTCTTGTTGTCTTAGTTGGTCAACGGTTGGGGGCATTCCGTGATTGCCTTGATACAGAAATAAAAATGTCAAATACTACTTTGAAACAAAACAGAGAAGAAGAAATATAAGTTGTCGTAAGATAAACGTAAAACATTCAAAATACTTTTCCACCTATCCTCGAGTGTGGTAGATAAGTCTGTTTACCCGTTTTTTTATGGGCCTCTCAAACATAGAAAAACAAACTCACAAATATTCCAAGTCGTAATCAAAATCGGATAATGTAAACATGCCGCTGAGAAAGTCGATACTGTTAGTTATAAATGTTTAGATCAATATATCTCAAAAACGGTTCTGGTTACAAGAAAAACTGATATAATCTTTTTTGTAGGAAATTTTACATTGTTTTTCTGAAGATGTGACCGTTACTGAGATATTTAGGAAAGGTACTTTTTAGTGACATTTGACCCCATATAAAAAGTGACGCAGCACTCAGATTGATGGGAATTTTCACACCATATTCCAGCTTTTCATCAATTTTTCCGAAGCACCATGTTAAATTTCCCTGGACTATAAAGCGAAAAATAAGATTAGAGCAGAAAGAGTAGAACTTGGCCAATGCACAATCAACATCCAATTCTTTGAAAATTGAGTAACAATTGATAAGACTGGTTTTAATTGATAAGGAGTAAGAGAGAGAGAAAGGGAATCTGAAAGTATGCTAGAAAAAATTAAATCGTTGTTGGTATTGCGGAGGTAGTTGATTTGTGAACAAGAACAAAGTGAAGGAAAAGAAGAAGTTTCAACAGTGAGGTCATTGTAGGGTAGACAACTGAGGTTATTATAGCAGGTATGCTAGAGTCATCAAAAATTAGGTGAGCAGATGAAGGAAACCGAAAGAGAATGAAACTAGAAAGCTCAGCGAAAAAAACGTTACACTCAATACACGCAATAAAAAGGAACGAACTTAGCACGAAAAGTGTTATGGATAGCAATTAAAACACTACCGTCCTCGCCTTTGCAAGAAGCAACGCGATCACGATCTCTCCGGAAAACGGAGTGACACTGCAAGAAATCTCTGTTTCGAATATTGTCGGTAAGCCATGTTTCCGTGAAACAGGTAATATGCTGAGTATTTAAAGCATGCGAAAGCAGAACTTCAATAAGTTTGATCCTCAAGCCGCGGACATTCTGGCAATAAATACAGGGCGAAGAAAATCTACTGGTTAGGCAAGTAATATTTGTTTGACGCTGCTCTAAAAAATTTTTCGTTGGCGTAGTTAACGAAAATTTAATAAATATATCCAATGTTGTTGAGTTTCTGAATGCAGCAAAATGTTTATCTTAGTATGAAAGGGCCATGTCAACTTAGAAAATTGCAGCATTTCAAGCCATTTTAGTGCACCGTTGGCTGAAATATCTGACCCTAATTTTTGGCGGAAGTAACTGTATTTACTGTTGGATATATCTGCTACCTAAAATAAATCTCTGGAAAGATTTACAATAAAAAAAAGAGTAATTTTTTAAGCATCTACATTGCAAATTTTTCTTGTTTTTTTGTTGCTCCAATGTAAGTAAATTTTTCATTAAACTTTTTGGATTCTAAATTTTGGTTTCCCCCAGCTTCCAAATAGTCAGAGACAGAACTTACTACAGCTTCGCATAAATTGACTGTAAAATCAGTTCCTGAATATTCAATACATAAAACTTTTCTTCTGCTTCTGGGCGTGATGTGATTTGGCTTTTCCTCTTCTTTTAGCAGTCGAAACAATAATTTCGAACCACAACGCAGCTGTAACTATCAAAACTATGTCAAGTGAAAGGTTGAAAGCAAAGTTAGATTTAACAACCTATTCTAACTACCTCAACAACAATACTATCATGGTGGCAATAAAAAATATGGCTTGATAATTACAAGACACAGTTTTTCCACGTCGCTAATCTCTTCACTTTGCAGATAATTGCGAAAAAATTTCAATACTTCTTCCTTCCCTGCTTGCAGTTGGTAGTGCACAGGTCTTTGCGTTGCTCTCGCATTGTATATTTTAACAAACCATTTGGCGCTAAAATAAATTTAACTGGTATGCATGCATGCATAGATTCATTTTTCGCAAATATTCGTACGTCGAGTAGTTACTAATTGTGTGTGCGCATAGGAATAAATGCAAACACCATAACCGCCGCCAAGGAACACTGGAGCGCGGCATGTCAAACGACAACCAGCCAGCCAACCAACCAAGCCACTACAAGTGCATAAACCATGCGACAACATCGTTAGAGCAAGCAAAACAAGAAGAAAGGCTCTTGCTACTTCACAACTTTAGATACCAGCATCAACCAGTACACTGTACTCCTTGCGATTCGTATCTACATAGTGCGAAATAAAACAGCAAGGGCACATTGCGGAAATACGAAAAGAAAAAAAAACATTGCCAAATGAAAAAAAATATTAATAAGCTACATGCGGAACGAGAAAATTTTCATTGAAAACGATAAATGCGACTGCAAGAACAACAAAGTCAACAGTAAGAGCAACAAAATTAGCAACAAACCAGCTACAACAAAAAGAACAACAGCTAACGATGAAAATGAAAACATCCAGAGAAAAATGCAGTTATGCAATAATAACAACAACAACAGTAACAATATCTTGGCAGTTCAAGTAATTTTCATTAATTATATTTGAAGTTAAACTCTGCACAATTGTTCCTGGACCGATAGACTGTTGCTCTGTTGCATGGTTATTCTGTTAGTTGCTGTGGTTGTTGCAAGTGTGCGAGTTCAAGTTCTTTCTTCTTGGTTAGTTTTTGTTGCTTCTTCCGCTTCTTCGCAAGGTTTTACTGAGATCTCATGTTGAACGCTCTTTATGTCACAAATACAATAGACGAGGTAATGGAAAACTCGTATCTGTGTAGGGAATGTGAGAAAAACGTGCGACATGCATGCATGCATGGTGACTATTTGAAAACAATGAAAATTGAATACACGCGCGAGTATCTGACTAGATAGTTTTAGTTATTCGATTCTTATTTTTAACACTGAGTGACAATTAAAGTAATCTGAATAGATTTCTGACCTAAATATAAAATTTAGAACGAATAGAAGTTACAATGTTGAGTTAATTGTAAATAAATGTTGGTGCAAGTATTTAAGATAAGTAGAGTGAAATCGAGGGAGTCAAATATTTAAGTTTTAAGCAGAGATTTGCCCACAAGCCGTGCTAGTATGGTGCTTAGAAGCAGAAATAAAAGTAAAATGTAATAAAAAGATGCAACGTTGAACTTCAGCTTGCCTAAACTAATGGAGGAGTTAGAAAAGAAAAAGTGTCTACACAAGGCCGAAAGCTAAGGGCGTAGACCTAAATCCTTACGATATCGAGATTCCACATACATACAAAAAATGTTACAGAAGATGGATACAACAGAAATGAAGAATTCGGAAATGCATCGATGCAAATGCAAAAAAAGTATAGTGGAGGTAAAATATTATGTACCTCTATCCTAAGCGATTTCTTCACATGAGAAGCCGTTAAACAATTAAGGGCGTACTATTACCGAGCAATTGAAACACCTGCGACAGATAACCTGGTTTTAATGGGAAGTCTGGTAACAGCGAACCAAGATGGTAACACAGGGTCTTCAACATTTTAGGTTCTGTGACAAGTACCAAAGCGGAAAACGTAAAAAGGTGCTGGCAGATTTTCTAAGCATAAAGAATAACCAGCACAAAGTCCCTGAAAAATGACGGGAAATGAGCGTAACTAGTATTGAAAGCAAACCAGCTATAACCAGAGCTATTCTAGCAAGCCTTCAATTTGCACGAGTGAACAAAATCAAAGAAAGACAATTATTTCAAACAATTACACAGGATGCAGTTCTTCTGACAAGCAGTTTTAGGTAAAATTCAGAGAAACGAGTGATATGATTTGAAATATAGAGTAGTAAAAAACCAACAAGCATTTTTTTTTAGTTTGATCACAATTCCATTTCGTTGTGGATAAATTTTTTTTTAGAGGATTTGCTTTTGCGTCAGCTATAGATTGTCCAATAAAGTCACGAAGAAAGGAAAAATCTTTAATCTACGGATAGATAATGGAATCGATGCCCTAGTTGACGCAAAAAAAAGGGCTATCGATATTAAACCTTAGAGAAAATCACATTGTCAATTATTAATTCCAAAATTAGTTTTCTTTGAAAATCAGTAAAAAGTGGGTTTATCATATTAGTTTGAAGAATGACATCTCAACCGAAAAAAGATTCAAGCAAACCCTCTGGAATATACAACCGTCAGATTTTACTAAACCTTAGCAAATAAATCTGAAAGTTTAATATATGCCGCAAATTTTCTATCAGTTGAAAAATTAGTCCCATTTTTTCAATAAATAGCTTGCATTCAACATGCATATTTCACATAAATAACCTGCATATTTAACATGTATGCATCAACAATTTTTCTAACTTTAACTATCCACATTGTGCTTATATCATAGTTTCCCAAAAGTCTTATTTTATTATTCTACCTAAGTAAACAAATCGTCGGGTAATTACCTTCAATCATTGTAGTTGCGCATGTGCATCTTGCTTAATGCATTTTTATAACTCTTTAATTTGATTAAATTCAAAAAATTCTCATTTTTATGATCAACGATCATAAATGGCGGCTCTGAAACTTGCATTCTCATTTACACGTGCGTTATTCATTTGCTTCATTTCAAAATAATAAAAATATTACAGATCAGAACATACAGAAGCTTTGCAACAATAAATAACTTGCATGTACACCGATACAAGTCGTTCCGATCAAATGCTCGAAAGCTATCCTTACGTCAGAATCAGTAATTTTGCGTCATAATTCTAGCATGACAATGCCCTCCGTAAAATCCCCCGTTTTTGTCGTCATTTCAAGATAGACGAGCTACATATGTGCATACATGTATAACAACAACAAACTGCTCCGTCCTGCTTCCCGTTACCCCATTGTCCTATAATTTGCGTCAAGCGAAACGAACGTCCACGAATGAACTTTACTCACATAATTTAGCAACAGCAATTGCATTTGAAGTCTCAAAGTTTGCCTCTTCGCGAAAGTATCTTTTCTGCAAGTTTAGCACACCTACTCGACTCCACATGCATAGATATTACACGAGCTTGTAGATTTAGGTGTATTTGGGGCTACACTTAGCTTGGCATGGCATGTATTGAAATGTCGTGCCGCCACACCACCGTATCGCAATTTTGCCGGCCGTTTTTTTTCTGCATGCATGGCCGAGGAGGTGGAGCTCTGATTAAGAGACAAATTTTCCTTGACACAAACTTTCGCGCTACTAAATGAAAACTTACTTTATCGGACGAATCCGCTGTAGACTGCGTTCTCAGTCGTTTGTATTATTTAGAGGGGTGGTTCGCGACGTTGCGCGGTAAGAACTTGCTTAAAGCTGAGCGTAGTAACCTAGCTAGCAGCTAAACTTTCAATACTGTTAATTTTCTTTTTGTTTTACTTCCTTGCTTCTTGTTGTTTTTCTTGGTTTGTTTCTGCTTTCTTTCTTGTTATACAAACATTTTTTTGTTCTAATCGGGGCCACAGCACACAATTACATGCAAGCGAACAATTTCCCATGTGCCACTCGGCTGATTGCCGATTGTCATCATGAACAATTTGTCATGTAAATTAATAACCTGCAAGTTGTCGTGAATTAATCTTTGAGCGATGTGTAGATGTACTGCTTGGTTGATTAAGAGATAACACGTGTTCGTAGCACAGACGAGAACGAGCTGGCGGCATTGTTGTTGCAGATAATTGAACAATTAGAACGGAAGGTGAAGACGCGAGGGCATCATCTGACAATAAGAACTTAACTGCAGGGTTACTATTACATGATAGTTGTTTAGTACATACTAATCTAGGAAATTGATATCCAGAAGAGAAATCACTACAAAATCGCTAGTAGCATTATGTGAGTACTGTTCATTTTCATGGAGGCATCCATTCAACTATGTATTCACACTGAAAGATAAGAAAATGAAAAAAGCATGCAAAAGAACTTTTTGCTTGAATTATTGGACTTTTTTGCTTTAAAAGAAGTTAGCGCCCAACGTGGGTAAAATTTGGCTTAGGGATATAAAATAATTTCATGTTACGAATTTAGCATTGTTCCAGGTTGAAGAAACATTTGAAATAAACAAGCTTACATTATTGCATTTAATTCTTATAATATTCCGTGAAATGTTTCTGTAAGGGACACTGAATACGAGGCCCTTATAGAGGGTCCCCATTAAAAGACTTTTTGTTAAAAACCGGAAATCAAGAGTTGCATATGCTATCGAATCTTATTTTTATATATTAATAGGTAGATAATGTAAACTTTTAAATGAATCTGAGTAGCTAATTAGAATGAAGAAACTGAGTATTGTTTTGACAAACATACATATCCGCTGAATTGCTGAATGAATTTTATACATAGCATATAAAATTGATTCGGTGTTTCATAAAACAGAAATGTTTGTTTTTCTTTCAATTTAGGCTTGTTAAATACGAGCCCAGGTTGAATAACCAACAAATATTTCTCCTTTTTTCGATCGAAATCAGCGAGCTAAGCTTTGCAAGGGCCTTAAAATAGGTTCATATACTGACTATTCGATTGATTTCATATTGCACATTTTGTTGGTGTTGTTGATTGATTAAAATTAGGTAAAAATTGACTAATATTTCTGCAATGCGCTCAATTGCTAAGCTGTTACTGAGTTTGGAATCAGAGTTTCTGCTGGTAGGCATTAGGAAACGTACATTTTGGAAGAAACTTTAGAGACACTGACATCTTTTCTCAAATGAGGATAACACCATTGTTGGCTGCATGGTCATATTATTGGGAGTTAGGCTGTTGCGAGTGACCAATGCGTAGTTTTTGGTCGATTGAAACCTGGTATTAAAACACTGATTTCCTAGCTCCGTAGCATTTCTGATCAAACAGTTTAATTGGGCCGTTTATGTGAATGCTCTACATATGCATAAGTATGGTAAACTATGGATATATCAGTATATTTAAACCAGCAGCAGTATTGTTTCATTATTTTTAAATCGCATGACTATAAAGATATGTATAGATATGTATATTTCTATTGTTTGATCTAGTTCGATTTGTGGATAGTTCGATCTGTTTTTTAGTGTGTATCCTTCTAAAAGTACGCTGATTTTTTATTAGTTCTGGTGATATTTGGAGATAGGAAGATGCTTATTTTAGAAATGGAGCCAGCTTCAAAGATTCGATTTTTTTCTTCTAATTTGTTTAGTAAGGCTAAGCTTTCGGTTGTTAATCAATGCACTTTCAGATTTCACAATCCATCCGTATGTGAATAACTTCAAAAGTTAGTAATAAAAAATCAATAAACCACAGTTTTTTCAAACAAATTCCTATTCCTCTTTAGTGTTGTTGCTTTATTCAATCATCCAACTATAAGTGTGCCGTTTATTTCAAGCCTATTATGTAGAATCGTTGTAGTTGTCATCGTCATCGTTATCAAAGGCGTTATCTTACAGACCATCCGACTACTACACGACGGACCATCATGGATATTCAACAATTGGAACTGAAAAATATGTTCGCATTTATCGGATGGGATTGGCAGAAGAAAGCATGGGTAGACGGGTTGTATTTTGGGACAAGATTATTCGGAAAATGGATGGAATTCGGAAATAAGAGTATCGTGATTTTCAGTTAAAAGGCGATGCATAGAATATATTTAGCAAAACCAATAATGTTATGATAAATGGGTTAAATCTGTGGATATGAAGAATGGCGAAATGATAGTATAATGGAAGTTTGAATGAATTTCGTTTGAAGATCAGATAATTTGTTTTTTTTTTTAATCTTCACCAGTACTTAGATGCTTTCTGTTAGGATGCGAAGTATTGCTAGTCAAATTATGGGTCAAACAATATTAATGAGCACTGGAATTATTGCACTGCATCCAAACAAATAATTACGCCAATGCATGAAACTAAGTTTCGTTGGAACATTTGGGTGTCGATGTTCAAAACCGAGCTGTTAAAGAAATTGTAAATGTGGCTGAAATATTCTGTCCTGTTAGTGATTTTTCAAAAAAAAAATAATTGAAAAAGATGTAATACGACGGCAGTTTGATAAGTCAGTTACGTTTTGAATTTACCGCACAGTAACTTTAAATACAACACTGCTCCCGTTAACTGCTATCTAAATACACTACTGTAAAATTTTGAGCAAGCTGCGCCTTTTAGTTTGTATTTGACTGCTATTGAAAGTAGACAACCACGTGAATTTTAACGAGCATGGAAAAAAATGAAATTCATGTGCTGATTTAGAATTGCTTTTCGTGTAAAAACACATCGCCAAAACCCAAAAAAGGCTTGATAAATACTATGAGACTTCTGCACCACCAATTCTAATGGTTACCAAGTGGTTTATTCAGTTTCGTTGCGGCTCTAAGAGCACAAGTGATACCGAATATTTCGGTCATTCCAAAGAGGTCGTCACGCCAGAAATGTTCGATAAAATTCAGGGAATAATCTTACACGATCAGAGAATGAAAGTCCATGAGGAGGATGAGGCTATAAGCATCTCAGCTAAGCGGAAACATCACATTTTACATGAATATTCAAACATGAAAAAGCTATCTCCGCATTGCTCTCACTCGACGATTAGCGAAACCCTAGACAAAATATGAATCCATCACACCACACCAGAAACCAAAAAACAATCAAACTAGTGGGCTTCTTCGGGTGAACGTGCACCAGAGGAGACCAAGATGGGTCGGTTGGCCAAGAAGATCATAGCCACCATTTTATTTTTGGTGTGCACGCGGTATCATTCACATTGATTACCTTGAAAAGGGTGAAACAATACCGAAAAATATTATTGAGAGCTTTTGGACCGATTTGATATTGATTTAAAGTAGAAACGACCGCATTTGGTAAAGAAAAAATATTGTTCCACCAAGACAATGCATGGGTTTACACATGGGTAGTTATCATGGCGAAAATCCATCAAATGAGCTACGAACTGCTACTCCATCCAGCAGATTCTCCAGATTTAGGCATCTGCGACTATTGTAATGGAATTAATAGTATCTTTCTAATTGGTCACTATATGTGATACTTGCTTGGTGAATGTAGCCGCCGCGTAGCAAGATCACAATACAATTGTGACTTTTCCAAAGAAATCAAAACTAATTGTTTGACTTAAAACTCGAGTCATTTGGCTTACCGAAATATACTGTCTTTATTGTCTCATGTTCCGATCTTATATAGTAACATTTTAAATTAGTAAATGTAAAATATACTAAAATGTATGGATTTGGTTTTCGATATTATTTTTAATATTAAGTCTTATCGTTCTAGTCTCCGCTAAGTCACGTCTACAAGTTAATTTTAGTGCTCACCACTTTCTTAGAATGTCGCTAAAATCGCAAAGTGTAAATTTTTAATATGTTTTGCTATTTTGTGGATTTACACTTTAGTATTCACAATACTATTTCCTGTTTCCGAACTTGAAGAAATTACTGGACGGTGAAAGATTTGTCTTGAATGAAGAAGTCATCACTGAAACAAACGCCTTTTTTGAAGGCCTTAAGAAAACCAATTGTTTGGATGGAATAAAAAAAATTGTAAAAACGCTGAATTAAGTGTATAGAGCCAAAAGGAGACTGTGTTGAGAAATAAAATACTTATTTGCCGAAAACAATCTTTCATTCAATAAGTCATTGACCATTCAAACTAGTTTCGTTCCAAAAGAAGAAAATTATTGATTGAAAATTTGTAATATTAGCTGCTTAAATCTCTGTAAAAAAAAATCGCTCAAAAAGATCACTCGGAGAGAAAAGTAAAAGGCAAGTTTGAAGCTTAAATAAGGAAATAAATAAATAAAATTTAGTTACTACTAAGTTAAAACGTAACCAGCTGAAAAAATCTACCACGCGGGGAATTTCTGATACCGCGATTGCAAAAATAGTGCTCCTAAAAAAATTATCATGTTTATTTTCAAAAATTTGACATTCGTATACACGACATCAGTGCAATCTAAACATAGCTGGATTATCTTGCTCTCTTGCATGTAGTACATTCACATTACACGCACTAATCTTCAAAGTTTCTTTGATAATTAACTGCAACCGCCGCATTCATATAGGCATTCCTCAATACCGTTTTTTACACATTTCTCGGAAATCTGATATTTTCACGCGCAACACTTAATTAATCATTTTCCCTATTTACTGACATACCAAAGACAATTTTTTTCGGTTGTCGATGAAATCAAGCGAAAAAAGCCATTTGTTACGATGACGATGGCGACGCACTTGTATTTCTAGTGTATCTTGTCTCCTAACGCGTTTCCTGCTCGATGAAGAAAATATGAGAATTTCCGATGTCTACTTGCATTATTTTCACTACAGACCCGGGACTTTTTCAGTAACTTCAGAATAAAATATGAAGAATGAACTGATAGAGACTGTGTTCCCGAATCAGAAGAAAATCAATTTTCTTTTATCGACAGATTATCGTTATTATGTTGACTTTTGTGTTATTGAGCGAGGTACTTGAATTGCGTGTGTATGTACTAATGCCTGTCACTGTGTTTCAATTTCGGAAAAAAATATCAAAGTCACTTTGTCATTCGAACAATGTTGGCGTGAAAACTATGCCAGGGAAATTTTCGTCTAGGAGGGGAGCAAGTGAAAAATGTATATGAGAAATTAGAATTTTCGCGGATGGTATTTACTTTTTGTCAGGCTTTAAAATATTTACATTGTGTTTTATTAATTTACAAAAATATGTTTTACGAGTAGTGCAACTATTTTGTTTTATTTCCCAACTGTTTACTTTTCCAGTACCAAATTAATAGATATTTATTTATTGTTTCAGAAAAATGTTCATCGGAGGACTGAGTTGGCAAACAAGTCCAGGTATGTAATTAACTCCAACAAGCAAAATAATGTTTGCTTGCAATTGTACTATTTACTTGGTAAATTACAAGCGTCTCGCATCTTGTGAATTGCCATCTGTGATAAGTTCGAATACTAAATACCCAAAATATTTATCGTGACAAGTTCATAAAATTGCATGGTGAATTTGTAAAGAGTTTTAAATACCACTAGATAAATACATCAGCCCGCAATAAACGCAAAGATTTTTGTTGTATTTAAAAGTATAATAATCCAAAATATAATTTAAAAAACAATTCATTTTACCTTTCCAATCCCCATCGATAAAAATGATTAATTATCCTCGACTACAAAATACTACCATTTTTCCAAAGTACTCATCAATTAAAACGTATCGATATTCTTTTTCTTGCTCGCACATGATCTGATAAAGAACACAAAATTCGACTTGAGAACTCAACTCAAAACAAATGAACTCCCAGCTGCTGCATCTCAAATAACCGATGCATTGTGCAGCCACCGTCACGGTCTTCGCTACAGTTCATTATAGATTCCTCGGATCGAGCATTAACACAAGATGCTGTTTCCTGTTCTTTCTGATGATAATATTTTGCTTTTGCATGCATGCTTTTTTCGTATAACTTGCCAGAAATCGCAGTATCATTTCCTCTGTTGCATCTCCCGATTCATATTTATCTCTATCTTCGCAGACTTCACAGAGTATCTTTTTCATTATAGTGATTTCAAAATTTTTTATTTCATTATAGTGATTTCAAATTGCATCGTCGTTGTCTCGGGCCGGCTGTCATTGTCGTTATCGTCTTCGGGTAGAGAGTCTAGAATGCTCCCCGGTCCAATGCATCTGAGGGTTGGCATGAAGATGGGGTGCTCTTGAGATAGATAATAGTAAAGCATTCCGTGATATCAATATAATGATGCGACAGTGCATTCCTTACGCTCTCCAAATGCAATACTGCAGTGGCTTAGTAGGATCGTATCGCAGTTCTATTGGAGCAATGGAGCTGAATCCTAGTTGTAGTCGCAGCATCAGCAGTGTCGACGCTGCGTCGCGTTCCAGTATTTGCTTAGCTTAGTCGAGTGCATCGTAAGAAGCGGAGGCAAAAACATGGATCTGCAGATTGACTGAATAAGTTTATTTATCTTTCTTATTAATTGGCGACATCAAAAGATATAGCCGGGCCTGAAGGTGTACGGAACAGATGCGGCACACGGCATACGCAATAGTGTTGAGTGTCGTTGCGCTAATGATTATGTCAAGAGCGAGGGAACGGAAATGGAACGTCTGTGTGGGTAGTTCAATTCAGGTGGAAGATTGCTTCGAAACTTGAGAAGCAACAAAAAATGCGTTGAGTTTTTCGTTTAGTATATTTTCAAGTGATTGGGGCTATTTTTCATAATGTATCAAAAATTATTAATGCTTCATGATTTTCGTGAAATTTTCAAAACCATTGCATGGATCAATTCAAGACTTGGTCTGCACTGCGACTATCTCTGCAGTTTTTTTTTATAGTTTCAAATACTGTGTGGATACAGAAAGTTTATCTTCGAATTCTGCATGGCAATATTGAATGAATGGATGGATTTTCTGGTACAAAGCAGCTGCAGCGAGATAACTTTCAATGCCAATTCTCTCATTTTTAGATAATTTCAAGAATTTTAAATTTTTAGGGGATGAAAACTATTATTGACATTTTATTTCTTATATAAATCATATAAATCATAAGCTTATATTGCCCTACGTAGCCAGGGCTGCTAGATTAGGCGGCTTATCGCCCATTAAGCAATATTTTCTATCACGACATTTTATTTGGGCGAGTCGTTTGCTACTTTTGGCTGTTTTTTGTCCTGTCTTTGCATTGGCTCCATTGCAAAAAAAAAGCAAAATTCGATTCATCAATCTCAAATTGTAGTGAACTCAAACCGGTTTGAATTTTTCCCATGAAAATTATAAGTAAGGATCACCTACTTGTACATATGCAACTAAAAATATGCTACTTCACTGCACATTAGACATTTGAATGTCAAAAGCGCTTCCATTCGGTGGCGGCTCGTGTCTGTAAAACTCGCGGAAACACAAACATTTTTGCATATTTTTGCATATTTTTCCAAAATAAGCAAGTACGTATTTCAGCGCAGCAAATATATTGAAAGTTGTATTCGATTTTCAATAGTTTAATTCAGTGATTTTTCTACACACTATGATCAGCATCAATCTCATCAAACATTAATTTTATAGCTCAGTAATAAATCCATTACAGAAACGAAATATACAAATAACATCCTATGTTAAACAGTGAATCCATTGCAGTATTCATACATACAAATAACATCCTAAACTCAGTCGCCCAAAGCAAACCAGCTCAAAGTTTTGCAGTAAAACAGAAACCGAAAAAACGCTGCAAATTGTGCTGCGTCCATGCACAAATATTTCTGGGCTATTTAGCGGGTGAATAAGTAAGGAGATTTTTGATTTTCTCTACCCTGGAAGACACGGTGAGCTGCGCAGCGTCCGCGCTGCTTTTTGGGAACATTCATTGCAATGTTTTTATGATCATCAATTGTGTAATGCTTGTTATAGGATATATGCACACATCATGGAATGTGCATCGGGGCTAGATCATTTTAGTGTTCTCTGTAGCATATTTCAGTACGCTGCAATGACTTGTGGCTTCGGGCTTACAATGGTATGATATGCGTTGAGGTTTTGACTCAAATGCAGGAAATTCTATCGCGTTGCTGTAAAACAAAGAGTAACCTGCTGATGAGAGCAACCTGCTGAAGAGAAAAACATGCTGAAGAGAACAACCTGTTGAATGAAGCAACCTGTTGAAGAGAGCAATCTGCTTAAGCGAGCAACCTGCTTAAGCGAGCAACTTGCTTAAGCGAGCACCCTGCTTAAGCGAGCAGCCTGCTTGAGCGAGCAACCTGCTTAAGCGTGCAGCCTGCTTGAGTGAGCAACCTGCTTAAGCGAGCAAATGTTGGATATTAAGTCGCATAAAATCAATTGATTTGTTTTGAATTTCAATGTACATTCTCAAGCTATTTTTCGTGTATAAGGAGTATTTAACAAGGGAAGCACTCCTGCCTTTTCGTACAACGACGAACCGTCCCTGCTTCTATTGCAGTCTGGCTCAGCACATAATTCAAAATTTCGTTGGCAGCAGAGAATTGGGGAAAATGCACCATAAGCTACAATCCTGGTTCGAAAAAGGAATCTATGTCCAACGGATGACTAAAACTGTTCAATTTCGTAAAAGCAGAGAATCACAAATCCAGAAAGCTTGTTTTCAGTTGAAAAACATATAAGTCTCTATGTCATTTAATTATATATAAAAACATCAAAATTTTATTTAGAATGCTTAATAACGCGTTCAAAGCGTCCAACATATAAATGTGATAGGCTCAGCTCTATTTCATGACTTAAAAACGGTCTCTATAATGAAAGAAATAAAAGCTCTTTGGAAACTGTTGCAAAAATAAAAACAAATCCGGGAACGAGATCAGCTTATAATTTTAAATGAGCTTAGAAAATATGCAAACCAGATAAATCATCGTTGTTAAATTTTGGTAATTTGTAATCGTCAAAAACTATTCTAGACATTCCCAACGATAACTATTCGAAACAAATAAATAAATGTTATCAACAAATAAATAATGTTAAACACTTGAGAGAACGAAACAGTGCAAAATGATTATTCTGTATTTTGTCACATAATTTTGGACGAATAAATTAAAAGAATGCTGTTTTATCTATTGATTATGAAAAAGTCTACATGTTTTCATCTAGATACTTTCTAGAAAGCCCTTCACTAAAACTTTCGCTTTTACCTCCGCATTTAACTTTGAATAATGAGACAAAAAATTTCAATTTGACTAATTAAGATCAACACTAATAATTGAAATATTTCAGATGGAGTTCCAGGTGATCCAACCGATTTAGGGTTGAAAATTTACACTCTGAAATCAGCTTCAGGTACCACTTTGCTCAGGGGTAGTTTTCTTATATGAAAATCGTCAAAACCAAACTTAAAAACAGATTAGATCTCTGCTTAAATGATTTAGATCTGATGAAAATAATCTCCATTCTAAAGAGTTATAATAATGAAAATGGTTAGAAGAAGATAATGATTATGAAATCTACAAGTAGAGAAAGTTTCTGATGAAATTTAATGATTGTAAATTGGATTTCTAATTATATTTTGTGAATGATGAAAAGTGCCTTTCAAATTAAAATATATGTGTGCGCTTATTGAATTAAAATAAAATAAAAATGAAACCAACTAATAAATCCAATTTTGAGCTGCAATCGCATCCAAGTCGGCGATTTCGGGCTACTAATTATTGCCAGCTGGGCGATTTTTTTTCAAAAGCTTAAGCGGCATAAACGCCTGATTTGATATTATTTTCATTCTTGAGTTAGCACTGGATTTGAAAATTTCATAATCTACTACATCATTCTACAAAATGTGAAAAACCTATTTTATGTGCAAGTATGTTTAAATTAATAGTGGAAATGGCCTTTCCATATACCTGCAAAACTTAGATAAACACAAATCTTCAAATAACTCAACAATTATTAAAATGTAGATGGGGCGTTTATGCTGCGTAGGGCAGTATAATGTATAGATTTGGCCCCTGTTGTTACAATTCTAGTTTTTATACTATGTCCATAGCGTAAGCAACCTTTAATGCTCATTTAATATAGGACTATTGCTGTGTACGAAAAATGACAAACGTTAAACTGACAATGACAGCAATCTGTTTTAGTTGCCGAACACAGCGACAATCTCTCTAAGCGGTCGAAACGCGAAACTGCAGAAAAAAACAATTGGTAAAATGTTTTCATATTTTTCATATAATAATTTTGCTATATAAGACCGGTATATGAGTGAATAAAGTTTGTCTGTACCTGTACCTGGTCCAAGTTATTCAAATAATGAATTGAAGGGTTTACTTCCGGTTTTACACAGAAATTTTTTTTTTTCAAATCTAATTTCAAAATTAAAAAGAACAGTGAATTTGCTATACCAATCATTAAGTTTAATGTTTTTTAAAAAAAATTTCGAATATTATAATCGGCTTCCAAAAAACCTTTCATCGATTTCATCAATTATTCAGAAGCCCATAGCTCGACAACTAAACTTCATAGACAAAAAAAATTGCGTATCCACGGTCAGATTTTTTAGAAGTACCATTATGCACAATATGAACGAAATCCAGAGCCACTTTACGTAAAATGCTCCGTATGTCTTCGGTTGACCTTGGTTATGTGTCTGTGGCGGCTACGACCAAAGATCATGAGAATGCAGGAACGTGCACGGCAACGCTCTATCAGATTTCCAAATAAGAGAATGCCGCCCTCTTGCATTCTCATGATTTACAAGCTCATACTAATTCGGTTAAGGAAATCGCGCGGTTGGTAAAAACAGTCAAAGACTGGTATTTAGTCAAATATATTGTTGTTTTGTCAGAAAAATAAATATAATAATTTGTATTTCGTATAACAGCTTAAAAAAAATTTTCCAATCTTTGGTTGGTGCTGATACAATAACGACAGGAGGAGGCAGCTAAATTTCTTTGTCTTTTTGTGCCTTTAGAAGTCAGAAGAATGTTTACTGAGCAATCCTGACAGTAAGAACAACTGTACTCCTCATGATATATCAAATATCTTTGCGAAGGTACTCGTTTCATTTATTTATTTATGTATCCCTTGCGCTACAGATATAACTCCAATTACAGGGTCAAGAAAGAAAAATAACAAAACATAAAAAAATAAAAACAATTAACAGCAATAATTGGATTTTTTGGAAACTAAAATTAGAACTAAGGTTAATAGCAATTGAAGGTAACATTCTTAATACATGCTTGAATTGTAAAAAAAATGCGGGAGAGGACCAATCTTAAGGGCATTGTGCATTCTGGGTAGACGCAACAAATACGAATGGAAATAGACTTCCGTACGTGAAAACGGAACAGAGAAAACCTCTGATGAACGACTTGGACGACTAGATTCGCGTCTGGTTATCTGAGAAGAAAGATCTGACAGAAAAATGCCGTGGAAAAGTTTGAAAAGAAAACACTCATCGAGGAACAATCTGCGTGATTCCAACGAAGATATACGAGAGATAGAAAGACGAAAGGAGTAGAGACAATAGGGGATATTGAATTTTAAAAGCAGCAAGCAAGTGAACCTACGCTGAACAGAATTCCTGACTATGGTGTCAGATAAATAGTGAAAGCGCGGATTTGGCACGCGTATTCTAGAATACTGCGTACTAAAGATGAGAATTCCGAAATGTTCCTTTGTCACTACTTTTGAACCTTAGTAACGTCCAGTATTTTTCCTTACTGCTAACATTGCGCCCATCCATAAAGCAGAAGATGCGCCTAGAATTTCCAACTATCGCCCGATACTTCTGCTAGAATGCTTCATTAAGCTCCTCGATGAGTTTGCTTAAGGGTACGGACAAGACGGAGCGAAGAGAACGTCGAGCAAAAAAATCGGTCTGAATCGATCTCGTCGCTACTATCACATTTCTGCTTTGGTCGCCGCTTTGACATGCAAATATATGAACCGTTTCAGCGCGTTGCTCGACTCGACGTTCTCGTCGCTCCGTCTTGTCCGTTCCCTAAGGCTGGTATCCACCAAACGCGCTGCGTGCGTGCTGCTCGCGCTCAGCCAGCAAGCTATCGTCTACACCAAAAGCTGCTCGCGCACTGAGCGCGAACAAACAGAAAAGCTGTGTGCGAGCTGCTCGCGGGCTGCATTTGACATACGTCGCCACCGAAAATGTTCGCGGGTTCGGATGTAACGCCCTGTTCGCAAGCAGATGGTGTGGACGAGCAAACTTTGCATTTCGATTGCTCGTCGAGCTGCTTCCTTGCTTTCCACTCTCGTTGGAAAGCAAAATGACATTCAGTATGGAATGGACAAATGAACTAGCCATTAAGTTGATCAATGAAGAGGAGGAGTATCCTATTTTCTGGGATCCCATTATTAAAGATGATAAATTCCAAACGAAAAAACAAGAAAATTCTTTCGGGAAAATCGGAAAATTATGCGAAATCAATGAACTGAATGCATCGTGGATATTTTTGTTTTGTTTTTTTAAATGTTCAGACAATATTATGTAGGATTCTGCGCGAATAAGAATTTCGTCTTCATAAAAATCAATTTCGCACATTCACGAACGTTTTTTATGGATGCACTGATATGAGAATTCTGATCGGAAAGCAAAGAAGCAGTGCGCGTACAGAACGCGCGCACGGAAATAAATGACAACACTAAAAGTGCTAGTATGCAAGCTACTTTTCTGTTTGCGTACTTAATGTGGACGTTGCGCATGGAGAGCGCGTACATTGTTCGCGTTCAGCTCGTGTACAAGCATCAATGACGTCAAATCTGAGTGCGAGCTCTGGTGGATACGAGCCTTTACGAAACGGTACAAAACGGTGTACCCGATAATGGTGCCTGTTCTCAATTCTGAAAAACAAAGTTTTATTAAAGGTAAGTTAACAATATCCAATCACTATTCAGTCCAGAAATATAAGTGGATGTAATATACACAAACTTTACAAGGCTTTCGATTCACTGTACCTACGACAGAATCCTTCCGTCAATGCTGGATAGAATCCTTCCGTCAATGCACTATTGCTTTTGTTTTTTCTCTTAATTATGTGATCGTGATTGATTAGTAACTTTAAACTCTTATTCTTCCTTTCCTTTTTCGTACTTCTGCTTAATTCCAGACAATGCTATGACAATGATGAAAATCATTTTGCCTCTTGTATCATTTCAAATCGCTTCAGCACTCGTTCACTTTCACAACACCGCCATTCAACTCAATACGCTGCAAAGTTTAAGTGTTATTCATCCATCTCTGAAGCATTGCCTGATGCCTTTTCAATTGCAACGCCTCAATGCTGCGTTTTCTTGTCTTGTCGCACGTTCCGCTCTTTATATTCCATCAACCCAACCAACGATGACGCGACGGTGGCAACGTTCGTTTATCCGTTTGTCGCATCCTTATTTTTTGCTGATTAAGTACAGTCGAGGAAAATTGTGTCTTTCTATACTATGGTGTATGTACTACCATTCACATAGTTATTCACCTCTTCTTGTGCGGAAGAAATTGATAGATTGGAGCATTTTCTAGGCAAAGTTTCGACCTGATTCAATAGCGAAAAAGACGAAAGCGACAGCATGCAAGGATCGAGGCACGAAAATGGCTGTAAGCTGAAAATGAGACATGAACAAGTTTAAAGTGCTGGAAAGTTTTTGCTTAGGACAGCGGAAAATATTATGTGTATGAGCGAATCAAAGGAGAATACTTCCTGGTTGCTCTCATGCTGCTTTTTCGTTTTATTGCGGATAGGTCAGAAATCAACGGATAAGATACTATTACGGATGAATGGAGAAGGGTTTCGATCGTTTTGAATGGTTTGATAGGATTAGTGCTACTTACGAATTAATGGAGGGATTGAGGCGAAATTGTCCTAAATAGGTAAGCTAGAGTGAAAGAATGGTTGAAATAACGGAACAATTTTAATGTTCTGGCTGCGACTAAAGTCGTTAATTTTTTTGTCTGCAATTAAAACCTAACAGATTAAGTCTTGAGTGCGAAACTGTTGCTTTGGCTTTGAAATATATTTGTGGTGGACTAAAGAAATATATTGCTTTGAAGTTAGTAGGAGGTAACAAATTTATTAAATCATAATTTATTAAAAATAATTTATTAAAAATTTTCATATTTGACTTTGGGTTAAGGTATGACAGTAAATTAGTTTGAATTATAGTATGTACTTCATCAATCCTGACACGTTCGGGCAAAAATTATTTGAAAATATTATATAATGCAATAAATAGTCCTTCGAAAGCTATCTAAAACAAAATATTCATGCTTCAATGCAAAATTATATTTTTGTAATAAAGAGTGACTTGTGTTTGATATGATCAAACGTTTTTCGATTGAAAAACTGCTTTCCCTTATCACTATGCGATGGATTTCTTTTGCCAATAGAACGTGGATTCTCTCAGAATATAACGTGAACAAACAAGCGTAATACCAACTAGCTTATCGTCTAGTTGAAATGAAGTTATCAAGCCAGCTCAAGTATTATTTTCAGAAAATTTATCAAGTAACTACGCTTATACAGAAATGCTGTCATTTTTCAATTTTTGAATTTGCACGAAAAAAATATTGATCATAGTGAAAATATATTTCATTCTCATAGCTTATTTGATTTGGAAGAGTAGCCCAAAAACAATTCCCAGCATCCAAATTCGCAAAAAAATTCTTTCACAACCCCACTGAAAATAAAGCACTACCGCTATTTGTACAATCGGGACTCGAAACAAAAGTTTTGCTAGCGGCATTTGCAATTAACATCCTAATACATTTATCAAATTTATTGAGTCTGCGAAAGTGCAATAGAACCAAGCATTGGCCACTGGCAAGCTTAGCCACCATACAGTCGTGCCAATTAAAATAACACTAATGAATGAAAGCATCAGATTCAGAGAAATAAAAAAAAAATGACAAGCTGATAGCAAATAACATTCATGAAGCCCCACGTAATCAGATTAAAACTACAATCCATGACTGCTTTAGCTGTTAGTTGGCGTATTCAATTGCAATACGTGCGAGTACGTATCAAGTGGTGTGCTTATTTGTGCATAGCAGTTTCATGTATTTTGCTCCTAACAACCGAGCGTACTAAAACAACGAACCTACGCACTACAATTTGATCTTCTGCAAATATGCGTACGGACCTGACCCACATCAACCCCATCCGATTGCTTGCGTCTTCTGCACGCTTGAATCTATCTCCCAAGTTCTTAGTTGGTCAAAAGGAATGTGACAAACTAAAACGAGATCAAACTGATCAAAATTAAGATTGGGAGGGTGTGGGTTCTGTTATTTAGTTTTGTTTGCCCACTGCTGCATTTTTCTATTTCTCCCGCAGATAAAATTTATGCAACTTTAGACCAATATTAATTCTGAAATTCAACTGAAATTTTGCATAAAAAATTACTCAATTAATATTCTAAGCAGATTGATACCATCTTTTTAAAGCTCGATAACAAGTAAAACTGTCAATTATAATTTTCTAATATCTTGAAGTTGTTCTTGAGTGCATTCAAGAAGACTTTACTCGAAAATAACGAGGATTTGGTGTCTTGCATTTCAAGGATGTAAATCCTTCGTGTGTTTCTATGCTACCAGTTTTCATTAAGCGAGCATCAGTTGAATACCTAAAATAAAGGAACTATCTTTCTGAAAATTTTGCATAGTCTAACAGCATCTCTGTACGAATTGAAAAATGTGTGCGATGCTATATGCCCACATGCGTCCACTAATATCATGCAATTCATTCAAATCCCATCTCCATTCCATTTCATTTTCCCCTATCGAGTTCCACAAGTTGATGAAATAAAAAAAAATCACTTCATGTCTCATGGCTCGGCTTTGATTCAGCATGTTGAAAATCTCTTGATTTTTCCAAAGCCAATTCACATATTTGATCGAATTCATTCCATTTTAAATGCATATATTCGCTCGTACAAGTACGTGGAAGAAGTTCCTTCTGGCGACGATTTAAAGATTCGAACTTGCTTTTAGCAGCTGCTTCGTCTTCTTCGATGTCTCTAGCGTCTCGTTGAATCGTATTCAATTTTCTATTTCGCAGATGATTGGTTCATGCACTTTAGCGAAGAATCCGCTGCATATGCATTAAAGTTTGCTCCGGCAAAAAATTGACAATGTAGAAGTGCATGCGAGCTAATAGTTGTGAGAAAATTGCAATATGTGAAAAAAAGTTTATTATGTTGGTTCCTAAGAGTCTGGACTATATTGTTATTTTACTGTTATCTTATTTATGGTAGCATCAAACATAATGACATGTTTGGTCCTTGAAGATCAGCTAAATTCGTTGCGATCACTTGAAATTCAACATATTATTGAGCTATTCTAAGCCACTACTGAGGTTTAAAACTGTGAAGACATCCCGACAATTCGCGGGGAGTAACGAACATATCTTGCGCATATGCGCCGCTTTCGAAGAAAAGTAGAGTAAATTTAGAATGCGTTTTCTACCAAACGTGCTCTTTCAAGGTTTTGAGCTACTTTGAATCCATGACTGCACCGAAATTCATAGGATAGAAAGGCTTCCTGTGTCACCACACGCAACAGCGTTCAAGTAACGGAAATTTAAACAAAGGTTACTTATTTTCACTGTAAGATGTTTGTCGTATGAAAATTTGCTGGTCGGTTCTCGTGGTACACAAATAATGAAAATGCTCAGCACTTGAAACACTTTTGTAGTACTGTAACCAAAAATCTACCTCAATAGCTTAATGTCAAGGGCAACCTTCCCTGGGAATTTCGTTTTCACTTGATGACTGCACCGGAAGTTAAAGGGAGCCATTGACTTTCAGGGTTGCTAACCACAAAATTTTGAAAAGCCATGAAATTTAATCGTTTGTTACTTATTCTCATTGTAACATGTTTATTATTTGAAAATTGAATAGGAGGATCCATGGGTGCAAGAATGCCAGCCACTGGAAATTCTATGCTAGCTCCACAACCAAAAGTGTACCAAACTTAACTGCGATCCTATAGGTGTAGAAATAATTTAAGGATTACCGCCCGCATTATTTGTAAAATATTAGAATTTCACACATTGTTGCGAAAATCAAATTCCAACAAGTTTAAATAGACAGTAGCTTTCCCAGTCTTATTTCGCAATCAAAAACCTACCAAATTTGGCTTATATTGAGATCAATCTGAGGATTTTGTTTTAATCTGAAGCTTGCATCAGAAGTAATAGGGCATATAGCTGTCATTATTTCGAGTAAAGACATTACAAGATAAGACGATGGTCAGAGTGCCAGCATATTGAGTAAACTTCTATCAAATGTTGTCCTGGCAGTCAAATGGTAGCATAAGCCCCGGGGGCGTCATCGAGTGTTGGTTATCGAAGAAGCAATTGAAATCCCGAGAAATGTCTGAAAACAACATCAACAGTTAATAGTTGTGGCTTATGGTAGCATAAGCCCCGGGGGCGTCATCGAGTGTTGGTTATCGAAGAAACAATTGAAATCCCGAGAAATGTCTTCAAACAACATCAACAGTTCTGCTACTGAATCCTACCTTCGACTTCCCCGAAGATATGATTTCACATTTTCACATCGGGTAGCTGTCGGGACCCTTCATGACATTGCAGATTTTGAATGTTGCCAATTATGGCGAGCTTTCCGCGCCTTAAATCGTGAACATTAACCAGACTGTCCCTCCAGGTTGAGGGTTGGGCAATGGGCCAATAACCCGTTCCCGTAAAATTTTACTCATTCAAGGACTTGATACTTCGCCTCGGATGTTTGGATTGGATCAGCGGAAACAACAACGCAAACGAAATAGGGATTATTCTATTGAAACCTAGAACGTGCGAACACTGTACAGACCGGAGGCTATCTAAGCCTTTCTGGAACAGGTCATTCACTACAAAATAAACATTCTCGCTGTCCAGGAAATGAAACTGTTTGGTGCTGAAATTATGGACATGAGATGGTATACAATGTTCGAAAACGGACAGTCATCTGAAAGTCAAGAATTTGGAGTTGTCTTTAGCGTGGATAAAAAAAATGAAACCGCGAATAATCGATTTTAAACCTATCAATGTAAGATTGTGTGCTATCCGCATTCGAGCAAAGTTTTTTAACGTTTGGCTCTTTAACGTTCATGCTCCCACTGAAGATAATGATGAGGCAGGGAAAGATAACTTCTATAACCTGCTGGAAAGGTTATATGATTCTCTGCCATCAAATGATGTGAAAATCTTGCTGGGCGACTTCAACGCAAAGGTTGTATGATTGGTAAGATTACTGAAAATGATTATGACCGACTCCACATCACAAGTGGTGATTCAGAATAATATTACCGACTCGTTCTCGACGAATACAGGGCTAAAACAAAGAGATAGATTAGCTACTGTACTTTTTACCTTAGCACTTGAGTATTTCATCAGAAAAATCCCCTTTGACACGAGAGGAACTCTTTTATTTAAGTGGACACAGCTAGTAGCTTACGCTGATGACATCAATATTATGTCACGTTCGTTCAACGACGCCAAGGAATTATTTGTAACTCTAGACAAAACCGCCAATGAAGTTGGTCTTCAAATTAATGAACAAAAAACAAAAATTATGACCCAATCAAGGAAAAGGACGCCAGTATGTAGCGATTTATGAAACAAGAAGTGTTGCTTCCAGGCACGTCAACTGAACCGGAGTCCAGTCGAGAGCCTGACAAGCAGCGGTAAGGAGTGACTGCGGATCATTAACAGGGGCAAGGTATGATAGAAATGGCCGTGAATTTTTTATTAGCGTAGGACCCTTTAGTCTGACCCTGACGGATGCTGGTGTGTCGCTTTACTAGCTCTACGCGGCTCGGGTTCGTCATTGAAAAATGGGGTGGACTTGCTCCCAGAAAAAAAGGGAAAATATACTAGCCGCAATAAAAAGGGAAAGGGGCATTTGTCCGTAAAGGACCAGATGTAGCTCCTAGGCATGGGCTGTAAGCCAGACCCTGCCTCTATTTAGTAAGGCTGAGGATGAGGCAGACAGCTTCAGGCTCCTGATGTTGTGGGGCCTCTCCACTCTCTGACTTTGGCCGAATACAAATAAACAAGTAGAGAAAACTACCATAGCTAAGATCTCTCCCTTGAAGAAAATTGAAAATCAAACAATTAATTAATTATTCATAAGCCAGCCAGGCCATAGGCGGAACCTGAATGCGGGAAAATGCTTGCGGGCTTTGGCCCAATAAAAAGGCCAAAAGGGTTACGTTTACCAAGTCATTATAATTTTCGTTTTTTCTTTCTATATAATAGCATTTTAAATTGCATATCACCGGTATTATGCAAGTAATTCCCTACATGTTAACATTCGTGTGGATCACTAAATCACTTCGGCTAGTGTGAACGCTTACAATTATCAGACCTTTGCTATGCTACGGAAGTGAAACCTGGACACTGATCCAGGCGTCTGAAAAAGCCTTGAATACGTTCGAAGATATCCTACCATATATGCCGAGCCGGAAGTCTCTGCCGTCATACGATTACAAAGACTTCAATTTGGTGGCTACGTCGAACGAATGAGCGACAATTGAAGCCCGAAGCGGTCTCTCAAGGGGCGAGCGGATCCATGCCAGTCGGTAAGCCACGCAAGCGCTGGGAGGATTCGATAGATGCTGACAGCAGGTCACTTTTAGGAGCACCGAACTGGAGGATGCGGTCAATGAACGGAGACGAAAGGAGGCGGAGCATTAAGGAGGCTAAGGCTCGATGATGATGAGATGTGGTCCTATGAATGATCAAATCATTTTGTGAATTTCAATTGGATCTGATTATAAGGTCCTGAGTGGGGTGCTAAGAATAAAGGAAGTTTGGTAAAGAGCTATCGTTTTTTTTGTACCCATGTTTAAGAGGAATATCCTCCGATAAGTAGACTGACTTGACACTCAGCTCTTGTAAGAAAGGAAGATCAGGTCCAGAAAGTTTACAGTATAGACTCAGTGATCAGAAACATTGAAGCTAACTCTGTCGCCAATATTAAAAAAAGAGATGCAAACCATATTATTAGTGACAGTGACAGCATCTTTAACTTAAAGTGCAGTTGTTTTAGACCAGGTTTAGAATATACCAAAAAATCAGAGCTGAAGCCTTAAGCTAGCTCGCTAATGTGCTCACTTCTTTAGTTCTTCATGATTGCATGTGGTGAAAATTGCGACCAATATCATATTACTGCAAGACAGTTTCTTGCTTCTTCATTCACCCCATTAAAAAATATCAAAACTTTATTCAAACCTCTTGAAAATCAACAATATCCTTGTAAGCATATTGCTTCTTTGCATGAACTAAAATGCACATCACATCTATCCACAGTTCAATCCTTTCGTTTCATCTTTACAGAGATAAGTACACAATCTGGAAGAGGCACTCAAGACTTTGAAACAAACACGTGACTAATAGGCAGTTGCAACTTTGTCATGTTCCAGAAGTGAAACTGAAGGAGATGGAAACCACTTTGTTAGCCTCATACAATTTACGCAGCATCTATAAATTTTATAATAGTATATTTTCTATAACCTATGAAGAAAACTTGCTGAATCCGACAGATTTTCTCTTGAGGGAGACATCAGAAGGAGCAGAATATGTGAATGAACCTAGCAATTTGTCAGAAGTGCCTTATTATAAACCAATGTGACTTGCCGATAGAGAAAATATATCGCAGAACTCGGTTACAATTTAGGGAAATGACGTTAGAATCGAGGCCATCGCTTGTGTAGGGAGACTTAAGTTGAAAAAATAATATCGGAGTGTTGCTAAGAGTTTTGTTAGTTTTCGGTTCAAGTGCGTTTAGAAAAAAAAGAAAGAGCTAGCTCAGTATTTGTTAGGAATTGCTGGCATAAGCTGCTTTTGTTATATGTCTACCGGAACACAATTTTAATACTTGCATCAAAATGATTAGTACTTGTACTAGAGTATTAAATACCAGACACACTCCAAATGTCACAAACTTTTCGTTTGAGTTTTAAATGCCATAATTCGATTACACGCATCTCTCAAGCAGAAACCCATAAACTTCATTCCAGTGCAGGAGCTCATAACTACTTTAAAACATTACCGTTCAACTGCTCAGGTTCGTTTCAAAAACGATTTACAAATTACACTAAACCTTTCGTTTCGTCCGCCTTTGCCTCCTCTCAGCTCCTCAGGCTTTAGGTCTTAAGGTGATACAGAAAAAGAGCAAACATTTTGAAGGCTTTCGTTCAGTCGTTGGTATCGTTACGTTACCGTTGTTGTCGTCGTCATCGTCGTCGCAGTCCCCTGTGAGAATACTGTAACTCTGAGCTTTTGGAATACCTTGACTAGTCATGCCACCGTTCCACTATTCTGTCGGACGATTGTGAAAAAAACACAAGGCACCGGGTGGTAAAAAATATACTTGGAAGTGAAGTTGTGAAGGTATCGCGTGCTTCCTTAATTAACAATTAAAAAATTAAAGGAGTCCTTATCGTGTTCCTGCTCTTGGTCGGTATATCCTTCGAGTACATATTTTAGTGTTGCAATGTGTTCGCGTTAGTTGATAGTGAACTGGTTAAGGTCTTACCTTAACGAAGGTGTGCTCGCGAATTTATGCACGCAGATGAGTGTGCAGTTATGGTCCTGAGTGTACGCTTTGCATGAAATATCAAATGAGCGAGCATGATTGCAAAGGGACTGTTAATGTTCTTGAAATTATAGAGAAAAAATAAGAAAAATGGAATATGAGCATCCGGCTACTAAAAGGACTTATTCATTTCGTTGAGGATTGCTCGACTAGGTTCAGATACGAAATTAATTGGGCTTTAAAAATAGTTAATTGGAGAAAGACGTTTTATAGGTAAAAATTAAAAATTGGGTGGATTCAGTAGATTGAGTTTCACATATTTTATTTTCACTAAAGTAACAACCTTATTCTTGGAACGCGTCTGCTGAATTTCAATACGGAAGCTAAAATATAAAACCAAACACGAATCCTACATTTATTAATGCTTCTGTAAATTGTTACGGAACAGCAAGAAAAGGGTTAAAGTCTGATGAAAATTGATCCACAGTGTCATTCCAACTCTTTAACATGAATGGTCGTTCGGTGTCACCTTTAAGTCCTTAATTATATGCAAAACGGACGAAGATCCTTCTGGCATGTTTCACCTGCAGGTTCTCCACCGCGTATCGATGTAGCGTACTGTTAAATGTAAATACACGTAGTTAGGTTCATTTCACACACGTGATTCATTACAAGGCAAGCAAACTTGAGCATTTCGGGTGAAAGTCACCTGTGTACCCAGGAACCTATGTACGAACCATAGAATGATACACAGGGCCTCCGCATTCATTGAAAGATGAGAGAGCGGCTGTGTTGGCATCGTCATCATTGCCTCCGTTGCCACCGCTCTTGCCGTTTTCATTTTAACGGAACCTAGCTGACAATTAAATTTTGTGAAGATGCGAAGGAATGCAGTAAGACGTGGGATCATGTTATTACATCGAAGACTTGTGAAGACACTTTACAAGGATATTTATGGGTGGTTAGGAGGTGTTAAGAATTTCTGTTTGATGCCTGTGAGAAATCGCTGAAGTTTACGTTGTAAGCGCTTAGAGAATGTGTTGCAAAGTTGATGCTTAGATTTCGGGTTAATTGCAATATGATAATTTATAGCGTAGTAGATTAAGAGGATTTCAACGGTGTGTTTGATGATATATGCGAAGCATAAGTGGTTGATGCGCTTTTACAGTGTATTTCAAGTCAATGTTGGTGCTGAAGAATACTACTATTACTGAGTTGATAATTATAATCAAATTTAAAGATAAATCAAAATATTTGCCAGGCAGTATATGACTTCGGTTTATACAAATAAACATTTATGCTTTAAACTACAATTGATAAAGTTTTGTATCAATTTTTAGAGAATAGAAGCAGAAGAAAAATTATTACGGTTACTACATATAATTTGAAATATCTGTTTCGCCCGAAATATTTGGCTCAAAATCAACTCAATGATAAATTTAAATACAAATAAAAGAGTCATTTTGTATTTATCTTGTAGCATTTCTTTGCATAATTTTTAGTTCTCCCGCTGCTTTATTTGAACGAGAAGCAACGGAAAGCTCATCACTTAAAGTGCAGTAAATGTGAGGGTATATACGCGACCAGTTATTATATTCGCCTTTTCGTATCTCATCTTAATATCCACCCAAACAAAAGACTCAAATCATATGGAAATCTTCGAAATATGTTTCATTTAAAATATAATATGTATTCTGTATTATTTACGAAGATCTTTCATAAAAGGTATATCGATTTCTACTTGTTTCGACACATAAACAGGACTTCCCTAACGATAAAATTCTTCCCTGAGAAAAAGAAACGAGTGGTGGAGACGCCAAAAAAACAACGCAAGAGGAACCAGCTTACTAAACAAAAGACTGTTCGAAATAGAGATTGAAGCTGGAAGAAAGTACACATCCAGAGCACAACCAAAGCATATGCTCCAACGATTTCAGTCGGAGACGGTTTGCGGGAGGATACACATGTAACCCGTAAATTGTGTGATGCTACGCCACTTAATACTCAAGAATGCCATAAAATGGCGCAAATAAATCATGAATCGGGTCCTTTCAAATCTTCATTCGGAGCACAATACACGCAACCGTATAGAAATACTACAAATATACAAGATTTGGTCGATGCTGGTGAAGCGAATCAATACGGAAGGATACGGTGAGCATATATGGGTTGCTATGTGTGCAAGATGCGGGTGAACAGACGAGAAACGAAAAAAAGTAAGTACAAGAAAATTACATCTACCTCTTGCTTGGCTCGGTATTCGGGATTGTTACGCAAAGTGAGGGAGGGGATGCATTAAATCGAGTATAGAAGGTAAGCTGTGGGTAATACTCTACTTCAAGGATAAGAGTGATGCGCTGAAGTGGATATGGTTTGGAGTTGTAGCGTAGTGTTTTTGTTATGCACGCTGGTATAGGTTGGGATCTGCAATGGGATATTAGGTCAATTTTTCTCGGGACCGAAATTTTTTTTGTGGCAGATTATATGCTTTTATTCGGAATATAATTTGGTCACAATAGCTTTACGGTAAGCTGTCAACAAAATATCATATTTAGCACATCATATTCTGAATTTTTCGTTGGCTGGACACAATCTTTTTATGCTAATCTAATTTTTAATTTATTCTAAGTCGTAGAATTTTCAAAATTATATTTTCATTAATTGATTCACCGATTTCGATCTTAGAGCAACCGCTAGTTATTTACAACCAAAAAACGCAGGATACCTTATGCTAGTCTTATGATATCTCATTGAAATCTCTTTTATAGCTTAACACCTTAAACATGAATTTATAAACCCAAAAAATAATTGAACTTTAATATTTGAATCTTCTTTATTTGTTCGATTTTTTGTGGTCTGAAAGATGATAAGGAAGTTCATAAAGCTCAGTGCCCCGAAAGTGTCTTCTTGTACAAACGAAAACTTATGCAAACAAATGTTGACCATATAATTTCCATGACTGTTATTTGTCAGTAAACAACAGTAAGTTTGGCATAAGCTAAGTAAACGGTCTAGACGTAGAAGAAAGTCAAGCATAAAACTATTCGATTGGGGTGTGCTAAACGTAAAATTAATACAATTTTGTAACTACAACTTTTCGAGTTCAAAAGAGATCTTGTACTATCTGAATCAGCGCATTTCTAGCTTAAGAATCTCATTTCCTATCTTCATCATTTGGAGCGAAACAGCTTATCGATGCTAGTGATCACAAACCAATCAGCTACGGTAGTCTTGATTATATTCGCTTATAACTCTTTAAGGGGACACAGCACCTTCAAATTTTCAAAAAACGGATTTTTTTGTTTTAATAAAATATATTAGAATGAATATTTTAAAACATGATTTTAATAATATAAATTATGCACATACCACGCACAAAAAATATAGAATTTGAACTTTAAACGCGATTTTCTTGAAATAAACTTTTTCAAGTTGGCGTGCATGATTTAAAAAAAGTATTTATTCAATCGTTCTGAAATGCTCAGAATGAACTAAGGATGAAAACACTTACATTTTTTTAGTTATAACCGACTTTTGCGGGAAAAAGACCTCGATTTTCAAAAAAAAAACGCCGCCATTTTATTATTTTTCGACCAAATTTTTTTCTTTTAGGTCATTCCAAGGCCGCTTTGATGCTGATTAGAACATCTATGTTTTTTTTTCTTTTCCTGACTTTTCTGAGGGCAGTAATCGTGCACGCCGTGAGTTTGTGGTGTTTTTTTCAAAAACATTTTAGCAGACGACAGTGAGCCATAACAAATTTTTAAAAAAGTATTTTGTATAGTATGAAGTAAATAAAGTATATGGACAAACTTTCATTAAGGGGGACCCTACACGATCAATATGGATCGAGATATTTGGATCGCGATACTCAAGTAAATATTGATTGAATAACACAAATACCTACACGTTCAATCGAATCACACGTCAGTACGCCTGATCATCTCGTTTGGTGTGGACGTTTGCGAATTAATGTTTGCAAAATGAGTGATATAAACAAAACAAAAGCGTGCGTGGCAATAATATTAGCAATTGGTTTAAAAAAGAAGGTAAGAGTGGCTTCGAAATCGTGAAAAATATTCTCATTAAATTCGTTGGACGAGATACGCCTACATAGAGAAACTGAAGACTTCGAAAACTACTTTAGAATGCCTGAGGGATGTTTCGATCATTTATTGGAAATTCTCCATATATCTCGAACCAAGACACAACAATGAGAAACTGTATATCAGCTAAAGAAAAACTAGCTTTGATAATACAGTATCTGGCGTCTGGAAGATCTTTCCAAAATCCTGGATTTTCGACTAAAAAGTCCCCACAGTCGATTAGCCAGCCTATAATGAATACCTGCACTGCAATAATACATGCGCTAGGAACTTATACTTTATACTTTATTTATTATTTTTACGCATATTTTAATTTAATTCAAATGGTTTTTATTAAATTGCGGAGCTTTCTTACAAATAATTAGCTGAGAAGGAAAACCGGTAAAAGGCAAAGAGTCCGAGCAACAATCAGTATGTGACCTGTTGGGAATCGATGATGATATTGTGGCGCTAAAAATATCTTCCTCCATTGCCAATTAACTGAATACTGACGAAAATTTATTGACCGGTTGACTACACGTTCAATATTTATCGCAATCCAACTATATTGATTGATGGATTTCAAAATATTCGGATATTTTCGCGATTCGTATCGGGATTCATCAATACAGCACCCTACACGGTCAATACTTTGTATCGCGATCCAAATATCACAATCCATATTGATCGTGTAGGGTCCTTCTAAGCCATGTTTTTTTTGCAATGAAAAATTAACCTTTGCAAAAAAATTTTGTTTTCAATTTGAAGGTTATATGTCCCCTTAAGATTAAATCTTTATTTTGTTGTCGGGAGACTCTGTTGTGGGATTCTTAAAATTTACACAAGGTAATCACAAGTCAAGCCAATGAAATATTGAGCTATGAAATGCGCCCAGTGTGGGTTTCACAGCTTTTATTAACATTCATTTAAACAGATTTTGTTTTAGTTTTAAGAGCTTGTTTATTATTTGGTAACAAGTTATTTAGAAGACCGTAAAAGATAGCCAAAGAAATCGAAAAACTATAAGCTGCGATATCGCATTTACTTGAAGGCCCAAATGCTACTAGAAAAAAATAAAATAGTAAACTGAATTCAATTACCGATAAGACTTTTATAAAATCACATTAAGATTAACCGTTAGAAGCATTTAAAATGACGATTCGAATTTTGTCACGGTTCCTCAATCCTAGCAAAATGAACGAAATTGAAATTATCTTCCTTTGAAAATAAAAACAATCAAATAATCTTCTATCAGCGAATAAACCACTAAACACAATATTTTTAATTCCTTTCAAAAGCCATCTATTAATTTGTAGCTTTGGCATGCAACTACATGTGTGCAACATAGATACTTTACTGCTGCCACCTCACATTCGATTTCCTCAAGGGTAAAATTGAAATCGAACGAATCGTTCAGAATCAAAACAAAAACACTATAATCTACAGCCCTATTTGAAATCCTGCCATCGATTTGATTCGAAACAATCCGCAACGTTCAATTGTTGGGTTGCGCTCATTTTTTTCCACTTATTCGCGTTTCTATCACGGAACGCTGATTAAATCTCTGTTGCATACATTTATTGCACCGCGTTCTACTGAACTCCATTCAATTGTTTTATCCTCCGTGAATCACAGTGTCGAGGCCTAGCCGGAAAGTAGTACCATCGCACGTTATTGTTCTGCTGCTGCCCCAATGGCAAGTGGTTGGCCAGCTGGCTGGCCCACTATCATATGTTGACTAAACCGGAATACCATTCGATTTTTCTAGCCGCGAAAGATATTTCGTACACCGGTAGCCGGATGAGATTTATCGTTTCGCTGCAATACTGCAACCTGCATCACCAGAAGCATAAGAAATCGAAGGAGGCTGCCAAAACAGAAGGTGCATCGAACGATTGCCCCAGACTATTGAAGCTGGTCTACTACCGCGAAACGTGGGAAGCAGCAGAGGTCATAAAATAAAATTAGATCAGGGCAAAAGTGCTCTTGGCGCGCTGTTTTGATGCAGCCACGATTGCGTTTGGTGGCAAGTATTTTTCAAAACAATATATTGAGCATCGTATCGTGGCCGATCAAAGTCTCAGAAGAACGATTCAACGAAGAGTTGGACACTTTGAATGAGACGCGTAGCGTTAGTGGAAATTCTCAAGTGACTAAGTAATCGAGAAGATTTCATTCATACATTTTTTCAGAATGACGATTCTGGTGAATAGGTGAGGAAGATTGTTTATGTTGGTGGAATTTTGATGTCAAGCACCTTGAGAGCGGAGACTGGAATGCAGATGCATTTGTTGACGGGTCGCGCATATGAAATCTGTTTATACTTGCGACATCTTGTGTATATGACACATTGTTTGACAGGTTAGACTAAAACAATGTATACTTCATCTCTTAAAATTGGAATTATGATAATTTGTATTCACCAATTGTGATGTATTGAAATAAGTTTTCAAATAATTTTCACAAAAAAATCAGCATACTTAAAAAATTGAAGGATAAACTGTTGATTTAGCTGGAATGCTGTTAATCTGAAAACAAATCATCTCAACTTGTAAGCATACCACAAGTTGGTTGTTTTGAGATGCCACAAGCACCGAAGAAGTACATCATATATTTATGTCCGAGTACTTACTTGTACATCGGAGCAAGTACTACATTATCTCATCATAAAATGTGCGTGTGATTTATTAGCGGAAAAGCAGAAAATTAAGTGTTTAACATACTTTTCCGTCGAGTGGCCACACACACGCGAATGCCATACAAGAAATTCATCATCACATTTAGTGGAGAAATAAACAATGTGTCGAAAGATTATCAACATGATTAGATCAACAAACAAGCGATAAATTAATGGCGGTGGGGTAACGCGATGTCTTGTGATGAGGGAGTAGTAATTAATGGCGGTAAGAGAAGCTTAGGGATGATAACGAGCTGATAATACGATTATTTTCGTTTGCAGTAATCAAAGGAGAAGAAGTTGTTGCGAAATGATGATTTAGGATTAACTTTGGATTAGTTAATGTAAATGCAGGATTGGTTCCCTCTGTGTATGAGGCTTTTGAATATTTTAAAATTTCGTTTGAAAATAGTGGTGGAAACTAATATAGCATATTTATTTGTTTATTATTGTTTATTATTTATGTGCGATGTTCTGGTCTATTCAGCCAAACGTTTTCACAAAATGTCACCCAGTGTGGGTTTTATTGAAATTCAATAGTGATAATTTAGGCTTTGGAGCGCTATAAATTAAATTCATGGACAGTTTTCAATTTGGTCAAATCATCGTCAAATGTAAATCGCTAGAAACACCTCTCAAATAATTACGTAAATCGAAATAACATCAAAGCAAATTAGACTGGAGAGAAAAATGCTGAAATAGGATCAATCACTAGCTTGATTGTAAACGGTATTTGTCAAATAGTGCAAATTATCTTAGGAGAGAAAATTCAACCATCTATTTTCGGGTAAAATTTTTATAATATCACAAATTCAGAATTAATTTGATTTACTGATACCATGTGAAGTAAATGGACTAATTTTCAATTCGAAACTAGTCAGTATTTCCTTCGAGAAAATTCTGCTGATTTTCTAACTTATCAATTCTCTTTCTTTAATCCATGCAAGAAATCTATCCTTGTCCCATAAATATATATTGACTGTTTTAAATCTTTTCCCTGCTTCCTGTCTCAGCATCGCATTAATTGAGCTGTGTTTTCGTTGCTTTTGTTTTTTTACATAATGAGTAGATTTTGTCGACGCAATTAGCATTTCGTGCGAAAAGCTATCGTATCAAGCAAATGAAATTTTAATTCAATCAATTCTAGAATAATTTCTACAATTCGAGCAAGTGTAAATCTCAATCAAACGAAATTGATAGGAAATTAGTTTGAGACCTACGGAAATCGAAACACTGCATAGTGGCTATTCACAATATTAATACAGAGCATTCAGTGCTACAGGATAACGAAACAACACACTTCGACTGCATTTCTCTGTCTGCACAATCGACTGGCAATCTCGCATCGATTTCCTAATTGATACTAATACAACACTATCTCATCCCATCTCGTCACCTTCAGCCGTTGCAATTTCCCAATTATATGTGTGCATACGTTCTGAAATAGGAAGCGTTATGGCCTAATGAAAACCCATCTAGCTTTCGTAGCGATAATAACATGGATTAAGCAGATGGCTAACCTCAAATGCAATTTAACAGATCAATGAAGGTAATTTCTAGGAGCTGCAGCCACACTATCACTACTTTCGGTTCGGCTCGAATCATTAGACTCGGGGTATGTCGAATGGTAATTTCCATCCTGATCGCTTCCATATTGCCCTGCTTAGCATAAACGTTCTATCTACATTTTAGTACTTTCGAGATATTCATTCAATGATTAGTGCTTTGATTTTTACTGGAGATATATGGAGAGTGCATTTTTCAATATTGATATTAACATATTTCCACAATAGATAGGTTTTTCAAATTTTGTAGAATGATGTAATAAAGTATGCAGTTTTTGAATCCGTTGTTAATTCGAAAATGACAAAAATGTAGATAGAACGTTTATGCTAAGCAGGGCAACATTCAACATGCGGTACAGGATGTATGCTTGCTTGATGCTATCAAAGACTGCAGATACTAGAAGAGATTCAGATTGTGAATCTGAGGTTTGGATGATTGTAGATTTCGAAAACGACATTGATATTGGAATTCAATTGTCGGTTTGGAATTCGTTGCAGTATTCTTTGCCACAGTTGTACAAATTAATAAATTGGATAGAGTGCCAAGCTTTTCAAAATACTTTAAATATATCGATTGGACAGATAAAAATTTAATTACGGAGCTGTGCAACGGCAATGCTCACTTGAAATATGGATCTGCCTTGCGAGTTTTTCTTCTTCAAATATATGAATTAGGCTATTTTCAGTCTATTAAATTTTAAAATCGATAGACTTGTAAGTTTAACCCTTCCACCGTGTTACTGAATCGCTCACTAGAAACGAGTTCTCAAACTACACTGCGTTTCATATTTATAGCTCACCTAACAATTTTCAATTATTTACATATACAACACATATCTAATACAAAAAAGAATGAAAAACTGTGTGCAATGATTTTTCTGAGAATGACTTCTCATTGCCGTTATTTTTTACTGCAGTTCTTGGAAATTCGTCATTCTTGTGCGTTTCATATTTGTAACCCACTTGGTAATTAGCAGAATTACTAGTCGAGTAATTCAATACTTTCAACTGTTGTTCACAAAAGTATGTGGTAGTAATTTTATCATTTAAACTGGCTCGAGGTACGTCATTAAATGAAGTTGAAAAGGGTGAAATCTTAGCGCACAAAGAAGTTGGTTTGAACATCAGTGAAATTTTAAGAAAAGTTGCACGCAGTCGCCGTGTAATTAAAAACTTTTTTTAAAAAACCTGATTTATATGAGAAAATAAAGCGGACGGGAAGAGAAAGAAAACTTTCTCCGCGGGAGGAGAGGAAGATTATACGTTCAACCAGCAATTCAACAATAAGCTGTAATAAACTGGCAACTCTTGTACAAACAAAGGTGTCAAAAACCAAGATTTGGAGAACGCTTCAACGTAATAATAACATCAGAAGAGCTAAAATGAAGAATACTCCACGACTATTCGATCGCCATAAGAAAGCTCGGTTGGAATTCGCAGAAGAAAATATGGCTACAAATTGGTCATCTGTAAGAAATACTGGTTTTTTTACTCCCCCTATGTTTAATTCCAAAAGTTTTATTTCCAGATTATTTTTTCGGATACAAAAAATGGAATTTAGATGGGCCTGATTGATGAATTCTTACTGGCGCGATTTGAGAAAGGAACCCTGGTATTTCTCGAAGCGGATTTTTGATGGCGGTTCCGTGATGTTGTGGGGTGCGTTTTCTTCATCTGGATGCTTGGACATAAAATTTTCTTTATCGCGTATGAGGAGTAGAGGCTACATCCAAGTACTTGAGGGCAGTTTACTGTCATTTTTGGCAGCACATCCCGAAAAAAACTGGACTTTCCAGTGAAACAATGAGATGGATAGAAACAAATTCCATTAAGGTAATAGATTGGCCAGCGTGTTCGCCTAGCCTGAACCCCATTGAAAACATTTGGGGAATTCTTGTCAGACGGGTATATACTGAAAATCGGCAATATGAATCACTGGCGGAATTGAACGCGGCGATTCTTGATGAATGGCGGAAACTCGAACCTGAATTATTAGAAAAATTGATCAATTCCATGAAAAAACGGATTTTTTATTTGATAAAATCCAAAGAAGATTCTATTAATTACTAAGCTTATGTTAATTCTGATATTAGTTTTAATAAACATTTTATTTTGTTGGAAACTTTACCTGGGTTATAAATATGAAACGCCAATAAATGCCGAATTTTCCAGGACTGCAGTAAAAAATAGCCCTAGCGGGAAATGACTCTCCAAAATGTAACTCTACACATATTCTCAATCAGTTTACCATTAAGTTTGGGGTGAACAATTATTTGAGTCCCAAATAATTCAAAATTGTTAAGTGGGTTATATATATGAAACGGAGTGTAGTATGAATATCAAATGCGGGAGCAAACAATGTTCAATGAAATTGAATTAAATTAATTATTAATTATGAAATCGAATTGAAATTGGATTAACTGATGTTTCTAATTTAAAAAAAAAACTTCCTTATTAAATTAATTTTCTACATCGGATATACTTGCATACTTTGAACTGTAGCAAAGTATAGAGATAAGCCAAGATGATCAGAAAACTAATTTTATTTCTAGGGGTTCAAATCTACCCGAATTCTCCGAAAGAAGTGCTACATTTTTTAATTCTTTAGTGATTCGTAAATGATGTGAGCACTTTTTACGAGGAAAACCCTTAAAAACTCCCGGAAAATGGAAAATCCTTTTCTCTAAACAAACAAAATATTTCAGCTTGTGGTTCTATTTATGATTTCCAATGAAAAAATATAAATGTCCAATCATCACAAAAATATAAAAGTTAATTATGAACAAAAAATATATCAGCTCACAGCTGAAATGATGTTCTCCCAAATAAGTCCTTCACTCCATAATTATAACATTTTTTTCTTTTCAAAAATTTATTCAATATTTGGTTGGATATCCTGATTGTTTCTATACCGCTTTGAGGCGATCTGGCATTGAGTGCAATAACTTTTTGGTGTACTCTGATCAACTGGTCTCCCATTCGCGTTGAATTGCCCTTTTAAGGTCGTCCTTACTGTTTATCGGATGTTTTCTGATGCCTTATTCTAGTTTTGATCGTCAATGCTCGATTGCATTTAGATCTGACGACTAAGCAGGTGTTTTAATTTGGTGTGGGCATCTCTGAATTAAACGCGTTCGCACTGGCTCCGAGTTGTGCTTGGTGTTGTTGTCCTAGTATAGCCGGAAATAGTCCTTGATGTGTGATTTTTCGGCACTTTGCAGTAGATCATCCTTGAAGATATTCAAATACGGTCAACATTTGCATCCCTTAAAAATTTTCTTACGGTTTCACTTCTTAATAAAAAATTTCCTTCTTCCTTCGCTAGTTTTGGTGTGCTCAGCTTGGGATTTTTCTTCGCCTGCTCTACAATCCAGCGAAAATCGGAAGGGGCACATATTTTATTGGGCGCTGTTCTACCCTTATTTTCTATGCCATTTTTATGAACAAACCGTTCAATTATATGCTGGACTGTAGACTATAACTTGCACGTGATTTCCGCTATTTATTTTTGAGTTTTTCCTAATTTGTAATGTTCAATAATGAGCTCACGCTCTTCAGTTGTTGTTCGCCGACCTATTTTCAAATATACTCTTTATTCCTACTACAGTTCAAATGATTAACAAATTTTCACTAGAAATCCTTATCACACTTCACAACTATAATAACAATGAAAATGCAGAAATACGAATCGCATACCGTTATATTTATTCTGTTTAAATGGGTCATCATTTAAACTGTGTGGTGATTTTTGGTGTCTGTAATGAACTTTTTTTTTTTGGAATATTTTGCTGTTGTTTTTTTCATTGGAAATAATAAATAGAACTACAAGTTGAATAATTTTGTTTGTCTAGAGAAAATGATTTTCCATTTTCCTGGAATTTTTAAGGGTTTTCCTCTGAAAAAGCACTCACATCATTTAAGCTGTGATTAGGGATTCCAATCCCGAACCATATTTCCAATCCCGGGATTACGGGATTAAAAAATCTCAAATCCCGGGATCCCGGGATCCCGGGATCCCGGGATTTGAAATTCAAAATACAACACAACAAAATAAGTCAAGTTTCTAGTAAACAGATTATATAATTTGCCATCATTTCAAAACTACAACAATAAGTAAGCTCAATACTGGATAAAAAATTGCATTATTACTAATTTATATTATTGATCCAAATAAAAACAATAATTTTAACTATCCAAAACGTTGACAGTATGAAGACAGATATTAAAAATTACATCTTTTACAAATTACAATAAAAAATCACGACCAAAAACCACAACAACAAAACACAACTCTTAGAATTGAGATACATAATAAAGTAACATATAACAAATTCGGCCAAAGTTCATTGGGTTTTTCGGAAGTAACATTGAAGCAATAGCAAAGCATCTAAGGTATCGTCTCCAAGCCTGCTTCTAAATTTATTCCCGATTTTGGACGCCGCGGAAACGGTCGAGAAATATTGGTACGCCTGCTCCAAACTATGCAAGTGCCACCACTTTCGAAAAGATTCATTTCTTTTGCAATGGTTTTGATTAGATTAGTTTCTGGCGGCATTTCATGATTGATTATTTTCATACTTTTGTAGTTCCTCTTGTAGCGTTAATTGACGACTACCTTGTTCTGGATTCAATATGGTTATCTACTGCGTTCTCTTCATTTTTTTGGCTACCAAGCATAGGGTTCAGCATCTAGATCATTGAAGTATTTTTTTTCAATATTTGCTTTGCTTGGTTTCCAAAATATAGATTTTATTTCACTTGGTAAATTTTCGCTGGTACAATGTGGGTTCTGGAGATAGCTTAGCATACCAGATAGCTCGGTACACTGACGCTCTTTTATTCGGTCCAATATTGCAATTTTCATAGCATTCAGAAGAATAGACCGTTTTTCTCCTAACAGCCTAAATACAAATATTGATGAAGTATTAGCAGTGCATAAATTTGCAAGTCTGCGACTAAAGGCCGTCACAGCCAATTTTACAGGGAGTAAAACTTCAATAATTTTCTGAATCGAATCAAACTCTGTTGCTTCTAATTGCTCTGAATATTGCAGGCCTATTAACGTATACTATTTTTCAAAATGGGAAACTATTCGAGCATTGTCAAGAGACTATTTCATCTTGTTTTACAATCCATTTAAAGGAGATAGTTAAATGCCTTGCTCGGATCCGACATAGTTTTAAAGATCGTTATTATTTTCGTTGGAGCTTTTTTAAAATATAAAACTACCTAACGAACTTTCTTTATGCATGCGCTGATGTCCTTCGTCTGATCTAGCGTGTATGCAGGCGACCGGTTTCAACGTAGCTAGCTGATTCAGGACCATCCAAATCTTCGTGGTCGCCGTTCGGACTATCGGCTGCTTCATCAACTCTTTAATCTGGAATGGACCTCATATTATAGCGAGCATCGCAAACTGCCAAGTGGATGCTATGCGCCAAACAAATATGTTGCTCTGTACCAACTAGTCTGCCTACTTTTCGCATTTCGTTTGACCCATCAGTTACGATGGTAACAATGTCTTTTCCTAGAGAAACAGTAAACTCATATCTAGGTAGTTTCCAGCTGTCATTGATATTCTTACTCGCACCAAGCTCCAGTAGGAATTTACTAAGTGGATGCTTATATTTATATAGCGCCTATTGGCAGTCAAGGTCCATTCATCAAACATCAAACTGAACCGTTCACCTGAAGCCGGAATTACATGCTCGCCGAGTAATGCCAAATGAAGACAAGGTGAGTGTGTAAACGGTCTCCTTGTCTAGTCTCGGCTGTGTTTTTCATGGCAAGCACGCGTGTGTAAATGGTTTGCTCGTCGGCTCTTGTTTGTTTTACGAAGGGATAATGATCCTTTTACTGCTGTGCCTGAGTGTTTATGACCGTCTCGTCCGAGTTCGAAGCCGCTGGAAGCGAAGTCGGTTTTATGCATCAAGTCAAAGGGATTCGAGAGGGTAGCATGTGCTCATTTAAATTTTCGAATTTTTCGCCGGGACTTCAAACATGTGTTTGCGTGTCCCAGATTGAAATAACTCAACGCACACCAGGCAGTTGCAATAGCCACAGCCCGTACCTCAGTCATCGTTCACTGAACTGAACAAAACAGCTCACAACTGTCGAAAGATGCAAAGTGCAATATCCTATGTAAACAATTCACCCTATGAAAGGTGCATGGTGTATGGTCCGTGTTGTACGGTGCAATATCCTAAGTAAACAATACACCCTATGTCTTGTTGAGTCCCGTCCAATGTCTTGTTGAGTCTTGTTTACTCTTGTACCCGAGACGCTCGTTCCAATGTATAAATCGGGCATTTTATATCTTATTTTTTACTATTTTCTTTACCCTGCTTGCATAGCCAACAACCTTTTTTTGATTGTTGTTAAAGGCGGCTTTAGATATGCGGTGTTTGTCAAACACCTCCTATTTGCCAAATACCGAACACCTAGTCAAGTCATTTGGCTTGGTGATTGCGAAATGACAAGCACATTGAATTAGACATTCGGGCATTGCCGAATGTTTGCCAAATCTGGAACATGTACGAGCTGCTCGTCGTTGTTCACTCCCGCCATTTTCATTTGAAAATTTTTACTCGTGCCACACAGTTAGACACTTTTCAGTATTTATCAACAATCGTAACAAATACCGAATGTCTAAAGCGGGGATCCGAACATACCCAAACACAGTGCTCGTCTACTTTGATTTGGTTGAAAGTTCCACAAACTACGGGAATAGCGAGCACCCGAATGTTTGTGCTTGGCCTAGGGCAAGCGCTAGGCGAGCAACCCAACCACACATGCGAAGTTTGCCAAACTAGGTGCTCGGTATTTGACAAACACCGCATATCTAAAGCCGCCTTAAGGATTTTGGTAAATCTGTGTATGCATTCGCTAGTATTAATTTCCTCAAATCATTCGATGTAACGACTGCACTAAATGCCAAACAGTCCATACTTATTTATTTACAAACCCCTTTGTTTCTCTTGTTAACTGTTACATCGGTTTGTTTTGCTCTATTCTTTACGCATTATGATGTGAGCTAATTGTTTTCTCATAAATATGGATTCTATTTGCACTTTTCGAGTCTTGCTGTAACTTGATTGCCGATAATGCTTGACCCCCGGCCCCGAAATCCCAGCCAATTTCTGATCCCGAAAATCCCGGGATTAGAAACCATCAATCCCGGGATTTTCGGGACCAAAAATAGGCCGGGATCCCGGGATCCCGGATCCCGGGATTCGCTAGCTGTGATCCACTGTAGGATTCAATAAGTAAACGCGCGGCATGAGCTCATCATCCATTTCTTCCCCAAAATCACTGGCCTCCATCAATTCGAATTAAAGTTGGACTTCAATCATAAATCGATGTGGTAATTTTTTTCACCTTTTCTTGAAGAACCTCGCGCATTCCCTTGCCTTCGTGTTTCAAATTTATGGTAAACGACAATTTTCTGCTTTTCAGCCATGAGCTTTTCGCCGGAGTTACACCGGCCGGTGAGTTAGTGGTGGCTCCCGGCAAAGCGATGGCAATGATAAGAAAGAACAATTTTCACTTGGACGTGTGTAAATATTCATATGAGGCGATTAGATCGTTTTGCCATTAGGTCTCCTCGACTCACCTACATTCTTGCTTAGCTTCATACTTATATGTGACGTAATATGTGGATATATGGCGATGAAACGGTAAATTAATTTCCAGGCATGCAACGTAATGATTAACAGAATGAATTATGTGAGGGTGGTAGCAGAAGTGGTGGCGGTGACGGTTTAAGCGATTTGTTTGCTTTAAAATTAATGGTCACCGATATTGCATGGACATGCCAATTTAAATTATAAACTACAACCAACCTTCACACTGTGGATTCCATGCAGATTCAGACGTTTAGCCAGTAGCACATGACCACAGCTGACTTGCCGTGGGATGGGGAGTTGTTTGATAGATGGGCAATATTTCAGCTCATGACTGTGTTGGATGGTTTTACGAAGTGCAAATTGATTGGAGTCTAGAGGAATGGTTTTCTTTGTTTTTACAGCTTTCTACGATTTTGAACTGGTTATTTGATGCGTTGTTATTTAATAGACAAATAAAAAATCCAGAACTACAAAATATTGGAAAACGTTCCACGTTTTTTTTAGGCGATTGTTATCAAGAAGCTAGGTGTGAGCTCCAGCTTAAAGTGTTTTTGGTTGAGCTCGGCGCATTCAATATCATCGCGGATAAGACTGCACCGACTTGATAAATTGAGCCTGGTGGATTGAAATTTGCTTGTGGGGTCCACGTCTTAAAATGATGTGATTGAGTGGCACCCACGGCCTGTCTTCGGCGAGCTAGCCTGAACGCATTGAGATCTAAGTCAGAACTTAACCTCCTCAAAACGGAAGGATAAAATGTTTTCGCATATCAATTTAAGTTTGAATTAATGGTGTTTGAACACTAGAAACAATTACTAAATTATTTTCTATTTGATTCAGAAATTTGCTTAGCGTATCAATTTTTAGAAAATTGCAGGTAACGTTAATTGATAATAACGAAATGGCCTGCCGAGCGGAGATTTGCTTGTTATGAACTGACTATTTTTCTTTGAAGTCAGAGTAACTTTTTTAGAATTTACCGAAGTTTTATTTTTCTCGTTTTTCTGAAGTGACTGAACATTCGATTGTTCGAGACTGCAGTAGAGTTAATTAATAGAATAATTATATTCGCATAATCGCATTACTCTATAGAATATCAGCATTGACGACCAAGTATTGGTTAAATATCATTTACAAAGTACCGGATGTTCTCTTTGAAGTTCCACTCTATCTGTGTCTCATGCAAGTTGGAAGTATGTAAAACAAATATTGGTGCTAATTGCAATTAAATTGTGGAATTATTTTATTAAATATCTTTTAGCGTATGTATGTGGATATATATGAGGCCTTAAATTATAAAAAAAACCATATGTGCTGTAAAGTATCAATCTGCCCTCAAAGTGTCCTGAACATTGAACGGAAAACTTTCCAATCAATTCAACTTCATTAACATGAAAATCCTCATCGATTCAATATGATTAAATGATTTTCGCACGCAATCAAGCCAATATTATTGTTACTGAATTCATTTTTACGAATTCCGTTTAAATGTCAGCGGCAGGCGAGCTCAAGTGGCTCCCCCACATCAGTGAAAAAGTATGAAACGCAATGAGTATTATTTGTTCAATCAGCTCGTTCAAAAGTCTACATGGTATTGCATGCATGTGCATACATACGTGTAGTTGCAATATTGCACCGTTTGCCTGACGAAACGTAAGTACTTTACATTTATTTCAATTTTATTACCATATTTCACGATCCCACGTTCTCGTGCAAGTCGAATTAATCAGATTCGAATAGTTTGTGATTGTGCAGCCATCGAATGTCTGGGCTAATTATAGGGCAATTGATCAATTCCCGACAATTACGCTGAAGAGTATCGATGACGATGATAAGAGCGACGTTGACGACAACAGCAGCCAGCAGTGAGGCTCCGGTCGAAATAATTGAGCAACAAGAATAACAACGATTTTATTTGGATGGATCGGGAACAGTGTTCGTCGGAAAATAACTAGTAGAGAAAAACGGAAATCATATTATTTACGGGCCAATATTGAGTGTAGGAAATACTGAAGTACATACTTATTGAATTTAGACGAAAAAGTATCTTCTGGAATTTCCTCGTTGCCAGCGAGCTGTAACAATTCACGTATTTGTAGAAGGAACGATTGTGATAATGGTCTGGAGACTGCTTTGTTGTGCGCTTCAAATTATTCAAGTTCAGGCGTCTTTCTTTTCCCTTCCAAAATTATCAAATTAAACTTCCAAATTATTTTGCCTTAAACATTCTAATTTCTGCCAGTTTTCTCCATGCCCTGTAACATCACAATAGTCAAAGCATGAAATACCGAGCTCTTCCACAATTTATGGTACTTAATTCAATTGACGACGTTTCGAACTAAAATAGCTGTCAATACATAGACTTTTGCATCAATACAACAATCTGATTCATCGTGCTATTCATCCATGCGTCGTCTTCTGTTGCATTTACAGCATTCGGTCGATTGCTGCTCCTAGGACGATTATTCACAGTCCATACGCGTTTATGCGAGGCATATGGAATGCAAACAACAAAACCAAAATGCAAACGTCAGGGAAACTCGAAATACTTAACACAAAAAATTAAAAAAGGGATGTGGACTTGAAAATGCAGGAATAATTATAGAACGAAAACTTTCTGTTTATTTATTGATGAAATTTTGCAAACCCTTTTGATGAAAAACTGAAATTCATTGCAGAAACTTTCGTGAATCTGTGTAAACATGCCCGAAGTGTTTGTATGTACGGAAAATGCGTTTTTCATTTAAAAAATAAATGAACATATTGTAATTCGATTTCGAATGCTCGTTCATTTTGTGGACGAGACGTGAAAGACTAATAAAATGTAAATTTTTTTTAACTGAATCAAGGTTGTTTTTATATGAGGCCATATCATGCATTTTGTATTTATTTCTTAAATGATTGATTTATGAAAAAATATAAGAATGGCTAAGAGATTTTCTGTAGTAAATTCGATTTACACGCTTAATATTTAAACCAACTAAGAATTACCTAAGGTCATTGCACATATGATATATTTTAGCACTCATTTTTTTCCTATAATAACTTTCTTGATTCTCATCAAATGCACTCTTGGTGTCGGAGATAACATTTTATAGCATCATAGCTTTCACCTTGACGAGCTGTAATAACGCGTGCTCATCTACCGCAGTCATGTAATTTTAAACACGAGCCATGTGTGTTATCAATATGTCCATTGGATCCTTCACCATAACGCGAACGTACGTATCTAGCTAATATGCCACTAAACGTGGGCCGATATAAAAATTACAACACCACTAAACGGCACGTGAGCACACATAACCGTACATATGAGCGAAGAAATGCATTGTCAGCACTTAACCATCATTATTTTCTTCTTTCGACCATTACTCCGTCGTCATTGGTGAAAGGATATCTTCGGCAGGACAGCACTCCCCAGCTATTTTTTAAAAAATGAAACATTTTTTCAACTCCTGGCTGCTTTTGCCACCCCTAGCGTCAGAAAGTGTTGAATAAGAGGTTAGTAGCCGCACGATGAAGAGATTTAGAGTTCACTTCATCATCGGCCACCTGCTGGGAAGCTACACGAGTGGGGAGCTAACACGGGGCGATACATTACAAAAAGGACAGTCGTCCCTTTTGAGTTATCATTGCAAAAATATCATCGCTAGACACGGAAGGTTGTTGTTGTTGCTGCGGTAATGCGAACCTTAGGAATAAACTGGTCAAAGATGATTGACAATTTGTGGACTGAATGGTTTTTTTTTGTTCTGGTGATGATGGTACTGGTGATTGATGTGAACTGACTTTCTGTAAGGACATTTCTTTCTAGATGTATGTAGCCTTAAGGTAATAAATCCAATTATATGTAATTATCATTTTTTTTAGTCTAGGATTAATTGAGATCTAGGTTTCGGCATTCGAAAGATATGCATTGATTTGTAAAAAAAATATCGCTAAAGGAAGAAAACTGAAATTTTTGCACAATATGTTTCAAAAGCTTCTTACCGCTGAAAAATAAAAAAAAATTAATGATTCAATTTCGTTTTGGGAAAATAGGACAGTGAGACTTTAAACACCAAAAGTATCCAATCCGGGTTTCAAAAGCCGTTATTCTACTTTTGATATAAACTTACAAGCAACAAATTTTATATGTTAACTAGTAATAGTGTGCAAATGCTTCAATAAATTGTCGATTTTTGGTGGTTCTATTCTAAACGGAAGGGAAATAGAGTCTCAATCAGAGTGAGAACAAATCATATACAGTGCAACAATTAAGTATCAGAACTAAGTATTAAGTATCGAAACAAAGAAACTGGATTTTTTGTTGAATTTATTGCTCGAAATACTCTCTTCGCGAAGCAATATACTTCTTCTATCGAATCCATCCGGTATGGACTCTAAAAACTTTTTGAATGTCTTCTATGTCGTCGAAAAATTATTATTTGCACTGGAAAAAATCCACATGGCGCCCAGAGCTATGTAACATAGCGCATTATTTATGGCCCCATACGCTATGTACATAGTACTCTGAGCTATGCAATATGGCTCAACGCCATGTACTATAGTCCTCCACGCCATGTACTTTAGTCCTCCACGCCATGTACTATGGTCCTCTATGCCATGTACTACTATAGTACATGGCGTGGAGGACTATATTACATGGCGTGGAGGGCTATAAGCATAGCGTCTGCTCCTATGTACTTTTCGCCATGTACTATGGCGTGGGGCGCTATATTTTATCACAATCCCGAAATCGACTATGTACATGGCGCCAGAAGTCTATAAACTATGGCGTGTGGCGCTATGTGTTTCTTCAGTGTGGGCTTCGTTTTTAATTTTGGCCGTAATAATGCGACGAATTCTGCCCGTCAAACGTTTCGGGATTATTAAGTGACCAATTGGAATGAACTCTTTAAGGATGATGCCTTTGCTATCGAAGAAATAATTGAATATTGTCTTGATTTATGCTGGTAGATTTTAAGCGGCTATTGCCAAGATAATCCCAGCCACTGTACAACGCTGGGTATGATAAATAGCGTGTAAGATTAAAAAATAATTTTAAGATAAACAAAAGTAAAATAAAATTATCAAGAGCAACCAGGCCAAAATAATATAGCCGCCAGCTATTAATTTTCTGTTTATTGTAAATAGTACTTTAGTAGTTAGGGTAAGAGTGTACAAAAAAAACCAAAAATAAAATCTTTTCAGTCAATCTTGATTTATGCAGCTCTGTTGTTCGTTGAGAATTATGGAAGTCAGTTGATCGCAGACGAGCTTTTCGAAGAGTTTGAGGATTATTGAGAGAATAGTTGTCAACAGATCGTGTATCGCCACTTTTGAAAATATACGTAAGATGGGAAGATTTCCAAAAGGATGGAAAGACGCCCAATGACAGCGACTTGTTAAAAATTATATACAGAGGGGTTATCAATTTATTGATACACTGTATCACAAAGCAAGAAGGTATTTGGTCAGCGACAGGTCATTTGTTGATATTTAGCTCTTGGATAACATTGGCAAATGTCTCTTTTGTTAGAATGATTCCCTCAATGAGTGGTATTCATACAATTTGTGTAGACGAGACCGTTAAATTTATTGTAGGAATCGAAGGAGGACGAAAAGAATCTTGAAAGTGATCTGCAAATAAATTAGAGATGTTCTGTCGACGAGAAGGTACATATATGAACATAGAAGCGGGATAGCCAGTCTTATCAAAACAACTTTTCACGTAGAGCTCATATACTTTTTGCATAAAATTCATTCAAATAATTCTTTGCATAAAATATTGTAACTTCTCTTTAGCCCTACACTGATGTTGCGATCATTTTTAATTGGAGTTTGTTATCATTTTCATCGATATTAAATCTGATGTTCGGACGGTTGAAGCCCTGAATATGATTACTTTGTCTTCCTCATTCTTGAGGATATGATGTCATTTATATTATTGGAAGCAATTTCGTTAGAGTGGGATGGCACTTGAAAAAATCTAATGTACATATAATGTCTATTAAATAGAACTCTCACGAATTTATGCTCAAATAACTTGCAAAGCCTTTAAGAATTGTAAACAAGACAAAAATAATTCAACCAACAAATTACAAAACATTTCAAACAACTCCCGCATTCCCCACGAAAATAACTAAACTAACCACCTTTGGCTTTGACAGACGGACCGCACTGAGTATAATTATCGTTGCGTTTGGTCATAAAACGCAACGCACGCACCGCAAGCTACATAGCTGCAGCTGAAGGAGCTACGTCTTAGCTATCTTAGCTAAAAATCATTTTACACTTACTCAAAACCATTTAAAATTTATGTTCTACTATCAAGTTGAAAAAGTGCTTATGTCATTGCATTGATGATGCACAAAAGCGAAACTTAGGAAAAATATAAAGGTATCAGCAAAACATTTCAAGAACAAATTGTTCTAAACATCTTTTCCTGAAAACTTATTATATTTCATAGATCATATTATTTCTGTAACTTACGAAATTCATGCGCTTGAGATTTGAAAGAGGTTTCATTAGAAATCGTCAGCTCAGACAAAATTAGTTTTTTGCGATCCATTCAGTTACTGATTTGAAAAAAAAGCTATTCAAGGCAATATTCTGTGAGTGAACGAAAAAAAATCAAATAAGCCTTCACCAAATCCACAACCATTGAAGAACCCAAAGCATTCAATTGATGTTTACTTTGCCTCACACCCGAATCAATATTTCCAATCTTCGAGGCAACACTAGCTCGCGCTATTGAATCGATAGGAAAACCTCTAAATCCGTCTGATATCGTCGACCATTTATATTCATGCAAATATTCAAGTGATTTTATGCAAGTCAACATAATTTCGAGTAAAGTCCCAGGCATTTCATCATCATCGTCATCATTTCCGTGAAATATAGCAATTTAGGGACGGTACCTATGTTCCGACAGTTGTTAGGAACGAGAAACGATAGAAACCGAGTGAAGATGATGAGCTAGTTCTAGAACTCCTCGAAGAAGAATCCGGCAGCTGGTTAAATTGACTTTGGCCGATGCCTGCACTGCCTTGTCGTGCATGAAACCATCGAATCAGCCAAAGAGGTAAGAGTCTGTGGAGAATGAGTCTGGGAGTGAAAACAAACAGGCATGTAAGCAGTTATCAACTCAAGTTTGATAACAACTTCCTTGAACGTTTGCCCCATTCCTCTATTTACTCGTGGAAAATTTATTGCCCGGAACTATATTCATGATTTTTCGGTTGTCAATTTGGATCAGGTCTCCCATTTTCTTGAACTCGAGTGACTTCAAAGTCTGCCTCACCTCAGGTTAGAATGTAACTTACAAACCAAGCGTAGAAAACTGGGGTGAAAAGAAGAAACTTGTGGACGTTGATAGTGTCTAGAGCGTAAATCTTGCAGGATTAAAAATGTACTTCCCTTGAGACAAAAAAGAAACGAACATGGAATTTTCTTAAATGCATTGGCTGTGAGATAAAGTCGTGTACATTTTTCTAAAGGCATTAATTGATTGATCCTGCTAATTAATTTCTTCAATTTATCGTTTGCTTTGTACCAATGCTTTGTATCGAAAGAATTACGCAAAAATATACCATTAAACTATTATTTTTGGATTATTTTTCAAATCATCCCAGGCTTCTCAGTTCAGGAAGCTTGGAAAAATTTGGTAGATAGGTAAGTATTTCGATAGAAAATCATTGGGACTTCCCTGAACAATCGAGTTGCGTTGCATCCCTAAATTTGTAATAAAATCAAATAACTGTGTCTACGATGACTCCGGCGGAAGGAAATAATTTGAATATTCGAAAAGTACTTCTTTTGCGTCACGAATGCTCTAACCTGACTTCCAGTTCCAATATCAACACAGTCTGATTCAAGCTAGTCAATAGATTTTCAATTTCTCACCCTTGCTGCCTCAAACAGCAATGACTTCTAATTCCTAGACGATCGACGACTATATTACTCCTTATCCGACCCTCAACTTAGAAGTGAAATAGAATTGAGAAGAGTCAAACTGAATGGGGCAAGGACGCAAATAAAATAATTTTCCAATTGCCATTGCTCGAAATCAGGAAATTGATTTCGCAATTTCGTAAAACGACCTTTCTATTACCCATTACAGTTTTCACACTTCGATGTGATGACGATGAGTTGAGTGTAGTGTGTAGATGCACTAGGCCAGGTATCGCAGTCGAATCAGGAAAACATTGCTGAGCACGAGATGATAAAGGTAAGCTATCGTGTATGGGCAAATTGAGGATACGGTGCGACAGTTCTGCCAAAATTTCAAGAGCTAATTAGTTTAGTGTAACTTTTGATAGGGTTGCTTCTATTTCGTAACGAGTGAGGTAGTTATTTTGCGATAAATTGCAAGGCAAACTGGCGTGAAAGAGAATTTGAAGTTAATTTTATAACATTTCAAATAAGTGGAATTATCGTAATTTTTGTTGATAAGTGATGATTTTGCGAAGTAAGCGCAAGCGCGTTTCATCGCTTTTTTGTGATTGAAATCTAGAATAACAAATAAATTGAATATAAATCCAATATTCATAGTAACTACAGACTTACAATAAATATTTTAAAGCAGTGGTGAAATTAAAATAAAAGAAACTTAAATTCCACCCACATATTTGCTAATAACATAGTCATGCAAAAACGGATTTGCTCGACAATGGCAGCAACTTAAGCATTCGTTTATTTCCAACGTGTTAATTGCTGCAACAGGAGTGCAATTTTTAATTGTAATGTTCAGCGCATTGCACTTGAGTGCGCAATACTCACCTGTTGAGCATGCTGCCTGCTATTTGTGCTACAAAATACGTTAGGTTTGCAACCAGACACCTGGTCATATGAGTGCGATAATTGAAACTTTTCTTACAAACTCAAAATTTTTAAGGAAAACAAGTTCATTAGCGGGTCATTGATGGAGGATGTTCGCCGATGAATGTGGTTGAAACTTGATACCAGTGGTATGTTAATTTCAGTTAAAACGCGAGTAAGTAGGTGAGTAATAAATGTATGAGCTATTGATATGAATTCGCTAATTGAAGTATAGAGGGTTTTCGAATTGAAAATAGGAGAAAAACACTGCATCTTCGACACAATAGACTCAATGGTAGAAATATATACTCTACAAATTTGAAATGTGTTTACTGAATATTTTCAAATTTTCCCCTTCCTGCGATCATATTCATTCTAAGAAGCATAAAAGTACAATATTTTTATGTTCACGTGAGATATATCGACTTCGTAGTTATATGCAACAATTGCGCCCAACGTGGGCAAATTTGGGCATTCGAATCGGTGTGCCTATTTTAAAGCATTTAACATTTTTTTTGCGAAATTTACGTTTGTTTACTAACTTACTTATTATAGACTTACTGTATAGTTTAGCGGAACATATACTCTACAGTTTGTTGTTACTTGCTTAAAGTCTGTCTGGGCTTTTAACTATCGTCATAATAGTAGTAACTCACCACTCTTTACTCATGAAATAAAAATGTTAATGTTGAAGATAATTTCGAAATAATTAAATCGGTTCTTTAAAAAAAATGCCGTTTGGAAAAAAGCGAAATGCTAAAATATCATTTGTACAGGGTTTTTTTTTTAGAGGTATAGAGCTTTAAGTTGGCAACACTTTTTAATGCTACGTATGGTGTGACAGCTGTCGTACTTTTTATTGTTAGTTTGGTTTGCCATTTTATCATGAATAACCTGACGCCTCAGCAACGTCTACAAATTGTGCAGATTTATTTCGAAAAAAAAAACGATTCTGTTCGAGAAACTCCTCACGCACTCCGTCAATTTTATGGCCGACATAATCGTCCGTCAGAACAATTAATTCGATTAACTATCGATCGTTTTTGCACCACGTTTACTTTCATTGATAATACGCATCCTTCCAGACGTCGTACGGTGCGTAATGAAGAAACCAAGGTAGCTGTAGAGCGTAGTATCGATGAAGACCCAAGTGAGTCCATTCGACATCGTGCTCAACAATTAAACCTGTGCCCATTCACATTATGGACGATTTTGCGGAAGGATCTTGGTTTACGGGTTTACGAAATTCAGCTCGTGCAGGAATTGAAGCCAAATGACTACCGGGCACGGCGTAGGTTCGGTGTATGGGCCCAAGAACAAATTGCTGCAGATCCCGAATTTAATAGCAAAATTTTGTTTAGTGATGAGGCTCATTTCTGGTTGAATGGCTACATCAATAAAAAAAACTGCCGCATTTGGAGTGATTTGGAGAAAGTCACTGCTTGGTGTGCTTTATGGGCTGGGACTAACATTACAGTCAATGGTGACCGCTACAGAGCCATGATCAATAACTTTCTTGCTCCGGAATTGACTCGTCGTAATGCAGGGGACCTCTGGTTTTAACAAGATGGCGCGACATGCCATACAGCTCGTGCAACTATCGACTTATTGAAAGAAGCATTTGATGAGCGCATAATTTCTCGTTTTGGACCTGTGAACTAGCCTGCAAGATCTTGTGATTTAACACCGCTGGACTATTTCTTGTGGGGATACGTAAAATCACTCGTCTACGCCGACAAGCCCAAAACGCTTGATCATTTGGAAGACAACATTCGCCGCATTATTGGCGGGATACGGCCCCAATTATTGGTTAGAGTAGTCGAAAATTGGACCCCTCGTTCGGACTTCCTCCGCGTTAGTCGTGGCACTCACATACTCGAAATCATATTCAAATAAAAAAAGCAGAAAATTATCTTTCCAATAAAATCGATTTCATGGCAATTTTATTACTTTTATTATTTTATTTCATTTCAAAGTTCTATACCTCTAAAAAACACCTTGTATAATATAAAATGGTCTTCGAAATCCGTCTTTCTACGTTGTTAGGATATTTTTCTGGCTTCTTAGTGTGACAGCTGCAATAGTGTAGATATTGAAATTTATAACAATTTTAGATTTCTTAGCGCCAAACTTGCATGTAAAGTGGTTGGTTTTCGACGAAGCATTTGCTATCATTTAATGTTTATACTGCAGTCTTATTTTGCCTAAAATTTGAGTTATGTGGTTCGTCATTAATCTTATAAATTTATTACAAACTTTCACAGGATTCTACAGATTTACCTGCTAGTTTAATCTAGATATAAAACATTAGTTATAAAAAGAAAGGAAGTAGTTTTTGTGTTTGTTTATACACGAATACAACAATGAGCATAGGAAAATATTAAAATATTAAAATTAAGAAAATAATCAGAACAAAACTGAAAGTAGATGACATTACACTTGCAAATTTAATTTCACTACCGCATGAAGTTCCATTTTCTACCCAATAAACTCTTTCCAACTATGATGAAATATTTCAAATTACCTGTCCGAAAATGAATCCTTACGCTCACTTCATCCTAACTTCCGAACACGTCAGCGAACAAATCGTTAAAAATAATATCTGTCGTAAAACATTAAAGACATCCAATCTGTCGGATTCTCATAAATGCCACAAAATAGCCTTGGGCTGTTATATAATCCACACAAATTAACACAAGCCACCGACAGGTCAATCCCGTTTGTAAACATTCTTAGTCAGTTTGTTTAGTCCGCAGGACATCAAACGGGCCCCCATGTCAAAGGTACTGACTGCTGAGTGGAGCTACAATATTTCAGTAAGTTATTGGTGTGGTCTAAGCACTGTAACTAGCACATGGAGCAATTCGATGTCTGTTGAATAGTCGAACACAAAACTGAGTGCATAGTGTGTGCTTGATGAGAGTGCTGGGTTGAAAATGATGATTTTTACAAAAAAAAAATGAACGTATGTTTGAATTATAGTTTTTGGTGGTGCGATAAACATAGTTACAGCAAAAAAAAAATGTTTATGAAATCCACTTGAATACGGCCTGCGGCTGAGTTTGATATCATATAAAAGTAAAACGGTCCGATTCAGACAGTTTTTTGTGAAGTCCTGTACCGAAAAGGCTATCGAGTCTTGTTTGCAACAATATGTTTTGTTACGACCACAACTATGCCCTAGACAAACATGAGTGGTCGTTCAACAAAACAAACTTCGATGACAGCATCGACCCAAAACGAAGCGAAACGACTACGGCAAAAAAAGCTCACCATCGTCGTCATTATCGACGACTTTCGAATTATCTGATGTTTTGTCGCTTCAAGGCCTTCAAGGGCTTTAACAATCATCATGTTTTTGTGATGACGCTTAAAATGCAAACTAAATCTGGGTGAAAAATAAACACAGCAGCAACCGTTGTCCCATCGACTGCACTCACGTCCGTATATTATGAAATTCCCGACGTCTTGTTCTGTGCTTCGACCCTAGAGCTGGTCCGTTGCTCCGTTTGGATGCTTCCATGCCACATCAGGCTTCAACAAGAGGACAAACAGTATCGTGACAGTCAGCTCCGGATGAAAAAACTCGTATACAGTTGGACCGGTAGTGTTGATTTCTTGCCAGTCCCCACCACAGTCGCTACCCATGACATGTACATCTTTTAATATCGTGGAAAAGACATAAATTCGGATTTTTACGACAAACATCAAATTAAGGGCCGATAAAAGCAACAGTATTCTAACAATCTCATCATCTACTCCAGGAAATAATGTTCTCTCCTTCTTCTCGAGAATATAAAATATTTTTTTTTGAAGAGTTCATTTGTAAGTTTTAGTGTTGCGCGGCAACGTTTTGAGGAAAGTTCATGAGAGTAGTAAATGGATGTAAAGCGAAGATGAAGTGGCAAGAGGTACTTAGTAGAGGGAGTTTACTGATACTTATATCGTCAACTTATTTTTATGTTGAACGTTCAAAATATTTGACTTTGCTGATTGAAATTTTGATAAATTTGATAAAATTATAAAATAAACAGACAAGCAAAATCGATTTAAAATGTATGTCCCATACTTTTGGGACTATGATTTAAATGAATATCCATCAAACCATACATTGAAGTTTTCCTTGATTTTTTCTTCTGCCATCCAGTAAAAAATGTAAAAAATCCTCTGTACATGGTCCCTAGCAATTCAAATCCCAGTTCCAAAAAACTCAATCCCATTAGCTTTAACCATTCCTACAGTTCACTTTAATAGCGGACGACACAACAGATTCTATCATTGAAACTATCAATATCAAGACCTATTCACAACTAGCATTCCAGACGAGATACATTGTTCAAGAATGAGAACGAGAACGACAGTAAACTACACTATAGCTCAGTAAAGTCGTGGCCACCAGTCCATGTGAAATATATATGTGAGAACCGTCCGGGTGACAGTCACATGTGGTTTGGATAATCGACAATAAGTACTCGTCCATTGGTAAAGAATCGAAAAGGGTAGACGAAGTGTACGGGACAGGATTCGAATAAAAATCAATTTCAGTATGATAAAAGGTCAATCAGTTTTCTTTAAAGTGAACTTTGATTGAAAATATTCTTTTGTCTACAGTTTTGTGGTAGTTTAATGTAAATACCTATGATGGTTGTCGTTGAGTATTTTGAGGGCTGATATTGGCTTTAGTCAGCTTATCAAGCTATCGTAATTTATTAAAATTATTTTTATTAACTAAGGAATTTTCGCCACATCGCATGAAATATTGCCTGCAATCTTCATACCAATCAGTGGCGGCTCGTGGTTTTGAGACTTAAGGAAGCACAAGCAAAATATATAAGCATATAATATAGATAAGCATATTTATGAAGCGCGTAGTAAACTATACATGCGATTTTGTTGAAATATCATGTAAAAAATCAATTACGTATTTCAATGCTGGCCATATTTGTACTAAAAGTTACTGATTGACTGTCGACAGGCTTATTTCAGTGATATTCCCACTCACTAAGATCAAAAATCTCAGAAAAGTTCAAATTATGTATAGTATTTGAAACCAAAAATAAATTACAATTTTTTTTAATGTTTTTCTTTATTATAAATTTTCTTTATTATTAGTCAATTTAAAAACATATTACGGGCTAAATAAGTGGTGAAAGTTTTTTAATAGCTCAAAGTTGAGCATATAATACATCTTTTAGCAAATTAAATTAGATAGTCAATAGCACAACAAAAATAAATTCCTCATATAATTTGCAATTAAACTGCTAAATATAGTTACCTTTTGCGAACAGTTGGCTGAGCGAAATTAGTGGTCTTGGTTGCCAAGAATCAATAAAATCCTTTTTCCGCTCAATCGATCTAGAAGGAAAAGACTGCCGCAGTAAATCCTCTATAGCGCAATAACAGCCATTTTGGTTTTCCACTTTAAAATTCATATTAAACAGGTACATATAAACAGAATCTATTCAATACTATTCTGTTATCTATATTTAACTGACCGTATTAATAGTGACAATACAAAAATTCAAGTCAAATGAATTATAACAGGTGCGTTTTTTTGCGAAGAAGACATAAAAAAACGCACCTAATGTAAACTATAAATGCTAAAGAAAGTACTTAAGAAATTCAACATAGAAATAACATCAACATAGGCGAAAACAATCAAGTGGTCATATTCACCCAAAGCACCTGAACTGAGAAATTCATGTTGCGAAAGTAAACCCAAAGCAGATACAAAAAAACCGATCTGGGGAAAATTGCACACGAAACAATTTAACTTCTACATATTATCCATATCAATATCACAATAACTTGCACCATACATATACCATGCGAACGAAGTATAAAAGGCATCAAATCAGAGGGGGAACAGCTCGTAAGAAGAGGAGCAGAAGAGAATCTACAAATTCTGTAACGTAGACCATGGCGGGAAACAGAAACATAACAGAGACGCGGATGATTTTCCAGCGTCAACATAGGTCTCCAAAGCAATCAAGTGGTAATTTCACCCATAGCACCAGAACCGAAAAACTACGTCTTTTGGGAAAGCAAACCCAAAGCAGACACAAAAAACCGATCTGGGGAAAATCGCACACGAAAAAATGTAATTCCTACTATTCTATTCTCACATGAACATCACAATAGATTGCAACGTACATGTGAACAAAGCAGAAAATGCATCAATTCCTAAGGGGAACGGCTCGTCAGAAGAGGAGTAGAAGAGAATCTACAGTTAAATCATGATGGGAAACAGCAACATAACAGGGACGCAGCTAAATTTTCAGCGTATTAAGTTCGTTTCGGGTCGTTCAGCGGGTGGATTTGGCAAAGGTTTTTTTAATTTCTATATCCACCAAGACGCTGTGATCTGAGCAGCGTCCGCCATGCTACTTGCGTAAATTGATTGCAAAATGTTTGTCGGTACCATTAACGCAAAACGTTTAAGTAGATCTATGCGAATATAACGAGTTTAAGCATTGAAGCAAGATCACTTCAGTGCTCTGTGTAGTATATCTCTATGAACTGTATGTTTTGAGTTGAATGGTATGCAGTGCCTGTAGTTTGTAGGAAAAAGTTTGAGTTTTCTTTGCGTCGCTGTAAATTTACCTTGGAATATCTGTAGTTGGATTGTTAGAAAATAAAACCATTTGATCCATAGTAGCAATGGAGTTTTGTCTTTTGTAAGAAAATAAATGTTATTACTTTGATTGTGACATATTGATTGTAAATCTTTTGATTTTTACATATTGATTCTTTAATCATTTATTTGTTTATACCAAGTGGTTTAGCAAGGGAAAACCTGCTTTCCCGAGCGTGTAGGCATATTTTGTATATTTTTTAAAAGTTAATAATAGAAAAGTATATAATGAAGTCTCAAGATTTAGGATGCTGCTAGTGAAGCGTCAAATTGAATAAGCACTGTGCATTCAAAATTTGGATTTATTTCTAACTTCAAGAAATATATCTCGTCAGTTTGAATCAATTCAATCTCATTCAAAGCATCTGCCGATTACAATGCAAACTCTATTATCAAGTATATAAGAAATTAACTGCATATCTTATCGAGAAAAAAATATGCAACCGAACACGTACAATCTATACAATGCCCAGGCAATGTTCATTCGATATTTCCTTTACTCAGACATTAACTTTAATTACTTCCTAAGATACTCCAGCTGAGATCCTTGAGATCTCTATAGAGGTCCATCCGTTGTTCCTTGACAATCTTCATACAATTGCAGCGATTCTCTTGCAACAGCAGGAACAAATCTCATTGTTTCCTTATTCAGATTTTTGGCCTTATTCCACTCTAAATCTTTGTAACTGTTTGGCACAGTACTGAACCTACTTCTACTTCGTTGAGATTCTATTCACGTTGCCGGCCTGGAATGGCGAGAACAATTACATCACCATGAAAACGTCAGTTTACAATTTCTTTAAGAGTTAACTAAATGAAACTAGTAGTTGCCGACTTCACCGAGTGGATGTTTGAATACTGCCGGGCTTGAACCCTGTATCTTATCTTCAGAGCTCTATCTGATTGTTTAACGAGGCCAACAAGTCCGGCTCTTCTCAGATCGACTGACAGTGACTTGTCCAAGGACTCTTTATTTATAAATATAACGTGAGAGGAAACATTTGAAAAATTAGAGAGCGTCAAATACAAGCGCGAAACATTTTGATGCTTTGTTTTTGAAGTTTTCGAAACGAAAAGTATTGTAAAAAAAGCTTTGTGCCGTAGATGCCTGAAACTGTTAATTTGTAATCAAATATTTATTTTTTGTCGACTGGTGATCACCATCCAGTTCGATGTCCTGCAGTCGATTGGAATTAAATTTGATTCAACGATGAGGACATTTAATGTTCGTGACTCAATATTGCACCCACGCTCATGGCCGTTCTCTGTTGTTTTCTCTATTTCCAGTAAGTCATCTAGCTAAGACTGTATTAGTGGAACAGACTACGCAAAGGTTCGCTGACATCTAGCACTTAAAGTAGAGCTACGTAGGGATTTAAAGTTCTATGCTCGACGTGAATAAATATCCAAGTCCGCTCCTAGCTCATCACTCCTTCTCTGAGCTGCCCATTCGCTTCGGGGTGCGTTATCTAGCTTGCGATATTCCAAGTAGGTTCTACTAAGGTTTCATTCCCGTCGTGGTAAACGTGCAGGCAATGCAACGCCGCTCTATGAACGAATAGAGGTGTAGAAATAATTACAGTAGTGTGATAGTTGATAGTAAGTTTCGAACATGCATGGCAACTTTGTATGACGCTCGCATAAAACCCTTACGGAACTGTTCATGTATGGATTCTCTCCAACAAAACAGCTACATATCAAGTAGCCTGCTTGCTAGCTAACCGAAGTGCCCGCTGCTGTTCTAGTTAAGTCAGCTAGTTTTATCCAGGCATTAACGTTTCTTTGCCGCGTGAAATTTATGCATTTTATTCAGCAGATAGATACTTGGATAGATCTTTGAACGGTGTTGCATACGCACTGCATGAAACGTATCTACGATTTGAATCGACGCTTTTGTACTAAATGGAATATATTGGAGGCAAGCTTAGTTGTAATTGTAAAGTGTGCAAGGGATTAGATAGAAGTTCAGGAAAGATAATTGCAGTGGTAGGGCTATCTGGCAATTGTAATTCGTATATTTGAAAATCGATTGGAGTTTTCTATTTTTTTTCTGGGAATAAAATATTCACTATGTTGCATGGTTGCATCGCTGAGAAATTCAAGAGTCCAGGAAATGATAAATTCCTATTAATTTTATTCATTATGAAAGGAATTAGGCAGGGATTATATGGTTGAATATTTCTTGAAGCTTTTCTTCTAAGGCAATCATATGTTTTGAGCTGCAACGCCAAAAACTTTTGCTTTTTAACAACTTCAAAATGTTGTTGCTCTTGTTACTGTAAGTGTATCCTAAATTATTCCTCACGGTCATGTTTTCTACTATACCAACTGTTTAATGCAAGACATACGTGAACACACTCAAAAGCCCAGTCTAAGAAAACTTTCTCTTTGCGACACAAAATATTAGTGACTTACAGGCATCACCTCGACCGACCCAAGACATTTGAACTGTCCTCGTTGAGCACCAATGATGGGAGTCAGTGAAGGATAGGATGTTGTCTTTGTAACGTTGTCAGCTATTGTTATGTGTTTAAGATACTGTGTTGATATTTGTTGCCAGATTTTCCGCCCATTTGATGTCTAGTTGAAATAATGAAAGGCAAATGACTTTACAAAGGATGTATTGTGGGTTTGCTGAAACAAACATAAGTGTTTCGTATTGAAAGGCAAAGCGATAAATATGTATGTGATGTTTTAAATAGTGTGATGTAAAAATTTTAAATTGTGTGAAAAATGTGATACGAGTATTATTATTTTATTATGCAAAGTGATACGAGTATTAGTAGTCTTGGCGCACCACGAATCAATAAAGTATTTTTCTCTTCAAAAAGTCTACACCAAGATTATTGCCCCAGTCGATCTTCTATGGCAAAATCACAACGATTTCCAAGATAAAATAAGTTCAATACTCCTGTACTATTTACTCTAAAAACAACTATCTTTCTTTAATCATTCACGTTTTGGACTGTGCAGGTAAAACGTTGTATAAATCCTAGCGTCTGGACCGAACTAAACAGAAACCGAAAAGAAAACGCTGCAAAACCTACTGCGTCCATGCATAAAGATTACTGGGCGATTTGAATTGAAAAAAAAATGAACAAAGGCCACAACGATGGTCACCATCATAAAGTTGCCCCACACACTGAATGATAGCCCGCTTTCATTTGTGTGAAAAACCGCTCCGAAAGCCATCCTCGGCATCGCCATTTCCATGCTTCGCCTCTCTCGGCCACTATAAGCCATCGCCCGTCTACACAATGGGTCACATGATGGTCCCCGCACATGAGTCACACGATGGCCCACAGTATAGAGGTGACATTATATGTTTGCACACATTGTGGTAAGTGCATGGAGACAAGATCACTTTAGTGTTCTGTGTAGCATATTTCAATACGCTGCAATGGGCTGTGCGCTCCGGCTAACAAAGAGCTGCTTGAGGTTTGGACTCAAACGGAAGAGTTTCTATTACTTTGCTGTATAGTTACCCTTAAAGCTTTGTACTGAAGTTGTTAGAAAGTAGAACTCTTTTGTGTTTAAAATAAATGGTCGTTTGAGTTTTGTAAATTTCTTATTGATGTTGGGTATTAATTCGCATAAAATCAATAAATTTTTTTTTTAAATTTCAATTTGCATTGCTAAATTGTTTTTGCTTGTGTAAGGAATATTTAGCAAGTGAAGCACAGCTTTCGTAGCGTCTAACGATGAGCTGCCCCTAGTAACTGGAGATATCTGTAGCGCAATTAACTAAGGACTCTAAAACCGGTTTTAGAGTCCATAATCCGAGGTCCAGATATTATTTCGCTTTGAGACTCGTTGGAAATATTTGACAGTTTTAAAATAAAATGTTTGTTTGTTCAGTTGATGATTTTGAAGCCGTTGTCGCTGTCTTTTTTTTCTAACGGGGGCTGTTGAAGTAACAAGAGGCTACATTTAATCGGTTGCAAAACTCACTCACTCCATGATAAACTATATGCACTACCTGCGCAAAAACTTGGATCTAGTGCACTATACATTTGACTACGAAAGACTTTAATTTTGATTACTTGTGCGGAATAATATATGGCTTGGTGATGTGTTTCATAAGAAAGATTGAATGTCCGCATCATAAAACAAATCAAGTCAACTATCGAATAACTTAAACTCATCTGCAGTTAGTGATGGATCGCTCAGGTGCGAGCTAATCAAAAAGAGCAACTCTTTTCAAGGAGCTATGTGAGCCAGCTCTTTTAAAAAAGAGCAACTTTTTTGAAAGAGCTATGTGAGCCATTATTTAGAACTGCTCTGCACACTTCATACCTACCCTTTAGTTGCAAGACCGATATTGCAGAGCCACTCGAATAAATAAAGCTTTTGCATGTACACACGGCAATACTTCATTAGACTGCCGTGTGCAGTTGAAACGAAATCTAGGCTGTTCTAACGTCAGATCATGTACATATTTATACAGCTATCGTATTGCACAGAGGAAAGAGCTTTTTCAGGATTCCAGGTTTTCTCAAGTGTGAATTATCTTTAACCTTTTTGTGCCAGTGGCCACTTAAGTGATATTTTAAGTATGCTTGTAATTCTATCAACAAACTACTTTCAAACAAATAATTTTGCAAACTGTATTTCAAACTTGTTTTATATATTGATATGATAACGTTTTGGAAATTTTGGTAACGTCTTGAAAATAATATCAAGAAAATTTTAACAACTTTGAATTGCGATACCTTTTGACTAGATAAAACTTAGAGGACATATTGATACTTTATAGTTGCAGCTATGGCAAGCACTGAAAGTGAAAGCCTTCAAATTATCGACCCTCCTGAAAAATTCTAGCTTTTTAGAAAAAAAGGAACAAATATATATAAATTTTATGCTCTGTCTAAATAGTCAAAGTAAAACTTTGGGAATTCCATATCCGACAATAACGGTAACCTTATCCCAGTTTGCTTATATTTTTAACATGAAAAAATATCTAAGGTTACTCCTTGTTCATCTCTAAAGTACCTGGGAATAGATTTCCAGGAATTTTCAAAGTTTAATCCCTTTGTTCGGGAAAAAATCAAAGCTGCCAAATCTGCTTTTCAACGCATCCGACCTATTTTCGCCAAAAAGATGGGCATGACCACCAAAGCTAAATCCATTTGCTATCAGACCATCATTCGATCCATCCTGACTTATGCTTCCCCATCCTCGATTATCTGCTCAAAGAATGTCATGGCCGAAGCGGAGATGTTCGAAAAGGGAATCCTCCGCTTCTGCACTGGCAGGTTCTACAACCCGGTAACTAAGAAGTGGCGGAAGAACCTTCTCCTGTATTGTAGGCACTTAGGGACCCAGTTGAGGAACTAACCACACGAATCTACAGACAAACAGACGGACATGAGAATGTACTGATTCGGTACAGGTGGTTCTAATGAGCCATTTGTGCGCCCCGCGAATATAGCAGTGCAGCAGCGGCTCACGGATAAAGTAAAGCAATCCCACGACAACCCTTGTACGGGTCTAGGGGTTGAAGCTGGTAGAGAGCTTCATTACAATTTTTTTTAATCATTGTGGATACGAGTGTGGAGTGATTAGTTCCACGACTCACTTTACCTCTGATTTAAATCAGGTACCTAATTAGAGCTAGGTGAACTCAAAGCTTGGTGCGCGAACCCTCGTCCGAACCTGGATTCGAACCAGGGACCCCACACGCAAGAAGCCAGTGCTCTACCCACTAGGCTACTCAAGCTTCAGCGGCTCACGGATGCGCTTTTCAATTATATAGGCCACCCGACGAACAAAAAGGGTTGAATTTAAGATCTATGTAAAGATTTAGGTAGATCGTACTTTCAATGTAAGGTAGTTTTTAAGAAGTACAGGCTAGGTAATACCATTAGTGTGTAAGGGAAAAAAATAATTGTACCGAGAACATACATGAAAAAGTAAAACCAACCAGAGCCAGCAGGCTAAAATAGTATAGCCGCTAGATTTTAAGTTTTCTTGTTAATTAAACTTTAAGTTAGGCTAAGAATGTACCATTAATTTGAAATAAAAATATTTTCAATTTTAGCATAAAAACCTGTTTACGGGAATTCAACGATTGGGTATTGTGGCCACTTCAGTATGCAATATGATTTATAAGACACAAATATTTTCATATATGATAATTGTTAACAATCCGATTGATTTTTAATTCAAGTTTTATTCTTCAATTTATGTTATATGTTATGTTATATTTTTAATGTTATGTTATGGTTTTTATGAATCAAACAATGCTTTGTTGTTAAGTGTTATTATTATTATAACAAAAAACAACAAAAAACAGGAGGTGAAAGCATGAAAAAAGTTGCTTGAAAGCAGCTCTTTAAAATGTGTGAGTTCTACGGAGCTCGCTCACTTCAAAGAGCCATTTTGCCCATCACGTCCTGCAATATAAAATTATCGGTAAATGAGTGCACCAATCGTCCACCGCCACTACTCATGGCCACACTGAAAGAAAAAGTCGTGGTAGTTTTAAATATTATTGATAGTAATGCAACAATTTATTCAAAATTTCGAAAAGATAGAAAGCGAACGACTCTACAATTGTTAAATTCAACAAACATAATTCAACAACCACTTATTATTGTTGGAGCACCACAGACTATAGTCATTTGCTATTTCGTACTATGTACATTGTTGGAATACCATTGTTTGTGGTTGCTTACTTTGTTGCACCACGGAAGCTGTTTATCAACAACGCGTCATGGTACATAAAAGTAATCAACAATTGTTTTAACTATAGCCCGTAATTGACGCAAAAACAAGAAAGGAAAATTGTTGATTTTACCAAGATTTTTCTCTCAGTGCATGATTTTCGAGTATATATTTCGAAGCATACTAATTTCAACTCCACCATGATCGGCAAATAAATCTTAAAGATTTTCAAACAAGGGAAACCATAGAGGTAACAAAGCATGTCACTTTACCTAAACTCAAGCTAGGTTTTTGCGAATGAAGCAAGTACAGACTTGTCTTCATATTATAATTTTTGCGATTAGGATGTGGCTTATGCTACAATTTATTTTTCTCGTAACTTAAGTTTCTATTCATAACTAAGTTTACTGAAAGCAATTGTGATATAATTAACACTTGTACAACTTGACTGCACCTCATGCAATCAATTGCACAGAGTGCTTTCTGGTGACTTGCGCGGCCTCCGGTTTGAATTCTGTTATAGTCGACCAACAAAGAGCACACACCGGGCTATGAGTAAATCCCGCTGAGACTAGTGTTGGGTGCTCTTGGAATCGAATAAGAGTTAGTTCACATTTAAATAAAATCACTAACTGAACTAATTTATGGAATGAAATCTGCTGACCAGCTACTTGAGTAACTCCACAACAACCCTAGAATGGATCTTGAAGTTGAAGCTAATATTCTCAAATTTACAATCAACATGAATACGATAGTGGAGTGATTAGATTCACGGCTGACTTAACCCTTTGAGTTAACTCATTCAGAGCCAGGTGAACTTTAACCTTGGTGCTCGTTTGCTCGTCCGAACCTGTATTTAAAATCAGGGGCTCCTCATACTGGAAGCCAGTGCTCTATCCACTACACCACACGAGCTTTACATGCATATGCACCCAATAAAAACTGACCCCCACCTTCACCTACAAAACTGGTAATTTTAATGTAGTATGTGGTGTTAACATACGCATGATGTGATCATTTATTTTTTCCTTATTTTTTACGACTGCTTTCTTTTTAGGCATCTTAAGGATGTACTTCATGTTATCAAGGTCTACCTTAACCTAAAACAAGACTTGTCACTATTTTGAAGCTGGTTTCTTCTATCCAATTTCTAAAAATTCCTGTCTTTGAAACTACTTTCTTTGGATAAAATCCTTAGTAAAACTTCAAACAGTTCATAATTTGGGAAGGTAGGATGCTCTTATGGGCCTTGAAAAGATATATCAAAATTCAGTTGTAAAATTTGCTATTTATATCCGTTCGGCTTACTTTTTTTTATGCTAGTGGCATCGTTAGAATCCTTTAGCTAGATGTTAACATACAAATAACATCTTATGGAAAAATTTGAATGCGTTTGTGCTAAATGCACTCAAATGCAAATTGCAACTGTCATGCACTGAATTAATGCAAAAGACTATTCTATCAGTTAGTTTTCGAGATTATACAATTTATATACTATGCAAATCCCATTCAACATTTCAATATTCCATTTACTAACAAAGCCACAACATTCATTCAAGATGCATCATGCATATCCTGGTTTCTTTTCCACTCGATTCAGTCGCAAAGCCAGGAATCATATCTGCACACTTCCTCATTCATTTGTTACTTAATTGCAATCATAACTTGTACGCTCCAGAAATCAGAATCCTCTCTCTTGTATATATTAAAAATCTTTTTGCCTGTTAGTATCCGCCGTCGGTTGTTAACACTTAAGGGGAGCTTCTCCTGTAAATGGGTTAAAAAATCGTTTTTTTTTTTCATTGTTATTCAATTATATATGCATTAAGAAATACGCATGTAAAATTTCAGGCTGGAATTCGCAAAATTGTGGAAGTTATGAGTTTTTTTGTCACGTCGTGTTCAACATACTTCTTTAGGAACTAAAAACTTTAAGCGCGTTTTTCTCGAAACCATGCTTTTCAAACTGGCGTGCACGATAACTAAAAAACGGCTTGACCAATTTTAAAAGTTTATATATCAGATTAAAGCGTATTAAATTTCAAATGGAACATCGTCGAGAAAGTTGTATAAAAAATTTTTTTAACACACTTTTGTTAAACAAATTTGTTGAAAAAAAAATGAAAATTTTGCAAATTTTGTTGTAGTTTTTGTAAAAATTTTTTTTTTTTTTAAACAAAGACGTCGTTCTATAGAGGACTCAAAAACAAACAAAAAATATATTACATTGTTTGTTCCAGAATCATTTCCTGAGGCTCTACAGTGCACGCCATTTACCTCTGCGAAAATAACATGTCCCACTTTGAGCAACCATATCTCAGGAACGACTCAATATTTTTACATAAAACTAACAATGTAGCAGTCTCTAATAAAGAATAATAATTTTATAAAAAATTCAAGATTAGGCAACCCATAGTTTTTTTTAAATCCACGCTCGAAATTAAGGAGCGAAAAACCCCGTTTACAGGAGAAGCTCCCCTTAATTAAACACATCATCATTGCAGAATATTATGGAGCGAACCAAACAGTGAACGCTGACAGGGAAAACCAATAACAAAAACATGAAAGCGCTTCGGGAAGAATTTATGTAGATTTCGCAGCCGCGCACGTTCCACCCACCGTTCGTCCTGTCGTCGTCCTTCATCGCACCGCATAGCATCGAGCAGCAATTCGAGTGACGACAATGCGAGCGATGTGAAGGCGCTTTCCATGAATAAGAGATGAAGAGATGATACATTGCACGTAAAGGCGACAATGCTTACATTGACTCGGGGATTAATAAATCGGCTATTTATTAGCGTGATTTTCTCTTCTTGATACGCTATCACGTCTAGTGCCTAAAGTGCGCCCTCCATATACCAGACTAGGCTGCACATGGCTTTTGACCTATGGAGCTCATTTTTTCACGGCCGGGCGTTCTGATTTTGTGGTTTATTTAAAATACTCACCGCGCATCACACCATTGATGACACCATATCAGGGAGGCTAAAGGTTCGATGAAGAATTTTCATTGTCGTTCGCTGCGATAAGTTTTCATAGAACCGATTTTCAGAGCGATTCGGGAAGGGAGTGGTTTTTTGCCATTGAAATATTTTTTTGTGCAGGGAATTTATTGGCTTTATGTGCAGTGGATTATTTTTGAAAGTAATCCATGTCAGAGAGAAAGCTTTGATATCATTCGAATAATATGAGAGCTTACACTCTAAAAAAGCTAACACAAATAATTAAGAGATTATTCAAAACAAAAGAACTTCACTTGAATTTTATTACAGAATTTTGATAAAAATAATAAATTTAAAAAACTTAGATGTAATGCATCTCATTATGGTGTAGATAGAATTATATACATCCCGAATATATACACCCTATTACTAGCTCTTTCAGTCGAAATTAAGTTTTCACCTAGAATGAAAAACGATCCAACTGCCACACTTTATAGTCTAGACAGCCAACAATCATTACTTTTAATACTGCAAAATTATCAAAAATGATTCATCTGACACCAGTTCACCATTTTTCAACAATTTTCAGGAGTTTTTCGCTACTTCCAAGCATCTTCTAGCCTATAAACACTTCGCGAGAGTGCTGAGGAGATATCGCGGCGAATGCTAATAAATCGCGAGAATTGTGTGCAACGGGCTATGCACTTTCTTGCTAATATATTCACCTCACAAAGTCCTACCGTCAGCGTCTTTCAACCACTACTCCGGCGTATTCATTTGCGGTGTTGGTAGCGTGGCGGCAAATCTTCTATTGTGAACTGAGTTGATAAAAAAATTGGCGATAAAGAGTATAGTTCGTTGCTAGATTGGATGATGTGCATGCTCGTTCTTCCCGTGCTAATGCTGGTCCCGTTACGCGGCACCTTTATCGCTTTCTTTCGTGGTAGCTGCATCTTACATTCAATTTAGTTAAAGAAAGGAATGAATGCCTGAAAAGGATTGGTAGCGGAATATATTCCACGTGAAGTAGCGGTAACAATGGCTCAAGGGGAGAGATATGTTTGCGACGAAAGAATTTATTGGGAGGTTAGAGACACCGTTTGAGAAGTTTTATTATAAAGCCTTTAAAGATTTTTTCACGGTAATTTCTTGTGAAAGGAGTGATGGTGTTTCATTTTTGCAAGAAAGGGGTTGCAAGTAGAACTGTGCTTAGCCGAGGTTTATTTCACCGTTGCAATCGTACCGACTTAACCTATCTTATTGCAAATGGTCAATTTTTCCCTAATCAAACAAACATGACATTTATTGTTTGTTTGTCATTCATCGTTTTGAGCGACAGATTGTTTCATATTGGTATGTAAAAAAAATACTGGCATAGTGATCAGCTCTAATTAATTAATTAAAAAGAACGGAAACTATGAAATCAAAAATCCTACGATCTGTAGGATAACTTGATTCGCTTTTGGCTCTGGCGGTAGAAATTGGTAGATTCTTTATTGATAAGTTATATGCTTTCACTTCTGATGTTTCTCAGGTACAACCTAATAGCTGAGTTAACCCAAAGCTCGGTGTATGTCCATAGTCAGATCTGAACCAGGGACTGGAAACGACCGCAACTGGTGCACTCAATCGGTATTCTATTCTTGATTCTCATTCACGGAAATCGTGCCCATTATTTCACAGATAATCCATTGACACTTTTCCCACTAAATGCTATCCATAAAAGCAGCTTATCAACGTCATCCCTCGTCACCAGCAGATTTCTGGCCCCGATACCTGTAAGCTTGTCAACTCGTCTATGCTTTCCGTTCCCGACGTAGTGAAAAACTCTTCCCGGATCGTTCACTAGGAGTAGATTCGAAAGTGTAGTGCTTATTACATGCTTACTCAATCTACACACTTTGCTTTAGGTCTCCTCATCGAAGCCTCTGCAATTAAGGATTTTCGGCCACTTCGGATAATATAACAGGTGAGTAACAAAATGTGTGTTCATCACTTGGTAGAATCCATTGTGCTTACGGTGGAGTTGTAGCTCGTCGTGTTGATCGACAAATAGGCAACAGGAGTGAACTATGCTATATGGACACTTAGGCTTCATTGTTGTTGTCAATTAGTCGAAAAGGACTCCCACAGGGCCGTTTGGTGTTCTAAATCTGATTTTGGTCGCTTTCAGTTGAGTGGTGAATGTGGGGGCTGAAAAGCTCAGCAACTTTGAAGGGAAGGAAATAGATGGCGAGGTATGAAAACGGTAATCTGGTAAGCTGCGAAGAGTGATTGTAGACGGTAAGTGAGTTTTTTTTATACATGATGTGGTTTTGAGAGGATATGTTCAAGGGATTAGTATATCTTTCTTCGAAAATGCTCACTCAAGTCGAACATTACGCTTGCTGTTTCCTGAAGGACTATTTCAATCACTGAATTACTAATATGTCAAAAATTAGCTTTTGGTGATTATTTGACTGGGGCCCGTGACAAATGAGTGCTTGGAATGTTTACATCGGAGTGGGATGATGCTATTTAATCAGGATACAGCCCACCGTATGAGATTCATTTACTTGAACCCAAGACATAAGTACGGATATATTATCAAGCAATCAATATATTTATTTTCGTTTTTCTTCACTTCATTACAGTTCTCCTCGCCACTCATTTAAGTGTCACTTTGACTATAATATTTGTTATTGACGTATCTCCGTTTAATTGACTAAATTTCAATTGAAGTTTGTAGAATCCAGGTTTAAAAATTGACGGAAGCACAGATGGATCCCATTCATAGTTGTCTACTTTATACGAGCCCTGTAAATAAATTCAGTAAAAACAACTTGCCAGCTGGTTAGCCATTCTCAATAACATACCTTTTTCAAAGGACAAAAATACTGATCACCGATTTGCGGGAAATTTGAATGTTTCGGCAAATCTGGTACGTATTTCTTGTATTCCATATTCAGAAAGTTGCAACAATCTTTTGGTCCTATGTGATGTGGCAACATTTTGTATGCTTCAACACCGTTCGAACTGTACAACAGCCTGACATCGACCTGAGCAATAAAAAAGGTCGAATCAAAAAACATGATTTGACTTTCAGCTAAAATGATGTGAAATATCAAATAACATTGACATTACCGTTGTTGTCGACCCTAGATCTTGCAGGAGGCCCACTGGGCCATCAAAACCGTATGACCCTTTCTTAATTCGGATTATTTTGAATTTCGAAAAATCAAGTATCTTGTCGGGCTTGATTTCTTGCTCAAATCGCTGTAGATCATATTGCAAGGCCTGCAAGAAAATGAAAGTTAAAATTTTGGAATGTAGAAAATGTTAGTTTTTCCCTGGAAGATGGTGGTTAAATTGAATTTTTAAAAACAAAAAATATTGATATGTTTTATTTGTTGAAAATAAATTTCGCCCATAATATGTATCTCAAACGAGATTCTGTTCGAAATTTTTCAAAGTTCATTTTTCGTAGATCAAAGTTCGTTCTCGTTCGAAAGGTCTTACGGGAAAATAAACACTTTGTTCTTCAAACACTATGAAAACATAAATTATGAAAACTTGATCTCTGAAGTGAAAATACTCAAAATAATCAAAAGTGCAAGTGTGGAAAATAGCCATAAAAAAAGAAGTTACCAATCCTGGAGGAATAGCATTGTTGCAAAACAGCAAAACTAAAAAGTGACAAACACTACATGCACGCATGTCTCTCAACTGACATTAATAGCAATACTGTTGTTTGCTTAAATACTTGTTACTGAATATCTCACTGGATTATTTGTTAATTATTCGGTGTCGCCTAATATCAAGATCACATTTATGCATGCAATGAAAGAAAAAAAATTGATTCAAACACGCCAAAATTGGAACATTATTCTACTGCATGTATAATTAGAAAAAAAAATCTTGATACGTGTAGGCAGTGTCATGGAATTTTTTCTGCGGATGATGGTTTTTCATCAAAATTTACTATCTCAATTGAACAACTCACGGAATACAGTTTCCAGTTTCGTTTTTTATCGCAATCAGAAAAATAATCTGTTTTCTTGATTAGTGAAATTTTAAATTACGAAGAGCCTTGAGAAATGAAATAAAACATTAACGCAAGATAAATAAGAAAATTTATGAATATGGGAAGAACATATCACTCTATAGGTAGCTGGCGTACGGGTGTAACTTTATTCAATATGTGGGATTAAAAGAAAAATCAAGTTGAAAGTTTAATTCTGTTTCGTAATACGCTGTGTATAAGATTTACCAAACGAATGCGTTACGTTGCAGGAGATATTGTTTCTAGTAGATTTTTTCATTATTACCTAAAAAATCCACGTCTGTTACTGATTTATCTGTAATATTTTGGTGTGAACAAATCATCCCATTTTACGAATTTTCCACAATTGTTATTTTTACAATATGAAATATACAATAATAAAATTGAAACCGCTTCAAAAATGGTGACTGACCAATTGAGTTTAGTTGCAGTAAGTATTATGTCATTATGCAACATTTTCATCATTCATAATGCACATCTTTCCGATTCGCATGTATTTTTGGGAGGCGCGAAATTGAAAGTGAAATTTTTTTTAGTGTTATTGTAGCTAAAACTCGATAATGTTATTGCAATACGAAAAGTAAATAGATTTATTGATGCTGGTGTATTTATAATAATTCTCGACCATCTTCCAGGACACTTTTTGAAGTCATATCTAGTGATGAATAAATTCAGTTTTGCTGCTTTGCGTCCGAGGTCAACTCACAAAAGAGTCGGATTTGAATAGAACAAGCCTGTTGTGAAATTAAAAAATAGCTGTTACTTAGAAATTTGAGTCACGTTATTGAAACGATCTTCCAATAATGTAAGTGTTGTAAGGTTCCCGTGCCTAGATCTATCAGTATTTTATCGGCAGTGCGATGAAGCGCTGAAATAAAATATAAAGTGTGTAATTTTCATTGGATATTTTAAGTCATTAGAATGCATAAATCTGTATGTAACACGCAGGGAACCATAATATGTTCTTTCTGCTCAAATCGGTCCTCACGATAAATTTAAATATACTATATTCGAAAAATTACTTTGATAAGCTGAACGTGTTTGTTGGTTTTTTTCATTGATATTATCAATCATAGCTTATGTTTTGCACCACGCTATTTTTAAGATGAGTTGTTTGTACTCGGCCTTAATCCCTTTGTTAAATGTACAATTTATAACTCACTTACAATAACAATCTAGGATATAAATGGTACTTAAAGAATGAAAATAGCTTAAGTATAAAGAAGTTAAGTAGATTACCCAAAGTTGGTTAAAATGCTGAAGAACTTTAAAAATACGCTTATATGTTATAAGTCAATTTTCTATTTACGGTAGTCAGAAAATTACTTTTGAATAATGATTTCTTAACGAGTATTCTACACTTCTACTTGCCACGAAGTAACAAATGTTGTTCCGTTTTCTGAAGGATCTTATAGCTTGATTGTAAGGTTCACGAAAATTTGATGAATTTGCATTCTGTTTTGACACCGATCTGTTTTTTCATCTTATTAATAAGACCGATCTGACTAAGAAACACTTTTAAAAAAATCAAGAGCCAGTTTTTGACTCAAACAATTCAGGTTCGAATTGTGCAATTTTCAAGAAAATGCTGTTTTCTATATTTAGTTATACATTTTTATTGAAGCAACTAAAATTTTCAGAATTCAAGGTTTCGAAAGAGCATGTCTACTGTATTTCAGATACTTACTGTACAAAAAAATACAATTATCTTGAACTGTATTTCCATTTTTTTTTCATTATTCATAAGTCCCAGAATGATGGTAAAAAAATGCTCGAAAAGCCTTATCAGATTATTTCAAAAACTACTTTTGATTTGTTCATTTTATTCTCATATATCATAGCTAATATTATATATATCTTAGCTAAATTTTGCAAACTTTAAATTTTACGTCAGTGGCTCAATCTATGAATGATGTAAACCAGTCCACTTGTCTGTTTTCGATTCGTAAGGATTGTAGCGGAACAGCTGAGAGGGACTGTCATCACAACAGAAAATTATCCTGACACAAAACTTTGCACGTGTTGTCAAGGATTATTTGAGAAACTCAGTGCGGACGAATACAAAGTTAGGTGGACTCAGAAAAACATCAGAAATAGGAGTCGAAAATGTCGTCGACTTCGTCGAATCTGTGCCTGAATGCTTCATCGGCATTGACTTAATCCCACCAAAAAAGGAAACTAAACCAGCAAAAGAAAATATTTATGAGCATAAATTTAAAAAAAAGTTAATATTAATAATACGTACAACAAATTCAGCAAATCATATACGTCAAGTTAGTCCCAAAAATATTTATACGCGTGTTTCACATAAATTTAAATCCTTTAATTTTATTCGCAACGAAAAATCTGAAAATATGCTACATTGTCTCCGTAAAACTAATCTTGACATTTTTTCTTTACCCAAAACGATGATATTGACTTCAAATATAAATAAAAAACTTTTCCCTTTTGAATGCCGCACTGCGAGTTCTGTTCGCTGTCTGTTTTTTGTCAAATTCTTTACAAGAAGTTAAACTTCTTTTCAAAAAAGTGTGAAAAACGAAAAATACGGAAAACAACCTCTGAAGAAGGTCATTCCTACAAAAATATATGAAAATATGTTGAACTTCACTGTTGCGAGTATCATCGATGTCTGGGTTTGATATGGAGTAGATAAAACTCTGGCGACCTGGGCATCGGACTTGCTCAAAAATAATCATATTGAAGTCAACTTTTTTGAGGCCAAAGCGGAGAGAATAGTCGGAACTGGAACACCTCAAGGAGGGATTATATCTCCCCTTTTCTGGGTCATGACGGTCAACGAAATACAGGGGAATTTAAGAGCCAGTGTCTTTGAAGTGTTGGCGTATGTTAGTGACATTGTGGTACTTGTAAAGGGACCTTATGCAATCGGTGCTGCACCATATCCAAATCTGGGCCAAAAAATCTGGTCTTAGTGTAAACCCGACAAAAACTGAACTTGTATTTTTCACACAGGGTGGCGGCTATTGGAACGGAATGACATTGTAACTTATTGATAGTGTTAGATATTTGGGCCTTGCACTACACCGGAAACTGAACTGGGAGGCTAATGTGAAGCACAGAATAGATAAGGCTCGCGCAGTACTTTTCGCGTGCCCATCTGCCTACTCCAATACCTGAGGTCTTAAACCTAGGGTGGCCTATTACATACTCACATGTGTAGTGGGGCTGATTTTGGTGTATGGAGCGATCGTATGGTGGAAAGTAGTGGAGAACAAAACAACATCAAGGAGCTATTAAGACTGCAAATATTAGTTTCCATATTACGCGCGCTTTAAGAACTGCCCCAATGGCTATGTTGGAAATGATTCTGGATCTTGTGCCCTCAAATGGATTCGTCTTTAGAAGCGCAAGCTTGCAAGCTTAGCAGCAATATGCGCACTGGTTTACTGCATCTCATGCGAGCAAAATGGGACTGACATCCAGCAACTTATGCAAGAGTTTTAAGATGGAAGGGGACACCATCGAGCACACTCTCTGCGATTGTCTTACCCTAAATGATGAACGCCTCAAGATTTTTGTTTCTTCCTACTTTCTAGAGCTAGCAGAGGTGGCTAGTGCCGTCACACTGAGCCAATTGATTCAATTTGGCGAAGCAGTAGCTTGGCAGCTCTAACAAGCCAGCGAAATGTGGCAAATGGTCCCAAGCTGGCGGCCTAGCGTTAGCAGCGTACTCGGCAACTCTCTTCACTACCTAACCATAACATGTTGAACTTAGTTTGGCTATAGTTTAGAGATTCATCGAAAAAAAATTAAGGCAAATTTCGGTCGACCTGCGAAGTTGAGCGAGCGAAAAAAAGATTATATTTTACAAAAGTATATTTACAAACAGGTTTTGGGGAAAAATGGGAATAGAACTGTCCGCTGACAGACCTATCATAATTTTTAATTATAATTGTTATCGAAAACACAAATTGGCAGAGCTCAATGGAAGTTTTATTTTTAATTACTACATTTAATGACAACTAATATTATTAAAAGCTGATTGGTTTTTGTTTTTGAAATTTATTATAACTTCGTACTAATATGGAGTTAAATTTGGCTTTCGAAATGAAGAGAATATTTAAACTGACGCGTTGGTTGAATAAATCAACGCCTCATAATACGACAATATGATTTCTTGCGCTAACGTTTCTAACAACACGATACGCCAAGCTTGAGTTTTACTTATTTTTTGCCCCCATTTATGATATAAAATAAATATATCATAACAATTTTTTTCTCATAAAATCATATACTAACGTAAAAAAATACACAAAGACACTACTACAAAAAAGACTAACTTTAGTATCCTGATATCTCTACTATCATAGCATGTGATGCATATGTACGATTTTCAGGTAAATCTACAGAATATTTCGATTTACGTCTTTTCGGTTTACGTCCAATCAAGCACATAATTCGCGGTGTTGGTCTAAAACAGTTAGTCTTATTACGGAAAGGTTAAATTTGAAAGACGTAAACGATTAAAAAGAATTTAAAATTAAGTTTTTGAAAAAAAAAATCAACTTAGTGGTAGAAACAATGAAATTTGTGACGCTTTCTCACATGCTGAAATTTCTTTGAAAAAATTCCAGTTTATATCGCAAGCTTTCTCTAGGTTTTACTGGCCATTGCTGGTGGTAATCTACTTGCCTTCCGATTCCTTCACTCAAAATAATTTTTTTTTAAGTTTGAAACTGATAATAAATTTTAGTATCAAATTCGTCTTATGTTTGAAACACGAATTTCGACTGGTGCCATAATAAAAAATCCACAATGAACAAAATTATTCACAATAATGTCTAGTTATTTTTAATCACTTTTACATAACAAGCCACCGAAGACTGATCTCCACTTTCAGTGGTTGTGATCAGTTGCACTTTGTAGAATCCTGGTTTGAAAACGTGCGGAATCGTCGTTGGATTATACTCGAAATTGAAGAATCGGAATATTTTCTGAAAGAGTTCCTGATACAGTTCCTATCAATTTACAAATAGCCTTACTTTTTTCAAAGGACAATAATATTCATTGTCTTTGACTACTGGAAGATCGGGATGCCTGGAGGCTTCCGGGAAATATTTTTTATAGTCCGTGTTGAGAAAAACACATACCGGCTTGGGTCCTAGATGATGTGGGAGATGCTGGTATGGCTCGACTCCATTGCTGCTGTAGTAACCTCTTACTTCTACCTGTAAAGTAATTTCCTGGTTATTTCAATTTTCGGCAGACTATCTAATTCAGGAAAAAACTATTGCGAAATTATTTGTCGAAATATTTGAAAACAAACTGTTTACTATTGATTTATCATCAAGCGTTTGTAATAGTTCAGTGGATCCATTCAAGCCGTATTTGCCTGTTCGAATGCGTAGAGCTCTGATGTTGCTTACATCCCAAATTTTATCTGGAAGTTTCTCGTTTTGGAATTTCAAGATTTGGAGGGAGTGTGCCTAGAAAGTAATAGATTGGTGTTTGAATGAAATGTAAGAGCGTACTCAAACCGAGGATATTCACTTTGAAAGCTTGAAAAACTTCTGTGGCAACAAATTGATTGTGAATTATTTATTTACTTGATTTATATTAGAGTCGAATTATGTTCCTTATTTCCAAAATATACTTCTGACTTACTGATCCTGTGGTTAAACAATTGAAAATTATGAACGTGGCGACAACAAACAGCATTTTGGAACAAATGATTTTCATGACTGAACCAGAACAGCACAACTGCGACTTAAATACTCTAAGTAGATACTGATATCTTTCATATGAATCATGTAAAATTGTGAACATGATCAGTTAAGAATTATCTTAATCATGAAAATGACATATATAATTCAGAACTTAACATGAATGAATGACAAAATTTTCTTCTAAAACCGAAGCTCAGGAAAAAAGAATTGCCTTGAATAATTAGACCTACTAGAGCTCAGCACAAAACAAAGCCATGGCCTAGTAGAATATATGTACATTAGGGATGGGCAAATCTGCAATAATTGAAGAACTGGTTCCAGTCGTTTCGTTCCGCTTCTGGAACCAGTTCCGATATCCGTTCCAGTTCCACTTCTTTTGTAATGTTACCATTATTAAGTGAATATGCATTTATGTGAACAAAAATTTTCTTTAATAATTTTATAAAGATAAAAAAGACTCAACATTAACTTAAACTGTACAATATAGATTAAAGAGGATCAGATACGAGAAATAGGGAGGGGAAAAAACACAAATATTTTTCCTTTAATTACATAATTACAATATAAAAAGAAGAGCATTATAACTTTCGTCGTTCGACGATCATTTGTTATGAGCCTTGCTTTGGAGATAAAACGCTCACATAGCACAGAAGTAGCAACTACACTCAACATGCCTCCACTTCACTGAGTTTTCATTTCAACCTAACATGCGATCTTATGAATATATGTTTATTTCAAGTACTGTCAATTTTTTTATTTATCCTTAGAAACTAACATATGAGCTAAGTTCCAAGACAATGTCTCAAAATCTCACCATATGACGTCCTGTCACTCATATCTTTATTAAATTAATCCCAAACATCGAGTTACACAATGGTTCTAGAACAATGCACAGATCTCGTGCAATTTGCCATTCTTCAGTGATAAATATTGTTTTTTTTTTCAATTATCGCCAGAGTTCTTTTTATTAGAACTTCAAGATCCACAAGCGTTTGGAGCATGTAGTACGTGGAGTTCCATCTGGTAGCCACTGAAGCCACAATAAAAACATTGGAAGTATCTACTCAAGAGCAAGTTTAAATACCCACATATAACTCAAATAGCATCTTTAAAGGTTAACAGACATTTTATTAAACACTAATGTGCAAACAAATGAAAACAAAAAACAGCCGATCAATGTACGCCTCTATAATTGATAACATAGTGATCGCATTCCGCCCCAGTTCCATTTCAAACGAATAAAATAAAAAATAAAATGTTCATAAATATCTGCTTGCCAATCTTCACTAATTACTTGATCGTCATCGCCCTATACAAAAAAGATCATGTCATGTTTGATCAAGATCAAACCGTATAGGAACGATTATTAACAGCTCCAAATCCAGTTCCAGTTCCAGCTACATGATACATCGGAACTGAATTGCTTGCGATTTCATATCAGTTCCGTGGTCAATATGTATCATGGTATAACTTGAATGATCGCTAGCGCTTGATGTTTGATCGGAACTGGAACTGTTAAGAACTATTGATTGGAACCGTTCCGACCAGTTCCGAATTATTATTAGGTTTTCTTAACAGTTGCGGTCGGAACGGACCATCACTAATGTAAATGTATAGTAAAATATATGTATGTACATGTATTCACTCCAAAACCACCCTGTGTGTGCCACAAAACCACAGCAATATTTACCGTCATATCCATGCAAGTCATCAAACAATGCATACAAACAAATTATTTTGAAGTTTATTTGAAATAAATGATCCATATTCTTGGAAATAAACTTTAACATTTCTCCATATGCTGTCCTTTTGTCTTTGCGGAAACGGTTTGTTGTTTGCAACCGGATTAGGGTATTTTGTCTAAACGTTCATGTAACTTGTTCATAGACTTTCCTTAATCTGGCGCATACACAAAGCTCAAGTACTCGATTCGGCACACTTGTTCCTTGTATAGCCTGTTCCGTTTCCGAATTCACGTTCTCATTTCTAAGGATATTTGCGTTTAGAATTATAGCATGATGAGAGCAAGAGAAGAAATGCTTGGAAAAACAGCGAATCAACTAGCGAAAGAATTTCCACATGGTTGTATATTATACGTTGGTTGTAGATAGCTCTTCTTTGTCCACTTTGGAGCGGTTATCTTGGTTTCGTTTAAGGCCGGAATGCTGCAATGACATGAAAATGTTGAACTAGAATATTAATTGGGAGAAGAATGAGTCTTTTTTTCGAAATTTTTACAGTTCAGTGGATTGATTTTTCAAGTTAGGGTTAGATAGTGTTATTCTGAAATGAACTATTTACGCCGCCAATGATGGTATGAATTACTTTTGTGGTTAACGATGAAGCAAAACTAAGGATTAAATGCATGATAATGACTCATCAGACGATTTTAGAAATGTTCATTCCAGAGAAAATTTGCTCACTTTCAATACATAGGAGCTTTACTAAATTTTATTTGGCTGACTAATGAAAATTGAAAAATCGACAATAACTACTCAAAAACTCCAAAATCTGTTCCTCTGGTTGACTGGCTGTAGAACCTTGTTTCATGAAGCCTGTTAGACAGTCGCACCATCTACAAAGCGTCTGAGTAGTTCCCAGCACAGAAATAACGAGAAAAATAACTGTACTCGGTTATAATTCTTGCCGAGTGGCTGTTGATAATGGTGGGTCTCCATGGTACTCTGTCGGTAAATCATCTGCAGTCTTACCAAAAGATGATCCAGAAAGACAACAAAGACTATATGTTGCTGTATAATGTGGTGAAAAATCGTACTTGAAGCATATCAAAAATCGGAAATTTGCAATCTAAATCAAACTGTAAACCATGGCGAATGAAGATATGGACCAATTGATTGGTAAAAGTTTCAAACCAATAAATGTGTATTATAAATAATTTGAAATGTTAATATCGAATCGTTTTCAAAGGTTTTTTCAATTGAATATTATTTATCCATTTTTTTCAATGATAAAATCAACGACAATTGTGATTTATTGATATCTACAAAGCTGTAAATTTATTGCAAAGGACGCATAAGCTAAATATATAAATCGGTAGAAAGTGGAGTCGAGTAGTCAGCTTAGAAAATTGACTTTGCTGGTGGTTAGGCTTAGAAATCTACCTACTACAAGGTTGTTTCAAAGTTCAATATTTAACTCTGCCTACGGTTGGATTTGAGCCGTGAACCTGACAAGCTGATTATGTTGCACACGCTTTTATTTGAAAGAATCTATGAAATGTAAGTATGTTCATTTGAATTGCTCTTCGAAAACTTGATCAAAACTTTGCTCGAATCTGAATATCTCCACTTTGGTCCGTATTTTCACATCACATGTACATACATAGTATACTTAAATAGTGTTTCCAAGTTTGGTCTCTTTGACTTGTTTATTTGTCAGATGCAGTCAAATCGTCCAGTTTAGGTTTACCCGATGCCTCTTTGATAAGATTAATATTCTCAATTGTACGTATGAAGAACGGTTACACATCCTAACCCTTTTTTCGTTGCTGTTTTTGGATGAATGTTTCTTTTATGAACTCTTTCTACTTTCATCTAAAATTTCTATTTCCCAACCCGTACGAGTTTGTGATCGTCCTGCTAAAGCTGAGGATACTTTTTCTGTTCTTTTTGCATGTAAAGATATATTTTTGTATTCACCGTACACTCAAAAAAATTTTGGTTGAATTTTACCTGGTTTCCTACTATTAAAGATGTAAATTTACAATAGTGCGTAAAAAGAATATTTTTTTTTACGACCAAATCGTGTAATTTTACCCTAAAAAATGATGCAAATTTATGGCTTTGGCGCAAAGGTGAATAGCAATTTAGTAAATTTACACTCTTTTCGCTTCAATTTACAAAAAGCTGTGTATTATTCAGCTGATATGACGTAAAAGCAAAAAATGCACATCGAATGTGTAAAAAAATCTGTGATTCGTTATTTTAAACGAAAAAATGAATATATTTCCTATTATCAAAGTATTAATTATAGACCCACTTTTTAGAGTGTAGTTTAAGATGCCAAGATGAGCATCAGTTTTGTTTGTTTTTCGAACGAGGCTTTTAGAGTGCAAAAAATCAAGGACACTAGCCCCGTGTGTCGATGGCGACATATTCCTTCAGGAGAGAATCCTGCCGACCTTGCGAGCCGAGGTATCTCGGTATCTGAGCTACTCGTTAATTCTCTTTGGTGGCATGGACCCCAATTTTTGCAAGAAAAGGAACAATTATGGCCCAAGATCACTTTAGCCGCACAAAATGTTGTAATGTACGGAATTTGATCGCCTATAATGTACTAATTTACTATTGCTACTGTTTTTATTCCATTAATTTACTATGTATTTCACATAGTAAATACTGTTTTGTTTGCTTTTTTTGTTAGCTTAACTGAATTTGTTATGTATTTGTTTATTTATTTCACTCAACAAGGTACAATTTTTATTATATTATTATTTTCTTTCGTGTTTTTTTTTATATATATCTCTGGTTTTTTTTTTGTAATTGGATCATGTATCTGTAAAGAGTAAATGTAAACATATGTATGTACTGCACTTGAAATGCTGATGCTTCAATAATTCTGTTATTCTTTGAAAACAATATTTTCATGTCCTTGGTGAGAGACCCTGTACATATAGTAAATAAATATTGATCAAAATGATTAGCGTACACCCTTATTCATTATAATAGTTTGGCAGGACCGTGAGATACGATGTTACCATGCATGATTTTTTCAATTTTTGGCACTATCCTAATCATTAACATCTCATTTCAGAAAACTAGATTAGCTTACTAAATTTCCAGTTCTAATTATTATAAATAAATCGAACTATAATCTCGTTCATTTTGAGATAATTTATTATTATTTAATTTATTTAAAGTTTAAAATGGCGCAAGAAAATAAATGTTTCCCTATTTTATGGGCGTATGTAAACATATGTTTGCTAATTCAAAAATATTTTTTTTTGGTATTTCTATACTTAAATGTTTATTTTATCAATATTAGTTTCTCTCTTTTGTTTTTTTTTCTCTCAAGTCTTCCTTAAGTCTTTACAAACTCACTAGATACAGCACATAGAGAACTGGTATCCAAAGATTGGAAGAAAATCGAAAGTGGCATCTTGTCCGATTCTTTAAAGGCACTAGCTATTCCAAGCAACTGCAAATCGAAAAGATATTCATCATCAGATGCGGCGATGTCATGAAGCCGAATTTGATTGATGGCCTGGTGACTAGCGATGTAGAACGAGCACAGAAGCCTCCTATCGCCACAAATTAAGTGGAACAGAATATCTCGAGCAATAGCAAAAACGGATGCCCTGCTCCTGTACACACGCACGTCAATCATTCTTCTTCGATATGTAGGTTCCCCGAGTTCAGATAAGATATGTTCAACATGTGACTGAAGCGGTTTAATTTTGATTTTATATAATTCTATCGTTAAATATTTGTCGCAAAAATTGGGGCAAGTTGCTTGAGTCATCAATCTTGAATTTCCTAGAACATACCACTGCGAAGAATTCAGTGAATTCTATTGAGCCTTAATATCGTAGATGGTGATGGTATTTTAGGGTTGAAAACTAAAGTTTAAAATAAAAAACTGGTTAATATAAGGTAGTATCAATTTTATAGGATAATAGGTTGACTACCACTGCCATATGTTTGCACTGTCGAGCTGATTTACTTTACCATCAATCTACACGATTCAAGTTCTACTATTTTAAAACGCATAGAATGGATCATCACAGAATCTTAGTTTCACACGTTGCCTCTTGTAATCAATCCTTCTTCTTTCGATACTTTCGGAGAAGTCGGGACGATATTTTCTAGGCTTTCAAAGAAAAAGTAATGACCTAAACTAAGACCATAAATTTTTTTCTTCTACAGAATGCTTTCGTGGAGTTTTTGTTGTATAAGAAACATCACTAGATAATGATGGTGTGTCTATGATTTCTCGAAAAAAGTATTTGGTTGAATATTCAAATAAATTTTTAATGCTCATTATTTCAAGAAAACTCACACGTGTCGTTAACATTTTCCTACATTAAAAATATTAATAAACTTCATTTCAATGTCTTCAATCGATTTTAAATCTACATATGTCGTAAAAAGTTTGAATTTTCCTCGTTTCTCATAATTTCTAATCTATGTTTCATAAGTAGTTTCGCGTCGGTTTCAGTCTCGGTTCGAAAATCCCAAAGAAGAATAAGTGAAGTGTAGTGAACGAAAAATATACTCTACGAGACACAAGAGGAAAATTATTTTTACTTTGCTAATGACTTCTTATGAAATTCGATATTTTAGGCACGAAACTGTTCTAGATTACAAACTTCCTTCACGAACATCTAAAACATTATAAATATCTATACGTATCTGTATTCAATATTAGACGTAGTCTGGTACTAAAGTGTGTATATATAAGACATTTTCTCGGTAAGAAATATTTAGCAAGTGGTTGTGCGTCTTACTTATGTTTCAAAATATTGAAGCATGTAAAAAACGTGGTGATTGTTGTGTACAACTGAAAATTTTCTATTTGTGAAATCGAAGTGATACAAATATTACAGGATCGACTAGACAACAGATGATTCCAAATGTTACGTAATGTATGTTACACGTAGATTGAATGTCGATTGACACATACTATTAATCTTCATAAATAACGGCGTTTTAAATGTTTTAAAAATGAAAAAAAAAACAGAAGAAAAATCTAAAACTAGATTGAAAGTGTTTTACGATGGCTTTTGTAACACCAAATACTGTTGATAAAACAAATGAATTGAAAATAACAATAGTGGCCTTAAAAGGAGCCTTGTGATAGCTTTGCTTCGATTTTGCGTTAAAACAACTTAATTTCAATTATACAAATATATTTTGGTGATTTATGTTTTGTGTCGCCAAGTGAGTTAAACGTCAGCTAATTGCGTGTGGTAGCTATATATAATTTAACTATGCTCACTAATAAGGGTTTGATATAGCCTAACTGCGAATTTGCCCTTGAATGGCCACTCTAATTACACTACTTAAAATATTCACCAATGCAAGACATTTCAGCAAAGAGAGTAATTTTCACAATCTACCTGCTTTGTGTGCATTTAAATGAACCCATAATGCTTTTCCGTTAGTATAATAAAAGCTCACTGCTTTACGCTGGAGTTGTTTGATAATATGGATCCTTTAAGGTCTCGGAAAGCGATACCAGTGAGTATTTTATCCTTTAAAAAATGCTACAAAAAAAAACAAATTCTGATTTTCATTTGCATATGACATTTCCCATTTCCCGGACGTTTATAGGAACTGGTGGAATTGAATATTTTCAAAAATCTTGTTGCCATGCCAAGTTTGAGGTATGAGCAAACTTTGCTGCGTAACAAAGTTGTGTTGCATCATTGTAACAGCTCTCATACGTTCTCATATGCTCGAACTCGTTTTGCTGCGCAACAATGTTGTGTTGCATTGATTGTTGTGTTGCATTGATTGTAACTCCAGCTCAATACAGTATTTGAAGATACTAATAAGACAAAATTTAGTAGGAAACTAACTCTTGCAAATTCGGTTCGCAATATTACACAACCACTAATTTTTGACAATATTCTTTATCATTTCAAAACATCAATAATTCACTTTTATAAAACAAGCCACCGTAGATTTGTCACCAGTGTCACCAATGGTAATTAACTGCACTTTGTAGAATCCTGGTTTGAAAATTGCAGGTATTGACGATGGTTCATATTCGAAATTGCTAACTTCCCTGAAATGTTTCAAATTACTTTCAAATAGGTCTGCATGAATTAAAAAAAAAATAGTTTTACTTTTTTCAAAGGACAATAATATTCGTTCTTGATTTCCGGGAAAGTTGAATATTTTGCTGCACTAGGTAAATACTTTTTATAGTCCGCGTTAAGGAAATCACATCCCGGTTTTGGTCCTAGATGATGTGGTATTAGTTTATATTGTTCAACTCCATTTCTGCTGTAGTATGCTTTGACTTCGACCTGAAAATGCATTTGCTTTGTTATTTTTGTATGCTTTGTAAAATTACTTGAAAGAATTATGCAATAACACCAAGATTCAAAAAATGCATGAAACTAAATTTTGTACCTTTGACTTTGCGCCAAGCGTTTGTAACAGTTCAATCGTGCCATTCAAGTCGTAATTGCCTCTTCGAACTCGTATGATTTTGAATTTTTGTAGGTTCCAAATTTTTTCTGGAGCTTCTTCGCCTTCAATTTTTTGTATTTCAACATCGTATGCCTAGAATTAAGTGGCTTTGATTATGAGTCAATTATTATTTAAATATTTATTTATGAGTCATTACTTATTTCATGCGATTTTATCAGTACATTTAGTATTTATTAATAATAATTTTTAAAGAGACACATTAAAAGTACGTATATAGAAAATATTTGTGTGGCTTACCGACGCTATGGCTAGATAACTTAAAATCACGAAAGTAGTAGACACTAAACATGCCCTCGGATAAATGCCTGCCATAACGACCCCGGAAAGATTTATAAATTATCCCAGGTGCGATTTAAATACAATCAGTAGTGTACTGATAGTGTCCGTGCAAATCATGTAAGCTTATTAAAAACATCAATTAAGAATTATCTTAATCATGCAAAATTAATTTATACAATGTAGAGCTTGAAATATTCGAACCATTAGCTTTTCTCTAGAAATAAGCGACAATGTGATAATGTTTACAATGCATTACATAATTGATTCAATGCAATATTAATTTTTGCATTCGCTTGCATCAAAGTAAATCTTGGCAGTGAAACAGATACGGGCGGTAAGTTTATGTGGGAGTGAAAGATAGTCCAGACAAAGATTTGTGGAGTTCACTTGCCCTGAAAATTGCAATTAGTCGGTTTCCAGAAGGGTTTAGTGCAGGTGTAATTTTAACGCCCAGCGTGGGCTAGTTTGTAACGCAATAATTATCATAGTTTAAAGTAATGTTAGGTTAGATTCGTGATTTATGTTGAATAGAAACTTCTATTCTGGAGTAGTCAATGGTACAGTTAGGCTTAGTTTTACTCAAAGCAAAGTTCCATTAACCTACCGCATTATAAACTAAATGCATAAATGAAGCATTAGCTTTAATTTTCTTCGAGTTTTTGTTATTAATGTATCTTACTCAGTCCTTTTATAATTTGTTAGCATGAACTTAATTTTGAAATTTTTTTACATTAAATTTATTATTATAATTTTTATTTAATCCCTGTAAATTATAGTGTAAGTTATTTCCAAATATGGTATTGGCTTATTCAGTTCTTGTCACGCGTCACTTTGCCCCTGATTTGACTCATTAGAACCAAAGAACCTACAAATTAGGAACTAGTGCTCTACTTGCTACTTACTAGGCTACGGCATTTTTTGGTTTGGTTTTCACTGACTCATTTTACGTTTTTGAGTGGAAGGCTTATAAAGCAAACTATTCTTTCCATATTTAGCATCTTTTTTCCCAGCAAAAACACTCTCTTTAACATGACTTTACAGCAAAGTACAATTTCTGTCATTCTTCATCGGTTTCGATCTCATAGTTGTCTTTGATCAAATTCTGTATCATTATTCAGCTAATCACCACTTTTCTAGCACATCATCATTACAATCATCAAACCGAATTTTTCGAAAAGGGAATGATAATAATAACGATCCATCTATGCAGTAGCATCATCATATCGCATACTAACATCTATTTGTTCATTCATTCAGCTGTGTCTTTAAGCCGGCACCAAACGATGCGGTGAACGTTTTGCCGAATTTATACACTGGGACGAGCGTCTCGGGTACAAGAGTAAACAAGACTCAACAAGACATTGGACGAGACTCAACAAGACATAGGGTGAATTGTTTACTTAGGATATTGCACCATACAACACGGACCATACACCATGCACCTTTCATAGGGTGAATTGTTTACTTAGGATATTGCACTATGCATCTTTCGACAGTTGTGAGCTGTTTTGTTCAGTTCAGTGAACGACGACTGAGGTACGGGCTGTGGCTATTGCAACTGCCTGGTGTGCGTTGAGTTATTTCAATCTGGGACACGCAAACACATGTTTCAAGTCCCGGCGAAAAATTCGAAAATTTAAATGAGCACATGCTACCCTCTCGAATCCCTTTGACTTGATGCATAAAACCGACTTCGCTTCCAGCGGCTGCGAGCTCGGACGAGACGGTCATAAACACTCAGGCACAGCAATAAAAGGATCATTATCCCTTCATAAAACAAACAAGAGCCGACGAGCAAACCATTTACACACGCGTGCTTGCCATGAAAAAAACAGCCGAGAATAGACAAGGAGACCATTTACACACAGTACTTGTCGACATTTGGCATTCCTCGGCCAGAATGTAATTCCGGCATGTGATTCAAACGTTTGCCTCTAATGCCCGATTTATACATTGGAACGAGCGTCTCGGGTACAAGAGTAAACAAGACTCAACAAGACATTGGACGAGACTCAACAAGACATAGGGTGTATTGTTTACTTAGGATATTGCACCGTACAACACGGACCATACACCATGCACCTTTCATAGGGTGAATTGTTTACTTAGGATATTGCACTTTGCATCTTTCGACAGTTGTGAGCTGTTTTGTTCAGTTCAGTGAACGATGACTGAGGTACGGGCTGTGGCTATTGCAACTGCCTGGTGTGCGTTGAGTTATTTCAATCTGGGACACGCAAACACATGTTTGAAGTCCCGGCGAAAAATTCGAAAATTTAAATGAGCACATGCTACCCTCTCGAATCCCTTTGACTTGATGCATAAAACCGACTTCGCTTCCAGCGGCTTCGAACTCGGACGAGACGGTCATAAACACTCAGGCACAGCAGTAAAAGGATCATTATCCCTTCGTAAAACAAACAAGAGCCGACTAGCAAACCATTTACACACGCGTGCTTGCCATGAAAAACACAGCCGAGACTAGACAAGGAGACCGTTTACACACTCACCTTGTCTTCATTTGGCATTACTCGGCGAGCATGTAATTCCGGCTTCGGCAACAGACCGAACATGTTCCAGCGCCAACGTTGGACGCTGGACATTGGACACTGGTAGCTGGCGCATCGGCCATAAGGTGCGTCCAACCATCAAGTGCCCAACGTTGGAGGGTGTTGGTAGCATCGTTTGGCGCCGGCTTTAGTCGAGACCTCGAAAAGTCTCCACCGAAAAATTATGTGCGACGAAAGAAAGAACGCCCAAGTCTTTTTCAATCTTTGTTTTTCTCTAGTTATTTTGTCTTCGTTCTCGTCGTCGTCATCGTTTTCGTTTATTTTTTCTTTAGTCGTTTCCATCCTGAGTGTCCTTTCTGCAATAGTACAATGCAAAAAGAGCGGACTGAGTGAGTAAGCTAGGAATTGAAGAGATTTTCACATAGGCAAGGCAAACATACTATGATAGTCATTCCGGCAACAGCATCGTCATTAATTCTAATGCTACATCATATAAATGTTCGTTTCATAGGCGAACTTTGATGAATAGAAACGTAGTCCTACAGACGACACTTGGATAGTCAGCTGTATACGAGGACATGTGCGATTGTGAAAGAGTTGGCAAAGTACAGTATATTTTTCACGCTATAATGATGCAGTCATTTGGACTGGGAAAGCTTCTTGCTCGTACATACATGTACAAGGATATAAATGCAACTTAGCTGAATATTTTTGGAGAATTTTTCTTTCACGTAGTTTGTTGATAGTGTCGTCTTAGATGAACCTGACTGGAGATGTGCTAAATTGGAAGTTCATGAAGTTGAGAATGTCGTTCAAGTCCCATTGAGTTTTGTGGTTTTTTGAGTGTGAAAGTTGAAATAGTTTGTTGATGGCACTTATTTGGTGTACGGGAGCAAACCCAATGACTAATATTTCATTGAGTTTTTAATTACTATGAAGTGGTCAATTAAGAAAAAAAAAGATATACTCCGATTAAGGTACATTTGGAGGTAGGATCAATAATGTTTAAGGTTTTATTGATGTCTTCTTGTGAAATATTTTAGGGTTCATATTTAGGAAACCCATTTGTGTTTCCAATTTCTTTACATGAAATATATTTGATTTAATTTTAATAAATGTCACTTTCATTTGAATAAGGATGTGCTGTTTGAAGTATATAAATGAAAACAGTACATTAAGGTTAGTCATTTTGAGACTGCAGTGATTCAAAAAAAGATCAAGCAACTAAATGAACACCTCCTTGAAAATGGCATATTTTACTGCCTTAATAAGTTTAAAAAACCGTAAATCCAGTGGTTTTTATCTTGGAATATCCCGATTTAGGGTTTAACTACCCTTATTAAGGATTAAATTTTTTTTGTTTCTAGCAGGAAAATATAATAACTAATTGCAGACATTTTTTTTATTCACCAGTAATTATGAAATTTTTTTTATATAAATGATTCGAAGTTGATTTTTCTTGCAAAATAAAAGCCGATTCAGAGCAGATCATTTGATAGCGCTTTCAATACCAAAGGGTTCATTTTTTTATCAATAGAAACATTGAAAATCCTGTAACATCCTCCGTGACCTTTTATTATTTCCCCTCTTTTCTATTACCATTTTCTATTTTCATTTACAATTTCTCTTGAAATACACAAAACGCTCATAACACTATTACGACACGAGTGCAACAATGAGACCATATCAAATCGTGGCATGGATCTTAACAAGAATGCCAGAAATTCTGGTACATATCAGGAACAAAACGTTGCATTGTGGCTCATTTCTATCTTAGCAATCATGAATGACTGGGCCGCATAGAGCACGGATGGGTGGATCAGGATAACCATGGGGATGAAGCTGAATCGAGTGAGCGCTGTTGCATCCCATTAAGACATCATTTCTAAAAGCCACAATGAAGATTTTCATTGCTTGGATATTCAAATCACGTTCCGATTACGACTCATTTCTATTTGTAATACGGCGTTCGCATAAAAGATGTAACAACAGCCAACAGAGATACAGACAAACAGAATGATACCGCGTGGAAATGGCTGGTGCAAGTGAAAATTGATAGGGTGGAAGATGGGTCGGCTTGGGTATTTGGTTTGTTCGGGTGCGTTGTTTTGGTTCTGCAAGCACGTGAAGGAATGCTATGAAAATTGTGTTACTGCAGAGAGCATTGGGTGATCCTTTTAAAATGTAATTGCGAATGATGCAGTTATCTTTTTGTATCATTTTGAGAAAGGATGGTACTCGTGTTTCTGTATGTTTCTAAAGGAACCTTTCGAAAGGTTCAGGCCAACCTTTTCTTAGGGTTGGCAGTTAATCAATAGTTTAAATTTTTCCGATGATCTTAGCTTTATGTAAAAGATGTTATACTTAAGAAATAATTAGGTGGTGTACTATGGCCGTCCACTGTGCTTTTGTTTTGTAAGGTTCTTGTAAATATCTCCATCAGATATATAATGAAATGATAATAGGTAAGTTATACGTTGTACTGGCTGCCACAAGGCATCACATAGACCTATTGGTCTATAGTGATACCAAATAAATGGGCCACGAGAAAGAAAGTTTAGTCCAAACGGCCATCGAAGGTCCCGAACTTTTTCACGAACTGAAAGATGTCGTTCAGCTTTTGCTCCTCCATATGCGAGAAATCCTCCAGCCAGGGCTCACCGAAGCAGTGCAGACTGGTTTTCTCCAGCGCCGGGCAGTGACACAGGAGATACTGGATTGTTTCTGAGACTAACGGCTCTTGACACATCTTGCAGGTGTCGCTGGTTAGGAGTCCCATTTTCATAGCGTGTGCTGCTATTTAGTTAATTTTGAAGAAATTCACATATAATTAGTATTAAGTCGATGCTAGATTGTATGATTTGGTTACACATGATTTTGGTTACCCTGCTGGCCTGAGTTGTACTCCATCTGCACGTCGCACTTTGCATCATTTTGGAGTCGATTGAGTACTTAATTGGTTGAATAGGAGTTGAGAGGCGACAGGCGAACCTCACAAGCGAAGACTAGCCCCATGCTTGGCTAACGCATTCGCCCTCTATTGACCGGGAACCCAGAAGATTCTGACTCTTCTGCTGTAACCCAGTCTGTTCAGAGCCTGAATGCAGTAAAGGACACATTTCGACCTATGTGTGTGAGATATCAGTGGTTTTATTGCCGCTTGACTGACCGTAAAAATAAGTATTTCCTCATTTGTAGTATCTTTGGCATGTACCAGATCTGCGGCTTTACGTATCGCAAAAACCTCCGCCTGGAAAATGCTACAGTGCTAAGAGCTGCTACGCACATTTGCTGATTCCATTCCTGCCAATCTTTCACAGTCGCCCGAAGCACAGTGTGGGAACCAAGTCGTCTGTACTTCTTGCGTATCCCCATTCAATACTGCTGTGGCCGAAGGATCGTGACTCGAAGTGTCCTGATTCCTTAACCCTGACAGCAGTTTTTCCGATAGTGCCTCTAACAAAGATATCAAGCGGAGGGATATGAAGCAGGACGTTCAAAGCAGACGAAGGACTCGATGCTAAGGCACCTGTAGTGCAGAGAGCCGCCAATCGCATCCTAGCAAAAGTGGTTTAATTTACTGTTGGCCACCAGACCAAGCATCCGTAAACAAGCATCGACCTAGCAAGCACTAAGTAGATCCAGTGCGTTAGAGCAGGACTTAGACCCCTTGTTTTATCCAGCGTAAATCGTATTGCTTGCCTGCTTAATTCCTTACTCTAAATTCGCCTTCGATGTAAGTTTGCTGTCCAGAATAAGTTTGTAGCTTGAGACTTAACCTGGTGCCGGCCAACATGATTAGGTCTAAATCAGGAGCTTTTTACTTCATAGTGAAGTGTACAAGATGCGTCTTACTGATGTTGATGCCAAGGCCCACCTTATTTGCCAACTCCTCAAACAGTCCCAGAGCGTACTTGATGAGCTGGTCAAGGGTATGTAAAAACCTACCCAAGACAAAACAGGCCACAACCGTGAGTCACTTGCTTCCCAGCCTTTCCAGAATTGAGTTTGTAACAAGGTTCCACAAGAGAGGGGACTCTCTTAACGATTTACGCCCCGCCCACTCCGTTCATATGAGATTTTGCTTAAGCATGTTGCTTATCCAGCTTTAAATAGCGGGATCAGTGTTGAATGCGTGGAGGGTCTTCATTATGACTCTTGAGGGTGCCTTCAATGTCTAGAAAGACTCCCAAGGTGTATTCTTTGTTTCAACTGATTTCCTTTTCATATACGCCTTTTTGGCTCTCGATAAATTTTGAGTTCCAAGTCTTTGTTTGATATGGAGGTTTAGTCTAATTGGCGTGCAGTCCTTCGGATACGCATGGTTGACTTTACCCGCCTTGAGCATAAATACAACCTTAACGGTCTTCCAGGCTGCAGGTACGTGACTTAGCACTAGGCAACCTTTGTAAATTTGTGTTGGTCAGGAAACGGCAAGCATACCTGTCTTTTGAAGCATGACCGGCAGAATTCCATCCCGACCTGGGGACTGGAAGGGTTTGAAAGTTGCAATTGCCCAGACTAGCCTCTACTTGGTGCCAACTTTGCAAATGCCATCGATGTCCTGCAGGTTGGGTGCCTGCTCACCAGTGAAAGGGGTGGGCTCATCCAAACAGCCCGGAAAGTGGGTATCTACTAGGATCTTCAGCGTTTTCGAGCTGTTGCTTGTCCACTTCCCATCCCATGCATACCACACCAGGCGTGACAGGGCGTTTAGCCAGCAGATTTCTGAGTCTAGCCGTCTCCGAGGTGAATACAACTCTGCCGCACAGCTCTTTCCGTTTTATAGAGCCTAAGGATGTCGTTGTATTCGTCTTAACGTTTCCTGCAATCAGCTACTTTGGCTAACTTAAAGAGCTCTTGTACTTGTCTTCTGCGACAACCCAAATCCCTGTTCCAGCAGGTTAGCTTAGGTTTGCGCCTACAGACTTTGGGACAGAACCGTTCAACGGATTTTACCAGTCTACTAGTGAGTATGTTACCCGCAGATTCCAGGTCAGCTATAGAGCCAATCGTGGGAGGAGGGCTGAAGCCATTGGTCACTTGCCGTTTGAAGTTCTTCCAATTTGTATTTCTGGGATTGCGAAATGATGGTAGTCATCAAAAACTTAAGTACGGGTTTTGATTTGATGATTTTCTTATGAAAGATAGCAAATGAAAAAATATCTTTATATCCAAGAATAATCAAGGATCATTATTAACTTGGTCTTAATTAAAATCGTAACTTATTTTGCCGAAATACTTAGCCTGCTTTAAAAACGCTATCAGCTGATATGCTTTTGAAAGTTATACAACGTTGAAAATTAAGAAAACCGAAGTCAGAAAGCACAGGATACTATAAAAGCTTTTAAAACTAGCTAAATAATACTTCTTGGGATTCTCAAAAAAGACTCTGTATTACACGTGATCTACGCTTCATATTGATATATATTCGAAAAGAAGACTTGACCTGACGACAATACTAATAGATGTTGGGAACAGGTGATAAAATACACATGAATTTTATTGAATATATCATTAAAAAAAATTAACCTATTAGTTGCATGTAATCATAAGCTGTCGAAATAAATCCAAAAGAAATATTCTACTGCTCTTCTGCCACCATCCTTATATCTACAATCACTTCAGTGTACTCGAAGTTTATCCTGAAATTTATAGTAAATTTCCTCCGGAATAGTAATTACCGGAATGTCACAGAATTTAATACACGCATTCCCATGAGAAATCCATCAGTTCAACATCAAATAATGTCAACATGTAGTTAATGCTGATATCGTTGTTGCTGTTGCTGGTGTGTTGCTCTTGCTGTAAGTCATGTTCTAAGAGAACTCTTCTTCCGTGGTCTGAATGAAGCTGATGATGTAATAGTTGGACTCGTTGGCTCTGGCTGGTAGATCGGTTTCGGTAGATGGGCGACGTACTTTTGCTTAGCTGGTAGCGACCGGAGGCTTGTGCTGAGCCGTCTGCTCGGTCTCGATGACTGGCTGTCGCGTTCCATAGAGTCCTGGAATGGAATAGAAATTATTCTAATGTAAACTATGATGGATAGATAAAGAGCTTTAATTTGAGTGGAAAAGTCTGGTTGAGGCTTGTGCTTATGCTACTGTTACAAGCAGACGGCAAACGAATGAAGGAATATTGGATTGTGATTTTGTTATTTTGAAGGACTATTGGATTTATGTATATTTTTGCTATAGTGGTGAATATTTGTTTTATGAGCTGATGAATGCATTTCTGTTTATTTGTATTTAATATTTTTATTTAATAGATGAATACTAATCTATTGTTTTATTTTGATTTCAGGTACGGATAAACTTAATCCTAGGGACCATTATGAGTGGTAGGTAACGATTGAATGATAATCATTCGGAAAATAAGCAGTGGCAGTTTATTTTCATCTATAGACGTCAGCCTGGAAAAAAATCTGTTCATGTCGTATAATTGAATTTTAAATTACGAAAAAAATATCAATTTATCAAGCTGTTTGGATTAGTTTTGAGTGGCTTAACTTTATGCTAACCATATAACTGAAGGTGCGAATCTCTTTACATTATATCACATTTTTGGAAGGGCCATATCTTTTTCTTTGCAGGCATTCATTTAAAGAAACGTTATTTTTAGTGTTTGCTGATTCTGTTTATCAAAAAATGATGTGACAGAAAAATTCGAAACTCAAAATAAAGTTCAACGTTTATATTATCTTCATATCGCTTATTATTGTTCATATGTTGTTTATATTGCTTTTTCAATTAAGTGGACCACTCAGATATTGAATGTTGTAGAAAATTGAACGAGTACCTTCTATAGTTTTTTTTTGTATAATAAAGGTGCTACAATGGTTAGTTTTCCTAGGGGCAGTATTTTTTTTCAAACTATTTTTCTTTATTATTGCTTTAAGAAAGCTGATAGTTTGAGGTCCTTGCAGTTTTATTGTCGGGTATCAATCTATCCTGAACTGAAAATCATCTCACGTGCTTTATTGACACTCTGCTGTCATTACACTTATGAGAAAAAAACCTCACTATACGAGAGGACAAGCAATACCATATATTTTACACATAAACACATTAAAAAAAACATAGCAATTTGGTTAAAGACCGTCAATTTTTGGAAAAGTTGTTTGCTGAACCAGTCAATGGAAACTATTCTAAAATCAGTTCCATCTCAAATCTATTATTACTTACGCACTAAAATAGTTTTTTGAAGACATATCATACCTATGTAAAAAAATGACTGCTTGCTTATATAATTGGATATAGTTTATTTATTCAAATCTCTTATTTAAAACACCGGGATGTGTAGCCCAAACATAGGTACTCTAGTTAGACTCAACTAAATGTGTGCATATTTAAAATAACTTAAAATATTGTCCCACTGTAATACTTCAAATTATTTATGTTTCTCTTTCTACAAACAAAAAGACTCAAATGAAATTCATCAAAAACTAAACCAAAACTTAATTTGAACTTTCTCTAATTCACAACAAACATCCTGCATATTGCTTCTTTTACTCTATTCAAAAATTTAACACTCTTTAAACCCAATCCATTGCACTATAACTAGTTCAAGATGCTTAGGATGTTTGAAAGTGCCAATCTTCTATTAAGGATAGTGTTGACAGGAGTCATTATCAAGGTTTCCGTTCCCTTGAGGTAGCCCACTTCTCATCTATTATCACATGTACAAGTATGTATGACTTTCTCAACATATACATAAACCTTACGTTATTCTCGTTAAGTCATCAGTGTCCTTAAATACATATCGGCCGTATATAGAGATTTCGCTGCGACAGTGGTCTGTAGTGACTTTTAAATTGACTACGATACGAAACTGTGCTCCCGGGAGGATACTGGAAGGAAGCAATTCGAAAAGACGTTCTCATTTGTTGTCGTTTATCTTATTTGCTAAACGAGAAATCTGCAGAAATCCATTCGACTGATCTCAAATGGCCGGAGGCGTGGTTGTATGTAGCACTTGTAAACGCTTGAAGCGATGATGCATGTACAAACATTTTGCAATTCCTATAGTATTTCGACTGGAAATGTGTTGATTTGACACCCGGCTGCAATCTCTGATTGACTTTCTGCTAAGCCCATGGAGCCGAATCCGTGGAGATTGAATACTTCGGAATAACAATTTGACTGCGAATCGATTTCATAATCGACTAGAAGACACCAGGGACGTGCTCAATCAATCAAAAAACTAAATTATTACAATCAGTTTCCAGCCGTTCTATTCTTCTCAAGTTCTTATAAAATCACAGCAGCGTTCAGCTTTTTCCTACCCGAAGCAACATTGAAATGGATTTTCTATCTGCCGCATACATTTACTGCGAATGTCCTTTCTTGCTGATTTATTGTTGTTTTTGCTTTACCTCGAAGACACTTTATCGTTGCATTTAAGACTCCACCTGAATTTATCTTAACTGGAATTCACGCCTGAACACTTTCGCCAACTCCCAGGAGTCCGGGCACAGGATATGACACTGCTACACATTCAGGTTGTTTCCCGTTTAGCGTGAACCAGTCAGCAGCAACGCGACAGTGCGAGAGTTCTGGCCTCGGGTTACGGAGATATTAAAATCAGTCCCCCGCTTGCATCCACCGGCACCACACGCTCGACCCTCAGTGTGGCCGAACCCAAAGATATATTCAACCCTATCCGAATCATTTTGCCGGGAAATCTGCCCACTAGACGCTGCTAACGTCATTGCCTGATGCCAGTCAAGAAGGGACAGGCGACACCGACAAGGACGTCTACCGACGATGACGGAGTAAACTGAGCGACAAGTTGTAAAATTGTTTGGTATTTTCAAATACGATAACGTCCCCGTCCACCGACTCAACTCGTTTCGATTCGGAACGGAATGGAATACGATAGATGGATTTTCATTTTGCAATTTTTTTATTCGGATTCTCTTCATCTTTTTTGCAACAAGTTGTGAAAAATAGAAATAAAGTTAAATTGTTGTTACTGTTGAAGTGGCATTTAGCCTGTAGGCTCTTTGGAAATAGAAATTCGACATGAAACGAGTGTGGCAGGGGTGAATGGATCGAGCAGTGAAAACGATTGGAAATTGCTTTCGTTGAATATTATATATTCTGTTGTAAGAGGCTGAAGGTTGAATGTGAATAGATGGAGTAATTGGTAAATTTGTTAGGAATAGGTAAATTGCTTGAACGAAGTATGTAATCAATTTTTCCTGACTGCAACGCTAGAGCTGTAATCGAGAAAAAATCAGGGAGCTGACTTTATTCTAGATTAGAATTTCAAGAATGGTTGACATTTTAATTTAGAAAAATGTTTTTGGCTGTAGTTTCGTTTAAAGTTCAGCGAAAAAGTTTGAGTGGAACTGATAGTAGCTACAAATTCATTCCAAATTGTAAACTGCATTCATAACAATGGATACATGCATTTGAAAAAAAAAACTTAATTGTGTAGTAAATTTTAAGTTATTATATGACCGAGCTTGATTGGTAGTTGCTTGTCGCGTGATTCAATCCATTGTGTGTGATTAGAATAGTCTAATAATATCACGCAAACTTGAAAGTGAATTGATGCTTGAACATTGGTAATATTAAATGACCTACAAAAGTGCTAGTCGTGGCAGACATCTCGACTCGATTATTGCTAGCATTATATTTACCTGAAACCTGCTACTTTCAAGAATCGCTTCTATCTCTTCATGAAATTTGTGTTACAGTTTTATTTTATAGTTATTAAAGGAGTTTTTTTTTTGTTTGTTCAGCAAAAAGACTATCGGTGCTTATGGTGAAAGTATTTGAAACATATATGTTTCTCCCCGTACTCTCTAACAGTGCTTTCTCAGTAGCAAACTATCTGCCGCTGTTTTACAAAAACTGTCTGGTCAAAATAGGTTGGACGCCACAACTAAACCATCATAATTTTGTAAGGATAAAGCATCTAGTAATGCGGTGAACGACAATACATATTCAATGTAAGAATCTAATGTCTAGTGGCTAAAATACAGGTTTTAATAAAAAATTGAGCACACAATTTAATTCTAAAGCCAAACGAAAAGGGTACAAAGTAGTTAATCAGAAATTCGACCAGAGAGAAAACTCAGGTTCATAATAAAGACGGTCTGCAACATATTTCGAATTTTTTTTCAATCAACAATGAAATATTTGTGGTTCTATATTTGAGTAGTTGCACTTTTTTCTTCTATTCAATTACGCTCTCATCACATGCTCATGCTGGTCACATTTAACTTAACTCCATCCTTTGTTTCAACATTTATTTTATGCATCCTAAATCCCCAACACTTTATCTTATGTTTCAATTCACCATGGTGTCCGAAAAAAAATTACAGTCGAGTGAATCCATTTCATGCAAATATGTCTTGTTGAAATTCAACCGACAATTGCCTAGAACTTTACCGGCAAGCACTACATGGACACAAACGAACATACAATCCAATTGAGAACGAATGCCATATTCATGGGAGTGAAAAACAAAGACGAGATTTTTCTCGGACTAAAAAGTCCTTAAATTATATTTTATTGCTCTAGTCGGCTCCGTAGCATCAATGAAAGTACACCTCCGGTATCCATATGGGTAATGGTCCGAAAAGTGGAGGAGTTATTCATTAATGCAAACCAGAAAAAAAAAACCGCTTGTGATTTTTTTCCGTAAAAGTAATAGTAGTGAAACCAAGTTGTCGATTGGTCTAAAAGGTTGAATCAAGTTTTTTTGAAGTACTTTGCAAGTAACAATCATCATATTCAGCTCAAAGTACGTTTTTTGAGGCAGTGAAAAAATCTTAGTATAAGTTACTCTTCATTTTGATGAAAAACTATGGCGATAATGCACGGAACCCTTCAAATAAAGGTTCAATTAATCTTTCAGTTTATTTCAATAAAGAGTTCTATTGATACCTCGGCGTGTGTGACCACAGTTACTGCAACGCTCCTTCATTGAATGCTCACAAACTTCTAACACTGTGATTGTCAGCCTCTCCTTTAAAAATTTGCAAGTGCGTCCTGCTGGGTGTTCATAGTCTATTGAATGCCTGTGAAAAGCATGTGTCCTTGCTTTTTGAAATGGATTCGGTCACGAGCAAGGGTGATTATAATGCTGATGAGAAACGAGTTTGTATACTCGAAAGGTTATTCAAAAAATCACATGAAAGACAAAAGTGAGGGTATAGAGCAACACATCATTTCCCCGGGAATGTTCAAGTGCTTTTGTAATTTTTAATCCGACTAAAATACCCTTGCATGACTTTTCAGTTGCCACAGTTTGACTTTTACGAACTCATTTCCGCAAATCCGATTTTAATTGCAACCCGAACTTGAGCAGTTGTCCTCTTTATGAGCTGACTATCACGGGTGTGATGTGTGTAATATGCATTTGTATATTTTCATTTCGATGTGTGAATACCTTTTGCGGCAGAGTGAATTACACTTATCCAAAGTGTTCGAATGGAAGAGGTGAGCGAGATGATTTTAGTTGTAATGATGAGGGGTCGTTAATTTTTTTTTTTGAATTTCTCAAGGAAAAATAATTCGGTTGAATTGATTTTGAATTTCAATTTTCACTTTCATTTATTTTCACAGAAGATGAAATAACGTTTTAATGAGAGTAATACGTAACATTTAATTATATCTTAGTTTATTCTTCGATCAAGACTTTCGTTTTTATTCACCTTCGGTTAATTACTTTCGCAACACCAAAGCAACATTAGATTGAAACCATTCGGGCTAGTTGAATTTTGCTCGGAAAATTCCCTCAAATAAAATCAACCCTTATCTAAATTCAAACTTCTCAACCTAAGGAATTCTTTAATTCCTCAAAGTTCAATATCTATTTGCTTCTCAAAAGTACCATAAAATCAGCTGTCCAATTTTTCCATATTTACCTATCGCCAAACAATGGGAAAAGTTTCAAACTGGAGCATTGAAACAGACCGAGAATAGACGACATTTCTCCGGGAAGTTCATCATAGAGTGGAAAATGTTCTTCCTTGGCATTATTGTGGCATTACAACTAAATTGAAATTGGAAAGCCTACTTTCAGAAAAAGACGGAGAAATAAAAAGAATGTTAGAAATGATGAGAAACTGGGATGGTTGCCAAAGAGTTTTTGGCTAACGTCACTGTTCTAATTTTTTTGATGAATGATTTGTTTTTGAAGTTTTGAGCAGAGATAGCTTGTAAATTTGCTTTAAAGTTCGGTTGAAAAAAACTAATGGTTGAGAAAACCTAATAGTTTTTTCGTGGCCTGAGCTCATAAATTATGATTCATTTTTGTCTAAAATTCATTCCACTCTTCACTGGTGGCATGCATGAGGTATCAGCTGTTTCCATAGTTGAAGAATCCTCATATTTTGCTCTTTTATCTATTTTATCAATTTACTGGTACGAAGTCGGTTAAAAATTTTCACCTGTATCTAAATTATTAATACCAGCAAGTGTATCGTTGACGTCTCCATTATGCGATAAAATGGCCATAGCTTATTCTTTTGCGAATCTTGCCATTGCACGTTTCGGGTCAAATGTCACGATGAGAACAGCTTGTTCTTTGCAAAATGCACTTACGTGATAGTGAACTCGTCGTACGGTGTCATGTGGAGATACCTTTGATACTGCCTGAAACGGCACATCGGAAAACATAGTACACGACAGGAATACGAAAAGAAAATCGACGAGGAAGGGTCAGAGCATTCCGGAAAAAGGCTACATTGAGGATGTCGTTCTGGTCGTCATCGTTGTCGCCTGTTCACTATGGGAAACTGCTGCAGACATGGCTATCGTCTATAGAGAACTGATAACTATTTCCAGCGTAGAATGCCGTTTTCTGACGACAGGTTCCCGTCTCGACTTAAAAAACTCCTTGTTGACACACTAGCTTCACTTGCAGACAAAATGACATAAGGGAGGATAAGAGCCGGGATGGGTTCACGACGACTGTCGTCTACGTACGTACCAAGAAGCGAGTGCATGAAGACTTTTGTGTGTGCCCCATTATATCCGACATAATGTTTCGTCTTGCATACATTTTGTCCAGACACACACATTCTGCGCCTAGGTATTTCCACCTAAAGTTTGCACGGTAACCAAAGGAGTAGGCCAGATCGGGAGGTTATTCCTATAATCATAAATTTTCGTCATTATGTAATGCTTTCGTCGGTAGTCTTAAATTCAAAGAGCGTCTGAAATGTTTGCGGGCATAGACATAGATATGTGTCCGTATTTTGAAACGAACCTTACCTTGGCTGCACCGGAAATCATAAAAGTTTCGTACAATGTAGAATTTTAGTGTAGGCTGCAGTAGTCGAACTTCCTAAAAAGGTCGCGAAAGAACCAGAGAGCTTGAGTTATGTATGATGGCTTTTTAGATAGTTTGAAGAAAAGTTTTTTTTTTTTTAATTTAACAGAGGATATTGAAAATACTAGTTTGCAAAAGGCAAAGATTTAAATGTTTTTACTAAGCGGAAGTATTTTTTTCTTATTTTTACTGTAGAAAATAAGTTTGTTTTCGATTAATATTTGAAAAAAATTGACGTCTGAGAAATGAGAAAACTTTTGTTTGAACCTAGAACAATGCAGAACGTTTATGGAATCTTGAAAATTATTTTGAAAATGTGAAGATATTTTACTCAAGATCTTATCAGTCTTTTTTTTTATCAAATTCACATCCATCTGATCTTCAGTGTTCGTTGAAGAAGGAGACTAACTGTGAAATTGCATGAGGCTGACAAATGATTATCTTATTTACGCCCAGTTCATTTTGATAAATGTGTTTTTCGCCAATCTGCTGACCAGGAAAACTCATGTGAGTTAGCATATCTCCTAAAGTAGAAGTGAAACCAACTGGAAAAAGTTTCGTTATGAAGCAGAGATTGAAATCTTATTACTACGAGGATCCGGCAAATCAGCCAGCGATTTTTCTGGAATCCTGCAGTTATACTAGAGAAAATTTCCTACCACTCACTCGAATTATCTAACAAGATCTACTAAAAAAAGCTCACAGCTTAATAATTTTAAGGTAGTTTTGCAGTTTCCAGATTTTTTTGATATCTTCAGTTTGATTCCAGAATGTGTCTATTTTTTTGTCGATTCCCAGTAAAACATCAATTTGATAAAAAATATTTTTGATTACTAGAGATTGTTCAAGCCCTTTTCTGATTTTGCACAACTATTAGTTTATTCCTTGTACTTCCAAAATTTGTTGATTCTTTTGATTATACTTAATTTTAAGTTTCATTAATAAATTTCCAAGAAGTAAAGGTGTTTTGTATATTTAGAAAATGTAATCTAATTCAGACCACCACCTACTTACTATAATCAAAAGAAATAAAATTTCTTACTAAATCAATTGACTCCTACAACTCATTTCATAACTAACCATTAAACATCTTAACTGTCGCGTGTCAATAGCTTGCCCCTATTCAATTTCAATCCCATTCCGCAGCAATAAAAGGCACATTCGTTCGAAGAAAAGGATTAATTAACATTATGGAACAACAATACAATGGAACTTCAACTGGATACTTATTCATATGTCCATGTCATGCCATAATTCGAAGTGAGTTTGTTCTGCTTCGGTAATTCGTCCGTAAAGCCTCGCCAGAGAGCTTTAATGAAATTGACAGGCATTTATTCATGGCATAAATAGAAAACTGCATTTCCAGTAGTTGTTTGTTTCATATATTCAAAGCTATCCTCTTTGAGCTTCTATCGGTCATCGTCTTCTTCCACTCAGCAGAGCTCTGAAATGGCTTTTCGATCTTCCGTATAGAGCCCTGGACTCAGATCATATTTAAGCAGTCAGTACGCAACGAACAATAATCGTCTGACAGGGTTGTTAATTGGATTACTCAGCAGTATCCTATCGGTCGTACTGAAATCGGGGGTAATTGTCTTATGTGGGTAATAAATGATGATATTATGAGTGCAATTAAATAGGATTCTACATAAATGTCAGTACACGTAAGCAAATTACGAATGAACTGACGAAGGTGTGTAGTGAAGGAGAATGGGGCAGTGGAAATAAGATTTTTTCTGGTTTATGGTACTGGAGATAGGCTCGAAAATTATGAAATTAACTTTATTTGCTAGGTAGTAAATCAACCTGCATGTCTCCGACAAATGTTTTCCTTTTATTGTTTATTTATCAATTAAAATTGCTAATGTGTATATTTTTCCGTTTTTGTTGCAGTTAATGTTTTCTTTTGTGTAAATAGTCATGAAAAGATAGAAAACTTAATCGAATTATTTTACCTGTTACATTTCCCATGGACACAAATGATATGCTATTCAAAGAAATCTGTTATTTCGGTCGGAATAAATGGATTTTAGCTTTATTTAAAAAAAATCATTATTTATGGTTGAAAATTTTTGAATACTAGGCCTAGTCAAAAATTTGAATTTATATTAATGTTGTTTTGTTTTGAAAAACTTAAAACTCTTTCAACAAGAATCAAGATTTTTTTTACTTAAATTAAAACGTACAATTAATTTTTATGTGCGTAGAAATTTTTCGCATTTTTATTGTTATAGTTTTATCAAGATAACCGCACGAAAACACCAAGCAGCTTTTAAATTATTTGTTTGCAGAAACACGAATAGACTTGCTTTATTGTTTTCTGACATTGCCTATTGCATTGCTTCGACATTCCTTTGTAACAACAATGACCATAAAAATAAAAACAAATTCAAGCTTTCATTTGACTTTTTCCTATGAATCTAAAGTACTTCTACAATATCCGAAAAAAAACATCCGTAACTTCTCATCATGTCGCTGTGTTTATTCTGTTTCTTCTTCCTTTCTTAGATTTCAGTGCTTTTTCCATATTCCTTGCTTGTGTTTCTGTTATGAAATTTCTCTTATGGTACTCCCAAAGCGATTATAGAATTCTTGGTGTGCGCTCGAACCAATTAAACTTTTCAAAGGTTGCGTCCTGGATTATTCACAGCCACTGAACTAAATTCAATTAATGAGGATACGGGAAGAATGATGACGATAATGGATAAGGGAATATTTTGAGGATATTTTAAGGATGTTAAGAACGCTGTAGAAATTGATTGTAATTTGATAAATTTAGGTTAGTGATAGGATATTTAATTTGGGACGTGAACGATTGAATTTGTGAGGGATTGAGGCTTAATAAGATATGTTTTGATTTTAAGTAAAAAATATGAGTATAAGAATTTCATATATTAAAAGGATAAAATCACAAGTTTGGGGTGGAAAAAACTTGATCACATGCACGTAGTGTATGGAATTTTTAATGAAAATGAAGTATACGCTGAAAATACGATTTAAGTCAGAGTTAAAATCTGAAAAATGATCTTTTCAGATGCAGTATGAGTGATTTGTTAAAATTTCTTGGAGTAAAGAATCGTAACTTAACTTGTTGGCTAATGAGCTGACTATTCCATCTCTTTTAAAGGCGATTTCAGATGATAGCTTGATTTTGAAGCTGAAAGTAAATTAAACACAAATATAAATAGATAATAGAAGAATAATTCGGACTCTGTGCTGGAGGTCAGAGTCCGAACTATCACTCAAAATTACGGAAAAATAGAATTTCAGAAAATAGAATATTCTTCTCTTGAAATGTCAGAGATTCAAGAGACAGCTCAAGAACCAACGCACCATAAAAAATATTTAAGGCTTTTTCAGACGCCTGGGTCGGTGTCCAGGTTTCGCTTTGGTAGCATAGCACAGGTCTAATAATTGTTTTGTAGATGCGAAGCGTCGTATTCCTGTGTACGCTTCGAGATTGCAAAGTGGAAAGCACCGAATAGAATGTTGTATTGGCCAATTGAATCCGTCGTTTGATTTCCTCATGCTCATTCCCATCCTTCGAGAGGTTCGTCCTTAGGTACACGAAGCTGTCTACCTTACCGTCATCCTTTTCCTCGATTGGGTCATAATTTTTGCGTTTTTGTTCGTTTATTTGAAGACCAACTTCTTTGGCGGCTTCGTCTACAATAGTTACAAATACTGCCCTGGCGTCGTTGAACGAACGTGACATAATATTGATGTCATCAGCGTAAGTTACTGGTTGTGTCGACTTAATAAAAGAGTGCTTCTCGTATCAACGGGAATTTTTCTGGTGACATAGTCAAGTGCTAAGTTCAAGAGTACAGGAGCTAATCCATCCCCTTGTTTTAGCTCTTTATTGATTCTGAATCAGTACTTGTGATGTGGAGTCGGTCATGGTCATTTTCACCAATCGTACCAGCTGGTCTGGGATTCCGAACGGCAGTATGATGTTATATAAAGGTGACTTTTGAAAATTGTGTACGATCTCATGTTCATAATCTCTGCACCAAACAGTTTCGTTTCCTGGGCAGCGAGAATGTTTATTTTGTAGTGAGTGACCTGTTCCAGGAGGGCTTTGATGGTCCCCGGTCTGTACAGGGTTCGCACGTTCCAGGTTCTAATAGAATAGTCCATATTTCGTTTGCGTGGTTGTTTCAGTTGATCCGATCCAAGTATCTGATCTAACGGGTTATTGGCCAATTGCCCAGGCCCCAACCTGAAGGGCCAGTGCAGTTACTGTTCCCGATTTAAAGCGCGGAAAACTCACGCTCATCCTCCTTCCTTGGCAACATTCATGATCTGAAATATCATGAAGCCACCCGATGTGAAAATGTGAAATCACATTTTCGGAAAGGTCGAAGGTAGGATTCAGTAGCAGAGCTGTATATGTTGTTTCCAGCAGGCATTTCTCGGGATTTGAATTACTTCTTCGGTAACCAACACTCAGTGACGCTCCCGTGGCTTATGCTACAATTTGACTGCTATACCTTCCTTTTATTATTTTGCTTGAAAAGAAACCTGGCACATTCTTGCCCAATTAGCAATTATATTAGAATCAAGGTTGCAATCAAGAATAGTGTGAGCTATTAACAAGTATTTCATGTTTAATTACTGTTGGATGAGTAAGACTGAAATCTTCAAAACATACTATCCTTAAAACTGCAACAACTCTGAAATAATCTTCAAACTTTAAGTCAAGACTTTGCATGCGTAAACGTTTAGTGTGATGGGTAGAGCACTAGCTTCAAGTGTGTGGTGTATCTGGTTCAAATCCAAGTTCGAACGTTAGACCGATTTCTTTACTTTATTTATTTATTTACCATACAAGACATCATACACAATAGTAAAACATTAACAATTCATTATAACAACAACAAAATACATATTGTGTCCAACACATTAAAAAAACAAAATACTTCACAACTTTTATTGCAGTTAGGTTAGGTTAGGTTAGTGAAGAGGGCTGCCGGAAACGCGGCCAGCATTAGGCCACCAGTTTGGGCCTATTTGCCACCCTCATAGACAATCACACGCATTCACACTTACAGTCATGGCACTGGCGGGATTCGAACCCCCAGGCCCCGTAGCACGCCGCTTTTCGGCCTGACGCCTTAGCGAGCAGAGCTACCGAGCCCCCTTTATTGCAGTTACTTTACATTATTATATTTTATTTTAATTTAAGCTAGTTTGGTGGGAAATTAAGTGGGATTAGGATGTTGATACAGCCTTTGATAAGTTTGTTTTGAAAGTGTATTTAGAGATCCTCGAAGCGACACCTATTTATGGGCTCGTTATATGCATAGGTAGTGTAGTGATTGTATTCCTTGAGCAGAGTTGCATACCTAGTGCGTCTTGGTTGGTCATTGGAAATGATTTTGTTGGAGAAAACTTCAAAGTTGACTGCACCACTTACAATATCAAAGGTTAGGCAAGCGGTTAGCAGTATTCTACTAGAAGAGAGAGTCATTAGATTAAGAAGGCTCAGTCTGGTTTTGCAAGATGGAAGATGCTGGAATTATTTTGGATCAGAGTGGTCTCTCAAAGCGAAAAATAAAAACTGTTTATGAACAGATTCCACTTTATCACTATGTAGCTCAAAAACTGGGTTCAATATTATGCAGGCATATTCCAATATAAGCCGCACCAGAGTGATATATAATGTTTTGATAATCCATATATTCTTGAACTCTTTAGCACGTCTCTTAATGAATCTGAGCTGTTTAAGGATTTTGTCATAGTGGAGGTTGAAGTTCATCTTGTTTTCCAATACTACCCCGAGATCTATAATATGATCAACCCTTCAGTGTTGCTAAGGCAGTAAGAATACATTTCGATTGTATTCTTACGGGGAAACTAAATTCTTTGGATAGCTGATCGTATAATCCCATTATACCCTCATTGAGCATGCTTTCATTTTAAATTGCTTTGCATATCTATGGTTTCTGACACGCCTTAAATTATTGTCGAGCCAAGGCTCTGAGTGTTTGCTTGTTTTCTTCAATTTCGGTACGAATATGTGAATGGCATTGAAGATTATTTTGTAAAAGGAAGACACCGATTCATCTAAATCGAATGCCGAAAGAGCAATTGTCCAGTCTACTGTTTCCAAATAGTTTCTAATGCTTAAATAATCAGCATTTTGAAAATCGTATACAATTTCATTATTGTACGATTGGGTGAAAGAAATATTTGTAGTAGAAAGCTCAACTGTAAAAGCGGAGTGATGAGTGATTCTCGGCGCCAATAGTTGGGCTAACCACCACATTGTCATAAAAGTTCGTAAATATAACATCTACCCAATTGCCATTTTGGTTAGAGATAGGGATTATTTGCTGTGAATTGTTGCCGTAAAACGTACTTATAAGGTTGAAGACAGTGGAGTCAAAAAAGTTGACTGGAAGAAGGCGGTCATCATTTTCGTCGAGAACGAAACTGATTTTCGGACGATTGAAGTCCCCCAGAACAATTATTTTGTCATTGTCGTGTAAGGAAGCTGTAACGGAATATATCAAGTCACATACGTCCTTGTAAAAAGTTAGAAACGGTACAAAAGTAGAGGTAATGCATGTCGAATAAGACTTTGACGAATTTGTGCTCAAAAAGTTTGTAAGAACTGGTCACGACGAGTTCACTTGAAAGGATATTGTGAATTGCAATAAGAATACCGCCTCCTCTTGAAACTCCAGTCTAAAGGTAGTCGCGATCGGCTCTGTAGATGGTCGAATGACTGTCAAGAATTTGTTCGTTTATATGTGAGTCTTTCAAATACTTTTTAGTGATCGTTAGCATATTAAAATGGTAAAATTTAGCGTAAAAAAAGTTTGTTTAATTTCCTTTTCATGCCACCGCAATTGGGGTAGAGAAATCTTGGGCGAATAGAAGCAACTTTGTTTTTAGGAGTAATATTTCTTCTGGTCGTCGTGTGATTTTTGTAACAGAGAAATGGATTTGGAATTGATATAGGAGCGATAAGTCAGAAGATCGCGTTAGACCTGATCCGGAGACATTCCAAGTTTTTCATGGTAGCGATTAAAAATAAGTCTTAAAGATTCAAGGTCAGTGGGAAATACCCTCTTGTTGAATCATAGCTGTGAGCTTAGTCTTCGTTTTCCCATCAAAGCGTGTAGTTTTATGTGCATCATGCATGTGTGCAAGGAAAAGACGGACATTCTCATAAGTCGTATGATCTCTGAAACGAGACAAGAGGTATCTGCACTCTTGAGCATCTTTAGAGGTTGCAGTCAGCTTTGCAACAGGTGGTACAAGTAGGTCGAGATATTTGGGTGAAGATGGTCGATTAACAGGGGCTTTCGATTGAGGTGTTATCAGATCCTCGCCACGGACAAAATTAGAATATAGAGATTTTGACACTGGTTCGGTAGGATTTAATTGCATTAGAGCAGTGTTGCGCGCGGAATCGATTGTATCCAAAGATTCAGACTCTATATCAAACCCAAACATACAGCTCAGTGACTTGAAGCTCCAGTATTCTCTTGTTTTTGAATATTCTAAATTATGATTTTTTAAATGAAATAGAGTTGTAACTGAGTAACTTCACTTACCATGACAATGTCATTATAGCATCATTCATTGCACCCTCTTCACTCGGGTTGGGTAGTTAATCATATCAGTGAAGAACGATATTCAAATCAAGGTTTAGTTGCCTTTCGATTTAAAGCAGCAAAAGCTCGATTTGATTTCAATTTGGCAAAAAACCAAGCTGTATTAGGCTGTAATAAGCAAGAGTCACTCTAACAGTACTTCTTTAGTTAGAATTTGCAGGCCTTACCAGCATCTTCCATTGCACAGGAGCTCTTGTTTACTCTATTTTACTCCGAGACAAAAAAGCAAAAATCTGCAATGAAAATCCAGTTAAAATTAGAAACTGACTTTGAGCATTTTCCGACTCATTGAGCATTTTCCGACTTGCAGACAAAAGGAAAAGATGGCAAAAGACAGAGCAATAATATTCATTTTACTTATCTCGTATGCAATAATGCCTGACTTTAAATCCAAGTTACAGTAACAATACAGTAATTGCCTTTCATTTCAACCAATTCTTCTTAGCTACACCAATATTCACCGCTTCATTCGCCTTTACAAAAAATTAATCAGCCATTCACTTCTCCAGCATAATAAGATTTCTGCAATTATTGAATTATTAATCCAATCTGCTTTTTGCCATTCGCTTTCAATTCAAAAATCAAAAACGCAATAACTGTATTTAAATGATAATTAAACGGAAGCAAACACTTAATTCTCTCGTCCTCAAATCCTATTCTTAACCGATTCATCAGAGTCCCGGCACGCCGTCATCGGAGTCGTTACCATTGTTTTCATCTTTGCCGTCGTTTTCGGCATTATCTTCTCAGAACACTTGATTCCGTCCGAAACCCTGAAATCCAGTGGCGGCAACCAGAACGTCGGTAGTGGTGCTTGCAAAAAGAAAATAAATTTGTGAGTCTTATTCCTTCTACTTGGCTAACTAATTGCCATCCATTACGGTCCTGTACCCTTTTCGTTTCATTCTTCGCGTCCAATCTACCGTACTCACTTCTTCTGTCCACTGCTCGACGGCAAGGGTGCCGGCCAACAAATCTTTTCACACTGATTATCTAAGGCTCAGTCGGGAAAAAATCTTTTCTTCCATTTTCGTTTTCATTTCCATCTTCCTTCCTTCCGACATTTACATTTCAATTCTATGAAGCGACAGTGTTATCCTTTCCCTCTCTCCTAGCCTCTTGCACCGGACCAAGCAAAGCTCAGTCGTCTTGGGGCCTTTCGGGTTGCAAGCGGTGGAGTTAACACATTGCCCGAATAATAAAATGCCAAGGAATAGTTGCTCGTTTGCGAGAACTTCTATTGCTACTTCTTTATAGCATCATTCATCGCACACTCGTTCCACAAATTGTAGGCAGTTTTCAAGCCGGACATATATTTTGTTTCCATTTCCCTCATTTCAGTTCCACTGCCTGTTCACTAGGTGGTTGTTGCTATCTAGGTACACTCTTGTACCGTACGACAAAACGAACATCCGAGACTGGTCGAACAAAAACAAGGAGCAGGATCTGCACCATGTCCAGTGTCTGTGCCTGTTTGCTCTGCGTTTTGTTGCTATTCCCGTTCCGCAGCGAAAACGAAGAAATGGACATCAGGAAGCAAAGCAGAAATGCGGGACAACGGAGCATTGAAAAGATTCCACAAAAATTTTAAACGACCGCCAGGACATATTTTCGCAACCACTTTAGAATATTTAGTAGTGTCGAACATAGGTCTGGACATCGGTTTGATGTTTATGGAGTGAGCCGAATTTGCCATCTCTCGAAAATGGTGCAGGATATGATACGGGAGTTTCTGATAGTGGAGTGTGTTCGATATAATGTATCACATTGGGTGGTTTTATTAAAAATTCGCAAGCGATATGTATGATCATTGACATTTTTTTCATATGTTTCTACCAAATTTTGAGTAGTGCATTTCACGCAGCTATGTTTTATCAGATTCGACTTCAAATTAAATTTAAAGTTAACTGGTAGTAAAATGTTTTCAAAATAAAGCATTCCTGTCATGTCCTTGTGTTAATCCGCAAGCCTCCCACAATACACCTGGGCTACAAAAAAAATAAACGACGAATAAAAAATCACAAGAACTTTGCACCTATGAATCGTGGTGTCCTGTTTCAAAATGAAGCTAGATATTTTATGTTGCTATGCCGGAAGTTCAGTGTTGCGGAATGTGTCAGGGCAAATCGTGTGTTTGCTAGACGATAGCGAACACCAAACGAGCTCTGGCTATGGAAATCCTTTCGGACACGTGAGCGCTGCCAGACAAAACAACAGTCGAAGGGCATTCATGTCGTTCCGAGACTCGGCTCAGATTCGTGCAAACCTCCTGTTTCTGCCGCATTCCAACCGCTTCTTTCACCTCCTTGCCTCATCCTCTCCAATGAGCTTAATCGTAACATACATACCTATCCACTACTTTGAAGCAACATGAGAAAAATTGTTTCCGTAAGGACTCTTTGAAAAGAGCGAAATATATTAAACTTGTTCAGCTGAATCGAAGCTGTGGGGGAAGGCTCTGAAAGCTCAGCCACAAAGTTATTTTTAAGCTTCTGGGGAAAGTGATATTTTTAAATGGTGCCTTGGGGGTGGTTTAAGGCACAGTGGTTTAGTGCAGGAGGCAAAACATGCAGGATAGAGAAATCGAGAGAAAGATACAACCAGCCGGAGAGCGATTTCCAGCCGATGAAAAAAATGTGCATGGCCATAGGCATACATATGTATTGTGCATGTTCCATCAGCTAGTATAAATTGCATAAGCATGTGTTGAACAACAACAAAGCAGGAAAAACGTAATAGCATTCATGAGAATATCGAAATTTTCGGCAAAGAGGGTTATTTGGCTTTGCGTGCTTTGAAATGTTTTCCTGATTTATATTATGGAATCTTCTTTTTTTCATTCGCTTTGTACTTGTGCCCTCCAGGTAAGTTGGCTATTGCAAAACTGAAGTTCTTTAGGAAATATGGATAAAATGATATTTGTTTTTATTTCGCTTGGTTGGTAAAATATCGGTGATTCTTTAAGTAAGAAAGGAAACGGGTCATGAGAATTATATCATAAACAATACAAGCAAAAAAACTCCTCTTCTGCAAGTGAAAAATTGAATTCGTAGAATTGACCGCGATATTTTTTGCTCTTCGTTACAAATTTATGTTACTCAGTCCCAACAAAATAGTTCATAGTGATCATTCTCATTGAAGTCAATTTTTTATGGCTTAAGATTTCTCACCATGCAAGTATAGAGATAACGGCTTCTTATGTTGATAACTTGGAATACTGTTTTACACATGTCTGAATGCAAAAACAAAAACTTAGAAGCATTTAGTATCGACTCCACTTGCTCATGTAATCGGGATAAAACTATGTATTTTGATACGTTCCTAGGAAAAAGAGAAAATGATTCCAATAAATTACGAAGAGTGTGCAGGTATTGCTCCGCTCAGATTATTGACGAGGGTTTCTTATTGGAATTTTGATATTAGGACATTGTAGAATTGCGTGCAAGACAAATTCTGTTTTTGTTTAAATTGGTAGTATTGAAAATGTATGCAGAAAGCGTGGGCTTTGTGGAAATGTGATCTCTAAAATAAAGTTTCATTATTTTACCGTGTTATCGCAGGTTAAATAAACTGCCGCTTTTTGTCCAAAATGCAGGCTTGTTGTTTTGATTCAAAAAAGGGACACATCCTAATTATTATATTTGAAAAAAACTACCACGCATAAATACGTTGTGATTCGGCATAGTACAGGTTCCAAAATGGATTGTAAACATGAGAAAATTGAATTGTATTTGCGGGATGATTAAAATAGAAAATTTTTTTTATTTACCTTGAAAATTTTTTATTTGTCAAAGTGGTTTCGAAAGCATGCACTGATTCTCATCAGACACCAGCACACAGTGCATACTTGACTGGTGTGACCACTTGCAGTTGGAAATCATTAATTTCTATTTACGCTGGTTGCGACAAATTTTAACATCTCCGACTTATATCCATCGAAATAATTTACTCATAATGGTTATTGATTTGTGATCATGGTTCCCTTCTTGTCTATAAATCAGCATAGACAACGTATATCGTCTCTAAAGCTTATCAAAGCGAAGAATAATTGATACGGGAAACTCGATCGTTTTGCGGAATAAGCCTCCGAAAGCAGAATCAAATTGAATTGTTTTTTGCGGAATGATTAAAATTGAAATTTTTTTTTTATTTACCTCACAAATCAATAACCTTTATGAGTAAATTATTTCGATGGATATAAGTCGGAGATGTTAAAATTTGTCGCAACCAGCGTAAATAGAAATTAATGATTTCCAACTGCAAGTGGTCACACCAGTCAAGTATGCACTGTGTGCTGGTGTCTGATGAGAATCAGTGCATGCTCTCGAAGCCACTTTGTCAAATAAAAATTTTCAAGGTAAATAAAATGTTTTTTCAATTTTAATCATCCCGCAAAAACAATTCAATTTGATTTTGCTTTCAGAGGCTTATTCCGCAAAACGATCGAGTTTCCCGTATCAATTATTCTCCGCTTTGAGAAGCTTTAGAGACGATATACGTTGCCTATGCTGATTTATAGACAAGAAGGGAACCATGATCACAAATCGATAACCTTTATGAGTAAACATGAGTTCATTTCGTTTATGAACTAGCCTTCAGAATATCTTGTTCCGCAGTTTTTTTTTTGTCCGCTTTGACTTTTCAAATTGTTTAACAAATGACGAGTCTCGTGAAGGTACATTTTCTTTTGTCACCCTGCTGATTTCATGGACTTCTTTTTGCATTTTCAAAATGATTGACTGACCTTACTGTGAATCTTCATGCTTTGTTTGAACCATTCTAAAGAAAATAAAAGGTGCCTCCACACCGCAATCTCAATTTGAAATACATCTCCAGTAACATTTAACTTGTTTTTCTACAATTCTCAAATGAGTAAATTCCCCAATGGTTAATGTCAAACCACAATGTAAGAGATGTACAACACGATTGTGTTCGATCTAAGTATTCATTCTAACCAAAGAATCAGCGATTCACACGCTTCCGACACTCGCCCCCCATCGGTCGACCAGCAAACGCTGGATAAGGGACAAGAGAACAGCAATTTAAGTGAACATTATCCTTGCAGAATATTGAAACAAACAGATGAGCGCACAGCGGATATGACCCTCATCGTGTCTGGGTGGCAGCTCGAACCGACAATGACGCTATCTAGCCTTGCTTACACTATATACCATTGTCTTCACTTTAGATTTCGCACTTTACTGGATCACATAGTCGACGATTTCGTCCCTGCCGACACCACCGCTATTAATGGCAACGCCGGTAGATAGGTGCATGTTCTGCTCCGTTGGAAATGTTGCGAGTTTCGATTCCTTAAAGTGCTGAGCACGTACTTTCGTAAATCGCAGTAAAACACCGGCAGTCTTACCGAATCTAGCATTCAGGCGAACGATAACAGCAACCGATTGACTGGATATCGGCGACTTGATTTCTAAATTTCGACAAATCCTGCGACAAGGGGTTGAAGTGAGTGCAGAAAATTGGCAAACTATTGGAAGTGTGACTACAAAGTCACTTTGAAATTCACAACGCTTATGGCAATATACATAGGTAGGAACTTTCAGTTTTGAAACGATTTGTGAATGAATTGGAAATTGATTTCGATGGAGATTAATTTGATTTACGGGAATGTGTAATTTGATTTATGGGAATGATTTGTAGGATTGTAATTAGAACTGATTTCGGCATTTTGTAAATAAGCGCAATAAAATGCATAATACGTGTGCCAAAAATTAAGGGATGACAGAAGAAAGCATAAAGGTTATTTGAAAGCATACACTTTTCCAATGCTAGGTCAGTTGCAAGATCACACTTTTTGCAAGCAGTCAAGCTCTAGACCAATGAACTCTTCAGTTTGTGTTTAATAAATTGCATTTAAATGAAGAAAGATCTCCTTTCCACCAATCAGTAACGTATCTAATGCCTCTTAACTGGCGCTTGCTGCAATTCCGGAGCCTTCTCATCAACATGATTTTCACGATCTATCACGTCGCAATGCAAACAACCTCAAAATAGATCCAATGGTAACCAAACTAAGGTGAAGTAAAGATGCATGATATCCAGTTGCTGTCATTTACCAAGTGCTGAAAAGCTCGTTGTCATCAAGCTCTCGAATCTCTGGCAAATGTGCTTTACAGGATTTTCATTTCGAGCACTTTAAGTGGCTCTCGCCACCGAAAAAGGATACTCTCTAGCGTCTCGGGCTGGTAGCCAGCCCGCCAAGCAACCAACAAACCATTCATCCATTCACCGCATCGATGCACCATCGATGTGCGGTAGCAGCGACAGTGGTGGTGGTGGAATTCTTGAAATTCTTTCTACTCGTACTTGAGACGTGGCTTTTCGGCTTGATTTTCTGGGACATGAACGGTGAGAGGCCTGCAGCATTAAAGGAAGGTACAGAGTATGATGAATATGTTCTTCTGTTCTATGCAATTGAAGACTTCTTATTATTCTTTTTAATCGAAAATCTTTTGTTCTCGGCATTTTTAAAATTTTCATATGAATGCCGTTCGACAAGGCAGAAATGAAAACTTTTCAACAGAGACACGACCCTCAGAGCCAGTGTTGTACACGGGTTGCATTGGGGATAAGAATGAAAAACGGTTTGTTAGTGTTGAGAATATTAAATTTAATAGCGGACGGCTTATTAAATTTGCAACTATGTCTGGGGAATGAAAGTGGATGGAAATTTGAGATATGAATAGATTTTGTTTATCGTGCTATTAATATTGATGGATTTGAAAAAGCGGTTGTAACCTTAGAAAAGGATTGTTTTTATTTATTTATTATTGTGACAGTAGCAATAAAGAAACTTTGGGTTGTTTTTAATAATTTTAAAACCATTTCTCGCCCAAAAGAACTTTAAATTCCTACAAATAATGTTTAACCCTTTGACAACATCTGGAGTTTGAGTGAATTTATAAATGAAACAATACTTCTGGGGAAACAAAATATTTGGCAAAAAATGGGTATAGAAAATTAACATTGAATATGTTTTTTTTGCCTAGTGATGCTATTTTGGAAATTGTTTACCCCATGCACGTGTTAAGTGCTTTATTTCAAAACGCGATAGCTTCGGTTAAAATTACTAAAAACTAATTGATAAACACAAAACATAAGTTTCATGTGTTTTGTGAATGTGCCGGCTACTCTGTAGCTATGGCGGCTAATAATCAGAAACAATTCAAATCAACATCCCTCCAGAAGATTTTTTATTCTTTTTGGCAAGCTATCAACGGCTGATCAATTTGATTTTTTGTCGAACAGTCAAATTAAAATTTCTGAGATTCTTTATTAGCACGCAACTAGTACCGAAATTTATGTCTGGGAGAACTCACGATGTTCAGCCAATGTCAGCCAGCCGACAGCCCATTCGCATTTTAAATATATGTTCGTGAGATCGTATCTATTAATAATAATAATAATAATAATAACAATAAATTTTTATTAATGTTAAATTGTACGTAAATAACTTAGAATAGGGGTATATATGTACAATATTATATCTAGTGGCTATATTGCTATATTGCTGGCTCTTATTGCATGGTAATTATTATTTTTTATCAATTATTTATTTTATATTTTTTGCTCTTTTAGCACTTATAGAATATTACCCAGTTTGTACATAACGTGGGGTTGACTTAACTATTTTATGCTTAAATACTAACTTAATTTACTAATTTAAAACTAGTTTATGTCTAACTACAATAAGCTTAGCCTAATTAGACCTAAACTTAACCTGGGTATTTACTACCCCCTCCGATTCGTCGGGAGGCCAACATAGTTGAACAGCATGTCTATGAGCCGTCGTTGCCTTGCTGTCTCCGACGGACGCATAAATGGATCATTAGACCCGCTCGTGCGTCCAATATCCCAGATCAGTCTGCTTGCATGTCCGTCTGTCTGTTAATAAAATCTTGTTGTCAGTTTCACAATCCGGTCCCTAAGTGGCTCAAGTCCTGTCTCCTCATTTAGGAGAGAGTTCCTCCGGCACTTTTTATTTACGGGGTTGTTAAAACTGCTAGTACAGAAGCGCAGAATTTTCCGTTCGAACATCTCCGCCTCTGCCATGACAGATTTGGAACAGGTAATCCAGGATGGGGATGGATATGTAAGGATTAGGCAAATGAGTGTCTTATAGCAAATGGATTAAGTCTTTGTCGTTATGCCCATCTTTTTGGCGAAAAGATGTCCGATACGCTGAAATGCGTAATTCTTCAAGTTCCGAACAAGACAGCGACTTTTTTGGCCTTGTTGCGGATAGTTTGTGATCCCCGATACTTGAAAAGGTTCTTGAACACCAGCAGCTGTGTTTTGCTGCTATTTAATTTGATATTCCATTCATCAAAATAAAATCTAAGGATGAACAAGTAATCTTCAAGGGTCTTCGCAGCTCCTGATGTCGCAGGTCCCCGTGGTGAATTCACTCCATTGACGCTTACATAAAATTATATGTTGCTTAGGAAACTTGAGGCGACCCGTATTACAACTGCCAGAAATCCAAACTTGATCAGCTTGAATAGCAGACTTTTGTGCCATAAGGTATCGGAAACCTTCTCGATATCTAAGGCACAAACAGCCATTGGAGCATTTCGCTCACTCAGATGCGACACAATCTGATCTCGCAAGTACGAGACAAAATGCTGGGTCCTATGCTTGCGCCTAAAGCCAAATCGTTAGTCTGGTATAATATTATCGAGCTCGCGAAAAATGGAGATAATTTCCAACCAAATTTTCTCAAAGAGCTCCCCCAAATTAGGAAGCAAAGAAACCGATTTTTTGTAAATAGGATCAATCTTAGCAACTTTTCATGTGTCGGGAAAGAAGCCGTTGTTTAAGGCATTATTGACAATAATGGAAAGTAATCTCAGTATAGAGATTGGAAGATGTTTAACAATAAAGCTAGACACCCCATCATGCTCAGATGAATTTTTACTTTTATGCCGCGCAGCCAGTGCAACAAGTATTACTATTAACAAAGTGAAATTAGTCACTTGTGAGTTGCGGATCATCTGATGGAAATTCGGATGAAAATGTGACCAGTGGCTCGCTGTGACTATTTGGGAATGAATTGACTTCCTCGTATACAATTTGACCATAAGAAGTAGAGAAGTAGAACGGAACAGCGTTTAATTTGAATTGAAATGTTTCTGTGAACGATTTGGCCTGCCGATCAGGGTTGCACAAGAAACATTGCCAGTCGCTACCGCTATCTCCCGGTTAATATTTTATCAAAAAACCAATTAATTTGCTTATACATGTCGGGGCCTCGACGAATGGCAGCTAATCGCTGTGTAAGACACTCACTGCGAAATTTACCAATCATATCAGCAATATTGTTGAGACAGTTGATGTTTGAAAGGAGTGACTTGTACAGCGTGTGATCCCTCCCATGTCTATGAAAAATCCGCTTCAAGTTGCAACGCCAAATATGTATAATCTTCATGTGCTTAACAATATCTGGTGGTAGCCCGTGACCCTGATATTCATCATGTTTAATCAAACTGGAATATCGGTCAAAAGTATAGCCCTAACCAGAAATAAGTCTGCGAACATAACCAAATGTCAAAACCGACCGATTTCTGAGCAAAAATGCCACTTTTTACATCTGCAAACACGAGTAAATATTGGTGCTCATACAGCGCATAAGCTAGTGTAAGTCACATCGTATCTCATCACCACTTTTATACGGACAGCTCATAGCAACAATTGAGCAGAAGGTTGCTTAATGAGAATGCCACTTTTCTAGCTGTTCGGAAAGTTATGTTTGGGTGCAACATATGCTTTGCGTGGTTTACCTCAGCGCAAATGCATCGCCGCGTACGTACACTGAGAAAAATACTTGTATTTTTTGAAGAAAAATGAACACATTATCAAAGAAAACTGGTAATGATTCTGCGCCAAAGAAATATTTACTCAATCCAAAGAAGGAAATTTCTTCATTTCAAAGAACAAATATTGTACTTGCTGTGAGTAAAACTAGGTATAGATTCAAAGAAATATTTACTCAATCGAAAAAAAGGAATTTATTCATTTCAAGCACTGATATTGCACTTGCACTGTAGTAAAATTTGATATAGTTTCAAGAACATCTGGCATCTGGCATAAATCGGTTCACGTACGATCACCGAAGTTAAACAGTGCTGGGCGCGGTTACTACTTAGATGGGGGACCGCTTTGAAAGCATCGCATGTTGTTGGCACGCAAAAGCTCTGAAAAATTTTTTTCCCATTTTTTCCTATTTTTAAAGTGCCACATTTTTTTCTTATTTTCTGAAGCGCTAGTATTATTTATTGTTAGTGGCCAATTTAAGCTATAATGTGACACTTAATCAATGGAGCTAGGACAACTGAAGACGAACAAAGTCAGCCATGAACCCAGCGGAATTCGAACCCACGAGCGGTAGATCGCTGCTTTGGATTGACACGTTAGTGAGCTAAGCTATCGACCCTTTATTTGTGTGGAGGAAATGTTGATAGAAGTCATAAAAGCTATCAATTTTTTCGTCGAATATTGAAGCATGGTTATTGTTGAAACATAGAAAAAAATATTCGCGGTGTAGATATAATTTACTTAATTCATAGACATAATTTACAAGATTTGAGGAAAATTACTTACTTGAAAAAAGGTAAAGCAAAAATTGTATTCCTTTGAATGTAAGAAATTTTTCAATGATATTTATACAAATTACTGATATCAAATAAAAGTTTATTTGATTTGTGGAAGATTTCACATCTCGTAAACAAGTAAATATTTTCTTTGATTTTCGGAAACATATTTTTCTGAGTGTAGAATCATCACTGGTTGGACCTTACAGCTTAAGATGTCGTTGACGCAGTCTAACAGGTTATAGACTTGCCAATATAACTACTCACCAATATATCTACGTCGCGATGAAAAGCGATGAAAGTCGGTGTTTTTGAATGACCTTACAGTCCTTGGGGGTTTCTTATTAAGGCTGAAATAGGAACGGAACTGATTTTTAAGCCTCAAAGTTAAATGTTAAGACATAGCGGCTTGAGTCCAGCAGTGTGGGTGATCAATATTGCTCATCTGAAAGGAGGAAAAAATCTATTACTGAGCTACTATTTGGTCTGGTTGGCGAGTGTCGAACAACCATTTGCAATTGAATAGGAGGACTACTTTGACGTAGCCAATCGAGCAACACCCTGCCATTTCCGTTTGCTCCGGAATGATATCATTTCTACAGATTTCATGTGGTAAATAAAAATCATTGTAAGAAATATCGAGTTCTTATTATTCAGATGCCCTTGGCAAATAAATTCCAGACAAAAAACGGCGATCAATCTACTGAAGCAAAAAATTTAAGGATAGTTAAGAAAAAGATTGAAAATAGAGAACACTCACTACTTTCTATTCTTGCAGCTTCCATATCCAAAGTAAATTGCCATAATGGAACACTTGGATATATATTTTCTGGGTATTTTAATATTTACCGTTAATATTTTGCATTAACTTTCTAAAGGAGCCAAAAAAAAAAGATTAAATAGATCTTGCTAAGGCTGCCATAAGCTAATTTTTTCAAAATATTTGACAATTCAATTTCTTTCATTCTATAAATGAATAGAGATCATGGTGCAGCAGCTGAAGAACATCTGGCCTCTGAAAAAAATATCTCCTAAGCTTTGATTTAATTTATTTAAACAGTGTTCAAAAGGTTCGGTTTAAGCGGCTTCTATGAAAAATCTGGAATCAAGCTCTGAAAAAAGCGAGGACTACAATTTGTGAAACATTATTAAAGCAATATTTTTTTCTCAAACCGACTATTTGTGCGAAACACGCTTGTGTTTGATTGTCAATATTATTTCATCTGGAAAACACTCTGTGTACTATCAACATATTGCTTCAACCAAGCACAGAACGTAAAATTGATCTATAACATATGCACCTAACCTAGCCCCTGCATGCACTGCGAGATGCATGATCGACATTACTTATAATGATCATAAAGAAGCATTGAATATTGAACGATTGCCACGTTTTGCACAGTGTAAGGTCCATTCGTGATAATCGCTTTTAACATCGCAAATCGTAATCCAAGTTTGCTGTTATTCGTTGCTAATAGTAAGTAGCGTCCATATTTGCGGAGTTTTATACTTGCCCATATATCAGATGTCAATTGTGAAAAGCAATAGGGTTGTAATTGTGCTTAGAAATGGGACTGCCGCGTTCTGATTAATTCATCTTTTATCAGGATACTCTTGTTTAAATTAAATCGAGTTTTTGAAAATAAAATGAAGACTAATGTATGGCACTATTCACTTCTTGATTTAATTTAGCACTAGAAAAATTAATTGTTTCATTTTATTTCAAATTAATGTATTTTGAGCAAATGTATTTACAAGAATCGAATTACCATACATTCTACATGCTTTCAATCAACTGATACTCTTTAGAAATTAAGTAGCCCCATAGACATATAAAGAATGGACACGCAATCACAATGCATGAACCGGTACGTGAATGAAGCAATTTTACTACACATGCAATTTTACTCTCTGTAAAACAGCTTCCCCTCAATGCCGCACGCACCACCCCTCAGCGCTGTAGACTCTCTATGTAAACATTCATTTCAATCCATCTAATCTACGGGATGGTTGGGATAACGGGGAAACTATACATGGACACAAATTTCCAAATCCATCAACTTTTCTGCATGAAATTTGTTGTTGTTTTACACAAACACATTGCGACCAGAGGTCGAAAATTGCTTCATTTCTCTCGGCCCATTTCATATCCATTCTTCTTATATTATCTATGAGTAGCCCTAACATATGCTTACTCTTGATGTAAACAACATGAGACTTGCATTAATGTTTGTTATGTTAATTATCAGTCCCATGAGTTCGCATGTCACAATTGATCATGCATTTTGCCGACTAAGATCGACACCATACTAGGCACTGACACGGGAGCCGACAAATAAAGTAAATTATTTTATGACACACACCAAATGATCATATATGAGAATGATCGCTTGCATAACTTAGTGACTTGAAATATTGAAGTAATTAGTCAGCTTTGCATGTATTAAATGAAACAAAAACACATTGGCCGTTTCTTAAAAAACAGGCATATGTATTAATTATGCGGCAGATCAATATATATGATCACTAAACAAACTATAATTGCTAAGCTCTCAATGCTATATTGCATACTAGAGATGTGACTGCTCTTGCGATCACTGCTACATATCACACTGTTCTTTGAAAAGAGCAGCGAGCAGAATGATTGCTCCTTGCTCATGCTGCTCAATTGTTCACTGCTCTTTTGCAGAGCAGATAGTTTCGGAAAGAGCAGTGAGCAATGTGATTGTTCATAGTTCATGCTATTCAGCTGCTCATTGTTCTTTTCTAGAACAGAAAGATTTGAAAAGAGCAGTGGGCAATGTCACTGTTCTTTACTCATACTGTTCAACTGCTTACTGCTCTTTTGCCGAACAGAAAATATTATGCACTCTTGTGTTCATTGGCTGTTCTTTCTATGCTGTCCTGTGGGTTTCCTATTGGCAAAGATGCCGCCTGCTGCAGTATTGCTTATTGCCGATCGCTAACATCGTATATTTGGCATGGGCGGTTTGCTTGGTCGAAGATAGATAACATACGAGTAGATACTATTAAAATTGAATTTGTTTAATGATACATAATGAGATGGACATTCGTGTGTGTGTCAGTACATGGCTATGACATTAAGAAACTTACTTTTGGATTTTTGGGAAGCTGAGTAGTTTTATTTTGTAATTAAACCATTTGCTGCAACGGTTTTACATTGATGTTTTTGTGTGCAAATTCTTGTAACCTTAATGTGCGCAAATCACATCTACCTGCATAATAAGTACGCAAGAAGGTAAAGGATATGATACTACCGAATTAACCTTTAATGTTCTAAGGAATTGATCATTATTCCTGCAATATTTGTGTTTTGTATTTTATTGATATTCCTACATGTAAGTTTTTGTTTGTGTCCAAAAGTGAATAAATTCTATCAAGCTACATTATAAGTAGAGTAATACACAGAAAATATCTTACATCATTCGGCTATTAGCTTTCTTTGAGTGTTTTTCTGAAGATGTAAATCTTTGAGCATTCAATCGCTAAGCGATTTTTGTTTGCCAAAACTGGCATGATCATTAGAGATGAACGCACGAAATTATCGAATACAAAAGTTTGTAAACTGTTATTTTCAAACTATAATGTCCAGTTGGTTTTATTCAACTGAGTAAAAAAAAAATGTAATGTCTTTAATTTTCAATTGAAAAAAAACTATTATTATATGAAAGATCAAAAATTGTGTATAGTCATTATGTTTTTTAATCGAAAATTCGTCAAAATTAAATTAAAAAAATAAATAGCTCAATACCGCGCACGTACATGCAAACTATATTTCCAAAACCTTAAAACTTTAACATTCACTTAACAGGACATTCTTATCCTAGCAAGTGCCAACGTATGCACATGCAAACAAAGCATTTACATACCGCTTGAATCTTTTCCTAGCATAAATTCTCGTATTCATCGCCACGGCAAACTACAATCTCATCACAAGCATATTATGCGGGAAATAGCAATAACACAATGAACAATCACAGGCAGCACAGCGAGCAGTTTTTCGCACGCTTGAAAATCTGATCGTGATTAAAATCACTGCTACTGTAAGTTGCTGTTTGCTTTAATTGCTCTTTGCGATCAATGTTCAGTGAAAAGAGCGGTTAAGCCCATTACTACTATATACTATACTAATGATGTGCGTTGTGATTTCAGATAACTAAGAAGATAATGAAATGTGACCTTTTTGTGAAGGCTGTCAATAATTTGTGTTAAATCATAAATTGCATCTTAAGCGTTGTCATCAATGTTTGGTTTGCTACTTCAACGTTGGTTCTGAATCCGAAATATGTACAAATAAAACCACCTTAAGCCAAGAATATTTAATTGAAACTATATCATTGTTGGTTATTTTTTCATGTTTATTGAGTTTTATATTAGTTTTTTTTTTGCTAAAATAAAGAATATAGTTGTACTGAAAGCTAAATTCATTACAAACTAAATAAACTCTGAGTTTTTATTTATCACTGCCTACTATCATTTTTAAGCTTTTAAAATATGCCTATGCACTCGAACATATGCGCATTTCTATTTTCAATGTAAATTATTTTCATGCATATAATCTTTACAAAGATTGTAGAAAAAAATCTGTCAACAGTTTATTCCAAGAACAAAAATGTTATCAATCCGATTTCGTTCTTTACAATTCCGTGCCATCATGAAAATCACTGCTCTTTCGCATTCCTTCAATCATTTTTGCAATATTTGTCGGTTCCACCGGTGAATTGTCAACCGAAATTAGGCCAACGGTCTGCAGGGTAAACGGTGCTATGCCATCCGGATGTCCTCGAGCCGTTTCCTTCATTTTATCCATGCGAAATTGTTTCCAGTAGCATATTGCTTCCTGTCACTTTGCCAAACACAGTCTCAGCGGTTGTTTGTATCGTCCAACCCTTACAAATACTTTCAAAGGACTCGAGTGTTCCCCTTCGTTACTCTTAGTTCAAGAGAAATTTAGGGTTGTATTACCCCTGCAACATCCCTACAAACAAGCTTTTCATTCATTCAACTCGGAGCTTTAAAGTTTTCTCGCTAGAAGTTCCACCAATGTCCGTCAGGCAGAAGATTGATTTTCTTACAGCGGTTGGCTCCGAGCTTTGTTGCGGAAGTTCTGTGCTTAGTTTCCGAGAAAACGTGCTATTTGAAGGTCGATTCCCTTGAGGGTGTGTGTTGACTGGTGTCCTAGCATAGGTGGAACTAGATTCTGACTTGTATTCTCCTATGATAAACTTTTCGATGGAAAAATCGTAAACAGATTTATTACAACCCCCTGCAGAGCTTTTCAACAATTTTGAACGCTGCTTCGGGGGCTGCAGCTGGGAAGAGTTAAGCGAAATGTTCATCTCTCGGGAGCCTCAGGATGAGTGGAAGTAGTATACGTTTTGCATGAGTTTTACGCTCTTGTTTGGGTACGTGAGTGTTCCATGGTGGGAGGGGGTGCTGCGCATAGGTATGCTTCGAAACGTGTTTCTTTGCGGGCTTTTGCACTCTTCCGGAATAAGACTGGCTGGTACTCCGGGCCTGGGTGGGTGAGTGGGTTGCTTGGAATGCTGTCGTCATGGTATGAGACAGTGGCATAAATGGATAGGGATCTATTACGTAAGCTTTTGTTTGGGTGCTGGTTCTGTCATCTCGAGTACTATTTATGAGACATTGCTCTGCCACTTGGGATCGAGCTAGCCCGATATCGGAGATTAAACACATTCTATGCTGGTGATAGTGGTTCGGACAACGAAAACGAGATTTTTTCATTTGTACGATTTCCAGGAATTTTCACACCCCATTACAAGTTTTTGGTCATGACATTCGGAGAATTTGTGTTGTCCTATATTTAGAAATCGTAGTTGTAGATGAGATGGATTTTATGATTTCTGATTGATTTTTTGGTGATGCATTTATTTTTAGTTATATGTGGAAGTGCAGTTTGAATTTGATTTGATGGTTGAGTTTGAAGCTAAGTGTTATTTGAGGGAATGAAGAGGTGAATGGTTGGGTTCAGTTTGTCTTCGATATTAAAGGCAATTTAACGTTGCATTAAGGCAAACGTTTTGTGTTTTATTGAGGCATTTGACAATCCGAAAATTGTGTTGGAAAACTACACATATCCCGTTCGCCCGTTGAATGAAGGCTTTTTATTGAGATTCAACTATTTGTTGTTTGAATTTTGCTCTTTGTTAATACAAAACGGAATTTTCAAATTATTTTCTAATAAATATTTTTCTTATTGATTACACTAACATTTGAAACGTTAGCAGTCCAAAATATTCACTTTTAAGCTGTAAAGTGACTTGTATTCATGGGAAATGTGTTATTAGGTCAATTATATTTTCATAAGAAGCAGGTTGCTTGATTAAATTTTATTTAGATATTTGTTCATTTATTTTACAGGTTACAATCCAATCACAAAAATGCAATGACCTAAAAACAAACGAAATTAACAATGTATGGAATGTTAATCCTCAGTAGCACTTTTAAATACTTTTGAAATAACAGTTTTCATAGAATATTCACCTTCCTCTACCTTTATGATGATTCATCCATCTGACAGTTTCTATAAATATATTCATCTACTATCCAATAACCAAAACAACATAATCGTCTTCAACTTCATAGTTCAAATGTAATATAGTTTGTGATACTCTGAATGTTAAATTTACAACATTCAATACCTGACGCAGTGTTGTGAGGTTTCTGTGGCTGAAATTCTCCGGAAAAAGGATTTTTATGCTTGATTTTCCCACCGTGCAATGTTTGAATTCCCACGAATTTTCCACGAAAACCAGCAAGCTATTCATCACAGTTTTATATGTATACATTCAACACTTCTAAGAACTTAGTCTCTTAGTAAAAATCATTGGAGTTTAGGAAAAATCAAAGAACTCTAGAAAAAAAGCCTAGGAGTCTGGGATAAAATCATGTGAGCTATGAACAAATTCAGGAGGTGTAGAAACATCTTGGTGATCCAGGAAACAATCGTGAAAGAAATAAAAATCAAAGAGATCAAGAAAAAATCTCGAGAATCTACGAAGAAACTATGGCGACTTGGCAAAGATTATGGAAACTTAAGGAAAAATTCTAAATGTCATTTCACTTTAATTTTTTGCAGCGAAGAAAGAAAAACATCTATAATTGTAAAGAAAAAGACATACATATGTCCAATTTATTATTATTTTATAATACGTTCGTTTTCGAACGAATCAAATATATTTTGTGCATTGCGTAAACTGGAATGTTTTTCAGAAGGCTTGAAATCAATGTAGGACTGAAAATTTGAACGAATGCAATAAATGTTAAGTGATTTTCCACTAATTCTATTTGACGTCGGTGACAATGGTGAAAATTCTTTCCGACTTAGCATTTGAATGTGACAAAACTAAAGCATACTTTGAAATCTTAGTTAAGTGAGGAAACATATACGCATCTTCAAAATTTTCGGTTTTTTTCTAAAACTCCCCTCTGATAACTGCAATCATTTCTGCTTTTCATCATTTGAAGAAGATACTGTTAAATCTTTCTATTCGATATTAAAAGTAGATTTCGCATACCCAATTCTTTTTGACAAAACTTTTAGCTGCAGCGAATTCGTTTGCTTTGCACTTCGAACCGCTTTGTGGGTATAAAAATTCAATTTATTTTAAAATACCATCATATAGTGATTTCTCTTTAAGTTTAAATGTCGTAATATAACAGTCTTTTCCTATTCTTTTTATTTTTAATTTTGTGTTTTCTTCAAAAGACGCAATGAACTTTTCACATTTTGGTCCCAAATATATACCTATTTCGAACTAAATGCTATTTATTTAGTGGGTCAATGAAAGTAGTATTCACAAATTTAAGCAAATTCTTTTTAAAATAAAACTGCAACTGCAGACGATTTGTGCACTCTAACTGAAATGTTGCATTAAATATATAAAAGTAGTTTAAACTATCTTCAGGAAAGTAGAAAAATGCCTATACATTATTATTTTGCATTATTTCATATCGTAGATACTGAAGAAGAAGAGCAGATCGCCCTCGAAATATCCATTCCTGTCAATAAATTGAAATTGAAATTTTAAATTTGGCCTTTCATTCCTGGTTATATCTAAAATGTTATGCTGCCTCCTCACTGTGGGCCATCATCGGCCACTGCAATGGTCGCAATGATCGCCACAACAATGGTCACCATCACAAATGTGCCTCCACACACTAGGCCGCTAGATGGCCCAGTCATGATTTCTCGGTTGCGCATGATGGCCCGCTTTGATGTGTGCGAAAAACCGCTCCGAAAGCCATCCTCGGCCATCGGCATTTCCATGCTTCGCCACTGTCGGCCACTGCAAGCCATCGCCCGTCTACACAATGGGCCACATGATGGCCCACAGTGAGGAGGCAGCATAAGGTTTCACAATCCAACGTAAATTTCGCGAAGATAGTTCAAATTTGATCGATCAATTTTAAAGTTTTGTTTCATTTGAATCATTTCTCCCACTATTTTGCTCAACGAGCAGTTTTTTCTCCTTTTTCACGTTTTCAAGTTTTAGAAGTCGAAAATTCCCACAAAATGGGAGAATTCCCACAATCTCACAACACTGATCTGAGGGTTTTTTGCACCAGCACAGGTTTTTATTTAGCTGCTTTTATACTGGAAGCAGACTGCAATCGAATCTGCTTCCGCGAATTTTAACGAGCGTAGAGCTTTTAAAATTTTCTATGGCTGACACACTAGGGTAAGAGATCAACGAGATTCGCGAAACTTGATTCAGTTGTAGTCTACCTCTAGCATTGGTAACAAATAGCTCCCGGCTTCCATTAGGAATGATTACTTGCGAATAGGGGTCAGCGCAAGTGCATCTCAAGGCGACGCCCTATGACCTCTGTTGTGTTGTGCCGACTGCCTTGTGGTCGTTTACGTTGACGATATAGCTATAGCAGTGTCAAGATATTGTCCTTGCATTCCTAAGAATGATGTCAAAATGTTCGGCAGTACAATCGATTTGAATACTTGGACAGGAGCAGCCGTTAGGCCAATGAAATGACAAAGATTGGTATCTTATAACCCAGAGACCAAAGACCTCATGACCCTTATCAATAGGAATACCGATGCCATCGGCTAAATCACTCGTTAGACATTTATTTATTTATTTATTTAGATACAGATAAAATAAAATCCAATAACTGAATATAGAAACATATAATATATACAAAGAATCTACTAATGAAAGAATGTAACATAGAAAGCAAAAAATAATAATGATAAAAAGAACAAATATAATAAACAAAGTCAAGGTGAAAAAGAATAAATTCAAAATTGAGAAAAATAAGAAGAAAAAAACTACATTGAGTTGGTAGTAAGCAAAATATTGTTGCAAAACAACAGAACAAATCCAATTATGAAATAGACAATGAAAAAAAAATGTAAGCATATATATATAACAAACAGAATATCGAAAGCCAATTTAAAAATCAAAATTAAAATTCATGTATCAACGTATTAAATAGAAAATGTAACAAATAGAAAATGTAAAATGTTCAAGGGCGCTAGATAGTTCTGAATTGAAGAATCATCTTGTGCAATAGGAAAACAGTCCACGGTCTCTATGGACGCGTGTCGTGACAGGCAGCTGTTGGGTTTGAACTGTGGGGTCTTGCGTCGTGTTGTGGGTGTTTTCAAGGGCCACTGCCTCATAGGATTCATTCATGTTTCTGGCTCAGAGAACAAAGAGGTATTCCTCCTCCATCTCATGTGCCAGTGTCCAGCTTGTGGAAGATTGGCAACACTCAGTTTACACCTTCTCTCAAGCCTGATTGATCTATATTAAGTTAACCTAAAGGAGATTATGTAGATACATCCCTGGCTTCTGCAGGAATGCATAGTTCCAGACAATAATTAATGCCATCTGTGGCTCCAGGATCTAGTCATTACATTTACCAAATTCTATTAACGATCTTTTGTGAGTGACTGGCTTTCTGGGTTGACTTGCTTTCATTCAGTGTTTTCAAAGCTGTAAATCAATTTACTGTAGCCTGGGAGTCTGGTTTTCGCTTTGAATATTCTGCTAAATGTCAAGGTTAGAATCTTATCATATACCTTGCAAAATTTTCAATCAAACTGTTTCTCTTAGGAAAGGAAGAAAATTAAATCAAAACTAAAGTACTTCCACTTATGAGATAATTTCAGGGGAAAGTTCTATCGTGCCGGGCATAAATGAACCCAAGATATTTTGACACCCTCAATGAAGTAAAATCAAATAAAGGAACTCAATCATCAGCCCTGATTGGACTACGAAAACTTAATCGCTCCTTAAAAATAATATCTGAATCCCCATTTGAATAACACTTGTAAGGAAACTTGTGTCCATTCAAACATCAACTCAATCTAACTTACGTCTGAAGTAGTTTCAAATGGTGGCATTTCTCCAACATCGTCGTAAGCCATAGAAATCGTAGTCGAATTACGCTGTAATCATCCTGGTCGAGATAGGTTCAGGATATAGCTTTCATGCATTGCATCCGCACGTTTCTGAAGTAATCGCTGTCGTTGCTGTGCAGTAACAGTCAGTCCACATACGCATAACGCTAAGTCGAGCAGAGTTCTTAGGATGCCCCTGTTCAGATAAAGCGTTTTAGTTCTTCTATCCAGACGATATACCATTCCTGTTGAAATTTGTTTGAAGGCAGAGTTTTCATGGCAAAAATGGAAGAAGTTAGACTAAAAAGGAAAAAGACGCAACGACTAGACATGGAAAATAAGATTGCCTGGCGTTCTACGAGAATCCTTTCCTCAGAATGTTCCACACGTTTACGCCACGTTTTTCTTCGTCTTATTTTGCTTTCTGTTCGCAGACTCTCACAAGCACAGCAGAAATAAAATGATTCCTCATATCAGCCAAGAAAATTAGATCAAGGATAAGTATATTTTCAATTGGAAAAGAGGATTTACCATGTTCACAGCAAGCAAATTGGATAAGAAATGGTCGAGATAGTTGGTTAGTTTTTACATGTATACATAGTTCATACTGTAGGATGTCCAGCAGAGAGACTGTGGATGAGGTAACAGCAGGACATGTGGATAATGTGGCACAATGTCTGCTGTCGAGTGATCAGCTTGTGCTTCGGCTCTAGTTGAATAGATTTATAGGTTCGATTGAGAAAAATGAAGTATGTGGAGGCTGGATGCTCTCAGGTGCCTAGTGGAAGAAACTTTTGATTTGGTGTCGAATAAAGTTTATCATGAAAAATGCCGTTTAAGAGCTTCTAAGTCTCAAACCATTTTTAAATCTGATACAAATTCATTAAACAGCATATGAACTTGACTACCGCCCACGAATTGAAATTCTAAAACTGATTTACTGACGATGCTGAGACGTGTCTGTTACCTTCGTGACAACGACATAGGCAACAACTCAGTCATAGCAATTTCAGCAAATTAATTACGAGCGGAAGTGTTAACGTGAAAAAGTCTACAATTATGGCGTGTCATAAGGCCATGTAGAAGCAATTAGCGTGTTAACTATCCATAAGCACTTGAGCAATGTTGTGTAGTTACTGTATCATCGGCTTTCGGGTAGATTTGCATTTGCATGCATACCGTTGTCCTGACCTCGAAGTTGGTCTGGAAAGGCAATTTATTTTGTTCATCAATCGACATAACTAAAGCTTGTTAATTTTTTTGAACAAATATTATAAAAAGCTAAACAGAATCCAAGTTTGAATTGTAATTTTTATTCTTTCCATTGATATTAATTGCTATTGTTTCGGAAAGTGTGCTTCAAGATTATAAAAAATACATTCAAAAAATTGAATGCAAGTTAGTTTTTGCCCAAACCATAATTCAAACTTAAAATTCATTTCGAATCCCATCATTAACAAAAAAAAAACTCATTTTTCAATTGCGTCAGGTCAAATTGGCTCCAATTCTCCAAAACATTCAAGAAAAACCACTACAAATATATATTTCATTTGTCTCCGTTGCCCGTCTGATTTCAGCCGGGGAAATATCGTACCAATTTCGTGAGAAACTATAAATCAGTCAAAACAATATCTCATTTCAGCATAATCGCTGGTAAAAACCTTCCATCGAAATGATTTATTTTTCTCGGATATCAGCAGAAAATTTTTCAATGCTCGAAATGAATCTACTCGACTTGCTCGCATAAAAACCATCTGTACGATACTTTTTCGATTGCATTACAAATACACAGGCGGCACGAGCTGGACTGACAGGGCCCCGACAGTCTAGTTGCAAGTCTAGCAATCTTTCGAAAGATTAGTTCGAAAGACAAAAAAAAAAAAATCTTGTAGCCACCTTTATTCTGCAACTTTCAATTTAAGTTTCGATAAAAGCGTCTGACAGTTCTCTATGAATACTCGGCTATCGGATCTTTATCGTCTTGTCAAAAACAAAAATCGGTCTGTCGTGTATAGAAATCATGTAGAGTCCTGCGAAACCGCCTTCTCGTATCGAGCCACTTGAAATCATGACATATTTTTGGCAAATGGGCGGTTAAGTCTGTAAAACGGCAAATAAATTCGAAACATAAGCCAAGAGTCGAAACTGTTTTAAGGATGCAACGTAGCAATCAGGATATTGCTTGTTTCGCCTATAATCTCCGGATATTCAGAGTAAAAAAGTGCAACGAACAACTTCTCTGATAAATCCAATCTTTTATCTGGGAGATTAATTTATTGCTTGGGCTCTTTGGTTGCATGTCCACCCGCTACACACTGGGCCAGATAGAGGCACTTTTGTCTGATGGTTGAGGTCATAAGCGGGTAACGGTAATTTCCTCAAGATACGAGAGTTAGAGCAGAAGTTGCTAGTTGCATATGGACGTGCCTTGGAAGATTTTCATAGACCAGGAAAAATCCTTGGCAAACGATGAAATTTGCCATAATTGTAATGGGACTATAAGCCGTCTGCCTCCAGGATATCTATGTGCTGAATCGAACGGTGTAGAATTTGGAAGCAGTTTCGTTAAAAAAATTGAAACATGCTCGTGCATTAAGCCAAGCAGTTGCTGATAATGTCTCGAAGTAGATTAAGTGCCAAGTTTGGTTAATTTTGTACAACGACAGATGTAAAGATAGGAGTGTTAAATGAGAATGGACTCTGTGGTTGGAAAATATTATCTCGAAGGTTGTTTTCTTAATTGGCAGCATTTCCATGTTTTTAGGAGTTGTTCGTTTTATGTTTTAGATAGCCTTTATGTTGATATGTTTCGAATTTGGCGCTCGATGTGTTCATAAGTTTATTGCTTATTTAGTCTGATATGGTTTGGCCGTTTTCCAGGCAAATTTTATGGATTTATCGTCAAAATGAAAAGTAACTAGAAGGTGTAGATCAGTAGACTAGAGTCTTGTATCTTTATGACTTTCGCGATTATTTAGAAGGAGAAATATATAAATAACGAAACAGTATTTATAGGACAGAGCAACATATATTTTCTATCATCTTTCTATCCTGCCCACCGTGGACTGTTTTGCCCGAATCGTACAGGGTGGACTGTACGCAAGGTTGTACGATCTCGTGATTTTTTTTAAAGACTTCTGGTAATTTCTTTTAAATTGATTTTTCTCAAACTTCTTTGATTTATTGTACGATCTCGTGATACTTTTACTCTGCCCGCAGCGCGGTGGGCTACCATGCCCGCGGTTAGGTACCTTGCCCGATTTAGATTATTCCGTCTCGGGCACAGCCAACAAAATCACGAGATCGTACAAAAAAATCATATGAACCTGGGGAAAAATCAGGGCAGTATAGAAAAAATTCAATAAATCTTGAAAAGAATATGAAACTTTACATATACAATATGAAACTTTACATGTTGTGGCACCATAAGTTAAAACCACCGATGAAAATGAATTTTCGGCAAAACGAGTTTAATACTAATTTTCTTCGAAAATTAGTAAAAATGTAAATATGGCTGGTTATGTTTAAGAGTTTATTGTTTTTAGGCAATCAAGTGAGTTGCATGCAATTGTAGACTAAAAGCCGGTGACCTTAAGAAATTGAATGGAATTCATTATTGTAGGAAATTTGATGCAAATGAATTAAATCTAGGTAATATGGATAGAGTGTAATAAAATATTTAAGAAGTTAAAATATAAGTCAGATAAGAATTAACTAAAAGTTAGATAGTAAAAATAGAAAAAAAACTAAAATTAAAGAAAAATGAACAACACTAGAATAAGATGATCTATTCTGTGGAAGATTGTTGTTCAACTTTGAAATTTCTAGTTAAGCTTTTTTAATGATGTCAGAAATGAAATCCTTAGTACTGGGCTGCACTTTTGAGAGAATATCCATTTTATCTTTGATTTGAGATGTTACAGCCATGCGTTCAACCAGTGGAGACTCATGCTTCTTGAATTTTGCAAACTTTGCTTTACATGAATCCCAAAACCAGCAAATATTCCTCTTGGACTTTGTTTTATGCAGGAATTCATATTCCTGGTCCAGGATCTTTGGACATTTGATGTGATACCACTTGGCACAAACGCCCTCATATTGTACGGCTTTATCGCCATCCACCACCCTTATTTTGCATTTCATGCAATCGTCTGGGTGGTCGATCTGGTGGGAGGGCATTCTGAAACAAGACATCTACTCAGTGTGTTCAAATCGTATCGATACTTTCAACCGAACAAAGACACAAAAATACAATAAAGCCAATAGCTTGATATAACGGTGTCGCTGCAAAAAATTATTGATAACAATAAGGAAGCCGAAGAAGAATTCGCTGTGTGATAAAAGATAAAATTTCAAGTTCACCGTATAAAATCTTGTAGAAATAATCAATTACAAAAAATCTTGTAGAAATAATCAATTACAAACAGCTGACAAAAATCACCACACCAGTTTATTATATGTCAAATTTGACAGCCAGCAAAATATTGTACTAGGACAAATGTTTGTGCCAAGTGCGCTCGCGAACATAATGGTGGAGTTACAATCAATGCAACAAAACATTTACCGTCATCTGTTACTGGCCATATTAACGAAATTGTTGTTTGATAATTTTGATCTTTCAAAGTCTCGGAAAGTGATATCAGTGAGTATTTTATCCTTTAAAAGCTGCAGAGTATATGAGACAAAAGAAAACAAATTCTGATTTTCATTTGGATATGACATTTCCCATTTCTCGCACGCTCATAGGAACGGGTGAAATTGAATATTTTCAAAAATGTTGTTGTCATTCCAATTTTGAGGTTTGAGCAAATTTCGCTGCGCAATAAAGTTATGTTGCATCATTGTAACTGATGCGTTCTCGTGAGTTTAAACTCGTTTTGCTGGGCAACAATATTGTGTTGTATTGATTGTAACTCCAGTAAAACCCAGGATTGTACCTCCGAAACGCATAAATGTGTGAATTGTGTCGCAAAGGGTCAAAACAATCCTAATCATAGAGCGGATAGTAAAAATGGCCCAGAATATATAAAAGCTGTAAAAAACTTACTATTCCTCATTAATTACAGACCACTGCAATCTCTAAAAATATTCTATGCAAATGAAAGGTAGATTAATACAACATGTAATTTAACATTATTCTTAGCATAGTCCTTATGGAATATTCGTTACTTCTCTGAAAATCATTCGCTTACAAAAGCCTAAGAAATCAAATAAATTATTTAAGTTATCCTCGATATCTTCAATACCATCGTTTTCAAATCCATTTCGCATTGATTTCTTTGTTATCTTCGAAGTCCATAAATGAAAATTATAGCTTTTATCGACAACTCAACGAATAAGATTTCATCGAAGATGCATATCCTAGTTTCTAGGGAGTAGAATAAATGGAGAACTCACCGTTCATCGAACATCAAAATCCAATTGAAAAACATCTTCTCGAAGAATGACCTTCTTCTATCAGCAATAACTTTAAATATCCATCATCAATCAGTTTAATGGCTTTCCAACCATTTTGATCTGCACTTTCCGGACATCCGGAATGCAAACTAAATCCTATCAGCTATAAAATTGCGTTGTTGCTTTGCATTCCTTTCATAGTCATGACAGGAAGTCAGGAAGGATTTCGCTGCATTCAGTACATATGTCTCAGTTGTTGTTGTTGCTGCTGGTAATGCGTCTGAGAATAGTTGATGGGCAGAAGGAGCTGTAGTGTAGCGTATTGCTTGATAGGATTATGAAACTTTTTTGAGGTTTGAACTATTGTTGCTGGTAGGCGTTGAAGTTTATTGCTAAATGTGTGAATGATAGGGCAATGAAATTCTCAGGGTGATTGGTTGCAAACAAGCACATTTTTTTTTGTAGGAAATACGCAGAAATAAGCTCAAAGAACGCAATTATTTTTAAATGTTGTACCTTCGTGTACCATTACTCAAATTTTTCACCATACTAGAATACACGCCAACCTCTGCTACGTTCAAACAATCGTTCATAAGACAATTGTACGATCACTTGAACAATGCACGGGTAAACTTGTTATTGTAAAACCTTGAGACGCTTTAGGACAAAGCTAGCAGGAAAGAATAACCAGGGGAGCCGTTGCATTGGCTTCTACTCTACACTTGCTGAAATTGTACGCTGGCCATTGATTCGGTAATTGTTGTGGAAATATGCCAAAGAGACGAAGAACACTTGCCTTAAACATGCCATAAAATATTGAAGAGCACGACCCACACCGAAACAGATTTCGACTTGTATTCGACAGATAGTGGCTAGAAAGGGCTCGAAATGGAGCACGTACCTTTCCGGGACATAAATTCTTGTACAGAGGGAGTTGGAATGGTTTTATCGATATCATAGAGACTCTTAGTTGGTTACACATTTTAGCAAACATTGTATGGTGGCAATTGTGTTTGGAGTGACGCAACCTCCAACAATTTGTTTCCAACGAATATTCGCAAAATATATTTTATAAACCATGGAAATGAAAAAGAGTATGCTATTTTGAAGTAGCTGAAGGTACATATTAAGAAATTGACGTAAACATAAATATTGTGAACATAAATACTAGTATACTAACGCGGTATTTGAGCTAGGAATATGCTAATGATGAAATTAGAACAACACTTGCAAATCATACTAGACTGTGATAAAAAGTGATGCCATGGAATATATAATTGAAAATGGCTTTGAAGATTTAGTTTATTCTTCGATTGACATAACAGCTGACCAAGTGAAAAAAGAGCTAAGCACCTTTGCCTCACATGTCTCAGCTAAGTATATTTCCTCCCTTCAAAAAGCAAGGAATGATTTTAAAAACTATCATTCCTAACAAGAAGTTTTCGTTAAACAGCCTCAAACTTTTTTACCACAACTGTGGTGGTATGAGAGGCAAACTGAATAGACTCTTTCTTGACTCAAAATCTTGCCAATTTAATGTATTGACCTTCACGGAAACCTGGTTAAACAGTTCGCACACAAACGCAGAAATATTAGATGGTAACTGGACTATTTACAGGAAGGACCGAAACTACCTTTCTACTGGCCAAACTCGAGGTGGTGGTGTTTTAGTAGCTGTTCGTAACTCGCTATCAAGCGAACTAGTCGAAAACAGCTCATATAATCTCTTCGATCACAAGATTATTCGCATTTCCTGGTCCAAAGGTTTCATTTACATCGGAATATTCTACATCCCACCCGGTTCAGACGAAGCCGTTTATAATGATGTGTGCGAAGTGATTTCTAACTTAGGTTCATCTCTTAATGAGGAGGATAAAATTATAATTCTCGGTGATTTCAATCGCCCAAATTTAAAATTTACGGCCGATGAAACTGATAATAATCTCATTCCTTTTAATCTTCTTGACTCCAGCGATTTCAATCTAGTTAGTACATTTTATGGCAATGATTTGCAGCAAATAGCTCCGACACCTAACCAAAATGGAAATTGGTTAGATCTCATATTTACTAATAGCTACGACGATGTAGTGGCTAACTCAACTGCTGATGCAGAAAATTTTTTTGGCAACACTCTTCACCACTCTGCGTTCACAGTTGAGTTATTATCTACATCTGATATGTTCGCTTCCCTATCTTACAATAACTCTATTGTATATGACTTTCGCAATGCTGATTATAAGAGCATTACGGATTGTCTTCTCAGAATTGACTGGGCTAGTAATTTTTCAACGCTAGAATTAGATGATGCTGTATCATTATTCTATGAGTTGGTTTTTGACGCCGTTGAAAGGTTCACCCCAAAGATTAAGAGAAAAGACAAAATATCTGAACCATGGCTTGATAGCAATCTAAGGTATTTGCGGAATCAAAGAAATAAACTTTACAAAGTAATTACACGGAGAGAAATTTCGGCAATGATTTTTACTACAGTGGATAATAAAATTTACTTTTCCGAAAATTCGTTGTGAAAACATGAATGTTATTACAAATTTGATGAAAATTTACTATTTTCCTTCAAATAATAGTTAATTCCACTACATACTACAACTCACACATGTTCATTGCGCTGTAGTAGAGATATTCATGTATACATAATTCACAACAAAGTAGTAAAATGTGTAGTGCAATTGATTACAAAGGTAATGGGGCAAAAAATTACTACTACTGCAATAAAATTAATTGCAAATTTTGTATAATTTCATTACACTTTTCTCTCCGTGTACCACCAGCACTGATGTCAGAGATGATATCAAGGATAAACATAATGAATTAGCTCAAGAATTCCTGTCGAAATCCCGTGAAGCGTATGAGCGCTATGTTAATATCATGGGCGAAAATATAATTCATGATCCTAAAAAGTTTTTTGATTTCGTGAACACCAAACGGAAAACTTCGGGCTACCCTACTTCGATGCACAAAAAGAACCTTTGTTCGACATGCCCTCACGAAATTTGCGACCTGTCCGCTGAGCATTTCCAGGAAGTATTTTGTTCATGTACAAGCATGTCTAACATTCTTCTCCCTCAAACATTCCCACCAGATATCATTTGTGAAATGTATTTAACTAGAGAGGAGATTGCCAGGGCCATCAAAGATCTCAATGTCAACAAGGGTCCTGGTCCTGACTTACTACCTCCTAGTTTCATACTCGAATGCATGGAGTCGCTTATCTTACCCGTGTATTTAATTTTCAACAAATCACTTTCTTGTGGGGTTTTCCCTTCCTTCTGGAAATCATCCCATCTGACCCCGATTTTTAAAAGTGGTGATAGGCGGTCAATTGATAATTACAGAGGTATTGCAATACTTTCAGCATTGCCTAAACTATTTGAAAAAATTGTCTGTGATAAGCTCACTACTGTAATAGAACCTCTTCTAAATGAACAACAACATGGTTTTAGAAAAGGCAGGTCAACTTGTACCAACCTCGTGATTCTCGTCTCAGATGTTCTCTATGGCATGAAAAAAGGGCATCAAATTGATACCATCTACACAGACTTCAGCAAGGCCTTTGATCGGGTTAATCATGATATTCTTCGAATCAAACTACAGAAATTTGGCATCTCGGGTCTTTTATTAAACTGGTTAGACTCTTATCTTCGAAATAGGACGCAGTACGTTAAGTTTCAGGGTATCTTATCCAAAAAAATCGAAGTTTTATCAGGTGTTCCACAATGTAGTCACTTGGGGCCTCTTTTATTCAATATTTTCGTTTCGGATCTTTCTGAAGTTTTATCAGACATCCCTCACCTTTTTTATGCAGATGATCTGAAAATGTACCACACAATTAAATCGAAATCTGACTCAGTTTTCCTTCAATCGAAACTGCTTTCTCTTGAGCGGTGGTGCAAACAAAATAATCTCGACATTAATGTCAGTACACGGAGAGAAATTTCGGCAATGATTTTTACTACAGTGGATAATAAAATTTACTATTCCGAAAATTCGATGTGAAAACATGAATGTTATTACAAATTTGATGAAAATTTACTATTTTCCTTCAAATAATAGTTAATTCCACTACATACTACAACTCACACATGTTCATTGCGCTGTAGTAGAGATATTCATGTATACATAATTCACAACATAGTAGTAAAATGTGTAGTGCAATTGATTACAAAGGTAATGGGGCAAAAAATTACTACTACTGCAATAAAATTAATTGCAAATTTTGTATAATTTCATTACACTTTTCTCTCCGTGTAAATGTCAAGTCATTAGTTTTTCCCGCAAAACCAGTAATATAAATTTTGATTACCGCCTCAATAATGTTACAATCAATAATGTTGACAATGTCATCGACCTCGGGGTTACTTTGGATAAAAAGCTGCGTTTTAATTTACACTATGACAAAGTCTTAAGCAAGGCTAATAAGCAGCTTGGATTTATCAAAAGACGTGCGAAGGAATTCAAAAACCTATGGGTCACGAAGTCCTTATACATAGCTCTAGTTCGGCCATTGCTCGAATATGCATGTATTGTCTGGCACCCTACCTTTGATGTCCATAGCGATAGGCTCGAATCGGTGCAGAAGCAGTTCTTGCTATTTGCGTTGAGAGATCTGTATAATCCTTACGAATTTGAAAATCTACCTTCATACAGATACAGGCTAAGTCTCTTAAATCTATCTCTTCGCGGAGGATAGTCATATGCTCCTGCTTTACTTTTGACGTTATTAGGGGCTTGATCAATGTTGTGTCCCTGTCCAATAAGATCACCTTCAACGAATCAGTAAGGCAGACGAGGCACACACACGGAGAGAAAAGTGTAATGAAATTATACAAAATTTGCAATTAATTTTATTGCAATAGTAGTAATTTTTTGCCCCATTACCTTTGTAATCAATTGCACTACACATTTTACTACTTTGTTGTGAATTATGTATACATGAATATCTCTACTACAGCGCAATGAACATGTGTGAGTTGTAGTATGTAGTGGAATTGACTATTATTTGAAGGAAAATAGTAAATTTTCATCAAATTTGTAATAACATTCATGTTTTCACATCGAATTTTCGGAATAGTAAATTTTATTATCCACTGTAGTAAAAATCATTGCCGAAATTTCTCTCCGTGCACGTTTACTGAATGAATACCGACACCACACAGTTTACGCCAACAATGAGCCAATCAATAGATGTTGCAAAATATTCAATAGCTTCGCAAAATACTATTCCCCTACCATTTCCAGACCTAGGTTTAAAACTGCTCTGACTAAGGTGCTCACGTCATGAATGCCCTATCCAATTCCCTACTAAAGATGGTTATATATTTTTAAATTTCTTCCATTGTTGTTAATTATACAAATTTATATAAATTGCTAGATATTAATTGTAAGTGTTTTGTACGCCTTGTTTGGTTGAAATAAATAAATAAATTTTCCAGGTGAAAGCCACAATTCTTTCCAAAGTTACAAAGTTACAGGTATAAAAAGATGTTTGGGATCATCATCCGAAAAATTTCCAGAACCTTGAAAATTTTCAATTTTCGTTGCAAATGTAAGTATTTATTTCTACGAAAACAGCAAAAACGCCTTGCGCTGGCAGCCGTTCGCTAAGATCAAAGCTAAAAATAGATCACACCTGCCTCACATTAAAATCAACCTACTCTGCGAATTCCGTTTTGATCCGATGACTGCGTTGTAAGTTCTAGGGGTACAAAGAAATTAAAAGTTACGATCAGCAAAAGTTTTCAAATTTTTGAAATCTTGATAATGGTAGTTTACTTTCACTACAAGATCCTTACCATTTGTAAATTTTACTGCAAAAACCAAATGCATATGAGAAAATTTTCAAAATCCAATACACCAAAACTACCATAGCTGGCAGTTCCAAACGAATTTTTCAGCCATATTTCTACCGGGATCGTATCAAAATCCCGAACCACAAAATCCCGAATTGACGAAATCCCGTATGTTTCGAAATTCCCGTATTCCAAAATCCCGAAATACAAAATCCTGTACTTAAAAATCCCGAAACTCAAAATCCCGAAATTCAAAATCCCGAAAGTCAAAATCCCGAAACTCAACATCTCGTGGAATGAAACATTTTCATATAATGAAATAACAAAAACATAGTGATTTAAGTTTTTATTTAGGAATAAATCTCAACATAAAGACATTGTACGCGATTCTTCTCAAATAATCGATTGTTTCAGTATCAGACCTTTTCCTAATAATTTTTTTAATTTTTTGGTACCTTGCCAAATTTTTCTTGTCTGATTCCCCTCCATTCATTTTAGCTATCGTCGCTTTAGCTACAATAAAAAAGAGCTAAAGGAAAAATCCCGTAGTTTTGCATAATATAGAATCAGGCGCGGCGCCGCGCCTGATTCTATATTATGCAAAACTACGGGATTTTTAAATCGGGATTTTGTATTACGGGATTTTGCAATACGAGATTTTGTAATACGGGATTTTGTAATACGGAATTTTCTAATACAGGATTTTGAAATGCGGGATTTTGTAATCGGGAGTTTGTAAACTGGATATTGTAATACGAGGATTTTGTACCCAACCCATTTCCACCACATGTGACTTAGAGTAAAGTTCAGCTACTGTATGAATTTCATAAAAATCTGGTAAATGAACCAGAATTCATAGGACGTAAAGCTGTTTTTTTTTCAATGCAATTTTTCAAGATGGCACCACTGACGCAAAGTTGTCCACATTTCCAAATCGTTTCTATCAAATTTAGTCCTATTTGAAAACAATAGATTCAGTGAATTTCAGATGTATCTGATTATTGGGTCGTGAGTTCCCGTGAACAGAAGTTCCTGATGTTTAATATATAATTAAATTGGAAAAGGGTTAGCGTTCTTGTCCGATGTAAAATTTCAAAAATTTTACTTTGGTGGTGTAAACAAAGCGTAAGATTTTTATATGAGTTAGTTTTTATTGCAAAAGACGAAAATTTTTCAGGAAAGTCAATGATTTGAAGGCTTTCATTTTCAACACCTGCCGTAGCTGCGCGGTTGTCATCACGTTCATAAAAAACTACACCAGTCTACAACTTACTAACATAAACATGCCCTTTAAGTTTCATAATGATCTGATTGTCTGGTCAAAAGTTACCGTAGTTCAAAAACTTATAGGATTAAAAATTTCAAAAATACTATCATATTCACATTTAAAACACTTTCAAAATTTACTGCATTAACTTTATTTTTGCAAAAGTTATTTGTTGACAGAATATGAGGTATATTTAAAATATCATTAAAATCGCCGCCGGCGCCAAAGGGTTAAAGATTATTAAAATTTGGTGAAACCTGGCACTTCGAACATTGGTAGATAGAAAATCTACTGAAACATCAGCTATTTTCAAACTGTATTTTCAAATTTATTCTCGGAGCTATCTAGTTCTCAAAGCAAATCGACGTTCGAAAATCAGTTCTACATTTGACATAACGTTCGTGTCTTTGTCCCAATTCAATATTCAAGTACCCACTAAAATCTCTTATTCATAATGCCTTCCGAACTTCCACATAAATTCGAACTGGAGATAATTCAGCGCATGATGCGCAACTACAAAGTCTACGAACATTTTCGTCCAGATCCTTCTAAAGCACTTTTGGCCGTGAAATTTTATTCAAAGTACGATACTCAGCAGCAAACCGATGGAGAAGGTGATGACGAGACGAAACGTCAAGAGTATCTTAAACTGGTGGAACGGACAAGATCCTATATCCCGCGCAATCGATATGCATATCCTTTGACCGAAAATCAAGTTTATGGGTGGGATTGTGATAAGCCTTTGTTTCAATACGACAAACATGATCGAGAGCTTTTGCTTCATCCGGTCCGGATGACGGATTTGACGAAGAACGGCTTGAAAATAATACAGGATAAAGTTACTGAGAGACCAGCGTGGACTGGTAAACCGTTTATTTTGTAAGATTGAATGTGCAACTAGTGTGAATGATTCAATCGCATATAAGAGCTGTCTGCTGAAATAATTGAAAGCTGGTGTTTACCGATTTCTTTGCATCAAAATAAGTTAAAATGGATTATTTTAGTGAATCGTAGTTCTTTTCAATTATTTTGGTTGAACATTCCATAAGCTATAAATTTCTATAAGTATGTTCGAAAGCTGTCAAATAAAGTCAACTTCTAAGATTTAACATTCAGAATTTGGCTTGTCTTGCAGGATTTTATGATTTTTTTCTTAGAACAATACACAAAAACAATTGACAGGATTATATGATAAGGGAAGAAAAAGTCGTTTCCAGTCCAAGTGCTATTTTCATATCTTTACGCTTATTTAAAATCTTAATGTTTCTGAATGAGTCATTTTTACTTTAAATCTTCCTGTATTTTCCGAAAATACTTGTTGAAATGTTTAGACATATACTGCACTTAATTTACACCAGCCTACATATTGTTGATTGTTGATTTTTAAGCGCAAACATAAATTTTCTGCAAATTTATGTTTTTATTCCACGCTGCACGAAATAATCTAAATAAAATTTACTATATCTGCACAACATCCATCAAGAGCGAAGTTTGTTCGCAAAGCTCGCTGCCTCAGTGGGAACACAAAAAAATCTATCGTCACCTTGCATGAAAACTTCATGAGCACTCACCTATATGTTTGTTTTCAGGCACTAGGACACAAAGGCTTTGGAAGTCCATATCGGCATATGTTCCCGAACATACGGATATGTTAATTTTGGTTCCTGGACATTATCGAGCTGAGCCAGGGTCAAGCAGCTGTAGGTGGTTATGCCGCTTGCAAGTTGTACTCACATACATAAAGAGATTGCGGAGGCCGTCTCACATAATTTCCAGCAAAATTATAACCACATTTTCACTTCCCATGCCACTTCACAACACCCCGTGTCCTCGATATCGTTCTAACATATTCCAGGTTAAATGAAGAGGTCATTACGAATTCATGAGCGCTCTGGCATATCGATTGTATAGTTGAACTATTACCTTAATGCGCTTCTGCTCAGGTTGAGAAATCTTGCAGGCATGCAAGCAGCGTGAACGATACAAGCGTCACCGTTACCGGTCCTAATGTTAATTTGCATTAGTAATCGTGGCACTTGTACAGAACAGTATCCATGTTATATCACTCAGTGTCGATAATTCTATTGCATTTGATGTTCATCAGAGTTGTTCATGGGTGCTTTAATAATAATTAGGACGAAATGAACTGTGACATGGATAGGGCTGGGACATTCATTTGACATGTCTTTGTATTGCTTTAAAAGGCAGAGACCGTACCGGTGAATTAGAGGTGCAATGCACACAAAGCCCAACGATTATAAGCCAAGATTGAAGAAATTGCTGCGGTTGTAATGGATATGTTAATTTGATTTGAGATTCTGTGGTCACAGTGGTGCAGTTAAGCCAAAGATTTTAGTATAATGACGGTGTGTTAGATTTGTCAGGCATTGTATCCATTGCTGGGATCAATGTTATTTACTAATGCATGTTATTTGATAAATCTTTGCCATAAAATATATAATTCCGAAGAATTTGCATTGAGATAATAAAGAGGAACCCACTTGAATATTTCCCCTTCTCCATATAATTTTTTCACTCCATTAACGAAATAGTGCCAGCAATTTCAACGCATAGTCCTTACTCCTTCATGAAAATGATGACAAAGTGATCAACGCACAATCTTCTTATTATTCCATTTTCACAATTCATCAATCTTATTCGAACTATCGTTGCATTATGTCGTCTCTCAATACTTGCAATTTTCATGGCAAAGATTCCTAAATGCGCTTCCAATAATTCAATGCAATTCGTTTTCCGTACTGAATTCCATCGATTTCTTGTTGTTATTTTTATTGCCTGCATTGCTAGTACATCGATACTTTGGGACACTGAGGCTGTCAAGTGGAGGCGGACTAAAAGGAATAAGTACTTGACATGTCCAAAAATTGGAAATGGAACAGTTCCTTTGGACAATCATAGAATTCGCTAGATACTCTCGCAAGTACGCTAACAGCGCCACCGTATCTACTGAATGAAGGAAGTCCATACAGGAGGTGAGCTGTTTTCCAGGGATATTATGAAAAAGCTAGGAACGGAAATGTTCGTTTTTGGTAACAAGGAAAATAAATAAGCAGTTCGTTTGGGAAGATACTCAACGAAAGAGACAGGAAGGTGGACAGTGTCACGTTTTTGAAGGAAGTGTAACGAAAGTCGTGCAATTTTAGATCGTCAAGATGCGACAGAGTGGCTTCACGTTTCAAATGGGTGTATTATTGTTAGTATTGGGCATTTTCTGCTGATTAGTGTTTTTATTTTGGAAAATAGTGAATTTGTATGTTGCATGATTTTTTTTTGGCTAGTTTGATATTTGAGTGGATAGTTTATGCCTCTCATGCCGTTGTAATAAAACCAACAGAAATTGAAATGAAAGAAAACTAGCACTGAGAGCTTGCCGCAAGTGTATCTACTGTAATCGGCGTTTTTATATACTATGATTTTCAAATGACCGTTGTCGGCTTTTGAATTACTTGCTATAAATAATAGTAAGAACAGCTGAATTAACTTTGGCCTGGTTTTTAATTCTAGCATGTTTTTTTTGAATTAACAAATGAGTATTAATATGTCATTGATATAAATGTATCATCGATAATTTTCTCATTTTTCTGTTCAAATCAAAAAGTTAATTTTTCCAGCATCGAATCGAAACAATTTCTCTGTAATCGGATGTCACAAATCCAAAAAAAAATAGTCCAATTCTAAACTTAATTTTTTTCTCTTTTCAAATAACCATTTTGAATTCCGTTTGTTTCGTTTTACCTAGCTGCCACCTCTCACGAAACCGCTAGTTTGACTAGGACGTCAACAACGGCAGCAACCGTCAAGAAAAATTCATGACTAGCAATAAATTTCCATGGTTTAGAGTCTGACAACACTTGAAACTGGCAATCCATCCACCAAGTGTTAGACATACTACTCGGCTTTTTCGGGTCGATACGATATGATGAATGATGTGCAGGTGAAGATTTATTCATTTGTTTCCTGCGAATAACTTAAGGCAAACATGTATGACTAGCTAGGCCTGCCAGGTGCCAATATGGCTTCGCAGGAAGCTGTACGGTGTAACGTGGCGGCAAAAAGGTTTTTCCACGGCGAATACAAGAACAACGCCAGTATGTGAACATAATTCTGCAAATCACTTGCAATTTTCGCTGGGATCACAGGTGAAGGTTGAGAGTCTGAAGAGACTGTACGTTAGGGACGACACATGTGTATTGAGAGCTTCAAGAATGTACGAATCGGATTTTTCGTTGAAGGCTAATTTGTTATATGAGTATGGTCTAAATAGATGGACTTGGCAAAATATTTGAGCAAGTATAACGATGAATGAAATATTTCATAACGACATACAGTATACATATTATGGGAAGGAAAGTGACTTAAGATCGAACGTTTTAATTAATCAGTTACTAGTATTTGTAAGATAATTGTCCGAAATAGCTATAAATTGGAAGCCAAAGATCTACTTTCTTGTGTTCTTGGGGGGAGATCAGAGATTTAAAAATTAGCTGTAAGCAAATACACTCAAAAAAAAACTTTGTAAAATTGGGGGAAAACATTGTTAATTCATATATTTTATTTAGAATTAACTACTACATAGTAATAAGTGCTTGAATTGTATTGCCAACAATTTTCTCTATTGAATGAACAAGGATTCTTTGTAATTTTGAGGCCGCGAATAGGAAATCCAACAGCTACATTGGATCGTAATAGCATGGAAAGAAAAGTGTGACTGCATAATTAAAATGTGAACAAAAATGTCGTAACTCTACAATATAAATTCTTGAAATTCTTGGGTCCTTCAACTATGCAAAGCATTAAATAGGGTATTTTTTGCATTGATATTTTAAGTTTAACTCTTTGAAACATCTTGACATCGCGTTGTTCAATAAGTATAGCGTGATTTCGGTTTTAAATCATGCCAATTTTGCAAAGAGCAAATTTTATTTTCCTGGAGGTGGGTGTAATAGCCGGATGTCGATTTGTATCTGGAATTTTATGAGTAGGATTTTATAAAAAGTATCTACCCAGTTGTTGTCGTTCGGTATCTTTATACCTTGCCGTTGCTTCAAGGGGACAGAGCACCTTCAAATTGAAAAAAAATATGTTTTTTTCAAAGGCTAGTTTTTAATTGAATAAAAAAATATATCTTAATGAAACTTTTTACACATACTTTATTAGTTTTAGACTACATAAACAAGTTTGTTAAAAATGTTTTGTGGCCCCCTGTCGTCTGCTACAATTTTTTGGAAAATACACAAAAAAAACCTGGCTTGCATGATAACTTCCCTCAGGAAAGTCTGAAAAAAAAACAAAAAACGGAATTTTGATCAAAGCGGCCTTAGAATTAACTAAAATAAAATTTGGTTGAAAAATAATGAAATGGCGGCATTTTTTCGAAAATCGGGGGTTTTTTCCCCAGAAATCGGTTATAACTAAAAAAATTTAATGCCGATTTTTTCATCCGTAGTTCATTCTGAGCATCAACATGTGCAGATTAACGTGTTAAAATTTCAGAACGATTGGATACTATTGTTTTTCTTAATCATGCACAACAACTTGAAAAACGTTGGTTAGAGAAAATCGCGTTTAAACTTGAAATTCAATATTTAATGCAATAAATCTTACCGAAAATTAGTCTGCGATGCCTGGTACATACAATATACCTTCTTCTTGCTCACCTCTTTAGATGCCTCAATCGAGTGTTTTTCCGCCTGGTTGATTCTTACAGCATCTCTATTTTCTGGATGTTCCAGCGCACATTGGCCAATTGCAATTCCCATAACTTGCATTATTTTCAAGATAGCTATAAATACTTCATTGAATATACATGCAGAAATATTTGCAGCCATATTTATGACACTTTTTTTCACAAAAAGTATGTTTCCAAAAAAATCAAAATACAAGAATTATAGCTTTCGTTATTATTCTGCGTAAAATGCCCAAGCAGCGCTTTTATAAATCTTTTGATGATAAGTCTTCATAAATAGGCTTTAAAACTTCTTGTACCTCATCATCTAAAGGTGGAGGATGCTTGAAATTTTTTAAAGTATTACCACCAGCTGCCACTGCCGTGCGCCAGTGACACCAAGTCTTTTCTCCAACAGGACACTAACAGTGTTGAGGGTTCTCATCAGTTGAAATTTTTTGGGAATATGCTGCCCAAATTTCCTTGCGCATGTTTTTAACTGAATTATAATTTCGTCGCATAGGTAGGCAATAATATGTTGATAAATTTTTTATTAATTTTAGTGTCAGTTGAACTTTTTTCGGACCTTTTTTTTGGAGTTTCAACACTTTTTTTAGAAGCATCTTTTTCAGTTAATGTTTTTGTTTTTTTTGCCGATGTTCATTTTTTTTTGCTTCCTTTGAAGGAGTTGACTCACTTATTTTTCTCTACACTTTAGCCTAAATCGATGTAGCGGTATAGCGAAGTGAACGAAAATCATAGAAAGAATTACCTTAGCGCGCTTCTCTATATATGGCCATACAATTTTTTTGTTTTTATAATTTCAGCTAAAGCTTAATTCTAACATATTCAATCAAAAAAGAAAAATTGATTTATGAAAAATTTGAAGGTGCTATGTCGCCTTAAGATTCTCAACATTAGTCGTCCACGATTTTATTTGTATCTTCCTTAGAAGAAAAGAATTCTTCCATTGCTTTTTCACTTGTTCCCAATCACTGCAGTTATGACTAAAGGTAAGTAACAAAATATAAACTATTCAGCACACCGAACGATACAAACTGCATGCACCACAACTTACATACATATATGCGCGATTTGCAAGTTTCGAAATGAATGCTGCTGGGATTTAGTGAATGATGAAACAAAACAAAAGAAATTGAAGTGCATTTATTCAAATCAACTAATCGATTAGTTGATTTGTATTTGTGACTCAAATAACCGATAATTCATGTAGTATTTACAACATAGGTATTAAATTTACATTAGTCGTTTTAATTCCATAAAATTCATTCTTATTATGAAAGAAACAGCAATGAATATACAAAGAGGCTGTACATTTATTATGGCCATGGCTTTTACATTGATATTTCTTGATTTTACTATGCGACTTTTTTCTGAGTGTAGTTATTATTGTATCGCTAAAAAGGGGCTATCCATTGAGTAATGGTTCTATATAGCTGCCTTTGAGTTGGTTAATGCTTGTGTGATAGATTTCAAATGGCTCGGATACAACAAAATAAATTGCTTGGTAATCCACATCTACCCACACTGGGCGCTCATCGTCACTTTGAATTATTGCATCATATATTGACAGAATACGTAAAATAATTATTTTGGTTTTTTAGAAAAACTGAAAACTATGCTCCTATCGACACGTAAACATGAATCGCTTTAAGTGAAGCCAAATTAAATACTTTGCCACCAGAAGCTCGATATGAAAATTCATTCTCGTTTTAGGAAAAAATAAATTCAAAAACTTGTTTAAATGTTGCTATCGCAAATGTCGTTTCAAACAGAAGATACCCTTTGACTTCGTATGCTTTCAAATAAATATTTTAAAGATACCGCTATTCGACTTTAACCATTCTCGCAACCACTTCGCCACAATATAAAGCCTTTTCCATTTTGAAACGAATTATGCAAAGTAAATTTTCAATATCCCATTCGTGGAAATACTCCATAGGACAGGATTTTCATAACCCAAACTAAAAGAGATCTTGCGGTGGTGGTGCTGGCACAAAAAAAAAGAGAAAATACGAGACTATGTAGAGTATGAAAGTAGAATAGAAGCCTCCAGGTTTTCGTTTTTTCATCAATTTTATTTTTTTCTTTCTATATTTTTTTTTGTTTCGTATTCATCCTTTTATTGCGCCGCAAGCATTTGCATCTCAATTGGCATTCGAGGATGTTACTGCTTGCTGTTGATAGTGCCCAGAAAACGAAGGAAAATTGCAATGGGACCAGTTTACCTTTGCTCCACCGTAGTGAATGTGTGTGTGTGTGTGTCTCCTTTCACTTCGGTTGTGCGGAGAAAAATAAAGGTGAATTTTCATTGATCTGGCTGGCGTAGGTAGCACAGCAAGAGTGCTATTTATGACTTTTGATTTTTCGAGCCACAAGAAATTGGAAAATGGTGGAAATTGATGCACAAGTGGCATGTGACTGGATTTGGTTTTGATTTCGGGTTGAAAGGCAGAAAAAAATGAAAAATGATAGTATTTGTTTTGTGGTGGTTATTCGAGTGAAACTGTTTCATTGGTGAACATTTTAAATTTAAACGTATATTTTGCTAAAGTTTGGTTCGGTTCAAGGATCAATTTATTTACAAAACTACTCATGGCTGGTTTTAACCAAACAGTCATATTATTGTTGGTGTATGACTAACCGTATTGTTCAATTGTAAGGTGTACATTTGAATGAAGAAAAATATGGTAAATGTTTTAAGACTGCTTGTATGAATTCTATCACACTAATATTATAATCGCAAGCATTTCTGGTACGCATTGAGATCTCTCAATCATATAAATAATTGACCATTCGTAAATAAATCTGAAAATGAAGCTCTAACTAAACAAAATGACAATAACTAGTCTGTTTGGATTTGCAACACTATTTCAATGTGCTAATTTAGCTTATTCATATCGAGTATTTATTGTTGTAGTCCATTAATCGTTTGGATGTGTTTTTAATGAATAGCTGTAAATTTGCACAGTAAGTCTTTTCATTTGGCTAGCTATCATTCTGAGTTGGGCTTTTATTCTTTTCCTTTTGTTTGTTTGTGATGTGAATGAAGAGCAATGATTTTTAAAGATATTCCTGAAAATGAAAGGCTGATGAGTTATTTTGTTAAGAAATGACATTTTTAAAGAAAAAAAATATTTTGTCCGTTCAATCAATAAAAAAAAAACAGAAACAATCAAACTTAATTTTTTGTATTATCGTTTATATCTGTCAACAAAATCTGTTTGTAATAGTATGTAACTCGTTGCCATATTAGGATATTATTAGATTATTAAGCTGAATATCACGCAACGTTGAGTTAGTTCCAAAGCTGTTACATATTCTTCTTTATCCTGAACATTCAGATTCAAAGCTACTAGTTATATACCTGAACCATTCCGAATAGATTTCGGGACAAATATTTACCCATCATTAGCATTAGTCAATACGGGTCATCTCTGGCATTGACGTAATCCAATTCAACCTTATCGTTTGATATCCAAGCAGAAGTTTACGAATGATTCCCATACTCACGTATGTAGTCGCTTAAAGGCAATGAATGGCTAAAGGACTCAAACTGATTTCTTTGAATCAAGAATCGATACCAATAAGAGTATATTTTCAAGTTGTTTTAGGTTAGAATAAATTGTCGCTGTTATTCTAACCTAAAAGCTCTTCAAATTGCCATATTTTGTAGATTTGGCTGAAATTTATTTCGATTAGAGATAGTCAAAATGTAAATTTGAGCCAGGTGCATTAATTTTGCAATCATTCGCCAGAATCATGGTTTCATGGGCTCACTATGAATATCATTAAGAACGAAAAATAGAATATCGTTTTGTCCTCTTAAGCGGTTTCAAATTTCAAGGAATACGTTTTGACTTTTTCAACTATGAGAAACAATTGAATGCATTTCTCATTTGTACCAAAACCGTCTATAAATGTTATCATATGAATTCTTTCGTGGTGGATGATTTCTTAAACTTGTTATTACGCGTCTGACCATGTAGTTTGGAACGTAGTTGTTTTACCTTTAGGTGAATGAAAAAAGATTAGCACATAGAAAATACACGTAAAATTTAGAAAGATCGATCTCAACTTCAAAATTGAAAGCAATGTTTTATTTTTGATTGTAAAAAATCACAAGAAAATTACAATCGGTATCCATTTTAGAAAACAAGTCATGTAATCAAATTCAAACTTTACATATTGAATCAAAATTCAAGACGAAAGTGTTGAGAGAGGCTAATTTTTGACTGCTCAGCCAAAGATGTCAAACATACCTTGATGTGGAAACCTATTCAATCAAAAATAACATGGCTTTGAACTTTACATACATGGCAGAGGTATCTGGAACAACTGATGATAATATTGAAACCTGGGTAGCTCAAGAGAAGTTTCAAGTATTAAACTGTTTTTCGGGGGTTTGAAAACATTTTGAAGAAGTTTTCCAAAATTATTAGATTAGCAGGCTCTCAAAATAGAACCTTTCTGACATAAGTCGATTAATCAATTTATTTAGATTTGCATGATCACCTTTTCGCAAACTTTACTTGTTGGTCGGTACTGATGATGTTAGAATTATATGCTTGTAAGTTTCAAAAACCCACTAACAATGATTAGAAGGTTGCTGGTGCCATTTTGAGAGGGTAGTTCAAATAAAATTTTATCAAACATTGCTTTGGATCAAATCAGATTTCCACCAAATTTTTTTCACAAAACACTAGCATAACTGTTATATTTTCGGAATACAAACACTGCAATGCTATGGAATAATACAAATGTATCTTTTTTTCTTTTACTAAAAGAACTTCTGGTATCGATTCATTTTCGTTAAAATATTGATCATAAAAGTTGGGTTCACACGGTTTTCAGGAGAAATGCATGCAAATTTAGGATTTGAAAGGATTTGATTGGACAAATGTGTTTATGTGCCATTCCCTTGATGATGATGTAGCCATGTTTTATAGAATAGTATTTGGCTCGGTCGATAAGTTTGTACTTAAGATAAGGAAAAAATATAAACTCTCTAAACCTTGGCTTGACAAGACTTTTAGACGTCTGAGAAATCACAGAAACAAACTTCACAGACTAATGAAGAATCAAGTCAACATTAGTGATCGTATTAAAGAAGAATACGATTTAATTGCTTATGAATTCTATACTAAATCTCACGAAGCGTGTGAGAGATACATTGAAACTGCTGGGAAGAATATAATTTGCGACCTCAAATTTTTTTTTGATTTTGTTAATATGAAGCGGAAATCAAGCGGCTACCACTCTTCAATGTCCACTAAAAATTCGATGTTGTCTTCTTCTCCTCAGGAGATCTGTAAGCTTTTGGTCCAGTTAGGTGAAGCTCAGAAGAAGCTTTTAGTCCAGTTAGCAACCCAACATTGTATCGATTCCCGGGTGCAACTTTTCGCTGAGGATTGACAATATCAAGGAATGAAATATTTACTGCCATTATGGAGCTTGACAGTAACAAAGGCCCTGGACCTAGCCTCCTCCCTTCTATTTTTCTGATCAAGTGTGTAAAACCACTGATTTCGCCCAGTCATACTATATTCAATAATTTTCTCTCCTCTGGGCTATTTCCTTCGTGTTGAAAATCTTCTTATATCACACCAATTTATAAAAGTGGCGATAGACGTTTCATTCAAAATTATAAAGGCATCGCCATTCTATCTGCTATTCCCAAACCATTTGAAAAAATCATCTACTGCAAGCTTTCTCTTCTGGTCGACGCTCGACTGAACGAGCAGCAGCATGGATTTAGGAAAGGTCGTTTTACAACAACTAATCTTATGGTGCTTGTTTCTGATATTTTCTGCAAAATGGAGTAAGGTGATCAAATTGGCGCAGTCTATACAGACTTCAACAAAGCATTCGACCGAGTTGATCACTCCATTTCAATCCCCAAGCTTAAACAATTCAGAATTGCAGGATATTGACTAAAGTGGCTTGGCTCCTACCTTCACGACCTAACTTCTAAGAAAGTCTACGTTAAATCCGGTGTATCTCAAGGAAGTCATCTTGGCCTTCTTCTTTTTAATATTTTTATCTCTGACTTATCGGAGTTTTTATTTGATATTCCTCATTTACTATATGCAGACGACCTCAAAATCTGCCATGTCATCAGATCACCATCTGACGCTACCTTTTTTCAGTCTTAACTGAACTCTCAAGAGCTCTAGATCATTGGTGCTCCGCGCACAAGCTCCCTCTTAACATTGCCAAATGCCGCGCAATTAGCTTCTCTCGCAAAACTGCACGCCTCCAACAACACGGCACTCAGCAGGGCTGACAACATATTAGATCTCGGTGTCATCCTGGATGGAAAGCTCCGCTTCAATCAACATTACGATAGAGTGCTTTCCCGAGCAAGTAAGCAACTTGGTTTCATTAAGCGACGACCCAAAGAGTTTAAGAATCTCTGGGTTACTTTATCCTTATTTATTTCACTCGTGCGTTCTTTTCTTGAATATGCGTGCACTATCTGGAACCCGGCTTTCGAAATTCATAGCCAAAGATTTGATTCTGTTCAGAAGCAGTTTCTACTATTCGCTCTGAGAGATCTTTTCAACCCTTATGATTTCAGTATATTGTCACCGTACGAATATCGTCTTAAATGTATCAACTTGTTAACCTTTGCGTCGAGAAGATTAATGTTATCTGCCTGCTTCAGCTTCGATGTTATCAGAGATGTGGTTAATGTCGTCTACTTGAAAGAAAAGTTTGTGCTCAATCAGCCCTTGAGATTCACTAGATCCCGACGATTGCTATTGAATACCAACACAACACAACATATGCAGCAAACGAGCTAATAAATAGGTGCTGCAGGCTATTCAATAGCACGAGCGAGAACTTTCCCCGCAAGATATCTAAAGCAACTTTTCAAAATAACATTATGAAGGCTCTCTCTTCATAGTGTCCCCCTTTAGTCCACCATACTAATATATATGTATTGTATATTTAATTTATATTGATATTCATTTAGTTATTTGTCATTTGTCATTTATTTATTACTTTATTTGCTATCTGTTTGTAACTAATTTATTTATGCGTTATTTATTAGTCTTGTATTCACATATAGTTTTGTTTTTTGTTTTGCTTCGTAATTTTATCCATGTACTATTTTATTTAAATAAATAAATAAATAAAGATTTTCAAGAAAAGAAAATCAAAGTATGTTTTCCCATTTCGCTACAGTTTTGTTTTCTTTTTTAACTTATTTTGCTCAAATCGTCAATATAATTCAATTTATTTTTCTCTTTCAGGTATGTATCGTTCAAAGCCACAAATTCTTACTTTTGGGTGAATTCATGGCATTAGATTTGCCTATCATCAATTCGCCTTAAGATTTCAAAATGCGAATAACACTGAACAAGTTGTCAATTACAAAGTTACTGTCGCAGGTAAGAGATGTATAAAATCGAATATATTATATCGAATATAATCGAATAGATTTATTATTTAAAATAAATTACTACTATCTGCGGTGTTTATGAAGAACTTATTTTGTAGTAAAAGAATTGGATCTGTAAAATTTTTTTTGTAAATGATTTCAAGGCAACTTTAATCTCAACCCCAACTACAACAACCTTTAAATATCACACAGAATTCTCCCGCTTAGATTTCCGGGATTCAAAGCAAACACAAACTAAATAGCCTCATTTCGAAATCCGCGAAAGCCACTGCATAATTCTTAAAACCATCCCCACGGGGGTTAGCTTTTTGCGCGACTGGATACATGCATATGCAAAAGTTTCTTACTCGTCGGTGTCTTTCTTACGTTTGCTGCATGCATCTTATTTGTATTTAGTCTCGGCGAAAACTCCTAGTTAGTTTTCGCAACTAGTGAGTGAGTTTTGGATGACATACATATTTTGCCGTCTTAAGCCACGTTGCAGGCCAGGCCGCCTTAGACGTTAGACAGAAGGACATTAAGAAACATTAAAGCTAGCAATGCGATTGGTTAGGAGACAACATGGAACCAAAGGGGCAGGGTAAAAAATATTAAATTGCGTCTGTAGCCACGAAACGAGTCGAGTCGAAGAGTCAAAGGATAAATTTCGAATTCAAAGACTATAATGTTATTCAGACTTTTCTTATACGACAGCGAAAGGAAAACCGTGCGGAATATCTTTGAGACCAACCACTATATGATTGTTTGTCGTGGATGCATGCATACGCGGTGAAACGAAGCAAGGAAATCGTCTAGCAATGATGCCAACATCAGTTTTAACCAAAAACTTTTTGTTTGCTCAAGTGGAAAGAAATCACATCTCGAATTATCCTGATACATTCTATGGTTTGGAGTTGCAAAGACAGATAAACATATATTGAGACAGAGAATGAGAGTGGGAGAAGAAAGTGAATAAGAAATTCAGTTATTATGAGTAGAAGTTGTTTATTGTGACTTTTGGGATGTTTGAAAGAATGAAAAACATTCTGCATGGCTTTGAAGCTATCTTTACCAAAGTGACGAAATAAGAGGCGTTGAATGAGCTAACACAAACAAATCTAATAAAAATAGGTTATTTCATTTCTAATGGAAATCTCTCGTATATTTTCACTATTAAATGAACTAGATAACGAATGATAGACGGGTCACAATATTCTTCGCAGGAAATGAGTTTGAACTATCACCTGACTTCTCCTTCATAACTACGCACCCACACTCATGCCATCTTCGAATCCTCAGCAAAAATAATAACTTCCAAGACTTTTATTTCCCATTATTTGCAATGAGTTTCGCCATGGCTTGTTCTTCTTGTACGTCCCACGAGCACTCGAAGAAAACGTTAATGTTCTGCGTTAAATTAAATGCGAATAAAAATATTTACTGAATACTTCCGCGCGACAAACACAAGTCGTGGATGGAAATGGAAAAAAAGCGCGGCAAATCGCAGTGGAGCCACAACCGACCGATATTATGTTGGAGAACTTGAGTTGTCGAGTCGTTGTAGTAAGGCAGGAAATAAAAAGAAGCTAGAACGAATGATTTAGCGAAAAGAACAAAACTGTTGGGACCGAGAACAAACCAGAACAACAAAGACCAAAATCTCTAATGCGGGCATACGAAGCGAGTCGAGGGAAACCATTTTTCCCATGCAAACATTCCTGACACCTACGACTGGTTGTCGCGTGTTTTTCCCTGTAGCGAACTCAACTCGGTTAATTTAATTTCCCTGAAAGTGAAATAAATTTAGCGGTAATTAAGTTAAACCAAGTTGACTATATTCCGTCGCAAAGAGACATCATGGACCACACTAACTCAAGCTGAAAGATGCCCAGTCCTCAATGATTTCAGATTTTTTGTTTGCACGCATTTCTTACGCTGAAGCTGAGTATGCTTCTTGAAAAAAAAAATTGTGTTTCATCAAGACTGCAGGAAAAGGAAAAGGATTGCAGGATTGTAAATGAAATAGGCGTCTGCTATGAACAAGTTGTTTTGTTGCAAGAGCAAAGCTTTGGTTTGCAGGTGGTGTTTGGAATAATAAATAATTCTATTCGCAATGCCCAGTGTAAATATTTTATGTACAGAGGAGTGTGTTGTGAAGCTTGTTTAAAGCTTCCGTAGCGTTCGATGGAATTTTCAAACAACGATATATATTACTCAGTATAATTTTATAGCAATAATGATCAATTCGGCTTTCCGTATACGTTACGGTTGTCTGAAGTAGTTAATATGGACGTATAAAAAACCGACAAGATTATGTAAATATCGCCAAACAAGTTTTCCCAATACAACCCAAAATGAGGTCCTGCGAAGTGAAGGATATTGAGACTTCATTTTCATAGTAAGAAAATTTACGAGTGTGAAATTATTAGTTTTACACCTCATTTTGTCTCTGGTTTGGTTCAGATACCTTGGCTCAAACTCGCTGTATGGTTCACCGTTTGTACCTGGATTCGAACCAGGAACCCCAAACTTCGTTCCTTCTTTGGCGAAAAAAAAAGAAAAGGAAAATATGGATGTTTAGGTGGCAACTTATTTTTTAAATTTGAACAAAAAAATTCACATTTTTATGTATAAAATACCATTTAAATGTGATGCATTATTTTTGACTAACGGTTAATTTTCATACCATAGTTTGATCTTTGATCATATTTTGACATGCGAAAAAACGTTTTGATCGGTTAAAACTACTGATGTAGTGCTACCGTTGTTGAACTGCTAACCCACAGCTTCGACCAAACTTCATCAGCTCTCCATTTTATTCGAGTATATTTTAAAAAAAAAACTTTGTCAAAGCAAAAAGCGGTTATTAAATCAAAATATGAACCAAATGATCTCTTTAAAGCCACTTTCTTGTATCGATAACACTTAATCGTTTTCACATTCACATTCCATTCGAAAATCACCTGAAACAATTTCGAACACACTCAAATCGTTTCAATCATCTCGTCTAGAATTCTCAAAGCCGACCTGCCAGTATGACTCAATGAAACACTTTAAGACACTTCAAATGCATATTTGCCTAATAGACAACAGTTCAGTAATCTATGGCGGTATCATCTTACAGCTCGTGTATTTTCCTAACAGATTAATAGAAATTGTACTAAGGTGTCTACGCATATAAGCCATACACCAGTTACGTTATGATGGAATCCAGTTATAAAGCTCCACACGTGCTCCTTTCAGAAGTAACAAGAGCAAGAGCAGGAAACGATATACCAATACGCACAACTGTGTGATCTGTGGAGAACGGGAGAAAAGGATAAACTGCTCAAAGATACTGTCTGTGCATACTCTACTCGCTTAGCTCAAATTAAACATCCTTGTATTTAATTAATATGCATCCCATACTGCATTTACTTCAATTTGATCCTCAAGGATATGTACACACCCTGCTAGCAGGAACCTTATCAGCCTGCTTACAGCTAAGTTTATGCGAAGGAACCATATTTCGCTCGACAGTAATGTATCCTATCATGGCAACGACGAGGTATCGGGCTGGTATCAGATTCTGGTCGGTATCGTAGACTATAAGTACTTCATTGGAATCTAGTGAAATATGTTGGATATAGTGGTATTTAGAAGCAGTTGGATCTTGAACTAATGCACATGAGCTTTGCGGACAGGTTGCGGTTTGTTTTGAGTCGGGCAAGCAAAATATGGACCATGTGAACCATTGTAAACTAATCTCATCGTGAAGTTTTAGTAAGAAGTAAAATGTGTCAATGTTACACTTCGAACAAATTTCAGCCATAACATTGGGTTTATAAAGTTTGTATTAAGAGCTTTATTTCCCATTCATATATTACCCAGAACAAAAAAAAAATCAAATAAAAAAATACTTAAACAAAAAGTTGATACACAAATGATTTAGATGAAAGAAGCTGATTCCAGCCTGTTAAAGATTTTCGAACTGCTCCAAAATTTCACTTTCTTTTTCGATTAGTCCCAAGTAACCACATTTGATGACATTCACTCGGAAGCAGATGAGGCGGATTCTAACTTCAGTTGAATGTGTTGCATCCTAGATGACAAGAGCTACCTTTTGTCGCCGTCGCTTCGAAAGTCGGAGCTGCCACTACACATAGCAAGCTCTTGATGAAATTCCGAACGACAACAAAATCATGATTGATGAACGTTGCATCGATTCTTTAATGTTTACTTGCGTGGCCAGCGGAGGCTATGGAGTGAGGGTATCACCCGCGAAATTGACAAGTTTGAATCCATGCTAAATGACATCTATCGATCCCGAGAGAGGATAATATTCTTCTATAAAGCTTTCGAAACGATATGATTAATTACCTCTTCGTAAATTTATAACTAAAAAGACATAATATAATAAATTTGAGTATAACATAGTATCCGTTTCAGTCGATGGCTGATTGTTGATGTTGCTGATGCTCATCAGGATGATGGTGATAATGTTGACAAGGATTTTCATAGTAAGCTCAAGTACAATATATTCTGTGAATTTGAGATAATGTTGGATAAGAGGATGGCTTAATGTTAGGGAGGGGGTGTTATGAAAGTAAAATTTTAGCAAATATTTTGAAAATTCAATGTTGTCAATGGTGATAGTTCAACTTGAATAGCGGTTTGAATTACGTTAAAAATGAATTATATTGGAAAATGTTTGATTTCATAGAATTTGTTAGCTGGTTATAATTGTCATTAGCATTCAGTTAAATGTATGATTGTAGTAAAAAAAATAAGCTTCAAGAATTGGCAATTCAATTATTTTTCCAAAGAACATTTACTCTATTTTCAATTTTCTATCTTTGAACAGTTTTTGGTTTATGATTTCATCAGATCCTTGACTCAAAATCTACTTAACATTAGTATTAATACATTGGAAAATATTTACTGTTTCTGATTGTATTTGACTGCGTTTGATTCAAAACTGCTATTTATTATGATAAATATTTTATTGTGGCCTTAGTCAATTTCATTTTAAAAGTCACTAACAATTACTTACTTCTCTGCACTTCACTTTTTCAATATTTTATAGGGTTTCAAATTAAATGGTAAAATTTGAATACTAAGTAGTGGCCGTATTTACTTTCGAATACGTTAAACTCAATCAACACACCTCTTGTAATGCAGTCCAATCCTTGCTAATTGATACTACTGAAATATTTTTCATATTCTTGGCCAGACATTTTCTTGATAAATTGCTTGATTCATCTATTTTCTTCTAGTTTTGTGCCACTCAAATAATTTCACTTTTTGTGTTGAACATCTTCTTAATCTATTGTATGTCAAAACATTGGATAGTTCATTTCAAAACAGCACGTTTACTCATTCAACCCTTTGACTCCTCTTTCATATTAACGAAAGTGTTTTTCAAAGATTTAATTAACTAGCCTCTCAGCAGCGGAAAAATAGGTTTCTACCAAAAACGTGACATATAGATTTTAACCATTACTTATTCCAAGTTCTTTTTTTTTAAATGTCAAAACCGGAAAATGGATTATTTTGAACTCTAATATATTTTTTGCTTAAATAAAAAGTCACGATTGGTCAGGAAATATTTAATAGGTAAAAGGGGCTGAAAAGAAAGCAGTCGTACCTATTTCAGTGGTCATGAGTTGAATACTGGCAAGCTATTAAATTAATCTAATTCCATTTGCCTTGCGTTTCATCCATTTAAATTTTTTTCTTAAATATCAATTGTTCATTTATAAGCTAGATATAATTCAGTTTCTTGGCAGATATCGATATTTTGAGAACAAAAAGTAAGCTGGACCTCGGGATTACGTGTTTTTAATGTTTCCGATCTTACCTTCGTTTTGAATTTATACCTTCGCATCTGTTGAGGATAGAGTACCAAACAACCAATCATGTCATTCGCTTTGAAATTTCATGACTGCTTAAACTTAAATTAGCTATGAAGGGTGCATTTATTACTTGACATTTTGCAACCGTTCGATTTATGGATGAATTACACTAAAAATCTGATTTACCAGAAATTAGTTGTCATTCAAATCCAGAATATCTAAGCCCTATTATTTCAAATAGCCATCACAAGATACAATACATCACTTAAATATTTAAACCAACAAAACTTCTAAAGCTCTTTCTTAAACTCACAGCAAAACAGTTGAATAGAATGTTGAATTAAATAGTAAAATAGAAACAAAAAAAAAACCATTTTCCGACTGCGCTCATTAAATACGTATGCCATGATTTCAATCCGTAAAGAAAAACCACCAAATCATTATTACAAATAGTATTACACCAGAGCAATAAATTATACAACTGAATCGCAAAAAAAGGAACGAATTCAATAATTTTACATTTCAATTTCTACAACGTTTTCCTAAACTGAGCTCTTCTCATCCCTCCGACCCACACTTCTGCATACTTTCTCTCGCTCTCTAGTCTGTCGATTCGCAACGTTATTGTACCGATAAATTATTACGTTAAGATTGTGTGGCTTGTGTAGCCAAACAGAAGTCTCTCCATTATTTATTCGCTTCGGGGATAAAAATGTATTTATTTTCCTTTGTGACAATACCAGTGAATACGAATACGCACGCAAAAAGCTGTTCCATAAATTCTGGAAAAATTTTCTATGCGAAAAAAATCCAAAAACAAAACGGGATAAATAAAAGAATGAATGGCACATAGTCGAACGGTACTAAAAAAAAAAACTGAAAAAAATGCTGAAAAACATTCTGCATTCGGAAACTCCTACTCCAAGATACAGTGGAGACCGCAGTGGATGTGAGAGAGTCAAGTGGAGTGTATAGATTCTGATACACACTAGGAAGTCGAAGTTTCTTCGACGGGTGACACTAATATCGAAATGACTTCGTTGCGTGGTTCCTGTTTCACTGGATTCTGCTGGAAGAGATAGGGAATCGTCATAAGGACAAATAAAAAGTAAACTTATCACGGAGCCTGCATATTCTTTCACATACTCGGGAAAATATTAGCTTCGAATGACAAATGCATTTTATTGTTCGATGATAAGGTTTTGTGCTGAAAAGCTTCTGTCTGCAGGATATTTTCGACGCGGATGCGAACGGAGAGAAAAGCAAACGCAGAAGAAATGATGATATGTTGTATGCATTTGTGGAATATTTGAAATAAATCGAGTAATAAATATAGAGTTGTCTGTTTTTATAGGGACGAGTCTTTGTCGACACAGTGCATCCAAATTATTCATTTCAAAAAGAATTTGCTGACCGGAAAACAGCTGCTTTGCCATCCAGCTTTGAGTCAAAAGCAGGGTTCGAAATAAATTTCGACCACACTTGGCTTGAAATATTATCTCTAGTAGGTAAGTATTTGAGTCATATGAAGCTTAAGCCATAGTGTATGTGTCTTTTAATGTATTTGTTATTTCATGATGACATCATAGCAGCTGGGGTGCCCACGTGTTCTACGCTGGTTCTATTTATGATTATGCATCTTATGAATTTCACCCAAATTTAAATCTATTAACAAAAGAAGTTCAAACGCCAACACAGATTTCGGTTTATTTTTCCATTACAAATGGTCAAGGGCTTAACAATCGAAGCATAAATAAAATCCTCTAGAACTTAAAGAACCTAATATAACGGTGATTGTGGTGTAACATTTTGTGGTAAATTTTGAAAACTTAGATAATCTAGGTGACTTTTTTTCTGGAAACGCCAAATACAAAAATTTGAAAGACATTCGTCACCCTAGGCTTATGCTATACTTGCAAATTGTCCTAGGGAAATAAAATCAACAATACGTATGGATATTCATCAAATTCTATTTAAGTCAATTAGTTGCATTGGTGTTTAGATCAGTTTTGGAATTATGTATGTCTAATTTCTAATGCTTTGGAAAATGAAAACCTTTTAGTTACATGATCTAATTCAAACATTTTTAAAGTACCCAGACATTTGAACCAAATTCCTCGTAACGTCAATATGAACTGTTATTTATACCATTTCATGCCCACTGATTTCTGATTTTTAACCTGCCTCGATATCAACCATTAGTTCCACCAGACCTATCACCAGTTTCAGCGATTTCCGTGTCGTTAATAAATAAAAAAGCAAATCATTTCGTTGTCAATGAGACGATCCACTTAGTAGTGAAATTGTCTCTAACTCTGCCACTCTAGGTTTTTAATTCCGCAGACACGGAAAACTCAGTGCACAAAGCAGCATAGTGGGACGAGATGGAATGGAATTCCCAAAGTATCTAACTGATGCGGCTAACAAATGCATCGTATGCAAGAAAATCATGCATAATAACCGCTGCAGTAGTTATAGGTAGATGTAGGTACTACTCTAAGTCTACGTACTGTCGCGCCGTTATGCCATTATCATGGTATCATCATCATTGTCATCAACCCATATGTGCACAAATGGATGGAGGTAGGAAGCAAAGCAACGAACCACATGCACGCATCTCGTACGAATTAGAGACTTATGTCAAGATTGATAGTAATTTGCATAGGGAAGTTGAAAGAATATTAAATGAGAGGAACAGCTCAGCAAAGAAGTTTAATGAAATGCAAACGCTCGCAAAAATTACCTAGTCGTTGTCGTCGAGTGCCACAAGACCGAGTACATTGTCAACGTATGACAAAATTAGATAGGGTAGAAGTGCGTTTAATGCAAAATAGAAAATATTGTTCTCATAAGTAGAGTTTGCTGGAATAGGAAATGTTTAGTTTGATGGTATAATTGAAGTTTGAAATATTTTAGTGCATTAGTTGTCTGTGGTGAGCTTAAAAGCGATTCAATTTACAAGAGCGGATTTCATGAAATTCACAATTCTAACTTTCGCATTTCTTTACTATCGTCCACACTTAACCTAATTGTAACTTTTCAACGTATTTACTTTGATTAATATAGACTAATAGTAATGTATAGATACCAGATATGTAGACCTAGAGCTCCACGTAACCATCGAAGGCCATTGACCGCTTTGGAAATTCAAGGACATTCTTCAACTTTTACTCAGTCTCCAGGACCACCAGCGAAGACTAAGTGATGCAAAAGATGTTGGATGGTTTCGAAGACTCTAGGTTCCTGTCCATTCCCGCAGGTGTCACCAGGTATCACTTGTTAAGAGTCGCAGTTTAATATTTTATGTTTCATCAAAACTATCTCTTGAGTCGCATAGTAGTTTATTATAAAAAACCGTATGGTTTTCTCGATTGCATAGTAACGTATAGTTTGAAGGTTTATCATCATCGGCGCTTCAACCGGGGTCCGATCCTGCCTTCCGTCAACAGTTTTGTCGATCGCGAGCCGATGTCATCCGATTTCGTACCCCTAAACTCCGAACGTCGTGGTCAACGCCAAAGTGTTTTAAGAGCCATATCCTCTTCGCTCATTCGAGGTAGGTGTCCTGTCCACCGGAGTCTACCGAGCTTTATCTTCGTAATTATATCTGTTTCTAAGTTGTAGTAGCGAACAACTCATGGCTGTAGCCTCTCCGGAATCGCCCTTCTTCACATATGGGGCCAACGATTCTCCGCAAGTCTTTCCTCTTGAACGCGGCTAAGAGGTCAGAGTACTTTTTTCTGAGCACCCGTCTCGGATCCATACATGAGTACTGGCAGGACCATGGACTTGCACAGCAGGAGCTTTGATGTTCGGGTGAGATTTCGAGATTTGAAGAATCTTGACTGACTGTAGTAGGCTTTGTTGGATTTGATTACCCGCGTATTTCTTCCTTCATGTTGTTATCGGCTGTTAAAATTGATCCAAGGTAGTTGAATGATGGCACTACTTCAAATTCATTCTCAAAAACCCTGAAGGTTTGACCAAATCTAGGTGTTCTTCCTGCAGATGCTGCCACCATGACCTTAGTCTTTCCTTCATTTATGTGCAGCCCCATTTTTTTGTGGATGAAGGATTCTCGTACAGCTAGCTCCAATTTTCCAATTATGTCTATATCATCTGCATAAGTAGACTTAGTCTGCATAAGTAGACTTACTCATAAGACTTGGTGACGAGAGTTCTGTCGTTGACTTGCCAACGCCAGGTTGAAGAGCTGATGATGTTGAACGGGCTGCTATATTGGTCATAGTCAACCTACACAATCGTGTCAGTTTATTTGGGATGCCAAATCTCTCATGGCTTTATACAGTTCTACCCTAGATATGGCATAGACGGCCTTAAAGTCTTTAAATAGATAGTACAGTGGAATGTTGAATTCCAAACATTTTTCCATCGCCTGCCTGAGAGTGAAGATCTCATCAATTGTTGATTTGCGTGAGATGAAACCACATTAATATTGTCCGATGATGGCTTTAGCGTATGGGACTATCCGTTTTTGCAGGATAGAGGAGAGTATCTGATAGGAGGTACTCAACAATGTTACATCTCCTTTCTTATATATGTGGCATATTATGCCTTTGACCCGTCATCTGGCATCTCTGTACGCTTCCATACGTGCAATATAATATCGTGCTGTAAAGTAGGCCATCCATATTTAATCAGCTCAGCAGGAATACCTTCGGCTCCAGAGGCTTTGTTAAATTTCAGCCAAATTATGGCTCTTCGTACCTCTTCTATGCTTGGTGGCGACAGCATTCTTGTATTGGTGCAGCCTTCAATTCCTCGTTGAGGTGACTGTTTAGCAATTCACTAAAGTGCACTTCTCGTCGCTCCAGAATGCTTTCAAAATCGGTGATCAGACTACGTTCTTTGTCCTTACAGTAAATGCAGCGTGGTGTGTTCTGCGTCATGTTTCGGACTATTTGGTAGAACTTCCGCGTCTGGTGTGGATCTCACTCTCTACCTCTTTCTATTTCGCAGATCAGGTCTTTTCCCCAGGCTGCTTTCTTCAGTATGTGAAATTTTTTCTCTGTTTTTCTTAGCTTTTTATATTCCTCCTCAGGTGCCCGCATTCTATGAGATTGCTGCATTACCCGGTATGCAACATTCTTACGTTCAGTCGCTAAGTTTGTATTCATCGTCAAACCAGTCGCTCCGATCTTTGCGACTACTACCTAAGATGTCAGAAGTACAAATGACAGTATTCTTAAGGCGTGTCCACTTCTTATCTACGCCTGGTATCCTGACCAGAGGACTTACTCTACCTCCATGGAGCTCTTCGAGGGGGAGTCCTAACGCAGGACCAAAGGTGTTGCTGGTGTTTTCATTGCGTAAGGCAACCGCGTTTATTCGAACCTGGTACGCGGATGCAATGACTCTTCTCTATCTAACCATACCAACAAAATACTGGTCCGCGTCTAAGTTGGCATTTCGATACGTTCGTACCGTCATCAGGCTCGAGTAGTGGCGGCGATCTATCAACACGTGGTCTATCTGGTTACGAATGGCTCCATCAGGTGATATCCAGGTGGCCTTATGGACATCTTTACGCGGGAGCCTGGTACTCGCAACGACTCAGTTCGTGGTTGCTGCCAGTTCTATTACTCGAAGGCCGTTGTCATTACTGTTCTCATACAAACCGTCGCGTGTTTGAACCAAGACCAGAAGGTGTTTTCAGTTTGGCAGCCTATTTTTAAGGTGGTTGCTGTTTAAGTTTCTTGGTTTTCTTATACCAGTTTCGTGTAACTACATCCTAAAAATTGTGTCCTATAATGACATATATACTAGGCTTTATCTACAATGAGACAACTTTGGTCTGATTTCAAACTACCGCATTTATCAACGCAACTAAGTTTGACGGATAATCTCCATCTCAACCACTGACATTATGTCAACCTATTGTGCTTAATCTCTCGGATCTTAGCACAAACATTGCTTTTGTACCCTAGTCACATGAAATTGCCCACTCTAGAGTTGTCTGCTGCATATTATTAACTGCATTAATTATTATTAAATTCACCTTAAATTTTATCTATCGGCATCAAGTGGAAATTCATATGAACTATTCTGCCATCATTAGCATAGACCTTCTATCTACATTTTAGTAGCTTCGGAGTTATTCAAGGATTTGTGTTCTTCTGCAGCATGCAGATGTATGGAAAGAATATTTTTCACTATTGATTTCAACTTACTTCCTCAAAAGGTAGGGTTTTCATATTTTGTAGAAATATGTTGTGTTCAGATCCGGTTTTAACTCAAAAATGAAAAGAATGTCATATTGAACTCTGACACGTGCATTCTTATATGCAGCTAATACTTACCAGCATTTCAGCACGCATATCCTCTTTATTGATTTTAGAAGGCGTCTATACTACATTCAAATGACTCCGTCAAACGCTCTGAGTTCTAACTAATCAAATCGAATGAACTATGATCGATTCTTTTTTTCCCTGCTCCTGGATTCACTTGCCAGGCCGACGCAAGCGACACAGGAACTATTTTAACAATTCAATGCTTCCGTACTCGAAATCGCGTTGCATGACAAACTCGACGGTGGCTAATCTAATTATTCGTAAACATTGTTTCATAAAGTTGCAAGTCGGCGACTGTAAAATTGGTCGTAATAAAGTGTAGAATTTCGTTTAATTAGGTTTACACAGGGCTATGTTTTGGATCGAACGAGCGTGCAATTGAACCGTTCGCTGTGGGTATGTGTTCGCTTAATCACATCAAATTGATATGAGGTCAAATTAATTCGACGGATATAAAAGTAGAATTCGTTGCTAATATGAAACTGCACAGACTGCCCATGAATTGGTAATGAGAAGGCGGAAGGTTGAGGAGCTTGGGAAACTAATAGTGAGGCGGTTAGGAGAATTGGATCGTTTGCTGATAGTTTTGCTACAGTAATAGTCGGCCGTTTGGAATTTTCATAAAAGATTTAGGAACAGCGTGGGAGATTGATTTATACTACCATATACCATAGCCAACTGTGGGTTCATCTACATGCCTGATATTCGTCGTTTCTTTCTCTTACCAAACGAAGCTTTTACTCCGTTTTCGCATCGAACATTGTCAACAACGGTCTAATCAATTTCCTTCGGATCACTCCAATTCATGCATACTAATAAAAACCTCTTGACACATTTCGTCATCCATTCATTTACTTGATATCATGAAGTGAAGAGTAGAAGAAAACTTCACGCTAAAGTAAGATTGGCCCTGCCGACACTACTCTCTCCTCCATCGCATATACTGCCGGGATATGGTCGTCATCTAGCAGGGCATCTTTCTTAACTAATTCATTTGTCAAGGACCAAAATCCATTCATCAATTTTCCTTAGCGTCGTGAGACCGAGATAGAAAAAGGAGTAAGTGGAAGGCCAGGCCATACTTAATCTCTATCACTTAAAACTTTCACAAAATGTTTTCTTCTATCCGTCTGAGCATTTCATTGAATGGGAAATGGCCGAGGTTACACGCTCAACGATGAGTTTGAGAACAATATAATGATGATAATGTGAAGACGGGAAAGTGAAAAGTTGCAAGGGTATATGATGGAGTCATTTGTTTCAACAGTCATAGTTGGTACCGACAACGTACTTTTCGGAAAATCTTGAATGTTTTCGAGGAACTCAAGTTTTGGTAATTGAAAGCAACTGTTGGGGATGGTTTTCATATTCTTGATGATTTTCATTCGGGATTGTTGAAAGTTTTAGCGCAACGAGGGCGAGAGTGAATCCAGTCTTGGCATTCACCGGGGCGTTCGTTTGCATATAGAGTGCGTATGAAGCTGATTAATGGAGCTATCACCAAATTGAATGCATGAATAAATTGATTCGTTGTGGCGAAAAACAATTTCCGAGTAAACAAATGCAAATAAAAAACCACCATGCAAGTATCTATCATCGAATTTTAATAAATCAAAGCTCAGAGCACAAAACATTTCAGGAAGTTTCTGGTTTTATACGAAACCTTTGGAAAACAATTCCGACTACTCGGTGCTGTCTTCCCATTCCGACATTGGAAAAGAATAAGAACACAAAATGCCACTATAAGCTTTATTGCCAAGCAACAATACCGTATTCAACACACAATAGTGTCTTATTGCGTGACAAATCCTTCATTCTCTCCGTGATTCCGTTCGTTTCGTACATCGCATTGGTGCCACTTCACCAAATCTCTTCAACCCGGAAAGAAGGAAGAGACCATCGTATCATAAAAACTAGCTTCCATGTTGACAAACGCTTCATGAGCAATACTTTATCTTCTTCTTCAGTTGCTCTGCGCTCGTACTCAAGCTAAGTCTCTTTGGACGTCTCCTTCGTCCGCTTGCACTGAAACGTTTGTTCTTTGAAAGGAAGGATAAGATGCGATACGATTTACTGAAGCTACCAACTGGGCTGCAAACAGATTTGAATAATAGCATAATGAATCCAATGATGCGACCCACCAGATAATTTTCATTTTCATTCTGTTCACTTTTAGTTGTAGGACTATCGTTGAGCTTTCCCGTTTTATAGTTCTTCAACATGACAGAAAGATAAAGATTAATTCGTCTGTAAAATAGAAGAGTTCTGATGATATGCGTATTGGCGTGAGAGGTGAATCGTTTAGGGACATGACAGCAGCTAATAGATATATGACTAGGTGAAACCTGTGTCAATTTTTTGGTGATGCTGACTTACCGTTTCCGGGCTTATCACCTAACGATAAAGTCAGAATGATATAACAACAAAAGCTACAAATCATTTTACATATTTTCCTGCACTAAAAAGAATATTGTTCAAATTTTTTGAAAATCCCGTGAGCGAAATTCACATGAGGATATTCATAAAAAGTTATTGGTGGTTTTTTTTGTTCTAATTTTCAATAAATTTGTTTGAGAAACAAAAGTGCTAAAGTTTTTGAAAAAATTTTATGATAAAGAAAGAAGAAGATGATATCAATTTCACCGTCCTCCAATGAGCTTCAAAAAACTATAATTTGCTCAGAAATTTGGTCGATTGGGATATATTTTTTGCCAAAGAAAATATTACAAAATATGACGAGGAATCACAAACCGACTCCAAAACTTACCTTTTGGATACACACACTATAGGTTTGCGAATTTTTAAGACATGTTTAAAATTAGGTTTCTAATAAAAATACGTAGTAAAATGTTTAAATATGTTTTGAACGTTGATGTGAGAAAAACAGTCCTGGTATTCGAAGAAGAAGAAATGCGAGCTGCAGTTTTTGACGCTGGCTTAAAACAGAAGCAATCGAGACCAAGAAAACATGTGAAATGTTACAATAAATATAAACATAGATGATACATTGTTCTCAATAAGTTGTACAGTGTCTACAATTAAAAGGTAGTAATAAGCCTGGAAATAATTTTTTGTTTAAAAAAATAATATACAATTTGTAGGTAACCAAATTGGCACGAAAAATAAGTGTAACCAGCAGCCTTGGTCTCGTAGGGTCCGCCATTATCTTACTCAGCCAAGTGACGACTTTAAAAGCTCTATAACATGCCGAGCAGATATGAACCCAATACTGCCTTACGTAGCATTAACGCCCTATCTGCATTTTTGTAATTGTTAGCTTATTTGTAGATTTCTATTTTTCTGAGAGGGCATTTTTTACTATTGATTTTAAAATGGTTGCACAAAAGATAGGTTTTTCAAATTTGGCGGAACTTACATTTTAAAAAAAAAGACAGGGCGGAATAGGTCAGCTCTGGCTGGTTTACGGATATACGACCGACTTGTTGGTCGGAACCTCGACGGAGCCAGCTAATAGCTAATATCATCCGCTTTTTCAGCATGACGATCTCTGTCTTTGACAACGACAGCTGGAGGGGATGCTCGGTCATCCACCACTTCATCCTTCTCATGACATGGTTAAGTCTGAATTGCGCAAAGGCGGCAGATCTGGCAGTAATCACCGCTGTGATGTCATTAGCGTTTCCAAAAATACATCCGTGGGCATTTTCAAGCGCAGCGGGTCATCGTAAATAGAGTTACAAGAATCCTTCTCGCTCCGTCCTCGGTATCGTACAGCAACCATGGGTCCCTGAAAAATTGCGAAAGTATCCAAGAATATAGAACTTCATCTCGAGGACTCGAAGGATGTGTGTCTACCTCCCCGATTTGAAGGCGTTTGTCGAACACAAAACCGCAAAATTATGTATTTAAATAAATAGTGGAAATTATAATTACTTAGGCTCGTTTCACACATCTGAGGTTCCATTCGGTTGAGAACCGTGTATGTGTAAAGGGGTTTCGTTCGGCTGAAAAACAAACCGAACCGAATAGAACCTCGTACGTATGAAACAAGCCTTACCCAGCAAAAAAAAATCTATAAATTCTTATTCCTCTCCTAATGTGATTTGTGATTTATTCGCAGATAGTTTCCAAAATATTTTTATTGCACCTGACTCATCAAACTCACATCTCCCTTTCTCTCATTCTGCTTCTACAGCTTTTGTCAGCCACTTAGAAATATAGAAATTACACGTGACGAAATACGTAAAGCTATTTCGGAACTCGACTGCAACAAACGTCCAGTGCCAGATCTTCTTCCTCCAACTTTCTTGTGCAAATTTGTAGGGGAGCTTAAAACTCCCTTTCATATTTTTTTCAACATATCACTTTCATCTGGAGTTTGCCCATCCTGTTGGAAACTTTCAAATGTCACACCCAACTTCAAAAATGGTGATAGACGCTGTATCGGGAATTATAGAGGTATTGCCATCTTATCTTCTATTCGGAAACTTTTTGAAAACTTTTCCACTTTCTCCACTTGTTAACTTTCGTCAGAACGAGCAACAACATGGTTTAAGAAAGGGTCGCTCAACTACCACAAATTTGACAGTCCTAATCTCAGACGTCCTGTGCAAAATGGAGAAAGGATACCAAATTGACGCAGTCTATACAGACTTTAGTAAAACTTTTGACAGAGTTTACCACCCTACCTTAATTCTTAAGCTTCTGAAATTTGGACTTACTGGACCTTAGCTTAACTGGCTTACTTCTTACCTTCGAATCCAACTCAGTTGGTAAAATTTTAAGGACTTTTGTCGAAAAATATTTCTGCTACCTCTGGTGTACCACAAGGCCCACTTCTTTTTAACATATTTATTTCTGACATATCTGACGTCCTAGCAAATATACTTCATCCACTTTATGCCGACGATCTCAAAGTCTATCATATCATTAAATCTAAATCCGATGCACTCTTTCTCCAATCCAAACTTGATTCACTTGATCATTGGTGCAATGAAAACAAGCTCTCTCAACATTGCTAAGTGCCAAGTTATAAGTTTCTCCTGAAAATGCACCGTCTCACATAACACGTACTTCCTCGGGAATAATTTTTTAGCTCGAGTTGAAAACATTGTTAACCTTGGTGTTATCTTGGCTGAGCGACTCCGCTTCACCTTGCATTATGATAAAATACTTTCCCGTGCAAACAAACAGCTAGGCTTTATCAAAAGACGTGCAAAGGAATTTCTTAACCTATGGGTCACAAGATCCTTATACATCTCACTTGTACGCCCCATTCTCGAATATGCTTCAGTTTGCTGGAATCCGGCTTTTGAAACCCACAGAAGCAGACTCGAGTCCATACAAAAGAAATTCTTACTTTTCGCATTGAAAGAACTATACAACCCTTACGATTTTAACACTCTTCCTTCTTATGAATTTCGACTGGGTCATCTAAACTAAGAAAGATAATTTCGGCCTGCTTCACATTCAACGCCATTAGAGGTGTCATCAAAGTTGAATTCCTGAATAGAAAAATGGAGTTGAATAACCCTGTAAGAAACACCAGGTCTTCTCGTTTACTTAAGGAATATCCACACTCCACAGCTAATCAGCCTATAAATAGATGCTGCAGGATGCTCAATAGCATAAGTAATCTGTATTCTCCAACAGTCCCAAAATTATCCTTCAAATCCTCCCTTTTCCAAGCCATCCGTAAACCTTTATCCTAAGCGATATGTCAATGTTTAATTTATTTGTTATTTATTAATTTATTATTGGTTTATTTTGTTAATTATTTTATTTAATTTTTCGTTTTATTTTTATGTATTCATTGTAATTTCCAATTTCCCTTTCTTTTTTTTACTGTTTATGTAACTTGTACCTTGCTTGGTTAATAAATAAATAATAAATAAATATGTTAGAATCCATTTCATTAATAAATAAATATGTTAGAATCCAAAAAAAAAATGTTTATGGTAATAACTATAAAAACTGTTTTCAGCCATTTTTTAGGTTAATTTCAACAAGTAAGAAAACAAGCACAAACAAAATTTGAATCAATAATATCTTTAGTATCCATGAAAAATTGTATTGAAATGTTTGATTGTTGCGAAAATACTACCGCATTTACATTCTAGTTTCTTTATTTCTTTTTTACGTTGTGTTTTGTTTTGTTTACGTTTTTTTACTTTGTCTTTATACCAACCGATGCACGTTGCATTCTTTACTACTAGTTCTAGCTAGTATCTTGCTTCAATAATTATCATTAAAAAAAATTGACTCTAAATTATTTCTAATTTCCAGTAAGGATTTTCTTACGTTTATCAAAATTTTCCGCAAACCATTATAAACTTGAATGTTTCCAATCTAATTAATTATGTTTTTCTCATGCATTATTTCAACGACGACAGCAGGTTTTGGGTCAATACATAACTTTCAATTACCCAAAACTCTATTCATAACTATATGCATCCTTTACATGCATAAATATTTTCACCTGGTCCGAAATCCTTGAACCTCCTCCATCCATATATGAATTAATAAAACTGAATGGCAACCGCAAGGCAGAAGTAGCAGCAGCAGCCACCGCCAGTGAGTATTTCATATTTCCGGCCGAGAAACATGCTGCCGTACATGGACAAAACCCAGTGAGAATTTATGAAATTTTCAACCACACATCCGTTCCGTACAAGATGTGTCCCGTCGTCCCGGTTTGATGAAAAATTGCGAATAGTCCGGAAGAAAGTTCCATGTAGAAAAGTGATGTGAAGTCGACGGGAAAACTTTATCCGGGCTGCCACCTTGTGCTCGAGTGTGTTGCTATAATATGTTCGAACTGAGTAATTAACTTCGTAAGAGTATGAACTTGCCTGGTAATTTCATTTTAATGACCCGGTGTCACGGGATATCAGTAGATTTTTGCAGCAAGCAGCAGGAGTGGCGTTGGTTTCGGAGAAACATTTGATTGTGGCAAAGAACGTTTCAGAACTAATAGTTTGTTAGTTTTTGTTTTTCTGCAATATTCAGCGCAAACGCAAATATTTTAATAAATTGCATTGTATCTCGTAGAAATTGCTTTTATAATTGAATAAAATTATCTCAAAACACGTCAAAAAATTATTCCGAAAATAATCCATGAAATTAATAAAATTTGACTTTGCATCGTACGTAAAAGAAATTATCTTGGTACAAGCAAACACTGCACGTGATAATTTAATTAGAAAAAGTATATCAAACTTTCGGAAACAACACCGAGCTCGACATCCCTGCTGTCGAGCTATCCCATCGAAAGATTTTTTTTGGTGCTGTTTTGACAACCGACGATGACGGCGATGTTTTTGTCGTCAAGCAACCAGCAAGCGTGAGGATAATCAGATTTTTGAGGATCCTCTTCTCGCAAATCCGCCTCGGCATTTACTTTGACACAAAGCCGTCAAATCTCTTTACGTCGAACGTCAATCGGGCAACAATTTTCCGGCACGGAAACGTATCAAGTGGAGCATGAAACTTTTACTCTTTTTCGGGGAGCCCTGGTTGTTCCCTTGAGATGTTTTTCTCTTAGTGACAAAATGCGACCGAGTTCCGGACTCGTGGTAGGGTCAAATGACATGGGACGTGCAACGAGGTATTGAAACATGGGCCAGTCAGGAAGCAACGAGTGGGTTTTCATTTTTCGAATTTTTCTAAATATCGATGTCGTTTTCAAGTTTTTCGTAGATCCTTTCCGGTAGCGAATCGGTGGAGGATGCGAGCGGTGAGATGTTGCGGGTAATGGCTGATGGTCCATCGATGCTGGTTTAACTTTCGGGGCGCTGACGGGCTGAAGTGTCGTGATGTCATGCCTACATGGCACTGAAGGATGGTGAACTTGCTCGTTCGTTTGTCGATTGGGTTTGTTCTTTGATGCCTGGCTTTGGTATTATTTCCAGATCAATAGCCATTTACAAAATATGCCCACAAAATATTGATGTTAAATTAACCTTAAAAGGCTCTTTGCCATTCTTTATTGATGTGATAAAGATGAAAAATCGAAAACTGTAACGAGTCGAATGGGCCGTGGGTACAAAATGTAGAAGTTTGACGGCTTTTTGAGAAGATAAGTGGATCGTACTTGAGAATTTTGTTGAATAAGATGAGACTGATTTTGTTTGCATATTTACGGTGCAAAAGACTTTTGAGCAAAATTTATATTGTTTAAGAATATGATTTGTCAGAACAAATTGACAGGACAGGGGATAAAGGTTTTGCTTGCTTATTCTTCTACCTCAGCTATTATGTCTAGGAGTAAATACTTAACATAAATTGCATTTTGTTTGCGTAACGTACTGTAAGTAATGAATAATGATTTATAAAAATTTATACTGTAAATAATACATAGTTTTCTATAATTTAGTAGTTTTAAGAACAAAAACTTTATTTTAATCCTACGTACATTTTGATAAAGTTACTGCTTATTTTTGTTTCGTTTTAATGTTTGCTTGGAAAGTGCATGTTAGACAATAGCCGTTCAATAGAAGCTTATAAGTTTATGCGGAAAATTTATCGCGGTCACAACGAAACCTTGGAGTTGACATATATCTATATCTAATTCGATCTACACGACATGAAATGCAGTTGAAGAGTAAATGATGTTATGTTCCTCCGATAAACTAATCCCAATGCGCTCCTTTCAGTTAAGTAAAATTATTAGCAAACAGATTCAGACTTTTTGAGAAGATTATTTTCAATTATAGGATTTAAAATGCTACTTTGTACTTACTCCTTGGAAGAAATGAAAAATTTCCAAGAATCGATAATGGAAACAGCCTTTGACCATTCTGATTACCAGTATTACTGAAAATATCAAACTAAGTACTTGAAAAAAATCAAGCGCCCAATGTGGGCACATTAGGCTAAAATGTTAAGACTTACTAATTAATATCCAGACTAGAAAATACGACTGACAGCACGAAACTCAGCGAAACATTATAAAAACATTGACATGCATTTTCCGTTTTTATCGCAACGAAAGTGTCAGCAACGAAATCTGTGTCAACTATTTTAAACGTCTGCCTATATAAAATGAATTTGGCACTTAATTTAATTAGCTATTTGAAATCGTTCGAAACCATCGAAAAGCTGAAGAATTAGTTTTTTTTTCTAAAGACAATTTACTTGATTTTGTCATCCATTTCTGACTTCGACTGAAATATCATAGCTGGATAAATTATGTTAGCTCATAGTAAATTCATCCTAACAAATGCTTATGAACATTTAAAACATTTATTTTTGAAGTTAATTGTTTAGAAAACATTATTATTTAGGTCTAAAAGTTGTATATCAGTTAGAAAATGTTTATCTTGGGCTCCAATTCGAATCATCAGCTAAATTATGAAACAAAAGATTATTTATGAGTACTTTAATTTCGATTGATGCTTTGAAGTTTTTTTTGCAAATTAATGGATGAACAAGACCAATGGATGAAAAACGTAAAAATAAGTAACATGAAGCAAAAACTATATAACATGAAACCGAAGGACTAAAATTTGAAAACAAACAACCGCTTTTTTCAGAATTTTTTTATTTTTGCTTAAAGTCCTTTCAATCCTTCACTGCTGAGTGTAAGGCCTTCAAAACATAAATATGAACATAATGCAACTTTTTGTGACAACTGTTGTTGGTTACCAAAACAGATAACAATATTACAATACAAAAACAACCTACAACGTGATGGAAGAGTAACGATTGAAAGATGAAAAGAAAGATGTTGGAGTTAACAGTCCAAGGGAGGTCAACAGGCATGTTGTTGAAATTGCAAGGTGCGTTTTTTTGCGTCTGAATCAATAGCAGGCTAGGGTATGCAGCATTGAAAACAGCAGCAATCCTGCCTCAGTTGTTGCTATTTTCAATGCTGCCTTTCCTAACTTGCTATTGATCGAGACGCAAAAAACGCACCTATTGTAAGCAAAAAGCATTTGAAGTAAAAAAGTTATTTTTATTATATTGTTTTAAGTTTTCAAAACTAATTGGATTTGTTGCAAAATGAAATTTTTTACACATTCTTTTACGTGAAATGCAAGACACGAGAAAACATTTTGCTTGAAATTTACCTTTTAGTCTAGTTTGTGCTATTTTTTTATGCAAAGTACATTTTCTCACCCGCAAGGATCGGAGACTGAGAAAATCTGTTGCGATTGAAAATTTTAGACCCTAGTCCGGAAATGTTCTGGCCCAGTTTGAGCCTTTCCAAGAGCTAGCTGCTGTATTTACAATACAGTCCATTCTCTGGCAAAATATGCTATGTGAAAAAGTTGGAAATAAAGAGAGGTTGCAATGTTACAACTGCCAAAACTTCGGACGTGTGGCAAGCAATTGTACCATCGTCCATCGCCGTGTGAAGTGCCTGGAGAGTCGCAGACGTGATGATTGTCCAAAAGTAACTGACGTACAGCCTGAGTGCATCAGCTGTCGTGAAAAAGGCCATCCAGCTAACTATCGTGGTTGTTGGGCCTATAAAGATCTGGTGGCCAGATCGTCGGCAGTTTGCTACGCAAAGAACTACAAAAGAATTGGTCTTTCCTATGCACAGGCTGTAGGAGGTACTACTTCTCGTGCCTATGCACCTCTGTGAGATTCTACCTCTTCGGGGCCAGCACTAACCAATGTCAATTTCAAGCTTATAAATGATTCTATCAGCCAAGTATGCGCGGGTGGAACTGTTAGTCACAGTTAAACTGCTGGAAGTGGTTCAGGTGGCCACATTCAACAGTTCTTCGCTCATCTCAAACATCTGTTCGACAACTTATTGATGCGTTAGGTATGGATCTGTCATATATAAAAGAGATAAAACTGTCAAATCATCATAGAGTTGACTATCGAATATAGAAAACCGTCCTAGACAACCAAAACGGTGGTACTGTTTTATTAGTTAGGAGTCATTTGGACATGGAACAGCTAGTGGTGTCCGATATGAAAAGTTGTTCCTTTGCTGCTGCTGTGGCAAAAAGCTAAAACCATAGACGAATCCTAATTGCTTCCCTATATGTTCGATGCAGTTCATCAACATCAAATCTTTTACATGATTTCGGAGCAATCAACTCGCTAGTTTTTCAATTTAAATACTAACTTATCGGTGGTGATTTGAATTCGAGACACCCTCAGTGTGGAGATTCTGTTATTAACGGAAATGGTAAGGTGTTGCTCGATTGGCTATTTCAAAGTAGCCCTCTTATTTGATTGCAAGTAGTTGCTCCGAGCTCACCTACTAGAGCAAATAATATCTCAATAAATAATAGCTCAGCAGTACTGATACTCCCCTCCACACTGCTGGACTCAAACCGGTATATCTGATCATTTTACTATGAGGCTCAAAATTCAGTTCCGCTCCTATTTTAGCCGCATGAACAAATCGTCGACGACTGTAGAGTCTTTCAAAAACACCAATTGGAGTACTTTTCAACACGATATAGATAGATTGGTAGGGAATCTTGATGTGTGCTTTACGGAAAACTTATCAAACCGTCAAGTCGATAACCTCTTAGTTTGCGTCAACGATATCATAAACTCTGCTGTTGAGTGAAATTCCGGCTTGAATAAACTTGATAAATAAAGCGATTTTTTTTATGGACAAATCCTTTCAGCTCTTTTCGAATAACTGTTGTCTCAGGAAGCTTATTGGTGAAATGGTTGGTAAATTTTGCAGTGAGTGTCTTGCACAGCGGCTGGCTGCCATTCGGCCAGGCCCCGACATGTTTAAGGAAATTAATCAGCTTTGTGGTAAAAATAGCAACCAAGAGATAGCGGTAACGACTGGCAATGTTTCTGTGTGTAATCCTGATCTACAGGCCGAATTGTTCGCAGAAACATTTCAATCGCAATTAAATGCTGTGCCGCCCACCTGCTCTGCTTCTAATAATCAAATTGTACACGAGGAAGTCAATTCGTTCGTTAATAGTCACAATGAGCCGCTGGTCACATTTTCATCGGAAAATCCATCGGATGATCCGCAAATCACAGGTAACCAACTTCACTTTGTCAATAATGAATACTTGGTGCGCTTGGTGTGGTATAAAAAGCATAAAGTCAGCTGGGCATGATGGCTCTAATTTATTTGCTAAACAACTTCCAATCTCTATGCTAAGATTATTTTCCATTATATTTAATAATACCTTGAATAACGGCTACTTTCTCAACACATGGAAAGTTGCTAAGACTGTTCCCATTCGCAAAAAAGGCAAAAATTATGAGGCGAGCAATTTGCCCCCGATCTCTCTGCTTCCTAATTTGGGAAAGCTCTTTGAGTAGATGTGGTTGGAAATGATTTTCACCTACGGCGAACTCGCTTATATTATACCAGACTAACAATGTGGCTATAGACGCAAGCATGGGACCCAGCACGCTATCTCGTACTTGCACAATCAGATTGTGTCGTACCTGAATGAGCGAGACACTCCAACAATTGTTTGTACCTTGGATATCGAGAAAGTCTTCGATAGAGTTTGGCACGAAGGTCTTCTATACAAGTTGATCAGGTTGGGATTTCCGGACAGAGTAATACTAGCTTCCTTAGCAACAGACAATTTTATGTAAGCGTTAATGGAGCAAAAACTTGTGTGCGAGTGCCACAGAGTTCTGTCACTGGACCTGTTTTATATACCATTTTCACCGCTGATCTTCCCATTCCAGTGGGCCAACTCGAAGTTCAAATCCTGCAATATGGCGATGACATGCTCTTCATCGCGTCAAGCAAAGACCCGCTCAAAGCAGCGAAGAGCCTCGAAGATTACAAGGTCAACCTTAGATTTTATTTTGATGAATGGGGCATCAAATTTATAGTAGCGAAACACAACTGACTGAATTCAGGAACCCTTCCAAGTATTGGGGATCTCAAACCATCTACAATAAGGCCAAAAAAGTCGCTCTCTTTACTTATAGCCCTAAATTGCGCAACCTTGGAGCAGACATCCATGAATTCTTAAAATTTAACCCCTAAGTTCGACTTAGAATTAAAGCAACCAAGTCCGCATTTCAGCGCATCGGATATCTTTTCGCCAAAAAGATGGGCATGACAACAAAGGCTAAATCCATTTGCTATGGCTATGGCCAAACCTGACATCCCTTCCTGGATTACCTGTTCAAAATCTTCCATGACAGAAGCGGAGATGTTCGAACGGAGAATTCGACGCTTCTGTACTAACAGGTTTTACAACCCGGTAACTAAAAAGTGGCCGAGGAACTCTCTACTATATCAGGAGACAAGATTTGAACCACTTAGGAACCGGGTTGTGGAACTGACGACAAAGTTCTACGCACAGACAGACGGACATGAAAATGGGCTGATCATACGAGAAGCTCTAATGAGTCATTAATGCATCCGGCGGAGATAGCAGGACAACGGCGACTCATGGACATCCTGTTCAGTTATGTTGGTCTTTCCACGAATCGGAGAGGATAATTAGGACCTACGTTAAGTTTAGGTCTAATTAGGCTAAGCTAATTGTAGTTAGACGTAAGCTAGATTTAGTTTGGTAAAATGGGTTATTAATTAAGTCTTATATAGCTAAGCCAACTCCAGGTATTAAACTATCTGGGAAATATTATAAACCGAAAAATAAATGAATGATAAAAAAATATAACCAAAATCCAAAAAGAGTCAGTATTCCAAAACAGAATAGCCGCTAAATATAAAATCTTTTATGTTAAATACCCCTTAAGAGAAGTAATTGATGTACCATTTAAAGAATACAAATATTATTATTGATGGAAAGAATATATTTCTGAGAGCAAGAGAAAATTCTATTCTGTATGCGACGATACGACAACGAAACCATTTGAAAAGTAAAAATACGTTCTTTTTTTAAGCGAGGTAAAGCACTAAGGATTATTTCCAGCATAACCCCCACCAGTGGCTGACTGCTTCAAACTCATATAATGCGTAAATCTTTCAACTTCAAAGTCTTGACAACACTATACGCTGCTTCTACGATTTCCGGCAATGAATTGTAAATTCCTTATCAGGCAATCAATCACAGAGCTCGTGTATCTTATTTGTTGTCTCGCAGAGTACAGTTCTGGTTATAGGAGCAAGTGATAATGCTACATTGTACGCATATGTCTCTATCATCAAAAGCCAGTATTCAAATTTTCCTTTTCATGTTATGCTAATGTTTGAGAGTCGTTCCAGATCATTTCTTCCAGATCGCCACAACAGCAGGGCTAGGCCGTTTGGGCCAATGAATTTAAACGATTTGCATTTCGATTTTACTTATGCATTTACAATTCAAAACGCAGATGCCCTTGAGATGAGGTTTTATTATCTCGTCAATAGGTCGCCTTAACACGATATTTTGTTGCAGTGGTGGTTCAAGTTTAAGTTGGAAAGATATCAAGCACCCATTAGCAAATCGAATGGCATTTTAAATTAGAAGTTGGTAAAAGAGAAAAATGGCGTCAACTAGTTCACCACCAAGCACCTTGATTTTATTGAAAATACTTAGGCGCCAGGGTTCTTTTCAGCCTTCTTCTCCGCAGATTGTGAGTCTTGGGCGCCTAAAATACTGAAAATCAATCAAAACAAAGGGCTGCTGGTCCATCTGAGCGCCCGTCGTCCATTTGCCCGTTCCAAGGACTCTCAAAACTAATTTCCTTATTTCTGCTGGCGTTACAAGCAGGCGGTAAATAGCCCGATCGTCACACAAACATACGTAGGAACACGCAAAATGGCAGTCCCCGAGCACTTTCGATAAACGAATACGATAATTTTAATTGGAATAAAACGGCAAAAATGAAGACGAGGAGTTTTTACTTGCGACGCGATCTGAAGAGAAGATACTCGCCTGCCAAGCTGCAGAGTAGATTGAATTCGAGCAGTCTTTTGAGAAAATGTGGAAAGTCGGAGACGAGCGCCAGTTGACTTCACGCTGCAATTAAACTTCTTTTTAATAATATGGGGAAGTTTCTTTCAGTTGCTGCTGATGTTGTTATTGTAGCAGCTAGAAGAAAAATTATCTTTCGTTTCAACAAGTTGCGACAGACAGTTGGAGGGAGGATGGGGTGGAGATGTAAGTGGGAGAGACAAATGCAAGACAGTGCATTCAAAGAAAGTCGTAATTGGAATGGAATGAAAAAAGCAGAGTTGTAAAAATGTTGGGAAACTGTAATTGAATAAAAATCGATTCAGAGCACGATTTTTTCAGAAAGTTGTTGTTTACATGTCAGAAGTGTTTTAATTATAATTTTGTTTGATATTCACATTTAAAAACAAACATTCAAGGTTATTGCTTATTTTCTGATAAATGGTTATAAGTGAAAAAAAAAGTTAAAAAAACAAATTTGTTTCGTTTGGTGCCTTGAACGGAATCCAATATACTTCTCAGCTTACAGAGCTTTTGCGAGTGCACTATCTTCCATTGAACTGCAACTACTTTAATCAAACTGAAAAACACGTACTTACTTTTCAACTAAAATTCTCGACAGCCATAAAAAAGGATGTTTTCACATCGAACGCCTTAATTAAATTTTCGCTCTTCGCCGATTGACGGTCGTTACATTTTCATTGGTTTTGCACATTTTTTTCTGTTTCCCATTCGCGATCTACTTTCCTGAAGTCAAGTGCCTACCGAAAATGTAATTGAAGGCAGATGTTCAGCTATTACCCGTTCGAATTCGCGAGGAAGGGCTATGGTGTCAGTTTACACGAATCGAATGGACAACGAGTTGAGTTCCGTAGGCACGGGGGACATCTTCAAGATGGTTGCAGGTTCTATACCTACGACACTTGGCGAGTGAATAAATTTTGAGATGATTCTCATTAATGACCTTACAACCTGTTGTGACCGTCCGTTAAAGCATATTAATTCAAATTACTAACCGGGGAATAATTAAGAGCATCACAGTTGTTGAGTAGCATCGTTATGCGGTTCGTGTTTGGGTCTCAGAAGAGTGATTCAGAACATTTGGTCTCTGGAGAAGACCTGAAAAAATTGCGAATGAACTTGCTTTATTGTGTAATGTGCTTTGCTGTTCGCTCGAAATAATTGGCTTTTGGAGTTTTGAGCATTTCGAACACTTGGTTTCACGCCCAAAGTTTATGTATTGTTATTTGTTGCAAATCTGGAAACAATAATTTCAAATGTGATGAAAATTCGCTCGAAATTCTGACATTCTAATTTTCAAAATATTGTGCGATTTAAAAAAAATATTTGATACAAACCAATACAGTTGAGCAGTATACATTTCAAACAAAAAAATCAATTCTGTTTTGAAATCTTGATGCTCTGTCAGTATCGACACGTTTGTGAAAGTCTTCGAATCAACCTAATCAAGTTTAGATTGCTGGAACAGATTGTAGGACTCGCTGCAAACTTTCTTACAACAGAGAATATAAAAAGTTTTACAAGAGTCCATCACAGGATTCTTTCTTCATACAATATTCGCGGTCTAATTTTCTGGAAGACTACTTGTCAAGAGTGATTTTACTTTTAGACTAATGAGACATCATACCGAATAATCACACCATATAGTTTTGTACGTTTTATAATTATTTCTAGTCAATTGTGTGCTCGGTTTTTTTTTTGCAATTGCATTCTAACCAATTTTATACATGGGTCTGATTCATTACAACTTATATATTACGGAACTTCCTAACGGGAATCGCTGTAATGCATTCCGGACGGAATATATGCAGCACACATTCTTGGTAATGAAAATGTAATCCGCTTGCAAGGGGTTTTCTAAGAGTCCATGACTGGCCAATGAACATCACTCGCAGGAATAAGGGGAAAAAACGTACGAGCATACATCTGCTATGGGTGGTGTGCTATATAAAGCGGAAAGATGACAATTTCGGAGCAATTCAGATCACCACGGTTTAGCAAAATGCATGAAAAACAAGCGTACCAATTTTTCCTAGTAGCTGCGAGAATACGCTATTGGAATTTCCAATGAGCGTCACAATCACTCAGCATGCAATAACCACACATTTCGGGTCATGCAGAAGAACGATCGGTCGCCGGCCAAAACATCAATTCGTATTCACCCTAGATGACGGAAATGCGAGAATACGATGTGGGACTTTCCAAAAAGCTCTTATACATAAAGCTTGTATAAATCTTCCCAGCCTAGGACGTGCAATGTTAAAAAGAAACAAGCATGCAATGGATCGGTAATGCTTCCACGCAATACACGAAATACTTACCGAATATATGCCGAAGCATTACTTCTCCCGGTGGGGTACTACTCTTTATTTTGCTAATACTACTTTCGAAATCGCAGCAGCAATTTAATACGGCAGTTCGGTATTTTCCATAAGTATATAAAATCATAAGTTTCAAATATATGTCCATCTAAAGTCATGGTAGTAGAGCATAATCAATAGAGGTTTTGCTGATAAATCCCTCAAGAGAACATCAATTTTCATGCAAAGTTGCTTAGTTTTCAATGCAAATCCTTACTCTTCTGTTTATTTTTTTAATGCCTTCATTTTCTTATTTAAGCTCGTACCTTACATGAAATAAACCAACGACTCTCCACCTGGTATATTCCCCGAACTGCATAAACATTTCTCAAACGATTAAGACGCTTATAAACTTTAATCTCAATCGACACCAACAATTCCTGAATATCTTTTTCGAATCCTATTGTCCTCGAATAAGTCTGGAATAGAATGAGCTAAAGCTCATCTATTAAGTCAATTTTCGTCGAAGAAAAAATAAGCTGACGAACAGTTTATACTCGTATGGTTCTTCTTCGGTTAATAAATGTCGTCGTCGTCTGCATGAGGATAATTCCACCATCAGCATGCCGTTTTGCAGCTGCAAAGAAAGCGCTCACTATATCTTTACTACCTACTACAAGCCTAGGGACCTCGCAGCTGAGCTCAGTAGTAAACTTATTCGTCGAAATTTAATAGGGTGCTTGGTAAATTTTCACTTCATAAAAATTTCCCTATCTGAGTCGCGCTATCTTGGTTCCATTGTCTCTGCGTAATTGAAATTTTCTCAATTCCCTTATTCATGCACACACAATATCCGATTGCAGGTGCTGAGAATTTGGCTTGAGAAAGCGCTGGCTGAGAGCTTATTAGTCCGGAAATATTTTCAGGATGTATCATTATCCGCTCTCACAACTGTAGTAGCTTCGTGGTGAAGGAAGACGAATTTTATTGGCAAATGATAGCTTTTGTTAGTTAAAATGTTAACAAATTCTTTGTGTAATTTAATTATGGCAGAACAGCTTGTTGAAGATATAGATTGATAATTTTTTAACTAATTTCAATGAATGATAAAATATTTCTGAAAAATATGGAGCTGAAAATTTAACTATCAGTCCTATCATGAAACTAGACTCGACCCGAACTCAAGCGAATACTCACATTTGCGTATCATGAAACTCGACTTTGTGAGTTGCTAGTCGACTGTTTCGAAATTTGTGTGAGTGAAAGACAAAGTGCTTATCATGAGAGTCGACTAAGTGATTGATAGCTCTACCAAAACGTGAAATTTACTCGAGCACCATGTTCAGTGTGAAATTTGCTCGAAAGCTGTTTGTTTTGGACGCTAGATTTGTCGGCGTGGTTGTATTGACGTTTTTGGGAGTAAAAAAAAAAGATTATAAGTATTGTGTTGCTATTTTCCTTGCCATTTCTTCTGCAATAAATGAGAAAAAAAGCAATATTTTGTTACTGACCACCAACAAACCCCTGAACAAAATCATCATCAACCAAATCTATAGTTTGTGCACGCTGGACCCTCAAGTCAAGATAAAGGTCATGTGGATCATAAAAACCTAAAAAACATGGATTTAGTTGACACTGATGCTAAGAAAGGAAACTTTTGTGGGTACCGACTGTTTTCGAGGCGGATGAGGTGATTCATGAGATACTTGACAGTATAAAAAATGACTGGCACTATTATTACAGAAGACAAGCCGAAAAATTAAAACCTTGTACCTGGTCCCAAGCATATCTAAGCTTTAGAGACCAGGTTTGGTTCAAGAATATTAACTTTAGCAGCAACACCACGAAACAAATCAACAGACTTTTCGTCAATAAATGTTTCAATTGGCAAAGACTCTTCAACATCAAGGTCATAGAAGACCCCAGATGTATTTTCTGTAATGAGAGGGATGAAATTATAAATGATTACAGATATTCCAGCGTTTTGGGTCGGTCGATTCCATTATGTCAATACACAACAAGGAGCATATCAAACAACTAGCCAGCTTTTTAGATTTAGCTAAGTTAGATATCTAATATAAATTTTCATGTGATCTTATGAACGATGTCGCTAGTCTTATGTTTTTCTAACAATATAAGTAATCTAATTTCAACTTTATTCAGTTTTTCTTAGTCAGTAAGTTTTGTGATTTAATCCTAATCCTCCTAAGTAGTTAGGTTTAGTATAGAACCCCACACCAAAAATGATCACGCTTCTGGTCTCTTAATATACTCTCCACTCGCTACGTAAGAAAGACACATTTACATTTCCCTTAGAGTAATAACTGTACATCATCCCACAGCACAATCTATTAAAAGTAAGATTATGATATAGTTTGTTCATGAGTCGAAGAGGCTATTTCTTCTTGTTATTGTTTTTTTTGTTAATGTTTACAAAGTTTATCCTCTAGAATAGGTATAAGAGTAGTTTGGTATAGTAAGAGTAGTTTCTTAAGAGTTTAATAGCCCCAACGAAGACACCAAGCTTCTGACTAACAAACCTTTTAGCATACAAAGGTCAAACCTACACATTGGTGGTATCGCAAATCGATGGCTGATACGAATCGTGATAAGCCAACCTAATCGTCGTCAAACAGGATTTAGTATACAAAAAAAAGTAGTGTGCTGAAGAAAATTATCTGTAAATAATGATTTGCTTGATTTTCTCAAGAATAAAAAGGACAAACGCGGTCAATTTGAGCATTTAGTGCAGGAGATGGAGAAGAACTCCGAAATCGTGGGTGGAGTGGAATTCGGGAAAACAAAAGCGGATAGCCGTTTGTTTTTGGAGGAGTTAGCGTCATCGCTAAACTGCTTGGGACTTACGCAAAGATCACCGAAAGAGTCTCAGAAAGTGAAATTTGAAAGTTTTTCCCGAAACTATTTATTTCAATGTTGATTTCAAATTGATTGTGCGGAGTAAGCATGTTGAAAATAAAAAAATTAACCAACAGGGCCATGCCATTTGACAAGCTTCAGTTCACTGAAACAAGTGGTTGACGGCATAATTGGCTGTGGTGCCTCAGCTAATCCTATCGGAAAAGATTTCGAGGAAACACCAATACTATGAAAATCCTGCGGCATCATTTTAATCTAACGATGTCAGCTGTAATTCGAAGCCTGCAACTTCATTGGACCATGCACAGCTACGACAAAACAGGAGGCTGTTACTGTTAGAGCAGCAGACAGAAGTGCAAGACAATGTGCTCAAAGTACTTCGGCGGATTAAAAAAAAAGTTACGTTAGTAGATGCAAATTAAATCAGATTTATGTATAAGTTGAAACGCCAGAAATTAGAATTTTTAAAGTCAAAAGCACGGAAAAAATGGCATATAATAATAATAATTTATAATTATAATAGTTTATAATTATAAAAATAAAAATTATAATAATTTATAATTAAATAACATAATTTTAGCATCACAGAAAAAATTACATTTAAAATGACTCAAATTATTAGATTTTCGGCGTATGAACGCAGATGTCATAGCTTTCAAAACAAAAGAACAATAAACTCAAAAAAAATACGGCAGATAGGCCTCAAAATTTCGATACCTGTCAAGAAACTGAAATATATCTAGCTTCTAAAGCAAAAATATGTCTTTCAATAAAAGTCAGCTTATTTAGCATTTGATGCGTGGACAATTCCATGGCATGCCATATCATTTTGGAAATGTCTTTGAACGGTGTGAACATGTGCTTCGTCTGAGCGTTGAATGCTCTTAAACAGTTATTGGAAGTGGATAGCGAAGGAATTCTGCTGTTAATGAAAACTCCCCATGTAGGGTAAATCCCTTTTTTGATAAGCGAGTGAAATTTCAGGGGTTGGGTACAAAATCTCGTATTACAATATCCCGTTTAGTAAATCCCGATTACAAAACCCCGCATTTCAAAATCCTGTATTACAAAATCCCGTATTACAAAATCCCGTATTACAAAATCTCGTATTACAAAATCCCGTAATACAAAATCCCGATTTAAAAATCCCGTAGTTTTGCATAATATAGAATCAGGCGCGGCCAAAAACCCAAAACTACGGGATTTTTCCTTTAGCTCTTTTTTTATTGTAGCTAAAGCGACGATAGCTAAAATGAATGGAGGGGAATCAGACAAGAAAAATTTGGCAAGGTACAAAAAAAAATTAAAAAAATTATTAGGAAAAGGTCTGAAACTGAAACAATCGATTATTTGAGAAGAATCACGTACAATGTCTTTATGTTGAAACTTGTTCCTAAATAAAAACTTAAATCACTATGTTTTTGTTATTTCATTATATGAATAGGTTTCATTCAACGAGATTTTGAGTTTCAGGATTTTGACTTTCGGGATTTTGAATTTCGGGATTTTGAGTTTCGGGATTTTTAAGTACAGGATTTTGTATTTCGGGATTTTGGAATACGGGAATTTCGAAACATACGGGATTTTGTTAATTCGGGATTTTATGATTCCGGATTTTGATACGATCCCAAATTTTAGGTATATGATTTGCTTGGGTACAAAGGGGGATGGGTTGCGTCATTAAAAAAAGTCTATCGATCATCAAAAGGTAGTTTCATTTACTTACTCATCCTTAAAAGTTGAAAAAAATATATGTTTCGAAAATAACAAGTATTTGGTTTTATTCTTCAAAATTTCCGCATCATTATTTGACTTTTTCGCAATTCCCACTATTCTATGTTCTGTAAACTATTTGGATTACTCAACGAGATTATAAAATCCCTGTAAATTCAGAATTCCTAAATTTTTTTATAAGAAACAGTGCATAACCACGGTTCAATGTCATTATGCCATCAAATATATTATGCCATAGACCGCCTCCACCAGCCATTTCGAATGGCATGCTACAAGAAATGGCTAGTGGAGGCAGCCTGCGACTACTGAGAGGTAAGAACGTAGAATATTGAGTCTGGCTTAAATAAAAGTAGCTTGAGAAGTTAGGGGGCAATGTGATAAAAATCCATTATCTCAGAGTGACAGTAGCGGAAACTTCGTAGTTGAAGAAAAAAAAACTGTCGAACTACAAAGCTCAAAATGTATCGGACTCTTCAAAAGGAAACAAAATAATTGCCAAGAGGAAAGCAAGAAAGCTCGACGAAGAATAAATTCAACTACATTGCAATGGAAGATTCGGCCTATCACAACCGCTATGGCGAAGCATTTCCGAATACTTCAAGTAGGGAGTTTTCAGTTTATTTTACAGTTGAGTGCACTTTTTTTTTCTTTTCATAAGATATAAGCTTTTGATTTTGAACAGCTACTGTTATGGGTTGGGGGTGAAATCGCCTGGTCAAATTAAAAAGCAGCTGCGTGCTCAGAAGCATTCTATCAACTGATAAATACCGTTCCTCATCCAGATTATGGTTTGCACGAGCCTCTAAATTTTTTCAATATTTTCTAGGTAATCTAAAGAAAATCAAAAGTCATGGATAATTACAATGTATTAATTGAATTTGATCCATAGATCGTTCAAACTCCCATTGGGACATATAATATCACATACCATGAATGGGCATACCTAAATCAACTCAATTCGAATCCCAACTAGGGAGTTCTCTTATCGTTCAATTGAAAATTTGCCACCTTTGCTTAATTATCGAGCCCAAATGCATTATATCGGCCTAATGAAATGACGTCAATTAACAAGAAACGATGGCAAACCAATAATTCGACATCAATCATAAGCCATTTATTCCAATTGTTGTGACTTTATTGAAGCCACTGCGTTTGTTGGTCATTAGAGTATACCAGTCAGCCTGCCATCGGTCCGGTACGCGTAAGCTGAGCCGTCAGTTTTGAGTTCAGTCGGAACGAATGCATTTTCTCGTCATCGGGTGCCATGGGACAGCCTGCCAGAAAGCCTTTTCTCATTCCTATTAAATATCTTCCCTCGTGCCCGTGTTCTTATTCATTTACCCAGCTTCTGGTCGGTATGCCGTGGCACGATGAGTATTGCTTATGCAGTTATTCGCCAATCCCATTCGAATCGAATCGGCTTGCCATCAATTCAATCAACTATCGATTGTTTCTGGTCCAGTTCAGTTCAGTTCAATTCGATCCGGTCAAATTTTACTCTGGACAAAGTTAAATTATCAAGCTCGTTGATTTACATGAAAGCGACAATATACTCTTCAGGTTTACAGAGTCTGGTCTCCCTACTAGACTCGACTCGGCTCGAGAGGAGGTGGCTGGCTCCAGTCCAGAGCACGGCCTCGGGCTTCAATAGTGCTTGCGTCGGCTGTTTCGAATAATATTTTCAAGCCAAAGTCGATTAAAATGGTCAGATTCCCAGGCGAGCTGGACAAGCACTATTGCAAATTAATATTGGTCCCAATTTAATTTTCAATTAAGCCACTGATGATGTCGCCGTCAATATCGAGGTAAAAACCTTTTACTTATCAACAAATGACTCTTGAGGTGACAGGTTTGGATTGTGTTTGATATAAAAGAATACAATATAAGTTAAAACCACATTGCTGTTTCCATATAAGCCATATTCGAATAATCACTAAGAAGTTATCCAAAATAAAATTTGATTTGATGGGTTTGAAATTATTATGCAAACTTGTTTCACCTTGTAGATGAAAATTCACGAAACTACTCATCAGATTTCATAGACATAATCAAAAACTTCTACAACTGCAAAAAAATTACCGAATATCATTCGGTCAATGCGTCTTTGAAAAGCTTTTATTGGTCGCTACCAGCCACAAGTAGACTCTTATGCACAAGCTGGCTTGCTTGTGGCCACATATGTCGGTGCCTGAGAAATCGCATAAAAGATTATAGCCAGGATTATCCACTCAACGAAACCGACTTGGCTTTAAGCGGAAAAAGATTTTCGTTGCCGTCGCTTAAGACCCGCATGAAATTTTCCTTATTAATGCTTGAAAATAGGATTTCAATGATCTAGTGGAATCCTTTTAACGTTTCAGGTCAAACAAATTTTATGAGGATGTTTTTGTGGCTTTAATGATATAAAAGTAGAATTTCAACTGAAAGTTGTTGAAAGGCTCTGAAGGACATTCGCATTCAAAATAATTACTTGCACTTACTACTCCTGAAATCCTTCAATGTAAATTCCAGCCAACTACTCGCATTTGCTGCTGAGCTTAGTGTGCAGTAAACGCGATTTTCGTAAAAATGTATTTGGCGCAGCGCTGATGACGTGAATTTTTCAAAATGGTCCATTTTCGAACAATGTAATGCAATTAAATCGCAATTGTATCGCGGATTATCGCGAAAGAATTGAGCCGAAATGGCACTTTTTCGACACCACATCGACCGGAAAAGGATTAAAGATAAAGTAGACAAGCACATGAGTAAATGTGCACTAGCGCTGTCCGCTCGAAGGGACAAATGGACGCACGAGCGGCCGACGACCAAGCGCGGGAGTACATTCTGAGTGTACTAATTTGGTGTTTTATCCCTGCGAAGGTTTTACCATTAAATCGTCGACGAAACGGGGGCATTTAAAATCACAAGGATTTGCAAGGATTACATGCAATCGCTAATTATCGTGGAAAATCGGTCAATCGCTTGTCGTTTCGATGCGATTCGGTGTTCATTGACTTTGAGCAATCACATTTGCCAGAGCGCAAGAATGCGTTTCGATTATAATGGGATGTGGATTTAGCGAAGAGATTAACGTACTATTCAGCATCATAATTGAATGATGTGAATTTTTTTTGATAACGCGTGTAGAATTTTTAAATTAAAGTAACTGACATGTGAATAATTGTATATTTTACTGCAATTGGCTCATTGCATTCGGTGGTTGCCTGCATACTATATTCAAGTCGATAAATCGTTAGTTAAGCACTACTTAGCAAGCCCATTATCATTTCAACGTACTGTGACAAACATGACTTACACCAATTGGCTTGACGTTCAAAAACTGCAAACTGCATACTCTCACATCGCCTCTTGCTGACTGCATCTCGCAATATATCTGCATACCGGATAATGCGATTTGTCAAGTAAAGTGCAATTTCAAAGGCCAATCATTTATGAAAGCAACACTCGAGTACGACCTGAATTACTTCCTCGTCGACTTTGATCTACCTCGGGGAAAACTACCCGAGACGGAACTTAAGCATACACACTTTCCAGGCGACTGAGGCTCATCTCACGTGCCATTTCCCTGCTTCCAGCTCCTAGCGCCCAGACTGTCGAGGAGCTCGATTTAACTTCGTCAGCGATTATTTCGAGTAGGGAGTGTACCTTTTGTCTACTGCCATTGCTTCTAAGGCTGCTCCTGCTGCTTCGACTACTCAAGCTTCTTCCTTTTGTATGAATGCATTCGTCTGTACCACAAATCAGACACAATTCCACGGGTGAATTGGCCCGAGAGGTTGAGGAGGTAACAATGAAACAAGTTTATGAAGTCAGTTTAATAAAACGATAAAGTTATCCTTTAAATTGAAAAACTTTTGACTGAAGCGATAAGAAACGATGGAGGAACTCTCGAGCTGTAAGCTCAGTTTGGAAATGGGCATGGAGAATGGAAGGTAGGAAACAGTCAAAGGTGGATGATTCGCACATATTTTTATGTATATGGGAGTTAACAGTGAAGAGAATATGGCTGATGATGTGGATAAATTGAGTGCTTTTTTTTGTTTGTGTGGCACGCATTGTATATGTTTGGAAACTTTTCCCATTTGAATATTCGTAAAATTAAAAAGAGGCTTCAAATATTCTATATCACTGTTTCTTGAAGCACCAGCATACAATGAATTCACTTTGAGTCGATGATTGATGTTCCATGTAATTAAATTCATGGTTATAATGTGCAGAAATTTAGAAAGCTGAGTTTCAAATAGCAGCTCTTAAAGTCGCAAAAAAATCAGATTTTGTATTTACCGCACAATTGTTAGATGTCATTAGATGTGCTCCGATACGGTATTTTAATATTTTTTAGTAGTCTTCTAGATCTAATTAAACTCTTCTTTTAATTGTCAGTGCTGCAAATAATATTAAATAGAGAAGGAGAGTTAAATTAAACGAGTTTTATGTATCCAAGCTATAATCTGCGCTCGTGCGCTAAAAAGATGGTTAAAGATGCGATGAATGCTTATCATGGTCACATTGAAGCTTCCATATTATCGTGTCAACAGAAGCCTCTCTGTTTCTATATCCGCTCCCTTAAAAAATCTCTCTCTATCCCTTTTGTAATGCACCTAAATGATTTGTCTATTTCCTTGCCTCAAGAATTATGTGAGCTGTTTGCTCATTTCTTTTTGTCTCCTACCTCTCAACAGTTCATCCTTCTTTGCCAATATTTCCTCTACAGATGTTTATAGTTTTTGTTTGCTTTTGACGAACACATTGGAGGTCGAAGGTTTGCTTACTGGCCTAGACAGTAGTGCCAGCTGCGGACCCGTCGTTTTATCTAATATCTTTGCAAAGTTCCTGTCATTATCCTTTTGTGTTCCTCTATCTGTCCTCTTTAGCCTTAATGCTTTTCCCTGTACTTTCCCTTCTTGCCGGAAATCCGCAAATATATTTCCCATCCTCAAAGCCGGAGATTCGTCCTGCGTCTCCAATTACCGCCCCGTATCCCTTCTATCTTGCTTCATTTAGCTTCTTGAAAGAGTTGTTTACAATAGAGCATGTTCTATAGATGAACCTCTTCTCGCTTCTGAGCAACATGGTTTCGTCAAAGGTAAGTCAACAGTTTCTAACTTACTTTCGTTCACCAATACTGCTGCTTCCGCCATCGACCAGCTAAAGAAGTGATACACTGAAAAAAATCCACATGGCGCCCAGAGCCATGTAACATAGCACATTACTTATGGTCACATACGCCATGTACATAGTACTCTGAGCCATGCAATATGGCTCCCAGCGCCATAATGTCAGAATCTACATAGCGCGTGGTCCCATGTAACATGGCGCAGCATTTATGGTCCCACAGGCTATGTACATAGTACCCTGAGCCATGCAGTATAGCTCCCAGTGCATAATTACATGGCGCAGAAATTATGACCCCACACGCTTTATTACATAGTACCATGAGCCACGTACTATGGCTTCAGTTGTTACTGCAATTATAACTCGCAGCCATACTGTGTGAGGGGATGTATAAATGTCAGCAAGTGGCGCTTGTGTATATCCATACATGACAATGTATGCCAATGATGTCATGAAATCGTATTGATATTCAGTATGTTTTTGCTACCTGTTATTGATTTTGAACGTAATGACAATTGTCCGAATGGTAGATTTAACTGATAAATTCAACTTTACAAGCGGATTGAGAATCGTTTAATATATTTGGCTAAAGTCTCCCACGCTATGTAATATAGTCCCCCATGCCATGTAATATAGTCCCCCATGCCATGTAATATTGTCCTTCACGTCATGTAATATAGTCATCCACGCCATGCACTAGAGTCCTCCACGCCATGTACATGTACTACTATGGTACATAGCGTGGAGGACGATATTACATGGCGTGGAGGGCTATAAGCATAGCGTCTGCTCCTATGTACTTTTCGCCATGTACTATGGCGTGTGGCGCTATATTTTATCACAATCCCCAAATCGACTATGTACATGGCGCCACAAGTCCATAAATTATGGCGTCTGGCGTCATGTGTTTTTACAGTGTAGTTTACTTTGCCAAGGCTTTTGATTCTGTGAACCATGAAATCCTCCTCTTAAAGCTCGATGGTTTCAACAATTCGGGCCAGTTCCGCAGCTGGTTTTCCTCATACGTTCGCAATCGTGCGTGTTTTGTAATGGTTCACTCTTGTTCTCGTTCTCCCTAGTATCCTACTTGAAGTGTTCCGCAAGGCTCGATTATTGGTCCTCTCTTTTTCCTCCTGTTTATTAATGATCTTCGTCCCCACTTAAAAACCCCGTGTCTTTTGTACGCTGACCATCTGAAAATATTCAGTTTAATTGAATCAGTAGATGACTGTTTCTAGCTTCAGAATGACTTGTCTGCTTTAGGCAACTGGTGCTCTTGTATCAACCTTATTGTTGCTAAATGCTTTCAGATGTCCTTTACATGTAAATTATCCCATATTACGTTTTCCTATTCCAATTGATAATTTCATAGAACTTTGTATTGTGTTTGACACTAAGCTAAAATTTGTTGTTCACATCTTGCGTGTCACTTCAAGGCGTCGCGTTTGTGCGTCTTCATTCTGAGAGCGTCCAGATCTTTCACTGATATTTCCTCGTGTGTACGCCTGTACATCTCCTTCGTGCGTAGTGTCCTCGAATATTGTTGTCAAATTTGGTGTCCTCATTATCGTTTCCCAGTTGATGCTATTGAGCCTGTCCAACCCAGATATACTCGCTCGTTGCTCCTCAAGGTCCGCATTCCCTACTGTGAGTATAGTATGCGTCTTTCCATCCGTGTCCTCCTGTCACGCAGAGTGTATCTTGACGAATGTCCCCTGTACAAAATTATTAACGATTCTGTTACATATATCCCAAGTGTGCAGTTTTCTGTTCGTGACCTGGTACGTTTAACCACGTCTCCATTTACTCTCAACGTACCCTTTGCTTGTACTCATACATATTTTAATTTTCCACTTTTGCGCTTGCCTATTCAACATAATTGTTTGAATATTGGTCCTTTTCGCTCTTCCGCCTTCGTTACGCACTTCGAAAGAAAAGTTAACAACGCGCGTTATTTTGTTGCGTAATAAATTAATTATGTTGAATTTCTGTGTTGAATTTATGATTAGATTTTATTTACCGCCTTTTATCTGCTTTGTTTAATTTGAATTTAGTGTCTTTTTTCTTTGTCTTAATTCTTCAATTTTTGATTTTTTGAACTTTACCTTACCTTCATTCTTTTCTGCAGTTTTTTTCTATTATAAACTTTATTCTTTGTTTAGTCTTTGATTGGATTTGTATCTGTTCATTTAGACAATAATAAATAAATAAATAAATCATTGAATATCGCGAAAGTACTACAATGTAGATAGAACATTTATGCTTAGTAGTGTAGTTTACTTTAGCATCTATTTCAAATAAATTATCCTCCAATAAACTTTAAGTCAAACGACAACTATTAAGGCTTTTAAGCAACGCACATCTTCATTTAATTCTCCCCAAATTCGGTTTCATGGCGTTCAGGGTGTCGTTCGCAAAATTTTGATTTAATCCCAGCACACTTTATTTTGGTATAACGGATGCTTGCCGGCAAAGGAGATGCCCCCGAAACACCGGCAATGCATGCCATTGGATACTGGAGCTATAGCTTGCTATTGATCCCACTCATCGTCAGCTGTATCGAATATTTCTGTTCCAAGAGGTCAGAGGACTTTCCCCTCTCCATGTTATACATAAGATTACCTTTGTTATTTCTTCGGTCGGTAATTACAGGAAACCTCGAAAAGGGTCTGAGAATATTCTTCTCTGATTAGAACGGAAAACTTCTATTAATCAACAAAATTGATACTTTCGAAACGGACCGTGTTACCTGTTCGCCGGAATTAACCCGTACCTGTCGTAGCCCTCATCCGACCTCCCATCCAGCACCCCAAATACATTTTGTGCTTCGTGCCGAGGTTTCCGTCGGGTCTATGTATGCTTGACGGAAGTTCGAAAAGTAAGAGGAGATTGATTGTTTTCGATTCGGTGAAGTATTTTGTGATTTTCAAGTTTTCAGAGAGTTGACGTAAAAGTTTGGAAAATTTGTGTAAAGATGTTGTTCGAGGGTAAACTAAAGGTGAAATGGTGGAAGTAATCTGGTTTTTGTTTTATTAGACATGGGGAGCTGTGACTATGACGCAGTTTAGGATGTTGAATGGAAGTGCCATTAATTTCGAGAATTGGAAGGTTGGAATAGATTGCACTCGGCCAACAGGCAGATTAAAGTAATATGATGAGTATATACTTTCTCCAGTCTTAAAGCGATCGATGTTTAAACAAATTGATGTTAGCTTTTTTCTTGGTTTCGCCAGAAATAAATGAAATAAATAAAAAATAGTGAAAGATTCCTCGAACAATTTTGAAGGAAGAGCACCATGTAAGCTCAATTTGTTTCAGCCTTCGAACATTGCTGGAGGCAGTTAAAACTCTTTGAAAACAAATACACCCCATAACTTCTATGATTTTTAGTTATCGTTAAGAGTAGAAAAATTTGGTGTGGAAACATTAAAATTTCACATCCAATTGGATTGTGAATTTTTTCTCATAGCTACTCTAATTACCTTGAAAGATGAAAAGTCGGTTGTGACGTTAGACGTTGATTATCTAATAGACACTATGGAAGTGAAAAACAACACGAAAACTACTTCCAAATATTTTTCCTTTAATGTGGAAATATTGGCTTACACTTGAGAGAACAATGGTAATTGTAGCTCTTTGCCCCCAAAACGTATTTTCTGGCTCTTTACCAAGTAAATTATCGAAGTAAGTTTTGGCGTCGCTGTATGAAACTAGTGCCGCAATTATTTCATATGTACTTCAGCATTCAAAGACAGTGTAAAATATTCAAGCATATTGTATGTGCAATGGCACAAGACATGCAGTGTTGTGGCACTGTGTTACCACTCTTCGAGATTGACGTGAATTCATTTCAATTAAGCTTTAACTAAAGTCTGTTATGATCTAAGTTTCTTTAGGCAATATGAAATTCCAAGGACCCAAAAGTATTTATTTACCAGTGGAATCCATTATCTTACTGAAATAGACTACAATTTTACAGTGACAAAAGTATTGAATTTGCACAATCATCATAATTATAACACCTATATTTTTCGACTCATAAACAAACTACTCAGCATCCAAACAGCACCATCACTGCCGCCCAGAGTGCTCATTAAACAGTCCGAAAATCTGGAATGAATCCAAACTTTACGGGGCGCGATTTGCCAGTACGGTACGACACTATTGCACACGCTAAGCAAGACATTTGGCAATTATCCTTGAGCATGCACGCCAGACTCCATAGACAACTTCTGAAATATTTCCGTTATCGCTTGTTGCGGTTTCCAAATTGGAAGACTGTTAGCTTCATTGTCGCGGCAGCCAAGCCACTGGAATACCGAAACAAAATGCAACAAACCAGCATAATGTTTATTTGCTGGAATCAGATCCGGGGATTATGAAGTCGTCGAAATGAGTCCTTGCCGACTCTGTTGTCGTTCGATGTAACTGAAAGCAATCATTCAAACTATCTACAGTTCGATCCCTTCGGATGAGTCCGCAACACCACTGCTATTATTATCAGATACCATTTCACACGAGGGCATTGTATTTGAAGAGCGAGCGCCTTGCGCCTGGCACTTCATAATGGCATTTACTCCGCTCCATGTTTGTTTGCCCGCTGCTGTTGCTGTTGTTGGTTTTGTTGTTCATATCGTGGGGCTAAAATTAAATTTATTGCATCCCCCGAAAGTGCAGAACCGGTCCGCGATAGCGATATGCCATAAACGATGCATATTCGACGCGCTGCTTATATTCCCAGCTGAGTGCTGCCGTTGCCTGGGCAGTTAGCGGGTTAAGCGCGCAATCTGGCAAAACTTTGGTAAACATCCAAAATGCCTCTTTTGACCGCAAATGATTCATTCTCGGCATTTACACCACACTAGAACGCTTCGAACGACATCGCGCTTCGTACAGATAATGGAGTGGATTTATGGATTATGAAGTGCCACTTGTTTGCCGGCCGCCATCTTTTAGTCCGGTGGTCGTATGGTGACAAAGCGAAAAGTGTGTATGTTCACTGGACGCTAAAGGGTTGAAGAAATCCATGCAAAAGATACAACTTATTTTTGCCAATACTGTAAATGTTCCGTCGAGACAGGAATGGGTAGAAGCTTATTGTTTTTGACGGTAATTTATGTTGTTGAAGAATTTAATTGAAAAATATATCAAATCTGAGATTTTCGATTGGATTCCGTTTGAAATTGAACAAATAAGACATGATTTGTTGAAAACGTTTAGTATCTTGGATGGCCTAAAATAATGAACTTCAAAGTAACTTATTAATATGAAAGGATTTTTTTTTATGAGTCTTAAAACAATCACATGATTGAGATTTATAGCAAAATATGCTTTTGAGCAAATCCATTGTAGGTAATTAACTTAACCTGATTCGTTGTTTTCAAAAGACCAATTGTTTCCTTGAGAAGCTAGATACATATATTTTATTTTCTTGGAAGATATTGATATTTTGAAAGTAATCTGTAGTCTTTTGTGGTTCTCATACGACCAAAAGACACTTTCAGCCAGATCAATAGTTATTCCATATGAAGTGGCTGAAAGTAAGAAACGTTATTTTAAAAGACTAAAAGGTAAAATTAATGAAAAGTTAGCACTGAATGGTAAGTTTTTTTTCGTCAAAAAATAAAAGTAGTCCAGAGATTTCTGGTGGCTGACGTATTGATAGGTGGCACTCAAACATGGTATATACACTCCTTTTCATATTTATAGCCCACCTCACAATTTTCAATTATTTTCATCTAAAAAAGCTATTCGGCACAAATCTAATACAAAGAAGAATGACAAACTGTCTACAATGATTTTTCTGAAAATGACTTCTCATTGGCGTTATTTTTTACTGAAATTCTTGGAAATTCTTCATTTTTTTGCGTTTCTTATGTTATAACCCACTTGGTAATTAGTAGAATTACTAGTCGAGTAAATCAATCCTTTCAACTGTTGTTCCCAAGAATGTGTGATAATAAGTTTATCATTTTAAATGCCTCGAGGTTCATCATTAAATGAAATTGAAAAGGGTGAAATCTAAGCCTACAAAAAAGTAGGTTTGAGCATCAGTGAAATTTTAAGAAAAGTTGCACGCAGTCACCGTATGATTAATAACTTTCAAAAAAAAACCTGAGTTATATGAAAAAACAAAGCGAAGGGAAAGAGAAAAAAAACTTTCTCCGCAGGAGGAGAGGAAGATTATTCGTTCAGCCAATAATTCAACAATAAGCTGTAATAAAATTGCAACTCTTATATAAACAAAGGTGTCAAAAACATCGATTTGGAGAACGCTACGACGCGATATCAACATCAGTAGAGCAAAAATGAAGAGTGCTCCACGACAATTTGATCACCATAAGAAAGCTCGGTTGGATTTCGCAGAAAAAAGTATGGCAAAATGGTAAGAGCTAGTTGCCTCATTTCTTCAGAACTTGCCTACTGTTTTTCTTTCAAATGGTCATAGGTGTTTCGTGAATTTCTTTTTATTTATAATAATTTTATTTTGTAGTGAAAAGTGGTGTGCTGTTTGGCATGATTGTGAAGTTGGATGTGTTTAAGTTAGGTTCATGAATCCCCTATGACAATTTCGTATATCAATGGGGCTCGCAAAAAAAAAATTGATATGCGAAACCCACAAAAAAATCATTTCTTTGTCTGTAACGGTTCTCATGAAACATTGCGCGAAAAATCGGACTGCTTATTTTCACTTCGCACTAACTACTTTGAATCAAAAAATTAGTGAATTAAACTTAATTTTGGTATTCAACCTCTTTAATGGATAATCGAAATTTGTTTAAAATGTTGCATATTTTACATTCAAGCTTTGAAAATATCTATAGAATCAAGGTCTCTAGAATACCACATGGCTTCAATCAAACAGGTTTTTTAAAACTCAAATCTTAGGAAGATAACAATTTATATTTGGGCTTAAAAATTATTTCAGTGTTACACCTCTGTCTTGTCAACAGCATTTTTCTACTAACACATTAGTCTGCGAGAAAACACAATTGAACCCTTTGGGAAAATATAAACAAAAGTAATAAGATTTGACTGTTATATTTTACCGTATTTGGAATTAGGTGTTTGTATTTCTAACACATAATGCGAATCATTTCAATAAATTTTCTAAAGTATTCTATTAGAACTATAAAAATGACTGGACTTTTTGAACATCTTTCGCTATTTACTTTATTACCTTTCTCATCGGTTTCCCATCTGCATTCGTCAACTGACTCAGCGAACATTAAATACGCGAAAAATTATGAGCCTAGTCTCAAAACTTTATTTCATCCTGTATATACATATCTTGAATAAATCCCCACGGAATTGATTTCTCTGACATCTGAATATCTATGCTTCCCCCATTTACTTACTTACGTCCTGTCGACTCACTCAGTTGCGAAAGCCGAACTCATAGCCCCAAGCTGTAACAATCACAACAAAGTACATTTTGGTTGGTATTTTATTTGAATTGTTGTTGTTGTTGTTACAATTAAAATATTCCCAATCCGATTACGGTATTGCTTGTGTTTGTTATAATAAACATCGGCAAGATAGAATTGAGCAGAAAATAATATGCTTCGATATGTGTTCCATTGTGTGGGCTCGATTCGCAGAATCACATTGAGTTCTATTTGGTTTTGCCCTGGCGAAGTGGTTTGGTAAGGTAGGTTAAATAAATATGAGAAGATAAGTTATTCTTGAGCTAAATCATCTGGGAGTGATAAATTTACGAGTAGTCGAACAATTTTTGCCGGTGGAGTAATTTCAGTTAGGAACCATAATGTTATTAATGTTTTCTTGTAGGTTGAGAATAAAACTTTGATACAAAGTTTACCGCTATTCTGTGACGCTGAGATTCAAAGTCAAAGTTAAACGTGATTCATGGACTTTTTCTAAAGTTCAAATAAATACTGCTGCTAATTGTTATTGGAATCCTATGAAGTCAGCCGTTTCATAATTTTGCAGCTGAAAGAAAATTTCAGGGTTGAAATGAATTTTAACTCACCTGAAATAACTACAACCGAAGGAAACTCATTTAGCTTCTCTTTAATATACCTCTATTCGTCTGTTTACTTTTAAACCAAATGAACTCCATGGCCTTCAAAATATATATTTTAATCGTTTTTGACATTAGAGTTTGCAAAACGTCTTCAAAGAGTAGTTTTAAGCCAGTATTTGACTAAGCTATTTTATGCGCCCAGTGTGGGTATAGACTGTGGTGAGAGTAGATAAGTGCTTTCGGTAAATAATAACGGTTAAAGATTCTAATTTGTGATCGTTCGAACAAATCAAAAACATAACCGCGTAACATGAATTAAATAATCAAAACATTAATTAATAGTGATTGTCAAGGTGTTAAATAAAATCTTACTTGCGAGAGAGAGTACAGGCAGCTGTCGTTAACCAAGAAATATCCACTTTTGGAAAAATTGTATCTGGGGTACTGAAAGGCTCTATATTGGGTCCTTTACTTTTTTGTATGTATATCAATGATTTACTCAGTATAATCGAAGACTCCTCCATTCAATTGTATGCTGATGATGTACAATTGCATCTTAGTTGTAACTTGGGATTGGTTGAGGATGACCCCCATAGGTTGAATAATGATCTGCAGCGCATTGTTCATTGGACTGATACCTATTCCTTAAACCTTAATTTGGGATGGCCATACTGCCTGTTAAGCATAAATGTTCTTCCTACATTTTAGTACTTTCAAGATATTCAATGATTTTTATTTTTATTTGTACTGGAGATAAAGAGGGAGTGCATTTTTCAATGTTGATTTTTACATACTTCCACGAAAGTTTTTCAAAGTTTGTAGAATGATGTAATAGAGTATGTAGCTTTCGAATCCGGTGTCAACACACAAACGAGAAAAATGCAGATAGAACGTTTATACTGAGGAGAGTAGCATATTTACACTGTACTTGGAAAAATTTATGGCTGCTTGAAAAGCATATCATTATCAAAACACGCCACTCCTCTATCTGTGAAACTCAAGCTTATTATATCTTTCGTAATTCCTTACGAACGGGTGTGACATTTTCCGGTATAATCAACATACTGAAATTAAACGGAAATTATTACTTATCTCTAATAATCTAGTTCGATATGTTTGCAACCTAAGACGACTGTAATTTATCAGATCTAAGTAGAACCATTCTTCACTGTGATTTATATACTTATTTCGATTTTCGTTGCTTAAGTTTGTTGCACAAAATTATACGATCCAGTAAGCCCTTTTAATTGGCTGAAAACACAATTTTTGTAAACATATCCCGCTAAATGTCACTGGCACAGCCTATTTTTAATAGCATGGTGTCAGAAAAACAGTTGTTTGTCCAAACCACTCCTTTATGGAACACTTTACCACTAAACCTAAAGCGGCATCTACATAATAAAATTTGTATTTGATTAGTTGGCTAATCAGACGTGCATCAATTTCTGTTTTTGTTTTACCACGTTTTATTACCAATATTATCATTATTGATCTACATGAGTAAGCTTGGTTAAAGATTATTGCATTTTTTTTTATATGTTTATATTTTTGTAAATTTATATTGTACTTTTATACGTAAGATCATAACCTTTCATAAGTTTTTACGAAATAAAAACGACTGAGGCTTATTGTAAAAGACGAACTTAATGAAATAAATTGAAATTGAAATTGAAATCTTCTTGAAACGATTGAATTGCTACTGTTTGAAAAAATTGGTAGCTTGGTGCTCTCAAGCACAGCTCTTACAGGTTTCAAATATTTCTAGTTTGAAATCATTTGAATTTACAAAAAAAATAATTTTTTTTTAAATAAATAGGTTAGGTTAGGCTATACTGGTTGACACAAGGCGACACATATACCTATTAGGTCCATAAAGATACCAGATACATGGGCCAGGAGAAAGAAACTTCAGTGCAAGTGGCCATTGAAGTTCCTGGACATTTTCGCGAACTGAAGGATGTTCTTCAGCCTCTGTTACGCCACCAGCCAGGGCTCACCGAAGCACCGCTGTCTGTTTTTGCCAGTGCCGGGCAGTGACACAGAAGATGTTGGATTTTTTGTGAGACCCCCGGCACTTCTTACAGGTGTCGATGGCTAGGAGTTCAATTTTCATAGCATGTACTGCTACAAGACAGTGGCCAGTGATGATGCCGACCAACCGTTTGCAGCCAGTCCACGTTAATTCGAGCAGAAATTTAGTCATTGCGAGAGTGTATGACCCCCACATGATTTTGGTGACCCTGCAGGTCTGAGTTGCACGTCGCACCTTGTATCATTTTGGAGTTAATCGAATACTTGATTGTTTGAATAGGAGTTGCAGTGTCTGCCGATCCTGAAAGACGAAGATTAGCCCCGTGCTTGGCTAACGTGTCCACCCTCTCCTTTAAGTCAATGCCCTTCTGACCGGGAACCCAGAAAATTCTGACTCTTCTGTTGTTACCCTGCCAAGCTATCAGGGCTTGAATGCAGTCGAGTTCTCACTTCAATTTGTAGGGGTAAGACAGCAGAGCTTTTAGCATCGCTTCACTGTCTGTAAAGATGTTAATTTCCTACCTTGTAGGATCTCTGGATAGATTTGCGGCTTTACGTATCGCAAAAACCTCCGCCTGGAAAATACTCCAGTGATTAGGAAGGCTGAACGCTGCTTCCATAGCTGCATCTGCAGAAAATGCTTTAGCCCCCACTCCTGCAGCTGTTTTAGATCCATCAGTGTAGATGTTTAGAGCTGCTGCGCACATTTGCTGATTCCATTCCTGCCTATCCCCCGCAGTAGCTTTAAATTTCCGCTATAAGCACAGAGTGGAGACCAAGTAGTCAGTACTACCTGCAGACCCCCGCTCTATACTGCCGTGGCCGAAGGATCGGGACTCGCAGTGTCCCGATTCCCTTAGCCTTAGAGCTGCTTTTCCGGCAGTGCTTCTAAAAAGAGGTCAAGCTGAGGGAGATGAAGCAGGACGCTCAAATCAGACGATGGAGTCGATGTTAGTAATGCAGAGAGCCGCTAACCGCTGAACTCTGTTCGCCATGCCAGCAAAGATAATTTTATTCACTACCGGCTACCAGACCCAGCAGCCGTTAGCAAGCTTCGCCCTAGCTATCGCCGTGTAGACCCAGTGTGTTAAAGAAAGACTAAGACCCCATGTTTTACCCGGCACTCTCTTGCTGGCGTGAATCGCGTTGCGTGCCCGATTGACTCTGTCTTCTAAATTCATCTTGCAGATTAGCTTGCTGTCCAGAATAAGATCCAAGTACTTAGTTTGTGACTTGTGAGTTAGGCTCACGCTGCCTAGCCTGATAGTGTCTAGTTCAGATATTTTAAACTTCTTTGTGAAGAGTACAAGATCAGTCTTATGCCAAGGCCCACGGTATTCGCTCACTCTTCAACCAGCCCGAGTGCAGGGTATGCGGAAAACTATCCGAGACTAAGATCGCAATGACACCAGAATGGACCATAACCGTGAGTCCCTTGCTCTCCAACCTTCACAGAATTGAATTTGTAACCAGGTTCCACAAGAGAGAGGATATAACTCTTCTTTGCGGTGTACCTCTGTGTACCTTTCTTATGATTTGCGCCCCACTCTACTCAGCTGATATGGGCCTTTGCGTAAGTTTGTTGCTTACCCAGCGAAAAATAGCGGGAAGAGTGTTTGTTGCGCTTTCAATATATAGAAAACCCCCTAAAGCCTTTGTAATGGAGCGCTTTCTTTATTTCGAGAACTATCCTATGGAGAGTTGTTTCTACAGATTTCCTTTTCATGTACGCGTTTGGTGCCGTCGATAGATATTGAGATTTAATCTTTGTTTGATATAGAGGTGTAGTAATCTTTCAAAAACTTTAAGGAGGAAGGAAGTTTTCGGATGTGCTTCATCCGCCTTTGGTAAGAATATAACCTTAGCGGTCCTCCAGGCTACAAGCACGAGGTTTAGCACTAGGCTACCTTTGTGAATTTGTATAAGCCGGGAAACGGTGAGCATACTTGTCTTTTGAAGCATAGCCGGCAGAATTCCATCCAGACCCGGGGACTTGAAGGTTGCAATTGCCCGGGTTAGCCTCTGCTTGGAGACAACTTCACCAATGATTCGACGTCAAGCAGTTTCAACGCGTGCTCGACCAGTAGAAGGGGAGGAGTCATCCAGACAGCCCGGGAAGTGAGTGACGACGAGGATCGTCAGCGTTTCAAAGCTGTTTCTTGTCCACTCTCCATCTGGCTTACATAGCAGTACAGGCGTGACAGGGCGTTTAGCCAGCAGATTTTTGAGCCTCGCCATTTCCGAACAGATGCCAGTTCTTCCGCACAGCTCCTTCCAGAACGTCCATCTGGCTTTCCTAATTTCCGATTTATAGAGCCTTAGGACGTTCTTGTATTCATCCTAACATTCCCAGCAGTCAGCTATTTTGGCTAACTTGAAGAGTTCTCGTACTTGTCTTCTGCGGCAACCCAGATCCCTGTTCCACCAGGGTGGCTTGGGTTTACGCTTCAGGCAGACTTTGGGACAGGGCCGTGCAAAAGCTTTTACCAGTAAATATATATAAATAAATAACCAAGCTAGAGATCATTATTGAGTTGTTTATATGCTAGAAAATATAAGAGTTAAATTTTAAAAATTCTCACATAAATAACTATGGCTTCTAAAATTTCAAATTCACAAATAAATTAAAATGTATAAGTCAATTTTGAAACGTCTAAATTTTTCAAGGAAAAATTGTTTTGAAATTTGTTTTTGAACAAGTCTTAAAATTGAAACGTTAAACCATAACTTTCACCTGTAATACAGAAACTATCTATGACCACTCGCTTCATAAATAAGAACTAACACAATTGTTACGTATCATTATATGCGCAAATACCTCACTCGTTATTGATATCGAACGGACGAGCAAGCAAACAATTCTGACATGAGGTCATTCTAGACGATATCCTATTGTTGTTATACCAATACCGCAATCAACTATGTAATAGAATTTGAAGTTCATCATCTCAATTACGAGCTATGATGATTTATTAAAGCTAATTCCCCCATTTGCAGACAGGATAGCAATGACGTTAGAATAGGAAAATATCGACAGGGAGATTTATACGATTGTTGTGAATGGAAAGGCAGGTGGTCCGACCGCTTTTCCAATTATTCGCAAAAGAAACCGGAGTGGTTTTCTTAGCTCGGGCTGAGGTACGTGAGTTTGTGTAGGTATGTACACATTTGCAGATGTATGGCTGTTTGCACAAAATACTTATGTGCGTAAGATTGATAACAACATAAAGAATATAATTATGCCTAGGGATGAACTATTTCATTCGTTTCAAGGAATGTTTGCTTGTGGTTTATTGTCTCGCTAATGAAATTATCTTCATGGTTGAATGAGCTGACGAAAGACCGATAGAAGTTTGCTTGAAATGTTTTGATTCTTTTAAGATTTACCCATTTTCGTAAATATACCTAATATTAATTTAAGAATCAATCGCTATTAAGGTATTTGACTGACAACTATTTGTTTATTTACTGGTATACTAAAAATTATGCAAGGTATCTCTCATCTAAGCTATGAAAAACTAGGAGGAATATATTTTCACCACTGAGTGGAAATCGGATCCACTTGAATTATACATTTCCCATTTTGACATCAAATACTCACTTACCGATTCATCCACTCAAGGCAAGCCAAATAAGCTGATACTTACCTTACCTATCAACGCAATAGCCATTCGTACGTGAAGTAAGTTTTCAATCAATCGAAAATCTGCTGACTGGATGAGAATGAAATGATTGACATCGATCTAGATATGATACAAAAAATATTGCCATTGTCATGTACAGTTAGTGACCCTCATAAGTCTTCCCGTTCTGGTCGTCATTGTATGCAAATTTCTCATCGAGTGATCCGCTCCGTTCATATCCGCCCGCTGTGCTTATCTGCGAGCTCGTGTTGTTGCACCGCACAAAAGACCGTCCGGGAATGTTGTATCATCGTCGCCGACCGAGCCAAATCAAGCGTATATATTTGCGAATCGAAGATATTCGCCATAGTAGAATCAATAAAAAATTTCGTCCTCTGCTGGTGAAGCGATGCGAATTACTTGGGAATTATGATCGTCAGTTTCATTGCACGTAAGACCTAATCAAATTTCGCTCATAAAGTCGTAACCGATTCGCTTAAATGAAATTATCGCTATGGTTTTTATAGATGAGTTAGAACGAAGAGTCAGTCGAGGTTTAAGCGCTGTTTTGGAAAAATTTGGGTGCAGCGTATCTGAACTTGGTCTGCATGTTTGATAAAACGCGGTTCCTGGGATAGGATGAGTCCAGGGGTGTTTGCTTTAAAGTATATTTTTGTGAGAAATTTAAATGGTGTTTTTGCGACAGCTGCTGCTACTTTTCCTGCATGTAAGCATAGTGCGAATGCAAATATCCATTTCTTTATTTTGGCTAAAGATATTTTATAGTTCGCATAGTTCTCCTTTTTAATGTCTTGCCTCTGATCTTTAAGGAAAGTCGATATGTCATGAGGAGTTTCGTCAGTTATTCAAAATTGTTTCAATATTGATTTGGTTCGATATAAGTAGGACGCGAAAAACCAGACAAATGTACAAAAGACCATAAAAAGTCAGAGTGATCAAATTCACTGCAAAATTATTCCTTCTGACTAAAACTTTCAAAGTGACTGGTCCGATGAATATTTTAAAATTATCTTGGAGAGGACAGAAGTACTATACTCCCTTACGTATCATACACACCCTATCTGCATTTAAGTAATTATTGAGTTATTTAAAGATTTGTGTTTTTCTATATGCTGCAGATAGATAAGGTATGTCTGCATTTTCCGCTAATGATTTTAGCATACTTGCGCAAAAGATAGATTTCTCATATTTTGTAGAATGATGTAATAGACTATGAAATTTTCGAATCCGGTGTTAACTCAAAAATGAAAAAAATATCGGATATGACATTTATGCTACGTAGGGGCAGTATAGCCATATATTATTTCATTACATATGTATTAGGAACCAAAAACTCCTCCGACAACGAGTATTTTTTCTATAATTACTAAAAATATGGGTTATCTATTTCATGCTTGAGAAAGTAAACTTGAAGAAAAAACACCAAGCATTCGGAAAGTGGTATTGGGCAATATCTTGGCCATGACTTCACGAATATTGGCTTTGAGTTCGTCCAGCGTTTGGCTCATTGGCCAAAAGACCCATTGTACTCATTACCTCTTGCCTACCATAGTTTCCCGGGCTACTTGATAAAATCTAGGATCACTGATAGGAAAAAAGGGTGATCTTCTGCATACGTACCACATCACAGCTAAAGCATTGATATCTGAGACGCGCAAACGCTGGGTATTCACAGAAGAAATACTCCGCAGGGTCAGCATCTTCTAAGCAGGATGAGCAGAGGTCATCTTCTACGACACCTAGTCAGTATATATTTCCTCCTAGGCAGTTGTGTCCAGTCAGAATGCCTGTTATGGCTCTGCAAACTTTCCTGCTCTTATTGAGCAAGAATCCTGCAGTCACATCGTTGGGCTCTGAAAGAAAGACCTTCGTGTGCCTGACCACACCAGCAGTTATCCATCTATCTTTGTGTTCATTTTAACGCATTGTACAACTTTTAAATGATCCATATACTAAAATGGCAACTAAATAAAGGCAGCGTGGCTGACGTGTATCTTTGGCAGATGTCGGTATGCAGGCTTTTTTCTTTCTCAAGCACAAAATGGATAACCCTAACCAATCGAGAGCGTTGAAAAGATGCGAATGACCAGCTTCACATGATTTGAAAATAAATGTACACATTTTGTATTTTAGTTTCTGAGCTCGAACGTGAAAGAGAAAGTTTTCTTAATTTAATAGCACTTAGGGCCACTTTTCGTACTAAATGCAAACTAGCATTATAACGTTGTACCGTGTTCAAAAACAGTTCAAAGCAGAGGACATTGTGTTGGAGAGTTTTATGAACCTAATTATGCTAAACGTTTTCAAGGTGATTTAATAAATTTTGACGAGATAAGCTAAGAATATTGTACAGTTAGAAAAATGTCATCTAATAGAATCAAATTTAAGTCAAAAGTTGAAATCACTTTGAAATAAAAAGCGAATCTTATTTGAATTCCACTTTATTATAAAAATTTTATTTTCAAATCAAAATTTTTCATCATTGAATCAAAAAGAAACGTATATGGAGCCAAATCATATTTGAAAATGTTTGAATCAAAAATGTTCAAATATGATTTGGCGCCATATACGTTTCTTTTTAATTCAATGATGAAAAAATTTTGATTTGAAAATAAAATTTTTATAATAAAGTGGAATTCAAGTAAAATTCGCTTTTTATTTCAAAGTGATTTCAACTTTTGACTTAAAGGGATTCTAAAAAAGTGTTAAGTGGTGAAATTTTTCTGAGTGTAGTTTAGAAAAATAAAAGATGATTTTGTCTTTAAACGACATATCCTTATTTATCCTGGCTGGTAGCAGTGCTCCCACTCCCAAATTTCCCGCCGTATCATATTTCTTCAAAAAGTGTATCAATATTGGTAAAAATGTATCAAATAGTTCCTAATAGGGTATAAATGATTGCTATTTTCAACTCCTGTTCGGCGTGCAACTCAGTAGTCTAATAAACATTTGAACTGCGAGACTACCTAATCAGATTTTCAAAAAATCAATAATCAAATCAATACTTCACAACAGCCTTAGCATCATAGTCATGCGTGCATTAATGTGTATCCTCCTTAAAACATTTCATTTTACGGGCATGTATGCATTAGCATGCACGTTAGATTGCATTCGATGCATTAGTGCATTCATTTGTGCACTGTAAGTGTCCCTTCGCCTTACCACTTGTGTCTTTTCTCCACCAGTTGGATTCAAGTCGATTTTTCAGTGGAAAATTAAATCCAAAACAGTACCGACACGGAATTTCACGATTTCAGTCAAAAGAAGGAACCATTAAGTTTCACGGCACATAGTTCGCATATAGGCAGTACAAGATGTGACTGTCAAAGAACAACAAGAGCAAGCAGACTAATAAGAAGACCAACAAGGCTCAATCTGGCGAATTGAATCGATTCACATTTCTCAGAATGAATCGTATGCAGGCCGAATAGATGGAGCAAACGGGGCAGCCAAGTAGATAATCTCATCCATGGCTATTGAATATCAGCAGCCAGAGTCTTTTCAACGTCTTGATTTTTGTTGTTCGTTTGTCTCGCAAGAAAACAGGCTAATACGTTGAAGTCGTAAATGATATGCTTGGTACGATGCGTATTTTGCGCGCCTCCTTGTCATTCTAAAATTATCAACGTGCAACGAACCGGCCGGATTCATTGAAGAAAATTCACCTTGTCTTGGCTGAGCGTGTGGTTGTCTTGATTATTTTTTTTTTAGTTACAACGCTGGGAAATTACTGGATTGGAATTATAATTTCATAAGTTGTCGTAGGCTTACATATCTGGTTACAAAAATTGAAGTTTTTTCCTAGCTCACTCTCACTGCTTAGTAAAAAATTTTTCAAAAAAAAACTTTCTCCCATTCGATTTGACTTCTTTCGTCGTTTCCATTCAAAACTGTCGGCAACCATCCCAACTACCACAACTCCTACAAAACCCCCGCTGCATTTACCATCTCCCTGCACACGCTCACTAATCGAAACACACATAAGTAACGGATCGTTAAAGTCCAATCGACAATATCGTTACCATTAATTCGCCTCTTAATGTTAATTTATGTTCAATTTGACTGTCTCGTAACGGCTAAATCGCACAATAAGATGTCAGCTTGATCGTCAGCTTCATGTTCCGCACTCCACCAGGCAACTGGGTCAGATCTGGGCTGCTCAGCGAAGCTGGCTGGGTGGCATGCGAGTAACGCGAGGCGACATCTTGCTTGTTGGGCCATGTTGTGGCGTTACGCTTCGGAAATGAACATCAATTGGTTTGCTGCGAGCATCTTATAATGGCATCGCCATACCATACCAAAATCAGCTCACTCACTGGACTCCATTGCCTCCAAATCGGATTCGACGAGTTGTTGGCGTTCTTTGATTTCGAGCCGTTCCACACTGGAACTATCTCAAAGTGGCCTTGTTGACAGGATTAACCATACGACCATTAAAGGATGCCGAGCATAAGGACATTATTAATAGAGAGCACTTGTATTGTGTCGTTTTGCAGTCGAGCCTTGTCTATTCCCATTGATGTCACTATTCACGCTCATTTGGTTCGCTGGTTAAGTGGCTTGCTGCAATACGACAGGCTCAGAACTGAGATGCTAAGTCTGTCGTGAGCTCTGACTCGGGAGATAGTTTGAGTTTCTGGGTTTCAGACAGGAATCAACCAAGCATATTTTGTATTTCGCGATTGAAGATGATTTCACAAGGAAGTTTCGAAAATTTCACGTAATTATTGAGCTCCCCAAATGAGTTGGTAGAGAATGAATGCTTTTAAAGTGAAAATTACTGTCTTATTTCGAAGCAATCAATTCCTCACCAACAATTCATTTTTGATGGTTACGAATGGTTTTTTCAGGACTATTCTTTCGAAATACCTATATTTGCTGACCCATCGCCGTACTGAAAACATCGTGTGGATTAATTGGTGTCTGTATATCACGAAATAGCATGTTAAACTAATGGCCCCCAAGTGATTAAAGAGTTCGACGGTTATAGGTAGGCTGGATATTATGTGCAAAGTAATACGCCGCTGAATGCTAACTGCCGCCCCTACTCTCGTTCTCTTCCCAAGTCAACTGCACTCCGGCACTAAGCACCATTCAAAGTGGGAGAACCCGTTTATAAATTGCATAGACCTGCACGACGTCGAATCACGAAAAATTGACCGGGTCGTGCGCGGGACCCAGAGGTTTATAGCGTCAGGATTGTTCACGGAATTACTGGGCGATAAGTCCAGCTACAATTCGGTATGTTGTTGTAGTCGATAAAGATGACGTGAATTGGAAAATTTGTATAATTTGCAACGGTGACATCGAAAACTTTGTCGTGTTTTCGAGCAATTTCACATTGTGAATGCTCCCAGGCTCCGCCTATTCATGTTCACGTGCCAGGACGATGTCGATTCGTCTTTTGGTAAATTGATTGATAGCTCCTCGTTGTATAATTATTTTACACGGTTTTAATTAAAAATGGAACTGTTTACGGACAGTGGTTAACATCACACGATCTATTGGCCTGCTAATTGAATTAACCTGTGCGATATGTTGAGGCGATATGTAAGCTGTAATGATAAATGTGCAATGTATGTAGATTTCATATAGTTGACAAATAGTTGCAGAAACACGATTCGTTCATATGAGAAGTGAAAAATGTATTTGTCGATTTGTTTGGAGTGTGCAGATAAACATGTGTCCCAAATACGGTTACTTGAGCTGTTTGTTTTTTTTGCATGTCTACGAGGTATTGAAAGAGCTGTCTCTATCTGGTCGAGGGAGCTATTGAATAACTTTGGCAGTTTAAAACTACTGGGTGCTACTTAAAAACTGTCAATATTCTTACGCCGGGTTTTCAGTTGACGTTTTGACTTGGCTTCATTATTTATAGAAACTAATATCACCCTTTGCCACATTTGTTGGTGGAAATACTTTTCCATTTGACATGTTCTACCATGAACTTGCACCATTTTAAGAGTTCTTCATATAAGGAGTGTGACAACAGCTCTTAAAAAGCTCTTAAAAAGATTAATTTATCTTAGAATAGAGTGTTTAAAACTCTGGAATAAAAATATGCATTTCAAGAGACTATTTACACTAATTTTCATCCCAAAAATTCATATTAAACAATCTCATCTTCAAAATATATGCATCTCCTAAAACTAATTTAGTAACTCGTAAACTCTCAGATAAACACACAAAAGCTTCCACATAGGAAAATCAGTTACTTCTTAGTATTAGCACAAACACTGCCGTCGTTAGCATAAATACTCTATCAGAGTTTTTTTCATTTTTAAATATCTTGAAAGCTACTAAATTATTGGATATCTCGAAAGTTACTAAAATGTAGATAGAAGGTTTATGCTAAGCACGGCAGAATAGCGGTTACTATAAAACACAGCTGTTCACTCGGCATAGTTAACTTAATTTTAGGAAAATTTTCTATCAACGAAAAAAAAATTTAATTTTCCGACCTTGTCTCAAAAGTACGTTAATTTTGGCACAGGTTATTTTTGTGATGCACAAATTATTTGCGGATTATTCATGGTAGACAGCGCAAAGTCACAAGTGATAGGTACTGCAATGTTACAGGTAAATTACACCGAACCTTGTGCAGCAGCCTGCTCGAACCGCAGATTTATTCCTCTTACTACCCTCGAAAACAGATTCGTTCAAAAAAACAAATCTTAAACATCTTCACAAAACACCCTAACAACATCTACTTTGGCGGGCTGACTGCAATTATGTCTGAAATGAAAATTAATTCAAGAAGACGATTTCCGGGGCTGCAAAAAAATTCATTTGAACCCTATACATAACGTGAGTCAAAACGACTCATGCAAGAAATATATGTTGAGTGTCGTTATTATAAAGCACTTTAGGTTTTGTTTAATTCTAAGTAAAATATAAATAAAACAAATTAAAAGATTTTTTTTCTAGTTTTTAGATAAATATTAAAGTATAATTGCATTTACTAAATCAAAATATCAAATCATTGTGGCGAAATCAGCATCAAATAACATTTTGTATCTAAGGTGAAGGGGATGATTTGAGGAGACGCCTTTTTATGATGTCTTTAAAAGTTATCTTCAACTTCAGTAAATTGGTTCCAAAACAACGAAAATGGCCTGTTCGACTTGATTGCGTGAGTTCTCGGGCTAAAAAAAATTATGTTGGAAATGCACCTCTTCACCACACAAAAACCAACTTTTTCGAATAAATTTCGCGCATCCTACATAAATCGAAAAACATAATCATCAGTAGCACATCCAAATGGGGATTTTCGCAAAAGCGGAAAAGATATTCGGCGGCGTTGATGTAATTAAAATATAATTTCCGTTAATTGCGTTTTAATTAAATGCTCGCCAGGGTGGTTCAAGTGCCAGGAAGAAACACGACCGTCGACGTCGCCACTGCCGCCGCTAAAGCAAAGACTCCGAACAGCAAAACAACCCCATATGCTCACGTAACATCCCGGCGGCAATATTTTCGAATCTGTCTCGTCAAGAAGGTGGCAAAGGATGTCTGCCCAGGAACACCCGTGCTTACGTGCACCCCGGGCACAGAATGCGATGATGATACGCTCCTTGAGCCAAAAATTGAAAATTCGTTCAATTAAAATGAAAACTCAAAACGCCTGGCATGGAGGCGGCACGGGACAAGGTCGGTGCGAGGATTGGTGGCACGTCTCGAAATGGGAAAATATGGCAGTGTAAGTAATTTTGCAAGTTTGCAGATATTCAATTTGGACGAAATGAAGCGGTGAGGTGACATGAGAGCTACAGTTTTTGGCTAAATTGAAATTTTCGCGTTTAATTTCCTCTTTAATTGTTAAATTGAAAAAGTCCCGTTCCAATATCGTATGGAATCATCTTAACTAGTTGCTGACGAAAATATATTGCAACCAGGATACTATCTTGTAATTGATGGAATCATGTTCTAGCTTGGCTGGAGTTTCATTATGTTTGTCGTCCGGTCGGGAATGAGTCTGAAAAACTCATTACATTTACATCCTTTGTAAATCTGTCGAATCACATTTTTCGAAAGGAGGGAGTAGAAGAATGGTCGAAAAAGTGGTTCTCCATCACGGTTCATATCGAAGTGTTATTTTGGAATTAAATTTTTACTGTTATCTGTGAAGTTGATACCTTGAGACGAAGAAACAGGCGATTTGCCAGTAATAAGGCAAATCTGTCAAATATTCGTATTGTCATAGAAATATTTTTAATTGTGTGCGAAATTCTGTGCAAATTCCATGGCTAATTGTGATTTAATTAATTAGCCGTGCCAACAACCAGCCACATAAATGATTATGAAGGAAGCAATTGCATTGTCATTCATACATACAATCCAACATCCAAAGATACGTGTTCCAAAGAATAGCCCTCAAACACGGAAATAACAAGCTACATACCTCGAAAATTTGCCCAAAAAACAAATAGAAGACAGTACAATAACAAAATGCTTCAATTAAATACGCTCGAGATTGAATCAACGGTCAACTGCGGTGGCAACAATTAAGTGTGCCCTGCATAAAATTAGACATTTTGAAAAACGAAAATCATCAATTAGGTTTCATTGAGATTTCATAGTCATTCAACACAATTCCGTCGCGAATCAACAAAAAACATATTCCGACTAGTTCTCTATATGTATCTTCTGCACAAATGCAACAGTACGCGGCCAAATGAATGTGACGAGCTGCCATATTGGTCCTTTTGGCTTATGTTCGACGAAAATAATAAATGACGGAGACAAGCCAGTCGTAGTTGTTACAATCGAATCATATTCATTTTAGTACGAGTAAGTCGATTTATTTATAGACCATCCACAGTTTGTTCGACCAATACGGCAGTCTATTCTATTTCAAGATGGTCGCTGTTGGTTCTCAGATGGACGATACTATTGCTTCGCCAACTGTTTGCGAAGATGCGCAAACGATGCAGCTATAATTTTTATTGATTGTCGTTTGAATGCAACCAAGATATCCCGGAGCGAGAGCAGAAAGTGTAGATTTTATGGTGACTGCGAAACAGGCAAATCATGGGGTCAGGAGTGTGTAAAATTGTTATGATCTGATGAAAGTTGTGTGATAGTAAATCTGGCAGTAATGACTAGCGAATTTAAGCATGAAAGATTCTTGAGACATCTTATGACTTGGATTTGAAATATTTTCACATAGTGCGTTTTAGGGAAATGTATCAAATAATAATTATTGACAATTCATGCATCTTGAAGGTAGTCAAAACATCTCAACTCTTTCGTCGATTTCGTAAATCATTTTGCATTTGAAAGCTGGTACTGTGTTAATCATGAAACTAAATTTGGACATGTGTCCATTATCTGGTCATTCTTTCCAGCGAAGATTTTGGCAGTTGAGAAACGTGGAGACACTGCTCATTTCGGAGGGATAAAATGAGTAGAATTTCAATTTTCGATCGATTTTGTTATTGAAAAGACATTTGCACAACTCAATTTTCAAATTCAAACACCAAATGTCACCTTTTTAGCTCGAAAGAATGAACTGCACATACTAAATTGGCGTGAAATGATTGGATACATGTGTTAATGTTATATACATTTTCAAAGCGAAACCAACTAGCATGCAATATTTTACGGATAGAATTGAGTACAACATTTACTTATAGCTAAATTTTCGCCGAAACAAATTTCACGTGAAATTTTCAATGAACATTTCCCGTGAAATCGAAAACAGTACTAAGCTTAACTGGTAAACTAGATTATGTGTACTAGTGAGATAGTTCACTAAAATGAGAAAAAAACTATTTAAATATAGACTATCTGGAATTGTTTTGCAAGCAAGTTTCGGACCTAAATATGACTTCGAAACGAGAAGTAGATTGCTTTGTTAATCACATGAAAAAGTTAGAGCCTGGATCGGTTAGAATATATGGTCATGTCGGGTAACGCAATTCTTCAGTGCTGAAGGATATTGTGTCTTCTAATCCTTATTCCTGGACCAGCAGATATTATTTATAGAAAATATTTTCGGGTTCAGTTCAACCAATTTAGTTCAGTTAGCATTTGTTCAAATATGGTAATTTCTCTATCAAATTTTATCAAACAAATCAGGAATTTGGCGGCAAGATAAATTTCCGATACAATGCTGTCAGGGCAGCTAAGCTAAGCTATATCCCGTGTAAAGGTCCTATTATAGTATATGAGCATTTTTTTAACGGATATTTCTTCGTTTCTTAATATCTATTACCCTTTTTCTTTTGCTCTTTTACGTGGTGATTTTAGTATTCCCAGCTTATTGTTAGTCTGGGATACAAACTTTACTGAAATATTACCAAGGAACAATATATCCTTAGAAACATCCTCTTTTTTCTCTTTATGCTCTTATGTCAAATGTTAATAACAGAATACTTGATTTTGTTGCTCTGTCTGTGCTGTCACCTTATGTCAGTTCTGATCCTCACCATTTCTCACGAATAAAAATACATTTGAGTTGCGTTATAGCTTTGCTAAAGTGGACTTCGCTTCCATGTCCATTGAAGTTCATGCTGTTAACTGGTTTGCTTTTTCAGAGTTTTAAATGTTAATGATGTCCTCCATGTGTCTAATCTTGTTTCCTGTCACACCCCCACTTTTCGTGTTAGAATAGGGTTGATCCTCCTCGGATAACTGTTGACGTGATACGTGCTCTTAAAACTAAAGACATGGCATGTTGTAGATTTCGAAGCTTCGGCTTAGAAGTTGATCGTCTAAGATACAAAAATCTACGCTCGTGCGCTAAAAAGATGGTTAAAGATGCGATGAATGCTTATCATGGTCACATTGAAGCTTCCAAATCATCGTGTTAACAGAAACCTTTCTGGTCCTTTATCCGTTCAAAAGTTTCCCTCTATCCCTTCTGTGATGCACCTAAATGATTTTTCCGTTTCCTCACCTCAAGAAATATGTCTTCTGCTACATCTCAACTTAGCTCATCCTTCTTGGCCAATATGTCCTCATCAGATGCTAATAATTTTAATCTACCCATTGGAGGTCGAAGGTTTGTTTACTAGCCCGGACAGTAGTGCTAGCTGCGGACCCGGCGGCTTACCTAATATCTTTGCAAAGTCCCTGTCATCATCCTTATCTGTCTTATCTGTCCTCCAACCTTAGTATTTATTCCTGTACTTTTCCTTCTTCCTGGAAATCTGTTAATATATTTCCCATTCTACAAGCCGGAGATTTTCAATTCAATTCCATTTATTAATCACAAATCATAACATCAGTAACAAAACTTAGAATAACTAACATAAGTTTGTGTAAAACGCCTCTCTATAAGCATAGCTTGTGTGAAGAGGCTTGTTCAGCTCTTAGGAGTCTGTCTTTTTTGTGTTAACACTTACAATAATTCATTTAATACAATAATTCATTTATAATTATAATAACTAATGCTAATAATTCGGAAATATAATATATAATTTACAAAGGTGAGCTTAATATAAAATTAAATTTAGCTTGAAATTCTTCATTAGATATTGCTTGGAGCCATTTTTTAACATTATATTTGAACCTAATAAACGTATTAATATTTTGTAGATGTTCAGGTAGTTTATTAAAGCACATCGGTCCTTTGTATGATACGTATTTTTGCGTTTGAGTTTTCTTACAAGCAGGAACAGCAATTCTAATTTGGTTTGATCTAGTTGCGTGGCCAGTTTGGATAATGTTAGTTCGATCATATTTGTAGGTATAGCATAGGATAGAAACTAGGTAAAGTTTTTTAAAGTCAAATACTTTAGCTAAGGCAAAGAGCGCAGACGTTGGAAATAGACGAGGTAACTGGTATATGACCTTTAGAATCTGCTTTTGCGTAGTAATAATATTGGAAAGGTGAGAAGAGAAGGTACCACCCCACGCTGCTATGGCATACTGTAGTATAGACTGCACAAGTGCATAATAAATAATTTTTAGCTGTTCCTTTGTTAATACGTCTCTTAGAGAGAAAAAAATGTGGATACTGCGTCTTAACTTTTTATTTACTTCTTCTATGTGTTTATTCCACTTTAGGTTTTTGTCGATTGTTACGCCGAGGTATTTAGTATGGTCTACAGTACGAATTAATTCACATTCTCCATCGCAAGGTTCATTGATTGTATTCCTACATTTGTGGCCGTATATGGAAAAGTTTACTCCGTTTGGTTGTCCTGCCACTGTGGGTGCAAAAGTAATTAAACATGTCTTCTTTAAATTAAGTTTGAGGTGGTGGTAGCGTAACCATCTTTGCACGTTATCAATGTATAGTTGCCCTATTCTAAAGCTCTCATCCCAACTAGGGGACGAAATTAGCAATACTGTATCATCAGCGTAAGAAATTATTTGACCAGAGGTTGCCCCTTCGTACAGATTACAAAAGTCATTTACATAGATGAGGAATAATAAGGGTGAGAGGACAGTACCTTGTGGTAGACCTACATCCGATTTCGAACGCCAATCACTATAAGCGTTGTTAGCTTTCACTCTTTGTTGTCTTAAGCTAAGATAAGAGCTTAGCAACATTAGCGGTTTGCCTATGATTCCAATTTGACTAAGTTTATTAACCAGCAAATCTTTTGGAACGGTATCGAAAGCTTTTTGAATATCCATAAATACAGCTATGGGCTTATTATTTTTGTCGATTTCAGAGTAGAGGAAGTTTGTTACCCGTAACACTGCATCTTCTGTGCCTAATTTTTCTCGGAAGCCGTACTGATTCTTAGATAAAATGTTGTTTTCCGTCAAATATTTACTTAATCTATTTTTTATACATCGCTCAAAAATTTTTGCTAATGAAGGTAGAAGTGATATGGGTCTATAGTTATTTGCATCGAGACTATTGCCACCTTTGAATACCGGGATAACAATTGCTTTTTTGAACTCAGTCGGAAAGATCCCATTCTTCATACATTTATTGAGAAGTTTGGTGAGGGGGGCTATAATACTGAGCTTTATTGCTTGTAGCAGATTATTATTTATATCGTCCCAACCTGGAGCTGATTGCTTTTTAAGTGAATTAATTATAAACAGCAGCTCATTACTGCTTACTTTATGTAGATGAAAATTTGAGCTGATGTTACTTGAGTTGGGTAATACAATTTCGTTGTTATTTTCAAAATTTTTTGCTATTTGCTCTCCAATATTTATGAAATGTTCATTCAAGTGATTAGCCAGGCATAAGTTCTTGCTACTAACAGATGAAGAGGCTATCTCCGGCTGAATCGTCTCAATTATTTCCGTTGGAATATTCATTGTGGTCTTACTGCTTGTCATATTATTCACTATTTCCCATAACTTTTTGTTGTTGTTAGCATTAATAATACGCTTTTGGTAGAAGTTTTTCTTTGCTGCTTTTATGATGGTATTTAACTTGTTTCTGTATATTTTATAAAATTTTTTTAGATTGGTGTTGAATGGTTCCCTATTAATTCTTTTTTTTGTTTCATCTCTTTTTCTTATCGATGTTATTATTCCTAAAGAAATCCACTGTTTCAAAGGTGAAAGTTTTTTAGGGATGAATTTAGTTGTTGTGGATTCCTTAATTATATTGATGACCGTCTGGATAAATTTATAAGATGATAAATTAGCATCTTCATCGTCATTGATGACTAAGTCCCAATCTACTAGACCAAGCTTCATTTTCACTTCATTAAAATTAATTATTTTGGTAGTTCGTTTATTTGGTAGAAAATTATTTACTTCCTGATAGTTAATGTCTACTTTAATTAGTGTCGTGAAGTGATCAGTGATTGAGTTTTGTAATATAATGGGAATGGCGTGGTACCGAGTGGAGTTTTTCCTTAGAAGAATGTGATCAATGCAAGATTCGCTGCAACCGTCTATTCGAGTCGGTTTATTTATGCACGAGATATAACCTAGGCCATTAAAAGTAGTTAGATATTTGTCCTGCGTCTTCAATTACTGCCCCATATTCCTTCTATTTTTCTTCAGTAAGCTTCTCGAAAGAGCTGTTTACAATAGAATATATCCTATAGTTGAACCTCTTCTCGCTTCTGAGCAACATGGTTTCGTCGAAGCTAAGACAACAGTTTCCAACTAACTCTCGTTCTCCAATACTGTGGCCGCCGCCATTGACCAGCAAAAGCAAGTGGATTTGAAGCAAGACTTTGCCAAAGCTTTTGATTCTGTGAACCATGAAATCCTCTTCTCAAACCTAGATGGTTTCAATATTTTGGGTCAACGTCGTTGGTGGTTTTCTTCGTAGCTTGGTAATCGAGCTCGTTTTGTAACGGTTCACTCTTGTTCTCGTTCCCCCTGTTATCCTACTTGTTTTGATCCGCAAGGCTCAATTCTTAGCCCTCTCTTTTTCCTTCTATTTATAAAAGATTTCCCTTCCCACTTCAACTCTCCGTGTCTTTTGTACGCTGACGATCTGAAAATATTTAGGCGTTTGAATAAGTAGACGACTACTCCCTGCTGCAGATGACTTGTCTTCTCTCGGCAACTGGTGCTCTGTCAATTATACTAACCTTAATATTGCTAAATGCTTCCAGGTATCCTTTACATGTAAATTGTCCTTCACAACGTTTTCTTATTCCATCTTTGGTTCTTTCCTCAGTCCTATTGATAATTTAATGGACCTTGGTGTTGTGTTTGACACTAAACTAAAATTTGATGTCCACATTTTGCGTGTCACTTCCAAGGCGTCGCGTTTGTGTAGCTTCATTCTGAGAGCGTCCAGACCTTTTACTGATATTTGATGTACGTCTGTACATCTCCGTCGTGCGTAGTGTCCTCGAATATTGTTGTCAAATTTGGTGTCCTCATTATCGTTTCCGTGGTGTCCTCGAATATTGTTGTCAAATTTGGTGTCCTCATTATCGTTTCCTAATTGATGCTGTTGAATCTGTGCAACGCAGATTTACTTGCTCGTTATTCCGCATTCCCTACTGTGAGTATAGTATGCATCTTTTCATCCTTCTCCTTTTGTCACACAGAGTGTACCTTGGCAAAGGTCTCCTGTACAAAATTATCAACGGTTCTGTTGCATATATCCCCAATGCGCAGTTTTCTGTTCATGACCCACGGAAAGTTTTACCAGGTCTTCATTTATCCTCAACGTACCCTTTGCTCGTACTCATACATATTTCTATTCTCCACTTTTGCGCTTGCTTAAGCAACATTATTGTTTGAATATTGGTCCTCTTCCGCCTTCGTTACATACTTTTAAAGAAAAGTTAAGAACAAGCATTTTTTTCTCACGAAATAAATTAAGTAAGTTCTTAAATTTCAAATTTAATTTCTGTGTTGAATTTATTATTAGATTTTATTTTCCGCCTTTTATATGCTCAGTTTAGTTTGAATTTAGTGTCTTTTTTTGTGTATTTTTCTTCTTCTGTTTGTGAAGTTTTGTTCCTTATTTTATTTTCATGCTCTTCTTTTATAAGTATTTTATTTTACTTTTCTTTTAGATATATATATATATATATATATATATATATATATATATATATATATATATATATATATATATATATATTATATATATATATATATATATATATATATATATATATATATATATTATATATATAGATATATATATATATATATATATATATATATATATATATATATATATATATATATATATATATATATATATATATATATATATAAGCTGATTATTAGTCTAGTCTTTGATTGGATTTGTATCTGTTAATTTAGAAATAATATATAAATAAGCCGTAAAGCCAAATTGTCTTTTTAATGTTTTTGTTTTCGTTTTTTCAGTATATTTATAATTAAATTAGTTTTATGTGGGAGCTATGTTTATTTCTAATTACTGGTATCCACATTTTACCCCTTTTTTTCTATTTTAACAAAAAGTTGCTTGAATTTACGAACCTGTCGAATAAAATGGCGAAAAAACGAGTTAACACCTGCACTATAATCTTGTTTTAATAATATGAGTGAGACTCAAGCTTAGCCATTTACTCAGAAAACCATTTGGTTCCTGTAATAAATAAGCTTTAGAATCTCCTATCTCCAGAATGAAAGATTCATCCGTCAGATCTGATCGGAAGGGTTCTCTGGCAAGGAAAATAATGGTCCGTTGTCTTAAAAGCTCCTCACTAGAGAAGAATTTTGTTTTTGTTTTCCCTGCAAAAGGACCTTAAGGATTCACTAGATATGTTCAGCATTGTAACTACTTTTGAAAGTTCTTCTTGATTCATGCTCACAATGTCATTGAAATTTTGCTTAAGATGTCAGAAAATTTTGCCCTAAATCACAACGTTAAAACTAGAAAAATAAATTTTGACACGGATGATGAACCTTAAACATACTCCACTTTTATTACTTTATGGGTCTTTTAGCCTGATCACTTAGAGGTCTCAGACGCCTCTTTTTCAACCCACACACACACCACCCGAAAATCTGTATCATGCACGTGTGAATTAAAAGATTAATGAATGTATTTGCGGAAAAATTAAAACGTTTTAAGATTAGTCCATAGAAAGTTCTCTCGAAAACTAAACATCCTTATTAATGGGCAATATTATCAACTTAAAATCAAACAAATTTCTCAGCAAACCATAGAACTTTTTCATTAAACCTACTATCATTAACATGAATGCAAGATTCGTACACATATTGCTCGAATACAAAACCTCAAAATAATTCCAATTCAAGCATTTCCACAAACATTACAATTTCATGTACATTGAGTCTCTGGAAAATGTTGTCGAAAAGATTTTCAGATTTTAATATACCATTCGTTGCTACAAAACGACTGGCAAACTCTACTATAAATATTCATGCAGCGAAAAAGCCCCGGAATTTCTAATAATCCTTAAATAAATGAATCGGACACAGTAGTGGTTCGTGTACGGGAAAATACTATCCTATCCGCCACTATATTCAGTTGCAATATGTTCCGAATGAGAGGGTTTATCCCCGCTTCTCTTTGAATATTTTGACTGCGACGGCGACGACGATAACGGCAGCGAAAAGGACTGTCTCACAAAAAAAGTCAAATGCAGTGCGATTCGACGAAATGTAACTACTAAATGCTACCATCATTTGCCAGCTAGTCGACAGCGGTGAAGAAAAAATCCGGAAATGGACAAGCAATCGCAAAAGTAAGAGACCATTCCCTGCCGATCCCGTCCCAGGTCACATGAGTCTTCCTCGTTTCAGCTCCGGTTCTCGGCTGCGATGGGTCACGAGTAACAACAGCAGTGTCGTCCACCAACGAAACTTATTTTGAAAATAACGGAAGCGAATGCAACAATCGCATCTTGTCCGAGAGCCAGAGCCCATTTCGGGTGAAGCTAAATGGCAACATTACCACATTTCACCCACACTTTAAGTAGCCAATTCTCAATATCACTTGAGGATTTTAAGTGTTATGGGGTCTAGTCGTCCTGCTGTCCAAGTTTGGTTGTTGTTTTGGAAGTGTGTTTTGCGAGTATAATACTAACATTGACTGGGAATGGTGCCAGAACAAAAAAAAAACTAATAAGACTCAGTGCTTGGACTTGTTTTCTGTTTTGGGGTTTAAGCTGTGTGTCGTAGCGAAATAAAAGTGGGCATTGTGGCACACAAAATTTTCAAATTTCGAAGTAAATTCGGTAGAAAATACTAGCGAAATAAATGATGTTGAGCCCAAGAGTAGGCTTAAGATTAGAAAAGTCAAATGAACCGACAAGTGACCTGGAAAATATTCAACTCGGTGAATGCCTTTTGGAGAAAATTAAATATTGCGAAACTCATCATTTTCTGAAAATAATAATGCGTGCAAATGGACAAACACCTTTGCAGTTCAACGAAAGCACTTTGAAACTGTATACTAATAAAACACAGCCATGACCGAGATATATAAGTTACTTGACCTCGGAAGCCTTCGCCTGACTAACTACTCAACTTGTTCATTCGCCTCCATAACGTGTACCGTGTTCGTTCTGAGTGGCATCCGTCAGTTTAGGTACTTCTCTAATTCCAGGCATTTGCACTCCTGCCCTCCTGGCTCTGGCGATTGTGCTAGTGAATGCGAACCAAACGAGCCATTAAATTCTCAAGGTTCGATTCGCATCAGATCGGATTGCAAACAATATCTGGGACTCATTAAGACATCACAAGATGAATGGCACACTGGCCGGCTTCATCAATTTTAATAAATCCATCAACAATGACAAAACCTCTTTGATACAAGCCGCCATTAAATATTTACATTTGGATCTGTGAACAGTGCACTGCTGTGTAGTGTTAGGCCGGGTTGTGTGGACGAGCTTGGATCACTCTGTGATGATGATGGTTTGCTGATAGCATGCAATTGTGAGTTGATGGATTGTGGGGAAAGGGTTAAAATCAATGGGTTGCCGCCGCATCTTCCGGTAGCCAAAGAAGATTGTGGCTAATGAAATGGTGTTCAAGTGGTTTCGAGGCTATATTTAATGCACTGTTTGGGGTAATCGTGAAGATATGTCGTACTTAGCTCGAGCATGGGCTTAGTGTAGTGGTCAAACAAGAGTATTCTCCCGCAGGAATTTCGCTAATCATATATTTTCAAAATTTGAATAATTAGAAAAATTATGGAAACCAGCAATTTAAATCGAAAATTGATCCATTGCACTCAGTTTAATAGTATCTTAAGATATAAAAACAATTTATCTTCATCAGTCAATTTAGAGTTTGTTCATTCATCCAAGAACAGCAACTCATTTTGCAAAAAAAGGATTACCAATGTCAAAAGACTTTATTCGAATATAGGCCCATAACATAACCGCCATGGTCTTAGTAGGCACCATGCTGACGAGCTCTGACTGTGTACCTTCTAGATGAATAGAAATCCAACAGGCTCAACGAATGAAAGGATACATAGATACGTAGTTTCCTAGTTGGTTGGGTGGATGGATGGATGGATAGATGGATGAATGAATGGGCAGGGAAACAAAATCGAGAAGGCTTATAGCCTGGCTATTAAAGTTCCTCCGGCTGTAGAACAGTAATAATTCCTCGATGAGGCTCAAATTCCTGATTGTCGATTGTACCACATCAGGCGCAACGTCAATAACCGACAAGAGTAGCAGTCTGGCAGCCCAGTAGCACTGGTTGACATAGCTTGTCAACAAAACAAAGCTTCACCATCGAGAGTGGATGTAATCCCAGCAACTAATCGAAAGTGTCAAGTACTCACTTGTAAATACTCTTTGGTAATTTGTTGGGAAATATCAACGCTGTTTCCCAACTTTTGAGCTTCGTATAACGGTACAGAGAGTTGGAAGAATTTAAAGATTTCAGAAATTGACGTCTGGAATTACAAATAAGGTTTACGTAAGTTATTGGGAAAAGCTTGAAACATTTTCGGCAGAATGCACCAGGTACATACTTGATTTTAAAATAAAACAGTTTCTGATTGCACTAGCATCTCCTATTTGTGGTTATTATCTTTTGATTTTCGAGTCCTGGCAGTTTAATTTCAAACAATAGATTTATCAGACTGTTGTATCGCTTCTCCTTTTCGCATACCAAAGTAATGAATACTACTTAAGATTCTCCCAGAAAATGAGATTAAAATACAAATATATATTTTAATTCGTTTCGCAATTGTTCAAATCTTGGCTAAGGTGCTGTAAAGTTTGCATGTAGATGTCATATGAAGCGTAAAACTAGTTATGAGTGATTTAGGCAGCAGAGAGGTAGAAACCACACCGCAAAAAACATCGACCTAATTTATTGCAATGACGCAAAAATTCTTGTTTTATTAGGCTCATCATCGGATTTGAATAATTTACTTTACACCGCTTCCCGCCATATTTCAATTGCCAAGCTAGAAATAAAACTTTGCAAAGTACAAAATGATGTAGTTTGATTTACCTTAAGCCAATTTAAACTCAAAAATGGAGGCCTAACGACCGACACACATAGGCACAAGATAGGCTGGTTGTGATGCCACAATAATTTATGACTCCCTCTTACTCACTGAACTCAGGAACAGTGACGGCTCGTCAGGGTGGGCCCGGCCCGCCTGGCCCACCCTGACGAGCCGCCACTGGGCCCGCTCGACACAAAAACACTAGTATAAGGTATACGCGGATACTAACAAGAAATATCTACTTTACTTTAACTCAGTGGCGGCTCGCCAGGGTGGGCCAGGCGGGCCGGGCCCACCCTGACGAGCCGCCACTGCTCAGGAAACCATCTGCGTTCTTTGACGAACCGCATTATCCCCTTTAAAGTGACTAGTGATAGTTCGGTCAGGTTTGAGATGGAGGATGGATTCCTACTCGTCTTCAGAGCCACAACTGCGATCAAAATCATTAAACCCTGCGCCCAATCGTTTTGCATGCCGCCATATGAGGCAGGGTCCGTAAGAATGCCCACAGTGCAACGCAGAGCGCTTCGAGTTAAGCTCAAAAGCTGACTGGTTCGATGCGCAACCATGTCATCGGAATATCTATTGAGAAGGAGCAAAAGGCATCCGGTAGCAAGAATTTAAGCCTTGTTAGTTCACCGGCCTCATAGTCGCTCTGAAAACTCCTATGCGTAGGTACCCAAATCAATTGAACAACCGAATGTCTCAATGTCTCCCTAAGAGATGCACGGCATTCAGCAACAATCATGGACACTATAAAAAGACCAACAAGGAACTTAATAGCCGCTAGGCTATCTGTGAAAAAACCAATATGGACCCCGAATATTCGATTACACAGAAGCCAGTCAATTGCCTGAAAAATAGCCGCAACCTCGGCCTGAAATACACTACAGAGGTCTGGTAGCCGGAGGAACAGCTTGAGATTCAGCTCATCTGAGTACACACCACTGCCGACTCTATTGTTTCGTTTTGAGCCGTCAGTGTATAAGCCGACTTTCGAGGGTAAAACAACCTAACGTTATTCAACGTTAAAAGGAATGTGAGTTTTGAACTCCAAATCAAGTAGGCATTGCAGACTGATGTAGTCAACACCCGCTGGAGCGGGAACTTCCTCGGCCAAAATTCTCGCATGGCCGAACTCTGTTCTATTCCATGCTGAAATAAAATTCAGTCTCACAGCATCAAGATTAGCTTGCTGTAAGATCAGATAATCAGATCACGAAAAGTGGTTAGTAGGGGTGGAGTGGAGCGCTCTAGTAACCAGTAGCGCAGCCATTTTCCGCACTTTTTCACGCTACCATTTGCAGGTAGCCTTAAAAGCAGCCTGCCACCAGAGCGCCACCCCAAACAAAATAATTGTCTCAACCACAGCAGTATGATAACAGTACCAGGCTGTAATCTCCAATTAGCCCGGATGGCTCTTTTACAGGAGTAAAGTGCGTTGAAAGGCTTCCGAGCTCTTTGTGCTATATTGTTGGACCATAGTATGTAGCTTTGAGTCGAGGATGAGCCCTAAGTACTTGACTCTCTGGCTCAGGTCAATGGATACCCTGTTTAATTTGGCTAACGCAAAACAACGAACTTTGTATTTCTTTGTAAACAGCACTAGCTTCGGTTTGCTTGGATTCACATTTAAGCCGCACTCACGACTCTAACGTGAAAGTATGTCAAGAGAGTGATTTAGTCTCTCCGATTGCGTAGATAAATACTTTCCAGACACTGCTACAGCTATGTTGTCCGCATAAACAATCACTTTGTAGCCGGACGAGAGAGGAGTCAGAAGGGGAGAGAGGACTCCGCTCTTAGGTGTGCCCGTACTGACTTCTCGTTTTACGTGAGCATTCCCCAGGGAAAAGATTACCACGCTATTCTTGAGAAGCTGCACAATAAAAGCTATCAGTCGCACTTCCACATGTAGTTCTGAAGGTTCCTCAACAATTGCGTCGGACTTTACGCTGTTGAAAGCACACTCGATGTCCAAGAAGGCGGCAAGCGTATATTTCTGAAGAACAAGAAATTTCTCGACTTGCTCAATCAGGAGGTGAAGAGCAGTTTCAACACAACAGAAAAACGGAAAAACTTTGTAGAATTCCCCGTGGTTGATGAAGAATACGTAAGAGCCAATGTCTCGAAATTTGTTTGCGTGTCAATGCAAGCATCAGTCTACTTTCCAATGAAATTGAAACTATTGGATATTGGATATAAATTAAAAGTACTGAATTGAATCGGCCTACAATCGAGCACAGATTCTAATCGGAAGTGTTTTTTTTTCTTCTAAAAAAAGAAAGTGTTGGTAAAACTATGACTAGTTTAATGTCTTTCACGAGTTAAATTTGGCTATTGTTATATTTCCTCTTCGCGAAGTCTTCACGAGGTTTACATGTCAGCTTTTCGGTTTATTTGAATACTTTACGCTTCCAGATGCCTTTTTAGAAGTGGTTTGCAAATTACCGAGTCAAGTTGGCTTTGGTCTTAATCACGATGAAGAGATTAATGTTTTTTATTGAAGCGGAAGTTCGTCTGTCTTATTCATGTTTTAATTTATTGTATTTATTTGTAGTTAGGGAATGTTAAAACGACTTCATTTTCAAGCAGATGACTCTATAGTGAAAAACGTCATGAAAAGTATAAAAAGTTAAAAAATACTTCAATGAAATACTTTAGTGTAAAATTAAAATTAACAATTCTCCACAAACAATTAATATATTTGTGTTTCACTTAATTAACTTTGCCAATAAAACTGTTCTATAAATGTTTTTTCTTATTTACAATGAATATGTCCTCACAAGCGCTTCAATATTTTAACATAATGATAATAAATATAACAGTATGTGCATCATGATGGATCACGTTTGAACAATGACACATTGTATCATATAAAATGTTTATCCGAAATAGGATTTCCGTTCCACTTAAGCCTTTCATATCAGACCGAATCGAACGAATCTCCGGAAGTAGAATTTTTTACAAACCACACATTTCTTTCACCAACTGAACAATCTGCTTCCATACCATACGTCCTCCATCCACTGTACACGTTGCCACCACCGGAGCTACAAACAATATCCTTATCAATAATTTCTCTTCATTAACCCCATAGGCACATGCTCCCGACACACATCTACATAATTCCCATATCGATAAAATATTAACGCAACCCCGGTTACTGGCTTGTTCCTAGTGGCCTGGATCCAATCAACTGTAAATGAAAATCTTTTTTGGCAACCATCAGCAAAATTACGGCACAAATAACAGCAGATTATTTATGGGCGGCCGTAAGCACCAAAAGCAATAACAACAACTCGAGCATTCGTCGCAGGAACAGCAACAATAGGAAGCCACAGAAAGCAGTTTGTGGTCGATTCGACACTGCTCCTGGCAGTAATTGTTAACGTTTTGATAAATGGTAGTGCCGCTGCAGGAGCCGCAAGGAGCTCCCCGCAAGGAGTTAACTAAGTATGGCCAGTTATTGAGACAATCGGAAGGTATTAGCGTTCTTGCATCCACCTTTGTGGCGATGGCATCTACCAGAGTACAGGTTCGACCCTCATCTATGCTCATGTGCTTGGTGAAGCGATCTCATTCATCTCAGTGACTTGGAAATTACAGGCGTTTTGAACTTCTTGTCGGTTCAGCCACTCAAATTTATCTAGGCCTGCAAGCGGCTATGGTACACGAAAGACGCCTGGCATATATATTGATGAAGGGGGAAAGGTAATAAGGACAGCAATCAATTAGAGTGAAACTGGTCGTTATTCATTTGCAATAATGAACACATGTTGAAGTCACCACGGGGGCTGGAGGAGGTCACAACGTCACACGACTCGTACATGTATGCTAGTCTATCAACAGGATGAATATATCGTTTTTGATCTGAGCGCGAACTATGGCAGAGGCGTGATTAAGGTGTGCTCTTAAAGATATTAAAGTAAGCAGATTTTATCGTCAGATTTTATTCATTTCATCGTTTTGATAAATTACTACAACTCCAAAGTCACAACTATGGTTTTCACCATATCAAATCTCTTTCTTCCTACCACTCATGCATCACGTTCCGGTCTGGTCAGCAAATAAAAAAAGCACTTATGATTGTGAACAAAATATCATCGAAATGAAAAGGATGCTATTATTTCGACCTCAGTGCTGAATGGCAGTCCGCAAGTGTTCGAAATGGACAAGTGATAGTCGGCATTCTCATTTAAGGGGACAGATAAATTGCTTCAAGTACGAAGGGATGAAAATTTATTACCATATTGTAGTGACATATTCGAACTTATGTGTTTCCTGCCAGTTTGAAAAGGGCTATACAGCTACTGTCGAACTATTATCACATCCATGCCCAACGAAACTATTGACTATTGAAACTTCCACACTTGGGAATATTGTTAAGATGTAAGCTGCTTTCTAGTAAAGAAATATACTGAAATTTTAATCCTGGTGAGCGTGGGTCCTTGACAATGCCTGACAAGCAAGTACTATTTGATATTAGGCCACTTTGATTTCCATATTCATTTTTTGGTGAGTCCTAAGCCTGATATCTTCCTCCGCCGAAGTTTATATAAACAATTTATACTGTTTTACTTTTACTACATTTTTTACTTGCTATAAAAGTATGTGTTGCCACTTAAAATCATTTTGTAGACGACCTACATGATCAACAAGAAACCGAATGCAGATGAATTTATGTTTCTTCTGGACTTAAATTCTAACTTATAACTATTTTTTATGAAGTTTTTTCTTCTTTGTTTCGACACCAAACTAATACCGCATCAGTCAATATGAACTTAATCCTGTTCAACATGTTTTGTTATCGTGCTTGTCTTACGTTTTCATGCAATGTGAAATAAAAAAACAAGCCTTTGCACAACACTCTCGCTCTGCTTTAAGACTCCTTTGCAGCATGTACCTTTTGTTATAATCTGTCCTGAAGCTGATGCACTCGTCCTCATAGAGCTGGTTTTTTCGAAAGACAATGACAAAGTGATATAAAAAAGGAGGAGAAGAAAGGATGAATAGAGTGACTAATAATAACGGTGAAAAGAGGAGAAAAAATATAAGTACAATGAAAATTCGAAACGTGAATAATGAAAAAAGCTGGTGTTTGTTATGCTTGGACGAGTATTTTTACTTCAACGAAATCGTTTGTGGAAGTCAGGTAGATATCACATGGAAGTTGCGTGCCATGGCAACTTCCATGTGATATCAGGTAGATATCACATGGAAGTTGCGTGCCATGAAAATTCTTTCGAAATTCAAAAACTCACATAGAAGGATTGTTCGGACATTGTTAGATAAAAAAAATTGCAATATTTTTCATTATTGAGATTCATTTCATAAAATTGAGATTCACGTCAAAATTGTCTTGACTGGCTACGAGGCAACTTTGATATTATTGTGGCACCTTATAATATTTGCGATAATCATACCATTCATTGCATGCTCTTGCCACGTTTACATTGTAGCCAAAATTGTTAGAAATGTTCAAACAGTCCAATATTATCTTGCATTGGATTCAAAGCTCATGATTTCGAAACTAATTTTCATTGTTTTATTGCGTATATCTTATTTGACTCTTTTAAGTTTTGCATTTTTTAACTTAATCAGAAAGCTCCGGGAAAGTAAATCAACCTTGTTTTTTTTTGGAAAAAAGATCAGCACATAAAAGGTTAGTGTCCTCTACTTGCATTTGGTACGCAACACTAACCTTTTCATGCGACGATTCTTTTCACTCCATCGAATTCATACCTGTCAGTTCGAAAGAACTGAACTGAGTGAATACGAAGTGAAGCTTGAAAACTGGAAGTTCTCACTTGCAATCTAATGCACTGTGTTCGCGGTACGTTAACATCTTTAAGTGTCCTCGAGATGACAACAACTGTTTGTTTTAAACAATGTCACTAGCATCATGAATATCTTGCTGCTTTTATGCTGCAGTAGCCATTTTCATCATTTCGGTGCATCGAGCGAAGGTTTCTTTTCTTTCTAAGTGGTATGATTTGCGTATAGGAGCTTTACAATGCAAGGTGTAAGATGGTTTAGTTGTGTTTTTATTGCGTTCAGACTTCAATAATAATTCCATATGACAGTCAAAAATTTCATACAGTTTTTATACAGTTTTTACATTATCAATTTAATCTTACTTAAATTTAATTTGGCTACATTTTGAAAGATTGCGAAAAATGCAAGTTTTTTTCAATTTTCAAATTTCAATCATTTTTTCAGTCAATATTTCGAACGAAAAGCATTAGTAATATTGACAACAACACATCTTAAGGATTTGACTGGTTTTTGATTGATAGCCTAGAGTCGGTCCAGGAGGCTCTAGCACTGCGACCTCCTGGGTTTACCTCCTCCGTGCTATGTCCTATACAATGTCCCGGCTTCTTTTGAACCTAGATATGTTCCTTGGCGGGACATTTGTTATGTTATTGATGGAAGGAAGAGCAGAACCGTGGAGCTCTAAGATTCTTCTCGCTAGGGCTGGAAAGAGTTTGAGAAGATTTTTTGCACACTTTGTCGTTTCCCCACAGTATCTGCAGCAATCATCCTGCTTCTTATCTATTTTGTGGAAATACTTTTTGCAGTGAAGGTGGCCTGTCAGTGCTCCACATAGGGCTCTTATGCCACTTTTGCAGAGAGTCACTGCTTCGATCTTTTCTTGCTCTATGTTTTGATTTCCTTGTCCGTATCTGCTTTTGAAAAGCCCAAATACGGAGAATAACCTGTAAAGAACATTTTTGTTCCTTTTTATGCTTTGGTATCCGCTTCCTTGTTTCCTTGGTGCCTCTTATGACCGGAAATCCATGTCAACTGCAGGCTGCTCTGTGCCTCTATTTCATTGAAGGCCTCTCTCACCTCTAAGAATATATCTGAAATTATTTGATCGTGATTGATTGGTCGTGACTATCCGATAGGATCTTTTCTGATTCTTTTAGTATTCCTTATCTTTATTAATGGTGAGACTCTAAATATGGCAGATAGCTCTGCTTGATAGATGGTGGCCCTCTTTTGAAGAGGAAAATGCATATTTTACTTGGGACCTACGATCTCGTAGGTCCCAAATTCTCTTCCTCCTAAATTTTGAGATGCAACGTTTCTATGTTTAGAAGAGTCTCCATTCCTGCTGTTGGGGTCAGACCTTAAAAAATAAGTTGATTCAGGAACTTAAAAACAGGCGAAGAAAAATAAAATTTGCTGAAACCTATCACTGATATAAGGGAAACAGATTGATTTTTGGTGGGTAAATTGTGCTGTGCATGGAAAGCAATGATCAGTTAAGTTCTTTGAAGTGACAGTCGACTCGGTTGAACCACTATCAGTACAATATTTTGATTCGGGTCATTGGTATGTGTCGTGTGCCGAACGAACCACTTGTTACCATTATCGTGTACTTAAACCTAGTAGTTTTCCTGTGACATCTATTGCCTGATATGCCCATTGCCTTGATTGTCCTCTTGAGAATTTCTTTGATGCAGTAATAAGAGCGATAAACAATTTCATTTCCAGACATAATCCAAAAACAAGTGGTTTTTAGTTAAAATACATTCTCAATACAAAATACATACTCAAAAATAATATTGATTTCGAAAAACCCAAATGAAACATCCAGAAAACGTTGCACCCTTTGCGGTTTTGTTTGTCAACTAGATTAGACTATTTTACTTTTGCTTATATGGAGACTCTAGAGCAGTTACTTTTAGAAAATTTCACGAATCGCCTCACTTGAATTATATTTTCGAAATAGCAATGATTATTTTTTCATAAAATTTTTCACACAGGGCTCCAGTACAGAAACATCCTTTACCTCAACAATAATTTAACCATTAAAGGCGTGTAGGGGTAAATGGGCACTCGTAAACAAGACCACAAAAGTTGACATGCTGTACATAAATATAACATTACCCACTGCCACTGTCACCCCCTACGAATTAATTTTATCGTTAATTGTGATTTATTATCAATTATCCGCATTCCTACTAAACTTGATAGCATCGGCTGCACAGTCATTGTTGGCGGTTTCAGCCGTCGCTTCATTTATGAATCCACGCCACTCTTCGCACATCCCCATATGTAGTGTCAATACACGCCACTCTTACAGATGCGTAGAAACAACTGGCGAAATGGCAGATTTCACAGCCCCGGGTAATGTGCCGCTTGTTGTAATTTTTTTTACTCGTCTCAATTCGACCGCTAAGCGAGCCGAGCAGCTCTTGTATCTGGCAACGCTGCCAGTTGAATTGTGGCACACTAGCGCACAATTACCCTGTCGCCGTGCCAAAGCGATTTCAATTTATTGTTAATGGAATAATGACCGCATGCAAATCACTGCTCGTAAATCATCGGCTACATGACCATATGCCAGGCTTTCTGGTCAAGTTTAAAACAGTTAAATGAATTTTAGGGGTTGCGATGATGCGCTCTTGTTAGTACATATCTAGGCATCATTTGGAAATCCGTCCAACTGACATTCAATCGAACTATATGTGATTTTTTCGTTCAAATCGAGCAACCTAAATGAGTTAGAACACGAAGAAGTAAAATTCAAAAGTTTTGAAGCTGAGCTTGTCCTGAAAAAGGATATGCACATATGTCATACCTGTGCTTGAACGGACAATGCGTGGACAGTTTGTTCTATCAATCAAAAACACAATCAATCACGCCCACACTTCAATCTAATACATTCCCATCACCAACAATGCTATTCCGATCATGGTAAACGATATAAATCACAATAGGAAATTACGAAAAGTACTGCGGAAATTAAATTTTCACGTTTCATTTTTATCGTTTTTGGACGTGTCCGGCTAATCGGTTTTAGCTTTATTAGCTATCAACTAGACTTTATTCGCATTCCACCGCCCTCTGATTCAGACACCACGAGCCCAAACAGTGTACCTAATTACTAAAGACAATTTTTAATGAGAAATTGAATTAATTATGAGATGAATCACTGTGAACGTGCCAAACCATTAGGCCAGTCTACGGACAGGATAGCTAATATGTTCCGGTTTGGGGAGAAACGAAAAAATTCGCGTCACTATCGCTATCCTGACGGGAAAAAACTTTGTAACTTCTGAAATAGCAATGATATTGTCACGTTTGCTTCGCAGCATTATTGTGCTAATTTACGAAGAGCATCCAACGGAGCGAGGGTGAGATCGGAGTGTTGCCGTATCAAATAGCAGACTGCTGGTATCCTATTGCTATCTCGAGTCGACTACGAAAAATCTCCTCCAATGTATCAAGAGTGACAAAGTATCCAATTAGACGTCGCTGTATTTTATATATTGGACATCGATCCTATACGTGTCTGGGCCAGTGCTTCCATGATAGTATTGAAACTTAATTCATTGGGATATATCAGGATTGACGACGAGATGCCGACCACTCTACTTCACCCTGTCTGCACTGTCCAACATTCGAGCTTCCTCTCTTCGAGTGGCCTGGCCTGCAACGATAATAATGCCTTTCTTTCGCGCGTTGTACGAGCAAGAGTTTTTTTTTAGTGACTCTGTACCGTGTTCGTAGGGTTATTTGTGTTCTAAGCTTGTACTTAGGAGGAGACGATGTTGGTGCATGCAAGTGGTAATTTGGTGCCGGTGACCAATAAATTACCAACAAGGTGCAGGATTCTGGCGATTTTTTTTCACTGTAGTGAGAATTCGTTTTTCAGAAGGACAATGGAGTTGATTCAGTCTTCTAAATGAAAATTCACTGAAAGTAGTGATTTTGTTTTAAGTCTGTAAGCGAAACCAATACGAGCTTTAGGATGAAATGAATAACATAAGTGTAATTGTGATAAAATCAATCTTACAACTGAAAATACTATACAAGTACTCATGGATTCAAGGCTTCAAGATGTAAGTTTCTTGGTTTATTACCTGCAAAAAAAAAACATTGGAACATGTGTTGTAACAAAAAACAATTAAAGAAAACTAAGCAATGCAAAAATCGGACACCTCTAGTTTTGAAAAATTTCAATGAAGATCAACTTAATTTCAAGTACAAGTACGTATTCAAAGGTCGTCTGATTAGAAAACATAAGATAAATGCTATGTGCATGCTTGTCCACACACAGTGGCAATTTTTATGTAATAATATAAAGTTTTTCGGTAAAAGAAGTACCTATTACCTGGAAATTCTTGAAAACAAAGTACTGCAATCCAGACTATTTTTAGCACGCATTTAAGACTTTAGCCTAGCAAAAACGTGACCCGCTCTATAAATATTTACCAGCAACGTCAAAAAATGACTTAAAGATTCCAGTTTGCCAAGCTACATGATGATGTTGATTAGAATCTGTTATGATAAGCCACAAAAGGAAAAAATTAAATTTAAACTAGTGACTAAGAACTCTTGGAACAAAGATATCGACTATAAAATTATAATCCACAAAATCATTGTATATACGAAACTAAAAATAAACGAAAGAATGCTTCAAGTTTGAATGCAGATTATTAAATTTTGTTTAATTTTTTTTTGCTTTTGTGGTACTACTGTCACAATCGGGCAAACTTTTGATAGTTTTTTCAGGAGTGCTGTTTTAACGCCTATCAACAAGCCAGAATGCCAGTTGTCAACGACTTTATCTGTAGAATCAGACAATGAAGTGTAATTAATACGGAGTACGGCTGACTGGTAAGTGATTCGCATTTCAGCCGCTTTTGGTGTCGAATCTTACCTGTTCATTAGGTAAGTAAGATGACGAAATTGATTAAGGTCTGGTGTGGTGATGACTTTTATAAGTTGCATCCGAAAATATATTGTTGGCTTTTTATGGTAATATTATTGGTCACATTCATCCCATAACTTAAAAGCTTCTAGAATCATATGTATTTTCCGAAATTATTTTGTCATATCCGCTTGTGTCCGCCAATTATTTTTCAAGAGGCGTTAAACCTGCGGATATCCAGTCTGAGCTAGTGGCGCAGTACCCTGACCTGAAGCTCAAGTCAGAACCGCACTGCCTCACCCGGAAAGACTGGGAATTGAGTAAGTCACAGTTTGAACCTGTCCAGGGGCTAGCTGCTGTAATTCAAATACGGTCTATTTTCTGGCAGAGGATGATTTGGGAAAAAATCCGAAACAAAGAAAAGCTGCAGCTTTTGAACTGCTAAAATTTCGGACATATTGCAGATGACTGATAACTAGTCCATCGCTGCGTAAAGTGCGTGGAGAGGTACCCACGTGGTGATTGCGAAAAAAGTTGAAGACACACAGCCTACATATGGTCTTAATGGTCACCCAGCCAACTAGCGTGGACGCCCGGCATATTATGAAATGGTGACCAGGATCGAACTGAAGAATATTCGCTGCGACCAGGTCCAATAGGATCGTCAGCAGTTTGTGACCCAGAGTGCCTCGAACTACAGGCAACGAGGCATCTTCTACGCACAGGCTTCAACCTCACAAAGGTCATCTCCTGCTAATGCTAATTTTGGACTGATAAATGATTTTATCGGCCAAGTATTAGCAGCTGGAACTAGTTGCTACTCTTAAGCTGCTGACTGCCCTTCTTGAAATTGGATTTTGCGTTGATAACAGAAACCAGACTCTCAGAATTCCATAGAGTTAGCTTTAGAGAATTAACCACTACCTTCGACCACCAAAATGGCGGCTCGACACTACTGGTTAGGAGTAATCTGAACATTGCACCTGTCGCGGTCTCCGATCTGAAGTTTTGTGCGTTTGCTGCAGCTGTCACAACAACGGACCATAGGTAAATCGTCGTAGCTTCTCTGCACGTTCGATGTAGTTCGTCAAAGTTAAGTAAGTCTGTTACATGATTTCGAAATGATAAACTCAATCATATCTCAACACAAATATTCGCTTGTCGGTGGAAAATAATTGCTGAGACGGTTGGTAAAATTTACGGTGAACGTCTTATGCAGCGGCTGGCTGACAATCGAGCGGGCCCCGACATGTTTAAAGAAATCAATCTGCTTTCTGGCAAATACAAAAGACAGGAGTTGGTGGTAACAATTTACAATGTCACTGTGCGCAACCCTGACCGTCAGGCAGAATTGTTTGCATCGACAATCGAATCACAGCTGAATGCCGTTACGGCTGACTGTTGTGCTCTTACCAGACCAACAGTAAGAGAGGAAATCAATCGCTTCCTCAATATACACAATGAGCCATTGGCCACATTTTTACCCGAAAACTCTTGGGATGGTCCGCAAAATTCAGATGACCAGTTTCACTTTTAGTGAACACTTTGTGCAATTGCTGCGCGGTATGAAAAGTCTTTTGGGCATGATGGAATGTCTAATGTTTATTTTTAAACATCTACTTATTTCTATGCTGAGAAATCTTTTTATTGTTTTCAGCAACGCCCTAAGCAGCGGCTATTTTTCGGACACAAGGAAAGTAGCAAAGTTTGTTCCGATTCAAAAGAAGGGCAAAACTGAAGCCACCAGCAATTTCCGTTCGATCTCCTTGCTTCCTAATTTGGGTCAGCTTTTTGTCATGAATAAAATCTACTGTGAGCTCACACAGGTAATCACTAACTACTAGTTTGGCTTTAGGCGTTAGATCGATACTAAGCACGCCATTTCATACTTGCATGATCCAATTGTATCTCAATTGAATGAGCAAAACATTCCAGCAGTAGTGTATGCTTTAAATATCGAGAAGGCTTTTGATTCTGTCTGGCACGAAGGCCATATATTCAAATTTGTCAAGCTTGGCTTCCCGGAAGAGATAATAAAACTCGCTGTAAGTTTTTTTACTAACAGACACTACTATGTAAGCGTTAATGGAGCAGATTCTCTCAAAGAGCCCAAAACATCAGGATTGCTAAAACGTTCTGTCTCTGAACCAATTTTTTATACCATATTCACCGCTGACCTTCCTCTTCCAGTGGGCCAACCCCAAGCTCAAATCCTCCAATGTGCTGATGACACGCTCTTATTCGCGTCGAGCCAAGACCCGCTCAAAGCAATGAAGAGCCTTGTATATTACTTGGTAGAACTAAATATTTACTTTGACTAATGGGGCATCAAACCAAACTGCAGTAAGACTTAGCTATGCGTATTTCGCAATGTTTCCAAACATAGAGGAGACCTCAAACTCTTCATAAGACGACAAAAAAACTCATCATTTCATTCGGAACATCTAAGATTACTCGTAGCTCGTCCCTAAAGTAACTCGGAACCGTTTTTCAGGAATTTTTGAAGTTTAATCCTTTTGTGCGGTGAAAAATCAAAGCTAACAAATCTGCATTTCAACACATCCGACCTCTTTTTTGGCCATTAAGGTGGGCATGATCACCAAAACTAAATCCATTTGCTATCAGACTCTCCTGACCTATGCTGACTTATGCATCCCCATCCTGTATTACCTGCTCAAAGACTGTCAAGGCTGAAGCGGATATATTCGAAATATGAATCTTCTGCTTCTGTACTGGCAGGTCCTACAATGCGGTAACGATGAAGTGGCCGAAGAACCTTCTCTTGTATCAAGAGTTGGGACTGAAGCCATTTAGGGACCGAGCTGTGGAATTAATAATACAAAAGACATGAGAATGAACTGATTCGGCCAGATCCGGTTCTAACTTGCTATTTGTGTGATCCGTGTTGATAGCATTGCAGTAGCAGTTCATGGATGCGCTTTTCAATTACATAGGCCACCCGACGAACAGAAGGGGTTAGATTTAAGACCCGGGTTAAGATTTAGGTCTAATTACGCTAAGATAATTATAATTAGGTATAAGTTAGATGTTACTTTTAGTGTAAGGCAGTTTTAACAAAACTATTACCAGGGTAATCACAGTTGCTGTACAGGTTGGGTAATACCATTAGTGTGTAAGAAATTAAATTTGTGCCGAAAAAATATATCAAAAAAGGTAAAACCAATCAGCGTCAGCAGGCCAAAATAGTATAGCCGCTAGATTTTAAATTTTCTTTGCTGATTAAACTTTATGTTAGACTAAGAATGTACGATTAATTTAGAACAACAATATTTTTAATTTAATTCCTTTTCTTTTCCTTTGCTTAGTTGTTCCTGGACTACAAACCATAAATGCTCTATCTGCATGTTTCTCATACTCTATTTCATCATTCTACAAAATTTGGAAAACTTATCTTTTGTGGAAACATGTCAAAATCCAAAATTGAAAAATGCACTCTCCATATACAATATCTCCAGTACAAATCAAAACACAATTCATTGAATAACTCGAAAGTACTAAAATGTAGATAGAACGTTTATGCTTAGTAGGGCAGCTTCCTTATTCTTTTTGCTTTTTGTGATGAATATTTTATTGAAAATTCTATCCATGAAATAATTTTCCTTTAAAAACAATATCAAAAATCAATGTAGCTCCATACACAATTTTCTTTCTTACCAAAAACACATCATCAGAAGTGTAATTGCTCTGATGAACTGCTACAAATTATTTCTGTGATTAAATCAAAATACATCAAAATTTTCCTTTCAAATATGTTGAATTTTAATAAAAACAAAATCCTCATTGTATTCATGCAAACTTTGTACTTCTCTCCAACTAATTGATTCCGTTCGACTCCAATCGAACTGGTGAGCAAACATATGCATACCTTCCAACCAAATTACACTCTTATCGCATTCCGATCCGAATCTATTCTTACACAAGCATCTACTCTAGGGCCGGGTCATTCGATATTCACAGGGAAGTCGGTAATGTAACTACAAAATTATTCTCGATTTTCGAAATATATTCCAGCGAAATGAATTCGAAATACCTTTGTTTTCGATATACTATACTGCACACCACACCATCCGCTCGACTATCTGCCGGTTCACGTCTATTTGCCCGAATAAAATAGTTAAATAATCGATTTCATATCGTTACTTCAGAATTGAAATGAATATTAGATTTTGCCGACTCGCTATCGTTCTTCGTATCTGAGCTAGTATAGGCAGTAAGCAGTAAGCATGATGGTATTGCATGCATGTCGGATATGTCTGTCGCCTTGCCTTCGTCCTCGTTCTTGTGCTTCAGCTTGTGCTTGTTCCTCCCAAGCGGACGACTCGTGGGCCATTACAATGCAAAGATTCCGCAATATCAGCACGTGTGTAGCGCTCTCAGGCCGCCCCGAGTGCCAGGGCGGCATATTATTCGAAATCACAGGATTCGCTTTCGGTTTAGTATTGACTTGATTAAGTGCGGGATTTTCCTCGAGTCGAGGTGAATGAATAAAATTGACCTTTTTCCGAGGCTTATTTTCTCTTCGGGTCTCCGGGAATGAGAAATATCTTCCTATTGTGTGTGCACTTACGAAGAGGGCGAGCTAGCTGACTAGGTTGGCGGTTTGATGGGTGGTTGTTCTGCGAGGGAAATTCAATAATCGAAAATTGGAAGTTTTCGTACAATTTCAATTTGAAGCCAAGTCAGCCTTCGTCGACGACGACGCCTAGCACCTGAAATATGATATCGATATGTGTGACGACGACTACGACGATGGAAACAAGACTACTACGGTTCGAGTGATAGTGATAAAGAAGTGCTAAGGAACCGAATTTCGAAAGTTTTGTTGAAACATCCAAATGGAATTTATTCAAGAGCATAATTGAGTTTTGGAAATTCAAAGGAGTGGTTTGTTGGGTCTATTGCGAGTGAAGGAGATGGGTCAAGGATTTCCAGGAATTTTATTTGGACATGTCGAAGCAGTGTTCGCTTTATTATATTGGTTGCCATACATTCTTTTCTGAAATCTATATGAATCCAAAGAAGCGCATTTCTCTTCTTCTGGTTTATTCTGTGTGGACTGATAACTGGTTGTTGAAATATACCACCGTTTTTTAGGCATATGTATGTTTTTTGGCATTTTAACTTGAGGATCAAAGGCACATTACATATGTATGCATATGGGTGAAGTGGGAATTCGCACGTAACTTGTCATAATCCATGACATTCCACATGACTCGACGTCAATCGGAGACTGCCAGCTTGCATTCATTTCATTGCGGAAAACCATCAGAAACATCTAGGAATTAATAACCAACCCCAGACACAAAATGCCATCACCCTGTCTATTCCAAGTCATCACACCAGAATTAATTTATGCGGAACGCTAATGAGGCCTTGCATGGCACGTACATGCAAAATATTTTGCGTGCAAACAAATATGAATCTGTTCGTTACTGCATGGATATGTAGATATCGGCATATCCTCAGCGTGTTCCTCTTGCAAATTACACAAGCCTAACGTGCATGCCACACAGCACGAATGGTGTATGCATTTGCTGGCCTCACTTCGAACTGTATGAACCTGGAGAGCTTCACTAGCTCTGTTCCGCGACCACAGCACATCTAAATCATCTTTACATGTCTAATTATTTTGCACCTCGTGAACTGATTACACACTTTTTACCAGTATCGCTGATGACGCCGAAGACGACTCGACGAAACTTGAGGAAAAGCTTAGGTGCCGCACTTGCTGTGATTGCAGTAAACCGCAATGCAATTCGTTGAATGGCATTTTTCCTGAGCTGACAAACAAATCATAGCTACCGTCGTTGAAACTGTTGTGCGTGCGAACCTCTTCTGCCAAAGATGCTTCACCATGCCATTCGTTGGGTGCATCTTTCGGCCACTGAATTATTATTCGCCGCGGAAAGCTGCATACGTAAGAAAAACTAATTTTCTGGCGAACATTGTGCAGATGCTAACAAATTACGAGACTGCAGCTGTTATTTTCTTGTTCGACGAGTCGAGTCTTTCGTGACATGATCGAGTCCGGAATTCAATATCTTCCTCGCTGAAAGATACTGGTGACTAGTGATGATGAGCTATTGACGCAATAAACAATGATGTCGCGCTTATAGGACGCTTGTGCGGTTAATTTGGCGGATTCGGGTGAGTGGCTGGTGAGTATGCATGCAAGTATCTTTCGATTTGCGAAGATATTTCAAGAATGCTGTTTTTTGTTGTTGAGGTGAATGGATAAGATAGTGGGAAAAGAGTGTGCGATTTAAATATCTGAATGTGCTTTTTCTCCAAAGAGACATTTTTGAGTGGCGGGAAAAACACTGGAAGGTATTAATTGCAATTTGACTGCAAAATTTCTAAACTTTATTGTTTAAATTAATTCAGTTTGTTTGATTAAATTCGTTGATTGGTGCATTGGTTTTCGTAAAATTGCAAACTATCAGAAATGAAATAGCTTTTGAACTGTTCTTGAACAAATCTAAAAAGTTATCTGCTTATTATGAAGATAAGTAATTTTTGATATAAACACAAACTGAAGTAGTAACACAATAATATGATAGATGCAATTTGTATAATATGACAATATTGAATGTTTCACATATATTTCTATTTGTGAAAATTAGCTTGGATTGACTGAGATAGCTAAACGTTGATTCGTAGTCCAACTTCCTCTGCTGCAATGTCAAGTCTAAGCAGATATTCTTCTGCATTGGTCAGTTTTCGAGCCATGATGCTAATGTCATCCGCGTACGCTGTCAATGTGTCGAGGAGATTCATTACCTGTATAGCAAACTCAAGTGCCAGGTTGAAGAGCGTAGGCGCTATTCCATCGCCCTGCTTCAGGCCAACAATAGTTTCGAAAGTATCTGTCGATCTGTTCTGGATCCAGACCTGCGAGACGGAGTTGGTCATCGTAATCTTTGTAAGTCTCACTAATTGGCCGGTATACCAGATTGCAGCATGATGTTATATAGTGCGCCTCGGTCGATGCTTTCATATGCTTGTTGAAAGTCGACAAAGATCTGGTACACGTCAACGATGTATTCCCAGCACTTTCGCAAAATTAACTTGACCGTGAAGAGCTGGTCGATTGTGGAGTGACCAGATCTGCAACCGCCTTGACACTCGCCGATGATTTCTTCAGCGAACAGTTTAATTATATTCTCCAGGACTTTCGCCAGAATGTTGTGGGCTGCACAGACTCTGTTATTTTCATATCGCTGTTTATCTCCCTTCTTTATATATGGGACAGATGATGCTTCTGCACCAATCGTCTGGGATCACCTTAGTCTCCAATATTTGCAGCAGTAGTTGATGTAGCGTACTTAATGAACCCGCTCCACTAGACTTCAATAACACAGCTGGTATCTCGTCAGTGCCCGGCACTTTCTTCTTTTTCAGTAATCGCAAGGCGATATCAACTTCTACTGTTGGCGGTTGTGTCGATGGAGGTTGATCAGCAGTATCATCATGAAGCTCAGCTTCTGCTGCCAGGATGTTTGATTGTAGATTCAGAAGCTCTTCGAAGTAAGATGCCCATGGTTTGTTAATACTTTCGATGCTGCTGATAATACTTCGATCTTTGTCCTTACAGAAGCTAGTCCTGGATTGGTAGCCGGTTTTGATAGTGTTTCCTAGTCTGTACGCTTGTTTGGTGTTCTTACTAAGAAGGCTTACATTAATATTCAGTAACTGCTCCCCCAAGTATTTCCGTTTGTTACGCCTAATAATTTTATTGGATATTCGAAGTAGCTCGTCATATTTTTATTTTTTTTTTTTTATGGCTGTAGCTGCACGTTGGAAGCATTGCCTGTAAGCCTCATTTTCGGCATCATATGAGATCTGCATTCTTCGTCAAACCATTAATTTTGTGCTTCGCACAACATTTTCTGCAGCATCCTTGATTGTATTTTTGAGTTCTTCCCGCGGTCGTATATGCCTGCGCCGTATCATCGTTCAGCAGAATATCAACCGCGAAGATTTTGGGAGGGCTGAATCTCGATTGGTGCACTGAGAAAACTCTGTGCTGGTATGTTATTTTCACCAGGTGATGATCGGAGTCGGAGTTAACTCCGCAGTACGACCGAACATCCATCCCACTGGATGCCCACCTCTTGCTGATAAAGACGTGGTCGATTTGGTTGACGGAATGCGTACCTGGAGATTTCCAGGTCTTCTTATGAATGAGACGGTGTGGAAAGCAAGTTGAGCTTGCAACAAGATTTCTACCGCACGAGAAGTCGATTGGACTTTAGCCGTTATCGTTGCATTCTTCGTGGAGGCTGTGTCCTCCAGCGGTCCCCCGATGCCAACTTTAATTCTCGACTTTTGCATTGAAATCTCTCAATAGCATTTTTCATCGTTTTATGGAAGTAAGTCGAGGAGAGTTTCAAGGCAGGGATAACACTCGTCTTTTACTTGATCTTCTTTAACTTCGATGGAAGCATGCACATTGATGAGCTAGAGGATGAATAAACAGGTCTTAATGCAAATCGCACACAGTTTTTCGTTCACGGGTTTGAAGTCAGGAACGTGTGGCTTGAGCTGCTTATTGACTATGAATGCTACTCCAAACTCTTTGTGGCCAGACGGTTTGCCGCTTGTGAAAATTGTGTGCGCTTTCTTGTTGTTGATCGCGCAGCCTAGGCAATTGGTTTCATGGACTGCAGTAATGTTCAGTTTATACTATTATTTCTGATAGACGAGAGTCTTTTTGGCCCCCAGTTTGTTCAGGGAGCGTACATTCCAGGTTCCGAGAGAGTAATCCGTTGTGCTTTTGCGTAGTCGTCGTTATTGATCCGTCCAATCGGACGCTTGTGTTCCAGGTTTCTTGACGAAAGAAGTTTTTACAAGGATGAGTTGTCCATGTAGGGCCTGGGTGATAATTGCTTCAGGAGACTTGCCGCGTGCCAAAGTTCACACAACTATGTTGCAGGTCTGACAACGTGGCTAATCCTCCCTTATAACCTGAGACGCTTTGGTGTATTTCAGCCATCAGGCTGCAACTATACAAATTTTACTGAGGATAGAGTTACCTCGTTGCCTCAAACCTTCCTCCTTTCTCCGGGCATAGGAACGGCATGACACAAGTTAGACTTGAGATCGGCGGAGTTCTCCATTTACAAAATTATTTATTATTCCCTTTTACGTTATTTCCCTATTCAGCGCCATCTTATTCCTAGAATTTCTGACAACGAACGAAAAAACACCTAAACAGATAAGATCATTAAAATCGGATTAACAATATTGTTGAAAATACTGTTTATTTACTGTTTAAATCACCCGTCGTTCGACCGGAAATAAAAATCTTTTAAACTGTTACATCGTTCATTCGCATGAGTCGCTTGTGCTAAGTAATTTTTTTCTGGACATTTTCTCAATGTGGCATTCATGCGATAAAAATGCCATACCATCTGTGAATAATCCGAAGAAACATTCGAACAATTTCAAAGTCGTTCTGCAGTCGTCTAATCCGTTTTTGGACGTTGTCGCCGGAATACTTCGAATTCTGTTTTGCTGTCAGAAATTTACTATGCGTTAGACTTAACGAAATAATTTCGGCTAAGGATTCATTCCGAAACGAGTCTTCGATGCCGCTGTCGCTTTACAAGTTACGGGACAGATACCTAAACAACAATTCCTGCTAGTCATCTTCATCTTACTTTACTCGTAACTTGACTAAACGAAACGACTTGATAGTGGTAGGATATCATCCGTTGAAATATCATCGTGCAAATGCCGAAAATGAAATCGTCACCAGAAACGTTTAAAATGCCGTGAAAGAGGAATTTCGCAGTTTCGAGTACTTAAGCTGATAGAAGTGTGTCTATTCGGGTCAGAGTAATTGGGGTTGGTGTGTTTGTAGATGAGGTTAAAATATTTTTTAGAAAAACATCAGAGAAATCATTTGGAGTTTAATAAACTTTAATACATATGTACAATATAATATTATAATTTAATATATTAGATACATTATCACTCCTGGGTCCTACCCAGAGCTCTCAATATTTGAAAACGCAAGCATTTATGAGCGCCCGGAGCCAGCGAAAGCTCAGCTTTGTCGGAAACTTTAGTGTTTCTGAATATTTGTATATCCTCTCTCGCCGCATGTTTTCTAAAAACTCACTCGCCAACACTCGACCATTCTGCGGGCCATATCTTGAGGTGCGAGTACATGGTATTGGAAGAGGCGCGTTTCCAACATTCGTATATGTGTTTCCGGAGAATTTCGTTGATTTGGAGCATTATGAGATGTCCTTACTGCGGATAAGGAAGACTAATGACGAGGCGGGCCTGTGTGTCGGATAACGCCAGCAGTTTCACCAGTAGTAGAAGCAGACAACGATATAGACAACGACTAACGAATGGATGGTGTGTTGAGTGTATCTAGTCGAGCATTATTTTCGTGAAATTTATGTTGTACGCATTTAGCAGAACTGAGTTAAAGAGTTATAAGCTCAAGTCGTGTCCTTTATCACGCTCTACGCGGCAACCGAAGACATATGTTAGCTCAGAACTGCTGAAACCTTATCACCTGAGCACACCTCGCTTCGCGTACAAGCTGGTCTGATACCACCGAGCACGGAACGTAAAAAGACTCAAATCCACATTCGAGAATGAATGTGGCGCTTTCATGAAATTTTTCAGCATCGCCGTTTGAGAAATTATGAACGTTATCCACATGATGTTGCGTGAACTGAAGAGAAAGAGAGAAACTTGTCTTGCATCTCGTGTAGAAGGTATCTACGGGTGCTACGGCTACGCATCTTGATCTACTCGGATAATGTACCGTAAAAGTATTTGGGATTTGTCCCGAGAAATTTATCAGGACAGATACCGAAGGATGTACGTACTTACATAAGTGAGAATCCAGAACACCTGTTTTATCCATCAAATGTGTGTTAAGGACGACGATGATGAAATTCCGGAAGAATTTATTTTTGAAATATAATGTTTTGTGTTGCATGGCTGAAGGATAATAAGGAATTGTTGTTCGTTTTGGAAATTGTTTTTGTGAAAGTTATGGTGCTATTTCAGAGAGTCATAAGAATTTCGAAAGAAATATATATTATTTAATTTTTGGTTCAGTTCGTGAAGAATATTTCGTTTTATAAGAATTTCAAAACTCATATTAGTTCCCATTTGATTTTAATTTATACTTTTCTTTTTATTCCAGAAAGTTTACGAGACTACTTTAGTAGATTCGGTGAAATCACAGAGGCTATGGTAATGAAAGATCCCACGACGCGAAGGTCTAGGTAAGCTATTATTTCATTTGCAAATGTTAATTTCTTCAAGATTTATGAGATCATGCTTGTCCATACAACCTTAACCGTTTGAATCTAAATGATTTTTTTGAAAAGTTGATTCTATTTGCTTTCCTTTCGGTCGATGCATTTTGCAAAAGGCTTGCTGGTCTGAAAGCGTGGAAAAGTTTTACTTCGGAAGTGTAACTAGTGATGAAAGTCTCACTTATTGCTGACTTTTTGTGCATCTGAAAAATGCTCACGATCGCGGTACACTATGTAAGAAGCTCTTTAATTTGACATGTCCCATTTGAAATGAAGCAGTTCTTCAAAACTTATGCGACCCAAAAAAAAACTCATGAGAGCTATAATTCGCTCAAAACAACGTTTTGGATATTGGTAACATATTCGTTTTTAGACAGTGTTAAACAGAACTTATCATTAATATCTGCGAAAATCGTACTCAATGCTTAAAAGTTATTTACATATATTCTTCTTAAATCAACTGGAAGCCTTAATTGATTTCACTTTATTTTTTGTTTCTCATTGTTTTGAAAGCATTTTGTCTCAAGTGGCTTTGATGGGAAATACACAAATAATCTTTACCTGAACCAAAATTGTATATCTAAAAATAGGAAATATTATTCTGTTAGCCAAATTTTAATTATAATGATTTAAGACTCGTTTTTACTGTTTTTTCCAATTTTCCATTAAACCTTTCATCCGACTAGTTTTTCGTACACAAAAGCGAACTTTTTTTGGAAAGATCGCGACACATAGCTTACATTTTTTTCGAAATTGGCTCTTAGAAGGCTTTGCGAGAGTTTGGAGCCTTTGCTTGTATTTTACTTTTGTGACTAAATCGTATTTTTAAAGTTTGCGATTATCGAAGAAATGTTGAAGCGTTCACTTACATTTCATCAAACTGCTTTCATGAAGTTCTCTTAACAAGTTTGTTGAGATAATTATCCTTTTTGGGTAAGTTTGTTTCATTGTAAGCTCTCAAAACATTTTCTTATTGGTGGAGCCCATTTATTAGTCACGAGTAGCTAAAAATTTAGATTTTTAGTGCTTCAAACTGTTGCAATGCTTATTTTCACAGTAAGATACGTATTTACCAGGAATCTAAGTGAACACTGATCATTTTCAGTGAGATCAGAGAAACCTTGGTGCACTTTTAGTTCATCTGTAAATAAATCTTGATGAATTGTAGCCAAAAGTTCAAGGGTGTGACTTTTGGAAATGAGTTTTCGACTCGTACATCATTTTTCATGTAAAATAAGTAATAGCTTAGAGGTTATAATAAGTGAAAGAGAGTCAAGTATGCAACAGTTTTCTTTGCCTAAGATCTTGTAGTGTAGTACGTAGGGCACTGGCTTCTAGTTTGCGGGTCGAATCCAGGTACGCATCTAGGTTCGAACGAGGTGCCGCGCATCGAGCTTTGAGCTCACCTAGCCCGAAAGAGGTAAATGTCTCCAATCAGTGGTAAGGTGAGTCGTGGCACTCTACACTCGTATTCACGTTAATCTTAAATTTAGTGAAATAAGGTCCCTACCAGCTTCAATCCCTAAACACAATAAGCGTTGTTGTGGGATTACTTTATTTTCTTTATCGAAACCAAAATTCAAGGAAGAATACAGATTCAAATCACACCAGCTCATCAAAATTAAATGCAAAAATCTAAACGAATATTGTTCACTCCTTTTAAACCTTTTGTTCAATCAGACTCAACACATCTCCCTAGTATTTGCATTACATTTTGAAAATTTTCTTACCATAGCATCTTAGTTTTCATAGCACTTTTCAGCGATCCAGAAGTAATATACAAAGAGGAGTGAATAGTTTACAAAGGAATAAAAAGAAGAACGCAAAACTAGTAATTCAGGCAAGTGCTCAGCACATCCCATTCTAGTTTCACATCTTTTGTGTGCATCCACAGCCAGCCATACGTCCGACCATTCGACTAGCCAACAAACCAAACAGCCAGTTGAATTGACTATACGCCATAGTCCGTAAATATACCGAGTATGTAATTTAGCATTCTACTCAATTCTCAGGATATGAATTTTCCAATTTGCTTCAGTCCCATGGACCCAATGATGTGTACGTTAACGCTGAGATATGGTCATTCCCGGCAAAGCAGGCAGCATCGGGTCTCCAAGAACCTTTCTATTTCGAGGTTGCAGCCAACCAGCCAGCTCTAGCTAGCCAGCGAGTCGGACAAAAGGCCACAAATAACATTCTGATGCGGAAACATTCTTGAGCTCTTCAACATTTGTACGGTGTATCCTGTAGTGGTTGCACCAACTAGACACGTTCTTCAGTCGCTCACTCACAGTCGTTTCCTGGTCGTTCTTGTAAGCATAAGGGACATCTATTTTGCATGCAGCAAGGAAACTGTGGAAGAAAAGCTGCCGAGATTCTATTCTCTAGCACCAGCAGTCCTATAAGCTTCTCACCAAATTACTCTAAAAATATGTAGAAATATTCATATGAATGTGGAACGGAACAGGAACGGCGACGAGGTGAAGAACCAGAAAATTGAAAGGAAATTTTGCGTTCCTTGAGAGCAATCAAATTTCAGTCAATTGAATGGGGCTGGTGCAGCAGGCTTTTCATTACAGTGATTGCGCACTAACTTGATTCTGATTTTGAGTTTTCGGTGACACATTGGAAGCCCAGGATACTCATAAATCATACATATTCCAAAGGAATTTTGATTAGCTAATTCTCAAAGCCATCAAACTAAAACACTTCTTTTGCTTTCGTTGAATATTTTCTGCTCGAACTCGTCTAACGTTACTGTTCCAGCATTAAAGTACAAATTCCACCAAACTGCTGACTCTCAAATCGATCTCTACACATGCAAGCATGTTTTTTTCCGCTCAACTTGATAGAACGGTACGCAGGCAACATAACATACACATAAAGAGCATGGGCCATGACATGAGCATGCCTAAATAGATTTCCATTGCTCGCTCTCGTCTTCGTCGGCCGTATAAAATAAAATTCAAAATCAATTTTCGCAAGAAATAGTCCCCAATTCCCAATAAACCTCATCTTTCATACGCATCCAAACAAATAAATTTCCACATATATTATTCAATAATCCAAGCCCGCATACCCCTTTGGATTTACATTGCTCCGCAGGGTACTGTTTGCCGGTTTTCTTGCGGAGGCATCCAGAACGAACAGTCGTACGAATTGAATCGGGCTGCCATTCCTTGGGCGACATGACGGGCACTTGTAGCAAGCTGTAAGACGAAGAATGTGGCCAAGAGAAAGCTGAAATGAAGGGTCGGTAACGAATTTTAACAAAGAAAGATGATTTTTTCGTTGAACATCGATGCAGAAATTCGATATTTTTTAGGCTCCCGAAAAATAGATCTTATAAAACAGTTTGTAGAAGAATGCATAGGGCTATTAGCAGCCTGCCTTGTCGATACAAACGCCCTTGAAGTCTTTTATGTACTCTTCAACCGACACTTGACCCTACCGAAGAAGAAGTTTTGCTCTACTAGTCAACTACAAAGAAAGACACAAATATCAAACAACGAAAATAGCTTTTGTGGCACAAACTAACAAAAAATACATATCTGATACAAAGTACCGAAAAGTATTCCATCCATCGAACGAAGAATATTCGGAAAAAGATATGATAGGCTTCACAACCATAGCTATTTTACTGCTCAGTCAACACGGCCGCAACCGAAGGAATGATTGAGTCCTTGGATCTCCCGGGACATCTTTGTTGTTGTTCGGGTACACAGAAGGATCTTGTGTACGGAACGCAGCCTTTTTCCATACTACTAGGAAAACAGACGAGTTTTTCAACCCTTTAAAGGCATTTCGATATCCCGACCAATAATGTTGACGACAACATGAACGCGAGGGATGTTAGAGGAGAACATCGATGGCTAGATTGCTTAGGATGACGATGTTTTCGAACCCTTCTGGTTTTAGTGTGTTTTCAAGATGATTGAAAAATAAAATTTAAACTCAGTCATCAGTGTATCAAATAGCACATCGTATATTGCCGGATAACTCATCATGAGTATCGACAATCGATAAAATTGATGATGGTCCTACGAATCGAATGAACATTATAAAGGAATGTAGTCGAGGATAAGATTTTTTTTTGTGGATTGTGCTGCGATTAGAGGCTGCAATGCATATAGCTCTGGGAAAAATGAAGAGAATAATATGTTCGAACTGGAATTCAATAAGCTTAGCCGCCGCCATTTTATTTTACAATTATTTGGCGCTGGTAGCTAAGCCTATAGTGCTGTAGAATTTGAAAGGCATATTGGGAATCTATTTCTTGGAAATCGTAAGATGGACTATAACTCTTATAATCAAAGCCGTTTACGCAAATGAAGTTAGCCATTTAGAATATGTAAGGGCAAAATTCTCAGAAAAAATATTCTTCATGCTTCTGGTCTTGTGCATAACTGACTTAGCTTGGTTATCTCTAAAAAAATGCAACCACTTATGTGTTCCCTTTGACATAAAATACTTATGGTTGTACTCAAAAATTGAAGTTTCAGTTTATTATTGATTTTATCATTATTTTGTTATTTTTGCGATGCTAAAAATCGTCTAACTATTATAGTAAAGCAATACCTTTGCCCAGTTAAATTGAAACTGCATTTTGAAACTCAAATCGATATATGTAATTAAAATGTACAAAGAACAACTGCAAAACAGCAAAACGCAAAATTTAAAACAACAAAATCCAATCCTCGTTTTTCCTCAATATTCGCGGCACTGATAGCGTGAAATATGATTTATGTTGATGTACAAGCAAGGCTACCTCTTCCTTAGTCCTGTTTGTCCCGAACAGATTTGCCATTTGATACAAAGCAAGGGGATCTAGATGCATAACATACTCACACACATCTACGATCGGTGTTTGCGATGATGCTGGATCTGGTAGAGAACACCGTTGAGCGGTTCGATCATGTGATGGAGTAAGTGTGCAACATCCGCACCAGCTCCAGGGAAAACACAGTTCGAAGGAAGCCAAGGATGATCATGTGTTGTGGTCCTTTCATATTTAACTGTAGCTTAGAACTTGAATCAGAAAAGGGAGATGGAAAAAATGGAAAATTTGAAAGTTTTTGGATAGTTGGCGTATTCCACTGTTTCTCTTTTGAATAACGTAGTAATATTTCAATGAAAATGAAAGTATTTACTGCGAAAAGCACCCTCTAAAAAAATGAGTTTTAGTGGAGCAACACAGTGTAATATTTTGAATACTTTCTGCACACAGATACATTTTTGCAGTTATTTCATGGCACCGAAAGCTAACATTTCCAATGTTGTCAGATAGTTAAATAAAACTGAAATCTTAAATAAATGAATAAATATGCTTAAATTCTGACTTTCAACCGTTCAAAAAGCTCAGAAACTGCCATGAAAATTGCCACCGCAGCTCATAGAGGGCCTCGGTTTCCTGCAGTTGGGGTTTCCAGTTGTCTTTGCAAAGTGACAGCGTTTTCCAACAACAAGATCCGAGGAACATTGAGGAGTGTTAGTTATTATTATTTTGGAATACTTTTTGGAGCCGACCAACATTTGTTTGCTATTTCTTTGCTGTTCTTGTAGTAATCGCAGTCTGATTGCTGTGAAAAACTTCGGGTCATCGAATAATTTTCACAGATCACTGTTGGATGTCCTGAATGGATGATTCTTCTAACTTATCAAAACAACCATTTCAAAATACATGAAACAAAGAAATCAACTTTATTGTAAAACGTTCCTTATACTAAAATTATTGTAATCGCAAACTAACATACATGAAATTCTCCAACGCATTTTTTTTTTTATTAAATGCATCAGAAAGCTATGTTTAGCGAATTGGGCAACTTTGATTTACACAAAAAAATGCTTCTTTAATCTCGAACGAGATACCGCGTTAAGCATAGTACTGAGTTCGATTTCACGTGAAATTTTCATACAAAATATAACGTGAAATCTGTTTCGGCGAAATTTAGCTTAAAAATAAGCAAGGATTGTTCTTAGCATGAAATGTTGAAGTTGATTTCGCTTCGATGGTTCGAGACATGTGTTAATGCTAGATCCCATTAACACATGTCTCGAATCATTTCACGCCAATTTAGTTTGTGCAGTTCATTCTTTGGAGCTAAAAAGTGTTATTTGGTGTTTGAATTTGAAAACTGAATAGTGCAAATGTCTTTCCAATAAGAAAATCGATCGAAAAGTGAAATTCTTGACATTTTATCCGTCAGAAATGAGCAGTGTCTCTGCTTTTCTCCATTGCCAAAATTTTCGCTCGAAAGAATGACCAGATAATGGAGACATGTCAAAATTTAGCTTCACGATTAACTCAGTACCAGCCTTTAGCGTTGATATACCCGATAAGATGATTGGTATTTACTATGGTGCTTTGAAGCTTTCTAACTAATTGTCTTCCATATCTTTCCATGGGACTCTGTGATTTTTGCGATTTCAACTTTTAATTTTTTTGGCTAATTTCTGATTAGCTGGACTTTTTTTAGCTTTCGACCAGTATACTCTTCTTAAAAGTTTAGCATATTCTCTGTTTCTGAAATTATTCATTTCATCAGTGAGGTAGCAGAAATGGAGTGGACATGCCCATAAAATTTACACTGAAGGAGATGGTAGTAATTTTGTGTCCGCTAAATGTCAAATCGTTTCAAATCCAAGTAGTTCCCTTCCAATTTGACATTGAGCGGATAAGCTGCTTTAACATGCTTTGTGCGCGAGAGAATCGAAGGGGCTAATGGTGGAAAGTTATACCGTCGATGTCATCTCCACTTCTACTACCTCACTGGTTTTCATACACTCGTTTGATTCCAGCAATTCTTTTATCCACAAATGTACTAGAGAAATACGTTGCTTCACTGGGATTAATTCCCTAGGTGCTAATCTACAGGTAGTTTAAATTACGTTTGCAGTTACTTACGTGAGCATAAATGCTTCCAACTTATAGCAAAACACTGCTCTTATTATTGCATCATTGATTGGCGTCATTTTTCAAGGTGCTGAGAACTGAATGAAAGGCTTAATAATAAACTGAACTCTTCTGTTCATTTCGTTGTCATTCGTTGAGAATTGTTCATTGACATACAATAATTTCTACACATTACCTGACTTGAATTACTTCTCTATTTGATTTGAATTAATTCAATTTCTTTGATTTTTAAATGCATGGAGGAGGGTACCAAAATCGGGAAAAGAATATGACCGTCAACGATGCAATACTATTCCTAAAATTTTTTGAATTGTTTAGAGCATACAAATATATCAAATTGATTAGTAAAAACGTCAATTTCACAATTTCAAGTTCGCATTCCATTTTAAATGCTAGTTCGACACTAAAAATCTGTTCTCTCTCAAAAATTTTTCAAATGAAATATCACGACGCTCTATACCTACTAGAAAACTATGGTGCGAGAAAAATATTCATCACTCAAATTATCCTTTTGACATTTCATTTCAGAAAGTTGACACGTCCTTTACCTTTTCATCATTTAACTAAACATATTTCATAGCAACGGAATCAGATACGATATCGAAAGCTGACTTGAAGGTTTTGCTGGTGTGTCTTGACATTGGACACTTTTTGATGGCTATAATGTGATAGATGTGATGGTCGTTTGGAGACAAAACGTGAAGGAGAGGATGAGTTCTATAGGGTTTAACATTTTTAAAATTTTAGGCAGTTTAGTGTTTTAAGAAGCCTGAGTAGCCTAGTGGGTAGAACAATAGTTTCTTGTGTGTGGGGTCCCTGGCTCGAATTCGGGTTCATACGAGGGCCCACGCACCAAGATCTGAGTTCGCCTAGCTCTAAATAGGTATCTGAATTAATCAGGGGTAAAGTGAGTCGCGGAACTAATCACTTCACACTCGTATTCACATTGATTGTAAATTTGTAATGAAGCTCCCTACCATCTTCAATCCCTCGACCCGTACGAGGGTTGTCGTGAAATTACTATATTTTTTTTTAGTGTTTTCAAGAGAAGAAAGCTTATTCAAAGGAAGAATCAACTGCTTATTAGCTTGTAGCAATTCTACATAAGTGATGAGCTCTTTTTCGCTCAACTCTTCAGTAATTCTAATGGCAGCCACAGATCTTCTGTTCAAACCACCCCGCTCAACCTTCACAGCTTCCACATCAACGGGTTAATAAAAACATCAGCAAAATTGCAAACATATAATGCTGGAAAAATTTAGAATTCGCGTCAACGACAAAACCGTAGTCATCATCTGTCTCCCCTTTGACATATTCGAAATTGATGTTTGCTCTGCTTTTACATGTGTATCCTTCGAGGTCATATTGACATATGGGATATAGTCTTTACTAGGAAGGAACGCATAAGTTTCTGGTGATAAGACAGGACTGTGTTTGCTGTCGGTGATATGTTCGTGTAAGCCAGAAAGCTCTGAATCTTTTAGCGAGAAAAGAAGCAGTTCTATGGGCACAGTTTAGATGAGGCTCAGATGTCACTCCTTCACTCCCAACACCGAATCATGTCACATTTGTATGTTGGCTTGTTTGCTTTGTAACTTCAGTTGCCGCGCTGATGCTCTTCTATTTATTTGTAAGCTCCGGTTTCTCGACGTTCTTCGTGTTTCGTCCTTGCGTCGTCAACCGCTCGTAATGCAGATAAACATAGACTATTGATGATTTGCTGGGGCTAAACGGGGATATGAAACGATAAATGGCTTCGCATGAAGAGGGTGCGTTGAAATGGAATCCTCAAGGCTGACAAGAAAGCCTCTTATGTGGATAAATGCCGGAGCTGATTTTACGTTAATTCCAAGCGATTGAAGAAAAATGGTTGGTAGCAGAAAAAAGTAGAGTTTACAATACATGTTTAATGCAAATATCGTAGTTTCAAACCAAATATAACATATAAAGAGCTATGAAACTTGTGTGTAGCAAAACATTATGTTTGATCAAAATATATTCAAGAGCTGTAATCAAAATTTTACTATGCTCAGATTTAAATAAATCATTTCGCTTAATAACCATTCTACTGGCCAAACACGTTTTGGGTCTGAAGGTGTAAAAGCTGACACCTTCGTTAAATGTAAAATCAGGCCTGGAAATATAAAGTGCATGATTTCAATCACAATCATTTATATCATGATATAACACTGGTTTGCGGCAGATAATTCAAATTTATAAATTGCGCGCTGATAATGATGGACTTTAGCATTCATACGAAATAGCCGCAAATTTTGAATAGCTCGTCTATCGCCACCGCTCGCTTCGAAGCAAAAACTTTATTCGGAATCCTGTTCGTTGCTAAAATTTTTGAATTCATCCCTATCCGCCCATTCAATTTATTGTCCACTTTTACGTATTTTGAAAATAATTCTTGCGAAATTCATCAACCACTTCACGAACTATCGAAACCACATACGTAACATTTTCTAGTAACCTTTACTGAACGCAAGCCAAAACGACGTGAATTTCGGAAATACGACAGCAAAAAATTAGGGCGGCTGGTTTGGAAATTGCTCTGGCTAACATTAGTTTGTTGCGCGGACAAGAGTGAGTTAGAGATGTGCGTAGGATCAGCCTGGAAAACCACTATGCTAAAATTCATAACACGAATATGAATTAGTGGTTGGCGGACCAACAATGAAGTCTCGCTGGCAAAGTGGCAATTTTAAAAACCTAAAACGAGTGGGTATCGGCGCAGTGCTGAGCATGTTTTAGTGAAGTGCTTTTGTACGAGATCAGAGTGGATCAGGATGCAGCAGAGCGGCTCGTGTCGAGGGTGGTTCAGAAAATGAAAATGATTTTTTAGTAATAATATATTTTAGCCAAATTGCGAGGGAAAATATTTGTCAGCTAGTGAAAATTCAAATTCAAGCAGCAATGCAAATTCAGATTCGGTGGATTAAAATGCTCATAGAAATGGTAGGCCTGCACTTAGTATTAGTGGTGCATGGGTATAATTTATATCATTCATGGATATACATTTTTGGCAAATTAATTTTAAAGTTTCATAAATTTTCGATATCGTTCGAAGTAAATCAAGCGTATGCGGCAGCTTTATAAAAAATGAAAAAGTGAAAACATATAATATATATTTTGAAGTTTGAAAATCTAAATTTGAATTTAAGTTGCTATTGCGTACGAAATTTGAGTTGAACGATCCCTGTGAAAGTGCTTTATATAATGTGAATATAACTTAATTCCTTTGCACGATTGCTTCTACTTCAATCTGCAAATCCTATATAAAATCTTTTAAAAAATCATCATATATAACGTATTTGCAGTTGAAAGTTTAATTTTGATGAACTTTTTGCTGGACAACAAGATTTTTGATGTCACCAATAGTCCATAGTTTGTAACGAAAATCGTCTGGATACTAGTCAATAACAGATTAGCCCGCACAACTAGAAGCATATAGTGGGAATCAATGGTACGCTGGAATGGCTCTAATTTCACTCGGCATTGTGATGCCGATTCAAATCAGTATTTTGCTCAAGTTTTTTGTTGCTAATTTTAGGTGCTTTGCGCCCGCATGGTATTAATTATTTCCAAAGACTTATCATAACTAAGCTAGAAACATTACCAGTGTTAATTTCCTGCATTAATTTTTTTGAAAATATTTGGTTTCCATCGGTATATAGGGGACCTGTAAATTCAATATGTTAGTAAAATACAAACGCTAAAGATTACGGACAGATAACTAGCTATGGTCATTCTAGTATTAATTTTTTTGGGAGATTACATTGGGTGATCCTGCTTTTAAGTAATATCACTAGATGACTTAAATCTTCCGAAGCTAAACATTTTTTCAAAGACTATTTTTATTTATAGTAACTCTATTAACTGTGACTTTCGTTCAAGAAGCTTCCGTAAGTTTACTTGCTTACATACTAGGACAAATGATGTTGTACATGTTGAACGCAAGCTACGTAAAAACAGAGAGCAAGGTCATTATTAGTTTTCTAGAGTTACAATACACATTAGTTTTCTACAGCTACAAGAGGCTTTTAACCAAAAAACGTGGCTATTTTGGAATCAAAAATGTTCAAATATGATTTGGCGCCATATACGTTTCTTTTTAATTCAAATAATCTCACTTCATATCAATAACGCTGTATCAAAGTTAGTCAACGTTGTATCAAAGTGAGTCTTGCTTGTTTTAATGTGTTATTTTTCATTCAATGATGAAACATTTTGATTTGAAAATAAAATTTTTATAATAAAGTGGAATTCAAATAAGATTCCCTTTTGATTTAAAAGTGTTTCAACTTTTGATTTAAAGTGATTCTAAAAAAATGTTAAGTGATGAAATTTTTCTGAGTGTAGGTTTATTCATTTATTCATTCCACAGCAAAAAGTCGGCATTTTTATTCAGACCGAGGTTCTCCAAAAACGAGTGAAACTTTAGCTCGTTGTCCTTCGCAAGTGCCAACCTGAGCACCCTAGAAGCTTTGTTGAATTGTGCTTTACTTTGTAGTGATCTGTACAGCTGCCAATTTCTTCGTGCTTGTATTTTTGTTCAATCAGAGTGATGATGACAAGAGAGTGATCTGACGACAGATCAAAAACTACTTCTGATTTTACGGAGTTCGGATGTATTCCCTTCAAGATTGCGAAGTGAATAAGGTCCGGAATTTTGTTGATGTACCACGGCCAATACATTGGCTGGCCAGTTGGAATATGTCTATACATATAAGTCATTGGTTTGTAGTATTTCAAAAAGTGCTTTGCCCCTAAGAGTAAAAAGTCGAGACCCCCAAAACGTGTGTTTTGCGTTGAAGTCGCCAGCCACGATGAAAGTGGTTGGATCAGATGTTTTTTCGTGAGATTATTTTAAAGACTATAATGGTCTACAAGCTACTTCCTTTGTTTATTATTTGAATTCGTGTAAACATTTCTTATCAGGTTTTCACCATGGCAACACTTCGATTTCATGACTTCAATCGTTTGATCAATGAGCACATTTAATCTGAACGAGGAAGGTCTGTTTGATTTGTGGCAATCAAATCGTTTTCGTTGCTGATTTATTAATCTTCGTTTGGTTAGATTTTTTAATTAGACTTAAAAGAAACTGGAAATAGATAATCATAATGTTTACTGCAGAACTCGCCCAAAATACACTACATGTTTCAATCAATGCACAAAAAAAAATGCGATTTCAAGCCCAATGTCGACATCGCTCTTGCCTCGTATCACTTTGAAAGCACTCAAGATTATTTTTATGGTTGGGTTTACTAGAAAATTTGACTGCATTTGTTGAGAAATATTTTTATGGTCGTGCCAAGTACTACAACTACATATCGTCTTGTACTGTTTCTTTTTTTACTCCTTCTCCAGTCGCAGCCTCACCGTACCTCTACGGCGTGTTTTTTCCTTCTTTGGCCTTGGACCGTTTGCATGTGAAATGCTTTGCAAACGATGAAACGAAATGAAACGCACAAGTAGTTAAGGTTGTGCTGGATTTTTTCTCTGTTATTCATGGTTTTTTCTTCCTTTTTTCGTTAGCAAGACACCATTTCCCATTTCGCATTACTCCTGGAACTGCTGCTGAATAAGAGCTCCTGTTCAACGGGCTCGTAAGTACTCGTATGTATGATGGCGGATACAAATGGGCCTGGTCGCTGTATGAATGTCGCCGTTACTCGTAGTATGTTTTGCATATAAACACGTAAGAAAGGATCAAAAGATTTCAACAAATGTGTTGAGTGTCGAAGAAGAACAGTGTTGGAAGTGCAACGTGAAACCATGAATAGACATAAGATTTCACTCGCCAGATTTGTGTGAAGTGGAGATGAATGTGCAGCTTCGAGATGTACTAGAAGAATGATGGAAAATTGCATGGTTGGTTGGTGAATGAGAAAGCAACAAGGGTGGATTGATGAACATTAAGTAAACATTTGATAGAAAATGAAATGGAAGCTCCAACAGGTTAAACTCGAACAGTGCAAAGGTCAATTTTCGGTTTCAATTTCAATGACATCTGAGATATTGGATAAGCTTCAGGTTCCTTTCCTTAAATGTAGGTTAAAGTTAAACAATTTACGGCACGAACATACTATTGTTTCACGCAATGAATTAATTGAAAGCTGCACTTAAAGCTATTAAACTTCACTTTAATGCAACCAAAAAGTTCGGTCTATAATAAAAACCGTTATATAATAAAAACCGTTTTCACCGTATAGAGTCAAAAACAAGCTTGAGTCAATTTGAATCAACGGTGATAATCTGGAACTCCTAACGAACCCACAAATAAGCTTACCTTTCATTTCATTTTATAATCAAGCAAACAAAATTACACCAGGAATAATTCGCAAACAGGAAATTCTATTTTTTAACTCATTACATTTTCTTCCCTTGGTCTTTCGTTTAAATAAATTACCCGAAATAGATGGATCTTGCGTCCTGCTCCGCACAAGCAGTTCTTGTTAAATTAGTAAGATGCAGCTCGACATACATTTTCACACCCGTACATGTACCGCTGCCATTAAAAACAGACATGACGAGACGACACCTTTATTCGCGCGGCAAAAGCACGGAAAAATATTTCAAAAATTATCTAACACGAATAAAACCAACGAGTGAAAAGAGTTTGTTTTTGTCGCGTATATCTTCGTATTCAGCGCGTATCATTTTCAAGGTGCCGTTGTTTGTTCGTTCTCGAAGCGCATAGAACATTTGTGCGGGGGGTAGGGATGGGAAAGGTTGGCGAGGCAACGTGAAGGCCGAAATGAGGCGGGTGCTTTGCAGGTGCTACGAGCAGATTTGTCTACGAAGATACCCCGAAAATAGTGGCGGGACGGACGAATGTTGTTAAATGCTATTAAATATAAGTTCACGTATATGCCGTGCTTTGTCAAGCAGTGAGAACTCGGAATTTCTTAGCAAAATACCTTTCGTGATAATAAAATCTGTCTAACTAGGAATAAAGAGGTAGTGCCGAGTTGGATGGATATCAAATTAGAGAATGTACCTGACTGTGAGATGTAGAGCTTAGCCTTATACCACATAACAGATGCAGCGGACACATGAAGAAAGGGTTGCCATTGTCAGTTTTTGATAGATTATCAAAACTGTCGGTTTGCTCGAAATTCATAATTTTTGGTTCGTGCTTAATTAAAGGAATTAATAGTCATGCCAATGTTATTTCTTACTCCTTTTCCCTGACCTTATCTGAACAACCTTTTCCTCCAAACCTTTAAACCAGAAATCATTTCGCCAACACCATTAAACCCAGTGTTCAGAGCAATTTATATGTGCTCTGTTCGTGTGGCATTGAGAACGGCCTTACCATTGCGACTAGGTGGTGAAAATCCGGGTAACGGGCAACGGGTTGAAAATTTATTGCAACTAAATTACAAGGATGTAAGAAGTGTCAACAAAATTAAGTTGCCCGAGTCTAAGGTATATTCGCCACTCGTCGAGAGATAAACGAGAACGAAGTGGTTGGGACGACATCACTAAATACTGTCCCGGCAAATAAGTTCAAGGACCCGGAATTTATGGTGTACTTAGGATGGATGTCTCACAGGTCGTTGTCATCGTATGTTCTTGTAGGAGAGCAGAGCTTGAGAATTGTTCGCAATCGCATCACCTTGTACCCTCCGATTCCACGGGGATAAGTTACTAATTGAAACTGATCCATCGACATCCGAACAGCCCTCGACTATTCGACCGTGGGCGAGCAATTACTATTAGCAAGGATAATAAGAGCGTTGCGAACAGTATACTGCGAAAAACATTAAACCACTGGTTCTCTGAAAATGTTTTCTTTTGTTTTCGCATACGCATCGCAATTCCTAACCTGGCAGTTAGGCAAGCAAGCTCGTTTTGATGGATGAACAGGCAAATCGGGATACTGGCATAAAAAACGAATTTACCTCTGTGTTGTTCGCTTCTGGTTTCGGTATAATTCTTCCGCCAACCCTTATCGTGTCCAACTTTTGCAAAATCACTTTTTATCGTTTTTTTTTCGGGAGTTAAAAGTTTCTAGAGGAAAAACTCGCTTAACTTTTAAACAAACAATTTTTCGATTATAATACCGGAAAGTTTCGGTTGCGGCTGAACACTGACTGGCGGAGGACGATAGTAAGGGGATCATATTAAGGGTGGAATTGTATTTGCTGTGCGATCTATCAAGAAAATATGAGTGTGCGTTGATTGTGTTTTGAGAGGAGTAGTCAGGAGTTGTGATTTAATTTGGGCAAAGGTACTCAAACAAGTTTGTGGGTTAGGGAAATAGTTTATAGTGCTCGGGTCTGATTCAAATAAGTTAGTGATTCAATTTAAATTATTTCTATTATTTTTATGAGGTTTACATCAACACACATATAAGCATTTTTCAAGCTGTTTTACAGGTCACAAAGATACATCAATGCTCAAAAGTCCTTCAAAAGATATTCTATTGAATAAAATCTCTTAACTCAAAATAGATAAAGTCTTGCCATGCATAACTATTTACATTATGTAAAAATTAGCATGTGATAAAATGATAAACGAAGTAAAACACAAAAATTTTTCACTACATAAATTTTTTTAACAGTATGATTCACATAATTTGCAAACTATTTGATGTTTCGAGCTTTTAGGATAATTTGACGGATAATAAGTTTGGAATAGTGCATAAGAATATGTCAATTCACTGCTATTAAAATAAGCAAGTTACAAATCCTAAGCCCCTCCTGTTATAATCTTGCTCCAGCAAGTATATTTAATTTCAGCTTCGGAAATTAAATATACTTGCTGGAGAGTATATTTAATTTCTACGAAAAATTTCATGACTTTAAGGGCGTTCTTGCAAATGTGTTTTAAGTAAAGTGTCAATTTTAAACAATTTGTGAAAAGAGTTTCCTACTAACATATTATTTGTGTTGCAAATCAATAACATATTTTTGTTTACGTGCTGAATTTCGACATATTTTGAAAATATGTCCAAGCTTACAATGAAGTTGATGGATACTTGATTTTTAATCAATCTATTCAAGTGTGGAGTCGTTTGATTGCCGACCCATGCTCATATCTTCTTTAGCATAATTTAAACCCGGTTTGAATTTAGCAATTTAACAAAATTAGCAATTATTAGTCTTGGAACTTTTACTACTACTGCTATTATTATTCTACTCATAACATTCAATAAAGGTTAGGTTAGGTTTTACTGGCTGGCACAAGGTCACACATAGACCTATTGGTCCATAGTGATACCATATAATTGGACCACGAGAAAGAAAACTCAGTCCAAGCGCCCATCGAAGGCCCCTGACTTTTTTCACGAATTGAAGGATGTCCTTCAGCTTTTGCTCCGCCGCGTGCGAGGAATCCACCAGCCAGGGCTCACTGAAGCAGCCTAGTCTGGTTTTCCTTAGTGTCGGACAGTGACACAGAAGATGTTTGATTGTTTCCGAGACTTCCGGCTCTTGACACATCCTGCAGATGTCGCTGGTTAGGAATCTCATTTTCATAGCATGTGCTGCTACAAGACAATGACCAGTAATGATGCCAACCAGTCGTTTGCAATTAGTCCGCGTTAATCCGAAATGATGAAATGATGATAATTCAATGAAAGATTGTATAATCCCCACAAGATTTCGGCTATCACCCCATCTGAACGTCGCATCTTGCATCATTTTGGAGTCGGTTGAGTACTTAATCGTTTGAATAGGAGTTGGGATTTCGAAGAAACCTTGTTAAGAGAAGACTAGCCTCAAGCTAGACTAACACATCCGCCCCCTCATTTCGAAGAATGCCCTTGTGACCGAGAACCCAGAAAATTCTGACTCTTCTGCTGTTACCCAGTCTATTCAGGACCTCAATGCAGTTGAGTACACACTTAAATCTGTATTTGTGGGAACTACAAACCGTAAAGATATTTATTTCCTCACTTGTAATATCTTTGGCATACACCAGATCTGCGGCTTTACGTATCACAAAACCTTCCGCCTGGAAAATAATACAGTGATTCGGAAGCCTGAAAGCTGCTTCCGTAGCTGCATCTGGAAACTTCTGGAGCTGTTTGAGAGTCATCAGTGTCGATGCTAATTTTCCTGCCCATCTCGCCGCTCGAAGCACAGAGTGGGAACCTAGTAGTCAGTGCTTTCTGCATATCCCCGCTCAATACTTCTGTGGCCGAAGTATCTTGACTTGAAGTGCCCTGATTCCCTATGCATGACAGCAGCTTTTGCGGCAGTGCCTCTGACACAGAGATCAAGCTTATGGAGATGAAAAAGGGCGTTCAGAGCAGACGAAGGAGTCGATGCAAATGCACCTGTAGTGCAGAGAGTCGCCAACCGCTGAACTCTGTTCGTCATGCTAGTAAAGGTGGTGTTATTCACTGCTGGCCACCAGACCAAGCATTCATAAACGAGGATCGGCCTAGCTATCACCAAGTAGATCCAATGTGTTAAAGCAGGGCTTAGGCCCCAAGTGCTGGCGTAAATCCCGTTAAAAAATTCAATACAAATGTTTCTTCAATTGCTCTGCAAACGAGAAAAAAAAATGTTTCGAATTTTCGAACTGGCTGTATGAACTTTTGATATGGAAGTTTACTAAAAACATTTAAAGATATTGTTCCGGGCTGTTCCACCAATGGCATCTTAAATCTCGGGTCACTCTTTACGTTTCAGCGAGGAATTCAGACTTAAAATAACTTCAAACTATTCTCTCATTTCGCAAAGCGTTTATTTATATATTGCCAGTATTTTTTAAAAAAAATCTTTATATACTATTCTGATAAAGGTACGCAGGGAAAATCTTCCCTCAACTGTTTTTGACATAACTCATTCTTCTTACAGTGATGCAAACTAGACCCAGTAAACGCACTAAGCAAAAAACCTGAAAACTTGAGATCTTGTCAGAAATTAAGATTTGCACTATTAGCGATTAGTTTCCAAACCGTTTGATGTCCCAAAAAACTTCAATTCATTTTTCATTCGACATACAACATTCCCAATCCAAAGAATTAGTGCAGAAACTATTACAATTTTTATTATTCCACAAGTTCTCACCCCTATTCAAATGAAAATTGCATTCTCTGCCTGCTGGGTGGATTTTTATGGCTATTTTATTTGAGACATGTACAACGTGACCAACTATTTCAAATGCAACAAATGGAAGGGACGTTTGAATAAGAAATTAAACGGACAACAAATGTTGCCACCACTGTTGCTCACTTGCACTCATCTAAATATTTGATGTCATATTAAAATTCTCGAAGCGTTTACATTTTATGAACGCGTAATTTCTTGTGCAGACGTACATGCAGGTACCAGGGCCCATCACCATGAATTCCGAAAAGTAGATTGCTTTTATGTACGTATAAGTGGTGGAACCACTAAATGAGGCGATCAAAATCATTTCTCATACTTTTGACAAGGAAGCTGTATGTTGTCGGGGTAGCCTGAGCTGTATTTGTATGTGGCCGCAATCAGTCACTAGCTACCGTCAGGTTATCGTCATCCCCCAATATTATATTATGTACTTGGGAGTCTACTAGGTACCAGCGCTTATTCATTCATAAATTCACTGACTCGTTTTATACGTAGTGCAGAATTTTCTGTTTTTTTCGTATATGTCCTTAGAAAAAGGACAGGGCTCGTTTAGGTGAAAAACCATACAGCTTCGTGTATACTACTTCTACTTCATATGCTTATGGCATTTCATACTGCATCAGTTGATGAAAAGTAGCTGCTACCGTTGTCGCTGCTGCCGTAACAATGGCGAATACAATTGAAGTGATGCGGGGTGAGATCTGAAGTCGAGGGCAGGAAGATGGCTACTCATCATACCGGTACTACCATCCATGTCGTTGTCATCATCATCATGCTCATCGTTGCCGTTGTGCTCTATGTATCCTAGATAATCCTGGGAACTACTTGAGCACGCACGACCGCTGCAACTTTCATTTAGAACCTCTTAAGAGACAGACTTGAAGAGCTCTTGGAAATCTTTCAGGATTTTTCTGTTTAAAGTAAAGCAACCAACAACGTAGCTCTGGCGTGTCCTGTAAAAGTCTTCATCTTTTTCAAAAGAAAGAAACCAACAGCAGTGGCTGAAGCAGAAGAACGACCGACCTGTACATGCAACCACCATTCTTCTTCAAATGCACTCCATGTCATCTTATTCTCCTTGCATTCATTCATTGGTTGAAAACTTTACTGCAGTAAATCATGGATAGCGTTTCTATTTAATCTTCTTAGAATACATTTTATTTGCAGGATTTCGCAATAAAATATTTCTATATATTCTTTGAAAATATTAAAGCTTATCTCATTGGTTTAGAAATGTTCTGCATTGTGTTGCGTTTTGACGATTGTTGATACTAGATTTTACGCTAATATAATTAATATAATTCGTCGAAAACAATGAAACCCACACTGGGCGCTATATTTCGAGAGAAGAAAATGACGTTAATTAGCCGGTTAAAAACTAGTTCATGAACATTTTTTAGTTCATCAATCACTTAAACACAATGTTTTAATTCAAAACTCTAAAAATCCATCAACTTTGCATATTAAAAATTTAAAAAGCTTTGAAAAAATGAATTGTTTTTCATAGCTTGAAAGTTGAACAAGTTGAGCAAATTGAAATTATTTCGAGAATTTCTCCAAAGTGTTAGATTATTTGGCCTTTTGGAAACATTTAAACTTATAATAAATCATCTAAATGCTGACAACCTCGAAGTTGTTAGCATTAACCACCCAACATCAATTTCCTCGAAAGTAGGAATCTAATGCAAGAAGTTTCCAATGTCAGCAGCGTCCTCTCGTCTAATTTGTCCTAATGTCAAGTACAAACGGTGGCTTTGATAATGAAAAAAGCTCTGTCTCTGCAACTATACGACTATTTCTCCTGACCATTGCCAGTATTCTCATGAAGTAGTTCAGCGTATTGCGCTGGCCGCAGGAGGAAGAACTTAAATGGAAAACTAACTGGCCGAGCATGAGCTTGAATTAATTAAATTTAAGTGCAGAAAATGCATAGTCACCACATTATCGTCAGCGGTTGCATGCGATTTTAACCGGGTTGCAGTTTGGAATCTGGTGTTGCTGTTACAGCATTCACAATATTCACTTGATACGGGTATTCATGTTGAGATGTGCATTCATCGAGATAGTATTTTACAAGCATCTAAAACACGTTGTCAGAACAGCTAGTATGGAATTACCTCGTAGATTTAGAAAATGCTTACACCACACATTGAAGTTAAAGAGACAAAAGTTGACTTTCGAAACGGAGACGTAAATAAAGTTATGCTGCGCATACACGGAGCCAACAAATGTAAACAATATGGTAGTGATTAGATTAACGTCCGCTTGATATTTTTTGAAATTTGCAAGGATTTGTTGCACATGGCATTCATTTTGAAGACTAGGGCAAAGCTTTGGAGTGCATTTGTTGATAATCGGTTTAACATAAGAGCACATTATGGATCAGTTCTCATCGAATGAATCGTGGTCAAATTTATTTTTTCTTCCATACTGTTCTGGCTGCTTTGGTGGCACAAAACTAAACAATAACTTATCTTAAACTAGTTTGATAAGTACTAGAGTTTAAAAGTTTTGTTTGTATTTTGATGCATTTTTTATTACATCTACATCATAAATAATCAGGTTTCAAAGTTTACGCTTAATTAGGTTAATTCCAAATAATATCTTTTTATCATTATTCCATTTGTCATTGTCACATTGTCGAAGTCATTTCATAGAAAAAAATCAGAAATCCAAATTGAATACCCACTTCGTCGAATTTTTTTCCATATCTAGTCATCATCATTTTTTTATGACTATCTAGTTTTCATTGCATCCATCTTCCGCCCAATGTTGCTATTATTTGTAAAACATGCGTTCCGCAACCATTCAATTCCCTAAATGAAAATGATCACTCATTTTGATGGTGGAATAATGTTACGAATTCGCAAGTATGAAACTCTGCAAAGCACTGTGTCATCAAACCAACAGCCACAGCAACAGCAGCACCAGCTTGTAAAGCGACAGACGTAGCACAGAACAATTTAAAATAATTTCTTTACGCGTTCGTGTCATCCTCGTTTGTCATGTCCAATTCCTCGGAAAACGTTTAGTTCGTATTTGACGAGCATATATGGTGCTGCGTCTGTACGTGTGTCTATGTCTAGTGCACGGATGATTTGGTTCCTTGAGCCTTGAGAAGCTGCCTGTCGAGCTGACTAATAGCGGTCGGTGAGGTTGGTAGCATGGGACCCGACGAGCCCGGGGTATGTATGTGGAAAATAGCAAACAAATAAACGAGCTACTTACATAAAATTATGATCATTTTTCTGTTGGACGATTTTCTTGCTCCAACAGTCATTTATCCACGGCTTTTGCCACAAGGACTTGAAGGTTTTTCTTGGCATCGGGCATTCTCTCACTCTGTAAGATATAATGTTACAATTTTTTCCATTATTACATGGTCTTAAGGTCGAGAAAGAAATTGCGGAAGGATATCGTTGAACATTTTTCACGTTAAATGTCCTGACGACGAAGTATGCGGAGAACTGTTCGAGTGAGTGAATGGGTGAGAGTGCGTTTGTTGCTTCGCAGTAGATGAAAAGTAATAGACGCTTTTAAAACCAATTAATAGTCTTGGTTGCAGAGAAATAGCAAAAGCTATGGTTTCGATGTAAAATAAGGAGAGTCGAATCGACAAGAAGAGCTGCTATGAAATGTTTCCGAAAAGAAGAAGTCTTGTGTCATTGAAAGGAACTGTCAAGTGCGTAATCAATCATAAATAATATCAAAAGATACTTAAAGTATACAGTGAAAAGGAAGTGAGTTGATGGAGAGTCGGAGGTTTATAGACATAGAGTGATGTACATATAAGGTGGTAAAGAAATGCTCGTATTGTCTGCTGTAGATAGATTGCTTTTTGAATTGTCTAGTTTGTGTTATTTTTTTGTTACTTTGAATCGAATCCTCATGGAATTTATTTTCATGTCATCTATAGTCCTTTGTTATCCGTGATTTTGATGTTTGCTAAAAGTTTTAATACTTTTTTTCTACCGTTGCTAAAAATGTTACAAATTATGTATATATTTTTATCTTCTTTAAGTATTGTAATGTGGGGAGTTTGATACACGGGGTAATATGACACAAATGGCGTAACTCTGTCAAAATCGCAGCTACAGAAGCGCCGTTCGTATGGATTTACTAGTTTTTGTATGCGCTCATTTTTAAAAAGACAACGAGCGCATTTTTCGTTCTCTGTGACAAAATTTAGAATTTCGAGTTTTCAAAAGTTTTGATAAAGTTTTTTTTTGGTGCATTGTAATTTAAATTTTTTCTACGTCCTGGCAAAATATTTAAAATTTTCGTTGTTCTTTTCTCTTTCGATTCGTGGAATTTTTTCGTATGTATCTGTCTATGTTGTGATAACGCATACATTCGCACCAAAATGTTACTTCAGGGTAATCCGACACAAAATTTTTGGGGTATTTTGACACATGACAGAAATCTCATTATGGTGCAACTTTGTGGAAATTGATTGCCTTTCTTCATTGTTTTGACTGGAATTAAGTGCTTTTCTTGAATTTTGTTGATTTTTAGTCATCATGCCACGGAATTACATACGTAAACCCGCATCAACACCAAATGATGTTTCGAATTTGGCTGAAGCTATCAAATTGATTAAAAGAGATCGCAAACCGGTGCATGCTGTAGCCGCTCAGTATAAAATGTATGCTAAGACATTATATCGTCATCTTGAGAGGATTGATAAGCAATTTCGCGATTTCACAACTGTGACTGATGAGCAATTGACTGAATTTTTGGTGCTACACCAAAAGTAGGATTTTTTCAACTTTTTTTGTGTGAATTTATTGCTGATAGTAGATTTGTTTCCAGGTTTTTCTAATGAACAAGAAAATGCCCTAAAAGATATTCAACGAAAGCAAATTCTCTTTGTTATGGTTTGAGTCGAAATGAAGTCAGACGTTTGTCCTTCGAGTTTGCTGCAAAAATAAATGCATCTGTTCCACAGTCATGGGTTGAAGATAAAACCGCTGGCTATGATTGGTTTGATGTATTTGGCAAACGTAATTATCTTTAAAATAGGGTTCTCTACAGTTCCACTGAGACCGCACAAAACTGTGGCTCCAACTGCCTCGAAGTTGGTTGGGAATTTGCACCACAAGACTGAAGCACAAACGTTCCTGTGGCAATCGGAATAAACGTTGCGGGCCATTACATTCCACAATTCTATCTTTTTCCTCTTAAAACATGAGATCTGACTTCATGCGTCACGCTACACCGCACGCTGTTTGTTATGCAAACGGAAGCGGTTGGATGACCCATGTTGATTTCATAGAATTCATGCAACACTTCATCAAATATAGTTTGGCTACCAAGAATGATCCAACTCTATTTATTCTTGACAAATACACTTCTCACTTATCGGCCAAAACTATCGACTTGGCCGTTGGCAATAGTATTGTCAGGTTCTCTCTTCCGCCACATTGTAGCCACAGAATGCAGTCGTTGGACATTGGTGTTTTTGGTTCTTTGAAAACCTTTTATAAGGCTCAATGTGATGCTTGGACGATGAATCATGCTAACAAACTTTTAGGCATTCAACATATTCCGGAAATTGTCGATAAATACTTGGATTTGTCATTGACTGCGACTGGAATTTTCCCAGCAAATCCTCATATTTTCGCCGAGGAAGATTTTTGATCGGCACCGATTTCGGGAGAAAATGTTTCGGCCATTGCTGATACACCGGCAAATGAAGATAATCAACGGCATGCTTGGACTTGGACTGATCCCCCCGCTGCAATTGAAGAAGCCACCACTTCAATTTCAGACGAAGCTTTTACTTCTGGTGTTTCATTAAAACGTTCTCTTGAGCAGATTGGACCGATTCAGCGTGGCACACCATGAAAAATGTCTAATCGGGGGCATAAGCTTATGAAAAGTGCCGTCTTAACCTCGGCGGAAAAGAGCTAAGCGATTTGGCCGAAAAGAAACGGCAACGGTCTTTCACACGCAAAAAAAAAAAACAAACAAAACATTAACACCAGCCAAAAACTTAAGCGAAAAGAACATCATCTGAGATCAGAAGAGGACTTCTGCATCATCTGTTTGCAAGCAATGCCCAAAAAATGCACAAAGTTTAGTACAGTCGCATGCATGGAATGCAAACGTGAACTGCATATGAATTGTGCCAATATGACACGCTGTTTTGGATTTGTGCTATGTGTGAGCCCGATTCGGAATAACTGAACCATTTTCTATCGTTTCTAATCATTTAATTAACTTTTTGTATCATTTACATTGAAATTTCATTCGATTTGGATATATTCTGGCTTCGTATCAAATTACCCCACTTTGTGTCCGATTACCCCACACTTTTTCATTTGCTTCAAATTAAAACATATAGATGTTAGATTTTAAGTTTTCTTTGTTGATTAAAGCTGAAGTTAAGCTAAGAATCTATTTATAATACTGCCCTGATTCGGATAAACGTTCTACCTACATTTCTGTCATTTTTCAGTTAGCATTGGATTCAAAACTGCATACTCTTTTACATCATTTAGCAAAATTTGAAAAACCTATATCCTATAAAATATCAATATTGAAAAACGCACTCTCCATATATCTCCAGTACAAATCAAAACACAAATCATTGAATATCTCGAAATTCTAAAATGTTGATAGAACATTTATGTGAATCAGGGCAGAATAGATTTAAAATAAAAGTTTTTTCAATTCAATTTTAGTCTTGATTATATTATTTCCGAAAAAATGCATTCGTTCGAAATATTCCATAATTATTATATCACTGCCCATCACCAAAAGACAAACGACCACATTAGCCAGAAATTTTTCCCGAAAAAAAAAAACCGAGAAACGTATCAGCAATCTTAGGGTGGACATCGTTCAAGGATTCGCAGTCAACGAAATATCTGATGTACACAAATCAACTGGGCTCCCGAAAACGTATTACAAACGGACACGCATCCCCACATCGCAGCGCACAACATGCCTTCCCAGTGCTTCTTTCGGATCACAATCCTGCTTTTACCAATATAGATCTGTGTTAGACATCACGCTAACCATTTGTCTAATTAATCACTCGCACACGAGATACGAAAAAAGGAGCGACGACGGACGGACAACAACGGAAACAGCACAGGCAGCGAAAAAAAACCCTTAAGTGTGCACAAGGCAAAAAATATTGAAAGTAAAACGTAAATCCTGCCTGACAATAATAGGAAATGGCGAGGAAGTATGATAAAAGATTGCTGCTGGCTTGTCCTGCGAACCATCGTCATCGGGCGCCGTTTGCTGCTGCGATCGAGCCGAACCGCTGTGTGTGTACTCCCCCGCCCGGTCCGCCCGTCTAATTTTTCTTATTTCAGTTTTTTCACATTCATTTCATACGCGCGCCGTTAGTATTGTACTTATGAAGCTTTGCATTTCGCTGTGTCATTCCATCATTCTTCTCGTTCTTGGTCGTAAGATGGATCTCATAATTTCACCGGAAAGCCCAAAGAAAATTATCGCCATAAGTAAGCTCGGCCAGGGAGAGTAGGTCAAATGGATGGATGCTGGCGGGAGTGAGCGGCATGCGTGGGCTGGTGTGCTGAGGTGAGGCATGCAAAAGTGAAAGATTGTTATTGGCGAGCGGTACTTTTTCCGTTGGTGGCACAAGAAAAACTGTATTCATGGTCCTGACAATGTTATTAATGACTTTATTAGGGACCATGCACGGGAAATTTACGCAGGAGAAATTGATGTAATAAACAGCTCGGAGCCCGGGCTGCGAGCGTTGTTGGGACTTTAAATGATTTGATCGATATTTCACGTTGTACGTTGAATGGATTTTGGCACATTAATTTTTAATGACACTCATTCGCCTCGGATAATTGCTGGGAAATAAAATGAACGATTAATGTGGGATCGGAGGGTTTTGATTGTAGGGATTTTTTTGTGAAATGTCTGTATTACAAAAATGCTCGGCTTTAAACAGAATTGAACATTATATTTTCTTTTTCTATTTTTTGTGGTTTTTTCAAAGAAAAAACTGAACAGGGTGTGAGACATGACAAATCTTCCTAAGCTGTCATCGAGCCCATTAATTTCAATAATATCCTCCCTGTGCATTATACAGCTCCGAACACAAGGCTAACCACTTTTATCCAAGGGATTTCCTTAATATAAACATCGAAATCCATACATTGACTATTGCGGTAACCAGGAAATTTTGTTAGCTGCAGGACATTGCACATACAGGACATACAGAGGCCGAACAACATTCGCTCGATGCATTAACTGCGGAGACACAACATTATCCGACCGGCCCCAAACCCGTTCAGTGGTCCTGTTCCGTCAAGCTCCTGTGCCGATACGTTGACCCTGTATCCACAGAATTTACAACGAACAGAATGTTTCCTCGTTCGGATTCCGTAAATTTAAGCTGCATATGCATAAAATTATATCGGGCGAAACCTGCAGTCTTGCACCGAGTCTCGCATAACACGAATTGTTGAAATTGAACTAGCCCGGATGGCAGCTATCCTCCCCTGAATCGATTGGCACATGTAGCAAACCTGCAACTACACAACCCGTTTCGCCCCGAACGGGTCGTCTGTCGTTCGTCGGATATGATATCAAGCTGGGTGCTTGTGAGATTACCTTTGGCGGTTTATATTAGAGTAATACCTGAGGCCAGGGAAAGATCTGAGACGGGGACGGGCTGTGTTGGCCAATATGTGGCATATGTGAGCCTGACAGATGCATTTAATCTGAACATCCCTTGAATAGATCTCAGACTGTAGATTCACTCTAGTCTGACCGCAATCTTCCTTTTAGTCTGAATGAAATTCATAAGAGGGCTCGGATCGCAAAGGTCGCATTACATACCGCAAATCTGATTGGAGAGGGAAGGTTTCTGTGTGCGTGGGATGCGATTGTGAATGCAGTATGTGCTTTAATCATCCACATTTGTAAATTGATTCGAATTGAAAATCGACAGGATGCTGAGAGAAAAACCTTTTGATTTTGAGTGAAAAAACAACAAATATCTAAGCACATGCTTATGATGAATTATTTGCGATCTGTGAACATTGTTCAAAATTTAAATTATAAATTAAAAATTTTAAAAATAGCTCGACTAGAAATACTTCATTATTTGCGTATATTTTGAAACTTATGATTGCTGGAAAATAAGTAAAGAAGATATTCGATGCAGATGTTCGTCACCCATGGTAATTTATCAGTCAATTCTAAGTCCAACTATCGTATGGTGACATTTTCATGCTTTCAAGAAATATGTCAGGCGTGTCAAGTCTGTTGCTTTGCCTATTTTATTGAGAAAAATATTAACATTCCCATTTTAAGTTCCTTTATTTTTCAAAAATAAAACTATTACGATAACTATATGTAAAATCAGTAACGTTTGATTTTTCTTGTCTCATTTCAGGGGTTTCGGATTCATAACATTCGGTGATGCCGCTAGTGTAGATAAAGTTTTAGCTCAAAGTACTCACGAATTAGATGGTAAAAAGGTAAAAACTAAACGGAATACAATAATACTTCAAACCGTCACAACCACCTCAAACACCAATAAAAACACCAGTCATTCCTATAAACAAGCGAAAAATACAAGACAAAATACGAAATACAAAAACAAACTATCAACTGTCAAACGACATTCTTTTCCACTGATTTTTTTTTCGGATTTTGCAACTTGGTCTATTGTTTCACTCTTAAACTTTTTTAATTAAACAAAAATCTGCAATATTCGATAATTTCGACAGAGACAGCGTACAGAGTCGATGAAAAAAAAATACTTGAAAGGATTTTATCCTCGGGCCCGGCAATGAGGTGACGTCGATGCAAACGATAACGACTGGAAGAATTACAACGACGATGCGATTTTGTTGAACATAGCTTTTTGCTTTGTTATTGTTAGTTCTGTCGATGAATTCAGCTGTTCGCTAATCAATTGACATCAAAGAGCTGTTGTGTACATACAGAAATGTGAAAATATTTTTGAGCTTTTTTTTCGAATTTGTCCTGGTATGGAATGTTTATGCATGAATGATGTTCCGGGGGGTGTTGCAATACGAAATTACAAAGATTAGAATATTTTGCATTTTCGCTAGGAATTTGTTGATTCTGACTCAGACAAAGAGTTTTCTGTTAGGTGAATTCTTAGGAAATTTTAATTGTGAGATTCCGTTAAGTTGTCGTTTTGAATCGTTTAGGCAATCCGCACACGGGTCGTTGAGCTATCGCCGTGGATGCGATATTTCTACGCTTGGTCGTCACAACCTAGGTAAATCAATGGTTGACCGCTAACGGAGCGTTAGCCTATCGTGAAGAGTGAGAAGCGTATTCGGTTCACGTTGAGTGCGTCTCAAGCGTTGTGCATTGCAGGCCTCAAGTCGAATGACTAGTCGTTGTTGCAAGTGCGATGGATGACGGCAACGTACTATTCGTGGGGAGGTTGGAAAATGCCCCGAATTGTATGATTTTACGAAGTAAAATGACATTTTCTTGACGACCCGTGTGTGTGGACTTGAAACGATAATGACGAAAATCGTTTTCTTTCAAGCTTCAAACGTGTCAAACGCATCTCTCGCGCATCGCATGGCTAATGACCCGTGTGCGGAGTGCCTTACGGTTCGAATGAAAGTTTGCGTGTCGTTGAAGCTAAGAACTAACTGTCCAGGTCCACATTTCCTACGACCGAATTTAATCTACCTATTATGAATGATTAGGTATGTGAATCACGCTAGGACCAAAATATGCATACATTCTGCATTTAACGAATTTCACCCAACACAAACATGCTTTTTGTTATGTTCTAACATTTTTATTTCGGTCAAGCAAAAATGTAAACAAAAATGAAAAACAGCCTTGCGTCCATTGTAAAAATCTAACCTTTAATCTAAAACCGCAAAATATACATACGTAAAATCACTTGGCCCGTCTTAGAAGCGAAAAAAAACCTTAGTCATCATGATACAATCTTAGCACAGTCTATTGAAAACGATATTTTCCGAGAGAAAAAAATATCCAGCTTGAATAAGTATGGATGATATTCGAACGAACGTGTGTGTGATGAATGAGTATGTGCGTAACCCATTTAGATTCTTCCACACCGTATCATCACGGGTTCAACCGAATAACTGGTTGTCCTTCGGTTCGACCTTCTGAATCATAAATCGTAGCAGGACCATTAATAAAAGTTACAAACAAAGATATTTTCGTTAACACCAAAATGGATAGTGCGAGCGGTGGAGCGTTAGCGATCCCACTCTCATCACCAAGTTCTAATGCAGAATTTTCAACCAATACTTGTTTTGAGCAAAAGGTTGCATCACATGGTCTACATATCATGCCCTGATAGCGAGCTGGGTTGTTCTTTCTGGGGCTCTACCTATTTACTTACTGCTTTCGTTTGCAAATGTGTCTGATAACCCAGTGTAACTGTATAAGAAAACGATGTATTGGGAGTGTGTGTTGTATCCAAATAGTTTACGTATTCAGTAATCCTATTTGTTATTTACATGCTTCGAAGTAACATGACTTGGACGAAGAAGTGGTCTGATATAATCATGGATTGAAAGTTATGTAATATAATGGTGCAAATGTTGCTATTAGGCAAGAAATCAAAAAAGGGTAGTTTAAACGATAAAGAAACTTTTCGGGGTTACTAATAAAATTGAGCCTTAATTTAGTTTGTTTCATTTGCAATTATTCTTTGAAAGAAATGTGGGAGAGCTAATTTGAAAACGATTAAAAATAGAAAACTGATAGAAGGCGCAAGAAAACATTGGACAGAATGGGAGGTGTTGTTTGAGATAAAAATCGTGCAGAAAATAGATGAAAGTTACCTTTCGAGCTGCATTTGTTGAGGAAATGGGCAAACAAGACATATGCCATTATACAAAGGGACTGGTAAAGTTGCCACAAGTAATGACAGCAAAATGACGAAAGTGGTTGTCAATTCTAGAGAATAAAAAACAATGGTAAATTAAATTTAATTAATTTAGCTCAAAAATATTATTAAGTTCGCAGTTTTCAAATAAAATTTTGTTCTTTTGCAACCATGTGGCTAGAAAATGAAGCAGAACAGTATTTTTCAATTGTATTTAATTTGAACCAATTTTTTTTAGCTTGTAACAAAAATATTTCAATAAAACACTTTTGTTTTCATTCAAACACACTTCGTTTTGAAGCTAAATAAAATATCGATATTTTGAGGGTAATCTGTCCTATTCTTCAGTGTCTATCGGTCAAGACTTATCGGCCTCGACAAACTGGAATAGAGTTGCGAGATATGGTGATTTTTGTCTCTAAAATTTTGTAAATTTGCTCAACAAAGTTGTATTACTGAAAGTGTGTCCATTTTACAGTGGTAGCATCATTCACGTGCTTTGTAGTTTTCACCTTAATTTGAGCAATCGGTGTATATTTTTGGCTATTAATATTGCCTTTTAACTAATGGCTACTTGTCATATCTGTTTGAAAATAATAAACCGTCGATGAAAGGAAAAATAATGAAATCACTGAAAATAAATAAAAAATTATTAACTTAATGACAAGAGTGGTTTTATGAAACAAAAGACAATCATCTTTTTTGCCATTCTACCAAATCTTATGTGGTAAAATATCAAATATGTGATGTCGATTTATTAGATCCCTATGTGAATGAAAAACTTTGTTCATATCTAAACTATTTATTACTGCCACGAATCGAAATTTTATTCAATGTCATACTTCAATATGTTTTTTTGTCTGACTATGACTTTAAAATAAATTGCCTTATCAGCATTTTCCCAAATGATTATTTCACCGAAAGAAAAAAAATTTCACTGTGCTACCGGCAATATGGCCCACATTTCATTCGTTTTAATGCGTGGTCGGCCATAAACTTTCCAGCCATAATGGACGCTTTATTTTGAAAAGTCAGCGTGTTTAAGTAATCAGGTTTCTGTTATTTTTGAATATTTTCTACAGTTACCACCCTCTGAACTCACTTCACGCCCGATTCATTTGACTTTTTTCTTCATTTCCCGAATCGTTTATTTTTTTCGCGGTACGGTTTCGCATTTTGTCCTCGCGTCCCGGTCGTTCGACTGCTTGGCATTTTTCAATTTCTTTCGTAGTATACATCAGTCAGCTAATAGAGTGTAAGGACGAGCAGTACGTACTAGTAGTCTGGCAGGGAGTGAAGTTGCCTCTAATCAGCTCGTTTCTATTTGTAAAGTGTGAAAAATAGGAAAGTCAGTGTTGATGATGTTTTTTCTGTAATTGGTTTTTAGTTTCTTTTGCATTGTCGTTCGCTACCGTGCATGGATCCGTTCGAGTCCGCTTGCTGTCGACATTGAGGCCAGGAGGAATTAATTTTGAGGATTTGGCGAGGATTTAGAGAGATAGCATGAAAATGCCAAGAAAGTGCTGCGGCAATGGAGTTCTTGATAGAGAAGGACATTTTTGATGTTAGGGGTTGTGGCTTCCAGCTAGTGTGAGTAAGGATATGTAACGAAAAGAGGAAGCATTAAAGTGGATTTCATTCATTTGGGGAGAAAGAAGTTGCTTGGTCAGAAATGGCAATTGTAGATTCTTCTTTGCGCGTCTACTCTCCAAATGGGTTTTCGACGGGAAAGAGTGGAACGATTGGGCCAATTGAGCTTTCATTATGGGTGTTAGGGTCTATAATTAGCGAGGATTAAAAAAATGATGAAATGGTGATACTGCTATAGATCCTTTTCAAAGCTCCTAGCTTTGTGCTCGCAGTATAAGTCTGTCTGTGCCAGCAAAAAATATTTGGAGAATCTGATATCAAATGCCACAACTTCGATACTGCTTGTAATTCAACAGTATTTATTTTTTATCCAGCTTTCTATGAGCCTTTCAAAATTACAAAACCATATAAAATCCTTAATCTACTTTCGCATGATTCATTTCTTTCAAGCCATCTTCCTCTGCATCAACTACTTCAGAAAAATTACTGTCTGCTTTGTGTTTTGTAATTCAACTACTGAAAGTTCATTACATTAGCTGAACATTGGCTACCAAAAAAAAACAAAATGAAATTACACCAACATATCTGATGTCTGTTGCATCCAGTTACATTGGCGAACTGTCCATCGGTGTTTCTTGCCCGTATGGAAACTGCTGCACAAAGCATAAAATTCACCATCATTGCGGCCTCAGTCATAACATGCTAATATAACAGAAATGCATTAGATTAATTACAAAACGATTCCCATTCAATAAAAGCACCATACCAGCTAGCATCAGGCCGTTTTTCCACCCCGACCGGAAAACACGATCCATCGGCAATTTTTTTCATTCAGTAATTTTTCACCGTTCGTCGACGAACTTCGATATTTGAATGAAAAATACTTTTTCAATATTTCTCTCGGAAAATCCCCCTCTGCTCCGTTCGTATTTCCATGATACGATTTCCCATTCACCATCACCACTACTGCCACCACCGCTGCGCCGAACAGTCATCTTTTCTTTTTGTATTTCGCATCGTTATCACAAAGTGAAAAATTCGCATAAACAAATTAGAGTGCGGGTTTGTCGACTGGCCGGGCAGCCGGATTAATAACGGGGTGCTTTAATCCTTTAATGTTGATTGCCCGCATTCGCTTTTCATAAGCTAATCTTCGGGTCATTGTAGCGTTGTGGCCGTATTTATTTTATTATTAAATTTTAACAGGTTTTCATTTAAGGGAGTTTTTACTGCTGCGATGCGAAAAGGATTTATGAATCATGATATCGCAGGAAAGTTTGTACGGAACAAATGGTATCATTGAATTCTGGTTAAATTGTTTCAAGGTTGAGATTTTGGAAGGAAATGGAGAAACAAAGACAGTTGCAATTAGAAAGTTTTAAATAGATTGCGATACGAGAAGAATTTGGAAAAGGTTTAAAAAAGGAAAATGTGAAATTTAGACGAACAATTGAAGGGTTTAAAAGTTTATTGCTTTTATTTCAAGAATAGAACCGAAGTAAACAATTGTAAGTGTAATAAATAATGTTGGATTTATATCAGGGTTTTATGTCTTCGTGTAGAGGGTTTTCAGATCTGGTATGAATATTTGGTCTGAATTCGCTGTTTGCTTCATGCGGTTCTATCGCAAAGTTAATAGAACGTCCTTTTTTCTTAAATATATAAATTTCATCACGAAAGCATTAGCTTTATTCCTAAGATGCGGGACGAAACGGCAGCCGTTATAATTCTATTCTGACGAAGATTGTGTGTAAACAGAAATTTCTGTAAAATATCCTTGTTTTTATGATGTAAATGAATGATAATATAATATGATCCACAAAATTGTCTGATTGCCTTCAAATCTTTTTTTGATGACAACATTCAGTATTCAGTATTAAAATCAATTAAAATTAAAACACCATGGGTTAATGTCAGCATATCAATAGATTTTATAATTATTGAATTTTCGAGTAACCAAACATATTTTCTGACCTTTCGTACAAAAAATATCAAAAACTTTATCTAGTTTTTCACGAAATAAAATAACAAAACTAAGTGCAGCGTATTTACTTTCTTTCACCACATAACTAGATTTAACTAGATTTTATTTTATTTTTTGTTTTTGCCACATTTAAAGTTTCTCAAAATTTACAAAAATAAGGCATACTGGTTTATTTATTAACACAATATATATGGCGTCCACAATTCACTGAATACATGGTTACCCTTTTTATCACCCGACTTTTTCGAATTATTTAAACTTACTATGATGTATCAGTGTTACAATACTGTTCATATTGCTTCCTGAGTATTTCATTTTCATTTCATTTTCATTTATTCGCAAAATCCATTTACAGGCAAAAAGCCCATTTGCAAATAGGAATAGCTTAGAAATAGATAAAAATTATAAACTGATAATAAAAAAAAGAGGAAAAAACAGCAGGTCATAAAAATTGAGAGAATCAAAAATATGCAAATCAAAGCCACAAATGACATAATAGAGATGAAAATTTATAAGGCAGAAAATATTGTGCTACACATACTACGTTTAAAAGTGGCTATAGAAAGTGGAAGAGGATCAAGTTGGAGGCTGTTATGGACACGTAAAAGGCGCCAAATAGAAGAATGAAAGTAAAAAACTGTACGTAATTTGCCTCTCGCACTACCGTTTACTAATCAAAGGAGCTATGGATGAAGTAAGATAACCACGGCAGATTTTGAACAAAAAGCATTCGTCGAGGTAAACTCTGCGCTTTGCTAGATGAGGGAAATCAAGGAGCGATAATCGTTCATCGTAAGGCATGTAAGGAAGATTATACTAGAAGAGTAAGGAGCGAGTGAACTCCGTTTTACAGATTCAAAGAGACCAGACTTAACTACAGTATTCAAATTTGGAGCAAACTAGGGCAACACATATCTTGACACATGTAGATATGCTAAAAAAAATCATGGTAGGAACGTATAGCAAGGCCAGCAATCCATCAGGCACTGTTAGTGACCGTACGAGCATTATCATCAAATTTTAGTTTACGGTCAAAGGTGACCCCCAATCAGTAATATGTGTCAAAGAGACAAGGACGGAATCACATATAACATAAGGAAGGGCATAAGTTAAGATCTTCGGAGAATAAGACAAAGCAAAACATTTGGAAACATTTAACGCTAGGTAGTTAGAATTACACCAAGTAGTAAGAGAATTCAAATCTTCTTGAAGAAGCAGATGATCATCTGAAGTTTGAATTGCCCGAAATATTTTTAAGTCATCTGCGTAAATCAAACAAGATGACGATAAAACATTTGGAAGATCGTTGATGAAGAGGTTGAATAAGAGCGTTCGTAGTATCGAACCTTGAGGTACACCAGAAGAGAGGCAAAACGATAAGGACGACATGCCAGAGAAGGAGGCAAAACAGGTGCAAATAATTCGGAACGAAAATAGCCAAAAAAGTAAAGGCTCACAGATACCATAGTGATTTAATTTGAGTAGAAGAATCTCGAAACTGGCAGAATCAAATGCCTTGGACAAATCTGTATATACAACATCAACTTGAGAGTACTGATCTATCGCCGAGGATACTGCATGAGTAAATTCAACTAGATTAGTAGATGTGGGCCGACTCGTGACAAAGCCATGCTGCTGGGATACGAAAGCATAGTTAAGAGAGTCATACATTTTATTAAGCACGAAACGCTCAATGATTTTGGAAAAACAGGGAAAGATGGAAATAGGGTGATAATTTGAAGCAATATTTTGTTCACCAGATTTGAAATTGGGAAAAATATTTGCCAGCCTCCAGGGGGCTGCAAATTTACTAGCAAAAATACTTATGCTAAATAAAATTGATATGGGAACACATAAGAAAGATGCAAATTTTTTTACAAAAAAGTTGGAAAGAGATGGTTGGAAAGAGGATTAGTCGAGAGTAAAGAGAGACGAAGAAGGAAATTGACAGAAATATTATAAGAAGGAGGAAACGTTGAATCAGAGCATACTGAAGAGAAAAACAGCGCGAAGAGATTACAAACGTCCAGGTGATGAGAAGCAGTGAAATTACTAAATGTAAGAGAGGTATAGGAGCGGAGGATTTTAAAAGACCAGAATTTTTTGTAGGGTCAATTGAAACCAGAGAAGATTCAATGTGCAAAAAGTAGTTGCGCATAGCTAGTCTCATTTCATTCTTGGCAGCCGCACGCAATCAATAGAAATCAGCATAGTCTTGGTAAGAATGAAAACCAGGGAGCATCATTACGCTTACGTAAGTGGAGATTAGATAGGTTAACGTTTATATCTACAAAGAGGTTTGGATGGTGGGGGCTAGAGTTAGTATAAGATAAGGGGGCCCGGTAGCTCTGCTCGCTAAGGCGTCAGGCCGAAAAGCGGCATGCTACGGGGCCTGCGGGTTCGAATCCCGCTAGTGCCATGGCTGTAAGTGTGAATGCGTGTGATTTTCTATGAGGGTGGCAAATGGGCCCAAACTGGTGGCCTAATGCTGGCCGCGTTCCCGGCAGCCCTCTTCACTAACCTAACCTAACCTAGTATAAGATAAAGTAGAGGGAGAAAACAAAAACCGTGAAGGTTTGATGTTGGAAAAGATTAGGTCAAGGATTTTATTGTTTACATTATAGACAGAGTTGAATTGAGAAAGGGAACAAGATGAAAACAAAGATGAGAGCGCAATATAAATATTGTTGTAAGAAGCAATACGAGAGAAACCAGAGTCCCGTTAGACAGACGGTACATTAAAGTCTCCCCAGATGTTAACAAACGAAGACGGAAAGTTTATATTTAGGTAGGAAGATAGCTCAGTGATAAAATATGCATTGATAGAAAAGGGAGAGTTGCACGAAATATATACTGACGCCACAAACAACGAAAATTTAAACAACAAGGACACACAAACTACCACACATTCAACAGGAAAACTGAGAACGAAATCAGCGCAGAGTTTACTTTGAAGGGGATTAAGCACGGCAATAATCACCCCACCACCATCAGACTTCATACTTGCTAAGCGGTTATGGTCACGACGGTATTCATTCGGTATTAATTCAGAGCTAAAGAGAACATCAACAAGCCAGGCTTCAGGGAGGCAGATTGGGTGATCCTCTTCGAGTAAAGATGCAGTCTTAAATTCCTTCAGCTTAGTCATCATGCCACGAACATTCTGGTAATACAAAGATATATTTTAACACTTAAGAATTACTTACGGGATCTTCTATTGTTGGCTGAGCGAACATTTCCACGATATTCGAATAACTTGACTTGTGTACCAGGTGCCAAAATTTCGGATCGGAAACAATATCAAGCTCATCTGGCAGTGTAAGTTTGAACGAAGCCAGAAATCGTCTAGGTTGGCTGTCGTCTAGGTTGGCAAAGAGATGCGGCGTATAGCCAAGTTTGTTACAAATATAATTTTCAATGCTTGCACTAGTAGTAACGTCTTCGCTAATATTTGTAATATTCACAGGATCAGTCGCTATATTACAGCTCTTGAATTAAGAGAAATGCTTCTTTGATGAACAGTAGCTGAATATTTCCAGCAATGATCTGAGACCATTTTAACAAGACATACTATATTGCTCTTGCTTCCCTCCCTCCTCTTTCATATTTATTGAAAACAGAAGGAGATTTTAATGGGTGCGATGAAAAAACGTATCGAAGCATTAATTATTCTGATAGCCAGAGCAAAAACTTAAATATGTTTCGCTCAAGTCAAATCAAATAAAATCAATTAAATCAAATCGAATAATATTGTTCATTTTACACATTATGACTTTTGGCTCTAATATTTCAAGCAAGATAAGTGATTCGATTTCAATATCTGAGTAGTCTATTCGTTGAAATAGAATGTAACCTTCTGTTTTTATATCTACCCAATCAAAAATATGTTTTTACTCTAATATGGACATTCTTCAACTACAATCACCTGAAATTTTCAAACAATCAGGGGTGTTCTCCAAAAAAAAACCATACCCTACACTGCCAACTTACCTGTCTTTTTAAGCATAGCATACCAATGAGCATATCTGACATTTAATCTTTCCATAAAAACGCCTTTAACTCCTTCATTTAGGGATCTTCGTACAGCTAACGTTCCTGTTATCACGACACTAAATAACAATTATGGCCCACTCCGATTATTTAATCTATTTCTAAATTGCATGTAATTTTTCATGTGAACGTGTTGAAATCAGACAGTTCCTAGCCATAACCGTAGTTGTCTGTCCAACGCAGAATATGGAACGCTGTTGGCGAACAGAATAACACCATCCAACAGGGCACGGTATTATTGTCTATTGCCACCTAGCGGTAATGCAGGAATCTCAATTACATCCTGCCTTCATTGTTTCCTACGATTTTATTATAGTAATTTATTTACGTATCCTTTTTTATATCACGCACTGGTCATGTTTTATTTACGTGAATGACTGCGAACCAGTCACCGTGGATGGAAGGTGAAGAGGAGTAGAGAGGTGAACATTTTCATATCGTGCGGGTTGTTTGATGCCTGCTGTGCTCTGAATCCCCCAGCTGATTTTATTTGTTTTTTTTTTTTGTGTGCTTTATCGTCCGTCGCAATGCTAATGGCCCTAGATATTTCTGACACTAATCTTTGAGCCTTCATTATTTAGTGTCATAAAAATCATTTGAATCACCCTCACGGTATTTTGGGTCTCGAAGGCAGTCTATTTGTGATTGAAAAATTAGAAATGCATAAATGCATTTTGATTTTTATATCTGAAAGTACGATCCAGTTTCGAATCTTGATATTTTGAACAAAATCAAGCTTGTCCCTTCTCCATCCTATTTTCCATTCCCTGGATCCTCCCCATGCAACACCTGCCTGCGATATTATCACAAATCAGCACTAACCCGTACATAAAACAACTATGACAAGCGACCTCCATTAAAACCATTCAGCAAACACATAAAAATGACAGGACTACGAAATAACATTTTCGACAGTAAATCATCTTTTTCGCTACATTATTTTTATAAGTATGTAAAATGCGCGTGGAAAAAGTCTAATTTTTGCTTTTTTTGCTTTTTATTGCAGGTCGACCCCAAAGTAGCATTTCCAAGACGAGCACATCCAAAGGTAAGCAATAGGATAAGCCTGGCACCACCATTCATACACATGCTAACATACCTGCAACGAAACCTTTTTTTTTCGGATCAAGTTTTTCTTTCGAAGTTTATGTTTATTGGTCCGCGTCGTCATCATCATTGTAGCGCCTTGCCAGGGCTGCTTTCGGCAATGAGGACTAGAGGCGTCCAGTCGGAATGAAAGCGAGACCGATAATCATAATAAGAGTGAAGTTGCAAAAATGCCAAGTGAACCGTTTTCCTTCGAGTTTGTTGATGGTATAATAGGGTGATTCTATTTAATTTTATAGCGGAAATTAAAATTAAATGTAGCGAAACAAAAATGAAGAGTGGTTGGGGAATAGGTTAAGAAAGAGTTATGATTGAAGTTGAGGCGTAAATTAAAATTGGTTTAATGACCATGTTGGACGAGTCATAAGAGTTTTATGGTCAGTTTTGGACGAATGACTTTGATTGTCGAGTCTATTGAAACGTTTTTGGCGGAATGAAAAATGGACGATGTTAATAGAGTTAGTGCTTGTCACGTAGATATGTATTGCGGGTTCAAATAATGTTTTGGGTGTATAAGTAATAAAATGAATTTAATTGATTGCAAATTATCTGTATTGAATAGTACTCAAATTTACTAATAAAATAACACTCCTAAAAAAATATCAGAATGATATCTAAAGGTTTTTGCTAACGTTTCTCACTACAGTGGAAATATTTTTTCAAAAATTAATTTTGTTTGTCGAACAGCATCATCGGTTACTGCATCGACAGCAAACGCAATAGGAACGAACAATTGCACTTGATCTCCGAAAAAGTAAGGTTTCGCTCTAGCACTGATTTGTTTTGTGAATTTCTTAAGCCCTAACAAAATCAGGGACTTATTATCACCGTTGGTGGCACAAAGTTGATCGAAAAATCTGATCTGTCAGTTAGATTCGAAACACTTTTTCCCTTTTGCTATATTTTTCGGCCTTATTTTCAAAAGAAGAAGAATATATTTCTTCTTCTTTTGAAAACAAGGCCGAAAAAATATGAAAAAGAAAAGAACAAAAATGTTCAACGTTGTAAATCAGTAATTATATTCTGGATATGTTGCAGTTCATATTTCCACCTCTATTTGAATTTTCTACAATTTTTATATATTTCAATCAGAATTTGGTCATGTGCTTCTAAAGAATTCGTTATCTTACCAGCGGGACATTATTTATACTTAAAGTCTCCAAATGCTTCAAGAAAACGTGTTTTTTTATAATTGCATACAATACTGACATGAAAACTTAATGCTATGCGCAACAAACCCTCAAATCTACTGTCTCGTGTACGCTTTTTTAGCTTTCTTAAGAGGATTAAAATCATAAAATGCAATAATAGGTTTCTGTTGTGGTTCGCCTTCAAATCTACCTGTTTACCAAAAAATAAAAACATACAACGAATAGTTCTCTCAATTGTACAAGTCGAAGTCAGTTTAATCCGCTTGCAACAAGCTAAATAGATTTCCTCTTCGTCATCTTTCGTCGAATCCTAAACTACACGAAAAAATTCACACTTCCCTGAACAAACAGCCAAAGATAAGTATCCCTGTCCGGTCGTCATCGTTGCACCCATGTACGAAGCTCCTTCTCGAAATGCTTTCCATAGTCGATTTTAAGTCCCAGTCATTGTCGTCGTCTAAATTTCAATTCTCTGAATTATTAACGTATCTGCCCGGTCGTAGACGACTTAGGTGGGATGAGTTGAGACACAACAGTATTTCATGCTGTTGTCATTTGCTAAAGAAAAATTCAATAACGGAAACACTTTGTGTCCAGGTGTATGAGGAGCGACCGAGACGCCGAGACAAGAACATCCGACCGACCGACCAAACGGCATAAGAAAGAAATTATCTTTCCTTCGCCTTGCCGTGTTCTTGTTGTCATTTTCGAATAAGCTATGGGAAAACTGCTATCTTTTACCTCTTGCCGGAGCGAAGTTGGTCAAAGCACAAAAGCGGATTTAAGATAGAACGAACCAAAATAAGACGAGCTGAGAAGTAAAAGTTGTCTTTCGTTTCTGGATTAAGCTGAGCGCTTAGACGAGCTAAAGTCTCGAACTCGACTGGCCAGCAGAGTCCTTTCTGGTCACCTGAGATATGTACTGTTCACTTTTTGCAATTGTCCTGTGCAGTAGAGAAATGCGAATGCTGACTGTGTTCTGAGAGATGTGTGCAGAGGTAATGCAAAACAGCAAATTAAGGCGAAACATGGTACGTGGAATTGCAGGAGTTTGATATGCAAATGAAGGAGATTGGGCACTAAGTAGTGCTTCGGACTCTCGTTTGCACCATAGCAATTGTCTCGGCTATGTTTGATTCACAAGGAAGTTCGTTCGGTAGTGCAGGCTCTTTGAATTTCCAATACGAATCCAGAGTTTCGAACAAGTTTCTTTAATCCGATCATGTCTGTATATTTTCTCTGCCTCCCAACGTAAGGCATTTGCATGGAACTAATACTCGCAATAGAAGCATATAGATATTACCTCGGACAAAAATCCAATTATAAAATCAACTTTTTATTTGTTTCTGTCTCAGTTAATCCCAAATAACATTTTTCAAATGCAATACCCAATCCCACAGCGCCTCCACAAACACATGCACTCTCAACGACTTCAGCAAGAAAATAGTAATCTCCTGGAAACATCCTAAGACTATCTTCGCCAGCTCATGTAATACAAACTTCAATTCTTGAACTGCATAAAACATTTACAACTTGAAAAAATCTTATCTGGAAATCAAACATTCTCTGTTCCCGTTACCTTACTTACCATTGCGCTGCACTGGCTAGCACCGGTGCTCGTCGTGCAACTTTCACATCAAACTCCATAATTCTTACACGAATCCCATATGAAAGAAGCATGAATGTTGCCGAACCTTGAAGATACGAGTACCTGTGTGTAACTGCATTATTACAATATTAAAAAGTTTTTTAGTCATGCCATGTATCGGAATGGATTTCTGGATCGCAGCCTGGAGCCACCACCCAACGAGTCAGCCAAACTTTTGACTGTTTGCTCTGTACTTTTGTAGTGCTAGTTCTTGTAGTACTGTTACGGGTGAATTCCTTGCAAGTATATTCTTACGGCAAAGACCGTTGTGGAAATAACTAACTTGGTAAAGTACTTTACTATTCTAGCGATAAACTGAAATGTGGTAAAAGATGACGTAGACATGTGTAAAACAAAGAAAGTGGTCAATGAAGACAGGATAGGGTGGTTTTTGAAATGAATATAAGCCAAGGATATTTTACGTATTCTTGAACCTACAATTAAATTAATTATATGAAAATGTATCTTTTCTTATATTATTTTAGACATGTTGAAAAAACAAACAATGTATATGAGCTATTATTTCGTTAATAGTAGATTTTCAGATTTTTACGGTTCATTATAAATTGATATGTTTTAAACATTTTGAGCCATTCCGCACGATAACCATATGAGTAAAAGTGTAAAAAATTGAATTTGAATATATAAGGTATATACATTTTAATTAGGTGTTCCCTCTGCCGCAGCTGCCTCCTTTTCCAACTTTCTTTTTGCTTTACTTCTTACACTACAAGCATCTCTTGATGCCTTTTTGTTGAAAAAAATTGTTCTTTAAACTAGAGTATTTGGTTTAAAATGACAAATCCTCAAACATGGCTTTAAAACGAAATTATTTTTGATGACGTTTCGTGAAAAATTATGTTTTTTCCGCTTAGGAACTTTTTTCATCATAATGATTTCGAAAATATTAATTTGTCTTTTTTCTGTATTCTTAAGTAAATGGACTATTATTGACCGTTCCATTTTAAGAAAAACTGAGCTGCGGCATAATTAGGTTCACTCCGAAAATGATCCAATAAAATCAATAATAATTTAATAATTTTCTAACTATTTTTTCCATTAAATATGGTCAATGTGTTTCATAATATTATAAATTTGAAAATGTGAATAACTCACTGAAATAATGGGTAAGCTAGTAAATTTAAGGAGATGTAAACCGTATTACCTATTAGTAGTTCTTCTTAATTCAATATGTATATCTCCTGCAGAGATAGCTTGAAAACGTCATGCAAATAATGGTGAGGTTCATTAAATATATCATATACGACCTATACCTTCTATTATTATCTCTAACCAAAGTAATACGCAGAAGCCTATACATCTAATAAGAAACTCTATACCCTCTGATATGGTCTCATTATATCAATGATATGCCGTCAAATTATATAAGAGAAAATATTGAGTTGGAGCTAAGAAAATGGTAATAAACATTGATAGCTTTGAATGGGATTCGGGGCGACCAAGACAATAAAGGCATAAGTCAAATAATATTTGAATGATTGTTTAGTAGATGCATTTTTTTTTTACAATTTAGCGGCATGCGTTAGGGTGGGGCTGCAAAAAAAACAATCCCAAGCATTGCATTGTTCGAAAATGTTTTTGCATGTTGGTGTTGTATATTATTGAATTCGCTGAGCTTTCGCTTAGGCTGGTTGTTAAATTAGAGTCACAAATATTATCCAGGTTTTCATCGAAATCACACATGAAACTTGCATATGAAATAATCTACAATGTAACCTGCATTGAAACACTGAAAACAGTCTGCACACTACAAGATTTGATGTAAAATAATTGACAATTACGGACTGATAAGCCAATTCATTGAATTGAAACTGCCTGTTATCAGCACACTCTACATAAAAGCCCATTAACAACCGCTGCTTACCATTTTCTGCTTCAGTGACGCGACATGTGCAGGATTTTATTGTTGTATTCAATGTACTTAGCAAAATTTGATCTGCTCTGGTGCGCAAAAAACGCATCTTTTAATAACTAAAAAATCGCCCATAATCAAATAATATGATGGCTCAAAAGGGTTCACGTGAAAAATGCTGAAATACAAATGCTGATACGATTCAAAGCTGTCTAAAATTCAATCTGCAAACAGTTGCAAAAAAGCACGATAAATATTTTCTAAAAAATTAGATGGATATCTACTTCGAGAAAACTGTTCTTTGAAAGAAAAATATTTTAAGTCGAGTGAACATCATGGAACGTGATTCTTATTAAAATTTTTATCTGAAATTTGTAACTATTTATGCTAATTTTATGTATAGATAGTTCAAGAATACGTCTTTTAGTAATATTCATTTACTCATAAATATGTCTACTCAAACTTTGAGAATATATTTTGCATATATTCAAACAAACATTTTTATTGCTTTGAAGCATTTGCTCTGAAAACATGGATCATATTAGCTTCCGCTTCTCTAAGATTGCTATCAGACTTTGCTGTTTGTGAACACTCTGACCGCCATAGTTTTGCTCTGAAACCAATATAGCCCAGAAATTACTTTAGCAGCATGTGTTGCTTATATATAAACCTAACTTTGCTCCCAAAAAATAAAGTTGCACCTTCAAGTGGTAGAATTTAAACAAAAAAAAAATCGTTTTGCCCCTATTTTATTACCGTTTTGTGAGAAAAATATAAAATAAACCATACTTTTACCACAAATATAGATTTATATTGAGCATAATTTTATATAAATCTAAGACTACGTGAATATTGACTAGAATATATTACTATAAAATGTATACGTTTGAAATTTGCAACTCACTCTGACACTGAAACGGAAAACATTCACAGTGTCGCTCATGACATTAGAGTGTTTAAAGTTTTTCTACTACATTTTAGGAACATATTCTTGAATTGTTTTACTAATATTCTATGGCGTGAAAAAAACCAATCTAATGATCATTATTAATTCATTTACCTTTTTATTACACCTAATTTTCCATTTTTCGAATATTTTTTGAAGGTTTTCTGATTATTTGCCTAAATAAGGTTAAGCTTCTGCATTCTTTACTTTGACTTCTTCAAGTTTATGTATCAATCGGTCCAAAGTATATTCTTAAGAGAAAATAATGTTTGCAGGGGTCATCAAGGGATTAAATCAGTGAGCATTCATTAATGAAATAAATTAACGCATAACTTCTATTTAAACAGACAAGATAGCCGTAGCCGGGTCACGCATGATCGCAAGTTAGGTGTCATAATATCACAACCTTTGAATTTTCATGCAAGCATCACAGCCTTGTATCAAACCTCTATAATCAATTAGCACATATAACAAGTAGCATTCTTGCGAGTCTTCAGAGCAGAAATATGTTATTCGTATGATTAAAATTCTAAGAAGTTTATCCCACACTGGGCGCTAGAAAATTTGTGCGAAATCCAGCTCAAGTTATTTGTTCTATCAAATCTCATATCCAAAAATTAAACTTTAATTTTATTCTTCGCCAATGAAAGTTAATTTCAAGCACTTGTAAGGTGTTTTCTTGCTATAATGATATAAATTAAAATATAATAAATTAAATCAGAAAGATTAGGGAATTAAAGGTAATTATAAGGATTATAAATTAAAATTGGGAAAACTTAAAAAAATAATGAAAAACTTTTAAAAGAGGAGATAAAAAGTAATAATGGCGAGATAAAAAGGCGAAGATTATGATAAACGATAAAGCAGAATATAAATAACGCTGTTATTCAACAGTTAAATTCACACGCAACAAAAATTGGTCGATTAAAAGAATCTATGCAAAAAATAAAAATGTATTTCATTTGATTTTCTCAATGATCGCCGTAAAATTGCATTGGTAACTTTTTTTTTATCAAGGTCATTTTCAAAATATTTATAGTCATATTGATTTACTCCTGTGGTGTTTTTCTTGCATATCTTTTTTTGTCTATTTCAATACTTTCCGCATAAGAAAGAAGCATCTCAGATTAATTTCTTAAACAAGTTCTTGGAAAGTAAAGCTTGAAAAATATATTTTCTTTCAATAATTTTTGCTTGATTTTTTAAGGCATGTTGTTCATTTTATGCAATTGCTAATGTTGGACACTCATATCTAAAAAGTCTTTAAAAATTTGCCAAAATCATAGTTAGGGTAGTTTTGATAACAATGAGAAAAATATTCTTTGAAAATTTTCATAACAGTTTCCTTCGAAACGGAACATAATTGACAAAACAATTTTCGAAAAAAAGTAGTGACATGCAATTATTATTTAAATGAACTAAATAATATTTTTCGCAGCTAAATAAAAATAAATTCACAAATGCTCATATTCAATTTTGCTTTATTATTCTGTTACGTTCCCAAATGTTAACAATTTACTGCTTTTAGCTTTCCGAAATTTCCGGTAATTCAATTTCAGTTTCAATTCGATGGTTTTCTACTACTTAATTCTAACGAAAAAGTGAATGTGCTGTATTTAAAGGTAAAACCTGCACCGAAGCAGTTTTAAAAAATGATATCGGGTAGTTTACGTATATACAAATATGATATTACAGAAGCAAGTGACATTTTATCTGCTAGTCACTTAGCGAACACGCTCTGCACCTTTGCAGTGTATGAACATATCTCTGAGTCTACATAATTTTATATTTATTTATATATCTTTAATTTCAAGAGTAAAGCATTGTCTGTAAAAATATTGCGCACAGTTGTTTGTGTTTGAAAATCAATTTTTCGTTGTGAATAACTGAAATGATGTTTATTTTTATTGAAATTTGTATTCGATATAAAATTTTCCAGACATTTTTCATTCATACTTTGAAAACCTTCTGATCAAGAATTTTAAATTGTGTGATCCACGGTTGTTGGTTTTTGCAATAAATCACCAAAAAATATCCTGTTGCGTGTAGTGCGAGCAGTACGTTTTTTTCTTTCAATATATTTATTCGCCTATTATATAAATCTATTTTTTGTTTTTGAAATCCGCTTTCACTTTCTGAAACAGTTTTGATTACCAAAGAATGATTTATTTGATCTCTTTTCTTGATTTCAAAATTCAATTCGGGACTCTTCTTCAAAAACATATAGGCAAGGTTATTTGCACCTAAAGAATACGAAGCGTGTAAAAAAGAATGGTTCAACAGTGGACAAGAAAAATACATGAAAGTGTCACTTGCACTAGGCAAAAAGTCAATGAATATTAAGTCAATGAATAATCCCTAACTCGATAAAAATATGCAGTTCTATTGAAATTCAAAATGTTGAAAGTAAAGCTACAACTTTTGAATTAATAGGACTGTTGAAAAATGATTGACTCACATAAGTGCTCGAAAATTGACCGATTTGGATGAAAATGATTTCAACCAAAAACTATTATTAAACTGACCATTTGGTTGATTTTGTTTGAAATTTGATCTTTGAGTAAAATATTGTGAGTCCCCATGTTTTGAGCTAGACTTTCAATTCCTGCACTCACCAGTTAGGCGGTTCAATTAATTCATTTCTCTATACCTTAATTTTAACTTTTCCCACAATCTTTCTTCATGTACCCTATTCCTCGCCACACATGTAGTATATATCTTGCAGATTTCTTATTAAAAGCATCTAAGAAGCCAAAACTCGAACAAGAAAAGCATCAGCTCTGCACTTATCCATACATTCGGCGTACACAACACGAGGCTTTAGAAGCAACGATAGAACCTTGTAGTGGCAGAAGGAGTCCAAGTGGAAGAATAAGAAGAACGGATTCATTTCTCAAGTACCAGGCCATGAAACTTTCTCGACGACTTAGAGAAAAGTTACCAGCGGGCTAGCGAAGAATACCTACTCGTGGCACTCTAGCGCAGGGAATAATTTTTCCCGGGAGTTCTTAAAGAAGTTGTACATATGTTTGTTCGGCGCTCGAGAGAATCCGAAAGGAAAGCACAAGTCAGAGCCGGGCCCTACGTAGGAAGCTCTGAATTCTTTTGAATTGCAAGGTTATTTTCTTTGTCAGATGATATGGGAGCGGGGAAAAAATTGTTCAGTTTCAAGATCCTGGCCATAGGGAAATGGTGGTGGTTGAAGCGCCGGGCCTCGATAGCTTCGGGGAAGACAAGTCACTATGGATGTAAGTACGAATTCTTCTTCGGATATGCATGACTTAAGCACTTTTGCTTTAGTTTTGTGTTAATGAAACTTTTGCTATTGTGCGATGGAACGGCGTACATATTGCGAGTATTGGCTGTAGTGCGGATTGTACAAACAGAGCGAACGATCGAATGAAAGATCAAGTTGTGAAAATCGTACGATGATTGTGGAAAATTTTCAGTTTTAGGATTTCGTAGAGGAAAGACGGAAAATTAAGATTTTATAGCTGATTAACGAGGTAATGTTGAAATTTTAATGAAATTGATGTGATAGGTGCTGATGAGAAAATGGAAGGAAAATAAAAGAAATACAGCTTCCTTTTATTGTTTGCAATGATTAATTACTTGTAAACAAAAATATGTTCCGAATGTATTACAAAGATGTAGCAGCAAATACTGGAGTTTTCGGGAAAGTACATTACTCACACGATAAACAAATTTTCTTTGCAAAACTTGAAAAATTTCTTTCGTGATTAAAGTATTAAAAAATTATGGTTGAAAATATGGATGATTTTCAAGATTCCTCATCTATGTTACTTTAGTCCATTGCCAATTTTAGGAAATATACTTTTCACATTAAATTACCCAATCCTTAATAAGCACGTACGTTATCATCTTAGTCAATCATTCCAAGAGCCATGACATTCAAAATCTGTTCAGATTGTTTTTGCTGATGAAGCTTGTTGCCGATGGACTGAGAGCTTACAGTGTACGGATAGTGCTAAGACTACTACTAACGTCAACAGTTTAATATCTTATATTCAAACATTTATCCTACCGGAGAAGCTATTTAAGTTTGTCCCTGGCTGTTTTGATTGCAAACACGGCTGGCTATTGTTCTCTGTATGGATTTCGGAACAGCTTTTACTAGACAGGAGTGGAAGAAAAACGTGCAATGGAATATATTTTGATAAGGTACAAATTATGATTGGTACTGATTGAAGATTGAAGTTGAGTGAGGGATGTGAAATTGGCAAGCTAGTAATAACCACAGGCTTGTATGAAATTGGTCGTTACCTTTTTCACTAAGATGAAAGTTCACTTAAATTCAAAAGGCAACGAAAAATTGGGTTTGCTGAATCCTTCTTCACTAAACAATGTTCACATATGTTTGAAAAATAATGTTCACATATATTTTTGAATTGCGTGAAATAATTTTATTATATATAGCCGCGCCAATCGAAAATGGGAGTGGCTTGAATCAAAACACATATGAAAGTTTTGTCTGGTACAGTTTCCAAACTAAAATAATTTTGCATTCAGAATAACGACACTTTATTGTGAACTCATTTCCAGCCTTTGTTTGACATTTGTTTTTTCATACGCCATGTAAAACAATCTGGTATTCTTAAAATACTTTACATAAAACAACATTTTAAAGATTAACTCAACTCGTTATGGTAGATTTCTTTGAAATAAATTGAAAATAAGATCGTTTGAGTGAACTTGTTCTCATCTAATCCAACACTAACGCTCAACCGAAGAAATATCTCACCGCATTTTCATCATAATTTTTTTCATCGTCGTCATTTCCATTCGCTTCAGCCGCTTTCGAAATAAACCCTATCATAGCCCAGCGTTCAACTCATCCTGAAAAAAACCCGAAACTATTCAATGACAAGACATCGGCATCTTGGCCGTCGAAAGCTACAAGACGAGCAGACCAGGCATTTTCAAACCCGAAAAATCATGTTGACAATGGAGATGATGATGCTGATGATGATGGCGATGGCGTCGACGATGATGGCACGGGGTACCTATTTAGATCAGAATCAACCGCAAAAGGAAAAAAATACCAAAGCACAAGATTTCAGCTTACATATGCTAATTTATGCTTTTGATGATCCGAAAGGATACCATCTTTATTCTGACGGTCGCCGGAAGAAAAATCTCGTAGGGTTTGTGGGAGGAGCGATGATACCAGCAGGCAGCGTATAAATGCCTCGAAATTCAGGCGAAATCTCAGAGAACAATAAAAGTAGCGTGGTCGGAACAAAGCAAAACAGCCCAAACGAAAGCGAAGAAAATGAGCAAGTAAGGAAGCAAATGAGGAAAAAAAAAACTACTGGCAAGCCTCCCAGCCGATCTTCTGCGGGCTTAACAATCCATTTTGGTTCAAGCATAAACAACGTAAAGGATTATGAAGGAAAATTATCTTGGTCGAAAAGTTTTTCCTTGGTTTCTTTTACTGCTGTCGACTTTGTTTCAAGACCAAAACGACCACGACTAAGAAAGATATGAAAAATGAAAAAGCCAAATCGTGGAAGGATTTTTTAACCCTAATTTATACGAAAAGGTTAAGGTACAAAACGTTCGGTGGTTTTTATTGCGTAGAGTTGATTTGAATTTTTCCGTCTAGAATAATTTCAACTACTTAAAGTGTCTAGAAGGTTTGCTAATAATAGTGTTTCTTATTAGTTTTATTGGAGCAAACGCTTATTTGAGAGATCTGGAATAATATTATCGTTGCACTAGCATTAAACTTAACTTACGTAAGCTTCTTTGGAATCTAAATAAATACGAAACCGATAGAGAAAAATATTAAAATAAATTAACTCTCATCTCTTTTGCTTATCTAGAAAATTTCATTCACCGTTAGATTCACATCCTAGTTCAAAAGCTTCAGGGTTAAATATACTGCAACGTTATTACTATGCTATTCAGAAAAGATTATATCGCTTGCCAAGATGCTAAATTTTGGCGAGCAGCACTGAAAAATTGCACAGGCAGAAAATTTAGGTTTGTATGGTAAAATGCGCAACAAAGCGGTTCACCCGTGACAGTAATTGCATCAACATAATTTCACACCTGCAATAGAAATCGTCTAAAAAGGCAGCTGCCAGCATAGTTTTTTGCATAGATTGGTACATATTTGTATCATCATCCTCGGATTCATAAAGTGCTAATGCACATAAATATTTATACACGCAAATGTTTACATGAATGTCTGGATTCCTACACATTTGGTTTAGAAGATGAATAGTTTTTAGAAAAAATGACCCGAAATAATTTATTAGGACTTCATAAATTCAGATGAATAAAGTTTGCGTACGTTAATGATTTAGCCCAATTTGCTTCGGTTCATCAATAGGCGCGTTTTTTGCTCCTCTATTCAGAAGAGAAGAAAACAGGCGCATTGAAAACAGCAACACTCATGTACTAGTGAGTTCACTAGCACAGAAAATCTATTCGTCATTAGTAGCTCACGTGCTGAACTATAGAATGTGCTGATAGAAAAAAGAAAAGCTCATGAGAAGTTGCCTTTTTTGCCATGAGGTGGCTTTGGTTTTTTCAAGGTTATGTTGATTGTTTTGGTAGTTAAGAAATCAGAAAAAGCCCTCATTATGTGCAGAAAGTTAAAAGAGATAATTTTCTGTTCTGTATGTATTTTCTATCGATTGTGGTAGTTTATACTCGTTATTTTCTTCCTGTATTTTCAGCTGTTTTATGCTACCACAGCGAATACAGCAACCTATGTCAATCATACCGAATGCACTGTTATTTTGTACAATATCGTTGTTTTTGCGGCGTAGTTCTATTCTGTTCTGTGTCGGAGCCAAAAAAAAATGCAACTAATGTTATCATCAATTTTCGTTCAATTTTATTTTAAAATAAGTTTGACAACTGAAAAAAAAAACTTTAACGAGCTAAATAAGACCAAGTAAAAAAAAAATATCTTAATGTATGCACATAATAACAGTAACGCTGTGAAAATAACGCGATTTTTTTTCTGAAAAATTGGTTAAAATATTGACACATCTGTTCAACGAGTGCTGGATAACTTTCGGTAAATATCAATCTGGGTGCCCGAAATTTTCGACAAAACGAGAAAACCATGTTCTATTAGCAGAAGTAAAAATAAATGCCCCAAAAATAGAAAATTTAAAAAAAAATGAACGTTGGAACAATTAGACAAGTTTTCCGGAAAGCCGGGTATCATTGTCACTCCACAAAAATAGTTCGTTTTCAAATCAAATGCAAAAAGCGTATCGCTGTTAGAGTTGATAGTTTCTGGGAACAAATTATGTTTACCGTCGAAAGTAAATGGGCACAGTATTGATTGCAGAAAATGAGGAGTAGAATCGAATGTAGAAAGGTTTCTTTCTACATTAAAACAAGATGGAGTTTTGTTTCGTGATTTGGGGAAGTGTGACGGCCACTGAAGGAGAGACTGAAGATTTCATAGTATCTTAAATAACTAGTATTACTTAGAATAAATATACCTGAAAGTATAAAAAAATTGGGCTTGAGAGACCGTTACACCTCAAAACAGAATAATTATTTCAAGCTTTGTGCATGTATTGTGAAACTATGGACCCATAGTCCATAGTTTCACAACATACACCTACCTACTAGTACAACACTTTTCCAGTCATCTGATTTAAATCCTAACAAATATTGATAGGAAAACTGTAACGCGAACATCATTTTTTTATTTATTTATTTATTTATTTCCTCTGTACTAAATATAATATCTAACAATAGTAATACAATGTAAACCTTTACGGCTCCAAGCTCCAAAGCTCAAAAATAATATGTTTATCATCTATAAGCTTAGTATGGAGTATGAGTAATATTAATATAGTTACTGTAGGATAACAATTTCAAAAATCTAGGTACTGAAAGAAAGAAAGGAACTAGGAACTTAAAAAAAACTATCTTAAAACTAACTGTTCAATTAAGTACCAAAGCATCACAAGCAAAATAAAGTGCCGATATCAGCGGGTTATCGGAAGCTCTACACTTTTCTTCAAATTAATTGTTTAAGATATCACAATAATCTGTGAACATAAGCATGTTCAGATATTTATGCAACGTACAGGTGGACAGAAATCATCTTGAGCACTATATGTTGCTGTATTTGCAACTGCTATGAAAACTGTTTGCAAATGAAAGACTTTCTATTAATCAATGGGTATAACATCTTGACAAGATTTTTGCATTTAAATATTTTATTTTGAATGTGGTTTTTATAAGTTAGGGACTTTTCGAACACCAAACCTATATAATTTAAAGCAGGGCACCATTGTAGCTCTTGATTTTCAGTAAAGAACATGCATATTTTTCCAGTAAAGAACATGCATTGTGTTTCCTCAGCATTAACTCTGATTTTCAATTTTTTGAAGTATGGGGACAGCACAAGCAGGTAATTTTCAGGAGCAGACATCAGTTCAAATGCATTGGCACGTGCAGAGTACAAGAGCTTATCGTTGGCATTAATACCTTAATTTATTTCGAGTCGTTTGGAAATATCGCTAGTAAAGATAAGATACAATAGAAGGCCAAGTACTGATCCTTGGGGAACACCGGCCACAACATGGTAAACGTCAGACCTGGTGCGACCAAGTTCAACATAAAAAGTCCTATCTAGAAGGAAACAGCGTGTTAATTTGATTATGTTAATTGGGACATTTAATTTAATCATTTTAAATATATGTTCATCATGCAAATACAATCAAAAGCTTTCTGACTGAATGTCAAGAGAAATAGCTAAAGAAGACTTTTCGTGAACTAAGTTTTGCTGGAAATAGTTGACAAATTTTTTAAGTTGATGCACCGCATTGTGTTTTCTACGGAATCTAAATTGTTCATTGTGTGAGTTTCTAGAAAATTCTGAATTTTGGACTTTATTAATTTTTCCATTAGTTTGCTCATGACGCTCAATAGATTAATAGGTCTATAACTTTCAGGCGCACTATTGTCTTTGTCAGGTTTTAATATAGGGACAGTTTTTGTTATTTTCCATTTCTTAGGGAAGTGAGAGAAAACTAAGCATTTATTAAATATTATTAACAAGTAATTTACTGTTTTCCTTGGTTAGTTTTTCAATTGAGAATTGGTTATTTGACCAGCACCCGGCGATTTCTTCTTTTGAAGTTTTTGGATAAAGTACACCAAGTCTTTTCATTTGAACGGTGAAGACGTGAAGCTGGTTTGTTTAGCCAGTTGATTTAAGCTATTGGAAATCTCAGTTTCAATATGAACATGCCTTGTGTTTAACGTAGATTTGTGAACAGCGGCAAAATGCTATGCAAAAATGCTAACTCTTTCAGATTCCAAAATAAACAGACGGCTCTCGCGCTTTGGAGGTGGAGGATTAATTGCTTCTTATTTTTTAAGCGTTGCGTCAACTTCCAAAACGGTTTAGAGCCTTTTCTTCAAGTACTCAGCATATCAATTTGCTGATATAAGGCATTCGTGTCCTCTGCCAGAGACGTCTGATACGTCGCCTTTCAGAAATGAAAAGTCTGAGTGACGGGAGAATGTCCGAGGAGCTTTTTATAATATTTTATTAGAAGCCTCGAATGCAGATAAAATGCAGTCAGATAACTTTTGAATGCATTTGTAAATACTCGAAGCTGTATAAATGTTGGAAATATTCATCTCATTAATATTCTGAGCTACAGCTTTTCTGTAGAGAGTCCAATTAGAGATTTTGTAGAGAGTCCACCGGTTTCCCAAAAACTTCAAAATGCACAGATCATAATTTCAACTTCAAAATGCACACATCATAATTTCTAAAAGCTCGCTGAAAGAAAAGTCAGTGGAAGCATGGAATAATATAAGCCCAGATTATCCAGCACATTTAGTGAAGTCTACGAATAATCGACTGATAAAAATATATTAAAAATAATAGCAAGTGCATTATTTCATAATTGTGTTATGTTTTCTAAATATTTAACCAGACTTCTATCCTTTGATATTTTGTATTGAAGTGAAATAGCCAGTTTTCGTGGTGGTTGGCATTTTTTTCTTCACTATTTACCGATTGTAATACCAAAGCAGATAACACGGTAGTATTCTGTATGTACTTACAACTTTCACTTACTAGCAATTAGAAATTCACTTTTTAAAAATCTGTTAAAATATTTTTGAAAATAAATTTAATTTCATTTTTTCTTAATATTTATCATCAATTTCGTCTTCGTAATAAAAGCAATGAAGTTAATAATTAAAATTTAATTGGCAAATTAGAAGCTGGATCTAAATAAAAACCCATAGTATTTAGTTTTCGATAATTATCAAAAAAATGATGCGATTTTTTCTTCATCCCTTTACATGTGCGATTTTATTACAAATACAATAAAACCGTTATACCTATATTATTTTCCTAGCTCCAGTATTGAAAGAAAGCGAAATTTATTGTTGCAGTAAATTTCAATTTGGACCATATTATTGAGTCAAAGAGCCATGTTTCAACTTAATATTAAATTTAATTAGACTTATAATACTAGACTTTCAATAATGTAAACTTCCTTTAATCGAGTTAACTCCTTCAGTAAATCTTATCGAACAACTTTCCCTGCGCCCTCACAGTCAACAATCTTCAAGCCTGTAGCATTTTCGTCATTATCATATTTGCCTCCTTCAGTTTTTTCGCAGATGACACAGTTTTAATTAAGATAAATTCTTGTTTTTATTATTACTGGCGCGCAAATGTTAATTTTGCTTATTTTCTCAACTCTCTCTGTCTCGGCTCCGCTTACTCACTTATTGTGTGCCTTGTTTGCTTTCATTCCTCGAAATTCACTCGGTCATCGCGACTCAGCTTGCTTGTCCTCTTCCGTTTCGTGCCGTCTTATTTCGTTTCATTCTTTTCGTCTTTTGTAGTTCTATTTGAATTTTTAATGGGAAAATAAATTGCTTCCTAGATAAATATTGTTCCCGGTTTAACGGGCGAAAAAATGCGAAAGAATAAGAACAGGATGGTATTTTTTTCGTTAAGCAACTGTTGGCTGCTGCTTGTTCGGGCTTAAGACAGTATGCGTCTTGTCGTTTTGCCATGAAATTACGACGAAATAGAATAAAACGAATCAACAGAACAGAGTCAAATTGAAACGAAACGGAGAAAAAGAATGAAGCGCGTATATACCTGTGCGCAAAGTAAAAATAGAAAGACGAAAAAGGATACACCGGCAATGCAGAGTTTATTCAATCTCCTAAAGATTTTCCCAGGATGAAATTAAAAACGGTAGTTGACTGCAATTACCGAGAAATATTCCTTTTATTGTGATTATGCCTCCTAACTGGATACGACTGTCGCTTTAACTTATTCGCAGGATTAACGCACAGACCAGTCGGGTCGAAATGGAGACGGAATAAAAGTATTTCTACGCAGACAGACTGAATAAAAGATCAAGCCGATCACGGAAAAGAAAAGCAAGATGAAACCTTTCTAATGCATAATTTTTTAGCTTTTCTTCTTAGACGAGTGTCAGACCGCCGGCAAACTAGAATCATACTTGGAAATACCGGTGTAATGTTATTTTCGTGGTCGTTCGTCCGCCTACTTTTGTGTATGACACGGACAGGCAAAATCGTCCTCATGAAATTTTACCACAGGAACGAATTCAATTGCAAGGTTCGTTGAAAACTACCCGTGGAGTAGATATTCTTCTTATGATTTTCCTTCTTGGCGGTTATACATTATGTAAAGCGGTGAGGCAGTTAGCCTGAAAAAGCGGTGCATATCGAAAAATGTGATGGGCTCAGAAGAATAGTGCTCTGCTTGTGCGAAAATGGCTACAGAGTTGCGATGGAGAAATCATGGAAGCAGATTATTTAGCTTAAAGGTACCTGAGATGGCTAGTACTGGAAAACCTCGAACTGAATTAGGCTGGAGATTTGTTGAAAATTTTTTTTTTTTGGAAGCTCCACGTCCAGATTTTATTTTCTTCTGAAGCAAACTGACATTTTCCAATCTACCGGACAAATGAAAAACAATGAATTGGAGTATGACATGCAGGTTTCAGAAATTTTAAAATGTGCGAATCGAATCCCCAGTATTCAAATCTAGTTTGGAACGCTATTTAGTCGAAGGCACCTTAAGACCATTCCAGCGACATCTACTATTATCTTATTGTAACCCTGCTAGCGTTGAAGTTACCCCGACATAAACCACATCTCTATTCCTTGCCATGGAAATGATATGTAGAGTAAGCTACCATCGCGTCGTACTTAGTGCGGTATGGTATATTAACTCGCAGTGATATTTCACGCTTTTTGAATTTTTTCGTGAATAGGTCTATGACTGTGACTATGAAATGGGCATCACTCGTTAGCAGCACCGAGGAAGAAGACGACACCATAGCCATGTAGGGAGCATTCAAGGAGTTTTAGTAAATTGCGTTTTCCTACTAGCGGCAAGTGGTTTTATCGATATAATTTGTGACATTTCGTAGCTCTATCCTTGGAGCAGTCGGTAGCGGGTCTCGTGGGATTAAATTAAGGTGTATGATAATGTAGCATGAATATTTTCTGACATTTTTACGGCTAAGAAGTAGCCGGAATAGAAATGACGCTGTTCGGTTAATATGCATGGTATATACCAAATATGAGTTTGCTAAAGTTAAAGAAAAAAGTAGTAAAGTTTAGGAATAAAAGAAGGAAAAAGTGTAATGAAAAATGAAAATGTCAAGGTATGGAAATATACAGCAAAGCATTTAATTTGACAGACATGGTGTTATCAAAATAATTGAAAAAAAGTTTTATGAGGTGACGCAGTCCCAAGCATTTTGTATATCAAATTAGTAAGAAATGTCATTTGAGCAGTTTAACATTTAATTCGCACAAGTTTATTCAATAAAATACTTTTTAGCTAGAAATAAAAAAAAAAAACAAAGAAATCAGAAACACTAATTAATAAGAAGAAATTTCTATTTTGTATTGGCATCAGATCCAACGTCGATCCGACATTAGCAAAAAGTTATTTTGAAATAAATTTTTAAATTTGATCAGAAAAATTTGTAAAAAAAAAACACGGCAGCAGCTTCCGGCTCAACCATTTTCTTTTGTTCATCACAAACAAAATAGTTAACGATAATTTGAAAATACCGCTTTTCTTGTAATTTGAGAGTGCAGTTTTTCAAAGGCGTTATCACATTAAAGGTAATAACTGTCATTTTTTTCAAAGTTGAATGTATAGAACTACGTAGCTGCAATGACTTAAAAGCTGAATAATAAATTAACGCTCACAATCAAATTTCAAGCACCATTTTCTCCACTGCTGCGGTAATATTGCGTTGAAATTCAAGCTGTACTACTATCATCCCCGTTTCTATAGCAATTCTCACTACACAAGCCAGTAATCGAAATTCGTATATCTTTTGAAACCTATCTTTCATAAACCTCTTCAGACACAAGCAATCGATCCGAATCATCTTTGTATAGAATTCACACAAAGTAGGCGCTACCCTTTTGTCGTGTAGTATACGCTTAAGTTTCATCATTCGCCGTGTTCTTCAAGTTCGCGCTGAGGATAATAAAGGAATAAATCTGGAAGGTCATCAATAGTGAAGTTCGGTGACTTAAAAGATTCGACAGCTTTATGAATGGATAAGTCCTGTTTTGTAGTACGCAAGCCCTCGACCGATATCAAGTGGGTTCTTGAGCTAATATTTTCTTAGCCCTCTGCTTGCAACAGTCTCAATCACAATGGCAATGTATATTGATGGTTGAGTTGCCTCTCACTTAAATTTTAGACTCCGTTGACAGTATAAAACTAAAGACGAGTTTCGTGGCGGGTAGCATAGCAGTAAACTCTACTGTGAGGGGCTTATGAGATTTCCATCTTGCTGCTTGGTCATGAAGAGTTTTTTTATACTGAAATATAATCATTATTATGAAAGAAATGCTACCTCTTTTCGTGGATCAAATATTTGAATTAATTTTAAAGACCAAAATCTAGATTGATTTATCTATTCAGCCATTAGTTTTTATATAATAGGTTGTATTTATTAACTGATTGAATGTAGGCGAGAAAGTCCACCAATAGATTCAACTACTTACAATCATCATAAAGTGAATCTACGTTAGACTATAGTTAATTGTTTCCAATTGATGTTCAAATGTATCTTAATTCGGTTTTCGTTAGATGTTCCTCAGAAATCAATTTAATTTAAAACACGATGAATCTTTTGCGATCCATCTCTCACAACACTACTGCGGCAACACCACTCTAAGCTTGTCGAGCTCCCAGCACCTATTCATGTATTTATCAACTAAATCGCCCATCTCGAGCTGAATACCCAAGGTTTACATAGCATTCGGGCTCACCAACGTCAACCAACTCTATCAGTTCAGCAGAGTTTCGAAGAAGTTTTTGTTTGTCCTGTTTGACCATCTAATATTTTTTAATCTTTGGTGTTCAAAGTTTGTCCTGCCAGGTCGGGTTTCGGAGACATTGCAAACTGAAGCCACAGAAAGCACACCGAGCTAGCGATGGGCCAGCAAGAAGCCAACAGTCAATTCATGCACCGAAGCGGGCCGACAAGCTTGGGAATCAAAAGTGCTGGACAGAACGTGTCAGAGCATAACTTTTCGGTTACTCTTTCTGGAGTTGTCTGCTTGCATGCCTGCTTATTTCCACGCTCACCTACCTTAGCAAACCACTTCAGCTCCGAAGCCGTCCTGACAAAGACATATGCCAGGCGGATCGGAAAGTAAGCTTGGCGAACGACCACTAAAATCCTGGCCACAATAGCCCTGCAATCCGTGCTTATCGCAGCAACTTACCTCCTGCAAACTGCTTCAAAAGCCCCCACCCTTCATCATTCTGGACCTTACTGTGTTCAATGCATGTCCTTCCTGGCTATCATTCTTGTCGCCTCTTCACTTTACGGATACATATCAGCTTATTTTGGACAATAGTTTTCTAATCGAAACAATCAGCTGATACAGTCCCGTAATAGCATATCGGACTGCACTGGCCACACTAACTGCTGGCTATTTGTATTGCCCGAGCTCCAATGTTTTGATTGAGCATTAAAGGTGTGGATTAACTTTGGGAAAAGTTTTGTCATTATCACATACCGACATACAGGACACTGGACAGGACACTGTTAGCCAGCAGCTACTGCCGTATATAGGTGACTGGTTGATGGAGAGGATTATATTGAGGTAATTTAACGAGAATGAAATGGAGTTTTTGTTTGTGTTATTGTGCTTGTGGTGATAATTTCGTTTATTGAGAGATAGGATTTTGACAATGGTACTCGGTACTCGGTCGAAGAGTGGACGAGGTAAAGTTTTCGAAAATTGAAAAGTGGACAAATGGGAGGGAAACGGGTTTATATTAAATTATATTCCATATTATTGCTAAAGAGAAATAGATATTGTTATCTGTATCGAACGATTGAAACTCATTATGAAAAACAATTGTGGCGAGAAGGAATTAGGAAATATTGGTGGTAGGTAATATAAAATGCATTTCGAATTAATTGTGTGTAAACTTGGAATGCTTGATATTGAATCCTATGGAAAAATTAGAAAAAGCAAGAAATGTTTTCTCAGAAATCCTAAGAAAAAAAGACGGCTTTAAGGCTTTAGAACAGGCTATGTTTTCTTTTTTGATACAGTTGAGAATTATTGTAATTTAAATAGCACAGTCTATCCTGAAATTTATTGGTACATATTGATTTCGGGAGGGGTTTTATGTGGCATGACTGATTATTCTCAATAACATAGGCGCGGAGGATTAATAATTTGGTTTGTCGAGCTAAGCATATTTCGACAGGATCGAAGCATTTAAAATGATCAAAATGCTTTACAAAGCTTACATCAGCAGAAGTTAGCTGGCAACCAAGATCGCTATTTTCTCCCTACAGTTTTTGGACTATAAAAAGCTCAATCAAGGCGGCTCTGATGCCCCTGAATTCTTATGGTATGTGTTGTTAAAGTAAAGCTTTGTTGCTAAAGTAGAGCCACTAATATTTCATAAATGACTTCTAAGATAGATCTCATCAAATTTTCTGTTACTTTTTCGAAACCTCAATTTGAACAGCGAAACAAATTTGGATAGGATTTTATTCTGAATCGTTCAATTATGAAGGGCTGACGTACAAAATATTTTGATAATATTCAGACCATAAATATGCTTGCTTTTCGTACATAACATTGACTACTGCTCGTCTTGAAGAATCTATTTGTATATATTTGCGCACACAAAACTTCAAAATTTTTTAATTCCTTGTACCTCTCAAACGCCATTTTTTATATATGTATGTACTTTTTAAATGCTCATGCACATTTTGACGAACAATTTACGGCAACCCGTCAAACGATGTGTTTTCCCTCGAATCATTGTCGCAGCTATGTAGATATGTATACAAAATATAAAAATTCTGTAATCTTAAAAAAAGTAGTCCTGTTGTGTTAAAAGGGGACATAATTTAGCAAAAGTGTCCCAATGTGAGTTGATACGCCCCTGCTCGAAATTGTTCTGCTTAAGCCCGAATTTAAATTTGAATTGTCTGCGTAGAACATTTTTGTTTGGTGCTTTCTATTATTATGTTTCTATTTTTCAAATTCAAATTACCAAAACTTCGTGAGCATTTATCTTTAATTTTGGGCTCGTGAATGAACTTTCACCGAGCAAATTCGATATTTAGTAGAAAGTTTAAAAAAATTGTAGTAAGTTGACATCAATGAATGAAATGAAAAAAACCAAGAGAAGAAGAGTCACACAGAAAATTCAAAACTTTTACTGTTTTCTCATCAATGTCTCCCTGAATGTGACAGCCAAAAATCAAAAAATGGTGGATCCTCAGTGCGGATTCACAATTTTACTATTTTCTCCCCTAGCAAACACCAAAATATCAAGTAGATGGATTATTTGTCTCCTCCGTTCTGTAGATCGCAAACTGTGTGTGATTAATTGCATCGGAAAAACGTCTTTAACTGCGAGCGTTCTATTGTTTTTTTTCATCGCTGTCCGGACATAATTCTTTTCTTTTTCATTTCATTTCACATCGACACCCAAACATTTGTCCATTCTATCCATCAGTGGTGCGTGCGTTTATGTGCTCCAGTTCTTTTTTTCATGTCCTGCAAATATTCCTTCGTGTATGCCAGCAAAGAAATATATGAACATAATATTTCCAGTACTATTCCATAATACGGTCACCCTGCGAAGAGGAGAATCATGTAGACGGATATCGTTATAGTTTTGGTTCATTGACGGTAGGTGGACAGGATTTGCCTTTTAAGGAGCTTCCACTTGGCACTTCATCATAGGCACGTGAACGACACTGCGGACAGCAACGATGATAGCGACAAGTGGATGAAAGCGGACGAAAACTTATTTGATCGACATTATCCCCGATTTCGAACGAAGCTTACTGAGAATTAAGTGTCCAGTCCGAGCTGTCGAAGGTGAGCGCATTTAGTTTCAAGGACTTGAGTTTGTTCAGGATAATTATGTCACCTCAGTCGCCGGCTTGGTTAGTTTGCTCAATTGGACCAGGTTCTAGTCGGCTAATACATATAGCAAAGGAAAGAGGGAAACGGTGGAGTGCATGTTGTAGCTGGTGGCTGATTTGCAGGAGTTTATGTCCGATGAGTAGAATCCAATCTTTTCGTTGATTGATTTTCGATTTGTCTGGAAGATTTTGTGGTGATTACTTTGTAATTGGTATTTTTTTGAGATTTTTGTCTCATTATCGGTTCTATTTTGATAATATTGAACTTGTTGTCATGAATGTGTGCTTATTAGAAAAGAAGGCAGCTTAAGCTCTACTTATAGAAAAGAAGTCAGAAAAAACTACAGCGTAAGCCCTATCTTCAACGTAAAGTAACTGGAAATTTATAATGAATTTACTTAATATATATCTAAAGGGAATGCAACCTAATATTAACTCAGTTCAAATCAGAAAGTAATAATATTAATAGTTAATAAATATCAATAAAGTAAAATAGTAGTACTAATACAAAATAAAAAATAGAAATGTCAAAAAGTGAGAGAAAACTTTAACTGCCCATGCAGATTGTGAGCAATAAACATAAGTTGCTCAATTTTTTTTTATGTGAACAAAAAATATAAGTAAAATTGTGCTCCCTCTTTGAATAAAAATAATGAATCCCAAGATTTTTGAATTAATTGAATTGAAGTCAAATAATGAGTGATGATCACAAAAATTTTCTTTGAAAACCCTATTTTGCCTTAATTTAATGGCTAAAACGGAGTATATTTACGTTATATTTTAAGAAAACTTCTTTTTAAAATTAACTTTAATTGAAATAATTAATATCAAACGTTACAGGCAAAAAATTCAAATGAATAATATTCACCAGCACAACTCTTGGTTTCGTTTTATGCAAGTTAATAATCATTTCACTTTGGGTATAAATGTGGTGAATAGCAACTTATCCATTCAATACGCCACAAGTGAAAAAACTATTACTACAATACGATTGTTATTTTCCATCGTCTTAAAAATAAACTTTCCATTCAAACTTTTCTCTGCATCACCGTTTTAATTGGCTGCCCCATACCTTTAAAGTCTTTGTGCTATGGCGTTGTGCCAGTCGTACAACAACTCGCTCACAAAAAAACGCCCTCCGGAAGTAGAGTGGAGGCAAATGAAAGTAAAATGTGACAAATTACTTGAGCGTATCCTGCATATTCTTCGCCATCATTAATAGTAGCTCGCATATTTCCTTCATGGCCTCCACGTGGTGTGCCCGGGGGTCTCATGCTCCCTTTTTATTGTCCTCACCGTTGCTGAGAATGAATTGAATATATGTTGTATGTTGCACCGAATGCTAGCGAACCTTTCCATTCAATAGTTCTTTGGCCGGTAACAATAACGTGTGTCCCGTGCACACACAACCTGAATAAAGACGACATGTGATCATCTCACGGATATGTAGAAAATATATCGTTCCAGTTTCCCGTTACTTTTTCCACTAAACCCGACGTTATTGACAAGGGAATGCTTTTCGTCCTTTCGTCGCAGCAACCTCACACACGACCGTAATCTATATTCAGAGCTGGTCGGGTAAATAGCATTCGGGATAGGCAAAATCACAAACTTGCTTGCCGTAGATGGCGTTGCGGCTTGGGATTTATTTATTTACAAATATAAGTTGCTCGCATCCCTGTTTGATATCTGGCAGAATCATTCATGGAAGCTCGATACTTTTTTTGTGCGTCTACCGTAGCTGATAGTCGTGTGCTCTGTTCCCATGCTTACGCCGTTTTTATTCAGGTGGATGGTCCCGTTATTGGTTTAGTAGTTTTTTGCGGTTTCATGTATCTACTCAAAACATAAATTCAAAGATTTGATAAGTTGCGGTGAGCTTTAGTTATCGTCTTGTGATTCGTTTTGAGGTTACTATGTTTAACTTATATTGTTTGAAAATGAAAGCAGCCCCTCTACGTTTTTTTTTCTCAAATTTTGATTTGAATCCTTTCGAAAAGAGTACGGTATTTTAAAACCAATGCGAGTTTTAGTGGTTTTTAACTAAAGAATTTGATCTAATCAAAGCTTAGGTGGCTCAAACACTAGCGTCACAGATACGCAACTAGACAGCGATTTCTCTGCCCATATTTATTCCATTATTTTTCTCAAAAGTTTCCTTTCAAAAGCAAGGATTAGCCTTAGTTAATACGAGACTAAAATAACATTTCTCTCTACAAGCATATGTCAAAATATAGTATCACGCGATACAGTCGTTCGCCGAACAAGATTGAAGTGTAGTATAACCCTTGCACGTGACAGTTGAGCTCCAGAAAAAGAACATCTCGCAGAGCCCAGTGAAGAGGAAAGCGATTTCTTGCGAGTTCCTGCAGTTTTCCGCTTGCTCGGTAGACCGGCCGGCACAATCTTATCCATATTTCAGCTGTATTTGAACTTGAGCGTTTCACTTGTTCCGTTTTGCCACGCTACCGAAAACGTTCTATGCGACTTTCGTTTACAGCGTGTACATGTGAACGATAACCACATGAAATATCGGTAAAGAGATACATAAAAAAATTAACCAGAGCAAGTTTGTTTCTGTTCCTGACATGGCGAATATAAATTATCCCTAATTTCTTGCAATGGCAGGAAATTCTATGCCGTGACGTCTTCGCATTCGTTCAGCCCCTCACCTCCGCCGACGTCAGGCTCGGGAGTTGAATGCCACCACCACGCTTCACTTAGATCCTTGAGCGCGGAAGAAAGAAATCAGCCACTTGAAAACAACTGTACAAGCTCCGTGCTCCCGCACTCTTTTGGTTCGAGCTGAACTTAAGTGTATACATGCTCGTTCGAGCGGGGCCGATCCGAAAAGAACAAAAACGAGCCGAAAAGAAAAGAACGAGAGGAATTGACACAAAAGGGGATTTAGAAGGCCACAAAAGGTTCGACTCCTCAATAGATTTATTATAAAAGTTCCTGTTTGACAGAGGATGGACACTTCTGTTTCATCTGAAAATCCCGACCTTTTGCACAGCAGACAGCTGAATGAATGAATCGGATGAGTGAATGAAAGCGAATGGAATTAAAATGGTTACAAGGATAATTAAACGAAGCACCCGACTTGGTTTGCCTGGCCTGGTCTGCCTTGCTGGACTAGTCCTGGTTCGGTTGAAGATAGTAGTCGGCTTTGTCGTCGTCTTGACTGTGTCTACTTCCATTACGACTACTGGACCCAACCGATCGCATTGTTCTTTTCTCCTTTTCTCTTTCACTTTGCGATATTGTGTGGAAAATTTAAATTGGCCAGATGAACTTAGCCTGGACGTTAATTAACTCTGAAAAATTCACCATCAAATGGCATGACATTAATATCATCTGGTTGGGAGTGAGATAGCGAAAGGCGGTTTCAGTGAGAGGCGTAATGTGGTGACGAGATGATGATAGATTTGGCGGAATCGGATGGTTGAGCAAGTTTTTAAAACGGTATTAAACTTTGATGTTCAATTTCAAGTGGAATAGAAACCCAGAAAAAAAACATTCAAAATACGTGTCGGTTTTGCTTGATTTATTATTGAGGGTTGGATTTGTCAGCCACTACATAGCATCGATTAGTGAATAAAAATATTGCAGCCGCGTATTGAGCTTTTTGCAACGGATCGTATTGATGATACATGGAATATTGAGTAGTGTGGACACCGTATCCATTTAGTGAATGATACGCAACAGGGATACGATGCGCAAGGAATGCAACATATGGATACCTACCTTAAGGGTACGGACAAGACGGAGCGACGAGAGCATCGAGTCGAGCAACGTGCTCAAACGGTTCATATATTTCAATGCACTCAGAAAAAATATCTCATAAAATCAATTATTTTTCAATCGTTTTTCACATTATTTTTGATCAATGTGATGTATCCATTAATTTCAATGAAGTAAAAATAACAAGTTCAAGTAGATATAATTTAACATGATCTCTTATATAATTAACAAGTTTTCCCGTTAAGTAATAATATGATTAAAATGGTGTGCATGATTCAAGTAATGATTTTCCCTCTTATTTTTTTTAGTTGAATTGATAGGATTTAATGTTATTTTAATTGAATTTGTAATTGAAAATGCAATAGCTTTTTTAGTTACATTGTTTCGATTCATTATTAATTTTAAGATGGTGAATTTCGTGTGCTACGATATAAAGATAGCAATGCGTAAAGTTGAAAAATATAGTTTTCAAGAAAAAAAAACGCTGGAAAATAAATGGCAATCAAAGAAATTCAGCTGTATTTTTTTATTTATTTATACGATTTTGTACATAGATGGATATTTGATTCATTTATGAAGGCTCAATACAATGATTTAACAATCATACTTAAGGTAAACATGCCCGCCTTCTTTGCCTCCTCTACTTTCGAAATTAATGCGTGTAGTACTCGTCTATGAACTTTCGTGATGCAAGTATAGTTGGTTTCCAACGTACTCATTTTCCTTCATTATTACCGACAGCTGCAGGTTTGATGATGAAGCTCAGTAAAAACAAAGAAATAAAGTCGGTAGTATCAGTCAAAAGACGGTATATGTACATATTTGATTTGACAGAAACACTAAAAAAAATCTTACTGTTTTCTTTTTCGACGATCTATACATCGAGCATACTTTTCGATTCACGGTCACTTATTCGACTTCTGAAAACATCGATAAATTTCGCTTAGAAAGCTGGCCACTTTGTCAAAAGGCAAATATTTTCTGTTGGGAACAGTTCGTCAAAATCCAATTCAATCTAAAATTTATAAAATTCGGTATATAATCTGTAAAATGATTTCCTCCTTTTGTAACAGTTTATATCCTAATGAATGGTGGATTAGAGGCCAATTTAATGTTACTGACTTATAGGCCTATACCTTTTTTTCTATTGTATGAGTTAAACAAATTTTCAATTGAAGATCCTCAGCACCTAAAATGGTTGAAAAAAATGCATAAAAATGTCGTGGTATTATCGTGTTCGTGTTAAACAAAAAAGCGACAAACATTCAAACGCCGTTTAGGCTTAGAAGTACAAATTTTAAATGTATTTTTCATATGTGTCTTTATATGTGAATCTCAAAAGGAGCTGTTTTTTTTCTAAATCTGATCTCACTTTTAAAAAGAAAAAACCACACAATGCAGCAATAAAATATTTTGTAGATTGACAAAAAAAACGAAAAGAATGTTAATCAATTCAATTTCTTACAAAAAAAAAATATATATATTACTCATTTTGAGAATATAAGCTCTTGCTTGTTGAATCTATCACAGTTGTTTGTTCTTCGTTCCCAAAAAATGTTCCGTTTTTTATTTTGGCCTTTGCATTCACCGCTTTGTCGTGCAGCTTCCCAGAAGGACTTTTACCACTTCCCCTGAATAAATAATAGTATTCCTACAGATTACATATCCATTAATTTAATTTATTTTTCTCGAAGAATATGTAATATTTATTAGGTGAAGTTCGGATTTGCGTACCAGATTTTCGGTTGGAAATACTTGAATTATAAGTTCACTGAATTCCCTAATATTTTGAATGAGCATGAGTTCATTTTTATCTGCAAAGCTTTCCACTATTTTGGTGATGATATCGTCCTTATTTTGTCTATTTAAGCTATTTCTTTCGGCAAATGAAACTAAAATGGCTTTTCCTAGTGGAGTGCTTTATTTTGTAAATTCAATGGCTTATTTTACGTGTCTTCTCCTATGCTTTTTGAAGATGATAAGTGGTTAACCCAATTTCGCATGAAAGAAGAATCAGCTGAGATTGTAGTAGCCTAAAATAGTAAATGATTATGGTGCTGACCGATTTGCGAACAGTTAAATTTTCTTACGTATTTAGCCTTGTATTTATGCAACTGGTTTCGAAATCCAAGCTGATAGATGCTAGAACAAATTTCTTTCAAATCTGGTTCTGTAACTAACATTAATCCGGGAAATTTTTTCATAATGGTACGAATGGCTTTCCCCTAATGCACAATTGTACATGAATTTTACCAAATCCATAGAATACTTTCAAATTTGCATTCCACCTTGCGCCATTTGCTACGACAAAAGGTCAAGTAAGAGCGCACATATGTACGTCTTCGAATTTTAAAATACTTTTGCTTTTTGTGCCATTTGCTACAATGCAATATTTCACCGCGAAGCTTTATATATTAATAGAACAAAAATAACCGATTTGATAATATTCGTAAAGATTTTTTACTCACTAATAAATGCACTTACCTTTTAATCGAAGATAAACCTCTGTGTCGAAACCCATATTTGAAATAATCTCACTTAATTGATAATTGTTATTATCTTCGATCATATCTTAGCACACACGAGCCACGTGCAACGACACTCATTACTTAAATATTTAATACGGTGCTAAACGGGTCAATGACCTTTGCCAACTACGACGATTATGATGAAATTTGTAGAAAAGATGCTTAAGCTTACGTGTGGGGTGATCTATTTGAAATGATGTGTCAATTTTAAAACGATTGCATATTAACTTTATTTGATGATAATAATGGGAATCATGTTAAATAATATCATATCATTAGAAATTGCCTCAAATATGTTTAACGTAAATAGAAATATGATAAGAATTATCAATATTGTACCATTGAAAAATTAATTGAATTTATCTTATATATTTGATATGAAATCATGTTAATATCAGACTTTTCCCATGAAGTGTAAACAATATCCTTTTGTTTTTTGTCACTTTAATTTCAAATTACGCGGCATTTTCATGTAATATGCAGCGACCAAAGCAGAAATGTGATAGTAGCGTCGAGCTTGTTTCAGACCGATTTCGTTGCTCGATGCCCTTTTTACTCCGTCTTGTCCGTACCCTAGGGGTCTCACGCTGGGTGCAATTTTACGCGTACATTCAAGCTGAATTTACCCAATGAAGGTTATCATTTTGATGTACAGAGTATCAAAAAAGGGTATCTTATCGGAAAAATCAAAATCAGAGCCGTCTATATAGAGGGCAGACTCCAGGATGGGAAATCATTCAAAAGCAATTCCACATAATTTAGCATCATGAGCATTTGTGCAAATTGAGATAAGATTGTGGTCATAGTCATGTTAAAATGTTTCGAAAGTTGTCATAGCAGTCTTGAAAGAGTTCACAATAATATGACATTTACTGACGTTAAGAGTAAACATATTCGCTTGACATAAAACTCTGAGTACGATTTCGTTTAGATAAATAAATAAAACAAATTAAATCTCCTTTTTAATTAAGAACCTTCAAACTTTCGATTGAAAATCTTCAATACTATTGAAAAAGATTGAAAATTAGTGAGTGAAACCTTGTTGTCATTGAATTGAAAACTTTAAAAACGTCAATTATTATCACGCCTTTTAGGTAGCTGAACTTTCAGGATTTTATCGTAACCGTACAAATTCTTCTTTTTTCATACCGACTTTATGAGAATATGATTTTATTATTTTTAATCCAACTAAACCTACACTGAGCTGTCTTCTCAAACCATAGAATTTACTTTTATATTTCCATATTTATTTATTTATAAAAAGTAATATGATGTGGAAGGTTAGCAAATACTGTAAATTCATGAAAAAAATTCGAAAATAAAATTTGCTTTTCTACACAAATTAACCAAATCGCAACATCAAGGTGATTCACAATACTCTACACCAGCATTTCTGTCCATTTCCTCTTATTGAATTAGTATTTGCATAATCAACTCGAATAAATTCATAACCTCGATGCGAAATAAAACCTTTTATGTAGCTTTCTACACCAAACATCCAGACAAACTATACTTTTCGATCCTGAGCAATGACGTAAAGAAGAGCCTTTAGTTCCCATCACCAGACCCCAGCCAGGATCACATTAAATCCATTTTGCCATTCGCGCCATCAACATTTCTGTTCTACGCGAATGACTCGGCCATAATTTACATCGTTACCGAAACAGATACAATCTAAAACACAATCTGTTTCTTCCTGATTTCACTCGTCCGAAGAAATATCGACCTCCCTTTCGACTCTTCCTAATTTATTTACGAAAAGGTATAATTAAAGGATTTTCGCTTTTTGGGCTTTCGCTTCGACTGGCTTACTCAAAGGAATCGTCGTCGTCGTAGCCATCCGGCTCATCGAAGTCGTCCTGCTCGCTTTCGACGTCTTGGTCCTCGTTGTTTACTTCGATTTATGGCACCCTGTGTCGAAAACGACCGACAGTCTATCCGACCGACAACGGACAGGTTCGATAGAACGGACGGAACCCGTTCAAGTGGGTGAAATAAAGTGGAATGAAATTGGCTTATGCTAGCAAGGCACTGACAGGCACTTCCCAAGCAATGCCGTTATATAGGCAGGTGCTGTCCGACTAACCAACTCTCGAGTATCCTCTTCTGACGTACATTCGACTGGAGTTGGCTCGGTGGATGATGGAGGTGGCCTCTGAGGAGGCTCCAGTTTGCGTTGGTGAGGTTCTTCTTTTGGAAAACTTTCGAAACGAAAATGGACGGGTTACGGGCTAAGAATTATCGCGACAAGTATCGAGAACTGCTGCTAATCACGATTTATGGTTAAAATTTTGAAGCTATTGTAATTTTCGTAATAGAGACGATTACTGAATGTTAAGACAAATTCATTACGTTATTTGGCGGATTGAGTAAGAGCAAGATGTTGTTGCTGGACAGATTAGAGGAGAATATTGTGCTATTGATTTGTTTTCTTGATAATTATGGGATCGAAAACAAAAAAACTGTTGTTCCATTTCAGTCGGCTGTATGATTGAAATATTGGTGTGGTTTTAAAGTTGAAACATTGAAAACAAGTTTGAAGCTACTGAAGAAAATAGCCAACATTTCTATCGAAATACCTTTTTTTAGCTTTTTGTTACTAACTGCCATTTACTTGTATATCTCGAAATGGACTTCGAAACGTAAATTAGTGTACTAAGACGTTTTTCTTGTAAACGTACACCCAAAGCCACGAGCACTTTCCAACGATTTCGAATAAATTTTAACTTTGCTCAGCTTTGAGTTCAGCTGAGTGTAATTCATAGTGAAATGCATTTTCAAAATTTCTACTAGCTTTTTTTGGATATGACAAAAATGACTATTCAAAATGTCGATTTGGTTCGTAAAACGCTATAAACCGGAACCAAAATATTCACCATTTAGTCTTATTCTACTTTCGAAACTCTTGAAAACTTTTGTCGTCGAACCGAAATCCTTTTTTTAACTTTTCCACCATCTCAATTGTAGCCTATATTCCATAAGTAGTACTCCTTCGATGGGCAATAACCAAATCAAATAGTAAACATCTTCAAGGATACCAATATCTAATGTAAACTGTGTACTGTAGCACGAAAGGGTGGCAGCGAAGGACTAGGAGTTGCAGGCGTGCTACGACCCTACACGCTGTAACTATCTAATATCTTGCTAACGTCGAGGCTTTTGAGCGCGTCCCGGTCGCGCGATCCCCGTCCCCGGGAATGAACAGTTCAAGTCATGCCGCAAACATATTGGATCTAAATAGTTGAGGTAAACAAGAAAATTTTCTCTGGAGCGAGCACATTCAATGGCATGTGTGCTTGCTCCTTCACGGTCGTCTCCGGTAAAGCTAGTGAGCGCTGCCGCTTGCCTGCTGGTCTTCTATCATTGTATGATTGCGAGACTGGGGCAGAGGCTGGCTAGTTTAACATGAGTATGACTCTTCGTCTTCGATTTAAACTTTTCCACCGTGAATGTTTCTCATATGGCGCCATAATACATTTTGCTATTTCATCCATAACGTAGTCTTGGAGCTCGCTATCGGATCCGATTTCTTTTGATCTGGTTTTTCCTTGGGTGTTTTCACTAGTCGAATAACTTTGAACGGAGGGAAGGAGGTGATATGGAATCGAGTAAAGTCAGTTGGATGGTTTCTTAAATTTAGATCTCATATTTGCTATGAATTTTCACGGGAATAAGCAGAATATGGAAGTTTTGAGTGAGTTTGGGATATCGCGTTGAATAAAAATTTCAACATTTGGGACATAAAGTTATAATGCACGAAGGTTATATCCATTATTTTTTTGGAATTGAAATTTCCTATTTGTGTCTCTTGAAAATAAAATGAGTGTTGGTTTTATTGGTGTTTTGCCTAAAAACAAAACGCTGCTGAATGAAGACGAGTATTTTCGTATTTATTACTCAAATTTAAAAACGTTAAGGGTGAAAAAAAAAGAATTTTTAACTTAATATGTAACCGTGAAGTGAGATCACGATATGGCATATTTGGAGTTGGTTTGTATCTGTGTATGCACTAAAGCCGTCAAGTACAGGATGTTGGTGAATCAGTGCAAAATGTTAAATAGTATGAATTATGGAAAGTAGTGTAAATGCAGCGGTTTTTCGTGCTTTTTTACTGACTTTCATTGTATATCTTTAAACCAGCACATGTAACAATTTGCAAAATAATCAGTTAATGAGTATTTAATTATATAGTACTGTATATGCTGTTAAAAACAGAGTAACGGGGGACTCAAGCTAAAAAGTGACTTTTGATTATCCTAGCAAACTGGTTATTTAGGAATGGCTTGTAGGCGTGATCAGATGTGGGTGTTGACACGTGCTTGTCGTGATTTGTTCTTCTTAGTTTATGAATGTTTATGAGTTAATGATTTGAAAAATAAATTCAAGGTTTTATACAAACCAGACAAGGAAATATCAATGTATGAGTCTCTTTTCCTACGAAAAGGAAGACTATCATGGAAAGAGTGCATATGGGAAAAGTGAATCTAATCCTAATTTTCTTCTAAAATCAGGAGACCATGATTTAAAGGATTTTTTCACGTGTTTTTTTCAAGGTTGCCTGATTGCACATTCATCAAAAATCTTACATACCTTATTTTAAAAAGCGTTAATATGCTCTGCAAATTTTGTAAGGATCTGGTCACTTCATCAGAAGCTATCACAATCTAAAATTTGAAAATATTTTGTGCCTAATTTAATGCACTCACCGACCGTGAAGGATTAAAAACTTTGAAAACGGTATCATTAACAAGCTGATTATTGCATTACTTCGCACTGCAAATAAAAAAGCTCCCATTGTGAAACGAGTCGAGCAAAAGTTTATTCCCCAGTTAACAGGTTCATGATCTTATATAATAAAACAATTTTATAAAAACATTGATAATATTATAGATTATAATAAACGAATTCAAATGGCTCAACAAAAATGAATTGGTCATATTATTAAGGCTCAAACGGTGAATCGTTATCCACTAGAATCCCAACAAACCGTAAAGCTGTCGAAGCTGATGTGTGAGAGCTTGTGAGATTGCGGAAGTTCGACGCATCGTTGTACAATGCAAAGCACTTGCACACAAATGGACAGAGTGCAGACTGTCTGCCATAAAATGACGTAAACGCTCAAGATGGCAAATCCTTTGCGAAGAGGTAGCTTGGACTTGTGAGGTGGAGAGTACGAATAAGTTATCCGCAGACTCGGCTGCATGCGATCAAGTGGTCATAGGAACGTGGTGGTTCTAGAGCGCATCGCCCGCTGGCTGTTCTTGGCGCATCCGCCAAGGCCGGATGATGGCACCATCTTCCTTCGGGGGTCGTTCTTTTCATCACGGAGGAGCTGATCGAAGCAGAATCTGGGTACATAAAGTTATCCTGGGATGTTAACCACGGCTGTTACTGGAGTTACACAAATTTTGTTTAGTAGCGAAGGTTTTTCAACCGTGATGAATAGTTGCCCAATTGGTGCTCATTGATTAGCATCGATAAGTTCCACGTACGGTACTTATCAACAATTAGATCAGCTGGAGATTTTTTCAGCAGAAGCTGCCCGAAAAGAGCATTTAACTATTAATGCCATCTCAGTAATGATTGAGGGTAGTAAGAACGAATAAGATTTTCCACAACGCTAGACTCGTCGTTTCACTGGTGACGTTACATTTCCAAATAACATCAATTAGCGAGGTGGATACACGAACCTTGGCCTCTCGAGCAAAGCTTCCGCATTTCCGACTGCTTATTGGCCATGGAACGGGACTGTTTTAGGGACCGAAGTTTTCAGATTAGGAGCAGCACAGAGAGCAATCCTCGGGTCTGACATCTAAAACAATCTTTACGATGAACTTCTAAAGCCCAACAAATGTGTTTTTGGTGAGTGACACTTGCGACGTGGTAGCGGTAATGTCTTTCAGAACTGACGAGTTTGCCGAATTCAGACTTAACGAAGTCTTGAAAGGAGTTGAACGGTGGATGGCCAAATATTCTGATAACAGTAGCATTCGCAAAGACTAGCTACCTGGAAGTGACGCTGGAGACTATTTTCGCCTACTGGTAGTACGTAAGGTATGTGATCTGATCGACTCGCTGAACAGGTTGATATCTACCATCGGATGCAGGCTGGTGATTGCAATAATTCAATATTGCTGTACGAAATAAAGAAACTCATAGTTCAGCCGTGGCCATAGAGAAGTAAGATTCCTAACGGGAAATGACTGTTGCAGAAGGCACCTGAAGACTAGGATGATGCTTTTCATGCATTCTTTGTGTGTTACTTGCTTGCAAGTTTGAGTAGCGATTTCAAGCCCACGAACGGGTTGGTGCCGTTAGATATCATCGTAAAAACGATACTATGTAGCGAGGAAAACTAAATAGTATACAGTCTCAATATGCGACAAAGTGACAAGTGAACTACCTTATCAGCCCTCAAGCTGTGGTAGCCTCTGAAGTAAGATATCACTGGTAAGTGCGCAACCTCAACCAGGCTGGCGTAATTCGACGTCATTCTTTGTGGCCTGTATATGATTTTTTTGGAGCATAAAAATCTGACATAACCCGTGGTTTGAAGACACGAGTGTCTTTCAATAAAGTTCCTTTTTAGTAATCATATAAAAATTGAAGTGTTTTATATAGTTGTATAAGATAATAGGTGTGAAAATACCATGACAATTCTGCTCGTATGGATATGCTTAGTTTACTTTAAATTGTAGATTGTGGCTAAAATAAGAGGTTGAAAGTTTCTATAAGTAGTGATTGTAGTCTAGTGCCTCTAAGTCAACAGTTTGTCTTCAAGTAGAACGTCTTGACATTTGTTCGATTACAACTTGTACCAGATTTACGTTTTGCTTGGATGTTTCACATATCTAACCGTTCACCATCACAAAATTCCATGACACTTGCGATTCACCACGCACACACAAAGAATAGTATCGTCTTGAAAAAATGATACACTAATCTCCTATCACTTCGCGTGGATAAAAAGTGCTACCATAACCAGACCATTGTTCGGATGAAACAAACTGCATATAACATATTGACTTTGCGGTGCCTTCATGTTTGTACACTTAAGTGCTACAGTAGCGAATCCTTTAGAACCCTTGGGAAAAAAATTAAAGAAACGACCACAGTTCTGCCTTCTATACCGTGAGCGTCAACTGGTCGGTCGGTCTCGGCGTTTACCTAGTTACAACGTAAAATGATATCCGCACAAGTTAAGACAGCAAACATCTATATTATCCATTTCCATCTATATTCTTTCATACGTACGAATGAATGGCTTATCCTTAACACGTATAATATCGAAACATTTTCCGGTCGAAGAAAAAAGTCCTGCATCGGAAGAAGAACAATCGGAGAAAAAATTGATCGAGAAGAAAGCTGGAGAAGAAATGTTAAGAGAGCGGCTAGGACATGTTTCTTTGAAAATTTTTAGCAGGATGCTTGTTTTGTCCGTTTTGCTTTATTTTGTTCTCTGTGGCTGTATTATGGTAAATGATAGAATTTCTGTTTGCTGTGTTCGGTGTGCAGTCAAGGGAGGATAGATTAGTGCATTATATAATTTATTTTAGCGTATTATTCTGCGTACACTGCGTATTATTCTGCGTACAATGTAATGTTTTACTAGAATGACGGATACCGAATTTAATAATTTACTTCATGATTTTGTTGATTTGTGTTTGATTGAATTCACTGAGTGTGATTTAAGTAGAAGAAGGAATTTTTAAGAACAATCAACTTGTTTCAGAATCGATGCGTGACAGCACTCGTTAAATTGTTGACGAAAGCTATTGAATAGTAATGATTTTTATAAAATATATAATCGTCATGATTATAATTTGAGCTTATGAACATTTTACAACAGCTACCAGAAGTATTTCTAAATAGAAATAATTTACATATATTTTTATGGAGAATTATTCCCATAGCTATTATTATTAAGAAAAACAAATATGAATATAAACATCAAATAGCATTTTGTTCAAAACAAAGTCTTCTAAGCTCTGATAATTAAAATTAATCAAAACAAATATTCAAATGAAGGTAATCATTGTAAATTGGAAGCACTAAGAGCATGTTGAGGCTGAAAGTAATAAATATTAGTTAATATTGTAGGAAAAAATTATTCTTTTCCGCTTTGCAAGAGTAAATCTGTCTATTTGAAAATAAAGAAAAATATTGGAAAACATGTCTTTGTACATTCCACGGTTCTTGAGCTAAATTATTTTCATAGCAAAAACATTGCTGACAAGCAGCAGCCATAACAAACCATTTTTGAATTGTTAACTCAAAACTTTAAAATATTTATCACTGCAGCTGAGAAAAAAAATTTGAGTTTCTCGAAGCTGAATCGAAAAGTTTATTTTATTTAGGCAGCAACTCTCATAGAATCTAGATAATAAAATCTAGATAATAATTCTGAAACAGACGGTCATATGCATTGAGCTTTTATGATTTATGAAAAAAATCTCATTTTCCTTGCTAGCCAACACATTTTTTAACTCTACAATTCGGCAATACAATCCACTCGTTGTTTGATGTCATGAAAATACCTTAATTGATCCAAACCCTTTCGCGTGAAATTTTTCCGTTGATTTTCCATCGCTCTCTCCCTTTCTGACGAGTTAATCGAAGATTATCACTTCAGCTTACTTAATTCTCGTATACAGGTTATTAGCAGTACCCTATTCTCCCCACGTGCTCTACCAGACACCATTTTCTGCCATCAGCCAACAATCCCCTACTTATTACCCTCGATTACTTCCTCCTTTTCGAAACGAAATCAGCCGTTTCGTTATAATCATCGAACGTTGTGTGGAAGAAATGAGAATGCAAGAAACAAAAACACCGTAACAAGTGAAAAGAGTAGATTTCGGAATTCTTCAGACAATCCCTTATCATTTTTCCAACCGAAACAAAAACTGACGAAAATTCCCTAATCAAAAATGTGCGCATTGTGTGGACATACGTGGAGGACTTTCAAGTGGCCTTCAAGAAAACTCAAAGTCAAAACAAGGAACCAGTGCGAATGGAACGAATCGAAATCACAATCGTTTATGGTCGTTGGTTCGCTTCGCCGCTCCCCGGCGAGACCATCAAAGCAGGAAAGACCAAACAACGAATAAATCTCGTCCCCTTCAATGTCAACTATTCTTCTTCTTCTGTTTCCGATACCAAACCCAATCTGCCGCCTGGCTGCGACATGAGCTCATCACTCGTTATGCTCCCGCCAACCCCATTCCACGTAGTGCGTTCGTCACGAAATGTACGTTTGTCATTCGAGCGAACGAACAGTGATTTCGATTTCGCACAAACTAACCTGAATGCGAGCGAGCATTACATGCGACGTTCCCATGTAACACACTAACCTCCACACGAACTTCGCGTCGAACGGCACCGAAACTATCCTGAACGAGGTGAGCGGCTGGTGTAAGAAAGGAGTAAAAATGCGTGGGTGGTGACCGGCTGCCAATGCTCCGAAACTAAAGTAGTTCGTTTTGCAAGCTAAATCAACCCGCTGCTACCTGCTTGCTTGCCAGCCTGCGAGTCCTCTGCAAAGTCCTGCAAGCATTCGATGTGCCTGCGAGGCTGCTTCCACAAAACAAACTGCCCGAATACTTACGTATGTTTTGTAGACGTCAAAACTACCCCTTTCCGGCTCCAGGGCGTGCGACGCGGCCGCTTTTCGAAGCAAACACGACCAGGAAGAAGTCACGTGGAAAAGTATTGGCGCGCGTGCGAGAAAAATTTCTCGGAATTCCAACTTCGGATGCGACCCGAAGTGATACGCACCTGACGAAGTCGGCAGATCTAAACAAAACTGACGACGATACTGGCAAAGAGGCCCCACTGTGAAACACTCTCTCTTGCGGAGGCGAGAGAGTTGTTCTCCAGACTTCACACCCATTCTGTGCTAATTTCAATTGCAGAACTCATCACAAACCCCATTTAGCAATTCAAGCGTTCCAACCACCCACAGGTACACCGAACTGCCACTTATACATGTCTCTGCCAACGCTCTCTATAGCCCCAAAAGCCGGAAGTGATACGCAAAATTTTTCGGCCTCGAAATGGTTCGCGCACACCTCTCGCCACTCCCGTCTGTGAGACCATTCCCATCCGTTTCGATACGAAACGATTTTAGTGCGCGAGAGGACCTTGACGATGCTCTCCGCCTGAAGGTCGTGGCGCTGTTTGCTTCACGCGGAGCGGTAGAGTCTTTGCAAAAAATACAAGCAACGATCCTGGTGCTGTATCGCGATGACGGTATCAAAACAGCTTATGAAATCCGCTTCTCCTGCTTGTTCGCGCTCTTTTTAATGCCTGACCCGAAGTAACGAACGGAAGGTGGAAAGGCGTGTGGTTGATGGTGAATGTGAAGCAAGCAATTGTGCACTTGAAACTGTTTGCTGAAATACAGATATTTATTGTAGGATAAGACGATGAGGTTGGGGCGCGCTGATGACACTTGAGGAGAGATGAATGTAGGGTTGAGTATCCGCTTACTTTACAGGAGGTTTTATATCCATCGTGGTGAAAAGGATTTGGGTCGTGGTGGATACTTCAAGCACAGCAGCAAATGTGTGGGTGGAATTCCACGCGCATGCCGACTGCTGCGCATGTGCTCTCACCATCCCTTACAGCGCTGATATGAAGACACCACGAAATTTTTCAACCGACTGTGTAACTGCAAATAGTTCTGAAGCAACGTTTCGGATATGCATGAGAAAACATCTTTTGCCGGCTAATACTGCTAAAGACTCGATCTACCCCTGTCGGTTTGGCGCTCATTTATGTTTGTCTCCCCAATCTGATGGTCCTGTAGGAGAAAACAGTTACACTCCCCTCAGATCCATGACTTCGGCGCGCTCCAGGTCACTCACTTCCTTGTTCGTTCGCCCCAACTCGTTCGCATCCCTGTTGTTTCGGTGGTGAACTGGTAGTGGAAAGTGATTTTCCGTGTGACGGTGTTCACGAAAGTATTTTTCCCAGCCCGGACAGCGATTTCGAGTTCAGTTTAGCATTCGCTATCAAGCGCTTCTCGAGTTAGCATCGATTGTTACCGTCCTCGTTAATCGTCGCTTTTTTGTGTCTCTCACAATAGAATTGCAAGCAATTAGCACACACTCTAGTCCCGTTGTCGATTCAGAAAAACGGATCTCAGTCAGTTTCGTAGTTTGTCGTTTCGCAGCGCATTAGAAAAAGTCCGGAATTTCTGAATTTGAGATAATTCGATTCCGGTCTGCATTTACTCAGCAACGTAGTTCGTTGTCAATTGTCGAGCTGAGCTGGAATAGCATTTGGTAAACGATCCTGCCTGCGAAAGTTTTGTGTCGTGCCAGGAAACATCACGACAGAGTCGATTCCGGAAGAGGAAGCTAAAGAGCACGGAAACTTTAACCGGAAACGAATTTGCACAATAGGCGAAAATTGTCCTGTAGATTTTGTAAAGCAGTAGAGTGAAAATTCGTAGTGACCCGGAAGTCTAGTTTGATAATCCAACAACGATATAATTGGCGGAATCGAGACGAATTTTGCAGTTTGATCGAGCTTTTGGAGCAAATCAATTTGGAAATCTAGGAAAATCAAAGGCAATCAAGGCCTAAATCAGGAATATCAAGGGATTCATTTGGAAAGTGTGTGCTAAGTCCGGTACGGTTTTCGCAGTATATCGGTTGAAACGCGGTAGCTCCTAGTTAATACTTCTTAGCCAAAAGCGCGGTCTAGCGGTTGTTCAATTTGTAGTTAAGAAAAAAGTTTGTCGTTTTCGGTGTGAACAAAGTTATATATGTCCTAGTAGAAAAGTGTCGAAACAAATCGAAAGAAAAATATTCGAAGAAGTTCTTAAAGTTGTCAAAGCAATCATAACAGAGTCTCAGCAATACTTCGACTGATAGTCACATTGAGTCTTTTGTTTAGATCAATGTGCGAATATATATCGCGAGTGCTTTTAACGTAAACAATCAATGATTTGTAGTCCAAGTCACGGAGTAAATCCCACGCAAACAAATCACTCAATTCGCAAGGAAAGCTCGATATAAATCAACTTAAGTGGAAGCAAGCAATCCAAGAAGTCATCTGACAAGTAACAATTCGTCACCAGACGCAGAACATACATAGCAACTGGGCCGAGTTTCAGCCTACTGTCGCACCCGATCTGACCCACAACGAAAAGCCTACTTGCCGTAGCCGTCGCATCAGCAGCAGTAGCAGTAGTCGAATCCACCCAGGACACGATTGCCACGTAGAGTCCTTGCCTACGCTCTGAATTCTCGCATACACGGAATCAGTGTGGATTAAGGCCAGATTTCGTCTAACGAGAGAGAAATCCGATTGCCGAGATATCGGACCGTACCATTTTCCATTCGGAGCAGTGTTAATTAAAATTTAGCAAAATTTCTCACTTTGGAGTCAATCTGTTTTACGTTAAAACACCCGAAATTTTCCCGTCCACCGCCACCATTAAGGAGGACCCACCGAGCAGTATTCCAACTAAGAAGCTCGTAGTAAGTAGTGTCTATATAAGTGATGCTTATGTTATTTTTTTGTCGAATGCAATCTTTGTTGTGCTTTGCCGATTTCTGCGAGGAGGCTGATGTAATGTTGGGCCCAAGAGCTTTATGTAAATTAAGATGAGATTTGGGCAAGAGTGTTGTAGTTGTAAGAATAAGGTTTGGATCAGAAGTAGATTTTACAAGATGTGTTTGTCCTTCACAGTGATAGAATTCAACAAACAGGTATTGAGTTCAATGATAGCAAGCTGTTGAGTAGTTTTCAAAAGTCCTTAAGGCTCTAAATCCGAATGTATCATTAAGGAGATTGGACCAAAAAAAAAGAAAATTAATTGCCTTAGCTTGTAGCTGTAAGGTACAAAAATGTACAATAGAATCTGCGTATTATGATTCAATCACTGAGAGGGATTATCTTTGTTTTCAATATATCCTTGAGAGTGTCAGACGCTTGAAGTCAAACTGAGCGCCTGAAAACATTTAAGAATCATAAAAGTACATTTTAGTTGGAAACAACATTGAAAATTTGAAAGAAATTTTCAATCAAACTTAATTAGTCCATTTCTTGCGAAAATGAGATTTTACTGTGTTTCGAACTCTCTGAACACTTTCGGGTTTGAATACAAAAACAAAGTTTCATTCTGAGTATGAAAAAAGTGTTGACGTTGAATGAAATAAAGACAACTATTACATCCGGCAGGTGACAGATTGAATCTAAACCGAATATTCGGTCATTAGTGCCAGACTGAAATAGATATTCTCATCAGCAATTCAAATAAAGTTTCCAACCAAAGTTTGGAGCTTGCATTCAAGTAAATGTCTAAGTTGTTTTCGTTTTGCGGTGATATTTTGGAAACATGCAAATTAAGAGCTGAAATACTGTAGATTAACACGAAAAATTAAATTCAAAAGGCTTTAAGCATGAAAATTGTACGCTGAAATTTCTCGAGATTTTGAATTTTGGCTTTTTTATATTAAGGGCATTTCACGTGAAGCGGACAACGAAAAAAAGTCCAGGCTCTTGATTTGGTTCACATTGTGAATAATGGTGCTTCTGGAGGATATGAACGTGGGTATGCAATTTTTTTCTGCGAGGTTTTATTGCCGAGCCATGGGCTTTTGAATAATTGACAAAATTGATGATAATAAACATTAAACATCCTGATTGGTATAGCAAATTCAACGCCTCTTTTTAATTTTCGAATCAGATTTGCAAAACAATTTTTTTTCCTTCGTAGAACCGGAAGTAAACACTTCAACTCGTTATTTGAATAATTTGGACCAGGCTAATTTTTTTTATTTGTATATCAAAAACAAGTTAAAGTGTACTTATTTTATGATAAAAGTTTTAGAACGGGATGGCCATTAGTTTAGGAGATAGGCGAATTTCAATACATAAAAGTCGTATGAAGCGTAGCACCGAGAGCTTGCTGGATACAGCTTGTTGGCTCAAAAACAAAAAATTGATATCGAAATGTGATTAGTAGCGCCATTTTTTATTTGAAAATGGTTTTATTTTTTTCACAAAAACCTAATTAAAATATATGGCGCCTATATAATATATATGACGCCAAACCATTTCAAATTTTCCGTTATTTTTCGAGTTATTGTTCAGCGCTTTCAGTGTCTATTATCTTTGTTGATAAGTTAAATAGTCTTAATTGTGTGTATTATGTCTCCGTGCGGCTACCGATGTTTCAATCCATTCGTTTTGAATTTACAGCGGAAGGTTAAGGACCTAAGAAAAATTTCAACAATATTAACAGAAAAGAAATTATGCCAAAACTGCAGGAAAAAACTGGTCGTAGAAACACCTCCAGTAATTAAAAAAGAGCTAGTTTAAGAAACGAGAGTAAATTGTAGAAATCTTGAAAAAAATCATTTTTCTATAAACAAATTTTTTTTTCATTAAGTTAATGAAGATTATCAATTTTTAATATTTTATCCTCTATATGTATGTGATACAAGTAATATATAATAGTTTTACTACAAATGTTTTGTTCTTACACTCACTAGCTGTCCCAAGCAAGCTCTCGGTACTTTATGTAATGGAGTTCACCTACCTCCTATACTACTGGCCATCCCATTCTAAAACTTCCATGATAAAATAAGTACACTTTAAGCTTCGTTTTGATATAAAAATAAACAAAATTAACCTGGTCCAATTTTACAAGTTTTTGCTGTGTTCCTGTCAATATATGATTGGCTTTATTTTGATTCAATTATTTTTATTTGTGCGGTAATTATTGCGGGAAATATGTGCAGTGGCTCTTTCTTTCCCTTTGCCATTGCATACAACTTTTCATTAAATTCGCTACTGTGATTTAGATGAAAAGGTTCAATTCAATAACACAGCTCAAGCTTGTAAATGAGCTGAAATTTGACCATAGATTGATTTCAGTAAAGGGGCTCTTGTCTTTTTTTTTTAGATTGTACCTTAATATCATTGTCATTATACCGCATAATGTCTGCACATCGAAAATAATATTATAGTCATATTTTTGTACAATAAAATACCCACTTAATTAAACAATAATGCCTGAATAAGTTAATGGCTATTTGTCTTAAAGTAATCGGTCTAGAAAACACTGCAGTAACTATGCTTTTATATGCCAGCATAGAAGCCATTACCATCTTATCTCATACCAATTTCATTTATTTTTGCACACTGAAAGTATTTTTTTTAAATACTTGAAAATTCGAAGAAATATCTTTAAACGTTTTCTTATGTTATTGCGGCTTAGATCAAATATATCGCTGCCACATACGCAGTTCTCAGATTCTGTGTGTTAGCGCTGGAGAAAAACTGAAATACTTTATTGTAACAAGAGCATAATATTGTATAGGATAAACTTTACGTACAGCTGGTACAGCTTTTCTTTTCTTATTTCTGATGGAGTTTAATACAGACAGAATTAGAAACTGATGCAAATTTAGAAGTATTTTTTTCGTTGGATGTGATGAATGAACTATATTATATAGCTTATATATGTTTGTGTTATTGTATTAGCGATATCACACGGATAAACTACTACTAAAATGTCTGAAAAACTGCCAAAATACCTTCATGAATAGCCCACTTTATTTTTAAAACATTTAACTGTCTTATTCTGTTTCTTCTACACTTCAGCTAAGGTTTGAAAATATGCGTTATTTTACAAATGATTACTAAAAACAATTATAAAATAATTAGCTGCGGCAAAATCATATCAGGGCAAAAAATATTTAAATTAGAGCTATGGAAACAGTTGCATTAAAAAATGTCATTATTATGTTCTTTGTTAATGCAAAAAAGCGGTGATATTTTTTGTACCTTTCGCCAAAATTGGGTTTTTTTAGAAAGCCGATATTCACAATCATTGTTCAAATTCTTTTTCGAAGTAGTTTTGGGTCTTCAAAGTTACTATTCGTGCAAATCTGTTTTTACTAATTTGCATTAGTTGTACATTTTTTTCGATTAATAACCGCACATTAGGCTCTCTTTATTGGTAACCTCTTAGAATTCACTAACAAGCAAGTAAAAAATAAAAACCTGTGTCCAAAATGGTTTTTGTTAAAAAACGAAAGTACTTTCGGATTTGATTAGATATTTCCAAATTAATTTCATGGCCAGATCAACTAGCTAGCAATTATGTTCCGCTTTTAATTTTAAGTGTTAAACCAAGATGAATGAAAAACATAAATTTTTCGTTTTTAAGTGAAAATCTCAGTTTTTTTATTTTGGATCTATCATATTTGTTATTCAACTAAAATTTGCCAATAAATATGGAGGAATAGATTCTGTTTTTTGCTATTCTTTTGAATAAAAACTCAATAATGAGAGTTTGCCTGATATCATGTACTCTGGGCTTCAAAAACAAAACAGTAAACATAGTGGAAATAATCTTACTCAAGAGTACGTACGGATTCCAAACATCTTATTTTCTTATTAACCAATTAAAAACACTAAAAACTCTTGGACCTAACATTTCTTTCGACAGTTTTTTTTTATAATTTGGAGTTATTTTGCTTTCCAATCGGAAATGCACGTTTGCGGCCGCAAATGTGTTTCGTTGGTTACTGTTAGAGTTCCATAAAGGCCGGTACTGAGCTAATTGTGAAGCTAAATTCTGACATGTCTCCATTATCTGGTCATTCTTTCGAGCGAAAATTTTAGCAATGAAGAAAAACAGAGACACTGCTCATTCCTGACGGATAAAATGTCAAGAATTTCAATTTTCGGTCGATATTCTTATTGTAAAAACATTTGCACTATTCAATTTTCAAATTCAAACACCAAATGTCACTTTTTAGCTCGAATGAATAAACTGCACAAACTAAATTGGCGTGAAATGATTGGACCCATGTGCTAATGCCATTAATATTTTCAAAGCGAAAGCAACTTCAAAGCAACTTTTCATGCTAAATACTGTGTATAACTCCTGCTTATTTTCAAGCTAAATTTTCGTCGAAACAGATTTGACGCGAAATGTATGAAAATTTCACGTGAAATCGAACACAATACCAAGCTTAAGGTGCAATCTTAAGCTCTACAACACTTGGACATATAAACCGCGGACATACTAATGCACACAATGTATGAAATTGCAGCTTTCTCGAATACTTATTGCTTGTATGCTTGTGACAGCTCTCCAGGTAAAATTAAAAATGTCGTAAAAAGTTAGTGTGGTAAAAAAGCGGTTTTAATGTTAAAGTAATTTTAATGTTAAAGCAATTCCGGACCCGCCAAAAATTAAAACTCTTCTTCGTTCAAAAGTAATACATTGCTCATGCATAAAGTCAGTAAAATAAGTCTTCTAAGTGAAGATTCCGTACTGCGTTACAGTCTACACAAAATAAATGCTTGAAAATGATTCTAAATAAGACACTTTTCCAAATTATCACATATAGTGAATATTTTGATGGCTGTCAAAAACTGACAGCAAGACCTAAGCAATCCAGTTTTAAAGTTTTATCAAATACACTTTCTCGATGCAGAACTTAGCCTTGAGCCTCAATTACATTTCCCCCGAGACATGACAAACGTTGACGAGGTGAAAGTGTAAATGGTCTCTCCGTCTATTCTCGCCTGTTTTTTTCATGGTAGGCACGAGTGTGTAAATGGCTTCCTCGTCGGCTCTTGCCTGTTTTATGAGGATATAATGAGCCTTTTAGGGGGTTTGCTGAGTGTTTATGAGGGTCTCGTCTTACCTTGAGGCCGCTCGAAATGATGCCGATTTTGCATACCGAGTCAAAGTGATTTTAAAAAAGGTCTAGTGCTGGCTCTGATGATGCATCATTTCGGACAAGATGCATGCGTACGTTTATTTACAACATTTGTAAACAAATTTCTTAACAGAGAAAATGCCTACACGATATTACCATTTAAATTTCACACCATGCAGAAGGGTGCGAATTACAAGTGTACAGATATGCATATCTGTGTTTTACATCAGAGTAGAACCTATTTCCACTCCAGCGAGAAAGTATTCGAATATTTGCGAATTTTCGACGGATTTACCAAAGCTCTTATCATAATGTATTTCAAACCACTTGTATAGTTGAAAAAATTGACAAAGTCTACTTGGAAATTTACTTCAATTGATGATTTGTCCTTTTGTCGTAAATTCCACTGGAAACAGAGATTGAAAATGAAATTAAAATATCTAGTACAGCAGATGCCATACTGAATACGAAATTCAAATTTTGACAAGACTAAAGCACTGATATTTTAAGCTATGCACATACATACAATCAAAAGCAATGAACATTTATCTATCTACCTATCCACGAGACTAAAACCGTTATAGATGGAGCAAAGAAGATAGGAAACTTAACTATTGTTTCTGTTAGTGCCAATAACTATCAAAAGTGTTGAAAACTAACCGAATAAAGGTTCTTCATATGCCTTTACATATGGAAACAGAAAAAAAAGTTATTTTCATCCTCTGCAACATATTTAGTCTCGCTGTTATTTATCAGGAGTTGCACATGCATATATAACTTTTACTCTGCAACTGAGTTCTTTTTATTCTACAACTCAACAGCAGAAGAGAATATCTCATTTGCAGGCTTTTATATATTTGCAAAGAGTTTTTAATTTACTGCACGTTGGTAACATAATTCTAAAACAATTTAAAAAAATACAATTTATCGAGTCCAAGTTCGAATTTTCGCTCCTCATTTCCCCAAAATCTTTTACTTCCAATAAAAGCGTTCGATTTTTGAAGATAAATAGATTTCGAAAAAGTTCAATTTTTGAACATAAATACAATATTCAAATTGTAGTTCCCTTGTCAAGATGTCATTTTAACTAGTTTTGTTGCATGGAAGTGTTGATATTTTTGAAACCGTTTCTTGTGTTATTGAATATTGGGCAACTAAGTCTGAAAGTTCAAAATTGTGAAGTTTGCCTGCAGTTGGACTTAGCATTAGGTTTATTTTAGTTCAGATATACAAAAAACTTATGCTTCTTGACCAATAGGTCCTGCAACGTGGTAACATTTAAGGAGTTAGTCCACTGTTAAACTGCACAAAATAATTTTTTTATTAAAAAAAAAACTATTCAAGATATCGATTTGAAATTTTATGTACATCTTTATTGAGGGAAAAGCTAACATTTTCATTGGAAATACTTATTAGAAAACAAAATGGCGACCACCCCAATAGATCGCCGCAGCACCGCCGAAAAAAAGAAAACTGCCCCTCGTAAATTCCTGGACAAAATAAGCATCTGTGAACAAATTACCAAAAATATTTCATTAGTTTTGAGTATAAAGAACTGCACGGGCCTAAATGAGCAGTTTATTTCATTTTAAGCAGTTTAACAGTGGACTAACCCCTTAAGCATTCAAATTAATTCATTCGTATAAATTTTGCAATTTAAGGTGCTCCTATTCAGTAAATATATTTTTTACGGGAAATGATGTGCTTCAAAACTTTGTCTGATGCGGTTATGAAAAATAAATTGGACAATTCCGACGTTGTTCTATTTGAATGTGGAATTTTGTACATCTTGGTTTCATTGCTTTCAACTAAAGCATAAGAAAAAAAAACGTACTGAAATAAAGCCCTTTTGAAAAAAATGCTTGCATTAATTGACTTTGTTTGCCGCCTATTTAATTGTTCGAAAACCATTGGAAAATGCTTTTGAGAGTGTTTAATGTGCTTTTACATTAAACAATCTCAAAAGCATTTTCCAAGCGTTTTAATTTGTCAGAAAATGTCTATGTTTATGTTTGCATCTATCGGATTTAAGTGTATATCGGTAGAAAAACAAACACAAAAGATGAGCTTAAATCAACCCACAAATATTAAAGTCTGTGAAGAAATTGAAATCTCTTTCTCTTTCTCTGAAAGTATTTAATTTGGAATGGTTATATACATTGGACCAGCCAATTTTCATTAAAAACTGATTCTTAATTTATTTTCAATATATTTTTTTGATTATTCGTTTGTATCAATTGGAAAGCAATTTGCGAAATCAGTATGTTAGTTTTATTCAGGAAACCATAAGAAATTATCAATGTTTATTTTATATAAATTATCAATGTTTATTTGCGAATATGAGCTGTATAGTGATTTTCGAAGTTTTTTTAAATTTTTCAAAAACATCAATTACTGTAGTTGATTAACCTAGATACTCACCAGCCTCACTCAAAATCAACTTCAAAAGGCCGTTATTTTTCAGATCCACCTGTCATACATTCACAATATTTAAGCTTTAATCAATTAATCTGAGCTGATTAATTTGTTATTCGAATTCGTTCAAGCGCATCGCATCCTAATTAATCTAATATACACCAATCATTTATTCATATATCATAAATGATATCAATGCTTGCATAATTTCATTAAACATTCCCCTAATCAAATATTACTTCACATTACATGTTCTTCAAATGTTCGACCGTCATTTGTGTGATTACAACTAATTATACTCGTAGAACGAAAACTATCAGTTTTTGTGCTATTTTTTTCTTCATGTCTAATTTCAAATGCATTTCAATAGTACTGGCATGGAGTAAAATAATTTAAATAGAATTCAACCAGATGACATTGCTGAATCGGTCTTTAAAAAACATAGCTGAGTTTATATGTCTGTATTTGCACATACATTACATTTCAGGCTACAGGTTATTTGAATGAATTCATTTTTACCGCATCGTTTACCGAAAATAACCTGTTAATAGCCTAGATAATTTTCAAATTTTCATTCATATAACACTACCAGTAACACCTCGGACAGTCAACTGTCACCTCATGCCATTGCATGTGAAAAGCAATAATAATATGATTTATTCATAAAAGTCTGTCTGTAACTATGTATAAACGTGGATATAAACATAGCCAGAGTTGTTATGATATTTAGGACGTAATAACAATCAACCTTTACGTGATGAATATCAAATTTAAATTGATTCTCGATATTGTTTCATTGTGCAGTGTTGAAAGTTTGTATAGAGTTTTATTTTTATTATAATTTAATATGTGTCCGTTCGAAATGAATATTAAACGACAGTAAACATTCATATTTTTTTTATACAAGCTAGTTTTTTACTGGTAATAATTGTTTCCTAGAAGAAGTCATTAATTAACATTCGAAGTAAATAATTCATGGATTAAAAAAAATATTTTGAATACAACAACAAATGAATTTGGATAGTGAAACTATCAAGTCTTTAAAAACTAAATCTCTTGAATTATTGAAAATGTATTTAAAAGGCTTTAATAATTATTTTGATGATACTATACCTACATGAGCTAATAATACACTTATGAGCATGAGCTAATAATACCTACATGAGCTAATAAAAAAAACATAAGTGTTCAATAACGTAATTTCGTATTGGTTTATTTGTCAGTTTTAAGAAGTAATATATCCGAATACAAAAATTACTGAAATATACAAGGGTTGATCCAAAAGTAATGAACATTAATATAAACCAAACAGTGGCCATCACTTCGCTATCATCTTCACATTTCTTGCCCCGAAAATGTTCCTTGAGTCGAAGAAAGAGGTGGAAGTAACTGGGAGCTAGATCTGGCGAATAGGGCGAATGTTCAAGCTGTTCGAATCCTGTTTCGTGCATTGCAGCTATCGCAACTGCAGTTTTGTGAACTAGTGCGTTGTTTCGAGTAAACAGCACCCGAGCCCGCAGTTTGCCGCGTCTTTTTATCTTAATAACCTCCCGCAATCTTCTTAATTGGCCTGCGTAGTAAAAGCCTGATATAGTAGCTCTGTTTTCTAAGTACTCCACTATAATAATTCTTTCAGCGTCACAAAAAACTGATGTCTAACCTTCCCTGGCGAGCTCGACACTTTGAATTTATTCGGCATCGGTGAAGACGGTCGCTTTCAGATCATCGATTGCAGTATGGTCTCTGGATCAAAATGGTGGATCCAGGTCTCGTCCGTTGTCACGAAACGTGAAAAAAATTTCTGTCTGGAACTTTTTGAGATTCACCCTCGAAATGCCGACTCTTTTCTTCTTTTGCTCGTCGGTTAATATTCTCAGCATCCAACGTGCGGAGACCTCCTTCATATGTAGTTCGTTGGTAACGATTCTTTGAAAACTGCCATATGAGACCTCTGTGACCTCCGCTACATGGGTGATGGTCACTCTTCGATCTGCCAACACGACATCTTCGAATTTTTTCACGTTTTCTTCAGTGAGAGAAGTGAATGGACGTTCTTCGCGGTGTTTGTCTTCAGTGCATATTCTTCCCAGCTTAAACTCCTTGGCCCAGTATGGAACGGTGGAATATGCAAGAGCAGAGTCCCTTAATGCTTCCACCAAATCGCTGCGTACGTCTTGGTAAATATTTTTTCAAACACAGGTACTTAATGACAGCTCTAATTGAGTTTTTCTCGATTTTAATGTTCTCTCTTCGACGGCTCGTATTCAAATGAATGTACCTCCCTGGAATCGTGGCCGATTTCTTTATGCTGTTTTTTTTTGTTGGTATTTATGGGAGCTGGCAATAACCGATTATCACTACTTTTGGATCAAACGTCGTATTCTTAAATGACTGAATGAATGCTTTAGCCCACACTGGGCGCTTTTCAATTGAAACAGTTATCGCGGTGCACTTGAATCAGAGCAGTTATTGCACTGGATTGACTTATTACAGATGTAACGGTTTCAAATAGAGAAAACAGTATTAATGATACATTCTTATCTCAAGATAATGTGCATCATAACGAAATCTACACGATAAACATACATAGCTGCTACAAATCAACTCAAGCTAAATATTCATAGAAGTATGGGCATTGTGAATTTCCGATATAGTATTTTGTACTGTTATTCCAATCACTCGATCGAATCAGTCATTTATATCCTTAGCCAAAACTTAAATATCACATCGAAAACAAAAACGTCACAAATCATGAATCAAACAAACACATTGACATCTTAATCTTAAACAAAAACTCTAAACATCGCAACAATTTATTCAATCTTAATTCGATTGTCTTTTGCTTCACGTTCTCGTTTTCTGCTTGAAACGTACACGAGCACGCAATCCCCAGCAACGTTTATTGTTTTCCTCCACCCGACTCAATTGTATTGTTAGAAAGACGGGTAACATGTCTCCAATTTCACTCCACTTGACACTCACGCCTGGTCCGTGGTATATTTTGTGCGTTCGAGTCGATTCCGGTGAAATCGAATGAACAAGAGAAGTAACAAAATTTTAATACACTCATCTAAGTGTCAGTCACATATGCTAAAGAGTAAGGAAAATCGGAATTGACAAAGTTTTCGGAGGATTGAAAAGGAAAACACAAGTCCCCCAACCGCCTTATCACTGTTAAAATCGAACATAACGATTCACTATTGGGATGAATAACTTCTACAGATAACGCAGCGAATATACCTGCAAAACAAGACGAAAGAAAACAACAGTAACGTAAAGAGATACGAGCAAATTTAGTGAACTGGTATTAGATTTCTCCCGGGCACAGAGTGCACAATCGTGCCTACTTTTACATTACTCTCTATATCAGTTGTCAATTTTTGACATTTTCAAAAAATACCCATACTTTGCAAATAGCTCACGAAATGTTTGGAAGAAATCATTGCTCGAGAAAATCAGACCCGCATCGTCAGGATGAGGCAGTGAAGGGCATGTAATCTAACTTGGAAAAATTTTAATATAAATAATACACCTGTCATCTACATGTTTGCCAAACTGTCGTGAAACAATGAGCCTTTATCGTAGCTGAGTGGCAGAATGATGGTGCCAGGCTGTTACTGCCACGTTTCGAGCTTCTGCAGTCGACTGTTTGCAAAAATACTCTGCTGAAGTCAAGAAAGACAACTACGACAAGGACGACGGATGCTCGCTATGAAATTATCCTGGCAAATACACTGTCATGGCGGTAGCCATAATGCTTACCTTTCCCGGCCACTCGCATATTTATTCATGCAAGATTCACCCTCAAATACTGAATATTTCACTAGAACCATCATTGTCTGCTGCAAAGGATATGTCCTTTGAATTGAGTTTGCAAGCGAATCGAAATTCCATGTCAAATCAAATGAAATTTTTGTATTGTTTTTTGCATTCTGCGTGAATCTGGTTGATCGTGAGACTGAATTAATACTTTAGACAAAGAAGACAGTTTAAATAGTCTTGTGAAAACTACACGTTCTTAGGCAGGTTCTGGTGGACAGCAGGATACTGTAATGTGGTCTATAATAATTATAGGACATGATTTGAGAATCATATTCTAAACTGTTATTCAAATTACAGGGGTCAAACAATCAGATTACAAACTCTTGCTTCAGAGTTGCTCCAGCAGGCCCTGTCTTCATTTACTTCAAACCGCCATCTATGCAGTGCTTTTAATAAATTCAAAGTGTATTTCTAGAAATACAACATCTGAATTCGACCCCGTCTTACCCTCTTTCTCTCTTGCTTTAATAGCACGACCCGCCAAATGCGATGGAGTGACAAGGGCGAGGTCGATATAGAGCACCTTCTGTGTGCCTACCAATCAAATATTCCTGTCATTTTCTACCGTCAAATAAAATTGATTGACTTTGAAATCAACGCTGTCGCTCGTTCACTACACGTACTTTCTCTTCCCAAGAAAGAAAAACAACGATCAAAAAATCTAGGGAGGCACAAAAATATTAAATAAAAACGAAAAGCGTAAATGTAGAAATTTGTCGCAACGGATGGAGAATGATAAGAGTAGATAATATATGAGAACCAGGGAGAGAATTTTTGGCAAGGTCGAAAAAATCCGGGACGAAATCGCATAGAACCACATTTTGCATGTTTCGTTCATACGCCTGATAATTTATCGCCCAATGAATGCGTGTAGATATCGTTCTTTATGATGATGATTTGATGCTTGTGCTACTGCTGATATCATAGCTGTGACAGAGTATTGCTCAGTGAATGTTGTTTGCGTTTTTTTGTCGGTTTTCATCCGTTTGTGCTGTGAAAATATAATGAAAGAGATTTTTTTGAAAAAAATTTGGTCGTTGTTTGGGATGCGTCAAATGTAGGAAAGATTCCTTTGGTAGTTGGCTTTTGTTTTTAGAACTGCGAAAATGAATTGTTAATGAGGTCGGACATAATTTATCCAATTCTACTAAATTTAAATGTCCAAGCAATAACCTAATTGTATTCATTTTATTTTATTTTCAACAAGTAAGCTTCCAATCTTAGTAAGAGTTAGTCAAATTCATTTCAAATATTTCAAACAAAATCAAATATGTAAACGAAAACGTTTCAAACAAATTTGGAACAGACTGGATGATTCGTACTAAGCCTAAATTACAATCGATGTGCAACGCCTTCAAATTAGCCTCAATTATAATTAGTTGAGTTTAATAAGATATTCGTTGTATCACCAGAAATTTTGCTTTGATAAAGTGGAACACTCATTCAGGCTCATATTTTTCCTTTAATTACCTTTAAATTTTATTGGGCTTTTTTTCCTAGATTCAACGAAGTCTTCGGATCATTTTATTTTATCTTTTCATTTAGTTGAGTTTGTCATTCTAGGAACCAACTGTCCACCGGACTTCGCTACTCAAAATCTAAATCTTTTAATCTTAAATTTAACTCGACATGAAAAAAAAACGATGTGCGCTATAAATTGAATTATGATACTCAAGCACACAGAAAACCAAAGTTAAAACTCTTGGGTGATTTATTTACTATTCTATTGTTGACAATGCCGTACATACGAAAAAAATTCTTGTAATAGCTCGAAGGATCTAAAACCATCTATTCAAACAAACAAGCAAATTAACATCTCCATTCAATTGTTCCCCCCCCAAAAATCTCTTTCCGTTTTTGCTTACAATATTTTATCTCCCTAAGCATACTCTGTAGAGTTTTGAGGAAAATCGTTCCGCTTTAAGTTTTGACATTTTGTTAATGTTGTACTTATATTTTATAAGTACACTATTATATTCTTAGGTACACTATTATTAAATCTTATAAGTACACTATTATATTCATAATGATACTTTATAAGTACAGTGGATTAAGGTAGTAATTTATCAGCAATACTCATACCTTCGAATTGGCTCTTTCTTCATCAGAATTATTTTTTGATCTTTGCGATTATCTTAGCAAAATAACAAATCGAAACCTGTCAACTTAATTTTGTCCGTACATTTCTGATTGTTTTGTGCTTGGTAAGTGTATAAAAATTAAAATTAAGAGAAAAAACAATTTAGAGCTAGTTTAAAAGAAACGTCCTCGAGCTCTGTGTGATATTTCACTTCCTACCCAAAAAATTTGACTGGAGAAAATATCGTCGTAGCATTTACAAAAATTTTCAAAACTGTCCAAACACATAACAGAAACAAAAATACCGTAATGCATGTAAATTTTGTGTAGCTGGTTTCAAAAGTCATAATAACCTACAAGGAGACGCCCGTTTTATCAGAAGCCAGTATTGTGCTAAGATTTTGAATTTTCAAAATGCCTAAAAAATGGGGAAAAAATAACAAGCCGAAAGCTCTGATGAGCACACAGAAGACGCAAGATAAACAAATAACTCCAGCGCATCAGAACTGCTAGAAAATTCATTTGCCAACAAATTGTGCTTGAATGACCAAAAAGTGTTGAAAGACGTAATGCCCTTTTTGTAGTATCAAGTTAATCATTTCTTACCCAAAGCAGAAAAAAACCCATTTCTCGACAGCATCTCCTAAAACATAAATGCAGAAATCGTTCGGTGCTGGCAACACTGTTCAAACAAAGCAACAATAAGTCTACTAAAATAAGCACACGCTTAGATCAACCTATCCTTTGAATTTCGTTTTCATCCGAGGATTTCATCGAAATTTACAGCGATCAAACGTTGTTTGAAGCTTCCATCCGAAAAATTTTCAAAACTCGGAAAATTTAAACATTGGCTCATAATTTTTATTGCACTTTGCTCTGCATATGAAAATGTAAAAAAGCTAATGACAAAATCGCTTAGTAAAGATATATCGCAAAATTGTAAAATGGCCATAGCTGGCAGCCATTTCATGATATTTTTACGAAATTCCAAAAAAAAATTTGGCTTGCAACAAGGTCTATTTACTGACCTTGTCGCAAGCCAAACTCAACAACTCTATTCTATTTTTCCATCCAAATTTCTACCAAATATGTCTCAGAGTAAGGTTCAAATAGTGTGTGAATTTCATTAAAATTTGTTGGCTAAATCGGAAGTTATAGGTTAAAAAACAGTTTTTTTCGCAGTGAAATTTCAAGATGGCACCACTGCCACAGGGCTGCCCGCGTTTCAAATTCATTTCTATCAGACTTGGTCCTAGTTTATACGAACATGTCCAGTAAATTTCATAATGATCTGATTGTACTGTCGTCAGTTCTCGTGAACAGAAATTTCGAGTGCTGAAAATAGAGGTAATTTGATGATGGGTTGCCGTTCTCGTGCAAATCGAAATTTTGAAAAATTCTAGTTGATATGGTGGAAAAAGGTTAAAATTTGTTAATAATTTTAATTTTTTGCCAAAAAGAAAATTTTTTCAGGAGGGTCGATGATTTGAAGGATTTTTTTTGACGTGAATGTCGTACCTACAGGGTTTGCCACACAGTCTTGGAAACCTATCTGAGTATAGTTTTAGTAAGCATCAATACGCTCTGTGAATTTCACGATGATCCAATGTTTCTGTCAGAAATTATGACAAATCAAAATTTGAAAACATCTCCTTGCTAACTTTTAGGCACTCAGCGCCCACACAGGGCTCATCATACTAGACTCTTTTCGCCGAAAAATCATATTTCTTTATATATATATATATATATATATATATATATATATATATATATATATACATATATATATATATATATATATATATATATATATATATAAAGAAATATGATTTTTCGGCGAAACGAGTCTAGTATTAAATCTCTTCGAAAACCCGTAAAAAGAATTGATATTCGTACGAGCAAAATATATTTCTAATCAAATGGAAGGAACTCATTCAGAATAAACCAAAGATGGCGGTAAGATTATTCAAGAGAATACTTATAGCAAACCATAAAATAATAAGTAATAAAACAATTCCTAAAATCTTTAAAACTGTTGCCGTTTTCAATAAAAAAATGTTTCGTGAAAAGCATAAGGTCCGTTTCGTTTAAAATTGAATACTAAAATTTGAACATTTTACACGACCTTTTAATGCATTTGAAATTCCGATAATACTTTTGCAACTTCAACACTTAAAGCAATATTCTGGTCTAGAGGCTCGATTTTGGGGTGATTTTACGGACGCAATAAAAAAAACATTAACACTTTTAGAATTTATTTTTTGATCAGTTTTTTATTGACATTTTAAAAGTATAAAAATGTATTCAAAAAACAAAAAAAAAATTGATGAAGGTACAAGCCGGAGAAGTGAAGGCTAAAAAAACTTGTCTCATGGTTGACATGATTCCACCCTTCCTGGTGGTCTGAAACATAAATGTTTGGTGAATTCTGTAAAAAGAAAAATGCAGAGCTAGTCTGACGTGGGCGATTTGAAAAAACTTTTTTTTTCCGCCTCATTTTTTCAACTTTGGGTATTTTTGATAAATAGTAGAAAATGTTTTTTCAAAAATCCCTATGTCAGACCAATTCTAATAGTGTTAAGAGGGTTTGTGCAAATTTCACATAAATCGATCCATTACAACTAGAGATATTATTTCAGCCGTATCGAAAAAAGTAGTTTCGAGAAAAACGCGTTTAAAACTTGGAGTCGCGTTTCGGGCAGTCTGAGTCGTTTAATGGTATGTTATACTTCGATTTTTTTAACCAGAGACCATTTTTTTAACCACAAAAAAACTGTAACTCCAAAAATAGTTCGAATTTCCGAAAATATTTTTAAAAGCTTATTTTTAAAGGTCTAAACTTTGAAAATATGCAAACAAAAAAAATCGGTTTGATCAAATTTCTAGACCAGAATACCTCCTTAAGGCAAACGCAGGTTGCAATGAACACGTATGGCTTTTAATGATATGAAAATGGCTCATGGCCATTAAGCCTGAATAGAGATTTCTTCTATTAATTTTTTATCTAGCTCTATTTTCTATAACCTCAGCTGCTGAATTTCTGTCAAGTTGATTTTTTCTCCTCTAGTTCTTAAACTGGAGCCAAGAATTCACCACGGCTAAATCGAAGATAGAGATTTGATGGCTACTGTCCGCTTTTTGGTTCGATATCTTGAAAGACAAACTGCCAGTACGCATCCTGTCACATCTACACCATGCATTTTAGAATTATGTTCCTTGAAAACCCTAGGAGGTGGTTGCTTAAATGGATTTACATTCTTTTCTAAACTATCATGTACTTTTATGTCAGGTTTAGGCAATATGTACGAAACACGGTAATGTAAAATTTGTGATAACTTTTACATTTAAAAATTTCAAGTTCAGATTTTGTGTTTAAAATTCACATAACCAACAATACCTATCATTTCCAATAAAGCAGTCAGACAACCGAGTAAAATCTATTAGCTTCATAGTACCATCAAAAACTATATTCTTCCATTTTAAAGCTATAACCAACATTTTCCTTCAGCTTTATTGTCCGTCTGGCGCATTCCAAAACTCTAGGGTGCCGTCGATTGCAATTCACTCTACCGTCTACCGAGCTCGCATAAATTGTTTTACGTGAGTGCACAGCCCCAGTGCACAATGCAACCCTATGCAATCCTTGATCTGGACTCAAAATCGATGTGTACGTGTACCAACACCACCATGCTATACCGGAACTTAGCCGTTCATCACTCAGATGCGTTTGCCGGATATGTTGTTGGGCAGTTACTTAAACGGACAATTATTATGAACTGACCCCGTACCGCCTCCAAGGTGAAGCTATCGAGTCGTTGAGCCGGCAATCCATTAATAGTATGCACATGCACTTTTAATTGATTGCGTGCGAATCTGAACTTTACGACGCTCGAGGCTGTACGTTAATCAGACACCGACGTTCCAACGTCGAGAATCGCAAGGATTGCAAGCGTAAAACGTAAAGTTGAAGCTCATTGCTGACACGTGTCGTTGGGACAACGATGAGGGCTTCCTTTCTGAAACGTGAATGAGGGTAAGATGTGTATGAATCAAAGTGAAATCGACAGAACAAGCCCCGATGACAAGTTCATTCATCTTTAGACCAAATCATGGTCTAGGCAAATATGTGATTAGAAGTCATCAGATCCTCTGAGCTGAGCGTTTCAAACCAAAAGACACGTCTGTTCTCCAACACTTGACTGCTCAACTGTAAGAAACGTATTAAATAGGCTCGGCAAGAGCCATTATCCTTGTTGATTTCAGCCAGCCAAATTAAAAATTGCGGACTGTGATATGACCATAGATACAAGAAGAACACTTCTTGACCGGATGCGTTCAAATTCAAGTTTCGCATGGGGTTCGGTCGGATCATTTCTTTTCATCCTCCACATTTCAAAGCAGTGAATGGCACGTGCTTTCGATTTTCAACAGGGGAGAAATTTCCAAGACTCTTAACAAATACCACAGATACAGTTGACGAGCATTTACTTTTACGAGGGTCGAAAATCGAAAGTCGATTCGGATGAAATCAAAGTTAATTACAGAAAATTGCGTTTGTAATTCGCCTATTACAGACGAAAATAAAAACAGCCATCCTACAACTCTGTTACCACAAATTGCAGATGAGTAAGTGACGGAGTTTATTTGAAAAAACTCAATTTTCATTTATTGGAGTATGAAAAGTCTAATAAACGGTACAAGTCACAGAAAAAGTTGAAGTAGTTGAAAAGTCAAAATTGGGTAGGGAATATAATTTGATTTGCTGACAAACATTGAAAAGACGAGGTGATTAGCTTACGAGCTTGATATCGTTCTAGCAACCGCCTTAACGGTGAAACAGGATTAATTTTTCAGGTTTCGTTGATTTCATATCATTGACCATAATCAATCGACTGACCTTCGGCGTTGGAATGCCGTTGAAACAAACAACTGTAGTAAGGATTTGGTGAGTAGAGGGACCAGACACGTTTCGGCAGAAGGTAATTATTGCATTGGAAACGTCGTTAAAGTGTGTTATTATCGGAAGCACGTCATTTGCCTGCCCAAAATGACGAACACTAACTATTGTTTACCGTGTGAACAAGGCGATTTCGGAAGTTTGAATCGATCATTAGATATGACTTACGATTAGGTTAGTTTGGTATTTTGTAAGAAAAGTACATGCTATTGTTTTTTTTTAGTAGATGGAATTTGTTGACATAATGTTATTATAGTTTTGTGAACTGAAGCTAAGTGAAGAGGAAGCTGAAAACGGCTCCACAGTTAAACTGATTAACTGAGTTACGGACAAAATATTTGGTTATAGTTTATGTAGATATCGTTAAAATGTTGATTGATTAATTTTGAACTAGTTGCATTGAAAGTAAATGTTTTTCAATTACTCAATTTTTACTTATTGCAATAAAAAGTAGCCTTTGAAAAAATGTAGAGTTGATTTTCGTAACATTATATTCTATTGAATCTACGAAATTTGAAAAACAAAATCATTTTTGGGTTATGTATTCAAATTGAGTGAATTATTTTAATGAAATTATGGACAATGGAATCCACTTATTACTGTATATAATTAATATTTTGATAAATAAACTATTCAAGGTAAAGCACCCGAAAATTTCAATTTTGAACAGAACAAAAAGTGGGTGAATTTTAAGTTGTTAAAATTCTATAAAAAGAACAAAGAAATCCCATCAATAAAATTGCAATATTTCAAACTGAGACTTCTTACGAATTCGTCTTTTCCTTTTTTGATTACGATTGAAGTAAAATTCTTCGGACAAGTATTTTTCGATTGCGCAGATAATTTTCTTTAAAGGCTTAAATTTTTTATATAATACATCATATTTTTCTCTCCACAAATATAATATAAGTCGTAGAACTAAGTAATTTCGCGACCAAGTCGACGACTAGATCTCCCTGTTTAGGGGCCATATAAATTGATGAAATCCAAACAAAGCTTCCAAACAAAACCTTTTAATGACTTAGGCTTCAAAATGCACAAACACGTTGGTTGTGTGTTTAATTATAAAGGAAACTACAAATAAAAATTGATCGTTAAAAGAAACGAGTGTCCAACACTATCAACACGATTTCCATTTCAGAAGCTTTTAGTCTTTTCGCAGAAGTGTTTTAAGTGCGAAATTTTTCTCACATTGCTCTAAACACAGATATTCAAAAATATTTTAATAAAAAAACCGATTTTTCCTTTCGAAAATAGATGCATTGAATTTTCTGACAAGTATCGATATTTCGAGGGTAATCTGCCCTCTTCTTCAGTGTCTGAAGAAGAGGGCAGATTACACTCGAAACAATGATATTTGTCATAAAATTCCATATATCTAGCTTCGAAAGGAAAAATCGGTTTTTTTATTAAAATATTTTTTTACAAACTAGGAAAAAAATTGGTACAAATTAAAAATAATTCACAGATTTTCAATTGTTATTCAGCCTAAGATCTAGGATTTGCAAAACATGATATATTTTTCAACATATTTCAGCATTTGGATGGATTTACTTTACGGATTTATTTTTTTCCAAGCTTAGGAAATCAAAGTCCCAAAGATTTTGATTAATTCCTTTGTGGTGACTTATTGATATTTTAATGACGTGAGGTGAAGGTTTATTTAGTTAGGAACAACCAGTGAATCATAAAGCTTTAACGATTTTAGAATTGTCTTATATGAGATATAAAAGATTTTGTAGTCAACTATTTGCTGATTAAGGCTAAAATCGAGAGCGAAACCTTTTTGAAATAATTTTGCAGAGTGTTTTCATTGTTGATAAGTGAACCTTTTTATTTTGTTTCTAAGGATAAAACTATACAACGAACCCAATGTGAAAAATTGAGTGCTTAAAACAATCTTTTTGGACGGTAGACTAACTTATTTTGTAAAACAGATTGTATAAGGTAATTATATTATGTTTACGCTTTAACTAAGAAATTTTTTCAAGAAAATATTATTGATAGTCAAGTTTTATGATAACCTACTACACAAGTCATGCGAATCTAGCGCATGACCGATGGATTTTTCTGTGTTTTGAAAATAAACAAAATGGCGGACTCTGATAATCTGATCATGGAATTTCAAGAAAAAAATTGAATTTATTGCTTCTAAAAATGTAAGTTTTAAGTGAAACAAAATTCCTTCCATCAGTTTTTTTATATTTTCAATAATCTCAGAGCTTTCAACTCATTTAAAGTTTCACACTTAATTAATGGAATTTTAATAGTTTGAACTATATATAATTTTATTTTGCCTATTTGGAAAAATCTAAGATTCATTTGCTGTTTTTTAAGTTTCATCCTTCCTTCTCAAGTTTTCTATAAGCGCTTTTGCCTTTACACGCTCAAAAATGTTTTTTATCAGAGAGGTTTTCACTATCTCAAAATCTTTTCTATGGACTTATTTGAAATTTACAGACAATATTTACAAGACGTTAAGAAATACAATTCAGACTTACGATATAATTAATTGAAAATTAGTTAGTCCCTAAATGACACTGATCTAAATTTTATGGCAAAATGCTTAAAATTTAGGTAACGATATAATTCGCAAAAAAGGAAAATTCATTGACAAAAAGTTATTTACTTGAGTTTTTGTTACGAAAATAGCCCAACTCTAAAAATGCACAATTTTCATACATACGAGTATGCCTTTTGAATCATTTTCCATTTCCAGGCGATTCAACCGCACACTGAGTAGACTTTGCTTTACTCTTATCGCAAGTTCAAGCCAATCTAAAACTGCTTACAATTGCTATCTAAGAGCACATCCCTCCCATGCCTAAACCATTCCGCGTCGTTGTAACGTACGCGCTGTGTTTATTAGTGAGAGAAACACAAAACCGATAGTTTGAGAAATGGAATCCAAATACTCCTGCCAATATTGAATGAAACCCAGAAAGGGTAAGTGTAGCTACTTGCTCGGAACGGATACGTGAGTACAGCAAGCGTGCTGAAAACTAGGCAGCATCCTGGCGAACAGCAAAGTAACACTGGCTTTTCGATATTCGCTACTTGCCAATCGACGAAAGTTTGCGAATTGAGCAAACCGAAAGATGTGAACCTAGGCCAAGTCTAGGCATACCACCATATAGGACGTGTGAAGGTTTCCATATTCTAGGCGCACGTTGAACGGGATCCGTTGATGGCGATGATGGGAGTTAAACAACAACAACTTCAAGTGTTCGACGCAAAGTACTCTGCTCGTGTTTTGTTTTTCGGTGGCGAGAGAGAAAAACAGATGCATACTAAGGAGTAGGTACTTTCGCATAAGGTCTTTATTAGCTTTGTTAACGTTCGTGGGCCAAGGCGAACTCTCAACGTCTGGTCGGTCCTGGCGGAAGAGTGTGATGTGTTTCGAAACGGATCTATATAGACTATTTCAATTATTTCAATAAAGGATAATATTGACTGGAAAGTGGAAAGGCGAAATGGATTTAAATTGATGCTGAACATTTTAATTTGTTGGGAAAAGTTTTGGCTTAATTTGGGTTGCGAAAAATGGAGAAAGAGAATGAAGGCAGTTTTTGGAAGAGGAATGATAGATGATGCTAGGAATTTCTCAAATTGAGTTGATTTTAATTGATGCTCTGGGGTTTTTGATGGAGAAGTCTTTTAGGAACTTCAATTCAAATAGTTCTGGATGTAGCCAATTAATTTGCTTATTCGTATCGTATTTTAGTTTCTTCGCTTAGATTGTTAGACACATTTTTCATGAGTTAAACTTGTTTGTCGGCCAAATTATTTTTTCTATTAAAATATGCATTCCATTAATATTCACTCCACATACATGCATCTATACTTGCATCGAATTTCATTTGATATTCAGATGTCATTATTTTTCACTAAAATTATTTAGTTCAATTTTCGCGGATTGTATTATAGTTGAAGATTGCAATTTGAAAGAAGATGGCACTGGGGACGATATTTCGACTATCGAATTTTCAATTCATCGAAATCTAACGGCTTGACAAATGATTCTAATAAAATGTATTATTAGTTAAACAACATAACATCAAAATAAGTCAAATAATGAAATCATATTATAGTTTACACTATCGATTTCAAAATGAATTTCTTTTCGAAAAAAAAATTGTGCTGCTTAAATTTAACTTGTTGTCCGCCAGACTGAATGAACTTGACTTCTTTTATGTTGGCAGGAAACAATTTGTTGGCTTTAATTCAAACAAAAAAAAAAAAAAACAACGAGTCAAGCCTGTACTATCCCCGCCAAAACTTTCGATGATTAATACATTTTCAATGAACTCGTAAACGCGTTAGACCATAAACAAATTTAAAAAAAAACCACCAATAAAAACTTTCCGCAGCTATAAAAAATCGATACAATCTTTCAACAACTAAACCGCCATTAAACCTGCAACTTAAAAACTCTCCCGCTTCTTAACATTGTGAAATTTTAGATACAATTTTTTTTTATATATATCAAGGAAGATGCAGACAAACAACTCACTTCTTGTCCAATCAAATTCGGCCGCATACTAAACTGCCTGGTAGAGAACGTTTCGATTCAAATGGAGCCGAGCGACGAGAATAAGTAAATCCTCGGAGCTAGTTCGTTGACTTGATAGCGTCATAAAAATCTGCGGACGATAATAAAATCACTTTACGATGCTGCTGGCTTTAAGCTACTATGAAAGCTGCTTAGCTTAAGTGTTTAGTCCGCAGCGAAAGTGAATGGTATGGCGGTTTGGGCGAAAGCGCAGAAAATGAGCGAGTCTACTCGTAGTCAGATTGCGATTTGCATTTGTTGATCATAGAGCAAAATACATTTTCCTGTATGCTGAAGAATACTACGAAGGACGCAATGGTGCTTCTTAGGAAAGTGTGCAAAAAAGTAGTAGTATGAGCAGTATCTGCTTTTCCGGACGATATCTGAATGATTATGGTTTCCTCAACAAGCAAGCCTGTGTTGTAATGGATTTATGACTCATACTGTTTATTGTTATTCAAATTACAGTCCTTTAAGTACGTAAAGGATGAAATAATTTGATTTGGTCAAAGAGAAAGCAGAAGAGAAGTGCTATGAAACAAGAAGCTGAACTTTTTTGCCACCGATATAAAATTCGGTGTGTGAGATGCGCCTCAGAGCATCTCAAATAGGAAATTGAAAAGCTAAGATGATCATTTTGGGATCGTGATTAATGCCAATTTTTCACATCATTGATGTACTATAGTTTTTAGCAGATATCTTTACCGGCTGCTTTGCTTCCGAAAAAACCCTATTTCTAGCATTAATAGTAAGAATTTCGAGAATAATCTGAGTTTTCAGATCCAAAGTCTATTTTACATGAAATCAAAACTCTATTGCAAGGAGCCCACACTGGGCGCTAGGAAACTCTTTCCGAATCTGGTTCGAACTGCTGTTATTTTTTTGTTTCAAATTTTTGTTTTCTTATCCCTGATTAGAATTTTGGGCAATGTAAGTCCCTCTTAGTCTTTTGAGAATTTGTTTCTTCCCAAAATGCAATATAAACGAATTTTTTTTTCATTGTTAACGAACTTTAAAAAAAAGACATCTAAAAAATGAAATCTTTTGCCATAAGCTTACACGTTTTTTTTAAAAAAATACGAAAATGTTCAATGCTTCGTTAAAATCATGGCTCAATCTTTAAGCACTCATTCATATTCTTGTTTTTTCTTACCCAGAGAATGAGTGATTTGAATACGAAACGTTTTCAACGCGCATAGCAAACAGCAGTAACATTTTCCGCACAACCAGCGTCACCAGAACGTCAACAATTTCCACAGATGCAAGGAATTGTTTCTTCTGTTACCTCCTTTTTCTCTTGGTGGCGTTTGTAGACCCTGTAAGTCAAGTTGACAGCGTAAATGAAAGCAAAACAAAAATTTCAAATAAAGAAGAAAACTGCGATACAACGACGCAGCAAACACAGTACAGGCAACAAGAAGACCACAGTGAAGCAGACGAAAAATGCAACAAAACAGCTAGATACGTATGGAAAAACTAAAAGATGAAAACGGGTAAAGGTTTTCAGGAACGAAATTTATACATTCCGTATTGGTGTTTATCTGCTGCGATTGCTACACCGTTATAGCTACGTGTATTTATGCACCGTTCATGAAACGAAAGAATGATGATAAGTTTGCTCCATCCAGCTAACTTAGTGGGTTGCATCAGTTCAGTTGCTGTGTTTTTCAACGCTTTCTTAGGTTTTTTTTTCATTTTTGCCGGATTTCGCTGATATAGTTACATATCTTGTGGGTTTAAATGGAAAGGATTTTGTTCGCTACGAAGGTAACAACAACCTAGAACGCAAATATCTTATGCGACAATTCAGTTGAGATAGGAAAATAGATACAAGCGGCTGTTGTTTGTGCATGCAAAAGCAAGGACGCGATAGTGTAAGCAACACTCACAGCATTGGGGACAAAAACAATGCAGAGGAAGGAGATACTCATGTTTTATGTATGCGTACGCTGGATGGTAATAGATTGTGCGGTGTGTTGAATTTTATGGCTTTTTATTTCGTTTTGCATAGTTATCGAACTTTATGGTATATTATAACTCTGAATATTTTGTTTTGGCTGTATTCATTTTTCAGAAATTGGAGGGGGAATTTTTCTAAAATATTTAAAGGCTCATTCCATACTTTGTGATTTGCAGCTAAGGTTAGGATTGAAAATGTCTTGTTATACGATGGTGCAGACATTTGTGTCGATGGCGAACGAAATCCCCCAGCCATCACTTGAAACTGCCAGCGACATAGAGAGTGCTATTGAAAATCTTTCAACAAAAAAAGCCAAGGTAGAGGAAGAATTCGCCACAAAGTCCCCCTAGGAGCTCCCAAGGGACATTAAAGAGCTACACGCACAGAACACCCCAGCTCAAAACGGGATGTGAACGGTCTCACAAACCATATCAGCCAACAGATCTCTCCAACTCTTCAAAAACGAGCAATGCGAAAACTTCCTTCTAAGTAGAAGCCAGGAGACAAAAATTTCTGAAGAACAAAATCGCTACCCCAGCAACCCATGGCCTAAATGGCCTCAAATACGACAACGAGAGAAAGGTAGAAGCTTTTGCAGACACATAAGAACTGCAGTTCATAAAGAACGCAACAAATCCGGAGGAATTTGACCATGAAGAAGAGGTCGAAGAAAGAGCTACCAATATTTTGGAGACAGTAACCCATAGAGAAGAAGTAACCCGCTCCACGGACATAGAAGAGATTAAGCACTTGGTGGCTCGGCTCAACAAACGTAAATCACCAAGACTAGACAAGGTAACAAATACCTGCCTCAGACACTTATCAGACAACAAAATCGAACAGATAACAATTATTGCCAATGCAATTTTCCGAACAATAAAATTTCCGAATCCCTGGAAAAAAGCTACTATTACTGTGGTTGCAAAACCACACAATGACCTCACCTGTCCACAAAACTGGAAACTAATCAGTCTCTTATTCTCGAGCGGGAAACTAGTAGAACGCCTAATACTTTCAGGGCTCGAGAGAGTAGTCACTGACCAATCTATTGTCCCAGAAGAGCAATTAGGGTTCAAAGCCCACCACTCCACCGAGCTAGCTAGAGGATCCTAGCACATTACAACTGGAATCAACAGAACTTGTCATGTTTGACGTGGCTAAGGCATTCGGTAAGGTCTGGCGTGCTGGTCTTATCGTTAAAATGTACGATTTTTACATTTCGAATCCCCGTGTACAATTAATAGGATCATTTCTTGAGCGCAGATCTTTTTCCGTTCGAATAAATGACCACCTCTCTGGTACACGACCAATAGAAGCTGTAGTCCCGCAAAGTTTTCCACTCTGTCCACTGTTGTATACCTTATACACTGCAGAAATCCTGAAGATGCCCACAACGAAAATCTCCTATTTTGCAGACGACACTTGTATCTACTAGACATCCCGGTAGGCTGAATTTATAACCACCAACCTCCAACAATACAGAGACACTCTGACGACTTACTTCCAGAAGTGGAAAATTCGTATCAACGGAAAAAAAATCCAAGAAATCTTTGTAAAGAGACGACGAAGACAAAGCCCAAGCCAACTTACTGTAGACAATGAACCCATAGAATGAAAAGCGACAGCCAAATACCTGGGATTAACATTTGACACAAGTCTCCTTTAGAATACACACATTCAAAACAACCGAATAACTGCCAATGAAATACTGAGCCAGCTGTACACATTACTTGTATCAAATAAGCTTAATATTAAGAACAGAGCCCTTATCTATCAGCAGATCATCGGACCAGCCATGACATACAAAAGACAGTTACAAACTTGCCAAAACCTGGCCTTGAAGAAATTCACAAGGGCACCATGGTACATCAAAAACACTTATATAGACAAGGACTTACGAATAGAAACAATAGACAAAGCACTCAAACTATTCGATACAATCGACAGACGTCTGAAGAGCATCCATGCTGTCCTTAAATTCCCAGAACAGAGGAAAAACGATATCTACCAAACCTACGAGCATTGAGATCCGAAAGTAGTAGATCTACGAGGGAGCGATCAAGAGGCTTGAATAAACTAGAGAGGAAAAGGAGAGCGCATGAACGCTCACTGAAAGGAAGGGTGTCAAAGTGCAACTGGCACTATCTCCAAAACTAAAACAGTTCTCAGGCCATTTGTATTGTAAAACACTTTGCACTATTGAATAAATGGAGGCACAAAGCATATACTTAAATGATATATGAATTGAGATGATATCTTATATGAACACCAAGCACCAGCTGTGAATTTTCGTCCTAAATGGTTTTCCTCTATTTAAATAATGTTTTTCCCATTTGCATCCTTACAACAAATGTAGTTTTTGATTTTTTTTAACCAGCCACTAGACCTTTTCTCTGTAGAAAAACATATTTGAGCACTTCAAAGCACTTGCTAAGCTTCGTCAGCACTTCAAAGGAACTACTCAGTAAATTGAACTAAACACATTTTCAAATGTCTTTCAAGTTAATTCAAACTTTTAAGGCTTCTCTTATCCGTTATAGCGGGTATCTTTCGCGTTTATTTTGAATTTCCCTTCGAGGAACAATCATTTGTGCAAAGAAAAATTGAAATACATTATTTACATACTTCTAGCCAAAAGGAGTTTCAAAATACGCCTTCAAAGAGAAAAAGGCTTGTTTCATATTCTATTGTGCTCTCATTTTCTAAAGTCCTTCTCCCGAATCCATATCAATGCCTGCTTACATTTCTTTATTTTGTTCGTTTCTAATCGAATGGAATTCGCCTAGTTGTACATGCCAAAAGTAGTCATTGTCATGAACGTAAATGAGAACTTGGATTCGGCAAGGTCTTGCACGATTCGATACGTACAAGACAGAAAAAGGATTGCTTACATTTCATATGCTATTCAGCACGTGTATTCCATATTTACCAGTGAGGGATGGACGCACTTACCTTTTATTCACCTTGACTTTATAACGTATTACCTTTCATGATTTCTCTCTCGCCGTCAGTCTACATCCTCATCCCCAGATATTGTACTCCTATCTAGTAGTTTGTGCGTGCTTTTCATTGCTCTGCGAAACCCTATCTGACAGAAGTCACTGTTTTTTCGACATTTCCTGCTTACTCCAATCAAACTCTGAGGGTCAAAAGTTGTATCTGATATTCTGATACCACAAACCCAGACTACGAAATGGAGGCAGAACAATCGAACCCACGCGGGAACACCAGGATATTGGTCAGCTCCCAGCAAAAGAACAGAGAAGAGGTAAGAAACAAAACGTTCAAAGTCACTTCACTTGCAAATGCGAAGAAGCAAGCAAAGCATTTGTAAGAAAAACAGCCTATCTCTAGAATTCAATAAGAATTTCGGTGGCAGTCTGCCTGGCGATGAAATAAAGAGAGAAGACTGAGTGGGAGGTTGAGACTATTTCGAACTTGAGCAATATTCAATTTATGGTATTAGTGTTTACATGGAAAGGATAAAATTTCATTTAGAAAATAATGGTAAGCCCATTAAGTTGGAAGGGAAATGTTTTTCCGAATTTCAGTTGGTTTGAAGTAAATAGTGTTTGATTGATGGCTACCCGAATAAATGTAACATGGATAGATTTCGTGTTTTTTTCTTTGATATTTGCTGCTGAACGATTAATGGTCGTGACCGGTTTTGGGGGTTTATTTTGTCAGAATAATGGAATTTGAATGTGAAGCTTTGGAGAATTTGGATGTATTTTTTGGTTTTGAAATAAATGTTGGTTGCTATTATGGATGGCATCATTAGATGCGTAAGTTCAATAGCGAAGCGTTTTGATTTGTTTCAAAATGAGTCAATCTTATCTTGCTTAAAAATATATTTTTTCTTTAGCAGTTTCGTTCGCGACCTGTAACTTTTCTGCATACATTCATTTGAAATCACCTTAAAATATCTATAAGAAAACACATTTCTCCCACATAATTGACAGTCCACCCCATAACAAACACAAACCAAAAGCAAATGTAGACCACCATTAATACCCAACCAATCTGTCTCCATTACGGACTCGGTTCCGACAAAATACACATTAAACTTTTCTTCAGCAATTCCGATCCCAACAAAAGTGCAATAAATTCACATAAAACCACATACAATCTAAATCAAAAACTCAATTAGTGTCACCACTCGAAACTGAGCCCCCTTCTCATATTCGTCATTATGTTCCTGGGCCCATTACCGTGCACTGAGTCCTACCTGCCAGGTTTTCCTTGGTTTGTAATTCCTGTGATCACTTTCTCGTCTCAGTTGCAGTTTAACTCTCATCGCAAAGTTGAAAATGTCCTACACCAGCATATAATCCGTTACGAATAGATATCACACAAGCTTCGCACGAGAATAATATTCCCTGCACACACGTACGATTCGTTGGCACTGTTACCTTAACATCATGTCAGGGTGTCATGTCACTTCTTTCAATTAATGCTCGTGGATGGTGCGGGCAGCTGGAAACTATTGTGGAGATCCCCGAGCTCAAGTCTCGACTGCACCATCGAAACGGGCAAGTAATGAATGGTTGACGTTGCTCTCGTGTTGCGGCGTGGGGAACGATACAACAGAAATCTCATAAATTGAATGCCGCAAAATATGCAAAATCGTAATATGTCTGCCGTCTTAAGACACCTGCCCGGCAGCAGTCTGCAACGAACGGCGCTCAAAAATTAATTAAGCAGTAGCTCCATTGAATGCGAACCCAATTTGCATGTCTCCTACACCCGCTCACACTAGCTACCGCGCCTGCATGAATGTCATTCAGGAGACATCATCCCGGGTGGAAAAAGGCACCGCCTGAACCGAGCACTGACTCGTTCGAAGTGAATTAGACAGGTAGACTAGAAACAGTCCTCAACTTTGATGCACGGAACCTCGTACGAAAGTCATTGCAACCTCACCGGAGCGATGCGAGCTCCGTCAACCCTTAAATTCTGCTGGGACGTTTCATAATTCAAAACGATGTATTTCACATATGCAACCGAGGATGTGTAATATCACTGCAATAGCAAAACTAGTCCTGGTCCTGCCACTGTGGCAGCACTGCTTGTTCTTCTATTCCCAGAAGTATGGCCAACCTCGTGCGCATACATTCCCATTCGACTCTCGGTGGCTTTTGCATTTCGCTTACGGAAAGCGTTTTCCTGATGACTACGAGAAATATGGGACTCCATATGGAGCCAAGTCAAGTCAAAGTCTCATTCGTCGCTCGCGTAGGAGATTATTTCGATATTTTGACTTATTTGGAAAGTGCAATAGATTCTGCAGTGGATCTTGCACTTTTGCGAGACTGACATGTGCGGTGCAGTCGAACTGAAAATGTTTCATTATCGTGTGAAGAAACTCAGTTTGTAATAGAATTGCTAATAAATTAGTGTCAATCGGGTAGATGTGATGCGATTGAACGAGGTAGACATGAGAGTTGTGAGCGAGTCGACTAACGTTTGCAATTAAGTGTATGCGAGTAATTGGTTTTTAATTTGTAATGTGATATATGGAAATATCGTAATATTTTTTCACTGGGTTCCTTTTCAAAACTAAGTTTGTTGATTCCGTAGAGTAAAATAAATGACATTTAAAATCTTAGACACGCAAAACCAGATTGACGTTTTCTTGCCTAATTAATATAAAATATAGCAATGCATCTTGCTTGTCATATATTTTCACTAATAATCTTTCTTTTGTTTCTTTTCAGGTAAGTGTTCATCAATTTTGTTCGTTTTTATTCGGATATTTTTAAATAATAAATAAAATATTTAAGGTAAGTTAAATAAATGTAATTTATCAAAAACACAAATCAAAAGCCATTTCAGTGATTCAAATTACTCTTGCATATAATTTTATATAGAAAAATTCACATAAAAAAATCTGAAACACTTGTTTCTTCTTATTTTATTAAGGGGTATTCTGCTCTAGAAATTTGATCAATTCGATTGTTTTTTGTTTCCGTATTTTCAAAGTTTAGACCTTTAAGAATAAGCTTTTCAAAGGATTTTCGGAAATTCGGATTGTTTTTGTAGTTACAGCTATTTTTGTGACACGCCAACTAACTGCCCGAAACGAGACTCCAAGTTTTAAACGCGTTTTTCTCGGAACTACTTTTCTCGATACGGTTGACATGATATCTCTAGTTGTAATTGACCGATTTACGTGAAATTTTCCACAAACCCTCTTAACACTATAAGTTTTTGTCTGACGCAGGGGTTTTTGAAAAAAATTCTACTATTTATTAAAAATTCTCAAAATTGAAAAAATGAGGCAAAAAACGACTTTTTTTTACATGGACGCCATCAAAAAAAAGTTTTTTTATAATAGCTTACGTCAGATGAATTTAACGTTCTTCTTTTTACAGAATTCACCAAATATTTATGTTTCAGACCACCAGGAAGGCTAGAATCATGTCAACCATGAGACAAGTTTTTTTTTGAGTATTCAATTCGGCAGCCTGTATCTACATCAATTTTTTTTTTTTTTTATATTTTTTGAATAAATTTTTGTACTTTCAAAATGTTACTAAAATACTAGTAAAAAATATATCCCAAAAATTGCGCCTCTAGACCAGAATACTGCAGTTAGATTAACTTGAATAAAATACTGGAGAGAATTAATAATGTTCATTTATTTGGCAAATTCACTGCACATGTCCTTCTTTTTAAATGTTTTGTTTATTATTTCTCAGAAAAATGTTTGTGGACAAAGTAAAGTACATTTATTTTTCTTTTTCATTACAACTTTTTTTTCCAAAATAATTACAAGTATTTTTGTTCAATGCTCAATGGTTTTCGATCATCACACGGGTGATTGCTTTGATTTCTGGCAGATTATGCCACTAAATACGAAATATGGGCACCAGCGTATCCTGCATTTTCATAGTAACGTTCAACTCTCTACTTTTCCTTCAAATACCTTTCAATTTTCGGATCACTAACAAAATTTCCTATTAAATTTGCCAAGATAGTTTCAAATAAAGTGCTTTCACTAAAATTAATGACTATAAAAGCTATTCCTGTTCTTAAATGTATCATACTTTTCCCAGATAGCTGTGAAAAATAGCTTTATGCAAATCAGCGTATCAAGTTAGTTTGCTAGTAAATCATTTGAAACCAGTAGCCGTTTCTATGGAGCTTATAAGCATACAATTTAAAAATACTGGCCTAAACTCAAGCAATAAACTGATAAAGCCAAGGAGGAATTCTGAAGCAAGTGAAAATAATATTTCATCCGAGATCATTATTTTTAACTCAGGGGTCAAACGATCAACAACAAAATAAAACAAATATTATTGAAATTCGTGAAAAAAATTAATTTGAATCACTCATAGCTCTAATAATATCAACGCCCACTCATTCAACCCATCGATTCGACACGAAAAAATAAAATACAACACAATGCATACATTATCTCACTAATTACAATTTCGCTGACTCTGATTATCATATGCACAATTGTAAAACACATTTAATCTGTTGTTGCTAAGGCAGCTCGAAAAGCTCTCGAAAGCAGATAAGGATGTGAAATTTCGAATCCCTTTGGACAATCGAAGCCAGTTTAAATGTGCTACCTCACGCCTTCGGTGTATGGTAAAACCGTATCTTTGGGACAAGGACAAAGAACGAAACGCAACAAACCCGTCCGCTACCGAATTACTGGATCCCATTCAAAGAGATCTGTGTGTACCTACTTTCTACCGCGTATAATTTCAGTGCGATGCTAATTATTGCTCCGAGTCGTTGTAACCACGATGCCGTAGTCAGACAACGAATAATGAGACAATATACGAGACGCGACATTTGGTTTTGTAAGGGTTGTTTTGGCGGTGATGCCAGTTTTGTTGTTTTTGGTGCTTCGAAGTGTGCGAATAAACAAAGAATGATGTATGTAAGCAATAAAAAGATTGGAATAGTTTTGAGTGCAGTGGTCTAAAAATCAACTTGCGATGAAATTTTTGGCACTCAAAGATTCTGTTTATTATTTCTTTCCATATCGGCAACACTCTTTTCAACCCATTACACCTTATCGCTGTGAATTTGTTTATTGCATTCGAATTAATTCGACTAATATAATTAATTATTCAGTTTAATTAATCCAGGAGTTGAGGGAAGAGACTTTACAGATTCACACAAAACCACCGCTGCCACGACCACACACTAACATCAGTAGCGTCCTAGCCACAGCAGCCGCTGCACTAACAACAATCAGCGCATGAGAGGAAATTATCCTCCCTTGAGCTTCTTCCTCTGCTTTCCGCAGTTTCACCTGACTACATCTACTATGCAACAACATAATGCACAATCCGAGTAATGATTGAAGTTACATAAGCCCCAGGGAACGGATTAGCAGGATGAAATTACGAGGCATTAGACGTGTTCGAGGCGTACCGTATGCGTTGCTGCACTACGCTAGCCTGCCTCTAAGTTGGTCAGTGCTGAATCATTCTAACTAGCGTGGGTGATGTTCGACATCCTTCTACCTCGCGATCTGCATTCGAATCCCATCGATATTAATTTCAACGATATTAGCTAATTGGAAAATTTTTGAGGCCCGTCAAGTGGCAAACGGGAATGGCGTGACGAGGGAGGGGTTAAAGTAGCAACACATTATTTTCCGTTCGTTCGTAAGGTTGCTACTGGTGCTGGAAATTAATCAAGCAAAACTTGTCGATTAAATAGATTAAAATTAATTGAGGATTAGATCGTGGATTTTTCGAAACCGTTGTTGCGGTAAATGCCCAGTGTCGGGCAATCAGTATTTAATTAGGAATCTCGTTTCCAGGAATTTTGTGGTTTTATTGATATAATCTAGTCTTGGCGTCGCGTGATGTAGTACTAGGAATTTTAATTAGAATGTAGATTGAGTTTGGTTTGGTGAAATCGACGAATATTTTACTTCCGCAAATTTAATTTAATTAATCTTATTTTAAAGGGAAAGATATCGATCAAAATGTACGAACCGATTCGTTTCCATCTGGACATGCAAAATAAACTTTGATATGCGAGTTTTTATTGTATAGTGTTTAATAGTATTTTGTTATCGTCGAGGCTTTGTTGCTTATCTTTGGAATTCAGTCAGGTTTAGTTTTAATATTCAGCACATTTTTACAGTTATGATGGCTATTTTGAGTTATCATTTAAGATGATTTGTATTTTTAATATTTTCTTCTTGTTCTTTAGTTTTAAGATATTTCATTGAGAGTTTAAACATTTAGTTCACTTCTCTTTCTGTACCAACTACTGCATCTACATCGCAAATAATGTTCAGAGTTCCAAATGATTTGGGTCAGATGTGAACGTAGCCCAGAAATATGAATAATTCACCTTGAACACTTCAGTAAGTCAAATTTCCATTCACGGTGCATTGAATTATCATACAGTTCTCAACTGTTTTGAGCCGTAAATATTGGACTCACAACATAAATGGTGAACTAACATAATATGAATAGGCGTGGTTTCAAAGTGGATTAGGATTAGTAAAGCCAGGTTGTTTACCCGCAGTGGATTGACTTGAGATAAGTCGATCCGATCAGGAAATTTTACTGGATCGGATCGACTTGGGCGTTAAAAGACTTGGATTGAGGGTTTGAGGATTAAAAATTCGAAGCCCACTCGAGTTCTATTCATATATGTGACGTTCCGATGCGATATACTTCACTTTAGTAGAACCAGCTGAATTCTGTTCGGTTAATACACGTTAATACAGTCGCACCAAAAACCTACTTTGAAGTTTCATTTCAATCCGTTCCACGCCAAGTCAGTCCGGCTAATATACGAGGCTAATGTAATTTATTTTTACACCCTTGTGGCGGAAAATCATATATTTTACTATCAAGCACACATTCATATTCTCCAACTCGTCACAGGACAATATGTTGTTCGCACCTGAAATTACACCGCAATTCAACCCAACAATCTACTGCACAGACCCATACATCAACGGGGCAATAGACTCGAGACGAGCCCAGCAAATCAAATCATCATTCCTCATTCGATTAAGATTATAACTTTCTAGCACGAACAACGACCTCTCGTCCTCTGCCCTACTTTCTTGCCTTCTTTCAACGGATATACAATAAACTTTACCCCGAACCGGCACATTCAGAAACATCGTTCCAACACCAAAAACACCAAACTAAAGAAAACTCGAATGCAAAAGTTTGCGAACAGGAATGGCCCGCAGCGTAAAAGTTTGCGTGAGCCATGAGAAATTTATGTCGTCCGTAGTCGTTAATTTTGACGGTATTCTTTGCATTCGCGACGAGCAAATTACAATCGAAAATTTTCAACCACACCACGTGTCTCTTGTCCTCGGCAGTGCGTCGCACCGACACAATTCACGCTGCCACCCTTCGATTTAGCCTGGCAGGCCCTCATCATTATTCCTGCATTAATTCGTTGCTCTCGCCTCGTGTGAATCACTTTCCATAGTTTTTCCTGTCGAATCGTCATCATCGTGGACGTTTTCGTCGTTCTCGTCAACATTTCATTTGAATGAAAAAGTCTTTTATTCAGTATTTATAGAACATTCCACCCAGCTACCGCTACCTGTGTATGTAGATTTTTCATTCGTTAGCTGGTGATTCCGCTCGTTTATTCAGCCAGAATGAGTCCTTGATTTCACTGTTTCAGCACGGAATCGCCATGATTTCGACTGGTGTAGAAAAATAGAGTATGAACGGCTAGTGAATGTACTTAAAGCTGGAAACAGAAAATATTCAATTTTTTATTTATAGTAGGAGCTACCGATTTTGGTTGAACTAGTTTGACTGCTAGAATGTGGCAGTGAAACTCAAGAGTTTCGACTCGATTTCAAATGGCTACCAGGTATAAAATAATTGCAACCAGGCGGTTTTTACAACAGCTTTTTATGATTCATAAAATTTAAAATTAACTGACACTAGCCAAACACTAAACAACATTATATATGTTTGTCACATGACAAAATTGTTGGAAGCATTTACCCACATTGGGCGCTGTTATTTCTTAGCTCGTAAATCAGCCTAATAAACAGTTTATACTAAATATCAAGCCATTCAAGAGTTCATAGTGCATTTCTAGGTAGTTTACAGCGTTGTTTACTTGACGATTCGCTAGGCTGGGCCTTAAATTTGCAACAGCTCTTGTCGTATTGCGAAAATGCGAAAAAGCCAACTCATCGAATCGACAACGGAGACGCAAAAAAAAAAAACAAACACCATCATCATTCCTGTATCATCATCACTTTTTCATCCAAATATATATTTTTAATTATTGTTCAGATATCCTGAATAGGAAATGAGCATAACACGAATAGATTGTAGCGAACAGGAAGCATTGAAATTTTCCGTCTCTGTACAGCCACCTCTCATTACCGCGCTCGTAGATGAGAATGCAATAAAAGCATCTCATTCATTTCACCATTCTACGCCAGCTGTACACATGTTTTCGCAAAAGTTTACTCTAATCCGAATACGACAAGTATTTTCAACGTACAAGGAAAAATTAATGCTCTTAAATGATACTCCAATGTGCAGTGTGTCAGAAGGAAACTACAGGAACGTCACAGCGCATTGCCATTGAAGAAATAATTACAACCAACGCACACCATGCTTTTTTCGGATAAGGAGCAAGGTATCGAGAGGCAGAACTTCAGGATTGAGGCGGTAATGAATATTTCAGGTGAGCCGAGGGAGTTCTGCGAATGAAGGAAAACATAAAAACGAGATGAAAACAACGGATAAGAAGATAGCTGTTAATGAGTTTTGATACTTTGTAAACGGCACAAAATCACTTAGTGACGCGTGTCGCCAGTCAGCCAACGGAAACTTTGATGGTTATGATAATAGTAGAGCGGTAGGAAGGCATCGGCAGGTACTGATAGGGAACAAGTCGAATACTTAAAATATGCATATTTAAAACACGCACGCCAATGTAACTCGTTACTGAATGAAGGGTGTGCTGCAGAAAACTTTAATATTTGAGTAGGTTTTAAGACTGTTTGCATTTTGAAGCTTATAAAAGTAGATTGTGAAAATCATTTTGTCTCTCTGGTGCGGAAACGTAATTTAATTTTTGTTCAATTATAAAATATGTGTTACAGTTTTATTAGGTTGAAGCTATAGTGCTTTTTGGTAGTACTGTTTTATTGTTTATTTTAAAAATTATGAAATAGAGCTTTTTAGTCTTGCTTAGTGTATGACTACTTTTATTGCAGCTGAAATCCAGCGACAATGCTGTTTTAGCTTGCTACCTATAAACAACATTTTCTTTTTATTCGAGTCGAGTCTTTACGTACTTACCCTAGTTACAGGTTTGCAAGCTCGTCACACTCAAATCTTATTGTTATTCGAAATTTTACATAATTTTAGGAACCTCGCTCACACATAAGGCTATTTTTTCGAAAACATTATTATATTCATGCTCTAAATGTACTCAGAATCTATTTCGCATACTTGCGCTTTTTACGTAAAGAATTTATTGATAGAGCTATGAGGTTCATTAAAATATTGCTTCAAACGCCCGCTGTTACTTATATATATATATATATATATATATATATATATATATATATATATATATATATATATATATATATATATATATATATATATATATATATATATATATATATATATATATATTAATACCACTTTTCCGTAAATACGTGAATTTGTACTTGGAATAATTTTGTGGTTTCTAACTAATTGAAATAAACTCTATGAAATGAGACGTTTCTGCTGTTTTTTCGCAATGATAACATTTCATTTCTTTCCTTTTTGTCTAGTCGAAGAAAACAAACAATAGTCTTGACAAAGATTTTTGACCCAAATATCCTCATACCCTCAGAATGTTTTTGTTGCCGGTAATTTCACCTTACAATAATAAGAAAAATCTCCAAACACGTAAAAGTTGAGCTTGAGAAATTCTGGAAAAATCCAATTCAAAGTGAAATACTCGCCAAAATAAAATAAAAGCAAACATCTAAATTCATGAAAACCTCGATAAAAGAAATCAGTAAAACAACTTATTAATGCCGTATCACCAAAAAGTTTTCTCCCATCTTTTTTTCTTCAAACCACTTTTGGTTTGGCGTTGCTCAAAGTTCAACAATCTCGAGGCCAACTTCCAATGTCTCAGCACAATCAGCGAGTAATAAATCCATCAACTTAATGACATTGCTATGCAAATCTTAGTTAAAATCCTTTGCGTTCATTTTTCGTACTCTCTTGGTCTATTGTTCTTATTTTTTCTCGGATTTTTTTTTTCTTTCATTCGCATCGCCTGGCAGCAAGATAAGTGTATATCAGCGAAGTTTTCATGTCTCTCAGCTGGATTACCTCTACGCCTAGTTTGTCCTGCTAGGAGCCCAGGCGTTAGTTGTATGGAGCTCAGCTTCGGATGCGTCTCTGCTACGTTTTGCCTTCTCATAGATGACACATGCTCTTTCGTTGCATGTCTAGGCACTGCCGAGTTATATACGTTCATCAATCGAAAGATATATTTCTTCTATTTTGTCGCTGCTACTGCTGTTGTTGCTGATCTTGGCGTTTCTACTTTGTCTTCCAATTTTATACCGGTGCCGCTGCCGCCTAGTTCCTCTTCTTCCTTTTCCCTTCGCGTATCGCTCTGAAAATGTTCATCCTTTTTCGTGTTGTTCACGCTTTGAACATTCGAAAAGCAGTAGACCGAAGACTGGCGAAACGCGGCTAGTACAAGTTTCAGCACCAGCAGACATTGATGCAAGGCGTCAGTGTATCCTGAGAAGTAAAATCGTATACATAAATTCTAGCGAACGTAAAGGGGACGAGATTTTTCTCGAAGACATAGAAGTTTTCATGACAAACCAGACCGGCTGGGGGAGCTCGACGAATAGTAGACGCAAGCAAAAAAACTCCGAAATAACTTCCAATTAGTAACTTTTCCATTAGGTTCAATAGTTTGACACTGTACGTACTAGCGTAAATTGATTTTCTAAGAAAACTTCTCGTCTCGTTAACCGAAAAGTAGTTGGTACTTGAACGCGTCTTTGAGGAAGTGACTGCATGCACGAAGATGCCTGACGAGGGCTCAACCGAAAGCGGAAACAATAGCTTGAGTGCCGGGGGCGACAAATGAAAAAGAAAAACATTTTCAACGTATTAGCGAGAATGCCGAAATAATTGTGGCTGCAAGTGGTGTGCGGCGAGAGTGAACGGTAATTGACTCAAGTGGGTACTGGAAGTTGGAAAGATATTTGTGGAATAGCTACGGTAAAAGGACAAGATAGAGAGTTGTGTTTTATAGAAACTGCTGTAAATAACGAAAATGAATTGCTTGGAAAATTTCTAAAAGCTATATATTTCTAGTTTGAAACAACTATCATCAGATTTTCTCTCAAACGAAATAGATAATTTTATTGGAAGTTAAATGTATTTCAAATTTTTTGACAGAAATCGATTTTTGCTGCCATCTTCTTAACTGTGTATTGGTCCGAAAAAGAGCACAGATTACCTACGAAAGATTGTCAAGAAATTGAAGTATTTCTCGCTTCCAAAGGGAAAAAAACGGTTTTTTCTTAAAATCTTTTATTCGAAAACTAAAAAAAAATGCATCGAAGATGAATTTTTGATAATCAAAAACAGAAAATATAAAAATTATTTATGTACACATTTTGACCGCTAAAATGGAGTTTTTTTTTCATAGATGCAAACACTTTTCTCTAGTTATTTAAATTCAGTTTTAGTTTTTAAATTAATTTAGTGCTGTTCCGTCGCTAAAAGATTTTTTAATCAAATCCAAAGGAAAGTTTCTTAAGCTTTCGTAATAAAAATATATCAGTGGTTGAATGATTCAATATTAAAACTGCTTGATTTTGTGAATGGTGATTTACATTTTACTTCATTATTTACATAGTCGTGTGAACGCTCTCTCAAATAAGACTTTTGATTCGATCATGCTTCAAATCACTGTCAGCAGATCTTAACAAAGTACTTTGAACTCCAACCATTATTACAAAAGGTTCGGGCTTCGATGACGACCATCCTATACAAGCTCATTCAACTGAACTCATCGCTCTGCACCCACATCGACTAAACCTAGGCGTTACTTTCTCTGTGATATTCGCTCTCGTTCCGTTTGCTCTCTGCTGGCAGTTGCCGATTCGTGACGGAACAATTGCACAACTATCCATTATAGCGATTAATCAGATAAGTCGCCATTGACCGTTAAATAATTATCCCCGATGTATTAACCCACATAATCACAGTCGGAGTCGATTCTTTTGGCATATACTGGCCTGGCTATAATACATCAAGGCTTACCAAATGGCCATTCTAGTCGAACTTAGAACATTAGAACTGACCTTATAGCCCTCATTCCACCCAGCCATCAACATCCCTCTGGACGATTTCGTGACTATTACGGTCTTGATCATTCGAAATTAACCTTTCCAGAAATTACATAGTGAAAATATTTTCTGTGTTTAATTCCAACATGCTACCTCTTCCGCTTGACTGAGTCGTACCGTCGTCGTATCCTTCGGAACTAAACTGTAAGAGCCTAGTGGAGCGTGGAGGCAGAATGTATTCAAACGGTGAACAGCACAGTTTCGAACTACAGAAGAAACATGTCAATAGACCAAGGAGTGACGGGGGCTTTCATCACGCTTTATTAAGTTTGCTCAAAGAAATCCAGCATGTGTCTGAATGTATGTCAAGTACAACAAAAGTTCTGTTAAAATGTATCTACATCTGTTAAGTGTGGCCGAAATGATTGCGTAGCTTTCACTGCTTCTGGCCGGGCGGAAAACTACGCACAGCACCACCGTTCCCACACGCGCTGATAAAAGAGCATTAGCTGGGAATTGGGTAGCAGGTGAAAGGATAAAAGCCTAACTAAAACATGTCACACTAATGCCGTCCGTCCCACACGCACACGCTGCTCATAATCCGTACTCGACGAGTCGTCGTTGCTGTTTTCGTTCTTTTGCGAATCTCAGCTAATTTTAATATGAAACTAACCCCCGAAGGGTTGTGCTAACACAAATGAGAACATGGCTTTAATTTTTAATGAAATCCTTCACTTTTCAATGTATTCATACACGCTTTATGACAGTAAGACAAATATCATGCGAGGCTTAATGTGTCATAGAAGGCAAACTTTACTTTGCTTAGTGCGCCCTCATCGTTCAGCGTCACCCCCGATCCCGTCGATCCTGTGTCGCTCGCTCGACACATTAGCCGCCCAGACTCGAAAACTTTGCCAAAAATTTCAAGAGCTGTTGACACTTTCGACGCTCTGGCATTTTAGAGGTCGTTTTAAAACGGCAGCCTGAGATACGGATGGAGACAGATTTCCGGCTAAATCTAATATACACTTGAAAAATGGTTATGTGAACGCAGTGCTGAAGGGGGCACGCGCGTGTGTGACGAGGAAAACGCAGGAAAGCAAGCAAACAACCGAGCGCTGGGATTTGTTTTTAATTAATTGTTCCTTTGTGCCTGGAATGGTTGTGTCGGGTAGGGTAAGGGGAAGCAACGAAAGTTTAGTGGACGGAAATCAACAGAGACGGAGTCGGTGAATGACAACGAAATCTGTAAACTCGTCCCGTTTCTGTTAAACACACTATTTGTTTAGTACACAAAGTGGCCTTTTACGCTGCCTGGTTAGCAATGTGTTTTAGCGCGGAGAGCGACGAATGGCTCCTTGGGTTGGTCGCTGGATGTTTTTCGAAGTTATTTTTTGTGTTTTCGTTTTGTGATTGTAAGTGGGAGTTTTAATTGTGAACCATTATTTTTTTGGGAAGAAAGGAGGGTGAAATATGGTTTCGCCGTAGATAAATTGTTGCTTTACTATGGCGGTTTGAAAGGAAAATTTTGTTGATTGAATATTGGTGTGAGCTTTAATTACGAAATTTGTTGCACTTTTTGATTGACATGAGGTCATTGTTGCTGAGTCGATAGAATAATAGCCTTTCATTTTTGGTGAAGTTTTGTTAGTATTAGGCTATTCCACAAATATTGCAGTGCTTTCAAATGCATAGACTAATAGTCGGAGAGCAGTGAGTAAACTATTCGCATCTTTTTTTTTAAAAAGGATTTAGTGATTTTATCTAGTTTTTATTCATAGTTTAAATTTAAAGCCGTTAGTGCAAATCTGTCGATAACCCGAAAACCAAATGATGAAATAGATAATCTGGTCGATTCGACATTGTTTGCCATAAGTACAATAAACACGACAATGCAAAATAATGAGCAAAAATGTTCAAATCTGTGTATGGTCAAAGCACAATAAACGTAAGACATGGTTCCGAAAATTCCAATGCAGAATCTATGGCCTGTAAGCACAGTCTCTCCCAGAAACCAAATCATGGCTGTTGAAGTAGTAGTAGTAAAGAACCGTTCATTGGAAGGATTTGACACACAGAGAGTGAATTTGTATTCCCTGGAGCTAACGTCTTAAAAATGATCGACTTTTCGATCAAGTAGTGACTTTATATAGAAAGAACACACATAAGATGCTGCAGCTTCTTCACACTCTTTCCCGAGTGCATATTTTGTCTTGACAGGAGACTTCAACTTGCCGAACGTAAACTGGCAATCAACCCAACGGATAGCAAATAGTAATTTTGTTAAAAGTAGCTATATAATTGAATGCTTCTTTTTCCTAAACCTTTTTCAACTGAATTGTGTGAAAAACTGCTCTGACAATACATTAAACTTAATTTTTTTCAGGACTGAGTAGCATTAACGTAAGAACAGAATGATTGCCCACTGGTTCCTATAGGTCCATCCCACCCTGCTTTAGATGTTTTTATTACCATTAATCATCTCGATATGCACCATGCAGAAAAGCATGTAGAAAATTTTTATGATTTCAATAAGGCTAATTTTGAATCCATTTATTGTGCATTGCATAATATCAATTGGTTTTCCGAATCAGATATTATTTCTATTGAAGATGAGGTTCACTTTTTTTATAATATTATTTATATGTTAGTTGATCAATATGTCCCTAAGCAAAGAAAGTACAGTAATATGTTTCCAAGTTGGTTCTCATTTGAACTAAAATCACTTAAAAGCTGAAAAAAGTTGCACATCTTCAGTTTAATACATCAGGAGCCTTAGCCAATTCTAAGGTCTTCTCCAAATGAAGATTCGATTGTAAAGCCAAAAACACTACTGATCGAAAACGTTATACGGCCCAAACGGAGTCTAATATTAATAACAATCCCGAAAAATTCTGGCGCTACGCGAATTCATTTAGAAAATATATTTTGACCCCTGTCCTTAAATAATTTTCATAGTTCTGATAGCAAAGCGATTGCTAATATGTTTGCCATTAACTTGCAGCAAGTGCACATTCCTCTGATTTTTGTATTAACTCTAATGATCTATTGAAATATCTGTCAATGTTAGACATTAGAAAAAGCTTTGGTCCTGATAATATTCCACTTCTGTTTTTAAGGAACTGTGTTTTCTCCATATCAATTCTTCTACTTATCATTTTCAATATGTCGTTCCGCACTGGTTAATTCCCTGAATTCTGGAAGTCAAGCTATGTACTTCCTATTTTCAAATCAGGTATCAAATGTGACGTCAGTAATTATCGTCCTGTATATATCTTTTCAACCTTTCTAAAAGTGTTTGAAAGTTTAGTTTGTGGCTTTGTCACTCCTTTGATAAGGTCGAAAATCCACCGCAACTAATCTTATTTCATACCACAACTTTATATGTATTTCTCTGACATCGTCCGGCCAAGTTCATTCAATTTATGCAAATTTTAGTAAGTCATTTGGTAAAGTTAACTTAACACTTTTGTTCAAAAAATTGAAATGGTTCTCTTTATGAATGGTTTTGTAGCTATGCAAACAATTATTTGTGAAATTTCGGTCATTATTTGTGAAATTTCATGATACATTCTCGAATTGCTTCTTTCCCGCTTCTAGTGTACCTCAAGGCTGACATCTTGGTCCATTATTGTTTTTAATATTTATAAACCATATAAGTTCAGTTTTTCAGGACTCTCAGTTTTTACTGTTTGTAGATGACTGTAAAGTTATTAAAGATATTAACAGTCTTACCGATATCCGTTTGCTGCAGTCAAATATTGATCGTTTGTATGCATACTGCATTGATAATCATTTAGAACTAAATATTATCAAATGCAAATTTATTATTTTCAACCGGACCAAAGCATGTTTTGGTGGTAATAACACATTCAATGGTGTCTCTATAGAAAAATTTAATCAAATCAAGGATCTGGGTAGTACCTTTGATGGTAATTTAAGCTTTAGCAATCACATTAATAACATTGCTAACGAAGAAATTCTTGTGAGTTTCATAATATGAATACTTCGAATCTATTATACACGTCTGTTGTTCGTAATAAGATCGAATATGTATCCGTTCTCTGGAATCCGTATTACATGGTACACATTGATCAATTAGAAAGAATTCAACATACATTTTTAAGGTACGTTACTTTTAAACTTCGTCTGAACGGTGTTGAAAATATATATTCTGTGATCATGGCGTTGCCAAACATTACGTATGTTTAGGTTCGTTGAGCATGCCATGACGTCACATTCTTATATAATTTAATTAACGGCAATTTAGATTCCCCTGATTTCCTTGGGTTATTGCGATTTCGGGTCCCCTCCAGGTAAACTAGATCAAACGATATATTCATTTTAGATAACTATAGGTTAAATTTTCATCAGAATTCTCCTCTTATGAGACTCGAAACTACGGGCAATGTTTTGCGCAATCGGGTTGATTTGTTTAATGATTCTGTGAGTACCATTAAGGATGAGGTGTGCACTTTTTTCCATGCATAATTTAGATATTGGACTTAGTATCGTTCAGCTTTCAATGTTATTACACCACTAGCTTATTAGTTGACATTGTTGTCATTTGCTTTTTTTTTTTTTGATTCTATAATAGCCATTAATTTTTTTCTCTTTTCTTTTATTTTTATTTTTATTATTATTTTTATATTTAAGTTAGTTTAAGCTAGAAACATATGTATAAAATGGATTTTTTCCGTGAATAAATAAACAAACAAACAAAGATATTTTGGAAATTAATAATATGTAACGGTGCTTGAGAATTGGCAGTAGGCAACCTTCTGTTAATTGTGATATTTAATAAGTTAAGTTATATTTCCATAACCATTGAGAGTATAAACACATATGAAAACCACCTTTGCCTCTAGATTAACATATACAAAAGTTAAAAAATGAAAGAGTAACTACAACCTAAGTTCCAACAACAGTTAGATGCATTAACAACACCCGATTTATTGTTGTTCATAGAAATCACAGTCGACTCTCCTAGTTTTAGTCGTGCTGTGATCTTGAAAAATGAGAATAATAATCTTGGGCCATTCAAATAATTTACTTGCTACTTCTATTTGCTCTTATTTCAAATGCATATGTTTTGAAATAAATCAAATGCTTATGGTTTCAAAAGGTTCTTTAAATTGACTGTAGTTGAAAATTTCGAATACAAGTTCTTGCTAGTTTTAACCCCTCCTGTTACCTTTCGAATCGTTCGGCTTAATTTGGAACTCAGATGCAACTTCCCTCTCAGTAAACAGTATTAATATACTATATTAGTAAATTTAATAAGTGATAAAAATGATTATAAATAAACATTTTAAGGCAAATTTCCAAATAAACAGATTATTATCATAACACATACATGTAAATGAATAATTATGATATGTAACTTTATCTTGTCGTTGATATGAAATTTAAATTTAAATTTATGATGAAATTTTATTAACTACGTGACGAGGTTAAACACTAGTAAACAAACTCTGAAGAAGATTTTTATAAAGATTTTTATAATTCAGCACAAAATTTCAAAATACCTATGAGATAAGATAAACTTGTTTGATTTGAAAGTGAAATTGTATTGTTTTTGTGGGATGATTGAAAGTGAAATTTTTTTTAACTAAGTGGTTTCAAAAGTATGCACGTTTTCTCATCAGACATCAGCTCATAGTGCATACTTGACTGATGTGACCACTTGCAGTGGGAGATCATTAATTTTTATTTACGTTAATTTTGATAAATTTTAACATCCCCGACTTATATCCATCGATATCATTTTCTCGTAAGAGTTATTAATTTGTGATCACGGTTCCCTTTTTATCTATAAATTCAATAAGTTGAATCGTTTTGTGGATTACAAAGTATGAAAGACGATCTAAAACCATCAAAGATAGCACAATATTAGAGGCAGCACTTAGCAAAGTGTAATCAACTCAAATTCAGAAGTAAACTTGCTAACCTTTGTTTCATTATAAAGTCTTTGGTGGATTCTAAATAAGAAATAAGTAAATAATAATGGATTTGTAAAGTTAAATTTGTTGGGCTTCTTATTGGCCGAACGCTCGTGAAGACCTTATCCCTTTTAGGTTCCGCGCATTGTCTGGCTGGCCTTTAATTGATCAAAGTGTGTTATCTTCTTTTTTTATGGGAGGGACTTCGGCCACTTTTTATTTCTTTTATTTTGGTTGTGCCAAAGCCAGTGGTTGGAGTAGGCCTACTAAATGAAGGCATATTTCCTCACTTTAGGTTTTTCTTGCTATTTTTCAGCTCGCCTTTCAGGTGCTAGCATACGTGTTTTGACACGTCTTTGCTAGGTCTGGCTTGCCAGCCCATGCCTTCGAGCTACGTCTGGTTTTGTACGGCCTAAAGCGCCGCTTTTTTCCAGTGCAATCTTGCGGTTAGTTTATTTCCATGACCTTTTCCAGGAGCGAATCCACTCCATTTTCTATTGACCCACCCCAGTCGCGTAGAGCTAGCAAAGTGTCACACCGACATCCGAAGGGGTCGGATTAAAGTCTGCTTCGCTAGTGTGGACAAGGTACCTACACGACCATATCTAGTGCATCCTGCTCCCAGGCCACTTTTTTTTTTGAGTACCCCGTTAATGGTTTGCCATTATCGCTTCCCACTTGGATGCCTTTTTACTGGAGTTTCGGTTCAGTTGAGGCATTTGCCAAGCAACCTTCCATTACTTGTAAATCGCCTCAAGCCGTATGAAATTCAAAGAACTCTCTTCAATAACACGGAAGCTATAATGGCTCTTTGTAGCATCATATTATAAATGAGCGATAACAAAGCATGCATTTTGCACATGTTCAACACTAGCAGTTTTTTAATAACGGTTTCGGGAAAGCAGAAACAAAACTGAAAAATAAACGTCCACTTTCCGTATTGTATTTCTATGTATATTTTTTTTCACATTCGTTAATTTTTCTCTTGTATTGTCGCATGTCTTTGTATTTCCTTCAGGTTCTTTTAGTTCTTTCCTGCACTCAAAACAGACTAACAGATTATTCATCATCATCCGAACTAAACTCGGCCAACCAGGGAATCAGATGAGTAATTTTTTGTTCGGTTTTTTCATGTTTCCTTGTCATGTGGATGGCAATGATGAAAAAGCGGACCATCAGCATAAAGATACAAGACTACTTGAGTTAAGCCACAGCAATGGTGCGACATTATTTTCTCAAACTCATAGCTAGATCTACGACATGAATATGTGTGCAAGTACATATATCCGTTTGAAGGGATGACTGCTTTTTTTGGATGGCTGGGATGGCTATCTTAGTGACAAAGCTATCAGAGTGGATAATATAAGCAAAAAAAGAAGGGATAGAATAGTGTGTGATTAAAATTTGAATAGTTTTAAGAATATTTTAAAAATTAAAGATAGTGCGATAAAACATTTTTTTGAAACGTAAAGACTTTGACAGCTCATGCGGGTTATTTCATCAATCTCACTTCTTTGGTATTATTTTTATGATTTTTATTAATGCCTTATTACAATTGCAAAACAAATATTGATCATGGCCAAAAATTGTCCGTACGATTGAAGAGAAGAAGAATAACATTTAAATGGGAATAACATTTAAATGGGAACTGCGAAACAAAAGAGCATCACATGTGCATTATTAGTATGACCTCTATGGTGCACCTAGATTCTCCGTCATTAACCATGCACTCACCCCGACATAAATCAACATCTTTGACTGACATTGCTATTTGCACAGACTTTAGTCCCCTTGCATTTCCAGACTTATCCTGCACGGAATGAAAACCTCCATGGCTTATATGTATAGAACCGCATGCATAAGGACGAGCACCCAGCCAGCCATCCAGCTTTCCTATGCCTCAACAACCAATTCCTGCTATCATACCCCATAACTTCCGTGTAGAATATCTTTGTCTAACACTGGGAATCCTATCCAGCATGGGCAAACCTCTGATTATCACGGCCAGAGAGATGCATCTCCTCTTCAACCGGTCGTCCTCGATTCGTTCTGGTTCGTCCGTCCGCCGACGAACCCCGACCGTGTGCATAAAAACATGTCTAGCTGTGATATATTATGACTGATATAGAGCATAAGGAATTGAAAACGTCCGTTGAATGCTCTCATAAATTCACCATGATTTCAAAGCGAATCGAGATTCAAGGATATTAGATGGAAAGCAGAAAAAAGCCAGGGGATAGTGAACAGTGAAACAGAAGATGACAGGGAGCGGGAAGATTCGCAACAGCAACAAAATGTTTGATAGTAGTGCCAGAGTGTGTCTGCAATATATCCATCCATCTTGGAATGGAAAAAGGTGCATCTCGGAACCTAAGCTCAGCAAAGTTGTTCCGATGGCGATAACGATGATGTTGGTGATGGTAATATTGCTTCACTATTTGGAAACATATTACACATGTTTGCTTTAGATAGTTCATTAGTTACAATCAAGTAGATTGTTCAATGTGAAGTGAAAATGAAAATGAATGAGTGTATTGGTTTGAATAACAATGGCCAATTTGTTATGTGTAAGGGAAAATATTCTAGGTTAATGTGAATTAGCATTTCAGAAAACTGTCATTTGACAAATTAGCAACTGTCATTTGACAAAACTGCTTGAGTAAATTTCAAATTCAGAGATGACGTTAAGCATGATGTATGAAAAAAAACTAATGACTCCAATGCTACCGTGCTTATCATAAACGCTCTAACTACATTTTAGTAACTTTCGAGACATTCAATGATTTGTGTTTTTCTTAATGCTGCAGACATCTTCAAACGGGATAAAAGTTTAAACAAGGATAAAAATACGTTTATTTACGATACATCTGAATAAAAACGTTTACGTTGAAAATATATTTGGAAGATAGGTTCTAAGCAGATAGAACTTTTTTGTAGGAAATGCAACGAAAGAATGACAGAAGTACTTAGCATAAACGTCCTATTTACGCATTACTTAGCATAAACGCTCTGTCTTCGGTAGATAGGACGTTTATGCTAAGAAATGGCTACGTGTTTTGTATTGGATATTATGTGGGACATTTTTACGTTTTTTGTAGATGGTACATTTTTCATTATTGAATTAAAGATACTCCCACAAAAGAAAGGTTTTTCATATTTTGTAAAATGACGTAATAGAGTATGTAGTTTTCGAATCCGGTGTTAACTCAAAAATGTCAACTAGAGCGTTTATGCTAAGCACGGCAGAATATGTTTCCTTATTTTCAGTTCTTTGCGAGTACTCACTCACTACTTTTCCTGACTTTAATTTACTGTTTTCCAGAATGGGGTTTTGTTTGTTGACTAAATTTCACAAAAAATATTTAAATATTAGATAGAAGACAATACACGAAAAAAAATTCACCTTCAACACTACAGAAATCAAAGCGATTTTATCTTAATTCCCGAAACACAGCGAATAAATTCACACAGTTATCGTGAATAAATTTAACTGAATATTCCACGTCACTTAATCACAAATCATTCGACTAGTTCTAAGAATTTCGATTAAGAACAACAATTTTCGGAGTTTTGTTGATTCCTTCATTTTCCGCAACCAAGCTTTTCCACCCACCATCGTTCAAACACTTTTCTGGATGAATGCGTTGGTCAGAATCAAAGCCGAATTCCATTGAACAATCTCATCTACACTACTACTCTCTATGCTTATTTGACTGTCTCTTCACCTGTTTAAAATCGCGTCGTAGCCGAAAGGACATCGTGACACGTAATATTCGAAGTCTAAAAACTCTTGGAAACTTAGACATTCTTTTGGAAAATTTCGCATTATTTCATTTTATTTTTGCACGGGTCACTTTCACTGGGCCCATCAAGTCAACACAAGTCGTTCAGGTGAGTCCTGAGTAAATGAAAAAATCATGGAATAGCTTCACGTCCTTAATTCACTTCACACTTTAAGGTCAGGTTGGACCCAAAATATCATCAGTTCAAATCAAGATGATGCTTTCCTACTGTTTAAGTGACACCCTGAAATGGAATATTTTGCAGAAGTCAAAAGAAGTTCGATGTTAACTTTACGTTTTTCGGAAAACGTGGGTGTTGGTTGAGAAAATTAAAATTACATAGAAAATGTATTGATGCTGTGACTTTCGGGATGAATTTCATTTTGCAGTATTTGTATGGACTAAGCGTGAGTGAGCGCATCGGGTTTTCAGTTTTTCGTGTGACTTGAGTCAGAAAATGATACGAATTAAAACTGAAAATTTAAAGAAGACATATTGTTGTTTCACGAATATTAGTTATTAAAATAACATTGCTCGCAAATTTATAGGTATGCACATAAATATAAGTAAAAATATGCATTTTTGAGCAAAGTGATTTTAAATACTGTTTTTGATATTGCCAAGAAGTGAATATACTAAAATTTAGATATGTATATGACTTTATTGTTTTCAATTTACTGACTCTTGAAATTACTTCTGAAAACAAATTGTTTTCGAAATTGCAGGTTCAATACTGTGCCAGCGTGGAATTTTGAAAAGTGCTAATTTTTTACACTTTCAATAGCTTCTAACGTCTTGCAAAAATATTCCCCTTGATTCAAAATAAAATAAATCCTCCAGGTTATTTTTGTCCTCAATTTTTTTTTTACCCAACTTTCTAATGATATATTTCTCAATTTTGCACCAAAGCTAGTGTAATATTTCACAAAAATCACCAATAAGACCAAATTTTCTTTAGTCTGATATACAGGTATTTTGAAAATCACAATCGTTGCTCAGCGGTTACCTATACAATCTACCTACCAGTTTTTGCTCAAAACAGATCAAATGATGAACGAAATTCCAAATCCGAAATATCTACGACCATAATCGGAACTTACTACAGCTTTCCTTGTGAGAACATGGAAGAATCTTGACGACGACATGTACCAAACAAATATCCTGTCAACCAAAAAGTAAAAATAGGCTGAAAAAGATAAGGTGTAATCGTTGATATGAAACCCTTATGTGGCGAGCCTAAATCCATGCCAACAAAGTCCTTAAAGCTTTGCAGTCAACGTGAACATCTGAAAACAAAATAAAAAATGAAAAATTTCACAGATCTAGAGCGGAAAAGGAAAACATGTGATAAGAGCTTAAATAAATCAAACTGAGTAAACGGAAAGGAATGGATGAACGAATGGGGAAAAGGTGAATAAGTAGTTAGTCAGAGAAAGGATTTGAAATATTTTTCTCGACTTGATGGAGACCTGATAGGTATTTAGATTAAATATGCATGAATGGTTTTAAAGGAGGCAAAGGATTGCTGAGTCCAATTTTGTTTGCTGATTTTCGGTAGCATAGATGGTATAACAAAAACCAAAACTCTTTTCTGATAAGCGTTGAATGAAAAATTAACAGCATTTTGTACGTCGCAAAAAGATATTGTTCCACATTTGTCGTTACACAGAGCGTGAAATTTAAGATTTGCTGGCAAAAAATCACTCAATATGATTATATCTCAGAAAGTAGTGGAAAACAATTAGCATAGTTTTTATAGTTTTAATTAGCATAGTTTCGATCTAAAAAGTGACAGTTTGTGTTTAAATTTGAATTGTGCAAATGTCATTTCAATAACCAAATCGATCGAAATTGAAATTTTTGACACTTTATACATCAGAAATGAGCAGTGTCTCTGCTTTTCCCTATTGTCTCGAAAGGATGACCAGATAATAGAGACGTGTCAAAATTTAGCTTCACGATTAACTCAGTACCAGCCTCACCGGGATCACACTGTGTTTTTAATCAAAAACACTGTGACTTTCAGTAAACGAAATCGGACTAGAAATTTATTTTTTTCAATTTAACCTGTTACCGGGGAAATAAACTTTTGGTCAACTCACAGTGCGAAGTAATGCAATATATCAATGTAAAGATTTTTTTTTTCAAGATCAAATTAAGATACTATTAACCCTTTGCAGATTTTAGAATAAGATCTGGGAGATTTTTGATGAGTATGCAATTATTCAACCTTGAAAAAATCGCGTGAAAAAATCTTTCAAATCGTAGTATCCTGATTTTCAAAGAAAATTAGGATTATACTCACTATGCCCAAATGCACTGTTTCCAAGATAGTTTCCCTTTTCGTAGCAAAAGACACTCATCTATGGATATTTCTTTATCCGGTATGTATAAAACCTTGAATTTATTTTTCAAATCATTAAATCATACGCATTCATAAACTAAGAAGAAGCACATGCCAACACCCACCTTTGATCACGCCTGCAAGCCATCATTAAAAAATCAGTTTTCTAGGATATTCAAAAAGTTCCTTTTTAACTTGAGTACCCCGGTACTCTATTTTAGCAGCATATACAGTGCTATCTAATTAAATATGTACTAATTGAGGGATTATTTTTCAAACTGCTTACATTTCAATAATGTTTATATGTCTATTCATGTGCTGGTTTAAAGAAATTCAATGAAAGTCAGTAAAAAATTAAGAACAGCATTTACCCTACTTTCCATAATTCATACTAAGGACTATTTTGCACTGATTCACCAGCATCCTGTACTTGACGGCTTTAGTACGTGCAAAAATACGAACCAATTCCAAATATGCTATATCATGATCTCACTTCACGGTTACATATAAAGTTAAAAACTCTTCTGATAAATTTTTATCATGCCCATTTACGATTAAAATGTTTCATTATGAATAATGTCGTCATGCCCATTGCTGTTGACTTCTTGGTATGACGAAATATTTCGTCATACCCAGTTAACAGGTTAAATTCGAGTGCTGAAATCATCGTGGCCATGCAGTTAAAGACGGTCTTTAAGGTCAAACCGATAATCAAAGCCCATACTGGTTTTCAGAAAATACAACAAATCCCAACTGTAAATCATACTAAAATCTTCCGCAAAGCATTTGTCATTCACAAACTAGCTCAACAACGAATCGATTTGACTTCTCAGCAATTAATCATAGACTTTTTCTCACACACATTTTCTTCACTTTTATTCGCAGCCAACCCAACCTCACAGTGCACCATGTACTATCTTAAACAATGTCGATCCAATATCTATAGAAACTTGGTCCACAACGCTCAGCAGCTACGAAGCATCACCACAACTTGGTGACCCAGTTGACGTACGTGTAATCCTTGTAAATAGATTAGTTCTTCGAGTATCAAACAACACCATCCGTACCGATGGCACCTTGACTATAGTGTCATCGCATCGCCAACGACCAGGATGTCCTCGTTTCGGCTTCTTTGGTTTTTGTTATTTTTCACCGTTTTTCCTCGTCAGAGACTGAAGCGAAAAATGTTGTTGAAAGAACGAAGACGCACACAACTTTGATGTCAGTGCTGCGAGGCTAGGTGAGGCAGCCAAGGTGTTTTTCTTTGTTGTGCATCAATAAGGATAATGGCAAGCAATGGAAGCACGTTGCTGGTGCGATAAGCACCGCTGTATGAAATAAGCAGCATTCTATTGCTGTGTTTATTTTCCTTGTTTTTGTCACGCTCCGTCCACCCGCATCCTGAGAATAGATGTCTTTAACGAGAAAATGGAGCACATTATTAGGCTTCAGTCATGTAAACTTTCCTTGCCTCTCGGAGCCTCATCTGTGCCAGCCAGGGTTGATACAAACGCGACTAGAGTTGGAGGCAGTCACGGCTGTGCTGGGGCATAAGTGATGAGAAGAATTCTGGAGAAAAGTATTCTGTAAATCATGAACAAAAGACTACGAGCCTGGCTGTTAGCAAGAGGTAAAGCAAAGTATTCAGAGCTGTGGCGCATTGCGAGCGAACATTGAATGAAAAGAAAACTAACATAGTTAAAGCGTGCTCTGCCTGCATCATACGTACTTTTCTTCTAAAACATTTTCATTCAGAATTTCCCATCATATAAAAGCGCTGACTGCGAGAAAAGTTTCTTCAACGGGTTCGCTTTTGTTCCACGTTGCAGGCAGTGTATAGAAGAGTGTGGCCGTAGTGAATAGAACACAGTAAGGAAAATGCGCGTGGGCCTTCAGGCTAAAATAAATGTTCGCGATATTGGCGAAGCAAGAAAAGTTGGTTTTCTTTGCATTTGACGTGTCACCCTGCCAGTAGATGACTTTGAAAGTTTTCCAGGAGATTTAATGGGAAGATATGTATGTAGATGGGCATTCGCGAATAGTTCAAGATAAGTAGTTTGCTTGGATGTACGATTTCAATCAGTCTTGTGTAGGGCATTAATCCCGGGATTGAAATGGAGATCCCGCAAATTCGGGATACCATTTTCGGGATGCCGAGATAGTCCCGAGATTTCGGGATTTTATAAAAGAACTATATATTATTCGTCCTCAATCAATTTTTTTTCAAATATATATAGGTACATAAAACTGGATGTTAAGTTCATTATAATATTAAATTTATGCACATATGTACATGGGTGCTAGCAAGTTAAACGTAAATCTATAAATGCATCTACTTTTATCTTATGATCTAATTTCTTATTATTTTCTTGTCCGATAATTTCTTCTTATTTGGTCATGATAGTTAATTATAAAATTGTTTAAAAACGAAATCAGCATAATAAAAATACATTATTCTTTTTAGTTGTTTACATATCAATTACAAAATAATATTGCTTTTCAAAGAAACCAGTGATAAATAATAATATCGATTAATTCAAATTGGTGATTCGTTTTGAAGATATGCTCTAAATAAACATAATTCGTCAACAGTTTCAAAATTTAAACTAGACCTGATTGTGCTGCACATACTCGTATATCCAGCTGCTGAAAAAGATTTTTCGGGTTCAGCATTTTTGGTGGGAAATTATGCATGTAATTATACGCCAGTTGTAATAATGATCCCTTATCGTGAGCACACATCGAGTTTCAATTTAGGATCTGCCAGACCAACAGATATGAGAGTCCAATAAAAGGCATATACAAATTTGCAACTATTCGTTTGATTCTGAATACTTAATTGAGTTGTCTGGAATATGGTTGTTCAAAAAAAAAAATTAATACAACAGCGTATTTAAGAAAAGCAAAATCTTGGTATAAAATATGATTTAGCAGCATAAATTTCTCCATCGAAAAACTTTATCAGCGCTCATACTCAAATTTACACTCCAAAATTAGAACAATTCATTAATTATTTGAATACTTTTCATACTACCAGAGCTGTCAGGTAATTGGGTTTCCAATACTTTGAGATAGACACGGGTAACGCAGCAAATTTTGAAGCGCTGATACATTGATACCATTGCGCTATGATACCATGATCTTACATACGGCGCTGGTAGCATTGCGCTAATACCATGACGCTATGATTCACTCAAAAAAACATGATTGAAAAAGCTTGTATGGAACGAGAGCAACTCACATTTGAGCTAACTAATTTTCCGATATAAATTACCCTAAAATACCCAGGCTATAGTATGTCCCCTTCAGGTATCTTTCCAAACGTGCATACGCGTAGGTATATTGCTTTGCATCAAACAGACTTGAGATAAGTATACTCAACTCATATCTTTGCGCCGCGCCGTAGCATAGCGCCAAGCCAAATGGTGTTGGCATTGCAAAGCGGCAGCGCCAACACCATTGATACCGAAGTGCGTTACTGAGCTACTAATACCGAAGTGCGTTACTGAGCGACTAATACCGAAGTGCGTTACTGCGCTACTGATACCGACAATCGGTATCAGCGCAGTGGTATCATGGCTAGTGCTTCAACGCGATTGCGCGGCGCAGCGCTGCGTTACCCATGTCTACTTTTATATTCTTTTATAGTATTCCGAGCAAAATTAAAACTTTTTCATCCGCTGAATGACGATTTGCAATCGTGAAGCATTTACTTCAACTTGGCCGCATTACCTTTCCGGCAAAGTGCCGGCCATTACTAACCTCTCACTAGCTTTAAATGCATTCCCATCACTTTAACTAGCTTTCATACCACTTTGAAAAAAAAAACCAGCCAAGCTAAACGATCTCCTCCATCACAGTACACAATATCTCTGCCAACAAACAGCAAACAAGTAATTCAATCTAAAATCCATTTAAGTTATAACTTTCAAACCATTTGGAATAACTTCTCCGTAGATTAACCCATGCTTCTACATTCACTCCGACATCGATGGATGCTTAGAACGATTCAAACACAGCACAAGACTTAAATGCGAAGGAAATTCCATCTTATATCGAATCACTCTCTTCGACGCAATAGATGAATGCGGATACCATGCTATCACGAGGAAAAAATTCTTCAACTCCGTCATTATGTTTACGTATTTGCTTGGGGCCTGTGTACGGATGTAAACCATGCGAAAGCTGATCCTTTTGGTAGAGCTGTGTTGTGTTCTTTACGTTGCTTTGGTAAATTCATCGAGCATGGGTATTCAATGGAGGAAAAGAGTTGACGATTAGTCGGTGGATGTTGGAAATTATGAAATACCTATAGAGGGGTTTGTGCTAGCGACGGGTGGAAGACAGCTGGTCGACTGACGTCACTCAGAAGGTTTGAATTATCATGACTGGCTAATTGTTATTACATTTGAATCAGATTGAATTTCCGAAAGACATAAAAAAGCAATTACCATCCACGTTGCTCAATTTTGAATTCCACGGTGTTCACTGATATGAATATGAAACCAAACAATTTCTCATGTTCATCAGAATTGATTTCAAAATTATTGTAGCACAGCTCATTGAATAAATAATATTTTTTACACCTCATACAAAGTTTCTTTATCATCCACAAAAATACAATTGTAGTTTGTAAGTATTCAAAAAATCTGTGAACTGAGCTCATTCAAACTATCATACATTTTTCACGCCATATTTAACATCATCACTATAAATTTTCTGTGCCGCCTACATCAACATATCAACATCCTCACGTTTTGGTCACGAACATGACTTTTCCAGGATTTAGTTATTTCTTATTTTCATGAATCGTAACAAGGCTTCTGAAACGATTTTTCCCCTTTTCCGAACAAATATCAGTTTTTTGCCTGAGTCGCTGTAACCAAATACATTTCACTCGTTTCGAATCGCATGTCTAGTGGTGATTTTCATGAATGAATTGCCTCGGTAAACAAACTCCGACATTTACCTGTGCGAAGAAAATCCGGACTCAAGACAATCTTTAAGAAGCTTTGATGATATGACTCAAGATTGGAGAGTGTAGTAGGGAGAAGAAAATTCCGATTAGGTGGATTTGAGGGTTTTATTCAAATTTTTTTTGTTTTTGGTTCCGTAAGAAATAAAGTTAATAATAAGTTGATCTGGTTAGATGTATAGATAATTTTGCAAAGTTTGTCTATGTTGCAAGGAAGAAGCTATATTTATTTTATTACCAAATAAAACTATGAAGAATATTATCAGATATTAGTAAAGCTTGCAATTTTCTTTGCAATATTTAGCTTTGATTTTAGTATAAAAAAATATAGGGTGGATGTTACATCGGAACCCTAGCGCAGCACCAATACTGAATTATGATTCCAATTGACAAGCTGTCATATAATGGGTAAACCGAATATAAAAAGTACAACGTGTTTGAAACTTTATGCAAAGCAAGAACTGATCTGTAACTTTGTCAGTAATTTGATATTCATTGATTTTGTTGAAAAAATCCATATGGCACAGCCTAGTCTTCCACTTTGTTGGGTGATAGCAAAAAAAATTTACAAACACAGCATGTACGCTCATCCACCCAAGAATCGTATTCCACCCAATCGTCTATCAAAATTCAACTCCAACTGTCAGCAAAAAATATCTACCCCAGTACGAGTTCAATGTTATTTTCTATTTCAAAAGCCACAGCCTCTACCAGCATAGCCACATTTGGAAATTAATTTAACATGAACTCGGAACAGACTTGCAAATGCAGCAACGGCAGCCCGAGTACAAAGCTGAACAGGGATGAATGAATCATCGTCATCGGTAATCGGGATGACGGGTCAGAGCAAAAGGTCAGGTCAGCACGTTCTTCCGCACAGAAAAGTGTTGGCTGGTTAAGTTGCCCTATGCGTGTTTCAGCACAGGCGAACTGACTGGAGCACATAACGATGACGCCGTTTTCGTTCTCGTTGAAGGTGTCCAACCACTCCCATATGCGTTTCCATACACTGAGCAGACAAAGTAGCCAGGTCTAGTCTGCCTGTTGGCCAAAAATTCTCTCGATTCCACTCGCACTATGCATAATTAATGACGAATCCTCAAAATAACCACATTTCAGGCATTTTCTATGTCATAATCCATTCTGTGGCTGCACTTGGCTAAGGAACTGGTTGACTGGTAGTTGAACAGCTTAGAAAGATTCGAGTGTAGGCGTGTTGTTTTCGAATTAAACTGAAAATCCAAACGGATTCCGGATGTAATTCATAAAGAAAAGGTAGTGAATAGATTCATGGTAAAGCTTAAAAGGAGATTCATAATAATCAACGTGCTTAATGTAAGACATCATAAAAAATAAAAATATGTAAAGTGTAAAATGAATCATACTATATAGTGCTGAAAAGTACATCGAAAACAAATCTTTGCAAGATTATGTGTTCTTATATTGTTTAATTAGTATACTCTTGACAGATTCTATGCTGACCGGCACTTGAATACACTAATTGAAAAAATATAAGCAAAGAAGCTGTATTTTTCTTTAATTTTCACCAGTAACCTTAACTTTTGAGCAATTTCGAACAATCTAAATTATATATTTAAATCTCGCTGCAGTTTCAAGATATCACAAAGCTTTTCCTTGTTTGTTGAAAAAATGTTCAGTGTCTCATTCATTATCATAGATCTTAGAAATAACTAGTTTAAAAAAATCAAATCCCACCATTGATGGTTGCTTATGCCTTGAAGTGCCGGAAGTATATTTTCTTAAAGTTGATAAGGTCACATATTTCGATTCATTTCAAATCATACCATGTTAAGAGGTTATATACAGTCAGGAGGCCAAAAATGGCTATTTTTTAAGAATTATTCCTAAAAAGACTTTTAAATTTGTTAAAGTAAAAATTTATACACCTAATATTTTTAAAACTTTTAACTATATTTTGATATTTGTTTGCTATAGCCTCTAAAAAAAGGTTCCTTGCGGTGACTACGATATCTCTGGGCTGGATAATTTAGAATGAAAAAAACCAAATGGATTTCGTTAAACTAATACATAATCTTGTAATCAATCGAGGGAATAAGCAAAATTATTTGTTTTTTTTTGTACAAAATGGCGGCTTCTCAAAAAAACATCGATTTTTCGCCAAAATTTTGGCTTTAAATTGTTTATAATAAAATAAATATTCATCGATTAATTACTAAAAAATATACTGAAGAACCTTGTACTAAAAGTTGGGACTGATCGATTTAGCTGTTTTTGGGAATTCTTGATCACCGACTTTAAAAACACAGTTTTGAGAAAAACGCGTTTAAAGTTTCAAAAGTACTTTACATAGAGTAAAAAAAATGTTTCAACATACATCGAATCCTCAATTCCAGGGCCATATAATGCACCCTCCGCCCTTTCTGCAGCTTCAAATAACTTGCGTTGGTGCTATCTGCGGATCATTCTACCCTCTCGTGTGCTCAGTGGTTGGAGATTTTCATCCGCTGTTCATCCTCTCTTTCGGCATATGAATGCGCATTGGGCCGAAGTGAAATCTGTATTGCATTCATATAAGACAATAGTGAAGCTGTATCTGTATTTAATATGTCGGCAGCTATGTATTCAGCCATTTCTACAGTTTTCGAACAGGCCGGAACAATTTTTGGAGATATTTTCCATATCAGTTGATTATAGCTCTCGTTGCTGTTTTGGATGAACCCCACACACATCTTTTTAATAATATATCATTGCTGAGAACTATATAATTAGAAATATAGCCTCAGCAACATCTTTTTGGTTATTAATAAAATAATAATCATGCTTGAAAAAGGATAATTCATTGGCAGCGTACACCATGACTCTGGTCCGATCGGGCACTTCTCGCGTTGAAAATTTTTTTCCACCAAGAGTTTTTTTTATATTTTTTTTCTTTTTGGGGAGAGAAAATGTAAATCTACCTTGCAGGTATAAGAAAAACACTAACGCAGTGTTACTTTACGCATCTGAATACATAAGAAGGGAACATTTACAACAGGCATTTAAAGAAAAGTCCTCCTACTTTCAAACCTTCTGACACGTCTTTACAAATATGCGTATAATTTCGAAAATAATCGCCGGATTGACTTGAAATTTGCGGTGTGAGTACTTAAATATAAGTACATTACGGAAATGAAATAAAAAAACAATCGATTTTTAAAAAATTCTAACTGTAATTAACCCATTAAAGGAAAATAAAATGAATTGTATGCGAAGTCATTTCGTGAAGGAAATAGTACGCTTGTGTACTGAAGGAAAATGAATGATGTTATTACGAAAGCATGAAACTGTGCAAAACAGCTGAACTTCCGATATGTTTATGATCCCCCTTTGTCAAAATATATCCATTTATAATCTCTTTGAAGTAGGTCACACACCCTGATCAAGACTTGTCTTGCAACTTGACAGCTTGGTATTAGATTGAAAGAAAATTTAGTTAAGTCAAAGGATTTTACTGACAATTGATAGACAATTTGAGCCCCAAGATACTATACTTACCAGTTACTGTATATATGCTTCATATGCTGCTGTGGAAATTAAAGTATGCTGAATTAATTGCGTTTTGAGTTTGCTTTGAAAAAATTACATTTCAACGGCTCAGTATTCTAATGAGATTACTGTAATTTTTCAAAATCACGATTTAGTACTTTTAGATCTGTGCATTAATATCACTAGAAAAATAATTTTTGTGGATTTTATCAAAAATTTACCCAAAGTAAGTAGTATAAAAACAGTAAAACATTATAAAGATTCAACGAATATTTTAATTTTGGTTTCCATTTAAATAGTATCAAAAAATTACGTTAACTAAATAAATTTCATGGCTCTTAATGTTTTTGAGATTTCGTTGCATGAAGCATAAAAAGAAATGGAAAATTTTTGTCGAAACAAAATATTTGGGAAAAACAAGTGAAGGAAATAAAAAATAGTATTTGTTTTAAGCTCAGATTAAAATTTTCAAAGTTCGTTATCGCACAAAAATAGAAGCCCTACCTCAAATAACCTATAGGGCGCCCGACAGTTATTTTCGCTGGAATTCACGACCGGGTATTTTGACTATTGAAATTCACTGCAATGGAAAAAGCACTATCTAACTTGATTTTTGTTATATTTTGTGAGTTTAAAATCGCAATTTTTTGTATTTTGTGCAATTTATTACTAAAAAATTTAATATCTACCCCAAGGTATGCTAAATTTATACTGAATAAAAATAGGATTTTTTTTGAATTCTCAAATTAAAATGCAGAGTCTTTGATTTCAAGTTTCTTTTCGGTGTTTATAACTTTTGCTCACTTCTAATATGCTACATTTTGCAGCAAGATTCTCATGCAGTTTTTATTCGTTTCAAAAAAATAAGGTGAAAACTATCTTAAAGATTGATTTCTAATAGCTTATTTCCGTTTTGTTTCAAGAGTATAATAAAGTTTTGGTCAAGCCCACGCTGTGCGCCAATTTTTTTTACGCCTTTCAACGCAAAACATTTGTGAATTTAACTTTTTCCGAAAAATATTAACGAGATTTTCATTCATTTGACTGGCATGCCACCCAATTTTACCCAAAATATGCAGTTAAAATATTACACATCACATTAAAAATTTCTTATAATAAATCCACCAAAGAGAAAAATATTTTTTTTTCAAGATCAAAGTTATTTTATGATCGCACCATTAAACCTCAATCATTATATGTTGATAATTTATTCTCACAGTTTATCATTCGGCTTTTATTGCTACCCTCATTAAATACTGGGTTAAAAACATGTTTTGGATCAGTTGATTACTATTTCCGTTCCAAATTTTATCTAAGATGCGACCCAGTTTTGAACTATTTCTTCTACATCATTTTAGGCTTCGACTTTATGGCTCAAAAGTACTGGCAAAGATAGTACTAATCTAGTGAACTCAGACTTTTTATTGTGCTATACTGATGTCTTTATCCAGCTCAGAAGTATCGATTCGTTAGTCTAAAGATGTGGAAAGGTTTTTCCATTCCATAGTTATCATCGTTCAAAAAAATTTGATTTCGAAAAATAATTCAGTATACAATTTTTAACAACTAAAGAGCTTATTATTTTAAACTAAATGTCGTACAAAATTTATTTATTTGTTTAATGTCTACTACGCCAAATCGTTTTCAACACATTTTTCCGCTATTAAATTCCACAACAACGAGCCAACCGATTCAACCACGCGTTTTTAGGGATACATCATTAACTTTCTGAACTAAAAAGCATACAGCAGACATACATATGAGAGAATATTCACACTGGCGGTAGCTTACTAAATGGGTCTGCTTAAAGTCGAAGCATCTATGTGCAATTCAAAAAATTGAAATCAATAAGTGAAAATGAGCAACTGTTGCTAATTTTATGCTCTACTTTCCATCAAATAGAATCGTTTGGCTCTCTTGTTCGTTTTTACGCTACGCTTATTTTAAAAGACACATATTCAAAATATGAAAGCTTCTTCGGTTGAACTATTTCACATTTGGTTTAAAGTTAGAAATCGAAAAGATTAAAGGGTGGTTTAGTTGAGTAATAGTCTGATATATCTCGACTGTGATTGAAGAATATCTTTGATTCCTGGCGAAATGAATCAATAAATAAACCAAAACATTCTCGAAGTTGATTTAAATGTGCATTATTCTTAGCAGCACAAAATATATAAGTTTGCATCTTTAAGGTTGAAAAATAATCACACTAATATTCGCACATTAAATGCTCCTTTTGAAACGGTGACATTTTTATCCTCGTATTACATAGGCTGCATTTAAAAGTCAAGGTGACTTACAAACACAAATTTGTGCCTTAATGGAAGTTAAAATCGTGTTATGCAGTTTGCTTTGGATCGTACTTCAAAATTGATTTGCTTGAATTGAAAAAGAACTGCATACCCATTATTTACAAAAGTGCGCATCATATGCAATTTTTACAAAAAACTACCTACACATAACATTTGATTTTTTTCAAAATGTCATTGAAAAGATTGATTGAATCGATGTATGTACATGAAATATGGAACTTTCAATTTTATCCGGTCAAAAATGGGATAAGCTCAAATAACTTTCAGATACTTTTTTATTTGGCCAGTAACTTTACCATGCATCTTTTTGTTTTATTTCAGATGGTGACGAGAACAAAAAAGATATTTGTTGGCGGCCTTTCGGCCCCAACAACGCTCGATGACGTCAAAAGCTACTTCGAACAATTCGGACCGGTAAGTACACGTCAACTGCTTTGCAAGTAACTGATGCTCTAACCAGGCAATCTACACTTACATAAACTCAAAACTGTCCTGAACAATTAAGTAATTACGTGAGCTGACCAGATCATCCACTTAAAATCCATTAATTCTAATCCCTTCGCCGATATCTTACCCAACAACAAAGGTCTCATGCAATTTACCTTGACCAAGCGAAACAACTAACTACGACTACTACCCTACTAAGCATAAACGTTCTATCTACATTTTAGTACTGTCGGGATATTCAATGATTTGTGTTTTGACTTATTCTGGAGATATGTATATGGAGAGTGCATTTTTCAAAATTGATTCTATCATACTTTTACAAAAGATAGGTTTTTTAAATTTTTGGAGAATAATGTAATTGAGTGTGTAGTTTTCGAAACCGGTGTTAACTCAAAAATGAAAAAAATGGAGGTAGAACTTTTATGCGTAGCAGGTCAAACTAGTAGTCCCATTCTGCAATCGCTTAGCTTTCGTAAATACATATTTTAACATACATTTCCGCGCCAAACCCAACGTCATAACATAAATATGTGCATATATCTCCACGGCAAGAATGTTCAGGTCGACGTGTTGGCATAATATGTAAATTCGATGTGCTTAAAATTTTACCGAAATCTCAGAAATTTTCCACCACTATTTCACCGCTTCAACTACAATTTCGGTGTTATTTTCGTTCAAAAGTCGTACAACGTGTTATTGTAGAGTCAACCCAGGCTAGAAAGAGAAGTCATTGCCTGAAAGCGGAGCTTGTTGAGGCATTGTATGCGCGTGGTATATAGTGGTGATGTTATATAGTCAGACGGAAATCATCGCGAGTCCTGCTAGGATAACGAAAGTTGTGGAAATCCATAGTATGTTATCATAGTCAAACAGAAAGTGCTAGTTAACAGATTTGCATATATATTTGGTAGAGGGAGTGATACTGGGAAACAGATATGACTCAAGCTGTTCTGGAATTGAAATTAATTAATAATTGCGAAACCAGTTGAAAATGGGAGAAAATCTGTTATCACGATCGGGAAGTTTTGTGATAGTATTTTAAGCATAAGAGTGGTCTACAGTCGGTATAAAAACAGTAGAAAAAATATATAATTTGAATTAATAAGTAAGAAGCCGTAGTGTTAATTCAAGATTAATAGAGGACGAACAAAAAAGCTTCAAATGTGGTCAGATCAAGCTTGAGTTTACAGTGTGATTACGCGCCAAAAACAATGCATTTTGCACAAATACTTCAGAATGACAAACAAAATTACTGTATTCACTATTTTTTAACGTTAAACATATTTTTTTTGAGATATGCTCAATTGGGAAATTAGGAATGACAGGAAAATTTTTTGAGTAATTGACCACGAAGACTTGTAGTGGCTTGCGTTTATCAATTTTGGCACCTTCAATATTTTATTTAATAAGACTATGATCTTCTAACAAACTCAGTTAAATTTTTTATCTTACTCAGTCACATCTTGTTTATTCTGCGAAATCGAGAAATTTGGTTGATTAGTAGAGACATTTTTGAGAAAGTTTATACAAAACCAAGAGAAATTTTGCTTAATATGGAATCTTTATTCAAAATGTTTTCAATACGAAAAACAAATTGTAGAAAATTTTTGAAAATTTAAAGTGGTTTTATTATTGCAATGCTCATTTTCAGAAGAATATTTTTTTAAGCTCCTAATCTTCAAAATGAATATTCTCTTATTTGTAGCATTCAAAAAAATTTCAAAAAACGCATCATCTATATTGCTAATTCAAAAACTATATTTGAATCTAACCGTTTCATAGCCTTCGATTAAACACGAAACCCCATTGAACCCAATTCCCTTGACTCCTCATTCTATTTTACTATGACTCCTTAAGAGCTCGCTTGATATGCCAAGAAATTTTCCGATTAGACATGACATTGACACATGCATATTTACGTGCACACAAATATTTCTGACATTTGACTCTCGTAAACTTTAATTTGATTGCTATAAACCATTTCGGAACTATGCAAACATGATATCAGAGGCTGGCGAGCAGGCAAATGCGCTGATGCACTAGCCATGTGCTTGCAATACCTGCATTCAGCTCAAAACGGACCAGACAGGTATTGGGAAACAACGTTTGAAAGGAAGTTCATCCTGGTTTCCTGAACCTTAGAATTCCTCTTAAGTCAACCATAGACGAATCGTTTCTCCCTTGGCGAAAGTGTTTAGGACTAGAAACGTCTTGCCAGGGCGATCCTCTCATGTTCTCCGATGTTCTTCGTTGCGATTGCTTCCTGCAGCCCGCGTGCTCTATTGCCAGCTAACTACGATGCGGGCTCATATGTAGTTTTCAACTGAACGATAACTTCAGACATCCTTCGTACGTGCATTTAATTCAATTTCAAAAAGTTTCACATGTCACTTTGAAGGTAGCTTGTGTAGTTAAATAGGAAGGTGCACAAACTGATTCAGGTTTTGGTCTTCAGAATCGAATGGCAAGATGAAGTTCATGTCGAAGAAGGAAAAGGTTCACAGAACTTAAAGCGAAAAGTTTGCGTGGCAGTGGTATGTACGAGTATGCAAAACGGAATAGCAACAGAAATAATACCAAGTCAAACATTAACATCCTTTTCAGTATTTCAAGGGTTAAATTACATGAGATAACATTTGCCTGAAGAAATTTCTTTGGATCCATTTAAAAGTTGTTGAAGTTCAGTGATGAGTAAGTGACGGTATGGAAGTCTAAGGTGAGGTATGCGTATGCATGAACATGAGATTGATTTGATTTTACGACTAATTACTTGAAATGGGCACTCTGAAAGGGTAGAGGTGACATTTGATCATCATTTACAGCTGTTTGTTAATTACGGAAAAGATTAAACACTTTTCAAACTAATTCTGTTTTTGATAGGTATTTTGAGCCTTAATAGCATCTAATATTAAATATACCTTCATCATCAAAAGTCGATTTATTTGAGCTGGAAAATACAGTTAAAATTTACTTTTTACATTCATTACTTGAAAAGAAACATAATCAGTGAATGTTCGGTGTTTGCACATTTGCCCACATTGGGCGCAGATTATTCGGTTATCTGTTTTGGAAGTTTCAATACTTTTTTTTTTACTGAAAATGCTGCAATCCAAATTTCGAAAAAGAAGTTTTTTTTCAAAAAAATTGTTGGAACTTAACTTCGCTCTCTTTGGAGGCGTTAAAAATTACGTTCTAGGAATTATCCGGAGACAATGCCCTGCAAATATTTTGTAGCCTTTTGAATTTCGCAAAGCTTGGAATGTCTTCAAATATAATGTTTGATAAATTCCAATATCTTAAAAATAAGCCGACATCTTTATTCTTTAAAAAGAAAAAAGTTCACGTTTCTGCCTTCAGAACAAAAAGTGATGCGGAAAAGCAACTGGTATTTTAGTTTTAATTAGGATTTAAAATAGTAAAACTAAAATTTCGGGGCTAAATTTTTTTCATTATTTTTTATATTTTCTGCGTATATCAACTTCAAAGCTTTTTTCATAGACTCCTTGTCAAGATCTTTGAACTTTTTTTCGATTCGAGCTCAATTATTTTTCAGTTTTGTTTTTCTATGTATTTCATCATAGAAGACACGCGCCAACCAATTTCTTTTCAAACTCCATCTACGTTGGTTGGATATCATCAAAATCGTTTGAGTTATTTACGAGCCTTGGCACGAACGATGGTGCGCTTTAAATGGAAAATCATATCTTGCCTAATGAACTCATTCATCATTGATATTTCTACTGTAACAAAACATCGGACTTATTAGGCGTGTGTCACGCGATCAAAACTCGCTACGAGAACGAAATTCGATATGTTATCGGTACTGAATAGAACGCTGTCTTTCTTCATTCACTTCCTCCCGTGCATTTTCGAACACATTTAATTCTGTTCTAGTTAAACGGCATAAGTCACTTCTCAAGAGAATTGCCTTGAATATGTCATACATTCTGGCATGCATTTTTTGCTATCGAAATAGTTTTGGGAGAAATTGAAATTTGACGTTGAGACCCGACGTTTCATATACCATGAGCTGATTGTAAATTACAATTCAATTTTAGTAGTAAGTCAGTAAGCGAAAGTATTTTTTTATTTTTTATTTTATTCGATTTATTTTTGTCTAAAGCCTAGTACTCAGGTTGGGGCTAAGATAAATTTTCACAAGTGTCCACAAGTTGACAAGTTTCACAAATTTTAACAGTGTAGACAAGCAGACATTGCTGATTGTGGATTGATGCAAATGGCATTTACTTAAAGTTTTGATTGATCCTATTCTGCCGTGCTTATCATAAACGCCCTATCTGACGTTTTTTTTTACATTTGTGAGCTAACACTGGACATGAAAACCACATACTCTATTATATAATTCTACAAAATATGAAAAACCTATTTTTTGTGAAAGTATGCTAAAATCAATAGTGACAAATGTCCTTTCCATATAGCTGCAGCACTTAGAATAACACATAACATTTAATATCTCCAATGTCACTACAACATTTTAGGACGTATCGTACTAAAATGTTTAAGTAACTTTGGGGATATTCAATGATTGAGTGTAGAAATTGATTATATAAAGCGATTATGCTAAGAAAGGCAGGAGTATTATCTGTTGCTTTGAAGAAATTGGCTTAGTTAAATTTTCAAATTCAAACGCATGTAATGTTTTTCCGTTGAAAATGCCCAGACCACTCCTAATTAGCATGAAATAAGTGAAGCTTTCTGAACAACTACCGTGACATGAAATTTCTCGTGAATACCTAAGAACTGCTCTAGCAAATCATTCTGATAAAATTTTGCGTGAAACGGGTCTTACTACTAGGCTTAAGTCTGCACACCTAAGTATTTTACATACTGTCATGGCCGAAAAGAAAAATGATAACTACATACAACAGCCTATTAAAACAATCACCAACGACTGTCAAAACCAATGACACCCATACTTATCGAATTAGTAAGGACAGCTCATCAGCTCGAATTTCGAAATTTGTGTATTTCTGTAAATTTTACAATTTTTCTTTCCATCCATACCCGCCAATCTACAGTACATCGAAACGATATTTGTTAGGGTTTTATGTGGTGTTCCCGATCCCCTTGATTGCGAAGGAGATTTGAATTTTCCAAATAATGCCAAGTAGCACCACCAATCAACTATACGCCCATTAGCCCATTAGACAGCCGAATGACTGAGATTTTTCACAAAACTGGTAGACAGGCTCACGTCCCGCCAATTCCTCTACCGTCCCAGATTCTAACGCTTTCGTTTGCTGTTGCTATCGTCAATGTCGCTTTTTTGCCCTCTATGCTATCCTTTCGGCATACATGCTGGCGTTGTTTTTGTTGTTGTTTTCGCTTCTTGTTCGTTTCATTTTATTTTAATGCAATGTAGTCCTGCTAATCCTGATGAATCAAAGTGATGGATTTGATACGAGCGGCTAAAATATTTTCAGGGTATCTTTTTTTCGCTTGAAGGCTGCAGGTCCACAGTGAGTGTGCAAAGGAAGTGACAGAGGCTCGGTGGTGTTGTGTTTTTTTTTCGTTTGACTGGAACGAGCGTTTGAACGAAATCTGCACAATTTTGTTTCCCACCAATCATTCGTTCGACAATCGGCGACAGAGGCGAAGAGGTTAAGCTCTTTGAAAACAGATCTAGCTATTAATTTAGTCGCATAGAGAAAGCTATTCATATGAATGTTTTGTCGAAATTGTGTTTGTATTGGTTCATGAAGTTGTTTGAGTACACGAGTGGCGGTGGTGGTTTTGTACACCGGAGCTTCGTAAGCTAGGCTGGCTATAGAAAAGTGCCTGGATTCGCTTTTGGATGAATGTTTAATTAAATAGATGACTGCGATTATCATGGTATTAACTCTGATTGCCGAGTGGAGGGTAAAATGGATAATTTCTGCAATATAAAGATATTGCTTGGGGATTGCTGTAAAATAATATTTGGTCATTTGAATTTGTTGTTGTTTTTAGCACAATGAGATGGCATTGTTTGTGTAAACAAATCGTAATTTGACTGGCTATGGTTTTTTTAACTTTTTAATTTTTATATTTTAATTTGACATTGTTCAGCGCGATTTTGCTGCTATTTCAGTACAGAATGGTAGCTTTTAACTACCATTCTACATTTCAAGTAGAAAAGTACAAATAATTCTTTGCTCTTGATGCATCAATCTAATATCTTCAGTGTTTATGTCGTGTCCAAGTCAACAGTTTATTAGAATGAGCAAAATATAAATAAAATAGCTGTTTGGGAAAATGGTTAGCAAAGAAAAACCGCCGATTTTGCTTATTGCTGTAAATTAATATTTTTCTTATAGTAAGAATTGTATTTGTACCTTTGCAATTTTAAATTTAACCTTTATCTATCAAACTGAATATTTTCATATGTATCCTATTGCTTACGAAAATACTCACAACGTACATAATACATACGAAAATACTCACCCCAATGACACTTAGAACCCTTAATCAATGCTCGATGCCAGTCGTACTGCAAAAATATTTAATGCACCTGTTAGGACTGCAGGCGGGCTTTAAAGTAAACCTTTCTCAATTGTTTTATTCGAATTCTCATTTTAAACGGCAGCGGCTTGTGAACTTTAGCGTTCGCACAACAGACTTGAAATTTTCGCACAAATTAATTGAATCGGTCAATGTGGGTCCAGCAGGTGCTTGAAATTGTTTGTTCTGTGCTAAAAAAAACTGCTGGATTGTGGTGAGCAATATTTTGTGAGCAATATTTTAAAGATTTTATAGAAAGCAAAAGAGATGCAATTAAAACTACTGTAAGCTGTTCTTCCTATTAGCGCTGCTGTCGTGAAAAAGAAAACGGAACTTTGTATGAAATGTGCGTGCGATCTCACTGCCTCTACAGGATTCCTCCTTCTGCTGCTCTTTCATACAAAGTGAGTGTAAAAATATTTTATTTTTTCATCGCCGTGAGCCAAAAGTTTGATAGAACAATTATTTTGCATCGCCAGTAGCATCAAATTATCGCGCCCACTGTGGGCGGAGATCGCACTTAACTGTGTTTCTTATTAAAACTTCAGTTTTTGGGGGACTATTTTCACGTATACTCTGTTATCCTTATTTCCACCATTTAAAACGTATGATAATCGTTTTCTCACGCGAGATAAATTACGTGAAGTCTCGAAATCAGATCCTCATACAAATTTTGAAGTAGTTTTTCAGACTTTTTGGTTAGAAGCGAAAAAGCATTTTTTTTCTTCGGATATTGAGTAAAAATAGCAAACATAGTGTCGTTTTGACTACTCAGGACAAATTCAATTTGAATATATTTTCATTGCTTTTATTCTCGGAAAACTGCAGATATTTTAAATTATTATTATTATTAATTCAAAAAATAAAGAATGTTCAATACGAAAATTTGACATTAGAGAAGAATTTTATGAAAATATAAAATTTTGCTTTACATTTTTAAAATTCTTTAATAAAGAAAGTCTGGAAAATTAGAAAAAATCAGAAAATAATATGTTAATAAGATCACAACTAATGTGCAATGAACTAAATTCTTTGTCCCTTCACAAAATTATTTTTTAAATATAAATTATAAAAAAATATTCTTAAACTAGTTGCACTTAATCCAATTCTTCGTTGATTTGTAAGGAATATATTCAACAACTAGCACAATAACGTGAAACCACATCAAAAGCTTTCATTTATTACATCATTGCAAACATCAATTTAATTCCTTTATTCACCGAAATACTTTCACTGTAAACATTCAACCTGCTCTTCGAAATTAACAAAGTTTGTCTACTACCATATTATTTACTACCATATTACTTAAGCGTACATATGCATTCCACGTTTCAGCTAAACACCTGAAGAAAAACTATCTTTGAATTAGTTCCTGAACCAAAAGCATTTAGCACATTTCACCACTCCCCAGATTTGTCGTCAAACTTTCATCACGTCAATAATTCAACGTGCCTTGAAACCCTGATTTCTAAGTAATTCCCTCAGCATATAGCGTAGGTTTAATCTTAAACGACATAAAAGCAAAATTCTACCAAAAATTACTGATCTTAAAAAGAAAATTCCTTTAATTTCACGCTTTTCAACTTGGCTTACCTATTACGAAAACTTAAGTAACTCAAGTACCTAGCTACCTATGTATAAACAGTTGAAGCAGGAATGTAGCAAGAAACCAAGCAATTCTCGAAAACTTTTCTCAAGGACTTATCCGGTATTAATTAATGTCTTGTCGTCTAAGAAAATTTACCCCGAATGCAACTAGATGGCAAGAAATGAAAGAGCAGGCCACGAAAAGAGGCTTAAGAGGAAGAGAAATGTTTCCGTTTACGAATTGTGGTAGCCGTAAGGAGAAATTAACAGCGGAGTGGGAGTTAAAGTAGTTGGAATCTGTATTAAACCAATGAAAACTAGCAGACACATTTAGGGCCTAGCGAACCGGGATGGAATGCAATATAAGTGTATGCTCAGAAAGTATTTGTAGATTGCAGCAATAGGTGTATTCGAATCACAAAATCCGCTTCCTCTCAGACATACACAAGCTGCCAAATTGCAGTCTACCGCTTCTTGATTCAGTAGTTAATTGCAAACATTATAATGGTACTGGCGTACTAGAGAAATCATAATTTCTATTCAAGATGATAACTGATTTTATTACAGCTTTGTGATTTAATTACTTCATTATTATCACGCCCGGAGAGGTAATGATATTCGAGAAAAGTAGGATAGTAACGAAGAAGACGAATATTAATTAGAACATTCTGAGCGATGCTGCTTGCGCTGTTGCATAAATTGAGTAAGAAGAGGAAGGAGGCAAACTATAAAATTGGTTTTTTATTTTCAATTATGCTGAAGAGCAAATAAGTGTTCACTTGTTTTTTCCGAAAAGTAGTTTGGGTTAATAAGCCATAAATTTAGTTAAAAATGGTGATGCCTATCAGATTTGGTTCATTTTCTCTTGATCGCTTGTGGATGCTAATTTTCGATCTGTGTTTCTCATGCCTCTGAAAATATTGGTATTTTTTCGAAGAACGTGAAGAAAACATATAGGCTTAAAATGTTGAAATGCTGGAAATTTACTTTTTCTATCGAATTAAATCATTTTTTTTTTTATGAGAAGTCTATCGACCTTAACATAAAAGGTGTCAAAGCCAAAGGTCGAAAGAGGGAAATAACGAGTATTATATGAATATAGGCACTTGCCGTACCTATTTCGACCTCCTTATGGTGACTGTAGGTAGCAGTCTTTCTCTCAACAACTTATACTATCAGGCGAGTCCCTTCCAAATAAGTTTAGTGCGAGACGGGTCGCTTCTGCTATCTAAGCTTTCCGAAGTGCCCATCACGAGTCCAACAAGCAACCTCGGAAGTAGAAGCCGCTTACATTTTGCCAATTTTTAAATTCGGTAATTCATTTGCAGTAACTGGAAAATTTGCTATATTTGTACTCTGGTAATCCAGTGAACTTCCCAAACACGTTGTATATAACAGAGCTTATTATTTTCTTTAGCTTTCTCTTTATTGAGAACTACCAATTTTATGGTCTTTGCAATTTAGTCGCCTCAGCCTTTGACTCTGAACGTAACGTTGATGTAATTTATACCACATTCTTAGAGACATTTTGCTCGGCAAACCATGACCTAAATATACTTGAAAGTTTCGGCACATTAGGTCTTATTTTCCTCTAGTTTTTCTCCTATCACCATAGCCATCTCAGCAAAATACCCGATTTGGTTATGTCTCTTCTCCTTTTGTTCCACATGTGCATTTCCTCAAGAATTTCTCCTTTGTCATTTATTTATCAGAATGTATGTCAATGACGTTCTTTCCACGAGCATTATCAACGACTTCTGTACTCTTTATGCAGATGATTTAAAATTGAGTAATATCTTATCATTTGTCTGGTATTTCCCCATACATTGCAAAGACTTTTAAAACCTTAGTATGATGTTTGAAACCAAATTTAATTTTGATGAATATTATGTTATGAATATTACGACTAAGACCTCGAAGACTGCTGGCGTTGCTATACGTCTTTCATAAATAATTGCCACGACTTACACCTGTATTCATTTAATTTCGTATTCATGCAATATTTTCGAATACGCTTGTCAATTTTTTTCTCCATTTATCTGACGCCTTGAATCGGTTTCGTGCAGCGTTTTATTAAGCTGAAGACAAAGACATAGCTTCAGAAAGACCAAAAGGGTGGTACCGAGTTAGCAGTTAAGAGCTTATTCGCGCAAAGCAAAAATGAAAAATGTATGACAACGATTAAAAGCCGAAGGAATTAAGCTTAAAAGGAGAAAAAAGAACTTAGAGATTATGAAGATGATTCAACGCATCCGGTTTAGTTCGAATCAAGTCAATGGCACTTCAAAAAGCTCGAAAACACATCGATTTGCTTTCAACCAGAACTAGCCCAGATGATTTCATCTTAGCTTCCGGCTAGGCTGTTTTCGATAAGGATGACAAAAACGCAGTACAAGTTTTACTATTGTACAGCATACAATGGCACGTTGTACACAACCGTGAAATTTCTAGTCGAAACCGAGAAAGACATGTTTTTCTTTGCTTCGTATCCGGTTTCGGGATGAAATTGTAGCTGTTCACCTGTAAAAGAGCAAAATACTACTGTATGCGCTGTTATCTCTATTGAACAGTATCATCGAGCAGTAGTGAGTATATTGTTTGGAACTTAAGTGACCTTGGTTGCGAGCCAAATGGTTATATCAAGCTTGATGCAACATTCATGAAAAAGTTACAGTCAATGCAATAATAAGTCGATAAATATTTTTTTTTAATATTGGAAATATGTTCATCAAATAAATAATTAAAAATATGTTCATCATTGTGCTGGTCCGCGAACCGTGAGAAGCTACCACGGCTTGGAGAAAGGTTCAGCCACTGTGCCAATTTCATGAAAATCTGGTAACTGGATCAGAATTCTTAGGGCAAAAAGCAGGTTTTTTTCTTTATAATTTTTCAAGATAACACCACTGGCACAGAGTTGCCCGCATTTTCAAATCGCTTCTATCAGACTTGGTCCTGCTTAATACCAATACATTCTGTGAATTTCAACTGCATCTGATAATTGGGTCGTGAGTTCTCGTGAACATAAGTTTTTGATGCGTAAAATATAGGTTAATTGGAAGAGGGCTACCGTTCTTGTCCGATGTGAAATTTCAAAACTTTTGCTTTGGTTATATCAAATCAAAACGTCTTTTCACTGATTTCGAATAAAAGACAAAAATTAACAGCAGGCATATTTACTCTCTGCACTGACAGTTCGCATTATAATCACCGATATGAGTAAAACAAAATATTTTCTTTTAAACATTAGATTGTTTGAACCTATACGATCAGTTCCTCAAACAATAACCAGACGAAGTTGTTTAAACTTTTTTGGAATGCAGCATTTTCACCTCAGTCTGTAATGCAATACGATGCTATTCATGCATTTTTATGGAACACACATTTTAGGACACATCGCAAACGTAAATTTCAAAAGACATACCCAGCCATGCAGTTTCTGTCTTCTTCATGCCCAGATCGAACCAAAGATCCATTTCCTTTCGCTAGCGAGAAATCGCAAGTCTGTACAAGAACCGAATTAAGGGAAACCTGACAAGCTAGACTCCTTCCTGTGCCATCCAAATCGATACAACAATATTCCGTGTTCGTTTTGCAAGGAACATTCACAAGTTTTGTAGCTTAATACTGCGAAGCTCCCAAATCAAATGCAATTCGATGCTTTTTCAAGTGACTATAAGATTAGGACGAAGTCTCTCAGTGTATCAACGTTGAGCTCCAGCTTCAGCTCCAACCGACCATTCAAAGCGTCTATCCACTAAAGTATATTGTCCGGGACAGGATACGATGCGGTCATTTCGTTATTGGAATTGGACATTGACAATAGACAATTGAACAGAATTAATCTCGACGGGCGCGCAGGGAGTTGAATAGATATTGCACCAGGATCAAATCCCCGAGCACGACAAATGGCCGTCTGACCGGATAGTTGGTCGGTCGATTGGTCGGTCTAGATGAGGACGACAATAGTGGTGGCGGTGACTTCAGGAATTTCAAATGCGCTCTACGAGCTAAAGTAATTTTCAATTCAGTGATTTTCGTTGCTCGAGAAGAAGTTATTCGCTCACTGATTGTGGTGGCGAGGACATTTCGAAAACGAAGAAACATATGAGAATGCGTGTCCGACCTGTCCGGTCGCAATGTCATATGAAATGAAAATATTTGTGGACGTTGCATTTTTGAGGAAAAGATTAGTTTTCGGAAAGGACTAGTAGGATGATATTGTATTTGTCATGGCCAATGGTGTCAGATGAAAAAAATTCCATGGACATTTTTTTTTCGTTAACCTTTATGTCAGTATACATAATTAACAACCAATGCATAAATTTTCGGGGTAGCTACATCCACGATTCACTTAACGTAGCTACCGGCTCAGAGCTAAACTATATCAAAACCCAATGTGTGGTAGTAGTGAAAATCAAGCCATAGAGGAAAAATTTTAACTATTGATGTCCAACACTTTGTAAGTTTCATAGAACAGTGAAGAACTATTAAAAAGTAACTGTTTGAGAGTTTTCACAGATATTTGCAAATTTTCAAATTCGATTGTCTTTCTCGAAACATGAAATAGTGTAAGCCTATTTTCGAACCAGTAAATATTTTTCTGCCTGTCAACAGTAATAAGTAATTTCATGAGACTGAATGATTGTCAATTTATTTTTTGGAAGATAAATAACGGCATACCACATATTCCCGAAAATGAGCTCCTAGCAGCTCTCTTTGTCCTCAAAATATTCTCTAACCCTCTTTTGATTTACGTATTTCCGATATTTTTGCTAGTAATGCTCAAAAGCCTGAAATCAGTACTTTTTCCATTATTTAATGCGGTTGCGACTTGCTTAATGACACCGAACAGCTGAACACACCACCTAGCCGATACGTTTAAATACTACTCCGCTATCGGCGAAATATCCTCATCGATGATTTTTTCGTGAAACCCAGCAGTTCGATGTATATCACGAATCGTGAACAACCGCAGTCTTGACAGGATTACGGACCGACACGAGAGTAGTCATCATGAAGTTTCTTCTGGGCATGTTGGATTTTATCGCAGCAACATCAGCATCCGGTCTTCTTATAAAATGGCTTTGTTTAACGGCGTGTACGTGCGCTAATGGTAATGTGTACTTTAGAAGCCATAATTATAATGAGCACGACCATTATTTTGATTTATATCCAAGACTTAAAGTGAACCCTTGCCAAAACTTTCGCGGAACGCTTGAGATTATTTGGTGCTTCAGGAAGTGAGGCTAAGTTGAAAATCACTAAAGTGCAGAGCCAGATGTCGGACACAAAAAATGTTCGTTTCGAGAGCAGTGTGATACCACCGATTGAGGAATTCAGTGAAGAAAAAACTCGGCAAAAAATGATAACCTCCTTAGTTTGGTAAATGCAAGCATTAAACGTCGCGTAGGCTTCGGATGGAATGAAAAATGTAGACCTGGAAAGTCAAGAACGACAGCCAGACGAACTGAAATGGAGGAAGAGAATTCATGGTGGAATCGAATCGCGGCAGCTCAGGAATAATGATGAGTATTCAATACTCGGTAATAACGTTATTAGTTTATTGCTGCTGGGCAATTTGATGCCACTGAAGTTCGCGTGAGTCTAACCTTCTTCCTCATTGTCGTCGTAGTGCTCTCATAGAAGCCAGCGAGGACATTCGGGCAGCATTTTTCGACTTTTTTCACGGTAGTTGGGAAAGGCAACGAAACTGGGTCAAAGGAAATTAAGCGGAAGAATGGGTCTCTATCGTTGTGCTTCGGTGCTGTCGCGTATAATCGTGCCTATATATGTTCTTATGTACATATTGATGATGACTTTATTCTACACTTTATTATAATGGTGTGGCTGGTTCTGAGAACTTTTAGTTGGGTTACGGCTAAAATGAATAGAAAAACGTGGATAACGAAAACCAATGATGCTTGTGGTGGTGTCATAGCGCTTTTCAAATTATGGTTATCGGTTTTTAATGGGCGCTTAATGGAGACATCTGCCTGGTCAGTACAAAAAAATATTTATGTTTGGTAATTGGCTGGTTTTTAGAGTAGACTTGAATAGGATGCGTATTTTATGTGTAAAGAAGTTGCGTTCGGGTAAAAATTGAAGTGCACAACGATTTTGAAACATTATTGCAAGCTGTAATTGGCGTTTAGGACAACATGAGTCTACTTTTTAGAAGTTTAATTTTAGTAGTCTAGCTATTAGTCAGATTGACTATCTTCTATTTTTAATCCAAAATCAGTTTTTTTTTATGTCTCCACTGCTTAGTCTTTGAAGAATTCCAATTTTATATGTTAAAATAACAAACTGAAAAGAGCAACAAATTGATATTGAACTCAAATTATTTTTCAAACTTCTTACAACAATAATTACTGAAACGACTGAAGATAGAAACTCTGCGCCAGATTTTTGAATGTTGATACCATTTTCCATAAAACATTAATTTACCAAATTTTTGGTTCAATTATAAGCAATGCATGATCAAACTGGACAAAAAGCTGTCATAAAAAAGAGCATCTTTTAACTGTCTAAATTGAGGTCGAACAATGTATTGTTTTTGCTCCACTGTTACTTTGAATTCATGCCAACGATTTGTGCGAAGTTCGAACGCCGAGTGAAATTATGGCTTTCGCTCATGACATGATACTATTTGTTAGAGATAATTCATGAAGTAGAATTCTCACGTGAGCGGAAAACAGTATATCGTGCCTTGACGAACTACTCTGAAGTCAAGAACGTTTAATTTTAGAACTTAGCCACTAGCGAAAAGCTTGTTCTATTTAGCAACCAGTACTTAAGCATGTGAGGAGGCAAATTGTCTTGGTGCTCTTTTTGACGAAAACTAAAAATTAAATCACCATATTGGAAATAACATTTATGCTCTTTGTAAGTATATTAGTCTCAAAAATTTTTCCCTTTACAATGATACGCACTATCTGACAATATGGTTTGATTGCAGTAAAAGCAGGGCTGTGGAGTCGGAGTCGTGGCTCTGTATATTGAACCCTAGATTCATAAACATCCATGCGAGTTACACTATTCATAAACATTCACATTCATTAAAACACACTTTAAATCTTTCAAGTTGGTTATTAATCATTAATTTTCTGCAATGCAAATTAACACAATAGTTATTCTGAGCAACACATAGTAAACGGCGGTGATCCATACACTGTGACACGAATGTCTATGAATCTAGGGTTAAAGCGGAGTCACATTCGACTCCGACTTCACTTTAAATATACAGGGCCATGATTCCAACTCCACAGCCCTCACTATAAGATACGATAATTTTTTGAAACTTTTGTGGTGCAGTGTCGAATCCTGGTTTAGTATGAAAACCGAGTACCGAGCTTTTGGTTAATCTATAATAGTTCGGAATAATTAACTAAGTTCGTTCATCTGTATTCATCTGTATTTTTTGGATTGCAGTTTGTGTGAATAGCTATAAAAAAAGAGTATGAAAATTACGATACAAAAATCAATGTTTTCCACCGAGCCACAAAATATTAGCCAAAACAAAGAAAACACTTGCGGACTTTGAAATTGAATTTTCCAAATTTCCACTTTTCCACTAATCTACCTTCGTCATGCGATTACATACTTACCGGATAATTTCTCATCGTATATAACTACTACACGCAGTCAAATCTTTTCAACACCTTGTATTATGAGCGACGGAAGGACATTCAAAGGGATGTTGCCACGAAAAGAACTGAAACACTCTCCCCATTGAGTTTTGCAATATAATTACTTTGCCATGGAGAAAATTGGATGTTGTTCGAAACTTTTCGCATTTGCTCAATTTATGCATGTTGCAGCACAATGCAGCAGCAGTTTTGCCGTCACTAGTCTTGTACATGAATACCTAAGCACTTTTGAAACTTTGCAGAAAACAACAAAATCGACTACTGAGCATATTATTGTGTAAAGCGAAAACCCCAATGTATGGAAGATTTTCGCATTATTGCATCTTACCAGTCAGCCACCCTCGGTTACACTCTCCATCACGGCCGATGTTGGGTTGTTGCTTGTGAATGAATGCGACGAGCGATATTTATTGTTAACAACAATGTAGATTGCTACAAGAACACCAGTCGGGTAATGTTTATGGGATACAATTAAAACAATTTGAATTTTGGTCCCCGCTCAGCAGTTGTCGTGGTTGCGGTTCGATGAGCAAGCACTGCTGGGAGTCGCTGTAATCTGAACTACGATGTGACTGCGTTTGAATCTGTAGATAGTTTTCAAAACAAACTGTTTGTGAGATTTAGAGACATGACTTCGGTTTTGGAGTTTCTGGCTTGAGCTCTTGATAAATGTGTTGAACACTTTTGCAGAGTTTCAAACAACAACTTGATTGGAATTAATAAGTAAACAATTTATTATTTTCATTATTCTTTCCGCTGACTCGAATAATTCCACGAAACCAGTGAGAAATATAAAATACACTCTTTTATCATTATCCTCATTGCTGTAACCACCCTAACTATCATACGTTGGTTTAAGAAAATTTGCATATGAATTAAAATTTGAACGTGGTCGAGTCGATTTGACTCTACTTCCGTTGCATTTTCGCTCGCTGCTTCTGCCCCCGTCGGCCTGCACGTTGTTGACATGCCGAAGAAGAAACTTGCACCACTCGTAATTCTGCACATTATTTTCTCCAGATTTGTAGTTTAGCTGCACGAGTTTTAATTCAGTTCGGCCATGGAATAGTTATTATGGGGCTTGAAGACTTTTTCCACAATTTCACGAAACTTGGGATTATAAATTGTACTTGCATTGCTGGCTGGCTTAGATGGGGCGATAGTGCAATGGCGTGAAAGTTTATAATATGTATTCACAATGGCTATTTTCTTGTGGACACATTTTATTGCTTTGAAATTGTTGTGAAATTTACTTTTCGAGAAATAAGTATGTACTGTTAGAGGACGGAAAGATGTATGTCTTTTTGCGGAGGATATAAGACTGGTAGCATGGGGAAAAAGTTTGTTTTACTTGTAAAAGCTGCAAAGACAGCGGCTGCTTTCTATTTTACTGGTCATGATGAATAAAGAATCAGGCTACATGAATTACGTAGCTTCATATATTATTTGCTTGGAAATCGCGCATTGTTCATTATGTTAGTTCAAAGCAAGTTTTGATCAAGTAAATTCAGTCAGTTTTCTAGCATCCAGGTAAAGTATAAAAATAAGCTTGAAGTGAAATCAGATCTGTTATTTGAGAACGGTGAAGTTAATGCAGGGCAATTTTTTGAAAAATTATTCATATAATCTACTTACTTTTTGCTCAAGATTAGGTTTGTGCAAAATAAAAATCAACAATCAAAACCACGAATTAAATCTGTGCCTTTTATTTACCGAAAATCGTTATACTTTCCAAACAACTACCTAAAGTAATTTGCTCAAACGACTACCGAAATAGATGTTTTCCACGTGCTTGTTTACCATTCCACATCATTCTTTTATAATAACCAGAGCTGAAGTAGAAAACGCGAAATCGTCTTTACTGTGTCAGCTCAATTCACCGATCCAAGCTATTTCAGTTCAATTCAATAGGTTGTCTACTAAAAAAATCGTAAAAAAAATGAATAACAAAACAAAAACACCGAAAAAATAGCAATAGAACGCTAAAGACGAAACTTTTTCCATTCGCATGAAAACTTTTCCTTAATTTTTCCAAGAACTCGCGATAATAATAAGAATACATACACCTGAACAATCGTTCGTTCGAGTACCGGTAGTGAACGAAAGCCAAAATTACTCCATTAATCGCATCAGTGCCACTGCTCTGAGGTGATGGAAATGGCCTTACCATTCTATTCACGCAAAATAGTAATTTCCTTTTACCGTTTACAATTGCAGCAAAAATCGATTAATCGGTATGTAAAAGAATTTCGAACCGTTCGTGGAACTCGAATAGTTGTGTTAGATTTTGTGCGTAGATGAGAGAAAAATTATATGAAATAGTAACAAATACATTGGGCTTAATCGCAAGAAGTTAACACCACATTGAACTAGCAACTACTGACTGAACAAAATTTCGAACGGTATTTTGTAATGATCTGTTAGTTTTTGTAGGCTGAATTATCTATCATTTATTAGTAAGTTTTATCGAAGACAGCTGTTTGAAACTCACAGCTACTTATAGACTTTTTACATCAATGTGATCTTTCTGCTCCTACCAATAAAGTTTAAATTCTACTTTCAAAATGAGGCTACCGTTCTCCTACGTTTCCTGATTGAAGCCTACGTTACCAAAAAATGTTATGCTTTAATTCTTTACTTCATTTGAATAAAGACCCAGATGTGGAAAATGCTTGTGCTAAAGGATTTTTAGGTTAGATTTGAAGTATAGTTTGAAAATCGTTCGGGAATAAAGGTTGCTCAAGCCATTGAAGACCCTGCAGCATCTATTCACTGACCCATTAGCTGCACATATGGTGGAATGTGGATATTCCTTTAGTAAACGATTGGACCTGGTATTGCTTAAAGGGGGCGATACATGTAAAATTTTCAAAAATTCGAGTTTCTTTTTTTTGCATAAATAGTTAAATTAACATCTAAAAAATATGTTTGTAAAGCTTCAGAATGAAATTCGCATTATTCATCGACTAAAAACTCATTTAAGTGCTCCGCCTCAACGCGACGCTATTAAATCCGTACTGGAGCGCTCGACCCTCGCTAGTGAGTCGAGAAAATCGTCCCAGCTCTTTGACAACTAAAGAAGCTCGTCAAGCGTGTCAAGAAGAGCTAAGAAGAAAACGAGTACTATGAACGTACTGAAGGACTTCTGTATGGACCTGGAAACGATGATTAGTTGATAAGTCAATATAATCATATATTTTCTGTGTGTCAAACCTACGCGTTTTTCTCGAAACAACTTTTAAATTGGCGGGCAAGATAACTCAAAAAGTTCTCAACCGATCAACACGTTTTTTTTTCTATAGTATAAACTTCTAAAAATTTCAAAACTTAGCATTTTTGATCCAAAAACTGTCGAAAACAAGTGGCAAAAATCGTACTTTTTTATGAGGCGTGCTAATTCACGATTTTCTACTTTTTTTTTCTTTTCTTGGTTCAACTAGAAGATACATGTTTAGTAAACACAATCCAACCCATTTTTTTGATTTCAAATTGCTGTAACTGATGCTAAAAATCCCGCCGATTGATGCCTTTCGCCGCGAGGGTCTCAAGAGATTGGTAACAACGGCGGCCATTTTGAAAAAAAATTAAATAAAATCAAATTCTTGCATTTCAATATGATCACTTTCAGAACGATTCATTTATTCCTTCTATTTTAAATAAGCCTCTGAAAAACGGTCTAAATTCAGGCGTTTACATGTATTGCCGGCCTTAAGGGAATATTTATTCATTATTCAGGAATTCAACTCTAATAACGCTCCTAATTATGTAAGGGTTGTACATATCTCTTAGGGCGAAAAGTAAACATTGTTCTAGAATGGACTCGTGTTTGTTATTGTTGATTTCAAAGGCTGGGTTCCAAATAATACTGGCGTATTCAAGAAGAAGGCGTACAAGTGCAGTGCATAATGTCTAATGCCCCACAAGTTTTTAAACTCCTTGGCTCGTCGTTTAATAAAGCCGAGCTGCTTATTCGCACGGGAAAGAATTTTGTCGTAGTGCAAGGTGAAAAGAAGTTTCCTCATCCATGATAACACCGAGATCGACAACGCTACAACACGAGTCAATAAGCTGTTGCCGAGAAAGTAGGTGTTCTGCGTAACCGTGCATTTGCGGCTATATTGCACCACTGAACAAGAGAGTCAAGCTTGGATTGAAGGAAAAGTGTATCAGATTTAGATTCAATGGTGTGGTACAGTTTGAGGTCGTCTGCATAAAGAAGGTGAGGTATGTTAGAACAGGACGTCGAAAAGACCAGAGATGAATATGTTAAAGAGAAGTGGAACACCAGAGGTAGCAAATATATTTTTTGATAAAACTCCTTGAAATTTAACAAGTTGGATTCGATTGTGGAGGTAGGAGCTAAGCCAGCTTAGTAAAAATCACGCAAGTTTAAATTTTTGCAGCTTTCTGGTCAATATAGAATGGTCAACTGTGTCAATTTTACACAAAACGTCTGAAACTAGGATTGTCAAGTTTGCGATAGTTGAGCCACCTTTTTTAAAGCCATGCTGTTGCTCATTCAGACGGGAGTCAACTAGTGGGGAAACGACTTCCATTCTCATCGAAGAGTGACAACGGGTATGTAGCTAGTTCATACTCCAACAATTCTTGGCTGGGTTTCAAATCTTTTTATAATACTTATGCGTTGAAATAGTAATAAAGGATCAATAAGTACTTGTTCATTATGAATTGGATACTGTTAAAATAGGAAGTACTCTATCAGCACGTTTTAGTTTAATGCTTTTCATCGCGTTTTTAATGGAGATCATTTTTGTAATGGAGATGAGACCAATTTCGTAAGCATTGTGACAATTTATTTTATCATCGCCGACGACTCCAGTTGATATTGGCATTATCTTCGAAATATAAATTTCGAAATTTATAGTTTTGTTTTTTACGGGCCCATGGCAGGTATGAAAACAATTTCATAAATATTCCAAGTCGTAGTCAAAGTCGGATAAAATAAACATGCCGTTGAGAAAAAATTATAAATCTTTTTTGTATTAAATTGTCAAAGCTACAAATTCGTGAGACATCGTTTTTCTGTAATGGCGACCAATACTAAGATATATATACATATATATAAATATATATAAATATATATATATATTTATATATATATATATATATATATATATATATATATATATATATATATATATATATATATATATAAAGTTCTCCAAAATAATATATATATATATATATATATATATATATATATATATATATATATATATATATATATATATATATATATATATATATATATATATATATATATATATATATATATAAAGTTCTCCAAAATAATATATATATATATATATATATATATATATATATATATATATATATATATATATATATATGTATATATTTTATTTTGGTGACCTTTGACCCCGTTTAAAATGTAACGCAGCACTCGGATCGATCGGGACTTTTGACGTTTTGTTCAGCACGCCAGTAACCAGATTCAAACCAAAATCCGGCTTCGACATGTATATCTTTCTACCAGAAAGCGCCGATCATTCTTCTAAAAGGTCAACAGCTGTTTGCTCTTTCTGCTCAGATCTACATGCTGACCAAGCAGTCGATGTCTGGCTAGAATCCCCACTGCCGAAAGTAGAAATTGCTTTCCTGATTGAAACAGTTTCTGGATGCGACCAATATCGGACCTTTTCCAATTTTCCTTTCAACTGCGCTTTTATACCATTCAGAACCTCATAGTGTCCTTTAAATACTGTCAGTTTAACTAAACCCAGAAAACCAAAAATCTCAAATATGCATTTCTAATGCTCTTTCGGTTTTGACGGTATGTTTCAGAGAAACCTATTTCCACGCAAACGTTTCGAAGCTACGATGATTTAGCCTGCGGACATGAACGAAAAAGACAAGATCACAACATTTGAAGTAAAAAGTATTGTTTCTAATTGACATATATGAGTGAACAATAGAAGATTAGCTAAAACTAATATTTAGTCGCTGCTTAAAGATTATAATGTCTAATAACAAGTTGCTTATAATGTGAAAATATATAAAAAAAAAAAAAAAAATGTAATTATAAATAAAACAAATATCTAATGCTGAATCAAAAATATAATTTCAAAGTTTTCAGTGTGAAAAAAAGCTATATGTTCAGTAATACACAGAAGTAAAACAGACTCTTACCGAAATCAAAGGCACATACATTTTTTTCAAAACAATTTCAGCTTTCTTTCACAATTTGTTGAAACAATTATTATGTAACATATTAATCATTTTTTATTTATTACTTTTACTTTACATCTAACATTTTTTTATGCCAGTTTCGCTACACACTTAGTGTGTGTGCTGCCGATTTAAATCCGATATCCTTTTTTCGTACCTACTGCTATTTCAAGCAGAAACCTGAGATATTTATCAGTGACTTCATAATAATATGAAGCCACTACCTGTCCCACAGCTGCAGATATTTCACACAGCTTTCAATGTGAAATTTACATTTTCTATAGCTTCTGCTATAGTAAAATAAATCAGTCCTTATATAGCCATTCATTTTGTATATTAAATTGTCGTTAAATTTCTCGCATTCCGTGTTCGTAACTATTATGTTTCTGAAAAATTTGCGTTTCAATACTTTGATGCCTCAGTTTTCAGTTAACAAACTCGCCATCGAAGGGAATCCCTCCCAACTCAGCAACAGCTGACCTTGTATCTCCCAGCACAGCGTCACACAACTCGTCCAGATCTTCGTTAATTGATTTGGAATCATTTTCCATTTCTTTCATGAAAGACGTAAATTCACTGTCAGAATATAGAGGCTTCAAAGGCTTTTCTTCTTCCTTAGGCTTATGAAAAATTAGAAATTCATTCATGTCAAAAAAATCGACATCGTCCGGAACTGTAGAAGGTCCTTCTTTGAGCTCTGACAGGTTGGATGCTGTGGCTGCATTTTGTTTTTCTTGTTGGATTGTTCTAACATCCGCAGTCTGCTCAACATTTAGACTGTTGTGGGCGATTTGTTGATCGTTTTGATCAGTTTGTATGTTATATACATGGTATTGAACAAATTTCGTATTAAAATAATAACGAAGAAGTTCCCGGGAACATTTATTGTAAACCATTTTTAAGGGTTTGAAATGTAACTTTTTTTAGTGGAATGGCTGTGACTCTGTTTTGCTCGTATTATTTGTACATACTTATATTCTCAGTGAAAGTCGATGTCAAGTTCGTGCTTTTAAAAGTAATTAAGGTTTTGAGAAACTGTCCAGCCATTAAAATCAAATTAACAGAAAAGGTTCTAAGAAGGTAATTTAGCATTTAACTTAATTAGGACATATGATGATACTTACCTTAGAAAATAATACCTTCGGTAATTGTTGAGTAATTTTAGGAAATTACAGTTATGATTAATCCAATTAATGAGTTCAAATGGCAAACAAAATTAAGCGTGTAAGAAGAAATTTAAGCAATTAGATCCCCAGAATTATTTTTTTAATGATAAATTCAATTTAATGGTGTAGGATCCTGATTGTCAATAAATATTATCCAATTGGAAAATATTTCTGCGTATTTAAAAGGATTTACTTAATTTTTATGTTTCTGCACCTTCTTCGAATTCGGTGATCACGAAGAAGAAAAGTCGACCCAACCTAAACATTAGAACATTAGGATGTGATCCGGTTCACTAGGTAGCAAAAATAAATTTTATGGTGTAGCTTTTCCCAAGTAGCAGGTATACGGCAGGAAATGAAAAAAAAAACACTTGATGATAATGATATATGACTTTTCGAAGTAAAATAAACAAAATAGAAGGGGATGGGAGCTAAAAGAGAATTATGATTTACTTAGATTTGAGCGAAACAGGTAGATAAAAACTTATCACTAATCACATAAGTACATGTTAATTACTACTTGCTTGTTAAACCAGTTTCTATATTTATTAAACTGCGAATTTCAAAAAAGCATTGTTAGCGTTGTGCAACAAGGGCACGTTAGCTTTCTTTTATCCATGAATTTTTTCAAATGGCTTTCAAAAGGATGAGTTTTCGTAGTAGTAAGTCCAAGCAGACTTTCTTACATTCAGCGAACTTTTGAAATGTTTCTTTATCAACAATCTTGATATTTTTAAGCAATAGCGTGTGACTGAAAAATGTTCGAATAAAATAGACGAATATAATACATAATGGGCATGGTTATTAAACTGAATGCTAAAACTATTTTATGTTTTTTTGAAAGTTTCCAACGTTCCCTGAATTGTCATCATTATTTTTGAAGCGACTTGGATAGTTAATGTGAAAACTAAATTTTCATGATTAGTATGAATCAATACCGGCCAAGTTGGCACAAAATTAGTCGGTTTCATTTTTTGTAAATTTATTTTGAAATTTGTTGTTTTTTTGTTTCGGAGGGAAGTTTAGATAGCACTTCTATAAGAAGTAAGAAGGGAAGTGTTTTCAAAACGTGATTTATTGATAAATGTAATGTTTAATGATAGAAATAAGTTATTAATTGATTTGGTTCTTGCCAGGGCCCAAGAATGTTAATAGCAATATAAGAAAATTCAAATTAAACTGAACAGGTAAATGTGACATTTTCTTGTTGAAATATTCAAAAACGCTAGGTACTTGCTTTTTTTAAAGCACATTTTATTCAATCTATGCCTAATTTCGCCTTCATGAGTCAAGCATAAGTCGTTTGTTTCTTCTATTTTTTCCCAACAAAACTCTTTATTTTATTATGCTCTCATATATATTGTTGCTCATATTTATATTATTTGGAACGGAGATATTTTTCACTTTACTTTCTTTCCAAACAAAGCAAAAAAATTGCGTATGAAAACATTTAAGAACTTGGGGCAAATAAAAAAGCACATTATTATATACTTCCAAGTCTTTAATTATATCAAACATTTGAAAGTCGCTTCCCATTGGTACGCTTTTAGTTTTCAACTATATTTTATCCTTGACATTATTCACTCACCTTAATACATAAAATTGATTACTCCAGCTCCAATCCTATCAATTTCTTTACTTAGTTTTGAAGCAAATAAAAACTTGTTCCCTTTTCTCCAATATCCATAGTTCAATCCCATCTATATAAACGCTGCTATCGACCTTAAAACTCACAAAAAACTACTCCAGCATCACATTGGCAGCCATTTCAACGAAACGTTTTATGCGAATATTAATCCAGCTTGCATCGAATGCATCATTTAATACTACTTCTCATCTCACCTAGCCAAATACTCCTTTTGTATTTGATAATATCATTCTACCGTAAAATACCGACGTTAAGAACGCTTCCGTGTTTAACAAGGACTTAAGCGCTCATGTTAACTGAACACTCATCGTATCGTATTTTTTCGCATACCTGCGGTATCCATCATGGGAGTGAGAACGATCGTCAGAAGTCCTCCGCATTGATGGATATATAGGCGCCCCGTATGGGTCTGAGTGTATAACTAAATCTTAAAGGGTGCTCATTTTTTACTCTAGATGAGAGAACGAATGCGCGAATAGAATTGCTGTGGTAGCAGCAAGGGTTCTCATACTTTCTGCATCATATTTTTCAATGGAGTGTGGCCAGAAATATATTGGAGGAGACGAGAAAGTTTATGACTATGAACCCGTTAGCTTTCCATCGCTCTCGGCCCGAGTCGAGAGCGCTGCTGCCTGTACTGCCCTGCTGAGCATTAACGTTCTAACTATCTACCTTGTTGTCATTTTTGAGTTGACACCGGATTCGAAAACAGCAAACTCTATTACAGCATTCTGCAAAATATGAAAAACCTATCTTTTGTTGAAGTATGGTGAAATCAATAATGAAAAATCAACCCAAATAAAAAAAACGTCGCATTGCTTAGCATAAACGTTTAATCTACAGTAGATAGAATGTTTATTCTGAGCAATGCGAAGATAGAACGTTTATGCTAAACAATGCGGCCAGCAATGCATATCATTACAAAAAAGTCCTATTTGCTTAAAATCGATCTTCTACAACTATTTTCAAAGTGAAAGCTTTCACTTGAGATGTATCTCTAAAAACACAAAACATTGAATATCTCGAAAGTGCTAAAATGTAGATAGAACGTTTGTGCTAAGCAGGGCAGTGTAGGTCGCAGCCGAATATTTGTGTGTGTGTGTGTTTGTGTCTATGCTCATGGATGCAAGCAAACTATGGCATCCTGAAAAACGGATAATAATCAATGGCTTATGCTTTTCGCGCTATCAAAATCATTCAAGTGAAAATTAGATGGTGAGCACAAAGAAGGCAAATGTTTGTAAGCACTACGGATGGAGATCGCAAGATATCACAGGGAGGATGGATAGCAGAACTTATCCTCTTGCATGCTTCGTTATCGTTGGGTGTATTGAAAATGAGGGGTGTTAGTGTACTGGCTGAATAGTATGATGCAATGTTGGTGATAGTACGAGTACGAGTAGTTTCTATTAGAAGAAAAATCATCAAAATGGATCATTGATTCGTATTAGGCAACGTCATCGACGAAATCAGCTTCAATTTCATGGCTTGAATTTTATTTTACTGATATTTTTTGTGAGACGAGTTGATATTTATCCTACGTTCTATAATATAATCAGTGGCTATTCTCTATTCTTCTGTGCTTTGTTCTAAACTTAAAAACAATTCGTTTTGATGCATTTTTAGAAGAAAAGAAAGAAAAATAAGTTCATGTCACTCAGTTGCTGGTCGAAACTTAGTAGCAAAGTTTCATAACCTTCAATTCACTTTGCAGATTAATGGCTTTGTGGGTTTTTTTCTTTATTTTACTAAAGAAATTTCCGAAATTAGATGATTCAAAAATACATGACGAAATTGCATTGAGAATACTAACGGAAGTTTACACAATGTTTTATATTTGTGATTTATTTTTTTAATAATTATTATTTGACAAGGACGACATTTGAACAACTAACTAACTTAGTCACGTTTTTTGTTTAGGAACAAATAACTTAGAAACGACTGTATAATAAAAAAATGTTAATGGTTACTCTACCACTATTCACTCAACAAAAAAGGAGTGATAACTCATCATGGCAAATCTTTCGTAAATCAGGACTTTTGACCCGTATGTTAATGATTTAAAAACAAAATTATTCTCTTACGTTCTCGGTCAAAAAGCAACTAAAAAAGAATTCACCTACAAAGCTCCAAACAAACTCTATAATTTGCATTCGCACTCAAACTAAAACTTCAGAGCACCATCAGGACTCACTGTGGCACACAAATCCATCGAATATAAGCTTGTCGTGTTTCGTACAGATTATAACCATACACCGGCCGTGAATTATGTCATGAGAGGTGAAACACGTTTATAAAGTTTTTCGAATTTATTTTGGGGCTCTTGACATATGTAAATGATCCAAATGGTACGGTATCGGCAAAAACAGAGGATGTCCTACATAGTCCACTTTGGATTAGTCGAAATCCCGTTTGAGGAAATTTATGGTTGTTGCAGAAGTTCCGAAAGTCGAAACTGTTTCGGCAGTGTGCCGATGTGTGGCCAAGAATAGGACAATTTATCACAGGGTGCGTGAACTTTTTTACGTCCTGATGGTGTGGTTTATTTGAGTGGCAATTTCATCGAAACATTGCATGAGCTTGAATTGTTCTCATTACGTCTTCATATCACGGAGAAGTTAAATGTTTTATGTATTGCAGGGAAAAAATTTGCAAATGAATCACAAGTGTGAAAAGGAAATAATTAAAACTTAAATATGGTAACATTTTATATTTTATCTTATCGTTCAGGTCCGTTGGAAATTTCTCAGTTTATTTTACAGGAAATAAATACTTTCCTTATCACAGGAATATCATACCACAGGCATAGAAATCAGATTTCTGCAGCCTTAGATGACAAAAAAAAATATTTGTCAAATCGAAAAATATCCAATTGGGAAAGATAATTGAAATCTCGCAACATCAACCTGCATGTTTCACTCAATCTTCTCTACTTTACTCTAAGGTTTGCTCTCTTCCAATCCAAAATTGTTTAATTCTTTATGGCAATTTATTTGTAACAGTCCACAAGCCTTCTTGTATGTTTTCTGAAAAACGAAATCGCATTAATCCTGGCCCTTGTGGCACCCAAGAAATTTACCCAGGGAGGAATTTATCTTTTTTATTTATTATCAGTCGAATCTCATCGGTGTCGTCATCAAGACCACTCCTACGACTAGAAACAGAACAACTCTGGCTTGTTTGTTTCGTTGTAACCCGTGTGCTTTCCCATCACCACAGCGTCACAGTTGTCTGTCCTTCGTTCTTCTACAATGATTTTTTGACATTGCCTTTCGCCATACACACAAAAGTCCTGTCTCACACTAGCGCGAAACGGGAAATTGGTTCTGGGATTTCAATTATAACGATTTCAGCCACAAGAAAACCACCCCGAAAGCGAAGAAATATTAACCGATTGAAACAACAACAGCCATGACAGGAACCGGAACGCAAAGAGGTGGCATCCATACTGAAAGTGAACTCTGAAATCGAGAAATGACGTATAAAAACAAGCAAATGGAAACAATAAAATCCATTCACGACGCCGTCGTCGAGAGACATTCATTCTTCACACACAATATTAAGAAGCTTGGGCCCGTTGCTGGCTATCGTAAAATCCGGACTTGTAAAAACACACAAAGAAACGAGAAACAACACAATGTATCACGAAGATGACAGAACGAAAACAAAACAAGCAAATCAACGAAACAGGACTACATGGAAACCGAGCGAAAGAAACAAGAAAACCTAGCAAACAAGTCTAAGAAATAAAGTTAACGTAACTTTCGGTCATAAATAATAAACGAGCCACGTGAAAGAGTATAAAAATGTTCCGGGGAAAAATGGAAGAAATTCAGCATGACGAATTTTCTCCCCAGACAGGAGCCGATACCGGGGAGCGCCGTTATCGCTGTTATCGAAACAAAAGCACAACTGGGTAAAAGTCGGATTCAGGACATTGGGTATCGAGTACCTTTTTGTCGTGTTCCTTTTTGTCACTGCTAACGTTGTTGGTGCTATCGCCAACGGTAGGTTGATTTCGAGTTTCAGCCCGAAACTAAAGAGAAAAGTTTTGTTCTGTGCAAATCGAAGACTTGAAATGGAAATGTGTCACAGGATATCTTCTTTGAGGACTTAATCTATGAACAAGATTGCAAGTGATGTTTTCTGCGTAATGGAGTTAAAAGTGAATAAGGGATAAGGTTATTAGGGTACTAACAGATAGGTTAACTTTTGGATGGTAAGGAGACAAGAACAATGGTGTAAGTTGATTGACAATAATGAGGAAAATTTACAGATGGGCGAAATCAAAATGTATATGCGGAGGCTTCAATCTGTCGAATAAAACTGCGTTTTAATGGAATAAAAGTTACATTTAACTGCCAAAAATAGTTTTTAACAGTAAAGGGTAAACGTTTCACAAACGAGAAAAATTTTGCATAGTTCACGTACATTTTAATTTAATATATACCAGAATTTACACAATGAGTAATCTCAATTAAAATTTCCAATTTGAAAATATCGAAGATTATAAAATCTGAGAAAGAAAAGACAGCTCGTGGAAAATTTATTTGTTTGTTTATGAAATTTTGAAATCTATAATTTTAAAATAAAAATATGATTAAATTTGTTTCTTTTGAAAAACGATGCTATCTTTTAAAATTTTAACTTATCTTAAACAACTTATTTGCATTTATTTATAATGGTTAAATGTCTGAAATTTTACATACTTTAAGAAAGAGAAAGAAAATAAAATCGCTCCATTTCAGTAAACTGAAATTAAATGTAATTAGAAACTAAAGAATTGGAAATCCTCGGTCTTAACAATCTTTGCGGCCGAAACTAAAAAGCTATGAATCTCACGATTTTTCGTTTGATTATTCGTAAGACCATACGTCAAACTATTCTTAATGTATAAATTCAAATCGTCGAAAATCATTTCAGTATTTTATAAGGATTTATTACCAGTAAAAGTCTACAACACATGAAATGTTGCTGAGCCTTCTTATGTTACTTTCAGAAATCAATGAATAACCCTTTGTTGCATCAAAATTTCGTCCATTTTCCATCAAACATTTTTCAAAGAATACAGTATTTTTGTATGTAGTATATATGTAGTATATAGATGAACTGAAATTGATGTGATAATTGTCAATGGAAATCAATATTGCTAATTGTAATATTGTAATATAAACTTATCCGCTCAACTCGCTGATCTATGAATACTTTTTGATATGCGTATCTCTGACATAGATATTTTGGCAAAATACTTGATTCAATAGTCATTCTTAGCATATTTTCTTATCTTGTCGATCTAATGAAAACTTCATAGCAAAATCATAGTAGAGACTTATAAAATAATACTCCTTGACGCATTTGAGAGTCAAAACAATTGGAACTTGCTACCTTGTTTTTAAATTTTTTATGATGCTATTAAGTAACCAACTACCTTGAAGACTTGTTACCCTAATCTCATTAATAGTAAAGGCAAATAAACTCGCTCTCATTTACTCGAAAAGGTGTTGTTGCGGAACAGCTGTGTGTGGAACATTTGTTTGGCGTTGTGGAACAACAGCCATCACCACAAGAGAAATTCTAGCCTGACCTGCATTTGAGAGTCAAAACAAAACGGCTGACTTACGGTGCCGGCTAGTTACCGGTGTCATGGGCAGGGTGAGCGGCAGCTCAAGCCCAGCTGCGATACGCATTAATTATAACGAACACAAACAGAAGAAAACCTACGAGAAAGAAAGATGGAAGCCCACTAATGGCTCCACGGAACTTAATTTGTGAGGCTTAGAACTTCATTGTCAGCCGTTCCGAAAAAAAAAAATTACCGAACTGAAAATTAGCCAATATAATATAAAAATTCAAATCACAACTAAACAATATACAATTAAACAACAATAAAATAATATTTACCACACAAAGATTTGAAATTCTAATGATTCAAAATCAAATACTAAAGAAAAATCAAATTCAAATAGAATTCGTAAAAAAATATTATCCGAATGCAGTACCTAGAATAAAAATAATTTCTATTGGCCAGTGGAATCTGGACGATGAGACCGTTTCCCTGGAACCACTGATACTTTTTTTTAAATATTATTAATTTGGTATTAAGTTACAAAATTAAATATAATTCACACATATAATTCAAAATTAGTTCAGTGTAATCTACTAAATTCAAATGATCGTTGACAGGAAGGTCATTTTGTTCTGTAAATATAGCGTAGCAATTCACATTCCACTGACAAGTTGATTTTGTTGAGGAATAAAGAAGACAAGAAACCATTTCTCAGGTCGAATTCAACCAACAAAAAAAAATCTTTACGCTTTACGCAGGCGACATCCAGTGGCTTCACGTATTAAATTTACGAAAAAAATGCGTATTGACCGTTTACAAATGTTACCTCCAAGAAATCTTTCTCTTTGACACAGTCAAGTTGACTTGAATTGATTCTATGCTGCATTTGCACGGCGCTTGGGTAGATTGATTTTTGTCTCTGTTACAACTTAATTCGCTTTACACGAACGAACAAATATGACCACTGAATTCTATTATTTTTAATGGCATCGTAATTTGCGGCTGCTCTTGTGTCTTTGATAAAGGCAGCAAAATCGACAGACAAGACACTATATAAAATCACAAGAACTGTATGCGACATGAACTGATCTAAACCAACACTTGCACAGTACCACACATGTATCTGCTTATTTTTCTGTTGAATATTTTCGATGAAATGTTGACTATAACTTCACTTCAATCAAACCGAAGACTTTTGTTCTATCATTCAATTTATAGTTTGTTTTTTTTGAACACATCAAGAACTTCCGTCTTTCCGCCACTTCACCAGCCAATAGTTATATGTGGCAGTCACCAGCTCTCCACTTACCACGCTATCCTAACACTCTGATTATTCAACGATAATCACCGAAGAATTATCCATGTTATCAAATGTTATCTGCACTTTTAATTATCTAGCTACGCGACAACTTTCGATTTTTGGACAATTTCCAAATTTTTCGGAATAAAATCATGCTGCTCAGCATACGCAGCTAGCACCCAGAATTTCCAGTTTTGTTGGTATGATAACGCAGCTAATGCAAGTATTGTTGCAAAACAACTGCACTGAGGCCAGTGAATCCGATGCAATGCAATGCATGCACCATGCGACAATCAAATGTATATACAAAATCTGTTTTCGGATGGCTATGCAGTACCTTTGACCGTCTCATGCACCATTGCATTTACAATGTTTGTGGCTGTAGGTGTTAGTTGGCGGTGAGGCTGTTCCGCAACAGTATTCGAGACCAATATTTTCCTGAAAAACAATTTCTCCTATCCATTGAGCTCTAAATCCTAAAAAGTCGTCTGGTTTGATTATCATTGTCTTAGCCTTATCTTTTATTAATGGTTGGCATGGATCGATTTATCTTTCAGCAATATTCATACTGAAAGCTTGAGTAGCCTAGTGGGTAGAGCACTGGCTTCTTGCGTGTGGGGTCCCTGGTTCGAATCCAGGTTCGGACGAGGGTCCGCGCATCAAGCTTTGAGTTCACCTAGCTCTGATTACGTACCTGATTTAAATCAGGGGTAAAGTGAGTCGTGGAACTAATCACTCCACACTCGTATTCACAATGATTAAATAAATTGTAATGAAGCTCTCTACCAGCTTCAACCCCTAGACCCGTACGAGGGTTGTCGTGGGATTGCTTTACTTTTTAATATTCATACTAAATTCGCCTTAAATTCCAGTGCATCTAATGCAATTTATTGAATCCATTTTAAAGTGCAGAACATTTCGTGTAAGAATAGCGACTCATATTTTCTCAAAGAGGTACATAAAACCTGTAGTTCCCATGAAGATCACGCTTGTAGCCTCTCATGTATAAACTTTACACTAGAGGCCGTCCTTGTCAACATATCCTTGCTCGTTGATTACATTTTCATGTTTCACAATTCAAAACTTACAAATCCTAATGCGTTAGCTCTGTAGTTTTTTATTATAACTTTCGAAAATCCCAGGTTAAAATAAACAATTTTTTGCACAAAAGACGATAAACCCCTAAGCTAAATGTGGCAGTTTTTCTCCCACACTGGGCGCGTATTGATTTTAATAATATATCAACTGTTTTTTAGGAAATTTTTAAGGAAGGCTGCAGTCATTCTAAAAAACAGACAAAGGCAAAATATGTGCCGAATATGTACTTTGATTATTTCTTGTCTTTTGGCGAAAACTAAATTAAATAATTTAAATAAAATAAACAATTTTTAGAAAATCAGATAAATATTGTTGCACAAATAAAAAACGACTGGGCTTGTCAAACGATCCAACTTGGATGCATATTGTTAGACCAGTTAAACTGAGTTCTTTCCAACATCGACAAATTAGCTCTCTCTCATAACACTACTTTAAAAAGTTCAATCAAAATGGATCAAGGAACGAATCTGTGACGTAATCATATTTTTGATCGTGAATTGATTTGATTTTAATTTTCGAAGACAATGGACTGAACAAATCTTGCATTGACGTCATATAAACCTTTTTTGCCTGGCATCAGCTTTTCATTAAATTTTAGCTTATTTTTATGCCTACATTAAATAACACATTTCTCTTTCTTTTTACAGGTAAGTGAGATCCAGCATATTGTGAACTAAATCCAACCGTGCGAATGCAAACTCGAATCAAATTGTTTCGAAATAACAACTTTTAGACAACCGACAATATAATATTGTACTATGTTGCTTCCATCCATCAGTCATAGGGAAACGTATAGATACATGGATCTCCTTTGAAAAAGTTTTCAAAGAGAAAACCAGGAAACAACATTAAACGAATTCAATTTGAGCTTTTTCAATCGTAAGTCAAAATCTCGTAGGTTCTTTTCGTAGAGCGCCGAGTATATAAAATACAATTTGGCAGACATCAATACCCATGAGTTGCTCATGTATGTGCTTATACTCGTATACATGCATCAAAGAGGCAGAAAAACGACCTATTTGAAAGGACGATGAAATCGCTTTTGTCTAAAGCAACATCTATTTCGTACCTGACTGAACAGCCTTTTGGTGCAGTCTGGTTAAATTCAAAGGCTCATCTATACGAAATTGCATCAGGACGAAAATCTAGGCAGCAATTCGAAGTTTTTTTCTGGCCCAGGAGCACCAGCAACGCTAACAATTTTCTTGGCCATGAATTTATTTCTCGCTAGTCTTGTAATCAATGAATTTCAAAGATTCTCGGTTAAATTACTTGTTCGCAATGCAGTACTCTCCCTTCATTCACAGAATTCTGAATAATCTGCTGTTCTCTGCATTTACCCTTCGTCACCGTTCTCGTCTTCTGCTCGAATTGTAGTCTAAGTCTTGTCTTCTTCTTCTTTTCTGGTGACGTTTCATTGTACTTGCCTCGGAACTCGTTTCCCAGCTCATTTAAATTTTTTCTCCGCCATCAACCAGGCCACGTTCCTGATCTGGCTACTGTTACTATTTTTCTCATTCCGAACGAAGCAGAATATGAAAAATTACTTTTTCTTTACAACCCGGGCAAGTCTATTGGATTGCTAATTGGACGGACAACAAGTTGGCTGAGCCAGGGAAGAGCTTGGGCGGCCCGCGGCAAATGCCAATCCGAGAGAACGACCCTGAGTCTTCGAGTTCAGAGTAAATGCAAGAAGAAATGATGAGTGCAGGTTCGTGATGAGATTGGTTGTCGGGGAGTAAGCAGTGGTGGGCGAGGGACATTACTTGGCCATGGCTTGGATGTAAACAATGACTGAAAAGGATTGGAAAAATGATGGCAATGATTTGGAGCTCCAAGATTTATTTAAATTGTCCTTCTGTTGACGGTTTTGTTAGGGTGGTTAGGGCGTTGAAGGGTTTCTTTGTTTTTTTTTAAGTTTTCATGGAGAAGAATAGAAACCGTCTTATGTAAGTGACACAATTTGGCACAATTAACCAAAATATGATTGCAAGTGATTTTAGTTGTTTTTTTTTTTTTTTAATTTACTACTTTTATCTTAAATTAATCATAAAAACTTCATTGCCTCTCTAAAAAGCCAATATGCAAATTTCAGTTTTATCTCAACTTATGACAGATATGTACCTTATTAAATCGTCAAATATTTCTTTGCTCGCCACAATCACAATGTAATCGACTTTTTCAGAGCGGGCACTGAAAATTGTCTAACTCTCCTAAAAACCCCCATAGTGTTCTGTGTATATTTTGGCGTGCGGGTGAAGAAATCTTAAACTAGGCCAAGAAAATAACAGAAAGCTCTAACGTTGTCGCTGCTTCCATGCTAGCACACACAATTCAATAAAAACGGCATCCTCGTGCGCTACCGACAGTAAAACAAACAATAACAAATGCTCTGGTTCAATCCATTCACCGTGCTGTGCCGTGCAGTGTTGGGTCCACCGTAATCAAGTCAGGCAGGTCGGTCGACTCAATGGTTGGCAAGACAAGAGAGAGATTTCTAATGCAAAACAACACAACGAATAAAACACAATAAAAACGAAATAAAAGGAGCTTTTCAAATCAAATAAACTGCCCGAAGGTATCATACTGTGCTCCGCACTATTCGCAGAATCAAGATTTCGCCGCATAATACATCCATTCATCTTGACTCGAGTCGTTTTTGCCGACGTCGCTGCTACTCCTGCCGGTCCTCTTTCACACAATACCTGACCGACATTCGAGGTATCCTTTTCCGTGGACCCGATCTCGAGAAGGACGTCAGCATACTCCTCCCATATTCCCGAAAACAGAAGCGCCAAGGTGTGTACATGCCATTCTTTCGCTATCGCTCTGTCAGAGAGATGATTTTTTTCAACAGCTAGCGAGCGTGTGTTCCGAGCCTGGGACATGGTTAGTTCGGAAATGTTAAACCACCTCTTCATCTTCTTTGGTTTTCGATTTGATCCGGTGACTTGACTGCTACGGCTCGACACCTCCGAAGCGTTAGATCTGCCAGAACTTGTAGCCGTCACAGCTCTCGCTTGGCTTTGGTGCCAAACTCTGCACGTCAAGGCGATCTTAAGCTGGGAATTTGTATTCAAAGTTGCGCTTCCCTTCTATCAATATCATTCAATTTGTTATCAATACAAAAGTTTCAACTATAAAATTTATTAGGGAGTCACAGCGTTGGATATTTGGAACGGTCCTGTTGTGCAGTAGATGATTATATCAGCTACGTGAGATTGAATGACTGAGAAGAGTGTTTAGGGAGTGGTTCGATGTGAGTATTGCTTGACGAAGTACTAAAAGTTACAAAAAAGATATTTTAAGTCTGTTGAGTTTTCATTTGATTATCTGCTGGCTGTGACATGGTAGAACTTGAAAGCACAAATAGAGTGTACTGTTTAGATACTTGGTAGAAGATATCACAAGTCAGTGGCTTCTATCTTCCATTCTTGGCTTATTGTCCTAGTTCGTAAAAAAGCTTCACATATCAAACATTCGAAAATCTTTTTTCGTCAGCATCGTAATCTTAATAGAACGCTAACATCGTAAACTACCGCTCATATTTGTAAGTTTGTGAGATATCCATTTAACCCGCTTCCGCCTTTGTCCTCGCATAAGCTTATAGATTTCCAATTTTCTATAAAACTCTGAAATCGTCATTTCAATTTATTCACACCCGTGCTCAGATTTTGCTGCTCCTGCATCGATAAGAGAAAAGAAAAAATTCAGAGCCCTCACATCACAAAAAGAAACACGGGTGTGATGTTAACAACACGTTAAATAAAAAGCTGCTGAAGGACATTGCATGAATAAAGAACTACACCCTTTTATTCCAACGGAGCAAACTCGTGGCGATGGTGAGCAGATCAAATGATTGCCGAATTGCTGGATTATGGGATTGCTTCGATAATCAAGACATGCATACAAATCGCCCTTAAGATATTTCTGATAAAAGAAATCCTTCGATAGATTTTTATTGCACTCGTGCCTAATTCCAGGCTGGGCATTCAATTGATGCGCATGGTGCTCTGCGACAAGCGATCAATTGTCCTTCCTGCTTCCACACGTCTTGCAGGCTTTATTCACTTCAGGAAAATAATGGCCCAAGTTCATTTTCTCGTCGCATTAAATCGAGATCATTTTCCAATTTTTCATTGTCTTTTTACGGCTACTACTCAACGAGAGAGTGTCATTATCCTTGGTAGGCACTGAAATCGGACCCAAAGAATATGGCTCAAACTCTAGTTCGAAACAATAATTTTTGGAGAAAAACCCGCGTGAATGTGAAAATACTGCGTAATTTTACAGGAGTTTCACAAAGTGATTTTCTGGTCAGTGCTATCCACTCCCAGCGCACAGCTTTCACTTAACTCGAAAGCAGACCAAAATACTGTAGCTCAGCCTCACACTCTGCATTCAGATCGGTTTTCATTTGTTTGTGGACAATTCTTTCAGCTCGCATTCTTTTATTTTAGCTTTTATTGACGAAAGCAGTGGTTGGCGACGGAGTTTTGGTGAGTTTTCTTCGGTAAACGAAAAGAATGGCACATTGCAATGGACGTGGTTGGTGGCAGGAGGCAGTATCTAATTTAGTGTTAAATGGCTTGGAATAGACTCTGACGAGTTTTCGTTTTCTCGTTATGACAATGAAGTGAATGGAAACCGCTATTGCGTGGTTTGAGTTGACACTAGAATGAGATCTACCGAAAGCTAGCTGGAATAGAATAGGGTAAGATACAATGGAAAGTTAATAGTGAAGCGTCTTTACGGCTGCTTTATTTTCGCCCGGGAAAATAATAAAAATAGAACAGAACCTTATCAACTCAGACTAAGAAGAAAAAAGACATTCGAATTTGTGTGGAAAACGGGACGATAGGCGAGATTGAAATTTACTTTTGTGCAAATAACATCAAACGATTTTTATCATTTGTCATTGAATTTACTTGAATGGTTTAATGTTTATTTTGCCTTATATAAGAAGTGTAAAGCAGCATACAAGAAAAGTTTTGAAATATATCTCTTGTGTTAAATATATGAAATTAAAATTGAAAAAAAATCTGGAAAACCATCAATTATGCATAAGTACTTATGAATTATGGATATCAATTATGGATAAGTACTTATGAATAATTTATTGAGTATTTTAATCCCAACAATGATTTATCATCTCCTGTATTGTTCCTGAAGCTTCTAAGTTGCTATTTGTGTTGCTCCTTAATTGTAGAGAGCAGTGTCTCGTTTTTGTTTTTTTTTTTTCATTTGACTAAGTGGTGTTAGCATTGAAATCAAAGGAATGGACTGAAAGCATGAAACTTTTAATGTTTGTTTCTTTTTTTTAAAAAAAACTATTGTTTGAGAGCACTCAAATAACAATGATTGCAGTTGTGGTATTTTTATCTTCTGTGTTGTAGTGGGGCTATTACAAAGCTAAAAACTTTAAAAACATTTAAGTATGCATATCAAGTTCGATCGACACGACCCTAAAATGAGATTTTTAAAGAAATAAAGTTCGTTTATGATTGGAATTAATATATATTGATTTGAGCCTTGCTAAAAAAGTTAAAGTCATACAACTGAAGTAAAAAAAGATTTTCATTTGGTAAATGCAAAGGGAATCAAAATCAATGTGAGCAGAGCAAAATAATAGCTACTTAAAATTTGATAATTTGAATTGAAACATCGCAAAATGCAAATAGCTTTTTTTATCTAAAAAGCTCAATAGTATCAGTTCAAACAAACCGGTAAGAAGCAATCATAAAAACTTCTGTTGCCGCGTATGAAATTGGGAAGCGATGAAAAATGAATGTTTTTTTTAGATGATGTAGAAGGTTCAGAAACCCTAACGTTTTCAGCTCAAATTTGTTATGCGATACAATAGTTAAAGGACCGGCTACTAGTTTTTCAGCAATCGTATAGGCACTGCGACGCGTTAATGTCATAGTTTTTCTCTTATGACACGAATGCAACTTGACCTTTTCGCGCGGACTAAGCACTCGTTCTAAGTAGCACAAATTGAACTTTTCTTACCGGAGAATCGTATAAAACTTCAAGATCTTGCAGATCGAATTGGCCCTCATCAAAAAAGAGAACAATTTTTCTAATTGCTCCGGTTTTGCCACGTATTGTCTGGCATTCTTCAATTAACTCCAAGCTTAAAATAAAAAGGTTTTTCTTGAAACTCGTCGAAGCACTTTCTTCCATAGAAAATTTCGAATGATGTGCTTCTTTCAGCTTCCAAATTAGCTCTTAACTTTTTACGCCAACAAAGACATGGCGTGGTGCGACCAGTTTTTAAGTAAATACTTTCTAAAACAAAAACATGTTCTGGTGTTTTTCAAAAATAAGTAAAAGCTAAAAATTCAATGAAATAACAAATTATCTATGCTAGGGAGAACCTTTTAGAATGTTACGAAAAATGCACTAAAAATAACAAGGTCAGACATTAATTTGGCCTACTAGTGTTTTTGATGTACAAAATTTTAATTTTGTGAAATATAAATATATTTTAATGAGCGGTAATGTGCTAGTGAGCGAAAAGCTTTCGTCCTAGTGTCTGTGAAGGAATTTTCTATTAACATCATTAAAGTAACTACTATTAAAAATCTTTGAAATATCAGTTATGTAATTAACGTCAGAAAATTCTTAGATTAATAAAAAATGAAAGTTCTGCCTGTTTACACTCAATCCACACTTTTTTCATGGACATTATTTCAAAATAATTGAAACTTTGATGGAAGATTTTCGATATTTATACATAAACATATGTTTATGTTAATAACGTAAACATAACCAATATTCCACTAATCTTGCAGACGGGCAATTTTTTCAACTGTGAGTTACAGTTATAATTTCAAGTTTTTTTTAGAGATGTTAACATTTCTGGAGTAGGTAATCTCAGTGGTGGATTTACCACCAGACTGAGTAGGCTGAAGCTTAGGGCGGCAAATTTTTGTGGGCGCAAAGTTTTGAAAATGACAAATTTTGATGTAAAAATAACCACGATGTAAAAATAAAAAATTATGTAAAAATAACCACGTCAGAGCGCTTTAGTTAGTAAGAACAAACTAGCACTGTTAACACGCTGGTCGCTTGTGTTAAGATAACGATGCACTAATATTTAAACTGATTTATTAAGCCAACCGGAGTTTAGTTATTACGTTTGTATACCTAATATTTGATTGCTACTTTTCGCTGTGTATTTTTGCACTTTGCAGAAACGTTCATGCGTTATTTCCGAGAATAATTGATAAAAGGATAAAATTAAGTAGCGCTGAGTACAGATAACGTCCTAAAAAAAGTGAGAAGCAAGAAAATGAAGTCAACAATATCCGTAAATTGGACGCGTTTGTTATTAAACCCTAGAAAAATAGGCTAATTTAGATGACGTTTTTGGTTCTCCGAGCACGAGTACTATTAGGTCTGTTCCCGTACTTTCAGTCACTGAATTTTCCTGAATCATGTGGTGGGGGAAATTCATGAAAGTACGGGAACGTTCTCATTGCATTTCCTGAAAATTGACAATCAAAAGTTTTTGGAAGAACAATAGCGATTGTAAAGTCATCCTTAGCGGTGATAAATTATCGCCAGAAAAATATTCAACCTTCATAGCAAAATTACGCAAAAAATATGCCGCTTGCCGCGCACATTTGAAACTATTTCCTCGCACCACACCGTTTGACACTTTTCAGTATTTTTCAGTAGCTCAGACCCTACTGAATTTTACTGAAAGAGGGGAAATTTTCAGTTTTCAGTAAAACGGAGTACGGGAACGGCTTCATTGCAATTAATCGCGATTAATCGCAATTAATCGTAGTACGGGAACAGACCTATTATTGGTATATTGGTGAATCAGAGGTTTTGATGGGCCCCACCGTACTAATAAGCGCGAATTCATCTACTGCTAGTGCTTATGATAATTTTCCAGAGTTGACGGGATCGCCGTCGTCTAGTATTTCAAAGCAGGCAGCCGTAAGTAAAGATCCAGCTAAGTGGACGATTAATGATTGTACTATAGACTGGATCGCAATTAATGATATAGAAAACAATATGACTGCAGATTTTACAGACAGTAAACGCGTGTACAATGATCAGGCGCGCTTTCTAACGCGATATTTGTTTGAGCGTCGTCATGTCAACGGCGAAAAAAGTACCCGTGATTGGCTTATTACTCGGAGTCTACTGGCGTTGTTAACTGGAGACCATGTTTGTTGTTGAGCGATTTTTGAGGCTGATTCACACCGGGACTCGACTAGCAATTTTCCCTGCCATATCCGGTGGCAACGACTGTCATTTTATGACATGCCATCTGATGCGTGGGCAATTTCATGGCATGCTATATAATTTCAAAAATGCCTCTGAACGGTGAGGACGTGTGCTTCATTTGAGCGTTGAATGTTCTTAAAAAGTTATGGAAAGTTGAAAGCGAAGAAATTCTGCTTTTGATGAAAACTTTTTGATGACAAGCGGGTGAAATTTCAGATGAAGGTGAAACTATTATAAGATTTGCTGGGGTACGGTTCATTATTAAAAAAAATCATCCTGGAAAATTCAAAAACTATCTCGTTCAAAAATAATAAGTATGTAATGAACGAGCGAAATCCTTGCTTTTTGTCGTGTTATCTGGTGCTTGTTGAAACAAAGACCAAGTCTTCTTCGTGCACCGGGGACGAACTGATTATAGAGCAATGAAGAACAAGCAGCAAAACCAGTTTTATTTATTTATTTATTAGTCCCTTGCGCTACAGATACAATTCCACTTACAGCGTCAAGAAAGCAAAAAAAAAAAACGAATGAAACATAAAAAAGGAACAGAAATAACAAAAATAATTCACTTATTTGAAAACTAAAATTAGGACTAAGGTAAATAGCAATTCAAGGTAAGATTTTCAATACATGCTTAAATTGTGAAAAAGATTGCGGAAGAGGACCAAGCTTAAGGGCATTATGCGTTCTAGGTAGACGCAGTAAATGTGAATGGAAATAGACTTCCGTACGTGCGAACGGAACAGAGAAAACCTCCGATGATCGACTAGGACGACTGGATTCACGTCTGGTTATCTGTGAACCAAGATCCGACAAAACAATGCCTTGGCAAAGTTTGAAAAGAAAACACTCATCGAGGAACAATCTCCGAGATTGTAACGAGGACATACGAAGGAGGGAAAGACGAGAGGAGTAGGGACAGTAGGAGATATTGAATTTGAAAAGAAGCGAGCGAGTAAACCTGCGCTGAACAGATTCTATGGCGTCAGATAAATACTGAAAGCGCGGAGACCAGATTTGGCACGCATATTCTAGAATACTGCGTACTAACCTTATACCTTTTTCTAACCTTTTACCTTTGATCTGATGTGTGGGTTGAGTAGTGCATGACCTCTTGTAGATAATAATGAAAAGATACTAGCTGCATGCAAAAGCGCAGGTTTGAATGTGTAACTGCTGGCTTTGCTTAGCGTTCGGCGTCCTCATCAGGACGATGGCATATTACTCGCAATCTTCTCGCAAAGCGGAGTCGAAAGTTGGAGTTTCGGTCAATGATTATTATAAGTATTTAATTTTATTGTTCAAAATTTTCGCATCATCATTCGATTTTTTTGCTGTTTCCCGCCATTCCATATTCTTTAAACTATTTTGATTAGCCAACAAGATCTTCATCTCGCTGTAAATTTAGAATTCTTACATTTTCTTATCCGAAACGGAGTATGACCACGGTTCAACGCCATTTGAATATCAAAAACTGTCAAAATAAGGCCAGGCTGATGGCCAAGCAAATGGTACACCATATGTCCTACCATTTATGGCATCCCATCAAATGTGGCATGCCATAGGCCGCCACCACTAGCCATTTCCATGGCAAGTCGACTGGCATGCCATGGGAAATGGCTAGTGGAAGTAGCCTGCCAGAACGTGGGCCATAAAGCTCTCGAGATGACAGAAGCTCCTACCGCGACGTTGGATAAATGTTGCGTTCAGTCTTACGACAACGCCTGAAATATGTCGGACATTTACAATGACTTACAAGCACCTCACGCAGAGTATATCCCTTGTGCCGCACTTTCGCTTGATTTGATCGGTGAATCTGCCGCGAAGAAGCGTGCGCGTCTTTCGCACTTCTGCAAGAAATATATAATTTTTTCAGCGCATCAACACATATCGCTGGGAGGTCCTACAGAAAGAACATTCGAAGCAACCGGAAACGAGTTCAAACAGAACTGTGACCGTAAATAGTCCTTCAGTAACGAGGTGGCCGGCTCGTGCTGATGCTTGTCGGAGTTTGTACGAGTCCTGGAATCAAATACGTGGAGCATTCTGTTTCATTGCGGATGATACGCGGCAGGCCCGTGCGCAGAAATCAATTAAGGGGGGTTTTGAAATAAACGTTTTTTTTTTATCAATAATATGTAAAAACACACAAACTGTTATTTTATTTTTTAAAGACGTTTGCATGTAAAAACTTCGTATTTATTTCTCAAATTCATTACTTAAGAGATTAATTCTTCGAGGTAACGAAAAAAATTCTTCCAGAATTTTTTGCACATTTATCTCAATTTCACGGTGTATATTGAGGGAGGCTAAGCCGTTGAGCCGATCTTCAGACATTGTCGATCTAATGTACGTTTTCAGACGACGCAATGTTGAAAAGGAGCGTTCATTTTTCACTGTCGTCACGGGTAAAATGGCCATAATGCGAAGCATTCGGTGTACGTTCGGGAACGCGTCTGCATTGCAAATTTCAAGGGCTTCGAGAGAATTTTTGATGTCCTTTTCAATAACGCGTCGTCTCCAGAGTATGACTTCATTCACCCATGCGTCACGCGAATCATCGTGCAAAATTGAAGAGTAGGGTTCGAATAATTTTTCACATGACTCTTCATCAAATTTTTTCATTTTGTTCGGAAAGAGGCAAGCGAAATTCGATAAAATATTGCGATGATTCAGAAACCGGTCCTGTAAATGTGTCAAAAACGAATCAAGGTATGGTATATAAATCGTAGTTCGAAAATAATCTTCAACTGAATCAGTTTGCACGTTAGAACGTTGCGTTTGTCTTGAAGCTGTCCTTGGTTTTCGCAATTGAATGTCGTATTCTTCGCTGATTTGGCTTACAGTTTCAATAAATTTCAGTTTCAATAAATTTTTTTTCTTTCAATAAATCGATTATTTCTCATTATTCATGAAACAAAATTGTTTCACAATTGTTTAAACAAAGCTGTTATAAATGGTTATTGATATTATTGTGGCCTTATCTAGGTAATATACAGGGTGTATCAAAATCCCCGTACCAAAAAGAAATCTGATATTCCTTTTTGAATTTCGAGTCGAAAAGTCCTTTTTACCACTTTTTTCAAAACTCAAAATTAAAAAAGTTATTCAAGGTTGAAATTTAAACAATAAATATGCTCCCTCGACAAGTGGGGATAAAACCCACGAATCAAAATTTTCCTGAATTTTCTTCATATTTTTCTGAGTCGAAAAGTCCTTTGCCACTTTTTGCAAAACTCAAAATCAAAAAAGATATTCGAGTTTGAAATCTGAGAAATCTGATTGGTGAAAACTTCTAACTCGAATATCTTTTTTGATTTTGAGTTTTGCGAAAAGTGGCACTTGATTTTTCGACTCAGAAAAATATGAAGAAAATTCAGGAAAATTTTGGTTCGTGGTTTTTATCCCCACTTGTCGAGGGAGCGTATTTATTGTTTAAATTTCAACCTTGAATAACTTTTTTAATTTTGAGTTATGTAAAAAGTGGTCAAGGACTTTCCGACTCAAAATTCGAAAAGGAATATCGGATTTCTTTTCGGCACGGGGATTTTTGTACACCCTGTATAGCAAATAGAGAAAAAAAACTCTCTGCAACTGGTCACGAACTCAGGCGCCCGAGGTGAAAGTCTAAAACGCTACCGTTGAGTCAAACCGTTGTCTGATAAACTAGAAAGATTTTTTTTCAGTTCAAAGTTAAAGAAGACACTATTGAAGTCGATAGCAGTAATAGTCAGCAATATGAGTGAAAAGAACTTCACAGTTCCCTTTGATAGTTTTGAAAATTCAGGTATGCTTTATAAAGGTTTTCTTTACTTTATAAAGTTTTTGTGAAAAATTTTCACATTTCATGAAATTCATTATTAAAATTAGCTACGTTTCATAGAGATCCATAAGTTTCAAAAACTTGATTTATAAAAAACCGAAATTTTGTTATCATCTGGAAATTTTATAAGGGATTTTATAGAAACTTCATAGAACTCGAGTTACCAGGTTTGTCATTTCAACTTGTGAAAAATTCAGTACTTACATTTTCGACTTCTATTCGTTGTTTTTTTGCACAAAAAGCGACGGATATCCATGTAAAAATTCACGTTCAAACAAATAAACGTTAGAAATAACTGTCAACAACCGTTAATTAATGAACAAAGTCGAGCAAACAACAAGGAAAAAAATGCACTTTCTTCATGTTATTGTCATATGAAGATTGACGATGATGCAGCGACAATTAACGATCACCCACAATTGATAGAGGTCGATAGCGCGGAAATTGAAATGAAAAGTGTGTTATACTTTTCCAATCCAGTAAATTTATCCTCGTACAAGTGTTAAGTGAATAATTTATATAAATTATTTATTTATAACAATATCTTTAGCATTGTTTTTGAATAAAAAGTACAAAGAATTATTTTGTAGAACTGTACAGTTAATTTAAGAATCCAAAATATAACTTTTGAAAATACATTAAATTTTCGTGGAAAAAAACTTTAATGATGATAGTCATAAAGTACAAGAGAGTCCTAATGGCGGGGGCTGGAACCCTCAAAGGAACCCTTCATGGTTGTGGCGCTTCAAAATTTATTAACGATATACAATGAAGGAAGTTCGACTGAATGATCACGCTGTACTTGGAATTGAGTCTGACTTACTGCGAACGATTAACAATGATTCTATAATCGACTTTTTTGCCAAGCTGAAAGCCAGACGAGTGGCTGTGTAACTCTTAAACACTAAACAAACATTAATTATTTATTATTGTATATGTACGGTGAAGGCGGCAAATTTTTCCCAACCTTAAGGCGGCTTTTATAAGATTTTTGGTTCGTTTTGATTTTAAATTTTTGGTTTTAGGTTCTTTCAGGTCCTTTTAGGTACTTCTTAGGTTCTTTATGGGTCCTTTCGGTATTTTATAGATTCTTTTTGAGTACTTTGTGGGTTCTTCTAGATATTTTTTGTGACTGTAGTTTTACATACAGAGCCAATTTTTCAAGCCTAGGGTGACTAATACGGTAAATCCGCCCCTGGTTTTTGAACACTAAAATTATTAAACTATTCTCAAATTTATGTCAATATTGTTTGAGAATTAGACCCACTCAAAATTTCTCATCCCCGAAATTAATGCGGATCTGTTTCACAAAACTGTCCAGTACAGAAATTTGCATGCAACAGTTAGATCATATCCATGCTGTCATTGCCATCTCAAGTCGTACTGGATGCAAATACAAACAAAATACAAAATCCTTTTACATAACTCTACTTTCTTGCATTTCGCATCTCATCCATCCGGAGACCACTCCTCTTCTATACTTTGTGCACTCACTGGAAATAAGATCTTAAGTGGTCAAACAGCACATTTGCAATGATAATCTGTTTTTGTTCGCAATGAACAAATGAACGGGCAGACTTAACTTCTTCGTCGTTATATCCGTCGTCTATCGTAGATATGCAGATGAGGAAAACTCATTTGCATTTTTCGCAGAACATTTCTCGCCCGCCCCCTTCTGTCTACTGCCAAAGGCCGGAAGAATCTTTGGATCTTTCATCGAACATCCGAATAAAACTTCTAGCTTCGTTGTCTGTGTGCATGTTTGCGTGCTGTTGTCTGTCTGGCTGCCTGTCGGTCGACCTGCCTGTCTAGTTGTCTATGTTTTTCGGAGAAGTGAACGCTTTTGTCTATGCGTCCGATTCAAATGATACCGAAATAATGTCTACGAAAGATGGAAGAGTAACATTTTAACAATCGAATGAATGTACCGAAACTTCCGTACTTCAAATAATAATCCTGTGATGAAGTGATGAGCAAAAGGACGAGAAGGAAAGAAGTGATGGAAAGCTGGGAATGTATTTTGTCAAGTGCTGCATACTTTGATACATGCACACATTAAATCATCGATTGCCTGCAAGACACATCCTTTTTTGATTTTCACTTGGCGGGAATCCTTGTACACGACAAAAACTGTCCTATTATGTGTTTTGTCAAACTGCTTTCTGCGACATCGTCTCCTATACATTTGATTGCAGCAAGGAGTTTACAAAGGCATAAAAATCGTTTTGTAGAACTTGAAAAGGAAGTAGGCGCGGCTCGCGTAGTTTTTTATGTAAGTATGACTTCAATGAAAATCTTTCTACTTCAGCACAATACCCCACTATTCATGACACACGTGCCTTTTCTTCCCTGTATTCATTCATAGCCCGTGTCCTCTCAGCCAGGCTTGGCATGTTTAGATGCGCGAATATTCCCAATGAAGAATGTAAAAAGTATACAATTTTCCTCTATGCTATTCGGGACCCTTCGCTCCAAATGCATTCTTTAGTGTATGATACCTTCAGTACTCGTATATTAAAGTACTGCGACGATAAGAGACGTATTTGTGATGAGGGAGCGATAAATACACCCTGTCTGAAAGTCTTTGGATAAGAGTGTTCCATGTAGAAGATTTCGAGTGGAATACTTAGGAAAATGGCAAGGTTTCCATTTTGATACCCCTTTATGGTATTGCACAACATACTTCTCTAGAGGTTTCTTATAAAGGAGTAAGGACATGTAGTGGATATGGTGAAAAGTAAAAATAAAATCCATTTCTAGGCTGTGTTTTAAATTGTTCCTTTTATCTTTAAAAATATTTTCTTAGGCTGTTCACTGTAGTTTTCTTATTGTTTTTGTCTTAACTTTGCTGTTGTCATGATACTGGACAAAATGCATTACATTAAATGGAAAATGCGCTAATTCTTAGGAAATCTTGATGACCTATAACAACTTTTTATGTTTGTTTTTTCAAATCCCAGTTTCACGACAATGCAAAAATGACAATTACTTACTTGCATACCTCTTTTACCCGAAGTCTTATTAGTAATTCTAATAGCCCGTCCAGACTACAGCTACTTAAGTATCCGGATACATAAGTATTGTCCACACTGCAGCGACATCTGCAGATACATTTTACCCTTGCCATGAAAATCAGTGAAAAGTGTGGACGATACTTATGTATGCGGATACTTAAGTATCCGTAGTCTGGACGGGCTATAAGAATATAATCTGCTCTTTAAAACACCCAAGATGTTGTTATAGCAACTCAAGTATCAAATTAAGTTTCTGATCAGGAACACACTCATTAAAACCAGAAAAATGTCAATAGGCTCTGCCATGTTTTTATTCGAACACTGCAGCTGATAATACATACTTGCATACCCTATGGCTATGCTAACATCACACATCAGAGGCGGGATATGATGGAGTAATTCCCTGAGAAAAAATCACTTGTTTTTGCTGGTTTGGAACCAACTGCAGTACCTAGAACTTGCGTTCATCACATTATAGCCCGCTCAAACTGTAGCTAAATCAGGTGCTTTCAATCAGCTGATCGCTTTGTATGGTGTTCACACTACACTTCTAAATCAGGTAGATTCACGAGCTGTCAAGTTAATCAGGTAAACGTTCACTCTAGCCGAAGTGATTTAGAATGAGGAGATTTAGAGAGAGAGAAATGTCATTCGAATTTATGTGTACAATTTTTTTTTGCGCGAAAATTGTTAAAAATGATGCATTGTACAACGCACATTTTCCTTTTTTTCAATTTTTGCTATTTTACAACGAAATTCAAATGAAATTTAATAAAAATCGACTGTGCCTCTCACGAATGGAATTCAGCACGCTCTGAGAACAATTCAGCCGAGATAAATTCACAATTGTACCTGATTTATACTTGATTGAAACAGGTAGCTTTCGACTGTCAGACGGCGAGAAAAATGTATGGATAATCAGATAGATTTAGGTCCATTTAGCTTTAAAGCGATCAGCTGATCGAAATCGCCTGATTTAGAGTGTAGTGTGAACACCATATTAAATCGACCACAAATCTACCTGATTAATCACACATTTGTCTCGGCTTCTGACAGTCGAAAGCTACCTGATTTAAAGTTAGTCCATTATAAATCAGGTACTATTTTGAATTTGATACCGGCTGAATTGTTCTCAGAGCGTGCTGAATTCCATCCATGAGGCGCAGATTTCAATGAAATATCATTTGAATTTCGTTCAGAAATAGCGAAAATTGAACAAAAAAAGAAAATGTGAGCTGTACAAAGTGAAAAAAAATGTTCTTGCATGTTCCTGCACCATTTTCAACAATTTTCAAGCAAAATAATCTTCTCTTTCCAAATCTTTTTGGAACAGTGTGAACGCCTCACCTGATTAACTTCCTCATCCTCAATCTGCCTGATTTAGAGTGTAGTGTGAACACCATATTACATTAGGTTCAGTCCTGTAAATGTTGTGTCAATTTGGTAATTTGTAAAAACTGTTCACTTGTTATTAAAACATGAAACAGACTATTTCAATAATTAATCGTTCATTGTCATTCCGAAAAAGGAACAGCGACGGTAGACTCTACTGCTATTATTCGGGTAACCCATGCGTTTTTGGACTGTTATTCGATGGCTACACAAATCACTGATCCAAATTTGACATCCTTGACGTAATTATCTGTCATTATGCGTCACTTGGCAGTATTGTTCGTCCCAGGGCTGATAAGCCCAACCGGATGAAAGCTGACTTTAATTTAATGTTTGCGCCCGTTGCCTGTATAATCGCTCATCGAACGGCCCTGTCAGTCATGGAGTGGGTTCAGCTGGTGTAAATTGATTTGTAAAACATGTTGAAACCATTTTTGTGCGCTCATGCTTCATGTAATAAATGACCAACGACAACAACTACAATTGACAGAAGGCGATGGTATGGCTGATTCAAGTGAAAAGTGTGATGGTGGAAGCATGTAACTGGAAACACTTCCTGCATGCGGTAGCTGCATTCATAGCCTGCCAAAGAAATTGTTAATAGCAGGTGATTCGAAACGGAGATACGTGACCTGATTTCAAAGTAGATTCTGTTTGCTGAAGATAGAGAGAATGAATGATTTTTTGTGATATAGTATTTGAATTTTTCGTTACTATCCAAACCAAGGATTCATGTTACGCTCATTTAGTAGTTGACATGGAATTTGTGTGCTCATTTTGAGGGGAACTTATTCCAGATACCAGCCAAAAATTATACGAGTCCTCGAATCTCGATGTGCATTGCAGAAAATATTTAATAATGTTTCTTGAGCTGATACTATTTTAAACTTTTTCGGTATTTTTTAAACAGCAAATACTGTCAATACGGTATCTGTTCATAAAAAATCACCCGTACTTCTTCAGTCCAACTTTAATTCTCCCTTGAAAACTGCTCCACAAACCTCTTAATGCCACTCAGTTCATTCGGCACAGGATAAATGGTGCCGAAAAGAAAGACAAAGTGTCATTATCAGCTCACATTCAATTTCTCACGAGAATTAATTTCTCTCCGGGCAAGCGTTGTTTTTCCAATTCCGAACCTGGGGCGACGCTCAGCATTGTGGGCGTACTCAATTTGTCAAACCGAAAAACATCTCAAGTACCCTGAAATGTGTGCATTGCTAAGAAGCGAATCGGCAGCAAGCAAGATTGCGAGAACTCCGTGAAATGAATCCAGTCTCACACATACAATACAGTTCAGGAGCCATAAAGTCCAATGTATCGAGCTGCAGTACATTACACTGAGACAGTTCTAGCTTATCATCAAGATACGCGATACACTCGGTTCCCTTGAAAATCCATTACTCGGACGATAAGGACAGCTCGAATTTGAAACAGGGTATTCGAAAAAGTGAAGCTTGCTAACGAGCACAGGGCACTGAAGAAGGCACTTCAATAGTTCGCAGGACTCGATTTCGGACGTAGACCAACATTCATTTCTAATTATCTCCACTTTTACGTGTAAGCGAGTGACCGACTAGAAAACTGGCAGTTCTTTGTGGAGTCCTAGCAAATAATCTTGCCCATTTATGTTTCTAACGTTCTCCGTGCCCAGCGGACCAGATATGTGTGCCGTTTTTGTCCTGCATGTCACAAACTTTTCCATTTGCTATGGATTTGTTACTTAAGATGCTTTCGCCCCCATACCCGGCTGGTACACTCTGTTGTCATCATTGTCGCTAGCCGTTATTGCTTTTTTGCGCTGTTGAGTGCGTGGGTACAGGCATGCTTACGAAAACTCTCTCTCTCTTCGAATAGCCTAGAAAGTTTATTGTATTTATGTTTTCTCCTAGTTGCGACTACTAGTAGTATCTCTTCGTCCTAGTTGTTGTCGCCGTCTTTTCACAAGCAAAAGTTAAAAGTTGAGAATCTACGAACTCATGTAACTAAATGGCCTAGATAGGACATTCAGTTCAATTCATGCAAGCCTGGTTTGACGCTTTGCTATACGGCTTATTATCCGTGGTGAAATGGGAGATGTGTGCATTGCTAGGACACGAAAGTAAAAATCGAGGTAACTAAAGTATAGTGAATGGTTTTGTATTATGTTATGGGCGAATGTTTACAGGATGCTTTGTTTGGAAGCATAGAAGCAAATAATGGCTGCTTATTGAAAATGAGATTCAAGGCTGTGAACAAAGAGGTGCTTTTAAAAATCCTACCAAAATCCATAGGTGTGGCATTTAAATATAAATGTCTAGTTAGCATATCCATTCACCATTTCACGTTGGTTAGGCTGTTTATCTCCACTCCGTTTTTAAAATTATCAAATGATTTTAAATCCACAAATTTCGTGCGAGCTTCAAATTTATTTAACCGTAAAATTTATTCAACTTGTTTGAATATATTTTACTCTTGTTATCTCTTCTGTTCTTGGCAAAAACGGTTTACTAGTGTTTAATAGAAGTAACAGAAAGCAATACGTAAGTTTGTGGGCATTCTTTATCTATCCATTTACATATTCAGCCAGCATGCTTCATTTTGACATTAAATTTTAAATTTTAGAACACGACGTTGAATTTTATATTTGAAGAGTTTGTGTATCAGAGAAGTGGAACTAAAATAAAAATTTGGTTCGACGAAAACTTTGAATTGTTCACATGGGCAATTGAATCAACAAAACAGAAAACAATTCATGCACCGACTTAGTAAGATTGCTGAATAACAAAAATATCATTTTAATCCCAATGTGAATAAAATAAATATGTTTCGAATAAATTCTTATATTTTTTTGGCTTTGAAACTAATTCAATGCAACTTTTCTTAAAACTCATTGCATTTCACCCATTGTCAGCAATATTAAAACTTATATCTTCTCATTTAAGTTTATTGCTTGACCATATTCCAATTGATTTTACTGATTATTGATTTTTACTTAGAATTTTTTTTACAAATAGTTCGTATAGTCTTCCGGCTTTATATTTCTTCCAAATGAATTCATAAGTAAAATACTCTATCGGCACCTCATATTCAAATCAGATTTTCACTTCTTCGATTCAGCGTTAAAACACTGAATGTTGTTTTTTACGACGAAATATTTTTCAAAGGACTAGTCCAACAAGATTTTATTATTTAATTCCTCACACCTGACCCTTTGTTCGTATCTAACTCTTCCAGTTGGCCGAATTTAATAAAAACGTCTCAATAACGAATGAAAGCTCTCATTAGTCTGACATAAAAGAAAACACATTTAAAACAGTATAGAATGCGTTTAATTTATTCAGACCTTTCCGGATCAGCGGGCTAAACCAAACTCTTCTCAATCAGCGTTCAGCAGTTCAACTAAGAGGAAATTTTTCTTCGTAAAATCATTCACAATCATGGGTAGAAAATTCAATGCATTAGTTGTAACAAAATTGAAATTTTTAAATTAACAAAATTGAAAATTTTTGCACCTTTATAATTTCAAATTATTAGCTATTTCCTGTAGCATCTTTCTTTGTTCAATCACATTCAGAAGGTAAATTAGGCGCCCCTTAATTTCGAGGTGATTTTTAGTCACGCCAGCATTTAACTCTGTCCCACTGTCTTGCGCTTCTTTTGTCGTAATAACAGGCACCATCTTAGTCCTCTTTCACTTTATACGGCCATTAAGAATAATTAAGATCTTAATATCATAATTGCTTCTGATCATTCTTTCTTCACAGATTTTTTAGTTAATTTTTACTCCCTAAGTTTGCATTTGAGTAGTTTGGTATGCAGATGCGTTATTAAATGAAAAAAACTCTAGCACATCAGAACTGCTGGCAAACTGATTTTCGAAGAAATTGTCCTTGCATGACCAAAAAGTGTGGAAGGACGTAATACGCTTATTTTTAGTATCATATGAACCATTTTACCCAGAGCAACAAAAACCCTTTCCCAATAGCTTTTTTTATAGCATAAATGATGAAAATGTTCAGTGCTGAACACACTTTTCCAACGAAGAAGGAATAAGTCTTCCATAACAGGCTCATATTACAATCAACCTATCCTTTGAATTACGTTTTCATCCGAGAATTTCACCGAAAGTTTCAGCAGTAGAACGATGTTTGAAGCTGCAATCCGAAAAATTTTAAAAACTCGGAAAATTTAAGCATTGGTCCCTTATTTTTATTGTAAACGCTTTGCATATGAATATATAACAGAAATATCTACTAGTGCAATACTAACGATATGACTGGTGCTGGCAACCCTTCACGTAAAGTGAAACCCACCCTGTGAATTTCGCTTCGATTGAATGACTGCGGTGGAAGCTATAAGGGTGAAAAGAATTTTAGGATTACAACCTGCAGGTTTTTTTCTTCAACTTTTCGAAACCCCGATAATTGTTGTAAATTGTCGATGCAGAATCGTTCATATTTGTAAAATTAATGACAAAATAGCTTAGTAAAGAAATGCCAGAAAACTACAAAAATTACCATATCTGGTAGCCCTTCCTTGATTTAAATGTCTTGATCTAAATATCTACGGAATTAGGGTTACAACAAGGTCCATTTACTACATGAGTTTCGTTTTGATTTTATGACTGCAACGGAAGCTATAGAGAAAAAAGCTTCATTTTGCTGAGTAAATTTACAAGATTTAAGTGACAAAAATTACCATAGGCGGCAACTCTTTTCTAATATTTCAACAAAATTTCTACTTCATGTGGCTTAAAGTAAAGTTCAAAAACTATGTGAATTTCGTTAAAACTTGTTGGCTGAATCGGAATGGCATCAGACCTGGTCCTGCAAATTTTATAATGATCGGATAATCCGGTCATTAGTTTTCGTGAACACAAGTTTCGAGTGATGAAAATAGAGGTAATTTCGTGATGGGTTGCCGTTCTTGTGCAACTCGGAATTTTGAAAACTTTGATTTTGATTTGAACATTAAAATTTATCAATTATATGAATTATTTGTAAAAATCAAAAATTCTTCAGGAAGGTCAATGATTTGAAAAACTTTTTTCACGTGCCTGCAGTAGCTACATGGTTTTCCACACAGTATTGAAAAACTATGTGTGCATAGATTTAGTCAACGTCAATACGCTTTGATTTGATTCAATGTTTTTGTCAAAAGTTATGACAAATCTACTTTTAGGTACTCAGCGCCTACATGGGGCTCACAATTCCCAATTTGTTATCGTGGGAAAACATAAAACGTACCAAATTCTTATTTTCATTCCTTGTTTTTAATAAAAATGTACTCTGAATGGAAATATAGGGGTACCTGAGAATTCATTAATATACCCGCCGCCGTCAAAAAGTTAAACATATCGTAACTTTAATTCGTCACTGCACAAGTCCTTATATACGTTCTCTAAAAATTTCAGAAACTGCAGAGATTATCTCCTTTAAACTTTTTGCTGATATATATATATATATATATATATATATATATATATATATATATATATATATATATATATATATATATATATATATATATATATATATATATATATATATATATATATATATATATATATATATATATATATATATATATATATATATATATATATATATATATATATATATATATATATATATATATATATATATATATATATATATATATATATATAAAGAAATATGCATTCTCGGCGAAACAATTTTTATACTAATTTTCTTCGAAAATCAGTAATAAATCATGACGTGCAATAACTTTAAGTGCTGTCAATTAGGATATCAAAGGAAAAAGATACGTCATTTTTGTGGAAGCTTATTCGATTTTAAGAATACAATCATTTTGCCCTTTCTTTTAACTCCTGAAATAATCACATTAATATTGTGCATGTTAATTGTCTTCATTAGCTTTATTTAAAAATTACTAACTTTAAAAGCTACGAAAAAATCAAGGTATTTATTAGTTTGAATAGCAGTTTGCATGCTCTAGTTCTTCAATTAGGATATCTTTAACCCAACTACAGTGCAACGTCCAAATGAAAATGCAGAACATCATAATAGCAAATAAAAATAAATTGTTTAACATCAAATATTAATTTCTTCTACCTATCAAAAACTAGAAATATAAGAAACTGTCCTTATTCGCAAAAATACATTTCTCTTCGCTCCTGCATAGCCTGTTGTTTTGGAAAGTGCTGCATTATTACACTGATTCGCAGTAACAGTTATCCAAACTCTTTTCAGCTTTATGTAAAGAATAGAGAACATTCAAACAAGAAGATGAACGCAACGACTGACAACGAATCGTAGGAAAATAAGTTGACTCTATATTTCATTTTGAAGCATTCAAGCTCGCCATATTACTTTCGGAGTAGACGAAATTCAAATAACTAATAGAAAAAAAACAAAAAGCACTAGTACTGTTTCCTAAAAGAAATAAAACATTATTATGAAATATGTAGATATTACTAAATTATTTGCTAAGCTCGAAGCGATTTTATTAAATGCTTAAAAGTTTGTTAAATAAATTTATGAACAAAATGTTTTTTTTTTTTCAAAGCACATTCACTCTATGTTCTCTTAAAAATTCTGGGAAGTAAAAGCTTTCAATTTGGGACGAAAAGTGTCTTAAAAAAAGAATTTAAACTGAAATTGAATGTGAATGTTAATATTTGAATGCGTTTTTAAGTGCAGCTGGGTGTAGCTTGGAAATTAAGAATAGCCGAATATTTAATAGTATATATTTTATAGTATTATTTAAAAGTATAATAACTTCATTATTTTGGAATTTTTTATCAACATTAATTTTTCTTGGTGAGATGGTGAGGTTTGCAATGTTTACTTGCTTTGCATTAGTATTGAGACGCGCGAAAAAAACAGACATGTTCCTAGAGTTATTCTGTCCAGGCTTTAAAACTTTAAAAATCATTTAAAAGTGGGGAAAAAGGCAGAATAAAGCTGACGGCTTAGCGATTTGATTTTAAAAACTATTAATTTTACAATTGAAAACCTCGCCTAAGAAATATTGTGAAATTTATCTTGAAGTTTTATTTTTACCTAAACCATTTGTGGAGACTACCGATGCTCCCAAATATATAGATATTAATAGGAGTGCTTACTAATGGTTTTAAAAAAAATTATGTACATATTGATGTGTTTATCTATAAAGGCCCCCACACAAATGGCCTCAGGCCAGGCCAAAATCTCACCGTGTGTGGGACTCATGGACTGAAGCAATTTGGATTTCCAATCAATCCAAAGTCTATGACCTCAGGCCATCGGGCCTTTTTTTGGCTCGACCATGTGTGGGAAAATAGTAGGGCGAATTTGACAATCGATTAAATGGACAAACTTGGCAGTGTTGCTTTGTGACAAACTGACTTGTGACAAACTCATTGACTGTTTCTGTGATTATTTTATTTAATCGAAAAATTCAGCATAATGGATAGTTGTGGCCATGGTTTTGTTTTGGAAGTTATCGAATAATATAGGTCACATGAATGTATATTATATTACTTGACCCAAAGCCTGCAACCGCTTGCTAAGTACCGCAAAGTAGCGGTCAATCTTTGGTGAGGAGTGATAGTTTGACTTATATTTGTATCTTTTCATTTGGTAAATGGGGTGACCAGCTATAGCAACGTGTTATATGTCGTATCATCAATTCTTAAATAATTTTGCCAATCAGAAGGCTCAAGTATGAGTTCTTTGACCAAATTTTACGATTTTTGCTACTTCCTTTTTGGCATTGCTTTATGTAGATGCACGTTGCAATTGCAAAAAAAGACTCCTCCATATGCTTCTGATCCATTATTAGATCAAAAATAGTTTCTTCTTCAATTCTATCTTTATTTTTTTCTAAGTTAATGGCAGAAAATGAAATGGACTGACTAGATCGAGGCTCTATCGTGAGTTGCGAGCTAAATTGGACTTAACCAAACTGACTCAAGCTAAATGGACACAGGCCATTTGGACTGCTCGTTAGTGGGAGCCTTCAAATTGAGTCTTGCATTACATATTTTAAAATCGCTTTGTAACCAACCTTTTATAATTGATAAACTTCGTGCTGAGCTAATTTGCTTGTTTCTTAATTTCTGAAAAAAAAAAACCCAGAACAAAAACGTAAACTGAAAGGCACTTCACTTAATATCTTCGAAAACTTTATCAGCTCTTTGATACATTCTCATACTATTACTAGATTCTATTCCCATGTTATGATGTGTCAACCAAATCGAGAAAAGTAATTTCACTTTGCTAATTTTTATTTTTATGTCTTATTCGTATCGAATTTGTCTGATTTTAAATCGAATTAAATATTAATACTCTATTATTAAATCCTGAACTTATGGAGTGCTCTTTGTTTGCACTTAGGTCAAAACTTTTCTTAAACCAAAGATTTGTTTTTGGATTTTAATAACGCTCTTATCTCTCTTATCAGTTTTCCACATTATCTTGCAAAGATACTACATACAAATCTCTGCTTACCATTAAACCACTAGATAGTGATAAAAGTGTGACACAACATAATTTGTCACAATTTGTATAGACTAATTAACGAACAACTTTGTGGGCTTATGCTTCAATATATACTGAAATAAAAGCCAAGTTCAAATTATGTCCAAAGCAGTGGTCCAAAGGCTGGCAAATGCCATACGTCTGTCAGTTCGAAAAATGAATTGATAAACAAGTCAAAAGTATATCTAAGTAAATCTATCACTATTTTCCAAAATTCCATGGATGCAGGCACTATCAGTATATATTTTCAATGGCCAATCTTAAACATCTTCATATCCACTTCCACTCTAACCAAAGTCGCAGTTTGCTCTCTGTGTGCAACAAATCATCTCATCAATATCAGTTCGCTGGTCCCGAAGGTCGTATCATGCACTGCCGAAAGAACAACAAAATCCTAAGAAAACCATCATCATAAACTCATTCCTATTAATAATTCCTCTAATCAGCAAAATAAATCTGATCCACCACCATTCCGTCACAATCAAAACACGCACAACCGCAACTGAAGACATTACTCGGGAAATATGATTTTTCCAACCCACCCGCATAACAAACCCGCACCGGTCACCACTCTCATCTGTCGCATTTTTTCCAAGTTTTCATTCTCGATATTTCACTGTTTGGATTTGAATACATATTTACAAGCAAAAGCTCAGCTTGAATAAAAAAACTCACAAATATCAATACGTTTGCTTTATGCTGAGGTGAAAGCGACCAGTGCGAGAAAAATCAGTGTCTTACGAAAGCAGATCAAAATAATTAAATTTCAGCGAACGGACGCGAAAAAAGTTCGGAAGGAGCTCGCAGCAGCAAAAAAAAACTTGTTGAAATACTTGGTTGATACTCGTTGACTTCTCAACCGGCATCACGAAGAAGAGATTGCCCGGTCCGTCGTTTCGTTGGAGTGGTGCCGAGAGAATTGCTGCTTGAATTCATGATTTCAGCATTTAAACGATTGAAAGCCCGAGTCCAAGGAGCCAACCAGACCAAGAAATCAAAATCACAGCTATCTTGCCCGTCTGCAGCCCGTTCAGCATCCGTCTTCGTCAAACACAGCGAAATAGAACCATTATCTCAGCTGGGAACTGCTTACCGGTATAACACTCTTGTGTATTCAGCAACTGCTGAATATTTAATTTTTCATCGGTTTTTCCTTTGTTCCTACGTTTGGTTTTCGTTTTCTAAATCCAATAAGATTTTCTTTGATTTTTTTCCCGTTTGCCGTCTACGCCACTAACTTGCCCTGGATAGATGGCACAGCAAACGATCCTCCTATTCGACTTTGTATTTCTCAATTTCGAAGAAAGATACTGCTGAATTGCTTTTGTTACTGCTTTTTTCAATTTTTTGGACGTGTGCCGTACGACGAGTGTGGCTTTGTGCGTTGGTAGCAGTATCCTTGAAAATCAATGGTTCCCGCTCTTGGAATTAAGAAATTCCATGAGATACACCTCAAGAAACATTAAGGCAACCAGCTCGTAGCCTGGCAGGCACGCAAGCTTCTATTGCAACGAAACCGTCCTTTTGTCTCTGCGAAGCCTACGTATACCGCCCATGGAAAATTTTAATATTCGCTCCCATCGGATCGATAATCTTTATTAAAACGAATTATAAACTTAAGCAGATCTGCCGTTTAAGGATGATAAAAGAAAAAATAACAGCCTGCCTCTGGTTTGGATACTCGAGGAAAATATAATTCCACGTAAAGCAAGCCGAGGGGAATTATCGAATTAGGGAGAGAAGTTTTTCGTTTTTATTTTGTTGTTGCTTTTTCGGAGGATACGGGAGGGATGAATGAGTCTATCATTTTGGTTGCTGATATTCACAAGACAAGTCAAATCATTGCGTATCTCATGCTGAAGTGGATATATTTTGAGTGGTATGGGTCAAAGGACGAGATGTCGAAAAAGCAATAATTTGTAATTCGGAATGTGATTTGATATTTTCAAGGAAGAATAGTATGAAAGAAGCTTAGAATATGCCAATTTGAATGAAGTAGATAAATGTATTTTTTGAGATTCGATGAGGCTTTAATTTTTAGCAGTGGGTGGTTTGTGGACGATTCATGGTAAAACTATGAGCACTTGAGAATAATTGCACTGCAGATTTTTGTGGTAAGCATAGACTAAATATGACTTATTGTTGGAAAATATTTAACAAATTCATACAAATTTCCATCAGAACTGCGGAGACGGCGTCGTGACTCTGTACATTTAAAGTGAAGTTTAAATCGAATTCGACTCGGACTGCGTTTTAAATATTCAAGGTTTTCCCTGATTTTTACTGCAAAGACAGGCTCATCTTACGTCAACTGTCTGCCTAAGTACTTGCAAAGTACTCAATGCTTACTGCCCATGCCATGTTATTTTTAATTTACCATCCGAGTTTCGATGAGGAAAAAAACGTTTATGTTGAAATTTAATGTTTCAATTTACGCAATTGGTATTTCATTGAATGTCTACAAATAGTTGAGCTGTGTATTTTTCCTCGATGGAAATTGCCGCATAGACTCAATTTATTATAGGTTTTTGTTTGTAACCAAATTAATTTTGGTCAGTCATTTCTTTTGATTGAAAGTAATAGTAAATATACACCACTATAATAAGAGAGCTTGGAAATATTTTTGCCAACACCTTCAAAATGATACGTAACAGAAAGTGTGTAATTTTCTTTCTCTGAAAAATAAGTCAGAACAAAACAATTGATAATTTCTATCTCATGCGTTTTAATTGGGAGATTGCCATGGCATTTTTTCAAGGATCAAGACCCCGATGCTTCAAAGTATACAGTGATACTTCCTGGTTTCGCTATTAATCAGGTCTCATATTCGGTTGGTTGATTGCTTGCACCTGTTTTCTTCCGATCTAAGCTGCAGCTATTGTGGCGCTCAACGCAACCTCAAATTTCAGAATCTCTGGTAATATACGCTTAGTGTATTTTTTGAATCTTTATTCACTTACAAGCATTAAACATAAAACTACTACAAAATTCCTGTTGGTAGGGATACAAATTAATCAAATAAACACATAAGTCAGATCTACTTTACTTTTTAGTATTACCAAATCCTCTTTTCACCGCGTTTTCAGACGGTCAAGCACTTACAGCCCGTTCTGATCAGCGTCACTTTTCTAGAACTTGTGGCAGTTGCATTATTTCCCTTCATAATCTTCATATAAGATGGCGCTGCCAACAGCTATGTTTGTGATGCTTTACACATCCTTATTACTTTCTTTGCTTTTTGAACTCGTTTTTCTTTAGGTGCATTTTGTTTAACTCGCTCTTAATCTACCCATCACTAATCTCAGTGAGCTGAATAATTTTTTTTCCAAAATAACCCGACTCCAGTAATTTTATTTGCTTACATTTCTTGTGATGTATTTTAAATTAGAATAATTTTATGGAGTTGTTTGCTTTAAAATTTGACAGAAACCTGAGCAATTTTTATAAAAACTTTCTTCTCAGCCATAAAATACGTCGATTGTTTTTGTGTTTCTTATGCTTCACAAATATACTAATTTGCTTCGACTGATATTTTGCATACAAAAGAGGAACTTTTCGTTATTGTCGTTTGTTTTATTCTTTATTAACTATCAAATTGTTCCAAATAGGTTTTTTTCATTGCATGAGGTGCTATACCATTCGCTATTAAAAATGCTTTGCACCGCACTCAAAAACCATTCTGAAGCTCAACGAAACCAATAATACTACCTTTCCTTGATTCATCAAACTATACAAAATCCCACCGCTACACAGTCTACCGTTCCGTTTAGGGGAGTTATTGTTAAACGACTACCATTAATACGAAACCATTAAGCTGGACATTTATAAAGCAAAGCCATTCACTCGTGAAATCCTTTTATTAAAAAATAAATGAAATAGCACAAGTCCTTTCCTAGTCTTTTCGATGACTACTACGTCTACTTTTTCTTGTTCGCGGTGATCATTTCTTTTAAACCGTCGTCGGGCTGACCTATTCCTTGACTCCTCAGTAAGCTCGGCTAGCCGTCGTCATCGCCGTCAGCAAATATCTTCTAGCCATTTTTCCCCCGATCAAATGCTTCTGATATACTGAAAGCCGAAGCAGAGACGCCGGTGCATAGTGCATTGTTTTACTTTTATGCTAAAGAAAGTTTTTGCTTGCTTTTCCGGTCTGTCACACCGGGCTCGCCTCGAAACCTGGTCGTCATCTCAGACGGTATTGAAAGTGAGTGAGCAGGTGGCTGAGTAGATCCTGAAAACATCATGCACGTCTGTCGTTAACCCTTATCCATGCACCGAGCGTCGATACGTTGCATGTACCTGGATAGCAACCATGACTTTGACTGCAACAACGGGGATGATACGATGATGAGGGCGCTGGTGATAATGTAGCAGAAATAATGAAAAAATTCAAGCTCAGTGGCCTGGCACGTCGAAGGGAAGTTTGCGGCAGGAACATATGTTTGTGTCAGCTCTCCTAGAACTAATGAGAGGGTTGTCGTCAACTGCATTGTTAAAGTCATTGAATTCCTATTCCCATTGAAGCACCTAGAAAGTGTACTTTCATTGCGAGGCTAACATTCATGAAAGTGCCTGACTGTGGGACTCATCCTCCTGTCTACTCTTAAGTGCATATTGCCTATTGCATACCGAGTGGGCTTTGAGTAAGACAGAAAAGTTTATATAAAGCCTGAGGTTGCCACCGCTGTCTACCTGTGGAAAACTGAGATGAAATCTTTAGTCTTTGATGCATCAAATCATATGGCAACAACCATTGCAGTTCGTTGAAACAAAACGCTTCATTTATTGCCAGAGTTTCAGTTAAGTATTTTCAACGATAATGTGAAGGCATCAATCGTAAGGGATTTTAAAATTGCTATGTTCGTGGATTCAAGGAGCTCGAATGGATTTACTGATTTTATGCAACATAGCCTATGAAGTTGCCTTTTGTATTGTATCCGTATTTGTCGGTATCGTATTCAATTCACTGAATATATGTACAGAACAAATTGAATATAAATGAAGCATGCAATCGTGAGTCAATGAGCGTGCAAATATAAAAGCCAATCCGACTTAAATTTTCATTGTCATTTTCAGGAGTATAGAATGGAAATGGTTTCTAAACGTACTGTTTAGAATTCACCACTAAACACTCTTTAAACGCTCAGCATTTTGGTTTCGCTATTTCAAAAAGTAATAGTTGATTCAAAACAAAGTGTAACGTATAAATATAATAAATTTGTCATTAGTCAATATTATGAAACATAATATATAAATTAATGCTCATTGAATTTTGAACCACTTCAAAATATTTGTTTTGAATTCGTAACACATCAATTTTGTCAAAACAATTTATGTTTCAAAGCATGAGGCTAAATTAAGGAATACTTACTTCGAAGTATTTGCTAAATTGTGATCAACTTTTTCTCTTTTTGTCTTCACTACCATAGACAGCATATATCTGCTCCAAAGCTTTTAAAATGTAATACGAGGACATGAATCATTTTGCAAATATAGCAAAAGAAAATTTGACAAAAGACTTCTATGAGAAATTATGATCGTTGAATAAAGTTCGCAGATCATAAAAGCGGCATTTTGAGTGATATTTAAGCCTTTACAATAATAATTGACAAAATTATTCCTCAAACAAAAAAAAACCTTATAAAAGCTAGTCAATCGAGAAGCGAATCAGATATCATATTCAGAGCAAGCTGGGTAGGTAATACACAATAAAACCAGAATTTGTGAGAAAAATATATATTTTGTGAAATGAATGTAAAAATTATTTATAAATCTACAAATATTGTCCTGCACTCCCTTGCTACTGTTTATCAATTAAGCTTTTTCAAATGCAGCTATATAAAGTCCCTAGACCTTCATTTCAGTCCAATCACCTCAAACCAACTACATCCAAAAATCACTACGAAAATAGTCCTATTGCACTCAAAGCACTTATGTACTCAAAATATATTGAAACAATCACGCAACCTCGAATAGCATATTAAGCACTAAAATCGGATAACTTGCCTCTAATTATTCACCATGAAAGCAAAACAAACAACAACACCACTTATCACGAAATTTCCTATTAACAATTCCAATCACTTGTTCATATTAGTTTTTCTCGCAAGAACTTTCACCTTCTTCGTTTCGATATTATTGTAGATGATCCAATATATATCCTGGTGGTAATTCACTTCGCACACGGAGAAGCCCACTCTATTCTCAGCCCGAAAAGTAACTTACCCTCTTCGACTGAAGGAATTATCCGTTTGCCATATTAATTTTGACCAAAAGCTGAATGAGCTTAACCTGATTACATACTCGGTACCTTCTTACTCCGGCCAGCTTCGGGACCTCGAATTCAAGTGCGAATCTGCTACGCAAAAGAACGTCCTCAGTATACCAAATCGTGTTGCTATTGTGTTGCAGAGGAATGAAACAACACTACTATTACGTACTCGACTTGTGTAATTATGTGAATGGTACTGCTTTTACCACTTTCCGCAAAATCTCAATTTCCAGATCTACGGTACCTGCATACTCACAATGCTCTACATCAGTTGAGGTTCCCCCGGTGCCATTTTGCATCGCATCGCCTTGTCATTGACGTCCTGGTCGTTTGTTTTCGGGTGTAAAGCTATAGAGGAGCGATTAGGAAGCATTGCAAGCATACCAACTAAGTTTGTTGCCAAAACCGGTAGTGATAGTAGTCCAGGATCGTTCGACCTACTATGCGTCGTTCGTCCTTCCGATTTCAAATTGAAGCGAATGAGAATGGCATTGCCAACATCATGTACTCGAAACGTACTCGTTGCTGAGAGGGTACCGGAGGTGCAACTGAGGAAAGTATCCGGAGAACCCTAAACTCATAAAACTAGAATGTGATAATTAGTGTGCCATTAAGATAAATAATACAAAAGTTACTTTGGAGTGAATTTCTACAAGAAGGTAGGTAGGATGCGATGTTTTGCGGAACGGGCAATGGTATAGGATGGACTTGAATCAAGTGGATAGTTAGTTGGGACTCTTGTACAACTACAACAAAAAGTTTCAGTGAAAATGCTATTTTGAACAGGTGTACAAAGTTAAAAGAGCACCGAGGCAGCCTGATTGTGCTAAGTAGAGTTGTATCTGGAAAATTCCAATACGACGCTTGTAAAATTTTCTGGTCACAAAAAAGTATTTTAGCTGATTTTAGTATTCATTGTATATCAGCGGAAGCGGTCCACATATTTATATGAACTTTTTTCCGATTTAGGGGTGTTTCTTTGACCACAAGAAAATATTAAAGCAATGGTTGACATACGAACTAAATAAATAAAGTAAGAAAACGTGAGTTGTGAAACACAAGAGTAAAAGTTAAATGCATGATATTCATTATTCCATAAAAAGCAAATAATGTTTAGCTTGACAATGTCATTTTCAAAATTTTTGCACTTATGGCGTAGTGATTTAGAAATACTTATATAGAGTGTAGCCCGAGAACAAAAATACCCAAATTTCATCTAAATTAATAAACATAAAAATAATATAGTGAATAACGTAAAGCAAATAATAATGGCTAAAAAATATTTAATTTGAAATCTAAGCTTGCTTAGCTATAGTTTTGACTTTGGTTTGAGGATTTAGACAGATTCATCATCACTATCTTGTTTTAAGTGTAGTTGTTATCCATGGGCTCAATACAATAAATGGGAAAAACGCTTTGATTTCCTTGCTTAGTTCTTTGGTACTTGATTATTTAATTCCAGAAGTGCATTGATATGATCTATTTTTCAAACCATCGTTCTATTTGGTTTTTATTTTCCTGGGATATAATCATTTATTATCTTCCCTTGCTGTATTTTATTTTATTTATATTTTACTCGTATATACAGAGAGTATTGATTAATGTAATTTTTGCAATTATTTATTAACTAGGTATATTTTTTTCCTTTGAATATCTACCACAGTGTCAGTTAGCAATAAGCTTATTCCGAGACATAAGTCCTCATGCAAACTAGACAAAACCCCTTTGGTCCCACGGTGGATTGCTTGTTCATTCACTCGAACCTCAGTCTGTAAAACATTGAGGAGACAAGTGGGTCACATTCCCAATGGCTGCAGCTAACTAGACACACACATAGATATACAAATACATATCAACAACCAGTTTTGTTAGGAGTTTCGTATAGTCGTACGAATGTTGTGATCGGTAGTAGCACCGATTCCAACCTAGTCCTACAAGTTGATTAGGTGAAATACCCACTCAACCAATTCCTCAGTCAACTGTCTGCTAGTCTATATGAGGATTAGGCTGAAATTAGTTATCGTCGAGTACAAAGTGTGATGCAATGATTGTATGAGAATCAATTGTCAGCCAACTGCTCATATAGAGAATGCTAAAGCTACGCCTTTGTTTTAATAAGACAAAACACTGGGAACATAATCTGTAGCAATCTGATTTTATTGAACAACATAACACCTATTTATACCAAACTTATTGCTAACATAATCAATAATAATTGAGCTGAAGAATTGCCTCGTTTACAATTGTAGCGAAAGTTAATGGACTTTGAAACTAATATTGATGACGCTATACAAATTTGTAGACATACAAGTTGAATATCAAAATATGATGATCATTGCTATGCGAGTGAACCCGTGCGATGAAGGGGCAATGCCCTGATGCGAGGTGCAACGGCCGGGTCTTGCAAAATGCATGAATGCATGCAACGGGCCCAAGAAGGAAAATTCCACTGGGAACGGAAGGCGAAGATCCTGACGAGACTTCCAGCGAGGTGACTCGGCTACCACAGGCCTCTTTTAACTTGGACCGGATAAGCTGACGGAGGCGGCCAATAAACAGAAGAAGAGCTACAATGGCAATCTTTTTTTATTTTCATTGATCGAATTTGGACCAGCGAATTCTGTGTATAAGAGCTACCAGCGAATTCTGTGTTGAGGACGAATAATGGCAAAGGAGATCGCTAATCAATTTCGGAGAATAGTAAAGATAGTTGGAAAAAAGGCCCCAACGAGGGATCGAACTCTTCGTCATTTCGGAAGACACGGTACCAACAGGTTAGATAGTATTTTGTTTAGATGCCCGATTTATGTTGAAGGATTTAGTGTATTTTTATTGAGATTCATAATTTGTTTCTTAAAAATAGTGATTCTACCATGAATGGTAGCGTGTGATCAAATTTTGTGCTAGGATAAGTGGATAATAAAGTGTGGAATTAGTGATTCACATCCGAAAAATTGTAGCGAAAAAAAAATTAAATTTTTATAGCGCGTGAAAATTGAAGGAAATTCGTTTGATTTGATTTGTTGCTTAAAATTGTGAATTCAGACGTAACCGTGATAATCTTTCAATTATTGGCTCATTCTTGAAGTGACGCGTAAATGCATATTAAGATGAAACTTTAGATATTGATGAGATGTAATAAGATTCCTCATTATAGTTCATATTTCATTCAGATCCAATAATATATTTAACGCAACGACCTTCGTTTTTAACATTTGTGAAGTGATTATATTATCTGTTTTTTCGCGTCTCTTCATGCGATAGCTTACCTTAGATTTTCCTCCACAAAAAAAGTAATTAGTAGATAAAAATCACATCCAAGCTTTTCTTCCAGTATTCTGACTTCGATATTGAGTTTGCAAAAAGTTCTCAAAATATGTCCATTGGAAAATGCATGACAAGAAAAACTCATTCATTGGTGGAAAGTTATCAAACTCAGCAACTCAAACAGCAACTGCCAAATATTTCCGCCAAGTAGGAAAACTTAGACCAAACCAAGAAACATCAAAAGAAAACTACTTATTGCCGTGTACACACTTTTTCTATCTTTTCAACTCAGATATTTCTCTCTGTTCTTTTTCCCGCTCAATGAAACTTCTTATTTCGTCAAAACTCAAAATCGACGGAAGTAATCATTTCTAGTAGTCCCAAAACGTAAGGATCAAATATGACAGCATGTACACTTGTATCCAGGAACAGTAGCAATTGCAGTTACTTTAGTCGCCTTTTCTCCCATTTAATGTCAAACTTGTTCACTCAAAACACCCTAAGCGTAATGGAATTTGACCATAAAAACTTCGTTACTCGGAAATGATATCCTGCATTTGCATTGCAACGATGCAAGAATTGCGTCAGATCCGAATCCACTTCAATGCAGTCTCCTCACCAGCATCCACGACGAATGTCTGCAACTGTGTCTGCTACCGTGTTCTAGCCACACCACCATCGTCACGAACATATGATAACTGTGCGCTACAGCATGGAAAATATGTTTTCGAATCATCATCCTGCATGCGAAGGCACTTTTTGAACATGCCACGATTCGACGGGCCAAGGAAGATGATGTGCATATGGAGCACTGCAAGTTGACTGCGAAAGGGACTTCTACTTCGCTCTGGACTTGACTGGATATCTAACTTTGCTGATAAAAACAGCAAATTTGAAGAAAATCTCATATATTTGATTCGGAAACAGGATTAAACTTTTCTTTTGAAACTTGGCGTCCTTTTTGCTTGACTTACTCGCCCTTCTTCTTGTCCTTCGACCTCAGTGCCTTAAAGCTGCATCGCATCGCAAAGAAATCATGCTGGTAAGTAGTTACGAACCGCTTGCCTTTCTCAGCAGACTTGCCAGGACAATTTTTGTGCAATTGCATTTGTCGTTCGATCTGTTGTTCTGCATGGTAAACAATACGACAAAGTGTTGGAGCATATGAAAATGCGCGTTAAGATGACGTGGATGGCGCACAGGAAGATGAGCAAGAGAGTATTGCGATATAGTAAAATGTGCGTGGATTTGAATGTTCGTTGTTTGCAAAGTCATGACTGGATTAAATCAACTGGAAACGAATTCGCAGAATCAAGTGGAAAACGAACAAACTGTGAAGACAAATATGGTTTTTATTAAGTTCTGCTAGGATTCGATTTTGTTCTTGGTTGATAAACAGTTGTTATTGCTCTGAAATACCCTTCAGTGTGGAAAAATGTATTGCATGGTTTTAGGAAAAGTTCGAATAAACGAAGCAAATTGACATTCGAATTCAATGTAAATGATCAAGAAAAGAGATGTTTACTTCATTCATATCAAATTGGAAATAACTGAAAGATATTAACAGAGCCTCAGAATTTTATCAAGAAAATTCAATCCACTATAAAATTTGGAAGACAATAGTACTTCAAAACCAAAAACTTTTTATGCATGCAGGTTAGTTACCAGTCATTATCAGTTATGCCAATTTAGCTAGATTGTAACTAGATTTAGCTATAAAAAGAACCTATTTTGCTTTAAAATTGTTCGTTTAGCTATTGGCTCCAAATTTAGCTACAAGTTTATGGATTTGGATAATTTAAAATGTTGCTTTTTTGCTCTGATTTCCGCTAGTTAATTAATATTTCAAAGACTCATTGCTTGATAGCCTTCTGCTCAAATTCTAAGATAAAGGCTAATGTTTTGGGTGGATACAATAGCAGTTGTTTACCCCATTTTTTTGATAAACTTCATCATACAAAAACATACCGGCATTTGCTGTCTAAAAACTCGCAGAAAAAACAAGTTTCAATTCATGAGCAATAAACTAAAGAAGATAAGACAAACAAAATATGTTTACTATAGAATACATATCCTATGCCTGAATTTGAAGATAGGCACCGAAAAATTCATCAATAACCATAAAACAGCAATAAACCGTTGACAAGAACTTCGCACAAAAACATAAGAGAAATTAAAACCAAAATTCAATGTAAAGATCGAATTTTGTGAGGAGAATAATATCAAGCTTGATCTCGTAACTGTGCGAAACGGGCATCGGTCAACAACATCGGTTCTAAAACATTGCTTTCATCCCTAATCGGTTTCAATTTTATAGCAAACGTGTCTGATACGATTTTGGGCGCAAAAAGTACAAGTTATTCAAAAACGGGTGAAAAATTCTTTGCAATAATGATTGAAAATGAAATAAGCCTTTTGTATCCCCTATTTCTTGAACCAATTTTGAAGGATACTTCTATAATGAAAAAAAAAATTGAAAACAATTCTGTTGAACCCATTGAGCCCCTTAACAATTTTTGTTCATTTATTGAAAGCTTAACTAAAAAACGGTTGTATCCAGATTATATAATTTTTTATCTGAAACTGTGAAGTTAGATGATTACGATTAGAATAATGCCTACTTGGGATATAACTTTGAACAAAAAATAGTTGTGCCTCGAAATGACAATATAATTGCAAAATCAGATGAGACTTGCATAACATTTCTTAAAAAATTAATAGAAGAGTTTAGGTAACGATTACCTGATAATGGTAAAATTTTGCTAAATATTTTCTAATTTTCTGGGGATAGCATAAATTCAGTTATTGATGGAGATATCATAAAAATTATTGAGTTTTTCGCGGCTGAAACTTATATTCAAAATATACTGGTCCAAAAAAAACAACTCTCGATCCTTACATGAAGAGAAAATTTTAATAACATTATATTTCGGCTAGAGTTTTATAGCTACAGAGACGCATCAACCCGTCTAAGGCTCTCTGTTCAATTGCGTATGAATTATTAGTCTTTCCTTGGTCCAATGCGGAAGTGGATAAAATTTTTAGTCAACTTTTGTTTGTGAAACCCAACACAGGAATAAACCGAGCCTAAAAACTTTGAACTCAATACTGGAGAGAGGAGATGGATTGAAAGCTCGCAAAAAGCTGTAAAAATTTTGAGTTCCTTCGAAAAGTACTAAAGAAAATTGGCACTTAAGAAGCTTAGGAAGACAATTTTATAAAGTTTATTTCACCACAGATTTCAGGTTTCAGAATTCATAGATTTGTTGTGAAACTATTATGAAATAATTGAATTGCAAGTAGAGGTGGGACTAATATATTCATATTAGTTAAGATATTACTAATATTTGAATATATTAGGTAATAGTAATATTTTATTGTGACGTATTATAATATATAAATATTAGTTTCGCGTGAAATTTTTTTATTCTTATTTTTCTATCATCAATCAATTTGTTCGCAATGCCGTGTCTTTTTACTAAATCAAGCATTGAAAAACAAAAATGTGTATAGAAATTGCCGCCATTAGTTGCATGCGGCTGTAATCGAAACCTTTGGCTATTAAAACGAGGTCATTGTATGAGGATGCATATTAAATGTACCCATGTATATGTTTTATATTCACATTTTCATGGATGTACATCATCTTCTTCTTCTTGTGAGTCAACGGTTCTTAGTATAGCCGAAGCATGTTCCCATTAAATTAACGGCGGCATTTTTGTGATTAGTTCTGTAGAAAGGACCGGCACTGGGGACAAATTTTATGACATTGGACTACCACTAATAGGTAACGAACCGACCCAACGCAATGAAAAAAATAAGATAATAGGCAACAGGAATGTTTTTATAGCATATTCAAATAGATTCGCAGCATGTCGTTTTTGTACTCTTGCTGTAAACTAAATTTTGCCACAAAAAGAAGCCAGCTACAAAAATAGGTTGCTGCTGCAGTACGCGAACAGAGCGAATATCTACACATTATTCCTAGAGTTGGGTCGTACTCGCATTTTCACATACTAGGTATTCCTAGTACGAGTACAAAAAAATACCTGTTCCAAATACCTGTTCCAAAAATACTAGCTAGCATTTTTTGAAGTATGTACTCGTACATATATATGACTACACACAAGTACATACGATTTGCAGTGGTGTAATAAAACGGTGTGATATGCCCTCCCCCACCCACCAGACACAAAGTTCCCAGGCTAGAATGGTGATGGTGCAGATGACCATGAAAGGATACTGAGTTATTAGTCCGTGCAGCTTGTCCGTAACTTTCCAATGGTCGGTCACTTATTTGGTAAGTTTTTCTCCAATCTAGGAGCCATATATGGGAAATCAATCGATTTAATTTGATTTTCATTTTAATATATGCATAAAAAACCTCCTGTATTCTTTCAAATTACCAATGTCGAAACATTTAGTAAGATAGGACCAACTAATCCTGTTGTCATCTATATGACTTTTCATCAATCGATTTCTGATACCAAACTTTTCCTGGCTAATCTAAAACTGTCGGTTTTCCACTTCGCCTCACTGAAGCATGAAGTTTATCGAAAATTTTATGAAGAAATGTTCAAAAAAAAAATTTCGTCTATTAAACATACACCCACTAGGGGGCCAACCTCTTCGGTAAGGCTGGATATGAGTCACAACCCCGGTAGGGTTGGAGTGCAGTTACGAGGAGGACTTCAGCACAGCCGGAGAAGCCAACTGTGGAGCCAAAAAGGATCTGAACAGTTACTTTCAGTTTTTGCGGACGGTTTTCCGGCAGATTTCATTTTGCCGTATCTTAGAAACTAAGCCGCTTTTTCCCGGATTTGTATGGAAATTTCGCCCGAAAGAACTCAGGAAGGTCCCTGAATTCATGCTGAACAAAAATTTTTTTTTGGAAAATATGGACGTTTTTGCCCAAATGTCTCTATGAAAATTTTTGTTCGCCCTTAATATATAACTATTATATTCCCCGACCACTTTCAATCATCGAAAGCTCCGCCAAGGCAGTTTTTGACAAACTATGGCCAAAAAACCCCTTACTCCCCTACAAAACCGAAATTTTTGTATCACAGCAATAGGTCTTGGCCCGTTATGTCCAAAACCACTCTAACCCAAAATTGGCCGATTTTATCCGATTTCAGCTACTTTTGCCCTAAAAACTTTTTGAATAATTGAATAAAATACTTGCCCAATTTGTCCCATCAAAATTTTTTTCGCCCTTAAAATATCACTAATATACTCCCCGACCACTTTCAATCATAGAAAGCGCTGTAAAGGCAGTTTTTGACAAACGATGGCCAAAAAACCCCTTCCTCCCTTACAAAACCTAAATTTTTGTATCACAGCAATAGGTCTTGGCCCGTTATGTCCCAAACAACTGTAACCCAAATTTGGCCGATTTTGTCCGATTTGAGCTACTTTTGCCCTAAAAACCTAAACCTAAAGTCCCAAAATACTCGCAAGCACGAAAATACTCTATACAAAAATACGCTATACGAAAATACTTGCAAGTTCCAAAATACTCGATACGAGTATATACTCGTATCGAGTATTTTCGTACTTTCAAGTATTTTCGTCTCCATTAATTGCATTACTTCACTCAAAAGAACAAGATCAGTTTATTGATTCACCCAAACATACGTACGAACATACATATATCGACAAAACTTACCTCCAAATCAACTCATTAAACTTGCCTGATTCACATTTGCGCTCATACATACATCATTATATGAGCGATCGTACACTATCCTAGCCATAACATATATCCTGTCAGTAGTTAAATAACTTAACGAAACATTCATCAGCATCACTAATACGATATATTCACTAACCCCTGGACTAATGCCTTAACAGCATTCACTAATGCCTTAACTAATATCAAATATTAGTTTAGACTCTAAACTAATATATCCTAATATATTAGTTTAGACTCTAAACTAATATATTAGTTTAGACTCTAAACTAATATATTAGTTTAGACTAATATATTAGTTTAGACTAATATATTAGTTTAGACTAATATAATAGTTTAGACTAATATATTAGTTTAGACTAATATATTAGTTTAGACTAATATATTAGTTTAGACTAATATATTAGTTTAGAATAATATATTAGTTTAGACTAATATATTAGTTTAGACTAGTATATTAGTTTAGACTAATATATTAGTTTAGACTAATATATTAGTTTAGACTAATATATTAGTTTAGAACTAATATATTAGTTTAGACTCTTAACTAATATATTAGTTTAGACTCTAAACTAATATATTAGTTTAGAGTCTAAACTAATATATTAGGATATATTAGTTAAGAGTCTAAACTAATATTTGATATTAGTCAAGACATTAGTGAATGTCTAAACTAATATTTGATATTAGTTAAGGCATTAGTGAATGCCTTAACTAATATTTGGTATTAGTTAAGGCATTAGTGAATGCTGTTAAGATTAGTCCAGGGGTTAGTGAATATATCGTATTAGTGATGCTGATGAACGTTTCGTTAAGTTATTTAACTACTGACAGGATATATGTTATGGCTAGGATAGTGTACGATCGCTCATATAATGATGTATGTATGAGCGCAAATGTGAATCAGGCAAGTTTAATGAGTTGATTTGGAGGTAAGTTTTGTCGATATATGTATGTTCGTACGTAAGTTTGGGTGAATCAAAAAACTTATCTTGTTCTTGAGTGAAGTAATACAATCAAGGGAGTAATTTGCAAATTCTATGATTCGAAACGAAGAATAGTTTTCGGATGCAGGCATCTTGCTAAACTGAAGAATGAGAATATTTTCAGCAAAAATTTACCATTAATTGGTAAATAGGTAAATTGGTAAATTTACCATTAATTGGTAATAGCAGCAACTTATTTTTGTAGCTGGCTTCTTTTTGTGGCAAAAGAGTACAAAAACGACTTGTTGCGAATCTATTTTAATATATTTTAGTAGATTCCGGTACGCGAACAGGCCTATTATCTTGTTTTTTTTATTGCGGTGGGTCGGTTCGTTACCTACTAGTGGCAATCCAATGTCATAAAATTTATTCCCAGTGCCAGTCCTTTCTACAAAACTAATCACTGAAATGCCACCGTTAATTTAATGTGAACATGCTTCGGTTGTACTAAGAACCTTTGACTCATAAATAAAGCAGATAATTAGAGTTGGCATGAGGGTGCAAATGATTATATTCATTAATTATTTGGCATTAGATTATAACTTGGCGCATAATGATGTAACATTCAATGCGATTGCGCATATCTGCTCAATGTTGTGTGGCTAAAATAGTGTATGATAGTTGCTTGAATGACATATGTATCACACGTAGGACAAGTCAAATGAATTAAGTAAGAGGCAAGTTTAATGAGTTAATTCGGAGCTAAGTTTTTCCGATATATGTATGTTAAATGGGTGTATGTTTAAATGGAGTAAAATAAGAAGTAAAATATTCTGTTGATTAATGAATTTTGTGAACGCACCTAGGTTTGAATAAATTGATGCGTGGGTGGAAATAGTGTTTATGAATTCATACGGATCGTAAGGGAGAGCCGTTTTTGCATTCGCGATTTTTCTTGAACTAAAAATTTGAATATGTTTAATTAAATGTTTGTCGAATATTAGTTGATGGAGTTATATAAAGGTGATAATAAATAGGATTTTCACAGCAGGATGCATTTATTTGGGATTTGAAATGATAATAGAACAAAATTGATCGTAGTTCTCATATAGTAAAACAATTAGGAGCGGACAATTTGCAGTATGAAATACACAATAGGTGAAGTGAATTTTCAAATGTGATGAGCATATTGAAGGGTTCATGGGCTACGTTCCTAGTGGGAACGAGGCGAAAGCTTGGAAGTAGACGAATAGAAATTGATGTTTTTGAGTAATATAAAATTTTCACTATTCCAATTATTACTATTGCAATTGAAGGGGTGACAGGTGCATAATATCTTTTTGGTACCGATTCTACCGATTCATTTATGCTCATGAAATCAAAATACACACATAATACCGCGCTACGAGAAATTATTAGAACCAAATATTAGTAATATATTAATATTAGTTAAGATATTATAATATCGTGTCACTAATATATTCGTATTAGGTAATATCACGAAATATTAGTATAAGCCCATCTCTAATTGCAAGCACGACGGAGGGCTCTCAGTGAATGGATGAATTTAGTGGTAGTAATAGTTCATGGTATTAAATAAATTGGAGACGTATTATCTGATGTACACCCCATATCTTTCAGCCATTTCAATTATAGAGGTTAGCTCCAACTAAGTCTAACATTGAAGCTATTTTTAGCTATGTTCTTCCTAAATTCTAGCTACAATGGCTGGAAAAAATTTGGCAGCACTGGTCATTATGTCTTTAAATTGTGGATAGTTATGCAATAAGGAAAGAAACCTACATACTTTTGAGAGTGACAGAGACAGACCTACAGGTAGTTCGTCCAACAACCGCCCTCAAAACTATTTTTCTGTTACTCTCCCCATTTCCACACTAAACATACATTACTCCAAAGCAGTCTTATCTCTAGAGAAAGCTAGGCCGTGCTCTTAAAAAATTCATAGTCGAACATTCTAGTGTCCGTGTCATGTTGCCAAAGAGCAATCTCAATTACCGACCGAGCCAACCTTACAAGACAATTCCGAATTTCCACCCAATTATCAAAATGGCATTTACATCATCCCTTACCCCATCACCACAATCAGCCAGCGTATTTCACCCTCCGCCTCCAATCAATACGTGACGTTCTCTGATATTTACATTCCAGTCTTAACATCATTGAACACATAACATGTCCGGAGTGTCATTCATTCAATCCCATCAAACATTCCATTTGTGTCACGAGAATTCCCATCGAGAACGACCGACGTCCAATCATGCTCCAAATGGATACCATCCGTGTGCACTCTTGATTCACTGCCGAGCCCCCATCGCCACCACCCGCCGTGGCCGCTTGTACAACATAGAGTCGCAGTGGTTCACCCCCGGGAGGGCTAAGTACACAACCGTTCGGAAAAACGTCCAATTTCGCACAATCATAAATAATTCCAGCATTATCTTCAAATATCGTCCAATTACTGTCACAATTACCGACGAAATTTATACACAGTGGCGGAGTGGCATTTCCAGGAATATTGGGGAGTTGTTGGTTGCGGCGGCCAGACCAGGCCTGGCGAGGTCTGTCGCTCTTGAGAAACAGTTATGTACTCGGGTCGTATGAAGAGGCAGCCGACAGTGGTGCATATTTTTCAAGAATGTTGCTTGTCTCTGGATTAGAAGGCAAGCTCCTGTCGCTGGCAGTGGCTTTCCCGTTGTCAGCAAACTATGGTTTTGGAATAACAAAATGAGCACACGATGAACATTCCAATTACGCCAGAGTCATGGGACTCTTAAGTAGCGCGTGCTTCCGTTATGTAGGTGAAACCTGGCCTTTCTTCCGACTGGCCGGGTGAGAGGAAGCGATTAACAGTCCAGAGATGCTGCCTTCCTTTCGCTCATCAGCATTCATATTCCTCGAACGATTGGAGCAAAGGAATCTATTCAACGTAGAAATTCCTTACGCCAAGTTGTCGTCCATTAAGAGTCCCTTTACGGTACTAACTACACTCGTCTAATTGCTGACTTTCTGCCGTCGTTTCTGTAGAAATACTGGCTCAATGCCATTCTGTACATACAACCGACCAGTAATTGCTGTTATCCTTTGAATTCAGGACTAACGACTTCAGCGATGATGGCGTCGACTCAGACTCGGACGAGTAGTGAGAAAAAGGACTTCAAGATAAATTCAAACATTTGCTGGCAAATTCATATCACATACGAGGTGTAAATCAAATAAAAAGAGCCAAGATGCTATTCTGGTTCCCTGCTCCGGAGTGTGAAACGCAACGAACCGATGTCTCAATCGGAAAAGAAAAGTCCACGTTGAGGTCATACTGGGTTGATTGGACGGTCGCGTCTAGGTGAATGAAAGTAGGATGATGAGGCAGTAAAATTGCGAAACAACATCATTAAAAGCGGTAATGGAAACATTATTCTTTTGGCTACGAAACAATGAGCGTTCCTGGGTGGGAAACAAATAGCATACAATGTCATGTTGAAGTAGTTACACGAAACGATTATTACGTTACGCTGAGATCAAATCTAATTGTTTTCGCTTCATTGTTGCAAATGGGTTTCAGATTATGTGCTATTTTGTGAAAGAAGTGTGAGATATGAAATTGTTGCCTGTTTGAAGTGAAAATGGGTGAATGTTGAAATCACTGACTGCGGAGATCATTTCGTGAAAAATTGCTTACTTTCGTCCTGTGAGTTTCTATCTTTGACATTTTTGATTTAGCTTGAATCAAAGCAATCATACAATTATGCTCGCATTATTGGAGACAACGTCATACTTGAGCAAAAATTTCTCTTCAGCTTGATAAAATTTATTAGACATCAGTTTATTTTATGTCCAATCTCAATAATTTTATATCCCATTTCAAAAGGTTTTTTTTTTTCAAAACTATGTTATTTAGAAATTTTCGGCCGCGTTACAAAATTTTAACCGCAGAACATTTCCGACAAAAGTCAAAAAGATGCCAGTTATTACTTTATTTTTTCAGCTGTCATTGACATACTTACTTGCACCAGGCCCAAGCTCTAATAAGAATTTACTGAGTGGATGTTTATATTTATATAGTGCCTATTTGCAGTCAAAGTGCATTCATCAAACGTCAAACTGAACCGTTCATCTCAGATTCTAGCCTGTCTTATCTCACTTTTTATTATTTCCTTTATCCGGTGCATAGCCCACAACCTTGTTTTTGATTTTTGATGAGGATTTTGGTAAATACGCGTACCCATTCGCTAGTATTGAATTCCTCAAATCATTCGAAGTAACAAATATACAAAATCAGGAACACTCCATACTAATTTATTTATAAACCCCTTTGTATTCTCTTGTTAACTGTTGCATCGGTTTATTTTGCCCTATTCTTTACGCATCTTGATGTGCGTCTGTATGCTATTTGCTTTTTCGTGCATACGGATTCTATTTGCACTTTTCGGGTGTTGACGTAATTTGATTGCTGATTATGCTTGACTTTCTAAAATCCCGGGTTTGGTGGTTCTTATCCCGAAATTTTCGGGACCAGAAATTGCCCAGGATTGGATTCTCTATCAGCGGCTCATTTTACTGCTGATTTATCTCAGGGAACTATTCACAGGTAAGTCAATTCAAAGCATACATTTAAAGCCAGTGTTCTACCCATATGGCTACTAAAATTTAGATATACTGTTTGGTGGTTATTTTAAAAGTTTTAATTTAAAAAGTTTGATTATACTGATACTACTCAAACTTTAAAGAATCTATTTAGCGGTATCATTATCAAAATAAGTCAATTTCATTCATCTTAGCATTACCTTAAGACATAACAAGCTATAATTATAAGAAATTTCAGCAGATCTTTCCTGCAAAGACAAAGAAGACTTCATTATAAATAAGAAAACGAATACATTCAGATAAATTATTGACATTGATTTCCAACATAAAATCTTATAACATATAATATGATGCAATCAACTTCTATGATATTGACGAACCTATAATTCAATCGAAACCACAAGCCCCCTTTTTGATTCGTAGCTTTTCTTGTGTCATCTCATCAGATACGGAGTAATAAAGTATTTTTAATCTATTGTTAATTCAAGAACACTCCCCCAACGCAGAAAAATCCCAAACTCATGCAAAACTATGCGACTCTTCAATGATATTATCATCAAGAGTATAAAACCTCTTAACTTGTCGAGAGATCCTTGAAATTTTTTTTCGGATTCATCCTGACTCCTCTCTCCCGCTCTTTGCCTGCGCATCCAGTGTGCTCCACAGTCAGTTGTGTTGTGAGGAAACTCTAAACTCATCCTGCCATTGTCATTCTACGGTGAAAAAAAATCGAACTCGCATAAAAAGAGGATTTCCTTCGAACATAATCATAGTCAGCAGCATCATCATCTCGTGTACGAGTAATATCTACTCTGGGTGCCGGTTGGATGTACCAAAATCAATGTACCTTCGTAAGAATGGAGATATGTGGTGGTTTCGTCAAGCAATGTTGAACATACGGAGGTATTCTTACGCCAGTACAACGCATATCTCTCGGCTAATGGCATCCGACTGGGGTTTTTTTCTAGAGAGCGGGATGAATTTATTTCGAGAACAGCAGCGATGAGGAAAATGACAGTAAGAATGATGTGGGCTTTAAAGAAAGCCCAGGCTGGAAATAAATTTGAATGTGCAAAATTCGAAGCCCACTTAAGTTTTATTCATATGTGTGACGTTTCGATGCGTAAACTTCTATTTAGTAGAAAGAGCTGAATTTTATCCGGTTAATCCGCGTTAATCCAGTCGCACTAAAAACCTTCTTTGAGGTTTCATTTAAATCCGTTCCAAGCCAAGTCAGTCCGACTAATATACGACTAAAATAATTAATAAATGATACATCGCGATCCGCTTTATAAAAACTTTTATTACTTTTGGAGATAATTAATTGCAATATGAAGATAATTAAGTCTCCGTATAATGAAACGTCAATGCCAATCAAAGTAAATATGATAAACTCTTTATGTACTTAAAAATGTATTTAAATACATAATCTAATTATGTATAGTTATAAGGTACTCCATTACACTGAAAAAAACACATAGCGCCAGACGCCATAGTTTATAGACTTCTGGCGTCATGTACATAGTAGATTTAGGGATTGTTATAAAATATAGCGCCACACGCCATAGTACATGGCGAAAAGTACATAGCAGACATAGTACACATAGCAGACGCTATGCTTATAGCTCTCCACGCCAAGTACTATAGTCCTCCACACCATGTACTATAGTCCTCCACGCCATACACTATAGTCCTCCACGCCATGTGCTATAGCTCTCCACGCCATGTACTATAGTCCTCCACGCCATACACTATAGTCCTCCACGCCATGTGTTATAGCTCTCCGCTCCATGTACTATAGTCCTCCACGCCATGTACTATAGTCCTCCATGCCATGTAATATAGTCCGCCACGCCATGTAAATGGTATGAAGGACTATAGTACATGGCATGGAGGACTATAGTACATGGCGTGGAGGACTATAATACATGGCGTGGAGGACTATAGTACATGGCGTGGAGGACTATAGTATATGGCGTGGAGGACTATAGTGCATGGCGTGGAGGGCTATTAGCATAGCGTCTGCTCCTATGTACTTTTCGCCATGTACTATGGCGTGTGGCGCTATATTTTATTACAATCCCTAAATGTACATAACATGGTGCCAGAAGTCTATAAATTATGGCGTCTGGCGTCATGTGTTTTTACAGTGTACAACATATGTATACAAACAAAAGGAAGACTCAAATACGAATCAACGGCAACACCAAATGAAATCAAATTGTTCCACTTGTCTCTCAAAATTTCCAATAATTTTACGCAAACACTTCTCGAACCGCCTCCTCTTCTCCGCTAGCCGAATCACTCTGAAAAAAAAACAACAACCGAAACAAAAACAACATAAAAATGCACTCGCTGACATATTTCTATGTAAATTTCCAAAGTAATTTCAGTGGAAATTAAATTAGAGAAAGAATTACTCGAAACGAAGTCGACCAAGACTCGAAAGCGTACAGGGTGAGCAGGAAGCTGCGAGCTTACCCAGGCTGACTCGCTGGATGTGTCGACGACAATGACAAAGCGATAAAATGTTTGTTCTTGAAACTCCTCGGGTTTTTCTTCGTCCGTTCCGGGTGTGCGTTTTTCCATGGCCTCGTATTTCATTTCATGTTGTTTTTCCTAAACATTTTTCTCCCAGCTGGGAAAAAAGGAAAATTTCGCTCATTTTTCTGTTTGTAAGCTTCGGGTGATAAGCAGATTGGCAAGAAGGTGGCAGGTCTGTGTACATAATGGAACGTGAAAAGTTCCCAAGTGGATATACGTTAGCTCATCCTGATTTCGCTCGCCACATCACACCGCCCCGCTCGACGGTGTATGTAATGTTAAACATGGAAAGGTATTTTAGCTGCGATTTCGGCAAATGTGTAAACGTTCGAAATAACTCGAAACGCTTGGATGACATTTAAAGTGATTTGACGACAACACTTTTAAAGTGATTTCGGTAATTTCGTTTCGAGGAGGTGAGCGAAATCAACGTAATGCGGTTTCTGCGAGCAGTACCACAAATGCCGTTGAGAGTCAGACGAGACGTGAAAAAAACGCGAGCGATTGTAAAGTAAGTGGCAGGCAATATGAGGCAAAATGTTGCGGAAGTGCTTTGTGGTCGTACTGTTGTTCGGATGAATGACAAAGAAGGTGATGTGTGAATGGGTTAACTGGCAGTGTACAAAGGTTTTTTTGCCAGTGAAAAGATAAATTTCCTGCGGTATGCAACAATGTGAGTAATTCGCAAGTTGAAGTGGTGGGCGGAAGTGGCTGAGGTGGAAGATTTGTTTTCGGAATCAGTGAACAGATTGGTTCTTATTTCAAAAAATCACTTATTTAATTATTGTCTTAGACTGTAGTTATTTAGTTCATCCCAACTGCGATATTATTTTGGTTTTTATTGTTTCCACATACGCCCATAGTCTCTACGTCCTACATCAAGTTATCTCAATGCCAAAACACAAAAATGCCTTTGTTAACTTCAACAACCTAACCCGAAATAGTAGTTGGAAAAGTGAAGAACCCGCCCTTTTTTCATAAACAAGTATGCTAGTTCTTTTCAGTGTAATGGAAAAATAGTTAGTCTTATGCACAGTTTGTAATTGTCCGTCCAAAGCTGCATGTTTACTTCAGACTTTCTGTACCTTTAGGCATGAACAGCTTTTTAATCTTCATTATGAAGGGTCAATTGCATAAATGGGAGGATGGTATTTGTCAAGCGAGTAATGTCGTCAAAGCTTCTCTTCTTTACATGCCATATTTTTTGCACGTGCTCCGGTATGTTTGCTCAACATGTGCGTATAGGGACTTATGTATTTTCATTTACCAGCAACATTTTTTTTATTTTGAATGTGTTAATTGCAAATGCATTAAAAATAGCTTTAATATTTCACTTGGAAACCATATTAAAGGGAACGCAATAGCAGCACTAACAAAACACAAAGTTTTCCCTCGTATAAAAGTGTAAATTCCTGTTCCTACCTCACCCCTCATTTAACAAACAGCAAACAAAAATATATTTCACTTTTTTGCTTAACATCTCCTCTCTCCCTTTTCAATGCATCTTTCCCAAACACCCGCAAAACCCAATTCTCATCACCGTTGCCCCAAATATCACACCATTATGATTGCATTATCCCTTGTAAATCTCTCCAGCATTCATTCACTCACGGACAGACCGAAAAAAGACGATACATACATACTTAGCTAGCTACCTCAAATCCATTCAGTCAGTCCCATTCCGTACCCTGGAGATCTTGTGCTGGTATGATGTACGCAAATTATATGAAAACTCAATTTTAATTTTAAATTTTTCTTCACCTCCCACGGGACTCTCAGGCACACCGGCACTCTAGGTTGTAGGGATCGGGCGGTGGTTGTGCTGCTGGGCTCGAGATTATGTCTCCGCAGGAATCCAACTACGGCACGGTCCTGAATAATTTCAGTGAAAATCGCATGTTACTTGCTGCAGGTCCGTAGGGACGCGTATATTTGCGGCGTATATTACACGGCATTTATTAATAATTTGATTGAAGGTAAATTAGTCAATTTCTTTAGGGAACTTTTGCTGTCACAGCGCTTCCGAATCAAATATTTCACGAATCACTGTCGTTAGTCGTACAACTCGCTGAGTGGGAGGACGAGTCAATTTCGGACTAAGTATCGAGCCAAATGTGCACCATTTCGTGATAATCGACTTTGGCTGGCCGGCCGTCAATTGATCCTGGGGAGGAACAGGGAAGAGTCTAATCAAACACGCATTGCATAATGCGCCATTAGACAAAAAGCCAAGCTACCCATCACTCTGGACGTTGAATCATTGACAAGAGGCCTACGCTGAGGGATCCATTTCATGTACGTTTCTGCGTGGCGTACCGGGACAATGGAGACGTAACGTGATACCTTCACAAAACATAATTGTTCGGTCATCCTGCATTACAGCTTGGATTTATTCGGCTGTGAAGATTTCGGGAGTCGTTTCCGATGTCATATTATGATATCGACGAACACTTTGCGGTCCATCATAGTTCAATATCGAATAACGTCAATGACTTGGGTGTTTGCAAGCCGATAATGGTTGGACGAACTATACCAATAAATGTCAAAATTTGTCTTGTCCATTAGAACGACTGAATCAATATATGTACGGCTTGTGATCTGATGGATGAGCTGTGCGTTTATGAACGTATGTACATATAACATATTGTGTTGAGCATTGATTTGTTCAATAAGCTTAGGTTAGTAATAGAATATTTGTCATATTGTCAGGATTTCTTATCTTGAACTCAAAAGCTGTATGGGATTGTCATGATGAATTTCTTCGAAAAATTTTCTGAATTATATCGAACATAATCTCAAAGTGGAATTTAATTTCAAAGTAGTAGCAACCAAAATGACTGAAAGGTATCTTTCACTTGAGACTAGGTTCAAATACGGAATTGACCAAACCGGAAAATCACTTTTTGTTTTTAAGCTTGTGCATGCTCTGCAAGTAAATCATTCAATAACTTATTTTTTCGTTAAAGTTTTACATCCAAAATCTCCATAGGAGAGGTCAAAAATTGCTGCCTACGACGACAGTTCGCGTTCTGTGTGCCGCACGCTTTAAACTTCTTTCAAAGAGGTGTAGTATGCGTGGTTGTCAATATTCGAAACAGTGCTGCATTTGAAATTCATTCATCGAATGTTTTTGTTGTACGAAACTGAAAGCTTTGTTAGCCGTCATTTTAAAGCCGTCAAATTAAAATATGAGCTCCCATTAGCAGTTTACAATAGTCGAGAGTTCTCAAAACTACTTCTTTCCATATCTCTATCACATTTCGTCGATAATTCACGTCGTTTTGAATGAAAGAACATTCTTTTCGTGAAATTATTTCACAGTGGTGTTTCTATCTTTCGTTTTATTTATATATATCTAGAATGTGTGGGTGTGTGCTTCATTGAGTCTTATTTTACTACATTTTCACTAACTTCTGTTTTTCTTTCTTCTACTTTCAGGTAAGTTAACGTTAAGATATCTCACGAAAATTGTTGGAGCTGATCTTTTAGTTGACTTTGTCTTTCATGAACAATATAAGAATGCGATGCGATCGTGTAAGTTATGTAATTTAGGTAGAGCTGGTAGCTTTGAATGAGAATTTCAGAAATTACTATCGAAAGTGTGCGTTTACTCTAAATTTGTATAATCTGGAAAGTAACAGCGGGGAGAAGAAAGCATTTTGTGGCGATGAAAATAATAGAAAGTGCATTAAATGACTTAAATCCTTGAACAGTTTAATGGAAACCTAGTGCGATAATTATTGCAAGAGTAATAACAAGGATAATTATTAATAACTAGAGACCGGATTATATGCATTTGCATATGCATTTGTATATTTAGTCTGTTTGCAGCGATTTTTGCATATTATGATTCAAAATCTATAAATGATGCATATTTTTGTTGTTTTCATAATGTATTTTTTTACAAATCAGCTAGTGAATGAAGCTTTACTGGTGTCTAACTCTATTATTTGCACTGCTGATAGATTGTACTAAGCAGACACGTGCCTAGTTTCTCCAGGAAAATGAAATCAAAGAAATAGCAGAGCCAACAACAAAACAACACCTTTAGCTTGGATTTATGCAAAGCATTGCTTTCAAGCAACATTCTTCTGCAGAAATTGAAAAATCCCGCCCTAAGGAATTTTCTAAAAAAAAAACATTGCGTGAATCAAAATATACTGAACGAATCAACATTGTGCAAAAATTACGTTCCAACAATTTATCAGCATGTTCTGGAGGAAATACGCAATGACCTCAAGGATAAGTTTATTTGGATTTCAGCCGATGAAACCACTGACAATTGTAGCCGCTATATTGCCAACTTAATGGTCAGCACATTAACGCTGGAGCCTACTACTTCCTATTTAGTGACCAGCAAGGAGTTAGAAAAGGCAAACCACTCAACAATTGCCAGACTTGTGAATGAGGGGTTTAAAAAATTATTTCCAGAACCTTCTGCCGATAAGAAAATATTAATATTTCTCTCAGATAGTGCCCCATATATGATAAAGGCAGTCAAAGCCCTTCAAGTATTCTATCCGAATTTAATGCATGTGACATGCTTTGCCCATGCAGTATTTCGGCTTGCAGAAGAGGTACGGCCACGTTCGGTAATGTAAATAAATTGCTATCATCGACGGAAAAAGTGTTTCTGAAGGCACTGGCTCGTAACAAGACCTATAAAGAAAAACTTCCAAATGTGCCTTTACCTCCTGAACCAGTGGTAACTCGATAGGGAACGTGGATCGAAGCAGTGCTATTTTACAATGAACATTCTGATGCCATTCAAAGTGAATGACTTTGATTGTGCAGAAGCAAAAGCGATTGATCAATCCATGGAAGCATTTAACGATCCTAATATTAAGAAAAACATGTCCATGATCTGCTCTCATTTTTCTTACGTATCAGCAAGCATTAAAAAGCTTGAAACACATGGTTTGGCATTGACAGAATCTATTCAACTAATGAAAAAAAATCGTCAAATGAATTCCACATTTTACAGAGGAATTTCCGCAGAAACTCATAGAAAAGTTTAAAAATATTTTGTACAAAAATCCAGGCTTTGTCAGAGTGATAGATTTATCAACGGGACGACGGAACTTTTGCCAGAAACTATAAGTGTAAGCATAGTACCTGCTTTCGAATACTGCCCAGTCACCTCCGTAGATGTGGAGAGATCCTTTTCCACACATAAAAATATTTTGAGTGACCGAAGACACAATCTCACCACAGAACATTTGGAGCAGTACTTGATTGTTTGCGTATATACAATCAACAAAATGTTTAATAATTTGCTAATTTTATTATATTTCGTCAATAAAGCTTTTGAGCTGATGTATTAGAATTATATTATGCTAAATTTTAAGTTAAAAACAAACTGATATTATATTATTTTCAATATTTTTTTTTTTGCATATTTTGAGCCTTTCATGCATTTTTATGCATCTTTTAAGCTTTTTTATACATATTTGCATGTATATTTTAGGCAATTGATGTTGCATATAATCCGGTCTCTAAATAATTCAAATGAAATAAATTTGGTAATCAAATCAAGCTTCAGAGATCAAAATATCAAGCCACCATCTAATCCCACTACTATCAAGCGCCGAACATATCATAAAACTGTTAAACGAAAAGAAACCAAAAACAATAATATTTAAACGAAAAAACCCAAAAACCGCATCTAAATTTCATCCGGTAGTGACTTTTCCTGGACAAGCAATGCAAAACATCTCCTGTGGCCGCATGCATTGTGGACCGTATGCAAATGCGTGTTAGCATCGTGTTTGTGTACAGATTAGTTGTTTTGGTTTCTATGAAACGTGCAGCAGGCGAGTGTCGAGGCTGCTGATAATTTCAGTTATGATGTTTTCATGGCTTTCAGATTGAACTTGCATGCTGCAGTGATGATAGTGCAATTTCTGTAGAAGAAGTTGGTTAGTTATATTCAGTCAGTGGTTAGCTGGGTTTGGATTGAAGTAACAGGAAAAGGGATTGAATCTTAACAAACCAAGAGAGCAAATCACGGTACAGTCTGGAAGTTGGACCATTAATTTAACTCGTAGCTATTTTACTTTTTCGGTGCTTTAAGTATTTGTCTGCAACACTATAACTAAATAAATATTTGGCTGAAAGTTGCTAAGGAAGACACAGCTGGAAGAAAAGCTGTAGACTGAAAATAAACGAAAAAGACAAATGTGAAAGCTAGCGCTTTTTAAGACAAACCGTATCTGATCTTAAAAATGCAATAATTTTTGTTACATAGTTGATGTGTTCCTTTTCCAGAAATAAATCTAATCCTCAGAATGAAATTGAAATAATTTATTATATGCCCTGATATTACTCGAAAATATTGCTCGGTGACATCTCATCGCTCGGTGACACACTCACTTTTAATAATTTATATTTCTGAGCCGTTTCATCAAAATTATGATTCATATCAGCAGACTCCATATTTGAATACCTGGAAAAATTTGAAACAGTCTTCAGATTTCATAGCTTCACTGTGTTTCCTGTGACCCACACACGTACTATGTTGGCATTATCTTTTGCCTCTGCAATGCACATTTGAATTTACCAATCCAGCTCTTGAAAACCGCTGGCGCTACTGTTTCGAATCTCTTAGTCAGCGAGTTTTGTGAACCTCCACAAAAAGCCATTTCAGCAACAGTTCTAAACAAACAACCAGGAGAAGAACACCAGGGCTTGGATGTTTTTCGTGCGAGCTAAAATTTCCTGACCAGAGTAACGCATTAGAAAAAACGGCTCACCGACCAACAACAGACAAAGCCGAAAGACAGCCTAAGAATGGTAACTGAACGATATATTCAAAAGTGTTTTATCAGTCGAGCTGCGGCCAGTTGTTTATCCAGAAGGTATTAAGCTGAAGGACTTAAAAATTCATTTTCTCTCAATGCGATATGTGATCCTGCTTGCGTTTTGCTTGAATCTGGAGATTTTAATCCCAAAGATGCAAAGCCGAATAGTGGGCTTTTTGTCGACCGGCTGACCATATTGAGAGAGACGTACAGAGACAATCTGACTGAAAGTTGAAAAGCCACACAGGAAGCTAATCTAGATGATATTAAGTGATATTAAAATAGTGTTGCTCTGCAGGATTTTTTTCTACGTGGCATTTGTTTGGGTACGTGGAGTCAACTGGAATGAAAATTGGGCTTTCTAGCTAACTTGTTTTCGATGCGAAAGGGAAGCTAGAGATTAGCGCCCAACGATGGGATTATAGGATTAATATTTGCGTGAATTTTGGGGAAAACCCCGGAATGGGGTTTGTGAGGACTATAAAAGTGCTGCGACTTTGAGTCAACTTTACTTTCACACATTCTACAAAAGGAGTTTCATTGCAAACTTTTTTGTTGAATTTTCAATTGAAGTTTAAATAAGATGTAGACGACGGAAAACTTCATAGTCGAATAAATGCAAGTGTGGGTGAAGCGCAACTTTTGAATCTGCTTAGTTTTCCGAAAAAAACGTTTTTTGATATGTTTACGAATTCGTTATTAGCATTAATTTTATTTATTTTCAACAAAACACCGAAGATTTGTAGCAAATCATTATTTGATTACATTACATTATACGCCAACTCAAAACAGCATAAAACTTAAATTCTGAAATGTCTTAAACATTGATAAATAAGTATTCCATGACGTAAATATGAAAATTTTTCTGATTTATTTTCAAAATTTCGGATGCATTTATCATCAGCAACACCATATGGAAATGCAAACGTATAAGCATCGGTCGATTGACTGCTTCTGTTGAACGATCAATTTAGTAATGTGATTGGAACAGTAATGTTCCATCAAGAAAACAAAACATTCATTTCACGAACATCAATATAAATGTTTGATAGCAATACGCACTCATATGATGATAAGTGCAAATGGTCTGTCCATCCGTCTTTTCACAACGATTTATTTACAAACGAGAAGTAAATCACGATGAAATTGATGTCACGATATAAAGTATCATGTGACGATGATAAATTTGAGCTTTGAAAAGCAAGAAGTATCAATAATAATAAAAAATCGCTGTATACTCATTGGCGAAAGGATTGAGAAAATTTCGTGTATGCAAATGCTTTACCACTGCAATTTTGAAACTGCTACATAAGTGTCTTATAAAGCCAATGAATGTCAGATAGTTCTATCCGAAAGTTATTTCCAAATTAATGCACAGAATCATGATACGTAAAGAATGGTGTTGTAGTAGAAATTGAGGTCTAAAATGAGATCATGTGAATAGAGAATAAATGATACACGTATCGATTTTCCTGAATTTCATCTAAAAAGCTAAAAATGCAAAATATAATATATATTTTGCATAATATTTATAAAAAACATACTTCGTGTTAGCAACCCTTTGTCATTACCATAACCAAAAATTTATCGAACTTGCTTCATGTTTAGGTCAACTCATTTTTAGAATTTTAATGACTTCATCGGAATAGTAGTGGGAAAACTTTAAAGGGGTGCTGGCGAGAAAAAAAATTAAGATCAACAAAATTTTAGCACAGTATATATTTGTTCGTTGCAGCATGGCAAAGCCGAAATCATCGTTACCGGCAACTCCATTCTAATTTTGCAGCCACAATTCTGCCGCTTTAATTCGATATCTTTATATAGGAAGTAATAGGGAAAGAAAGTATTTTTTGATTGATGGTATTTCAAGATGGGAACAAAACCACAGGGCTGTCAATATTTTCAAATAGCTTCTATCAGATTTGGTCTTACTTAAGACCAGTATATTCTTTGAGTTTCAGTTTCGATCCAATCATCCAATTGGGCGTCCTCGTGAACTGAAATTTTGGCCCCTCGAAAGATTGGTGATCTTTCAAGAAGAAAATCAGTAACAAGTTCATAGTACTGCTGTGTAGCTCAAAATAATTAAACAATTTCAGGGAAAATTGATTTAAATTGAAAATTACCAATATTTTATGCAGGGCAAAAGTGTTTTTCCTTAATACCATTAACTATTCTTTTATATTTTCAAAATTATCCACATCTCAATCATCAGTGGAATAAAATAATTTAATAATTATGAAATGCCAGAAGTTAGCAACGTTAGTCTAGTCTACTAAACGTCGAAAATATTTTTCTCTCTCATGTGTGCTCGTTTGGATTAGAGTCGTAACAGGGATCAACAATTACGGCGGTGTATATACGAAATAGTGCCAGATCTCTCCAAATGTTAATAATCTTTAAAACTTTGGCACCGGTGGTTATTTAGTGATATTTTAAATATACCTATTATTCTGTCAACAAATAACTTTTCCAAAAACAAAGTTTATGGAATAATTTTTGAACATGTTTTGAATGTGAATATGATAATATTTTTGGAATTTTTAGCCTTATGTGTGCGCTAGGTGCCTAAAATTATATTGGAAAAATTTGAAAATTTTTGAATTTCGATTACTTTTGACCAGACTATCAGGTCAGTATGAAACTTAAAGGATATGTTGGTTTTACTAAGTTGTAGACTCGTGTGGTTTTTTTATAAACGTGCTGGCAGCACTGCAGCTGCAGCAAGCACTGAAAGTGAAAACCTCGAAATCATCAGTTCTCCTGAAAAATTTGCGTCTTTTACAATAAAAACCAACTCATATAGAAATCTCATGTTTTGTTTACACAATCAATGCAAAGCTTTTGAAATTTCACATCGGGCAAGAACGGTAACCCTTCTCCATTTTGGCTACATTTTAAGCATCAGAAACTTCTCTTCACGGGAACTCACAACCCAATAATCAGATACATATGAAATTCACCGAATATATTGGGTTTAAGTAGGACCAGTACTGAAAGAAGTGATTTGTAAATGTGGGCAACTCTGCCATCTTGAAGAATTACAAAGAAATAAAATTGCTCTTTGCCCTATAAATTCTGATTCAGTTTGATGATGAAATTCTCACACTAGCTGAACCTTACTTTAAGCAACGTGTGGTAGAAATTTAGTTGAAAAATTCAGTTGGAGCTACCAGCTATGGTAATTTTGGTGTCTTGATTTTTTAAAATTTGCTCACGGAAAAATGGTTTTTGCCCCATAACTTCCAGTACAGTCTTGAAATCAAAACAAAATTTTCGCAGTAAATGGAACTTAGATTAGGCAATATTCAGCAAGAAATTGGTTGAAAAACCATGATAATGCTGCCAGCTATTGTTGGTTTTGTATTTTTTACCATATCTTTTTTAAGCGATTTTATCGGTAAATTTTCAAATGGTAATAATCTTGAAGTAATTATCACCAACAAAAAAAAGATTTCGAAAATGTGAAATTCTTGGCGGGTGGTAACCCCAAATTTCTTTGTACCCCTATAGCTTCCAATGCAGTCATCGCATCGAAAAAAAATTCGGAGGGTAGGTTGATTTACATGTGAAGCAGGTGTGATATATTTTTGGCTTTGATGAAAGCAAAGGGCTACAGCGCGAGGCATTTTTGCTATTTTCGTATCAATAAATGCTTACATTAAGTATTCATATTGCAAACTTAAACAATGAAAGTAAATTGGAATTATTTTTGCGGGATGATTAAAATTGAAAATTTTTTTATTTATCTTGAAAATTTTTATTTAACAAAGTGGTTTCGAAAGCATGCACTGATTCTCATCAGACACCAGCACACAGTGCATACTTGACTGGTGTGACCACTTGCAGTTGGAAATCATTAATTGTTATTTACGCTGGTTGTGACAAATTTTAACATCTCCGACTTATATCCATGGAAATAATTTACTCATAAAGGTTATTGATTTGTGGTCACGGTTCCCTTCTTGTCTATAATCGCGACAACGTATATCGTCTCTAAAGCTTATCAAAGCAGAGAATAATTGATACGGGAAACTCGATCGTTTTGCGGAATAAGCCTCCGAAAGCAGAATCAAATTGGAATTGTTTTTCCGGGATGATTAAAATTGAAAAATTTTTTATATATCTTGAAAATTTTTATTTGACAAATTTTAACATCTGCGACTTATATCCATGGAAATAATTTACTCATAAAGGCTATTGATCTGTGAAAGTAAATTAACAAAGTTTAAATTTTCCAAGTTCTGGAAATTTTTTGGAAAGTGATCGAAAACATCTTTCTATCGCTGTAACTTTCGACGAAGCTATCAGATAAAATCGAGATTGATAGGGTGATTTGATTTTGACGTGAGGCAATTGTAGGAGACTTTAGTTGCAGTGCTGGTAAAGTATTGTAAACACTGAGCATTTTCTTTATTTATGTTATAGTAGATGCTGCTTTCCAAGTTTTGTAGTGTTTGACTTTCCTAAATCTTGAAATTTATGCAAGTGGTAACCCTGAAACCCTTTCCACTCTATAAGTTTAAATGCACTGGTGAGATCAAAGCGATTTTGCCCTCCAAACAGGTTGGAGCACGTGTGGTAGAATATACACTCGAAATCTGTACCATTCTTCTATTGTTGATCAAACATTAGTATTTCTAGCGGCTCTGGTGCGCTAGAGTTTTTTATATTATGCCTACTTACCACAAACATTGTATTCATAATTATACCAAAAATAATAAGCGTAAATTTGTATTTAACTGGAAACTATTATTTCGGGCTATTAACAATTTTTTTTTTTAAATAACAGGATAAAAAATACGTAGATTCAAGTATCACCGCATTCTCTTCCATTCTCGCATATCCTATTATTTCCCGAAAAAATAACCAAACTTAGACAAATAGCTCTACCTTAAAACCAATCCAAACATTCAACTTCATTCATTTCTCTTCTAGAAAGACTATTCCTAATGATGCTCCAACCATAAATAACAGAACATTTTCAGTCCCCGAAATAACCACAATTCAAGTGTACACTACATAATTGTGCTCGAATACATTTTCGAAAGAAGAGACTGCAAATAACAATCATTTCGCTAGACGAGACAGCAAATATACCCAGTAATGTGGTGTTTTCTCACTTAACCTTCGCAGCCTAGCTCACAGTACAGCTGAACAGTTAAGTTCATAGTGTCTAGTGCGCCGTGGATGAAAATGTTCCTGTTCAAATACCACGAACAATTTCAAGATTTCAACTGAGATGGAATACATGTCACGTAAAAATTCAACAGATTTTTTGCCAGTGTCCTGGCTGTCGAGAGGCAGAACTGGTGGTAAATGTTGATGATAGTAGCTTTGGGAAAGGGGGTGTCTTATTGTCATTGAGAAAACGGATGATGAAGTGTTAGGAATTGGAGTTATTTTATTTTGGGAAGAGAGAAGAAAACGGATGAGACAAAATGAAAGATATTGCTGAATACGCTGGGCTGCTTTTTTTTGTGTAATGATTTTTCATATTTGATTTCGTCAGATGAAGTTTGGTTATTTATTTTCCCGCACTTTTTGGGATTATGATTAATGTATTAAAATGTTTAAAGCATAATCAACAAAAGCTACTGAAATAATCTTTGGTTTCTTGGAAGGTGATATCTGGAAACTTCTTCAGCAATCATGAGATATTCAATTGTTTTCTCCAATAAAAAAAAATTACTAGGCAAACTAAACGTTTTTATTTGCAGTCTATCTGAAAAAAGTCAAGTTTTTTTCATTTTCATTTATAAAAACTATGTTACAGGTATCCTATCAATGTAAACGTGCAATAGCAACTTTATACGTACATGCTCACTGAAATTGAAGCTGCCGCTCGAACTGAAATCCAGGGAGACCTGGCATGAGAAAGTCGCAAATAAAACACAGCCTTTCTTCCACAATTTTTATCCTGACGCTCTATTTCCGACGACCTTTCCAAATTTTCCTGCTTGCTTGCATACGAGTCCTGTGATCAGAAAGTGCACACATGCAACATTCGTGCACTTATTCATATGAGTATTTGCTAGGTTGTCTGGTTGGCATGACATGGCGGTACCTAGGGACTTGGTACAATATTTGAATGAGACTAGGCTACTATGTAACTTTTATGACATGGTCGGTCATAAGGTGCAGCTGGAGTGACAGCGCCGTTGTCATCAGTAGACTGCAATAGGAAAAACCACCAGACAAGCAACCGTATCGTCAAATAGTTTCAAATGCGAACATGTTCAACGGCCGTTTAGTAAAATGTTGAGGAACATCGAAGCTTCGAACAAGAAATTTTCAAATTAACTGAACTCTGGTGCCATTTCGTGAGTGCATAGAGTATGGCATGCACACCTGTAAAACGAGCCGTGACAGTGCAATACGATTGAAAGCTGCTAGACAGGGGGTGTACAGAGAATGAACAACTCGATGGCTTTTTTACCAGAGTCCGAAAACAGGACTCCAATTTAAGCAGACAATTTCACACAAAAGTTCAATGCTACATGCTGAGTGAGCATGTGACATTGAGCAAAACTGATAGCAGCTAAAAAGTAATTTAATTTTTAAAAACAAAACTCTGTTTTAGCTTAATAAGAAAAACGCTCTGATTTGTTTGGTATTCGTTTTTCAAAATAATGTAAGCAGTGAATCAAAAAAATTGATCAAAGTATTTGTTTGAATTGTACAATATCCATACAGTATACACTTGAACTTAATCTCAAAAGTTTTTGACTTACTTTCGGCAACTTAAACATTTCAATGCAATCTTTTGTGCAAAATACTTTCAATAATCTTTTTTTCTTACCCAGAATCTTTTCAGTATTCTTCCAAATCATTTTTGCGCGTATGATATTCATCCATCCGAACAACGAAAAATGAATATCTAATCACATCGAAATCGATAAGACTGACCGAAACTTCAATATGTCTTCCATTCATGACATCATAAAAGGTTCATCGAGTGTGCAGATTTGCTTGTTCATCATCATCGTTGTCTCCATCACTCATGCAGTCCTGCATTCGTCCCCTGCGTCGTTAAGGCTCCTTTATGCTAGCTTCACCGTCATCCACAACGCTCTCGTCCTTCAGCCCCTAGCGCCGTCACCGTCGTCATCGAAACCAAAGATATGCCCGCCATTGTGGTCTGGTCACAGTGGTATGATTAATTGTTTAGTTCTTGCGGTTTGCATCCAACAGCGATAGAAATTTCGATATGATACACAAGTTACCGCTGTGTATTGGCATTATCGATGATATCCGTAATATCTCGCAGGGCTCTGTTCCGAACCGACTTCGTCGTCATAACTCTATGGATAGTCACTGAAATTATCTCAAAGCACAATAGAATTATCACTACAAAGCGGCCGACTCGGCTGTGGTATTAGTTCCCTGCTAGTTCTTCGCATGAACCTCACTTTGCGAATTCAGTTCACTGTTCGTCCATCTCTTCCACTGCCGTTATGATTTTGGCGCACAGAGCTGTTGCTGTCGTGAAAACGGAAATTGATGAGGCTTCGAATGGAACTCTCACCGTTCTGCCACCATTCCCAATTATTCTGAACGAAATACGAAATGCAGTTCTCCAACTTAAGTCAAATAGTTTAATACGTGCTGCAGTAGCAGCAACTTCATCTTCTTTTCGGTGGCTGACTGGCTATTGCTACTGTTATTATTGCTGTTTCAAGTGGCATTCATTCATAGCTATAAGGCAGAAGCAGGCATGGGAATGTTGTTTCACAATTATGGCAAATTGTCTGGCGGAAATTTCTATTCATTGAGATTATTGTTATAAGTGAATTTTCGGTCTTTGGGTAAAAGTTTTCTATTGATGGTTGGACTAATAGATTTTATAGAATTATAAATGTTGAATGTTCTACTTCGATGGGGCAAGAGAATGAGAAACATTTGAATGGAATTTCGTGAAACTTTCATGATGTTTTGGCATTTGCAAGTTTGCTGGCAGTTTTTTTTTCATATATTTTTTTATTCAAATATTAATGTTCAAAGTCAAATCATAAAGTACAATTTTTCCCAATAACGAACATAATAAGAAAATGGGGAAACTAACGAGAATAGCGATAATACTAAGAACAGTTATGCTAATCTTATCCAAATTCCTAGATTTATTTTTATTTTTTAAAAGTGAATAAAACCACTTGCGTCCATTCACTTGGATCAATTAGTAATTGATGCCCTGCCAAAATCGTGCACTGTAGTGAGTTTTCCAAATTCCATAGAATATTTTGATTGTACTTGCATAAAAACGAACTTGCATAAAAAGTTTAGGATCCAAACTGTTGACAAATACACTCGTGACGAAGGTTTAAATGTATTTGACAAAGTAAATCAGCACACTAAATATTCCATAGACATTGGAAAAGTTCCGGCCGGAGCACGTAAATATATTGAAAAGGTTTAAGATTTTCATGTCTGAAATTCGGCGCCCAGTAAAATATATTGAAAAGGTTTAAGATTTTCATGTCTGAAATTCGGCGCCCAGTGTGGGCTGGACTCGAGAATTTTTTCTCGACATGAACTCTTTGTTAAATTCGATAATTCAATTTGATTTTGCCATGCAATAGTGAAATAATTGCTCTAAACAGTGAAACCGTACTACTAGATGAGGAATTGATAAAGAATTTTGTAGGAATTTGTATCATTCAAAGCAATACTATAAAGGATTTCGACCTGTTTTAAAATTTACTAAATGATTTGATACGTTTCTGAAATTCGAAAGGATTGGTATTATTTTGAAAATTTATCATCTGTTCTCATTAACAACTTCTTGATATCATTCTACAACTCACCTCTCCCCTCGCCATTTCGTCGCATTCGTCTTCTGGTTTCCATATCTTATCCAATTTCATGCAAAAACTGCCATTGGATAAAATCACAACATCTGCTGACTTTCCATAAATCCCGATTAAAAATTATCTTCTTCGTCAGTACTTGCCAGTTTTGCTACGCCAGCTTCATGGTTCCGTTAAGATGCTTCGACGAGCAGACGAGTGAATTGAAGCAAGCATCCAGAGCGCTAAAGCCGTAGACACGAAATCAAAAAGACATGAATTTAAGTAATGGAAGGACGATGGAGAATAGATAGTATGTCTTTAAGATTTTCATGTACTTTGAGAGTTAGGTGTGTTGCTCTCAGTGCTTTGCGTGCTTGTTGACCTCGACGCGTATCTTCAAGAAACCAGAACAAAAAGTCCTTGTGGAAGATATTGGATTTGAATGAGCCCAAAGGGTCGATATGGATAAGTGGAATGTTGAAGATAGAGATGGAGGAAGATATGATGACACCAAAGCGCCTAATAATACTGTAAATCATGTGCAATATGAAGAAGATATATTTTGCACTAAAGTATGTGTAAAAATTCGATGCACAAAAAGTTATAATGTACAAAATGTAATTTTCTGCGAATGAAATAGGTTTTGCTACTCTTATGAGCTATCGTCTGGAAAATTTTAATTCATTCAATTTTTATTACCAGCGTTTTTTTCGATCGTGTTAATAGTTTTGGACTAAATTTTTAAATGTTTTTTGAAAATTCATGTCAAGTTTTTGCATGAAAACAATCTTGGTGTAAAGTGAGCTTACAAAAGATGCAATGGGAATTATTATTAGCAACTTAACTTGTTGTTTCAGTCAAGCATTCTGCTCTGCCGCGTAAGGAGCAATCTGCTTTTGTGGGATTAAGGAGAGTACCTTACTGGAATTGCTCAAGTAAGTGTCACTGTTATAATATCTGCACGTTTAACCATCTCGTATTTTATATTTGGGTCAAATTATACCTGTCGAACAGTCTTTTTCAATGTTTTAATTCGCAGTGATATCTTGCATTGCTTGCTGTTGCAAGGATTCTCCATATCTAATCAGGTCTGTTGATATATAGTCAGTTCGGGGCTTTATTACATTTTAGGTGACTTTTAGCTCATACGACCTCTACCTTGCTCAGCATAATGCCATCTTCTTGAAAATTCTTTCGAAACCTGAACGTTTAGTACTTAGCTTCCTATTGCTCCAGAATGCAAGCTGAATTGCTGACCAGGATTCCTTTTCTGTCCTTATAGTATGTGCAGTGTGGGCAGACCAACGCAGGACAGCCTGCGCCATTGAACTTTTGAGCCTGATGTAGGCCTTTTCTCAAGTTCTTTCTGTTTTACAACTAAGGGTTTTCACAACTATGACTACTTTTTTTTTGACTGTAAAACATTTCTCTGCTCTCCTTAGCCTTTTTGTATTTAGCTTTGCATAAAGGCCACGTTCTATGACACTATTGCGTTGCTTAGTGTGCAACATTCTTACGTTCAGTCACTAACTTGCATCTATCATCATGAAAACTAATCATAGATAGTATTCTTAAGGCATGTTCATTTCTTATTTCTGAACTGGACTGACATGACTTAGTGGACTAATTTCTAATTTGGACTAACATCTTCTCAATCGAGTAATTTGCGGGCAAATGCTTACACGATATTAAAGGTTTTAGTAATATTCTGTTTGCCCAAAGCAGCCACTTTTTCATTGAAATTTCACCCAACTGATATACCTTCATTTATAATCCACACAAAAATGTAGTCACAATATAAGTCTGTAATAATTTTGAACCGGAAATGGAAACAGAGGTCACATTAATAATGCACCTACTAATAATGATTGTACTCTCCACATTTTCAAATTAAAATATTATTACATGCTTTGATGTCATGATTCGTTCTTGAGCATTTGTGTTGCTTAGGTCCTAAGCCCCATCACGATTGAGTGTTGTTAATATCTAAATCCAAATGAACTAGATACCAAACATCCTATCATACTTTTAAATCTCCACTAAAACAATAATCAATCATTTCCAAATCAGAACATAAAAACAAGGAATATCGTAGCACACTGCGCACACTAAACCATAAAAACCTATCGAAATTATTAATGCAACACATATTGCTTTGGAAAATAACACACAAATAAAAACAAACAAAAAAAAAATTAAAAGATACAACTAGTGTTTCGGAAACTGGAATCGTATAAATCTCAGATAATTTAATTACTACATAAATCCCATGTACCAATTATTCTAATTAAAAAGTATTCATTGGAGTATTAAGTACACTCGTGGTGCTAATCCGCACTCAAAATTGAATAATTCGCATGCTCTTTTTTCGCACTCAGTCGTTCGTTTAGCTGAGCCCGCCGAAGTTCATTTGGATTGAGTGGGAACCAGTCGGGCGCAGTGGCGGCTTTCGGGCGATATATTTGTTTCCAGGGTATGATATGAGTGAATCGTAGAATATAAAATACAGAGTGGGTAAATGCATAAAAATGTTGATTGCAATAAGCGTGAATATTGTAGTAGGCATAGTATTGTAGATGAGGGAGAATGGTGTCAATCGTGCGTTATTTTTACGTTGCTTTTTGAATTATAGTTGATATCCGAGATTATTCGCACCTAACCAATACCAAGAGCTTCAAAGAATTTTGGAATAAGATTGATTTTAGAAATTCCTTTCCAGTATAGGGAGGATTTACCTGTACAATTATTCGATTTACTTGCCAATTTATTCGGACTATGGGTTGACTTTTTAACAATAAATTTTATTGTCTTTTGGAATTATCAACTGATAGAATCATTGCGATTGTCAATCAATCGTCGCAATCACTAACGTATGTCAATTTTCAGCTTTCAAACCGATATAGTAACAAAATTCGTCTTCGGGTTTTCAAACTGTGGTTGTGTCACAAAACAATCACAAAACCGAATTGTTTCATGCTTTGTTTAAACTTTACTGAAATTTAAAAAAAAGTTGATTGAAAGTTTAAAATATACAGTTTGCTGTACCCAGATAATTCCCCTATGAGAAACAAATTCAGGTTCTTTCATATCACAAACAACCCACTCATATTCCAGATTAAAATCCATTCATACAAACACTTAGCATATCACAACGAAATTCACATACGAGTACCTGCACCACACACTACCTCATCAGCTCGAAGATATATTCGTTAAATTAAATGCAATGTGGTTGTTGCGTGGTTCTCGCACTTTACGGATCCACCACTCTTTTTTCCCAAAGCATCGAAATAAAAAATTTAATTAAAATACAGGTGCTATGTGCAATGCATGAGTGTGAATCATTGAATCATAGCAGTACAAGCTACTTTGCGAAAAATCTGAAAATTCATTGATAAATTAGTTGTATTTTCCTTTGGATTGTATTAATGTTATTGAAAATGCTATTCAAAATGTAGATGAAATTAATCCAGCAATGTCGATTGCTAGAGAAATGGTAGGTATAAATTAATTTCGAAAAAAAAATTTCGCTTTATTTGTTTCAGACTATAGATTTTTATGGGTGCTGTGGTGATGTACTTTGTTGAATTTTAAGTGTTGATCGATTGCTTTGTAAAAACTGAATGAATTTCGCTTAGCTATACCGAACTTTTTGAAGAAGATATTTACAATGAATGTTTTTTCGCGTAACTAAATTTTCAAATACCCCCGATGAAACCATCGTTCGGGTTATTGTAAGATCACATGCCCAATTAAAATTGTTTTCTTTTGCTCTTGTTGCGATTTTTTCTTCCTGGTATATGCATTCGTAGTTCAAAATACATATGTACACCTACAATCAGTTTCCAATCAACTAAATTTTCATACAATTGCGTTTTGCATTTAAATACAGCATAGTAACTCCTAAATTTAATTTAATATCTCCAATCACATTCCAAAATCTCCTCTCGAGGCTGCATTAAAAGCTCCAAATTGTCACAATCGGGTGTGAATCTATCATATTTGCATTATCTAACCGCTGCACACTCAGACAATATGCATATTACCATCATCCTTTCCTTTTCATTAACCCACTGACAGCATTCCATTCAATCCATAATATCATTATACTGAATCATGTCGACATTATGTTCAACTGTTCTTCGCAGAACAATCTTCTGGACAGTCAAACAACCTAAAATAAATCCATCCATTCTCCGGTACTGATTCGCAGCCAGGACTTAGGACATTAGCAGATGACGCCGGTTACGACAACGACGACAGCGTCAAGACATTATGACTCTTCCTCGGCAAAAGCGCTTCGTATTATTTGCAACATTGATTGATTAATGAGCGGGGAAATAATGCATATGACATTGTGGTATATGAAATGTGTCCTTTGCGAATGTCAAAGCCACGACAGAGATGCAAATTGTCAACGTGGAATGTGCACATCGTCTACGAATGATGCACTGAGATGGATCTTGGGATATACCATAGAGGACGAAAGAGCAAAGTGGTTAATTGTGGCCAGATGAAAATTTCCAACAGTCTTATGGGGACTGAGAGAGAAATTGCGGACGAGTAGCCAAGAGTAGTGCACTCTGGAAAATGTAAATTTGCTTAATTATTGCAGTTAGCAGCAGCCGTTGCTGGTGCAATATGCATTAATGCTTCTATTTCTAAAAAGTTTCTGATTGAAGGCATGATGAGGGATTTCGAATTGAATATTTAATTTTTTTTTCGCGTAATTTATCCTTAATCTTGAAAACTGATTTTTTTTTGTGGAAAAACAGAGCCTGTTTGAATGAGATATTTTTCAGGTCCAATATTATCTTATCGTTTTATCAGTCGAAAATATTTTATTTTTTTGAACGTTTTCCTGTCAAGATATTTTACTTTTATGATTGACTATAACATTGTTAGAATCAGGTGATACCATAGTATACGACGTGGTGTTGATGAAAGTTTATTCTCGTAAAGATAAGATTATTAAATGATTTTATGCAGCAAGACCATTTCCGCAGCCATTTCACCACGAAGTACTCGTCATTTTTCGCTAAAATTTTGAATTTATGGTTGTCACCAGAAAAAAAAATCGAACGAAATAGGAGATGCTCAAACCTAAAACAATTTTAAAAGAAAATGTAAAAGCTATATGCCTGTTGTTTGGGTATGTAGGTTTTTAAAAAAATGTATCCATTAACGAAAGGAAACCAATTGGGATATGTTTAGCTTAGAAACAATACATTTTTTTGCCTGATTTATAGTTAACACTCCAAAAAAGTGTTTTCGTCTGAGATGAAACGATGAAAATAATAACGTTAACATTTCCAACCTAAAATTCAAAACAATGCTACGGTGCATAACTGAATAATCTGTATAATTCTGTCAGAATTTTTCTCAGAATCCCTACCAAACAAATCTAGGTACTTGGTCTTATAATCATACCGAAAAACATAAAATTATCAAACCAACAAAATAATTTCGCTTACAAGCATATTTAGCCACCATGAAATTTTTCCCGCGGAAGAGATGATAATGACGCTAAGAAGTTTTTCAAGAATTTCTGCGGCCAAGTCCGTCTCAAGAACATCTTTTGCATTCTCAATTCATCGCTTTAAACCCACCACTTTCACCTCGCCACTTGTAACTAACCGCGTCTTCAAGACTAGTTACCGTCACTTTCTACCTCTATATCTCGCCTCGAAATCACACCACACCACAACCTCGAATGGATGCTCTTCACTTAAGTGTTTAATCTATATTCCAGTTGAACCAGATTATGGCTAATTAAGTGGTGTGAATTATTTTTCCCTCGAGGGCGTTAATATATTTTCCAACGCTGAATTTTCCTCGTTGGACCCGCTTGCTTGCTTGCTTGCTTCCTTGCTTACTCTTTTCGTTTGTTCGCTGTTTTAGATGATGTTGTTGGTTCGTAAGAACGAAACACAACGAGACGAAATTGGGATGAGTATGGAATAACAGTTCATGGAAGACTACAGATAAGTCGATGAGATGACGTTGTTTTGCTTTGACTAGGATACGATTCATGTTTAACACATGAAAGCAGAGTAAATAATGTGCTTTCGGTTAGCGTCGCTATTTCATCTTTTGTCGAAATTATCCAGGATCAGTCAATTTAAAGGAAAGTGTTACACTGCAAAGGATGAGATGCAGACAGGTGAATTTAAGTCGAAGCTATTTAGTGAAATTGAGTTGAAATTAGTGTTCAACAAACTGAAAGAAACGTGTTATGCTGAACGAGAAACATAAGTTTCAGTTCTGATCTCAGCTTATTAAAATCGATTTTAGGACAGTTTTTTGTTGAAAATTTTGTGATTAGGTTGATGACTGTGAAAAATTGGAATATAATTTAAGCGTACTGTTGCTGGAACGAACTTAATATGCAAAAATTATTCGGATTCTAATATAATTCAAATAATATTGTTATTTTCATTTTGGATTTTTTTGAGCTTATAAGCGCTATCGCTCAAATTTTTTAATAAATTTAATTCAATCATCCATTCGAAAATCCATGAATAGTGGTTGCGGTGAATCGCCACCACGATCAAAATATAAAAGATCAAATGATTTGCATTAGCAGTAGTGTAACATTCTTGCTACATATTCATAGTTTAGGCTATTAACTTCAGATGCAGCAACTATTTTCTATTTTTAAGCAACTCGTTTTCCAATATTTTCTAACTAATTTCGGCATTACATTGCTTGCAAGAGTTTCGCAAGTGAGTTAAAATTGTTTACTACCACCATAGTCACACTCAGCACACTAATTGATTACGGAGTGCGAAAATCAAAATAGACTACGTTCGAATTACAAAATTTCGCATATACTTGCGGGTGGTGAATTTGAATAGTATTTGGAATCACAAGCAAATGATGGGAAATGAATATTGCCGAAGAATCGATAATTTGTACCAGTTATAATTTTGGAGACCTAGCAAGCATCAAACAAAAATTATGGAGACTGCCTAGATTTTCAAATTTCTAGAAACTTAAGCTTTATATTGTATATAGTAGTTTCAAATCAAATCACCAACCGATTTCTACGCATCTCTTCAAAATTTCCGGATCATTGCACACCTACAAAGTATTTGGTTGAAATAAGCTGTGACATTGTTTTTGGTTGCGTTTTTCGTTGTTTTAGAATACTAAACAAATAAAAATAAATAAACGAAGTCATATTTGATTAGTTTAAGCATTAGACTAATAATCTGCCTCTAAATAAGGTTAATATCTTCTTTAGTTTAGTTTTTATTGGTAGTTAAAGTTTTTTTTACGTGCTGGTTAAAATAAGCTGTGAGCCACTGTATATCCTCGTTTCCTTCCTTTTCATTTCAATTCGTAGATTGAAAACTTTCGCAGACCAACTCAATTCCGCTCGATTCATTTGAAATGTTTTCCCGGGAAAGCAGTTCGGAAATGCAAAAAGTCACTGCGACGAAATTTAAATGAATTCAACGAAAAAAGGTCTGAAAAAGGTTAAGGTCTGTGACGAGATTTTTTTACTCAACTGCACCACGTGCTTGCAACGATATGTTTAATAATTGTTTCGTTTCCGATATTAATGAAATGCATTCAATGTAATTGAAAATGCGTACCGGTCGAAATTGGGCAAAGCAAATCAAAGGGAGTGTACGAGAGGAAATGAATGGCGGCGCCTGAGTGCAAAGTTGTGCCAGACTCGTTCATTTTATTTCAGTGACAAATTTATTAAATTTTTATTGGATGTTGAAATGCCGAATTGATGTTGCGAGGTGATAGTGTTAATACATTAATTTGATGATATTAAAATATTCACTTTGCCAGGTTTGTAGCATGGTTGGAGATCGGATATGGTTGAACTCGTAGATTAAAATTTTGTTTGAGATTTCAATTATCAAGCTGATTATTTGTCTGGAAGACTTTTTTTCTGTGCACTGAATATCAGTAAACTCTATTTCAATACGACAACTGTTGATTGATAGAATCATAGAGAAACTAATTGATAAAATTTTCTATTGATATTTCATAATTTTACTCCGGTATTCAAAATTTTGCAATGTGATTGCAATTGTCTTATTCCGTAAAATCCTGTTAGTCGAAAGATGCAGTGCTAAACAAATTATTTAAATGAATTCAACAAATATTTTATTGTTAACGTATTTCAACTTTTCGATCCCTGTTTGATGCAACTGATGTACATATGTTCAAACCTAGCAAAAATTCTATCTCAATTTCCCGACCTTCCTCAATTTATTTTTTCCGTACTGAACAATTCAGGCGAAACAATAGATAATTTACTTAAAAATCACTTGAAAGGATATACTGAATAGTTGTGAATTAAGGTAAACTGGATATCCTTTATTTCAAAAATGGACAATGGCAGCTGTTCATGCAAAAAATGTTCTTGTAAGTCATCAATTAAGGCGACTGCATATTAAATATGCGTAATTTTATCTTGAGATTACGGAAACAAATTTAATGGACTTCATATGGACTTGGAGAAGTACACGAAGTACGACATACTTGTAGATGTAATCGAGCAACGAAGGTGCCATTCTATTTTTTTTTATCTAAAATTTGCTGCAATTAATTATTCAATCTATTGCCTCAATCTCGTACTTGTGCACAAAACAAATTGAACCAAGATTCCAATTGAATTTTTCATCTCTTAACCACTACACGACGAGCTGTGGGATGCAAGTACTTGCTCCTATACTTAATCGGTTTTGACGTTATTTCTTCACCACAACTTCTTCTTTTTGTGTCTCTAGATCGTACTGGTGGGTTCTCGAATTGCTTTTAGTAGTGACAGCTCTCGCTTGAAATCAGTAGATTAAATTGCTTACTGATTACTCTTTTTGTTGCTTAGTGGTTTATAAAAACATTAAGCGAGTTGTTTCTGTATTATCATCTGATTCGAAATCAGATTCTTCTCATGCTCGTTCTAGACTGAAGAGTTACGTATGTACTGTGTAATCATTTTTGCTTGGTGGTTAATCCCTCACGCCTGATGGACTTGCTTCTTGTACTATTCGACTATTTGGTTCACTCATAAGAAATTACAAAAAGCTTATGCTTATGTCCACGTCCGATTCCTAAACCTGTGGCTTTGTTGTTGCCTAGTGTAGCATTTCATCATCATCGTGACACAACAGCCCGAAGTCGGGTCCTGGCCGCCTAGATCGTTGTCCTCCAATTATCTCGGTCATGTGACCCCGTCCTCCAAACTTGGAATCACAGTAGTTGCTCGGCGTCCGCATATACTGAGCTCTCCCAGCGAACTCTCGGTCTTCTTCGTAGCCTCACTCCTTTGACTCGTCTTCAGTTCATAACTCGTTTTGGCATGCGATCATCATCCATTCGTGTACCTGCCCTGTTCATTATAGAGGTTGTAGTTTGACAATTTTGAAGACTTCCAGCTCATCTTACAGCTCATTGTTGTACCGACCCCATGCATCTCGGTCGAGAGCAGCCCCCAAAATCCACCATCAAATTTGTTGAATGAATTTGATTACATTTGAGTTTGATTTCCCGCGCAAACGCAAAAGGTGCGAGGCGCGGGGAGGGGTCTAACGGCTAGCTCAATTCTTGGAAATTTAGTCGACATGGATCGGCTCACGGGACCACAGCGTGCCTTTTGCGTAAACCAATTTTATTTGCACAATGGTTCGCTCATCACTGTGCGGCGTTTATTTTGCGTCGAATATCATGTACACGAGCTAAATTAGTGTCCAAGCTCAGTTTTAATAAAGAAGTGGGTGAAGAAATTTGAGGAGACGGGATCGACGCTAAATATGAAGCAAACCGGCGGCCCACGGACTTCACGGAGTGAAGAGAACGTGCAGCGAGTATCAGCTTCAGTTCGGCGCGATCCGGATTTATCGACGCGCAAACGCTCGGCTGAATTGAGTATATCTCGCACATCCTTACGCCGCATCTTAAAATCAGATTTAAAATTACATCCGTACAAGATTCAGTTAGTCCAAGAGTTAAAGCCCAATGATTTGATTTTACGCAAATCGTATGCTGAAACAATGTTGGATCGCTTCCGTAGCTTTGACAACATCTTGTTCTCTGACGGAGCCCACTTCCATCTCAACGGGCACGTCAATAAACAAAACTGTAGATATTGGAGCAGCGAGAATCCCAGAGCTAAACATCAAAGGCCTCTTCATTCACCAAAGGTGACTGTATGGGCAGCAATTTCAGCTGCAATAATTATTGGACCTTATTTTTTTGAGGATTATGGAGGCCGTCCGATTACAATTAACTCCAGCGAGTATTTAAAACTGTTGAGAGAATTTCTGACACCACGGCTACAAGAATTTGCTGGTTACAATCGGCAGACGTGGTTTCAGCAAGATGGAGCCACTTCCCATACATCTAACGAATCCCTACCGGTCGCGATGGTGCGCATTTAAAAGATATTATTTTTAAAAAGTAATTTCCAGTGTATAACTAATTAATAATTTTTATATATTTAATAACTACATAAATAATTTTTGATGTGAATCTAATAGTTTTTTTTCAATGATTTTTTTAAAAGTTAACTAATTCCTCGCCCACCCTGTATATGCCTGCGCCGTATCATCGTTCAGGAGATTTTCAGCCGCGATGATTTCGGGAGGGCTGAAACTCGATTGGTGCACTGAGGAAATTCTCCACTGTTTAGTAGCTATCACCAGGTGATAATCAGAGTCGCAGTTAGCTCCGTGGTACGACCGAACATCCATCACGCTTGACGCCTATCTGGAGATTTCCAGGTCTGCTTATGAATGCGACGGTGTGGAAAGCAAGTTGAGCTTACAACATGGTTCCAGCTGTGTCCTCCTGTGGTTCTCCGATGCCAACTTTAATTCCCGACTTTTGAAAATCCCCAGTAGCATTTTTACATCGTTTGATCGAAGTGAGTCGAAAAGAGTTTCAACGCAGGCATAAAACTCGTCTTTTTTTCTTTAACTTCAGTGGAAGCGTGCACATTGATGAGCCAGAGGTTGAAAGATCGCGCTTTAATGCGAATCGCACACGGACTTTCGTTCACGGGTTTGAAGTCAGTAACGTGCGGCTTGAGCTGCTTATTCACTATGAATGCTACTCCAAACTTATTGTGGCCCGACGGTTTGTCGCTTGTGAAAATGGTGTGCGATTTCTTGTCATTGATCGCGCAGCGTAGCCAATTTGTTTCTTGGACTGCACTAATGCTCAATTTATACTGTTCGACCTGATAAAGGAGGGTCTTCTCGGCCCAGGGTTTGTTCACGGAGCGTACATTTCAGGTTCCGAGAGAATAATCCGTTGTGCGTTTGCGTGGTCGTCGTTGTTGATCCGTCCAATCCGAGGCATTTGTTCCAGGTTTCTTGACGAAGCAGGTTTTTACAAGGATGAGTTGTCAGCACATCGCTCAACCATTTTCACGGGGGCTTCAGTGATAGTTGCTTCAGGAGACTTGCCGCGTGCCAAAGTTCACACAACTATGTTGCAGGTCTGATCCTCCTTAATGACCTGAGACGCTTAGTTGTAAGTCAGCCATCAGGCTGCAACTATACAAATTTTACTGAGAATAGAGTTACCTCGTTGCTTCAAACCCTCCTCCTTTTCCCGGGCTTGGGACCGACATGTCACAAGTTAGACTTGCAATCGGCGGAACTAGCTATTAGTTAAAAAATTGCACATGTTGTTGAGGGACAGTAATATGTGCTAAAAAAAATTTACAGTCAAACTGCTTTTTATTTGACCAAAATCGATTGATTTGGAATTAAGTAAATATATTTTTAGTTGGACGCTAAAAAATACATAAATAATCTGTAGTAGTCTTTAAAAGAGAGCAGAAACATTTTCAACTTTATACTCCCTGTCCTTTTGCACATTTTCCCATCATTACTTTCTCAGTATGTGCCATTCAAAACTCAACTTGCTTTCCACACTGTCGCATTCATAAGCAGATCCGGAAATCTCCAGACTCACATACCGTCAACCAAATCGAAAACATTCTTATCATCAGGAAAGGGGCGTCAAGTGTGATGGATGTTCGGTCGTACCACGGAGCTAACTGTGACTCCGATCATCACCTGGTGAAAGCTACTTACCGGTGCAGAATTAACTCAGAGCACCAAACGAGTGCACTACACCACCTCCCCCTCCAAAATCATCGTGGTTGAAAATCTGCTGAACGATGATTCGGCATAGGCATATACGACTTCGCTTGAGGAAAGGATCTCACCAATATATTGCCCGACTCCAGCAATGCAGATGTCCACGGTCTCTGAGAAGAGCTCAAATCAAGGATTTTACATAAAACGTCGTGTGTTACAAATCCCGACGGGCGCAAAATGAATGGTGTGACGAAGAATGCCTACAGGCAATTGATCCAACATGCAACCACAGCAAAAAAAAAAAAAACCAAAATATGACGAGCTACGGCGAATACCCAATAGAATAATTAGACATAAGAAACGGAAATACTTTGACGAGCATTTGCTGAATATTAATGTAAACTTAGCTAGTAAGAACACCAGGCACGCGAACAAGCTAGTAAATACGATCAAAAACGGCACAGATCACAGAAACTCACAGAGTGAAACTATCCGGGCGATTTAAGTCCATTTTAACAGCCTTCAGTGCAGTATGACCACGTTTTTACAGTGAGCTGATCAGGATATTTGGTCAACCGCTTTGCTTTGATTTGATCAGTTCCAATTTCAAAAGATCAATTTGATTTAAGGATCCTATTCACAGTTAAGTAAACGGAGTAGTGAATATACCCCCGCACGTTTATATCCTCAGATCTACTCACAAATCATTCTGCTGTATTTTCGTGCTACCATACTTTGAGTATATGCCTCCAGCTCCTAAGCCGAGTTCCATAAATAGTTTAAAAATAAAGGTGGAAAAAATATTGAAAATTTGCTACTACATTATGAATATGTTTGAAAAATATTAGAAAATATTTTGCTAATCATTGAGCTCTATGCCATATAATTTATAGTTCGCTAACAATTTTTTCCTCATGTGTGTTTCTTCCTTTCAGGTAAGTTTCGATAATAGCTTTCATTATTCGTCACTCGTAAGTAATTGAAAAACCAGTGAACATACCAATCAAAATTATATATTAAAAAAGTTTAGCGCTCAAACGTAAGACCACGTTCAATCAAAGAAATTTTTTTTTCCAATGTTTATTTTATTTTCGAAACTAGTGCAAAATAGTTTAAAACTAGGTAGGCACTCGCAAATGGTTGTGAGCAAACAATAAGAAATTTTTTATAACAAATCCTGTTGGTGAAGAACTGATATGCTGGCTAGAAATGCATTATTGTAAGGTTTGAAAAGAACCACGAAAAAACTATTTTACAGAATGGCTTCAAAATTAGAAGTACATAGCTGCATAATAGACAACATTTAGCAATACAAAGTTTAATCGACAAAACCTAGTTTTCAAGCAATCAACACACTACATTTTTAGAATTACAAGGAAGCTTGGATTTATAAGGAAGCTCTTTCATATCTGTCTTCAATGAGAATATCCTGCAAAATTAAATCCAACTTTAGTTTATTGAAGATGAATATCATGCGGAATTATATTTATTTGAGACCTATTCTAATCAGGGTTTCAATACTTAGTAATCTCGCAAAGTCACAACATTTCACCAAAAAATTATAACCATTCTCCACCACATGTGCTCCACAATAATTCCAAGTTTAAGCGCTAATTCAAATCATTGAGAAAACCTTCTCCGCTACATTTATATCTTACGAAAACCATTAAAATTGCTTAGTTGCATGATTTACATGGTCGTGTATTGCTGCAAAGGTTTACGGAAATATTCGACACGACATTTCCAGTGGCTTTGGCTTCATCGGACGTACGGATACAATATCAAAATGGTCCGAATTTCACTTGATAAAGGCACTCTCCGCTCATAGATACCTTTAAACCAATTACAAAACGTTTAATTCCATTAAAACCCGGATTAAATTTCCGTTCAATTTCATTCTGGCAAAGTGGATATCGTCTTGAACCCATGCGAAATATAGTAAATACACTCTTTGCCCACATGCATGCCGTCTCTCTTCATATCCTTTAGTCGTAAAGTTAGAATCAGAGCCGACTTTCTCGCATATATTGTATCGGATTCAGCCTATCTGCCCCGCACCGAAAACAGTCAGCACAAGGAGCAACGATTGTTGTATCTTTTGTCGCAAAAGTACTAAAAGGCTTCTGTTGCAGGAGAATTCTGTATTTTCAGCAAAATATACTCAAAACGGATAGATAGGATTTTCCCCCAGAATGTATTGGTTGGCATATGAGAGCATGTGTGTTTTGTGTGGCTTTTATTCAACTGAACCTCATATTGAAGCCTCGAGCCCCAACCCCCGAGCCTCAGCTCGATTCGATTTGGGTTGGGGATACTAAATAGAACAGCACACGATTTAGATTTTGATTTGGAAACTTATCTACGTAGTCATAGGAATTTTCCATTGGCAAAAATTAAATATTTTCTTCATCGTATTCTTCGAATTTCCGCTATTCAGATGATATTCTGTATTTTGTGTTCTGTTCTGTATTTATGGGTAGAATTGAAGATGCGAAAGCAAGACGATTACGAATGGAGGAAATCCTTCTAAGCCATGGTCTGTTCAGGAAAGCATATGTAGGTTTTGTAGGCTTCAAGGCATGGGGTGAGTAGGCGGTAAATTGAAAGAACTTTTGATTTAGTTTAGATGCACAGATGGAGTCTTCATTCCTTTGTTGTGAAAGTTATCGCAAGTTAGTTTATTTTTAATAACTGATATATTCATTGATTCGAATTCAATTCAAATTTGGAAAAATGTATCACAAAAAAATATTCTTTAGTATATTGTTGTCTGTTGGCTGACTAGCTGGCATAAAACATGCTGGTAATTGTTAGATTAATGGTTCTATTCATCAAAATCTGAGAGAATAATAACTTTTCATAGGAAAACAGTAAAGCGATCTGCAACACATTTGGAACAATATTTATGCCCTTCATGTTAGTTTTGTGTCACTCCTCATTAAATTTCGACCATTGTCATAAAATAATGATTTATTCAAGTCGGCGATGAAACGAACATGTTTACTCATATTTACCGAAAATTGTTAGCCTATTTGTTTCGTTGAAATTATCATCGTTTCTACTTGAATTGATCTAAATTACTCAAAACAAAACTGAACCAGGTCAATCAATCAACAAACACCATACCAGCTTTCTATTCTCTCACTTTTCGAACCGATTCTGTTGCCATACAACAAACTCTTTCTCCAAATCGCTTACGTAAAAATCAATTCGACATGGAAATGCTGTTTACAAGGATAAACAGGACGCCATGAAAATGTAATCTATGAAGACAATTTCATCCTTATGCATTGCATGTTCATTGCGATGGTGGTCGTGTTGTGTACGAGGAAATGAAGCGAGAGAACAGACTCAATCCCGCTTCTGTAGGTCTCCACCTAAGCCCTAATAAACTGTCCTGTTGGTATGGCTTCGAAATTTTCGGGTCAACAGCAGCAAAATACTATTCAACCTCCCACCGCCGTCAGCATACTTAAACGACAGGCAGCAGAAGCGGCAAATGTACATTTCGAAGCCACAAAACTCTCATTGTTTTCCACTACGACTGGAATAATGTCGTGCAAGCGACTGGTAAGCAATTGATTGAGTCCTTGCAAAAAGGCATGATTGTATTCGCAAGAAGACCAGAACACTGTCTGTAGTGGAAGCAAGGCGGAGAGAGGGGAGTATATGGCTATGGGTAGTACAAAATCATGTTGATAAAGTCCCGAAAATCCCAAATTCAATGTTTACTCAAATGAAATGCGGAGAGAGAACTCAATTTGGAGCAATACCGGCATGCATTGTCAGCATAGCTCTAATGCCAGATGTGTTTGAGGGAAATGACATAAAATTTTCGGTGGATCGAAGGATGCATACGAGGGAGTTTTATGAAATACTAAAATTTCGAAATATTGTCTTGAGACCGGAAAATGTTTTGTCGCATAATTTAGGACTAAGCTTCAAAGAAACCTCTATCGAATCGCAAAACATCGGGTTAGTGACTGAGCAAGTAAGCTACTTCCTCTTAGCGATTTTACAACGTAGAGCAGTTACATCGGCTCGAAGCGGTGTCGGTAGAACCAAATATTCGAAGCCTGCTGGATTTTCTACATGGCCAACCATTCTCTGTCAGCTCAGCCGTTGTTTCCGATCTGCTGGAGTTTTCCAGCGGGACAGTCAGCACTAAACCAAAACTAAGACTAGATTTCGCTCAGTGAATCCCGAACAGGATATTGTTGTCCAGATTATTCGAACTGTTTTCTTGCCTGAAAGATTTTCGATTTCGAATCAGGGTTCGAACTGGAGCTTTGGCGAAGCACCCAGGCTTGGAAAACTCAGCGTGTGGTTTATTTACTGTGAGTGTGTAAGCACTTAATATGCTAATTCGATGTTGATGATGATGACGACGACGAGGATGACAATGGCTGTGATGTCAGAAGAGAATATCTCTTCGATTCGGATTCCATGCGATTCGATTGGAAACGCACAGTATCCTGCCACCACATATGTTAATGCGAACGTTGTGATTAAGAGACGATTGAAAGAGTTATTCGTTTGTATCAACTTTTGGGAGATCGAAATAAATGGGTATTCTGTGTAGTTGGCAGAAGGCTTGTGGAATTCGTTCATTGGATTGTGATTTTCGAGCTCGGTTCTAAGCTTATAAGTAGCTTGCTTTAATCGATTTGATTGATAAGCAGTGTTGCTTGAAGATAATTGAATTTCGAAGTAGGGATTAAGGTAATTCTTCCAATTGATCGGAGAGAATCATATAGGTCACCAGATCTATAATTTGACTTTTTGATTGTGCTAACCATCTGTAGTTTGAAAGCTGATAGTATTACAGAATGTGAACAGCAAACCAAAAGATCAAATTACATCGCTATAATGACATACTTGCTACATTATAAATTTTCAAATTTGGAGGTTTTGTATATGTTACTCTATTTGCTAAAAGCTTTGGAAGGCTGAATGAATGAATTACTTTGGATTAGTCAAGATCATTTCTCTTTCAATTCTTTCAGATCAAACTCTGCATATATTTTGATTTCCAATATTATCTGAACACGATCCCCAAAAAATGAGCGTTGCAAATGGAAAACTCCTTAAAAACCCTTGCTGTTTCAGAAAAATCACGAAGAAGAACCTATTATTCTCTCTTCTTAAAATTCTCGAATCATCTTTGAGTTAGATGAGTTCCAACTGAGTATTTTTTTATTTATTTATTTTATATTTATTGATTCAAAAAGTTCGTCTAATACAGACTAGTAAAATTGCATAAGGATGAAAAACAGACAAACCTTTCCTATCCTCCAATTTTCAACTTCTATTTACAATTCATAAACTACTATTTTTAGCCAAGCTCTTTTTCAATGATGGTAGACATACATATGTTAAAGTCAAATTTATTCTAAGCAGTATTAAAATTTCTTTTTATGGACAGAACGGGCTCATTGAAATCGTAGTTGGTCCGATAGGTAGGGACAGATAAAATGTTGACGTGTCTCAATCTGTGACCCTTGGTATTGAGGCCAAATAAACCTAAAGGATGTTCAGACGAAATATTTCCCGTGAGGAGCTTAGCAGCAAAGATGGTTTTGAAATTTTCACGTCTCTTCTTAAGTGTATCCATGGCCAGAAACCTAAGTCGGCTAATGTAAGGAGGCAAGCGAAGAAGATCCGACCAAGCAAATGGACACAAATAAAACTGTTTTTAGTAAAATGTTTGTCATGAAACTCTTTAGATCGCCGCTTCACAAATCCCAAAGTAGATGAAGCTTTTAATTAGATGGCGTTAATATGATCTTTATAAATAAGTGTGACCGTTGCATATTTGCAACCACTAGGAAAAATACCGAGCGACAGAGAAAGATTACATAGGTAGACAAGAATAGGAGACAGGGAGGAAACACAATACTTTAAAATAGCATTAGGAATGCCGTCGGGGTGTCAAATTATTGTCCAGCTTCCTAGAAAACGCCAAATTGGTATCTTCGTCAATATACAAATCTTTCAACCCCAAAGAAGAGGTTGGGATCATTGTCAAGTTGTCATTAAAGGTATTAGTGTTAGTAGAAGGTTCCGCATTGTATGCGGTACGGAAATGATTAGCGAAAATATTGCTAATAGTAAATGGTTCGGAAATGGCCATGTCGTCTAAGTTAAACGTGGTCGGATAGCCATCGTGGTATCTCTTGGAATTAATTGGCTGATATTGGAAAGTAGAATTAAGATTTCTTAGGTGAACTTGGTAAGAATTTTAGACCTCGGACTGATAAACATTCCTCAACTCTACAAAAACCAAAAAGTCAGAAATAGAACGAGACGAGTAATATCTTTTCCATGCTTTTGATTTTAAAATTATTTATATGGCTTATTGCCATCGATTTCCATGGAACCCTTTCGCAATTGTTTGGGAAAAGGACTGGTTCAAATTGGACAAAGCAACCGAAGATAATTAAATGAAAATTGTACACAGTCTTATTAAGGCCGGCGATACATGTGAACGCCTGAATTCAGACCGTTTTTCAGAGGCTTATTTAAAATAGAATGAATAAATGAAACGTTTTGGAAGTGTTCATGTTTATTCATTACATATTAAAATACAAGAATCTGATTTTATTTTATTTTGTGTTTAAAAATGGCCGTCGTAGTAACCCATCTTCTTAGACCCTCGCGGCGGAAGGCATCAATCGGCGGGACTTTTAGCATCAGCTACAGCTATTTGAAATCAAAAACATGTGCTGGGGTGTGTTCAGAAAACATGTATCTTCTAGTTGAACCAAGAAAAAAAAAATAAATTAAAAAAATCGTGAATTAGCACGCCTCATAAAAAAAGTACGATTTTTTACCCTTTTTGTCGACAGTTTTTGGGTCGAAAATAGTAAATTTTGAAATTTTTGAGGTTCAACTAGAAGCTTATACTATAGAAAAAACGTATGCCAAGTTTTATAAAGATCGGTTGAGATCTTTTTGAGTTATCTTGCCCGCCAATCTAAAAAAAAAAAAGTCGTTTCGAGAAAACGCGTAGTTTTGACACACAGAAACTCTATGATTACAACGACTTACCAGCTAATCCACGATTCAAGGCCCATACAGAAGTCCTTCAGTACGTTCGTTTTTTAGATGTTAATTTAAGTATTTATGCACAAAAAAAAAGAAAATCGAATTTTGGAAAATTTTACATGTATCGCCGGCCTTAACGTCTCTTTCTGATATCACCGGGGACCAATCGCGCGTCGCAATGAGACCATTTAGTTCATCTAAGTCGACTTTCCGAAATTTAAATTGGCACGGTGTGCTATGTAAAGGAATACTTAGAGATGTATTGATTTCGTAGATGATAAGAATTGGTGCATGATGTGTTGAATGGTCAAGAAATGATGGACAGTGCTTGGATTTGGATGAAAAAGCGTTTGAAGTAAAAACTAGATCCAATAACCTTCCGTGACTGTTGACAATGCTGTTCACTTGGTTAAGTCCGCACGCAAGCATTGCGTTTATAAACTCTTTGGCATATGGGCGATTACCAGGAGAAAAAGTTGGGGTTAAGGTGAAGCCGTCGCCAGATAAGTTCCAAGTAATCCGGGGTAGGTTTTAGTCATCCATGAGGATGAATTCGTCATTTACATCTAATAGGTCAAATAAATGATGAGTGGTATTAAGTTATTGCTTCTAACAAGTCTTTGCTGAGTTAGATGGGATATATAAAACTGCTAAATAGAGTTGCGCTATTCCAAGATCCACACGAGCGCAGAAAAGTTCCAAGCAATTGGTGTTCGGTATGATTACTTCTGATATATGTTCCGAACTGCGCACGGTAAGCAAGACGCCCCCACCTACCAGGGCGTCGAGTAAAACTCCATAATGATCTTTACGAAAGACAGAAAACCGCGAATCAAATAGTTCTGTATTCAATATCTTCGGACAAAGCCAAGTTTAAGTCTGAAGGGAGATTGTACGTATAAGAGTCATTAGCTTTAGATCGTATGCCACTCATGTTTGCGTAGAAGATGGACATTATTTCGATTCGTTTTTGGTAAAGATTTACCAGTCGTAACGCGATTTCGTGATATATATTCACGGACGATTGCGTTCATTGGTCAGAAACTGGACTATATGGTGGTATTAAAGCAGCCATCTGGAACGATAACTTTAAACGAAGACACCCGATGATGTTGACCGACTTTCGCAACCGAGATGCAGTCAGAAAGTAAAATTTTTTTTAGTGTGCTGTAGGATGTCAATGATCTATTTTTTCACATCGTTGGGGCTAGTAGCTGGAGCAAGCCTTGATAAAAATAATACCCGAGGTTTCACTACGCCATTGAGTTTGCAATTAAAAATTTCAGCTCTGGAGATAGCAGAAACTGAGCGAGCGCTATTTGTTTCGTGTCTGAGAAGGTTCACATTTCTTTCCTTTTCGGTATTCTCAAATCCTTCCGTACCAATAATCTTCGTTATTTCTGCCTCTTTGTCACCTGCCGGGGAATTTTCAATTGTTTGAGATTGCTTGCGTATTATCGCACTTTCTTTTTTTCAATGCTTTTATGGTTACTAGGGTAGATATAGTGGCACCTGTGACTGGGCTGCTCTGATCCAAGCTATCAGTCTGACAAGAGGTGATATGCCTTTGTTTTTTATTTTCACGATCGCCGTGAGGATCTTCTAAAGAGTCATTCTGGCAACTTGAAGTGCAGCGAACTGTGCTTACAGATGACGTAGCCTAGCCACTCAGGGTCGAAAAGATCTTGTCTACTTTGTCATAAAGTGACTGCAGGATATTAACAGATGAAGATGGCATAAGTTGCACATTAGCTTGTTCTAGCGGATGCAAGTCTATTATCGAGTCATTCAACAGTCCGGTTTTTTGCAGGGCTCATACGTAATCTTTTTCATAAGTTTCTCTCAGCTTTTCTTTTTCTGTCCTAATTACATTATTTTACGATTTAAACTTAGTTTTTTTTATTTAATTGATTAAAATTAAATTGGATTGTTTTTTTGGGATGAGTAAAATATAATTTTTATTTTACTAAGTGGTTTCGAAAATTCGCCCTGATTCTCATCACACATCTGCTCATAGTGCATACTTGGCTGATGTCACCACTTGCAGTGAGAGATGATTAATTTTTATTAACGTTAGTTGTGATAAAGTTTAAAATCCTCGACTTATATCCAACGATATCATTTACTCATAAAGGTTATTAATTTGTGATCACGGTTCCCTTCTTGTCTATAAATTACCACAGACAACGTATATTGGCTATAACGCTTATCACAGCAGGGAATATTTGATACCGGAAACTGGATCGTTTAGCGGAATAAGCCTCCGAAAGCAAAATCCCAAATTTTTGTGGGATGATTAAAATTGAAAAAAAAGTGTATTTTGAAACCATTTATTTAAAAAATTTCAATTTTTATGAATCAAATAGTTAAACGAATACAAAACCACATTGCTCAGAGAGAATCCAACGTTGGTGAAAGCTCAAACTTAGCTTAGATTCTTTAGCAATGAAAACATAATTTAACAATTAATTCTATTTGTAAGACATCTTTGTGAGCAGATTCACATCGTATACAATCATTTAAACCACGGGGAAAGTAATAGTAAAAGTAGAAGACAAATCTACTTTTACTAACGATTAATAAAGAGAATGTCATCTTAGAGTCAGATAGTTGCTGCAAGCCTCATTCGTCAGATGTACGTACATCTATCATAGAAACAAGCTATGAAATAAAATTGACTGTTTTTTATTGTATGTCTACATTTTTTATTGTATATATACTGTATTTTTTAAGTCGATGTCAAGATGATTTAAAAATTTTTCCAATTTCTCGTAGGTCTGCCTTTCTTTCGAATAACTTCAAATATTCATTTACGAACGAAAACTACCATATATTCAAACATTACATTTTTAATGCTCGTATCAAAGGTTGATATCGGAACCTCCTAAAACATCATTTTCACAATAAACAAATACTGTCTTCACCATTTTGACCTCAGTTTCTGCCTCAAGCTTCTAAACTCATATCATGCAGGTGTGGTCAATAGGTCCATGTCACGATAATTGATACCTACCCTGATCCCATTACAACCGGTCTCGCAATGATAAAAGCCCTATTTTGGGGACGCCGACAAACTCGATTCCTGACTCATATCTGCAGCCATTTCTACCTTACCACAGTTCCCGTCCACGTAAAGCCATTTTGCAAACTACCTGCAGCAACCGAACCGACAGGATTTTCTGTTTGCCGTCTGTGCATTCTCTGCTATGCAGTCAAACTTTCCCTGTACTATCATTTTATATTGTGTACTCAAAACGCTACCGATACCATCCGACTTACCGTCCCTATCGACCAGTTTAATGTTTTTCGTTATTGAAATATCGCCAGGAGATTATGATATTGGCTGACATCAAAGTGAAATATTATCTCTGGATGACGACTACGATTTGTAGTCCCTAAATTTAATTTGAAATTATGAAAACGTACGCTGGGGAGTTTCTCGATTTTCGCAGCTCACGTATTATAGCTTGCACCACATTTGTGTTTGTGTTTGTACAAATGCAAGGATAATTTTGTAATTTTGACTTCAAACACTATAAGCTAGTTGCCTGCACTTCGATATTAGCTCGATCGATGGATATCAGCGACAGAGTTCTGGGCAGGGAAGGTGTCGTTGCTGCTACTGCTTCCGGTGTTTAGCTAGATCTAGTTACAGTTTTAATTATTGCCAGATAAATATTAGTTGTTTGACAAAGGTAATTAGCAGTTGATATCAAGATTCGAACGGAACTCGAATAGTTCGGATATGCAGTTTTCGGTAAATTTATTCAAATAGAAGTTTTCTCTGGTGACAGTTTGCTATTAATTAGAAGCAAATATTACGAATGGCAGTGTGTTATATATTTGGTGCTTCGAGAATGTGTGTGTGTAAAAGCGAAAATAGTTTAGGATTTGTTTGTTGAAGCTGTTGATTGGGGTTTTAGCTTAATTGACAAAACTTAGCATGTTATGTGACAAATTTGTTTGAAAAATGGCTAGAAAATTATGTCTGGGCTGAGTGGCTTAGGCTGGCACGTGAAAGAATTTTGTCAAAAAAGAAGCACTTTGAAATCGTCGGGACGTGAGATTGCAAATAAAGCATGGCCTTGTGCAGGTTGCACATTTGCCCGCTAAGGATCCATCTATGATTGTAAATGCAAACTAGAATACTAGCTATTTTCAGCTAATTGAGCTTAGTCTTCACAGCTCAGAGTATAGGTTTAACGTTGTCCAATATTTACCAAACTTCTGTCGAGAACCAAACAGCCTATTCACCTTCTCGACAGGCAACGGACAGACAACACTCTAAAATCCCTAACTAGAGTATATCAAAAAAGAGATTAGATTTCACCTCTTAGCCTGACAAAACAAATGACACTTCCGCTTCGAATAAATCACGACTCTTTTTCTTCTCCATATATATTCCTACCTACTATCCATTTCTCTATGAAAACTCATTGAAAACTTCGATTAGAAATTTACACTTTATTGCATCACCTATCAGTTCACTTTATCATTGATTTTCGTTCAATGCTGACTGCATACCGGCGTCACCAAGCAGCCAACACACCCAGCTACATAGAGTCCACTCACGAAACAAATTTCACGAGTCAGTGATATTCGATTACGTTCATAACACCTTTTTCAGGACACACCACTACACTGTCGTTGTCAATGGATCTAACGATGGAGCTATCAGTTATGTTGTTTTCCGGTATTTTCCATTACGGGCAAGTCAACGTTTTTTCCTGCGAGCAAAGTACACTGACAATTTAATTTGGCCTTTCTATTTTGAAACAAATACCGATGGGTGGTGTTGTTGTGGCTGCAAGGACAAATCGTGGTAAATGATGGTATTCAGTGAAAAGTGGTGGTTGATTGGAATAATTTCGAGGTGATCTTTCCTATTTAGTGTTTGTGGCTATAGAATTTCAAGAAGCTAAAAATTATCACCGATTCGTTTTTTTTTCAGGAATTATTGCTTAAAAGGGTTCCATTAAAATCTTCACTGATTATTTCCCAAAAATGTATTGTGCATCCCACGCTAATTCACTAAGCGACTAATACTGATTCGCGAAATTCATGTGACCGCATAATTCCACCTCAAGCTCTATTTCGTTCTAAAATTAATTCAATAGCGACGTCCAGATTAAAACTACACAAACTGGGTGACATCTTGAAAGTATAATAAATTTTTCGCAAAAGGAGTAATTAATTGAGTAAGTTCTGGAGCATCTCCTAAGCGAGAAGTGAACATAGTTCGAGTAAGATATGGGTTCGTTTAGCACTTTTGAAAGGGTTCCGGCCAAACTGTGCATGAACACTATATTGTGTAAGAAAATAAATTTTCGGTGATTTTACCGACGTAATATAAAAGAAATCATAAACATTTTTCGTATTTTTTAACAGTTTTTTATTAACATTTTAAAAGTATAAAAATGTATTCAAAAAATAATAAAATTAAAAATTGATGTAGATACGGGCAGGCGAAGTGAAGACTAAAAAAAAACCTAATCTGATGGTTTACATTATTCCAACCTTTCTGGTGGTCTGAAACATAAATTTTTAATGAATTCTGTAAAAAGAAGAATGTAGAATTAGTCTCACGTGGCGATTTGAAAAAACTTTTTTTTCAACCTGTGCAATTTTTTATAAATAGTTGAAAAAAATTTCAAAAATCCCTATGTCAGACCAATTCTAATAGTTTTAAGCGGGTTTGTGCAAATTTCACATAATTCGATCCATTACAACTAGAGATATTTTGTCAACCGTATCGAAAGGAGTAGTTTCGAGCAAAATGCGTTTAAAACTTGGAGTCTCGTTTCGGGCAGTCTGAGGCGTTTAATGGTATGTTATACTTAGATTTTTGGAACCAGAGATCCCCATCTCATGCAATGTTTCTTCTTCACCGCTGAAGCACACTGCGACGCAGCCAGGCGCAGCCAGGCGCAACCAAGCTGTCAGTTGAGTTGACTATATGGGTTTTCCATAGCAGCGAGCACACCAAGTCGCAGCTATGCGCAGCCAGGCGCACCCAGGCGCAGCTCAGGTCGAAATGGATTCAACTTTTTCCGCAGCGAAGAGTTGCAATCAGCTGTAATTACTTGAGAAACGCGCGGGATTTGAAATGTATGCGAAAATGTAAATAGTTGATTTTATATGACAAATTTTTTGAGGAATTCGAAAACAATTTTTATTGGTAATAGCTTAGATAGTTAAAAGTAAAATAAAAATATAGTTAAAGGCAAATTTGAAAGATAATTAATAGCAAATTGAATATAGTAATTTAAAATACTTTATTAGTCTAGTTGGTAGATTACTGACTTCTTGCTTGTGGGATCCCTGATTCGAATCCAAGTTCGGACGAAGGCCCGCGAACCAAGCTTTGAGTTCACCTAGCTCTAATTAGGTACGTGGTTAATATCAGGGGTAAAGTGAGTCGTCGAATTCCACACTCGTATTCACATTGATTGAAAAAATTGTAAAGAATTATTTCAAAATGCAGTTAATTAAAGATGCAGTGTTGGATGACGAGGTGTCAATAGAGATGCTGATAGCCCAAATGAAGGAGCGTCCGATTATTCATGAGAAGGCTACAGGCGGTTACAGAGATGTCGCTGTGGAATTCAAACATCAACTGAAAATTCTTCTACATCACTGACACTTAGTCACGTTGCAGTGTAACCAGGCGATTTCGTTGGCTGCGCTTGGTCACTGATGGCTGCGCCTCGCTGCGTCAAGTGTAATTCAGGCATCAACTTCAAACGCGCGATTTTCGGGTGCTTTTTAAGCCATACGAGCAGTTCGAACTTCTTTAGAAGCTTCAGAAGCTCGTGGTTCGGTGGGTTTAATTCGTTGTTTGTTGGAGAACTGATTCATAAAACATATCAGATCCAAATACTATCGATGATATTGTATCACAGTTTTAAATTGTTTTATTCCTTATTTTTGAAGCTACTTCAGAATTAAGCGCGGTTTATGAGTATAGCTGATAATTTTCATACAACGTTCTTGTTCATATCCTCAAATTATTCACCTATAAAGCAACAGCTTCAAACAATTTGTCATGCAATCAAAGAAGCATGTCACACGTTTTCATCATTTTTAATTTCGCAAAATGCTTTCTGAATCATGAAAACATGATGCAGCGTCATCCTCCTCTCATTCCGCTAAGACTTAAATTTGCTCACGAAAATGGCCTCACTTCAACTAATTACCCACAATTTTTTCAATGACGATTTCTCCCCTGGTACGCATTTTCTAAAAGTGTCGTCTCATTTGTCGTCTGCCTACCAGCCTTCTCATTCATCTACTCGTCATCACATTCATATAAGAATCTACCATGAGACAAGCAAAGTCTTCCTCTGGCTCATCCATAAGATTCTTTTCCTCGGATTTCATTGTATCGCTTGCTTGAAGCATCATTATCATCATCATCGTCGTCATCGTCACTTGAAAAGCCTCAGCATCAGCCCGAGCTTCACACACAACAAAAAAAAACAAGCACACTGAAAGTAAAAAAATGAAGCACCAAACGAACGAAAAAACATTTGGCTAAATTACCCAAGCGCTTAAAGTACCATGTAATCGCTTTCGGGAACTAACTAACGATTCCTTTGACATATTTTCGCAAAAAGAAAAATTGAAATGGAAAAAGCGGCAAGGAGGCAGATCACAAGCCATCATTTTCAGACAGTAAGTAGAGTAACGTTCCCATTGAAAAGAAGACAAAACCAAGCGGAAAACGTGTCTATTATATCGCTTTTATTCGGCCTTCCTATGTACTCCCGGGGGCACTCCATTCCGTGCAGAACATCATCCCTCAAGCCGCCTTGTGAATTCACATTCGCCTTGTGCAACATCGAGAACGACGGACGACGACTCTAGTATAAATTTCAATTCCATCTTTTATCTAGCTACTAATTCCATCTCTCTATAATACTGATTTCGTTTCACTTGGCCCGCTCCCAGTCCAGGGTCACACTCTCGATAAAAATAAGATAACAAAAGCTGAAACATTCCTCGTGTTGGTTCTATATTTTTCAGGCTCTTTTCTGTTCCTTAGATTCAATCGTAGTCAGAGGATGTGGAGAGGAAGCTGGCTATCTCAGCTATCTCGTTTCGGTAGCGGCGAAGACAAAAAGGACGATATTTAATATTATTTGAGTGATTGAGGGCTACAAATTTGATAAATGGCTAAAGCGTTTTTGTTTTTTTTTTATTTCATTCTTCAGAGTTTTGGTTTTGTCTTGTTCAGGAATTCAGTTTGAATAACGGTAGCTTTTTCTTAGTGCTTTGTTTGTAAGGAAGAGGCGCGAAGAGAGCTTTGAACGGAAAATAAAGAGCTTTGCCGATAGCAGATCAAATTGCTTTGGCTTCCGCTGTCAATAGCACATTTCATTTTGTATTAATGCCGTCATCGAGGAAACCGTAATGGCTATCATGATGGGTATACGAGTATGTATGTAGGTATTAATGTTGTTTTTTAGCCACAAAAAAATTGAAAGAATAGTTTACATGTGCTCTTTGGTACAAGAGAAAATTGCAGAAGTTTTATGAAGTTCAAGTGGGCTTTGTGAAAGCGTCACATCTATAAATATACAACTAAACATGCTTTCCTTCCAAATGGACTCCGCTCTACCTTAAGGCAACATAGCACCTCCAAATTTTTGAAAAATCGATTTTTGTTTTTTGATTGAATATGTTAGAATGGAGCTTTAAAAACATGATTTTAATAATATAAAATTGAAATTCTAAAAAAAAAAATTTTGTGAGTATATATGCGAAGCGCCCCAAGGTCATTTTTTCTATGATTTTCGTTGACTTGGCTATATCGCTACATCGACTTAACCCAAAGTGTAGACAAAGATAAGAATACGACGAAATCCTGATTCAGTTGAAAATATACGCAAGTAAATTTGGGCAGCATATTACCACCAAATTTCAACTGATGAGAACCCTCAACACTCTTATTGTCCTGTTGGAGAAACGGTTTGGTGTAACTGGCGCAAGGCGGAGGCAGCTGGTGATAATGCATTAAAAAATTTGAAGCATCCTCCACCTTTAGATGATGAGGTACAAGAATTTTTAAAGCCTAACTTTGATGACTTATCATCAGAAGATTTATGAAAGCGCTGCTTAGGCAATTTTACGCAGAATAATAACGAAAGCTATAATTCTTGTGTTTAGAATTTGGTCCCCAAACATAGTTTTTGTGGGAAAACGTGCTAAATATGGCTGCAAATATTTCTGCATGTTCATTTAATGAAGGATTTATGGCTATCTCGAAAATAATGCAAGCAATGGGAGTTACAATTAGCGAACGTGCGCTGGAACATGCAGAACATAGAGATGCTGCAAGAATCAACCAGGCGGAAAAACACTCGACTGAGGCATCTAAAGAGGCCAGAACTGCTCGAAGGGAGCAAAAATCTTTGAAAAAGGAGGAGTATGAGCAAGAAGAAGGTACATTGTATGGTCCAGGCATCGCAGATTAATTTTCGGTAAGATTTATTGCAAAAAATATTGAATTTTCGCGATTTTCTCGAAACAACGTTTTGCAAGTTGGCGTGCATGATTAAGAAAAACGATATTATCCAATCGTTCTGAAATTCTAACACGTTAATCTGCACATGTTGATGCTCAGAATGAACTACGGATGAAAAAATCGGCACCAAATTTTTTTAGTTATAGCCGATTTCTGGGGAAAAAAACCTCGATTTTCGAAAAAAAACGCCGCCATTTTGTTATTTTTCAACCAATTTTTTTTTTTTTAGTTCATTCCAAGGCCGCTTTGATGTTGTTTAAAACCACGTTTTTGTTTGTTTTTTCCGACTTTTCTCACGACAGTTATCATGCACGCCAGGTTTTTTTGGTGTATTTTCCAAAAAAATTGTAGCAGACGACAGGGGGCCAAAAAACATTTTTAAACATTTTTTTAATGTAGTACAAAAGAAGTAAAGTATGTGTAAAAAGTTTCATTAAGATATGTCTTTATATTCAATTAAAAACAAGCCTCCGAAAAAAACATTTTTTTTCAATTTGAAGGTGCTACGTCTCCTTAAATCTGACTTATAATTCGATTAATTTAACTAGATGCACTATCAGCATTTCAATTCTCAGATCATTTTACTTAAACCTCTAGCTCGTTTGTTAGAGTAAGCGATTAAATTTATTAATTGAAGTTAATGCTGAGAAAACATGTTAGCAGTTTTTAAGAGCTGAAAATTTATTTGAATTTGAATCAATCTTGATATTAAGATCCTTATTTATGATAGAATAATCTGATTTGAATCTAGTTCAGACGAATGCATGAAACACATGCTACACTCCTTAAAACTGATGATTGACTTTATGCTCAAATGTGCTAGATTTCTTTGAAATTGTCCGATGTTGAGATACTTAAAGGTTCCTTTGAAAGATTGATTTAATATATAATGTGTATTCTACTTTACCTTTCCTTTAACCTTTCTCTTTAATTTTTATTTTTGACCAAAAACTATATCAAGGTGCTGATTGTACGACCACTTATGCTAGCAATTAGCCATTCGCCAAAGAAGAGAATAATCACGGAGTTACAATTTAAAAAGAAAATGTACCAACTGGTGAATATGTCAAGTTACGTCAACTGACTGTTGATTGATAAGAGTCCTGCCAAAAGCACAGGCCTATTTTGATCTCTTTCATCTAAAATAAACATAAAAATCCGGTTCATTTTATAACTGAACGAAACCATTTGAATCAATATAAAACAGATTGCTAAAGGAGAAAGGGTCAAGCTTTTCTCTTTCTCATCAAAGCTAGACACTAACACATGAAAAGGATGAATTCCTCTTAATTCCCTGAACGGCAGCTTGGACAAAGTTCGTTGAACCTGACGGCCAATCATTGCTTGGCGATGGAAGAAGCGCATTGGCACCTCTAAGCACTCAAGCCAAATGCCCCATTGTACTCATTACCCCCTGCCTACCATAGTTTCCTGGACTTCTCGATAAAATCTAGGTTCATTGATAGGAGAAAAGAGGTAATCTGCTGCACACCTGCCACATTCCAGCCAAACCATTGATATCTAAGACGAGCAAATGCTAGGCATTCACAGAGGAAATGCTCCACAGAGTCAGCCTTTTCTAAGTAGGACGAGTAGAGGTCATTCTGTACAACACCTATTCGGTACATACATATGTCCTCCCAAGCAGTTGTGTCCAGTCAGAATGCCTGTAATGGTTCTGCAAACTTTCCTGATCTTATTGAGCAAGAATCCTGCAGTCACATAGTTGGGCTCCGAAAGAAAGACATTCATGTGCCTGGCCACACCAGTAGTCATCCGAAGAATGACAAGTGCAGATGCGGTCGGCACATCCAAGGTGGGTTCAGGGCCCTGTAGTGAACGCCTCGAACCTTGCTTCGCAATGGCGTCAGCAATTTCATTTCCCTCAACACCACAGTGCGCTGGTACCCCGAGCAGGTGCACCCTATTGAATCTAGCGACAAAGTTCAATCGTGTTCTGGACTTTTGGCAATTTTTGCAGTAGTCAGTTGTCTACGCAGCGCCATCAGTGCAGCTTGACTGTCACTGCAAATAGCAATGCGTTTTCCTTTCTATTTTTCTTCAATTACCCAACAGGCAGCTCTCAGGATAGCGAATATTTCTGCTTGAAAAACAGAAACGTGCTCTCCAAGAGAAAAAGCCCACTTGTCATGCGATGAATGCAGATAAACACCAGCTCCAGATCTAACGTCTGTCCTCGAGCTGCCCCTGAAGAATATCTCGGAATAGCCCCTCGTGCAGAAATCTAGGTCCTCCCAGTCGCTTTTGCTCAAGAAGATTACTTCGTACTTTCTCCTGAAGTCGAGGAAGGGCAATCCAGCGTCCGAAGGCATAGTGAGAATTGGAGAGATCTCACGCATCGAACCCCTAATAGAGCAGTGCTCCACATCGTCTTCACCTACCCATAAGCCAAGCTGAGCTAGTCTATGGGCAGAGCTCATCGCCACACTCTGAACTTGAATGTCGAGAGGAGGCAGATTGAGAAGCGCATCAAGAGTCGTACCCGGAATAGTGCTCATGGCACCACCGATACCCAGGCACACAGTCCATTGCAGCGTGGCTAGCTTTTTGCGAGCATACAATAGCCTCACAATAGTCCACCACACCACGGATGCATACGTGATCATCGGCCTTATGATTGCTATGTATATATTACATCACTACACGAGGGCTTGGACCCCATGTGGTGGCAAAAGCTCTCTTGCACTGCGTGAAAGCGTTTAAAGCACGAGTAAGCTTCACCTCCGCATGATTCTTCCAGATTTTTCCAGTTCGTATCACAAGACGCATCCACGAAAATCTTAGCTGTTTTAAATAATTCGGAGCCCGTGGACTCTCTTATTGTTGCTAAGCTATTTTTGCCAGGTAATGAACCGTGTCAATGATAACCCTATGGAGATAGGACATAAGAGTTATAAGAGACAGTAGAGTTTCAATCCTTACCAGTACTATATATATCGATATTTTCCCACGAGATGCACATCATTCAGGGGACCATGAAAGGAAAAATCTAGCGGCTTGGTTACCTGTAAAATTGTGAATATTAGCTTCAAATATTTCATTAAATAAAAACCAGTCAATCACCTAACAAAGAGTAACAGCATCCGTCCGGGAAATAATAAATTTTCTGAGATACGAAGATACATACCGCTGCTTAATCGATCAATTTTGGGCCATTTATAGCTATTTCATTAGCTCACAGTTGAGAGTAACACCATTAGTTCATTCGCTTGTAACAGAAATGCAAATTGAAAATCCTAAATCAAGAAGAATGTCTGCAGCTTTAATGTCAACGTCCGCTAGAATGCAATTATCCTCAAATAAAAAATCCAGCTTGACTAATTCCTGTTCAAGCTCATGAAATGCAATGCAGGATTAGTAGATTGGTTGATAGCCAATTAAGCAACATGAAAAGTTCTTTCGTAGGGGTGGTACATAGAACCCTTGTCACCAAAAATGCAGCCAATTTTCGCACTTTTTCCACAATAAGTTAGTTCAGGCTAGACTCTGATCGATTTAGATTTCAAGAAAAACTTTGTATTTTTTTACAAGTAATACTAGCTTCATTCCACTGGAATTGGTGATCAAGAAGCATTGCAAGCTCAAAGTTAAAGGTATGTCAAAAGAGGAATTGAGCCTCTCCGAAAGATGTCTACGCTATCGGAGAGGCTCAACCAGTTTACACTGCTGTAGACTCGTCGTCTTCATAAGTAACCAATTCGAAGATTGTATGGTCTTTTCTCCTCAGAACAGTAATTCTTTGCTTGGAAATACAGAGCATTCAAATATTGCAGGTGAAATATACTACCTAGTTTTGGCACACCTAAGAGTGCTATGTTTTCACCAGCACCTGTCAATTTTTTTCTTTTTGCTTGAAGCCTGGAAAATAACTTATAGGCTACTCAATGCGAAAATTAGTCACCTTTGAGTTATTCATGTATTCATAATGTATTTATTTCTGTAGTGCTACACGAAAACAAATCTATGCTACATATGTATGTTGGAGATCTAAAAAAATTTGCATAAAAAATGTTCACCCTATTGTCAACTCATCTTTCTTGAATGAGATGACAAAATAAAAATTTTCTTCCTCCAACTATTTTTAAAACTTCACCATCTCTACCCCACACGACGACCCAACGGACTAAACTGCAAAAAAACCTATCACCCAAATCCCACTAGGATTAAAAACTTGCGAAAATTGTGTGAATCGAAATTGAAAAATTACCTCATCTACGAGAAAAATCTCAAAGCATTCGAATCTGATGATACTTTATGTATTTTTTACGGTCCTGCCGTCGAAATGTTTGCAATTTTTCTATTTCGATTTGTTATTGAGACCGAATGATAGATAGGCAGGAAAAAACGTTCAGTCCTTGAGGGTGAGCGTAATAGCAGCAATGTCAGATGAAAATGCGGCCAAGAAGTAAATCCTCTGTACATGATTAAGAAAACAAAATGTTTTTCTTCGTTTCGAAAATTGAGAAAATCGTTAAATTGATGTGCGTACATTTGTTTCATGGTGCTTAAGTTCTTTCTTAGTGCTTTTCGTTTTTATATTAACGTTCACAGCACTTTGCTGGCATTCTTTGTTTTTTATATTATCTGCATTCGGCACCCCCGGATACTTAAGGATTTACGGGAGATTGAAATCGAGAGAAATCCGGTAGAACATGATAAGAAAAAAATGATATGGAGTACTTTTGCATTTTTCTATAAATGACCAAATGTTTTTAGAATTGTTTTAAAAATATTTAAATATGTATTTATTTCGTGACATTTCAGCAAAGAATACTAAGCAAAATTGACTGTAGAAAGAAATTGACTGTAGAAAGAGCTAAGAATACCTATTCAAAATCATTTATAGTTCTGCATTGTTTCGAATGTTTTTCCCCCGAAGAATAATACTGCATTTTAAAAATTATTTGCGTGTTTTTTATAATGCTCATTGGTGTCAGGTAGAAAGTTCAAATCGTATTCTCTGAACCAGCATAGAGAAAGTCGACGAAATCCTAAATACGTTTCAGGGCTAATATAAATCTGCCAAAACTAACATGGCCATCCGTTTGTATTGTAAATCAATATAGTAATACTTTATGTACGTTTCTGAAAAACTGTGCATCTTTTAAACTTATGTATCATTTAAGCAAAAAATATGCAAATTCGAATGGACAAAAAGGACAATTTGGCTACTCAAACAACTCAATTTGCCACCTGAAGAAATTATTTTTCATATCTGTACTTCAATCAACATTCAATTTCAATTTGGCAAACTGTTTACATCATCCAAACTTCAAATTAAAACTTACAATGCATATGGTTATTACGAATAGATTTCGACTCTCCATAGCCCAGCAGAAAAATCTGCACCAACCATCAATTTATTTTCACAATACTCACTCAACCTGTGTACAAACGCTTAAAACATTCCATCCCGGCAATAATATAAAATTTTCGTCTCAGCAATTATTTCTCTTTACGCTTCAGTTTCACACAAAAAAAGCAGCACTCCAAACCAGACTGAGTTTGAGTTCATGCCCGATAAAAATCTCAACCATTCCCTGGAAAAGTTTCGAGCCTCCTGCCACCATTCAATTTTCACACAACATGTCACCATACAGGCAATATTCTCGCTTACCCTGGCAATAATTTGTTAATTGCCTCAATTTTATATGCACTCTATGAACAATCGTTCGCTGAAAATGATATTATTAATTGTTAATTAACATTTTTGCATTCTGTTTCAATAAAAGTTGTATTCATGCAATACATATCGGTATTTCGATTACAAAAGTATAAGGGATATACTTTGCATTGCCAACGAGTTTGATGTTTTTCATAATTTTATTTTTAATGATTATTGAAATTATTCATTATTCGTGTCTCGGAGCTCCAAATAAAAGGTTCGTGAAATAATAAAGTAATTAAGTGAAATATTGTCGGTTTTCAATTCGTTGATATAAAAGCAGATTTAGTTATACATTTCGCTTTGATACGAGTAGTATACTGAAACCTCTTAAATAATAAATGTGTGAAGCAGGTGTGAATAAATGGGTAATAAAGATTATTATTCATGCCGGGTATGCCTTTTTGGTCTTTTTTTTTAGAGAACGCTGAGCTTTTAAATTTCACAGGTGCTTTATGTTGAATTCACATTGTCAGTTAATGTGACTGAGAACGCTGGTGAATTGTATCTCAATTTACTATTTTTCAGAAATCTGCAGTATTTCTGCATTCTAGCTTTATTTTCGTTCATTTTCGTTTAAATCAACAAATCTATTCTGCAATCCGATCTATGTCAATTTTTGTAAGTTGGTCCGTTTCACCGTGCCGCTTGATGTGTCACCGAATATCTTGACATTTCGCTAAAACACGTACGGCGATGGAAGACCAGCTTCGGTGAAGTGTAGACCCCAGTAAGAGAAACTTTAGCCGCTTAACTCTCAGTGAGAATGCAAATAACCTCTCCAAATATCTGATGACATAAGAGCCAAGTGGACCTTTCGAAGATCACCATTACCAACGCGTACATACTATATAGCGTGCAAAGAACATTTTTTGAGAAACCGATTTCGCTTTACTTGGACTCGGCTGTGCCAATAGCACCAATCAGGTACTCCCGCGACTACTTTTGTTCTGTCAGGAAGAGTACGTTAGGCAAACCTCTTCTCTTTTCTACATAAACTGTACAGACAGTATCACGTACCCAAGTGTCTTCTGACTGCAGCATCGTCTCGACAATCCTCTCCGGCTTTGCAGGGCCGATCGCAGACCAGAGCGCTTCCTGTTCTCTTCTGAAGCGCAGGCCCTTGAAGAAAGTATGCAATGCATCATCAATTTCTTCAATACAGTATTTGTAGCATTCTGTCAATAAGGTATTCTATGAAGGTATTTCTTAAAGTAGCCATGGCTTGATGAAAATGGCACAGATAGAAATTTATTTCATCGTGGTCACTGACTATTGACTATTTCGGAGCCGACTGTCATGGGTATGGCGGCTGATATCCTTCTTTTCGCTAGCATGACAATCTCTGTTTTCGAGATCGTCAGCTGGAGACCATAGTTTACCATCCAACCTTCAACTTTTCTCATTAGTTGATTTAATTTGAGTTGAGCAAGGTGGGGATTTCTCGAGGTAATCCATCATATAATCTATAATCATCAAAATATATCACATAATCTATAATCATATAATCATCAAAATGATGGTAATCCACCATCAGCGTAACCTACCAATAGCACATCTTCTGGCATTTCAAGTCGCAGGAGCCCGCCGTACGCAACATTCCAAAAATTTGGCCCAAAAATAGACCCTTGTGCTGCTCGGGCAGTAATATTTTTGCGGATATGTCCCTCCATTGTCTCTTATATAAGGCGACGTTTCTTCAGATAGTCTCGAACAATGGCTAACAGCTGAAAATTCCACTCAAACGCCTCTAAAATATCTGTCCATCTTTCTGAATTAAAAGCGTTCCGAACATCCAGCGTGACTATAGAAACACGATTGGCCTGGACTGGTGGCATGCAACCTCGGCGCGCTCTACTGTGTCGATTACTTCGTAGATGGCAGTTTGAGATATGCTTCTCTCAATTTTGCATATGGAAAAGTGAACTTATTTAGTTTTGGCTCTATTTAGGTGCCAGCTGATGGTAAATCCTTCAATCCCTACTTTTCTCTGCCGTCAGGTAAATATCGCACAATGCCGATCTTTCCGTGCTATCTATAAGATGTACTCTTTGCAATTACCTCCACCAAAAAGACACTACAATTCTTCAGCTTCAAATTTAGTTCAATGAAAAAAACATACAAAGTCTGTCGCTAAGTATGGAGCAATCGGTATACATTGCGACAGCATTTGTTTTTGGGGACGGTCCACTGGCTGATCCTCTCTACTTTGAAGCTTGATTTTAAACCTTGGGTCTGGTATGCCCGCTGGATCAGGCATGTTTTAAATTTCTATGTTTTTATATAATTTCTATGACTATCACCTATTAAACTTATTAGCATCTACTATTTTCTGATCAACAATTTCTAAGCCAACTACGATAAAGGCTTTATTTTAAGGTGAAATATATTCTGGGAATAAAGTTGTTTCAAATACATATACGGCAAAAAGATCCCGAATGATTAACTAGTTAAATAAACAATTAAAAATAAACAATTAAAAACCAAATTACCTTGCAAAAAAGTTATTATTTTTTACAATAAATAATAAAGTTTTGTAGCTCAGGCCCTCTCATCTAAAAAAACCAAAACTATCACTAAAAGACCAACAAAAGTAATAGATATATTTTCCGACTGGATGGAATCGAAAGTAGCTTTTGGCTGACTAGCACATCGCCCTGAATATATCCATTTCGTGACGCATAAGACAGTGAAAAAACGCAATATATGGAACACAAGACAACGACGAGATAAAAACTCCAGGGTGTTGTTTAGATCCTTGCGTCCGATTCGGTGCAAAAAACACCGCAAACAAACGGTTGAAAGTGCTAGGCAGTCTGCAAACAGCCAAACATACACAAACTGGAAAAAGACACCAGAAGAAAAATCGCCTACAGTTTGCGTGCAAAGCGATGACTCTCCTGGGACTTTACAGTTGAGAAAAGTCAATTCCGAATATCTTCTTCTGTCTCTTCCACTATCCCGTCATTGGCGCAAGAGCTCCACTAGCACTGCGACTATAACTTCTACCGCTGCTGCCAGTGCCACCGTTGCTCCTAACGTTCGATCCCAGTCAATATAGATTCCAGTTTCGTGCCATATTTCAGCCGAGACTTGCCGCACTATTGAAGGATATCTCTGGTGGTGCTGTACATCCGGCGGTAAAATCAAGAAAAAAATGGCCATGTCGTGAAGAGTATTGGCGAAAGAGTAGAAAGACGTGCGGGATGCAGTGTCAGTGGCTGATGTTACTTCAGCAACATACATGCGATTCGTTCATCTGACAGTGAATTTAAGGGAAGCTGATAGGTAATGCAAAAAGTGGATTTTCTTGTCCATTCAATGTGGTATTGTGTTACTTGAATCGTTTCGGTAGAAAGTTTGCGAGAAGTTGCAAAGCCAGAGAAAATTGATGTAAATTATTATTGAATATTGAAAAATATAAGGCTAGGTATCGCAGGTAGTGTGATAAGAAGGATTGAAGAGAACGATACGCATACGTGGTCTAGCAATTATTTTAATAAGTTGGAGAAAAATAATGTTAAATTTGAGTAAAATTTTGATTTGGAAGGCATAAGCAAAATGTACCTCAGGAACTGGTTAAGAATTCTATACTAAGGATTTAAGACCCGTTGTCTAAAAACTCAGAACATTCACTTTAAATATGTCACATTTGAGATTCTGCTCAGTATGATAAACCCCTTGAACATTTTTTTTGTACCTTTGAATCTGAATCGAAAGCCCATTTCGGGAACAATTACTCTCAGGTTTCGTGAGTGAAAAAAATTGAGTCAAAACTGGAGTTCTGTTTCATTGATAGACATAATTTAGAGTAAACAGTGCCAACTTACGAGGGTTGACCAATAAGTAATGATAATGAATATTAACTAAAATGATTAAACTTAACAGATAGATTTATTTTTCAACATAGTCTCCTAACAAGCTAATACATTTAGTCCATATTTTTTCCAAACCTAGGATACCCTTAGAAAAAAATTCTTTATCTTGACTCTCCCAAAATGCCTCAACAGCGGCCATCACTTTGCTATCATCTTCAAATTTCTTAGCCTGAAGATGTTGTTTGAGCCGAGGAAGGAGGTAGAAGTCACTGGGAGCTAGATCTGGCGAATAGGGTGGGTGTTCTAGCAGTTCGAATCCTGTTTCTTTAATTGCATCTATCGCAACTGCAGCCTTGTGAGCCGGTGCGTTATCTTGATGAAACAGAACTCGAGCTCGCAGTTTGCCGCGTCTTTTTGCCTTCATTGCCTCTCGCAATCTTATTTCGTCTGCGTAGTAAGTAAGTATTCCACCATAATAATTCCTTAAGCGTCCCAAAAAAACTGATGCCATAACCTTTCCTGCCGAACTCTACACTTTGAATTTCTTCGGCGTCAATGAAGAGGATCGCTTCCTGGTCATCAATTGCAGTTTTGTTTCTGGATCGAAATGGTGGATCCAGGTCACGAAACGTGACAAAAAATTCTCCTGATCTGCCTGGAACTTTTTGGAATTCATCCTTGAAATGTCGACTCGTTTCTTCTTATGCTCATCCGTTAACATTCTTCATATGTAATTTGTTGGCGAAGATTTTTCGAACACTACCATATGAGATACTTGTGACCTCAGCTATATGCCTGATGGTCAATGCTTCTGGTAGAGAGTTTTTTTCAAACAGAGGTACTTAATGACAGCTCTAATTTCGTTTTCTTAATTTTGATGTTCTCTCTTTAACTGTTCGCATTCAAATGAATGTACCTTCCTGGAACTGGAAATAACCGATTATCATTACTGATTGATCAACCGTCGTATATAAAATTACATAAACATTTATATGTTCCATTTTTTTCTTTCAATTCCACTTATAAATGCGTTCTTTGGAATTGTTTAGAATGAGCATTAACCTCTAACTTTGCTTACGGGACCTAGTAACCGGAATGATCTCTTCATCCTACTATGTTTGAGTTTTTTTTTCAAAATTTTTTTACTTCACAAAAACAATAATGTGAACAGTTATTCGCGACATTTTTATCTACACATTTGCCTGAAAAATCATTAATTTACATCCTCACTTACAATTGGAGCATTGTTACTAATGTAAAAATTTTTGAAATTTGCGTAAATTCCAGCCAAAAAGGATGCACACGAATTAATAATTTTTCGTGAAAGAACTCATATTCGACATGACTTCCGTAAAAATAATAGCTTCGACCAATTCGTTCGGCAATAATTTTTTCACTTTCCAGCAATCATATTTAAACGAGTTTAGAAAAGATTCGTTCTCCGAAGAACCGAATTCGCTCGAATACCAGCACCCATTTTCTTCGCTTCATTCTAAGATAATTACTTATTCTGGCGTGACATTAAAATTGAATGAGCACAAGAAAAAGGTTTTATCGTTTCTCAAAACGGAATGACCTCCTACGTACAACTCACTTTTACAATCCTTGCATTCCTCCCAACCGCGAATCCTCTCCTTGACTTGTCTGAAGATAACTCTCTCGAACACATTATTTCGTAATGACAATAAACTCAAGACAGAGAGGAAAGATCGGAAAACTCATCCACTGGAACACCAGATGGATGGAATTTCTGTGATTTGATACCAGCTGTCTGAATAGATAGATCCTTCTACGAAATCTTTCATTCAAATACTAGTCGACTGAACTGTTGTGAGTAGGGTTTGAGTTTAAGAGTTTCGAATTCGGCACTGCTACCGCCCTCTCGTCAGATGCCACTTCTATTTATCTGCGTCGTCGTTCATTCGTAGATTCTTTTCTTATTCTGATTTGCTTATTTTCCTATTTTTTGCTTACTGCTGTAATAATGACGACGAGAACAGAGGAGTCGCAATGAGTGAATGAATGATGATAGGAGCAGGACAAAACATATGGATGAAAAGTTTATCGTGCTTGAGCCAGAGGACCAAACTTTGCTATTAACTTACTTCAAGGACCTTTTCAATTTCAGTTATTATGACGATAGATTTATTTGCGTTGATTTGGCTGTTGGGTGCTTGAACGGAATGGGTTGCCAGGATTCTGTTGGTAGCTTTCAATGATTTTATCACTTTACTCACTTAATTCGTTGCACAAAGCACATTAATTTACCAAAAACTTGCGAACCAATTTTTTTGGAATACATATATTCTGGAGTCCATTTCATGAAATCTCAGCTACATGTGATGTTCCTCCTGAAACAACTTACTAGTAATTAAATAATATCCCGTAACTAGTCGCATGAGGTAGCAACCCAGGACCCAGCAATCCACCACTATTTCTTTCGGATAATCCACCAAAGCGACAGAGAATTATTATTACTAGTAATGAGTAAAGTTTATGAATGCATATGGCAAAGTTACAGAAGCACTAGTGCAGACGCAACGGAATTTAAATATGTTTGATGATAAAGAAAGACGAGTTATTTTCGAGAATAGTTAGAAGAAGGAAAAGTAGAAGAGTCGTTAAGGATTATGGCAGCATTTTTGAGATTAAATGCTATAGTGCTAAAACATTAAAAGCTCTACAAAATAATATACTACTGTTCCAGTTTGTCCAAGAAATATTTGTAGTGGTTTATTGTAGATTTCATTTTGGAAAAAATCAAGCTGAGGTCAACATGAAATTAAGCTAATATTATTAAGTTTAGAAAAAAAGTCATAATGCCAATGGCAAATCTTAAACAACTTTGAATACAAATAAAAGCTGATGGTATGCGAGCAAAGACAAAATCTCACCACTTCCTATACAGATAATCATGCAATGCTCTTAAATATCCTCGCACTATCCCTTTCCTCATTTAAAACATGAAGCTTTATCTATTTCAATACTTTCTTGCAAAGCGATTCGATCCTGCTGTTTTCCGAAACGTCATCGTCCGCAAACCTCCCGGCATGTAAGCATTTAGACATTCGGAGTTTCCTAGTCAGACATAAAATAAAAATTCCACTCGCAGTCCATCAATGTCTATCAGTAACGAGCGATAGAAAAATGAAATCGTTCTAAGCCGCCCAAGAAACCAATTCGAAAGAGGCAAATGATAGCGAGACAGAAGACTCCAACAGTCCTTAATATATATCTGAGCCGAGTGTCATTAACGACCCATTTGGCCGGACACGAGTGCGGGACGGACAACGACGTTTATTTAAGAAGGTCGGTCGAAAAACAAGCTGCTCAGGCATAATTCTAGGTCGACTCATTTATCATGAAAATGTTTCTAGAGCCTACTCCTTGAATCCTGTCCTGTCTAATGCACGAAATAATATTATATAAATGGCCCGATGAAAAATAACAAACGGTCAGGAATATATTCTTTTTGTTTGCGTTTTCGTTTTCTCTTCGGAGCTGTTTCATTTTTTTTCTTCCGGCGTGTGCGTGAGGGTATGCAGCAGGACTGACAACTAGGGTGGATTGAGTTGAAAGAAAAACTGCGGTCAGCGGGATACCATTCAGATAGAGGTAGGGTTGCGGATTGGCAGAGTATATGACCTTCATTATTTTTAGACTGGGAGCAGTGGAGCTTAAGTAAAGTTTAAGTGCAATACAATTAGTCTAGAGACTTCACTAATTAGACTTGTCTGATGTGATTTTCGGGATCGGGACTACAAACCAGGGAATGCCATTATAGAGCCTGGTGACAAAATATTGTTTTGACGTAATTGAAATGTGCCCATATAATGCGAAGTGAAGTAAATTTGGCTTGGTCATACTCAGATAACGTTTGCTTTGAAATTCAGATATAAAAGCTAACAAGCCAGAAAGTTTTAAACATAAGGTAATAAGGAATAAATGGTTTTCCCAAGAAAACTTAAGTCGAATCTAATGTTTTATGAGACAATATTTCTCAGAGTCAATTTTTCAACCAACACTGCATTAGGCAGTAGATTTCTCTTGAATAATCAACATCTATCAAACAATTGAAATATATCGAGCTTTCCAAGGCAAATGGTCTTTCACTTAATATATCTGACACAAAAAAATATGTCCACAAAAACACACATGCAATTCGGCTACAAATATGTAAAATTTTTGGAATATGGACAAGTTTAAATGCTAAGCAGCTTCCCAATATTCATTTTTAGTAATAAGTGCTTAGATTTTTTTCTATTGAATCAATTTTATCTGAAATTTCGGAATTAATGCATTTTGGTTTTTGACTAAGCTCATGCTAACACAAATTTGACTGAATATCTTTTGATTTCCCTGAATCTTTCGATTTTCTTTTTTGTTCTTCAAGCTCCAACTATTTGATTTCTAAAAATATCTTTGTACCGATCAAAGCGGTTCTTAAACAAATATCATCCAGATTCACACGCCACGTTCAAACAAGTTAAGCTTTCAATCAATTTCTGTTGGAATTGTGTCTCGTTTATTTTTTTTTACTTTGCTTGATATCATTTTTGAGAGAAACATGGGCCTAAATAAAACTGTCTTTTAAATGAAAACTAAATCTATTTATGACCAATATGGAATCAAAAATCTACTTTTGGTTTGAATTAAATACATTCTTAACTTACCAATTCAAAGCCTTGAATTCAAATATTATTCAATGGCAACATTTAGTTTCGTTTTGAACTAGAAATGAGAGAAATAAAATTTAATCAGAATAGAAAATTCATATACGAGGGTTGATAAAAAATTAGTGATATCGGCTATTTGCCGTTAGCATAAAATTGAAAAAAAAATGTTTACTACTTCATATACACACTTCCAGGGATTTATTTGAATATTCATTTGAATACGAACCGTCGAATAGAGAAAATAAGAAATGGAGAAAAACGAAATTAAAGCTGTCATTAAGTACCAGTGTTTGAAAAAAATGTCTACCAAAAATAAAAACAGTGGCCTGGTAAAACCACTAGAGGACTCTGCACCTCAATATTCCCCCGCTGCACACCGGACCAAGGAGTTTAAATTGGGAAGAACATCAACTGAAGATGAATTCCGCGAAGGATGATCATCCGCGTCTCTCACTGAAGACAACGTGAAAAAAGTCAAAGATATCATGTTGGCAGATCGAAGACTGACCATCACGCATGCAGCTGAGGTCACAGCGATCTCATATGGCAGTGTTTCAAGAATCGTTGCCAATGAATTACACATACAGAAGGTTTCTGCGCGTTGGGGGCTGAGAATTTTAACCAACGAGCATGAGAAGTCGGCATTTCGAAGGTGAATTTCGAAAAGTTCGAGTCAGACCCGGAGAAGTTTTTTCACGTTTCGTGTCCATGGATGAAACTTGCATTGACCATTTTGATCCAGAAACCAAACTGCAATCGATGACCTGGAGTCGACCCTCTTCACTGACGCCGAAGAAATTCAGTGTCGAGTTCAGTAGGGAAGGTTTTGCATCATTTTTTTGGGATGCTGAAGGAATTATTATGGTGGGATGTTTGGAAAAGGGAGCCACTATATCACGCTCTTACTACGAAGACCAAATAAGAAGATTGCGGAAGGCAATTGAGGAAAAACGACGTGGCGAATTACGAGCCGGAGAGCTGTTTCATCAAGACAACGCACCGGTTCACAAGACTGCAGTTGCAATGGCTGCATTTCAAGAAATAGGATTCGAACTGCTTGACCATCCGCCCTGTTCGCAAGATCTAGCTTCCAGTGACTGTTTCCTCTTTCCTCGGCTGAAGGAACACCTTCGGGGCAAGAAATATTAAGATGATAATGAAATAATGGCCGTTGTTGAGGAGTTTTGGGAGAGTAAATACAAATCATGTTTTTTCTAAGGGTATCTTGGGCTTGAAAATAACCTGGGCTAAATGTATTAACTTGTTATTAATATTTAAAAAAAAATCTTTTTTTTTTGGTTTAAATTGATGATCATTACGTTTGGATCCACCTCGTATTCTCGAAAAATGTGCAAACTGTGATTGGTTCAACACCGTTAGCTATGCCAGTTGTTGACTTAATTCAAGGATAATTTCATGTTTACTTTCATCATTTTAATGATGCTGTCATTACTAAATACATTCAAATACAAATAATTGAAAATATGGTGTGTATATCCAGATAAAATCTTAAGTCAGTAGCATAGGAGTTGTGGATACTACGAAAAATGTAAGGACATCAAGTTTTTGAGTTTCGTGATCGACAAAAACTTTGGGTTTTTTTTTTTGGAAAATTGAAAAAATTGCATCAAAGCTATGATTCTTTTGTGTCAATGGATATTGGAATTCAAAAACGGAAAATTGATTTTATGGTTCTGAAAACTTCGCAGAAAGATTATATGTGTGAAAGTGAAAATTCAATGGAAGATTTGAGTTGCGAATCTGTATCGACCAGGAGAGAAAAAGAGAAGCTGCAAGCCAAATAAAATATATCATAGCTAGTAAAAATAGATTGCAATATAAAGAAATATATTTTCGTATGTCAGCTTGTTCAATTTATATCAACAATTACAATAAAGATTTTTTTAAATTCCTATCAACAAAAAATTCTGTCAATATTTGTCATTTTTCACTTTCATTTATTTATTTTTTATCTGCGATTAGATATTTACCATGTTATTTTATTGTACATATATACAAAAATAATAGATATAATCATATAAAAATTACACACCATTATTCTCTAATAAAAATTGAAAAAGGCGCACACAATGTCTGCAGAGTACTTCTCTTGCAAGCTTTGATCACAGCTAGTTTCTGCAAGACTTTATAACGTAATTTGAACTCTTCTTTAGTGGAAGCATTGCCGTTTTGGCATCTGGAAGAGTTTGACGTTTATCATGTATTTCTTCACTTTCACTTTCATCGATTACACATGAAATTTGAACCTTTAGTTCCGATATTGGACAAAAAATCTTTGCTTTGTTTTACGAGTGCGTGATCTTTGTGAGCAGATGTATAGCGATGATTCCTAGTTTCATACTCGGAAGTGTAAACAGTTTGAAACTATGCATAAAAACACTATTAACAAACATTCAAACAATGACGATGTGTATGTTTTACTCTTCGAAATTTACTTCATGCCTATTGAATTAATTTTAAACCTCACCTTCTATGAGCCTTTATCTCTTACAAAATTCAAAAGAAGCTTATTGAAATGTTAATTCAGCCCATACCAACAGCTCATCAAAATAAAGCAAATCCAATGTCTCGGTTTATTTGAAACGTATTCTGTCTCCCACTTCGAAGCCTATAATTTTTCATTTGACTGTATTTGATATGCGTCAAAACATTTCAACCAAACCTCCTACAAACACTCCGACCAAACTTAAAACCCGTAACCAAGTTGCCGCGACATTAGATTTCATCAAAACACAAAACCTCGTTTCCAAATATCAAGTAATTTGCTCGTTTACCGAATCGATTACCTTCTCGAATTAATAGTCGCCAAACTCATTTCTTATCCTGGCCGAAAACGAAAATCAGGTGTTTTAATGAGTAACTCTATCGGATTCGGTCGTCAAACAAACGAATCGACTTGAGTCCTTGTGACCTCGGAAGACCTTTTCGGTTGCGTGCACTCATTCATTCAATCGTTTGCCTTTCTTTCCGCTCTCGCGGAACGTGTTTGAAAGTATTTCGGGAATCACGCAAAGCCCACTGCCGAAATAAGGACATAACGCGACCCGGGTCTTTATCTAATGTTCCTATCTTGAAGTTACGAGATTTAAACGGACTGCCATTTTCTTATGTTGTCGTCCTTTGCGCCCGTTGACTACGACGTTTGCTCAAGACGTTGCTGTTGGGGACTTGCGAGTGTTTCGGTAAAACTTTCTTTGAATGAAATCATGAACAGTAGCGAATTTCCGAACACGCCTTAAACTTCAAGTGGAAGGAAGTATAGTTGCGAGCAGAGTGTGTTTGAGGCACGAGCGTGTTGATGAAATTTAATGGTGGTGCTATTTGATGATATGGTCTTAATTTGTTTTAAAATATTTTGCATGAGTAGTTTTTGATAAATTATTCTTTTTATAAAGAAATATGCAAAATTGTGAGTGATGATTTTTTCATCCCACTTAAGATAATTTTTGAGTTTGCCCCAAGTTTTCTTTGAGTGAGGTAGTATTTAGCGGAAAGTAGCATGAACATACTGAGGGGTTGGAATGTTATATTCCTTCTCTGATTGAGTGCGATAAAAATCTTACTGAGAATCGACCAATATTTTTGTTCCGAGACCACCCCTTTTGCCTTTTCATATAATTGTGGGTTAGCAAAGTAAAAAAAAAAATTATTTATGTGTCCAATCTTATAAAAAATATAAAATCCAGATGTGAAAACTAGAAGGGAAGAATGCTCACGAATTTGTTTAAATCATTTTTATTTTTATTTTATTTACTCACCAAACAAGGTACAAATTGAAAAAAAAATCAAAAGTAAAGTAAAAAAGACAAGTCAAATACTTAACAAATAAATTGATTAACACAACAATGATATATAGCTTATAGCTTAAGGTTAAGGGGTACTTGAAAAATGGAGGATTTGAAGGATAATTTGTAAATCGTAGGGGAATATAAATTGCTTCTGCTGTTCAATATCCTGCAGCATATATTTATCGACTCATTAGCTGCATATGTAGTGGAATGTGGATATTCTTTTAGCAAACAATTGGACCCAACTTTAATAGCGCTTCTAATCGAAACTGAAGCAGGCCGATATTGTCATTCTTTAGTGACCCCGTCGAAACTCATAAGGGGGTAGGTTATTAAAATCATAAGACGAAAAGTAAAAATTGCTTTTGTATGGACTCGAGTCTGTCACTGTTGGTTCTGAAAGCGGGATATCAGCTAATGCAAGCGTATTCACGAATAGGACGTACAAGTGAATTATACGCTTTAATGAACTTTAACTAAACACTTTAACTGAATCATACACTTGTGATCCACAGAATACGAAATTTTTGGGCACGTCTTTTGATGAAGCCTAGCTTGTTGTTTTTACGGGAGAGTATTTTATCATTGTGTAAGGTAGAGCGGAGTTTTTCATCTATGACTACACCGAGGTCAACAATGCTATCAACTCTAGCTGGCAAATTATTGCCGAGGAAGGACCTATTGGATGTGAGTGTGTATTTAAGGGAAAAATCGAATAACCTGTCACTGATCAATGCTGAAAGAGATATTGTTTACTTTGCACCAATGATCAAGTGAATTAAGGTTGGATTGGGTAAAAAATGCATCAGTTTTAGATTCAATGATATGATAAACTTTGATATCGTCTGCCTAAAGTATATGAGGTATGTTTTTAAGGACGTCAGATAGGTCAGAAATAAATATATTTAGAAGAAGTGGGTCTAGATGGCTACCTTGTAGTACACCAGATGTAGCAGGATCATTTTTTGATAAAAGTCCTTGCAATTTTACACATTGTTTTCAATTGTGAAGGTACAAAGTCAGTCAGCTAAGTAAAGATCCGGCAAGACCGAATTTCTGAAGCTTCTGAATTAAGGTAGAATAGTCAACTCTGTCAAACGCCTTACTAAAGTTCGACTAGACTGCGTAAATTTAGTGTTCTTTCTTCATTTTATACGGAACGTCTGAGATTAGGACTGTCAAGTTTGTGGTAGTTGAGCGAGATTTTCTATTGCCATATTGATGCTCGTTTAGTCGGGAGTCAACAACCAGAGAAAGTTTATCGTAGACCACCTTTTCGAAAAGTTTCGTAATCGAAGACAAAATAGCAATACCCTTATAATTTCCAACACAGCGTCGGAACCAATTCTCACCAGGATGAAAAAACTCCGGACGAATGTGATCTATTAAAAAAAACGCAAAGGAGTTATAAGCTGTTCAACACACTTGAGTAAGAAGGTGGGAGAAAGAAGATCAGGCCCAGGACCTTTGTTGCAATCGAATTTCAAAATAGCTTTACGTATTTCAATCAGAGGAAGAAATACCTTCTGGCTTAACAACTAGTAATAACTGCTCAAAATTTGTTGAAAGCTTCTTATCGCGCATTTAAAGTCCTTATTACGATTAAACTAAAATTTCACGTTTGAAATATTTTCAAGTAGTCTTGGCAATTCTGTTTTTGAGCTATGGTTTGGCTATCAGTTAAAGAGAAAATTAGTCTCCTTTGCTACCAAAAGAAATTTTTTTTACCAAATTGACCACAGTAGAATTTTTCCAGAATAACTATTGTAAATTCACTGTCAGTTTACGGATATCCGCAGGCAAATGTACAATTTCCAAAAATAATATAACATTGAGTCATAAACTCAAATTGAATCATTATAAAATCTACGAATCTTTTTTTATGTGTTTTTTTGTTATATCCAATCGATTTTCTTTGTCTCTTGTTTGTTTTATCGGAACACATGAGAACACGATAAAAATTTTCCACAGAAAATTTTCCCCGGGAGCAATGTGGAAATCATTTTGAAGAGAAAGACCATGATGGCAATTAAGTAGAAATGTTGATATAAGATAGATCGAATCTAATTAAATCGAAGAATTTTCTTGAAATTAGTGACACTCAAAGGAAGCTCATGTGACGCTCCCAGCTTCAAAAATTTAAGAATATGGTTAGTTTCAGATTAGACTCTTCTTAGAACTACGTTTTCAAATTTGTTTCGAATTCAGTTTTGAAGTTGAGATTAGGAATGAAATGAAATAGCTCTGAAACTACTATTATTTAATGAACTAAAATACTAAATTATAATGATCCAAAAGAGGAAGAGAATTTTTAAGTGAGTTTTGGAGCTACATGCAATTTCTACCACAAACGCCGTTAAATTTTCTTTTAAAACGCTTCTTCCCATTCTGATAAACGTTTCACCAAATATGTACAAAAAAGTTTCAAATTCCAAATATACTGCACATTAAATAAATGAATTTATCTACGTGTCTATTTCATAAAAGATGTATTATTCATATTCTAATTTTCATTCTATAGCTACGCAATACAATCACATATGTACATATTTCATAAGATCGATAATGAACTGAGCAGATTGTGTAGTACTAAGTAATGTGTGGATAAATATGATTTTAGAATTTTGCCATTTTCATATTACCGGATTGCTGCAGGAGCGCACATGGATGCACAGATGAAAATTATTACCAAAAGGTAGTGAGGCCATAAAACAATTTAATTACCACCAAACAAGTGTGTATTTCATCTGGCTTTTATGACGTTCTAGCCCCTTTTACTGGTTGAACTGGTTACTGGTTGAAATATTTCTCTGCTTTTCAGAACGGTAGTCGGATGGAGATGAGGGTAGTAAGATACTCTGCAGATTTGAAGCAGATGTGTTGAAATGAGTTTTTGGAAATAGTTATGAAAGATAGTTGGTTTTATCAGAAAGCGACTCGTAGTAAGTCAATAGACGAATTACTGTTGATAGCTTTTGTCGTCAATGTTTTGAAGTTAGTGGCTGTATTCTTTGTAGAACAGACAGAAAAATTACTTACATCGTACACTTTGAATTCGCTTGCCAATTTCTTGTTTTTTGGTGCCAATTCATCTGACTATCACGCTGAAACAGACATTTAACAGTTCAATAAGAAAGAACTAAGTTATTGCCCAGCAAAAAAATTAAAAACATTAGCTTTAAAAGTAATTCCACTTAATGCTCGAGAGTTGGGCAACTTTAGTTCTATTGAACTAACTATACATTAGTCTTTTCCATTTGTCTTAAAATATTTTCGGCTGGAAAATTAAAACCCCAACAAAATAGGCCAAGCAAAGTATTAAAATGTCACCATAAAACGACATTGTGTAATTTTGCAATTGAAGAAACTTTTGTGAAAATTATAAATTAATTTGCTGATCTGCATAATACTAATTGCTGTGAAATGAACAGGGCCATTTTTCACCTTATTACCGCTTTTGTTCATTTTGTTCAAACTGTTTAGCATTTCCTAGCAACATTTCAAATGTTACGCGACTCAATGAAGCGAATAGGACTATTTCGCAAGCCATTTTAGGAAGAAATTCATATCATTCCGAAAAAAATACCGTGTATGGAAAAAAATCCTTCCCAAAAACTCTTCTTCCAACAAGAAATTATAAGCAAAAAGCTCATGCAGTATATAAATGTCGCATGGCAATTATTTTAATTTTTCAAAATTGATTAAAATAATAAAAACTCAAAACAAGAAAAATATTCGAAATGAAGAAAAATTTCCGTTGAATTGAATACTACTTAAACTATACTGCTAAAGCGTCTAAAAATAATATTCTGACGTTAATCGAAAATTATCTGAAATTATTAGATCTCGTCCTGTTATTTATTATAAACCTCTCTGGTGATTGTGAATGCTACGCAAGATTTATTTCGGCGTCGTGTTTGTAAGATAAGATTAGTTTGTTAGATTAGTTATACAATGCTTGCATACAGCATTATCCTTAATAAGTTTCCTTGGTTACTAGCGCCTCGAAACTTTATCAGTGACTTTCGAAAAATTTAAAAATCTTCAGACAATTGAAGAAAAATGAATTGTTTGAAATATAAATTTCTACCCAAAACACATATTACTTTTAGCAATCAACTGTCAATTAATCCTTTGTTAACGTTAATTTACTTTTTTTCCTTTACAGATCGAGGATGCGATGCTAATGTTCGACAAACAGACAAATCGACACAGAGGTAAGTCTCGAACTCCTTGTATCTTATTTTTATGTTGCCTAGCAATAACCGTTCAACAAAGCCTGTGCAAAATTTAAAAAAAATCAATACACCAACTTCAACCTACTATGCATATTTCAAAATAAAAAAGGAAAATAAAGTAAATAAATCACAACTGAAGGACATCGTAATATATTCTTCTCTTCCCAAACATCTCCTTAACTTTATAAAAACGCTCGAATGACATGTACGCGATAAAACCAACCTTTTTATCGGCTAAATGTCAAAACACATTAGACCACCTGTCACACGAAATTTCCTGGCATGATTTCATCCTGGCACGTTGGTCCCGATAGCGGAGCCAGTGTGCGTTTTCAAATCAGAATTGCTTTGGAACGGAAGCCAGTTGTCAATCGGTCTTCTCCTGGCCCGCCACCGATAGCATCAGTCAAGAGCAAAGAAAAGTAGATGGCAGCAGGAAGGTAAGAAAATGATATCGAGCGTACAGAAACGAAACAATTAATTGATTTCAAAAGTTTTGAATGGATGTTGGCAAAAATACAAGCAAACGAGATAGGAAGTCGATATTTTTTCTGTCTTGCCTTAAGTCTTACAAGAATAAACTGTCAGACAAAAAGTTGAATAGTTTCTCTAGGTTTTATCAGCAAAATGAAGAAAAACACAGAAAACATGCAATTCAAGGGGACCACGGATAACAGAAAGTTGCAATTGTATTTAAAAGATAGTTTCCAGAATGTTTTCATTTTAAAGAAATGGAAATAGAAGATTGTTTGGGGATACTATCTTTTGTGCGTTGGAATGGGTTCAGATAAACATCCGGCCACGATATCAGACTTTGTCCATTTTTGCAGATATGGAATTCTTAGTGTCCAGTAAGACCATCGGTGTGCGATGAGCGAAGCAGAGTTGGGCCAAATCGCAGTGAAAAATGGTGTAGGGTGTTCTGGCAGCAACGTAAAATAAAGTAGAAGATAATGAATTTAATTTTTATAATTGAAATGAAAATTTAAAATCGTCAAAATGAGTCAGTAGATAGAGAATGGCGGTTCTGGACCAGGACAAGGAGCAATAGACAGGGAGCACGCTGACGTCGACCTTTGGCATTGGCGAAACGATGATCTTTGAACTGATAAACAGCTCAGTTAAGCTGATAAACAGCCCGGTTGAGCTGATAGACAACCCAGTTGAGCTGATAAAGAGCCATATTGAGCTTTTGATTAGCCCTGTTGAGCTATTTATCAGCTCAAAGAACATCGTTTCGCCAATGCAAAAGGTCAACGTCATCGTGCTCCCTGTCTATTGCTCCTTGTCCTGGTCCAGAACCGCCATTCTCTATCTACTTGAGTCTATGAAAGTTTGACCGAAAAGTATGAATTTTGCTTGGTTTGTTCGAAAAAAATCTTAATCAAACTTTAAGGCTGTGATATCTGATAAAGTTTTGCAGGCAACGCGTATGCTTGATAAATCATACTCTAATAATCTTGAAATTGGAGTTTCTTGATCCTTTATTTCTAATTTCAGCGAGAGTTACTAAATAACAAACACTGAAAAGAGAGCCATAAAAAGCCATCGTCAGATTCTATCCCTTACCATTAATTCTTTTAAGCGTTTTTCTTCTCGAATCAACTTCTTCCCAAACATAATAGGAAAACAACAAGCATAGATTTTTCATCGCACTACTACTGTCCAGTCAATATGATACAAAATAATATTAAAGTTGAAATGTAGAGCTTGCTCAGGACAGTTGTATCTTTCTGTTTTCGGTAAAACATTCGAAAAGCAATGGAGAAGTAAAATTCCATCATATTCATTTAGACATTGCCAGGGACTTGGTTTTGGTTGCCGATGCATCGCTATTTTGTCATCGGCCAGTTTTAATACTACGGCCATCGTCATTATTTTCTGCTGTTAAAAACTATCTAGCTAGCTGGCTGACAACAAAAATGGGTATGCAGACTGCTCATATTTTTTCATGTCTATAGACAAAATGTGAAACTTTTGAGTGACATAGAGCGACAATGGATATGGCAGCAATGTATGAAATTCATTATGTTCGTTTTTAGTTACTCGATGGATTATTGCAAATGGTTGCATTCAGTACGAACAAAGAAAGCTTGTTTTAGAGTAGGTGGATTTTTTGAAAAAATTTTAAAAAATGCGACTGAAACTAGAGTGCATATACTTGTTTTAAATTTTTACTAATGTTCGAAGAACATTAGTATTAAAATGGATTTGGCCAAAAATTCAATTTTTAATAGTCTTTTTCAAGAAGCATGGGTGGTTAGGGGCTTTATTTAACAAAAAAATTAATGATTTCACTGACCATGACATGCAAAAATCAAAGTAAAGGAAATGAGCGTATGTGGGCTTATGGCTTTTTTTGAAGCAAAAAAAAAGGATATATAGGATAATCAAGGCAGCTGTAGTCTTGTAAAAAAAAGCTTGAATTTCGCCCTGACGCATCACATTATTCCCACAGCTGCAAGAGCGAGCATTTTAAGATCTCAGTAGCACTTTGACAACTTTTGTTTTATTTAAAAACAAACTGTTTTCTTAGAATCCCTTTCAACTCATTTTGGCAATGTTGAAAAAAATCAGACTTAACTGACTCAGCAAAAAAACATTCATTAGGTTTGTATAATGTACTGTAGTCAGCTGAATTTCAAAGAGCTATGCGAATTTTCCTAAGTTACGCAGCAAATATTTTCGACTATCTAATATCAAAGCACCAACAATCGTTTCTATGTAAAAATTTAAGCTTTGCTATACTTAAACGGCCCACAGACACGGAGATCTGGTTGTCGACTTGGTTGGAGACTTGCGACATTTGCGAACAAACTAGATCTGCGACTAGCCCACAGACAGTGAATTTGGTCGCAGATATTGCATATCTGCAACCAAGTCGACGACCAGATCTCCGTGTCTGTGGGCCGTTTTAACCTACCCACCTGGCATAAGCAATCCAGGCACTTTGCATCGTCCCTTTCCTAGCGCCCTTACTCGAATTCCGGCTCATGACCGATCTAGGGCAGATCAACAACATACATCTGACGACTGATATAAACTATGTAGGTACATATATGTAAAAAAAAAAAAAAATTCCCGAGTTTTTTTATGCGCTTGATTGGTATCTGTTGTAAACGACATTTTCGGGAGGGTGGAAGCAAGTTAGCATTCGATGGTGGCAGCAATATAAACTGAACATGAACGGCACACGTCCATTCGCGTAGAACATGGTCGGAAATTTATTGGGCCAGTTGAAGGACATTTTATAGTTATACTGCCTGACATCAAACATACACGATTCCTGCATTCTTCCACAGATACCACACTACCTGTTTTAAAACATATTTATACTAATATAAGCATATAATGGCCTGCAGGCTCAGACAGCTTGCCATTACAGCTGAATTCAGGCTGAATCAATTCGGAAGCGTTGTAACAACTGTCCTAGTCGTCGACATCATTGTTGTCTCAAATGTATTTTTGGGAGATTGTTGATATTTATTGTCTGGATGAAGAGGAATTGCTACAACTTTTATTTATGGCACTGACATAATGTTTGTGAATTATTTGCATTTCGTGAAATCATAAACATGTGTGTCAATCAATCAACGTGAACATGAATGTAGTACTTGTACGTTACCGTAAGTACCTAACGAACGCAAATGTGACGGTGATTTATTTTTATGGAATGGAGAATTGTTCCCTGAATGAGTCTCGTGTAGTCGATATGGACCTATTATGTAGAAAGAGGAAAAAATGACAGTTTGAAAGATAAATTTTGGAAGGAAGCAGTAGGTAGAAAACTGAGTTTCCTAATGAGGTATTACGGAGAGAAAAACTCTCTAACTTGCCGTGTGTTGTATTTCACATTTGAAAATTAAATGAAGTGTAACTATTCTCTCTGCTAAAAAATGTATGCGTTATCCTAGTGTTTTGTCTTTTGTTTGGTGGTTATGAGTGTTTGGATTATTTATTCAGTGTTGAGCGGCCTAGTAAAATATGAGTTCGCTTTCTTACTTAATACTAACTACACTGAACGAAAAAGGTACATAGAATTGATGAAAATTTTCATCGTTACAATGAAAATTTCATCATTTTCCAGCCGATGGGGAAGTTCATTGGCATAAAGAAAAGCCGTTCATCAATTTTATGATGGAAACCTAGCACTCACACACTGAAACAATTGAAGAAATATATTCATTGCCGGGAAGAATACGTTCATTACTTTTTTTCATAGCATTGATGAAAATATTCATTACTGTAATGAATGATTCATAATATATATGAAAAGGCTCATAATATTGATGAACGTGTTTTTAACGTTTACGAAAAAGCTCATAATTTCGATGAACTGGTTCTTAATATAATAAAGGAGTTCATAACACTGAAGAATGCGTGTGTAATACTATGAACGAATTTATAACTTTCATCAATGGGTTCATTTTATTAAAATCGTCGGTCACACACTTCATAATGGACAAATTGATCATATAAATGAAACACAGTTTTTATAACGAAATGCCTTTTTTTAATATTATGATTAACTAATCATGACAACTATTATTTCCAAAAATAGAATACATACAAAACAATCCATAAATTCTATAAAAATTTCAGCTGCAGAATCTATTTTTGAACCTGAAAATTCAAATAATTAATGTAAATTCTCCAATAGCAATTTTTTGAGCACTACTTACTGAATTTTATTTTCGTTTTTGAGTTTTTCTCTTTTCCTGATTTCGTTTTGGGGAATCCAACCTGTGACCTTTACTCTGGGAACTTTTCTGCCCTTCATGATGATATCGACTGAAATTTCACCATTCACATCGAGGAAGTTCACAATTTTATTCAAAAAGGATTTGTTGGTCTACGTTCAATCACTATTACTTACTGTTTTTAAGCATACAACATTAATTAAAAACGCACTCTTGGAATACTTGGAATACTCACTTTGGATCAAAATACTATTTTTCGCACAGAACACTACAGTAATATTACACGGTTTTCACTTCATAAAATTCTGCATCAGTGCCGTATCAATACATGCAAATTATTTATCAATACCATATACTTGCCAATAGAGTGAGTATTCATAGTTATGACGAATTCATTCTTAGATTTAATGAACATTTGCATTGATAGTAAGAAAATGGTCATCAACGATGATTTCAAAAAAAGATTCTTTGTAGTAACGAATGAGGTTCATTATTGTAATGAACGTGTTCATCAGGACCATGAAGATGTCTATGACTTGTGGTGGTAATGATATTTTGAATATGTGTTTGTGCATTTATACAAGCTGGATAGTTTAATGATAGTTTAATGAAAGTGATAGTTTAATGAAAGTGGATTCATGACATTAATGAACTGTTCATCGCCTTCCAAAATTTTCTGACGAAAATTTTCATCAGCATAATGAAATGTTCATAGTATTAACGAATTTGAAGTTGATGATCTGCATTCATTATTATTATGAACAGTATTTTTTTCAGTGTATATTCTGCATATCTACCAATTTTTTTTTTAAGTTCGCCTTGCCATGCTTTTTAAAATATTTTTTTCGTAACCTTAATTATGATAAAATACAGCTGTTATACTACATGATAAAATACAACTATTCGACAATATTTTTCACTTTATTGCGAGAGCAATTTATACGCATTTTCAAATCTGAAAAGGAAATGAATTACAGATCAACTATTCATCGAAAATGATTAAATACATAACTTCATTCACTTTGGCCTCTTATGTAAACACCAATTGCATTTTCTAATGACTCTACAATTAGAAACGTATACCTCGAACGCATTAACAATGGTCAACTTTTCGGTTTTTATTTCAAGAAAATCACTCACTTCCTACCCTCTGGTACTTAACCTGCTGCGACCTTCCAACAAAAATGGTTTTATTTATTTAACATATTACCACTTGTATTCATTTCCGAACTACAACGATTCATTGAAATATCGCAATATTGTTACAAAAAAAAACAGCATTTTACAATCGAGCAGTTAACGTTATTGCATTCATGTACTCTGAAATCATTGGGGAAAATCTCGTACGGAAGCATTCCTGAAATTTCCGTAGTAAAAATATATGAATGTAAATTTTTTAAGTACACTGAATGCATTTTACTCAATTCTGTTGCAGTAACGCATTTAAAATATGGAAAAGTAATATCTGTAGTAATATCAATAAATATTAAATGTATTGATTCTATAGGTACAGTGAAGTTTAAAGTTTGGTTTTCAATTGCCAGCAGCTTTTTTAAATATACGCCTTTTTGTCGTTATGGAATAACTAAAGTAAAGTAATCCCACGACATCCCTCGTACGGGTCTAGGGGTTGAAGCTGGTAGAGAGCTTCATTACAATTTTTTAATCATTGTGAATACGAGTGTGGAGTGATTAGTTCCACGACTCACTTTACCCCTGATTTAAATCAGGTACCTAATCAGAGCTAGGTGAACTCAAAGTTTGGTGCGCGGACCCTCGTCCGAACCTGGATTCGAACCAGGGACCCCACACGCAAGAAGTCAGTGCTCTACTCACTTGGCTACTCAAGTTTTTGTTATAGAATAACTGCCTGAACAAAAATCATAACCAGCTCAAATTCATCAACTTAATACTTCTAAGATTTGATTTAAATTAAAGTAAGTTTTCCCCAATTTAATCAAACTGTTTGAAACTTCAAAGTTCAATCGTTTTTTCATTAAATATTTGTTTATATCTGCATATTTCGTCATGCGGCAACAATAATTCGTAGCATATGCAGTAATGTTAAGCTCAAACTGAATTAAAGAAAATCAGCCTATATTCAGTTCAATAGTAGTCTTTGTAGCCGAAGCATGATTCTGAACGGAATGGTGCACTGTATATTAGTATAGTAACCGAGAGCATATAAAAGTCACAAAAAACTTTCATCCAGTTTGTCAATTTATGAAAAACAAAGAATGATAGTCTCCTCACATCTGCGCATGATAAAAAGAGAACAGTTTTAACAACTTTCGAACAACCAGAAAATCCATTGTTTATCAAGGTACTGTATAAAATAATTTGAAATAATTTGAGCATAGATTCATTGATATCTAGCTTTTTTTTGCACGTCGTGATTTCGTCGAACAAAAATATATTAAATAACAATTGAAAAAAAAATCAGGAACTCTGCTTCTACTATGCGAAAAACACCGAAAATATCATTTGGCTCGCAGGTTCATCTTGTGCTGACTACGATCGCTTAAAAACTTCAATTAAGAATAGAGCCAGCCCAAGGACAATTCGTTTCCAGCATCTCGTTTTGACAGCTCCTTCATTTCTCTAATGAGGAGGTTCTTTGAGGGAGATCTAATGCAAATCTTTGAATAGAGCTACTTTGAAAAAGTTACAACTCACTTTTAGTCCAAATAAAACGAAACAAATTTAAAAATCAAGATTGGTTCAAAAACATTGCTACTTCAGTATTGAAACCCACGTTGGGCGCTCATATTTTCATTAAATGAACTGACTTTTCGGAACAGTTTCAGCATCAAAAACCACAAATTTCACCTTTTTTTCATTCAATTCCTTCAGAGGATGCAAGATTTTTGAAGGAATATAAAGCTTGAAGGCTCCGGATCAAAAGTTTAATTCAATTCAAATAATTCTTGAAAAACTGCCTTTGTCATTTGGAGCTACTAAAAGACGACCATTAAAAAATCACTCCTATGTTTCTACAAGCATCAAACTTTAAATGTTCTTTCTCAAAAAAATTGAGCATTGAATGAAGTTTTGCAAAAGAAATATTTCATAGTTTTGTGTTTTCTATAGTGAGTTTATCTGTCTTAAAATTTTTGCTTCAGAAACACAAGGACTAAATCATTTTGATATTTGATTTTGTCAAAAACTATCATTATATCAACATCAAAAAATATTTCATTGCTGACACAAAGCAGTAGAAATAATGGCTTGTTGCTTCATTTTTCCAAAAAAGGACTCAATTATTCAAATCAAAATTAATTAGAATATTTGTAAATTTGCTTAAACGTCGTAATTTATGATTCTTGCTAAAACTGATTCTTGAATAAAAATTATAGCAAATAAATCATTTTTGGGAAATTTTAGTTCAAGTCTAAGTTAATAAATGCATCACATTAATGTCATATTATTCCATATTGATTTTAATATGAATTTGCTTAAAAAGGAATGTGAAATCCTCCTAATAAGATACTTTCCTACTAACTTTCACTTCTTGTGGCACGCAAAAACACAAAAAACAAATCAAAGACGTATTACACAGATATTTTGAAAGGTTTAATTATTCATTTATGGGGTCTAAACAGACTATAAAATACGCTAAATATTTTTTAACCCAAAGCACCAATGGATTAGCTAGAAATTGACGATTTCACTGTTTGCGTAGGTCCATCCCATTGTCTCATTTGGTACATTTAAATATTCAGACGACTATTCTGAGCACATTTTATGAAATAATCCACCAGGCATTCACCTGTATAATAAACATAACGCCAAACATAACTGAATATATGTAGCTTGCATAGAGAACAAATTGTCGCACTATGTTTGACTAGGATTTTTTGCATTCGGGAAGATAAGCCAAACCGGGACAGGCTGGACTATAGTCGTTACTGACTGGCATGTTTCCATGTCGTTTTGCTGTTTTACAAAACCATGTAATTGTTGCCTCAACAACAATAGCGACAATCAAAAAAGCCTGTGTCGTTCCCGTCACTCCAAAATTTTCGAAACACATGGAACGGGTTTACTTCCGTTGACCGTAATGTTTTACCCACCTTCCGCGATGAACAAGAGCTTTTTCGAATCTCGGTTGTGAAATGCGAACGTACAGCTGGACTAGCAGCAATATACAGAAAGACCAGAAACGAGGGTGTTCTCGTGTATTTCAGTGGAAATAAAATTAATGAATATTTGATAGCGGTACTTTTGTTGTGTTACGAAATTGAAACTGACCGGTGCTCGGTTACCGCCCGATTGACACGGAATCGAAATCGTCATTACGCTCGGGAAAATGTCAGAGAATTCCTTTAATTTGCCGACCTTTGACATGAAGTCATTACTATGATGTTTTTGTTGATTTTATATGAGAATGGAATTCGAGTTCTCTTGTTCAATTGGGGAAACTGGTAGAATAATGCGTGCTAGTTGGGTGGTTTCGTAATGTTAAAATTAAATGAGAATGGCAATAGGTGGGTTTTTTTTTGCTCCGGCGCACAACAGATTAGAACAGAAAAAAAACGTGTCTTTTTGCGCCAGTGAGGCGCAAAAAACGATCCAGAGAATAGAATAGCTGGTTCATTTGCTAAGATCACTATAGGTTACTGCATTCGTTGTGGCAGCGCAAAACAGTTGAAAACAAAAGGAGAAAAAAACCAGTATATACTGCCACAATCGATAGAAAATATTTTCTAATTTCCTAACTACCAAAACATTTAACGTCCAAAAATCCAAAGCTAGCTCACGGCAAAAAAGGCAACTACTCATAAACTAGCAGCACATTCTATAGGTCAGCACATGATCTACCAATGCGGAACAGAATTCTGTCCCAGTGAATTCACTGGGACAGCAGTGTTGTTGTTCCCAATGCAGCTGTTCTGTTCTGGATAGAGGACAAAAAAACACGTCTAATAATTATACTGCGTATACAAATTCATTAAAGTAAAGTTAGAAAAATTAGTAAACTATTTAGTAATTGAAATAAAATCGGGGAAAATAATACAAATTACTGGCAAAAAATCCATAACGAAACTGCTAAGATCATAGCGCAAATTAAACTTACTTATTTCTCTTGCTTCCTGCACTGTATTTTCCAAAAGGCTCTTGCTTGATGAAAACAGTTGTAAAGTGTATGTAACCGTAATGAATTAAATTTGCTTTTATATCTGATTGCTTAAACTGGGAAATTTGTGAAAATTGCTTGACTTTATTCAGTTGAGAATTGTATTCTCATCTACTCAGCTTGTTTTCATTTATACCTTGCAAAATCAAATTTCAATTTGAAGTTACAGAAAAAAAACTAGCTAGTGAGCAGCAGCCCGTGCAAAAAATACCAAATCGAGTTATTATGATTCTCGTTGATGGTTGAAATTGAATTTCAACTGGAAGTTTTCAATTATTGATACAGATTCAATTTTAAAAACCAAATCATTGTATCTACAGAGTCAAATGGACAAAAGTATCACAATCAATATCGTTTGAAACAGCAAGGGAATAAACACAAACCCATTAAAACCCCAAGCCAGTATAATAAAAACCCGTAACAGATTTATCACTCCCCAGTTTGCCTTACTTTCTCGTTTTCTTCAACTTACGAATAAACCCATACTAAACTTCTTGTCCTGCTCGAAATCATAAACGATACGCTCTTCTAAACGCATTCAATAAATCTATTGACGGAACAAATTTACATTGTTACATCGGCCATAAATCTTCCAATGGCTGCTCGAAGCACAAAAATCCTGAAAAATCGTTAGGTTCCAAAAAAAAAAGTCCCTGGTCGTGGACTAAAATAACGTGAACAAATGTGTCACAACGAGCTATAACATTCCTCTGTCCGCATAAGTATTTCGTTATAAATTTTCCACTTTCTTGTAGCTTTGCATATTGTGCGACGATGTGACCAGGCCATTTTGCTACAGCTGCACCCTATCTCGAATCATTCGGGGTGCCGGTTTTATTTCGGTGGTTCTGGCGAATTCCGACTTGAAAAAGAAATACCCGTTGGGCAAATGCCTGTTTCACGCACCACCAAGCAAATACACTCGGTCGTTTCTTATCAGATAGTAACGGCTCTCGGCGCTTTTCCTACAACAGAAACGGAAAAATGTGGTTGTGCCTCGAAAGAGCTAAAATGTTTGGAACGAAGAAGCGAGAAGAGAGAGAATTCAGGATGTCCCACGATCGAAGTGGGAACAGTTTCCGGCTTCCTACTTCGATTAAGATAAAAGATGACCTACATATCGATTTCGCCCTCATAAAGCAGTAATGCGATGAAGCTTGAGATACACAAGAGCTTGGTTGATAGCACAATAGCGAAAAGGAACATCTTCGAACGACATGTGGGACATTCCCTGCGGTATTTGAATTTGAGAGAGAGAGAGAGAGAGAGAGAGAGAGAGAGAGAGAGAGAGGCAGAGAGAGATGTGGAAACTCGATGAGAAATGAATGCCGAAGCTTCGTTCGGTAGTAGCAACTAGATCTGGACCCGAAAGTGCTAAATATCTGTGAATTGTAAATGCGACAGTTTTTTGGTGAATCAGAGACTCAGACAATTTTTACACTCTTCAGATAAATTTTTCCTTTTTGCGCGTTCTCTCATTTGATATATTATACCTGGAGTAGAAACAAGAAACAACAACAAACAAATGAGTGGGTGAGCTATGGTGGCAAATTCATGCAGAGAATTGATAATAAAAATCCGGAACACATTAATGCTTGGCGAATAGCCACTCCTGCTGCCATTTTACGAACGCACGCAGATTTCCCAAATGTCGTTCTAGACACAAGTGTGCAGAATCGAGAACTTTATGCACCATTCGATTTTCTCTTCCCTTGGTTGATGGTGAAAACGGAAGCACTTCAAACAAATTTTTATTTATTCCGTGTGTATTTGCTACCGTTATCGAAAGCTTTTCCGGCTCTCTATATAACTCAATTATTTGATATAACATATCTCCAATAACATATCTCCTTTCATATCTCCAAGAACTCTTCATATCTCCTTGTGAAAATTACCTTTTGCCTTAAATTTGATCTACATTTGCAGATTTATAGTTTTTGAAATAGTTTTCACACATCAAAACTGACCTCAGCGTCTCATATAAATATTGATCGATTTAAAAGTCAAACACAGCTTGCTTAACTAACGCAGTTTGTGAGCTGTGGCGCCATTTTCATTTTCATTGGACAATGTACAGCTAGACTTAACTGACTCACCTCTGCTTCCATCCATGTCCAGACCCATCTTTGCTGTGGTTACGAGATGTGGCCTATGTTTTGTCGTTGTCTTTATCGTCGTTTTGTTCTGTTGACTTTTCGTCGTCGCTTTTTTCCGTTTCATACGTCATTGCTGACGCCGGTGATACCGTTGTTTTCGATTTCAGTCGCCCTTCACAGCTATGAGATCGTTATGTTTATGGAACAATATGTCTGACAGAAAACCGTTACTATTGTTGCATATCATCTACAGATCCGGTTGAACTCGATGTGGAAAAGCTTTTACTTTCAATCTTCAGACGAGACGCTGATGAGCTGCATATTGGGGTGGTGGTGTGACTGAGTGGTCTCAAGGACGGCTTGTCTGCTCAACATTATAGAATTTTCATAGCCCGCGTTCATAGAACTTAACCGGTCGGTATTATGATACTGAGATTGTTTCGTTGCTTTCGATGATGGTTTTTATCGTTGATTCATATGCTGCCTCAATGCTTGCTTACTGCTGAAAATATTGGAGGACTAAAAACCATATCAATTTTGAATGAAAAATCTGCCTCAATTCTTCAAAGGGACAAATTAAAACATGAACTGCAGTAGGAACTAACTGTATAAATTTGCATAAGAATTCATATAAAATTGTACCCACACTGGGCGCTTAATATAATAGTGCTATCTAACACAATATATCAAACCAATCTTCATTTTTTGCGAATGTTTTAGAATAACTAGTGAAATTTTCATCAAGCCAAATTAGTTTCAAAAAGACTGCGTTAAAATTGTTATTTTCAGAAGGTTAAAATTTATTTTTCGAGAGATATTAAAAAAAATTGTTATTTTCAGAAGGTAAAAATTTACTTTTCGAGAGATATTTAAAAAAATATTTTTATGATTTCACCTTCTTAGTGGTGCTTTGTTAGTTCAAAACTAAGAGTTTACTAGCCAAAAAATGATTCAAAAAATTTAACTAAACGAACGCATTCTCAGTAATATAAATTCAACTCAAAACTTTGCCGCTCTCCGCAACTCGTAAGCAATCGCCCAATTTAGATTTTCGTCAAATTTTGCCTGGATATTTTCTTTCACATCATTGGACTGCCGCTTAATGCAACTTGAAAAGCGTCTCAATGAGCGGTAAAATGGTATCTGCCTGGATAAATAACAGGATATATTCAAAGTCATTCAACTAAGCACCAGACTCTCTTTCAGTCTGCAAATAGACAGATGCGTCGTAGTCTTACGTATTGCTTTGAATACCATCGGGACACAAAATATCTTTGAGAAAGACTAGAGAAGACGCAAAGACTATATCTTTCGTGCATATACTTGGGTCCAAGTAGCTAGAGACTCCTCGCTTTCAGTTATTTCCTTAACATTTTATTTGGTTCGGCACTTGCTTTACCCGCTGTTAGTGTCTCGTGTTTCTTCGACAACTATATCCAGTTATTCGACGAAACGACGACAATTTTCATCCTTTTTGAATGCACCAAGGAAATTTACGTAAAGAAACAAGTTGGAAAAAATCATGCTGACACGCTAGAATACGGAACGTGTTACATGTGAGTATGTTTCATACATATGTTTCCTACATTTTCCGCCATTTCCAAAAGACCGGAATACGAATCGAAGACATTGCTTGTTATCATTGCAGTAGTCCGTTTCGTATCTATCTATTTTGGGGGAATATGTCGGTGAAGATTTTCTATCTAAAGTGCATTTTATGGTCGTTCTATTACTTGATAAAATCGGGTTCTTGAAGGAGTTAGAAGGAGTTAGTTTTAGACGAATTTGTAGCACGTAAGCTGTGAATTTGTTCCTGCATGGTTGGTTGAATGTTCATTTCAACTGTATTCGCGAAATAATGAGGCTGTTAGAGTCGTCTTTGAATAAATTGAACGAAAAGTAAAGAATCGATTCGAAAGGATGTTGTTACCATGTATCGAGGCAAAAAAAAATCAATTCAGAGAAGTGAAAATTGTTGCAGTGGATAGAAAAATATGGAATACTCATAAAATAAACATTGCAGTTTATTGCGTAGTGTTGTTAAAAATTGTTTGTAATTTAAAGATTTTTCCTATTTTCATGCTAAGTAGTATAAAAGATTCATTTATGAAATTAAAATTATTTATGAAAGAAACTTCTATGAAATGTTAGCTGTATTGCAATCATACAAACATGGCTGTTTAATGTTTGAAAATGAATGGAAAGTGGAATGAAATTTACAGAATGAAATAAGGCTTAAACGGAGCAAGACTTTTTGGTGGGTTTTGGGTTTTTTTTTGGTTTTATTTTTAAAAGGCTCAACTTTATATTTGAAATATTTCAGAATATTTTAAGCTTGTGTCTTTGTCCAGTCAAAATTTAAATGCATAAAAAAGAATATTTTATTCCTCTTTTTAGCTAACAAGTTTACAGCGCATCATTTATTGAGATTATTAGTTTGAAGTCTATTCTATCGGGTTCCACCATATTTTAATTGAAAATGATTCAGAAGCAAATTACTTTAGGTTTAAAACAAATTTTTTCATGATTTTTTTTTCACTTTTTTTTCTGCTTATAAATGGATAAATCTGAAAAAGAGCTGCCAAACCTAGATAAATTTTAACCATCTTAAAATATGGGGAGTGGATCATTATTGTTTAGTACTGCTGACAAAATTTCATCATCATGGTTGTTTAATATTACGCCATTGTTACACCAAATATGAAATAAGCTCTAGCTCAGGAAAGCAGTACGCCCATTATTTATATATCGTTTTGCCATATGAATACTGCAAAAATTTTATTCACCAAAGCAGACATTTTGTTGCTAGTAGAAACATTTTTCAGCCATTGATAAAAAGAATAACTAGACTTTTCGAAATTGTTGGCTTGCAGATAGCTAATTTCATTGTGCTCATTTCAAATTTCAAATTAATATATTTCAATATTTTATATTTTAAGGCCATAGTATCGATACCATGGTTTAACACCAGCATGTATCAGTAAAATAACTTCATTCACGGGCTTTTTTCTAATTTGGTTATTATACACGAATCGGTTACTAAAAAAAGTCTATTATTTGAACTCAGCTAAATTTATCCAGTCTTTGGCAAGCCATGCTCATCAAAAACGGCCAATCTTCATTCCAATAAGCAAAAAAAGGTTTTCCTTTGACATCGCAAAAACGAACCTGAAGAAAAACTTATGATACCTACACAAATAATTTATTAACACTTATAATTTTAATAATAAATTTAATATACTTATTTAAATAAAGAATATAACTCTTATTTTTCAAAACTGAAAATGAATGAGCCAGGAAAACTCTAATGATTAGGTATTTATGTGTCTGTTCAAATAATAGCTTAGAATTCTGAACTTCAAAATTTTGACCTCCAAATAAATGAAGTTCAGAAACGCTTGCATTTAAGAAGAAGAAAATTGCAAGAAAATTGGATTTTTTTTCTAGAAAAGAAAAACCTTCAAATGTCAACAAAAATACATTTGAAATGAAGTTTTTGCAGCTTTGAAATAAATTCCAAATAAGTTAGTTAAATTATCCATGAAACTTACAAATAAAATTTGACTCAATTATAATAGGTGCGTTTTTTTGCACTCTTGGGCAGAGTAAGTTAAGGTAAGTTAAGGAAAGTACATTGAATACTACAGCATTCACGTACTAACCTAAACTTACCATAACGTACCCTGCCCAAGAGTGCAACAAACCGTACCTGATATTATCGACGTAACATCCTTAAAAATGTGTTTCATCTATTATCCTACCATTAATCTATTTTTATAACCACAAACATGCCATACATCATAACCATCGTCATTAAAGTTGCAAGCGCGACTGCAACTTAAAAACAATTTCAACTATAGAATCCAATCCTTTCCACAGCTGAAAAACTTGCTCCAACACTTTCTATTCAATGGAGCGTGAAACAATATTTTTATTCCGAAAACGATTTTCTCACCACCCCGCATCACTTCTGCACCACGGTCATCATAACCACCCATCCTATTTTCGAAATTATTTTCAATAGCTGAAAGATACGACGTCATCTATGAGGGTAGGAAAAACAAAAAACTACGAAAATTGTCAAAAAAAAAACAACTTATTTTCATTTGAGTTTCATCGCGAAAAGAAAAGCATACTGCATGGAAAACTGAAAACAATTCGAAAGCGGAAGAAGCTGCTTACGCATACTGCCACCATTCTGTGCACAGTAGATTCTTTGGTGAAAGAGTGAAACTGTCATGCAGTTCAAAATAAATGTTTTATGATTTGTCTTTCCGAGCGTGAAAGATACGAGAGATTTGAGAGTATGTGGTGCACGTTGATAAGTTGGTCCTCAAAAGCTGTGAAATGTATGACTTTACTAGGAGAAGCAAAATATTGTAGTTTTGGAAATTTTGCGAAGCAATCTGTTACCATGAGTATATAAAAGAGAATTCGTGGCAAACATGTGAAAACAAAAATAGTTTCTCAAAAATAGTTTGTATTAACGGTTCTTGTTATCTTAAGATGTAGCTATCATAATGTCCTGAAGTTTCTTATTGCACGCTTGCATTTTTTTGGAAGTTTCAAACATATTTTCTCTTTCATTATTTTGTTTCAAAGCAAAACTCAAAACTATTATTCGCTTTTGTTTTCAATTACTGATTAGGTGTTTAAAATAAAACATAACTAAATGCGAAGATAAAGAAGATAAGGCTTAACATAAATTCATTTTTGTTTTTGTGAAATAAAATATATAAATATTAATCAATAAGTTATACTATGACTTACTTCAAACTTTGAATGACTTTTATCAGCAAGAGTAACTACGCTCTTTTTTTGTCAAAGGAGTCAGTTTCAGGCTAACTGAAAATTAAAGTGATCCCCATTTTTGATGGTCTATCTATATTTCTTTTAGCTACTCCATCGTTATGGAGATATTATTGAAGAGAAAAATATGATATTGTCCCCGTCGACATGATTCATGGGCATTGAATAGGTTTCTGTTTGTATTTAAATATGTTTCTAAAAAGTGATGAGTCTTTCAATGGATTCCAAATATTTTTATTCACTAAAACATTGTTATGGTCCAAGCAAAATCCTGGCTGGGTGCAGTTAGTACGATACGATATATAGCAATTGTTAAGACTCGGTCTTCTTGTCGTTCTGGTTTCGGCCAGTTAGAGAGCGATCAGCAACTTGAGACTTGTACTCATAGTATTGGAAAAGACTTCGAAAGAATCCTGCGGCCATTTGCATATTATTTTGTTCGCAAACGGTAAGCGCAGCAGCAAGTTGAGTTCGATGAATCTTAGCATTCTAAATCAAATTCTAAATCTTAAACTCATTAATTATCATTTTCCATCAATGTATCACCACAAACTAGATCTCCATCAAACGCAAACAAATCCCAAACTTTTTCTCACGTCAGCGACATAACTACTGCCAAAGTAAACTGGCAATCGCTTTACCAGTATTTACTTTCCCTCTTAATTGATACGTTCGAAGAAATTAAACGTACACATTAACGGTCCTCGACAATGATGGTAGTGGCAATGGTAATAGCCGTGCTTCATTCAAAGTTTTCTACGCTCATTAGCAAAGCAGTGGAAGTAGAACGAGTGATTAATTAATTTGGAGGGAAATTATGTGCGGTTCACATTAATTTACCACGCTCGACTAGACCCCGTACAATGGCTCTCTCGCTTTTTTTTGTATATTTCTGTCGTTTGTTACTACCTGCTTACTGATCAAACTTCGGACAATGACGCAACGGGCACGATAACGATGAAAATCTTCGCAATATGTTGCCAGTCGTAATTCGAATGAAGCACTTCACATATATCTCACCTTTTGTTGTGGACCACTTAACAATAATTGCTTTCAATAATTTTTTCTCGGTATGGTTGCGAAATAAGGACCACACAAATCACCTTAATTGTCTCTAATTTCTCGGGATTGCTATTCAGGAAGAGATATTGTTCGCATGGCTTGTGTGCTCTGTGTTACATACACGTGTGTGATTTGGTTGCCACAATAGATATGTGAATATCGGAAAGAATATCATTGATTGAAGTGAAATATTCTTGAAAAAAGAAGCAGCACAAGCAACGATGAATATGTGTTAAAATCGATTTACCTGGTTCATAAGCCCACGTTGGGCGCCAACTAGTTTTTGAAGAGAGCGTTTTAGAGAGAAAGTTTTTGGGAAACTATTGTTTTAGATTTCTCGCCATTTCCGCTTGTTTTCACAATACCTGAAACCTAAACAAAGCTGGCAGCTCCAAATCCGCAAGCCAAAGCTTCACCAGCCGTAGTTGTTTTGATTCAGTAACAGGCTATTCATATTACTACCACCCCAATTGCCCATCCTTAACGAACTTGCGCTACGTTTGTGAGCCTATTAAACGTCACAAGTGGACAGATTTAGGAAAATCTGTATCGTCGTCAAGCGAAATAGCCTATACTAATGCTCCGCAAATAGTAACTCTATTGCGCGAGACTTGGAGACGACAAGGTGAATGATGACGATGCGAACATAATAATCCTCACCAGTTACGTCCATACTACGCGTTGTAATTTCCTATTTCATTTATTCATTTCAAGCTATTATCCCTTTGCACGATTCAGTTGTGTAGAAGTGGATTTATGGTATGTTATTTTTTAAGGTGAAATGTTTATGTGGAATTAATTTAGGTTTATATTGCCAATTTCGATGGTGTAATGACTCTGAATGTACGGATATTGTATTTTGATGAATATAAACACGCCATGACTGATCGTTTATAACTAGTTTTCCTATTGGACTTATGGAAAATTAGAATAATGGAAACGTTAAAGAAGTTATTTTCTTAAAAAAAATTAAAGAGCTCATGAAGCAAATATAGATTTTCGGGAAAATTGAGATGCTGTATTATGGTCCCATCAAAATGAAAGCAAGTTAAATGCGCTTAAGCATGTTCAAAACAAATAACAGACCATTTAAAATAGTATTCATCTTACCAACAAAAACAGTAGTCACTGCCATGAGATCTACAATTGATAAAAGTTATTGTAAAAAAACAAACTTCTTTACTATCGATATATTTTTATGGACTAATTCATGAATATTTTATGAAATTTAATAAAGTCATTTTGTAGTTAAGATGGGTGTGTACATTTACCAAACAATAGCACAGCTAATTTATTCTTCAAATCATATTCACCGACAGAAACTCCTCTTCTCATGTGGAATCATAAAATGAGTACTGCAGCATCAGTAACCACTTCCTTATCATATTCAATTTAACAGCAACAACAGAAATATTTCAAAGTTTTCGCGAAAATTGTCGAATGGCATCCCAAATGGAAACTTGTCAGCTGCGCAGAGGCTCGCAGCAAAGGGATACACAAAAGGATTTATTTATTCTTCATCTTCAATCATATAAAACTTTTCTAATTTCAACTTTTTTCTCTCGAGTCGCGGTAAAAATACCGCATGCTGCTACTTCGAATAGAATTTTTCCTTGTGCTCATTCTTTTCATCGACCGCTCATTCTCCGCTCCTCTTAACCCTCCCGTTTCATTTCGTTCTTTCAAGTTCCAACAGACTAGCATTTTATCACTTTCACTTGCACCCCTGTATCTACACCCTCGTCGGAAAAAGTCTCTTTTGGTTTTCATACAATTTGTCTGGATTTTTTTGTTCGTGTTTTTCGACTTGCAGAATTTATATCTTTTATGTCAAAATTGAAGAGAAAAAATACAATAACAAAAAAAAAATATATGAGACTGAAAAACGAACACAGGAAGGAACTCGGAGAATAAAAGTGAAATGAAGAGGATATCTCTCGTGCACAGCCAACGAAGCTTACGCAGATGGCTAGTGCTTAGGAGGAGTGAAAGCGCGTTCTGAACATTCTAGGAAATACAATGCGTGTATGTACTTCCTGTGCGAATGCCAAGCTTTTATGCAAAAGAAAATTTGAAAAATTGAAAGAAATTTATGAGATTATTTTACTTATTGTAAAGCATATTAATTATATTACTTGTTATGCTTGGATTGAACAGGATTGGTAACGTTTTGGGTTACATTGCAAAGTGGTATTTTTGGTCTATACATGCTACGACATTCTGGTTTCACATGAATAAAAAAATGTTAATCAAGCTAAGAGAACTGATAAATTGTACGATAATTTGACAGGCGAATGAATAAGGATCAGAAAATTGAAACCAAATCTTAAATAAAACTTTTTTTACACAACATTTACCTGAGCACTAAGTAACATAAAAAAACTTTGATAAGTTTTAGTAATCATTTTCTTACAATTCTAAAAATCAAGCCATCCTTAACTGATTTTTTAAACTTCAAAAACCGATAAATAATTATTTAACTTAAAATGTTATTGAGAATTATGAGTATATCAAGGCTATACATAAACAGCCAAGAGCAAATTTGAGACTGTGATTTTCTTTTTAATGCCGTCACATGAAAAATTATGAAACTAGCTCTGTATCGACGATTACACTTTTCTCAATTTATCGTCAGCAATAAAAACTATCCAATTCGAAAATTGTAGTTGTTGTTAAGAAAATAATAGCTAAGTTTCAAATTGAGTGTTATAAGTTTCAAAGTGCTCATTCCAATATAAAATTGAGTGTTGTAAGTTTGCGTCAGTTACTTTTGTTATATTTTACCAGCTTACCCATTATTACATTTTTCCTGTTTATAATTTTACTTTATTTCTTAAGTACTTATGTTAATTTTTGTACCAACTGAAGCATGCTCTGCCCTAAAAATTGAAAAGGTCATGTCATGTACTGAATGCTTTCAAAACTGGCTAAACTTTTTTGATGCTAAATCTATCCATATAATTTCAGACAAGCGAAAACTATGTTAATGGGTTTGAATACCATTTTCTCAAAACACAAATATACCTTACATAAAGAAACAAATACAATATAGAATAATTTAAACCTCTCAGATCCTATCTCTAAATCTACTTAATGACTCCAAACAATCTCCACCTTCATATTCTCATTAGCAACGTATTCCCTTTCAACGACCAAACCACAGTCAACCTGATTCCAGCAAAAACATTATCTTTCATCACAACTCTATCATCGCAAGTAGCGAAATTTCGGTCACTCACTGCCCATTAATTAAGTGGTACACTAGCGAGTGCTCTTGCGAGCTGAGCCGAAAAGCATGTGTGTGAACATTCGAAAAGTGTTTTTGTATGTTTCTCAAGGATTTACTATGTTTATTGGGCGAAACTTGTAATTTTCTCCGTATCATGCCCTCTGATCTACTCATGCTCAGGCACCCAACGTTTGATTGCACAACTATAGACTTTTGCAAACGCACACATTACGCATACACGTGCCATTGAAACGCAAGCCAATCAAATACAGGAAGGCTACTAGTGGCGAGGACAAGGCTACGATTAGGCTTTAGGCATTGAGTGAACGATGAGATTTCGGATTAGAACGAAAAGGAACTTAACTGATGAAATGCAAAACTAACATGTCATTAGCCAAGGGATAATTCAGTGAATATAGAGAGTCGAATCATTTTCATGATGATTAAGACTAATGACTTCGAATTTTTCCGGCAGTGACCAAGCAGAAATCAGGTAAATGTTGGTAACGGACGTCCTGTTTGAGTCATATGGCAGGTATTGCATTCTACAAGATGGGAATCAGACAAGTTGAAAGCTTTCACAGTGAACCTTTAATTTGATGGTCATTTCTATTTTGAATACGTCCTTTCTTGTGCTGAGCACCTATTGGAAACGCCTATTGAAAACGAGCCCCTTTTGGAAAAACCAAAATAAAAACAAATCAATTTCATGTTAAAAATTTATTTGATTTAATAAAAATATATTCCTAACTGAATTTACAATTAATTTCACATCAATTCGAATTGCATTTATTTGGATACAACATTTTATTTTTGGACAACTAATCGAACATATTTTCTAGAAACTTTATCATGACCAAAATCATTTAGCAATATGACGACCTTCAACGGGGTATTTGCCCTGGCCATCCTGGGAACCAGAAAAAAAATCATGAAAATAAGTCCTCAGGAGCTTTGGGACTAGGTCAGGTCGAAAACTTCATAATCATCGAGACCGTGGACTAGGCCGATAAGCGAACAAGGCCAAACCACCAAATTCAATACAAAAGTAAAATAAAAGAAGCAAAAAAGCAAATAAAACACGTAAAACTTTCGTAATTAGATTAGCCGAATTGTTTATCTCCGTGGAATTTTCTATTTTTCGGTTTTCATGCTACGTATTCATGTCCCGAAGAGGGCAGAGTCCAGTCAATGGCTTCAGGCTAGGCGAACTTTTTTCGCTTCTAAGTTTAGTAGATCGAAGTGAGAACAAAATCGAAGGTGATATATGGGTCGGGTGTGTCAGAGAAAAAAAAAGAAATGACTTGCAGAAACAATAACCGTACAAAATAAAAGTTTCAGGTTAACTCAATCAGTTTAATGTGATTAATTAATTTCATGTTCATGTTCGTTAACTACATAACACTTGAGTGTTTGTTTGTGAATCGTCATAGAAGTTTATTTTTGGTGTGTTTCGAGGATGCATGTTTTGTGTGTAAAAGATAGTGAATGAAAGAAGATAATGTGAGCATTTGGCTAACTAATCTAATGGGTCAAATTAATTTTATTTGGATAGAGATCAAAGTTTTGGTTAGACAATGAATAATTTAAATCTACGTCTGAGGTTTTTTCTTCTTGTGGCATTTATATTTTCTTCTGAAATATACATAAGCTATTGATCAAAATACCGAAAATGTTAAATTGAAAAACAAAGTTTATCACAAATTCATTTCAATTTTCCACTCTGAAGTGTGTCAAAATTGAATGCAAAGAAAATTTAACTTACTCAGCGAACATTTGAGTGCTTTTTTTTCATTGCAAGAAGCATCTTCCGCCAGATTTCTCATCGATACTTCGTCAAAACAAACATCCAATTCTACTAATACGCTGGTATTACCGTTGAACACAATTCATAGGTGTATAAAAATGTCTATAAGTGATTCAACGAAAATAGCGGAACTTTGAACTACTAATGAAATTGAATTAAAATTTGATAAATAATAATCTAGACATGATTACCATCAATTTTATTCCTATTTTTTGAGGTTGAAGGCAATATAAGGTGCGTTTTTGCACTCTTGGGCTAAAACTAAACTTATCTTAGCTCAACTTACCCTACCCTGCCCAAGAAGGCAAAAAAGGACCTATGTTTGACGATTATTGAATAAGAAAAATAAAAAAAATACGTTTATGTTTTTCAATTTTGAATTTTTTTTTCTAAAATTACCATGAGCTATGATTTATGAAACTCATCAGCTACCACCAAAGCTTTGTGATTATATTTAAGGCGAGCAAATTTCATAGTGACTTCTATAAAGAATCGTTACATTCCAAGAATCAAATTGTTTATTGGACATGATTTGCATGTTTGTATTGAATTTCGTTTGGAAATATGGTAGATCATTAAGATCATAAATTAAGGGAATGTTTGAAATTTATTTAAAAAAAAAACTCCAGAGTAAACCCGAAAATATCAGAAAGCATTATTTTCTCTTTACTTTAGAATCAAATTTTAACACTTGATTAAAGTTAATTTGCCCGCCAAACTAAATTATTCTTGATTTAATTTGCTCACGAATTTCTTCGCAGATCTCTTTAAAATTTACTTAAGGTTCTTCTTTAAATTCATTTTTCACTTACGCTCCCCTGCATCCTATATATTTCATTAGAAAATCCCCATAATATCATGATGATCTAATCTTGATACAGTCTCAGCTCTGCTTCGTTTCATTTCAAATCTTAAGACCTACTTACAACTGCTTATCCATGAAAATACTGCGACAATCCATCGTATAATACGCAAAATAGACTAGCACTGATGTGTCCTCGCAGATCGCAGGGAAATTGTGAGATATGTCGTAGACTTAATTTCAACGAAAGCAAGAAGCGTAGGAAAGACTTCAAGCGAATGCACACTAGATATCAAAACAGCCTGATACCATGAAGCAACGGCACAAACTTTTTCTTACTCACATTCATTAAACCTCGACAAGTATTTGTACAGTGCTCTTCTAAAACATGTTCCGGTAATAAACGGAGTTAATCCTTTTTCTTAATTACAGTACATCAAAATCAGGCAAACAACACGAAACATTGCGAAACATGAAAATCCAAACGAGACAGCTCTTATGGATAATAAAATGGAGAGTAGAGGTGGAGTTTAGGGGGGTTGTCGTGGTTGATGGTTATTGCAATGCAAAAGGAGGTAGCTGTGGCAGAGTGGTGGTAACAGTCGAGAGTGGAATCGTGAATGCGATTAGGGAAAATAATTTTTCAAATGGTGTTTCGTTTACACGAAATTCAGCTGTTTGGTAGAATTCGATGTTTATTCACATATGTATTGTTACAGAAGATAGACAAATTAGCTTATTCATGTCAAAACGAAGGAAAATCACACCAAAAGAGTAACAAAAGTATGTCAATGAACATGCTTAGTATACCATTTTGGAAAAAATTCTAAATTTGAATGAAACTTATTAACAAACTGTTTACGTGACTAAACGTTGATTTGAATTACCTTGTATGTTTCTTGAAAAAAATTATAAACTGTTTTTTTATCAAAAAAAAACTCAGATGTTTTAGCTCTTTGACCTTTTTTCTTGCGAAAGACCATAAAAAGACCCATGGAATACCTCTACCCATTCAACAATATTTTCAAGCCATACAAACATCAAAAAGTAAATCTTATACATTAAAGTTCAAACCTAACAGTTCAGCCGTCTAAATAGGGCAATTTTCCACACAAAACTCAACTCAGCTCGTTGCAGACTAAAGCCAACATTATCTGATAGAAAATCATCAACAGTGACAAAAAATGACGAAATCAATAGTAAACGCCGTAGGCATAAAAGCAAGCAGCACACATGATTTACGTCTCCTTTCATCTTAAGCACACAATGTTTCTAGATGAACTGTTCAATGAGACTTCCATTTGGCGAAAGCAGCCATTCCTGTTGCCTCCTTGCTTGTCTGCCTGTTGTTTCATCCCCGCCGGCACGTATTTCGCAACGATTCGAAAAGTAGCAGTTGTAAAAAAACACAAAAAGCAACCTTGATACGACGGAAAAACATAGAGTTCCTACAACTAAGCAAACCTAAACTGTAAAACTGAAGAGAAAGCAAGCGAAGTCGCAAAAAACACCATATCGCCGGCTTCCAAAAAGAAACCATCAAAGGAACTCTCTACTCTGACTAAAGAAAAATGAGAAGTGACTTTTCTTTCCTGCAGCCACTTCTTAGCCAGTAATAGTAAAAAGGAAAAGCAAGTGGAAAAACTAGAATGCAAAGGCCACAAGCGGAAAAACAAACTGAGTCCCGGAAATGTATGTAGAGAGTCTGCTTCTTAGAATCGCCGGGAAATCAGTTGGTCTTAATGTACTGCTATATGGAATGAATCGAGCAGAAATTTATTGTATTTAGTAATGGCTTTCCGATTCGATGAAATTTCATCTTAAAAGTGGATCAACTACATATTAATCGAATCCCTCCCGTATTAAGTTCGGGATGGGACTATTAGTTAATTGAGTCGGTGAAAAAGCTAGATGAGGTTTTTCGTTTCCAAAGGAAATGATGAAGACAGGAAGGAAGAAGATAAACAAGATGTCCAGATAAAATCGTTGATTGATTGGTTTTCGATGAATAGATTTGGAAACGATGATGAGTTTCAAAAAAGACCAGAAACGTGAAAGAGCCATTATCAGATTTTTGAGCCTTATCGCTGCTGAGCCAGGAAAAGCCAACTCGATTACTGAGAAGAGTAGAAATCAATGTTTTCATAACAGAAAAAATTGGCAGCAAAGTGTCCAAATGATTCCTGTAAGTAGTTAATGTAAATGCAAACTTCGGCCCCACTTAATGTTTGCTTCGTGAAAAATTAACATTCTCGCTTAAAATAACGGAAACTGCCATAAAATAAATTCTTGTTGGCCGTAAAAACGCCACAAACTCAGAACTTCTCTTGTTTCTTAGTACAAGCTCGCTGTTTCTCCTGCATAAACTCCAACGAAACGAGTTCGTAACTAGAATGATAATAGAATCGTTTAAAAAACAGTAACAAGACAGGGAGCGTCAGTCAGTGAGAAAAGCTGGCAACGAATCAGTCCGATCTTTCAATCTCCTTCCATTTTGTTCCAAGCTTGACTCGTGCAGAAAAATGCGATTCACATAAAACTGAAATTAAAGTTAAACGCCCGCAGAGTGGAAAACTTGAGAAGAAGTCATCATAATTTACATGCCTTGTTTTCGAGTGCCCGTCCTCCAAATTCCTTGGCTTGACTCAAGACCAGACAACAAAGACTCTTGTTTGGATAGCAAACGTTGCGAGTGGCATATCCTCGAACGTCCGTCGTACGTTCTTTTGAATACTATGCAAAGAACACGCGAGATCTGGGCGACATTTCACCACTTTACGGTTGCTCTTAAACGTACTGATGCCGGCAAAAGGCTTCTTATGCAGTGTCAGATGCGAGTACGAGTACATGATGTGAAGCGTGCTGTACACGAAATGCGTACAAAGTGCTTGCTACATTTTTCGCAATTGCACCTGTTATGAAGGTTCTTTAAGTGTTCCTCGTGACTTTTATGTGCCGTTACTTTGCACGAAATCGCACGAGGAGTTTGAGGTGCATGTCGTCGTTTTTTGTTGGTTTCAACTTAGCGAAAACCGTACCAAATGCCGATCACGTATTGTTTGTTGCATAGGAAAGAAAACTTTGGACATTCTCAAAAAATCCACTTTCATGCAGGAATTAGAATATACAGTTTCTCAGTAGACTATTGAGCTGAGAATATTTCGAACTTGTTGTAACTGATTTTACACTGCTCCTCAACTTCTATTTTCAAAAATATCGAAACCCAATTTTGATTAATGTTTCACAGCAAACAAGCAACTTATTTGTATACACAATCAATTCATTTTTTAAAAAGCTACCCTAAATACGTCCTATTACCTTTATATCAAAACAATGTCTTTTGATAACCGAAAAACATGCCAAGTCAAATAGGAAGAAATAACCTACTCAATTCAACTATTTCGAAAGTAAAGTTAATTTTGTTTATCACATTATTTTATGATTTCCAATCTCATAATTAAACGATATCTAAAACTGAAATATTTCAGAGATTGAAAAATCAATGGGGGCTCCGCATCAATCTTTCTATTTACAACATTCAAACAAATATCTGTCGGAAATCGTTTAAAATCGAAAAAAAGTAAATTTAATATAAATGTTACTTCCCTTAATAATTAGAAGGTTCAAATTGCTGAGCTCACCTTGCAAACCAAAATCAGTTTGCCGAGCTTGGAGTTTCATTATCACGAGAAAATATTTTACTAAGTATTTTCGCCCACACTGGGCGCTTTCAGAATTTTGAAAGTAGTTCACCTCTGAGATGAAATTCTAGCTTCCAAATGCCTTCAAATCATTCGCGTGTTGGCTCTTGTGGTGGAAGGTTGTAGCCGGAGAATTGTTGAGAAATTTGCTTTTCTCCGAAGGACAGTCTTTCTCTGGAATTGACAGTGCGTTTTTCAACGTGTCTTAAACTGCGGTTTCGTGTTCGTTGCGTTGTTTGAGTCACTTATGTGTTTTTGTTGTCAATGATTATTTAAGGTCAAACCCACCATAAACGGGTGTTGTCGAAACCGATGGCTGATGCGTATCGTTATAAGCCAACCTAATCCTCGTGAAACAGGATATAGTACTAAAAAAAAAAATGCCTTCAAATTAAATCTCCGAAAGCTTGACCGTTTCACATATCTTTCATTGCAACATTTTTAGATCACCAGTTGTCACAGAGTGTTGTCTGTCTATGACTTAAGCTTCGGACGATAAACCAGAACCGCTCATCAGACTGTATGTAAGTACAGACCTGTGAATTGCTGACTTAGTCAAATCAGGACCATAGAATCAGTAGAACTAACCATTTCAACACACTAATTTTAAACCTAAGTCTCATGTTTAGCCCCAAGAACTAAGAACGATTCGTTTTGTGAGCTATTTTTTCGAATTGTGGGAAACGAAACTTCAATTGGCATTATGTGTCCAAAGGAAATGTTGTGGTCATATTATTTTAAAATCCATCGTGTATCCATCATAATTGGTGCTACAATCAGGGTCATCCTTCAACAATTTTTCCATCGGTCCCGATTACGAGATGATGTAATACAATTAGCTACTCCTAAGCTCCGAGCATCCCAGTCAATGACATCTCTCCAGTGTAGTCGTTGTTTGTTTTAAAGAATAACAATTGATTCAATAAAAATAGATGAATTTGTCAAGAGTTTTCTGAAAAAAGAAAAATATATCTTAAAAATGTAAATGCTCCGCACTCACACCACCAAAAGTGAATCATTTTCATAAATTTTATTACATCATAGCATCTGAATACAGCATAGCAATAAAACTGAAGTACTTTGCAAAGTCAAAAGAATATCCCCGAGCCATCCAACCATTATTAGTGAGTTATTCTATTATGAACCAAATCAGCACATAACTACCTGCATTCCTTTGGGAAACCACCAAGAACTTGCGAATTTGCGAAAAATCATCAACATCCTTTGACCGCCAAACAACCTCTGTCAACTCAGTCATTTTTCCATCATCATCCTCCACCACTGAGCCTAAGATAAATTGGTTAGTCCCAAACACAAAACGGAACATCATAATACTGACCATAAAAATAATTCTTCTAAAACCAGACGCGGCTCAGCGGTATTTCATTTTTCGTGTTTCCATCTACTGAGCATCATACCTTTGGGACTATAGTACCCTACACCAAACAGTTTTGTAACAAAATGACCAACAACTAGTCGACTTACTTGACCCAGCATTGCTTGTGTAAAAGGTTAGGTCAAAGTTTCGCACTGAACGGCCGACCAAAACAAAAACTGAAATGCAAAACCAAATAGAATATGCTCAGTTTGTAATCGAAATAGTCAGTCTTTAGAGTTTTCAAAGCCAGCTTTATCCTGCCGCTCTTGTTCTCGTGTGGCAAAGCTCAACAAACCTGACGATGCCCAGCTTCCCGCGATAAAATATTCAACGAGCCAAAAAGACACAATACAAAGTCTTTTCATTTTTAATCGTGTCCCGATGATTTCATCATATTCAGCTCCGAAACCCGCTCGGGTCATATAACTTTCTCTAGATTTTTTTTGGGCCCTGATTTCGAAAAGTCCTCCTTTAATAATTTACATAAATGCAAGAGCTATGATGACGGTAGAAAGGTAGCAAATGTGATGATGTTTTTTTGGAGATGGAGGTTGTGATATTTGAAAAATGGGTTGAAAAGTGACGAACACATTTTCAAAAACTAGACGCTATCATCCCATCAGAACTTTTAGGTTCATCTTATTATACTCCCACAGCTAATTGGCTCATTTTTCTCGGTAGGTACTTCAAATTAAAGTACCTCAACTTACTGTTTTAATCTTCATTAAGACACCCATCCACTAGACCGTGAGAGTCTTGAACTAAAAACACAATTTCTAAAAATTATTTGAAATGTTCGTTCCACACTTACGGCGAAAAAAATACCAAAACAACAAACACAATGTCCTACCATGCCTACGATAACGGCAAACGACACAGGTGCTGGTAGCATAACAGTTTGCTATGATATAGATGTCCAGCTTCCGTTTTTCATCCTTTTGTCCATTAATAAAAATTTAATTACATAATTAATCATTTCTCTGCCGTCAAGAGTAGAGTGGAGGCAATTTTTTCGTTACATCTCGCTGACACGTTTAACGATGTTATTAATGTTTAATGGCAACGATTTCCACGAGGCTTGTTTTCTACGCTGCGTTGTGTTTTTATTGCTTATGAGCTTTGGTGGCCACGCGGTGCAGCTTGAGTATCATTTTAAGTCCGCGACCATTCTTTTTTATTATATGGCATTGTAAAGGATGATTAGAGACACATGTGAATGAGTTTTATGGTCAATGTGCTCCACCGTTTCAAAATAGCGGGTTTTTCTCTCTTGTTGAGTACGCAAACGTTATTTAATATTAATTGATGGCGGTGCGATGGTGCAAAATTTTGAGGTTTTTTGATTCCCAGAATGTAATTTGGTCATTTCTAGTCCTGAATATATTAAGGGTGGATTAGAATGTAAAATGCTTGGGCCATTGGAATCGTGGAGGACTGCAAAAAGGACACAATTTTCTGGGGATTAGAGTCAAGGTAGCAGATGGTTGAAAATGTGCACGGACAGGGTTAATTCTGTTCAAATTAGAAGCAATTGTTTTTTAAGCTCTGGAGGCGTGTAGGTTGACAGAACTGCTTTCGTGGGAATGAAAATAAGTTAGCTAAAAGAAACAATGGCAGCTTTATGCTAACTTCAAGCATTATTAGGATCAGTTGAAAAAATGGTACATGCAAGAGTTTTTGGCTTAAATGTAGTCAAAATCAATTATTCACTTAAAAGAGAAAAGTTTGATGATTTAGTCTTGCGCAGTATTATTTGATTGTCTAGTAAATTGCAGAGAACTTTCATGTTATTTTATCATTACTATGCAACAAGTGAATAAATCTGTAATATCTGCAGAAGCTTTAAGTTTCTAAGCCCTTCGAAAATTGGTTGCATTAAGCACTCGTCTATTGTTGTTGTCAAGATTTTGTTCATGACACGTACCTAAAATATTCCTGTATAAAATCCTTCGCTAATTTTTGTTTATTAAAGAATGGTATAGACAACTTATAAATAATTAGAGTTAGCGATGAATTAAACACCAAGACTTCGCAAACAGAAGCTCTGTTGTTTTTGCTATATACATGAATCAGCTTGTTAAATACAGGATGAGTTGCGATTGACCATAGAAAAACATGGCGAGGTAGTCAGTATATAACGTTGAGGCGAGTTTTTGATGTATGTTTGCGTTGTCGCATTACGAATCGAATTTCGAAATAGTATTTAAATCGCTAAATTGCGTTGAAAGATGTGTTCAACTCCATTTTGAAATAAACATTCGACGCGCCCAACGTGGGCGCATGTTCATAATTTATTGTTTCAATTTTTTCAATGTTTTTATGAATTCAAAGTATTTGATATTTTTGAATTTTAAATGCAAATAGAATGTGCAGGCTATTGCCATCTACTTCTAACGTTAGATGCAAGAACACTTTTTAGCCATAAGATCGTAAACTATTCTCGACAATGAACGTGTCATCTTTAAATTCAGATTGAATTCGTTACCTGAAACAAAATAATTACGGAAACAACATTTCCTTCAAACTATTTTTATCTTCATTATAGAAGTTCAAACAAATATTTAAAGGTGATCAATAAGAAAAACAAAAGGATCAACACCGGATATCACCGTTTACTTAAAATCGTCATGAATGCACAACACGTTACCTTTGTACTTGATTCTCACGCTTAAAAGATTTCTTCGCCACACAATATCCTTTAAGTTTTCTCAGTGTACATGTAGATAAAATATTCACCTTTTTTTCCACATTGAAAAATGTCTAAGCTTAGCTGCTTCATTATTCAAAATGACTAGCATTGGACGTGACTGTGCTACGACAGTACTTCAAAAACCACACATCTCCTACCCTTAACATGGTCTGCTATTAAACTCCGTTAGTTATTTCCCTCAGGACTCTTCGCAGATCGTGCAATGCAACTTCAAAAACTTTACGCCTAACCAAACATCGTTAAAATGCATTTCGCAATGGCCACTGAACCTGTTTCATTTAATAAACTTCATGACAAAGTGTACTTAAGAAAGTTATGAGCAATGTCAACGATGACGTCTCATTGCGGTGCTCAAACTCGACGAACTTTCGAACGGAACGTCATGGTATCCGTAAGTTATTTCGTTTGCTGCCGAAATTAAGTCCTAGGGTTGCAGTTTTTCTCCGTGCCGGAACGTTCACTTATGTATGATATTCATCTATCAAAGGGCACACACATGGCCATGCAGCGATAATATCTAAGAACTGTACCAGCAAACGACCAACGGACTTCGGACACTACACCTACACTTACCGCTCTGCCTGTAGAGGACTGCATGTAAGCAGTTTTCCTTTGACTCAAAATTTTATCGGAAAAATTTTGCTTCCGAGTTTCACGAACACGGTCATGTATAAGAGTAATGTTCTTACAATGTGGAGTTATGAGACGTGTAATGAAATTTAGTTGAAAAAATTACTTCAGTAGTTTGAAGAAGGGTGTGCGGATGTCACCATATTACAAAAATTAATGTTCAAATCTGAAACAAACGATTGCATTGCAAGCGATAAAAACTTTCCTGTGTTAAGTCAAATTTCTGATTCTATAACTTCGGTCATATCAAGATCTACTTTCTTCGATATTTATATTCCAATAAAACATCACTCTTTCTCTTGAGCAATCACATATCAAATTCAATTTCCCTAGCACAGGCTGTCCCATCTCCTCTTCTATGCTCCACTTGCACAGGATACAATCTGCAGTCTAGAGCTTACCACTTTCTTCGACGCTGCCATGTCTTCGGAAATTAAACGAGCATTTTAAATGTAAATGGCACACAAGGTGACAACATGTACTTAAAGCTTTTTATTTTTATATATTTTCCAAAGCGACAAAATGTTTTTACACTGAACGCGAGTGTGGCGCGAAGCGCAGGAAAAACAGCAAGTTAACTAAAACGACGACATATATGAATAGGTCCCATCTTGGTAAACATTATCCGTGCCGTCACCGCGCCACCATCACCGACAACCAAGACGCAAAAGAACATTGTTTAAGAAAATGGTTGCTTGAGTGGCGGTTCTGGTGCTTCGAGGTAGAGCTGTTACTGCTGTTGTTGCTCCAAAGTGATGATATTCCGAACGAGTGGCAGTTAAGAAACAATTGCATGAGCACTGAGCGTTCGGTACTCGACTTTTTAAGTGCCATCGTATGTGAATTTCTCGTCGGTGTGAAAACGATTTTACTTAGGTCCTTGGCCTTTTTTTGTTGATGCTCACATATTTATAAGAATCGTTCGCGTAGCATATTTGCAATTTCCTCGTTTCACATTAGAATTCAATTTCAATTATTGCTGACTGCCATAACGTTAAGTCAAAGTCAATTGGCGTGTGTTTATGTAAAACGAGCGAAAGTTTCAAGATGTTGAGCATTTGAATCAAATGAAATTAAAGCTTACATACCAAATGACTATTGAAAGTGGTAGCGGGAATTTAAGGGAAGTCATAGGGTATGTTCCCAAATTGCAGCAGTAACAGAATTTTGTAACTGCATTCTTTATATGGGGAGAACATTTCAGAAAAGTACAAAAACACATAGCTGCAATTTGCTGCAAGAAGACTCCAGAAGTGTCAGTTGCCGTCGGTTAAATTTTGAAAAATACTCTTGCGGACGGTTTGTAGATGAGTCCGGCAAAATACAATAGAATAGAAGCTCAAAATAGAATTTTAAACGGAAAACGCTTTTTGTTTCATTTCACTTCCCGAATCTTCAAGTGATGATATTGTTCTGCCTTAAATAATTAAAAACTTTCAAAATACTTGCATGAAGCAAAGGATTATTATTGTTTCAGTAGGGGAAGCGCTGACATCAGCAATATATTGCTTGCAGCAAAAGTACAAAACCGACTTACCGCGAATATATTCGAATAGATTCAGGTACGCGAACAGACCTTAGTATGCAGCAAGAACAATAGCTTCTGAGACAAGACAGAGATGTTTTTATACATAATTTACTGGTGTTCGCCTGTCTAACAGGAGGTTTATTCAATTTCAAATAAAATATATATTTTCCCTGCTGCATAGCCAATATCAATCAAGCTTGCAAATACTGTTTGCTATGCAAAGCAATAAATAGAACACATTCCAAAACAACAATTTAACTGTGCAAAAAAAAGTTATGTTGCAATTACTTCAAATGCATTGTTTGTGGAAAAACTAAAATCATCATTCTAATATCAAATAACATAATGTTCCAAAAGCAACCAAAGAATTAATAGAATAATCCTAAGCATGAAAACCATCCAAAATTGATTATTTTCACGTTTCACAATCATCACAATTTTTTATAAACTCGTTTTTATTGAGAAAAAAGCATATCCATAATTATTTCAAACAATGAATGCAAATAGAATGAGCCACAAAGCTTAGGCGAAAATTGAGAGAAATAAAAAAGTGATGCAAATTACTTTAAAAATAAATTTAAAAAAAATATTTAGCATTTTTTGATAATGTATCGATAGTGGGATAATTAGCTGCATTTTTGAATGGCCAAGAAATTGAAAAATGCCATTTTCGACGCTTACGAACAAATTCCTTACAGTTTAATCCTATGCATTCAAATTTGCTTTCTTTAGTCTATCTACGATGCCATACTGCCTACATTCTTAAAACAAAAAAAAAACAATGAAAGAACGAACCATGATTTTGTATCTCCTATATTACCGCATTATCAAAAAGAAAACATTCGTTTGTGGCTTCTCAAAAACTGGACACACACTAAGAAAATTGTCAAATGCTTTCACTTTGCTTTCACGTTCACTTCGTGGCTCGTAATGTACCGACTTCTTAAGCATGACAGCAGCTTTTGCGCCAGTGCCTCTAACTAAAAGCTCAAGCATAGGAAGATTTTATTTTTTAGATTACTTTTCCAGGTGAGCTTGCTGTCCAAGAAATAAGTGTGCATTTTGGGATTTGATATAGCGTAGCCTAACGTGTTAGAGGTTCTATTTCAAGAATTTTGTATTTCCTAGTGAAAAGTATAAGATCAGGTGTTGGTGCCAAGGTCCACGGTGTTTGCCCTTTGACTCAGAACATACTCTTTGAATTGATCTAGGATTTGTGGAAGCCTACCTTACACTGTGATTCCAATATCATCTGGATAGACTACAGCCATGAGCCATTGCTGTCCAAACGTATTTTAAACTGTATTTATCGCCAGATTCTCTTTCTCAACCTTCCTTACGATTTATGCTCCCGCTTATTCCACCGGTTTAAGCCTTTGTTTAAGCATGCTGTTTATCCAGTTACATGTAGCAGAAAAATTCCTGATTTTCCTGAAGCTTTTCGAAATTTTTTTTGAAATTTGAAAGCAGCTCTATTGTCCGAAAAAGCCACTAAACTGCATTCTTTGTAGTGGAGTGTATTTTTTGTTTCCAGAACTATCTTACGGAGAGTTTTTGCGTATGCGATACGGGCTCTCGATAAGTTATGAATGTGTCTATGATCAGAGAGTGAGAGACCTTCAAAAACCCTCCATTTCTTTAACAATTGGTCGTTAGACCCAATGTGCAGAGTGATATCTAGCACATTTTTGCTGAAAAGCCCTTCTACAAAAATATTAAAATACCATGACACTACAAAGTCAACAGTTCCACCAAAAATTAATAACTATAGACCAACTGTTTTAGTTATGACACCCACTTGCAGGATTCTTTATACTCTTCTATCTTTACAAACTTTTTCTATTAGTTTCAGGGTTCCGATAAGAAATCTAGAGCTAGTTTTCGTCCTCTTTTTGACTTCAACCTTAATTTTGAAGAGTAAATTAATTAATATTTTTTGCAATTTTTTCGGAAGTTTATTCACATCTGTACACATTTTTTTTCCTGCTCAAACTTGAAAATATGTTATCACTTCTGAAACACTGTAAGCAGATCAAACAGTCAGCCTATTTGATAGGGTGTAAAATTCGATCATGATAAAGTCAATTTATTTTGACACAAAAAATGTTATATTCGTCTAGTATTCGTTAAAAATGCAAAACATAAATCTATAAAGTTCATTTTGAACTAGACTCTTCCCTTTTACATACTACTCTCAACTTGTCAGTCAAACCTGTACTACCATCTACTCATTTCAATCTATCGCGATGCGATACGCGATATATTTTAACTTTTCATCCCTCGAGTAAATCCAATCTTGACTTAATTTACCTTGTCTTATGAATAAATTACTACACAGCCGAAATTCTCCGGCTGGGCAAGTGAATTGAATATCGTTGATATGCCTACACCGAAGTCAAGATGAAAACACGGAAAAGCTGTTATAGTTTGAACAAGCTTCAGCAAGACAAGCCCGGCCGTTTGAATTGCTTCAGATTCGATATGCGAGCGGATGGTGATTTCTAGTAGTGGGGGCGATAGCGATGATGATGCTGATTTCGGTCCTGGTGAAGAGGAGCGAAGAAGAATCGAAATTCATTTAAACTCTGGGGATTGTAAATGAAGCACGCCTGGAAGACTTTTCGCTGTTTTCTGCCATTCGAATTTCCGCAATTTACGTCAGAATACGTATTAAACCACGATACTGGTCTGTATCAGCTGCGGTGGGAGTTTATCAGCGTGAGGTGGAAGATGGAGAAATTTAAATGAATCTAACTGATTATTCAGAATGGGAATTATTTCGAAGAATTAAATTGCTGTTATTGAAGGCAAGATTGAATTTGAGCCGTCCGAATTCACCGTAAGTCCTGAAGCACAGAGTGGTTTGCTTGATTCAATTAATTGGAATCGGTGATTTGTTGGTATGACTAAGTTCATTTGTGATGATGCAGTTGGCTAACGGTAATCACTGCAAATTTACACTCGAGTGAAAGAACTGCAGCCAGCGAAATTCATACAAGTGAAACAAACTTCAGTTTTCAAAAGTTGATCTTTCATTCCGGCGCTCTGAATTCTCGTCCTTCCAACTTAATTTCGTATCGATTTCGATCTCGTGTGATTTCAACGCCATTTCAAACGCCTAAGTCAAAACATCAAAAGATACCAAAGCTAATTTCGAAGCGTCAAAGTGGAATTTATTCCTTTGCACGCACAACACCACTAGAGTCAGTGAGCCAACAAACTGCCTGGCAAGCACTTTATGTATTTACGAAGCGCGTGCGATGGAAATGTAAATATTTTCAAAAGTATTGAACGAATCGACGAGAGATGAGAGAAACGTTTACGAAAGCTGATGGAATCAAATCACTCTTTGATATTAAATAATTTCGAAATCAGGACTTGACTGTGAACACACCGGCAGTGTCGTAATGTCTGATGAATTCATCGCGTTCTACCTAAATTTCTTTTGAATCGATTTGATTGACAGAATATGTAAGTTTTACGATGGATGTGAGTCTGTTGAATTTAAAGGTCGTCGCTGAAAAGATTGAGTGATAAAATTGTTAATGGGTTGTAAATTGACGGTCCGACTTAAAGAAAAGAGACTTTTTGTTTAATTTCGGTATTTTGTCGACTGATTTTTATATACGAATTGACAAATAGAAACGCTTTAATTCTTATCTTTCTGAGTTAAAGCTTTGTTATTTTTATGGCTTCATATTTCCACAGGTTTGAATTGCAATCATTGTACGATAAATTTCGCTCAATTGAAAAATATGAATAATCAAGACCCATCTGCAAAATCCATCCACACAGAAATAATATCTTTGTGCTAGGCATATCGCAATAATAATTTTTCACCAAGCTCAGCTATACGCAACAAATCAAAATTTTGCAGAGTTTCGCTTCGCTTTGGTCATAGTCGCTTATATTCCAATGCAATGCTATCCAGGATTTCTCTGTTATTTTTGGCTAGATTTAAATCCGTAGGTATATGCATTTTTTTCATAACCAGCAAAGCTTACTGAGCTTCCGGTATTTGTTTTCACTTTTAAGATTTTTTGGTTGTTTTATGCATTTCGGACGGCAGCGGTGACGGCGATTGTGAAACAAATGACAAAACAGTCGATTTTTTATCGGCACACGCTGATACGCATTCACAGTCCAATGGATATTTTCGTTGTGCTCACTTTAGGAGGCTTTTTGTGATTTATTTAGCCAAGTGAAATGTATTGGCTATACAATTCGCAGGTAAAATTTTCGTTTATTGCCTTGAATAAAATATAAAAATGTGAAAATCCCTAGAAAAAAAATCGCACAAATGAAAAGATACAGGAAACCATGAGAGTGGCGATTTCTAGAGCAAATGATGTTTCATAAAAAAAAAAAAAACTGGCATTAATTGAGTTTTGCAAAAAAAAATTTTAACAGAACTTATTTTGTGAGTGATGGGTCGTCCCGTGAATAGCATTTGTTTCCCAAACGCCTATGCGCAAATGCCGTTACGAGTCATATATTCATTAAGGTATCATATCTGTATGTGTACCAGAACTGACTGACACCGTTGCTCTGCTTCGAATGTTAATTATTCAGGCGTTTCGGTTTAATGCAGTTCTTAAGCTTGAATTGATAACGAGCATAGAAAAGTTTGGGTAATCAAGAGAACGTTAATGATTTATTCACAATTCTAAAGCTTTGAAATTTATAGTTCCGGAAAATGTTTACTGTTAATTGCTAGTGGAAATATATTTTTTTTTACTTTTGTGGAATTTACTTTATTTTGATATTCCTTTTTTACTTTGGTTTTATTTTTGAACAACATTGGCGGTCAAACTTGAAATACAATTGCAATATAAACTTTCGTAACAAAGATCTACTCCTATGTAGTATCATTTTGCATGTTTGCAATGAATTCTGGCGATAAATGTGCATGAAAATGATATGGATAAGTTTTGTATTTCTTTTTTTCTCGCACCATGCTGCTTGATGAGAGGAATTATCAATTTTTGCAAGCAACAGTACCTATTAGGTAAAAAAAAAATATTGCTATTGTTCAAATCGTTTATTGCAAAACAATCAATTAACAAATTACTTATATAATTATTTCTTATATCTGTTTAGAATAGAAGGGTTGTTTATTGGGGTTGATTAGAGTAGATTATTGAAATTATTTTAAACGTGTAAATCAGTAAATCAATTACCCACTTCTAAGTGCTTAAGATGGTAGATAGACAGCGCTGCCTAAATGATCATTTGTCATAAGTGATCATTTAAGTGCTGTGTCATATGGTGTTTCTGACTAATCATCATCAAATGACCGAATTATCAATCATTTGCATAACGCTTAGTGATGATTTAACTTAGGTCATTTGTTCTTAATTCTGTACGAAATCTTACATAATCTCTTTGTAAAAAGTTGCTTTTTGCATTGAAAACGAAGAAGAAGACATATTTTTAGAGATGCCATTTTTAAATTCAAAATATTTAAAGAATTTAAATGTATTTCTTGCACGGTTTGTACTCTAACTACATTAACTAGAGCATGAAAACACTTTCGATTTCTCCATTTTTTAAAAACGAATTGCCTTCAGTGACAGAGCCAGTGAATGTATTTATCATTTACATAAGGGCTACGTGTAAGCAACTTTTAAGTTACTGATTTAGATATAAATTAGTAAATCAACAATTTAGTTGCCAGTCTGGCTAGACTATAAGCTATTACGACACTCCATGGCGTACTCACATCAAAGTATAGTCGAATAATTTTTAAATAAGCAGGCCAAACTCTTAAAACTGAGTATGACACAGGGGGTACGATTCTGTATAAGTCGAACCAACTAGTAGCCTACGCGGATGACATTAACATCTTGTCACATTCCTTCTATCCGCCAAAGAATTCCTGTTGAAACTTGACCAGGAAGCCAAAGAAGTAGGCCTGAAGATCAATCAGACGAAAACAAAAATCATGACGCAAACAAGAAAGAAGACCTCCATTAGACGAAATATAATTATGGACGAATATAATCTAGAGAATGTGGACGAATTTATATACTTAGGCTTGAAATTGACAACGAAAGGCAGTGAAACTGATGAAATCAAACGGAGAATACAGCTCGCTAATAAAACTTTCTACTCCGATCTGGCCCTACTGAAGACCAGCTGCATACACAGGAAGACGAAGCTCCAAGTCTGCAAATCAATAATCAGACCTGTGTTGTGCTACGGATGTGAAACTTGGACCCTTACCCAAGCATCCGCAAATATGTTGAACGCCTTCAAAAGACGGGTCCTCAGGCGTATAATTGGAGCTAAACAAGAGTGTGGCCAATGGCGGATAAGGTACAACCACGAGTTGTACGAGGTTTTTCGCGAGCCAGAGGTTGCTACAATAATCAAACTGCGGAAGCTGCAATGGGATGGTCACGTGCAACGAATGGACGAGCATCGAGTACCTAAGAAGGTATTCGACGGAAGGGCCAAGGGTCGAAGACCAGTGGGAAAACCCAGAAAACAATGGTCTGACTCTGTCGACGAAGACTGTGCAAAGCTGCTCGGTTTTCGAAATTGGAGGACGCGGTCATTGAACCGAGACAACTGGAGGCGTCACCTGCGAGAAGCCAAGGCCCGTGAGGGGCTGTAGTGCTTCGATGACGACGAAATAAAGCAAATGCAAATAAAATTAAATAGTTCCCAAAAATTCCACACGTACATATCTACACTTAGAAAAAACCGGTCGTGTAGAGTATGAAAGTCTTCTCCTTTGCTAAGCTATGAATATTAAATTATTTTGTTTTGTACATAGAAATTAGCCTTAATCCCAATTTTCGGGGCTTGAGCCGAAAACCAAATTTGGCAAAGTATTCTAATCATATGATGTTAAATGAATTAATAAAAAAACTCTTTGTCTACTCAATCCGAACATATTACTTACTAACCTCTGTACATGTATGTTTATTTGAGTTCAGATTACAGCCTTAACACAACTACTGTCGTATCAAAACTCCACCAAAAAGATCTAAAATTTTAATTAAAGCTTACCGAAAAAAATTCTACAACCCGACATACTTCACATTAAATCTCCCTTAGACCGAAATCATCATCATCGTCATTATTTCGTTCATCGTACTTCCCAAGACTTGTTCTTCCAAACTTTTTATTACACTTTTATCCTTTTATTGGCAGCTATCAAGAACATACGCAGTATATTGATAACAATCTCAAGATAAGGACTCGGATATTTAAAACATTTTCGAAATACCCAAGTTTCAATTTCGAGCGAAACTCTGTTGGAACCAATCGGCCGAGCAAGTTTGCTCGGCAAGGTATCTTAAAGTGCGCGCCCAGCGGTGGGTATCGTTCATCATCAAACATCGTCATTTGACTTCGTTACAAGATGCACACACACCCCGACACACTTGGCATTTCGCAAAAGGCAACAAAACGAAAAGTTTTATATGTTGTCTAAACTTTCAGGTGTTTGATTAATATTAGATGAACGTTAAGTCAGATTCACCGAAATTACAATGTTGTCGATGATGGCGACGACGATGATGATGGCAATGGTGATGATGATGGTATGGTTCGGTTTCGGTTTGATTGCTGTTGGCGGTATGGTGGACAGGTATGTATATGGTAGGCTGCGGGGGCGGCGGATGGATGGATGTTGGTGAGATAAAATTTTAAAGGGGTTTTTATGATGGCAATTATTATGACAGAAATGTGTTGTTGCCTGTCGGTTATTATTGTAAAGAAAGTCATAAAATTTATACAGTGACGTGTGTTAAGGTATTCTTGATGACCCGGAGATAAGATATGATTTTCAGGTTTTTGCAAAATGCTTTTAGTAGCTTTGCAATGAAGGAAGCGAATGATATGTTTGAAATGTGTGACAAGTATTATTAGTACATTCAAGATAACAGAAAATAGGATGCATTACAGTATTTCTATGACAAAGAAAATGTTTATTCATCGCGTAGCACATTTCACTGAGTAAATTGTTTCCTATAAAATAGCATAAAACGCATAAACATAAAGAGTATTGTAAGCTTAAGTGCATGATTTTGATTCGAAGCAGGGCTGTGGAGTCGGAGTCGTGCCCCTGTATATTTAAAGCGGAGTCGGAGTCGAACGCGACTCCGACTCCGCTTTAAATGTACAGAGCCACGACTCCGACTCCGCAGCCCTGATTCGAAGTCAAAATTATTTATTTATTTATTTATTTGCCAAGCAAGGCATCAAAAAACAACATTTAACTATACAATTAAGACAGAAACATAATATTACTTATGACAATAAAACATTAAATCTTATAATTACAGTATAATGAAAACATTTAACTTATATTTTCTTCAGGCAATTAAGGAAGGGTAATAGCTGGACTATGATGTTAATAAAGCCTTTGTCAAGTTATTTTTGCAGGTATATTTGGAAATACCTGGAGAGTAGTGCTGGATTATACTGTTAAATACTCGACAACATCTACTAATGGGTTCATTATACCCGTAACCTGTGAGGTGCTGATATTCCCTCAGAAGACGTGTATGCCTAGTGCGCCTAGCTTGGTTGTTAATTGTAAATTTGTTCAATAGGGCTCCTATCTTTACCGTCCCATTAATGATATCAAAGGTAAGGCAAGCGCTAACTACCAATCTTCTTGAGGCTAGAGTCGTTAGATTTAAGAGTTTAAGTCTGTGCTCATAAGAGGGGATATTATGAAAATCTATTGGATTGTAGACGTCTCTCAATGCAAAGAGTGAAAATTGTTTTTGCACCGATTCTAGTCTTTCACAGTGAGTAACAAAATTTGGGCTCCAAATTATGCAAGCGTATTCAAGTAAAGGCCGCACCAGTGATGTAAATAGAGTCTTGGTGACCCAAAGGTTCTTGAATTCTTTAGCACGCCTCTTAATAAACCCTAGCTGCTTGTTAGCTCTGGATAAGGCTACATCATATTGCCGGTTGAAACGCATTTTTTTGTCCAAAATTACTCCGAGGTCTGTGACATAATCAACAATTTTAAGCTCATTGTTGTTAAGGTAGTAAGAGTTAGCCATAACAATATTCTTTCGGAAGAAATTTATCAAGTGGCACTTACCAACGTTGAGATTAAGTTTATTCAGATTACACCACTGCTCAAGGGAATCAAGCTTCGACTGGACAAAAGAAACGTCAGAGGGGGTCTTGATAGTGTGATACATTTTCAAGTCATCAGCATAGAAGAGATGGGGAATATCAGATAAAATCCGAGATAGATCGGAGATAAATATATTAAAGAGCAGGAAGCCCAAATGACAGCCTTATGGGACTCCAGAATGCACAGAAATTGTTTTGGACAGTGCCCTTTGAAATTTAACCATCTGTGTTCTATCGCGAATATAGGATATGAGCCATTTGAGAAGGGAGCCAGATATGCCAATATTTCTTAACTTATGTGACAGAATCTGATGGTCGACCCTGTCAAAGGCCTTACTAAAATCAGTATAGATCGCATCAACTTGGTTTCCTTTTTCCATTTCACAGAGAACGTCTGATACTAGGATCATGAGATTGGTGGTGAAAAAAACCCATGCTGTTGTTCGTTAAGAAGAGGGTCTATGATAGGTGTTAGTGTATCACAAACCAGCTTCTCGAAGAGTTTGGGGATCACAGAGAGAATAGCGATGCCTCGATAGTTATCAACTGATCGTTTGTCACCGCTTTTGAAAATAGGCGTAAGATAAGAAGACTTCCAGGAGGATGGAAAGATGCCTAATGACAGTGACTTGTTGAAAATTATGAATAAAGGAGTAATTAGCTGGTTGATGCACTGGACTACAAAATAAGGTGGGATTTGATCGGGACCAGGACCTTTGTTGATGTTTAGCTCGTTGATTGCATTGGCGATTGCTTCTCTAGTTAAAACGATTCTGTTGATGAGAGACGTTGGCTCAGTTGGAGCAGAGGAAACTGCTAAATTTGTTGTCGGGGCTAAAAGATCGTAATATGAACTCTGAAAATGATCCGCAAATAAATTAGAAATTTCTTGTGGAGCAGAAGAAACTGATTTTTCTCTGAACATGGAACCGGGGTAGCCAGTCGTTTTTCGTTTGGTATTTACGAATTCAAAGAACTTTTTCGGGTCGTTAATAATTTTTTCTCCCATTAAATTCACGTAAAAATTATACGCTTCGCCAGATTTTACCGAAAATTCATTTGATAATAGAGCGTAATTTCTTTTTAAATCCCCACTGATATTGATATCTTGTTTTATAGCCTTGTATAGCTTAATCCTTTGGTTCCTTAATTGCCTCATATATCAATTGACACTAAACATCAAAGATTGCGTTCGTAGCTCGTTCAAAAATAGCGTGAGCCAATACAATATAACATCATAAAGCAATTTAGAGAAAAAAAAATCAATTTTGGATGACCATACGCAACTTTGGAAATTGAAATTTTGAATTTAAATTGACTAATAATTGGTCCAAAAATAATTTAAACTTTCAAGATAGTTTCTTATATATCGATTTATTAATTTTACTAACAAGTTTTTTCTACGATGTTTGTTTCAACGTAAATAATTGTAAAAAAAGCACTTGCAACAACAAATCAGGCAAAGTATTTATATCAGTAAATTATTTAACTTCTTCCTGCCTGAATAAATTGAAAATATTTTATTTGATATAAATTGTACGGGTTACTCAAAGAAGGTTGCTCAAAGATTAATTAACAAAGAAAACTTAACATCTAGTGGCTATAATATTTTTGCCTAATAGCTCTTATGGATTTTAGTCTTATTATTTTCTTGTATATTTTATGCACTAATGATAGAACCCAGCCTGTATAGTTACTGGAATTGTCTTGGCAATATGACTGTTTCCTTGCAATTTTAAGCCACTTTTCTAAGGCAACAACGTTCATATTTGTTGAATCAACTTAATCCACATTTTCCGTATTCATCATTCATTACAACTCAACCCTTTCTGAAAACCAGTCTAGGCAAGCGACGACGCATTCAAATCTTGCTCACTCCAATTACATGATTTCATATTAAAGGATTCCATAATTCCCTTTATTTTCACCATTCACTTGTGTTTCTTCGTCGAAAACTTATTTAGGGATTCTATTAAGATCTTGCATATTCATGAACTCCATAAAGCCAACGATTTTTAAGCGTGCCAATGATGAGGTGAGCTCTGTTGTTTGGGGGTGGCGAACACGATGTCGGTTGGAGGAAGGGGATGTAATTGGACGCATTAGAGCTTTTACAATTCCATAAGGTAAACGAATAGCATTAGATTTTCCTTGCTCCGATTTTCGATGTTTTACATTTGGTGGAAATTGAAGGGATCGCAGTTGGAAAAAATTAGTATTCCGTGAATGTGAATTAAGCATTTCATTGAGATATTAGTGGATGTTGTTTTATGCGGGTGAGAATCGAAACAGATTTAATATTGTAATTAAGTTAGAGTTGAATTGTGGATCTTTATTAATTTTTTTGAATTAAGGTGCGTAAATCGAGGTGGGAGATTAAGGCATAATGAATATTGTGAAAAGCTTTCTATCATCCTTTAGCAACTGAACAAAAATAAGATTTTAAATATTTATTGTGTGATAACACATGACTTTAAAACTGAAATATTTACTCTAGATTTGCAGGCACAGTTCAGATATGTGAAAGAGATATACTACATGCTGGTGTTTAAAACTGAAAACAAATCATTGTAGATGTTCATATCAACAAATGAATAATTCTTCATGAAATTAATTTTTAAAAATATTGTATTTTCATTATTTGCTAAATCTAGCATTGGATGAGACAAGTTTTTATGAAGTGTTTTGCGGTGAAAATTCTCGAAACGAAATGGCTGAAATATACATAGGCCCTGGTTATGCCGTAGCTAAAATAGCGCCGCCAAACTGGCGCTGCTATAGTAGTAGCGTTTACACCGTACAGCTTATTAACCAAAGCAAAAATGGCGTAATATCTGAAAGGAGCTCAATATAAGAACAAAAACAACCTTGCACCAAGGCTTCCAGGGGTGTGTTCAATGTGAATGCTATAGCTGCTCCAAAAGCATAGCATAGCATCACTTTAGCAAGTGTCAAAATTCGCAGTAGCTAGGTTAAGCAGCTATGGATATTGGACAGCCAAGAGCTGCTACGAAGGTCAGCCTTTACACAGTAAATTCAAAAATAATTTTGTTTCAAATTTTTTATTGTAATTTTTGCATTTTCGTGGATCAGTTCAATACTTCCATAGCACTTTGGAAACTGTATGAAATTTAAAAGTTTTCAACATACAGCTGCAAAATCCATTAAAATTTTCCTAACATATTTAAAATGTATCACTTATTTCCGGCTTTTGACGCCATATGTGAGAAAAAGAGCAAAAACTAATCGTTGAAAATTTGATAATACAGGAATCAGTGCACCCGGTCTTTTACGCTTCATGCTCGCCTTCTAAAAACTCAAGATGAGCTGCGCTGCGTGCAAGCCAACTTAAAACTCCAGTTCAGTTTAAGGGTTTAAAAGCCCGTATTTAATTTATGCTGTCACTATTTTCAAATTTATTCCTCATCTCCTGTGTCACAAAAGCGCAAAAACTTCTTTTCATTTCAATTTCCAATTGAAAATGATGGTTAAACTGCATGTCAGCTGTGTACGCACGGCCAATTGTCCCTTAGCTACTTTCTTGCTATCCTCTAGACTGCGAGCAGCAAATAGCTGCTACCTTAGCAGCTATGCCGGAATCTTGGACAGCCCGACTGTCAAATAGCAAGCATCAGAAAGTAGCTATTTCGTGACATTGGACAGCCAGAGCTGCTAAGATAGCAGTTAATAGCTGCTATAGCATGCACATTGAACACACCCCAGATTGCGAATGTCACTCGAAACTAGAAATCCTATTTATGACTGTTCTAGTGTTTATACCACTGCTACCTTCACACTTGTAACCGCGCTAAATTTTAGCAGCGCTAAAGTAGCGTAGCCAAAATAGCAAGCTCTGCTAATTTAAAAGTGGTTTATACCGCTGCTAAATAAACAGAGCTCACTAATTTAGCTACGGCATAAACGCACTCATAGCCGAGTAAAACCATTGCTGTTTCCAAGCATGTTCAAATTAGATAGCTGATTCAAACTTAGTTAAAGTCATAGTCTGAGTCAATTTGCCATGATCACTCATTGGACTTTTAACAAGCCTCGCTATGAAAAAGTATCCGAGTCAAATCAAAAGCTTAGTGAGCTTTTTAAATAAAAAACAAATAAGTAATTATATCAAAGAATGCAAGCTGTCACGAAACGGTTAGACAATTGCCTGAATCACAATACAGCGATTTTTCGCACTGGGCCGAGAAAAACCGCTGTCAAAAAATTAGAATGCACTGTTTTGTATGGTAATGCCCAAAATGCCGACGGCCGAAATTTTCGAAGCGTCAGAATTTGCCAAATTTCTAATTTTTTCGCTTCGCTAGCGGTGATACCTACCGCAGGTTGGCATCACCACTAGGTTCAATTAAGTCTGCTTGAATTAGACTGAATGGTCTGGCGGAATAGACTAGCGGTGGCTGATATGTATTGGGATAAGCCAACCTAATCCTCGTACAACAGGATTTAGCAATACAAAAGAAAAAAAAATGAATTAGGTTGGTGCCTTGGTTGCATTGACAGCGACATTTTCGCTGCATTGTGGTTCACCAAATTCAACTGCGAAATTCTACATAGAAGTACGCCTCTTCCTTTGAACATTTCGCTGTTATGTGTTTAAGGCTAATTGCATTTGATTTTCAGTCGCTTGAAATAAAATACGTAATAGGGGACAAACAACTAACTTAAATATTTTCAGGCTGACGATAAGTATTATATGATGATAAAAAACAAAGCACATAAATTCCATTCACATAACCACCTCCTAAAAATTTGTCCTAAGTAATTCTATTTGAAGCTCATTTTTCCTTCTCATTTCCATAAAATTCCGTTTATATTCTTAATCTCACTATTAATTAGAAATCACGTGATTTGACTAGTCATGCAAGTTTCCGTCTTCAGCCAAGTACGACTCGAAATCATTATCTTTTGAATAATGATCGTAATCACAACATGGAAAAATTGCTCAATAATTCGCACATTTCGTGCTGACATTTAGTTTTTCCTAATGCGGGTTGCTCATGAAGTAGTTTATTAGCTTTAGAGTGGGTGGACTGTACTAATAAATGAATTAATGATTACAAAATAATCAAGAAAGTACATTGTCAGTTTTGTTTTGTCTTGTCGTAACCGAGTTTTGGGGAAATAAATTGAACTGTTAAGTATAGAAGGCAATAATTGCTGTACTTTGTTGCTTGAACTAAGTTCATAAAACCGTATGTTTCTGTAAAATACTGTTTTGTAGGCTCCATAAAATTAAATTGTTTGAATATTAATTATTGATTTTTGCTAATAAGTTTTTGGCACTATAATGTGTTTATTTTAAGCCATATGCATGATTTTAGTATACAAACCTTAGACGTTTATCATAAAAACAACAACTTATGAAGTTGTTGCTATTAAATTTCATGATTTATTCATTAAGCCGATTTGATAATAATTCATATTATTCTCTTTTTTTCCATACAACCATAGCTCAGATATGCAGGGTTAAATAAATTTCAAATTGCTTTTGAATTAGAAAAATCAAGTCAGCAACTGTAACTCAAGCTCATTTTATAACGAATACTTTTAATGATTTGCCGGTTTCCGATCTGGGCCGACGTCCAGGCCAATAATACCGCTGTCGCAACAAAACGCCATGAAGCAAAAGGCAATAAAACTGTCATTACTAAGTTGCTTAATAAGACCTTGTTTTAAGATGACGAATACCCAGTCTATTTTATTTCCACCAAAAGATTATTTTTGTTGTGAAGAAGAGTTCGGGCCAAAATTATATCCACTAATTGTCTCAGCTCTTTCATAACGGTTTTTACGTCAAATACATATCTAATCATCTAGCTTAGTACAAATGAGTTTGATTTTCATAGCAACATAACATAATAACTTAACGCTCACATATATACATATTAAGCAACCGTTTTTTTAGTGGGCTAAAAAATTCTGCATCTAATCGTTTTCAAAAATAAATACAACACTTATTTATTGTGGATTGTCAAGTTGAATTTCATATCGGCCTTGCTTCTTTTGCTATCAGACTGTCAGGAAAACACTTCCGGGTGAATTGATTTAGATATATATATCAAACACTTTAAAATATTAAGATGGTGGTTGCGTCCCACACTGGGCGCTATAAATATTCAGCACTTCAATGGCCTGTAAAACAACATTTTGCATCAGTGTTTTGAAATTACTTTTTTGTATGCTGTTTTACGAATAATTTAATAAAACGTTAAATGCATTACAGCCCTAAGTGTTTCTTATAAGATTTTGCGATCATATCGATGAAACCAAGTATATTTTTTTTAAATGTTTGCCCAATTATAGTTCAGGCAGACATTTAGATAGCGTTCAAAATTCGTACTTGAAACGCCAACGTAGTAATTACGCATGATATATTTTATTTTCAATTATTTAAGCAAAACGAGTTAAATATTAGATTAACTTAAACGATTTTTTGATAAAAAAAGGTCCAAAAAATCTCATTGATTATTATTCGTTCATTTTTGTAGCCGGCCTGTTTGCACTCTCTAAAAAATGTTACGTTGGATTTCGCCCGTTTTTCTTTGAAATTGATTATACTAGCGTAAGCGTGTTTATTTTTTTGAATGAAAAAATATCTAACATTTTAATAAGAAGCAATTATAATACTTACAACTTATTTACTCCAACGCTTCAACAAATTTACTTAATCCCTGTAAAATATCCGCAATTCACACAACTCACTTGAACTGAATGCATAAAACAACATAATACAATTCCTACAATACAGTTCACTACCTGCGAATATTAAATTGGTTTTTTAACAGCATTTACCAATTTCAAGAAAGCAAAGTCAACTTTTTTAATCTAGCTTTCGGCCGTATTACTATTCTCCATCCATCCCATTCAGCATCCAATATAAAAGAAGAACATTTCAGACGAAAAGTAAAATATAATTGAAATTAAAAATTTAAGGAACCACGTTCTAAGTTCCATTCTATTCTGTCTTTTCCAAACATTAAAGTATAATATTATTTCAATTTTTCCTTCGGTTAACTGACTGAGGACAGAAGCGTGGTGGTTTCGTAGTGCAGACGGACAGAGTGAAATAGATGCCTTTTAGAAAGTTCCTTGAAAATTAGATGGCCGCGAAGAAAAAGATGAACAAGTAGCTTCTGCTTCTATTCCTTCTTCATCCTTGCTGAAAAAGATCGAATGTTTTTATTTCGCTTCCTGTACTTTTGAGTTAATCTTCTAAGTATCCAGTTATAATTCGGGATATACCTATCTAAACCGGCGAAGGAATGGCTGTTATGAGAGCGACAACAAGAACGGTGCTTACTTCTTACGTGAGAAGTATACCATCTCCTACCCATTTGGAACAGTACAATTCTCAAAGGATAATACGATTCAGCTTGGCCATTCATACACGTCAAGTACATATGCTGCCCCGTGGCAACTACGAGTACAATTGGAAAATTCATGTGATTTGAACTTTGACCTCGACTCGACGAGGAAGAGAAGTTTTCTTAATGTTTGCCGGGCAAGTTTTCTGCTGAATATGAAGGATTCGAGAATAATCGGGAGAATTGAAAGGGTGAAACGATATTTTTGTCTAGTTTGAAAATTTGATAGAAATCGCGAAATTGTTTAGAGTGAGCGAAACATAATTCTTAATTTTCTCGATTCGGATATCAGAAAGTGAAAACAATGTAGTTTTGTTTGATGTATGTGAAAGAGATCTGGAGATTTTCATGTGATTTATGGGTTTATTATTGCTGCACGAGAATTTCGCTTACATATTACTTAAAAATTGAACAAATTATTCCATAAATCTCTGGTTTATTCGCTAAAAGCATTTTGGGTAAAAGTTGTTATGGTGTAGTCATAAAAACTTAATTCCCTAGCGCATCAAAACCGCTAGAAACTGTAATGTTGAGTGTGTATTCTACCACTAGCTACTTTTCTTTCTTAGACTAATGACTCTAAGCTTATTTTAATTTCGATGAATTCACCGAAAGTTACAGTGATAGAAAGGTATTTGGGGTTGCCATCCGAAAAATGCCCAGATCTTAGAAAATTTAAACATTGTTTACTTATATTCATTGCAAATGTTCGCACTGTGAATACTTAATGCAAGTATTTATGTACGAAAATAACAAAAACGCCTCCTGTTGGCAGCCCTTTGCTAGCACCGAAACCAAATATATGCCGCATCTGCCTCACGTTGAAGTCAACCTGCTCTGCGAATTTCGTATTGATCCGATCACTCCATTGGAAGTTATAGGGATACAAAGTAATTTAGGGTTAGCATTCGCAAGTTTTCAAATTTTATCTTAATATTTGGTGTTTATTTTCACTACAAGACCAATACAATTTGAAAATTCTATGATAAAATCGCTTACTAAAGATATGCCAAAAAAATTCAAAAACAACCATAGCCAGCAACCCTATCATTGTTTTTCCAAGTTGATTTCTACTGAATATTGCCTTTAATAAGGTTAATTCGCGATTTGAATTCGCAATTCCATGACTGTACTGGAAGCTATAGAGCAAAGAGATTTATTTTCCTCAGCGAATTTTCAAAATTTAAGACGTCAAAATTACCATAGGTGGCAGCTCCAACCGAATTTTTCAACCAAATTTCTATCAAATGTGGCCTAGAGTAAGGATCAGTTACTGTGTGAATTTCGTCAGAACCGAATAACTGAATCAGATTTTATAGGGCTAAAAGCAGCTATTTTTCTTAGTGATTCTCAAGATAGCCCTCTGGCACAGAATCACCCGCATTTCAAAATTACTTCTATTTATTACTTCTTTTATTACTTCAATTACTTCTATCAATACATACTGTAAATTTCAACTGTATCTGATTATCGGGTCGTGAATATAATTTTTTGAAACTAAAAATATAGGTAAACTGGGGAAGGGTTACCGTTCTTTTAAAATTTCAAATGTTTTACGTTGGCTATGTAGACAGAGCATAAGATTTATATATGATTGGTTTTTTTCCAAAAAGCAACAATTTTTCAGGAGAGTCGATGATTTGAAAGTGTTCACTTTCAGCGCCTTTCAAAATTGCTCATTTAAAGCAACACAAATTTACAACTTAATAATACCAATACGTCCTGAAAGTTTTATAATGATTTGATAGCAATTTCAAAATTTTCAAATTTTGCCGATCTTACTTATCCGATTCACATTCAAAACATGTTCACAATTCATTTCGCTAACTTAATTTTTGCCAAAATTATTTGTGGACGAAATAATAGTATATAATAATATATTAAAAATATCACTAAAATGGCCGCCGGCGTCAAAGAGTTAAAGACAATGGACATTGGTGAGACCTGGACCTATTCTGCATATACGCCAATGTATTCTGAAAGTTTCAGCTCAATCGGATGGCGCGTTCCCGAGAAATAGTCACTGAATTTTATTGAGGATGATATATATGTAAGTATATCTATATATATATATATATATATATATATATATATATATATATATATATATATATATATATATATATATATATAAATATGAAAATATGAATTATTGGAAAAATCGATTTTCATACTAATGTTCTTCGAACATTGCTAAAAATATTTAAACTGAATATGCAATAAATAAAAACAATAAATGTTTAACTTCAATAAATTTTCTTACATAAACATCTTAGATGCAAGTTTTCATTTAGTTTTTCTTCATAAATGTTTTTTTAATCTAAGAATAACATAATAATAATAACATAATAAGAATAACATAATAATAAAATATCAGTTTTTACTAAATTTTATTTTCTTTTGTTTTTCAGGTTTTGGATTTGTGACGTTTCAAAGTGAAGATGTAGTGGATAAAGTTTGTGAAATTCATTTCCATGAAATTAATAACAAAATGGTAAGTACACCTATGCATTTTAGTAAGCTAGAATAATTAGCATCGAAACTTTTACCATTATATTACTCACCACAAATTAACTTTGTTAGTAGTATCTTTAAAAAAAAATTTAAATACAAATCATGGAAATTCAAGTCAATAATTTTTGGTTATGTGTTAATTTTTAATTTTGTTACTGTGAAAAATTAGCTTCAAGCCCATTAGTTTCAAAAAGGTAAAAGATATTCTCTAGAGAGCTCCATATGAAAATAAATGAAAAATTTAGTATTGATAGCAGAGAAGCTCATGTAGTCTAGTGGGATGAACATTGGCTTGTAGTGTGGGTTATATTTGGTTCGAGTCCAGGCTCAATCGAAGAACCACGCACCAAACTTTGAGTTTACGTTTTTCTGAATAGGTATCTGAGTTAAATCCGGAGTTAAGTGATCTATGGAACTAATCATTACACACTCATATTCATATAAAATTTGTGTTCTCTATTAGCTTCAAACCTTAGACCCAAGAAGTGTAGTCGTGGGATTACTCCATTTATCGATAGCGAAAGGAACCTGACTTTTCGAAAAATAAAAATCATTTACACAAAATAGTTTACTAAAACTTTATTGGAATCAGTCAGCATCATTAAAGCTATGTATTCACCATAATATCTTGATTTTGGCCCCAATCAAAGGAACTTTCGGTTTTTTGGACCTCTGCTCAACTATTGTCATCACTGAATCATAACCAAATAAGATAAAATTAACATCTATGATAAAAGATCTTTTAAGACCAATTTTCAACAGTAACTCGACTAGCGCTGAATTGTATATAGTATTCAACAAACGAAAATTGATTTCCTCACCGCGACATTTCTACTTATTCAACATTTTTTTCCGGCGATCTGGAAACCGTATATGTTTCCTTCTCCCTGTTGAACTTGAACTTTCCACTGGAACATTCTTAATCCTACCTGGGCATATCCAAGCCATCACATCAGAATCTTTCCACTCGATAGGCTTACATTAGATCAAGCGTGGCAAAATAATCGAATAGAAAAATAAACAGAAATTCGACGACTGCTCGAATGAAGGTGTATGTAAACTTGAGCACTTGAAATCGAATTTCGTTTTCACTGAAATCACATTATACCGCTCAATTTTCTACTATCCGGCTGATTTTGATTTTAGACGGGTGAAGGCTTGAGTAATAGTAGCAACGTCAGCATGGAACGTTTTGGCCTTTTAAGACTAATTTTCAAATGACTGCCCGTGAAATGCCATGTGAATCGATTGGGAACCATTTTGTGGTGCATTCTTTCTGTGGTAGTATGCAAACATATGCTTAAAAGATTTTCATTTAAGATACTAAATTCTAGAATTGAACGAGCAAAATGTTCGAACAATTTTTTAAAAAATACCTTAAGGGGTTAGTCCACTGTTAAACTGCTCCAAATGAACTTTTTTTTTAAACAGCTACCAAAAAAAAACTACTCAAGATATCGATTTGAAATTTTACATGCATCTTTGTTGAAGTTAAGAGTTAACATTTTCATTGGAAAAAAATATTAGAAAACAAAATGGCGGCCGCCCCAATGGATCGCCGCAGCACCGCCGAAAAAAAAAGCAAATTGCGCCTCGTAAATTCCTGGACAAAATAAGCATCTGTGAACAAATTATCAAAAATATTTCATTAGTCTTGAGTATAAAGGACTGCACGGGCCTAACTTTAGAGCCCTAAAGCGATAAAAAAAAAATGCGGTATGCTTTTGAATAAAAAAACTCAATAAAAAAAAATTTTTTAATCAATAAAATGTTTCCCAGATCGTCAAAAATTTTTTTTTTATTCTAAATTTAGGCCCGTGCAGTCGTTTATACTCAAAACTAATGAATTCTTTTTAGTAGTTTGCTCACAGACGCTTATTTTGTCCAGGAATTTACGAGGCGCAATTTGCTTTTTTTTTCGGCGGTGCTGCGGCGATCCATTGGGGCGGCCGCCATTTTGCTTTCTAACAATTTTTTCTAATGGAAATGTTAACTCCTAGCTTTAATACAGATGTACGTAAAATTTCAAATCGATATCTTGAATAGTTTTTTGTTGGTAGCTGTTTAAAAAAAAAAGTTCATTTTGAGCAGTTTAACAGTGGACTAACCCCTTAAACAAGTCGTAGTAATTGGCAAACGCAGTTGGATTTCATCCATCCTATACCACACAGGGCTCTTGTTGAACTTATAATATCCAAATACAAAATCTTAGTCGAAATTATTATGTTTTTCCTCACGAGAAACAATCTACAGCGCCATGGATTTTACTCTGCTTGATCTCATACAAACTATTGCAATACAATGCTACTCATGCTATTGGTCATATCATGCAGTCTTAATCTACTGACAGACAAAAACCCATCAACGATTCTGATCGAAATAATAATCATGGTTCCCTTAAGTATTATATCATTGGACGAATCGTATTAAGCAAGAAAATTGCCAGGGATTCAGAAGCAATATGCAAGTAAATGAGATAAATTGTACCGCGATTTGGCCATAAGTATTTTTTTTTTGTAGGGAAGTTACGGTTTCATTCGGCAAAAATTGCTAGTGCCGAAAAAATATTAATTTGAAAAATAAATTTCGACAACACATAGTGATTTGAATAAAAGCACAGTTCATATAATTTCACAGAGTTATTATTTTAATCAATTGAAAATTTTTGTGTTTCTTCAAAAAAATTAATTCGATTTGAACAAAATGTAATTAATATAGCTTAAGAATACCGAAACAAAAATTACCATATTCTTAAAATTTAATTCAAAAATCTAGAGTTAAATATAGAATTAAATATTTGGAATTTCGACAACTGTTTTACGTATTTTGAGCAGCTCGTTCTTAGAATGTTTCATGTTTTGAAACTAGACATATTTTACCCCAAACTTCCGCATCATCCATTAACAAACATAAGCACGTCTCAAACAAAAAGAATATCATATGACCTTACCATCAAGCCAACTAACAGCCAGCACATAATGCAATCTACTTGCTATTAATAGTTATCATTCCACTTATTTCCGTAAGCCCAAGAAAAGGATGCCTGCTCGCCGAAACGGAAAGAAAACAAAGAAGATAATATGTTCACATCATTCCATGCTCCACACACTCATATCACAAGAGCAATATCGCTCCCGTATTCGTAGTCATTTTGAACGGAACGAGAAAATATTTTTGATATATGGGAAAATTATGAAAGGATTTCCCGTAGGTCAAAGTGGATTCAGCCGAAAGTGCTATCGATGCGTTTCCTTCTTCTCGTTCGTTTCCGGCAAGCTTGAGTTGCTTGCTCGCTACTATCACAGCCATTGGTCGTCACCTAATGATAGTTTTTGGCTCTGAATTCGGCCTGGAATCGAGCGAAAATCGTGTCTTCTGTCGCAAGGAATGTATAAGGCTTTCGGAGGAATTTAAGCAAAAGTGGAATAGACAGTAACCGAGCAAAATGTTGTGAAATGAAGTTTTATGAAAATTGAGAGTTTTAAAGGGATTATGTTTCAAGAAACAAGACTTAGGACATAACGCTCGTCGATGTGTCGTAAAGAATATCTTTTTTGGCATGAATTTCGAGTTGAAAAAGTTTGTCAATTTTTATGTCATCATGATGTTTAATATAAATGCCAATGAAATTAGCTTGATAGAATGAAAAGATAACATTTTTTGTAATAAAACTGATCGGTTGGTTTGAAAAATTTAAACATGTAATCGAACAAGCAGATTATTTCTATAGATCTTTTTATCAGACTCAACAAAAACAGTAGTTATGGTTAGTCGTGTGAAATTAGGGGAGGTTCTTAAATCGTAAATCATAGCTTGTATTTACGTAAACTTGTTCAACAAAATCTTTCCCATCATATCCTCATTACCTAGTTTAAAAGCTGTATAAATTGATATATTTTGCATTCAATCTGCCTTTATTTTTCGCTTGGTGCAAGGTGATTTTATTGATGAAAATATAAATTACTTGTTTTGTAACATAACATATGAATTTGATATGATATTTTCAAGTCATTGGATGACACAAATTACACCAAAACAAAAATGATAATACATTTCAAGATAAAATAGATTACAGTGCCAACAACTGGGAGACTTACATGGTTTTCCTGACTGAACATAGCCTGAAAGATCTCAAATAATCATTTTGGAAAATATTGTCCAAATTTTTTGTGAAGCTTGAGTAGCCTAGTGGGTAGATCACTCTGTTTGTATGAGGGGTCCTTAGTTGAGACGAGGGTGCACGCACCAAGCTTTGAGTTCAAATAGCTCCGAATAGGTAGCTGAATTAATCAAGGGTAATGTGAGTCGTGGAACTAATCACTTCACACTCGTCTTCGCATTGAGTGTGAATTTGTGATGAAGCTCTCTACCAACTTCAACCCTAGACTCGTACGAGGATTGTGACGGGCCTTCTATACTAACAACAACATTTTTATTCAGAAATTTTATATTCTCTATTGTGTTTCAGATGATTGACTACGACAGCAAAACTTTGATCTATAAATTATATATCTTACCAAAAATATCAGGGGCTCACTTTAGAGACAATGTAAGTCTTCAGAATGTCTAAATCCAAGTTCAGTATTTTCTTATTTGATGTTACAAATAAAAGCAAACAGTGCTGTTTTCATCCGAAACTAACATGCATAAGTTCTGAAACCAATGTATTTCTTTAATTGAATCTCCAATTATCGCTTCTGCTCTTTGATTCTTTGAATGATTATCTACCTTGTAAATTAGCATCATGATTGATGTATCTAATCTGAAGTGTACGCTCTGTGGTGCGTATGGTCTGTCTCAGCACGTTTTACAAGAACCTCGGTTGCTTCACCATGTCATCCAGCGAAACATCCTCAAGCTTCAAGCATCTTGGTCTGCGCTTACGTTTGATTACGAATAAAATCTACCCTACTGCCTGCCAATTACTAAGCTTTTTACGTCGAAAAAGTCATAAAATTTGTTCTTCTTGCGGTTTTTTTTTGTTTTATTAATCAGTCAGTTTATTTAACTTAGCTCTTATTTTAATTTGGAGACTTTTATCATATTGGGCGTTTAAATAATGCTACCTGCCTATTTTATTTAATGCATAGTTATAGCATTCATGAAAAACAAACTTAATTGAAACTTCTAAATATTTGATTAAAAATTTAATCAAAACTAAAAAAACTTAATTAAAAGTTATGGTTACTTGAAGGCAAAAATAACAGTCATTTTTATCTTTTCAGGTCGAGTGCAAAAAGGCACAACCCAAAGAAGTTATGCTTCCGGCAAATCTAGCAAAAACTCGAGCAGCAGGACGAACAGCATACGGTGAGTTGGTAGTTTTGAGCGGTGGTAGCCATTCGAGTAGTATCGGTGCAGTTGGTGCACCGACAACCTCAATACGTTATGCACCTTATCCTTTACCGGCCAATTTGGCCGGTCACCATCACCATCATCACCACCAACAACAACAACAGCAGCAGCAACAACAGCAACATCAACAGAATGTTGTAGCAGCTGCTGCTGTCGCGGCCGCAGCTGCTGCATCTACACACCATCACACTATTATTCCTCTGGCTTCAGCTACCACACCATCTTTGTTGCAGTATGCTGCAGCCACGGCTGCAAGCAACTCACAACCGCTATACGATGCAGCGGCTTTGGTTGGGTATAAGCGGCTATTGGCTGCAGCTGCTGCTTCACAGATTCGCAATCAAGCTGCTGTTGCCGCGCACACACAACCTGCACCGCCACAACCTCCACGCGCTACAGCTACACTAACCTATCCTCTAAGTGATTTGCTTGGCTTGCAAGGGCTTGATGTTTCCGCTTTGTATCAGATTCCTGGAGCTGCAGCCTTAGGTCTATGACCGCCTGCAACTGCTGTCATCACACAGATTCCAAGGCATCAATAAGTATTACGGAATTGATTTGATAATTGTTTGCTTCCGCTTTCATTGTCAAGATGTGAAATTCCCATCAGAACCATGTTTCGTTCTATGTGAAAAGAAATCTTTGAGTTCCCGATAAGGTTCATAAAAGCATTTTTGTTGTTCTTGGACGAAATTTTTATGAAATTTTCACACAATTTATCTGTAAACTAAATTTAAAGTGCTTAGGATTGAAAAGACCTTTCCCTTAAGCCTGTTTAAAATCCTTATCTTTTTTTTCAACAATTTTAAAGTATTTTCTTTCTATAGCTGGTGAATGCGGAAGAGGTATGTCCAATAAATACAGTCACCAAACATATATCCATCTAAACTCGTGATATTAGCTGTGAGGGAGTTTTTTTTGACACGCATATCAATTTTCAAAAAAAATAGAAATGTTTGCGCATACAATCTACAAATATCTTGAAATAGCCACTAGCTTGAAAAAAACATTTAAATGTCGTTACTCATCGAGTATTTTAAATCGCTTGAAAATTTTCTTACTTGCTTGACTACCAGCTGAAACGCATTCTTCTGCATCTAATCCTCACCTTGACTTTCCTGCACTTGCTTGCCATGCCATTCCGAGCGGCAGCAAATAAAACTGTCACGTTACAAATTTTCCTAGCATTTTTATCTCAACTCAATGTACCATGATTCACATTAATTTCCAAACACCGGCAGTCGTATCTTTCGTTGGAATAGATAATTCAATCCAACTAAAATGGATCAGGCAGAAATACCTTAACCCGACCCATGGCTTTTTTTTTCGTTTTACTCCTACAGCACTGTGTTAGTGAAAGGTTTATAACTTTTCTTCGACTTTCGACGGTCGTCTTTTACATTTTCCCATTTGGAAAAGTGTCAGACGTTAATATTTTTTTCTCTTGAGCATAATAACAAACTAGTCGTCTATAGTTCCAAATTTTTTCCGCATTTCGTTGTAAATTCTTTGCCTTCCACGGAGTTCTTTTAGGTATCTTAGACCCGCAAATGAGTATAACGCGAACATAAAGAGTTTTTACGCTCCACTCAATCATCAAATGATAAGCATGGTTGATCAAGCGATAAAATATTGATAGTGGCTGAAGGAAGTTGGTTTCAGCTTCGAATCTAAGATGCAAGCCTTTGTGTTTGAGATTTATTTTTTCTCAGAAAATATCCATTTTCACTCAAGTTAACTGCATGAGGAAATGTTTTGAGCCATTATTACAATCAATGCCAAAAACGCTTTCAAGAAAATTAAGAACAGTAGTTATGCTCAAAGCGCAAAATGAGAGATTCAGAAGGGATGCTAGGTTATGGGGTTTACAGAAGCATTGTTGTGAAACTGGTGAACTGTGAAGCATGAGTGAGCTTGTATTGAAACTATGCTAAGTTCATTTAACTTCATTTAAATTTCTATTAAATTCAACAGAAATATGGGTAATTTGACACATTGATGACTCATATTAAAACATCAATTCAAAATCAGGAGTCATTTACTACAAACATATGCTTCAGAACAAAGTAATTTATTTCGTACACCTCCATATGATGATTGTCGTTCTCTTGTTCATATTTTATTACAAAGTGTAAAACGATTTGAATTCTACCTACAAACTCTCTCTTTACGAGTAATTTTCATAATTCCTTCGGCTCTTCAAGTCTTTAACAATCTCACCTATTACCCTCTCGACAAAATTATCGTCTCACCCTGCTTTTCACTTTCTTTTTCGTTCAGACAATACAACAACGGTTCCCGTCCCGCGAATTTTCTCTTTGAACTGGATACAGGCTTTTCCTTTCACCCGAAGAATAACTGGCTTCTTCCTTCAAAGCATCATCAGTTGTTTTCGTATTGTTGCCACTCCTTCCACGTCATCATCGTCATCTTGTCGTCCTTGTGTATACTCATTTTTCCTTAATTTCTCATCTCTCCGCCTGCACCGGCCACAATTCACCACGGTCTTGCGAAAACTTCAAGGCATGAGCCAGCATCTTTCACTTTGCAAGGTAATGGAAATTATGAATACGACGGGCATTTCTTTTCGTCGCTTTTCTTCTCGAGGACAACGAGAATGGCAAAGATTTTTGCGAAAATTAAATTATGAAAACTTTTCCACTGTGTGTAACACAATGAAAGATGCGACTAAGAAAAGAATAGATTGTTGGCGTGAGGGAGCTGACAACGGCAAGAGGTAAGTTAATATGCCTGACGAACAGACGGTGCGACGACGAAAACGATGGCGATGATGGAGGCGCGAGCTCAGGAAGAGGTTTCAGGTTTTTGACCGATTGGCATGTTAGCGGCAAAGCTCAGGGATAGGAAATGCCTAAGAAAACAATAAGTCGCTGAAAAGACGCTGTGGCGCCGATAATAGCTGGGCCGAGCCGGCTAAAACGATGCGCCGTCATCGTAAGGTTGTAAAGATGAAAAACAATATTTTGGCGAAATTCGGGGCAGGGTAAAGTGCGACATGGTAATTCGCTTGATTTACCTAATAGCTTCAGTTTTTCTATTGTGATGCAAAAATATGGTTTCTTTTCGAGTGTAATTTCGAAGTTACTTGCTGTTTTTTGGCAGGACGTAACTTTTTTGATTAATAGTCTGGTCAGAGAGTTTTTTTTTGTAATTGCATGGATGGTGGGCGTATGCAATGTACAAAAGTGATTTATTTTATCTAAACTCATGAAAGTGTAGCGTCAGCAACATACTGAAAGCCATATGATACAAACATTCCTAAAAAGATGTATAGCGTCTCTTTCATATGAACTACGTTTTTTGAACATATCTGCAAAGATGGCAAGATAATTATTTTTGTTAGAATCTAATTTTGTGAAAGTCCTGCCTATGAAATCTACATTGTGAGTCGAACTTGGCCCTCCAAAACTACTGACCTCCATCGTTTCGATTGTACAACCTAGATCGTTTATTGACCTACAGTCCATTATCTGAATCTTTCAGATCTCCCGCAGTTTTTTTTTTTCGTTTTCACAACTTCTTTTTTTGAGCTTTTCTCTGCAATTTTTTGCCATATGGCCTGTATTCTTTAGAGTGATTTGGCCATTGAAATTCACGCAGTTTTATGCAAATGGATGTACATAGGTGTACAACGCAATGTTGTTGTGTAGTCTGCAATTTATTCTTATTTTTTGGCATCAACAAAAGGAAAAACTCAACTAGTCTTACTCTTCAAAATGATTGCGGATTTTATTGAAGTTCTGTTACCGCAAGCTGTTATTCTTGCAACACCATCAAGCACAAGCGCAAATCGAGTCCACTGTTTACAGGTTTACGAACTGCATGAACATAGTCAAAAATTACTGTTGCCAAAACATCTTAAGGTTTAAAGCCAAACTTGTACCCAGTAAATATACCCACGTTCTTTGTACATATTTCCCTTTCATCTTTTTTCCACAATTTCAAATACAAACAAAAGCACAAACACACACTACAAATATTTCACACCTTACTCATATTTATTTCACATACACTTCAAATATCTTTAATAATTTAATCGCATATCTCAAATATTCAGTGTCTAAGCTGAATGAACAAAGGAAAATAATACTATTGATAAGATACGTTAAGATGAAAACCCAAACTTGTACTGATCTAAACAAACCAGCTCTCAATTGAAAATTCAAGGCAATGAAATGCTTAAACTTTCCGTTGGTGGATAAAATATTTACTCGAAAATTATATAGAGTTACAACTAGAATTAGTAAGTTTTAATGTATTTAATCGAATTCATATTAAAACATATATTAATGTATCTTCTTATATGTATACATTTATATGTATCATATAAATGTATCTTCTTAAAAGTACTTTTCCATTCTACTATATAGAGACTTGGAGTCTTAGGAATAGGCCAACATACTTACATACATGTTTTTATTGAACAATAGAAAACTAGATTCAATCTATTGCAAAAATGATCAGAAATCAAGTATCTATCTCTACAATTTTACAACTACTTACATAGATCAATTATTGTATATGTGTTTTAATCGTTGAGATACAAACTTTTAAAAACAATTTTTAACCATAGATTTTAGATTTTTAGAATTTAAGCTACGTCGAATTTAGACATTGCATAGATGGTAAAACTAAAATGTATCAATCAAGCGCTAATTAATTACTTACATATGTAAGTCCCGGACAATAGATGTCAACGTAGCCAAGTGTAATAATATTATTTTGTACGATAGGTATTCAATTAGGCATAGATTTGTCAACCGAAATACATGCATACTAACTATAGTTTTGCTACTAGCTTTATCGTTCAATTGAAAGTATTCTAGTTTAATATTTGCAATATATTTCAAAAAGTAAGGCTATGTTTAGACAACCTTACGGAAAACATAAAATTACACTTGAAAACTTACAAATAACACTAGCTACAAGTATGAAGCAATAACTACTTTTGTCGAAAAAGCAAATTTTGTAATTCGTGCAGTAAAACTATGAATTTAGATCGAATTTAGATAACAGATTTTAGACCTTAAGTTGTTCGAATAGTGTGTTTTTATGTCCGAACAATATTTTGTTAACTATGTCTATGTTGGCGATGGAGAAAAAATCAAATGGATGCTGAGCGTTTTCGCGAAAATCAAATTGCAACGTCAAAAAGGGGAAATACATTCAAAGGCACCTGATCGAAACCTGCGTCGTCCCAATAATAATTTATGAAAATTTTATTTTCTTGATGTTTTTTCTAAAAACTTCAAGTTGGCTGCTGAAAAACTGTAAAATTTATAATTTGAGTTTTTTTTCATTTTCTTTATTTATCGCCTTCGGTTAATTTAAATTTTTTGTCGTACCTATGAACTCATCAAGTTTAGATACGTTTTATAATCACAAAATTGATTGCTTTAATAGATACTATAGCCAGATGTGTGTGCGTGTGTCTTAGATAAAATAGGTGTTTAGAATACTTCAAGAAATTTTTAGTGGTAATCAACATACATAGAGGCTATTTTAGATGCCGAAATAATAATCAACGAAATATTTATGACGAGCTGAAATAGACAGCCACAAATTTTTATTTAAAGCTATTAACATATTTTTAGACAATTTCTTTAATTTGTTAGTTTTGACAACATTATTTTATGGCCGCTGTCACATCTTAGTAATACAATATATTTATACTAGATGCCAATTTAGATTTGACCTAGTTTTATAACAGTTTCAACAAACTTAAAATCATGAAAAATAAGACTTATACAAGTCATATTACTATATCAATAAGATCTTAGATAAAATTTAGAAGGAAAACATTCGTAGTTGGCTTTATTGTTTGTAGTAGTAGTCAAAAATCATTTTGGAATATTTTTACTCGTAAATTTACGTACATTGCAGGTGAGTTTAGTTGAAAGCAGTTTAGAATTTTTTCAAAGAAAGCAACTGACTTTTGGCGAGATTTACTATCCTTATGATATCAAAATTGCTTTGAAAGCAAATCAGTTTTTATATTATTTTGAACTATAAAAAAGGTATTGGTCGCTTTGGTTTTTGCAGTCTGAAACAATTTTCGCCTTCAAAAATGTTGATTTTCTAGAAAATCAGACTGAATACTAATGAATGAATACTGTATCCAACTAGCTCCAACAGCACAAAATTGGAACTACAGTTGGGAAAATAGTCAGAAAAATCAAAGAGTTATTTTGATTTTGATATTTTTCGTCGTAAATACATTTGATAATACGTGACCACTAGCCTATTCATCAGCAGTAAAAATTTGTTCACGCGTTCAGCTTGAAGCACTGGTCCTTCATTTTTATCTTAAATCTTATCGACTTTAAGAAAGTCTCATTGGCAGATGTCTATGTATGATCAATTACAGAAGGTCTTTTGAAAATAATCAATAGGTTGTTCAATTAAAATCAAAATCACGGGTGATTATTTTGTAGTTACTTGAATTCTTCATTCTCAAAAAAAAAAATTTAGGCCTGCTATTACTTACTTTCGAGTTGGATCCTTACATCAGATAATTATTGCGCTCTGAGTTCGGAATCATATAGCGATAGCTTATGACCTGAGGCAAAAGAAAAAAAAGGGGACAGTCATCTCATCTTTGTCATCTTTGTTTTTGTGCTTTATTCTCATAAAGTAAATTGGCCTCAAGTTACATCAACTGCGAGTTATTAGCTGTTTAAAATACAGTTAGAAGTATTTTAGTCACAAAAACAGTAACTAAACCTTTCACTAGAATTTCCGCATTTCACACAACAGCACATGTGCTGTTCTGGTTGTAAGGCTAGGGATCTTCTATTACATGTAGAAATAGCCTAAACTTCGTCATTATCCATCATTTTTCTTTTGAGCAACGGAAGAGTAAAAAAACACAAGGCCTTTTCCAGGATATTCGCTCAAATCTACCCAGCTTTATTGCAAACAACACTTACATGCCTGGCTGTCGTAAATTTCTTAATGCTAATTTCTCATGTTCTCTCAGAAATATGTAAATGTACTAGTTTAGGCATAGAATTTTGTAAATTTTCGACTATTTGTGTGATGTTACAACGGAAAGTTGACTGTTATCTTATTTAAGTTCTAGAAGCTTCTGGTAAGTCAATACAAAAACTTATTTTCATAACGATTTAAGGGCTCAAACCAGTTGAAATCAAATTAAAATTAGTTAATGTCAAAGTTCAAAGTAATTACCTTGAATTGCACTCAAGTAAATATCAACGAGTTTTGCAGACTGAACGCCAGAAATCAGAGCATAATATCGAATTCGAACCAACAGAATATTTTTCTCTATACCAACAGGATTTTAGGACTTGTGGAGATACAAAGCCAATCTGTTGGAAAGATGTATCTTTTGTTGATGTATCATCATTTAGCAAGCAGCTCTGCAACGTTAATATGGACATTTTAGCTAAGGAAACAGAGTTTGCAAGAGTACTATTTTACTGTTAGTTGCAGTAAAGTGTAATTTTGGAAAATAGTTTTTGAAAATTTAAGGTAGCACTGCCCCTTCAAACCAAAAAAAAACAATGAAACATGAATGTTACTAAAAGAAACCATTGATTTGGATAGAAACATTGATTTGGATAGTTTCTGAGAGAAACCATTGATATAGAGTTTCTGATAAAAACCATTGATTTGGAGTTTATGATAGTGTGGTTAGCATAGGTAAAAGACCCAATAATTTTCCTTCAGTATCAGGCACAAATTATTTGTTGGCACCTCCAAACTTGTAGAATGAGAATCTTATCGGTGACATTTGCAATTAGTGGGACCTGGGCCAATATCAATAACAGAATATCTTTCGTTGATTGGTAAATGATGCATTGGATATGAACATTATAACAATCGCTTTTAGAGGCTAAGTGCGGATGCAAAAATATTCTAAAATGCTCTTAATGAATCACATCAGTATTCGGATTTCCAAAAGGGTAAAATCTTGATTCTCTACTATTTTTTCTCTTCATTGATGTCTTCTCCTAGTTGGAAATTTAGATCCGTGCACTAATTTTCTGAATACATCACTTAGTAATAGTGCTTCTGTAATATCTTTTAAAATTCAAATACGCTTCAAAATATATTTTTGGATTCGATTTCGCGATTCGATTTTGTTCTTTAGCATTTAACATCGAACAAATGCATATCTTCAACGTTTTCTTGCAAATTCAGTATCCCGCAAGAATCCTTCTTTTGGCCTCTTCTCCTGTAAATGGTTCCTAATATACCCTTACAAATAACGCAAAAACTATTTCCCATCAAAAATCTCATGATTTTCTTACACTGCAAATCACATTAAAGACCATGGAATTATTCGTCTTATAATGCACATTAAAGACCATGGAATTATTCTCCGATGAAATTTTTTCAAATGAAAGTTCAGTTTCATTAACACGCTGTACTTGTATTTGTAGTTTAATCAAAAGTTTCTTTTCATACAAAATGGGCCCACATACTTTAATTTGGTACTGTTGCTTCATATGTTTTCTTCTGAAAAATACGTCATATTCAAGCTAAGTTGCAGATTATTTTGGATTTTGAAGATTTTTTGGACACTTTCGCAAACTGCTAGTGAACTCTTCTAATAATCTGCTAATTCTTCTGACTAAATGTTAATTGTTTCCTTCTTTCTTCCAACTTACAATCACTCAGAAAAATTTCACCACTTAAAATGTTATAGAATCAAATTTAAATCAAAAGTTAAAACACTTTTAATTTATTAATTTTTTTTTAATTTAATTTAATTTTTTATTCAATAAAAATGATTCCACTTTATTATAAAAATGTTATTTTCATATCAAAATTTTCATCATTGAATGAAAAAACAAAACATTAAAACAAATAAGACACACTTTGATACAGCGTTATTGAAATGAGGTCAGATTATTTGAATTAAAAAGAAACGTATATGACGCCAAATCAAAAATTTTCAAATATGATTTGGCGTCATATACGTTTCTTTTTAATGGAAATAATCTGACCTCATTTCAATAACGTTGTATCAAAGTGTGTCTTGTTTGTTTTAATGTTTTATTTTTTCATTCAATGGTGAAAATTTTGATATGAAAATAACGTTTTTATAATAAAGTGGAATCATTTTTATGGAAGGTAGGGGATTATTTAATTCAAATAAGATTCGTTTTATATTGAAAAGTGTTTAAACTTTTAATTTAAATTTGATTATAATAAATAAGCAGTGGTGAAATTTTTCTGAGTAATATTATTGGCCCTTATGATAATTCAAGGCATTAGGTTAAATGGCTGTCAATCGATGAGGTCTGTCGAAAAGCACACGCAGGCAAGTAATTAATTTTATTTATAATTGACTCTTTAATATGGCTAATTGAAGCATTATTAATGCTGATAAATGTTCAGACAAAATTCCATGAGATTTTTTTTCTGCAAAAAAGCATAAGCCAGAGGTCAAAACCTAGATTTCTATGTGCATGTACGTTTTCTGATTAACAAATTTAGCATATATTAGGTGCGTTTTTTTGCTCCGATACAGAACAGAATAGAACTATGCCGCAAAAACACGGATCTACTGCAAAAGAGCAGTGCATTCGCTAAGACTGACAAAGGTTACTGTATTCGCTTTGGTAGCACAAAACAGCTGAAAATAAAGGGAGACAATAACGAGTATAAACTACCACAATCGATAAAAAATAGAAAAAGAACTAACAGAAAATTACCTCTTTTAACTTTCAACACATTATGAGGGCTTTTTCTAATTTCTTAGCTACCAAAACACTCCACAAAACCTTACAACATTTTCATAGACTGTCAAGCGGAAAAAACCAAAGCCACTTCACAGCAAAAAAGACAACTTCTCATAAGCTTTTCTCATCAGCACATTCTATCGTTCAGCACGTGAACTGCCTTTGAGGAATAGAATTTCTGTACTAGTGTATACACTGGTACAGGAGTGTTTTTGTTTCCAATGCGTATACTCTGGTCTCTGATGGATAGAGGAGCGAAAAATCGCGCCTATTGTCTATTTAAGTTACATAAAATATTGGGTCTATCACATATCAGAGCGCTTATAAAATATGTATATTTGGGCCTGATTCTGCTTTGAACTGTACTAAAGTTAATATTTTTTTATGATTAAGTCCTGCAAAGCTCTTCACTTCTTATTATTTAGAATAGAAACAAAAATGGTTGAGTCAATTAGTGAATGGAGTTTCAATGATTACCAAAATCTTATCATCTTTAATAAGCAGCAGGAGCACTGACTACTTGGTCCCCACTATGTGCTTCGAGCGGTATATCAAGTGACCGTGGGGGATGGGCAGGAATGGACTCAGCAAATAAGCGCGGCAGCTCTTTGCATCTTTACTGACGGCTCTAAAACAACTCCAGGAGTGGGCGCTGCGGCATACTCTGTAGATGCCGCCATGGAAGCAGCTTTCAGGCTTCCTAATCACTGTAGTATTTTCCAGGCGGAAGTCTTTGCGTTACGTAAAGCCGCGGATCTAGTAGATGCCAGAGATATTACAAGTAAAGAAATCAACATTTTCATAGACAGCCAAGCGGCGGTAAAAACTTTGCTGTCTTACTCATACAAGTGGAAGTGGGTACTCGTATGTATTTAGGCCCTGAACAAACTGGGAAACAACAGAAAAGTCAGAATTTTCTGGGTTCCCGGTCACAAGGGCATTGATGGAAATGAGAGGATAGACGCATTAGCCAAGCACGGGACTAGCCTTTTCCTATCAGCATCGGTAGACATCCCAACTCCTGTTGAAACAATAAAATACTCGATCGACTCCAAAATAATGCAAGGTGCGATGTGCAGATAGCGCGCAATTCAGACCTGGAAGGTTACCAAAATCATGTGGGGGTCCTACAATCTCGCAACGACCAAATTCCTGCTCGAATTAACGTGGAACTGACTGCAAACGGCTGGTTGGCATCATCACTGGCCACTGTCTTGTAGCAGCACATGCCATGAAAATGAGACTACTAACCAGCGCCGGGGGTCTCAGAAACAATCCAGAATATTCTCTGTCACTGCCCGGCACTGGCGAGGACCAGATAGCGCTGCTTCGGTGAGCCCTGACTGGTGCATTTCTCGCACGTGGCGGAACAGGGACCGAACGACATCCTTCAGTTCATGAACTGTTCGTGGCTGAACTTTACTTCTCGTGGTCCACATATTGGGTATCACAATGGGTCTTCGCGTAGCCTAGTGTCAGATCATTTTTTGTATAATTATTCTAAAAGATGAGTTTTGACCAGAAACCTATTTTTACTATATATTTTAATGTAAAACAAAAACTTACCAGCAGTGTCAATTCCAAATCGCCAATTCAAACCTCTCAAATGACTTTTGACTACAACTTAAAAATCTTCTATCATTACTCATCTAGCCAAATCGAATTAATAACTACGTCTGCCGAATCGGCACTAACATGTACGAGTATTAGATTGTAGAACTTAGTTGAAACAAACAAACAAAAAACATATTTTCTTATGTCTAATTTAGTATTCATCTACTTAGTAAATGGTGAATCTTAGATTCACCATGGAATTGTGTTTTAGTATCCAGTCCAATCAAGTCGAATTCCGACAGGGAAAAACAATACTTACGTAATTTTAGAAATAATATTTTATTCACCAGTTTGGACACTGTTTATTTGAGTTGTTAATATATATGCTTGCTGAGTGTAGTTTACTTATCTTTTGTTCTTTTGATTTGTAGTTTTTTTTTCGTAGTAAAATTCCAACTATCCACCTTTACTCTCAATTTCACTATCATATAAATCTTATTTTTCACTCTATTTAATTTATTTTATCTACAATCATTCTCACATTTCTAGCACTATTCCGTACACTTTCTTGAAATTATGAATTTATTATTTGATCAACCATGCCTGTTTCTCGAATGCAAACAAATTTTGATTTTCAATTTTAGATAACACTTTCATAATTGCAATACATTTGATCAATTGTCATAATTACCATGCATACATAGATTATATTATAACTAGGCAAAATTATAAAAGTTCGTAAGTTTATTTGTGTTTTGTATTTTTTCTTTTTCAATATTTCTAGATAATATTATGTGGGGGCTGGGAACACTTCCTGATGGTAAGTAAATTTATGAATGTTAATTATATATCATTGTAAAATTGATTTTATGTTGATTTTGAATGCATGCATTCGCTCTGCTAATAGAGTGACATACTTCTTTTGCGTTTTTGCGTGAAATTTTAATGAGTTTAAATTAGACAAGAGATGGACGAAGCCGTTAATTAGTTTCATATATTCGGAGTGAATTCCTGATAAAATATTATTGTGGTATGTATCTAGAATTTATGTCTGATTGAATGGCTAGCTAAAAATTCTCTACCAGAAAAAGGCGTTCGAATCAATAAATTATTTTGCTAAATATTCAGGTGCATATTTACTGCATGGGATAATGCACGAGTCTACTTTATCTAAGATAACTGCTTATATAGCACTTTCAAGTTAAATAATGAACAAAATTTGAGAAGAAGTCAATTGCTTTCTTCCAAGCAGACTAAACCTAACCATCAAATCGTGGGGCTAGTTTAGATTTCGCTGCCAGCTAAATTTTTAAAATTTTGCGAACAGGCCTTGAAACGATTGTTCAATATTATCTAAACATTTTTGAGTGCGGAGTAACTGATGGAATCTCTTAGATCTAACCTAATCAGCAATAAGGCAATAATTATAGGTATGGGATCGGAATTTTCAATGATTTATAAGCTTTATGAATGAATGGACATGTTTAGTTTTTTTTTTCGAAATTATGACGAATTATTAACATTTTTTTAAAATCAATCAAAAATCATTTTAAATTTTGCTTAACTTAAATATGATTGAAATAGCTATAAAATATGTCAGTTTTCAATTTAAGCTCATTAAAACTCACTGATTTTCGTACCTAAAATATAAAAATAATAATAAATGAACTTTGTGTCTCTATTGTTTTTCTTTCTTCTCTTCATTTACAGGTTTCCCAGCAGCAGCGTATGCTGCATATGCAGCTGGACGCGGTTATTCGGGATATCCAAGTTTTGGATTACCCTATCCTACAGGTAACCTTACGTTTCAATAAAAAAAATTTGCAATACAATTGAAATAAAATTTCGAAATCGATTCCAATAAAACAAACAACAATAATAATTACAAAAACAACAACCAATATTATCTGTAAATCAACCAACAAAGAAAACGATTCATTATTAGGTGCGATGATACACTTAATATCACTCTTTTGTTATCTTCAACTATCCTTCACCTACATAAAAACAATCTTATGTGTGACTAAATAAAACAAAAACCCTTTCAAACTGAATTCTGAGTAGCAAACATAAAACTTACTAATATTGTCCCTATACTTTTTTAGTGTCATTACTGGTTTATCTTTTGAGTGATTTTATGTCACACTCATATTTCCTATACCATCAAATAATCGAAAATCATTTGTGAACACCAGAATTTTGAAAAATACAAAAGTAGCAATGCAATAATTTAAAAAAAATATTATCACGGGTAGTAGTGTGCATGGACTAATATAATTTGAAGAAAAAAACTAGTAACATCTCTGTGTGGGTATGAAACTAACCAGCACGACTCATACATGTCACTAAATGACGCCTGTACACTAGAACAATTAACAAGTTTGATGAACATTGAATTTCGCATTATTCCTATGACGAAACAACTTAAAATTATATTTTGAATTTCCCTACAAAGTCGGAAATCAAAAAATTAAGAAAAACTACCAGGTTTGCAAAAAATTTAAAAAAATCTTGACTGATTTAATTTTTGCAGAGCAAATTTGTCAAAAAAAAACAATTTTGTAAGTTTAAGTCTTATTTAACGAAGCGATTTTACTTTTTCTAAACAAATATGATAAATTCTTGACCTAAAAAGCTGACGTAACGTCTGAATAACGTTTTTTATGCTTAAAAAGTTCGTAAGTAATAATTAATAAATTACGTTACAAAATGTCTCAGCCGACGAAATATTTAAAAACATTTTATATTCAAATTTTCAAGTAATTTTCGATACTTCTTAAAAACTGTTTTTGCTTTAATACGAATGAAACCTTAAGAAAAGTTCGAATCGTTGTTCCTTATTTGGATGAAAATTGATGGTGTATTCCGTTAATCATACGGGATCTCATACCTAGCAGCAAAAATCTCACGAAAAGTTGAAAGTCCTTGAACAATCCTGAAGAAATCAGGTGTTAACTACATAGGTAATATAACTGTGCCCCAACTGTTACAGCATAACACTATTTCCAAGTGCAAATACAAGATATTTCACTATGGTAGCTCTTTAAATGCCATAGAACTCTGAAATTATTCTTTCTTCTGAACAACTCGACACATTTTATTGTAATCGTTCTTTTTTAAGTAACAGAGTTGATGTTTTTATTACTTTTACTTGTGGTATAATCTTCTCAATAGTACATTAGCATTTTATCATTAAAAGTTTCTAACTTAATTTCTTAAAACTTCCAGTCTATTGGCTTCATAAAGACAATAAAGGTTTCGAACGCACCAGGCTATTAAGTTTGAAAAATTCATGGGACCCAAAAATTTGTCATTATTTTTTATACAAGTTCGTGGAGTCTAGCGGATAGAGCACCGGTTTCTAGTGAGTGGGGTCCTTAGTTCAAGTCCAGGTTTGGGTGAGTTTTGAGTTTACCTAGCTCTGAATAGTCGTATTTGAGTTAAATCAGGGGTAAAGAGAGTCGTAGAACTAATCAATCAAACTCCTATTCCATTGATTGTAAATATGTGTATAAACACTCTTAAAAGTAATTTTTTCGTTTAAAATAACGAATCACAAATTTTTTACACATTCGATGAGCATTTTTTGATTTTACGTCATATCAGCTGAATAATACACAGCTTTTTGTAAATTAAAACAAAGAGAGTGTAAATTTACTAGTTTGCTCACCTTTGCGCCAAAGCCATAAAATTGCATCATTATTTAGGGTAAAATTACACCATTTGGTCGTAAAAAAAGTATTCTTTTTACGCACTATTGTATATTTACATCTTTAACAGTAAGAAACCAGTTTCCAACTATTATAAGGGTAAAATTCAACCAAATTTTTTTTTTAATGAAGCTCTCTAATAGTTTCAACCCCTAAACCCAATATCAGTCTTTTTGGGATAGGTTTATTTTTAATTACTACGTAGTCAACATTTTTGATTCAAAGTAAACAAGGTTTTTTCTTCTGTGAAAATTGCGAAAACAGTTAACTGAAAGAAATGCAGAAACCAACAGCTTTTTAGAACCGGTTAGAAAGTATCTCAACGTGCCAATATTTATCAGATTCAAGAAAAAGGCACTGATATTTATTTTTCTGAAAAATTTTCATTGTTAGCAGATCGGCCACGTTACTCCTAAGGAAGGATATTTTAAATTGAACGTATAGCTCCTCCTAACTAGACTAAGTTTGCTTTGGTTTTGTAGCTTATCTATGTATGTATTATTGCTTAATAGGCTTAGACCAATAATAAAGCGAACATTTTTCAAATAAGCGAAACATCAGCACACCTTCTGCATAAAGGCGTCCTTTATGAGAGAGGGTACCAGATATACTTCATCTGGTAAGCATTAAAAGTTTGTCTGGTCTTTTTTAAAAAAAAAATTAATTTCCGGTAGGACGGAGGTAACATTAGACTCTCAACACACTTCAGGTTCGAAAATTTCTAGAGTGTTTTGCTTCAGATGAACGATCCAATAGTATTCGTAGTGTCTAATTAGTAAAACACTAGTTCCAAATTTGGGAGGTTCCCTTTCGAATCATAAGAGGTCCCTGATTTGAAAGGAGGACAGCGTGTCAAGCTTTGAGTTAACATAGCTACGATAAGGTCAAATGAAATCAAGCGTAAAGTGAGCTTTGAAACTAATGATCTGAATACTCGTGAAATTTTCAACTATTTTCTCTAGCGCCTCCATCCTTAAAGACTCCGAAAATAAGTTGTTGCAGGAAAACTTTTTTGCTCGGAAACAAATTTCGATTCCTTTCGAACAATTTGGCTGTGGATTTTGTGGCCTTAATAGAAAACACTCAAACAGAGGATACAGTTGTGAACAAATTTGAAATGGATATAATTTGAATTTGTAAAATTTCCATCGGATCCAAAAAAAAAAAAAACAGAACCAAGTTATAAAAAAAAAACTAACAAATACATATTCTGTTCCAAAAAGTATAAAATTTGGAATTCAAAAGCCATTCGTAAATGAATTGTAACAATATCCACGAAACCCACAAGACAACCTCTGAAATTCCCACAAAATCATCCTTACAACAATTTGAATAATTACAAACTTTTCCGAAATTCCCCGGATAACGAAACAACTCAACATTTAACTTCCGACAACTATCGCCCGCTCGCTCTAGACTCGTTAATTTTTCGTAGTTAGAATCACCAGAATTTTCACGAACTAATCATGGTCTCGCTAATCGAATGCGCTCACTTATTTACATCGAAAGCTCTTAGCGATCCCCAGCTAATTCCGGACGTTGTCAAAGTTATGAAATAATTTCCCTAATGAGCCATATTTGCTGTCCTAGCCTGGTCTGGTCCTGATAACCGTTGTTGCATCACCACATCCTGTCGGCCACGACCGGCCAACGAACAGACGGACGGACAGACGGACAAACCTATCGAGACCAGGCCCAACCAGGACATTATCCGAAAGCATTTAATGTCGCACATCGTAGACGCCATCTACAGTTGATCCGTCCAATAATGCAAAAATATTGTATTTGGTACAGAGGAAATGCTAATCTGAAATTCATTATCTGTTCGAGGTCGGACGGCGGTGATGGCGCGATGCAAATGGGAAATTGTAAAAGAGCGCATTTAATCCTGTGTACGAGGTATCTATGTATGCACGTATTAGGCGAATTCACGCACGCATGCAATATGGATGAGTGTATATATCCCATTTACTTTCCGACAATGTTTTTGCGGTATATTGGCGAATATTAAATGAAAATAAACGAAACATTCCCACCGTTATATTTAATGATTTTCCGACGGCAGGTGAACGAGCTGATGGAGGACCGAACCAGAGGACAGCATCGGTCATGATGAGCTCCAATGGCCACCGTGAAGTACAAGTCGGAGCACCTCCAGAGTTCTCGACCTTGTGCCACCGCACCGTTACTTAGTCCAGTTTTCGTGCCCACTGCACTCCCGGTTCCATAGGACGCGACGGTGGGAAATTGGAAACAATGTTGCAAATATTTAATGCAATTGTTTTATGCTGACATTTATGGCTACGGGAATATTGTGGCTATGACGATAACGAGGATGACTACTTTGTTTGGATTGCAGTTGTAGCAGCCAGGAAGTCAGTTTGGACGTTGTGCATGTTTTATGATGACAGGCTCTGAGTGGATTATGGATGTCTCATGGAAGTCATGTGATATGAACTTATTTTCGGAAGTAAATGTTGTTTTTGAGTTTTTACGAACCAAAATGCTCTTAGCGGTTTGAATTTGAAATGGAAAGCATGAAACGAGTGTGTCGAGTCTTGATATAGCTATGTGCACTGAGAGGAAAATATGAATTTACAATTTTACTGGATCTGGCTGAGAGTATCTTGAAAGTTAATACTTTTACATAATGCAATAGTGGAGGTTTTCGGCTCGAGTTTCTACTCTGCAAATAAATCGGGCAAATGCAAGGTACTCGTAGAATACCATAATTTGATGAAGACATTTTTGAGATGAGATGGTATTTCTAGTGTTGACTAAACTTTTCTGAAAAGAATTCAATTCAGTTTCGATGTGTTTTTTTGGCAGTCACCGGCAGCAGAGCTTTTCTCGATTCAATTACACTTACTAATAGATTGTTAATTGAAATTTCTAAAAAAAAATCAATAAACTCGTAATTTCCCGCCGATTAATTATGCTCTGGTAACAGCATATCCCTAAAAGCCATCAAAAATGCTGACATCGTTCACCAACTAGCATTCGATTACGCCAAAAACCACCACCCTCATTCATCATCATCAACAATATGAGTCACAGCCCAGCCATAGCATCACCAACTTAATTATCCTCTTTATCACATATTAGAAATCACCTGGCACACTTATTTCAATCTGCCGGCAATTGTTCTCGTCAGCAACAAAACTATGTCAGCGCCACTTTTCGCGCCAATATTTGTAGCTTTTCTCAGCTAATCAGCATCATTGTTAGCATTGCAGCAGGATCTGTGAGCTACGAGTGCTATTACGAACGTTTCTACAAACGAACGAATCGTTATAATTCAAGGCAATTTGAATTTAATCGCAATGCCTGGCTTTATTTACCTCTTTGTTGGCGTCGGTGGTTTCAGCAAGTAGTGTAATTAACGACAGCAACGATTCAGAGCTATTTTGCCTAGTAAGTGAATAACCATCTGCACACTGTCGTTATCCTTCTAAGCTGCCTGCATAAAACGGTCTCTGTTGTTACGAAAATCAATTAAAAGCATTCATTCAACATTTCCCGTAACCGCTTAAGTGGGGCGTTACGATATGAGTCGAAATAGGTGCCGGTGGAGCACAACTATGTTGTCTTTTATATGAAACTTATCTGGTTTTTATTCAATACTTGTGATTCTGCAAAGTATTTTTGGGTTTCGATTAGATTTAATATGTATCTGTAGCTAGAGTAGAGGAATATTAGACGCGAAATTAAATTAACGATCCATAACATCAAGATATGAACAATCAATTTAATGTGGGCAATCAATCCGCCAAAAAATGTTCCAGAAATAAAGCATTTTTATTTGAACACACACGGAAAAGTGCTATAAAAAAAATGATCAAACAGTCTAAGAAAAAGCATAAATTCTTTTCGATCGTTTTCACAATCTCTACCGTTCACTAAAACGCCAAATTTCGGCTTTTCTAACGGGTATCCGATTGAGCCTTCTCACCTTCATTCGGGTTTCGCTGAGCGTCGGAGTTTAGGGGATTACATCAAAATCTCATTTGGTAATTAGCTTTTTGGGATACTAAAAAAAATTTCGCCAATTAAAAAAATAATTCGCCAATTAAAATTTAATAGAATCAAATTTAAATCAGAAGTTATATGAACTTTTGAAACACTTTTACATAAAAAACGAATCTTATTTGAATTAAATGAGCCCCCGCATTCAATAAAAATGATCCCATTTTATTATAAAAATGTTATTTTTATATAATAACTTTCATCATTGAATGTAAAACAAAATATTTTGTGCTAAACAAAGCACACTTTGATATAGCGTTATTGAAATGAAGTCAGATTATTTGAATTAAAAAGAAACGTATATGACGCCAAATCATATATGAAAATATTTAATTCATATCTGTTTTTTTTATTCATACAACGATTTTTCTCTGAGTGTACTGGTACTTGAAAATTTATGATTTTGGAATCCAAACTATTTTTGCTACTTCTAAACTCATTTTCAAAATGCTGCTCTATGTATGTTGTATTTTTGCGAAAACGCTCGACAAATGATTATTCAACTAATAATTTTTTTAATATGTACAATTCTTTAAAATTATTTAACGTCAATGCAAAAAAATACATTTGACAAAACCATCAAACATCATTAATAAAATACTGAAATAGTTCAACCAAAAACCAAACATCAATGCTTTCAGCTTAGTTTTGGTACACCAATCGTTTTCGAGAACAGAGTCTATATTCGTGTGTGCACCTGCATTTGAAAAATGTAATCTAGCTCACAGTAAAGTTTTGAAAACTTATTTCAGTATTGAATCTACTGCAAGTGTGTTGGGAGTTTTAAAAAGCAATGGTATCAATGCTCAGCGTGGTAATACATACATGCAAGTGGAAGCCGAATCTCTAATGATATCTGTTCTCCAATCAGCACTACACCACCACATCTACAGAACAAACTAACATGCTTACATTTTTGCAGACATAAAATACAGGCGCTTGCATAACCTCACTGTATATGGGAAAATTCTGTCTTGCATTTGCATAATTATTCAATTTAAAGCCAAAATTTTCATTTAATCACATTTGTAGGTGAAAATAGAAATGTTTCACACTCTGTACTTTATACCCCTCTCATTTCATTATTAACTTTATTTCAAACTGCTATTTTATTTCGAATAACTGTTTTTTCGTTTGTTTTTTATGTTCATTTTTGTGTTGCTTTTCCACCGCAGGTGTTATGGGTGTTGTGCCGGAGAACAGAATCATCGTCGGAGATTATTTAATGGCTCCATCGACGTCATCGTCCTGATCAAATTGAACAAGTTGTCGTCGTCGTCATAATCGTCATCGTAATCATCCTCGTCTTCGGCGTCGTTCAAACATTGTTTCGGTATAAAATCAAATCATCACACACTTATACGGAAGAAATGCAATAAGAATGAAAAATGTACTCGCTTAACGTTTAAGGTTTAAATAAACTTAAAAAAAAGATTGTTTGACAGCTGATAAGAGTGATTTTTTGTATTCTCCTAAGCACTATCAGACTGCAACTTTTTTCCCCTAATTATTTACGATAAAATTCATCTCACGCTCTATTCAATACTTTCAGTGAAATTAGTCTGACAATAGCTTAAAGATAATTTATTGAATACTTATTGGAACTTTTGGAACTATACACAATTACACTCCTTCTTTGTTCCGCACGATAATACTTATGGTTTAATGTTTCATTTTTATGTCCATTAAATGTTTGATCTATATATCATAAATTTACTACAACTAGCGGCATCACAATTTCCCAACTTCTTAAATTTCACCTTTTCTAAACGTTAAAAACGTAATAGGTAAACTAATGATTTCATTGATTTTTAATGTTATTCCTCCTTTATGTTTTCTTTGGTATTTTGTTTAAGTAAATAAAAACGAATTGTTTTAATGTTGTTGAAAGAAGATGAAGCAATTGATGTTACGTTATGTATTTTTAATAACTTTTATAAAAGGATTTTTTAATGCTGTAAGAATGATAATATTTTGATGAAAACATAAAATAAAACTGACCAAATGTGAATGAATCTGTTGACAAGATTCGAAATAAAGGTAATGTTGCTGCAATAAAAAAGATGAAGACATCAAAACAGATATAAAAGAATGTTTTAATTTCAGTTTTTATTTTGGTTTTTTTTTAATTACTCTTTCTAGCTGATAGGATTTTATTAATCGTTGTATGAAAAAGTTGTGATTCGAGTTTCCCCATAGTTACTTTGCATTTAATTTATTTTGCTGATACTTTTCGCATATTTATTATGTCTTTTAGTCACAGGCTCGTAAACAGATCAATTTGATCCGCAATAATTTAGTTTGAATGAACTTACTTGCTGAAAATTCCTTATGTTCACGATCAAAAAGAAATAACTATAACAGAACGAAATGAAAAACAGCCGCTAAAAATTTTCATGTAGTAATGAGACTTGATTTTTGCATTTTATTTTTTCATTAACCTTCATGGTGGAAGAGTGCAATTATACTATAGTTGTATAATCTTGTCTTTTTAGAGCGGAAATTTTAGACCTTAATAAAGTATTAAATATATTAAATTGCAAACCTTTGAGAATTCGTAACAATAAGGGCTCCAAGATGAATTACGTCACTCATTTGTTGACTACTTCCAGTACGATTTCAAAATTTTAAATATCACAACATTTTTTTAGAAAATTCGATTTCTATTATTCCAGATACAAACCTGTGTATCCATTCAAAAATATTAAGCCAACTTTAGATTTCTGGTGAAGCAGGTTTTCCTGCAATATACATTGCACAAGTTCATTTTCCTTTTGAGAATGCACTTCAGGTCCATTTTCCTAAACGTCTCAATAATGCTATATAAAAACACGCTTCAATATCAACGATCTTTATAAGCATACTGTTCTCATTCGCCGTTTATTTTTAAAATCACACTTTAAAAAAAATTTGAACTCATTCTTTTTTACCTTAACCCTGGAATGGTACGGTAAATTTTTGGATGATTTTAGGTACATGTTTTTACTAAAAAGAAGGCAACAATTGTATTATGTACATTTTTTATTTTACCATTAGACATAAAAAGATTATATAGCTTCTAGTCTCATGGCAGTCGGAGTGGCCAACTGGCTGATGCGAGACGAAATATATACCGTATGTGAGTAGAATTTACTCATCGGTACCATTCTAGGATTAATAAACTTCAACATTGCTTGCAAACAGGTTAAGGTAAAGCCCGTACAATACGCCTTTTAAAACTAAAGAAAGGTTCAAAAAATCAACCAAACTGGTCTTTATCGTGACTCCTAAACATCCTTAACAACAGTGGCATTGACATTTGTACATTTGAAATGCCATTAATGAACAAGAGAGGACCAAGAATGGAACTTTGAGGAACAACAGATGTGGGATAAGAAGGTGAGATAACACACTTCTTGAAAATGACTCGACAAGCACGATTATTAACACAGGAAGAGAGCCAGGAATGTAGGAAATCAGAAATGTTAAATTAACGAAGATAAGCCAAAAACACACCATGATTGACCCTATTAAATGCCTTAGCAAAATCCGTGTAGATGACGTCGACTTGTCGTCCATAATCCAACGAAACAAGAACGAATTTCACTCAAGCAAGTTTGCAGCGGCCTTTGGTGAATCCATAATGCTCCTTGGAGAGGAGATAGCTTAACTATGGCACCATAGAGTTTGTTGTTCTACATTGGGTTGAAGTGACCTTATCTAAACAAACTATTAATTTTTATTGGAATTTGTTTTTGCGGGATGAATAAAACTGAAAAATGTTACTGAAACATTTTTTTTTTGTTTTTGAAGCAAAGTGGTTTGAAACAAAGTGGTTTCGAAAGTATGCACTGATTTTCATGACACCAGCTCACAGTGCATACTTGACTGATGTGACCACTTGCAGTTCGAAATCATTAATTTTTTTATATACGTTAGTTGCGACAAATCTTAACATCTCCGACTTATATCCATCGATATAATTTACTCATAAAGGTTATTGTTTTGTGATCATGGTTCCCTTCTTGTTTATAAATCAGCATAGACAACGTATATTGTCTCTAAAGCTTATCAAAGCAGATAATAATTGATACGGGAAACTCGATCGTTTTGCGGAATAAGCCTCCGAAAGCAGAATCAAATTGGAATTGTTTTTGCGGCATGATTAAAATTGAAAATAATATTGACCTGCAATCGATTCAATAAATTGGTGTAAATTAAATATTCAAGTTCAAAAAACTAATTTCAATTAAACGAAAAACATTAGCAGATAAATAGTGTTTTGCTTACTGTGATGGCTTTCTGATGTCAGTTCCTTTAATTCAATTGCCTTTTTGTTAGTAAAATGAATAAAAAATACCTATCTACTTGCATTGGAGTGTAAGCAGATAAGTTGTTATTTCAACGCCAAATTAGAAAAAATTATTGCAACCACAATATCTATTTTTCACTAATTTTCATGATGATTGTTTCCAGATTTTTTAAGCAAAAATACACAAATAAATGATATAATTACAGTTTCAAAATAAAAAACTGGTGTTCACAAATGATACATGTAATCTTATAAAAAAAAAAATTGATACTCAAAACTTGTTTCCATACAAAAGCAAATCCATCGAAATTACTTTTTATTTGTATTTTTGAAATAAATTTAGTGTTTTGAAAACCATCTTAAATCTGATAGTGTAACTACCATATGTTCAATGTTGTTATTCATCTTCTTGAAATTTTGGTTGTTGTTTGGTACGATTATTTACAAAAAAAAAAATGGAATTGTGTATTTAGACCCCTTTTTGAAAACGCTTCTTCGAATAGTTTTATGATTTCCGTCCTAGAGTATTAGTACACAATTACTACCTGGTATAAATTGGTATAAATCGACTCTCAGAAATGTATTATAAACATACGTACTATCTATGCGCTATTTGATTTTCGCTCTATTATTAGCTATGTGCTAAGAACGAGAAATATCTAACGAAAAATTCGGCAAAAGCCTAAAAGAATTGACAAGTTAAAGAGGAATAAGTAAAGAAATATAGCTCTTGTACGAGCCTTGTAAATAGAATATTTAGAATTTTAGGGATGATGCATTTTATATGAATATATAAAGTAAACTGTTTTCATTGTAAATTTTAAGTATATCCATTTATTATTATTTTTAATAATAAAATTTACAATTAATAAGCAAATATTTAAATTTCTTAAAGCGTTTTGACGAGAAAATTGCTGGTGTTGTTTTAATTGTTTACTGATTGTAAGATTGTAACAAATATAACATCACACAAAACTATTAAATAAATTATTGTGCAATATACCCTACTGAAATATGCCTGCCCAATATATTCCACATTGCACAAATATGTGCGCAAAAAATCTTTGTCCATTTATGCAGCTTCTTTAAATGTAATAAAGTAATTGTAAAAAAATAAATCATTTTCGTAACTGTTTAGCATTGTAGAATGAGATACAGTATCTTTTTAACTTTATTATCTACTGTGACTTCAACCCACGCTTCTTCATTTGAATTCCAAAAGCTGGATAGTTCTACGATCTTTCAACAAAGAACTGACTTTTGGCATATATCTAATTTCTTCCAGACATAGCTTTCGGATGTTTTATCGCACATACCTTATTTAAATACAAATTTCGATATTAGGGGTTTTTTCATCAGTGCCAATATATTCAAAAGTACCAAGGAAAATCAAAATCCTCACTCTTTCGATGTAAATTCAAATAAACTTGAATAAATTTCACTTTTCCCTAATGGATTTCAAAATCCCTTGCAACCGACTGATATTGAAGGACTCTAAACTAGGCAAGAAACTCAGCGACTTTATTCGTCTCGTGCACACCAACTGCTCTTTTCATACCCACTTGTTTTCTTGATCTTTCTATTCCTTCAACACAAACCGAAATATTTCACTCTCGTCATTTTAATACCAATCGGGTGTTACTTAATCGTGTTGACGAGAAAAAAAATTCTCCCCTGCTTCGCTTATCATAACCCAACATCATCTTCTTTGCTAACGCCAACTTAAGAAAATCTTAGCCTTTTTCATTGAACCCACAATCCTGACGAATGATTTCAACCAAACAAAGGAATCGCCAATGGCGAAAACTAAGAGCAGAAACCACCATCGGATTTTCGATGCAAATGTATTGAAATTTTAATTGGATTTATTAAAAGAGCCCCATTTGGATTTTACGTTTTGCGTTTAAGGATACCTATTCTTGCGAAATTTCTCGTAATTGGTTACTTAAATTATCTGAAGCGCGTGGATAGAACACTGATTAGAATTGTAATTGGATTTAGGATTGTGATTTTATTTTGGTTTTTGTTGGTTCTGATGGTGTGTTTTTTATGACTGCGAACATTTGCGTTAGCGATGCGTTAAATTAAGTTTTTGGCATTATGTTTCGAAATTATCGTGGATTCCACTTGGTATCCAAGAAACATTTGAATAATTTCAGAAAAAACATTGTTTCGAATTATGTTGACCAATATTTGTTGTCAGTAAATTTTTCGAATCTTTCAGCTCCCTTTCATAAAAACTAATGCTAACTTTATCAAACGCTAAGTTTAATTCGGATAAAATTACAAGTGATCAGGAATTATAATTAAGCAAAAGATAATTTTAATTTTCCATGTGTTGAGGTATTTATCGAAATAGTTTAATATACCAAAATCATCTGACTCTTAAATATGTTTCGTTGAAAATTATTTCAAATTAGTCTATACGTACGTTTGGTATGCATAATTTCATAAGAAATTTTTCGAAAATCAGTTTAAAGGTTTGAAACAAAGCCCACTATAGTTTAGAGCTAATTAACGAAAACAATCTTCACATCATACATATTTTGTGTCATCATATCTATATCTATCATGTCTTTCTCTATGTATATCTATCTATCTGTCTTATCATAGGCTTAACATTATGTGGAATCGGTAGAAGTTTTGGTATGGGAAGACGAGATACACAGCCTGGTGGATATCAACCGTTACCATTGCCATTAGCCGCCTTAACACGTACCGCAAACATCAAATCACAATTTTTGGGAAATATCAGCATTTAAGACAAATGCTTACATACTTCTTCTATCACATTTACTCAGTATTGTGTACTACTATGATTTTCAATCGACACCAGAAAAAGACCAGTCGCGATAATTGTTACCAATTTCGTAGACACAGTATAGACAGTATCGACTAGTATACGACAGTATCTAGAGGTTTTGTCGATTCGTTCGAGGAATGTTTCATATTCTAGTTTAATGGTTGAATCGTTAGGAGCTAGACGCTCGGTAATAGTAGATTCTCGTCCATATGTAATACACGTAGTGTAGAATGCATTGGGTTTTATTGTTTAGTCGAAAGAAAGTCTCAGTAGATCTTTAGAATAGTCAATCCTGTCGTGCACTGTATGTAGAGTCCAAGTATAGACCATAGACCCTTAAGTGCATGGAGTATAAATTGTGTGAATGTAATGTACATCAATTTGAAGATAAATTAATTCTTATACTTTTGACTTAAAATTTGGCTCTGTGTCGAAAAGATAAACAAACTACTGATTTTTATAATGAAACAGAGTTTGAATTGTACTTTTGACAGTTCATACAACCACTGCTTCTAGCTAAACTAAAAAAAATTTGTGTATCGATTGCTCCGTTATTTTAGTCATAGCTTAAAAACATAACTAAGTCATAGCTAAAAAAAAAACTTTAGGCAATTAGGTTTCCACAGAACATTTTAAATTTTGAAAATGAATTAATCTTTTGACGCTAACTCGGTTTTCAAGCGAACAAACACTCACATCTCTCTGTTATCAGTGGTTTTTCACGATATTCAAATTGACTCAAATTATTATCAAACTGCATATTTCTATGTAATTCCATTGTTTCTACTCATGAGGAACGATATTTTTGCCCTAATAAAAGTCATCAGGCTTTTTGTTTGTCGATGAATTCGAGAAATCTAGGAAATTTGTATAGTTCAGGCGATACTTGCAGACTGGAAATTAAATCTCTGTATTGATAATCTGATTTACAGCGTATTTTTGCCCTAAGTATAAACACGGGTCATCAAATGTTTTGTTGATCCTTAACGCTTTTTTGATAAAAAATTTCAATGGTGTTATTTTGAAACATTTGGAAAAGGTCTTTATTTAATCTTAATGTAGTCAAATATGCCACAGCTTGGAGCTGGGAATCATTCAGAATATTTTCCCCAAAAAACCAAAGCAACTGATTATATAGTTTCATTATGGAATCTACAAAATCCTGTTTAGCAAATTACAAATAGCAGTTCTAAGCTCAAATTTTCATCATCATCATCGTGGAACTACAGCCCAAATCGAGCCTAGCCTCCTTAATGCTCTGCCTCCATTCGTCTCGATTCTTGGTTGTTCCAGTTTGTTCCAGTTTGTTGCTTTCAAAAGCGACCTACTGTTTGCAGCTATTGAATCCTCCCAGTGCTTGCGTGGCTTACTGACTGGCCTGGCTACGCTCGCTCGCCCCTTGAGAGACAGCTTGGGGATGCGATTGTCGCTCATTCGTTCGACGTGGCCAGCAACTTAAAGTTTTTGCAATTGTAAGACGGTAGAGACTTTTGGCTTGTCATCTATAGTATGCAGCTCGTTGTTGTATCGGATTCGCCATCCATCTTCCTCTCGTATCGAGGATTCTTCGCAATACCCTTCTTTCGAATTCTTTTCCAGACACCTGGCTCAGTGTCCAGGTTCCGCTTCCATAGCATAGCACAGATCTGATAAATGTTTTGTAGATGCAAAGCTTCGTATTCCTGTGTACGCATCGAGATTTCAAAGCGGAGAGCACCGAAAAGAATGTCTTATTGGCTAATTGAATCCGTCGTTTGATTTCGTAATGCTCATTCCCATCCAGTAAATGCTGTAAATAGGCTACCCATCTCTCCTACACCTGTTCTGAGCCGCTTGTGATGCTTCCATCGGCAGCCCTACCTGCATAGGCTAGTGCGTGACTGAAAGCCCTGTTTTAAGGGCCTCGCTACTTTGTTAGCTTGTCGGGTGTTTTAAGTCATAAAATTGTCATTCATGTTACTCAGCATGTTGTCAAAACGCTTTCGTTTCTTACGTCTAATTATTCTATTAGCTACTTTCCGAAGATCGTGATATTTTTTTCTTAGCTCTTTTCGGTGGTTCAATCTGGATTTTGTAGGCCGCATTCTTTTCGTCGAGCGCTGCTGGATATTCTTCGTCGAACCATTCATTTCTGCGTTGCCGGGCTGTATAGTCCACTACTTTTTCGGCTGCTGCATTCACTGCGCTTTTGGTGGTAGTCCAGACTTCATTGACAGACGATGGTGTCAGGCTTGGAAGCTACTTCAATATCCAGAGCAGATTCATACTCGGTTTCCATCGTTTTGTCATCGAACTTGCTTCTTCAACTTACTCTGACTTCATACGACAGTGACATTCGACATCGATATCGAGTCTTGGCTAAGAAGGGGTCGGAGTTGCAGTTGGCACCTCGGAAGGTTCGCACATCTGAAATACTGGAGGCCCACCTTTTCTGAATCAGAATATGGTCAATCTGATTAAACGTGCGGCCGTCCGGGGCCTGTATTTTTGCGAATGTTGTAGTGCAGGAAACACGTGATGTTTACGATGATGTTTCTACTGCTCGCAAAGTCGACAAGTCGATGTCTAGTGTCGTTGCAGAGATCATGAAGAACAAATTGGCCGGTGGTTATGCGATGTGTTTCCTCCTTTTCAACCTTTGCGTTGAAGTGGCCCCGCAGGATTTTCACATCATTTAATGCCAGAGAATCATATAACCTTTCCAAAAGGTTATAAAAATTGTCTTTCACATGATCGCTAAAAAAACTTTTTTATGTAGGATCTCATGTCTATCATCTCAGCACCAAACAGTTTCGTTTTCTGGACAGCGAGAATGTTTATTTTGTAGTGAGTGACCTTTTCCAGGAGGGCTTTAATGGCCGCCGGTCTGTACAGGGCTCGCACGTTTCAGATTCCAATAGAGTAGTCCATATTTTGTTCGCGTGGTCCGTTCCGTTGATCCGATCCAAGTATCCGAGGCGAAGTATCAGGTCCCTGAATGAGTAAAATTTTATGGGAACGGGTTATTGGAGGACCAGTCTGGCTAATTTTCCCGATTTAAGGCGCAGAAAACTCGTCCTCACCCTCGTTCGTTAGCAGCATTCATCATCTGAAATGCCTCGAAGGCTTCCGGTAGCTACCTGATGTGAAAATGTGAAAACACATCTTCGCTGAGGTCGAAGGTAGGATTCAGCAGCAGAGCTGTAGATGTTGTTTCCAGCAGACATTTCTCGGGATTTGAATTACTTCTTCGGTAATCCACGTCCGATGACGCCCCCGTGGCCTTAGTAACCATTTGACTGCCAAGCTCAAATTTTGTTGGTTTGAAAACAATTTTTATGAGAACTAACTTTTATCGGGATCGATAACAGCATTTAGTTTTCATACTCTCGCGACTAGAATATAATTGTCATGGCTTTGACAGCTGAATCCATCAGGTTAAAATGATATCAGCATTGCATCCAATAAAATATATCAGAAATGCATCCATTTCCTTCCATGTTACCTCCGTTTTCTCTATATTTGAACTAATTATCAAACTAGGTGCTGTAGTAAAATATTTGTTCAATTATCACACAGCTGGCTTGATTTGTTTACCAATGTTAATCATATCCACGGTCATTTCGACTGTTATTGCGAAATGGACGTTGAGAAGCAGTTTCTCCTGCCAAAATGTCGGGAGTAGTAAATGGTCCGCAATATATCTTCTGCCCTAAATAAGTTTGATGGCCAAAAAAATGTTTTATAACTTCAACAAAATAAACAGTTCAGAATAAAAAAGAGAAAATTTACAGAGCTTTATCAGAGGAAAATGCATCTAAGCGCCACTCCCTTTATTAAAAAAATATCGAGATATTGTGGAATAGAAGTTGTAATTTTCAACAAGAAAGGCATTTGGTTGCTAAATAGTTTTAAAAGCAAACTCAAATTTGACTTGATTTTTTTTCTAACGTAATTAGATTAATGTTGAATTCTTCGCAATGCATTAAATCTTACATAGACTAGAATTGGCTATCAAAATAAACACCCACTTGCCAATCATTCTCCTGAATTATTTTCCGCTGAGTAATTACAACGAATGTCTACCCTATTTCTATTCAACTCAGCTCTTTTGTATTCAAACACGGAACTTTCTCTGACGTGTGTATGCCATTCATTCGTTTTACCTTACCCATAAAAAATTCACCACTTCTTCCATCGCAACCGTTAGTCAGTCAATAAGCTAAATTACAGTCTCCATGAATTATAAGGCCATTTCGATCCGGCATTGGATTCGCAAACGCATATTTCTTCATCAACCATAACTCATTAACTTGACAAAGTAGAGCAGTAGAAGAACCCGTATTCTGTCCACTAATCTGCCGCCAGACCTAGTCATCAGCTGGTTGGGGTTGGTTGAGGCTGGTTTATGAAAACTGTAACAACAGTAACATGGCCGCGGTTGACAAACATACCTGCGAAAGGTATCCATTACGAATCGATCGATTTTCATGTTTTTCTTATTCGCGAACTCAAAATAGACACTGACAACTAACAAGCTGTCAATTCGCAATAACTAGACGCTTATTGGGCTTTGCTGGCAGGCACGTGAATTTCTTTGATGAGGTGAACTGAAATCTCTGGACAAAACCCACACTAAGGAAGTGTTTCTGGTGTACGTCGCCCTGAAAAACTACGGACGTGGTCGAGCTTGGGAAAAAATCATTATGCATTCAAATCGATTCGTCGATATTCGAGCTTAAATATTTAAACGAAAAATTTCGAGCTGAAGTTGCACGCTAATAGCGCTTAAATACACTATCGTCATCGTTCCTGATCCACCGGGTCTATGCGGCTTGTTTGGTTTGGCTGTGGGGATTGTGGCGGACGCAACACTACATCACAACGAAGTCGTCTCAGTGAACCTACCAAGTTGTTACCAATTCGTTTAGCAATGCAAAAACCTATAAGTAGATGGTTTCGATAGATTTTCCGGTTGCATATATCGAGGAGAATGGTTGAGGGTTGTCGACCAAATGGTGATCAAAAGTTTTTTCGTAGAATTTATGATTGAAGTCGGGAACTGCTCACAGGCTGGAGTCATTTCAATCTTACTAGTATCATGATATTTTTGATCCTGTCCCTTAACAATGGTACTCAGCAAACCAGTTTAAAGGTATTGTTTCGAGCCCGTTACGGATCAGAAGAATCGAATATCCAAAAAAAAATGTTCATTTCCAAGCAAAATACATCATAGTAGATATGGTTAAAACAAACTGAATGGCATCCCTTTATTCATCAATTTTTAACTCTCTGGCAATATTCATCCCTGACTGCTATCTATCGACTACGTTTGCTATCTTCCACGAAAGCGCTTGGTCTGCTACTAGAAAAGTTGCATCGGTTTCAATAATTTACGATCTATATTCATGTGGAAACTTGTGTGCATCAAGTATAATTACGTCGAACCGACTTTGCTCCGCGAGCAAGCAAACTGGCGAAAGGAGATATACGGCCCTTCGTATCTAGAACTGAATCCGTTTTGCTGAAATCAGGAAAATGCAACCACGTCTTGGTAACAATGCATGCACAGCTCGAGCACAAGAAGGAAAAGTATTGACACGGCAAACTATGGTTATTTCTTTGCGAAACAGCGATGTAGAAACGAAACTAATCATCTATTTATGAATAATTCTCTTGCTGAGATTTAGTTATGGAACGATTAAATGGGCTGATGAGGTTGAAGTTTCAAGGCTGTTTTAGTAAGTTTAGTCGAAGTTAGCAGAGTATATTGCTACGTAAATTCAAAGGCTTTTATGCTTCCATTCGTTAGGGAATAAAAAGAGGCAATCGAATTGCAATCATTAACAGAGGGTTTTTCTCTGAGGTGCTTCTTATAACGCGTAGATTATTTTGTTAAAAAAGCTATTTCACAACAATGTCCTAACTTGATTTCAAATAATTAAACAAATTCCCTCAGAAGGACTCTAATATTTTTAAACTTCTCTTTTGGAAAAAAAACATGAAAGTGTACGTCAATCCTACAATTACAAGAGTTAAAACCGTAAAGCATCGCTTGAAATACTAATACTTCCCTAATCAACATACTTTTTTTATTATATCTTCGAAGTGTCATGAATATTGAAAAAATATAAATTCTAAGTAGCAACCAAATATGTAGCACAGTATCTAACAAAACACTCAGCTTCTAGCTCATTTTGTTTAGAAGAAGACTAATAACTCAAACAGTATAATCTTGAAACTCGTAGTCTGCAGTATGATCATTGTAGTGTTTAAAGATAGCAGTACCTACTCTGAGAAGGTATCATATGGCCTTCTGACATAAAACCATATGCATCCAAGTATTATAGTATTTCGATTGCAAACGTGTTCAAAAAATTTTGAAATCATGTTCATTTAGCATTTACATACTATCTATTTAAAACTTACTTAGAACTCTTCACGTTGATCGTAGAATTAGATAACTCCAAAGTAAAGAAATAATGTATGAACACTAGTTATGTATTTGCTTATATCAATTATTAGATAGACAAATTCTGCCGTTTTTCCATAACGCGAAAATGCCTGTGTATACGCATCGAACCTTTTCGGAAGCCAGACTTTTCTCAACTTGTCGAGAAAACGTTTACTGACTCAGTTTTGATTGTTTCAATCAGTGTTTGACGTTGCCAAATAAACTTCATCTATAATATGACATTTCATCTGACACTGCCTTGATAATAATTAAAACTGAAAAAAAACTACAAACGAAAAAAGATGAACCGCTATCCATCCATTTTTTAAAAGATAATATTTTTGCAACAACTAGTTATTTTCAAAAACGAAACATGTTTGTTTCAGACAAATTTGTTGAAAACAAATTTTCGCATACTAAAATTAAGCGTCAATACAAAATATCAAGCTATCGCCAACGTTTCACATTTTTAATGAAAATTTTAACATGAAAAATTAGCCATCGAAGAGTTTTTGAAAATGCTGAAAGTCTTGCATGCTTACATTTCAACGTTTTCAAAATGTCGAATTTTATATAACAAAGAAACAATTTCTGAAAAATGAAATGCTACGCCAAAAGTTTACTTATTTTTTAATTTATACACACAAAATACTGCGATTATAAATATGCAAACAAATATAAGTATTTATGGCTTTTTAAACACGAAACACTTAAAATTCATCCAGCACTATTTTTAAGGCACAAATTGATGGTTGATCAATGACGAATTCGCTACGAAAACGATGAATTTTTCAATGAACTGATTTTGGTGAAAACGAAAGCTTTTCGCTTACTGCTGCTTTCAAATCATAACGGAAGCAATCTAAATTGAAGAAACAAATCATTTCAATCATTACAAACATAAACAAAGCCAAGCTACAACACTTTTGTCAATCAATATACTATTGATATCACTTTTGATGCAAACTATGAATTAAACATGCATATGATATGAATTGAACTATAAAATAAATGTTAAAAAATATTTCAATATGAAGAATTGAATTTTTGCGCTGATATTATTATTGTCTGTGATTTTAAATGCAAAACAAACGAAAAATGAAAAAAATGTGAATAAGAAACCATTTTGATGATAACCTACAGCTTATTGATCAAGAAAAAAATATATTATATGAAAATTATTGTCAAATTAATAAAATATAATTAATAACGCAACGCTGATATTTGTTGATTTTCTTCATTTAATTGACACTTTCAGACTGATGTAGTTTAGATATTTGTACGTTTTATTTTGCTTAAAAGTATTTTTTGCACATGCTGATCCATTTGGAGGTATGAAACATGCATGCAAATATTGTACAATATTATTTTCAACTTTATTTTTATAGCTTCTGCCTTTTTCAACACAACCAATCAACTAGCCTTGTAAATGAACCCCCATTTCGTGAGTACTAAATTAATTTATAGTCAATAAAACTCGAACAAGTATTGTTAAAGAATGAGGTTTTTTCACTTAAAATGCGTTCTCATGACTATGTAACACGGATACAGCGCGTAAACTTTTATATATTTTAGCGCGCTGTCTTTTCTAAATCAATTTACCATTTGCCTTAATTTATAAGAGCTTTTTTTGGGGGATGCAACGTATTCATTGGAATGACTAAATAAAATGATAAAACATTTATATTCATATTAACATTAAAGTCTGAGTCTTACAAAAATTAATTTTAATCGCAAACACTAAATTGAATTAATTAAAATTTGGTATGAATTCGAGCTTAAAGACACACTAAACTATCCCATTCATACCCAATATTTATTTACTTAAGCAGTCTCACTACTTGCTTTATGTTATGTATTTTACAAGGAAAATATTCTGTCCTGATGCCACTGTTACGGAGAGCCACTGCTTCTTTTGCTATTTTGTTTTTCTCGATGCTGGGGTAATCTTGAGAGTGCTCCAAACTTTTCATATTAAACCCGGAGCTTCCGACTTATTCCTGAGTCCATGTTTTGATTTTCCTGTCCGTATAAACCTTGGTAAAGCGTCAGTACGGAGCGGCGCCAATTTAGGGTAATTAAGCCGTTTTTTGATATGTGGCTGCCTCTTTGTCTTGTTGCCATTCATATTTCATCCTTTCTTAACTCCTGACCAGCATGGATTTGTAAAAGGGGGGATCTTCCACCTCTAACCTCTTAGCCTTCGCTAACTTGTGCCGCCTTAAACCAGCAGAAGCAAGTTGATGTAGATGCACTGCTTTTGCTAACGCTTTCGACTTTGTTGATTACAAGCTCCTTCTTTTAAAACTCCACAGTTATGGGGTATCTGATCTTCTCTTGTCCTGGTTCCCATGCTATGTTTCCGGTCGTAGCTGTGCTGTATCTGTGAACTCACGTTCTTCTTCCCCATACTGCTCTCTTTCTGGGATTCCTCAAGGCTCAGTACTGGGTCCTCTGTTATTCCTGGTATCTTCTATTTGCTGATGACTTTAAGATGTTCAGAGTGATTGATTTGCTGGCTGATTGTCACCAGTTGCAGTATGATCTTTGTGCTTTGAGTGAGTGGTGCTCGAGGAGCTTTCTTACTCTGAACATATCTAAATGTCACCTATTGTTTTATGCTTGTGAAATGTTTTCCTACTCCTTATCCGGATCGTTTCTTGCGGCTGCCAATAATTTTAAGGACCTTGGCGTATTTGAAGCATTAGATTTGGAAGTTTAACGGCTGGAGGCTCAAAAGAGACTTCATACTTGATGGGTTGGAGCTCATTGCACAAGTAATTAGCAGGCATGCCATCATTTGAAGCTCCTTCTGCTTTAACTATTAACAAGCTTCCTGCGATATTCCCTTGAAATTCCATTTTATATGCTCATGATTTAACACATTGAACGCCAGTCAACCATTAGTGAATGGCAGCAATGTTTCCCAGACGTATTCCCTAGAATATCATACCATATAGCTAGTGACGTATAAAGTACATTGTACTTCCACTTCGGATGATGCTATTTCAATTATTTTAGAGCTCACTCTATCAAAATGAGCTTAATTAGCACTCAATATGTTAAAGTTGTTATGTAAAATTGACTCGCTGAATGCGATTTGAATAAGACGCCTTAAACTCGATATACACTAGCGATTTTCTTGCTTTTAGTATGTTAAAATCTTGTCTGCGAGCTTTTCGAACTTGTTCAATTGTATAGCTCTTGTCTGAGTCGAACCTACTGAAAATCATCACATAGACCCAATGGAACCCTTAGGCTCTTTTGTGTTTTTTTTAATTTTTTTAGTGCAAGTATGTACAATAGGTTTTTGAAATAATTCATTTGATTTTATGATCTAAAAATTTTCGAAATTTGCTTTCCATGCAAAAAAATGCCTCATTTGTTTTGACATCAGCTATTGAATATTAAGAATTTGTTCACTTCCCTCCTTTCGTTTAAGATGAAGAAGCATGTTCTTTTTACATAGTATAGTAAGCATCGTGCGATCGAATTTTTATTTTCGCCCTGAATTTCGGAAAATTATTAATTTCAAATCATTTGTGGTAACTATGCAAATGAAAAAGATACGTACCGGCTAAAAGTCTTGACATCTGTTTGATTTCCTCTGCAGTTTAATGATCTGAAACCATTATAATCTTTCCAAAAAATTTCATATATTTCAAATATTGATCACAAAATGTTGTTTCTGGTTAAAGGGACGAACTAGGTTATTATATTCACTCGTTCACAAAATCTAAATTAGTACAATCCTGCAAAATAAGAGTCATACGAGTATATATCCTTTAATCTTTAAGGAACAGCATATATCCTCTAATCTTTAAGCATATATCCTCAAATCTTCAAGGAACACTTTGTATAGACTTCTCTCTTTCTGCTTATATTGAATATGTTGCCGTACCCGTTACCCTTGCTCCCACAAAAGTTCTCATTATTTCTTCAGTATATCTTCCTTGTAATTCCTCAGTGGCGGTTTATAGCAAATTATTCGATGAGTTATCCACCTTCCTCAACATTAACTTTCCTTCTGATTTGTCTTTAATATGTGGAGATTTCAGCTTACCGAACCTGGTATGAAATCGTAACTTTTCTTTCATAACCTCATGCAGCAATATTCACTTGATAACCTCATCCTTTCTATCATTGTGTTCACACTCCCAATTAAATTGCGTTCCCAATATAAATAACAAAATACTCGACTTCGTCTTATCATATATTCACTCTTATAACATCAGTGTTCATACCGCCTCATTCCTCTACGTCCAAGTAGATTTACATCATCCTCCTCCCTCAGTCGCTTTTGAGAGCTTTAGAGCTCCTTCTCGAGCCATGCGCTGTAACTTCCATAAAGCAGACTTCGTTGTTATGGTGATTGAAATGAACCCGGTTAACTGGTTCTCCTTTTACTGCGGTCTCACTGTCAATGAACTTGCCATAAAATTCGACAACTTCCTATCCAATCTTATCTCTCGTTTCACTCCTTCCAGACGTCCTCACAAGCCTAATGACTCTTTTTGTTTTTGTCGTGATGTGGCGTCTGCCCTCAAACCTAAGGATGTGGCTCGAGCTAGATTTAGACATACAGGCTCTCATGATGACTTCCTCGAAATTTCGAGACTACGTTCTTCAGCCAAAACTGCCATCAATCAAGCAATCCGAGATTACTTTTCTAACATTGAGTCCTCTATCTGTTCTAATCATCAGAAATCCTTTTGATCTTATGTCCGTTTCCTCAAAAGTTCCCATCGTTTCCCCCATTCAATGTTCCTCGATAACACTACTGCGTCTAATCCATGTGAAAGTTGCGACCTCTTCGCAAAATATTTTTCTTTCTTGTTTTTTCAACACAATTATATCTTGCCTTGTTAAGTCCCCCAGTTGCTTAATCTTCACTATCTTCCATTTACACCAATCCTCTTGAAATTGAATCCTTACTCGAGTATCTTGATGTCAATGTCGACTGTTGGCCAAATCACTTTCATCGTCCTTATGTGTTCCTTTGTCTCAGCTTCTCCTCCGGCTCCATCCCCGCCGGTTGAAATCTGCTTATATGTCCCCCATTTACAAGTCTGGTAACCCAAGCTGTGTTTCCAACTACCGTCCCTTTTCCCTCCTTCTTTGTTTTGTAAAAGTTCTTGAAAGAGTGGTTTACAACAGGCTGCTTCCTCTTCTTCATCCTTTCCTTGCCCCTTAACAGCATGGTTTCGTCAAAGGTAGATCTCCCACCTCTAATCTTATGTATATACTTTACTAACTTGGTGGCTTCTGTTTTAGACCAACGGAAATAAGTGGATGTGCTATGATCCGACTTCTCAAAAGCTTTTGATTCTGTTGATCACAGAATTCTTCTTGCAAAGCTTCAAAGTTACGGGGTGTCTGGTCTTTTTTTGTCTTGGTTTTCATCCTATGTTTCTGATTGTTCTTGTGATGTAACTGTGCATTCCTCACCTCTTCCCCTCTCTGTCCACTCTCCGGTGTTCCTCTGGGCTCCATTCTCGGTCCATTATTATTCATAGTTTTCATAAATGATATTACTTCCTTTATTCGTTCTCCCTTTTCAAAGTAATTGAATCACTTGCTTTGAACATATCCAAATGTCAACAAATTTCCTATACCTATAAAATGTCACACATAGTATATTCCTATACTATTACGGCTGTTGATAATTGGTGTGTTTTTTGGTGATATTGGTGTGTACTTTGATCCAAAGCTCAAATTTGACCAGCACTTTGCCTATATAACCGCCAGGCCTCTCGTCTGTCCGGTTTCATCCTTAGATGCTCTGCTCCTTTTATTAACATCTTTACCTCTTTCCATCTGTTTTTTTTTTCACTTGTTCGAAGCATCCTAGAGTATTGTTGTCAGTTGTGGTCTCCCCGTCATAAATATCTCAATTAGGTAGTGGAATACGTTCAGTGTAGGTTTACTCGCTCATTGTTGTTTAAATTCAACATCCCTTACTGTGGGTATAGTGATCGTCTTTCTTTATGCCAAATTCTTTCATTAGATTCCCGACGAGTGTTCCTTGACAAGTGCTTGCTCTTTAAGATTTAGATTTGAATAAATAAAAATAAAATAGATAAATAAATCTTGGAACAGTGCTCGAATGAATACTAGCTTGAGTTTTACTGGCTGCTACACCTTAAATAAGTACATTCATCAATAGTATTTATTTTATTTTCATACACCTTCTGTTTGCATGTTTTATGTTTACATTTGACTGAATAAAGTTGAATAAAAATCATGGCAACTCTTCATTTCAAATTGCCGAAATCCAGGTCCGAAGTCGTCAGTGACAATGACTTAATTTATTGATGTTTTTTCGTTGAAACTTCGCATTTTACACCTTCAAGGCATGCAAATGCGCAACTTATATATTTCAGGCCGGCTATTGCACTAGTATGTTTTTTTTCGGTATCGTATTGCATAGGATCGACACTATTCATAGTTCTTCAACGATTTAAAAAAAAAAACTGATTTGAATTAAAAAATAACATCAGAATCGTTATTCGCGTTAATTTAATTTGAAATATCCCATTCGCAAAAATATGTTACGACTCATTCAGCTGATACATGCATATATTGAATATCATTGAAATATTATATTACATCTGCAAAATTTCAATTAACTCAAGCACATTTAAGAGTCAGATGGTTACAAGTTCTAATATTTAGATGAATAGTAATTAGTTACATAGTGAATAAGCTAGCGCATAGTAATATAATCTCTATAGGAACGTACAAGGTAACGCTATCAGCATATACGAGTAACGTATAACTACACATATTCACTTGTATTCGTGCAACTAAATTCCGTAGAATGTTCGCAGGACTTGAAATACACACGTTCTGCTCGATCGTTGGTTGGTTCGCTCGTTGAATAGCATTCATCTAATTGAATATTTGACAGTTGTACATAATTAATCTGCTACATCTTACCCATAATAGTGTAGATTAATTGCATCTTCTTCACGTTAAGCCGTAATCGAAAGAGATGGTATTTAGGTGGTTTAGTAGTGTGGTAAGTGCAAATGGGTATCGATTAAGTTACCCTGCTCTGTTTCTTATGATTTCTTTGCTCATCATCAATCTCATGACATAAAAAAAAATCGTCATTCAAATTGAATTGGTTCGCTCGGTTCTTCTCAAAATATCTATATACTTTTGATTTGGACTACCTGATTTCGGTTAGTTTTTCGAACATTTTGCTTTGGACTTTAATTAAAAAGAGTTGTTCAGTGTGAAGATCGAAGATTTTGTGAAAGAAAAACAGTTTCACAATGAAAATAAGAAGAAAACATACTACAGCAAATTTAATAAAGCAGTGGTCAACGTTGATATGCGCTGGAACGGAACGAAAATAGCTGCACCACAACAGCAACAAAAACTACAAGAGCACCACCACCAGCCTCATCAGCAACGTCAACAGCAACAACAACTCCATCATGTCTCTCACCATCACCCCCAGCACCAACAGCATCACCACCACCATCAGTACCATGCGCCGCAACAAGGTCAGAAACTCAAATGAAGACTTTCGCAACTTAATAAAGTCAATATTTTGCAAATACATTATGTTGATTAGACAGCCACGCTATCTATTCAGTTACATATGTACTAAATTATACTCGTACTCGTATACCGTCGATTTATTGTGATTTGTGTTATAGAAGCGATTTTGATGCAATAAGCAGATAAGATTGTTTTCTTTCATAGTCTAGTCTAGACGATTTTGTCATAATTCATAGAATTTCTACAATATCAATAGCCAATTCTTAGTTGTCATAAATGTATTCGATCCGATTTATTTCCTATATTTTTTCGTAGAAGATTATTGACTACAGAGGAAGCAAAATGATGGCCAAATTATTGAATTTCACAATTTTCAAAAAGGAACAATGGATAAATACCACCGAATTCGATTGAGAATAAATAGATTAGGATTTTAGTTAAAACTAGAATTAAATGTGTGAAAAACTAATTTTCCAAACAAATGTGTAGTAGGTTAGACTAAGTACATTTATTTAAAATGTGATAATAGATTATTTTTTTACCTACATATAATTCCGATGTAGTAGTGATATCTAATATTATAGTTTATATGCAATCAAACCGAAAATCATAGATTTTACAGTGTGTAATCGCGTTGTAGTGACTTAGGAAACATTGTTTCAATACTTATAGATTTAGATACAACTAATGAAATCAAATATCATAGTGTGATCAATTAAAAAAAAACAATACAATACACTCACATGAATCTCACATATCAAAAACACCGATTCATTAATATATTAGTACAAAATCATTGTTTTTTACAAAATAGTAAAAATCAAATATAACAGTAGATAGTAGTCATATTAGATAAACCAATACATTTCGACAGTTAAAGAATAGAATTTATTGTTTTCGTGGAATCTTAATTATTTTCATTGGATCAATAATATACCATGAATTATATTCAAATTGACAGAAAAATGGACAGTATTGATTAGTGAAAGACTGAACAAGTGAAACTAAAGACTTGGTTGAAAGAAAGCTCATGTTTTTCCTTTTCTCCTGAATTTTTTAATATATTTATGTTTTGCCTGAAGTTATGACACGAAATAAAGTTATTAAAATGTTTTAAGATCATAATTAAAGGCTGTCGAAATGCATCTAGATTCAAAGATTAGAAGTCTTAGATTTTGGTGTTTGTGTGTATCGATAAATGTAATATTGTTTGAATCAAACTGATAGTCGATATATTTCTTAGTTTACCGATTAAATCATCAATCAGTTTGACCATATCAGGAGGAATAATCCCCACTCCATTCCCTACTTGTGATCGCCATATGCCTTAGCTTTTTCCCCAGTTACGCGAATATTGACATTTTAGTATCTAAAGTACAAAGTTTAAGCGTTTTCCAAATAATCTAATTTTTGGGCAGCGAAGCAATTAAACTATTCAAGGACTATTTTGCATAAGTATAGCAAAAGATACAGTTGGTAATGTATATGTTACTTTCCTCGTTGAATCCCTTGAGCATTGATATAATGATAGCTGTCACTCACTTCTACATTACTATTTAAACGGCCGTTGTTCTAAAGAAATACTTGATTTAGTCTCTAATGTAGATATCCTTATGGGCTCTATGCATGGTCACACATTTTGTACAATTTAGCGTGCGAACCTGTGCATTTTTTGTTGAATGATAAGTGTTTATCTGTTAAAAACAACAAATGCACTGGTTCGCACATCAAATTGTACAAGATATGCGACCCTGCATGCGTTTAGTCACACCAAATTCGAAACGTTTAATTCCATGAATCCTTGTTACACAGAATAAAACAAATGCCGAACAGTCTTGCATCTACTGTCTTTCCCTACAGCTATAATCCCTAACTAGGCATGAATCTGAGCACTTAATCTTATAGAAAAACCGTTTTTTTTATACGTGAGCAAACACTAATGATATTTGGTGTTTAAACGCTGCTTCTGGGAGCATAGCGAATGTCAAAAGTGAATACTCAAAATATCAACTTAAACTACAGAAAAACCTACCAAAAGTGATCACTATACGAAATTCAACTCATATTAGTGGCTTTGCGTGTGATTCGCACATACATATGTTTAACGTTTCAATGTACAAATCATCCTTACAACCATCGTTATGTCTGCAGTCTGGTTCTAAACTTTGTGCTCGCACTTTTGACAACTACCGAAAGAGCAAATAGCTGATCAGAGTTTGTGCACCTTTTGTATCTGTTGCGGAAACGTTGTTTGGCTAGAGCATGTATTTCGCATGGTTTGGCTTGCCGCCTTAGAACTTTCTTGATTTTCAACCCGGCCCGTTTACCACAATTCAACTATTCTTCTGCCAAGGCTTTGCATTATTTTGCAAGTGCTACAACGTGACCTCTAGCTAAATCAACTGAATTAGTGGATGACCTACTATCTAAGATTGATATTGGTGTGCGGAAAAGGTTCAGCTGATTTGCCAAATGCCATCGGATCATATTAATTATTGTATAAACCAGTTTTTATTTAAGGGAAGGTTCTCTCAGATACGGTCGAAAATAAGGCAAAGTTTGAGAATTTTTCGAGGGATAATGAAAAAACATACGAAGTTCTGGTTTTGATTATTTTATTTGTTGATCATTCTAAAATCGATCAAATTTTTATTACGATGTAATTCAATGTGGTGGCTCCAAAATGGCGGCTCTCGTCTGCTTCTGCACGCGGGACATCGTCCGGTAACTTCAAATCTGCAGCCTCTCATAGTAAACTGATATCAGTCATAGTTTAAAGTTATTCAAATTTATGGAAATCTTCATGTTTTGTACCTAATGAGAATGAATTGGGACAAAAAATAAATCAAATTATGGACATTTAAAAAAAAGTGCAACTTTTAACCCGTTTTTTTTTACTTTGACCTCGCTTAATAGTTATGAATTGAAATTTGTATGCTCATTTTAAGTATTAGACATATAAAACAGTATATTCTTTTGGGCAGACTTGGAATGAAGTGAACCGGATCAATAGATCGACACCTTTGCTTGAAGTTATGATGAAAAATATAATTTCGAGAAAAACGCGTTTAAAGTTTTTTAGCAAGTTTGCTTTGGGATAACTTTCTTGTTTGTTCAGTTATCACGACGAATACCAATGGCTATAGGGTTTTGGGGTCGCATATTACAAATTTGAAGTCAAATGAACAAAACCCAAGATAGTGGATCCAATACGGCGGATCAAAAAAAGATCCATCCGTCAGTTTGGACCAAAATATCTACCTATATACATACGAAGATTTTCGTGGTCGTCGATCGTCAATTTGCTCCATTATACTCACATTAGGATCTAAGTCGGCTATTCCTGTGCCGTATAAGAATCCTTCCTGCATTTCAAACCGCTCCTGGTTGGCCTGCTCCGGTAAACGTTGCGCGAAGCGGGCGATATTTGTCGTTAAGGATATGCAATTTTCTGACGCATCGGTTATTTTTCGCATGTGCTGCTACATAAAGTGTATTCCAACACGAACAAGTATGCGATAGTACAGATCGTAATTAGCTCCGGTACATAGCCATCTGAGACCACGCGGTGAATAAGCTATACCTGAGCGTTCCCCAGCGCACGTGTGGTAGGTGCGTTTGAGACGCTCTAATGCGATAAATATGTTCCAGATCGAAATATCCTTTTGCATACATATTCTACACGTATATAGCTTCCAGTTTTTGTCAAACAAAAAAAAAATCGTTTTGTATGGAAAAATATGAAAGAACCTCTCCTTAAGGCAGCCTTGAAGCGAAATTTCAATTGATCAAACAAAGAGCTTAAAAAAATTCTAAGCAGATTTAGGTTCGTTATAGATTCATGTTCAAAAGAACTCTTCTTCTTCGAAAGAAGAAGCAAAAATGATATGACTATCAAATCGAATTTTATGATAAACAAAAAACATCATCAAATGTATGATTTAAACCCACGAGTCAGCATCTGAAAATTTATTTCAAAAATATTACCATGATATCTCTTAAATGGCATTTTTCGAACATCTCAAACAAGATTTTCGTGATATAATTGTGTAAAAAATAAGTCCTAACATCCTTTCGCTCTCGTATTAGCTTTGATGCAAACTAAATGAAGCTCATAAAAATTGAACAAAAACCATTAATTTCAAACTACACCATCAGTTTCAAGAAAGAAGCAACAACTGTTCTTTAAAAAATGTCCTAAAAAGTTCTTCATCAGAGGATTCTCAAAATTTCGTGATTGATAGCTCCTGAAATATTCATTTCTTGATTTTGTTTCAATTGTCACTTATAATTTAATTCGCGCTAATTGCTTGAAGTTCCAAAAAAAAATTAAACTTCAAATAAGTAATATGTCCGCATTTTTTCCTATACATGAAAGTATTTGATTTGCTTTGATTGTTTACTCATAAAGGTTAATAATTGTGATTACGGCTGCCTTTTTGTCTAACGTAAATAAAAATTAATGATCTCCCATTGCAAGTGGTCACATCAGTCAGGTATGCACCTTGAACTGATGCCCGATGAGAATCAATGCATACTTTCGACACCACTTAGCTAAAAAAAATTTCAATTTTAGTCATCCCGCCGAAACAATTCCATTTGCTTATATCAATTTTCTACTTATTTGATATTCTGGGTTTCCAAAACAATTCGAAAAGTGAGAAAGTAACCGCTTAATTCTCTCCATTATCAATGGTTAATAAAATCGTTGTTTTCAAAATATTCAAAGCAGTAATTTTCGCCAGACCAAGTGCCAGTTGGGTAAAAAGATGCATGAAAATTCACAGGATAATACAGAGCACAATTTATTCTATGTCTTGTAGATTTGATCAATTTCACGGAAATAAAATGGAATTTTTCGTTTGTTTCTGAATTTTTTATTCACTTAGAAATGCAGAGGCCAATTTCATTCCATAATTACCACGCACAACTGTACGTTGCCAATATAATCACCCCAATTAATATCTCATCATTAACTTAACTTTTAATTGAAAAACAGATAACAAACTAATAAATGCTACAGTAGGCTGCATGCCGACCAGTGTGTTTGAAAATTATGTCACACAAGTTGTGTTTTTATGTTGTTAATAAAGCCTTTATTATCCACTTAGTGAATGCTCGAAACGATATTCCAATGTGCCAGCTTGTTTGCCAGCCTGGTTGCCTTGCCGCTTTCACTACATTGTTTGCCGAACGGAAATTCACGTCCTATTAGCCAGCCAAGCTAGTCTGCTACGTTGGCTGAGCCAGTTAACCAAGCCAGGACATTTGAAACTGTGTTCGTCTGGCACGAACCGACCCGGAATCGAGCCTGGTCTGGCCTGGTCTATTCCCTTTTGGGACATATCTTTTATTTCCTGCGTTCTTGTTTTCATTTAATACTGTCCAAATCTGTTTATATAATGACCACACAAATGTCCTCTGGGGATCAGTCGCCGTTCGCTAACGGGCGTACAAACAACAAGAAACGACTAGGCGACAAGGATAAAAATGAAAAGAAGTCCAGTTACAAGCGATTTGAGTTTATTGGGTCGTTGTAGGATAACGAAGCGTATCTTGTTTGTCGTTTTGCCACTATCTCGAATATTATAGAAGGTCGAATCCTATTGGAACCTCAAGCTGGTGGCAAGGACTGAACGAGTTTATCTGCGAGTCACGCTGATTTGGAAAAAAAGGAGCTACTCTTAAAAGCAAACGGATTGTTGTCGTGTTTTGTGAGTTTTCCTCACAAAAATCAAGCTATTTTAAATATATGATTTCTCGTCGGTTAAAGAAAGCTTTGTTGCGAAATGTAGCTTAAAATATGTTTTTATTCTCGAAACAATTCCAAAATGCATAAGTTCTTTTTAAAAAAATGCAACATATGTTGCATGTCTAAATCGCAACTTTTTCTAAATTTTGTGAAAGCTGTTTGTCTGACGGAAGCCGAGCTGCCAAAAATTATTCCGTTTATTGTTGTCGTGTATTTATAATCTTTCAGTTTAAACTCTGAAGTCTATCAACATTTAAAAGGCAGGAAATTAATATCATTGAAATCAGCAAATAAAATATTTGAAAAAAGTATTAATGTTGGAGGATTCATGTTAACCTCATTAAACTCTGTAAAACAACACAGCTCTTTTGGATTAAAAGTTTCATTTTAAATAGCCCCGATACTAGAAAAATCCCTTTTCAAAACCTCTCACTTTAAACACACGTCTCAGCCTGGAAACCAACACAAGCATTAGACAAATAATAAACCATGAAAAGGTTAAGCAAACACTAACGAAAGAGGTGTCTTTTCCAATAGTAATCATCCCCTAGCTAACTTTTAAGCTGGATTTGAACGAAAAATTCAGAAACATGCTTCTCTAGTCTTTACGGATTTTCCGGAGAGCTTAGAAAACATAACGCACACTCCCCGCGTCACCTTGCTCCTAAAACTGCACGAGACAAAGTGTATGACTCTAAAAACACCACAAGTCGAGAGCGAGCAAAAGATTTGTGGCGCCGGTGAAGTTTTCCGCAATTTTTCTATGTACCACATACATACATACTTGCGTACCTATCATTTTCCAAGCCGCGCCATCCTTATGTCTGCATACCTACAGTCCCCGCCGCATAACCGACAAATCTTACAAAGAAACGTCGTCGTCAGAGGAACGCAAAAAAGGCAAAGTCATGGGTAATTTTTAGTGGCATCGACGTTAGAAGGACGTTTCCGACGAGTCTTCGTATGGCGCTATGAAAACATCATAAACGATACCCTCCCACCACCCTCACCGAGGACACGCTCGAATTCTTCGAAAGTCAGAAATCGTATGACGTGTCCTTGGCGCGAAGGGTGAGCATGAGTCCGTCGGGAGGGTGACCTGACCGGCAACTTTGCAATACTTATCGTTTGAATTTATAGTCACTTGCCGCCCCACCGGCAACCAGCAAAACCCCGCCTGGACCCCTTCGCGAGTCTTCTTTCTGCCAGGCCAAACCAAAAGTTTATTTCGCAGATTTTTGTACATTTCGTGAAGTCAATAAGAAGATTACTGCCAGATTTGTTGTTTGTTTGTTTGTTGTTTTCTGTTGTGTTGCCTTTATTGAGTTTTCCCTCTCACCACTTTGTCGTTCATTTTCTGTGTGTGTTTTTGATGATTCGATTGTGAACATGGATTAAGCTGGTCGGATTGGTCGGATTACAAATTATATAGCTGCTGAGTAGTATCGCCACAGGAGCAAAGGGATATCGTTGTCGTTGCTGTTGTTGTCGTCGTGATGACGATGATGATTTTAAGCGATTTATGATTGTCTTTTCGTCGCAAAGGAAGAAGTGAAGAGTCAGATAGTTTTTTGTCGGTTGTTTGGTCTGTTTGAGTTGATCGAGTTTTTAAAGCGTATGAGTACAGCGACATTCAGAAGACCTAAAACTGTTCGTATGAAGAGGGGATCGAAGGGATCTCGAGTTAAATATGTTGTTTCAATCGAAATCTATTGAGTAAAAGTTACTTAGAGGCTTATTTGACTTAAGAAACTCCAATATTTTACTTACTTATAATGTGTGGATTATATACTAAAGTTTTAAATATTAGGTACACAGTGTACTATTTTTTTAGAAAAGTATGAATGTGACTATTTTAGATTTGTGCAGTACCATTAGATTAGACTTAGTTTTAGCGTGCATATTTTAAGCAAATAGATAAACAGTTTTAGTTCAGATCAGCTCAAGCAAATTCGATTCTTATGTCAATGTTTTGGTTTTCTTCCAGTCGATCTAACAAATGGACAGCTAACGCCCAACAACAATACTCCACTTCTGACACAAGCATTATCAGGTAAGAATTGTCAAGTTAATTTTCAATCGAGCGCCACGAAACAAGTTTCAACCATATTTATGATTGTTACTTAATTTATTGAAGTGAATTCTGGATATAATAGATGTATTTAAAAAAAGATTTCCTATTTTATCTACCTTATATATGACGACCTATTTATAAAATTTTTTGCACCTGATCTGAGAGTAAAAGGAAGCAAACCCATTTTTATTTACATTAAAATGAAGATTACCGTACTAGCACTTCAAACCTAGAGCAATAAAAATTATCAGCTTCTGGCCAAACAGATTGACGAAATTTTATGTAACACTGTTTAAACTTATTTTCTAAATTCGACCAAAAAATTTAAATTTTCGCAAACGCATTCATGTAGTTGTGATCAAAGCCTCAACAATATTTAACTGAAGAATTAATTTTCACAAACTTTATTTATGAAAAATTAAAATACTGACGTAAATCATGCAACATTCGTCGAAAACTCCTGCAAATCACTCGTTTCAATAAAACCGGAATATATTCGCAAACTTTAAGTTCTAAAAACATTTTCAACTTCCATACAATCACTGAAACGCATTATTCATTCACTATCTCTATTCAGAAAGAGCAAACCAAAAAAATCATCCACCAAATCTAAATCCAAATATTTGTTCCAAACTGTTTGCTTTTTCCTAATTCAAATTTCAATATTTCGTTTTACTTTTATTTTCAGTTATGAATAATTATCAAGCGGCAGCAGCAGCAGCTCAAGGATTTGGACCGCCAGCATCGCCGCATACAACAACCACCCGGCCAGGATTTCCATCGACAAATTCACCTGGACCAACAATCGATATGTATAATTCAAGCGGAGCGGATAGTGTTGGCTACGTACAGGCAGCGAGTCCCCAACCATCGGGATTTCCAGCGATTGCCGTCAGTCGGGCCCCATTGAACTATAGTCCGGTAAGTGTCATTTATTTGCTGGTCTGTGTTCAGTACATAGGTATCAATTTGAATATTGGGTTTGGACCCTTTTCTTCACGTTCCTCACTCCAAGATCCAGTTTATGGATGTTTATGCACCACAATGGCTCGATGGCTATGGACAATAGGTCGTTACCGTCCTTGAATACATGTCTATCGTACAGTTCTGTCACCGATGCCATCATTTCTAATTTACATGCTCCGAACGTTAGGTCAATTGAAATCGAAATGGATTTGTTGATGCAAGGGATATTAGCAGATAGGTGTGGAAATCTCTCATTTCTAGACTTATATTTTGTGTAACATAATGATATACAATGTTTCGACTGTGCAGTCATAAAAATGAAATAAGTCCGATGGGAGCAAAGTGGAATAGAACTTCTTTGCAATGATGAATCAAATGGGCCATTCATTGCTCTTTAGTGTGAGTATTCCTAAATAGATTTTTTGGCTCTTCCGAATATTTTTTTTACCAAGTAAAGAACAGATATAATCCTATTTGTATTCGAGCCTCTGGTTTTGAATTTCAGGCCTTATTTCAAACCATAAGCTGCCCACACTGACAATTGAGGCTCTATTCAGTTAAGCGCTACAAAGTCCTGGACACGAACCTTTAGAGACCGAAGTATGAAGTGTGAGGGTGGTACTTTTCACGTGGGTTTCAAACCTTGTATTAGGTAACACAATTATTTTTCCGTCATATTTTTGAGTGTCAGAAAATATGAAGGAACAGCGCCCAATGTGGGAAGAGTGTGCATAAACTAAACAAATAATGCACGTATCTCAAAACTCAAAGAAAATAATATTACTCTACATAAAAATCACTTATAGGAAGTGTATTTTGAAAACTTACAGGATATCTTCCTTTATAGATAATAATATTTTACTCAGGAACCCTCATGTATTTCTGTTCATTATGAAAGATCAAAGAGGTAACGACTTTTTGTTGGCAGCAATGTGATGATGAATGCAAACCAAAAACCTACAAAATAAAACTTTACCTCCGATTATATGTCTTGGGTTTTTATTTCCTTCGGTCCTTGCTGTAGTAACTTTTTGATACTTTAATACTATTGTACAAATTGGAGCCCTAATATTGAGTTTGCCTGCAAAACTTCTTTTTCGGAACATTTAGACTCATAAAACTACTGAAGTTAAACAGATTTGCTCACAATTTCAACCGCTTACATCAACATTATTCCTTCGCTGCTTGAGGTACTACGAAAATCATAAAGCACAATTTCTCCTTCTTGCATCTTAAAGACCGATCCCTCAAGGCCTAACCATTATTTCATACTGTACCGACAGTATAATGTTCAAGTAGTAGAAAAGTCGTAAAATGAATACGATAATTACTGCTAAGCCATAAAACTGGTTTCGTTGACGAAATTTCTGTATTTCATAATTTTTGGACACCGTTCTATTAGTCACGTTCTTTTAGTAGCGGATATCACGTCAAAGCAATTAGGGGCAAGAGGGGAAGGAAAATGACATTGTTAAATACAAGCCACACTCAGAGACTCAAGAGGCTCATCGACCGTGAAAATTTAAATAGCAACTCTTTTTTCTCCTGCTCTGTTGATGGCCAAATGCCCGAAAGTTGTATACGGTATCTTAATTTGGCTACATCGAAGATAGTCACTGCTAATAAACCTCCAGATGAAAGTGCATAGAGCTCGAAACTTCTAGAGTTCAATATTAAGATCTAAGTGGCATTTAAAAAAAAAGGGATATATTTCGACCGAATTTCGTTACATGATTTATACATGCTCAGATGCTGAATGTACAAAGAGATTAGTGAACATATTTTTTTTTTGTAGGAGCCAACTTTCCAAACATATGATAACCAAACTACCTTGAACCTGATACTGTCATTTTACATTTACGAACTCTTTATCATGAACTCCGAGAAAAATAACAAACCTTCTCATATCAGTAGAATTAAGCACGACCTTCAACATTCAATTTAGCTATCCTCAGAACTATTCACACTATTCTGCTACTCACTTTTGAAAAAAAAATTGTCCCGACAATTTCTCAACGAGTCAGTATGAACATTTTCAATTCAATTCGAAAGCAAATATGCAGATAAATCACATAACAAAGTACCCAAGGAATTTCACATTCCACCTACAACTGCACGAGCTATGTTCTCTTCCCTTCCGTGTTTGTTCGTCCGCTCGCTTGTCCAACAATGCTTCCAGCTTAGAGTTGCAGACAAGTGAAAAGTGACAGCAAGTAGCACTTTAGAATACCACTGCAAATTTGCTCCCCGAAGAGCCTTGTAGAACAGAGGGGAGCACCAGTGCAGCTTCTGAAGATGAAAAGATGAAATAAATCTCGTTAAACGGCCACAATTTCATGTCACTCACTCATTTTACCCCATTCCGTGTCAACTTTTACTTTGAGCTGCTGTTGTCGTCCTGGCCGTTATCATCGTTAGTCTTTCCTGTCTGCGTGCGAAAAGATATAGTTGGCAGCAAGGGAATCAGGTCGAGAATAGACCAAAATGACCCAAAGATGTGAACTGGAGCACAAAGTATGACTGCATGCCGGTTGTGATGATAAAAAATATTTATATTAGAGATTTGGTAGTATGCTAGTGCCGGACATATGCAGACTTTATGAAGAATTAGATATCGAGGGAGTACTTGCATTTGCACAAGGTAGATGTAATAGATTGTAACGGAAGGATAATATATGCAGGTTAGAAAGTATTAGGACATAGTTGTTTGGCTAGCTCTTGTGGGGAAAATATTGATTGTCGTATTGAACAAATTTGAATTTCCATTTGAAAACAAGTATTATAAAAGTAGCACCTGGAACTTAAAAAATTGTAAGGTTCTATCAAGATCAATTTAAAAATAAATCAATTAAATCAATTTACAAAGTAATGGCTAGCCCGACTATTGACGCAAAGAATCTTTTCTCCTTCACCATTCCGCTCTTACTCTTGATTTTTCCACTGCAGATTCTCATATCTTTCAAGCGTACAATAATACTATTGCATACGATTTCTGTAATGCTGATTATGATAGCATTCACCATTCTCTTGACAACGTCGATTGGACAGATACGCTTGCATCCCAATCTCTTAACGACAATGTGAATTCATTCTACAAAATACTGTTCGCAAAATCCCTAAAATTAGAAAAAAGTATAAATTTTCTGAGCCTTGGCTTCATAAAACTCTTAGACATATGTCAAATCATAGAAATAAGCTTTACAAATCAATAAAAAATAATGTCGGCTCTAGGCATCGTATTAAAGAATAATACAATGCAGTGACCAAAGCATTCCATGAAGAGTCTCACGAAACATATGACAGATTCATTAAAACAACCGGTGAGAATATAATCCACAACCCCAAAAAGTTTTTTGACTCTGTGGATATGAAGCAGAAAACAACTGGCTATCCCTCTTCTATGTGTCATAAAACCTCAATGTCTTCTTTTCCTCAAGAAATTTGCACCTTTTTCGCGAACAACTTTCAAGACTTTTTTAATCCAGCAAGTATTTCATCATCCTGTCATTCCTCAAGACTAACTAGACCAATTTTCGCTGAGGCTATAACCATTTCTAGAAATGATATTTCTAAACCTATCTTGAAGCTTCCTCAAACGTTTCTTATTAAATGTGTCGCACAGTGAATCTCTCCTCTTCACATCATATTTAATACATCTCTTTCTTCTGGGTACTTTCCATCGTATTCTAAATCCTCCTAAGTGACACCGACATTCAAAAATGACGATAGAAGATCAATTCAAAATTATAGAGGTATCTACTGTGTCTAAACTCTTTGAAAAAATCATATGTGGTAAACTATCCCCGTCTCTGCAGCATGGTTTTAGGAAAGGTTGTTCTAAAACTACCAGCCTATTGGTGCTGGTTTCCCATGTTCTTTGCAAAATGGAGAAAGGTGATCAAATGGACGCAATCTACACTGACTTCAGCAAAGCGTTTGATCGTGTTGACCACTCCATTTTGATTTCCAATCTGCAGCAATTCGGATCACTCACAACATGTGAAATTCCAAGGGCTTTGCTCTAAAAAATGTCAACTCAGGTGGCCCTTTACTTTTTAACATTTTTATGTCAGACTTGTCAGAGGTTTTTTCTATGTACTTCATCTACTCTATGCGCACGATCTGAAAATTAATTGTACTATAAAGTCACCATTAGATGTCAACTTTTTTTCAATTAAATCTAAATTCCCTCGAACATTGGTGTACAGTGAACAACCTACCTCTCAACATCGCAAAATGTCTTGTGATTAGCTTTTCTCGAAAAAGTACGTGCGAACATTATACGTACCTTTTAAGCAATACAACACTTAGTAGGGTCGACAATTTATAAGACCTCGGTGTAGTGATGGATGAAAAGTTCCGCTTTAATTTTCATTACGACAAAATGATTTCTCAAGCAAGTAAACGACTTGGCTTCATTAAGCGACGTGCCAGGGAGTTTTGGAACCATTGGGCTACAAAATCACTACACACTGCGCTCGTTCGCCCTCTCTTTGAGTATGCCTGCATTATCTGGAACCCGTTTTTGACAAATCTGGAAATTATTACCGACAAATTCAACAGATCTAGAAGTGATTACCGCTACGATGTCATCAGTGTAACCTACCAGGAACACGTCTGCAGGTATTTGCAGCAAATCACCGTACATGATGCTCCAGACATCAGGTCCTAAGATCGACCCCTCATCCGCACCTGAAATGATAAGCCTCCTTTTGACAGCTTCGTATTAGTATAGTTTGTCGATCTGAAAATGAAATTGGGAAAATTTGAAAAACTTTGAATTGCGATAACTTCTGATCAGATTATCAGATCATTATGAAACTTACAGGGCATATTGATGTTGCTAATTTGTGGACTTGTTTAGTTATGAACGTGCTGGCAGCCCTGCAGCTACGGCAGGCATTAGAAGTGAAAACCTTCACACCACCGAATCTCCTGAAAAATTTTCGTCTTTTACAGTAAAAACCAACTTCTATAGAAATTTTATGCTTTGTCTATACAAGTAAAGAAAAACTTTTGAAATTTCACATCGGACCAATTTACCTATATTTTAAGCATCAAAACGAGATCTCACGAACCAATTATCAGATACAAATGAAATTCACAGAATGTATTGGTATTGAGTAGGATCAGGTCTGATAGAAGCGTTTTGGAAATGCGGGCAACTCTGTACCAGTGGTGCCATCTTGAAAAATTATGAAGAATAAAACTGCTTTTTGCCCTATGAATTCTGATTCATTTACCAGAGTTTCATGAAGTTGACACAGTAGCTGAACCTTACTTTAAGCCGTGTTTGGTAGAAATTTGTTTGAAATGCCAGCTATGGTAATTTTGGTGTCTTGGGTTTTGAAAATTCGCTCAGGAAAATAAAGCTTTTTGCCCTATAACTTCCAGTGCAGTCATGAAATCAAAACGAATTTCATATGATATATGGAACTTATTATAGGCATTATTCAGAAGGAATCTGGCTTGAAAACCATCACAGGGTTGCCAGCTGCTGTTGTTTTTTTATTAATATGCAATATCTTTACTAAGCGATTTCGTAAAATCGTAAAATCTTCAAACGGTATGAATCTTGTAGTGACAATAAATAACAAATATTAAGTTTTCGAAAATTTGAAAACTTCTGCGACTGGTAACTTTAAATTTTTTTTGTACCGCAGTCATCGGATCAAAACCAAATTCGCAGAGTTGGTTGATTTTAATGTGAGGCAGGTGTGATATATTTTTGGCTTGAATGCTAGCAAAGGGTTGCCTGCGCGAGGCGTTTTTTTTTGCTATTTTCTTATCAATAAATGCTTACATTAAGTATTAAGTATTAAATGCTTACATTTACAATGAAAATAAGTTGCTAATGTTTAAATTTTCTAAGTACTAGAAATTTTTCGGTCGCAAAAATGTTTCGTTTTTTGATCCCAAACATCTTTCTAACCCTGTAACTTTCGACGAAACCATCGGATAAAGTCGAAATCGATAGAGTTATTTGATTTTGACGTGAGGCAATTGTGGGAGACTTTTAGTTGCAGTGCTGGTAAAGTGTAGCACTAAGCATTTTCTTATTTTATGTTATGCTATGCTGTTTTCAAAGTTCTGCAGTGTTTGGCTTTCCTAAATCTTGAAATTCCTGAAATCCTTTCCACCCTATAAGGTTAAAGATCAAAGTAATTTTGCACTCGAAACAGGTTGGAGCACGTGTGGTAGAATATGCACTCAAAATCTGCACGATTCTTCTACTGCTCATCGATCATTAGTATTTCTAGCGGTTCCTGTGCGCTAGAGTTTTTTTCTTCTTATTTTAAAATTTATGCAAATGGTTGTAATGATGAGTAAAAAAAATGTTTCTACTATTCGGGAATATATGCCTACTTAAGCATGTCTTTCCCTTATTCCACGTTAATTTTGAATAAATTTGACAAATTTTCGCGCAGTCTCTTCACCTGACTCTACTGAAACTAAACTGCCAGAACTAAGATATGTTTTAACCCCACTTGGGCTTCCTCTTTTAACTAAAGAAAATACTCATATATGCATAACTATTTCTTGTTTTTTCCTCTCAATATCATCTCTCTATGCCTACATACTGCTGAAAACGAAACATTGAGGTTGCATCCAACGCACCATGCACTGAACGAACACACAAAAACATGGGAAAAAGGGGTTGTGAACATCTCATATATTAGAGAATTACGTGGCATTGTGTAGTGTAGTCATGTTACGTTTGTTGAATGAAATAAGAATTTATGACCTCGATGCCCTAAGCTACAAGTAGCATCCTATTTAGGTAAAGTACCGATGATGGTGTATCCTTGTGTTCTTCCTCGAGAAAGTCTTGTTACACTAGAGCTGTTTGCAGACTGTGTCAAGTACCAGGCATGGCATGTGTGTGAATGTTTTCTAGGGTGATTTAAACAGAAACAAGTGTTACATGTGTGTAACATGTTGTTGAAATAGTTTTCATTATGATTTTCTGCATAGTTTGTACTGTGTATGTGATTCTATGTGACGGGAGGGTTTAATGATAAAGGTGTTTCAAAAATCAATTTGGAATCAATTTTATATACAGACAAGGGAGCTGAGCTATTATATAAATTTTGGAAGTATTTATAGTAATCGAACTCAAATCGGCTTCTTTTGATTGATTTTAACACTTCTAAAAAGTAGTATCTTTTATGAAACTTCATTTCATTCACTCTTTTCAGTTGCAGAGATGGTATTAATAAACGAAAGATTAGTATTTTTTTCATTTCATTTTTGCCAAAAATATATTAATTGAATAATACCCTTGCTGAGAATATTTAAGCTAAGAAAAGTTTAATCTTAAATAGTGAAAATGCCTGAACCTAAAACCAGAATGAACCTATAAGCTCTGTGAAATAAACCAAAACTTTCTAGCAGACTCTGAAGATAGGTTGAGCCACCCTACGATGTCTCATAAAATAAAAACCATTAGAAATGTTTTCGTGCTTTATTGAAGAAATTGAACATGCCGATTTGTTATGAAACGCGATATTATTCAAGCAGCTGTCTTGGCTGGCTGGACAGAGACCCATCCTCTCAGCCTAACTTTTCAGTACATTTTCGATTGTTCTGGTCCGAAAGGCTCGACCTATATTGTGCTTAAATTAATGAATCGTTGCAAGTGTATCGGCATAACATCCATGTTTAACTTAAAGCCTGGCTGAGTTTTTCCACCTCATCTATATTTGTTGGAAAACTGTAAATCACATTTTTATCCCGAATTCTTCAAAATGTTGATACCTGATTAACCTAAAAAATTAATTCATTGGTTTCGACTTATGTATAATTTGAAATGCAGAGATAAATTTTAAATATGAAAGATTTATTGAAAGTCATGCACGAACTCGAGCTGAAAATCCACTTTTCAATCATTTAATTAGAACAAGTTGAATAACGAAATTTATATTCAACGTTCGCACATACATCACCGTATTAACAGAATTTTATTTTCCTTATATTTCCAGGGACCATTAATTCCTGCAGCGTTCACTAATGGATACCATTAAATATTATGGAAATTTTGAGTACTATTATATTATCTCTTCTTGTTTTTTATTAAAACAATTCTACAAATACACAATGATTCACAAAAATGATGACTCACAACCATGATCAACCACAGTTCTTCAGCCAAAAATGCATGTAACGATCGGGTCTGAAACAATTTAAACAAAAAAAGAAATTGGTGTAACATAATAATAGTGTACTATTGTAATGTAATTCCTTACGTAAACCAAAACCAAAAAAACCAAATAAATGAATAATTATAAAAAAATATCAATAAATGAATGGAAACAATTTTCACTATAAAACAGGCAGAGAGAAAAAACAACAAATTAAAGATTATACACAAGTGTAAATCGTAAATTTATACCACGAATGAAACTTTCATCACAATTTACTTGAATTGTAAACATACTAATGACAAATTGAAATTTGTAATTTGTAAATTAAATGCAGTACGTGGAAAATTGGGAAACGCAAAGAAAACGTGAAGCGATTTAAAATGGACATTAAAAATTGAAATGGAGAGTGATTGGATTGAGAAAACGATATTGACTTTAAGTTTTATGCTATGATATGTTTGTCAAGTTTTTGTTTTGTTGTTTGTCAACGTTTTATTAAATGATTCGAGAAAACTGTCTTTATTACAGTGAAACTATGAATATAAGAAACTGAATCGTTTGAAAATCTTTTGCTATAAATTTTCACGGAAATGTCTACCCAATTAAAATTTTTACGTTCAAATATATCATTGTTTTTGGGAATAAAACTTCAAGTTAATTCAGACTGAACATAACGTCCCCCTTGAATATTCATTTCACGTTAGTAGTTTTCATGAATGAACGCGATATTCGAAAATTTGCGAATGTCTTATAATTCAAACGAAACGCTTGATAAAATTCGAGCATTAAAAATTGAAATTATTACCATGATGGTGAAAAAATGGCATAGACAAAAAGAAAATGAGAAAAAACCAAAATGTTTTATTAGATAGAAAAATACTTAAATGAATAAAATATTTAATGAAAATATTAAGATGAAAAAAATTTGCAAATTTGCAAAACAAAAATTATTGTAAAATTCTTTATGTAAGAATGATGAAATATGTAAGAGAAGACATGAGCAATTATATATATAAATAAATATATATATATATATATACATTACTAGTTATATGAAACAAGTAAATAAAAAACAAAGAATTATATATATATTGATGTTTTCTACTTTTACTACTGTACATTATTCTATATTCGATATATTATTTTCTCTATTCAAAACAAAAACAAAAATGCTTATTTTTTATGTTCATATACATATACATTGACAAGTATATAATTCATTCTGTCTTAATTTATATAGTCTAACACAATTCTAAAATGAAATTTCATAAGACAAGGAGACAAAATGCAACAATCTTTTATTGCAATGTTGGTTTGTATAATGTTGTGCATGCGGCGAAAATCAATTGGCGCAACAACCAAAGGCAGTGAATGAAAACGAAATAAACAATACACCCTTCAGATCTCTAGAAATATCCAATGAGCAAACCTATATACAACAGCAACAAAAAAAACCGCAGTGACAACAACACACCATTATACATGAAAATATATAAAAATTCAATCTGAACAGATTAAAGTAATTTTAAATGTAATTATTAAATAAAATAGTATTATGAATGTATTTATCATTATAACGGCGAATTGATAAGAACAATGAAAGACACATATGTTTATGGTAATGATATGATAACAAAAATTCAAAGAAAATAAACACTAAAATACTGCTTTGTAAATTTATAAACGTCGAAAAAAAAGTTGAAAACAAAATTATATATTCGTACAACAAATAATTATAAAATTATGATAGAATCTACCAAATCACTTTCAATACACTCTACCGGGTATGAATGCATAGACCGGTTTTACATGCCAGTAAATGGAGACAGTATGTTTTCGACATCGCAAACCCCTCGATGCCGTTGCATTAAATGGCAGCTCTCTGAATCATGTACTCAACTCATTCGCCATTAGACTATGCTTCTATGAAATTACTGAGTCTGCTGCATTTCACACATTCAAAGCTCTTATGCGTTTTTTGTTGATAAAGACTACAGCTTTTACACCCTACTTGCAATTTAAAAATTCATTAAGTAATGATTACTGAAAATACATTTCAGTTCAAAAAAACATACTTTCACAATGAAATTTCTCTGACAATATCTAAAAAATGGGTAATGTTCAGTAGTTTTGCTAACCAATTTTAGATATAATACCAGATCAACAAATTAAGTTTATTGCAGGCAATAATTTAATCTCTCAAAATTAATATAATTTCCAAAAATAAAACAACTTGTAAAATCTAATTTTCAATTGGAAAATCTTTCGAAAAGTGAAAAATATTTTACAACCATGGCGATTTAAGATAATAAAGTCTTTTTACTCGAGTATATTTACTACTCAAAAAAATACATACATATATTAGTTATATTTTACATTTTATAGATAAAGAAAAGTAATGGAAATCAAAAAGCAATAATTAAAGCTGTATAAGGCATAAAAATTTTGGAATGATGAAGAACAAAAAGAAAATATTAGTTATAAACATTTAATTAAATGAAATCAAAGCGTAGTTAAAACATATAGAAACAAAAATTATAAACGAATTCGCAATAGAATAAGTTCTGTTTTTCAAAGCATATTGTGTTAAAAAAAAAAAAAATATATTTTTCTCATAATTTTGATGAAATTATTGAATAACGCAAATCAAGGAAATAAAGACCGATGATTATAATGTCTAAAAAAAATAGAACATCTTTCTTTTGAAATCGCTTTATATCGATATGATTGGATTATGATTTTTTTCCAACATTTTTTGCTGTTGACAAAATTGATGCCATGAAGTTTCCTTACGCCGGTATATCACCTTTGTATAAATCTATTGGTTCTGGTTGCCAAACTGAAATTATTTCAAAGTTATAGCTAGAGGTCCCTTCAGAATGCGAGAATACTTTGGAAATGAATGCGAGAATACTTTTTTCACAGCCCTGGTGAATTGGATTCATTTTGTCGTTACTATCGAAGTAAATGATGTTGGTGCATCAAAAGAATTTGATCTGCGATTGCAATTTAAGCGTGAGTAGCTTAGTTGGATTTGTTTGCTTCCATCAGCCGAAACGAATGAAAATCTTTCGGAAATACTTCTTGGTTTAAATAGGTTTTGTTCGGAAACACAACGAATGTATGACTTTCCATTAGACAGTCTTAAATTTAAATAAACTCATTTGATGCATTTTTGATCATTTTCATTAAATTATGAGTATAGTTTGACCAAGTACAGACCCCTAAAATTATATAAAATTTGAATTAAAATCTTATTATCAAGCAAATCAAACTAAAACCTGTGATTAACGTTCAGTTTTTTTTATTACATTTCTAAGCTATTGTTTTGGCGAACTTGCATCTATTGGGGCTTGTTAGTTAACTCGCCTAAAATCGGCTGAGACGTTAAACCCTTCACACTGGAACTCGATTGGCAATTTACCCTGCCATATCCGATGGCAACGACTGTCAATTTATGATATACCATCTGATGCGTAGGCAATTTCATGGCATGCCATATCATTTCGAAAATATCTCTGAACGGTGAGGACGCGTGCTTCATCTGTGCGTTGAATGCTCTTAAAAAGTTATTTGAAGTGGAGAGGGGAGGAATTCTGCTGTTGATGAAAACTTCGTGTGTACGATAAATCCCTTTTTTGATAAGCAGGGGGAATTTCAGATGTAGGTGAAACTATTATATGATTTGCTGGGGTACGATGGAGGATGGGGTAGAAGTCATTAAGAAAAGTCCGCCGATCATTAAAAGGCAGTTTCCTTTTCTTACTCATCCTTAAAAATTGAAAGAATATCTCTTTATAAAAATTTCCGTATCATCATTCGACTTTTTCGCAATTTTCCACCATTCCATGCTCTGGAAACTATTTTTATTACTCAACGAGATCTTAAAATCCCTGGAAGTTCAGAGCTCCTACATCTTCTTATAAGAATCGGAGCATCACCACGGTTCAACACCATTTTGAAAATCAAGAACTCTCAAAATATTGCCAGGCAGATGGCCAAGCAAATGGCATACCATATTGCCTACCATTTATGGCATGCCATCAAATATGGTATACCATAGACCACCTCCACTAGCAATTTCAAATGGTATGCCATGGGAAATTGCTAGTAAAGGCGACCTGTCAACTTTGCAGTTTACTTTTCAGACGACTTCGGATTTCTTCGCCCACTACATAATTCTTATATTTTGATCATTTCATTTTCCACATATTTTGTCTCACTCCACAATAAAAGCATGCTGCAGCTCTGGACTCCCAACGTTGACGGCCCCGCTCCTTAATTGATAACTTTGCATGGGGCCGCAGTGACGCTGACAAAAAATACACATGACCGCTAAGTAATGTATGGTGAAGAATAGATATGTCTGGGGACTTTCTAGGTGGATTCAAAAAGATTACAAATTTCTTGACTTTGATGATTATTGCAAATTGTCAGGAATTTGACGTCAAGTTCTAGTAGATATTTCTGAAATGAAGACATATTTATTCTTCCACTTTATGAAATAGCATTTTTCGGCTTTGATATACTCTCCCGAGCAAAAGTATAGCACTTTTCTTTCAAATCCCGACAGTTTTTCGATATTTCTCGCAGACGTGGCCATCGATATGAGAAAAGCCGTAGGTGATTCACTGACAGTTTTTCATTAGAAGATAGAGCTGGTGATATGCATAGTTAGAAAAAGTTTAGTAATGAAGAAAAAGCTTAATAAAAGCTTAATAAATCGGTAACTATCTCCTAGATAGTTACCGATTTATTCACCTGAACTTCAGTTCCATTTATTTTCAGGAGCATCGATTTAGAAGAGTTTAAGATTTTGTGCGTTCAGATTTTATCATCACTGATTATAATGATTACCGAGAGAAGTTATTTGTCTTTGGACACAAACTGTAGCATACTTAGGATGATGTGCTGATGCGTAAGTATGGGTGGCATCGACTTATAAAAGTATTTGAACTTCAATGAACACGAGTCTGTCATGAAAATATTAACGAAGTTGGGACCTAAGACTGAGCCTTGAGGACCAGCAGTAGATACCATTTTATTTAATGAAATGGAGCTGCCGGTTTTTGAGAAAGTTTTGCATCATTTTGACAATGTCAGCGAGAAATTTGTGCTTTATGAGTGTTTCTACATTTACCTTTCTATAGAGTGTCATTCTGAGTGCCAAGAAAACAAGTTGTGATTGTTTGAATTTTTCTCAGAATTGAATTTTTCTCAGAAATGAATTTTTCTCTTTCTTGGGGGTAGAGCAGATTTTTGTATTTTTTCAAGTCCCAAATGTACATACAAAAAAAGACACTATAGGAAAACCATACAAAATATTGAGTGGTGCTACCTAAGCTGCAAGTCTGAAACGGTGTCTTAATCTCGTTGAGGGGATAACAATCGGCGCTCACCATGCACACAATTAACTGATACTTTAAAAACTATTTGCAATCACCACCCGGACTTCTACACATTTCGATATTCACAGTGACGGGACCATAAAATCTAATCTCAATCCAACGAAAAATTAACGAACAATAATCTCTTAACCTATATAATTCTTTTTAATTTTAAACAAACTAACTTTCATCTATTGATGAGTATTTACATTACCAAAAGCATCGAACATATTTTTTCGCTTCATGTCTTTTATAACAGGTGATTAAAGTTTTTGCCAATGCTATGGTCTCAAACAATTCAAGGTTTCAATGGTTCTTTGATATGAATAGAAAAATTCATCAACATGATGTTCATCTTTGGCATATGTATTGCACTTTTTGAAATGATTGTTGTTTGATCAACTTAGCTACAGCTTCAGTAAAGCATTATTTCGTAGCAGGTACGACAAGCTTGCCAGATACTGTGTTAACAGAATTTCGGCAATAGTCTAATATTACTGTCGGAACTAATTGCAGGTGAATATTTTCAAACGATAAGTTTTGCGTCTCTAACCAAATCAATCATGCATTGGATATTTCGAGTTAAATTTTTTTTTTATAAGTTTTGGATGTGGGTCATAGCAATTAGATTAATCCTATCAGTTTTTGATTTGAGATAGAGCTTTAAAACCAAATCCGACTAAACTTTTTGGTCTTCTTTCTGCCTGAAGGCAGCTACTAAACCGATACGAAATTTGCGTTGGAGAAACATTCCCACTAAGTTTTTACATAGAAGTAAATATTCGGAAAGAAAAGTTGCAGTCAATAGCCTGCTTTTAAGTCTCTTAATACTCATAGATTTATTTTGAATGCTCTACATTCTATTTCAACTGTTGAGAATAGAGTTCGAACTTTCTAGAAAGAATTGAGTCAATATGTTTTTTCTAACATAAATATCTTTTCTCGATCGCTCGATAAAATGTTGTATCTATTTCCTCAAAAAATGGGTACTTTAGATTATTTGATCGGTGTTAATATAACCTATATAATTTCACACTCTTTACAACCTAAGTACTAGCTGCTTAACATGAAAAAATACGAAGTAAATGGTAGTCAATAGAGCTGTATAATTTGAGCGGGAAAGAAATACAATTGTTCAAATAATTTGCGGATTTTGAAAAAAGTTTCCCATAAAGAGATTTATTAATTTTCAAACAAGTTCCTCTACGTATACTTCTCTAGGCTTTCATGACGAGTATAATAATAAGCTTTTTTCATTTGCGTTGGAAAAATCGTACTAAAATCTCAAATCAGTTTGATTTAACTCATCGATTTCGTAGCAAATACAGCCAACGTTACAGGTAGAAACTTTTTGTAAAAGCTGTGCTAAACTTTGAATTTAAACCAGTCATCTGAAAATAATACATTCATTAGAAACACTTCTATTTTCTTGATGATTTTCACGAAATTTTAACTGCCGGATAAATTTATCACACCGAATTCGGCAAAGGTTATATCCTTAATTAAACTCGCAAATTTTTTCCTCATAATACCAAACTGACAAACTTGAAGTAATCTGGTGTTATTTGAACGTGCTCTCTGCAAATATTTTCAATCCTTGTCAACTATCAATTTTATTACAAAAATGATCTACAGTTGTCTGAAATCTACTAACTTTCCAAACTTCTTGGCAGATCGAAATAATCATTCCGTCAATTAAAATTAAAATACGCACCAAATATATTCAAACAATATCAAAAAGCCAATTAAAAAAACTGAAATAGACATAATCTAAAAAAAAACACTTTTCTTTTTATTGAAATTACAATTTAAGAACATTTTTTACATCTTTATATAATCATAATTCTAACATATAAAGCGATAAAAAGACAAACGCTCCCTATTCTTAGTTCAAAACAAAACCATTAAATCACTTGCAAGAAGCTAACCGAGCATCAATATAATGCCCCTATGAAGAGTCAATTTTTCCATACAAAAAACCAAACACATTCACAGTAAAAATAATATTTTGCACGAACATTCTTAAAAGCTAATTGAAAGAGATCCTTCAAATAGATCATTCATCAGTAGATATTTAATCAAACTAAATTAAAATAAACAAGAGAGCAACAACCAATGAAGCAACTGAAACATAAATGCTTTGTACTTTTCAATGAGATGAAATGCGATGAACGTTAATAATTTTTCAACATATCAAATCTGATTCAAAAAAATAGATTTCATGATTAATTTCGTATTTGATTTCGATATAATAAAAATGAAAGTTTGAAAAATATGTAAAAAGAGACTCTATGACGTACCATTCATCTAATTGATATCAAAAGATCGAATAAAAAACGAGAGCATAATACATAAATATTGCATTGTATTCCATGTAAGTCTGTGTATCATCAGCTCGACGAAGGAAAATAATAAATTTTCGGAAGTTGCAAATATTGCACTCGGATGTATATTCATTAGTTAGATTAATATTTCAATTAAGTAGTTGATCATTACACTACAAGAAATATTTTCATAAGAAAACACATTTTCATCCATGGTTTCGTTCACTTAGATATTGTAATTAATTGATTTGTGATATTTTCAACTAAATTCTTTTTTCACACACATTCTTTCAAAACGATTGCGTCTCTACGAACTAACAATAAGCAGCAAGAAAAAAAAAACCTAATTAAATATTTCGCTTCTTGTAATATTCGATAAGAAAATTTAAGCAACCAAAAAGAAGTTATCAATGAACTTAATACTCAAGAATCGTAAATAATGTTCTGTCTAAATGGTAAATATATAAATGTAAACAAACGCAAATGGAAAATTCGAATGAAGTGCATTCAAATGAAATGCGTTGATGCAAATATTCTCTGTCTAAAAAAAAAATCAAACAAAAAAATAAATCCAGAAAAAAAAAATTGGTGCATTTCATACTCTCGAGACAGAATGACACAATTGTATTTTTGATCGTGGAATTGTTTGAGAATTTTGAATTCGTTTTTTGTATCGTCCGAACGGACCTAGAATCGACTCGAAGACCACTTTACTCATATTTTGGATTTCTGTTCGATGACAACACTCGGCAAATTCAAAATTTTCAAAACATTCCAGCACTTATTGACAATATGATATTTAACTTATAATAAATCAATAATTAAAAGCAAAATTGAATTAAAATGAATATAATGTAAAAAGTACGAAAAGGTGAACAACAAAGCGGCAAGTATAAGCTAAAACTTCTTTATCAATTTATATAGAAATGTATTTGTGACGACTTTATTCTGTGGTTTTACGAAGCTATGTAAAATAAAATAAATTAACAAAATAAAATGAAATGAAAGAAATGAAGAAAAATAGATTAAAAAAATATCTTTGTATCATGGGCCTTACTATTATACCAAAACAACTAATGTTACATTGTAAAAAGGAGTATTGTCAAATTTCAATTTCATTTCACGCCACGCTCTCATTTCACGACGATGCTAGTCTTAATGATAGACACTGTTGCAACTGTTGTAGAAATCCAAGCACTTCCCGAACTATGATGATTTATGAATAAATTTCAAAATCTACCTCGTATACGGATCTTTTGACAGTTTGTGTCAGTAGCACAGTTCTCTATTTTTTCGCTAGCCTATTTCACTTTGATGTAATAATAATTTTCGACACAACTTGCTAATATGTTCGTCAGCATGTTTTGATGCACTTTTTGTTGTTTTCAGTAAGCTAAAAAAAATGTTTTACGCGACTAGATACTACGATATGATATTATAAATATTGAAAAAATTAATGAAACCAACTTTTAATTTAACGTTATATATATAGTAATAAAAAAAACATGAATGAAAAGCAATAACCACAAAGATTTTTACTTATATATAATATATAAATAAATGTAACTTTAGGCAAATAAATGATGAACCATACACCTAATGAAATTTCGTAATTTATTATATAAATACGTGGAAGCTTTTTATTAATCAGTATCATGAATACCAACAGAAAATCAACAAGTAAACCATAAACAAAAGATATTCAAAAAATCATATGTGAAAATAAATATGTATTTGTGTAATATAACCTTTTGTACATTCAAACTTGTCAAGATGCAGTGTTTAGCACAGCAACTTTTAAATCTAGAGTCATCCCATTAGAAGAATGTCGTCATCCGTTTCTGTTTCGCAGCTACAATCCTCTCTCTCTCTTTTTGTTTCTAGTTCGCTACACTGCTCTTTTCATTTCAAAAGCATCAAATTAATATGAATATAATTGTGTGTGATGGATGTGTATACATTATTAAGCAAACATTTCAATTCAAACAAACAAATAAGCATTGAAATCGTGAAACAAAAAGGACGAACGCTAAATTAGTGAAAGTCAAGCAGAATCCGAAACCAAATCACTCATTTTAACGTGTACATACATAAATATATTTAAACGGAACTAGGAAAATATTGCAAAAAAAAAGCAAGCAAAATCATACGTTGAAGCTAAACAAAAAAAAAAAAACAAGTAAAAAAATAATGTTTATATGTGTTTAAGTTCTTCGTTCTTTCACATATAACCTGTGTAAGCTTTAAAGTGTTTCCCGAATTCGGAACGGTTTACTCACATTTCATAAGAGTCCTGTCCCTGCGAAAATCCACGCGCCATGCGATATTCTATTATTTTACACACTCTCTTAAACGTAAATCCGAATTGGATGCTTGCATTATACGTGGCCACTGAAGCATTAACAGTCCAGAGACCGTAACATCAACAGCTACCAAACTATTTTCAATATCAACTTTTCACGCAAACCATAAAACCTTTTAGCAATACTTTGGTAAACAAGAAAAGCAATTCGATTCTTCGATTCGAACGGTATCTCTCGTTCGATCGAGATCCTTTGAATCGATCTATAAACTACGAAAACCATCATGAAACACACAAACAAATCTTGCTAAATATGAAATCGCACCGATGATGACTGTCATCATGTTGATATGTAAATGTATTGCGAAATGCAGAGCAAAAAGCATTATTATGAACATTTTACTTCTACTAGACTTAAGAATAACAATGCCGATGAAGCAAAAAAACACTGGATGAAAACGTGCAAGAGAGACAGAGAACGGAGTTGTTTAATAATGGTTTATTTCAAAGTAATTAATATGAATTAATACAAAAATTGATTATGATGATGACAAAAATGAAAATAAAAAAAATGTTTAATGTAACGAAAACTGTGTAAGAAAAAATAAACCACAAAACGAAAAAGAAAAAAATGAAAATGATGAAATAAATGCAACTTTAAAAAAAGGTTCACAACGTGCCGTGTATGTGAGAATTATAATAAAAATAAAAAATCTATATTATATGATATGGACATTGTTCAAAAATACAAATTTCGTTTTATTTCAATCTGTGATCAGTTTATCAAGAAGGTGAGTAAACTATCGAAATATAGTTAAGCTTCGTAATTTCGAACGCAGCACAACATGATTCTTACTTCAATGGGTATGGATGGGCGTGACTGTAAAGCGTCATAAACCACAAAAATTGTTTTTCAGACCTTTTCTTTTGTTGCATTCAACAGGTTCTATAAACAAAGCAAATTCATTTTTATAGCAGCTTATTACCAGAATTATCAATTTAAAACTACACACTACAGCTTCAGTTAATTTATTGAGATACAAGTTCAATGGTGCTAAAAATGCTAATAAAGAAAATGTGCAGTTGAACCTTTATACATAAATACAGTTAACAGGAATGAGGTACTAAGCCTCACGTTGGTTTCGTTGGTTGGTTTCAGAGCAGCCCATCTACTGTAGAAGTCGAATGTTTTCTAATCATAGAGAAACAACTTTCGGGCTTGGAAAAATTTTTGCAAAAAAGTTGAAGTACAGATAACCAGATAGAACGAACTGGAAATAATGCAGGAGGACAATTGTGCTGAAAAAAAAACACTGCCACAATATTTGCGGGCTACAGTGTGGCAGGTAGCCGGAACGACTCAGGAAAGCCACGAGAACCAAAAACAATGGGGCCGTAAACACCATGAACTGGGAAGCTTATAAAAAGAAACTATCAAAAAACAAAGAGCTAAAGAAATTCAAACTAGAAGCGTGATGTGCCTGCTATGATAGTCTCCACAGTATAAAGAAGACTGCAAGAATACAGAAAGCTCTTTTGAAAGGCTACAAAGGTCATGCGGGACTACTTCGAACTCTACGTGATGACTAATACCTTTGGAGATACACAAAAATGGTTGCTCACAAGATAACTTCCCAAGGACCAAAGAAGTCAAAATAGAAGACGAACGCCCTGAGCGGGCACCTGACTCATCACTGATGTAACTAATCATCTCGTATGGATAAGTTGAGTGGGCTTTTATCTCCTTCAAACCTTTTAAGTCACCAGGACCAGATAGGTTTATCCTAGTTTTGCTAAAAAAAAAAATTCCACAGAAATTTATAATTTTTTAGAGCGAGCTTGATACTCAGCTCCGTACTACAAACATGGGAAATGGCACAAGTGACATTGGAATGACAAATAGCAACAAACCGGCTGACCTAAATTTATAGAAGCTTATTAGCCTCACATTCTTTATAGTGAAGACCATACACTGAAATAAAACGATTAGGTCTTTGGTAGTCATAATCTTGTAAAAAATCGGTTGATTTTCGGCCTACTGATTCAATTTGTTGTTTTCAAATATTCAGCTATTCTGCGGTAACATTAGTAAACTCTTCCACTAATTTAAGACATTTTTCGCAATAAAAATTGATAAACTTTCGAGTTACTTTAATATGATTTTCAAAACTAACTATTTCATTTCACGAAATAAACTAGAAGATAGAGAAACAAAATTCATTAATGTATCTTAACATTCTTGACGTTTTTGAAGGTCAAATAGTTAATTTTATGAACACCTTGAGTAAAAATAAGAAAGGATATGTCCAATACAATTTGGGGTTTTTTCATATGTTAAATATGTATATTTACTTATTATTTCAGTAGATTATACCTAACCAAGTAGCAAATGTATAATTTATAATATAATAATAATTATATTAATAATAATTTATAATTTGTTTAACGAGATTATATTCAATAAAACCACTCATTTTAGGTTTTAATAACTTTTTATTCATGCATAAAAAACTTGCACATATAATAATAAATATGAAAATTTAGCTTAACGATTAATGCTCAAATACACATTAGTCATATGTTATTATATATTGTTGAAAACTTAAATTTAGGAACATACCGAAAATTGTAATATGTTTAAATGAGAATTTATTTTGTACTTTTTCAAGACATCTTTACCAATAATGATTGAACTTAGGATATATGTTAGATCCTAAATTGTTGTATAACATCATTTAAGTATTTACATTCGAACGTTAAAACGAAATTTTCAAAGAAAACTTTTAAAAAGTCTGTTAAAGCACATAAAAAGGAGACACCTAAAAGAAAATTGCTGTAATTTTCGGCAAGGCAAATACATTATTTTTCAAAGTCTTCTTCAGGTTAAAAACTGAGAAAATATGAGCAACCAAAAAAAGATAAATTGAATACAACCTGGAACCAAGTAGTCATTGAATTTGATTCAGAATTTGGCTCATTACTTTCAATTTTTTACAATTCAGCTAATTTTTATTCAGTTGAAGAACAGTCCTAATACAATTTATAATAGCATATTGAATTTACCAGATAACAGTTTAATACTCACAAATAAATTTTATCTTTGCGGAATAGGAGATTTATTACTTGGACTGCTACTGCTCATCCAATTCAAAGCCTTGCTTGAAAGTGCCAACGTTTCATCTAGTGGAGTACAAGATTCCTGAATGAAAATAGATACATCAGTTTTTATTTATTACGTTTTTGCGTCTCCTTTCGAACAGCTTTGATCGAAACTTGATTCTTATTTGAAATTTTTTGTCCGGGATTAAATAATTAATATCGTCCACCGTCAAGCACTTTAAAGCTTCGAAATTAATGCCTTGTCTAAAAAAAATATAATATAGATATAACCAGATTTCCATATAACATAATTCACCTTACTTGCAAAATGCAATATAAGTGATGAAACTCCCTAACTTGTCAACAATGAGATAACCGTTTGGATATCTCCTGCTGCTTCGGGAATAGAAATTAACTTAAAAATCGCGTCTAACATATCTAAATTCACTTACAGAGATACCACTATCTGCACTTTGCTAAAAAAGAACAAGCGCGGCACAATCTGGTTGTTAAACGAACGCGAAACTACTGGCAAACGAAAGGAAAATTTTCCACTTGTACGATAAGTACGCAGCATTTATCACTCCTAAGTCATAGCAATAGCTTAAGAACTATATTTAGCTCGGAAAATACGTGAATGGCGGTACAATTTGCGATATTTCCCCACTGATTGCGCGAAGTAGATAGTAGTATCCAAGTCCAAGTTGAAAAAAGACAGAAAGTACCCCGGCAAACAACGCTTCTACGATCAGATACGTTTCTCATTCCCACTAGGCAATATACATGTGCTTTGCCAAAGAGACTTTTTAACGAATAGCGATTTATGCAATATTGATTTTCTTAAAACATTTTCTGAGTAAAAAAATGGTAAGTTGTAATGGGTCAATTACTCAAATATACATACACGTAAGACAAAAATTAATTGACTTTGAAGACAATTGATCTTGATAATTATACACTACATCCATATTCCACTATAGCATTGATGTGTATAAGACATTTTGTCCTGGTTTGGACATATTCTATGTGGTTTATGTATGTGATGTGTGTCTTGGTTTGATGTGTGTTGTCTTGACTTGGAACATGGATGATGTATATCAGGGGTGGGCAAACGGTCGATCGCGATCGACCGGTCGATCGCAAACAGTTCGACAGTCGATCACAGACCTATTTAATAGTTTACTAGGTTAATTTAAAATGTGAACTAAAAATTTAGTAGACGATTTATTCAGTACATTTTGGAATGGACCTTGGCTTAATAGATCCAATCGGACGTTCCACGTAATTTCAGTTCACACAAAAGCTAAAGGACCCATGGTGGCGGAGACGCTAAAGGGAAAATCCGAGATAGCTATGCTCTCGATTTGATTTGATAGATTTATATCATTGTAGTAAAACAGCTTCACTAAATCTCGTATACGTATATGGTTGTTTCATTTCCTGTTCTAAAGTACACACGTTATATTTTTGCTTCTCGCTATACACCTTGCCTGCATTTGCATTCGTCTCCCTGCTACCGAGATAGTAAATTGTCGCACACAGCGCAACAAAGGTTAATTTCAATTTTAGATATAATAAAATTTTAAATTAAAATCTTTCAATAACAAAATCGTTCGAAAATTGAAATTCTTAACAACTTATCCGTCAGAAATGATAAGTGTCTCCGCTTTTCACCATTTTAAAAATTTTCGCTCATGAGACATGTCAAAATTTAGCTTCACGATTAACTCAGTACTAGCCTAAAGAATGAACTGCAAATACTAAATTGGTGTGAAATGACTGGAGATATGTGCCAAAGCTATCTGCATTTTCAAAGCGAAAGCATCCTCCAAGCAATTTTTCACACTTAAAAGTGATTGCAACTCTTGCTTATTTTCAAGCCAAATTTTTGCGGAAATAAATTTCATGTGAAAATTTGCATGAAAATTTAACGTGAATTCGAAAACAGTACTAAGCTTTAGATAGCTTAGCTGAGGAAACTTTTTGCAAAGATTGCTAAATCTTTTGCCTGAAATTATTGCATTTTTGGACACATTAGGAGAAAAACATGAACAATTGGAAGATCCAGTATGGATAAAGAAATTAGCATTTCTTACGGATTTTATGGGCCGTTACAGCTCGCTCAGTTTACAATTACAAGGAAAAGGAAAATATTGTTGACTTGTTGAGTTCGGTAAATGTTTTTTAAGTAAAATTAAAACCTTTTGCTTCACAACTTAATAGGCAATTTTTTTAAATATTTTCCATATTTAGAAAAACATATTAAACTTACTGGTGAATGCAATATGCAAAAGCTGACGACATCCTTCAGTTCGCGAAAAAGTCCAGGGCCTTCGATGGCCGCTTGGAATGAATTTTTTTTGTCCTGTCCCATTTATATCCCTATGGACCAATAGGTATATGTGTGGTATTGTGCAAACTGGTACAACCTAGCCTACTGGTGAATGTAATATTGAAATATTTTGTCCTGAACTGGAAAATTTTAATCAAGAATTCGAGAGACGATTTGCAAATCTCAATAACCTTCAATCGATTTTCGAATTTATTTCATTTCCTTTTAGAGAATTCTATAACGAGGATATTTAATGAAATCTAGCTCATACTTTGCAATTTAATTCATCGAATCTAGAGTTAGAAATTTTAACAATAGCACGCGCAAATAAAAATTATTTTTGGGTTTTATAACCATAAAAAATTTTCATTATTGAGATTGGTGGCAATGAGGATGTTTGCATTTATTTGCTTCCATTTATCTATGTGAAGCAACGTTTTTTCAAATGAAAAACATCGAATCGCAACTTAGGAGTTCTCTGACTGATGGCCACTTAATGGCATCTATTCGATTGTGCATCAGTGCTTACAAGCCTAATTCTACAATACTTTTTGATTAAATGGAGAGTCACGCATATACATCAAAAATTAATCCAAAATATTTATTAATAAAGTACATTGCTCAAAGTAGTAATACAATGCTTAATATATTAATATCAATAAATACCTTAATTACATTTTTATTTGTTTTTAATTTAACCCATTTTTCGAAGTCGATCGCGCATAAATTAAAAAAATTAATGTCGATCATACCAGTATTAGGTTTGCCCACCCCTGATGTATATGATGGAACTATGTAGGCAGCTGTCACGTGTGGTCACGTGTGACGTGTGTCACGTGTGGGAAAAACATAGTAAGCAACTCACATGAATTAGGTCATGAGCTTATGCATGGGAACTAATTGAGTAATGGTTATGCATTATCGATAGGTAAGAATAGCGTAAGCAAAATTTTAGCATAAATATATTATGAAAATGATATGAAAAAGAAGTTGTGAATTATTCTTAAATCAATAAACATTATTTTAAGATTACTCCATTTAGTTTTGCTTCTGGAAACTAAATTATTGCCTTTCATCGGCAAGTCTTAATCTAGCCTACATTGGCTAATTAGCACATATCGGCTGCACGAGTTTCACTCAGCGCCAAACATGCGGCTATCCACGGGTTGCCTTAGGTAAATTAGAGATATTGCTAAAGAAATAAAAACACCTAACTTTCAATAAATTAACTATAGCAAGCGCATTTCTCTCGAAGATTATCTCAAGAAGATAATCCTTACGAACGTAAACGAAGCACCCTTTACAAAGTAATAAGATATTTAACGCGGAATACTACTTTCGATACCATTTGGCGAGTAAAAAGAATATCTCCGACACTTTTATGCAATCCACTACAGAGAATTATGTTTGTTGCCAACGAATGTTCGCTGCGCTTACTGTTTCTTGTTGAGATTATACGCACTGACAGCAAACTCTCACCTATCAGCTTACACGGATATATACATTCTCACCTGTCGTTTGAGAGTATGCTTTTCTCATTTTGGCACATGATAAAGTGAACTTATTTTGGTTTTGGTTCTTCTTAGGTGCCAGCTGATGGTATACCGTTCTTTCCATGCTATTTATTAGTTCTTATGCTATGTCTAACCACTAACCGACGAATATTAGGCAACATTGTTATGGTATTGTTTAACTAATGCCAGGCGGCTAATTCATTCACAATATTGACAAATTTTCTACTTGAACCACCAAAGATACAAACCAAATCAAATATATACTCTACTTTTTTTTGAAGATCATTAAAGTTTTTAAATTATGTGGACTTCTTTGTTTTCCACGAAGTATATGCTGAGATACTGTAGAGGTTTATACAATTTGTGTTGGTTAAATTGTCTATTTCAGTGGTAAGCAATTCTAGAAACATTCGACCTTTTTTAACTAAAGAAGTTTGGTAGTATCAACTAATCCAAATTTTCTTTTTGATAAATGTCTTTTAAAGATGTGTCTACCAAATCGAAAGCATCTATTTACAATTGGTTTAAATTTCGAATTCTTTTCGTTCAGTTTTTAGAACTGATCTCTTTGATGCACTTTTACAAGTTTCAATTTACCTAACAAACGGACGAGTCACTTTCATCAGCCAGATACATATAAGCTGGTACAAAAAGTGCTTTATGATGAGAAATTCGCACTAGGTCGTTTCGTGAACACTGGAGAAGCATTTGACAAGACAAGACTCACTGCATCAACCGCTCAAGCGGAAAGAAGGCACTCAAGAGGTAGACAAATGGCCGAGTAAAGTACTGAGATACTGAGATGTATTAAAATCAAAAAGCAATATCCGCAGGGACGGATATTATCCCTCTGCTTTGTACCCTACTGGGACTCTATGCACTCAGAAAATTTGAGATCAAAAAAGCCTAAAATGAAAGAGCCTAATATTGCAAAGTCCTTACTTTCGAGAAGCTAACATAGTACCATTCATCAGGAAAAGGAACATCGAAGCAGAGGCCCCATAAATCGAGGGCAAGTATGTATGTCTAGAAGAAAAGTTAAAATATTTAGGAATCCACCTATTCAGGAAATTGACCTGGGACAGTTGTCTTAACAAAACAAAACTGAAAGCTCTTAATGCACTTTGAGTGAAAAAAAAATTCAGGTTCGCAAGTGGAGTTGTGGGTCTGGGCGTACAAAAAAATCGTGTGACCTACAATTCTGTATACATTTGCAGTGTGAAAGAAGAAGACGACACAAAAAAGAGCTTCGATTAATAGGTTCGACAAGCTTTAAAAGATGGCCTGCCTGCTGATGACAAGAAGAGTAAGCTCCACCGCAACGGCAGGTTTGGAAGCCGCCAGACCACAAGATTGAAGAGAAACCGTAAGTAAGCGGTCCACAATAGGCCTGCAAGCGGAAATATGGAGATTCTTAAGGAGTAACTTATTACTCATATGACCTCATTTGCGAAAATATCGGAATTTCGGTAGCTAGAGGTGATGAAAATGCATATTTACACCGCTGAAAATCTGCTTCTCAATTTTCAAATTGTTACGAATAATTCGTGCTTGAATTCGTTTAAGCCTGTGGCTCTATTCGTAAAGAGCTAGCGCTCTACCCACTAGGCTGCAAGTGCTTATTTGAAAGCTATTGTCATTTAGCATACTTGAACGATATGTGCCGAGATTATGTTCATAATTGTTACGTGAATAGCAAAAAAGCCTATAATATACATGGGAATTCGGGTTTTGCAACTATATTCTATAGCTCAAGGAACTATAACCAAGCATACGACCGTGCTGAATTTGGAAAAAATGGAAATATTTGGAAAAAAAACAATTTTTTTTTACAATATTAATAACTCAAATTAGAATGGAACTAAAACTCTGATAAAACTTAATAAATTTAGATGAAGGATTATGATTAACGTCCAACATAATCTTGAACAATATTTTCAATATTTTGCTTATCTTTTCAAATACCAATCAATTTAATCTTTTTGTATATTTTATTTTAAATCTGTCGTATACTGAAACACTTTACACTAACTGAATAAAAAATGGACAAGTTCAAAAAGCAAACAGATCGTCAATGAATTTTAATTGAAATCAAAAAGAGTCACTTAGTTAATTTAAAATCTGGCAGCATGGTTGTTGAAAGCAGTGGTGCCGCCTCAACTTTCGAGGCAAACAAGACTAGTATATCAAGGAATTCACAATCCTTCGTGAAATTACTCAGCACAACAAAATTGCCTGTGTGACACATTAAAATCTAGTGGCAATGGGAAAACAGTGTGTTTGTAAATCTAGAATTGGCAACTCACTAAATCGCCACAGTCGAAGAGAATCAAACTTGAGGGGGAAAGTTGATTGCAATATGTGTGCAAGCGGTAAAAATACAAGTCACAATTCAGCAAATCACAAACACAGAAAAGGCCAGACAGTCGAAATAGATAATCAGCAAGCAAATTCTGTCACTGGACTATTAGGAAAGAAATCTAGGATTCCAATAGACAGGTTAGATTATATAGGCAACTGAGCACTGTTTGATATTCCATGATTTCTAAGTGCTAGAATACACACACTTTTCACAATTTGCCGAATTATCTGCCTCACCTAGCTTTCCACTCCTGCTCGACGGAACAGGGTACGAAACGAACTTTAACCGGTATCCTGTTGAATATACACGATTATGTCATTAGCCCTAACGAACTTCAATTCAATGGATGAAGTGACAAACAGGAGAGATAAGAAATGAGTAGAAGCTTGCAGACGCGGTCGATTCAGGTCGTTTTGCTATTCAGGAAGAAGCCGCGCTTTCCCGGCAGCAGTGAAACAAGGCAAATAATCGCTTCTATCGCAGCAGACCGGATAACTTTAAATATGCATGTGCCAAGTGATTATAACTTTCATCTAGTTTAATGAATTGAGTTTATGCAGCTTTTTCAGTCCAGCTAACCGTCGCTTGTGAACGTCCTTCCTCCTGCCACTCCGTAACGCGACACCTATCCAAGCTCATACCAGGGGGCAGACAGGTCATTTGTCCGCATGGCAAACAGCTCTGGCCGTTACATCTGCTAAAAATGATGATAAACCAGTTGAGATGAAGCTGGTGCCTCATACATTTATGAACACGAAATGTACAACGAGCTAATTTCATTTTCATCATCGTTTCGAGAGAAAAAAATTCTCCGATAATTAGTTCAACAGATAAAGTTCTGTGTATGTTTCGGATTTGAATGACGTGAAATTGTATGTTGTTCAGATTCCACTGTACATTTTATGTATTTATTGATGATGATTATCCCAAATATCAGATCGGATAATGTTTAATAGAGTATTTAATTTAATTACGGAGTCTGTGTGTCGACGAACGATCGAATTATCTAGCAATAAAATTGCCACATCGGCTTTGCAATGGAGATTAACTAGGCGTTCTGAAAGTGACAACTGCTGTAAGTGATTGACCGTAATCCGATTGTGGAAAGGATGCAAATATTTATTTTGCTGAAGTACTGTGTCGACTTTCTCGATTTCGATTCTCTGAAGATGCATTCATACAAAAGCATGTACGTTCGTTTACATATGATTTGTACGAATAAAAGAAATCGATGCATGTGTTGTTCTGTATGTTCTGTCGATGCATGTGCTGCAGAGTAACATTTAATTGCTGCTGTAGATAACTTATGAAGCCATTGCGGTCACTTCATTTCGTCCTTTTATTTCTCACCACTTTCAAGCACACCTGAGACTTTTTTAATCCAACTTTCGGACGACGTTGCAATTCACAATACACCATTTTTGGCAATGGCACGAGTACTGAATTTCAGTTTCAAAGGCTCGAACCAATACTTAATTTCCGTTTAGTCTATTTTCCAAGCTCACTGATCTCAACCACTGTATGCAAGCGATCTGTTGAGGCTTACGATTTTTTATCGGCCATCAATACATTTCTAAAGCTTGGAACTACTAAGCTAGTTTTTTCTTGAAACTAGTCATTATCACTACTTTCATATTCATTCTATACAATAAGCATTTTCTTCTGATTCCAGCAACACAAAAACGTTTCTGATAAGAATTTCACAAGAATAAGTGTCGAGAAATGAACGACTCAAGTGACTCTTCTCGTAAATAATTTCTGATTTCAGAAAATATTACGTCGCCTCGCAAAACTGCAAGATTTGTCAGATTTCAGCGGATTCGTTTGCATTATCGCTTGTTCTGCAGTAGTGGTTTTAACTTTAATGAAAATTCTAAATGAGCTCCTCTTGTTTGCTATCCTCGTTCGTTTCGTCGTCAGTATTATTTTCAACGGCGTATTCATAGCCCCGGCTTCGTAACGGAGACTGCCAGGCGCGTACAAAAGGAAGAAAACTCGAGTCAGGAATAAATGGGGAAAACAGGTGTCAATGATACCACGAAAAACACTAACGTAGTGAGAAGAGAAGAATATTGTCGTAATTTCATTCCTGAAAAACCCGAAGTGCAGCTATGGAGTGGTTGGCTCAGTAAATGCATCAAGTTTCTCTTGCGAGTTGCTATTGTAATGAGATAAGAGCGTCGAGAAATGTATACCAATTGATGGATATATCGAGCAGATTTCTCATGTATTTTTTATATTAATGTCAGCAATGACACTATTTTTACCAATTTTTTTTACGAAAAAATTAATAACAGCTTTGCGCCACTTACCAGAAGAGCAGTGTCGCTTTTGCCTGCTCTTCACGATTTGAAAGGTGATTTAATTGTGATCACTCACTGTGTCATTTTCCATCAATCTCTGACGATTGCCACCAATCTTTCCGCAGCGATAGAGACATCGAGAATGGAATCGCCGACCTTGGGCTTGCGGAATGTTGGTATCAAACCTGAATTCAGCACTAACAAATCGAACCGAAATGTCATTTCAGCTATATACTGTTCGCGCATGTTTTCGGTGGGCATCCCCGACTCCATTCCCTTCGCATTGCAGTATTAAGTATTTGATTAGATCAAGTCTTCATCACCGATATCTTTGTCAATGAATTCCTGCTTTGTAGGATATGCGCCACTGTGCAGCAAAAGGAATAGACATGAAAGGGAAGATTCTTCTAATTAACTAGAAATTCTTTTAAATAATTTCTTTAAAATTATTCTTTATTTTAATTAAGGAAATAATCTTTTGAATTCGAATCGTCTTTGATTGACAAAAAAAAGACAACAGTTTCTTTTTTTCAAAAACTTATCTCAATTAAAGTAATCCCTTTTATTTGAGTACTCAAAAACTATAGTGTACACCAAACCAATCACAATTTTACAGGGTATTTTCAATCAAAATTTTACAGGTTGAAATCTAAACTTCTCAGATAACTTTTGCAGCAATGTCCTCTGAATCTCAATTTTCGGAATAAATCGGAACCCTCGCTAACGTCATGAATGAATAAATAATGAGGACTGACTGCTGAAAATAATATGATACATATGGTCTCTGCATAAACAAAGTAGTCACAACCCACACTGGGCGCCATATTTCAAATGCAAAATCGAGAGTATCTGGAAGTACAAGTATGACCTTTTATTTAATGAAATGCTATAATTTTTATTTTGTTTTTATTCTTAAACATGACTAAAAATTAAACATTTGATATTTGAGTGAAATACATATTTTTAAGCACAAAACTATGGAGTACTCAAACCTCCAATTTGGCAATGGCACATAGGAAAAAAATGTTCATCGTAGGGTGTCTCGTACACATATTTAATTGAAAACTGTCATAAGAAATTTTTTTTTCTTGTGGAAGAAATGTGGAAAAGACTATCTGAGTAAGAAATCTGGCTATTCGTATTTTCCGATGAACTTTCTAAAGCTATCAATTTAAACCTACAAAAAATTTATCTTCTATCTTTTGTAATTTTAATTACTCAATGAATTGAAGAAATTGATCGGAATCGTTTAAAATTTTTGCCAAAATTCGACTTGATGCTCCCCAGCCGGGAAATTTCATCAAATCGGTGTTAGTAAGAATCGTAAATTTGGCAAAAAACACACCTAAACTCAAAACAATCACACGAGAAGAGGAATCACAGAACAAAAGCAGAAAAACCAAAAACAAAAGTAATGACACAATCACAGAATCACAAACTAACTTAACTTACCCGTCAAATATCTAACACTTAGTCGAGTTTAGTCAATTTGTATACAAATTGGATTCATAGATTTTTCTTACATCCGCTGATCAACGATTTGGGACATCTCCGTGCTATGGAATTATCTTATTTTCATTTTCAAGGCCAACTCTAACCTGATATATTCATGTGGAGAAAAAGTTGTTAACGGTAGCTAATAAATTTTCATCTAGATCCAATTAAAATGCAAAGTGCTTGTTTGAAGAATCAAAAGCGAAAAATCAATCACTGAAAAGTTAATACTCTTAGATTGAATACCACTGAAACTTTCTCAAAAAATTCACTAAAACTTCTTAACACCTCACGAAATCTGCCCTTACAACCTTACGTCTTACCATCACTCAATTCGATACGCTCAAAACAACGTTGATGATGACGATGATGAGTCAATCTAAGAAGAAGTACATATTGTGGCAAATCCCCAATCCTTACTTTCCTTTCAACTACCACCATCCTCATCTGCAACTCTACCGTTACAAATGGGTCAAGCAGATGATGGAGTGCATGGATTCCGGTGAAGTGATGGCTTTTTTCTTCCCTATCTTTGTCGACTCTCGCTCGTCGCATCTACAAGGACTTTTCAATCTGGCCCGCCTGTCTTTCGCACACTGAAGTACCATCAGCAACATTCTCGAAATGACCCAAAGAGTTGATGAAAACAAAGAGCTGTACAAACACCGCTACACACATCGACCGAATTGACTACGAACTTGTGTGAAAAACTTTAAATAATCCTAATCGGATTTAATTTATTTTGAAAGAGAGACTGCAACGAAAGCTATACGACTGCTGCATTACTTGACGATGGTAATTAATTTGCAGTGATAGCAGTTTGAATAGAAGCAATTTTTCGCCAAAGGAGCCTGGAAGTCAGTCGGAGAAGAGGTCGGAATTGAAGATTCAGTAACAATTGTGGCTGATTTAAATTCCGAGTGAAGTGGTAGTTGAAGTAGATGAAGGGATTTTGAGAAATGCTTACGAATGAAGATATTTTAAGGCAGTGGGGTGGATTTAATTTTGCAGGACTATCATGAGAGTAGATTGCAGGCTACGACACATAAATGCTGATTCAATTGTAATTAAAAACTATTTTTGAGATCACCATATTATTAACAGTTTACAGCTAATACAAAAGTGACGCTTTACGCTCAATGTACAATCTATTAGTGATCAATTTAACATTGAATTAATTTTGTGTTTTATCTAAATTCGATAAAAATTTAATATGTACTCATATTTTCTGTGGTATATCGACTATGGCCCAATGATCGCAAGCTAATTAGCATATGCCGATAAGATAACAATTGAAACTCTAACGAGCTTCTACAATGCGAACAATTGGCAGCATAGTTCTGTGATTCCAGTGGATCAGTCAAGTTGAAAATACAGTTAAGATGGAAAGTAAAATTATTTTTATTTTCGTAGGTGTGCTTGTTATAGTAGCTGCGCTACCAGTAGACGGTAAGGCAAAACAATTCATTATTCTCCTTTAGAAAAGTAAATGCTGAGGTTTCTTTATTTTAGATATTATTTCATCGTGCAATGGTGTTGATGCTGCTGTACAATGCCAATTGGGTTGTCTAATGTATCCAACGTACACAGGTGGTGAATGCGATAGCAAACGTCGATGCGTTTGCGTTAGACGTCCTACACGTAATTTTTAAGCTATATAATCAATCGGCCATGTTTGAACGATTTTATCTCTTGCAGTGTCTCCATCAAAGGACGCTGAACCAAATGGATCCTGTCCTCGTGTAAATAGCGATACAAATTGTTCACTTCGTTGTCTGTTTTTCAGAAGATATAATGGTGGCTACTGTCAGGGGCATATTTGCATGTGCATGCGAAAATAGTCCAAGTAGTAAATCGACATTAAGATCTTTAGATTTTCAAAGCAGCAAAAAATATTATACTCTATTACATTCAAGCAAATCCGTAAATCGAATTCCAAATAAATAGTTTTCCAATTATATTTTTGTATTTGATGCAGCATTTATTGATTAAATGTATAGCATGAACGTTTCCATAAATTTGAGCTAGCACATTTTTATATTTTAGCAAAAGCTTATGAAAGATTTTAATATACCTCTGGCAAACTTGTATCATATCTCCAAGGAAGAGAAAAACTTTCGAAGCAAAAACGAAAGAACTATCAGAAAATTCTTGTTACTTCTAATTAGCCACATACTCATCAAGCTTAAACGATTTACAGCCAAACGTACAACAAACAAACAAAACAAGTTTAAATTTAACCAGATTTGATCCTTTCTTCTCCGTCAATACCCCTCTATAAACAATAACTTTTTCGGGTGCTTGCTATAATCTTCGTCATCGTCCTCACCACCATCATCATCATCGTAGTGTACGCTCAAAACGTTCCTCCTCACATACAATGTTTCTGCTGCTGCTTTATCACTTCGCAAAGTGGCAATTCATATCTGTCGTGAGTTTGCCTGAATTGTGAATCCTAAATCCTGAACTGTGTCCCGTAACCTGAAACTTCCTTGAACGCTATCAGAATCGCTCTGTGTGCAACTCAAACCAAAATCACCAAGTGTGACGCCCATTTCCATTAATCTGTCATTCATGCTAATAGCATGCTCGCTCTATGGTACGGTACCCGCAAAAACTACCACTCCGTTGGAATGCGGTTAGGCAAGGAGCGTGCGGTATGGTCGTCGCAATGCGTTCGGTCCCAACGACCGAAAGACACACGGGGGTGGTGGACTTCATGATCCACGAAATTCGCAAGAATCCCTTAAACTACGATAATGCTATACAAACGGAACTCACCTATCTTCCGTCCTGGGTAGGAAAGGTGCTTTACAGCCATTTGAATCCACACTAGGCTCAAGTCCTCTGGATAGACAGTGCCGCTCCGCGTCTACTGCGGCGTGCAAGGCAACAAGGCGGAATCACGACTAAAATACACACATTATGCAAGTATCGTAGATCCCAGGGAACGATGAAAATGCGAGATGGTTAGTACTAACAAAACTTTCACTTCCTCTTGGTGTCATCATTTTCATGTGTACGTTCGCATTATAATGGCTTATGCGAACTGAGAGAAGCCGACTTAAAGGTAACCAAAACCCGTTGAAAGGATGAGACGTTTGCCAAAGTTTTGCGATCGGAATAAGCTGGTAGCGGGCATAGTGATTTTCATCTCCAGCACGACACCATACCGCATCACCATCATTATCATCAATAATGTTGGCAACATCCAAATGAGAGAACTCTTGCTATCCGAAGTGCAGGAGTCGAGGAGAAGCGGGCTTTAATTAGCGCACATTTCATTTTAATGGAATATTGATAGAAAATAAGCAGTAACAGATTGTCATATTAATAGGTACCTGTGTTTTCAATCAAAAGCTCTATGGGGAGTTCAACTTATTCCTTTCAAAAAAGAAAATTTTTCAAAAAATTACAGGTTAATATATTTATTAGGCTGTTTTCTTACTGACTTCGAATATATCTTACTATGCTTTGATATAACTTGTGCCGTGAATGTATAACTTGCCCGAATTAAAATTTTCTCGAAGCTTTGCACGTTTGTATGTCCACTGAGCAATTATGAGCAAACAATGTTATTTTTTGTAAAACGATAAATTCACTTTTACTTTTCCTAAAATAATAAATTTACTTTTTCTAAAACTAGCCTTAACAGTGTAAAATATTTCAAGTTTTGTGATAAAATAAATAATTTTACCGTTGACAGGTGAAAAGTTGTTGTTGTACAGCAAATGATTAAACAGATGCTGTGTGAAATATCCCAGATGAAATATGGCCACGGGAGGCTCTCTAATGGAAAATACTCTATCTATTTTATTTACTCTAAATTTTCAATAAATTTTTAAAATTTTAGTTGAAATTTTCAATAAAATTTAAGAAATAAACCAAATACTAGTTTTATTAGAACCAAAAACTAGTTTTATACATTTTTATTAAGCCGAACCAAATAACGTGCATATTTTACATTTCAATTACGAAAATTCAACGGCTTTTCCCTACAATCGCTTCTAATGCAACACAATATATTATTGCTCACTAGTTAAACAGTATCTTAAGACCAGGATACGAAATTTATGTAAATTCACAATACATCGTTCCAAAGACCGGGATGCTGGATCATTACAATAGAACGAGGAAACAATTTATACATTCAGCTTCACATATGTATCGTACTATCATAAACCATCCACCCATCCATGACCTCGCTTATACAAACCGCTTCACTTCCCGCCAAACCGACAGGCCACCTTCAATGAATAGTCTCACTCGGAGTGTAAGGAAGTGAAAGTAGAAAGTTGCTTTGTGGCTGATTTTGGTAATTAATTATTATTCTAATTAAAACAGTTTTCATTGGGCTTGCCGTCAGCTAGCGCTCAACACTCTAAAACAATAATGTGTAATATGCTTGCATGCAATAACAATAACGCGAAACAGCAGGAAGTTGAAGGAGTTTGTGAATTGAGTTGAATTGAATTCTGCTTGTAATGCTGCGATGACTTATTATGTCAATTATGTGTGGATTGGTGACCTGATGAAAGGATGGCTCCCATATTTTTGAATGGTTTTGATTAGATTAGATTACGCTAGAATTATGGAGTGAGAAGTTATGGTCTATGGGAAAAGTTTGTTGTGAACATTTATTTTGCGTTACTGATTTAGTCAGTTGTCTAAGTGTTGTGATTTTTCACTTAGCAACAATATATAATGCTCTCATCTCTAAATTGACCCTCATCTTTGTCAGATTCATTTGAATCTTGAACACACACGCATCCCTTTCAATGCCTAGAGCCTGCCTTTTCCTCCATTACTCAACGGCTAATGTTTCAATTACAGTCGTTGTCCATCCTTCATTGGGTCCGCATTCTATTGTGGATGACACAGAGAAATGTTAACGTCAGATGCACCCAAGCCTCTTTCGTATCAGCAATCCGCCCTCACGCTAATGATGCCAAAGCTATCGCTTAAATAAAACTTTAACTTAAGCTGTGGTCATTTAGCAGGACTCCGCAACCTCGCCCCGAGAACAACGCAACCCAAAAAAAAAGTCCTTAACTAGAGCGTGAGCGTGCGGTCGGGACCTGTCTACATCGTTTGCAGTCATTGTCCTTCGTTCCCAGTACTCGCTTTTCTGTTTCCTTTGTCAGTTACTTACATTTGTGCGGAACCTAGATAAAGTAGATGATTTGTGGATGCGAGTCATACGCAATTTATTTTGTAGTCTTTCGTCAGTGGACGACCCTTGCGAACTATGGACCGGAAAACACAGTGAAATTAGTGACTTGCAAGTTCAAAATTTATGTATAAAGCTCAGCAAGTTCATGGTTAATTTATCGTTTAAAGTAACTACTTCTGCAGACGAATCCACTCTCAGCTAGAATGTTAAACAAATTTACCATGGAAGACATCGAGGAGTCTGGCACACTGTGCAAACTTCTCGGAGCATCAGACACATACTTTTTTCTAAAAGCTCCAACCGGGAAAAAATTAATCTTCTTCTTTATACAATCGTTTAAATAAGTAAATAACGAAACAGATGTTTACCTCTTCGTTTCGTTTCATTCGAACTCCCGATTCGTGTTCAGTGTAAAAATTCCATGAAATATTTAGGCGACTTCACGCTCGGCTGGTGTAAGTTCAGGGAAAAAATACTGGAATTAGAGAAAAATATAACACCCAGGCGAGCAATAACGCCCCAGCAGGATAAGAGCCTTAGAGATGGGCAAGACAGAATTCAAACTTTTCTTAAAAAGAGAAAGCCCACCATTTGGTCATTGTTGCAAATCTCTTTACGAATGATTTTCACTTTCGGCATCCAAGATTCAAATGCTTCCTTTTGGTGTGAATCTGCTTGTCGAATCTTGTTTCTTATGTTTCGTTTAATTCACCTGCATTGTTTGTTCGGAAAACGTCTATGAACACAATACTTTTCTGCACACCTACGCACATGCACTCAAAAATTCCACTTCATGACCGAATCAAAAGCAGGAATCATCATCTTCTCGTATCCATTCTTGTTCGCCGCGATAAATAAGAAGCTTGTGTGTATGTATGTACTCGTCCTTGCACCTACGTTCTTTAAAAAATTTCGCTACAATGACTTCTTTTGCGAACCTCATGACTCGGGACAAGACAGACAGACGGTACAAATCGTTCGTTCAACAAATGTTGAAATAAAAAATTCATAGAAATGTTGAAGGTGAAAAAAGCTGACGATGACGGTAACGTACGTGGAACCGTAAGATTGACGAAGATCTCGAGTTGCGTCACGGGAACAGAGACGAGTCAACGATTGTTCAAATCGTTAGTGTTTTTTTATCTTCCTTTGTTTCAGTATGTACGTTTTCCGGAGACTTTCGGATTTCACTTCAGATGTTTCTTTCTGTTATATTGTCCTGTTTTTCTGTTTTATTTTTTGTATTTTTCATATTTGTGGTATTTATTTTCGCTGTGAATGTTTGAAAATTGGATGTGCTGCTGTTGGGGTTTGATGAAGGCTTCGTTGATACTCTAGATGAACCGACATGTGGAAGAATAGGCTAACGTAGCTTAAGTTGGAAGATTAAAACTAAACAAAAAAAAACTAAACAAATTAAATTAATAACAAGTATAAAATGCAACTAAATATAATGCAAATAAATGAACATTCAATATATAAATACATAAGCAAAATTACATGCAGGGCACGCAAAATTATTAAAAACAAAAACTAAATGAAACAATTGATTAGTCATAAAAAGAATACTAGGCCGATAGACTAAAGAGGGTAGGATAAGAGAGCCTTGATAGCTCTGTTTTTAAAGGACGCTTTCTATACCGTGGGGAAAAGTGTTGGTTAATGCTGTTGAATATCTTACAGCAACTAGCATTCGTCTGGCTCTTGTGACTCTCATGGACTGAAGTCGACATTAAAAGCTTCTCTAATGACATCGAAACTGAAGCAGGAAGATAACATTAATCTTCTGGATGCAAATGGTGACAAGTTTAGAAGTCTAAGCCGAGATTCATAATTGCTTAAATCACAAGGATTGTAAATATCTCCAAGAGCGAATAGCAAGAACTGCTTTTGAATAGATTCGAATCTCTGGCTGTGAACTTCAAAAACCGGGTTCCAGATCATGTAAGCATACTCAAGAAGAGGACAAATGAGTGCGGTGTATAGCGATTTTATAGCCCAAAGGATCTGAAACTCCCTGACTCGCCGCCTAATGAAGCCAAGTCGTTTTCTTGCTTGAGAGATAATTTTGTCATTATGAAAATTAAAGCGAAGCTTTTCATCCATCCCCACACCGAGGTCTAATATATTGTCAACCCTACTAAGTGCTGTATTACTTAAAAGGTACGTATAATGTATGAATGTAATTTTTCGGGAGAAGCTAATCACATGGCATTTTGCGATGTTGAGAAGTAGGCTGTTCACTCTACACCAATGTTCGAGGGAATTTAGATTTAATTGAAAAAAAGGTGACATCTGATGGTGACTTTACAGTATGAAAAATTTTCAGATCGGCCGCATAGAGTAGATGAGGTACATCAGATAAAACCTCCGACGAGTTTGAATAAACATTTTATAAAGCAAAGGGCCAATGTAGCTACCTTGAGGTACTCCAGAGCTGACATGAATATTTTTAGAGATAAGCCCTTGGAATTTGACATATTTTGAGTGGTTCTAGCATCATATCTTAGCAGAGATCCTGCAATTCCAAATTGCTGTAGCTTGGAAATCAAAATGGCGTGGTTAACACGATCAAACGCTTTGCTGAAGTCAGTGTAGACTGCGTCAATTTGATCACCTTTCTCTATTTTGCAAAGAACATACCATCACATATGATTTTTTTAAACAATTTATGAATAGTGGATAAAATCGCGACACCTCTATAATTTTGAATTGATCTTCTTTCGCCATTTTTGAATACGATGGAAAGTGCCCAGTAGAAAGAGATTTATTAAATATAATGTGAAGAGGATAGATTAACTGTGCAACACATTTAATAAGAAAAATCGAAAGAAGAAGATCAGGGCTAGGGCCATTTAATGTCAAAGTAAGCCAAAGGTAAATTCAATACAACGTTGAGCAAGTGAGGTTTAATTCTATGTTTGTTGATTTAACACTTTTCAGGGCCGACGTTTTCAACCAATATTTTTGGTGATCTGTTTTGAAGCGAGAAATTCATACAAAAGTGTTGGGAAACTAAAGGATGGAATAAAAGTGTTATTTTACGAGCGTATTATGAATTCGAAACTGATATTACGGTTTATATTATTAGATGATATAACGGTACTTCGAGAGGTGATCACTCAATGGAATAACACTGGACAATTCTCATAAATATCAATACTTTTATGGCAAATTCATGAACCAAGAAGAACAGATCTCGACATGCGCATGCTAACACCCATTTTCGTTTTTGGATTTAACATGTCTAAAATCTATTCCAAAAAAAACAGTTTTGTAGGGAATATAAGAGTATTTTTTAACTTGAGCATACGGACATCATGCACTACGTCTCAATTATTTTCATTTAAATTAGTTGTTCGACACAAATCTAATACAAAGAAAAATGAGAAACTGTGTACAATTATTTTTCTGAGAATGACTTCTCATTGGTGTTATTTTTTGCTACAATTCTTGGAAATTCGTCATTCTCGGGCGTTTCATATTTATAACCCAATTGGTAATTATTAGAATTACTAGTCGAATAAATCAATCTTTTCAACTGTTGTTCATAAGAGTGTGTGATAATAAGTTTATCATATAAAATACCTCGAGGTACGTCATTAAATGAAGTTGAAAAGGGTGAAATCTTAGCGTACAAAGAAGTTAGTTGGAGCATCAGTGAGATTTCAAGAAAAGTTGCACGCAGTCGCCGTGTAACTAATAACTATTTTAAAAAAAAAAAAACTAATTTATATGGAAGCGAACGGAAAATGAAAGAAAACTTTCTCCACGGGAGAGCCAGCTCTTCAACAATAAGCTGCATTCCATCTTTCATTTCAAAAATTGTATTCTCAGATTATTTTTTCGGATGAAACAATGGAATTTAGATGGGCCAGATGGATTAAATTATTACTCGTGCGATCTGAGAAAGGAACCCAGGTATTTCTCGAAGCGGAATTTCGGTGACGGTTCCGTGATGTCGTGGAGTGCATTTTCTGCATCTGGATGCTTGGATATAAAGTTTATTTCATCCCGTATGAAGAGTAGAGATCATATCAAAGTACATGAGGGCAGTTTACTGCCATTTCTGGCAGCAAATCCTGAAAAACTTGACTTTACAGCAAGATATTGCGAAGATTCATACCAGTCGTGAAACAATGGGAAGGATGGAAACAAATTTCATTACGGTAATTGATGGGACAGCGTGTTTAGGGGCTCTTGTCAGACGGGTATATGCTGAAAATCAGCAGTATGAGTCACTGGCGGAATTGAAAGTAGCGATTCTTGATGAATAGTGAAAACTCGAACCTGAGTCATTAAAAAAATTGATTACTTCCATGAAAAAACGGATTTTTGACCTGATAAAATCTGAAAAGAAATTCCATTAATTATTAAGCTTTTGTAAATTTTGTAGTTAGTTTGAATAAACATTTTATTTTGTTTTAAACTTTACCTGGGCTATAAATATGAAACGGAGTGTATATAGTGTTGTGTTTATATATCATATATAGTGTTGTGTATTGAAAACTGGTTGTATTTCAATGAATGCTTTAAAAAGATACAATGAGAAAGAGATGGCACAATAAGTCACTTCCTTATCACACTTGAAGGATACTCTCTTTATAGAGCATCTTAACCAACTGCTCTAGAGCTATCAATCCATTTAAACCGAGCCAGCATCCCGAAAAAATCAAAATTTCTGCATTTAGTCACAGTATCAAACTCGACTAAAAAATTTAGAACACTGAAATGCTACAGTCGAACACTCGACATCCATCCACATTTGCTTTTAACACGATTTTAGAAAAATACTAGAAAAAAACAATCGCAACAAAGAGCAGTGCTGGAAATATGAAAGTTCGGTGTAGAGTGAAATTTTTGCTAAATTCTTATGTACACTTGACGCTTGATGGGTAGCGAGCGCATGGAACTAGCTGGGTGCTGTAAGGTAGTCAAGTATTGACGCCGTTAGCGAAATGCCAACAAAGCAGTCTCTGCACGTAGCAGCCAGCGAATGACAAAACGAACATACAACAATCGCTCGAAACAGAACAACAGTCCATTCAGCGGATGAATCAACGAGCCGACGAACGAAGCAAGAAACAATAACATATTCACATGCATTAAAATATTTATCCTTTATGTGCCGGTGGCGTTTGCTTTGGGGATAAATGTTGAGATAAAATTTTTAAAGTGGCATACAAATCCTTGTGCACACACGTTCACTTTTTATTTATCCTGAAATGTGAAACGTACATATGTACTTATGAATCGCAGACGAGCTGAGCTGCTGCACGAACCACCTGATTTGAGAGTTTTCTTGCCCTTGCGTCGCTCGATGCCCTGAAACTCCTTAACGGATGTATATATATGTGGCAGAGAATTATATACCGTTACTCATAACTTTCTGCCGCTCCCGCTGGAACACTGCGATGCTAACACAAGTGCATGGATGTGTTCAAGAGAAAAAACCATCGACTTCCTCTGCTCTCTGCTTTGTTGCTCCTGATCCAGAAAACAATTTGACTTCCCCCGACGCGATGGAGACGAGACGGAGATTTTTTTATCAGCTCAGCAAATAATGTTAAAGGGTAACGAGATTCGAAAGCACACACAGCCACCCACACCTCTCCAATTGCATGATGAGATGCGACGTAGGCACGTCGATTAGGATTTCATCAGAAAGGTAAGCAAAACGGGGCAAGTTCATATATCATTTCATTTTCTTTCGCTGATTTTGTTTTTCTTTCGAGATACGTGGAAAATTCCATATTTCTGCTTCGCCAGGCTCTTAAATTGAAAATCCGATTCGGATATTGAAATTTACGTTCATTGTGTCGTGCATTAATTATATGCAGGTTTAACGGGAATCGGACGGAAGTGCGGAACTGCCTCCAGCACAGCGTGGATATTAAGTCGATGAGGAAATGAGCCGAATCGGTTTTCCGTTTCCTTTTTTTCCTTGATTGCTGTTCGAACAGTTCGAAGTCGAACTTGAGGGCAATAATCCATTAGAGATGAGGAGGAAGAAAGTGAGCTGAAATAATAATATATCAGCGCAAGTGGATGTGAGTTCCACTCAAAGCTTCATTGAGAACGACTAGGAGCTCACCATTCAGCATGTCGGACTTGAACATTACTACATCAATTGAACCACTCTGAGAGGTATTTGTAGTCCAATTATCTCCAATCGATCCGAAATCACGAAGCAAACTAATCGCAAGCGACGAACCCACGTTTCGTAGTCCTTACCGAAACGCAACGAACTCTTGCATTTCAGACTGTTTCGCTCCTCGTTCAGTTTCTTATTAAGAATTTAATAGTGTTGTGTCACTAGTCAATCAGTTAATAGAAAAGAAGTCCTTCGGAAAAACTATCTGATAATTCAATGACGACAAGGTGCGGCAAATTGATTTCCTTGATTTATGAGCTTCAGCCATCATCAGCTGCCAGGGTTTTCGAAGACATTTACGTCGTACGACGGTGATGAGAGTTAAGACGAAGAGGATACACGACAAAATATAGGAAACATCGTGGTCGTTGGCGTGATTGCAATAGACCAGCTGTAATGGCGCAATCAATATTCTGATTTAAGGAGTGCCATTTAGGACGTTGTCGATGCTTTAATGGAGCTGGTGAGCTACGCAATTAAATGGAGCACAAAAACTTTAAATATTGTTACGGTATATTGTGAGCGGTAAATGGTTGTCGAAAAGATATAGAAGAAGCGGATGGGCGAATGCTATCCGCTATCCCCTTTGACAAAAGTCATGTTGTCAAATCAATGTAAACAAAGTACGAGCCGAAATGGTTGCCGAATGCATCTATGCAAATTGCGGCCTATTAACAAAATGCTAATGCCATATAAGTGGTTCATTGTTAAGTTTAAATATTATCACTTACTTGATTGGGCAAGAACGAAAGCCGGATCGAAAAAATCCATCTTAAAATGGCAAATGAACTGAATGGTAGAGAGTTGTTCTCTAAAATCGGCTCGCATACCATCAGACTGGCGATTTTCGGTTCAAAATCGGATTTACAGCACTAATAATTAAAATAACGCAACACTAAATTCATAGATTAAAAATTAAAGCCGCAATTAGTATACTTTAGCGGATACCGTACTTCGCGCGCGATCAATGATAAGCTAGTTTGACAACATGAGTTTTCTTAAATTTTTATGAATAGGGAGCGTCAAAGGCGCATCAATTAGTTTGGTTGGGAGTCACAAATATTTTTAAATGGTTTTTTCGAATCTAAGATGAATACATGTCTAAGGGTGAAAATGATAAAATATTACGAGAATATAATTATGAAATATAATTTGAACGCAGGGTGTGAAAGGAAGGAGGTGCATTAAAAAATGTATTATGATATGAAAAAAATCATAGTGCTTTTACTTGTACACCTTTGCGTCTCCAGTACCTCGAGCAATACGATCAGTTTTCTAGTTAGAGCTTTAATTCGACCGAAGCCAGTCCCAAGCCCGGTTTTTAAGGAAGCGGGTTTTAAGAAACCACTATTGCAAATCGCTCTCTTATGATACTTAAAGAGAAAATTTAAGAAACTTCGTTGATTTCTTGTTTTCCACAAAAACTAGGCATCAAGTGTGCAGAGAAGTGTTGTCCACACATCAGATTTTTGCACCTGGCTTCTTTTTCCGCCAAAATTTGGCTTGCAGCAAGAGTACAAAAACGACTTGGGGCGATTTTTTAAAATGTATTATAATAGATTCAGGTACGCAAACAGACCTATTATATATCAAATGTATTCATCATAAAAATGACGATTCAAACTTGCGCGCCAATTGCCTGCCTCCAAATTTATTACAAATTTTAAATCACCTACGTCCTATGCTATGTATGTTTGTGTTAGAGAAAGTTGCATACTAATATATGCTGGTGCCGTACGGAAATCCACAGTTCCAATCCACTTCTTCTATATCTTTGGGTTGTCGTTATATATTAGAAATGTATATAGGATAACAAGTATAATTTTTCCGTTTCGCGAAAGTTTGATTTTATTGCAAAAATTAGTAATTTGTAACTAGTAATGTTAATGAAGGAATCAAAAAATGATAGCTTAATATGCTGATGAAAGCCAACATTAGGTTCATTTACTACCTTTCAGCAGTATGCTCTAACTATATTGGATCTAAAACTTTTTTTTAAAAAATAACCAAATATATGCGATGTCGTATACATTCTCTTTTGTTGACTTAACACCTCAATCAATTCTCTCGAGATCAACATTTCTTTGCATCACTAATTCAACTATTTTGTCATCATAATTGAATTCTCCCGAAAACACTCAAGACTTAATCAAAAGACGACATTTTAACCTATGCACGAATAAATATCACCTCTCAATGCCATAATTCCATGTCCATTGCGTTACCAACTACATCGCAGTCAATTCACGTGCTCAGTGATGCTTTCATGCGTCCGTGCTGGATTCAATCGAAAATCTTCAACTCGAAAGTCATCCATTTTACATTGAAAATTCGAATTTCGAGAATTCTAGTATTCCCTCCATGTACAACTGTCACTGGCTTGCTTCTTCATAAGCCCCATGAGCTCAATTGAACCAGGCAATACGTACTTACATACTACGCAGACCGAATACTCGCCACGTCAGTCTTACTGGACTCGAAGATAAGGCTCCACACATACACCGTTCGCACCTGCAACATTTCCCTATCTACGCTTTTCATCCTTTACGAGTGCTTTTGTTTTCAAAGTTCACGTAATAGAGCACTTCATCATCATTCGCTTGACAACGATTTTAATTCGATGACAGAATGCACAATGAACATGGTGCCGTGCCGAATTTGGCTGAGATGGCCCAGTCGAGCAAGTTCGCTGACGAGAGTGGATTTAATCAATGTCAAAGGATTTGTAAGTGATTGAAGGGCTTCTTGTGACGGAAGCGAGACCAGGAAATGTTTCGCACAGATTCATCATCGTTGCGGATTCTCAACAGGACTTGATCCAGTTAAACCACCTGGTAAGGTTATTACAGATGTGCGCCTTGTTAAAGAATTTTTTCTGAAAATTTAAGAGGTTGCCATGAGTTGCTTATCTGTCTCTGTCTCGTCTTTCAGCCAAGTTATTTGGCCACGCACAAAACATACCACCGAACTATGGCACGAACCCAATTATAAGTCCACTCTTGACTTGGTTTTCTGCAACATTTCTACTCTCCAGCGGTAATTGCAGTGTGCACAAGGAGTAGATCTTGAAGCTGTGGAGCATTCGTTTGTGTGTCGGAGCCAAGCGAATGAAAGATTTAAAGCGAAGATATTCCGAGCGAAACTGGTCAAGTTGTGCCTTCGCTCCAAGTGGTGGTGCATTCTTTCCACCAGACTAGTGGGTTCCGAGTGCCATCATCGCTACCGGCTCAAAGGAAATACCAATGCTGTGTTATTTTTGCAACCAAAACGACTACGACAACTACTACTGCACGAGACTCAACGAAGGCCAATAACAATTTTGCAATGCTCCGCTCCTCCGATCTGAAAGGAGCCTTGATTGTGGCGGAACTTAATTAATTGATATAAAATGTTATTTGTTCTCGGAAAGTTCACAAAGTAATTAGTTTATAACTGAGAGCGCTTCTTTTATATTTAGCCAGAGCATTTCGGCCTGCTTCCTTTCGCATGTCGAGCAAGTTACCGAACTTAGAAAGCGAGACAAACAGACGAAGTTGGCCAAGCTGAACTGCTGCTGCCAAACTATTCGTCGTCGGTAAGCACCCGAGCGGTGCAGCCAGAAAATGTACAGTTGCATAAAGTTTTCACTGTGTCGATGTTGTTCGCAAGCATAGTTCAGTGTCCATTCCTTTGTAAATTTCGAATTCTCCTAGCTTGACTTATATATGGTATTTTGGTTCGTCCGCTCGCATTTAAATTTCAATTAGGGAGTAAGTTCTGATGTTTCTCGCCATTTTTCATTATTTCCTCCTACATCAGTTCTCAAAGCCCTATGACTTCCACTCTGCGCTGGACACGTTTCAATTACTCGTATAATAGTTATTTGTGATAAGTTTAATGTGCTTGGTATTAAAATTAATGATGCAGAAGCATTTGCCAAGATATTTGAAGATAATAAGGTTTAATTATTTAAAAAAAAAAAAAATTAGTATTATTTTTCAGGTTAGACGAATGTAAATTAACTTTTTGATCTTTCATAAACTGTTGGTGATCTTAGAATAACTGCAGCAACGATGAAGCTCAAAATTATTGCATTTGCCCAAAACTGTCCTTGGTGAAATAGATGAATATTAACCTTAAGCAAAAAATCCAAATTAAAGCTAAAATTGGAACAAGAATAACATTTGGGAAACTTAGTTCTGTTGTTTGGAACTCCCTTCTTTTCACCCTTCCACTATCGTAGAATATGAGTAGTCCTTATGGTTGAGGTATCCAAAACACGAAAACATACTTTGTATTCTTTTTATTACAGGATAATTTTCAATTTGAATTTTGAATTGAGTGAATTTTGACTCAGACGTTATTCAGGGTCATTCTGCTTCGAATTTTGGAGGTGGAGTGAGTCATTGGAAAGAATGAAACGTGGATGGTGTGGACCCAAACACTAAAAAGCAAACACTGAAGCTGACCTAATTATGCATGATTGGTGTCTACTTGCCGCGGAGGAAGCTGGCAAGTGTTCAAATTTGGTTGGTCGAGATGGTCAAGAAAAATGCTTATGAGAGAGAATAAAATGCTTATTAGATTATGAAAATGCTTAAATGGTCGAGCAAAATACGAAACTGAATCAAAACCATTATCAAAGTCAATGAACCATACTATTTCAAGATCCCAATAAAAAACAACTTCAAACAGCTCACTAGGCTGACGAAACTTTCATTGTTACTTGGACAATCAAACTGGTTCAACGTACAAAAGACCACTAAGAAAGATCCACCCTAACTCTGATCGAACTGAGATACTCTTTGCGTCAATCGCAAAAAAAAAACACACCTGCAATGGCCTCTTAATGTTTTCACATTTGAAGCACTAAGAAAAGGCCTGCAATAGAGTTTAAGAGACTCTCTTCTGTTAAGCATGGCTAACTATAAACCGTGTTAAGTATTCAAGTGCCTATGGTGTCAAACGATTTTCCCAATTGCCTGCCATTTTGTGCTATAAGCTATAAGAATTGTGTTGCATGCTATTACGTCATATGAATTTCTTGTTCTGTGATGAAGCAAAAATAGCTTTTGTCGCAGATTGTTCAGCATATTTGACGTTTACGAGGAACTGGTCTATTTCATGGAAATAAAAGTTTTCTTTTGTATCTAGAAGATACTTATAAGTACTTTAAAAACTAACGTTCTTTCTTATAATCGAAATATGTCCTATTTTACTCAATTTGTTAGTTTCTTTTTCGGTCGATTAGCTTTTTATTCTTTTTTGTATTATTATTCCATTCTGAATTTTATTAATTTTCTTGGTTTCCATGTTATTTTCTTTTTCTTACATATTTATATACTAGTATGTATTTTTATTTTTTCTTCTTGTCTAATCTATAATTGGATTTGTTCTATGGATTTGGACAGTAAATAAATAAATAAATAAACGGTCCACAATTAGCCTGCAGCTTCATGTTCGATCATTTTCTGGTAGATTTTCTAGTTGGGGTAGTTTCAATAAGTGAATATTTTTTTGAATTTCTCTTATATTGCTAATATAAAAAGAACTATTTTTTTAATGAGGTGTTTATTTTTTCGCATCGGTTTTTCGAATATTTTTCGTTGTTTTTCGAAATTTTCTAAACACCAGAGAAGTAAAAGAGCATATTTAGGGGAAAACTGACAAAAAAAAATGAACAGCCAAAAGGGACATCTCTGTTCATATCTCCGTTTCACTCATTCTCATAAAAAAAAGTTCTACTTGGCTACTTGACAGCTTAAACAACTTTGGCGGAAATCACTAACTGAAAAATTTGGGGTAGTTTTTTGCAAAAAGTACAAAAAACACTAATATGTTGGTTGGCGCAAAAATAAGGATCGTTGCTCTGATAAGTTTGAGCCTAGACTGAGCTAAGGAATGAAAGTAATTGTGGTGGCTATTATTACCCTTTTGTTCATTTGCGAAGAAAAAATAAAACCCTGGCTTGTTTTTGGGATATCTGTTGGACAGATATGAATTAATTTGAAATGATGATTGTGGGCTATAACTTCATTTTAGGAATTGAAATGAACTCAGCACCGTAATCAATGATGACAAAAAGTAAAAAGAGAAACTGATGGCCTGCAAGTGCAAAACATCTAAAAAACCAGCAAAAATTAAAAAAAAAAAACAAATTTTACGGTTCATACGATGAACGCTAGAAAAACTTCTCTTAAATTTGTGCTACCATACATTTGAAATCGCACTACTTGTGAATCTATTTATATTTTTGGTGCTACTATATAATTTTTAATATACTGGTATAAATGAATTAATTTGTTTGTTAGTTTTTTAGCATATTGGTTCTTTATCTTACCAAAGCACTTGAATTACAAAAAAAGCCCTAGCGCATCAGAACCGCTAGAACCACTAATGCTCGAAGAACAGTAGAGGATTTGTGCAGATTTTTAGTGTGTATTCTACCACTAGCTACTTAAGTCTACTACTCGGGACTTCCACTACGGGGCCCTGAGCCCGCCTTGGGTGTGCCGACCGCATCTGCACGTGCCATTCTTCGAAAGTGGGTAGATGATGCTCACAAAGATAGGTCTTCCTTTCAGAACCCAACCAGGTGACTCCAGGATTCTTGCTCGATAAGAGCAGGAAAGTTTGTAGGGCCATGATAGGCATATGTACCGAATAGGTGTTGTACAGGATGACCTCTGTTCATCTTGCCTAGAAGATGCTGACTCTGCCGAGCATTTGCTCTGTGAATGCCCAGGGTTTACGCGTCTCAGATATCAATGCTCTGGCTGGGATGTTGCACGCATGCAGACGATAGCCTCTTTTCCCCTATCAGTGATCCTGGACTTTATCAAGAAGTCTGGGAAACTGTGGTAGGCAGGGGGAAATGAGTACAATGGGTAATTTGGCCTGAGTGTTTAGAGGTGCCAATGCGCCTCTCCCCCAACCCAGACACACTCACACACCACTAGCTACGTCTCCTACTTAAGACCAATATACCTTTAGTAATAATAGACCCTAATCCAATTTAATTTAGATAACTTCATCGAAAGTTACAACGATAGAAAGATATTTAGGGCTGCCATCCGAAAAATGCGCAGACCTTAGAAAATTTAGACATTGTTTACTTATTTTCATTGCAAATGTTCGCGATGTGAATATTTAATGTTAGCGTTTATTAGTGCGAAAATAACAACGGCGCCTCACGTTGAAGTCAATCTCTAAATATGTCACATCTGCCTCACGTTGAAGTCAACCTCTCTACGAATTTCGTATTGATCCGATAACTGCCTTGGAAGTTCAAAAGATACAAAGAAATGTACGTCTACCACCCACAAAAGTTTTCAAATTTCCTAGATCGTAATATTTGTTGTTTATTTTCACCTTGATTTAATAATTTTATGATAAAATCGCTTACTAAAGACATATAAAAAATACAAAACCAACCATAGGTGGCAACCCTATCATTGTTTTTCCAATTAGATTTTTGCTGAGTATTGCCTACATTATGTTTGATTTACCATATGCATTTCGTTTGAAATGGCTTAAAGATTCAGCTACTGTGAGAATTTTATCAAAATCTGGTGACTGAATCAGAATTTATAGGGCCAAAAGCAGTTATTTTTCTTAGTGATTTTTCAAGATGGCACCACTGGCACAGAATCGCCAGCGCCAAAGGGATAAAGATAATTAAAATTTGGTGAGACCAGAATCTATTCTGCATACATCAATGTATCCTGAAAATTTCAGCTTGGTCGGATGGTGCGTTCCCGAGAAATTGTCACTGCATTTTTTTGATGATATACTATATATGTATGATGATATACTATATATATACTATATATGCATATATATATATATATATATATATATATATATATATATATATATATATATATCTATATCGAATTATGAATTTTTGGTCAAATCGATTTTAATACTAATGTTGCTCAAACATTAGCAAAAAATGGCTTCCGCATAATAATTATTGTAAAAATCAATTACTATTTTTCCGGCATCGCCTACACGGGCTATCATCGCCAACTGCATAAAACATATAAAGCTGCTTCAACACATACCCATCATAATTTTATTTTTCTTGTAACTTTCACAATTCCCCACGTGCCATAAAATATTTTTTCGAATTTTCCCAATGAAAGACATACAAAATAATATTTAATGTACTTTTCCTTTCGCAAATGCATTACAAATACTTCATCAATAACAATTTATTCTTGAATTCCTAATAGTGATGAATGGCTGCAAAATCAAATACATAACAGACATACAAGCAGACGTACTTCGGCACGAAAAACTTTCTTTGTGCATATTCTTAAAAAAGTATCAATTTTATGCAAACCACGTTGGACGATTTCCATTTGAATTTTCAACAGAAAAATCTGCAACTTTTCAGCTTCGCTAGGGTACTAGACTAGTGCTCTGATGGCCACGACAACGAAAGGGACGACAACGATGACGACGATATTACTGACATTGAGTTTTCTAAACTATGTGCAGATAGAGTGGTGGGAGGAATGCCGAATGAACGTTTGACTTTCGAACATACTATATTCCAGAAGACGAGCCATGCCAGGCCGTCAAAAGACTCGTTTGCTCCGTCACGAACACGAAAACATCACTATTTGGGTGCAGTTTCATCCCAGCCACGTCCAAGTCACATCCAATGTACTCCATATACAGTCCTCGCTGAAAATGAAATGCATGTAATTACTCTTTCGGTTGGGAAATTTTGCGACTTAACAGATGCATTCCAATGTCACGTTTCGCCACTTGTAAACCACTTTGAAGATGTTTCTTCCCTACCGGCAAAGCAAGCAGGAAGCTTCAAACGCTTGGGCAACAGACGAGCGAGGACGTTACTGGTGGAGCAATATGTGTGGACGCAGGGCGTGATTCATCAGTGCGCGCTTTGTGATCGAATGAGTTTTTTCATGTTTCTTCGATGCTGTTTTTGTGCCTCTATTTGCCTGATTTTCATTCAAGCCCTGAAGAGATGGTTCAAGAGTTTGATTGATGGCATTGAAATATTTTTGTAGACGAACATACGTTTCATGCTTCTTGAAAAAAAAATCCTTAAATTCCGTTACGTGCCCATAGTCCTCTACATGTCACTTGGGCAAAGTATTCTGCGACCGAGCTGATCCACTTGGAGCGCGAGGAGGTTGGGGTCACATGAGAGGTGAATGCATGCATATTTTAAGGTTTAACATTTTTATGTGTTCCGTAAGAAACAGGACGATAATGACGACGAAGGTCCTGTAAGCAGATGTCAAAGAAATTTCAAAGCATCCAACAGGACGAAACAAGATGGAGCGTATGTGCTGGAGACGCTTCAGTTTCAGGATGTTTTATAAATCCTAGCAGTGACTCATTCGATGAGTCTAAGTTTCCATGACACGCTTTACGTGAAACATGGGACGCCAACGACGAATCGGCAGCCTCCATCACTATGATGTTGATGATGATGATGATGTTGGTAGTGATGACAATGACTAGAATGATGACGATAGCAAGTGCTGGTACTACGACAACGATGACTGCGGTCGGTGGCGATGACGTTGTTGTGGTCCTTATAAATCGTGTATCACCCTTAGCCCTGTTTAGTTAATCAACGCGTTGTACGTACACAATGAATCTGTGTTTTTGCTTAATTAGATAAGTTGAGCCACAGCGCCGGATAAAAGGATGCATCCTAGATGCTGGCTGTCGTTCGTCTTGCTCTCTTTACCACTCTATTGTAGATTCCGGTAATAATGCGACATTCAGTGTTTCTATGAACTGACAGTAAATTGTTGTGTCATGCTGAACGTGACTTGATGCAGTTTGGAAGATGTTTCGACATTTTCGACGGTACAAAATTGAGTGATAGTGCAAATTTACGTGTTTTGAACATTTGGAAATATTGCTTCCGAGTTCAAGCAAATGAAGAACGTCGAAAACGCCAATGAACATCATCATGCCGAAAATGGAGTATTGTCCCGTGTGACGGAGCCAGATAATTTAAACGAACTATATTTTTGACTGAGATCTCGCACTTTACAACTGTTATTCAAAGATTTACAAATTCAAAACACCTTATTTTACTCGATGAAACTCCTGTAGTTTTCAGTAACATCTACAGCTTCAAATGACTTTCAAACACATATCAACATATTTAGATACATCGACACTTACCGACAAGATCTTCTTCAAGAGAACCAGCAGTCCACCCCCAAATTTCCATTCAAATAGACTAAAGTCGAATCTTGTCATAGCTCACCACACTTAAGTCCTGATTCACGATACTGTCCCTTTAGTCGACCATCAAACTACACCGCGTTCAAAGTTAGTCTAGCAAATTTGTCAATCTCATTCAGATTTCGGTTCTCATTGTCCAAATGAGTCATTTATCCAGAAATCATTTGACTTTTAATTCGTATGTGAAAGACAGGTAGGTTTAGATATTTTTTCAAGAGCTCCCGCATACCAGTGATACCATAAAATGTATGCGATCACAGAGCGCCCCGTTGCTCCTTTTCCGGTTGAATGAAGAGACTCGTCTGTCCATTTGCTTTCTCGTTTGGCCACCGGCACTACATCATACTGCCATCTATTCCACCTGATTTCTCGTACGTGTAGTCAAACAAAAACACGTTAGATTCAAAATAAATTGCCTCTAAAAGGTAAGGCAGAAGAAGATGGCTGCTAAGCTCAATCATGTCGAATTTGAGTTTTCCGACTTGTTTCAAACTATGTGCAGAATCTTGATGGAGGTGTTTGGGATTCGCTACTGGTGAGAATTTCCAGGGCTGTTTGATTTGTAAGGAAATATCGGAATGTTCGATGGATGTGCAAGAAGAAAAAGAGTTTTTCGTGGTCATCAATCCAAAGCGAAAAGTCGTAGAGATAAACCAAGGAGACCCTTTTTTTTAGAGATTTTTTATCTCTAATAAAGAGTTATACCAACTATTAAAACTTTAAGATTTGCAATTCCACAAAGCATATAAAAAAAAATCATTCATGTCTAGCTTTAGCTTTACAATAGCATTTACTTATTTTCTACGTTAGCTGTATCTATCTCAACAGGACTTCTTTCTGCTATTTTCGCGATCTTTTTTTGCCACTTTTAGAATACAAATTAAAATAATTCAACAATGACTATCAACCAAATTCATGTGCAATACAAAAATGAAAACTCGAAAACTTCTAATTTCTAGGTTTCCTTTACCTCAATGATTTCCTTAACAGCCGATTCAATTGTGCGTATACCCTGGCTAACACAGAACACCTTTTTTCTTTGTCTCTCTTATAATCGTACCGTCGTCCATCCGTTCCGTCATCGGGGTTGATGAGGGTCTCTTTTTCGATTTATGTTAATTTTATTAATTTATTGGATTTTAAGGTGCTTTTGCAAAGATATATCTAAACGAAATATGTTTGTGTGGTACTTTTTCCATTTGACTGCCGTTTTGGGAATTTATGCCTCCGGATAAAGTTTATTTGTTGTGAAACTCAAAGATATAGGCTGCTACTTGAAGGAAAAAAATTTTGTGGAAAAAATATTGAAAGACCCGTTGGTAGTAGAAGTCGATGACGAAAACGAAGGAGCAGAAGTTGAAAAGAAAATGTTTTGGGTTTATGTGTTTGCAGATATGTATAACGATGTTGCGTACATATTTGTTGATGATTGTAAGACCTGAAAATGGTTTTGGGCTTCAGTTACCAGGAAAATGAAAGGCTATAAATTTCATGTAATAAATCATTGACCTAGAAATGGTAGAGAAAACGATGAAAGGTTTGCAAAATTTATCCAGGGCTATAAACGATTCGTTGATTTGACATTCACGAAGAATGAGAGTGCATGTTTGTGCTTTAGATTAGAGCTTGATCTTTAATGCGTTTGTCGAATCAGGAAGGAAATTAGGTAATCTATAAGATGTAATCCAAAAAGTATGATACAAATGATACAGTCCAAAAAGTATGATACACTTTTCGCGTAGTCTTCTTAGCATTTTTCGAATGTTAGCACGTAGCAAATTAAATACAAAACGTACGAATTCAAAATATTGGTTTTCATTATTTTGGATACAGGTTTCTGCAATGCGATTTCTGTCATTTCTCAATAAAAACCAGTTATTTATTTGAATAAATAAATATGTAATAATTTTGTTCAAATTTAGTTCCATTGAGAACACTTTTCATCCACCTTTCAACTATTAAACGAATTCCTCGAAAAAAAATCAGCATCTACTGCATTTACAGACTGCAACTGGAGTAAAATTAACCAAAAAGTCTTCGACAGAGTCAACAAGTGGACATAGATGAATAATAGGAATAAAAAGTTACAAGCTCACACGAAGGACAAGATGGAGAAGAGTTATATTTTCAGTTTAAGTTTTTATCACAGCAGCATATTCTTCTATAGATGGTAAATCCAACAATTTTTGCGTCAACTACTGGCTATAGTTAAACTAACCATAAGAAAATTGTTGATTACCTTTATGTATCATGACTCATGGTTGATAAACAATGTTCGTGGTGCAAAAAAGTAAGCAACAACAAACTATGGTTTTCCAACAATGTACCTAGTACGAAAAATGTCCTGTATAAAACCGGTATTAATCATTTCAACTCGTAATTTGAATGATTTGGACAAGGCTGTTTTTTTTTTATTTTTATAACAACACAAACCTAAAACTTTACTTTTTTAGAATGGGATGGCGAGTTGTTTAGGAGGTAGATCAATTTCAAATAAATACAAGTCGTTTGAAGCGTGGTTGCGGGAGCATGATTAGGCCAGCTAGTGAGTGTGAAAACAAAACATTTGTAGCAAATGTATAGCTATATCGCTTAAATATAGAAGTCAAAATATTAACAATTGCTAATGCTAGTTTATTCAATGAAAAACCAACTACTAGTTTATGGAAAAATTAATTTATTTCACAATTTTGACAATATCTTTTTATAAGAAGTTCTTTTATAAGAAGGCCTTCAATGGCTTGAATAAAACAGTGAAATTTTTTAGTCCCTGGAATAGCAATAGAGGAATCAAACCATGGTTTTAAAAATTTCCACACGCCGCACAGTGGGCTGAATCCCGATTCTAGCTGGACAAAATTATTTTATGGGCTTAACAAGGGCTTAAAGGTTGGAATAGCTTAAAAAAAATAATTAAAAAAATATACGAGATAAAAAGTAGGTGTTTCAGTTATTAAAACAGAATTTTTTATTTTCCAGTAATATCAAGTATTTTTATTACTCATATATTACAAAAATTCGAACTCAGTATCATTTTCCGATTCGCTCGGAGAATCCTTCTCCGCTTTGCTATCATTCGTATCCTCTTCCACGGAATCCGCGATCAGTTCCCTTGAATCAGGACTCAGCTCTTTCAACGGGACCTTTAAGAAAGTTCTAAGGCTTCTAATAACAGGATCCGATGAAACCAAAAGCATGTGAACTAAGTCTTCATAGGTTTTTATGCATCAGGACTTTCTAGTATGCTGGGCTCTGAATCGCCTCATGTCTTTATTCCTTGCCTCCTGTACTTCCTCTGAAAGCTGCCCTATTGGAACAAGAGCATATTTGATGGTTAAAGAGCCATGCAAAAGGATTTTTTGCACGCTGGAAGGCATCTTGTTCCAGCCATATAGCTCTACAAACAGCTTGGCAGTATCAAAAGCAAACGTGTTGAACTTTTCTTCCCTGATCGTATTTCCGCTTCAAGTTGCCTGCAACAATAAGAAAGAACAAATAAGAAAAAAGGACTGCCATTGTGAACAATTTCAGAAAGTTGTTTTATAAATACCCGAAGAATAGTTCCAAATCTACATATTAATCGTTTATCAACTCCTGTAGCTGCAGCGGCTTCATCTGCATGCTCAAAAAATCGGCGAGACAAGTGCCTGGTGTTGGCTGTCCCATAACGTCGAATCCCATAAAGGCTTTTGGATATTTTTTCCTGGTGTCAAACTCATCCTCCTCATGAGCTGTAGCCCCTCGCATGGTTGGCTTCCTGAATTCCAATTTGTAAGCTATATGCAGGATGCATTTTAGGAATTTCGTGCATGCATGTAGAGTACTGAGACCATATTGTAAGTTTTCCGTCTTAATCGGTCGATTTTTAATATTTTCTAATGAATTCATTTCAGTAGGCTTACAACCACACAAATTTTAATGGTCTTTAATGATTTCAATGATGCTTTTCCCCTAACTACATCTCTTGCTGTTATAACATTAAGACAGGTAGTTACGAATATACAATAAACAAAACTAATTTTAAAAACAACATTAAAAAGTATTTAGATTTGAAAAGTAATTAGCATTTAATGTTTATTTTAAGGTCTTTAAGATGTAGAGTATAAATAGAAGATGAGGGTCCGTTTAGGATTGAAACTGAAAATTTAAATTTTGTAATTCTGACCCCAGAATTTTTGCTATATCTCAATTTATGGTAAATTATGGCTCTCAATTTTTGAATATGTTATTAATTACACCATAATAAAGAAATTCTCAAAATTTGAAGTCAATGAAATCTAATGAAAAAAAGTTGCACGTTAAAATGTGAAGAATTTTTCAGTTTTCACGAAGCAAAATTACACTCTCTTATATTCTAATGGTATTAACTTACCTTTTTCAATTGGGCGTTTTCAGTGCCTGAAACTTTTTCTTGAATAGTATTTAAACAAGTTAGATTAACACTCAAACGAAAATAAACATTCATGTCACCGAGCAGATAATACAAAGGAAGGTCACATTAATGTACCGCGAGAGCGTCTCACGCTCTACTTCCATTCGACCGTTTTCACAGTAAGTTCTTACACACTATTGTTCGGTATAACTACAATTTTTTTGTGGAATTGGGTTTACTGAAGCCTTAAGAAAAATATCCTATACCTGAAAACCTTACATTTTGACATTAATTTTTTGACTTTTGTACAGCTAGAATCGGGATTCAGCCCACTGTGCGCCGTTGAGGTTCCTCTGACGAGCAATAGTTAGTGACTGCTAGAGTTAAAGCTGATTTTGCCCAATCATATAGACATAAAGGTGTGGTAATGGCTTTACTGAGAGGTAACTGTAAACTTACACGTGTATCAACGCTTATCAACGAAGTAATAGTCACTGAAAGCGCTGAACAATAACTAAAAATATAATAGAATACTCGAAAGGGCTTGGCGTCTTACTTCCATCTCTTTCTATTACGTAACTGCAATTCTTTTTTTCTACATAGGTTTTTATGAGAAAATAATACTTTTGTCAACTAAGGGATGGCGCTACGAATCGCATTTTGACATCAATTTGTATGTGCGTTTTTTTTTTTGCTCCGATACAGAACAGAATAGAACTATGTATGTTGCAAAAACAACGATCTAGTACAAAACAGCAGTGCATTCGCTAAGATTGACATAGATTGCTGTATTCGCTGTGGTAGCACAAAGCAGTTGAAAATAAAGGGAGAAAATAACGAGTATAAACTACCACAATCGATAATGCTGGATAGAGGAGCATTATGACAAAGAAAATTAAAAAAACTTTTGAAGAGTTAGGTATTTACTCTCACAACTAAACCACATTTCAACGAATGCATGAAATTTTTTGGAGCAGCTTCAATTTATACTTCAATTTATGGATTTTGAAATTTTGTATTCTGTAATTATAGATTCTGTTTTTATGGATTTTGTTTTTATGGATTTTGAAATGTGGATTTTGGTTTATGGATTCTGGTTTTATGGATATCATGGGTAAACCCTCGGCACCACGACCCAGGCAAATTTTATGTACTGAAATTCACCTACTCTCCTAAACTACTGGCCATCGCATTCTAAACTAATAGTTAGCATATACTAATGCCATCATTTCTTTGATTTTTGTTAAATTCTTAAGTAGAACGCTTTAGTTTGAGCTCAGATCTCTTAATATTTCAAAATTTCGTTTTTATTTTAATATCTCTATGCATATATATCGCTTATGCACCTGTTGTCCATTCCTAGTTATTTTGAAAATCAAAACCGCAGCGCAAGTCAAAGGTAGCTGCCATCTAACAACTAACAACACACACAAAACTGATGGAAATTGACGGTTCAACTTGAGGCACAAGTGTAGACACTAACAGGCATGGATCTAAAGCCAGAATTACATTGGAATGCAGTGCAGTGCAGTGCAGCGCAGCGCAGCGCAGTTTCGAAGCAGTGCACGCATTGCAAAGCACATTGAAAGCAGTGCAGTGTTCTGATAATTAATGTCAAATCAATTTGTGGAGGTTTGATATTTAGGTTTTCTGCATCTGTTTTTCGTCCATTTACAATTTAATGCCTGGAACGGAATTTCCGCCTCAATTCAAATGGTTTTTGCCCGGTCAACTACTCTCAAACGAATGTCAGCTGATGCAGTCTGCAGCGTTTTAGAAATTAGCCTAAAAGATGCAGTACAGTCCGCTGCACTGCAGTTAATGTGAATTGCCACATGCAATTACATGAGTTCTAAATTTCAGTGTACTGCACTGCACTGCACTGCAAGCCAATGTAATTCAGGCTTAACGCATGCACTTCAAGGTATGCGTAACGCATGCGGTATTGAAAATGAAATTGAAAGTTTAAATGAAAATTGAAGATGATAGCGCACTAGTGTGGATGTAGCTGATTTTGCTTCAATCCTTTTTTTGAATTTGATGTGATTGTAATACGTTTCTAAAACTTTATTTCTGAGCTACCTAAAATGAATGTATTCCATTTTGGATCGTTCGCTTTTACCTAAATTGACTGCTTGGTTTGCTTCTATTGAATAGAAATGCAATATCATGAACGCTTTCAAACAAAAACTAAAATCGAACCTCAAACTCTAATGCCATAACATATATATATATTCGAGTAAATCTTTTTGTTTCTCTATCCATAGAGTGTATACTATTTATTTTAACCGCGATTTCAGGTATCCATCATCTACTTGAAAAGTCATCTCACCGCTACAATACTCATATCCTTTCGTACACAACACACCGAAAAAAAAATACGAATCGGTACTCCCTTTTGAAAATAATTTTAACCCAAAAAATGTCGGCAACGATTTGCGGTTACGGTCAACATATTCAAGGATTTACCCAACAACAACAACAAATCATTCTCTGCCCGGGCGAAAAAGGATCAAACGCAGCTAGTACAAGGTACATACAAGCAAAGCAGACTCGACAAAAAGCAAGCTACGCAAACAGAACCGGAACGGAGATTGCATCCGTAAAAAATGTGGAATTGAGCGCGAGTAAAATATTACAAACTCAGTGTATTGTTTCGTTTTAGTATGTGGAGTCAGGTCAGGGCACAGCTCGGGACTGGGAAAGTTGTAGAGAGTCCCGACAAGTTTCCGGGGGCGAAGCACGGCAAAGACGAGCAGTGGCAGGCAGTAGTAAAGGAGACTACCGGCAACGGAAGGTATTTGCGATTCGTTTCGTTTCACAGTCTAAATACTATTGCGGTTTTCGCTATGCTGACTGCCTCTCTATATTCTCCGCTTCGAATTGAAAACATTATCCTCCTGTTGTGGTCAAAGTTTCGAAACAGAGAATATGCATACCGGCGAAAAATGAAATATACTTCGAAAAACCCCAAAATCTAGTCTTGGGATTTTCTGGGAAAATAATAGAGTGGAAGAGTGAACAATGTTGGAAAAGGTTTCTTTTGAGGACGGGTCTTACGAAGTATATGATTATGAACTATGAGTGATGAACTTGTCATACCATGGAATAATTACAAAGACAATAATTACATTTGACAAAGAGCATCTTCTTGAAACTCCAAAGTAGTATTATTCATTTTCGCATCTTAGAAAGCTCATTGAAATTTCCTCCTTTCCCTTTGAAATTTCATATAGCCCTATCAAATCGAAATCGGTCTGCGACATAGCGAAGCGCAGAGAAGGCAATCCTTTTATTAAGGGCAATAGACTGTTCCCGCAAAATTGCATTTTCATGCAATTTCCAAAGGAAACACAGCGACGCCGCTTGTTATGCGAAACTTTCGACGAATTTCATTTCATTTTTCAACCCCTTGGCCGAACACGATGCTAACTGCGGTGAATCCAATAGCACTGGTTGACTGCGTACAGATGCCATAGAACATTTCGGGAGGCCATTGTCTGCTGCTATTTTGTTGCAGACTAGTTGATTATTTGAAATTCAATCCGTGGAATATTCGGTATGTATGCCAGTCTGTAGTTGCTCTGTTGTAGCTGCAACGGCCGCGAACAAAATGCGAAATTCGTTCAGTAGACAAAAGCAACCCTGCAAACTTGAACGTCCTGCGAATGAAATATGATATTATGAGAAAAAGTGGAATTGTTAAGTTTTGGAGGACTTTGCGAAAACGGGTTTTAAGAAATGAAGTCTGAAACTGTATTTTGCTAATAGTGTATAAAGTTTGATGGAGAAATTGAAATCAAATGGATTCTGATCCGAAATATAGACTATCATTTGGTAAGAGTAAAGATATTCAAAAGTTTTTAGACTAAATGCAAAATTATAATGCTCGAAAACTGGGTGAAAATAATAATTATTGACGGTTAAATCAATTAAACCCTAAAATCATGCGTAGAAGATGACGATGACCAGGATGAAATCAAAGTTTCTCTAAATATTAGTTCCAAGCACTTGTCTAACGTAGTTAGACATAAAACTACCAAAAGTTTCTGAAAATTTAATGTAATTGTTTGTTTTCGAAAGAAGCTTGTTAATGCAATAAAAAAGTGACACTTCTATCCACAATGCAAGGTATCTGTGGCCAACGATTTGTCTCACCTCCCATAATAATTTCTCAAGCCTTATTTGTCTCTCAGGTTTTACCAGAAGCAGCTTGCGTATTTTCATTGTAACTTTATGTCTGAAAATAAATAAACTTTTATAAACATATTTTTCGCACCAGCTAATAGATTGTGAAATTGAAACGTTTCTGCCTGAACTACTTTCCAGAATTGTAACGTCTCTATTGTATTTTCATACTAAATGCACAATGGGGGCCTGTGAAAATTTTCTATACATTTCCAATAATAAATTGGTGGAGCTTCTACGTGATTAAGTTCTGTTGACCATTAGACTATACATCTACTCCCGGAGATTCTATACATATATTCTCCTATCGTCCATTGTTGTGAAACTTTTTTTTTCATTCCGCTCATTTCATCCGGGATACAGGAAGCATTTCAATAACAAAAATGGCTAATCCCACACAGTGACACAAATGTTTATGGGTGGCAATCAGTTTTGTCATTTTTCAGCCTTCACATCATTTAAGCTCAATAGCGTTTCAATCTTCTGTAAGTACTCATTGATGTGTGAAAATCGCTCACAATACCATACGATTAAAGTTTATCGAAGGTGCCACGAAGCAACCAAATCTCCCGCAAATTACCCAAAAACCATCAATTTCAACTACCTAGTGCGGCAATTTGATTCCAGCATGAAAAGAACTACTCATTCCATTCAAATTCAAAGTGCCAGTTGAAATTTTAATCCTTTCAAGGTGTCGAAAATGTTACCTTATCTCCATCGATACGGTAACGTTGTAGTTCCTTCAGCACTATGTATGTGCCAGTCTATGGAGACATTAGGTACCAAATGAATCCTTCGACTAATCTGAGCATTGTCTGTACGGAATAGCTTTAAAGCAATACAGAATGGAAACGGTACGGTTAAAGCAAATACTGTGAGCGGTTCAACTATTATATCCTCATTCGCTGAAACTTTTCGGATAATGTAAGGCACTGTAGTATCTTTTGAAGCTTAGTCTGCTGCTGTCTTGATCGGTCGGCACAAATACTGAAGCGTGTGTAGTTATAGCCTGACGGTATTCTCGGAATATATTTAAGTAATTATCACAAAAGTAGTTTCCAACTTCCTGGAAAGAAGCAAGGAGTCTCGATACATTTGACTAAATTGTCCTCATGTACTTGAACAGACCAGGCTATCTAATCAGGAACTTTGAATGTTTTTAATGGAGTTTTAAAAAGAATATCATTTACTCACCTATGCTTTTCAGCTCAAACCGATAGATGTTTGTCATTTCAAATAATGTCCTTGACAAACTTGATCCTCGTCTCATTTAGAATAATTCACAGAAGAACTTCCAGTTTAATCAGAGATAACAACTCAGCGAACTAGTTTTATGTTAATTACTTTTCGAGCAAACCCTTTTGTCAACTTGTTTAGATTCTGATGAAGGATATGTTGCGATAATGAGGGACGTGCTATATTTTGCTGGCACTGGCTATTTTATGAATCAACATACCGTCCGCATGTCTCTAAATCGGATGATTCGAAAGGGATAAATGGGAAAATTATGCGCCGATACAAACAATTCACATAAATTCATCTTGTGGCGGAAGGATGAACCCGAGTCGTTTAAAAGGTTTTGCCTTAGTTTGATGACGATCGTAGGGACAGTGTGGATAAATGGCTATCGGGTCGCTTACGTGGAAGTTTCAATTTAAGCAGCATGTGCAGTTTTATCAAATTAAGTCTGATTAGTTTGTTTGTTAGTGGCTGATATTGCAGCTCAGAAGATTAAATGCTATGGATGAATTTTAGGTTAGAGACAGTGTTTATGCAAATTAGTTTCTTTTTTGATGGGAACGATTAATTTCTAAATGTGATTGGTCGTGTAATCGGACGGACTATTTATTCTGATCAAAATTTATTGAACAACAAGCTCTTTACGCAAATTGAAGGTCTTGCTCAAAGTCTTGTATACTCAAAATGTAAATCGGTAAGTCAAACTCTTGGGTCGAGTCTCCTTTTATTTGACCAGAGATACGAAATGATTGATGTTGATTAGTTTATTTATGATCAAGTCGTACAGAGAAAATGAGTCTAAATTTGTTTTGCATGTGTAATACAGGCTTAAATTGTTTGTGGTTAAAACTTTGATACAGTCAAAATCAGTCTAAGTAAAAATTAAAAAAAAAATCAATTTATGCTCCAAGAGTAAATATATCCTCCAGAAAACCGACACTGTCGTTAGTTCCTATAAATTAATCTCCCATTTTTACTAATGTTCAAAGAACATTTTTATTCGAATCACTTTGGTCAAAAATTCATATTTATATATATATATATATATATATATATATATATATATATATATATATATATATATATATATATATATATATATATATATATATATATATATATATATATATATAATCAGTATCTGTTTCTCGGAAACGCACCATCCAATTGAGCTGAAACTTTTAAGAGTACAGTTGCGTATAAGAAGAATAGGTACAGGATTCACAAACTTTAGCTATTTTTAACCCTTTGGTGCCGGCGGCCATTTTAGTGATATTTTGAATATACCTATAATTCTCTCGGTAAATAATTTTGAAAAAAACTAAGTTCACTTAATGAATTTCGAACTTGTTTCAAATGCCGAATTTTATAGGATTTTGGGAATTTTCAGCCATATGTGTGCGCTAGGTGCCAAAAATAAGATCGAGAAAATGTTAAAAATTTTGAATTGCGATAACTTTTGATACATCTATCAAGTCTTTACGAAAAGTACCAGACATATATGTGTTACCAAGCTTTAGACTTCCGTACTTTTGAATGAACTTAACCAGCATGTAGCTATGGCAGACATTGAAATTAAAAACTTTCAAATCATCAAGTCACCTGAACCTTTTTCGCTTTTTAGAAAAATAAAGTACTTCAAATGTAAATCCTATGCTTTGTCTACATAGCCAAAGTAAGACATCTGAAATTCCATATCGGACAAGAACGGTAGCCCTCTCCCACTTTGCCTACAAATTTAGCATCAGAAACTTCTACTTACGAGAACTCATGACTCGATAATCAGATACAGCAGAAATTCACAGAATTTATTGGTTTTGAGTAGGACCAAGCCTGATATCTGTCTAAATCTGTTTTTTGTCCTATAAATTCTGATTCAGTCTGCAAATTTTGACGAAATTTCTGTAGTAGCTGAACCTGATTCTAAGGCAAATTTGGAAGAAATTCAGTTGAAAAATTAGTGTGGAGCGCTTTTCGCCTTACAACTTCCACTGCAGTCATAAATTCAAAGCAAAATTCATATGCTCAATAGACCTTACTGTTGACAACACTCAGTAGAAATCTAGTTGAAAAATCATGATAGGGCTGCCAGTTGTGGCTGTTTTTGTAGTTTTGCCATGTCTTTAGTAAGCGATTTTATCATAAAATTTTCAAATGGTCATAAATTTGCAGTGACAATAAGCAAAAAATTTTAAGTTTCGAAAATTTGAAAACTTTTGCCAGTGGTAACCTTAAATTTCTTTGTACCGCTGTAATTTCCAGCGCAGACATCGTATCGAAACGAAATTCGCAGGGTAGATTGCCTTCAATTTGAAGCAGATATGATATATTTTGGGTTTGGGTGCCAGCAAAGAGTTACCAGCACGATGCTTTTTTGTCATTTTTGAATCAGTAAATGGTAACGTTAATTATTCATACGACAAAAATCTACAATGAAAATAAGCTACCAATGATTGAAAAGTCCAAATTCTGAAAATTGCTCGGATGGCAGCCCAAAACATATTTCTTTCGATGAAGTCACCGGATGAAAACGAGATTCATAGTGTAGGTTGATGTTGATAGGAAGCAGTTGTGGCAGACTTTTTGTTGCTGTACTGGTAAAGTGTTGCAAACACTGAGTATTTTCTTCATTTATTTTACAGAATATGCCGTTTTCAAAGTTTTGTAGCAAAAACAATCAATATTGAGGATAAGTATCAATGTTTGACTTTCCTGAATTTTGAAATTGAAAACCTTTCCACCCTATGGGTTTCAATTCAATCTTGTTATCAAAGCTGTAAAAGCCCTCGAAACAGGCTGTCTGTAATAACTCTGACAGAATATACCCACAAAATCTGCAAGATTTCTCTACTGCTCATCGAACATAAATCTTTCTAGTGGTTCTCGTGTGCTAGAATTTTTTAATCATTTAGTAGGACCCCCACTTTCTTATAGATTTTAATCTTCGGAAAATGACATGCTGCAGAAAAGTTCATTTACGCCTTGATAATAACTAATAGTCGAAAGACCTGAAAAATTTCATCAACCAAACTAATCGTTCAAGTGTGTTTTATTTTATTTTACTGGTATTAGAATCTTCCACTGAGATCCCGAAATTAAATGCAACATGGGTAGACTCTTTGCCTAAGTATTTCTCATTTTCGCCAATGATCAATTTCTTTTTCAGCTTGCATTCCTGTTGGAAACCCAAATGTAGATTTTCATCGTTGTATCTCCAATGATAACCCAACCCATTACTTCTACTTGTAAGGACATTTCAATCTAATATTAAAACAATAATTTACCGCAAAAAGTTACGTATGCGCATATCTTTTCCACGAATACTAGTTTCAGCTAGGGCAGATCGTGGAACCTTGGCTATATTTACAATCGCAGTTAACAATGTGAAAATTACTCATGGGGTATTTTTGATTCCAACGCATAGCTAAATGAGACGATGCTTTTGGTGAGTTTACATGGTAAATTTTTTGAAGATTCGTCATCGAATCTCATTTTGGATTCGAAACTCGTGCCGAATCTGCTAGTCTGTCATCAGTCTTGTATTGTAGAGCTGAAAAATCTTTTGTTTAAGCACTATGACCAAACAGTTCGAGAGAATCTTTTGTCTAAGCACTTTGAACAAGATCGAGAGAAAGCGATTCGAGATGAATTTACGTTTTTTGAGCTTATTGTGTTCGGCATAAACTGATGCGTTCTTTGGCCATTTTGAATTCATCACATGACTAGTAATTTTCTTTGACTCCATGCATAGTTATCTCCAGCTTACAAAGTAATTGCTACAAATAAAATGATACCTTCAATGTGAAGAAATCAGTTGATAGAATGCGAATTTCTACTCTTAAATATATTATGTAATATATTACGAGAAATTCCCTTGTTGTGCTTTTTATTGATTCGCGAAGGATATTTTGCGATTACATTCAAATCTTTCCAAAGTTTCCAGCCCGGCAAAATCAAGAATTAATAATACCCAATCCAGTTTCAAAACATTTTGCAATTTTTTTACTTCAGCCGTTGAACACAATCCTTATTTCCATTCGTCTTAATCCTATCTTAACCTTTTATTATCAATTTCATTTCGTTCGTAACCAGCCAGCAACGCATTTCCATTCCAATTCAAGGCCATTTTTCAACGCAAATTAATATCAGAAATCTCCTGCGATTTATTATACATACATTTCAGACACCCTTTGAGCCTCTACGCAACCATACCGCTCGCCGCGCCAGCAATTCCAAACCGGTCGCACGAGCGAAAGTCATTTCAGAATAAAATGATTCGGCTTAACCTCTAATCACAGAGGACCAAAGATGGAGCAGAAGCCTTCGGCGACCATTTCGACTCTTCTTCGAACTGACCTCGAATCAGATTCAATTTACAGAGCATTTAACCGAACAATAGAGATACTGAAGAGAATTGGGCAGTAGGTGGAGGTGATAAGGCCTCTAACTCTCAAGCAACGAGTGAGTAAGCGAGCGAGCACTTCAGCCGCAAAGATTAACTTATGAGGTTAAATGTATGCGTGCACAACAAAAGGGATTTGATTTAGCTCCTTCGGGATTTATGACTTAATTAATGGGCGATTTGCTCAGATTAAATAAAATTAATGCTGAAATTTATTATAACCAACCGATAAGAGCGAGTTTCGAGCGGCAGCAGCGGCAGTAGATATCAAATATCTATCTGACCAGGGAAGTGGAAATCAGATGACAGTTAGTTCCGCTTGGTTAGCTGCAGATAATCGAAAGACGAAAACATCCATTGTGAAAACCTCAAATGGTAAATAATCTGGAGTGTTAATATCAGGAACAGTTTTGAGATAATGTGGAACAGTTTCGAATTTCGATAGATAAATTCTTAATCCAGATCATCACAATCACCCAAATAGTAGTGAAAAATCTTCTTTCGATTCTCTTACAGGAAAAACGAATTACAATGGAAGACTGAAAACAACAAAGAATAATTCCAGCGCTTGATGTTTATTTCAACATATCGTTCCTAGCTAGCGCATTAATCCCGAGATTGAAATGGTGATCCCGAAATTCGGGATTAGAATTTCCGGGATCCCGAGATAGTCCCGAGATTTCGGGATTTTAAAAAAGAACTATATTTTGGGAATTTAAACAGATATATTGGCTTATTTGTACTCAATTAAAACTTTGTTTCAAATATATATGCATAAAACCGGAAGTTAAGTTCATTATAATGTTAAATTTATGCACATATGTACATGGGTGCTAGCAAGTAAAACCTTAATCTATAATTGCATCTAATTTAATCTTATGATCTAATTTCTTCTTATCTTCTTGCCCAATAATATCTCCTTATTTGGTCTGATGGTTAATTATAAAATTAGTTAAAAACGAATTAAAATTTAATCAGCATATTTCCATATCATATAACCCTAGAATGGTACGGTAAATTTTTGGATGATTTTAGGTACATGTTTTTATTAATAAGAAGGCAACAATAGTATTATGTACATTTTTTATTTTATCATTAAACATAAAAAGATTATATAGCTTCTAGGCTCATGGCAGTCAGAGTGGCTAACCGGCTGATGCGCGACGAAATATATACCGAATGTGAGCAAAAATTACTCATGGGTACCATTCTAGGGTTAAATAACAATTACAAAATAATATTGTTTTTCAATGAAACAAGTGATAAGTAATAATATCGATCGGTTCAAACTGCTGATTCGTTTTGAAAGAATGCTCGTAATAAACATAATGCGTCAAGAGTTTCAAAATTTAAACTAAACTGATTTTGCTGCACATATATCCAGCTGCTGAAAAATATATTTCGGGTTCTACACTTTTAAGTGGGATATTAAGCATGTAATCATACGCCAGTTGCAATAATCAGCCCTTAGCGCCTCCGTTTTCATAAAACTATATTTTTTTTGGCATTAAGTTCTGGGTTGTTTGCTCATTTCATAATGATGAAACTTTTCTAATTCTCAAAGTGGGTTGAATTTTATCAATCCCGAAATCTCGGGAATCCCGATAAAAAATTCGGGATCCCGAAAATGTCCAAAATGGGTCGGGATCCCGAGATCCCGATATCCCGAAATCTCGGGATTGCATGCCCTATTCCTAGCACAATGTTGACTCCACGACTTTACAAACTTCCAACTTTTCGAATTTTCGACTAGAATACTGTAATTCAATGATAAAATCATAATCTTCTGAGCGCATAACAACTGAAATAATGCTTTTAAGATGAAACGATCTGATTAGCGCATTGTCTGGCTGTTTGGCCCGACTCAGCTCGACTCGGCACAATACCAGTACACTGACAGTGAGATTTCAATATTAATGCGCTCATTGGAGAGCAGTTTCGCATTGTCTGTCTAGTAAAATGTTGCATTCAAGGCGCCATCACCCAAAAATTTCCAGTTGCAAAATGCAAATGCGAATGCGATTCAATGCAATCACAACAGTGTGAAAATTTTTCATCGGTATTCACTCCATGGAACGTACTTTCCGCTGCACTTCATACGGCATGTATTTCAAATGGAAAATCAGACAAGAGCGAATCTTTCCTGCATCCGAATGCTTACAGTGCTCTTTAAGCATCCCTGGCTTAAAATTCGAACTCTTCGCCGTCCGGACTCGTCCATTGTTTCAATTCACATTTAATGCACAGTCGCAAACCACTTGAAGACTCGCTTGCTTGTTCGGTGTATCGTCCTACCGCCCTCTGTCAATCCTTATTCTTCCCCCGACCCATCTCTATCTTCATTTTCAGGGATTCTTTTAGGAGTTTTCGAGATGTTCGTTGAGCGGTAACCTCCACGCTCGGTAGTAGTGTGCTATTGTCACACCATCCAATTTAAGTCATGAATTCGCATAATTCGGGCGCTAAGCCCTGAGGATGAAAGGAGGTCCTTATTTGTTCCACTCAAACAGCGAACTGTGAGGCTTTACAACGGTGAACTAAATTGCTCCTTTTTTCTATGGCCCACTCTTTACGTATACAAAGCGCGCACATTGCGATTCTGTGAAGGATACGACGACACTTTTCCATCCAAAACCTATTCAATGCGCTGTAACAAAAGAACTCGAGCACTGTTTCGACGATGAGGGTTGCCGTGGAAGAATGAGGTCGGTAGAGTCTCCAGTGATTTTACTGGAATAGAATCATTGTTCTGTTGCCGCGCCAAAGTGGAGAATCGAACATTCCTTTTTTATAATAAATTCATTGCAGAAAAACCAATCGCATTCATCTTACGAAATCAGGAAACTTGATAAATTAGCGCTGTGAAAAGAAGAAAAATTGAATCTCACTTTACAGAATCATTTAGCTGTGTTCGTTGGCAACACCAAAGCTGCATCAGCAACATTAGCATTTACCAACCTATTTCCAACGACAGCAATTCACCAATGCAGCAGCTTCCCCGGCACTTTTTTCAGACTCTCCTCCGAGTCATTCTTGCAAGGTAAGCATTGCATGCGACACTGCTGTCACAGCATGCTGCACCACTCGGTGCATCGTCGAATATACATCTATTAGGGCCGAAAAACAACAGCAACAATCCACTGACTGGCAAGCAGCTAGTAAACAACGGCGACAAGTAGCAGCATCATCGTCCTGGTTCCTCCGTAGCAAGGAGTGCTCGAGCTCGGGCGAATAGGTACCAAGGCCACGACAGGGACTCCTGCTCGTATATATCTGGATCGCGTTGTGAGGACAGTTGTGGGCGACGAAGTGTTTATCAGGATTCCAAGCTGTACTTAACTTCTCCCTAATTATGCACGAAATCTATGGGAATACATGGAGATTTGCTTACGCTTGTTGCAGCCCATTTCAACCTTCGGTACACTGATGACGGGGATTAAGAGCTAAAACTTGCAAGTGCGAGGTTGGGGAACCGAACTCTCGCTACAATAGATTACGCTGTCCTTAGTGCTAAGGACATGATTTTACGCTAATTCGAACGGTAACATTGACAATGTTGGAGCTGTTTGGAAAAGCATCGTTAATGAATGGAATTGATTGGTAACTGATAGTTTGTGAGGTTGGACGAAACTTTGATTTTGCGGATGAATTTCCCTCTGCAGGAGCAAGGTTTCGATGCATGATGATGATATTAAAGAAGCTTTTTTATGCTATGATTTTGCATGTTCGGGATTTTTCCGAAGCTATGTAATACTTTCATATGGTTTTGTTTAACCTAAAAAAATCAAGTAGAATTTTAACAGTATACCTTAGCCTCAGTGTAGTAAGTTCCTTTTTTGTGTTCATAAAAATCTGTTTTGCGTATATAGATGATATGCAGCATAAACACTAATAAGTCATACTTAAAATATAGTTTTCAATACGTTTTAGTAATTCAATCGAAAAAAATATATATTCAATGTATGTATATATTTTATTCAACCGTAATGCTAACATTTTTCATAATTATATCACGAAACTTATTTAGAGATCGAGCATAAGCTCTTGCAAGTAACAAATATGCGTATTCCTGGTTTTGATCTAAATTTTAAATGAGTAAGTAATTCAAACTTTAATTCTTAAGTAAAAGGAAACGGGAAAAACCTCTAACATATGTTTACTTAATTTTTTTTAATAAAAACTTAACCTAACTTAACTTAACTGAAGAAGATTATCTGAGCATTAAATTGCACCTAACTGTAGAAAGTTCCATAAACATAGTTAAAGGAATGCATTGTGTCTACAGAAGATTAGATATAAGAGGGTTTTGTGGTAATCGGCAGGAGCTTTCAAGTGTTTCTTTGCAGAATTCAATTTTTATTGTAATCAACTGGATTTTGGAAATACGGTGTCGATCAGAAGTACAAAATAAAAAAAGGTAAATTTAGCATCATTTTTAAAATTGTGTTCTGCTTTGTTTGAAGTTTTTTATGTGCGTTTTAGCCCAGGAGCATCACGCTGCTGCTCCGCTGCTGGAATTATAGGTTGAAAAATAGCCTAATACATTAAAAGCTCTTTTCCGATGACATTTTTGATCTTCTGTGAATTAGACGATCCAGAATTTTGATGAGCATCTCGCACTTTTTCACTGATGTCTCGATGTTAGATTGGAAAGTCATTTTTTTCTATCCAGAACGACACCTTAATATTTTCTAGTGTCAGTATTCCATTCCTTTCTGCAGTTACCAAGTGTTAAAGGGGTGGATGGTCGTAGCTCTGATTTGCGGTTTTAAGACTTATTTGAACGCTTCTACCATTTAAAAAGTCAAGTATGTATTTGCACAGATACATGGGGTACCCAAGACTATGCGCTTTGTACACCAATCTATTGTATCACCTATTCTGAAGTGTGGTAGATAAGTTTGTTTATATGTTTTTTTTTTATGGACCTCTTACACATAGAAAAACAAACTCACAAATATTCCAAGTCGTAATCAAAATCGGATAATATAAATATGCCGTTGAGAAAGAGGGTACAGTGAGTTACAAATGTTTAGATCAATATATCTCAAAAACGGTTGTGGTTACAAAAAAAAGTTCTAAAAATATTTTATTAGGAAATTTGCTAAGCTATAAATTTTTCATACATTGTTTTTCTGAAGACGTGACCGTTACAGAGATATTTAAGAAAGGTCACTTTTGGTAACCTTTGACCCGGTATAAAAAGTAACGCAGCACTTGGATCGATGGGGACTTTTGACATTTTGTTTAACACGCCAGTACCAAGGTTCACACCAAAATTCAGCTATCCCATAGTTTTTCCGAAGCTTCGCCTTTTTTATGTCGAATTTCACTGGACTATTTATGGTTTATTTGGATGGTAGTGATATAGTTGTTTCGGTTTTTTAGAGCTTTCGGAAATGTTCAAAAATGATATGGAACCTTTTTTGGGCGAAAATAGTTTTTCATTTTAAGCTTTATTTTTTAGCTCAGCCAAGCCTTATTTTTTAGCTCTTCAGTCGATTAAATTCTCTTTTATATATTGTTTGTCTGGTTCTCCGCCACAAACGAAGAAATGCATTTCGTTCAGAAATAAGAGCTTTAACGTAGGGAGTAAGTCTTAAGCCGGGTAAACATAGAGCCAACGAACGGCCGATGACAATTCGGTCTAACGTTGGTCGTCAACAATTGGCGTTGTTCCTATCGTCTACACGGGAACAAATTGGGACCAATGGCTTTGAGCAAAGGCATTGGATGCGGTTCGGCTTGCCTGTCATTGAACACCTAGTTATTGACAGAGATTAAATTGGTGTTGTAAAGTAGAACGCATTTATGGTAGTAGAACGCATTTCGACACCATACACTATATTCGACAATATACAAAAAAAACACAGCCTAGCTCAACAGACTACTCGGTGTTAATGACCGCCAACTCGACCAACCGTCCACACTACGACAAAGTCTCAAGGCCAATACATCGCCAACGCTTTGATCCTTCCGCCGGCAAAGCGAACGGCAACCAAGGCGAACGCCAAGGTTGGCTCTTCGTACACACTAAGCGAATCCCAGCCAAAACCTTGGCTTTTGGTCTTGGCCTTTGATGTGTACGTGATTTTAGGCACTCCGCACACAGATCGTTAGACATGCGATGCGTCAGAGATGCGTTTGACACGCGTGAAGCTTACAAGAAAACGATTGTCGTCATCCTCGTTTCATGTCCGCAGACGCGTAATCAACAAAACGTCAGTACGCTTCGTAAAATCATACAATTCGGGGGATTTTTCGACCTCCCCTACGAATTGTACATTGCCGTCTTCCATTACACTTGCAGAAATGATTAGTTGTTCGGCTTGAGGTCTGCAATGCACAACGCTTGAAACGCACTTAAAACGAAACGACTACGTTTTTTACTCTTAACGATTGGCTAATGCTCCATTAGCGGTCCCCCATTGATTTACCTAGGTTGTTACGATCAAGCGTAGAAATATCGCATCCTGGACGATAGCTGAACGGCCCGTGCGATCAAGTCTGTAATTTGTAGTCTTGGGAATCGATTGCTCTGCGACTTTGACATGTATTTTGTTCAATTTGCTTATGTGGCTGTCAATATAATGTCTTGTAGTAATGTTAGAAAGAGAAAGATTTTCACTTGTCAAGGCTGGTACTGAGTTAACCGTGAAGCTAAATTTTGACATGTCTCCATTATCTGGTCATTCTTTTGAGCGGAAATTTTGGCAATGGAGAAAAGCAGAGACACTCCTCATTCTTGACGGATATAATGTCAAACATTTCAATTTTCAATCGATTTTCTTATTGGAAAGACATTTGCACTGCTCCATTTTCAAATTGAAACACCAAATGTCACTTTTTAGCTCCAAATAATGAACTGCACAAACTAAATTGGCGTGAAATGATTGGAAACATGTTTCACTGCCATCTACGTTTTCAACGCGAAAGCAACTTCAAAGCAACTTTTCATGCGAAGAACACAGTACCACTCTTGCTTATTTTCAAGCTAAATTTTCGCCGAAGCAGATTTCAAGTGAAATTTTATATGAAAATTTCACGTGAAATCGAACTCAGTACTATGCTTAAGAACAGAGTACGACTCTTGCTTATTTTCAAGCTAAATTTTCGCCGAAACAGATTTCACGTGAAATTTTGTATGAAAATTTCACGTGAAATCGAACTCAGTACTATGCTTAAGGCACTAGTAATTCGTGAAAAGTGAGCCCAGTTTGCTTTCGAAGCAAATGATTTTGTAGAGCGGGTTTATTTACAGGTTGGTTTTTGATGCTGAATAAAACTGGCAGCTGGTCAGATGGTAAGACTGTTAAAGTGAGAGGTGGGGCCAAGTGCTGCCCATAATTTGTCAAAATTATGTCTAGAATTGAGGGATGACCTCTTGTTAATTTCGGAAAGTATGTTGTAGTTGGAGTAAACATTATTTCAAACTGACTTGTGACTGATTTGTTTGTATAATAAGAGGCCCCAGCGATTTTGTCTCAAACAATTCCAATCGGGATGCCTGCAGTTGAAGTCTCCAGCTGTTATGAAGCTATTTGATAGCCGATTGAATAAATTGAGATCATTTAAAAAGAGTCTTTCCATATTTTGGTCGCAATTGCCACCGGGGAAATATGCACCGATCAACATCAAACTGATATCGCCAACCTGTACTTCTATCTACACTATTTAGAATATGCAAGTTTTTAATGGTGCTTTTTGGCTGTGAGAAATGCTTTGTTTTTGATAATAATGCTACATCAGCTCCTCTATTTTCTTATCAATCTGTTCTGTATATGTTGAAAGAATTACTTTCCTTCAACCATGCTTCGGGAACAATAGGCGTGTTTTTTTTGCTCCTCTATCCAGCAGAGAATAGAGTATACGCATTGGGAACAACAACACTTCTGTACCAGTGAATTCACAAGTACAGAAATTCTATTCCTCATTGGTAGTTCACGTGCAGGACTATAGAATGTGCTGATAGAAAAATGAAAAGCTCATGCGAAGTTGTCTTTTTTTCTGTGAGGTGGATTTTTTTTTCAAGGTTGTGTTGAATGTTTTGGTAGTTAGGAAATTAGAAAAAGCCCTCATAACGTGTAGAAAGTTAAATGAGGTAATTTTCTGTTAGTTTTTTTTCTATTTTCTATCGATTGTGGTAGTTTATACTCGTTATTTTCTCCCTTTTTTCAACTGTTTTGCGGTACCACAGTGAACACAGCACCCTATAGGAATCGTAAGGAATGCATCAGCTGCTCTGTGATGGATCGTTTTTTTTTTTTGCACCACTGTTCTATTCTGTTCTGCATCGGAGCAAAAAAACGCACCTAAACGTTGCGTTTGCGGCAGGTGTCACTGGAGTGAAACTTGGTTCCATGTTAGATCGATGGGTAAGTTGTGGAAACATAATTGGGTTGAGTATTTTTGGACTCACGATACGGGGACTGTTTTTCTCTGTGTTTCTCGATCGAATACGGGATTGCAAATTATTGTATTTGATTCTGTTGGGCCATTCAAAAAACTGGAGGCATGTGGTCCAGAGCAGTTTGCACATTTAAGTTCCAGCAAACAAATTACAAATTGATCTGAGGTTGCAGCCATTAATCGCGTAGCTAGGGTTTGGCAATTGAAACAGCGTATGGGGCCGTTTTGCTTCGTTTTGTAGTGGCTGAATTTCATTGAGCATCGATTTAAATCGAACTTTTTTGCAGATCACTTAATTTGGTAGCTCCACGCATAAATGACAATACGTTTATTGCCTGATTACCCTACCTAGGAAATCTTATTGTTGTTTGCTTTACTTCCAAGCAATCAATATTGTGAGCTTTGAGCTCATCTGCAACGGCTTGATTTGGAATTGTATCAAGGCCGGTTAGTACAATTTTGAAAATTCGGCTGCTCATCGGATCATGAGTAAAGAATGATGTCGTTGAGATCTTTACGAAGAATCGCAAATATTTCTTCGTTCAAAACGCTGAGTTTTAGTCCGATGCTTGGGAACTTCAAGGCGTACTCTTTCACCGAAAGAGATTTTAAAATATTTTCAATATCTTGGCGTGTCATACCCACTATGGTAATAGTATTCGACTCGGTGGCTTTCGGTTCTTCCACGTCCATTACTTGACTCAATGGCGCAAAGTAATTAACACTTGAGGCGCCAGCTACAGCTGGCTGACTGTTTTTTTTTTTGCGCATTTTCGACGTAATGTCATCACCGTACACTCGCTTTCTCAAAATTTTTATTGTAACTAGTACTGACCTCTTCGAAATTGAATGTTTTTGAAATTGGGAAAAAGTAAAGTTTTCGCATACAAACTTGCTGCCAATAAAGCACGTCCGATTGCTATCAAAGCTAGTAGCGAACTGCCAAAATATATTCTAAATTCAAAAAATTTCGTTTTAAATTAAAAAGTTGTGTCTATTGACACAATTTCAAAGCATTTTAGTACGTCAGACAAAGTCAACTTGCAGCTTTCATCCATCAGATATCAAATTGAATCAAAGTGGAATTTTTTTTTGCGGGATGATTAAAATTGAAAAATTTCTATTGAAAATTTTTTTTCACTAAGTGGTTTCGAAAGTATGCACTGATTCTCGTCAGACACCAGCTCACAGTGCATACTTAACTGATGTGACCACTTGCAGTTGGAGATAAAACAAAAAATTTTCAATTTTAATCATCCCGCAAAAAGAATTCCACTTTGATTCTGCTTTCGGAGGCTTATTCCGCAAAACGATCGAGTTCCCCGTATCAAATATTCTCTGTTTTGATAAGCTTGAGAGACGATATACGTTGTCTATGCTGATTTATAGACAAGAAGAGAACCATGATCACAAATCAATAACCTTTATAAATTGAATCAATTTAAAGCTGATTTTATCATGCCAATTCACCAACAAGAATGCTTGACACGTTGGCAATTATAAATGAACATATTCTGAAACCAGAGCCATCTAAATTAAAAATAATAAGAAATTCGTTATTTTAAGCTTTTTTTGGTATCTGATCCTATATTGGGCATCTAAAACACCATATAACGAGGATGATGCAGCTAAAGAGAGTAGAATTGATATTGATTTATGATATAGTGAAAAAGAGCGTTTTGCGCATTTATTACTTGGAGTACAGTATGCCAAAAATTATTTACGGATTGGACACAATTCCTGTATTTTTTCAGTACGATTTGAACGGTTTGGAAAAGAAAGTTGATGCATGACGCGCTTCCTCAAAGCTTATCATAAAAACTGGAATTCAAAATGTTAAATGAAATATATTAAATCATTAGAGTATGCAAATGACCGAGAATTGAATCAGAAATTTCCAAAGCTTATCATTTAATCACATTGTAATCCAAACTGTTCCTCCACATCAGGACCAAAACACAACTAAACAGTCATACACGCATCATCTTCTTACAGGAAAATTAATTTACTCCTCAGATTTATTTAATTTCGTGTTAATCGTAACATACAAAACACCCTCATTGCACACGACAGCGAAATTAATGTAATGAATATAATAAATGATTGTATCATATTAAGCAAACATTTATTTTCGCCCGTTTTTAGAGAAAAACATTAGCATTATAGCTAAACTGACACGGAAATACCAATTAACCTGTCACACGGTTAAAAGAAATTCCTGTCTAAAATTTGCATTAATCAAATGTGAGCGGAATAAATGAGTTCTCAAAAATTTCACTCCCAGGTAGACCACATCTCGTGCTTGTTATGCTGGAGCAATACCATGCTGAGCTGTACAAAGTCTAGGGTTCGGTAGGCATTTGTGCTTGTGCCCTTATCCGACCCGGGGACCAGACCCCCATCTAGTCGGGTTAATATGAATTAAACCCCGAAACTTTTCACGAACGCTTCAATACAGCAATGGCAAGGGAACGGGGCTGGGCAAGGACATCGCTTCAATCAATCTTCTTTTCACAAATCCGTTGGGCCTTTCAAATACAGCACATTCAGTCAGTGACTGGCTTCTATGCCTTCTAAATCTTTATCGTATTCACATGTAGTCAAGAAGCATGGCAAGGAAGCAGGTGCCTGAAGGGTACAGGATGTATGACGCCTGGCATGCGGCATATAATGCCAGGATACACAATCTATACACCTGCTCGGCTCCTCGACATTGTGCAAGCAAAATAAGAAGATTCATCGTCGTTATTCTTACGAAATCTGCTTTTCAGGCTTTTCAGCAGAACTTCCACATTTAGATAGTGGAGATCAGGCACTGTACGTACGGTCGGGGAAGGTCAAAGGCTGAAGAAGAGGTTTTTTACTGAAATTGCATATTATACTTCTCGATGCCATGCCGGGTCTGAGCTACACTGCTGTTGATGTAATCTTCACTGTGAGATATGCTTGAGCTCGAAATATGGCCCAGATGTGTTTTTGCAGTGTTTACTCTACCAAGAGAATTATCTCTTAGGTTTCTTGTCCAGCTTTCGAATGCTTGGTTGCCAGGGAGCTGTAAGTGTTCAGAACGCAAGAGAATATTCGAAAGTGAATGAAATAGGATTCCACAAAACTCAGTAGACAAATTTACTATTCACTCGGCCTGTATATTATCTGGGAAAAAAATTTCGGAAGCTAGTGCAATTCACCAGTAATGTTCTGTGGGACCATATATCCTTTTGAAAATTTCATGGCAGAAATTGTACCTATTCCATCAGCAACTCATCTTCATGTCATCAATTTCATAAAGGATTTCGAGCCTTTTCACTTGACAGCGGTGGTTGCTCCGGCAAGAAACGATGCGGTTCGTTTATTTCGGTCAGGGAAATTACTTCGATATGTTCAGGCATCTACCGGGTTCAAGCTCACCTGACATCTATTCAGCTGCCACTGTATCGTGCCTTGGCCTGGCAAATAACAAACCATCCTGAAATATTCAAATCATAACGTCTTGAGAGCATAAACTTTATCGTTTCGAAACGATACGGATACGTCGAGTGTTTGACTAGAGTTTCAGCTTGCGTTCGTTTCTTGAGGGATGTCGACTTTTCATTAAGGGCTTAGACTCTGCGGTTACCAACTACTCTTGCGGCCAAATAGAATCGGCCGAAACGAAACTTGGTGGATATCTTGGAATTTATGATGTTTCGTAGATGTGGAATGACAATGATCGGACGTAGGCTTGCAACGTTCATGCTTGGTAGTTTTGTGGCAATAGAGTGAAAGCTGAGCGATGAACATTATTCATTTAAGACCTAGTTTGCTCTTGCTAAAATTGTCGGTTAGGTTCAAGTCTAATTTGAACGAGGAAATAAGGATATGAAACAAAATCTTTCCTCCACACGTTTAAATTCGCCACTTGGTTTCCAATTCGAATCAGTTCCGATAAATTCCCGACGAAAGTTCTCAGAAATAACTAGGCCATTCGCAAGCTTATTTGGGTTCAGTCTAAAAAGTGATACTTAAAAAAACACCAGCAGTAGATACCAAGTTCATTTCGATCGGAAAATAGATGCTCTACCATCATCGTTCTGTTGTTGGCCCGACCTTCAGTGTTCTCGGGCTTTTCAGTAATAGGATATTTCGACTCGAAGATTAATTGAAGCTGTCTAAACGTCTAATCAAAATCTTTGGATAAAATGAATTGAAAGTCTTTTAGTCACTTTCATTATATACTACACCCGACTTTAGCGAAATTGAAATATTTCTGGTGATTTTTTTCCTCTCAAACGGTAATTCTCGAACGGAAGTGATTGGGCGTTCTATATTATTTATCTTAGCTTGATGGTGAGTTTTGTGTGATTGTCTTGGGAAATACATGCATTTGAAGGATGTATTTCTGGTAAACTGACTTGGTGTCATTGAGCTTGAGATGTAGGATTTTCCGAAAGTAACCAAGCACTTAATGCTTAATATAAGCAGTGAGTTTGTGAAAGTGCACGTGCTCTAATCTTCTCTCTAAAAAAAAGCCTAAAGAGCTGTGGATGTTGAAAAGTTTGCCGTGGAAGCATGTTAGACGACACCAAAACTTTTGTTTCTCCACAATTTCGAATGCTATTTACTTGATATGAAGAACAGTCTTTCTGTTCATTTACAGTTAATGACACATTTGAGCGAAAATACGGGCATTGTTGCCTTTTTATTCATATATATATCCATTTCCATTTTTAACCGAATCACAAAAACAGAAGAAAAACAGGAGAGGTGAATTAATATAGTATAGCAAGTAACCGTTAACAGTTTTTTTCCCATCGGTGCCTATCGCAAACCGATGTCATTCAATTTTACATCCCCAAACTCCGAGCGTCCTGGTCAACGCCATCACTCCAGCGCAGGCAAGGTTTTCCACGCTGTCGTCTGCCATAAAATCTGCCTTTCCGAGCCGGATACTCTAAGATCATTCGAGCAAGGTATCCTGCTTACCGGAGTCTACCGAGCTCTGTCTTCGTAAATATATCTGCTGCTAAGTAGATAGCGTACAACTGATGATTGTAGCGTCTCCGGAATCGCTCTTCTTTACATATGGGGCCAACGATTCTCAGCAAGACTTTCCCCTCGAACGCGGCTGAGAGGTCAGAGTACCTTTTGCTGAGCACCCAAGTCTCGGATCAGAAGCTTTGATGATCGGGTGAGATTTCGGGATTTGAAGAGCCTTGACAGACTGTTGTAAGAATTGTTATCGGCTGCTACTTGCTGTTATCAGCTGCAACAATTGACCCAAGGTAGTCGAATGATGGCACTACTTCAAATTCATGCTCAACTACGCCGAAAATTTGACCAACTCTAGGTGTTCTTCCTGCAGATGCTGCCACCATGTACTTAGTATTTCCTTCATTTATGTGCAGTCCTAGTTTTTGTGCCGCTCGCTCGATCTGGATGAAGGATTCTCGTACATCTAGTTCCGATCTTCCAATTGTCTATATCATCTGCATAAGCCAGTATTTGGCAGGACTTGGTGACGATAGTCCCTCTCTTTGACGTGCCAGAGTCTCGAATTACATTTTCCAACGCGAGGTTGAAGAGCAGGCATGCCAGAACATCCCCTTGTTGGAGCCCATCGAAGATGTTGAACAGTCTGGATAGCAATCCGGCTATTTTAACTTCGTTTGTTTCATTGGTCATGGTCAACCTACACAATCGTGTCATTTTGTTTAGGATGCCGAATTCTCTCATGGTTTTCTACAGTTCTACCCTGGCTATACTATCATAGGCGGCCTTAAAGTCTATAAATAGATGGTACAGTGGAATGTTGAATTACGGACCTTTTTCCATCGCCTGCCTGAGAGTAAAGATCTGATCAATTGTTGATTTGCCTGGGATGAAACCTCATTAATATTGTCTGATGGTGGCTTTAGCGTATGGGGCTATCCGTTCTGGCAGGATAGAGAATAGTATCTTATAAGAGGTACTCAACAATGTTATACCCCTATAGTTGCTGCACATTGTTACATCTCTTTTCTTATGTATGGGACATATTATGCCTTTACACCTATCTCCTGGCATCTCTTCACGCTCCCATACGTTCAATGTAATATCTTGGTGTAAATTAGGCCCTCCATATTTAATCAGCTCAGCAGGAATACCTTCGGCTCCAGGGGCTTTGTTAAATTTCAGCCGAACTATGGCTCTTCCTGCCTCTTCTATGCTTAGTGGCGACAGCATTCTTGCATTGGTGGAGCCTTCAACTCTTCGCTGAGCTGACCGTTTAGCAGCTCACTAAAGTGCACTTCCCATCGCTCCAGAATACCTTCAAAATCGGTGATCAGACTTCCCTCTTTTTCCTTACAGTAAGTGCAGCGTGATGTGTTTTGCGTCATGTTTTGGACTATTTGGTAGAACGTCTGCGTCTGGTGCGGATTTCACTCTCTACCTCTATCTATTTCGCAGATCATGTCTTTTTCCCAGGCTGCTTTCTTCTGTCTGTGCAGTCTCTTCTCTGTTTTTCTGAGCTCTTTAAATTCCTCCTCACATGCCCGCGTTCTATGAGATTACTGCATTACCCGGTATGCAACATTCTTACGTTCAGTCGCTAGTTTGTATTCGTCATCAAACCAGTCGCTCCAATCTTTGCGACTACTTCCTAAGATGGCGTCAGCAGTACAAATGACAGTATTCTTAAGGCGTGTCCACTTCTCATCTACGGCTGGCATCCTGGCCCCAGGCCTTACTCTTCTTCCATCGAGCCCTTCGAGAGCGAGTCCTAACGCAAGCCCAAAGGTGTTACAGGTGTTTTCTTTGCGTAAGGCAGCCGTGTTGATTCGAGCCTGGTTCGCGGATGCAATGCTTCTACGCAAAGAAATTTGCGCTCTTCAAAGACTAATTAAATAAAATAAAAATTCTTTTATCATTCAAATATTACATAGTTTTTGAAAACCTAATAACGACTCTCGTTACAAGATATGGTATAGCTGCTGGCTGTAATTTATAGTTAAGGGGGCAGGATGGTTTCCGACTTAAACAAAAAAAATTTTTCAATTATTTTTTTATATGAAAGTACAACATCTCAGGAATATCCTTTGAAAATTTCGAGGCGATCGGACTAAAACTCGCAAAGATACCAGTTATTTTATGATCGTGTTGCCAGGTATTTTTCTACGAGAAACCGAAATAGTCTAGCTCGAAACTCCAAACTACATTTTTGAAGTCGGTGCGTAACATAACTCAAAAAGTAATGCACCGAACTCAATGAACTTTGCCGGACATCTTTAATATGATAAATACTCGCGGATGAACGATCGTTTTTTTTTTTAAAAAAATTTTTACTATTTTTTACAGGCAATCAAAGGGTGATTTTTATGTGAAAATGGAACCTCCAAATTAAAAACCGCACCAAAAATCGGAAATCGCATATTTTTCAATATAGTTTCGTTCATCCGCGAAAAAAACTAATATATTAAGTAATTCACTTCGATTTTTTGTTTTCAGATAACACTATTAGGCCAGGTTTTACGCACCGCACGACGTCTTTTTTTCGAAACGCCTTTGATCTACTGCCACCACGGGATAACTACTTCATATTTTTTTATGCAATAATTCCTAAATACTCTCAAAATATAGTTCTTTAATGTTTTATAAAAAATTAGTAATTATTTTCACTCAAAGCTGAGAAAAAAAATCGCAAAAATCGGCTTTTCTTCAGCCTCGGAAACCATCTTGCCCCCTTAAAGCTCACTTTCAAGTCATTAAATCTAGTCAGCTCTTTCAGATTCTATACGTACTAATGAACTCCAACAAAATAAATGACCGTCTTTCAACCCCAGCATGAAAGCAAGTGAAAATTGACAATTCGCACGTTTTCATCACTATTGTCAACTATTGCTAGCAGTCCGAGTAATCTCGTCTAATAATCTACAAGAAACCTTCGATTCGAAATGAAACAGTAATAGCATTTATCCCATTTTCCGTTTTATGACAAATAGTATCTCTTTCGCTTCAATTGTCATACGCCACACACACACACCCACACACACACAATTGTCGTGCGAAACTAGATTTTTCTTATTGCTCTGTTTTCGTCCTTTTTTGTGCTTTCCTTTTCAAGCCAGGTTGAGTACATACAATGCGAATTTTCTTTGGCATTGTGAAAGTACGGTAACGGCTTGCGACTAATTCAATTAGAAACGAAGCAATAAACTTAATTTCAGCGAAACCCTCGCAACAGTGACACGTTGACCTTCATCGCAATTCATTCCGTTGGTCGATAAGCTGGCAAAGCGTAGCCATGAAGCATTCGAATTTTTCATCGAACAATTGCACGAACGGTGTATTGTCGTTGACAGAAGTATTTTTGTTGGTTAGATTGGGGAGCAGTGGATGATTGAACTCTAGTAGGAAATACGAGATATTGAAAAAAGTTGGAGCATATTTCCTTGAAAAGTCTGAATTTAGATGCATAAAACTGGCTCCTCATAACAAACAATAGCCAACAAAGGACACCTCCCCAAATTATTTTAAGAGAAGTTTTTGTTGTTTTCTAAAAAGTTAAAAGATCTCGAAAAAAGTTGAAACAGCTTGCATTTGATCACCATTTCACTACAAAATATCCAAATGTCATGTGGAAAAAACCTTTCTCTCATTTCCATAAATCTCGCAGCCAGGCTACAATTAAAATATCAACTTTTCCAACTGGAAACCCACCACTATCATTTGCAATCTCACTCGTTAGTCCTTTTATGTATTTTTTCTTCGACTATAATACTTTGACGGTTATTGCTACTTGCTGCGTAATTGAACCCAGAGTTAGTGAAATTTACGACAAAAAATGTTGTGTCATTGATTTCTTCGCCGCTATATGTCGTGCTGTACCGTGCCATTCGGTCGTATTCACCGATCCGGCTAACAGGATATTCTTACCGTATTGCCCTTGCACATTCCATTCCTTATCGGAGGATACTTTGTTTTATGTGGCGTCGATATATCGCTGGCGAGGCTGTTCCCGAGGGTATGGGACATGTTCGAATCGAAAACTGTCGACGTTGTCATCATTGTACCACCAACCATCCAATCCTTCTCGATTTCACGTCAGGTTCCAAGCTTACTGTATATAGCCCCAACATACCGCATGCGATAAGATATGAATGTATTGAATAGACAGACGTCGACGATGGCAACAGACGAAATAATAAAAGAGGATACCCTGGAATATTTACTAACCGCAGATTGAAATTGAAGTGTTATCAGTTCGATAATGCTTTGAGTGGGATGGGGCGGAAGACCGGTATAGGGTGATCAGAAGCTATGCTGCACGTATTTGATTTCGATGCGTATGGTGGGTTTGTTTCATAAAGATGATTCGAAGATAGAGCGAAGCTAATAAGTGAGTATATATAGGGTTAAAAGGGAAAAAATTAGTTAAACTCAGGTTGATAATCCCCAGCGGGAAACGCCGTTTATAATTTTCACCGCCAAAATATTATTTGGCGGTAAAACGATCAACTAGAATAATTTTTGCTCGAACCCCTGACACAATAGCAGCCCTGATTTTGAGATCTTTGTAAACTGGACCTTGTAAAGCCCGATGAACCGAAGAAACACAGCCCAGCATATTTCGATGATCTTGCTTAATATAAGATGCAATTAGCATATTTTCAGTATTCTTTTATTTAAATTCGGAATGAGTGGAAGTAATTTAGGTATAATGGATAAAAGTTTAGATAATTAGTGTGATTGATTGTTATTATGTTGAAATACACATAACAAATACAGTTATAATTTGGATATATGTATATACCTTGAAGTTTCTCCATTTCATTGAGTTTTTCAAGTCAAAATTCTAGGCTAAATTTGCTAAGCCGGACAATAGATAATTCTAACTGACTTTTTGACCTCCGATACGTCTTTTGGTGGTAAAAATATGTTAACTGTGTTTCCAGCTAGGAACTATCAAACTAAGTTTAAACAGAAATTTCTAAAGTGCTTTTTTCAAGAACCAGGCACACATTTTTTAAGTGACCCAGAATTTTGACAGAGTTTTTCTCAATGCCACTAAGATATGATTTCCTGAGATTTTATATTTCCATCGCAAAGAAACTGCACATCCTTCCCCACATTTTTTGCATACCGTCGACCATGGTAACTTTGATACACTTTTTACTGAATTTCGAAGCAAATTTGAATTAGACTCGTTTCGCCAAAAATGCATATTTCTTTGTTTATATATATATATATATATATATATATATATATATATATATATATATATATATATATATATATATATATATATATATATATATATATACATGTGTAAATATTTTAGCTTTTTCAAGATTAAAGAAAATAATACTCAATAATTATGTTCAAAAGGATTACTTCGAGAAAACCAAAATAGAGGATGATAAATTTTTAAATGAAATGTAATTTTTACCATAGGATATCCTATATTTGAGTGCTGCAGTGAATTCCTCGTTAAATGGCCTGAAAGACTATATTTTAATATTTAAAACGGACTGTTTAAAATTATATTGTGCTTATGAACTGAATATATCAGTATCAGTTTCATGGTTCCTGAAAATGTTGTTTAGAAAAGACAACCATCAGATATCGCACTTTGTCAATGTTTTCCAAACTTAATAGAAATATCAGAATTGCAGGATATAGATTCATAGTGATGGTAGCTAAGAAATATTGAATTCACCAATTTCGAAACCGGCAATGCTGAGTTATTTTGGAAACAAGTGGCAACAATTAAAACACGAGAGTCAGCTTTTCCAATTTTGAGGACTTTTATTTTTCCCCTATTATCCTTACCCAAATCTTCCGCGTATGTAGAAAGAACTTTCTCTCAAATCAATATCAATAAACTAAAAAACGAACAATCGATTACAAACAAATAATCTAAGTGACATACTTTTGTCTAAAGAATATTTGAAATTAAGAAATGACACTTGTACAGGTATAGAATTAAAAGAAGTCCTTAAATCAAAATTACTTTCGGATAATATACATTAAAACATAATCATAGTAAGCAGATAATAGATGTTAATATAGATGCTGTTATTCATTGTTTTTTTATGCTGAAATAAATGATTTTCATTAAAATGATCTCGTTTTTACTGAAACTAAGTTACGTTCTTTATTGAAACTAAAATAACAAGATTTCTCCAGATTTTTCGAAAAAAATGTTGAAGACTCTCTGTCTTTTTTTCTGGCAACGCTAGATGTGACATAAAAAGGTGTTTTATTTAACGTGCAACATCTCATCTAGTGGTGGCAAGGTGTGAGTATGCTAATTATTGGTAGGCTAGTTAGTGTTGTTTTCTGCATGTTGATTTGAGACCTTGAATTATTGACAATAGCAGTATTTGTTTCTTTCGGTACTTTAGAAAAGCCAACAGTAATGAAATGAAACAGTCATGATAACGGTGCCTCTTGAACCATCTTAATTTGGTCTTATAATACCGAGTCACTTGAGGGAAGGATCGTTTCCAGTCCAAGACGTCCAGTCTCACTCTTCATTCGCTTTTAAAACTATTTAAACTTTCATACATTTTCCGTGAAACTTGGCGCACGATCCTCTTAAATCAAACTTTTTTCATTGAGATTATTCATTTCTATCAGACTCTTATCCGACGTTGACTTTCACTATAACTACATTTTCTACCTCATTGTTGTACCAACACATACATCACCAGCTACATTTTTTTTTGCACAAAATTAGTACATATTCTCTATTATGTCTACGATCAAACATCAACGTCACTTTCATGATAGCAAACTAAAGTCCATCAGAAACTGACTGTCCACTCTACACACAAAATTATGATGGATTAGATCACATTGAGGACACAACTTCTTAGTAACAAACTGAATGTGAAAAACGAAAATGTTTTCCAATAGTCATAAATCAAAATCCCCAGTGCCATCATGACGCATGTGCTCGTCCTTCTGTCGACACTTCAACCGAAATCCAGCAGTAAGCAGCAAACAATTTCAAGCCACACATATTGAACGCTTGTATGGATTGAATGATACTCGATTAGATTCATATCTCGCATTGGAAAAGTCATGTTTCCTTGATACACTTGTGACGTGCGTCGTCTACAGTGTAGTCAAAGCGCGTTCCCAATACGAATTTAAAACACTGAAAGTTTTCTGCGGAATCATTGAAATGACTATAGCGCTACGAATGGAACGACGCGAACGGCCAAGGATGCAAACAAAGTATCAATCATCATAAAAATGTAATTTGCTTGCCATTGACTAATGTACAGGCGATGAATAGCGACGATGCTTAAACTAGAGCCTGGATAGGTAGCCTAGGTAGGGCTGATTGAGTGCGGCGCAAGGGAAATGACAGTGGAATGGAAGCTTGTTCGATATAGCTTCTCCCATTTTTAACACTTAACTCGAAATTGACTACTCCAATGATTGCCGGAAAGTAGCTCTTAATATCGTATCGCCTCGATACGAACTGCAAATTTCCAATCATTCGATGGAAGTATGCGAAGAACTTTGCAGATGAGGAAGAAGAAAAGGACTTGCTGAAATTCTTTTCTATTGCTTAAGCGTAGAATTCGAACGATGGATCGGTGAGTAATCACTTTGGTCGAATTGAGAATGTTGAGAGCTGCCAACAGGAATTTGGATCTTAATTATACAAAATTTTAGAAGCTATAAACTATTCATTGTTGGTGTCATTGTTCTGTATTTTCACGGCGATAGTTTCCAAAAGTTTTAATCCTTACACATGAGCTTCGGAGATTCGCAATGCATAAACATTCAAACTAGAGTGGGTTTCCTGATTTCGACAAATCAGCAGAATGAAAATATCTACTAAATTGTTTCTACGCAATCACTATTTGGTCAAATGGCATTGCCAGAACACTTTTATCCATGACTGCGATTTAAATAATGCAAAATGCAAATTCCGCTTTACCAAAGATAGATACATAAGCTTGACGGGAGTAATGAAAGTATTTAATCTATCTCACTTATGCAAAATGCAAACCCTAACATCTCTCCAGCGCCAGCTAACCTCGAATATAAAATCCTGTACCAACTCACCATTCGTACAGTTTCACATCACTTCTCGGCGGCCGACAGTCAGCTAGCTCGCATTCTTCCGCCGCTTACACAATTATAATCCTTGCTTCGTCCTGCCAAAACGCTTCGCTGTACCATCAGTACGCTGTTCCATTACTGCTTCGCCACCGACGAAAAACCGAACAGTAGATAGTCAAGATTAATGACATTTGGGGGGAATGCAATTTTCATTTAATCAAAGAGTGCGAGATAAATCTTCAGTTCGCTCTTCTGCTCTACTACTATCCAAGGATATCGAGGATACTTATTCTTTTGTTATTTCGCCACTGCCACTATTAGTCCGATGAGGCGAAGAAGAGCGCGCCGGTTCGGGAATCGTGAAACATTGCTTCGTCCTTCCTCATGCCCGGTCTTGTCTTCCTTTACCTTGTCTGTCGCTCGACAACCGATATCTTACAATAGAACTCCCTCAATTTTTCCATTTTCACTGGAAGCTGGATCAGTTGAAAAGACTAAGTGGAGGAATCATGACCCGTCTGGATAACAATGGACGAAAAAAAACCAAAAATGAACATGAACGAAACCTGGTGTTTTGCTTTATTGAGATATTCCCTAGCCAATAGTGATGTGGTTAATGTGTAGGAATCAAATATGAAAGCGTTAACGTTAGAAGAGTAGGAAACCGAAGAGTTGTGCATCGGTAAAAACCATGTGACTATTGCAGATATTTCGTCAAGTTTCTAGGAGCTAATCAATTCGTTACAAACGCAAGTGAGGCTATTTATCGGATCTGATAATTAATAAATCTTTGAACAATAGAAACGAAGGACTTTATTTTTACAACATTGCCGGAATAATGAAAATCATGTTTGTCCATCGGGTATATTTTTGAATGAATGAAAGTGAAATAATGCTATTTAATAATTTTAGTGGTTCCTGAGTAGCGATGCGATTGCGCACACAGTGCTGTTTTCTACCCTCTCATTTTGATCTGATTTGTTAGTTAATACGATATTTGTTAATACGAAACGACAATGCGGCGCAACTTCTTGTGGACCGTATTAAATTCATCAAATCAATTTTATACTAGTTACACTTCAAATTAAATCAATTAAGAATGAGCTCGGAAAGCTCAGATTCAGTATGAAACATAATATATCAGTTTGAATTTATCTAGTTCTGCGTCAAATCACAAAATTTACTCCTTATGCTGATACAAGAACTATAAATCCTTGATCCAAGATCCTCACAAAGGAATTGTTTCAGTGCCGAAAAAGCTTGTAACGATCCGCTAATACAGCATTTTACTGTTCTCTATCTAGTAAATGTCACATGTAGCATGTTCCTGAAATTTGACCTCAAACCTCACGGTTGCCATAGTGGAATTGACCAATGCTCTACTATTTGAATTGATATTTTATGTGTTATGTCTTACATTAACAAATAGTCGAAACAAAATTTTAATATTTCTTATTTTTATTGAATATACATGTATATTATTCGCTATTCATATTTCTGTATTAACCTCTATACAATCACCTGTCATATTTACACGTACAAAGCTTGCTACGAGCAAACAAGCACTTACATCGATTATAACGTATTCGAATATTGTACACGAACATAACATCATAGGTACTCAAACTCTCAATTCTTATTGATTTTTAAACTACACAAAGAAGAATAAAATCCTTAACACTACCCAGGACAGAATGCCTTCGTACAAACTAGCCTTACGTGCAAGAAAAAAGCTCTCACGTTCATAAAATATATCAGAGCTAACTTATCGAGCACTTCACTAACCACTATCAGCTATACAATGACAACATTTTGACATATTATTGCATTACTGTTGGTTGCAACGCTTTCCGCCACGTTTCGATGCGATATTTTCCTGCCACCACTTTTCATACCAGCCAGCACTCAGCATCAGAGCCTTTTTCTCATCAAAGAGTGGCTCATAGTCCAGATGAATGTCAGCTCGTAGTCTATTGAACATCATAACGGATGCCGTGTAGGATGACAGGACTCGCGGTGAATATTTCAATGTAATACGGAAGATTGGTTGCAGCAACGTTACGAACATTTCCAGGATGAAGGCCAAGAAGTAGAAGAGGAAGTGAGGCGTTGACCACCACGACTGATGGAATCGGAGCGATTCAGTTTCACGGCCAATACGCTGAATAAATCGTGACACGTCGTGACAAGGTGTATCGTCCGTAATGAAAATTGGTAGTCCGGCGACTTTTTTCGGTTGAGATTTGAGAGTTTTATAGGCACAAATGTGACCCCATGCTGAATTACCTGGAAAAATAGAACAAGACAAATGAATATTTAATGTTACAAAAGCTTATGTGAGTCAAGCATATAGCTCAATGTAGTCAAAATACGATCCCACAGCTAAATTCGATAACTGTAGCTCATACACTGAGGACTAGAAATTGTATGGCATATGACCCATATTGGGCGCGAACTAAATTTAAGAAATAATTGGCATTTATGATTACTCAAATGAAAATATTTTAAATCATAGCTATCAAGCTATTTGATTTTAGCTAGAGCAGAAATTTGAAAACCGTGAATAAAAAATAAACTTAGAAATATGACTATGAAGTCATATTCAACGAGAGGTAGGTAAATATTTGCCTTTGTGTTTAGTTTGCGATTGTGAGCAGATGAAAAACGCAAATCAAATAGTTTTGAACTTCAATTACTGTATCAATGACCTAATAGCTGAAAGCTTTCTAACATCAAACTGAAGAGTCTTCGACTAAGAAAAATGTATCCCTTTGAACACGTCATTTTTTCAGTGCTTTAGCCAAAGTTCACAGCACTAAATATTATTTTAAATATGAAGATACAATAGGTTTTATCTGCACATAAATCGAAGCTTGTAAATGATGACCTATTGTTAAATACCGTGCCTTAATTTCACTTTTATATATTTCTGCAATAAAAATCAGTGTGAAAATATGATAATTACATACAAAAAATAGCATAAAAGAAAAAAAAATATGGTGGGCTAAGGCTATTAAAAGCTAAACCAATAACTAAATTTTAGTCTGAAACAATCACAAATTGAATTCAATACAAATTTTCAATATTTTGAGTTAAAGTTACGCTTAATTTAAAGTTGTCTTAAGTTATGTTAGAGTCGAAGTTAGTCACCAATTTTATTTATGGAGAATCAAGTTTAGTGAAGTCAATTCTGACCTATATAACATTGTAACATCATAAGAAGTCTTAGTACTAATTCGGAAAAAACTGGTGAAATAAGACATTTAATGAAATTTTCACCATAGCTAGCTGCAAATTGTATAATTCACTCGTTTTAATTTTCTCACAAACTCACCAGCATATATCAATTGCTGCTTCCCACCAGCTCCTGATATCCTTGGGAACTGCATGCTGTGCTTTGATAAATACTCAAAACACGCTGGCATAAAGTACGGGTCTTCTTCGCCATAAGTAACAGGAGGACGTAGTGCTACGGTTTGCAAATAATCTGAAAAAGTAATGTAAGATGTTAAAAAAAATCTCTGAACCAAATGTATGTGACGTAATCAAATAAATCTTTTCTGCAGCAAATTTTCCTCTCTTCTGAGAATTCAATTGAAAAACAAGAGCTGGCTTCTACATCATCACAATTCCTTGGTATTTCATCTTGCAGTCAGTCACCACGCATGATTTCACAGGAGCAATCAAAAACGATGTTCACTATTTCGATACCTTCGAAATTTTAATCGACGACAAAAAATCTCACTTTACCGTGAACCACATCTGTCAATCGACCTGAACTCTGCAATATCAAAACCAAAGCGATTCCCATACTCGCTCCGATATCAATTCATCTTGCAGTTGTGGTGAAAAAAAAAACAAAAAAATGCCTCTGATCTTCCCAATCAAAATATCCAACCGATTGCTTCGAAGCTAAATTGCAACCACTTCCGTTCATCCACATCTGACTCCTTCTCGTCGCAGCCATCTGGTCATATGTGTTTTCGTTTGAGGTTCCGGTATCGGGTATCGTTTTCGTCATCGTGGTTCATCTTTTCAAAATGCCAATAACAAATCCGACTACTGTCAACTAACCGCATCAGACGGAACTCTTTCATTTTTTATCGTTGCCGAAACGTCTGTGGCAGAATGCATTGGCAAAGCCAAAGCCAATCCTGAAGCCGATGTCGAAGCCAAAACGATACAAGACTATCGTGGTGGCAACTGCTTGCTATAACTGCTATTAACCCCATGACCATGACGATGATGAAATACCGAGATATGGTGAAACACACACTCCACGCTCTATCCTCGCCCCAAAAACCACTGCCAGTACCTTCGCCAGCTGCACGGGAAAAATTGCATGTCTTACCTTTGCCGTTATTAAGCTTTGCACCCGACGAGTTAAGCACCACTCGTTCCGCCCTGAATTTCGACACTGCATAGCCGGGAAGCAGGAACTTCTTATCATTCGCTCTCGTCGATTTTTGCAAATCAATTTCAGGTGTCACAGCTTTTGATTCCGTTTGATTGATTACGATCGCAAAGGTGTTTACACCCTTGTAGGGGGTAAATGCGACCGATGCCGAGCTCGTGTAGATTAAACGAGGCACGTTGTGCTTCAGGCAGAGTTCAATGATGTTCTTTGTACCTGGAAAATTTATTTTTCACCAAAGCGTTCTCTCAGAAATGTTCGTTAAAGTCGTCACCGGATGTCGTTTATTCAGTGCACTCTGTGCACGAGCGGGGCACAGAGGGCACCGATATAGATGGCTTTAATTTGAAAAGTGTCAGAGTTTTAATGGTGTGATAGATAGTACAGACAACGGTGAATGTGGCAATTGTTCAGTCACTTTGGCTGATTGAAGATAAAGCGAGTCTTCAAACAGGGTGAGAAAAGGTTAAATTTGTTACTTGAAAAATGATTTTTGTTTGTGAGAATTATGGTTAGGGCAGATAAGAAAGTTAGTAATGATATATTCAATTTCGATTCAACAGCGATAATGCAACTAACAAAAACCGCAGAGCCTAAAACGTAAATTGTATTCAAACACGAAGCAGTTTCAAACCAGTCGTTCCACTCGTATCATTTGTCCAGGATGAAAATCCCAGCTTCGATTCACTAGTAACGTAAATAATTATGACTGATTGCCTGACTAACATGACAATCATTCCTATCGTCCAAAATCGCACCACCCGCCACAACATAATTCCATCCACGTTTGATTCTAATCGGCGGGATTCGAAAAAAAATCGTTTTACACATTCGTTCACTTCGTAATATTTCCATCGCACACTAAGCACCAACCACCAACAACGTCGAAGACCCATCATCCGTGTTCCGTAACAAACGTCGGGCATCATCATCAAGGACTCGACGCGCATCAGCGTCAAGCTCTCTTCCACTTACCGAAAAAAAAATGAATCTCTTCGACTAGCGCGAATGCTATTAAGTGAAGCCATGCCGACTTGGAGCAAAGACGGGCAAGGGCCTGAAAAATATAAATCGGAAGCCGGTACTGGGCAGAAATGGGGCCAGGAACGTGTCGAGGTAGCGCGAAAAAACGCAACTTTCGTTCTACAGGAAAACATTAACATCAGCGAAAATATTCGTTTTTTCCCCGTGTCAAAATGATAAATGGTTTCAGTATTCAACCGAAGAGCGTTCATAACGATGACGGTGGCATTGACACCACCAGTTTCCCATCATCAACCCAGTCACGGGAATATCAGTAGCAGCATGTATTATGAAGGCGAAATTCAAAAAATACAGACACGATGAATTGACACTCGATTCGAGATCGTTACAGTTACAGAGAAGCGAAATGAAAATGTTCTACAGTAGCTTGAGTGAGATATTATTCAGATGGGTGTCAGAAAATTTTAAATTAAAATAGGAAAATACTGCGTGAAAAATGGTTAGTTGAATATATAAAATGTAATGAAATATGATAGCAGTTTCGTCCATTCTATAGAAGAAGCAGTAAATGATTTCAGCGCATTATTGTACTCTTACATACACAAAACCACTCCAATCATATGCTAACCACCCCATCTACCCTTTTTCACTCATTGTCTACTATTATCAGCCACCACCGCACTTCATGTTGATGTTTGTATTTTTTAATTTGATTTTCCCATCACCGTCACCGTACATCATTGCCAGTACCATCAACTCAACGATGACTCCGACAACGATGAGACTCAACTCGACCTACCAACGACATTAACGCGCTCCAATTCATCAAAATTTGGCGGAAATTGAATACTGATGTAGGCAGCACAGTGGAAAACACAGTCAACGCCGATAAATGCTTTTTCGATTGTTTCCGGTTTACAAATGTCGCCGACAAATGAGATTAGATCCTTCGATTCACGATGACCTACGGAAAAATGAGAGACGATTTGAAAAATCATTTAGTTTTCATGTTCATAGTTCGACACAGTACGCTAGTGAAAAGTTTTCGGCGAGAAAACGAAGCGATACCCGGGAAATGTTGCTAATGAAACCTTTTGATCCCCGTTAGGTGAATAAATTTGAAAAAAAAATTGTAATGTAAATTTGGTAAAAAGTTTTGAATGCTGTTTTAATCTAATTTAGATTTTGTTTGGAAAAAGAAATTGGTGTTTTTAACCATAGTGAAGAAGAGCCTGCTGAAAAGTCTATGTTAATAACGATCTACTTTGTCTTATATGCTATGTGTTTTTTTATTAACCGTGAATTTCTCTTGAAATAAGCCTATCTAATTTTGGTGACCGGAAGGTGAAAGTATATCTCTTGCAAAGGTAGCAATTTAATCACAAATAAATCGTCCTGAAAATGTCTTGCATATCTTTTTGTTTATTTGAACTTAGTTTTTTTATTATACTTTCCAGTTTTGTGAATCAAGTAGTTTAAAATTAATCTTTTATACCTATAGTCTTTTTTATCTATAGGAGGTACAAACATCTGTCAAAGTTCTGTTTTTATTGGCTATCTTCACTTTTAACATAGTTATACTGATGGTTCCATTTCGTTCTTCTCAAAAACACTTCTTGGGTGAACTTCGCAATAACTAAATCTAAAAAATAATCTAGACGAAAAGCTGGTCAAAACCACAAGGGCCAAAATAACTTAACAAATGCTTAAACAAATGTTCTTTAAACTCCTTTATCTACGCCTTTATAATTCGTTATCATTATCGGCACTACAACCGGAGTCTGGTCCCGGCCTCCTTTAATAAATTTTCCGATCGCGATTCGACTTTATTCAATTAGGCACCCCTAAGCTCCCAGTGTCCTGTTTGATGTCATCCCTCAATATTTATACATCGTAACTGCCACTATCCTAAAGCATATATCTCATCTTGAGAATAGTTTTCATCCTAGTCTTGGTGGATTACCGACCATAGTCCTTAAGCGTTGCGCCGATCCTCTCTCACACCTGTTGGCTCACATTTTAATCGATCCATTTTTTCTGGCATTTTTTCAAACTTGTGGAAATATTCGTCTGTAGCACCAATTCACAAAAAAGGCAAAAGAAATATAATGCACAATTATAGAGCAATCACCAAATCACCATGCATTGCCAAGCTCTTTGAAGCTATCATTACCGAGGTGCTATCTTTCCATTCTAAAGTATTTATCTCGTCTTGCCAACATAGCTTTGTTAAAGGCAAATCTACCACTACTAATCTTTTAGAACTTGCAAATCTAGTCATTCCTGTGATCGAAGAAGGTAAACAAGTTGACTGTATTTATACCGACCTCACGAAAGCTTTCGATAAGCCGAATCATAATATTCTTATATGTAAATTGCATTTTCTTAGATTCCCTAATAAGTTTATTAACTGGATTAAATTTTATCTCAAAGACCGCACACATAACGTTTGATTTCGTCACACTCTATCCACTGACATAATCACCCCTTCGCATGTGCCACAAGGCAGCCACTTCGGTTCGATTCTTTTCGCTATTTATATTAACGATATTATCACCTTTGCTCCTGGTTCCTGCATTTCACTCTATTAGCCCAGTGAAATCCTACATAAAAAAGGCGAAACTTCGGAAAAATTAGGGGAAAGCTGAATTTTGGTGTGAGTCTTGGTACTGGTGTGTTGAACAAAATGTCAAAAGTCCCCATCGATCCGAGTGCTGTGTCACTTTTTATACGGGGTCAAAGGTCACCAAAAGTGACCTTTCCTAAATATCTCAGCAACGGTCACGTTTTTTGAAAAACAATGTATGACGAATTTGTAGCTTAAAAAATTTCCAAAAAAAAAACATTATATAGCTTTTTCCTGTAATCATAGCCGTTTTTGAGATATTTTGATCTAAACATCTGATGCTAACAGCATCCTCTTTCTCAGGGCATGTAAATATTATCCGATTTTGATTACGACTTGGAAAGTTTGTGAGTTTGTTTTTTTATCTTTAAGAGGCGCATAAAAAAAACAAGTAAACAAACTTATCTACCATACTCCGGGGTAGGTCGAAAAGGGTGCTCCGAAAAGTTACCACCACCCCCGCCCCCCTTTGCCATATAACTTGTAGGGACGTCTGCTCGCTACTCTCTTTTCGGAAATAAACTGTATTGCTGCATCATTGGTATGGGATTTTCCACGAAAAAGCAGAACAAGACAACAACATTGCAGGTAAAAATACGTTTTGTAGCATATCATGGCGCTAGGAGTATGAAAAAGCAAGATAAAAACATGGCATAAATCTGTAAACGCTCATTCTTGACATTATAGGGGCTCAACCCGCTGCAGACTATCCCCTAATAATCAGTTTTTTACCAATCCTGTGATGACTACGTAGCGCCAAAGGGACATGACACTTCTCGAAACCAATTTGCACCTGAAATTATTTGACCTTGCCCTGATCGTTCATGGGATAAGACGGTATGGGCAAAAAACTAAAAAAACCGGCTATTTCGGGATCGTTCGTTTGCGGGGGTAAGTAGGGTGGAGGTAGGGTTTGGGTGTAGGGCTAGTCTCACGATGTCAATAATAGACAATTTACAGGATAAAAAGTGATCCTATCTTGTTTAACAGTGCGCAAAGACTAGGCAACGAGCCCATTTCTGAAGATTTGGGATGGATGCTCAAGGATACCATTTCATGGCAAAGGGGGATGGGGAAATTTTTCGGAGCACGCTTTTCCATCTACCCTGGAGCATGGTAGTTAAGTTTATTTACATGTTTTTTTCATGCACCTCTTAAACATAGAAAAACAAGCTCACAAACATGCCAAGTCGTAATCAAAATCGGATAATATTTACATGCCCTGAGAAAGAGGATGCTGTTAGTATCAGATGTTTAGATCAAAATATCTCAAAAACGGCTATGATTAAAGGAAAAAGCTATATAATCTTTTTTGTTGGAAATTTTTTAAGCTATAAATTCGTCATACATTGTTTTTCAAAAAACGTGACCGTTGCTGAGATATTTAGGAAAGGTCACTTTTGGTGACCTTTGACCCAGTATAAAAAGTGACGCAGCACTCGGATCGATGGGGACTTTTGACATTTTGTTCAACACGCCAGTACCAAGGTTCACACCAAAATTCAGCTTTCCCCTAATTTTTCCGAAGCACCATGTTAGATTTCCCCGGACTATATGCTGATGACGCAAAGATTTTCAATGTAATATCGTCACTTGTCGATTGTATGATCCTGCAACGCAATGTGTCAAATTTTTCTAATTGGAAAACCGTCTTTCACTAAATGCTGACAAATGCTTGGTTACCTCTTTCTCTCACAAATCATGTCTCATTCATTTCAATTATTTTTTAAAAAATACTCTATTAATCCGTTCCAATAAAGTTCGTGACTCAGGTTTACAATTAAACTCCACTTTTGCTTTTAATTACCACATTGACCCAATAACAATAAAAGCCAACTGTGCACTTGGCTTTTTAAAAAGGCGGTCTAAAAAATTCAATGACACTCGGATGTCCTATTCTGCTCTCTTGTTCGCCCGATCCTAGAATATAGGTGCTTGATGTGGTCTCCATATTATCAGGAGCGTATAGATCGCATTGAATCTATTCAAAAGAGATTCTTAATTTTTGTTTTTAGTTCTTTCCGCTGGTCTGATCCTTTTCGCTGTTGCCAATTATGGATCAAATAAACCAACCGAAACTTTAACTCCGCGTATCAAATGTTCGGCTTCAATCATGCTGTTCATATTTTCAAGTGTCGACTTATCCGACTGTTTAATTGTTCTTTCTAATTTCATAAATGTATCTTTTAAAGTAAACATTTTGTTATTGAAACTATGATTGAATAAATAAATAAAAATGAAAGTAAGATCCTCTCCGCTGTTGCCTGCATTAAAATCTGCCACAAAGGGTTTTTCGAGCAGGTTGCTCTTCACTCATCCGCTCCATAAACGGACGAACATGTGCGCAACCCTGGCATGCAAGCTAGTGAATGTATTGTTGTATTTGCCTATTAACAACACAAATGCACTGATTTGCACAGTAAGCTAGTGCACATGTTCGTCCGCCTATGGAGCCCCCCATACGAGCTATTTAGGTGCCCAGCCCATCGGAGTCTAGTGAGCTTTATCTTAGTGCTATATCTAATTCTAGGTAGATAGAGTACAACTCATGGTTGTAGCGTCTCCCGAGAAGTCCATCGTCACAAATAGGGCCAATAATTATCTTGAAGACTTTCTTTAAAGCCCGGCTAAGCGATCAAAGTGCCATTTCGTGAGCACTCAAGTCTCTTTGAGTTCAAGTGAAATTTCGGAATTCGAGAAGTCTTGACAGACTGACTGAAGTAAGCTTTGTTGGATTTGAGCAGCCACTCACAAATTTCTTCCTCATCGGCTGCTATTATTGATCCAAGGTAGATGAAGGATGGCACTACTTTAAATTACTCTGATGGCTTGAGTTTATCACTTTAAATTACTATGATGGTTTGACAAACTCTAGCTATTCTTCCTGCTGCTGCTGTCACCTCATATTATGTTTTTCCTTTATTTATGTATTGCCCTAGCTTTTGTGCTACCCGTTTGATCTAGATGAAGTATTCTTGTGCAGCTATTTCGGATCTTCCAATGATGTCTATTTAATCTGCATAAGCCGGTATCTGGCTGGACTTGGTGATGATATTTCCCCTCGTTGACGAGAGACATAGGTACTCCAGAGAGTCTACAGAGGTACTCTACAGAGTCTTGGATTGCTTTCTCCAATATCAGGCTGAAGTGGAGGCAAGTCAGCCCAATGGTGCTCGGTCTAGATAGCAATCCGACTATTCCTACTTGTCTTATTATTCCTATCATGGTCAATCAACACAATCGGGTCAGTTCTCTCATGGCTTCATACAGCTATACTTGTGTAAGGAGATAGATGTTTTATTTAAAATCATAGAGGCATCGCCAATCTATCCGCGATTCCCAAACTATTTGAAAAAATCATCTACTGCAAACTCTCTCTTTTGGTCGACGCTCGATTGAACGAGCAGCAGCATGGGTTTAGGAAAAGTCGTTCTACGAACACCAATCTTATAGTACTTATTTCTGATGTATCATGCAAAATGGAAAAGGGGTGGTCAAATTGACGCAGTCTATACAGACTTTAGCAAAGCATTCGACCGAGTTGATCACTCTATTTTGATCCTCTCCAAGCTGCAGCAATTTGAAATTGCAGGATATTTACTAAAGTGACTTAGCTCCTACATTCACGATCGCTTTCAATTCGAGAAAAAAGAAAGTATTATTTCTAAGAAAGTCCACGTTAAAGCTGGTGTACCTCAAGAAAGTCATCTTGGCCCTCTTCGTTTTAATATTTTCATATCAGACCTATCGGAGGCTGTATCTGACATTCCTCATTCATTGTTTGCGGACGGCCTCAAAATTTACCATTTCATCAAGTCAGCATCTGACGCTTCCTTTTTTCAGTCAAAACTGAACTCTTTAGACTATTAAAAAATCGTCCCTTATCCAAGCCATTTATATCATTTAATTTGTAAGTATTTAGTAAATTTCGTATTTAACTATTATTCATTTATTTATTTTTCATTAATTTATTATTTTATTTGTTATATATTTGTTGTCTATTTGTAACTAATTTGTTTATGCGTTATTTATTAATTTTGTATTCATCTGTAGTTTTTCTTTTTGTTTTATGCATGTATAATTTTTATACTTCTTTACCTGTTTACCTTCCTTGGTGAAATAAATAAATATAAATATAAATAATTTGGCTAGATTGCTAACAACTAATTCTAAAACAACTACTCTTTCTACTCCCTTTACTAAACATAATTGAATCTAAGTAATTAACGTGATTTGAACGCTATATTTTGACGACTGTGGAAGTGTTATAACATATTGACACACCTAATCATTTTATTCACTTTCTACCTTCTATAACCTCATTGAATCGTAAAAATACCAGCAAATTGTCATTTTACATTTCTATTTATTATTGAATGAATCAATTCAACTTTCAAATTGAATTGTTTTGAATTTTCAACTATTAAACACAAAATGCCCCCAAAAGCTATCAACATTCTTTGCAAACCCCCAGAGAGTACCCAAAAGTTAAATCCTTCACATCAACCAATATCATGAATCAACCACCTACACTTGAAACAAAAGGCTAATCCCCAGTCGCTATTGTGTTCTCTCCGTTACGAACGTACACGAAATCACACCACAAAAATTGTTTCACACACATTCACATGAAAAATAAAAATAAAAAATTCAATTTACCAATTCGATTTTCATAGGGCCGTAAGTCCACAGTACGAATTTCCTTGATTCCAAGCTTTTCCTGTTCCTGAATTAAAAGTTTAATTATATGCTGTCCCAGGAAGCCACTGCCACCTGTGTATGAAAATATACAGAAAAAAATACCCGGGTGAGAATAGCAAGTGAAGGTGAAAAATAAATCATATTATCGAAAACGACAGCACACCAGCTATGTTTTCCCGTTTAAGGATAATAAATCTTCAATTTTTATAAAACGGCTGAAAAATCACATCTACGATGTATACGTAAATAGCTGGTGTATATGTGTAAGTTCAGCATGTTGACTGAAACAGTTTGTTTCGTAAGAATGTTTTAGATAAGTGGTTTGGAGTCGAAATCATTGGTTTTCCAAAGGAGCTTGCCATGAAAATGCTTGATAAGAAATTTTCTGAAATTTTCATTCCAGCATGTTTCGAAGATATTTTATCGTCAAATACTTCAAAAGAGCATACTGCAGATAATTAAAAAAATTTAAGTTTAGATCATCTTTCAAGGTATTCACAGATTTTTACTAATTGAATAGTTTCAATGTTCGTAGTTTTCATTGTTTTACTTCTTTTACTTTTTTATCAATAAAGTTTGTTACCATGTTATCAATTTCTTATGACTGTAAAGTCACAGAAATGAGACTATAAACAAAATAATTAAGAATAAAAATTTCAAATTAAAGAATTCATCTAGAAAAAAGGATTCAATTTCAAGCATTCAAAGACTCCACTGCAAACATTCCCTTTTCCGTATCGAAAAACCAACCTGTAATTCTCGAAAAACATCCTGTAACATTCTACGTAACATCTGCATAAAATAAATTTTAAGTACATACTCACCCACAATCAAAACAGTTTCACCGGGATTGCTCATTTTTTGTCTTTTTCGAAGCTTTATATTCACCGTTAAAAAATCCCACTATCAAGTGATCGTTCTTGGAAAGAAACTGCGGAAAAAAGCGAACAAACCGAAAAAAAACGGATTAAATTAATAACACACTGAGTATGGAATCAAGTGACATTCAAAATTATTAAAAAGATTCGTTTATACGGTATTTATTGAATGGGGAATTAATACAATATTATTTGTTGTGGAATATAGTGTGCTGGCTCGTATGCATGCATGTTATTGATGAAATTTTAATCGAATTGTTCGAGATTCGGAGAAAAGTTTTCGTACTTGCTTGGAGAAAATACTATTTTGAGTTAATTTTCTGGTGAAATACATGAAGCAAAATTTGAAGTACGAGCTTTTATTGAATTGAAATAAATGATTTACCAGTAATTTGATTGATTGTTTTATTTTCATTGAGAATTCAATGATTATTATTGAGATAAAGATAGGGACAATAAGACAATACATATGTATGTATTTTCTATTTACTGCATGGTCCAAATTGTTTTTCAAATGCTATGATTGCATATCAATTTGTTATTAAATTGAAAATATTAAATTGGAATTGTTTTTGCGGGATGATTAAAATTGAAAAAAATTTTATTTATCTTGAAAATTTTAATTTGACAAAGTGGTTTCGAAAGCATGCACTGATTCTCATCAGACATCAGCACACAGTGCATACTTGACTGGTGTGACCACTTGCAGTTGGAAATCATTAATTGTTATTTACGCTGGTTGTGACAAATTTTAACATCTCCGACTTATATCCATGGAAATAATTTACTCATAAAGGTTATTGATTTGTGATCACGGTTCCCTTCTTGTTTATAATCGCATAGACAACGTATATCGTCTCTAAAGCTTATCAAAGCAGAGAATAATTGATACGGGAAACTCGATCGTTTTCCGAAAGCAGAATCAAATTGGAATTGTTTTTGCGGGATGATTAAAATTGAAAAAAATTTTATTTATCTTGAAAATTTTAATTTGACAAAGTATTAGTAAAATCAGCGAATTTGTGGACATATATTCAATATTTCATTCAGTATATTCATTTAATAATTAACGGGAATAGCCACTGTGACGGGTAAAAAAAAATTTGTTTTGTTTGCTTTAAATCAAAGTTTATACATTCACAAATATTTGTATAAAATTCTAGATCGAAATTTCGAAAATTTTCGAAGTTATAGTCACGTTAGTGAGAGCAGGTATTTCATGAAATACATGATTTTAGAGTAAAAATTTTAAACGCGTTTAAAACTTTTTAAAAACTTTAAACGCGTTTTTCTCAAAACGAATTTTTTCAAACTGGTCGCATCAATAACTCAAACAAATATCAGCCGATTTTCAACATTTCTTTATGTTTTATTCGACTTTACAGTGGCTAATATTGCACGTAACTGATTTTGAAAATTTCAATATTTAAGTTATTTTAAAGCTGTTTTAATCTAAAAACAAAAGGAAAAAAAAGGAAAAAGTAGGAAAAATATACAATCAGCTGTCATTTTCTTTCAAATCAAAATGAAAAAATCGGCTACGTGCAACGATAACTTCATTTATACAAATCACATTGCAATCTGAATTTTTTTCCTAAAATGTGCGAAATTATGCGAAATCGATGCGACCATGGAAAGGGCTTTTTTGGGGCTCGACAAGAAAACGATTTGATATTTTTTAATAAAAATTTAGACTAATAATCTTCAATGTACACTTAATAAAAAAAACCTGATACCCCAAATTCCTTTACTTTCCGGTCAAAAAAATTCCAGAAAATCAAATTTTTTTTCGGCCGTCACAGTGGCTATCCCCCTTAAAATAATAAATACGTTGCTATATGATTAATCATGGATTTAATCAAGTATAATATATTAATGAGATTGCAGAAAAATCACAGCAGCAGAAAATATTGCATGTTGAATTGCTATTATAAATTATAACAAATTTACTTGAAAGAAAATCGCTTACATATTCATTAATAATGAATGAAATAGTATTTCCGACTAAATGATTCAATTTATACGAAATGCTTATTCAATTGAATGACGAAAAGTCATGTTTTTTGTGTTCATAATTTCTTATTGAGAGATCAACGAGCTTTTGCATTCTAAAATAAAATGCAGTTGAAATGAATAACATAACATAGTTTCATCAATTCAAATAGTTTCATCGATTTTGTCAATGGTTTTTCATTTATTAAAAAATTGTGACTAAGAATAGAAACAACAAATTGATAAAGCTGAAAGAAACTGTTAGTCTTCTTTTGGAAATTTCGTGATATTTGGATCATTAGTTATAGTTGAATGTTAGAAACCGAATTAAAAATAAAATAAAGATAATAAAGCGAAAATTTATTGGGTTTTTCTAAATATGCCTTACTTTTTTGGTGACAGGAAGAAGTTTCAATGAAATTCTACGTAATCTATATTTCTGTGGAAACAAGCTATTAGGAAAAAATTAGCCCAAAAAATCAGTCATATTTGAACTTTGCTATGAGTATCTTTGGGAGATTTAGGGAAAAGAGCTGATTGGGCGAAATTTCGATCAGTTGTTTCACACTGAATTGGATCATTTCCGCTGCGAAGTCCTGCAACTAAACTAGATTTATAAGCAAGAGAAGCCCTAGTCGTAGTATAGTGAGATTGCGGCTCTTCGAGGTGACTGTGGGAGGAGTTTCATCATGTCAAAAGGCCTGACGATTGGACACTCTACAAAGTTAAATCTAAGATATTCACGAACGGTGGGTAATGCGAAAAGAGCTTCATGAAAATCTCTGTGTGAAAATATTAAAGGTAAGGCCCTCTACACACGAAGCTATATGACCACGAATATGACTAACTCGTTTTCGACGAATACAGGGCTAAAACAAGGGGATGGATTAGCTCCGGTACTCTTTAACCTAGCACTTGAATATGTCATCAGAAAAATCCCCGTTTACACGAGAGGAACTCTACTATTTAAGTCGACACAGCTAGTAGCTTATGCTGATGACATCAACATTATGTCACGTTCGTTCAATGACGCCAAGGAAGTATTTGTAACTTTAGACGAAACCACCAAGGAAGTTGGTCTTCAAATTAACGAACAAAAAACAAAAGTTATGACTCAATCAAGGAAAAGGACGCCAATAAGACAAAACATAACAATAGGGGACTATAATCTTGAAAATGTGGACAACTTCGTGTACCTAGGGACGAACCTCTCGAAGGATGGGAATGAGCTTGACGAAATCAAACGACGGATTCAATTAGCCAATAAGACATTCTTTTCGGTGATTCCCATTTTGAAATCTCGATGCGTACACAGGAATACGAAGCTTCGCATCTATAAAACAATTATTAGACCTGTGCTATGCTACGGAACCGAAACCTGGACAATGACCCAGGCGTCTGAAAAAGCCTTGAATACGTTCGAGAGAAGGGTATTGCGAAGGATTCTCGGTCCAATACGGGAGGAAGATGGATGGCGAATCCGATACAACAACGAGCTGTATACCATATATGACGAGCCGGAAGTCTCTACCGTCATACGACTACAAAAATTACAATGGGCTGGCCACGTCGAACGAATGAGCGACAATCGAATCCCCAAACGGTCTCTCAAGGGGCGAGCGAGCGGAGCCAGGCCAGTCGGTAAGCCACGCAAGCGCTGGGAGGATTCGATCGATGCCGACAGCAGGTCACTTCTGGGAGCACCGAACTGGAGGACGCGGTCACTGAACCGAGACGAATGGAGGCGACGTATTAAGGAGGCGAAGGCTCGACTCGGGCTGTAGTGCCCCGATGATGATGATGAAAAGGCCTGACGATTGGACACTCTACAAAGTTAAATCTAAGATATTCACGAACGGTGGGTAATGCGAAAAGAGCTTCATGAAAATCTCTGTGTGAAAATATTAAAGGTAAGGCCCTCTACACACGAAGCTACTCAAATTACACGGAACTGGTTTATGACTGCAATTGCTAATCGGTTACTAACTGATTACTAACGCAGATCTGCACACTAAGCTACTTCAAAAAGATCTAAATCAGTAGTTTTTTCAATGAAATCATGAATAGACTGTCATTAGATTAAGCTGAGGAATGAAGACAATTGAATGTGCTTTTGGGATGGCTTGCGAAAAGTTTCCAGCTTTAAATGGTTCTATCCGGATTCAGAATTCAAAATATGTAGACTTGATCATCACAAATGTCTGCGTTCTCAACAGCTATTACGAACTCGAAAGTGACATCAGTATGTGCCAATCGACAAATTTACAATGAAGACAAATTCGGAATTTGATAGCCGTGCCATGTTACAACCACCACAAAATATATCACAAAATATATCTCCAGCAAAAACTCTCAGGAACTATTTAGCGAACTATTTTATTACACCACGAGAATTTCTACACTGGCAGTGGAAATATTGTTTATGAACATAGATTACAACTTGAAAACAAAGGTTTTAGTATATCCTCTTTACCACATTGAAAAATAGTTTGGTGTATGCCTGTCATATTAGCTGCCTTTCGAACTTCATTCCATGGATTTTGCATTTCATTCTTCTTGAAATATCCCGGAAGCGTGATAATATGCAAAACTGGATATTTCTCTATATCACTTACGAGATGATTGATTTAAAACTGACACATAGACCGAGCTACTTCAGTCACTAGTAACCCAGCAGCTGAGTTTCCTGGAACCAATTACTAACAAGTTAGGAACGCATTACTAATCAGTAGCGACGTGTATGGTGTTCCATTCAGTTACATTGAAAGTGACTCATTGCGGCCTGGTTAGTAAAAACTCATCAGTTTCTTTTCAGTAGCTCCATGTGTAGACGGCCTAAGACTTCTAAGTTTTAATCCTGTCGCACTGTCGGACTCAAAGCAACTGCGAAACGCTTAGAGGTTAATGGGCAATCATTTTTCCTGTAGTGAGAATGACATTACTGCAAGAACTAAGCATGATTGTTTTCTGTCATTGCTAGCACACAAATTTCGGCCCATTCAAGTTACCAGGCCTATTCTAGTCTGACCTAGCTATTTCGGCAGACATTCAGCAGACTTTAGAGGGCACGTGACCCTGGCTGATTATCATATATAATGCCTGCTTAAAGCTTTCGTGCACTTAGAAGGAAACTATATTTTTCTTCATCTCTTAAGCAGAGAAAGTATCACACGCTACACCTAAGGACTTTAGACCAGTTTGTCTAATATCCTTTCTATTAAAGATTTTAGAGAGATTTTTGGGGTATTGGATAACCAGTGCCTCAGACTCTACTCTGTTTTGCTTATGTGTATGCTTATGCCAGGGGCAAATCGCTCAAAACAGTGCTGCATGCCTTGGTAGACCGTGCATCGAGGGAGCGTTCAAAAATGTGTGTCCTCATGCAATTTTGAATGCTTTTCAGAGCCTAAACAGCAATTGGCAGCTAGTTGAATTATAAATTAGCTACTCAAAATAACCAATCGCCTTTGAGTAGCTCCACCATCATGCGAGTAGTAAATACAAGCATTCCCCATGGCAGTTTTCTGCTTTGGAATTTAATAGTTAATGCGCTTCAAACGAAACTGGACGAAACTTTATGTAAAGTGACTTTCCTGACATATTCCCTCGCGATGATGTTGAGAATGTGGCCTTAGTGCTTACTCTAACAAAATGGAATTATTATAGGGTAAGTACAGGGTTTTCTCTAAGTAGAAGGTCTCTCAGCGCAGCTGTGGCTATCTTGATTGGACATGGTCTATTTGGCAGGCATGACAAACACTTCTTTCGTGGCTGTAGATACGAGGAAGAAGAGAAAACAGTTATTAACCTCCTGTGCGAGAGCCCGTCCCTTGCTGGAAGAAGTCACTTGCCCCATATCTTGCCGCATGTCCCACCGAAGTAGCTTCGGTGGACCTGAACGCGATCACCCAGTTCATCAAGGACTAGGGGTTTATCTCCAGTTAGCGGACTGGTTTGTACACTACGCAATGTGGTATCTTAATTAGTGTCTTTGTGAATGAGCTTACCTTCTCCAGAGACTGTCTGAAAGCGGCAGCCGCTTAATCTAATCTAATCTACAAGTAGCGAAATATCATTTCTCGGTTTCGCCAAACTTTACGTAAATGTTGCCGAGAATACTTGCTGGAGTCATAGTAAAAGTGAGGTTTCTTTCAAATTTGTTAATATTTTTTTTAACTGGGACTGTCAACACGTCTTCACGACATGAATAGTATTTAATACATCAAGTTGTTCATATAGTTATTTATTTTCATTATTATTATAATTTTAATGGTATAAAACATTCGTACTTGATGTAAAAGTAACCGGTAAAATTAAAGCACCGGTCGGTTTGTTTCCAGTAAATTTCATTATAGTGTGGCTACAAAATTTTGTAGAAGCTGCTAATAATGTTTGAATTAATTTTACTGTATATCAAATGCAGTTTCATTTCTCCAACTCGAAAACCCATTATAAATTAATTATTTTAAGGAGTTTTGCTTTATATAGGTAACTTTGAGAACAATATTGTTTGTAAGAACAGAAACGAAGAAAAATAAATATCTAACAGAAGGAAATACCAAACATTGGCACAAAAATGAAGAATCATTAACGTCAATCGGGCGTAACTATAAATTAACTCTGCTTATAATCATCTGTTGATTTCATGCAATATCTAAACCTATACTGATCCCTGCAGCTAAAATTTCTCCTTCACACAAATTATAAGAATTTATACAACTCAATTTCATTAAAAAAACACCTATTTAATGCTAATAAATATGACGTGTATTCATGCACACAATGTTTTATGTGCAACATGAAAATATCTAAACCAAAATTTGAGGTCTAATAAAACTAGATTTGGTTGTGCTCAATGGAGGTCAAGGGCCTTGCATGATGGTTTGACCTCGTCACTCTGTGTCCAAAAAATTACTACGAGACCCCTCATTTTACGTACACTTGCAAATTGTCTAGCAGACCATCGTTCGTAATAATGTAGATCTCTGCACATAATTAAACGGCTGTTTTCCTCTGGAATCTACTTGAGTTTGCATTGTTTTGCTTGTGAAGAGTGCATTGAAAAAAAAACATTTTAAAGACACTGAACTAGTTAAAGTCAAATACAAATTCACCAGACTTATTCATTTACCCTTGAACTCGTAAAATGCTGAATTTATGGGTGATTTCTTTGAAAACCAGAGAGACCAGTTAGATTCATTTATTTGTACCGTCTTCTGTCGACTTAAGCTACTTTCGAATATAGGCTATTGTTTATTAAGCAAAGCTGCTTTATATATCAATTCCCATATTATGGTTATAAATATCACCCGCAAGCTACGATCAAATCCTTTGCTAGCTTCAAAAATTTCTAACAGCGCAAATAGTAAATAACACTAAACATTATACCAACGTCGGTCATTATATAAGTTAACCCACTCGCATAGCATGCAGTCAGATCAATCAGTTAAGTAACAATGCACTTTCTTCATCTTTGCGTTGCATGCAAATTATCACTTTGTTACACAACTCGTTTCACAGGTATTTAGAATTAGATTAACGGAAAAGTCCTTAATTTTCATTTACTAAAAACATAATAAATTTTTGCGTACCGGAAACAGTTGGAAAACTCCCAGAAATTGTGAATTCACCACCAAGGAACAGCCAGTTAGCGGAAAATGAAAGTGAAAATGAATTTGTGTACCACGTTGAGAGGTAAAGATCGCGCGATCCGAAATTACGTGTTCGCGACGCAAGATCAGTTTAAGCTTTGAATCGAGTGTTAGTTAGCTGGCGCGGTAATCGTGGTAAGACAGCAGGAAAACCAGTCAGGTAAGCATAGTAACCATGCATCATCAACGTTCGTACATATCTCATGTCAGTATAGAAGCATCCATTAAAAAGCTTAAAATCTCGCGATTTGCTTCTCTTTTGCACGACACGTTCACATAACGCGTCTCCCGTGGTGGTTTGTTGGAACCATTGGTAAGTTAGTTTTTGTTTACGACGAAACGTTGAATGCGCGATCTTCGATCAGATTTGAGATATTACGACATAATAGTTTGGGGTCCCAAGCTGAGCCAGCCAAAAGCCAGGCGGAAAGTATCTCATTTCGCTGAGAAGCTAATGTTGTAACAGTGACCCAGGCTAAATGCCACTATCTCATTGTAATTGATCATGTGACTAATGGTATTGGAAAATAGGTGAAAATAGACAATCGAAAAGTTTTCTTCCAAAGTTTTAGCAACGGAATTTTTTCATTTTTTTCTTTATTCAATTGATTAACACGTTGTGCAAATGGGTTTTCCAGCCAAAACAAAACAAACATTTCAAGCTTTCAGCTACTGATCGTACAAATCTGATACAACCATATCTATGCCCTTCAAAGCTGTTTGCTTTCTTCAATATCTTCACCTGGTTTTGAGCACAGTCTGAAGTCAGATGAAAGCTGGCCAGTACATCCATGTTAACGAAGCGACCAGATTTTCTGCGTTCAATATTATACACAAATAACAAGTGAATGGTTTGGATCGAAGCAATTTATTTTGTTTGGTCATGACCTCCCTCAACTGCGGAAACTCGATTCGAAAAATTCAATGAACTTTTCCATGACCCACCTTTTGCGTAGAATCACGTATTTACGTACTCTTCTCATATATGCTTGTGATTCAATGCACCAATGCATTCTGAATTGATGCAGCTGGCGATGAAATATTTAAGAAACAACTGTTTTTCATAGTGACGATGGTAATTATAACGTTTTTCTTTGTTTCGTTGGTTTTTCATCTACACAAAGTGCAAATTGACTGAGTCTTTGTTACGAACAATATCAAGATGTCAATTACGTGCATAATTTTTCGAATTAGGTCTGTTCGCGTACTTCAGCAAACTGCAGCAGTAACAGAATTTGGCAGCTGGCTTCTTTTTGCTGCAAAATTTGTCTTGCAGCAAAAGTACGAAAACGACTTGCTGCGAATCTATTTGAATATATTATAATAGATTCAAGTACGTGAACAGACCAATTTTCTTGGTGCGGATGATGACGGTAATCAGAAGTGAATTTTACACGCGAGTAACTTTAAAAACTATGAGTAGGTATCATGCCGTGCTATTACATGGGCACGCTACTTATGCATGTAATGAGAAAATTCTTGCGAAAGTGTCTATCTAGGCGTAAAAAGTGAAAGCAAAAAGAATTATATGAAAGTGAGAGCTATTAACTGCGTTTCTATATGCAGCTGTTACTGTAAGAAAAGTTTACACTGTGATATATAAAGTTTTCAAAATACAAAACATTTTTTTATTATTTATTTTACATACCTACTTCAAAACTATTTTGTATGTTTTTTCATTTCATTTTGACATCGACGTACATATTTTGCTTACCCAGTAAAGTTCGGTCAATTTGTAAAACACTGTTTTTTAAACGGAAAGAGGTAAATCGATTTGACTTATTATTTCACGATACAACTTTATATCAGGCAGTACCCATCATGATCAAGAAAAGCCCGTCCCATCCTATATCCATTCCTTGAAATCCAGAATCTGAAATTTGGCATAGAAGAGACAGATTCCATGGATTTTGATGAGATTATTGCGACAACAGCACAGGCTATTTGCCATTGATTCTGAAATTCAAATTACTAGTCAAGTCTACATGGACCACAGCAAAAAACTTGAAGGTTTTGGAATGTTCGATCGCATTTTTCCCTGATTCTACTCCTATGTTTAAAATCATTCCTTCAGAGTCACCATAAATGATTTTATTTCTTTTCCTTCATTTCCACATATTGCTATTACATGGATCTACTTTTAATTTTGTTTATGAATGATCTTTCGGCTGTTGTTAGCGCCTCTAATCTTTGTTTTATGCGGGCGACTTAAAACTATACAGAGCAATCAAATCTGTATGCAACTGTCACCAGCTCCAAGCTCCTTTGATTGCTCGTAACTACTGGGTCTAATCCAATTATATTTTTTAACATCCCGAAGTGCCACGAATACAATCTTAAAAAAATGCTCATCGTGTATTATCCTACGGGCTTTTTATTTTCTATTTTCCTATTTTAGTTTATTTTTTTATTTTTTTTCGCATTTAGTTTATTTTTTCTCTGGGTTCCGAAGTACTCTTTTCTTTAAAAATCCACTCTAGGATGCTCTCTACAATATAACAAATGAAGGCCCTCTGAAGGCAACTTTTACAGAACTGGCTGCAAAGGACCTAATTTTCTGCGCCATTGATCAGGCTATTCCGAAAGTTTTTGAGAAGTGTAGGAAATCAGCCTTCTAAGTGCAGATTTACATCGAATTTCAGGAGCCACCTCCTTCTAGTTTTTTAGATAAGTCACGCCCAGACGATGAATATAAATTTGTGGAAGTTATAGCAATGTTGTATTATTATTTGGACTTCATTTATTATCTCCATATCGGTATGGGAACTAAGATTATTACCGGTAATAGCCCTCGGCTCTTCCTTGATAGTTTAGGCATCAGTTAAGGCATATCAGTTGCAGCTACAGACTAAACCACTCTATGATAATGTGCCCATCAAATTATCCTGACGTTTTTTTACCAAATTTTACCGAGTTCTTGCAAGACTGTGTTTGGTCCAAGCTGCCCAAATCTTTTTTGCCTTGTAATTTATGCATGGTAAAATTATGTGACGAATTTCATATTCTTTCAAAGCACTTATTGGTGAATTTTCCTGTTCCAAGGTTGTCAAATGGATTGAGTTTATCGTAATGACAAATGCTCACCTTTTGAGTTCTGCAGAGCTCATTTTCCAATTTGGTATCGTTTACAGCAGACGCTTAATCCGCGGACTATACACCAAATTCCACTTAAATTATTTAGTTCGCCTGCTGTAAACACTCAGTACCCGACCCAAATTTAGGTCAGTCCACGATTTCAAGCGACCGGACCTGAAATACATAGCTCGTGGACTATATCGCTGTAAACACACCCGACCTAAACATTGATTTTTGCGAGATAATTAATAATATATGTATGTTGAATATAAGCTCATAACATTCCCCTTTAACTCAAAATCATTGAAATAAACATGTTCGAGAGACAAATGAAACGATAAATACAGTGCATGAACAAACATCAAACCAAATGACAGCTGTCACGTACGAACGAGGACTAAATTCGACCTGAGCAAATTTTAGGTCAGGTCGATGTAAACACCTTAGGAATAAGTTCACTTAGTCCGCACTATAGGTCAGGTCACATTTGGTCCGACCGCTGTAAACCTAATCATTATCACAAAATTTGTCCACAGTCTCTTAGCCTATCACTTTCCTCGAGTAGCTTTTTGGCTTAACACTACTTTGAGACGTCGCATAGACCCTATAATTTCCTGAGAAATTGTATTGTTTCTTTTAAATGCGTTTCCTTGTTTAATCACAGTAGTCAAGATAAAACTTGTCAGGACAACGAACGTCAAACATATCCACAAGGATTCTGAGGTCTGATTCTACCAAAATGCGCCTAACAAATTGAAGTCCTTTCTTTCTGTAAATACACTAGCACTTCAGCATTCAAGTACTTTTCCTGGGTCTTTAAATGCAATCTTTGTTTTTTTCGACAGTTATTACCAACGCTTGTTACTTACACAGTTGTTACTAACGCTAGTTACTAACGCTTTTCGAATAGAAAGAGTATTCTTTCGTATTTCAGAGTATCCTTTCGTAATCTTGTGTAATTTGTGTTCAAATGCTATAGTTGTCAAAGCAAGCAAAATTCATAATCACTACTTGATTGTAGTGACTCAGTTACCGTTTTTGAAATGCGTAAAACTGAGGAAAAAAAATTAAGTTTCTACCGAAGATGTTACAACTAGCGACCTGTCACCGCTGCAACATGGAAAGTTTCAAAGCTCTACTCCATAAGCATTCCCCTACATACTCCACTTGTCCGACTAGCTCAGTCAGTAGAGCATGAGGCTTCTAATCTCAGGATCGTGGGTTGGTGTCCCACGTTGGGCGCCATCTAATGCATGAAAAGTTTCTAAGTTATATTCGGCCCAAACCCCACGGCCGCCGCAGTCAAGCTAGCTGCCAAGCGGAGTACGCAAGGCAATGTTATGGAGTAAGGCTTATAAACTTTTCATGTAACAAAGATGCGTTTCAATTACTGAATCCTTCGATTCTCATCTACGAAAATATTACCCTTTTCAACTGAAAAATTGTTATCAAAGTATTGATCCCAAAGTTGAATCGGCAGAAACATAGTTTTCGGCTGCGGTTTGATTTTCGGAAGCAGCATACTACTCTGCAGCAGTCTCACAGCATTGTCCAAATGAAAGTAAATTAGCGTTGCAAGATAAAAGGTACTTCCCCGCTATTTTTCTCGAAATACGAGTGTCTCAATTTTTTGACTGTATAAAGTACAAGATGTGGTGCTTTCGACATTAGCTCCTCTTGCTACCTAACGGAGATTTCCAACCTAATTCATAAGTGAAATTGAATCCAAAGTTGCACTTGCTTAGGCATAAAATCTCGTCACCAACGCTATCACTTCAAGCAGCATAGTACTCAAAAGTGGACACATGCTACTTGCCAAAAGCATCTGAAACTAATAGGTCAGTTGTATTTGCCATCAACATCCATTGAAAAAAATAACTTTTCCGATTTTTATAGAGCCAGCTTAGCGTAGAAGTATTGATTTCTTTTGAGGAAAAAAAATATTTAGCTTTCTTAAGCCAAACATAATTAATTTGTGGTTTTTAGAGCTGTTTTTTTTAATAATTTTTCTCCATATGGTTTTGATTTTTAAATGATTTCGATTATTGAATAAATACGATTCATATCGATCACAAAATTTTCCCTTAAGTTTAGTTTTTCAATTTGGTCTCATAAATGCTGTGGAAAATGTACCCAAAAATTATGTATATTTCCCCAAGTAACTATTTTTCAAATAAATTTTTTTATTTTTGATTGGCATTGCCTTTAGTCTACGTTTATGGTTTACTCTTTTTTTTTTGTCAATATTGAAAATGCAAGCAAATATGACTCGCCCTCTCAACTTTTTGGGTGTAGGGCGATTAAGCTTACAGCGATGTAATCAATTGACCATGAAAGCAGTCGGGAAAGATCATAAAAGCTATGAAGAGGTTTCAAGCTTTTATAATCCCAGCGAACCGAAAATGGATGAATTAAGAGAGTATCAAAACAAGTCTGGTCGCCTACATTTCCCACACGTGATCTTTTTATGAGCGAACAGGCTATATTTGCTTTTCGCCCATAAAGACGCTAATGGCATTTATTAAAAGCAAGTTATTGCGAGTAATATTGGAGAATGTATCACTAAGATTAGGACTATATTTTTCCGTTTTCATAATTTAAAATACATTCACACGTGGTCCTATGAAGAATCACTTATTGTATTTATACAAATGGTCACCTCTAACACATTTTCAATCTCATACAATTAGTAAAACTCAAAAACATTTTCAGAAAATGTTTTCCTTTATTCGTTTATTCGAAACTAACAAGAACATACTATTACCATCAAATCCATTGTCAAAATGTTTCACATATCAAGTCCACAAGTAGCGAAAATATCTCAAAAGCATCGAATATATTTCTATACGAACATCTAAGTACCATAGTTGGAAGCTTGCTCACCACTTGAATTTTATTTCACCATAACTTCAATGCTTAAGTGTTTCGTCGCATTTAATTGTAATAAGATTAAAGATTTTATTGTCATCATTCGGTTTACTAGTTTTTTTTTCGTCAATGCAAGCAATCACTTTCATCTTATTCATCATTAGCGAGCGAGTGCTCATGGTCAATTTTTATATATTCTTCTTCGTCACATTTTCCAAAAAATCTTTTTCGCGCGTTTCAACATATTTCAGTTCAAAGTAAAACATTAACTTTTTTTATTATCTAGTTTGAACAACGATTTCGAACTTACTAATGATGCAAATTTTGAAATACTACACTATCATCACCGTTGTCTTTGCGGTACAAATGTTGGAAACGAAGGAAAATTATTGCACTGTTCTTGCATGCATGCTGGTATGAAGGAGTTGCAAAATTGGTGTGCAATTTTTTTTTTCATTTTTTATCGCGACTTTAACCTTGGGCGTAACACAAGTTTGTTATAAATTTAACTATGTACTTACTGAACATGCACTGAATTGTGTGAATCCAAGTACGTTTAATGGTGCTTCTGAAAAACACGTTAATGTCGAAAATGTTAGCTTTGAAAGAGTTTAAGCTCTTTTAATTCGTGTGCATATATGATAAGCCAAAATACAAAAGAAAAATCAATTCAATATTTGACAATTTATTAAACATAAAATTAAAACCAACTTAGGACACAATCTACTCTTACCAACTAAAACAGAGTAAAACCATAATAAAAATCGCTTAAGTTCAATTGTTCCGTTCAAAACACAGACAGACTCCTGATTATAATTTCCTACATGCGAATATCGATTGAATGCAAGCGTAAATATCAATTTGTCGGCTAGAATAAGATAGTTGAGTTCAAGAACACAACAATTTAAGTTTCAACGTTGCCATGCTGTTCACAAAAATTTTACTAACCAAAAAACAAATTTAAAATCTCAACACAAAATATAGGACATGATTGATTAAAATGTTGTAAATATGTACAATTGCCTCACAGAAACATTAACTCACAGCAAATAGATTTCTTGGACTCAATCTCAATTGATTTGAATTGACAGCAATATAATTAACCATAAGACTTAAATTTCAACAAAAGTACACATAGTATTTATAATTTTCTAATTATTATTAATAATTTTCTTCTTTCATTTGAATGAAAATGATTTTGTATAACTTTTCCCTATCTTCTTCCTTTGCTCTTTCTTAAGTTTCATGTATGCATGACAATTACATTAGTTTCAATTAATATTTTGTTCACTTAATGCGTAAATTTAAATAACATGTTTCCTTAAATGTTGTTTTTTTTTATTTGTTTGTTATCTCAATGAGTTTTAAGTTTAAGTTTTCTTACTAAGAATGAAGGCATCATAACTTTTTTTTTTTGTAATTTTGTAATAGCATTTCTTTTTTTTCTTCTCTTTTTTGAAAATATTTATAAACTATTTAAAACAATGCAATTGTTTGTTTTTGACAAACATGTAAGAAGGACTAAATGTACTGATCGATTACACAATGTCAAACGGATTAAAACTGTCTCTAAAGTTCAACAAATTTTCTAGAATTATGAAGATTGCGTGCTTGGGTAGTCAACATCTATATCACACAAATGGCTGTGTTGAAGGTTTGTTTCTAATATGAGAGGGCCGATGCTGATCGTGAGCCGACAGTAAAATCCTTATATTGAGAGAACACTGAGATCTGTAATGAAGAAGATATAATTAGATATTATAATATATGATTTGCTAGTGATTTATTTCTCTTATATTTAGATTTATTGCTAGAAATTTTACTGTATGGCACGGAGGTCTTCTATACAAGTTGATCAAGTTGGGATTTCCTGAAATAGTAATACGACTCGCCGCAAGCTTCCTTAGCGACAGACAATTTTATGTTAGCGTTAATGGAACAAATTCACGCCGGGGACCTGTGACATCAGGAGTGCTACAAGGTTCTGTCACTGGAACTGTTTTATACACCATTCTCACTGCTGACCTCCCTCTTCTAGGGGGCAATCCTCAAGTTAAAATCCTACAATATGCAGATGACACGCTCTTATTCGATTCGAGCCAAGACCCGTTCAAAGCTGCGAACAGCCTTGAAGATTACTTGGTAAACCTAAAATTTTATTTTGATGAATGGGGCATCAGGCTAAATAGTTGCAAAACACAGCTAACTATATTCAGGAACCCTTCCAAGTATCAGGGATCCCAAAAAAAGATCAGGCCAAAAAAGTCGCTGTCTTGTTCGGAACTTCTCGAATTATTCCTAGTCCTACATTGCGCTACCTTGGAGTAGATATGCATGAATTCTTGAAACTTAACCCCTATGTTCGACATAGAATTAAAGTAGTCAGGGCCGCATTTCAGCGTATCAGACATCTTTTCGCCAAAAAGGTGGGCATGACGACAAAGGCTAAATCCATTTGCTACAAAACACTCATTCGGCCAATCCTGACATACGCATCCCCATCCTGGATTATCTGTTCCAAATCTGCCATGGCAGAAGCGGAGATGTTCGAACGGAGAATTCGACGCTTCTGTACTAACAGGTTTTACAACCCCGTAACTAAAAAGTGGCCGAGGAACTCTCTTCTATATCAGGAGACAAGACTTGAATCACCCTTAGGAACCGGGTTGTGGAACTGACGACAAGGTTTTACGCACAGACAGACGGACATGAAAACGGACTGACTCGGGGTGTCGGACACACGAGTAGCTCTAATGAGCTATTTATGCGTCCAGCGGAAATAGCAGGACAGCGGCGGCTCATGGACATGCTGTTCAATTATGTTGGCCTTTCGACGAACCGGAGAGGATAGTTAAGACCTAGGTTAAGTTTAGGTCTAAGTAGGCTAAGCTAATTGTATTTAGACTTAAGCTAGATTTAGTTTAGTAAATTAAGTTAGTATTTAAGTACTATATTGCTAAGTCAACTCCAGGTATTGTACTACCTGGGTCATAGTTAATAAGTGAAAATCGAAAAATAAATGATGAAAAACAATTAAAATAAAAATCCAATAAGAGCCAGCAGGCCAAAATAGGATAGCCGCTAAGTATAAGTTCTTTTGTGTTAAATACCCCTTTAGTTAAGTTATGTAATGAATAAAATTTCTATTATTATTATTATTATTGCTAGAAATTTTGCACTCGCCATTTATTTTTTGTCAAGTCAGTTGTGAGATGTCAAGTCAGTTTGTCGTAAAAGGTCAGTCCCAACTATATGGTCGCCCGCTACCAGTCTATTTCGAAGATGCCAACAGTAAGATACTGTGCATTTTGACATCTTTCATGTGCGATAAAAAAAGGACTGGAGTTGGTAGCTGTTTATCTTAATTTTGTATTTTTCGAAATATTCAAAAAACGAGCTTTTCTGGCTTTGCAGGGTTGAAATAATGGCTTGTGCTCGTTCGAAGGTATTGGAGATGCAATTTAATCCGCAAACACAGATATTTTGACGATGTCTGAGGGTCTGATGGGCATAAGTGGTACAAAAGTTGTGATAAGGATGGCCCTTGTGATACTTCAGCCGTTATGAACCGCTGTGAGGACAAGTGGTTACTTGTTGAGATTCACAAATGCGATTTTCACCAGGTCTTGCAGAACTGTTAGCGTTTTTTTCTTCAAACTTTCGGGTGCCTTGTCAAACGAAAAAGCTTGTTTATGATGTCTGTCATAGTGTTTTTTAAATATGATCAGGCAATTGTTTTAGATAAAGCTTGTTGCCGTTGTCAATTCCAGACGACACAATTCAATTAAGTGTGTTTAACAAGATATTCACCTCATTCAGAGCAGCTACATTTCTGCCTCTTGAAAGTTTAATTAAGGTTCGTCCTGGCTTCACTGTCGGTGACCTGAAGTTATGTTTTTCTGAAACTGCAGCTCTAGTCCCAGTAAAGGCCTTCGCAGGATCAGACCTCAGGCTTTGGGCACCGTGGATAAGTGCTATAATCTAGTTGTTCCTTGTACGATTATATTGACTTTTATGGTTTTCTATTTTTGATTTCAATTTCGATCTCGTTTAAAGATACTGCTTGAATTTTAAGGAGTATTGCTTCAACAGCTGTTACAATAAGATTTTTAACTGTAGGTATAATCATAACGAACCGCAGCAAAATGTCTACACCTCTCTTGCTAAAACCACTACGTGACTTGAATGGCAAACATACGAAATAATTTCACTGTCCCTAAGACAAACTAAGTATAAACTTCTTCCAGCGTTAGTACATTTTCCAAACGAACATTTGATGTTCAGGCGTTTGTTCTTTCTGTGAAACAAAATTTCACAATCAAGTGACCCTCATTCGTAGTGTTTCCACTTGAGATATTCTAGTTCGACCCAACCAGCATTATTTTCAATAAATTTTCAAACGTAACTTATTCAATAGCAAAACTTATCCTATTACCTAGTAATATTTACAGTGTTCTCCGAAATGATTATTCACAGATCGATGCATTTCAAAGAATTATTAATACTACTCAATCCTTCCGGGAAGGATAAGCTTTTTATTCGTTACACTATTCATATTAAAACACATTTCATCTACTACCTTGCGAAACGAGAATGCCCTTGCCTCATCCTCAAGGCCGATCCTTTTTCTATTTCAATTTTTCATTCGTGCATTTTTAATTGAAATAAACTCATCTTTCCATCCGACTCATGCATGTATTATTAACATACTCGTGGGGTGGTAGGATAATTTATTCACATGTTTCCTGTTGGCTGGGTTCGCACTAAAACTGATATCACTTAATCATTCAAGAAAACATATCAAACCCTTAACATTAATTCGTGCAAATTACACTATCCCAATGCATGCGCTCACACACAATCCCGACAAGTCCTTACAATTCACTTCAATTCATTCGTACGCGGAGGCGATATAAAATGGCTCCTATAAAAAACCAATTCACAGCCGTTTATAGCTAAAATATCTCATTTCATCGATTTCCCGTTCTGATACGTTTTGCACGATATGTGTGAAGTGTACGACGAAAAGGACGAAAAGGACGATGAAGCAGTGGTGCTATGGTATGGTAGCAGTACAAAGAAACGACGGGTGTATTTGGAAATTGCTATGCTACATTTTCTCGGCATTGAGCGTGGCGTTATCAACCCTGCCTGTTCTGTTCGGTACGTAAAGTGGACCGTTATCTGATTCTATTACTATTATTTTTTTTTGGTCGTTTCCTTTCATCTAGTAGCACCAAACATAGAGAAGGGAATGTCTTGCAACGTCTTGAAAGCGATGAATGGGAAATAGAATGAGAATAATGTATAGAAGCAACCAGATATTGTAAGAGTGGATACAAAAGGACGAATTGCCGACATTATTCTTGCTTGTTTAAGTGTTTTGTCTTGGAGGCGCAGGACAGCGATGGTGAACTTGAAGCAGATGACAGTGGTTCTTGTTAACGATTTTGGTCTTTGATTAAGTGATTTCATAAAAATTACTAGTCGAAGAATCAAATCAAACCCTAAGGCGCAGATGTGGTTGTATTGGTTGTATTGTGTCTTTAAAGTTAAACTAAGGGATATTCTCATTTCTTGACTTTTGCTGATGTTCTAAGAGGAAACTATCTTGTTCTTCGCTATATATAGGCCTAAAATCTAAATTAACTTCAAAAGCCGATAGATGCTCAAGAAAAGGATATATGATGTTACCTAATTCTTCCTAAGAAAAACATAGGAGCGCCACAAATTGGAGCGATTGGAATGAAGTTTTGGTTTGTCAATCTAATTGGTTTTAGGGCTACGTAGACGACTCCCAACCTATTCAGATTTCTTCCATACCGCAACACGTTTTAACAATTCGACCAAAAGAATATATTTTCATTTGAATATTAAATTCCTTCTACTTCCGATTCACCACAAGAATCCTCAGCAAATCCATCAATTCACCACTACCCACCACTGACTTCACTAGTCACAGTCAAATTTCATCTGGTTTCCAGTATCGTCCTTTATTCATCGCTCCCGTTCTCTTTAGTTCATGAAAAATTCAATGACATTCTCGGATATCTATTGTTTGTTGTGTATTCTATGATGCCGCGAATGGTTTTTCCATCATTTTTCACCACCTCACCCACATCCCACGGCATTTGTATAGAATCCAAAACGGATAGTAAACGATAGCCAAGCCATCGCATGGATACAAAACACTAACGGTTCGTGTGATTCGATGAAATGGAAATGGAGCATGGCGCGATCCGAAAAATCTATTTATTTACTCTGTGAAAGATCCACTACCTTTATTTATTCCCAGCAATTTGCTTACGACACGGGATTTTCTTTTTGCTTTGACAGCGCCGTTTTTCTTGCGTCCATGGCGTTATTTTTCTTTCGGATCACGAAATCGTCTGCAGTTTATTGTCTCCCTTTATGACGGTATTTTGTCTTAATATTTTTTAATGTTCTTTTTGCAAAGTGCGGTTGCGGTCGATAGGAGATGGAAGGGTTTTTACTCAAATTTGTTGTTGGCGGCGTGGGCGCGATCTGGTTTCCATTGATTATCGATTGTTGGCTGGTCAGCTTTTCACAGTGGGCATCGTGTTCGAAACGGAATCATATTTGCTGAATTTAGTTTGAATTTTTATTGATATCATCTCCCTCGTGCTGGCGTGAGACATTTTACTTCACAAAGTTCATCCCCTGTCTGTGACGGAAATATCACATGCGAAATTCCATCCTCTCCCCCATGCATTTCACTTCCCTCAAATTTCCGCAAGTTAAATAGTAAGTATCAATTCGACTGCACATTTTCATACAATAAGAAAACTGCCAGAACTGCTACCCGTTCACATTACAAAGCTATGAAGCAAAAGATTCAATTTCATGCATTTTTCAAATACAATCAACTTTTCACAATTGAATCGTGCCCGAAAATCAATGCAAAGTCGTTTTAGACTTCTTTTGTAAGCAAGGCATCTGGAGAGCCAGAGCGAAGGGCGGCAAAAACGTGGAATATAAAAGTGCAGAAATGAATGACTGAATTCAGTCGTTTACAATCCCTATATTCTGTCGGAACAGCGCCAGGACGTACGATGATTCGAGCCAGGAGAGACTAAGACTATGAAGTCGTCATCTTTGTGCCGGAGATGTTTCAGGACCGGTGAAGATAAGATCGTGAAATTGTATGAACAAAAGGAGAGCATATAAAGAAAATTATTTGATGCATAAAGAAAATCCAATACATGCAATGCAGAGGTTTTATAGTGGTGAAAATCCCAAGAATTGGGTATTTGAATCAATGAAAAATGTACTAGAGAGCATGTTAAATTTCAAAAGAAATGGAGTTTTGATGGAGGCAAATCATTTTTATTTTTCATTGCTAGTAATGTACTATGAGGTTGAGTGAAATGGATTAAATATTTTTGTTCAACCAAACAGCTGTATATCACTTTATTTTGCTTTCGGTTATTTCAACGTTTAAGTTAATGTTTATAGATGTTTTCGGGTTTCAATGATACACACCGAAAATGTAAAAATTAATAAACTTAAAATAAGTGAAAAAAGTGTCCTACTATCCCATGCCTATTCTTTGAGTTTTTGAGTTTCTTACTCTCATACTGCTTGCTATGCAATATCGGCTTTTGGAGATTGTAGTTTGTACAGACGTCATTTAGTTTATGCGGAATCATATCCAATATTACTGTATACAATAACGTATAAACCAATTATTAAATTCAAAGTTTGATATGAGATAGCAATATGAGAGTACGACCCCGAAAATTCGAGCTACCAGTCATCTCTGAAAATCAGATCAAATTAATGAATTTGCTAGAACGCCATTGTACCAGAAACGTATGCAATTGAACAACACATAAAAAAATATCGTTCAGTTCTTTATGCAACTCTTTATTTACAAATAAATTTAAAACAATAACTAATTCAAACAATAAAATCTTTTGAAACAATAACTAATTCAATTTCTTCAAACATTCAAAATTTCATAGCATTTAGTCCACTTTTACTTTATTAATCTACCCAATGTAATTGTACCTTTTTACAGATAAATAATTATAAATGTTACGAACTGAAAAGCAACGTTTGAATACGATATGATAATGGCTTGTTTAGCATACGTACACACCATACGGAACGGTAATTTCAATGCACCTTACAAATGAAGTACCAACTTATAATTTACTGAATTTAAGTTTTGGCACGTGTTTTAGTTTTAGTTAATTTCACTGCACGTTTTAATTGGAATTTGAATATTGTGTGAAAATAGCCTGAATAGGCATGCGTTCACATGTAAACATAATTCCAAAGTAAAATATGGCTCGGATAGTTCTGGTTCCAATAGGAAGATTGTAGAGTTCGCTGCGCCTTTTATTGGGTTCCGATTCTCCAAATTGGGTGGGGAAGTTTCTCCATAAATCGCCATAGCATGTAATTGTTAATAGATTCTGCATGATTTCATTGTGGATTTTTTTTATCGTGAGAGGTGGTAAATTTAATTTACTCCCATTATTTATTAAGTTTCTTGATAATTTAATTCGTTTGATTAAGTTATAATAAAAAATCATATTTTGCCATAATTTTATTTTTACGGCAAATAGCAACGTTTTCTCTACTTTAGAGTTGCTAAAATTTGAGTGGAGGTTGAGAGATCTTTAGAGATTCTCATATATTTATCTCTTTTACTCTCTTTTATTTGTTTTCATTTTTTGCTTGTTTATGAATTGCACTTAAAATTTAAAATAAGGCACCATATTTAAAAAACGAGAATGTTTATTCAAATAATTATTTTGTAAGATTTCAAATTTTTTTATATATCATCTCCATTTAGATAAGCTTTAATTTAAATTTGCTTTTTTTTTGTTGCTGTTGATTTTTCATTTTCAGGAGCTGCTGCAACAGTCATATTTATTTATCTATTTATCCATTTATAAACGGACAATTGTCTATAGAAATAAATACACAGTAGCTGAAGTTTATATTAAATTAGTTAAAAATTAATACTAGCATAGATACTGACTACATTAATCCTAAAGAGAAAAATCGTTTCACTCAATAAATTCAATATAAATCTTTTTAATTTACCCTTATTTACATTAAATAAATCCTGATGAGAAGCAACAACGTTTTCGATAGCTTGCAATCGTTCAATTGGTGAGTTTTGTATATACAGGGTGTTTCGGATAAATTTGTCATATTTATAATTGATTTTATTTTTCCGTGGGTTGGAGGTATTAACAGACACTACTCGTCATTTAAAAGTTTGGACCCTTCTTCATTCATATACAAGATGTCAGAAAGGATGGATGACTGGAACCCACCTGAATCATGGAAGAGAATAACTTGCATCATGATGATTCGTGCCGGCCATCAAAATAAGGATATTATGACTGCTGCCCAATGCTCCCTGAACACAGTAAAAACAATCAGACATGAACTAGAGGCTTGCAAAGGTGACTACGAGGATGTAGCAAGAAGAAAGATCCCTAGCAGACGATCTGATTGCGTTCGTACAGCAGAATTCCTCGCAAATCTGCAAGAACAGGTGTTGAAGAACCCTGGCATTGGAATTCGGGCTTTGTCACGTGAAATGAATGTTGCAGTCTCTACTATGAAGCTTGCACTCAATGAAGACCTTCGCTACTACTCATACAAACGCCGCAAAGGTCAGCTGCTCACAGAAAAGGCCCGTGAAAAACATTTGATAAACGCGAAGAAACTTCTTAGCAAAGTGAAACATCCTGCGGAACCACAAACAATCTGGTTCTTTTCCGATGAGAAAAACTTTTACCAGGATCAAAAACACAGCACGCAGAATAACAGATGGCTTGCATACAGTAAACAGGACATTCCTCGTGTAATGCAGACTAAATTTCTCCAAATTGTGATGGTTTTCGGATGTGTATCCTCTGAAGGCGATGTGATGCCTCCGCATTTTTTCCAAGAGGGTCTCAGGTGTACTTCAGATGGCTACGTGGAGTTGTTAAACACTGTAGTCAAGCCCTGGATAACAAGGGTAGCCAATGTTAGGTCGTATGTATGGCAGCAGGATTCGGCCCATTGCCGCACTTCTAGGAATAGTCAAAAATGGTTGTCTGAAAATTTCTACGACTTCACCAGTCCAAATGTTTGGCCTCCAAACTCCCCAGACCTTAACCCCATGGATTATTATGTATGGAGCGCAGTTGAAAAAGACACCAATCGCACTTCCAGTAATACAAAAGCCCAGTTAATGGATAAAACTATAACAGTTTTTGAGACACTTCCCAGGGAGACTGTAGCATCAGCTTGTTCGAGGTTCCGAAGCAGGAGTGAAGCTGTGATCGATATTAATTGTGGTTATTTTGAGTGAATTTTGTTGATAGTATTGTAATTTACTCTGCCTGTAATTTTTTTTGTCAATTCATTAAATTTAATAATAACAAAGAAGATTTTCTTTTTCCTTACGAAACTGTCAAATTTATCCCGAACAACTTGTAGTTCTAGGACTCAGGCTGGCACTTGCGAAGGACAACGAGCTAGTTTCACTGGTTCTTGAACCTCGCTCCCATTAAAAATGCCGACTATTCGCTGTGGAAGGCAGTCAAGAAAATTAATAAAACTACCATCAGGAAAGCCCCACTAAAAATTTTAACGAGCAATGGGCCAGAAGTGACGCAGAGAAAGTCAATGCCTTTGCACTTCACCTAGAACAGGTTTTCACACCTTTTACCACGGCAATATGCGAATTTCCATCTATTACCAGTGCTCAGGACTTACAGCCAATCAGAACTTCAGCAAAAGAAGTGGAAAATATTATTATCCATGAAACCTCCTCAAAAAAATCTCCGGGTATTGATCTTATTACTAATGCTATGCTCAAACAGTTGCCACCGCTCGTATCTCTTCAACGTTACTTTTCGAATTGGATATTTCCCTGAAGCTCGGAAAACAGGCGAGATCATAATGATTCCCAAGCTTGGTAAAGACTATTCCCAAGTGAAGTCATAGAGACCTATTAGTCTTTTGTCCTGCATTTCGATAAAGTTCGGCTGAGAAATTTACTGCCTATACTTGAAGATGCAGGAAAAATTCCAGAACACTAATTTGTATTTCGAAGACACCACAGCACCATCCAACAGGTCTATTGAATCGCGTCAGGTATCAAAATAGTATTTAAAGATAAGAAGTATTGTGCAGCAGTCTTTTTAGACGTAACGCAAGCTTTCGATAAAGTCTGACATGAAGGTTTGAATCTTCAAAATCAAATCAATGCTTCCGAAAAGCTTTCATGAAATACTCTCCTCTTACCTAACCGATCGAACATTCCAGGTTAGATACCGAAGCTATATTACCACAAAATTTCGAGCGCATGCTGGTGTACCTCAAGGAAGTGTCTTGGAAGTGTCAAGGAAGTGTTTTGGAACCTGTGCAACTGATCTTCCAATAAGCGACCAAACAACTAGAGCTACCTTTGCGGACGACATCGCTATTCTATACACTGAATCGCATCCAGTTATGGCATCCCGAATACTGCATACCCACATCTCACTTCTAGAAGAATGGCTAGTGAAATGGAACATCAAAATGAACGAAACCAAATGCATCCACGTTACGTTAACATTGCTAAAACTAACCTGTCCTCAAGTATATCTAAACATTGTATCAATACCTCAAAGCAACGAAGTGAAGTATATCACAATGCACCTTGACCGGAGGCTCACCTGGAAACGACATATTGAAGCGAAAAATCAGCAATTGAAGCTTAGATTCAACAATTTCAAATGGAGGCCCAATAGCATGTCAAAACTTTCTCTCGACTCTAAAGTGCTCGTCTACAAGTCTGTTCTGAAGCCAATTTGGACATATGGCTTACAACTTTGGGGAGCAGGCCGCCCATCAAACAATAGTATCATTCAGCGGACCCAATCAAAAATACTTCGATCTATCACCCGAGCACCGTGGTACTTCCGTAACGCAAATCTTCACAAGGACCTGCGTAACGAGACGGGTGCAGAGGAAATTAAGAGCCACAGTGGAAAATATATTGCAGCTCTTGCTCATCATCTCAACAAATTAGCCAAAAGAATATTAGCCCATCGTAAATTCCACCGGTTGAAAAGAATCGACCCATTAGATCTTTCATCTCCAACGTAGAACAAACTTCTGTTTAGTCACTTTCTTTGGTTAAAAACCTCTCGTAACTCTAGAAAACTAATCTTGACTTTGCTCTCTGTTTGTTACGTAGCTAGCGTTCAACATGTACACGTCCTCAACTGTGAGTGGTGCACATCATTTGTCCTAGTATATAAGATTCTAAAACTAACTTAAGCTTCTTGTACGAAGGTTAATAAAGTTATAAAAAAAATTATATTGGTCTTAGTTTAGGACAATTTGGTGGGTTAGCCACCTTGGGGACAAACGTGGTTATTTTCATACCACTCCAGCGTATTCTTAGCATAATGACTTGATGCTAGTTCTGGCCAAAACAACATGGACTCTTCATGCCTATTAATGAACAGACATATCTCGTTATAAACATTGGTATTGATTGTGCCTTCCGTTATAAAAATACCGCTCCTTAGACTACATCGACAAATTACCTGCCACACCATGCACTCTTTGGAAAATTTACTGGTTTTCTTCGACCTAAATACTTCTTTCACTGCACCCTTTACTTTAGCAGTGTAAAATTAATAGCCAAGAATCTGCCTGAGGTCGCTTTAACGTTAGTCTCGTCATCTAAGATGCCACAATCGAATTTCGTCAAATATTGATCGAATGATTTTCGAACCTTCGTTTTTACTACTTTGTCCTTTTCCTTACATCGGTTTGGAACTTTCTGCACCTTATATGTTTTTAGGTTGTAACGTTTCTTCATTCGATAGACCGTTGACTTCGATGTACCAGCATCTACTGCCATATTTAGCATTGGGTTCGATCTCGAACTTCCTGAAAATTTTCTTCGCTAAGTCCTTGACTATACTTCGAGATTTTCCATCTGATCCTCTTTTCCTAACCCCTTCTTATTAGTCGCTATTACTAGCTTGAACGTTGAAAGTGACGTTTTAAGGTCGTTAACAATCTTTGAAAATTTGATTTCGTGATTTTCGACGTATTTGAAAATAATTCGCTGTCGTACTTTTTCTTATTTCGACTCCATGTTGCCAGTTAAAGAGCTCCTGGATGGATGAATAATAACATAGCTTTCAGTTTTTTATATAGAAGGTTATCATATGGCTTAAATATCTGGAGCAGGTATACAAACGGAAATATTCACAAAGACAAAAGCGTCAATTTTTAGTCGGACAGCCCTTACACAAAGTATAATATTTGGCACGATCTCCTAACTTTTCTAAAATAATGAAAGAGCTCTCGCAACAATTTATTGCCAGCGTTATCGAAAACGATAAATGATTATTGTTTCGAAAAAAAAAATGGACGACAATGCTCCAGGTGGTATGTGATTTCAGTAGGATGACTCTATGCGTATGAATCCACTGAGTTACAGAGGACTCAATGCAACGACAACATTATATCGCTAAATGGACCAGTGGATTAGCCACATGCAATTTGACGCCACTCGATTACTTTTTGTAGGAATATGTAAAGTATTTTACATATCCTGATCAAACGTAAACTATTTACGAGGGGCGTTTGAAAAGTCCGTGCAAAGTCCGAGAGATGGCACCACCGGCGCGTATCGAGGTCATGCTTAGTTAGTAGCATCTCTTGAATGAACGTACACCAAGTGTCAGCCATATTGGTCTGTTTCTTTGTGTTTGGCATTCGTGTGAATCAAGGAAGTCGAGTGATTTTCAAGAAATGGACGAAAAAGAATTTCGTGTGGTTATTAAGCATTACTTTCTGAAAGGCAAAACGCCTCAGGAGACTAAAAAGAAGCTTCATAAACATTATGGTGACTCTGCACCTTCGATTAGAACAGTTTATAAGTGGTTTCAAAATTTTTGGACTAGCCATATGGGCACAAGTGACGCTGAACGTTCTGAACGGCCTGTGGAGGCTGCGACTCGAAAATCATTGATCAAATCCATGATATGGTGATGGCTGAGAGAAGAATTACGGTGCGTGAGATTGCTAGTGCTGTGGGCATCTCGACTGGACGGGTACATAATATTTTGCATAAAAATTTGGACATGAGAAAGCTATCCGCGAAATGGGTGCTGCGATTGCTCACGCTTGATCAAAAACGGAATCGTGTGAAGTGTTGCAAGGATGGTTTGCAGCTGTTCCAGAAAAATCCGGAGGACTTTAAGCGTCGATTCATCACTGTGGATGAAACATAGATACATTTCTATACTCCTGAAACCAAACAACAATCTAAACAATGGGTTACCAAGGGGGAATCTGCACCAAAAAAGGCGAAGACCGAAAAGGTTATGGGGACTGTCTTTTGGGATTCGCAAGGGATAATCCTCATCGACTATCTGGAAAAGGGTAAAACTATTACAGGTGCATATTATTCATTGTTATTGGACCGTCTGAAAACTAAGCTACAAGAAAAACGCCCGCGATTGGCCCACAAGAAAATCCTTTTCCATCACGACAACGCACCAGCACACACCTCAGCAGTTGTGGAAATAAAATTAATGGAAATATAATTCCAACTCGTTTCACATCCCCCCTATTCTCCAGACTTGGCTCCCTCGGACTACTATTTGTTCCCCAATTTGAAGAAATGGCTGGCGGGACAAAGATTTTATTCAAACGAGGAGGTGATTGCAGACACTAATGGATATTTTGCAGACTTGGACAAATCCAATTATTTTGGAAGGGATCAACAAACTGGACGAAGTGTATAATGTAAAATAAAAAAGATTTACCCCAAACATGTAAGCAGATTTTATTTTTGCACGGACTTTTCAAACGCCCCTCCTAGGCCGAGGAATTGTTCGAAGCGAAATGAAATGCTCGAAAAAGAAACCAAAAACTGGCGACTTAAAAAAATCCTCTACGAAGTTGCTACCAAATAACAAGCAGCGTTGTTCATCTTTGATAAATTTTATAGAATTCAATGGTTTTTTAGATCGTCTTTTAATCGCTTTTCTTTGTGTTACTCTGAGGTAAAATCAGTAAGAATATTGAAAGCCTAAATAAAACACATTTTGATGTGACAGAAACACATCAATCAAATACATGAACAGATCCTCCGCCCATAAGGGGTATTTTGAGCATGACCTGAATCTCATATAAATAAAGCAAATTACTGACGGTAAATTATAGCACTGCCATTTTCAAAGACTGGGGCTGCCCCATCGTGGGAGCTTACAACAAAACAAATTAGAAAAGGAACCATTACTGACATATGATGTTAGACCTTTTTTACTCAGATAACTGGGGAATAAAGTTTCTTGAAAAAGTCCAAAACGAGATTAGGATAGACTACCAAAGAACTGAGAAGAGTCTAGTCAACACCGAAACAGCAAATAACAACTATCATATTTGCCATCATTTCTCATTTATAGAAATTAAATATGTAGATTAGAGAATTATCTATTTGAAGACTAATCTATCTCTCTATTTAATGACATTTGCACTTTCATCAGAATCAAAAGCTTCTTTAAAACCTCAAAAATACTCTGAAATGTCCTTAACATAATATATCAACTTTATTTCCACATGCTGTCATTTCTCGCAAACGATGAGAGCACTACTCTTTATCCAACAGCTCAAATTGAAACAAACTATCTGAATCTTGAATCTCAGCTAGCAAATAAAACTTCCCAAGGACCATAAAACATAAGCGTAACGTTTGCAAACAACATGCATATTTCTGCCATATATTCACCCTCAACATTTTTATTTCGCAGTATCTCGTTTTCGAACAAGTCAATTCAGTTTGCAATTGAATACCGAAATGACAAATAACTCTCGTTGAGTACACATAACTTTACTTAAACGCTATTTGATGTAGATACACTTCTTGATGTAACATTAGCCGACTTGGAGTTCGACTCCCCGACTCGACGTGGCCGAGGGATTCGACTTGGGACTTTTGCCGCTCTTGGATCCGATCCGATCCGATCGCTCCCGCAATTGTTATTTCATTCGTAAATCGATTTGGTGGTGGCGGTGTTGCATTGCATTCTTCACTTTTCCGATGATTTTCCTATTTCTATCGTCGTAGGTCCTGGAATCTATTCTGCTGTTGGTTGAATACTACTAGGTTTCGCTCGTGCATGATGCGCCCGCTATGCTCACCAGTAAGTTTTCGAAGCAAGTAGCTCCTTTTTTTCGTCCGGCTCTCATATTACATGTAAAAATAAAGGCAAAGTCCCGAAGAGTAAGGATGGAGGATGAGGAGTCGGCAGACGACAAGCACATAAATAAAACATTACTCGATGCAATAAAAGGCAATTTACACTTTTCGAACGGTGGAAGGAATAAATTTTTCATAGCAAAAGACACTGTACCTAGGCGTAAAGAGGTTGCAATAGCGGACTGAAATCGAAGAATTTCAAGTAGAACAGGCAAGTTATTGAATTCTTAGTAGTTGGCAATTTCGTACTGTGCTCGAATGGCGAGATATGAAAGAGTTTTCGGAACGTTTATGAATAGATCCCATCAGCCTTTAGTACCAGTGGATTTCACGGGGTTGCATTAGCCCATACAGTCTGGAAATGGGTGAGGTGTTAACGGGCTCAGCTTTAAGATTTCGGGAATCAAGGACAAATATTTTGAAACTTGAAAGGGTTTATGTTCTCTCGTAAAATAACGTTACTCCAACTCGTAACCAACCGAAACAATATCCTTAGCCATATATCCTCAGCTCCATAAGATCACCCGCATCCATAACTTGTACTATTTATTAAAATTCCGCAGGCAATTAATTAAATCCAATACATTATCTCGTTTCACATTCCCGTTTGCTCATTTTCAATTATTTCGTCGAGTTAATAGATTCGATTATCAATCATAATCTTAATCAGCTTACACATGTCACACACACACACAAACACACAAGATCCAGGACCATTTACATGATTACAATACGAGAACGGCCACTGTACAAAAACAATGCCCTGATGACCACAATGGCTGTGATAACGAGCGAAATTTGCAGAACGAGGGATTCGTGGAGCCTAGTCATGAGCTTTCGAGCGGCCGGCAAGGATAACAAGTCCTTCTTGTCTAGCCCATATACCATCCAAGTATGATAATCCCAAAAACTTGTGTTTTTCTTAGATTACGGAGAAATTCCAAAAGACGGGCGAAAAACAATTCAAGGCGAGAATGGGGATAACCGAGGAAGCAAGTTAAATTATATTTTTTTCGGTGTAGTCACATCGGAATCTGACAATCCCCAATTTAGCCGTAGCGTCTCGACTTGATTTTTTTCGTAGTCCTGCCAGCGTTCCACTCTTGCCCGAATAATATATTAACATCATAAATAGATTAGACATCTAACTTAAACATGAACTTTGCACAATAAATAATGTCCAAGCAATAAATCCATGTATCATCACGATACGAACGCAGCGCGGTTTGCTCTGGAAATTCGCACTATTTTTCGGATTTCCGTTTCCACATTTGAACTTGATGACTGTTCCACCGGGTTAATCTGTATGATTTTCTTTTTATTTATGGTGTTTCGATGATAAGCGAGACATGCCGATAGTATATGATATTTTATCTACGACACGTCACGGTTTTGTTTATGGATGCGTTTACAGGTTTTCATGTAAATAATATGATTGCTATCACGGATTGTTTTGGCAAGCTTGGAGAATATTTTGGTATAAATATGGATTTAATGGAGAGTCAGTTCCGAGATTTTTTTAGGATGAAGATAATTTCTTGAAATTTTCTATTGGGCTTTTTTTTAATTTCTTTAAAATATCGTTTATTTGAATACAAAATTACACATTTTATACTATTTCATCCTATTCCACCTAAATGTGTACACTTGCTAGAAAAGGCCCGCGTTCACTTCCTTCCAACCAGTTTGACCCGTTCAAAAATGAAAAATTGTTTTTTTCAATTCTTTCTCCATTTTTTCTCCAAATAGATCTTTAGTATTCGACGTACAGCAATTTATTTATTTCACTTTTATAGTGTTTGAAATAACGGCACTTTTGCAAGAAAACACACAAAAACAAGGTAGAAAAAATATATGTTCATTTTTTAAGAGATGATACGTGAATTAGAATATAAAGTAGCTAATAATAAATTTTAAAATTAAAATTATTAATATTATTAGTACTAATTATTAAATTAAACGCCATCCGAATTAAAAGATCTGCTGCGATGACTTAACAAGATGGCTTGTGAGCAATCAAATCTAATCTGCCAGGACCTTTCATTTTGGCTTCCTCTTCGACCGAAAAATCTTTTCCTCGGACAAGATTTCCTCACTCGCACTCACACGTGCATGCACAACTAGTATATACATATACTCTCTACTTCATGCAAATCGTACTGCTATATATACTCAACTTCCTAGTTCTGTTTTTATCACCTACATCTCAGCTACAGTGAAGACTACAAAGCAGCAGCATTCAACGATCGAGTCATCGATATGCTATGCATACTTTGCTATTTAGCCGCTCTGAGCCGTGTTGATAAGAGCTCGCAATATATTTCTAGAGTAACCTTCCAGTAAGGATTCCGCTGGTTATAACATTAATTAATAGTAATTAATAGCTGGTATGGTATCCTCGGTTCTTTGTGACCTGCTACAGTCTTTTTGGCATCGAATTCTTCTTCGTAAAATTTCAAGGAGGTTTATCAAAAAATATATTTGCTACCTCTGGTGTACCACTTCTTTCTAACTTCTTCATCTCCGATCTATCTGACGTCCTGGTAAATATATATCACCAACTTTATGCAGACGATCTCAAACTATACCACACCATTGAATCTAAATCTGAAACACTTTCTCTTCAATTCAAGCTGAACTCCCTTGATAAGCGGTTCAATACAAATAAGCACTCGTTTAATATTGATAGGTGCCTAATTAAAAGTATTACCCGTAAATTCACGTTTACGCAGAACACTTACTTTCTCGGCAACAACTTATTACCTAGGTGTTGTCTCGGATGGGTAATTTCGTTTCACCTTGCACTCGGACACCATTCTTTCCCGTGCGAATAAACAGCTCGGCTTTATTAAGAGACGAATCAAGGAGCTCAAAAACTTATGGGCCACATGATCTATATACACTACACTTGTACCCCCTCTTTTCGAATATGCCTGCATAATCTGGAACCCAGCCTTTGACATCCACAATAACAGACTTGAGAGCTTTTCGCCCTAAGAGAACTGTACAGCCCTTACGACTTCGAAAATTTGCTACCCTATGAGATTAGACTGGGCCATTTACACGTCAGTACACTTCCATCCATAAGGTGTTATTCGAGTTGAATTCCTGAATAGTAAAATGGTGATAAATATGCCCGTAAGGAGCACCATGTGCAATCGATAGTTGAAGGAATATCCACATTCTACCATATATACAGCTAATGAGACGGTAAATAGATGCCGCAGGATTTTCAACGGCTTTAGCAAATTTTATTCCCCAACGATTTCTAATTTTTCCTTCAAATCCTCCCGTATCCAAGCCATTTGTACCCCGTAATTTTTTTAGGTTTATGTCAATTTTGTTTTTAACGGTTAGTCATTTATTTATTTATTATCTATTATTTATTTTCTAACTTATTTACTTATTTATTTATTTATATATTTATGCGTTATCTATTTATACCTTTTTTTATTGGTATTATATATTTATACGTTATTTATTTATACCTTTTTTTATTGGATTGTATTCGTTTGTAGTTTTATTTTCCTTTTTTTGTTTTAATTTGTTATTATATATACGTATTTACATATAGGTATTAAATTTTGTCTTGCTTGGTAAGTGAATAAAGTAAAAATAAAATAAAATTGACGCGCTTTGCTGTCTCCTCCGCTGTTGTGTTATTCTATTATTCCGTCGGAGCAGTTTTCACCATTTTGTTACTAATTATTGGATGTTGTCGAACTCTCCTCTCTAGCGATTCTCCCATGTGGTCGATGAACCAACCAGAGCCTCACAAATTTGACTGTATGCTTCGAAAATTTGTATCTAAGCCAACATTACTGACACTTTGCTCGTATTTATTTTTAAAAATATTTCCAGATAACCAAAATACAACTAAAATACAACTGTTCAACGCCATTACTCGACATACACCTCCATATTTCCACAATGCCTTGCAGTTATTCTTTTAATTCCAGGCTTTGTTTATACTATTTTGCGTCCTTTATGCCAAAGATGCAAAATTTATTTTCATCTGAGAATATAACATTCTTCTTCAATTCGACTATTTTATTTACGTGCTTCTTTGCAAAGGCAATGCACTTTTGTCGATTAACACGTGAAATGAACGGTTTTCTTCGAGCTTTTTGACCATGGTTCCAGCCTTTTTGAGAATTTTTCTTGCGGTATCGGAGTAAGTATTATTTTTAAATTTTTCTTTGATATTAGTTGCTATTTAGTGTGCAATCAGTCGCAGATTTTTTTCTCTAGTGATACGATATTTCCTTTTTACTTATAGGATAAGATTCACGGACGAACGGAATGACACTTTTTCAATTTCCTGTCGATTCGAAATTATTTATAACCCATTGAACCAATTAATATTGCTTCCCACCATGCTATATTCTGAAGCTTTTCACATCTTTCGAAAATTTTACAACTTTCCTTTCAGTAACGTTATTTTCTTTCCTTTTATTCTGATTGCAAAAAAAAAACAAATACTCTTAAAACAAACCTCACAATCAACTAGGAAATTACTAGCCAAAATGACTAGTAAAGAACGAAATACGCAATAAAATATTAAAACAATGCATTTGAAATGAATTATTTCCACGAATCTCAAAATTCAGAATATGAACGCGGACTGTGCCGATATTTCAAAAAGTACAAAAGCGAAATAAATAAATTTTTGTACGTCGAATATCAAAGATCTACTTAGTTGATAGAAAAAAGAAAATTTGAAAAAAGCCTATTTGTTCTCATTTTTAAGAAGACAAACTAATTGAAAGCAAGTGGACGCAAAATTTTCTGGAAAGTGTGTATCTCCGAGAAATTGATTTTCCATTCATCAAGAAAGCATATATTGGCGATTTAGTCAATATTTTTATATAATAGGCCTATAACTTACGATTTATACAGCGAATTGTGATTATGAAAACAAAATTACAATTCGACTTCTCAAAATAATGAAACCTCAAAAATTATTACATCTTTTAGGAATAAGGGTGTGATCGATATTGCTGAAAATATGGGCCTCCAGGAATAACAAAATTTCGAATTAAAAAAAAACCTGGTTTCCGGACTAGCAGGCATCAACGAATGTTTACTCAATTAATACATTCTTTAAGTGTACTTTGCTTATAATATATTTTTACTTCAAAGATTTTGCAGAAACTTATGTAAATTGGAATATAAATCTTTCAATTTTTACATATTGCAACGATGAGAGTGTAAGAACACACATGTCAGCAGATTAAAAAAACTGATTATTTCAAATCTAGATTAAAAAATTCTTCATATTTTTTTAAATTAACATCGCATTCCGTTAAAAACGTACTAAGTTATTAACAATTCAAAATTAACTCTTTGGCCTGGGTATTTTGAGCACGAAAAAATTTTGCTATTAACATCACCTACTTTTCCAGAATTTTTGCAGTTTTCTTTGGAACCTAATTTCATTTTACTTTATTCCTAGTATTTAGCGCATTGTTAGTAACGTATCTATTCATTATTTTGCTAGGCTTTCATCTACATTTAGTCTAAATTTAATTTCTTGAAACTAAGTCTTTTTTGGCCCGAGCACATTGGTTTAAATTTTTTAATCAATCCCTATATTTTGTGTCTTGCAAATATCGTACAGTTTTTTTCCTCCAGGCTTTAAATGTCTCATCTGCCTCAAATTCATGTAATAACTCAGTATCTGTCATAAAGGCAGTTTTGGCTAAATCATCTACTATAGTATTAACCTTATGCCCCGAATGACCCGTGAGCCACACAATCTTTATTTTAATAATTTGCCTTACACTAATTGTATGGTTAATTTTTTCAATAATTTTTTTATATTTCATAGTTTCATAATTTCTTGACAGATATCGGTATTTCGATGATAATCTGCCCTTTTATTTGGTATCTATAAAACATATTTAGCTTATCAAGGAAAAAAATGGTCTTTAAATTAAAATAAAAGCTTAAAAAAATTGATTTTAAATTTTCCAAACCTAAATAAGAACCTAGTTTAATAGCTTTAAATGTGCACAATTCTCAGTTCAGGAAGAGCTTTTCAATTTGAATGCATCACCCTACCCCAAGAATATTTTTTGCTCCATCACAGAACATTAAAAATTCCTTTTGTTCCATCTTTCTGCCAATTAGTCCATTAATTTCGAAACTTAAATTGTCTTTGGTAGCGGTTTCTTTATCTTTGAGCCAGCCTTACGAAATAACTCGATCGAAAATGTCTTTAAAATAGTTCTTTGGCCGTGCGGAGATTGGCTTTAAGTTTACTGGGAAGCACATTAGTTATGGATAGGTTTAGAGAATTAGCCGAGTTTTGTGGTATCTCAAGACATATTTTTAGAACGTTGCATTTGAAATATGAGAAATATTTCGCTGCGTCACAGTAACTTGTTAACTAAGATTCTATTTTCGATCTACAAAAGTCATGGAACGCTTGTGTCAACATCTAAACCTCTTTTAATTTTTTAAGTGAAATTGAGAACCTATTGTTAGCCGCTCTCTAAAAAGCCGGTTAGAATAGGAGCATTGAAAACAACCACAACTGGGAAAAGATAGTCCCATCCATTAGTTTTATATTTTGATTAAGTGTAATCAATAGAAGCCTGATTTTTCTAGCCCAAGAAAGTTCGTTATTATAAATTCTGGTTTTTCGTTGAATACTAAAATATTTTTCAACATTTATTGGATTGCATTTATTATGGTTAACATGTAACTTTAGATTGCAGTATTAGTATAGTTAATAAGCACTCACATTCCTGTATCATTCACAGAATCTCATCAACGACCTTTTCCTATTATTTCGAACTACGATCCCGGCTTTATGATTTAGGCAAGAAACTACGATAGCCTTTTACACTACATTACATCATTATTCTAGTGATTGAATGAATCATTATGATTGTGATAAGAGGAGCACATCTTTACTACTTGTAATGTTCACTTGCATTTACTATTTTTGCTCTGATAAAACTTTGAACTACTACATACAGCACAGCATGTCTTAATTAACATGCCACAACGTCTCTATCGCAGTCTGTCGGCTATTTTTAAACCATTTTGATAAGAACTTAGAAACAATACGATGTTGTTCCATTGTTGCGAATAATTCGTTTGATTGAACAATATCGATCAAAACGCTTTGAAATATTTTACATATGTTTTACCATTCAATTATTATCGATTCAATTCTACTCAGATTTGGAACAATTACTCAACAATAAAAGTCTCAAATCCGACATAGACACCACTGATAAGTCATTTTTTTACAGTCGACCAACAAATCTTCCAAAAGTCCCATAATCTGTACGCCAAATGCAAAATCAGAGAATACAAATAAAGTTTAAACCAATTTACACAAATTCCAATCAACCGTAAACAATTTCCATTATCACCATAACTTTATCGGTTTTTTAATAGATACTGAAAAAAGACCTTGCTCGTTGTGTTCTGTTGATTCTTCGAACCAATGTCTCGATTAGCGTCTATTAACAGCGCAGAAGAGAGCCAGAGTGGCTGTCTGCGTATTGTGTTCCGCACATGCGCACTTCACTTACCTTATCTTTAAGTTGCTGGCACAACTGCAAGGCAACTGTGAACAGAACGAGAACTTCATTGAGCCACGGCACCGAGAACTCCGCCTGGCACGAATCGAACTTCATCGTTCCCTGGATGTTGGTCAGCTGATAGACGGCAAATATCAGCTTGTGACTTTGAAAATAGAAACTAATAGCCAGATCTTCGGAAAGGTTCGGAGACAATGATTTCTACAATGATACCAAGATAACATTGAAATCAATGATTTCTACAATGATACCAAGACAACATTGAAATATTGCCAGCCGGAAGATATGGGGCACTTACCATGTTCCTCCCTTTCATCAGTTCATCGATAGGTTTCTTTTTGGGAATCACTAAGCTTGTGCGGCCGCGTTGCAGAGCATTTAGAATATTGGCTACGATGTGCAGTACTTCATCGGACGTTCTAGAACAAAATAGATTTATGCCACCAACAGAACTCAATACAGTAAATAAATGAAAATGGCAATTACTTGAAATTATAAGAATCATCGACGTTGTCGATGTGATGGATAGCTTGCTGCAGGTGATTGGCCGCGTCAAGGACCTGCTGCAGTTTCCACGGCGACTCCGGTACTATTGACGTCCTCTGTATTTGATTCGGTGCTTTTTGCAATTTAAAACTAATATCCTGGAATGAGAACAAATAGCATGAAGTCTAAAAATTATTGGGAGAGCATTATGAGGAATATGGGAACATTCTTCAATTCTTTACCCATCGAAGTAGAGGTTTGAGTAAATATTATGGAACAATCAATATATTTACGGAAATGAACATACCGCTTGCGTAATGCTATCACCCGTCAGTGTCATGGCACATCGAAGTTGATCCTGGGGCGCCGTCAGGACGAACTTCTCCTGTTTCTTGCCCTCATTTTCATACAGAGGCACCGGAAAGCGATGAGCGCATTCCTACAAGACACAAACTATTCATTCGAAAGCTAATATCCAACACAATAACGGAAATTACCACTAAAATCTGCCTCAACTGCTTGAGTATCGAATGGACCTCCTCGCGCAACAGCCATTCAAATTCGATTTGCTGAAAATCAATAGACATAATTACTTCAACATTGCCATTCAAAGTTCGTTAATTAAAGTGTCGATTGCATTCATTCAATTAAGCCTTGGCCACATAGAAAGCGGTCTGTCGCGGCGGGAAGCGATCCAGCGTTCGTCGCGGCGATCTGCGATATGTTGGCGCCACATAGAACGCGATACTTTGTGAGCGAAATGAAATGAAATATGAAAAATAAAAATGAATTTATTATATGCATTTAAAAATATGTTAGAAAACATGTGTCATTATGTTACTTCCCCCTCATATTAACTTCTTTGGCTACCTGATTCCATGCTTCTTGCTTTCTTAATAACAATTTTATAATGTTCATGGGAACTGTCAGATAAATATGTGTATTTACGTATACCTTCGATGAATAGTTCAGTTTGCTCACGCATTTTTAGGCGGTCACTAGAAAAATCTGTAAATTTGTACAACCGGATCGCTTGTCGTCGCGACAAAGATTGACCGAATTCGGTAGACCGCGTTGTGTCTGACAGAGCTGGTGCAACATTGTATCATACAACCAGACCGCCTGACCGCATCGGTCAGATATCGCTTCCCGCGGCGACAGACCGCTTTCTATGTGGCCAAGGCTTTAGAGTAATCGCGACCAATCGATTGCCAATTGGCTATTCTACGCGGCTCGGGACGAGATTTGTCAATCAGCTGACGGACGCACACACGCTGCTTGTTGTTTGTCATCCCACACGGGTCGACGAACAATAGTGTACCGGTTTACACCAGTCGGACTAAAAGTGACCTGACCTAAAGCGCGGACTAAATGAACTTAGTCCTCAGGTGTTTACAACGAACCCGACCTAAAATTTGCTTAGGTGGAATTTAGTCCTCGTCCGTATATGACAGCTGTCATTTAGTTTAATTTTCCTTCATGCACTGTATTTATCGTTTCATTTGTCTCTCAAACATGTTTATTTCAATGATTTTGTGTCAAAGGGGAATGTTATGAGCTTATATTCAACATACATACATTATTAATAGTCGCACAAAAATCAATGTTTAGGTCGCGTGTGTTTACAACGATTATAGTCCACGACCTATATTTAGGTCAGGTCGCTTGAAATCGTGGACCGACCTAAATTTAGGTCGGTCCACGAGTGTCTACAGCACGTGGACTAAAAAATTTAGGTGGAATTTGGTGTTTAGTCCGCGGACTAAACGTCCGCTGTAGACGATACTAGTGATTTGTGAGTGTCACACGTAATTGTCATTGCCGACCCACTTTGGCGTTTCAATGGACTTTTCACGTTTCCCGGACCACGCACACACTTTATTTGTATCAAAGATAAGCGGATATGCACTTGACTCCGAACTTGCTTATCGCTCACAGTCAAAATTTACCAGATAAACGTTTAATTCGTTGTTTACTTACGAGGTTCGTCGCCTCTTCTTTCTCGCCGTCAGCCATCTTCAGACGTTTGCGCAATTTCCGACGTTCCGTCAGTCCAAGTGTATGGTTCGAGTATAGACTGTCGGTGTCAGGCTGACGTTCCAGCGGTGTAAAAGTCCAATTTCCCGAGCTAAGGGTAAAGGCACAAGTAATCGGCATGTTGAAAAATGAGCTTATCAAAAAGTTTCAAAAATAAAGTTAAAATGTTTATTTTGATCGAAAATCTTCAATGTAAAAATATATACGGCGTGGATTATTTCATTTAGATAGTTATTCAATTCACGCCCATCCTGCAATTTTATTTCAGCGGATTTACACATGTGAAACATGAGCTTTAACATCCGACTTGGTACATCGCCAAGCATATATAGAAAGTAAGGCTGGTGTGAAACAGCTCATGATCCGAAACAGCTCAATTATAAGCAACGCAAAATCTGAAAAATCCCCGTGTGTTTTAGTTCTAAAAAATTATAGTCTCTGATTAAATGTAGCTTCTAAAAATGTGTCTAAAAATGGTTGAATAAACGACGCGAAACCTACGAAAAGGAGGGACTGATTGGCCAATAATTGCCGAAAATGACGAGAATGGAGGAATCGAAGAAAATTTTTTTTTTAATTTTAAATTAATTAGTTTAAAAAAAGACACCCCCAAAAACAAGCGCAGCTCAAAGCATTGAACAGTTTGCTTCAAAAATCGTAAAAGAACTTTGTACTTTTGTACCAAATCGCGCACTCCCAAAACCACTCAAAACTGAATGATTTGGCTGGAAATGCAGGTTTCATTTAAAATACAACTATTGCTATTTGAAGTAGCAATAACAAACCATATTCAACAAAATATATATAATTTTTTTTAAAAGATATCAGATCAAGTTGGGTCGTTTGGTGAAAAATACATACTATTGTTAGTTTCAGTTTTTCCATATTAAAGAAAATAAACTGCAATATACAGTTATATCTCCAGGATTAAGAATTGGGGAAATTACTATTAATACTTTGTTCAAAATGGTTAGCAGTTGCATATATAACTAAACAGAGCGAAACTAACTTACTAAATAAGCTAGCTATATTAAACAAGTATCAAATTTCGTAAAATGTAATAGATGAAACACAAATGCAATGATGCAGTACACTGCATCAAATTGCAGCAGATATGCTGCAATTGCAGTAAAACGACAGCACTGGGCACAAGTAATCGGCATGTTGAAAATGAGGTTTGGTTCTCACAGAAAAAATGATTGTTTATCCGGTTGTTCTCATTTGCAGGACATTGAAATAATGCCGAGTGATCTATTTGCAATGTATGGTAAGTTTATTCTAAATGAGTCCAAGAAATTTACGCGTTTTCATCTCAAACATATAACTTCAAATTAATTTTAAAGCAATTGAAAAACATAATTAGTAGAAAATCAGTTAAGGTAGAAAATCAATAAAGTGAATTTAATAAGTATCTATTTTACCTTATTTTGTATGAACTTCACAATCTATATTTTCAGTTACATTCATTCGTTTCACATCGAATTTATCACATCATAATAGAAACATGCAAATCATCGCTTCATAATTTAAGCTTCATCCAGCTCGTGGATTTCAATAATTATGAGTCTGGTAAGTTTATAGTTTGATGCTATTGCTTACTTATTTTTGAAGTTCGCGATAAGGTTAATTTTACCGCATGCTTTATTTATTAACATAATTTTTTCTACAAATCCGAGATAAAGTGGTTATGAGTTGATTGTATACTAAACAGTTCAAACAAAATCAGTCGCATTGTGCACAGCATGCGATGATTGTAAACCAAGCGATTGATGTATTTGTTTAGCTTGAAGTTAATTATAATGTAATCTTCAAAAAATCACAATTGTACAGACATTTTTTTCTTTGGGAATATTTGAATTTACCGTTTGAAGTGTATGTATTCTGTTTGTATTATAAATATTTACAGTGGTATATCTGTCCGAAAAACAACAAAGAAACTATATGTTACTATTCAATGATGGAAATGATCAAAATATCAAAATAGTATAACATTTGCCTGGATGCAAAATCTGTCGCTAGCAACTTTATGAGTGACGACAGTTTCAACGGTATTAATAGCAATTCATGACAGTCAACCAATAGTAATCAAAACACGACAGAGATTTTTTATTTTAACTCAGCTTGTTATGACACGCAAGCAAACTTGTATTTACTAATTATTGCAGGAGTTATATTAAACACTTCTGTAAATTATGTTGCCGTCAATTTTATGAATGCGATCGGGTTTTATGGCTGGAAGTATGCAAAAAAAATTTTTGTTTTATTTGCGGAGAATGCTTTTTTTTTATTTATGTAAGACTTGTTTAGATGAAATAAATAAAAAAATACGTGGAGAACAGAAAGATTGCGAAAGAAGATTATTGAGCGCTGCAGCCTTTGCGCTCTATCTTATTTTCCAACTAACTAAGATGCAGCTCCCCAACTGACATCGAATTTGATCAATTACTCTAATCTTTGTATTTTGCTGAATGTTTTTTTTTTAATTTGGCTATCAATCATTAGATACTGCCGCATGGTCATCAATCAAAACTGTGCTTTACTCTATCAATGCCATAAATATTCATTGTTATAATAGAACGGGAAATTACTGCATGTAGAAACGCCGGTAAGAAACTCCTAATACCCAAAATACGCAGCATTTTCAACAAATTCCCACTGAACGCGAGCACTTCAAAACAATATAGAAACATACTAGGTCTGTTTCCGTACTTGAATCTATTATAATATATTAAAATAGATTCGCAGCAAGTCGTTTCCGTACTTTTGCTGCAAGCCAAATGCAAGCCAAATTTTGCAGAAAAAAAGAAGCTAGCTGCCAAATTCTGTTACTGCTGCATTTTGCTGAAAGTACGGAAACAGACCTACAATGAACCATATTGGAAATGTCCGAGGGTCTAAATATATCCGCACTGTATATCCCTAATTCGAGACTTCGCAGTCAGTATATGAGAAGCGAATCGAGCGAATTACACGTTGAAGTAATTTCGAAGCGAATTATTGGGTATTATAGATCTGTTCGCGTACTACGATGAATTACAATTAATGGCAATGAATTGCAATGAATTTATCACCACATAGGATGACTATATAATCACTATTGTTCTCCTAAAAACCGAAAACTGACACTTTTGGTGGTCAATTTTGAGGAAAGAGCTATGTGAATGAAATAATTGTTCATCTGAAATATTTGCCCTTGATCGTTCAAATAATCACACAAGCAATTACATTTCTACTCATAATCAACTGGTTACAGTTCAATTATCTCAAATTAATTTCATTCTTGAAAACCTTATAAACAAGGAGTTTCCCTAGTGGTGAGAAATATTGGTAAAAGGGCGCGATGTCCTCGAAAGTTGATAGTATATGAAAGGAGACCTGGTGCGGAGAACTCCTGCACATCAATGAGATGCATCGCATATACCCAGGGCTGGTTCTTCCATATGCGCACATGGTGTTTTGCATCCAGCCGCCACCATAAGGGATCCACAAAAGGCTGCAGAATAAAATATCAACCACCTAACATTTTTCTAGACGTAAATTAAAGTGCAGATATTAAATTTTCAGAATATTCATTTTTCATGTACGGTAACACCTTAAATATGCACCTGAATGATTATTTACTGTAAAACCATCCATACACCGTAACATTAGTTGATGCAATTCTAGAATTCATCAAATTCTTGCATAGAAATGTGTGTATACTAGAAAAAAATATGATACCCGATGATCATGTATTGCATGTTTAAGTACCAAAATGTCTTATGCAGATACGTATACATACCGAGAGCGTAAATGAACCCGTTTTGGCTTTGAAGCGTGCTTCTGTTCCTGTACTACAATTAATTGCGATTAATTGCAATAAATTGCAATGAAGTCGTTCTCGTACGCCATTTTACTGAAAACTGAAAGTTCCCCCTCTTTCAGTAAATACGATGAAATTTCAGTAGGGTCAGAGCTGAGGAGCTACTGAAAAATACTGAAAAGTGGCAAACGGTATGGCGCGAGTAAATATTTTCAAATGTGCGCGGCAGGCAACATATTTTTGGCGTTATGTTGTTATGAAGGTCGAATATTTTTGTGGCGATAATTTATTACCGCTTAGGATGACTTTATAATCACTATTGTTCTCCCAAAAACCGAAGACTGACACTTTTGATTGTCAATTTTCAGGAAATGCAATGAGAGCGTTCCCGTACTTTTCATGAATTTCCCCAACCACATGATTCAGGAAATTTCCGTGACTGAAAGTACGGGAACAGACCTAATAGGTATGCTCCCGTACTTTCAGTAACTGAATTTTACTGAATTTTCCTGAGTCACGTGGTGGGGAATTTCATGAAAAGTACGGGAACGCTCTCATTGTATTTCCTGAAAATTGACAACCGAAAGTGTCAGTTTTCGGTTTTTGGGAGAACAATAGTAAATAGGTATGTTCCAGTACTTTCAGTAACTTAATTTTACTGAATTTTCCTAAATCATGTGGTGGGGAATTTCATGAAAAGTACGGGAACGCTCTCATTGTATTTCCTGAAAATTTACAACCGAAAGTGTCAGTTTTCGGTTTTTTGGAGAACAATAGTGATTATAAAGTCATCGTAAGCGGTAATAAATTATCGCCACAAAAATATTGGACCTTCATAGCAACATTACGCCAAAAATATGTTGCTTGCCGCGTACATTTGAAAATATTTACTCCGTTTGACACTTTTCAGTATTTTTCAGTAGCTCAGACCCTACTGAAATTTCATCGTACTTACTTAAAGAGGGGAAATTTTCAGTTTTCAGTAAAACGGAGTACGGGAACAGTTTCATTGCAATGTGTGCTGGTGTCTGATGAGAAGCAGTGCATACTTTCGAAACCACTTTGTCAAAATAGAATTTTCAATGTAGATTAAAATTTTTAATGTTAATAAAAAGTTGTTCAATTTTAATCATCCCGCAAAAACAATTCCAATTCCACATTTATACTGTTAAGCAGGGTCAGCCTAATCAGCTCCACTCTTTTTTATCATCATCTAAACTATTACCAAATTTTGACTCTCTGAAAAAATCAAACAACATTTTCCTAGTTTCTGATAATCGTGTTTGTATTGTTAGTTTAGATTGTATGGCTCGTTTCTTATAACCGCATTTGGATTATATTTGTATGGTTAGTTTAAAGCGATCGTATTACCATAATCTCTCTATTAATAAAAAAAGTTTTGGAAATTTGGTCGGATTATATTTTTATTTTAGAATGTCGTACGGAAGAGAAAATTAGTAAGAACATCGTTTTTGAGGAAGCGTTATGAGAAGGAAAGGAAAATGAGACCCGCAGAACATGATCATCCATTTTTTTTTGTTTTTTTGTTTTTTTTTTTTTGTTTTTTGTTTTTTTTTTGTTAAATAACGTTGAAATATTTGTCGAGGTTTGGATGAAACATTTTCTAGAGATCTAAGTAAACAAATTATTGATCTCTGCGACTGTGAACTTTTATTCATTTTCGCACGGCTTTAGTACATACGTCCAGTAAAATGTACAATTTAAAATCGTAAATGGTGTGGGGGTTGGTGAGCGAAGCGTGCAGGGGGCACAGCCCCCTAGTATATTCTAAAAAAAAATAAAAACAATTATGAAAAAATGTTGAATTAGTTGTTGACGGAATCAGACGGGCGGGTGAAGATGAGGAGGGGAGCCAATTTCACAACTGCCCAGGGGCGGCGAGAAGGTCAAATCTGGCCTTGATCACAAGGCAATAAAAAAAGAACCCATAACATGCCCGACAGCAGTAAAAAGCAAAATTGATGAATATCAAGCAAATATTATTCAATGATCAAGTCGATTGTAGACCAGAAAAAAGCAAGACTAAATAAATAAACACCTTAGGTAATCAGATTCACACAATTTAAAAGAGAGGATTATACAGCGTTACATAAAAAGTAAAAGATACCACCAGAAAATGCCTCACTGTTTTAAATAAATTAAAGACCAATGAAATGAAACAATTGAAATTGTATAACAGTGGCTCCAGTATCGACTGGAAATAATCTCAAGAGCTAAATTTGAGACAGAAAGGACCTAAGGCATTTTTCCCCTGTGTGTATTACACTTCTTAAATTTAGCTTTTAACGATGCAGTGAAGTGTTTTTTTTCTCTCGATACAATAGGTTTTTTAGACTTTGTCCAACGCCTCTGTGTATTTTTGCTGTTTGTTGAATAGATGGCGCATTCTCAAGACGAATGTTGAGAACTTAACTCTTAAGTCCTTAAGTGATACAGAAAGTTGACTTGACGCCTTATCTATTCTTAGCAAATGCCTTATCAAATTTAAGTTTATTATTAGTTTAATAGTATGGCATAGTAATTTAGAATAAATCAATATTGCAACCAAATACAAAGTCAACTCAACAAGTTTTTGGTTAGAATATCGCAGTAATTCGGGATTTGAAGGTATGCTTGTCATTGCAAGAAAACCGCAATAAATTTAGATGTAGCATGTTAGCAAAGTAACCAAAGCTGCTTGTATACATTTATAAATGAGTCCACCAAACGATTTTTTTTCGAGCGAGCCGAGTTTAGGGATGAATTTTTTTCGAGTCATTCTCCACCTTCTCAAACCTGCCCCAAAACTCTAGCTTGAAGGACCTATAGTAGTGCTTCATGTAGTATATTTGCAAAACCTGTGCTGAAGGCGGCAAATTCCTAACACGTCAATGCAGCTTGTTTATTTTTATTTTCAAGCTTATGATATTGCTCGTATTTGACCAACGATTGTTGAACTTTAAAAATGTGTTGAGCGGAATGAACCTTCTCTAGTCAATTTTGACATTTTCTTTCATCGTTTCTATATTTTTGGAATAAAACTTATACGTGGAAAGCAGTGGAAACAAAAATCAACAAATTTAGGCATTCGGAGATTTGTCGATTCTGCCTATACCAGCGACGACTAATTTAAAAAGCTGTATTGATTTAGAACTTGGTGACTAGAATGTATATTTTTACTAGTTCCACCTTGTTCTAATTGAAATATCGGGAAAGAAGAAAGCAAATTTAGGATCGATATTCAAATTAGATTATTACAAAAATAGAAAAGTTACATTGGGTTATTCGATGCAGATCGTGAGTCTAGCTGAGTTTTACTCCTCCTAACTTGGGATCTTTTCAAAATGTAATTCGACTACAATAGCTACATATATCGACGCTTCAAACTATAAATTTCAGATTTGAAATATCAGCCAATTCCTCTGAAATTTGCCAAAGACCATTAAATACCACCGGTAATCCCACTAGATTTCTATTGTTCGATTGATTAAGAATATTTTACCCTTCCTTGCTCAATACATAGTAAACAAACACAATCAGAGTATTTTTCCTGTTATCAATTAATTCACTTTCACTTCATTCCTCTTCGCTGGCACAATAGTTCACACACACACACACACACTCACAATTCCACAATCTCTTTCTTATCCACGCGGAAAATACATGATTATATTTTGAGTAATTCTTTCAAACTTATCACTTTAGCCGCTAAATCATTTTCGTACCACACGTGACCACAATTTTCAAGGCGCAAAAACAACTTAATTATTCACTTTTCACGATCATTTACACTAAGCTACTTAAGATTTGGGACTAAACAGACAACGATTTGAAATCTATAAACCATTTGCTTCAGCTGGGGTGGCGTAACAAAATTCGAAAAATTTAATTACACTATTAGACGACTCCCACTATTTATCACTTACCTTCGTGGCATAGCGATCAATTAATTTTTAATTAAACTCAAAACGAATCGAAATCGAAGCCTTCACTCGCTTCAAAAGGAGCCCGCACTAGCTGCGCAGATGCAAAAAAAAAATCGTTCTAATTTTGGCGATACCGCGACGCGGTCTAATATCGAACTGTTTCACCAGCCAATAATTCAACGAACATGTGTAGCAGTTAATATGAATAATGAGTGTACAAGACGTGAATTTTGGTTAGATAAACACCGGTAGGTGGAAGGCGACAACGCCGAGCCGGGCCGTTAAAAAAAAATTGGCAAAATATTACTCCGATTCTCATATAGATTATGGGGTTAGATTACGAGGACAAAACAGAAAAACTCGCGCTGCAAAAATGCTGTTGATTCGATTTCGCAAACAAGCCGTTTGATGACGATGTGGTAACAGATGCAGAGGCTCTAGCGATATATTACAAGTGCAATCTGTGAGCAATAGAAGGTGCAATAATATGCTGATTCCGTGATAGCTTGCAATGGAGATTGAGATAAGATTATGATCGCGAATTTGCGGAAATATGGAGATCATGTGGAAAATACTGCTGATTAGGAGTATTTTTTCGGTATTTTGAATTTGAGCCAGATTTATGGGCCATTGTTTCGGTTATCGTACTTGTCACAAAGGATGGGTTGTACGTAGAATACTAGCGAGAATACGTATTAGTGTACCTAGATTGTAAATAATTTTAAATAGTTGCGTTACTGGGAATAAATGCCAATACTCGAATGAAACAGTTTAGAGTTAAGTTTATAAGTAAAATTCAATTTGAGTCAAATGAAAGCTAAAAAAAAGGCTTCCTTTTCAGTTGCTTTTTCGAATATAAACTCAACTCTCCCAGCGAAAATATTAACGATGTGGTTTATAAGTTTCGCTGTGGTTGAAATATGATCAAGACATAGCATTGCAAAAACAAGTAGGTAAACTCCTTCCAGTTTCCCACGAAAAGCACTTTGGCGTTGGAATACGACCATATTTACAGGAACCCCAATCTGCGGAACGACTCCAATAATATGCCAGAGGTGCTTCTGGTAGTAGAATATGACAGGAACATAGTGGGGAAACTGGAAATTTATTCATACAAAATCAAGCCAGTTTGATAGTGTATGTGCATACATAATTTATTCGTTGATCAAAATCTTTTTAGACAGGAGACAAACCAGGAGATTTGGAACGAGATTCGCTTGTCTCAAAGCCGATTGTTAATCCGGCTTATCGTTTCGCAAGGCAAGGTGAGAAACTCGTTTCACAAGGCAAATTCACAACTTTTCCGTTCAAATGCCCATTAAATTTTAATTCGCACAACCAGAGATTTTCCTACACCCCCCTAACACCCCCCTAATACACCCCCTGGAAAGTGGATACACCCCCCTAACACGGACAATTTTCCTTCACAAAGAGACATTTGTGTCCTTTGTTCCAAAGAGACACCCCTCCTAAAATTTTGAACACACCCCCCAAGAAAAATGCCTGAGAAAACCCCTGCGCACAACCCTTTAATGTGACAACTGGTTGAATTGAGATTTCCACGCTTTCATATCTGGGAGAGTCAAATCCACTATTAATATCATTATACTGGTTACTTTTTTCCTATTAATATGTGAATAAGCGGACCATTCTTGATTCTCATTCGAACTAGTTACTTCCTCAAGATCAACACTTTTTACATTATGGAAAACAATTTTTGACAGATCGAATCTCTATCTTCTCTCTTCTATCTAGCAGTGCGGATTTGAAAAACTGAAAGATAATTGGAGATTTGTGAACGAGATTCGATTATGGATTGTTTTCAGTATGATAATGTGACCAAGCTTCTACATCTAGTAGAAATTTAATCTGATTTCTGACAAATATAATCACTCGGAAAGAGTTTTCACAACTAATGACACCACTCCAATCAGTTCCAACAACCAAACTGACCTTGTTTGCAGTTAAGCTTCGGTGCGGCTGCGGTGCGGTTGCGGTGTGGTTGCGGTGCGGCTGCGGCTGCGGCTGCGGTGCGGTTGCGGTGCGGTTGCGGCGCGGTTGCGGTGCGGTCGCGGTGCGGTTGCGGTGCGGCTGCGGTGCGGTTGCGGTGCGGTGCGGTTGCGGTTGCGGTGCGGTTGCGGTGCGGCTGCGGTGCGGTTGCGGTGCGGCTTCGGTGCGGTTGCGGTGCGGTTGCGGTGCGGTTGCGGTGCGGTTTCGGTGTGGTTGCGGTGCGGTTTCGGTGTGGTTGCGGTGCGGTTGCGGTGCGGTTGCGGTGCGGTTGCGGAGCGGCTGCGGTGCGGTTGCGGTGCGGTGCGGTTTTAGGTGCGGTTGCGGTGCGGTTGCGGTGCGGTTGCGGTGCGGTTGCGGTGCGGCTGCGGTGCGGTTGCGGCGCGGTTGCGGTGCGGTTGCGGCGCGGTTGCGGTGCGGTTGCGGTGCGGTTGCGGTGCGGTTGCGGTGCGGTTGCGGTGCGGTTGCGGCGCGGTTGTGGTGCGGCTGCGGTGCGGTTGCGGTGCGGTTGCGGTGCGGTTGCGGTGCGGTTGCGGTGCGGCTGCGGTGCGGTTGCGGTGCGGTTGCGGTGCGGTTGCGGTGCGGTTGCGGTTGCGGTTGCGGTGCGGTTGCGGCGCGGTTGCGGTGCGGTTGCGGTGTGGTTGCGGTGTGGTTGCGGTGCGGCTGCGGCTGCGGTGCGGTTGCGGTGCGGCTGCGGTGCGGTTGCGGTGCGGTTGCGGTGCGGCTGCGGTGCGGTTGCGGTGCGGCTGCGGTGTGGTTGCGGTGCGGTTGCGGTGCGGTTGCGGTGCGGTTGCGGTGCGGTTGCGGTGTGGTTGCGGAGCGGCTGCGGTGCGGTTGCGGTGCGGTGCGGTTTTAGGTGCGGTTGCGGTGCGGTTGCGGTGCGGTTGCGGTGCGGCTGCGGTGCGGTTGCGGCGCGGTTGCGGTGCGGTTGCGGTGCGGTTGCGGTGCGGTTGCGGTGCGGTTGCGGTGCGGTTGCGGAGCGGTTGCGGTGCGGCTGCGGTGCGGTTGCGGTGCGGTTGCGGTGCGGCTGCGGTGCGGTTGCGGTGCGGTTGCGGTGCGGTTGCGGCGCGGTTGCGGTGCGGTTGCGGTGCAGTTGCGGTGCGGCTGCGGTGCGGTTGCGGTGCGGTTGCGGTGCGGCTGCGGTGCGGTTGCGGTGCGGCTGCGGTGCGGTTGCGGTGCGGCTGCGGTGCGGTTGCGGTGCGGTTGCGGTGTGGTTGCGGTACGGCTGCGGTGCGGTTGAGGCGCGGTTGCGGTGCGGTTGCGGTGCGGTTGCGGTGCGTTTGCGGTGCGGCTGCGGTGCGGTTGCGGTGCGGTTGCGGTGCGGCTGCGGTGCGGTTGCGGTGCGGCTGCGGTGCGGCTGCGGTGCGGTTGCGGTGCGGTTGCGGTGCGGCTGCGGTGCGGTTGCGGTGCGGTTGCGTTGCGGTTGCGGTGCGGCTGCGGTGCGGTTGCGGTGCGGTGGCGGTGCGGCTGCGGTGCGGTTGCGGTGCGGTTGCGGCGCAGTTGCGGTGCGGTTGCGGTGCGGTTGCGTTGCGGCTGCGGTGCGGTTGCGGTGCGGTTGCGGTGCGGTTGCGGTGCGGCTGCGGTGCAGTTGCGGTGCGGTTGCGGTTGCGGTTGCGGTGCGGTTGCGGTGCGGCTGCGGTGCGGTTGCGGTGCGGCTGCGGTGCGGTTGCGGTGCGGCTGCGGTGCGGTTGCGGTGCGGTTGCGTTGCGGTTGCGGTGCGGCTGCGGTGCGGTTGCGGTGCGGCTGCGGTGCGGTTGCGGTGCGGCTGCGGTTCGGTTGCGGTGCGGTTGCGGTGCGGTTGCGTTGCGGCTGCGGTGCGGTTGCGGTGCGGTTGCGGTGCGGTTGCGGTGCGGCTGCGGTGCAGTTGCGGTGCGGTTGCGGTTGCGGTTGCGGTGCGGCTGCGGTGCGGCTGCGGTGCGGTTGCGGTGCGGCTGCGGTGCGGTTGCGGTGCGGTTGCGTTGCGGTTGCGGTGCGGCTGCGGTGCGGTTGCGGTGCGGTTGCGGTGCGGCTGCGGTTCGGTTGCGGTGCGGTTGCGGTGCGGTTGCGGTGCGGCTGCGGTGCAGTTGCGGTGCGGTTGCGGTTGCGGTGCGGTTGCGGTTGCGGTGCGGTTGCGGTACGGCTGCGGTGCGGTTGCGGTACGGCTGCGATGCGGTTGCGGTACGGCTGCGGTGCGGTTGCGGTTGCGGCGCGGTTGCGGTGCGGTTGCGGTGCGGTTGCGGTGCGGTTAAGGTGCGGTTGCGGTGCGGTTGCGGTGCGGCTGCGGTGCGGCTGCGGTGCGGTTGCAGTGCGGCTGCGGTGCGGTTGCGGTGCGGTTGCGGTGCGGTTGCGGCGCGGTTGCGGTGCGGCTGCGGTGCGGTTGCGGTGCGGCTGCGGTGCGGTTGCGGTGCGGTTGCGGTGCGGTTGCGGTGCGGTTGCGGTGCGGTTGCGGTGCGGCTGCGGTGCGGCTGCGGTGCGGTTGCGGTGCGGCTGCGGTGCGGTTGCGGTGCGGTTGCGTTGCGGTTGCGGTGCGGCTGCGGTGCGGTTGCGGTTGCGGTGCGGTTGCGGTGCGGTACTTAACACGAAAAACTGTCTCTTGTCACTAAAGCTAATTGTATCTACCATATTGTGGTATTCATTGGATGCCAATTTACTCCTGTCAATAAGGACTTTGGAATCACGTTTGACAACAAATTCCAATATGACCCTCAATTCTGTGATCTTTTCAATCATGCCTCAAGATTATTTTGGTTTGTGATTAGATAATCGCAGATATATTCTTTTATCTAACTGTCCTTACTTCTATGCGATATTTTATCTCCTTTGAACAACTTCCTTTATGTGGTATCTGTCCATTTCAGAGATTTGATGCAGACTTTTTGAATGAAATTAACCCACATAGCATTAAAAAACCTTTAGCGCAACAGAAGCACTAGGGGAAAGGGGGTAAGAAGGGTTAGCGGGCAAGACAGTGTTGCGGGTCCCATCGGTCGTACGAACGGCCAATCATAACCACTCTGGCTCGTAACGACGTGCTATTGTGTTTTTTATCAGCCAGCGCTGAGACAGGCTTGTGAGTCCAGGCATTTTCGCCGTAGGCGCCAAAAACTCGATTTTTGTCAAGTTCGTTGTGATTTTCGTGTTATACGTCGCATGTGTTTTGTTCCTCAACATTAGTGTTCTAGAGCTGACTGAAAGTTATTCTTCTTTATCAATGATTTCACCAGCAGGTAAGAGCATGTTTTTCTTCCATATTTTACTTTATTATTTAAGGCATGTTATTTTATTGAAATGTGCATCAGGAGGACAAGATGGGGTAAGAAAATTATGATTTCTTTATGACAATTTATGATTCTTTAAACTTTATTGTAATTTTATCTTGTTTTAGGATGGTGAAAAATTATAAAAGAAAGACGGAAAGGGGGAATTGGAGTGAACAGAATATGATGAAGTAGATGTTGTAACTGAGGGAAAATGGGGAATAAATTAGCGTCGAAAACATATTCTGTGCCACAAACGGCCCTCGAAGAAAAGTTAAAGAAACTCATGTAGCCCTAGAAAATTCTGCTGCTCCTGTAACTTCTGTGAAAGTTCCTTTAGGCCAAAAAGCGAACATTTTCTGATGACGAAGAAAAAGAACTTTGCAACCATATAATGGATATGGAGAGTCGTCTTTATGGACTTATGACAAAAGATTTAGGGGCTTTGGCATACACTCTGGCAGTAAAAAATGGGAAGCAACATCTCTTTAACTCTGGAAAAGAAGAAGCTGGCGAAGATTGGATTCATGGATTTTTAAACAGGCATCCAGAATTGTCGATACAAAAATCAGAAAACACTTCAGCTGTGCGTGCCGCTGGACTTAATAAACAAGCTGTTGAACAGTTTTTTTTAACATCCACGACAATCTTTCTTTCGCGGGACAGAGTTTATAATTGTAATGATACGGGAGTTTCAGTGGTACCTATATTAAGGTAAAAAATAATTGCACAGAAGGCAGAAAACAAGTGGGACCCGTAGTTTCTGCGGAGAGAGGTACTAAAAAAAATATAGAAATTTTTTTTGCTGCCAGTGGCCATTACATGCCTTCAAATATGGTGTTCCCAAGAAAGAGAATGGTCCCACAGCTAATGCTGAATGCTGCTCCTGAAGCTTGGGGTGTTTGCAGTGATTCTGGCTGAATGACAGCTGAATTATTCCTTGGCTGGTTTAAAAAGTTTGTTAAATTTAGTGGAGTTGTTGTTAGATGGACACAGCACCCACACACACAAAACTTTGACGTCATTAATGAAGTTTGCTCCAATAGGGTTATTATATTATGCTTTTCCTCACATACGACACATCGACTTCAATCGCCGACGTAGCATGCATGAGACCTTTGAGCACATACTACGATCAACAAATCACAGCCTGGCTTTGAGGGGTCCAGGAATGGTAGTAACTGCCCAGCAAGTAGCAGAGATTTTTGTGTAGCCTATATTCAGGCTTCTACAATGGCAACGGCGGCAAATGGCTTCAAAAAATGTGGCATTTGGCCATACGATCAAACAGTTTTTTTTCCGATATTGATTTTGCTCCATCATTGATGACAGATATTCGGCATACAGAGAGATTATCCATCACTAAAACATTGCGCGAAACCACAACGTCGGACAACAGAGCAACAGCTCTAAGTAGACCTTTTGCATCAACTGACGCTTCAGTTGTACCTGAAATGATAACCGCTGAAACAATAGCTGCAAAGATAACTTCAGTTTCGACAGTTGAAGATTCTGAAATTGAAGCAGAGCCTGAGCCCGAATGCTCCACTTGGATGAGCAATATCGAAATAGATCAAAAGCCAACAGTCCCATCACCATTTTCTCTTGTTAGTCCTCAGCAAGTGATGCCTTATCCTGTAATTCGCAAAATTTCACGCGTGACTGGGAAACGAGGAAAAACGGGTATCGTAACTTCTTCCCCGTATAAAAATGAATTAGAAGAAACAATGTAAAAAAGAAACTAGCAGAACATACTTTTACCTCTCGTTTTGTCATGAGAGGTAAAGGAATAAAAAAGAAAAACCGAATGGGCTACGAAAAAGAAGAAGAAAAAAACCAACAATAATCCTAATTCATCATTAAAATGTAACAACGATGAAAACTATATCCCTTGCTTTTACTGCCATGAAAAATTCTTGGAATCAAATGAAAGATGGGCCTCATGTTCTCTCTGTGTGGGATTAAGCACACTGTAGCTGTGCTAGGATAGATGACAAGGACGACGAAGCAGTATTTGTTTGCGCGTTTTGCATCCAAAAATAGAATATGTCTCCCATGCCCCATCTTGCTTCATAGGGTACTCTGTCTTAACCGACCTAGGGGGCAAAATGGGGTGTTGCACATTTTTGTCAAAATTGGTCATTTTTCTTTTTGAATGAGTGTTAAGTTCCTTATTTCCAAAGAGTGATTATGTAAGATTAATTGCGAATAAATAAATATTCAAAATACTTAAAAATATGCGTTTTATTACGCTCCAAACGTTAAGGACCTCTATATATATATATATATATATATATATATATATTTATATATATATATATATATATATATATATATATATATATATATATATATATATATATATATATATATATATATACATATATATATATATATATATATATATATATATATATATATATATATGTATATATATATATATATATATATATATATATATATATATATATATATATATATATATATATATATATGTATATATATATATTATTTTTATATATATATATATATATATATATGTATATATATGTATATATACATGTATATGTATGTATATACATATATATATAAATATATGTATATTTATTTACATATATGTACTACTGTGATCAAAAAGTAAGGTGAATTTGTCTATAAAATGTAAATTCTTTGTTTATTCTTCCAAATCAATTTCATCCCCTTCAAAGTAATCCCCGTCCGATAAAATGCACTTTTGCCAACGCTTTTTCCAGTCCTCGAAACAGTGGGAATAGTCTTTTGCCGGTATAGACTTCAAGACCTTCTTCGATTCGGTTTTTATCTCTTCGATCGTGTCAAAACGGCGTCCCCGCATTGGCTTTTTGAGTTTGCTGAATAGCCAGAAGTCGCACGGAGCCAAATCAGGCAAATACGGTGGTTGCGGAACGATGTGAGTCGAGTTTTTGGCAAAAAAGTCGCGAAGAACCAATGCAGTATGACATGGTGCATTATCGTGATGAAAGGAACCAAGAGCTGTTCGCCCATAATTCCGGCCGTTTCAGACGAATAGCTTCACGCAAACGACGCATAACGTTCAAATAATATTCTTCGCTAACAGTTTGGCCCGGCGGAAGGAATTCATAGTGCACCACACCACGAAAATCAAAGAAAACTGTCAACATGACCTTGATTTTCGATCGACTCTACCGTGGTCTTTTCGGTCTTGTTGCACCTTTTGCACGATATTCGCTGGATTGGTCGGTGGTTTCAGGGTTGTATGCGTAAATCCAAGTCTCGTCTCTAGTAATGATGCATTTCAAGTGGTCCTGATAGTTAGAAACCAAAGTTTCAACGTCAACGCGACGCTTTTTTTTCCAAAAAATTGAGCGATTTCGGCACCAATCGAGACTGGACGCGTTTGAGACACAAAACATCCTTCAAAATAGTTTGGACTGAGCCAAATGATCTTCCAATACTATCAGCAAGATCTCTTATTGTCAATCGACGATATTCAAGCACCAAATCTTAGATTTTTTGGACGTGATCCTCGACGGTAGACGTTGATGGTCGTCCAGAGCGCGGTTCGTCTTCAACGCGTTCTCGGCCCGCTTTGAACTCGTTGTACCACTTATAAAGGTTTTTTTGTGCCATAGTTTCATCACTAAAGGCCTTCCGCAACATTTTCAACGTGCCTGCACAAGAATATTCGTTGCGCAAACAAAATTTGATGCAAGTTCTTTGCTCAACAAAATCACCCATTGTAAAATCGAAAAATTCACTTTTGGTTGTTTACAACAACACGTGTAACTCGGAGATAAATAAACCTTTTGACAAACAAACACTTGGCAAATGTAATAGACAGTCCTACCAACCTAGGAAAAAAAATTTACCTGCCTTGCTAATGCCCGGGACTTTTAACTGACAATTTCACCTTACTTTTTGATCACAGTAGTATATATATATGTATATATATAGATATATATATATATATATATATATATATATATATATATATATATATATATATATATATATATATATATATATATATATATATATATATATATATATATATATATATATATATATATATATATATATATATATATATATATATATATGCTAATATGAATTTTTGGCCAAAATGATTTTGTTCCATCTCATAGCTATTTTTGAGTTTGGGCTCTTGAGTTCCACGGCAAAACTTTAGGGAAAATAGACGGCGGCCCTTAAGATAATGATTGTCGAATCAGCTCGCAAAACATCGTAGAAATTCTCGATTATCTGGAATGGTCTTAAGCCTATTTTCGTACATCTAAGTTAAACAATTTTTTAACACAATTAAACCACTTCTTCTGAATTCTAAATCGCTCTCAATATCTAAATTTTAAAATTAATGTTGACATTTTCTAATATAATTGATAATTTCATGATGCTATGTTTCGAATAACACAAAAGATAAAGTACCTCCGTAAGTTTTTTGAAAACAAATTTTAATTTTTCTTTATGTTGTTTTTTAAATAATTAAAAAAATAACTCTTGGTTAAAAATACAAATGAGTTGAAAGAGTTGAGAATGAAATCGAACGATGCATTCTGTTGCTTATTCCTGGCGCAAATAAATAATAATCATTTAATAGTAGAAATTAAATATAGCCTCGCTACAAAATATCCAATTTATTCGCCTGTCATCATCTCCATGAATTCTAAAAATACAAAAAAGGGCGAAAATAATAAACAAATAGTAGCTCAAAGTGGCGGAGTTAGGTATTTTTATAAGATTCGTTTACGTTTTAAAGCTTTTTTTTTCTACCAACCAATTCATTGGCTGGCAATTTGCTTAATTTATTTGGTTTCAGCTTATTTTGCATTAAAATACTTTTTCATAGCTTACCATCAAAATCAACTGTCCCCGAACCGTCTGTATCGATTTCCTCAATCATAAAATCTAACTCTTCGTTTGTCAGTTGATCGTCGAGTTCACGAAGAATTTCCCGAAGACTTGTTGTTGGAATATAGCCGTTACCTTGCTTATCGTAAAGTCGGAATGCTTCACGCAGTTCTTTTTGCATGGACTCTGCATCCTCTTCAACGATGAATTTCGCGGCCAGTTGAACGAATTCACCAAACTCGAGGCGTCCGGATTCTGAATAGATAAATAAAGTATAGCTTATAAATAGTACCCGGATGTGGTCATTTTAAATATTTGACTTACTGTCTTCATCAACCTCTTCGATCAGTTCTTCGAGGATTTTCTTGTCGAAGGGTTGACCCATCAGCCGAAGGATATCGGCAACCATTTCTGTTGAAATACTTCCACATTTCTGGCTGTCAAAACTGTTGAAGGCTTTCTGAAGAACTGTAATGAAGAGTGAGAACATTTATTTCCCAACGTGAAGCATTTGACAAAACTTTTTATAAATTAACATTAAAGAATATATGGAACACCGTATAGCCAGAGTTTCAAATAAATGAAAAGTAATTAAATTTTACAAAAATTTACTAAACTTATGACAATAATAGTTTACACTACTGTCATAAGAATGGTCACAGGTAAACAAAACTTGCCCAAGGATCTTTCTCAGAAAATCTGTTCCTGCGAACCAATTTCTTTTCAAATGATTTTCAATGCCAAATTTAAAAACATATAATAGATTCCTATCCATGACATATAATCCAGCCTGTTGAGTTCATTCTTTCTGACATCAAATGCCTACTCATTACCTAAGCAACGAATCAGATTTCATTAATGAGCTACATCACTCGAATCAGCAAAACCTGTCTCATGGATCATCATTCGGTGTAACCAGAAAAATTGCGACTATCAAATGAACATCAAACATCAGCGACTTCCGAGAATTAGCCTGTCTGTCTTCCGATGACAGACACATGTCAGAAGCAGACACGCGTCTAAATGCGTACAAATGTGGTGAAACCGCATCAAATGGCACATGGTAACGCCCGCGTTGATCATATGCTTCCTTGGCTTCTGGCTCGTTCTATGGTTTCATGTGTAGTATTTGATTGGAACAAGTCCAAGTCTGGGTAAAACTAGCATCCGCCAAGCAGACACCCATGCAGACTAGACCGTTTAGCCCACGTCAAAATAGATACATACATACATACATATGTACATATAGTTTTAATAGTATCTGAGGAGGACATCCGTTTTGTGGAAAAGATACATCCATACATGTATCTATCATGCTGTTTCATATGCATGTGATTTTAAAAAAATGTTAATTTAGTACAAAACGAATTGAAATGAACATATACAGTCCCCGTCTACGTTTCCAATCAGGATTTATATGGATTTTTATAAATAAGCCCTTGCATACCGATGGAACAATCGCTTCCTACCTCTTCTCGGGTGGTCAAGGATCGCTGAAGAATTCTTTCAACAAACAACGCTAAACTGAACTTTAACTTTTTTTTATGCTTTAGCAACAAAATTCGTGTTTTGTTTTTAAATATTTGTGCAAATTCATGCTTCGAAGATTGTGTGAATCACTTTCTGCCGTGAAAATATTTTGAATAATGGTTTCGGTTTGGATATACATAAATACTTTATTGAGCTTTTAATTGATTAGGAATTTTATGAAGCTGCCATCTTATTGAAAGTGATTCAATTCTTTTGGAAGGAAGCGCAACTTTTCATCTTGCAATGAAGGATTTTTCTCTTAATCTTGCATTAGAACATATATATGTAGTTTTAAGTGAAATGTAAAACTATCAATTCAGTTCACTTCTTGTCATTTATCATAAAAACGTGATTCTTTCTCAACACTGCAAACTTTGAGCGAACAATAAACATACCCCATGATGGTCCTTAATCTCAGGAAATACCTTTTTATGCTATAGCTTTCGATAAAATAAAAAATAATCCTGAGAATGAGCAATTAGCAACAGAACAATAAGTTTTCTACTTAGAACTAAACAAAAAAAAAGTGATAGCGATAGGGAGCACTTTTTCAGAATTGTTTGAGAAAATTCTGTGATTTTCCGCTTTTTTCGTATATGGTACTTTCTTTCGGAATTCTGCGAGAAGTATAACAGAAATATCCTACCCAATTTATTCAGCATGAGAATTGACTCGAAATTTTCCGATTGCGACGGATTTTTCTTCGTTTTGGTTTGCTAGCGTGTCATGTCAAGCGATCGAAAGCCTTTCTTTGCCAGTTTGACAATTCCTTTGGTCATACCTTCGGTTCCGATACAGGTGATGATACTAAGCCGCAACAAATCAGTAAGGATAATTTTAGACGGAGAAGAGCGAATTCGAGGGTATACCAGTTTGGCAACTGCACTCACGATCAGCTGAGGCACTCACGATCAGCAGACGCACTCACGATCAGCAAACGCATACCTCCACCTCGGAATGCATTATCGTCGAGTTTGTTTTATTCAAGAAACAGTGAAATCAGTGGGGATCCTGCAAAAATTAATTGCATATTTCAGAAATCGAATTTTATGGGTTCGTGGGTTTAACAGGCATAAGAAAATAAAGGGCGAACGTGAACGGATGCAAAAAGTAGAACATTTTCGCCATCCAGTCCTATGATGTGGAAAATTCGAACGATTCATTACCTTCTTAAAAGCGGTCCACGTCTGAAAGACGTAACCATCCAATTTTTGACATCATTCCCAGAAATGAACTAATAGTTGTTCTTCACGAGAACAACCTCGCTATATTCCTGACTGATTGCCCTGAGATTTCTATTTTTAGTCCCACTTAAAGAGATACTAGAAGCATGGAGATTCCAGAACGATGCAAGGCAGGGGCTTTTGTTTTCAAAATTTTTATTTTTTTCTTATTGCCTATTTTATTAATTATTCTCAAAACCTCAAAAAAATTCCCGTTGTACTGTTGCACCAAGATGAAACTATTGTAGCATAATTTATTCCTGCTGTCTTTATTGATCCAATTTGAATGATTTGATCAGGTCACAACGTAGCTTGATGCACTATCTGTGTGGCAGATGTATCATATTCCTTCATAAATGACTAACTGAACCAAGTCTAGGCTTTCGAATGCGTTCAGAAAAGTTGCAAATGTTACGTCGCCACAGAAACTACTTTAAAATATTCTGTTTCTTGTGCAGTCTTGTTGATCATTTGGCACCATATTATTCCGATAACTAGCTGTTTCGATACATCAGCTAATACATCAAAACAAACTACAAAAAAAGAAATATACAGGGGTAACCCGATTTACGTCGAGAAACGTTCCATAAAAAGGCGAATTAAATCGAAAGAAGTAAGCCGAATGTTAAATGAAAATTAAGCAAGAAGTTTATCACATTTGTACGAATCCAAATAATTTTATTTCTCTTAGACACTTTTTGGCATAAATTTTACATCAACAATGTAAATTAAAAACTGTAGATTCATTAAAAATAATGCTATGTATCTTTAAATGAATTTAATTTTCAGATCTTTCCTCATCTGATGAAATGATGGCACTATTTGCTGTTGAACACGATGGCCCAGGCGATTCTTTAGCAGAAGAAATGTCTTTGCAAATGAAATCTATACGCCCTTGGGGTAGTATCCGTTTTTTTCGTTATATAGTTCCCTGTAAAATGATACACTATTGGAAATTGAGAGCTTCATTGATTCAGATCTTTCGCTGTCATTATCATATTTTTGAAATAACTCAGACAGTTTTCGTAAGGGAAAGCTAGAATCGCCGCCTTCATCACTACACTCTGCAAAGTCAAATTCCTCTTCTGTCCTCATTTTCTTGCAGAAGCTCTGTTACATCGTCTTCATCGACATTCCTTCCTTTGTTTCTTGCATGAGGCTCTGTTACATCGTTTTCATCGACATCTGTAAAACCAATGTGGTGGGCTAATCCCACAATTTGCTGATGTATTGGCTGGAACTCTTCTGTAACGCAATCTCCGGAAACGCATTCAGGCCATAACTTCCTCCTCACTTTGTTCAAGATAGAACTTGTAACCTCATCACATGACTTTTTTATATTTGTCACACCTTGTAAGATATTATACTTCTGCCAGAAATTTTGAATTAAATAAGGTTTATTTTCATTTTCGGGACAACTGTCGACAACTTTAATTAGCTGGTTGAATGTTCGACGAAAATAGTACGTTTTAAATGCAGCAATGACGCCTTGATCCTATGGTTGGATAAGACTGGTGGTGTTAGTCGGTAGGAAAATAATTTTAACATGATCATTAGATTCATCTAAATTAACCGGATGTGACGGAGCATTGCCAATAACAAGCAATGCTTTATTAGCTAAGTTCATTTTTTCACAATATTGCTTTATTGCTAGACCCAAATATTGTTTAAACCAGTTAGAAGAAGTGCTTGAAGCCATCCAAGCTTTTTTTTCAATTTCCAAGTCCAAGTTAAAAAAAGGCAGAAAGTACCCCGCCAAGATAAAACAGGCCCCCTTTATACGATCAGATACGTTTCTCATTCCCACTAGGCAATATACATGTGCTTTGCCAAAGAGACTATTTTAACGAATGACAATTTATGCAATATTGATTTTCTGAAAACCTGTTCTGTGTATAAAAATGGTAAGTGATAAGATAGTTAACGCGGAGTACTACTTTCAATACCATTTGGCGAGTAAAAGGAATATCTCCGCCACTTTTATGCAATCCACTATAAAGAATTTCGTTTGTTGCCAGCGAATGTTCGCTGCGCTTACTGTTTCTTGATGGGATTATGCGCACGCCAACACACTCTCACCTATCAGCTAACACGGATATATACATTCTCACCTGTCGTTTGAGAGTATGCTTTTTTCACTTTTCCATACGATAAAGTGAACTTATTTTGGTTTTGGTTTGGTTGTTGCTGTTAACAGATCATAAAATTCCTTTTGCAGGATAATTTGACCCACATTTTGGGACAAAATATGTATTTCGACAGACATAAAAATTGGGCCTTAAAAAACAAGGGACGCAAATGCTTGCCTGTTTTAAGCAAATAATTAAGCAGACGAAATAAAAGTGGTCTTTTATTTTACACCCCAGCACTAACAAGTTAGTTTCATCCAATTTTGTTTAGTTTTCCAAATAAAAATAAATTTCCCGCGCTGAGATCAGTTTTGTATTATTCAAAATTCAAAAAAAAACTCAAAAAACAAATTAAGAAAACCTACAGTTCCCCTTTGATTTATTCGCATAAAATTATCAAGTATTTATTAATCCTGCTCAATCGGTGTGCGCTAGTGCAAAATTCCATATCTACATAAGTAAGCATATAAGCAATAAAATATTTTGGTACAACAACCCATGGAAATCAATTTATAAATTTCACCTCGCCAGAAATAGACGAATGAAGCTGAAAAATGCCAGAAAAAAGCCCAAATACCAAAATATTTAATTTTTTAAAAATCGCTTTACTGTCCGTTTCCATACTTATTTCGGAACGTAAACATTTACCAAAATAAACACATCATGATTCTAGGTAAAATGCAGACTTTCGAATATTTTATTTCGCTTGGCTCCAAAGGCTTCGATACTGATTTCGACGAATGTGAGGTGAAAGTGAAAAATAAATTCAATCATTTTTATATCCGACACCGAAAAAAACCGACGACAAAAGTCATCAAAATCATGTGCTCTGCGCTTTTAATACTTATGTACATACAACAGGTTCGCTTTTCAAAAACGCTGCAAACGACCCACGCCGCCCAGCGGCATGGAAATGAGTGGAAAAACGAGGAAAAATCGAAAGACATTTCGAAATTCTCATATCAAATTACGATCGCGATAGATGTAGTGTTTCTTGATTAAAAGAAGCAGCCGTAGACGCAGGGGCTGGCGAGAGCTGAGATATTGATGGTGTGGTTGTGGCGAAAGTCGGAAAAAGTTTATTGCCTCGCAGTATCATCATCACATGGGAAAAGTCTATTTTTGGCGAGGATTGAGTCCACGAGTATGACGCCGACTCAGATATTTTGGAATCGGAACCGCCAGACTGGAGCGATTTCCTGGTTTTGGGTAGTCTACTGCTATATGGTTACAGATGTGTTCTTTGAGGGAAAAACAACAGAGGCAAAAGTGTTTTATCGGCATCCAAAAGCACGAGCAGATAGTTATAAAATTGCATACAACTGAGTTCTAAACTGAGACCTAATTGTTAGTTTTGAAACTAAAAGTATATATAAAATAATGACCATAATACTTTTTGAAATATTAACAATCAATGTTTCGAAAAAATACATTGTCTAAACTAGTAACAAAGAATACATACCAGCGATTTGTTCTGGGGTTAGATCTTCGTCCTATGATGGAAAAAATAGAAGATAAAAAAGTGATTACTCTTTGAAATACCGATTTGATATACTTAGAACTAGAAATACAATACCGCTGAGCAGAAATAACCCAATGGTCCAAATTTCAGTGACTCTTTCTGTACAACTTTACTCTGTGGAAATCTCTAGAGGGAAACGGATAACAATACATAGATACATTACTTTCGATTGCCAATTTGTGTTTCTGCGTGCAATAAAATTTTAAGGCCACTCTTGTTCTCACGCTTTTTATCAAAATGATAGTTAAGTGCAGCAGAGGCTCAAACCGCAATGCTGAAACTGTCTGATGACCGCGGGGTTGTTAACAACAACAACACTTAGTTGATCAGTTCTTGAAATTAATGCGAAATTGAAGAGGTTGTGCTGTTGACTATTCGAACGTGTAATGAATGTTATAGAAGATCATATGCCAGTAGGTAGATAGATAGATAGACACACATATAGATAAATAGATAGATAGCTATGGATAGTACACAGATAGATTGATAGAAAGAGATCGTCAGGCGAAGAGATGCAGAAATAGATATATGTTCATGTATAGATAGAAAGATAAATGGAAAAGAAACAGTAAGAAGATGAAATGATTTCGCAAGCGATAATGTAATTTGAATAAATAAATAAAAATATCTAAAAATACCAAAATAAAAATTAACGCTGCAAAGCACACACTTGACCTGAAAGTGAATTGATATCTATTGAGAACTAGGAATGATTTTTCATTTACGATGAACACATGAAAATAGGTGCAATGAGAACAGCAACTAAACTCAATTTGAAAATAGACTTATTAGCAAAATTTAATAAATTACGATTGGATATAGCATGCAGTGATCAGCTTTTCAAGAACTGACTAACGTTCAATCTTTTCACTCACTCATATCAAATCGCAAGGACTATCATTTTCTACGTAACACTAGCAAATCGATCTAACAAGTTCTGGAATGGCGTCATAGTTCAGCACTGTGATGTGATTTATGTGGTATAATACGAACTCTTCCAGACATTTCCACAGCTTGAGCAGACAGTCATCAGTCAATTTGGTTTTCTACATGTACTTTTTTCTGCTCGACGCAGTATTTTGTTTTCGCGGTCCCGAATTTAGTGCTTGAAAACCACTAAATTCGCAAAGCCTAATGAAAATAGTAAAGAAAAAAGAAACCATTTTAGCAAAATGTTTATATTTTCGGTTCGGACAAGATTCATGAACAACGACAACAAATCATTGTGTTGATGTTTGTTTGTTGTTTCAAGTACATATCATAATAAGAGTGCTGAAATAAATCATTAATTTGTGTCATTAGAATTAATTTGTCACCAATATAACAGCACGAATGTAGCAACAAATGATTAAGTGTAAAAATTAATTAACAGACAAAAATTCGAAATGTTAAAATATCGCAACGATTAAAGGAAAATGATTTCATGACTGAGACCTAGATTCTGTTAAATTACTTCATCAGATAGTGTAATGTCTGATTTGAATGGCTATTTTCCAATTGATTTCAGAGATGTTTAAGATGAGCGACGGAGATAAGACAACCAGTGAAAGCCACAATGAAAGCCATAATTATTTAGTGGCCCGAAATGCGATCACTTGTGTAGAAATACTAAATAAGAATATGTCTTCCCGAAATTCAACTAGCAAGCTTTTAGTTAAATAAACAATAATTTTTCAAATTCACGATTTCCTCAGCACGCAATAAAAATAAATTTGATTGATTTTGTTTACTCAAATACAGCAACAACATTCCTCCACGTCGAAACTATGTTTTCGTGAGTCATTGTTTTTATTATGATGTCAACATATTTATATCAAAGTTATTTGCCGATTAAACTTTTGGGAGAATTATCGTATTTTGATTATTTCTTCACTAAAAAATGTTCGTGCATTCCACTTAATTTTCTGCAATGTTGCATTCTGATTATCTTTGAATTTCCAAAGCTATTCGAACGCAGGTTCTATTATCAATAATATACAGAATATCTATGGGAAAACTTTTGGCTAATGGTTATTTTACCAATTTACTAAAGCCAAGTGCATTTTTCCATTTTCAAAGGCGTATAACACAAAAAAAGGCATTGTCTATACCTTCCATCGAATTTTGTTAATTCAGCCTCAAGCTAGACTGCTAAGCCTTCGATGATAACATAGTGAGGTGACTTTTAAAGTGACAGTTTAAGCACTATGTTCTTGCGAAGTAAATGACAAGCATGTTTGAATAAATAAATGAGAATGTTTGAAAAATCTTAAAAGCTTCTACAAAAAAGTTGTAATATGCTAAATACAAACAAAAGCTTCCGCAAAAAATCAAAAAGCAATATGGTTTAGCACGAAGCAATGAAATTTTGTTCATGAATTGAAAAATTGAATTTTCTTTTACAAATCTGTGATTAAATATAATATTAGATTGTTCTTATTTTATTTTGCAAATTATTTTCTTAAAATAATTTAATTTTCCTGCTTTCGACTATCGTTTGAGTCTTAAGAGCAAAACAAATAAATGTTTGCTGGAGGAATGACTATTTTCGTTGAAACTGCGATCAAAAGGTTTAAAAACAATTTTGAAATGATCAATAAATTTTAAAAATGGGCTCGTTTTACATCTGGTTCTGATGTTCTTGAAAAATATATATCACAAACCACTTCACCATTGATATTGGAATACATCATTGTGTACGCATACATATACATCTCTTCTTTTACATTTTTATTCTCCTTTCATTTAATAAATTTTACCTGTTGGTAAAAAAAAGTTTTCAATTCGTAAAAGTGTTCACATGGCAACCACATATTTTACTTCATATCAATTTGTTACTAAAACATGGTCACATCTTGAAACATGTGATGTTCAGAAACGCAAGAAAATATATTCTTCAAAATCGAGGAGATTTATCAAAAAAAAATATTCAATGGAAAAATGATTGTATTATTTTTTTTGGACAACGGTTGTAAGTATCTAGGTCATATATTCGCAAAAGTTGGCGATCAAACATTTAGAAGGAAAAATAGAAATTCAAAAATCCATTGAGAACCACTGGTTAAAAATGGTTTTATCTAATTTTTGAGTGAACCGAGCACTAGCTCTGTTTAAACTGTTCACCTGAAAAGAAACTCGACGCACAATAAGTTTAGATGCAATGCTCTAGAACGTTTTCCCACTTTGGACCAGAACATTTGAGGCCCAAATTTAATAAATAATCGTTTTTTGGCTAATCTTGGCTTTTTAATTCGGATAGTCATCATCGTCAAACTTCAGCAACAAATAGCCTGAACACAAGATAAAGTGCGTTAACTGTGGCCACTAATACTATGCAAGCTATGCTAGTTTTCTTGTAGCTCTCAAAAATTTAAAGAAGTCCTTTCTTCACATACAGTGAGCTAGTCCCATTACTATGAAACTCAAACAATGAGCCTGTATCTGCTAACCCTCCCAACTCAAAACCTGCAGACCCTCAGTGCAAAATGTACAGCTCTTTGTCAATATGTACATCCAGGGTCAAGATGCAAAAAATGATAGAAGACTTTCTTCCTGCTCGATTGCCTCCAACACTCTCCCTCTCTATCCATCACACAAAAAAACCTTGCAGGAAAGGTACTAAATAGATTCATAACAAAGATTCAATAGTTTTTCATATTCCTAATGGGTTCTTTTCATTTAGTCCTCTCACATTGCCACGTCCTGGACATATAAGGCTCAAATTGTCCCTATCAATATTCGTGGTGAAGTCTTATCGGATTTAAAGCAATGATTCGTTGAGATAAATGTGAGCTTCCTAACCAGCCTCTTAAAATATAAATTATCTACTTATTGACAAGCCTTCTGAGACACCATGGCTCATGAGTATATAGAGAGAAGTCAATAGAGACCTTCATCAGGAGGATTATCTAGGCAGAAAACAAACTGTTAGTTCACAACTTCAACTAAACAAACCCATATTATGAGGTTACGAGCTCGCCAAATTCAGAAGTGAGCTAAGAATACTGCAATCCTATAGTTAGGAAGAAATAGTTATCTAAGTCTATATCAACCAGTTCAAAAGTAAACAATGAGCACACTTCAGGATTGAGCCCGTAAATGACTCGTTCTGGATATTTTTTTAATGTATCAGGAGAAAAACTTAACCATATACATAATCTATTGAAGCACCAACAGGGCTTAAAAAAATTTCAATTCTAAAGAAAAAATGAGTCAAACGACGATCTTCACCCAGACGATATAAATGAAAAAGTCCTCTTTGACAACCCTCTGCAAGAAAAAGTGACACCGAGAAGCTGGATTCCCACAAAATACCCATCTCTGGTCCATTTCATGCAATTTGTACACTGCACATATTCTCCAATCCTGTAAAGAGAATTTCCATGTCTCCAAGCAAACTATTGCTTTTAGTTTTTTACCTGAAATACTTTAAGAGACGGAAAATATAATTAAATACAGGGAAAGCACAAGCGATCTTTAATCGCGAAAGAAGACAGACAGACAAGCAAAGGACAACCGCATATCTAAAACTTACATTTAAGAAGGGCGCTTCGAGTTAGTCGGACTAATATATCCTTCATGACGTAAAAGGATTGTGCAGTTTATTAATAAAACCAAATGGCTTTCGGAGCAAAATAGCTAAGAGGGAGTATATCCGTGGTATCACAACAGGCCTTTTTTGGGCCTATTTATGTTTTTCGCCAGTTCAGCCACTCAGCCAAAAGCTAACCTACATTTGGTGACAGACTGCCAATTACGGTGACGAGTAAGCATTTACAGCTCAGGAGCTGGTAGTGGGGAGAAAATATGTTCACATTTTGAAAATCTGAGAGCCTGCTTCTTTAAGGAAAAGTGAAAAGCGCAACAAAAGTTAATAATCAAAAAAAGTAAAAATACCTCAAGTTAATACCTAAAGTCAGGGAGTAAAGTAAAGTAGCACCACTACAACTCTTGTCGGGTTGGGGGTGTGAAGTTGCTAGAAACTTCCTTCACAATCAATGTATACAAGGTTGAAGTAATAAGTTCCACGACACACTCTTCCCCCTAAAAGGCTCAGGTACCTATTCTGAACTAAATTAAACCGAAGCTAATTTCGAAGTGGAAATAATTTTAGCAGTACGGTTTGAGCCTATTCGGCCACTTCACTTGAGACATGGTGTAAGTAGATATTACATTTTATGTGCCAGAAACTTATCACTTGCTGCTTCTGTCTCACTGGTTAAATTCTCCCCCGAATCCAAAATGACTTCTAATTGAATTCTGCCGGGAAACTAAATAAATAGGATTTTCCGCCTAATCATCCACATTGGTTATGTCTCGAAAAATACAAAAAAATTTAATGCCATAATATTTGCCCTTTACACGTTACACAGTTAGTTTTTTATTGAAGAAATAACGAACTATAGCGATGATCTCCACATAGAACAATATCCGAAACAATTATGTCCACTACTTAAATTATCCTTAAAATGTAGGTACGCTCAAGCGATGAAAAAAGCTTCTATGACTCAAAGCATTCACGACAATGACACCAGCTTCTGCTTCACTGAAAATCCTTCTTTTTCACTCCTTCAAATCTGATAAGCTTTTGTCCAACAATAGCAAAGCAACATATTTTTTCTTGTTTCAAAGCCATCACTTTTTCACATTGATGATAACAGTGCACAAATGTTAAATTTTCACACGTCCTTCAACGATAGCCAAAACGAACGATAAAGTCAATTTGATTATCCTTTTCTTTAGGTAATATTATCATTATATCTATTAAATACTTACAACTGAACTCATTTTTGTAATTTATTTGTATGAAAAACGTGTATTTGCGAAAATCGCGAATTTTTATACTAGGAACGATTTAAACGGTTTCAGATTGAATCCGCGAGCCCGAAACAGAGGTAGGAACTAACTGATTGGTTGATTTGAAAATGGACAAGTGAAGCGCAGCTCAGCACGACGAGATGGATGCTGATCTACAACCGAACACACGACGATCGCTTCTCAACTGACTTCGAGAATTTTTGAAATTTTCGAAACGCAATGGAATTATAGCTTATCGTAATCCGAAAAAAGAAAACCCAAGGAGAAAATTTCGATTTTCTTGATGAAGCAAAGTTTCGTCTTAAGAAAAATTAATTTATGGTCTTATGTACATGGAAATGTGTGTATGTAGGTATGCATATGTTTTGAGGTCTGGTTGAGTTGTTTCAGTGGAAAATGTTGCAGTAGGATGAGTTCGGTGAGATGATTCCCAAATGGAAACAGGCGATGATGAGCTTTCGCCTGGCTTGAAAATATTTTTGTAGAAACAGCTATGGAGTGCGGGAGCAGCATTGAGCTGGACAAACTCTTTCAAGTAGAAAAAGCATGATCTCTTAGGTAAGTGCAATTTGATTGAGGTAAGGGACAGAGGACGCAAATTTTGCACCATCATTACCATGATACCACCAAAATTCTTAAAACTACCCCCTATTTTTCACACAACTTCCAATTCGAATGTACCAAACTTTTCCACCTGGGTTCCACACACCCACACATATTCATAATATTGTACAATCCCAGATCGTTTTTGGAGTCAAATAAACATATTATAAACTCCCACGATCGAAATAACGACGACAGCGCCAACCAAGTCGGCAATCTGGATTCATCGGGTGGGAAATTAAAGTTCCAAAGGAAAATGGAATATTCTTAACGACGACGGCGACGACGTGCTGCGTGCTGTATAGCTGATTTCGTTTCGATTTCTTCTCGGGGTCGGATCCGTTTAGCACATTTTCCGCTATAGAATTTTATACCATTGCGACTATATTTAAAATCGGATGGATTTTCTTGCTGTTTTCTAGGAAAAAGAGTTTATAACTGGAAAATGAAAACACAACAAATGTATGAAAACGAAAGCATATGTACGTGAAAGTACATTAATTACAGACACACACACTCATCAGTACACATATCATTTCCACACATTGCTTTTCCATTTCCACACCGAATGGCAAATTAAATGAATATTGAGGAAGTCAAAATTGCCTTGTGAATTATCATCGGATGCATTGTCATGGGGTTAATTACTGTCAGAAGGAGTGAAACGATCTGGATTCACGTAAATTGGTTTTCAAAATATTTTTCGGAAATTCGTCAATGATCTTTTAAGCTTTTGTCGCCGATTTTTTCGTGTTGTGGCTGGCTTTCAACTTCGACGAGAATAATGATGTGCATATTTTGAAAATTATGGCATTCTGTATGTGGGTGCCATACGATAAACGTTACTTCTCGTAAATACATAGATATGTATACTTGTTGGTGTATGATATTTTTGAAAAACTGAAAATAATCTCACAAACGAGAGTACATTTTGTTTGGCAGTTTTTGCATGTGCATTGCCTCTAATGTTGACATACATTTATCGGTGCACAATAATAATTATTTTCGAAAATGAATAGACTTGATTGAAAAATAAATGACATTATTCAGGGAGAAAGGAATGCTTTGGATTAAAAATGTTTGTTTTACATATTGGTGCCTTTACTAGGTATGAGATATTTGAGCGTTTCTGATACTAGGATTTTTTGAATAGTGTTAAGCCTTTTGATACACTCACTGATACACTCCAGTCAAAAAACTATAAAAATATATTTCCTCGCGATTCATATGCTACCTACTCTCTTTTGACCACTGATGAAAGTTCACAATTCTAATGAAAAAAAATATAGAATTTTGTGAAATATCTTATTCTTAATTTACAGTGAAATATCTAATTCTTCTCCAGTATAAGGGGTATCCTGGTCCAGAGCCTCGATTTTGAGGTGATTTTACGAACACAATAAAAAAAAATAAACATTTTTAGTAGCTATTTTATATCAGTTTTTATTAACATTTTAAAAATAATAAAAATGTATTCAAAAAACAATAAAAAATCAAAATTGAAATAGGTACAGGGGTTCCAACCCTCCTGGTGATCTGAAGAATACAGTTTTGGTGGATTCTGTAAAAAGAAGAATGTAGAATTAGTCTGACGTAGGCATTTGAAATTTTTTTTTCGCAAAATGTCGTTCATGTAAAAGAGGTGGTTTTTTGCCTCATTTTTTCAACTTTGCGAATTTTTTAAAAATATTCAAAAACAATCCCCACTTCAGACCAATTTTAATAGTGTTAAGAGGGTCTGTGCAAAATTTGAAGTAAATTGGTCTATTAGAACTTTTGATATCATGTCAACCGTATCGAAAAATGTACTTTCGAGAAAAAAGCGTTTAAAGTTTAGAGTCTCGTTTAGGGCAGTCTGAGTCGTTTAATGGTTATATTATACTTATTATATTTACATTTTTTTATCAGCGGTCCCTGCCTCATGCAATGTTCCTTCTTCCACTTCAAAAGCAAGATTTTCTGAAGCTCTTTCAGCCATACGAGCAAATCTTACTTCTTTAGAAGCTTTAGAAGCTCGTACCTCGGAGCGGTTAATTCGTTGTTGATCGCGTTTGTTGGTTTAGTTGGCGCGTCACAAAAATAACTGTAACTCCAAAAATAATTGGAATTTCAAAAAGTCCGTTCCAAAAGTTGTTGCATCGGCCAATATTACATCGAACTTTTTCGTGAACATCATCATTATGCTGAAAATGACAATATACACGGTGGGCCAAACTTGATGGATATATTATTACAACAAAAAATAAAATAATAAATGAAAAAAAAACATGTTTTGTGGTTCAACGAAAAAACCATATATATGATATGATATCGCGCAAATAGCCGCACTGAATTCAAATGCCGTAATATGCCCGTTGAGCATCTTCCATCACTTTTGGCATTTCCCATCGGTTTGTAGTAGTGCAGTTCCGTACTACTTTAGATCAATAGTAATTGCTGATGACAATATGAAAAAGGATGTACAAAAATTGCTGAGGACAATATGAAAAAGGATGTGAAAAGGATGTCTGACCACCTGGTCTCGTTTGAGTGCGAAGAAATATTAGTCCCGTATGTGCGAAAAATGATTCCGGTGTCGATACAGCCCTGAGTTTTATAGTCCGGGGAAATCTAACATGGTGCTTCGGAAAAATTAGGGGAAAGCTGAATTTTGGTGTGAACCTTGGTACTGGCGTGTTGAACAAAATGTCAAAAGTCCCCATCGATCCGAGTGCTGCGTCACTTTTTATACGGGGTCAAAGGTCACCAAAAGTGACCTTTCCAAAATATCTCAGTAACGGTTATGTCTTCAGAAAAACAATGTATGACGAGTTTGTAGCTTAAAATATTTCCAACAAAAAAGATTATATAACTTTTTCCTGTAACCATAACCGTTTTTGAGATATATTGATCTATCGATCTACCAACTTCGATGTATCTTCCTTGATGATCGTACAACAAAGAGAACATGCGTCAGGTCGCTCGGTCTCACCTACATATGTACATGACAAGTCGTTCCACTTTTCTCTGCGGTAGTTTTGCCCGATTGCAGCTTCTTGCATTCCACAGGAGATCGCGTTGCCTAGTAATATCCTCGTTGACGGTGGGTTGAATCGCGGTTGGGTTCGGCCAATTAAGTGTGCTCTTACAAGATGGAAAAATCTTCTTTGAGTGAAAAAAGTACGAACTTCAAGTGCTAAAATCTGGCGAATATTTACTAAGCAAACAAAAATGACCTTAAACTAACTAATAACTACATGGGTACCCAACCAAAAAGAGCACTTCTCATTCACTTAAAAAACAGATCATTTTAAGATGATTTGTGGGCGTGCTTCGCGCCAGTGACGTAAAAGAAGGACATTGACGTGTACATGGCATGATTTGGTCTTTTTAGATCATGATAAAGCTCGATAGTCTCGGACGGTCTAGGCAGCTAGCTTGTATGAGCGAAAAAGAACGTGCACCCTTTGTGGAAGATTTCATTGGCAGATGTGAACTAAAAAGTTGGCGCTTACCAGGATTAAAATTTATTGACAGGATTGAAATTATTCTGACTTAACTCCAAAGCAACTTAACGCATTCTTAGCGGAAAAACTAATTAATTAAAAAAAAAGAATTGTAAGATAGGAAATCTTTTTGAGCTTTGTATCGGCCTTCATTGGTATACTACATATGTATACATACTTATCATATTTGTTCTAAAATCCGTTAAAAAGCCAATTTAAAGCCAAGATTACAGCTTTTAAAAACCAGAAGAAAAGTACACTAAATAATTTTTGAGCATGAGTGTGTCTAAAGTCGTCGAAATATTTACAAAAACCAATTCTTCCAGGCATTAATTGACTTTAGCTGCTGAAAATTTATTCGAAAAAAAAACAATATCTTTTAACTAGATTTCTCCATTCGACAGCAACAGAAACAGTATTTATCTCTGACACATTATTTTCACTCACGTTTGCATGCAATTAATGTTTTTAGAACAGCATTTCATATTATCTTAGGAGCAACAAGTCAAAGTGTCCTTGAATCGCTTGAGCTCGATTCAATCATAAATAGACATATGTAAATACTCAAGAATCATTACACTCAAAATTAACCTTCAATTTCATAAATCATTCTGTTCGGGTCAAAACTCATAATCCAATATCTGGCTAGTGGCAGTCAATTTACTCTTGATTATCACAAATACACTTCAGCATGCAAAAATACTCCAAAACGCCAACATTTCAAGGTTCGGTCGATCAAAACACTTTCGCTTCCAAAATATCATACTTATCTTTGAATATTTACTCATTCCGAGTAAATAATAATCTGCAGATACATGTATAAACTCAAATGGCAAGAGTTACGTACATATACCCGTACAAAAATATTTATTCGCATCTTCAACCATAATCCCCCAATCCTCCATTGGATTCACATTTTTTTATTTATATATTTTCATGTAAATAAAACCATAAATTAGTCGTGGAAAAAGAACATTTTCCTTTCATTTTCATTTCGCTGACTTGGATTCGATTCGACTCAGAATGCGCTTACGTCAGAGTGAAAATCCCAAATCCGATAAGTCTTCTTGTGAATCGCTCTAATGATCTCGATCCGATTATAAAAAAAGCATATTAATAAAAAGATACATTTTTTTGTGCCCGTGAGAAAAATCGTAGTAGCTTTGAACTGGCAATGTAAAAAAACGACCGAATCTCATCGCCTGAGGGAGGTCAAAGCAATAAGTTAGTATTAAAAATAGATGAAATGGGATAAAATTAAATTGAATAGTCGATCCCGAATCGATTCGGATGACCAGGGGTCTTTCGTTGTGGATTCTGTTCGGGGACGCCAATGATTGTTTACTGTCGGACAATGCCTGCAATGTTGACTATATTCGTTGTTTCAGTGTGCTGACAGAATAAAAACAAAGCGGCGGCGAGTCCTGGAGACAATTCGGCGTTCGGACACAGAAACGGCACGAATGACTGATTCGAAACAAATAACAACTACAAAAATCACCACCTCTGCCCATAAATTATCGAAAAAGATATTTTTATAAATCCGTGGGAATATATGATTTTTCCATGGTTTGCGTCACAAATACACTTCTCTCTAATTCTGCCGTGGTTTATGTGCCTATTACTCAACCTTCTAAACGCTTTATATTTATTATTTACAATGTGTCGGTCATAGATTAGGGAGTCGTCAAATTGGATTCTAATTTCAAATTTCATCAAAGCCGACACTTCCCACTGCTAGTGGACACAGATACAAATAATGAGGGAAAAACTCTTTTGGTCACCTGATACGTACAGCGAGACAACAGATTTTTATGTATCAGCACCAAACACCTGTTTCTATTTAACGCGATCGAAAATGAGACATTCAAGGATCGCGATGTCGTTCACGAAAATAATTAGGTTTTTCATAATGTTGGACACGGTTAAATGCCCAAATAACCTGTGATCTATTTCGGTCGTCGATACGCTATGAATTTATTTCAGCTGATGCTGGGGGAGTCATAAAAAATTAGGATTTATTTTCAGCATCGGATTGAATTCTTTGATACGAAAATACATAAGTATGTTGGAAGTTGAATGGGTTAAGTGGACTTTCCGACCGTATTATATTTTGAAGCTAATCAATTCAAGTTATGCGAAGAGAGTTGTAAATGAAATAATGAATTAATACAACACTGTTTTTAAACTACAAGCAACTGGACAAATTTTTTAGTAAAGGTAATTGAATTTGATCACGGTTCCCTTCTTGTCTATAAATCAGCATAGACAACGTATATCATTTCTACAGCATCGAAGCCGAGCATATTGAAACGGGAAACTCGATCGTTTTGCGGAATCAGCCTCCGAAAGCAGAATCAAATTGGAATTGTTTTTGCGGGATGATTAAAATTGAACAACTTTTTATTAACATTAAAAATTTTAATCTACATTGAAAATTCTATTTTGACAAAGTGGTTTCGAAAGTATGCACTGTTTCTCATCAGACACCAGCACACAGTGCATACTTGACTGGCGTGACCACTCGCAGTTGGAAATCATTACATTTGTATTTATGCTAGTTGTGACAAATTTTAACATCTCCGACTTATATCCATGGATATAATTTTACTTAGTAAAGGTAATTGAATTTGATCACGGTTCCCTTCTTGTCTATAAATCAGCATAGACAACGTATATCATTTCTACAGCATCGAAGCCGAGCATAATTTTTTACTTCATTTCTACATATATTTGTAGCAAGTAATTTCATTTAAAGAAGCCATCCTACTCAAGGTGAACAGATCGGTAATGTACTGTGAGCGTCAAAAGTGAATGCGCACCTTTCAAATTTGTTTTTGAGCTTCAATAAAAGAAAATTAGCGATTGAAAAATATTTCTGATTGAGTAATATCAAACCTTTATTTGTTAAAAACAATATACAAAAAAATCGATTCCATATATTAAATAAGAAAAAATTTACAGAGGAACAAAAACAAAAAGTCGATGAAATATGAATCAAAAGTAAGTGCACGTTGCTAGATTCTAGCTGTAAACAAAGTCACGGATCTTTTACTATAACGGAATACAACTTCAATTTAATTTCTAGGAAATAGCAATCGCAAAAAGTCTTGATAAAGTCATTTTTGAAGGAGTTAGTTTGATTTAAAACGTGCTAGAAGAAAGGTGTGAAAATGAGGAAAGAAACTGAGCCAGAAACACGAAAAATTATAGTCAATTTGCATTGTGAAGGTAAAAGTTTACGGGAAATTGGAAAAATGGTAAAAAGACCACAACAAAATTATTGAAAAATATAAAAAATTCAAAATATTGGACAATTTTAAAAGATCTGGACGGCCAGAGAAATTAAATAGAAAAGAAATAAGAAATATAGTGAAAGAAGTTAAGGGGAATCCACGTTCAAGTGCAGTAAAAATAGCTGAAAATTATTCCGCGACACACAATCAATCCGTTTCAGCCTCCACCGTTCGAAGAATATTGAATGAACATGGGATACATGGCAGAGCACAACGAAGGAAGCCGTTTATTTCTGCTCTGTAAATTTTAGTTTTGTTTAGATTACTTTACAAAAACTATTCAATTAAAATGACCTTATCATGAATTGATGTTTGTTTGTTTAGTTTTTTATTTTGATGATTTTAATAAAATTATTATGAGAAAGCAATTGAAAGATAACACATAAAAAACAGCACTCGCAAAGTGAAACAAAAGTATAATATTTTTCCATATGAGTAATCACACCCAATTCCCCGCAAAGTCTTCACCCAGGTCACAGCACATCAAATATTTATACAGCAGGCACACAGAAAAAAGCGAACTGTGTCAACAACATTCACAGAAAATATCGTCATACCACAAACCTTATATTCGCTGATCGAATCAAACACAAATAATTTATTCACGTTTTTTTAATCTGGTGGTCGTTTTTTCATGCAAGTACTTTCGATGTTCAAAACAATATTTTGTTTGTGTTTTGCATAATATTTTATTTGACGCGTAGTATCAATAAAATATAATTAACAGGAAAGCTACGGAAATTGGAAAATTATTTGACGAAATCAGATTATGTATTGTATGTGTTATTCGAGAAATTTGTGATTCCATTTCCATACTTCACCACTATCAGCCTCTGCAAGACATCGCTGTCTACACAATGGCGCTGGCCTGCAGTGGCCTATTGTAGGCCATTATGTTTCGTAGAGGCGACATAAAAATCGTTGCGATAATCTAAAACATATACTTTTTCTGGCGGTAAACAGAACAAATCACAAATTCCTCGTAGTAGCGAAAAAAAATGCTGATATACGGACCCCAATGCTATCAAGGATACGTTTCATAGGAAAAAATGCAGGTCCAATATTTGAAAGAATTATTTTAAAATTATGTTGAAATAAATACTGTACATAATAAGGGAATATTGCACTTCTTAAAAAATGCAGAAGTGAATATTTTAGAGGCTAAATTTCCGTTTGGCATTTGTTGTCGTCAAATAATGAAAACTTCAGCAATTTTGGTTCCATACGTTAAAAAAAAGGTAAAGGTGTAGTTTTTATGCCCACCCCCGGAGGGGTTCGGCAATTGTTCAAGGTCATTTGTAAGGGTGCTGGATGGGAACGATCCCCAAGTAAAGAAACATGGCAGTCACCTCTTACAAAAAAATTACAACCCCTTAAAGTGTGGAAATTTGAAGTAAAGAGAACATAATTATGAGTATTATTAGAAACTTTAAACTAAAAATTTTCTCAATAACAGAGGGGGGTGGGTAACTGTTCAAGGTCATCTGTGAGGGTGTCTATAATTTGACTCCCGATCGATACCACCAAACATCCACTGGCCAGGTACTAGACGACCATGATTATATTTTCTTTTCCTGAGTCTATCCTTTTCCACGTCTATTTCAACTATATGTCCGACTCCGATTCGCTGTTCGCTGTTCTCCGCCCAATGGTGACAAAAAGATGCGTAGTCGGTGGCAGCTTTTTTTTATGAGTCGTTCGAACCGCAGCCATTATCGCATAAACATTCGGAGTACCAAACGACAAAAAATAGGCAATAAAGAGACATATATTTTGAAATTTTCATACTCTGCTGAACCATGTACCAGTAAATGCCGAAATTTTGTATGGGCATCTGATGAGTCACTTTTTCTTGTTATTAATTATCTTCCGCACATTTGCCGGACATCGTAGCTGAAGATTTTCACGATTCAAATGTACCTAAGCAACACATTCACGGCACACAACATTGTTTCTGATTACATTGCGATCAATTAAAATATCATTTGACTGTTCGCGATCAAGCGCGATACTCATAAAATCAGTAAGGTTAATCATCATTCAGAGTTCTTCACTCGTAGAACGTTGACTGCCGCGTTTTTTTTTTGCTGCGGGTGGACCCAAAAACTACACCTTTACCATAAAAAATAAGGGTATTAGTGCCTTACCGACCCATGAGCTGCACTCTCAAAACATGGTACTCAATATTCATGAAAAATTAAAAATGAAACGAAAAATAAGCAGGTCTAATAGAAGATCTAATAAATATTATAGCAGTTTTAGAACTGATAGGTTCTCAGCACATGTTTTTGAATGATTCGAATTTTTCGAGGAAAAACCCGCAGACAATTTCAGGCAGAAGTTTCACAAGTGCCCATAAATTAACATGACTGATTCACTCAATGATTAGAAATGTAAAAAATAAACTCCATAAAATGTTACTTCACTGGAACGAAAAATCGCAAGTAATCAAGTAGATCATCAATTACAACTAATTGCAAATAAATCACATTTATCTAAGCACATACTTGACAGCAAAGTACAATAAACACATTTTGCCTGATACTTTTTTTCCCCGAATTTCGACATTTATTTCGTTAATGAAAGCAGTTAAGTAAACATTCAGCTAGAAATTAACATTTAAAAGTTTCTAATAATATCTATGTAATACTGATCTGTGCACATTAATCGTCTCCTGCCGGTTTTCTACCATAAACATCCACCCTAAAACTGATGAAATTAACGCAACATTCATTCACTCTCCAGTCCGATCTCCATGCCAAACAACAATACCTAACAATTAATTTCGCCTAAATTTCTATTACAGCATCCATTCCTCATGGATTTGCATACTTCTGCTGCTAATTGAAATCGAACGCCTTGAAGGAAATAATTTTTGGAAAACTCCAAGTTCCATATGTTCTCAGTAGCACTGGCTAGCGGAACGTACTACAACTTGGCACCATCTTACATACAATATTCGCGTATTTACGTACAACGGCTCATGGAAAACACATTAAATATTTACAAATTCATGCCCACACTCGTCGAGTTTTGTTAATTTCATTAAATCTGCATTTCGACGGACATGCTTCTGATTTGACTCTGACTCGCCGCGATCTGTTTCTGTTCGCTTTTATAAATAGCAATTGTTAATAATGTAGCGCGTTTCGATTCAACTGGCCAAGGAACGTGCCAAGGCAAAGACCGAATAGACGGAGTAAACGATCGCAACGGTCATTTGGTGATGGCTGGACGGCCTAACGAAACAATAAAATTTAAGTTTGGATTTTGCGAAAATTCAATAAAATTTAATTGATCCTAAAAAAAATATCGAGTACAATAGTACTGAGGATTGCGATCTAACAATAAGTCAAGTTTCACTAAATCATATACGTGAAGGCTGAGTATAATTTGAGTCCACAGCTGTAAGAGAAAAGTGGCCGGAGCTTTCTGCATTGTGATGTCAAAGGAAAAATTACTGCCTCATCCAACTGGGATGCAATTATCAAGTTATGCGGAGTCGTCGACTTAGTTCCAGATATACTATATCTGCGACCAAATTAACTGTCTGTGTGCTAGTTTTAGATCTTATTTGTTCGCAGATATTGGTTTGCAATGCCCTATTAGATACTGACCTGATTTTCAAGGCTCAGTCTGAGAAAGAGCAGAAAAAAGTTGAAATCCGTTGAAACAGAGCTGCATCGCTTCTAATGCATAAGTAAAACCAGAATTGATTGTTTTTTTAAATGTTTTCTCCTAACGCAACTCAAATAAATTAAAATCACTATAAACCTTCTAGAGTCCTGTGACGAAGATCATTGCATCTTGACACGTTGATCTGTATGATCGGTACTATGTCCATGGATTATTTCGAATTCCGCCAATACTGCATACAAAAGAAACACCGGATAGATTAGCATCCGAAAGTAACCTAAACTCTTTCGACCCTGATAGCTTACGATCGATACTCCGAATAGCGTCGAAAGTATTATCGAAAACAATATAGTGTAGACTGTTCCCCCAAGTGGTCCTTGATTGACCTAAAAGAAGGAGAAACATATCAGTTTATTTTTAAGTAAAAAAACCCATTGTAGGATATTCAAAAAAATAGCCAGAGATTTTGTTAAACTGTGACTATAAACGTACCTTACCAACACCTTCTTTGCTGTGAATGGCTTTGTACAGAAAGCGGACACCAAACGATATTGGTATGCCTGATTTAATGAAAAGGTCAAGAAAAATCAATTTCATTTTATCTTTGACATTTTTGAACAAGCTTGATCGCTGACAATATTGGTTGGTAATAGACTCAAAATTCAATAGCTGTTTTAAAAAATAAAACAATACAATAAACAATAAAGTGAAATTTAACTTAAATCTTGGTTTCAATTGCCTGTCAAAATCAATGTCCAACACCCATTGAACATTTTCTTTGAGCTTTCTGTGCAAAAAGGATACTAAACAATGTCGCACCGTAGCATGCTGTATGAGCCATTCTCGAATAGCCTCGGTAAGCAAGAGCTGTATTTGCTATCAGAGCTCCTATACCGCTTTCCCAAGCATTAATTGTGACACTGAAAAATGATGGACTCATTTGTGTCACCATTAGTATTGTGTAAGTCAAAGATGTTGTTTCTAAGGCTAATTCGCGTACCAACAAAACCGCTACTGCCATCGCGTAAATAGAGTATGCCTGAAATTGTAGATGATAATTGAAAATTTTTCGATAGGCAAATAGAAATGCGAATCGTTAGCGTGAGAACCTTTTATATTATTCATGCTCTAAATTTGTTGGGTCATACCATGTATAATGGGGTTCTTTTACTATTGGGTAGTTGGATTGAAACATTTGAAGGAGTGATCAAATATTTCATCTTTAAATGATGACTATCATTACAATCTATGATTTCTTGCCAATGTTAAGCTAAATAACAGAAGTCCGCGTCTCACCCGTCGAAGAAATTTCATGAAGTCCCCGTAGGTAGTAAATTGCCGACCTAACATGAAGTTATCAATCGCCCAGAAAAGATGAAAATCTGATGGCGAAATATCGGAAGAATATAGTGGTTGAAGCAAAGGTTCCCAGCCAATTTCATTTAGGATTTTGCTGGTGAGTGTCGCTCTATGTGGGTCTTGTGATGTCCTAGAGGACCAGGACTCCATTTCTGTTCACGAGTTTTTCCTGATTAACTTCTCGTAGCATCTGAGATCACACTTCAGCCGTAATGGTTTTGCCAAGTTCGCACAGGTATGTCACACGGTGCTCTCGTCGTAAGAGCACACGGTGCTCTCGTCGTTGCATCTCCAAGATATCGACTAATAGTGCTTCTGTTAACCTGGAACTTCACGCTTAATTCGTGCAAAGTTTGGCAGGGAATGCTTCCTATGTCGTGAAGAATTTCCATGTCATTTGTCTGAGACACTGCTCCATGATGATCTTTACTTTCAAGGCTGTAGAATAGGGTAAAAATGTATTTGGTCTTATTTCGCATCGGACGCAACTCAAGATTTTAATGACTGCAGACATCTTCCTTCAGAAAGTTACTCGGATTTTAGAAAAATGGCTTGACATTGACCTGACGCTATCTCTAAACCAACACTTTCAATGCAACCACCCAATACTTATTATCTTTTCCAGAAAACATGAAGGATTGAAGAGCTCCACCCTTTTCAATCGAATTTCCAATTACACTTACCAAATGATACTTTGGTGGTCTATCTGTTCTTGACGTGAAAAATACCGTTACAGCTAGGCTAATTGCCACAACAATTATGTACACATATACCGTCACCCCAAACAAGGTCCAATATTTGGCTGAAAGAAATATACGAACCTGCGTTCAAAACAGATTCAAATCTTTGAAGAAAAACTCATACATACTAGAATGCATAGAAACAAGACATAATGGAGCTGTGAATAAATGTAGGATATTCAACAACTTGGTCCAACCATGTATCGGGCGGGCGTAATCTACTCGTGGACATAGAAGAATCCAGATGGCCGTGAACGGTGACTGTTCAAAAAGAAAATTCTACTTTAACCAATATTCTAAAATTTATAAGGTGATCCTCTTACGCGTATCGCTTGTAAACATTTTAAAATTGAATTATTTCTATGCCATTCATTCTTATCAATGGGATTAATCGATTCAAGGAACTGCTTAAATAAAAACGTATTTGGACTGGTGGCTTCAAAGCGCGCAGCTCTGTTCGCTTCGATTTCAATGGCGGAATCATTGACGAGTATTTCCGTAACACCTTCGTCTTGCAGGACCTCAAGTTCTTTTTGTAAAGCCTCTGTGAATAGATTAAAAAAATGTAAAAAATATTCTGAATTCGTTTGAAATGGACTGAGATCTACCATCACCAGTGCCCGCTTCCAGCATTTTTATTTTTCGTCTCACATCTGAAAAAAGTTCTAAATCATAACAAAAAGAAAAGATTGTCGGTCACTAACCTTTTGATAATTGCCGAATGTAAAAGGCATCGATTGCCACCGCTATGAGATATAGAGCATACAGAACCAATAAAGCTGCAAGATATCATTTTTTATTGCCAATTTTGCAGAATCCAGGAAATTCTTACAAGAACTTTCATATACATTCACGGTCCCATCTACCATCATGTACTGAATTAACACAAGCATTGCCAATAGAAATAATGAGTCCCTGACAAATAGTGGCCCGTATATGTGGAACGGCTTGATTACCATTACGCTTCCAGCGACAATGGTCAATTGAAAAATGGCCGACCCAGTTGCTCCAGTATAAAGTCTTGTTGTCCCGCCTTTAAGGTCCGCGAAACGAGCGAAAAGGGTGCCTGCACTATTGGCCATCGACACAATTGTTGCACCGGCAACGTTCTGGCTCATGCCTAATGACTTGGAGAAGTACTTTAATGCTGCAATGAGGCTGAAAAAACATCTATTTCACTTAAAGAATATTTTCTATCATAAAATTCAAATTCTATGCAAGGAATTTATTTCGCGCAAATAAAGACTGCTTGGTGAGTTTCCTTAACGAACTTTTCATTTTTCAACAAAGATTTCTGCCATAATTATTTACAGTTCCGCGGTATATTCTGTAAACTAAGCCCACAATGATTCGATTCTGACATACTTACAACTTAGCTACCAGTTCCTTCATAATTTGCAACATGTAAAATATCATAAACACTAGCACTCCAATGTAAATGATCTCTATTACTTCTGATTCAGTTCTCTGGATTGTACAATACATGTACTCCATATAATTGAACATACGTGCTCGTTTGGAACAATCAAACACTCTTCTGACGAACGCACAGCGTTCCAAGTGAGGCAGCTCCTGAATGCCGCCACAACCATCCTGGAATTGACAAATAGTTTAGCGAAATAGATTTTGAGAGACTCAATATTTACATAGGAGACATATTTGACGAAAATATCGTGCCCTTCGAAATGAGGCTTCAATTGTGCGGAGGAATTAAAGTTTTCGTAAAAATCCATTAAATTATGGTTCGTTTCCTTCGTTTCGACAGCCGATTAAAAGCAATATGCAATTTTCTCACCTCAGACAATGAGAAAACTTTCATATTTTCTGTCAACGACTACTAATACAAGGGATTAAGGCTCAGATATTTATTTCCATAAGAGCTGCGATCTGCAGAGAAAGTGAATTTGAATTTCTCCCGAAAACTATTCACTTGAATTTATTGTCATAGATGTACCCACTTTATCATACTTTGAATATCTTTGAATCATATTGATAAAGAGTTAAAAACTCCTCATGCAAGAGATAACTTTTTGATGAGAAATATGCAATGGTTAAACGTTAGAGTAGAAGAGTTTAAATATTCCGTGGTATTTCGAATGAAAAAAATATCTTGAAAAATAATTTGAAGCAGTTGATCTGGACTTCAAGCGCCTAGCGATTTTAAATTCAGGGAGTATCTTTCATAGCAATAAAATACTGCCAGAAAAAGAATTGATGTCTAACTTTATCTTAACCAGTAATTTGAGTTTTTTATAGATCGTGAACACTTTTTTCTCAACTTAACATAAATTATGTACTTGGGTGTCTCCGTGATAGCACGTTTATCTTTACATTAACATCTAATGCATGATATTATAGTCGGACATATTGACAGTCTTGCCGCATTTTTATGGTGACCGTCGATGAAGAGGATCGAGTTATTGCTGATTTAAATGAATGAAAGAGAGCTGGGCTCGAAAATACATCGAGCATTTTTTAAGCTGTGTTACAAAAACTGCCTTTAACTTTTAGACTCTTTCACACTCTTTCACCCTCTTTTAGTTTCGACTCAATGTGAATATACTCATATGTGGCTCACTTTCTCCCACCCAATTAGTGAAGTATGAAACAAATGTAGCCCTTTGATAGCTGTGAGGAGTTACAACTTTTTTTCACGTTTAAAGACTAAAGTTACATCACAAGATCTCCTAAATTGAGATGAAATTTTCAGGATACATTTCTGTGTGCGTGGAATAGGTCCAGGCTCAGATGTTAATAATCTTTAACGCTTGGGCGCCGGCGATCATTTTAAGAATCCTTATAATTCTATCAAAAATGACTTTCTGCGAAATGAATTTCGAACGTGTTTTTAATAAAGATATGATAACGTTTTGGAAATATTTAACCCTATGTGTGCGCTAGGTGCCTAAAATAAGATCTAGAAAATTTGAAAAATTTTCAGTTGCGATAGCTTTTGAAAGGATTATCAAATCATTATAAAACTTAGAGAACATATTGAAATTATTAATTTGTTGACGCACGTAGGTTTTTATAAACGTCCCGGTAACTCTGCAGCTACAGGACGTACTGAATTTTTATTTGTGCGGAGCCAGATGAAAATCTCTATAGACACTACGACTTCCCCACGCGCGTGACTCATAGTTGTGTGGGGCTTCAACCCACTAAAACAGCTTCCTTGAGCCCGACCATCCCGGAAGCGATCACACTGCGAGCTTTTGCAATCTAGTCTTCAGACTAATAAGCGATTATTTTTATATAGATTTTTGATTTCAGACTCTAAGAAGTTATCCAGCGATTCCTTCTAGCCATTGTATTTTATTTAATTGTGTTTAAATATTATTTAAATCAGCTCAAACGGTTTCACCCTTTTAAGTCCCCGTGTTATGTCGGTGATGTCTAGGTGTTTGCATTCCTGAACATTCACGTGCTGTCAAAGTCTTTGTTCGTGACTTTGTGCCTTTTTTCAACTACTTCCCCTACAGTGATCACTGTGAAAGTTTGCTTTTTTTTATGTACCATGGTGCATCAACGATGTTTCTTAGTACTTTGTTATGGAACATTTGTATTATATTCAAATTAGTTTTTTTAGTGCAATCCCAGAGCTGAATGCCATATGTCCAGACAGGTTTTAGGACAGGTTTAGAACAATAGTTTGTTTTCTGTCAATAGAGTAGAATTTCTTCCTAATAGTCAGTAAATATTCTTGTAGCGTCTGTCCAGTTCTTCCCTTTTCTTTTTTACGTGACTTTTCAACGCAATTTAGAATCTAATGACATACCTTGGTACTTGACTGAGCTGGAATTCGGTATTTGTTGGCTGTTAATAAATACAGGCTTATGAACCGTACTTTTACTCGTGAAGTCTACATGAACTGATTTAGATTCATTTCGTTTTATCCTCCATTTCTTGGTCTAGTTTTCTGTTTGACTTATAGCTGTTTTTAATTTCCTTGTTGATTTTTCACTGTTTTCTCCAATAGCCATTATAGCCGTATCATCTGCGAATGTTGCTGTTGTAATGTTTCCTAGCGTTGGAAGATCACTTGAGAATCAAATGTAAAGAACTTGTCCAAGAACACTGCCTTGAGGTACTCCAGCTTTTATCTCTTTCAATTCCGAGTAAGCTTCATCCTGATTTATCCTAAAGTATCTTTCTGAAATGTAAGATTTGAATATGTCGGCGTACTGCTTTGGAAGAAGCGTTTTCAGCTTGAGGTTTAATCCTTCATGCCAGACTTTGTCAAAAGCTTGAGCTACATCCAGAAAGATAGTAGAGCATACTTTTTACCTTCCAGCGCTCTTTCGATGACATCCGTTATTCTGTGTATTTGATCCATTGTAGAATGTTTGTCCCTGAATCCAAATTGGTGATCCGTTATTAAACCTCTTCTTTCACTGATTGGTTTTAATCTTTTTAGAAATAGTTTTTGAAAATTTTTAGATAGAATAGGTAGTAACGAAAATGGCATATAGCATGATGCTTCATGTGGTGGCTTCCCAGGTTTAGATAAAATTATTACTTCTGCCACTTTCTAGAGTTTTGTTACAAATTAACCCAAAGCAAGAGTTGATGATATTTCTTAACCTTTTTATTGCTATCGTCGGTAATTGCTTCAAAACATCTCCTGTAATTAAGTCATATCCAGGCGATTTCTTTGAATCAAGTTTTTTTATTTCTTTGATTATCTCTCTAGCTGTCGTTTTTCTAACTCTGTAACTTTCGATGAAATCATCGGATGAAAACGAGATTCATAGGGTAGGTTAATTTTGCTGTAAAGCAGTTGTGGTAGACTTTTATCTGCAGTGCTGGTAAACTGTTGCAAGCACTGAGCATCTTCTTCATTTATGTTATACTGCTTTCAAAGTTTTTTTTTTAAATACTGCTTTCAAAGTTTTGTAAGATAAGCAAACAATAATTAATATAAGTAATAAGTATTTACGTTTCTATATTTTGAAATTCACGCTAGTGGTAAACTCGCAACAGGTTGGAGAGCATATGGTCTAATATCTACTCTCAGGTGAATGACACACACGGCGGTTCTACCGAAGCGTTTCCCGAGAGAAGCCGAGTCGGTATTGTCGAGCATTACTTTGCAATTTAGTCTTGCATTACTCTCCATGTTTGGCCGCCTCTCAATTTTGTAATGCACAACTAAACCGAGTCGGTTTTTCTTTCCGCCGTGTGTGTTATTAACCTTAATCTGCACGATTCTTCTACTGTTCATCGAACATTAGTGTTTCTAGCAGTTCTGATGCGGTAGTTTTTTTCCCACTTTTTACATCTTGTTCAGGCGGAATACTTCCGAGATTTATCTTTAGTGCTTCCAAATTGGATCCGGTTTGAAAATGCCAAACCCTATTTTCACTCGTTTCTAAGCTGAATTTCTATAGCTGGGAGTTGTTGAATTTATTTCCCTGTGTCAATGATCAGGATTGAACCAAATAGAGGGACTAAACGTAACACTTTACTGGCTTTCGGTCATCAAAACAAACTGATCCGGTCAATAGGTGACTTTATATTTTTATATTTTAGAGTTTAGACTATTAATATAGCACGAGGGGCCAAGTATGCCCACGACCGTTCGATCATAAATTCGTTCTTTAATGCGTTGAAAAAGAGAAGCTACATTTAAAGTTTAGAATATATTTAAGGCATAGTTAAGTAAAGGTAGGGGGGCCGGTAGCTCTGCTCGCTAAGGCGTCAGGCCGAAATGCGGCGTGCTACGGGGCCTGCGGGCTCGAATCCCGCCAGTGCCATGGCTATAAGAGTGAATGCGTATGATTGTCCATGAGGGTGGCAAATGGGCCCAAACTGGTGGCCTAATGCTGGCCGCGTTCCCGGCAGTCCTCTTCACTAACCTAACCTAAGCAAAGGTATTCTTAACTAAGAATTTTTGTGGTGACTTACTTTTGACCACAACTCGCACTATTTATGTCGCTCCGTGTAAATATGCTCTAAAGATAAGTTCATGTTGAATTTACGCTACTCTATGTACTTCTTAAACCCCCAATACATAGCTGGGTCACTTCGATTAAAAACCAAATGACAACATAAAGTGACAATAGATCTAGCAGTGCCATCAAACTTCCAAAGTTTAGTGAACTTGCCGAACTAACGTCTAATGTAAAGTGTTATCAAGCCTGCAATTCTATGATGCAGTTATTAGAAAATTTCAATACGAGTGATGAGCAAATGCCGCGAAATGAAAGTCATGATATATTTGTTGTATATGTGAAATCGGTAAGACTTGATGACAAGATGCACAAATAGACTGCATCGGCCAACTAACTGACCTTTCAGGACGACTGTGGTATCGTTCAAGACTTGATCTATTCTCAGCGATGCGCGTTTGTCAAAGCAACAGAGAATTGCAAGGACCATGTGAATATCTTTGACTACATCAGTTTCGTCTATTGCACTATCGATGCTCGAAGCGAAGTCATACATTGGCTGGTTATGCTAGCACTTTTGGTATTCGTTTGCTACATGTTCACAATACTAGGATCAACGGCTGATATGTTGTAAGAATTTAGTTTTTATTTGTTTTTATTGTAGCCACATTGTATTTATTGAATGTTGAAAAGTTATTTCACACTAACAATATTCACAATATTCTTAAGCTTTGAGCTCAGACTCAATATATTCTTAAGTCACTCACAATATTCTTAAGCTTGGAGCCATTCTTTATGAATTTAAAATTCGTGATTTTGTGTTAAGAAAGGTTGTTTTTTTTTCAAACAAAATTCACAGTGGGAAGAATTGCTAAGGTCCATTGCTCCTATTATCTGAATTATTAAACTTTTAAATCAATTTATTCGCAAATAATGAAATAATGATTTGCAGGCATAGTCATTTTTTTACTTCCATAGCAACACATAGACAAATGTAAATATAATGCGAAACAAAATCATTTCTTTCATTTTTTGCTCAGCCTTTGTCCTGCCTTAACCGTAATCTCAACAATGCTCCGCATGAGTGAAAATTTGGCCGGTGTAACAATACTGGCTTTTGGAAATGCAGCACCTGATATTTTCGTATCTTTGACAAACATGGATGGCGACACGAACCTCTTGATAGCCGAAGCCTACGGATCATCTGTTTTTATAATTGCCGCTATCACAGCTGTCATTCTAATCGTACAGCCGTTCAAGGTCTATGGACCTTCCTTCGTACGCGATTCGATTTTCATAATCCTTATTTGCGTCTACGTCAACTACATAATTTATGATGGAACTGTGAATATCTATGAAGCTTTATGTAAGTTTATTAGACACTCACAAAAAAAACTAGATTATCCACGATGAAATGATTGCTTGACTTACAGTTATATCTGGGATATATATTTTGTACATCATAGTGGTTATTATGGATCAAATTATAATTATGCATATGGCAAAAGGTATGCAGCTTTGTTCCCTAAATTTGATACTCGAATCTCATAGCACATCATTTCAGATGTTCAATGGAAGCTTGATATGGTTATGGCAGGAGTTGCAGATGGTAAAATCTAATGACTGTACACTTGATGCAATCATAAATTCCCGCGAATTTATTTAAAATTATGAAAATCTCTGCATTAACTTCAACTTTCAGACAAGCTCAGAGAAGAATTGCAAGAACTTAAACAACAGGGTGTTTTAGAAGTTCTTGGCAAAAAATCACACCTCTCACTGGACATCGAGGAAACGAAATCAGCATCGTTCGAAGCTGAAACGGCGAATACGAAACTCTTCGAGCAGCTGTTTACTTCGCTGAATCCAATCGACATGGAGGAGTGGCAGGAGTCTGGAATTTTCGGGAAAATTTTAATGCTACTTAAGGTAATATAAAGTGCGTTTTTTTGCACAATTGGGCAGGAAAGTTAGGATAAGTATAGATAATTTCATTGAATACAACAAAAATCGCTGCCAATGTAACTTCACTGCGGCAGCGATTGTTGTTTTAATCAATGAAATTGCCAATACTTACCTTCACTTACCCTGCCCAAGAGTGCAAAAAAAAACGCGCATATACATAGTATTTTATTCTTGATGTCCTGACAAGGTATGACTAACATATCCATGTTAATTTTTTATCTAATGTAATATTCTCCTTTGGCAATGCTAAAATGGAAAGCAAGTAATTCACTTGAACAACAAGTACTAGTAAGTCGGGTAAGGTTTTTCTAGGTTTATTGGTCCGTAGATATATTGGTCAGATAGCAAATCCTGAAGCATAAGGTTCAGTCTAAGAGGCCATGAAAGGGCACAAACCTTTTTGCGAGTCAACGGATATTGTTCAGCTTCTACTCCACCAATTGCGTGAGGACTATCAGTCAAGAGTTACCGAAGTTTCGTTACCTGGTTTTTCCAGTAATAGCTAATAACATAGGAAATCTTCGATTATTTCTGAGACTCCAGACTCCTAACACTGGTTAAGAGTCACCGTTTTATGGTATGTACTGCTAGCGTGACAACAGTTTTTCCAGACAACAAAGAGCTCAAGTGGGGGAAGAAAAGGTAGAACATTTCATGCAGACAAGAGAGTCATAGTTAAAGCACCTGTAATACAGAGCGCTACAAACTGCTGAGCTGTGTTCACTATATTAGTAAAGCTTATTTTGTCCATTACCGGACATCAGACCAGAAAACGGTTATCAACGATCGGTCTTGCTATCGCCGTGTAATCGTTGGAAGTATGGAAATATCATGTCAAGTAGTGTTTTCTTTAAAAAAAAGATACATGTAATCCCATCTCAGTAATTTTTCAAGCTATCCAAATATTCTCTTCTAATATAAAACACATTTAAATCTATTTCATTCTCTTTCTCTTCCAAGTAGGCTCCTATTACATTCATCCTACTTCTAGCAATACCAATTGTGGATTACGAAAAAGACATACATGGCTGGTCGAAACTCCTAAACACTTTGCAAATATTTATCACGCCTGTGTTCATTGTGGTAATAAATGAGAGTAAGTATGCATATCAATTTTATTTGAATGATTTTTGAAATGAAAATAATAGTGTGGGATCTCCAATTCTATCACGTGTCCATATTCGTTTACATCGCTGGTGTAGCTGTTGTGTTGATGGCAATCGTTTTTTTCATATCAAGAACCGATCGACCACCAGGATTTCATATTGTAAGTATAATAAATAGTCTAATTGAACTTTGATACATTTATTTAAATCGAATACTTTATTAATATCGAATAATTTTAAATATTGCTGCTTTTTATTTTTCCTTGTTAGTGCACGTGTTTTCCTTATTGTGATTTATTATTCTATCATAATAAATCATCAAACTTTCAAGAACTAAGTAATCGAAAAGAATTTCCAATATAATCATCTTATCTTTTCATTTAATGCTATTTCAACAAAATTATTCAACCAAAAATCATTTTCGTTCAGTATCCCTTCTATTTTAACAGGTTTATGCAGTTGTTTCAATGGCTGCAAGTATTGTCGTCATACAAGTGGTTGCATCTGAAGTCGTTACAATTTTAGATACAGTCGGAATTGCTGCAAAGCTCACACCGTCATTTCTAGGATGCACGATTTTAGCATGGGGCAACAGCGTCGGTGACCTGTTCTCGAATGTGACTTTAGCTCGTCAAGGGTACCAAAAAATGGGCTTTGCTGCATGCTTTGGTGGACCGATGATCAGTATCCTTTTTAATAGACAGTACCAAATTATCAATAATTTAAAATTCTGAAAACAATATTTAGAATTAAAACTCTTGTAGATTTAAAACTTTAAAGTTATAGAATTTTCCTTATATGAAATTGCTCATCAGTAATAATCCTTGGACTTGGTATCACCTTTACTTACAAAGCCGTGAGCAGTCCTATTGGTCTTGCTGAGGTAAATAGATATTTCAACACATAATAAGCTAACAAAAACTAGATTATTTTTCAACCACATCGATTCATGTTGCAGATTCACCAAGGATCGATGGGATCAACGAGTAATATGTTTGTAGCGATGGTTACTGTGTTTTTGTTAATGGGTATCACGTTGTCCAAATTTCAAGCTCGACGTAGTATTGGTGTTACGCTAATGATTACATATATCTTGTTTTTGTTGTACGCTGTTCTTGGCGAATTCGAAATCATTCATACATACGGAACGGATCATAAAGAACAACGAGTTGCGATGGACTGATGAATATGTTGAAAAGTGTATGGAAATTATAGATGTGATTAAAGAGGTTCAAAGGTTCTGCCAATAAATTGGTTTTTGTTTTCATTAACGTTTGTATTGGCGTTGTTTTAGATACTTTCTCGTGCCATAAAGAAGACACTGCTATGTGTAACTTTCACAATAAGACACTCATACACTCTGACGAGAGTAAAATATTGAATTATCCAAACGAAAAGAAAGACTTGTGAAGAACAAGCGGGAAGTTTAATTAAAATAGATTTTGAATATGTTTAAGGTGGGCATTCTTAACATAACTTATTGCTCAATTCATTATAAAAACTTAAAATCTAGCAGGTATACTATTTTCGCTTGCTTGTTCTTATCGTTTGATTCATTTTTCGAATTTTTCCTTTACAATTTTTTTCATTTTTATGATAATATTCATACCCAGCCTGTATAGTGGCTGCGACGATCTTGGCAGTAGCCACTTAAAATCTACCTTCACCTACATAATTAAATAGCGCATCCATGAGCTGCCGTTAACACGCTTTCTTCGCAGGGATCAAAAATGGCTCATTAGAGCAACCTGTACGCCCACGTGACCAAACTAGTCCATTCTCATGTCCGTCTGTCGCAGAATCTAGTCGTTAATAAATGTTAATAAGTTTTTAGGAGCTATATATCGCTTCCTGTAATAAATAAGGAAACGTGTTCCTACAAGTTAATAGGTAGCTTCAGTCCCGAATTCTGATACAGGAAAAGATTTTATAAGCCGGTAGCAAAGAGGTTTACCGGGTTTTAAAATTTGCCAGTGCAGAGGTGCAGGATTATTCTTTCGAATAACTTCGCTTCCACCATGGCTGCTATGAAATAAGTAATCCAGAACGGACTCGCGTAGATCAGGATAGGCCGGATGATGGTCTGATAGTAAATGGGCCTAGCTTGCCAATTTTTTGATGGAAAAATTTGTGATGCGCTGAAATCCGGATTTGAAAGCTTTGATTTTACACCGCACACAAAGATCAAACCTCACAAATTTTTGGAAATAGACACTGAGTTACTTCAGAGATGAGCTAGGAGCATATTATGGGTTCTGAACGAGATAGCGAGTTTTTTTTATGCTTGTTTACTTATTTATTTGCCAAACAAGTCATCATACAATATACATAACGCAAGAAATAAAATAAAATAAAATAAAATAAAATATATAAGTATTTTAATTTAATCTGATATTTATTTATATTCAGGCGAATTAGGATGGGAAATAAATAGATTAAGAAGTTAATAGAGCCTTTGTCAGGCTATTTTTGAAGATAGATTTGGTGATACCTGAAGCTTTCACTCATTCTATTAAATGTTCTACAACATCTACTGATGAGTTCATTATAACCATTGACTGTAAGGTGCTAGTATTCCTTAAGGAGAGTTGTTTGCTTAGTCCATCTTATTTGATTGTTAAATATAATTTTGTTGCTGCTTTACTAACTGTTCCATTAATGATGTCAAAAGTTAGGCATGCGCTAATTAGGGTTCATCTTGATGAAAGAGTCATTAGATTTGAAAGACTAAATCTGTATTCATGAGAGGGAAGATTACTAAAGTCGCATAGATTATAGAGGTGCCTGAAGGCGAAAAGCACAAATTGTTTCTGAACCGATTCGAGCCTGTCGCTGTGTAGTTGAAAAGCTGGGCTCCAGACTATGCAGGCGTATTCCAATAGAAGCTGCACTAACGATGTATTTAGAGACTTAGTAATCCAAATGTTTTTGAGCTCTTTAGCGCGCCTCTTAATGAAGCCTAATTGTTTGCTCGCCTTCGACAAGACTTTGTCGAACTGCAACTTAAAGCATATTTTAGTATCACACCTAAGTCTATGATATGTTCTACTCTAATAAGATCATTGTTCTTGAGATAGCATGAGTTGGCTATGACTTTATTTTTTCGGTAGAAACTTATTACTCGACACTTGTCGACGCTGAAATCAGCGTTATCAGCGTAGAAACGGTGTGAAGTATCAAATAAAATCCTAGATAGATCCGAAATGAAAATATCAAAGAGAAGAGGGCCCAAATGACTGCCTTGTGGCATTCCAAAAATATTCCTTGTATTTTGACAATTTGAACTCTGTCACAAAGATAAGATTTAAACCAGCTGAGCCAGATATACCAAAATTGAGTAATTTGTTGTGTCCAAAATTGATGATCGACTCTGTCGAAGGGCTTACTGAAATCAGTATAATCGCGTCAACTTAGTTTCCCTTTTCCATCTCACAGAGAACGTTCGAAACCAAGATCATGAGATTCGTCTTAGTTGACGTGTCTTTTCAAAGCCCATGTAGTTGTTCGTTGAGAAGAGGGTTAGTTATGGAAGTCAGTTAATCGCAGACGAGCTTCTTTAATAGCGATGCCTCGATAGTTGTCAAAAGATCGTTTATCGCCGCTTTTGAAAATAGGCGTAAAATGGAAAGATTTCCAAAAGGATGGAAAGACGCCTAAGAATAGCGACTTGTTAAAAATTACAAAGGGGTCATCAATTAATAGTTACCTTATATGACACAGCCAGGTCTTTTGTTGCTGTTTAGCTCTTGGATAGCATTGGCAGTTGCCTTTTCTGTTAAAATGATTCCCTCAATGAGTGGTATTGATAGTTTGGATAGACGAGACCATTAAATTTATTGTAGGAATCGAAGGAGGACAGAAAGAATCTTGAAAGTGATCTGCAAATAAATTTGAGATTTCCTGTGGAAGAGAAGACGTAGAGTTCCCTCTGAAAATAGAAGCGGGTTAGTCATTCGTTTTTCGTTTCATATTAATGAAATCAAAAAACTTGCTCGGGTCATTATCAATTTTGTTGCCTATTAAAGTCACGTAAAGCTCATATGCTTCCCGACACTTAATTGAGAATTCTTTGGATAAAAGATCGTAACTGTCCTGTAGTACTCCGCCGATATTGCGATCATTTTTAATTTCTTTATAAAGATTGTTTCGTCGGTTCCTTAATTGTCTCACGTTATGTCTAACCATGGCTCAGAACCCTTATTGCGTTGTTTTTATTTTTGGTACACATGTGTTAATGGCATGAAAGATTTTTTTCGCAGAACGAAGAAAGAAGTTCATCCAAATCTAACGCTGAAATTGACCTTGACCAGCATTATGATAATCAAATACAATTTCATTATTTTATGCTTGGTTAAAGGATTGGATGGAAAGCGCTGGTCTCCTTACTTTCGCCTTCCTTATGAATGAAAACAATCTTGACCACTTTTAATATCCGGATATTAAGTTTTTTAAACCAATAGGGAGAATCCTGAGTATAGAGATTGATATACGTTTAATCATCAAATCAGACATTCTACCCTGCCCAAAAGACTTATTGCATAAAAAATAAATAAATAAATAAAAAAGTGCAGACTATTAACAACATGGAATTTCCATTTTCAAAGAGCATACTTTCAGCTTCCATTTCAGAACACCCTTGTGGTGAAGTCACGATGTCCTAATTTATACATTTTAAACCTCGAGAGATCTCCCTAAAATGTAAAACATCAAAAATACTCAAAAAAGTTAAAACCACTACGAAAAATCATAGCTTTTATTCTATTCCAAATTCATACGCTGATCGTGATGATCAACTCCATAGCCATGAATATGTTCAAATTCAACAAGTATGATATAAGTCAAAAACAAAATGTAAATACAGAGAAATGAATATCCCAACGACCTTCGTACTTGGAACTTGGCAAACGCAGCACCCAATAGTCCAAAGACTATAAGGCTCACAAGGAATACGTAAATTGTAACACCAGCCGTTCCCTTGTGCACCTAAGAAAACGAAAAAGAAATCATGTAGCATTACGTTTGAAGCTTCAATGTTTCGAGTGAGAGAAAAACAGATGAATTTATAAACCATTTTTCCAAATATGTTTTTTATCGAAATACTTACTATCGCTACACGATCGGGAGATTTAAAACATTTGTAGAGAAAAAGCACACCAAAAGAAATTGTTATGCCTGTTTTAAGTAGTAGTTAAGGATGGCAAAATTTTCTTGCAATATGGCTAAGACTACACAATGTGAACAACCGTACTTCAATATAAACGAATGAACATGCAAACATAAAAAATACAAAATAAAACGAGCCAGTATCGAAAAGGATTCTGAAAATTGGTGATCCCAGGCACGCTGCGAAACCCATTTTTGCATGACCCTGACGAGCCAAGGTCACGTTCGAAAACAGATCGACTAGCCCAGAACCCCACGATATCACGGTCACAGCCAAAAAATTAACGCTCGTTTGACACGTTATACCCAGGGTCTCCATTATCGATGAAACATTCCCCACAAAGAACTGTATGACGCTTAGGCAAATGGCTGCTGACAGTAGTGCATAGATCTGGAAGGTAAATGAAAACATGTTTCATCTTAACATGATATATAAATACCCTCTACTTACCGGATGATAAGGCGGCGGCTCATCTGTCCTTGAACTACAAAATACAATTACCATCATAGGAATTCCGAAAGCAAAGACACATAGCAAGAGTGCAACGCTAAAAACTGAAGAGCATTCAGAAGACTAATTGCTTAACTAAATTGAAATTGGAAATAATGCACTTACGGCCAAAGACCCACAACAGAATTATCGGTGTTACGATGATTTGTATCACATTCAAAAGTTTCGACCACCCATGATTTTTTTGATTATAGTCAACAACTGGTATTGTCAACAGAAGAATAAATATGATTGGTGCCTGATAATCGAGCATGTTAAGATTTTTCGAAGGAATCAAAGCCATTCAACCAACCTTCAACACCAAAACAATCTTTCCTATTGATCCGGCAGCAACCCATGATTTACGTTGTATTGGAACTAGTGAGTAAGCGAATTGCAAAAACAAATTTGTATTAGGAGTTTTACCAACGAATCCAGTAGACCTATTCGCTTCAATATCCAAAATGCCCCAAGAAGTATCATCATAGATTTCAAAACTACTGTTTTCTATTGCATTTATTTGTATCCTTTCAAGTTTTTCTGGTAAAAAAATAAGATAAAAGCATAAAATATAAACGGTTGTTTACTGGAGAAAGAGACTCTTGTGCGGGAAAATGGCTTTTGTACATGAGTGGTAATGGCTGTTTCAAGTGAGCCAGTCAGTTAGACTCGCTGCTTTTACTGAGCTGTGCTTTAAGAGTTATTTAAATAAGGCACGAGTGCCAGCACCAATGTTGTGTAATGTGCTATCTATATGTTGCTGCTTCATTTAAAGGTAAGTTCAAGACGGAGCGACGAGAGCATCGAGTCGAGCAACGCGCTCAAACGGTTCATATATTCCCAAGTCAAAGCAGCGACCAAAGCAGAAATGTGATAGTAACGACCAGATCTTCGCTCCGTCTTGGCCTTACCCTAATTCGACTAACTGAACGGAGCTGAACAGTTTACAAATTTTTATGTAAGTAAAGTCTAACAATGGTTGATCTTCCAGCCCACTTAATAGGTTTATTCGCGTACTTCAGCAAACTGCAGCAGCAACATAATTTGTCAGCTGGCTTCTTTTTGCAGAAAAATTTGACTTGCAGCAAGAGTACAAAAACGACTTGCTAAAAATCTATTTTAATATATTATAATAGATTCAGGTACGCGAACAGACCTAATATTAGACTAACCATACCCAAAAATTGGTAATCCCCACCGCACAAGTCCACCTGCGCAGCTCGCTCAATGTAACGAGCTGATATAGAGTGTGAGAGCTCGATCAATTACCAGCTCACCGTTCAAAACTTTATGCGGTGATCTTAGCCCAGTGAAATTCGACATAAAAAAGTCGAAACTTTGGAAAACTTAGGGGAAAGCTGAATTTTTGTGTGAACCTTGATACTGGCGTGTTGAACAAAATGTCAAAAGTCCCCATCAATCCGAGTGCTACTTTTCGAAGCACACTTTTGCCCCTTGCCGGGAGTGTGGTGGATATGTTCGTATATATATTTTTTTATGGGCCTTTTAAAAACAAACTCACAAACATTCCAAGTCGTAATCAAAATCAGATAATATCAACATGCCGTTGAGAAAATGGATACTGTGAGTTACAAATGTTTAGACCAATATGTCTCAAAAACGGTTACAAGAAAAAGTTATATAATTTTTTTTTTGTTGTAAAATTTTTTAAGCTACAAATTTGTCATACATTGTTTTCCCGTAGATGTGACCGTTAATGAGATATTTAGGAAAGGTCACTTTTGGTGACCTTTGACCCCGTATAAAGAGTAACGCAGCACTCGGATCGATGGAGACTTTTGACATTTTGTTCAACACGCCAGTATCAAGATTCACGCCCAAATTTAGCTTTCCCCTAATTTTTCCGAAGCACCTTGTTAAATTTCCCCGGACTAATCATGCGGTCATGATTAGCTAACCGTATAGCACAAAAAGTGCTGAGACATCACATATTAAGATGTCATGACATATAATTGTTAAGTCATGACGTATTAAGACGGATCATATACATTGAATGATGGTAAGTGTGGAATGGAGGAGGTGCCTACAAGAAAATATGGAATACTTGAAGACTTACCTGCAATCTCAGCTGTTTCTGCGTCGTGTATTCGTTTTGGAAGATCTGAAAAATAAACTGGATAGCGTTCATCACACCGCAAAATCCTAAAAATTTACCGCGCATCATTTGAACAATCACAATCTGATCAATTATCACACAAACGATGTAAAAGAAATACGTAACCAGCAAATCTGGAATTAATAGCTATGTCAATTACTCTTCGAAAAATCGCTATTTCAAATATTCATCAAATCAAGCAAATTACAGCATGCTTCCGGGACATTCACAGATCCATCCATCATGATATAATTCGAGTAAACTACTGCAAATAGCAAGAATACAAAGTCTCTCACGACATACGGTGAGTATGGACAAAATGGTCGTATTTTCATTAGAAGTCCCGTTACAACGGACACAACGAATATGCAACCGCCAAAAGTTCCTGCATATGTTGATGATGTATCCCCATCTAAATCAATCCAAGAGCCAAGTAGATCAGCTATGCCATTGCCCAGTGCTAAGATTGTGCAGCCGGCCAAAGCTTCACCCATTTTCAAAGTTTTCGAGATTACAGCGAGTGCTGGGCAGGAACTGAAATTCAAACATCTGGTTTACCTCATACAAAGTAAAATATAGGATTTATTGAATTGAATCTGAATTCCAAAAAAGAAATTTTCCCAACGGCCTAACTGGCTTTTGCAAGAAAAAAGCTTTACAAATTTCAATCGAGCCATTTCAACTAATATTGTCAATAAGCTCTATTGATTAAAATCCTATGGCACTACAAAATATTAAATCATTCCACTTACAATCGATCCGCAGTGTCTGCTATCAGCGAGAAAATAAACCACATGAGGGCAGCCAGACAAAAGATGGCGAAACCATGTCCCAGTGTCGTTGTCCCAATAAAGCAGTACACAAACTTCAAATATTCGAGACGATAAAAACTATCCTTGCAGCTTTCCGTTTTCAGGATATAGTCGCATCTTTCCGAGTAATAGATGTACTGCACATAGCCACATTCTTCCTAAAACAAACACCGAACTTTTCATATACCCTCCAAACCCATAAAATTTTCAACTTTGCAGAAGTTCGCTTACGGTCCCAATTATCACAATGAACGAATCGTGGCCGTCAGCATGCGGTTGCAGCTGCAGTGTCGAATTAAATGTTTCATTGAAAACCATTCTTAAAATTGAAATCCTTTTTTACTACGAAACTCGACCTTCGAAAGAATTAGAAAACCTTTTGTTAATACGCCAACCAATTATGACAAACATCAATGCACGGTTAACTCAGGTGGTTTCAAAAGAAGCCCATCAAAAGAAGTCACGGCCAAGCGTGAATTCACAAGCAGTTAGCCATGATTTTTATTTCATTTCATTCTTTGAAGTTATGTGACAAAGTTCTCTTTGGATAGTGAAAGAAAATGTTCAATTCGACCTACAACTTCTCGATATCGCATTTGTCGCCTCACTATGAAGCCCATAAGAGCTTTATAGTGGAAACCGATGCAGTATATTCTTCATAACGGCAGCAGAGCTAGTTATTATTGATATTTTTCCAGGTTAGATGCTTGTATATCATGGATTTGCCATGGTCTGAGATGTGCAATTTCATCAAACAGCATCCTCACTGTCATGAGCTAACCTGGGCCATCAACTGGATGAAGTTTATGTTCTGCGACATGCATATGGACATGCCGACATTTATAACAATGATCTCAATCATGCTTTGTTTTGTTATAATGGGAATCTTGTCGCTCGTAATAATTTCATACGTAAGGTGAGATTCAACGAGAAAGATCTGATCGTTAACTTAATTTTTTTCCGTTTTAGACTAGCACCGGCCTTTATTGCAGCTGCACATTTCTTTAAATTCGACGAGCACATGGCCGGCTCATTTTTTCTTGTTCTCATAGCCTACTCTTCAGATATTGTTGAGAATGCTGATATGTACCACATTGACACTGTGACAGCTTTCAATGAGGCCTTGGGAAGTAATTTGATGACCGTGGGACTGTTTGGAGGAATCGTCATTGTTATCTACCAGTTCCAAATTCACCCACCGTACTTCATCCGTGACTGGTTCTTTGTCTTTATTGGATTACTGTTTACAACCGTGGTCTACATGCACGAGCACATTGACCTAGAATACTCTTTGGGTATCATGGGAATCTACTTCTTGTATCTCGTCTACATCGCGATCGAGTTCCTGGCCATCCAACGGACTTATCGACGTGAGCCGAACTACTTTTTTGAGTTTCACTTCACCCGCTTTGTCATTTGCTCATAGTCGCTTATATGGCTAGCAAGGAACAGGGCCTCGACTACGATGAAAGAAATATGCTTCCCCAACATCAGCCTATCCAATTGAGATTCGATGTCAATGATGACCTGCAATATGGCGAGCTCGAAGGTGCTAACGAAAAAATATTTTTGCAATTCTTCCAGTCGATCAATCCGGTCCGTTTCGATCTTTTCAAGGATATGAACATTTTCTACAAGAGCTGTTTCTTAATCGGAGTATGTGCTCTAGCATTTTATGCGTTAATGATAAAGCTTTCGCTCATTACAGATGCCACTGCATGTTCTGGTCAATTTATGCATACCCTGTTTCGATTACACGCTTCCCAATCATGGTTGGTCTAAACTATTAGCGTGCTTCCACATCGTTGTCACTGGTCCACTGCTAGCCATAGTGTTTCTACCGAAGCCCATTATATACGCATACGCAATCATTCCTGGTATCCTGGTTGCCATCGCTGTGTTTTTCACATCGAGGACAGATCGACCGCCCAAGTATCATCTGGTATATATGAAGAACTCCGTTTTTTTTTTGTGTTTAAAGGAGACAGCTAATGAGCGATGAAAACCATTCTTCCGCAGGTTTTTGCATTTCACTGCCTCCTTATGTGTATGACTTTTCAATTCGTACTCGAACATGAACTGATGAACATTTTCCATGCTTTCGGGATTTTCATGAGAATAAGTCGAAGCACCGCAGCACTTTCAATTGTTGCGATAGGCGATAATATAACAAGTAAGTATTGGTAGTTAGAATAAAATAGCCCGTTGTTTGTTGATATAACCAATTGCATATTTTTCCAGCGGCTGTTTGGATCTCAAGAATTGCAGCTTGGGGTTATCCGAGATTAGCGTTTGCGGCACTTTTTGCATCTCCACTTCTTGGTAAATATTTTTTGTCTATTCGAATAAGTTTGAAATGGTTCATATATGATACTACATATAGAGAGGCATTTGTTAGAAACCAAAAAAAAAATCACATATCCTTTATACGCTCAGTATTTTATTTCTTCAATTTGCCCGAATTATTTCGAATATTTATGCAACTGAAAGGTGATATATTACAAACTGGAGTACTGCACACTATTGCCGCTTACTCAAAAATCTCATTGTCTGTTAGCTGAATTTGTGTCTATAAGCTGACTCTAGGTATAAGACGATGCGAGATCAAAGCGTATATTAAGGATTGTTGTAGTAGCATCCATAGAATTATAAGGCTCATTTGTCTCACCGGTAGTTGTGTCCATCTATAACTTATTTGGCGACAATGTGCAAATATTGCAGCAGGAAATTTCTAGTTTTACCAGCCTTGTCGTCTTCTAGATTAAGTGAGTTGTTTTGCACTCCTGGGCAGGGTAAGTTAAGGTAAGTTAAGCTCTTTATGACAGAGCTTTAAGTAAGTACATTGAATACAACAACGATCGCTGCCGTTGTAACTTCACTGCGACAGCGATTGTTGTTGTATTCAATGTACTTACCTAAAGCACTGCCATAAAGAGTTTAACTTACCTTAACTTACCCTGCCCAAGAGTGCAAAAAACGCACCTATTGTTTCACAGGCTGCCTCCACTAGCAATTTCCCATTGCATGAAATTTGAAATTGCCAGTGGAGGCAGCCTATGGTATGCAATATTTTATGGTCTGCCATAAATGGTAGGCAATATGGTATGCAATTTGCTCGGCAATCTGCCTTGCAATATTTTGACAGTTCTTGGTTTCAAAATGGCGCTGAACCATGGGAATGCTTTATTTCTTATAAGAAGATGTAGGTATTTTGAATTTAAATGGATTTTTAGATGTCGTTGAGCAATGAAATGGTGGGAAATTGCGAAAAAATCGAATTTGCATTTCAAATAACTCCTTAAGAGCATTTGACGCTCAGATACAGCGCACAACCTTCCCGCTCAGAGGCATTTTCGAAATGAAATTGCATGCCATGAAATTCCCCACGCACAGATGGCATACCATAAATTTGACAGTCGTTGCAATCGGAAATTGCAGAGAAAATTGCTAATCGAGTCCCGGTGTCAAGTAAGCTCAATCATTGACACATACATCCAAGTCAAATCTCAAATGATTGTCTTATCAGAAGTGCGCCAAGCAATAAAAACCTTCTTTTTCATTGTTACTAAGCTATGTTTAACAGTTCATCAGCGTGCTAACAGTTTTGACTGATTTTCGTATTAGAATCAAATTTCATGTTTCAAAATTCATATTTCGGTTAAACTCGACTTCATGTTCCCGATAGTCGTCGGGCAACTTCCGATATGTTTGTTTTTGAGGTTGTGTGATTGTTTTTGGCGGTGTTTTTCTTTGTTTGTTTATTTTTTTTTCGATCGCGTATTATTTTGTAAATTTTTGTTTCTTTTTCTCCAATTTTTGACTCTTGCTGCCACCTATTTCCCCTCTGATGATAAAATGTCTGGTTTGGGGACCAACAAGTCAAGTGTTACCCATATTTGTTTGCATTTAAAATGCATGTTCCCTAATTCGTTCTCTTGCCCCTAATCGATGCAAGACGTCATTTTTACTGACATCAGCGCTTCTTCTTTGCAAGAGCTTTCGGGTAACTTTTACTACTGGCGACTCCTGGCAGCTGTTCCGCCTATCAAATAGTCTCACAGCTGATTAATTTGATGTTTGTGTGAGAAATCCTTCACTTTTCTGTATTTCCCCACCACAGAAGTAAGTTATTACCCAAAAAAATTTTCCCGAGAAATTAACGAAAAGCAAAAAGATTCAGTAAGATTATCTCTGGAGCATGTAATTTGACGGAGCTGAATTTCTCAGAAAAGATGCATGTGCACATATAAGGACTAGGTCCATCCTAAGTTAAAATTAAGATATATTTAACCCTTTGGAGGTGGTAGGCATTTTAGTTAGTTTTCAGGTGGTTCTATTTATACTGCTCGTAGCCAAATCATCCCTTTTTGGTGAAAGATTTATGATTAACTTTCAGCGATGAGCTAACTTATACGGCCTCATAGAAAACATGCTCAACGTCAGCAACAACAGCCTCCTCGAACCCTTTTCCTCTCATCAAATCCCAAAAACTAAATAAAACCAACATAGCTACGAGTACTATGCAAATAAATACTAAGATCTTCACTACTAAATACGGTTGCCGGTTTTTTAGCTAGACCAGAAAGGCTAATAAAAAAGTATACTGACCTATCAATCAATGACCAGAGCTGTTGAATTCCATCGTACGTTAGAAACATGGGCATACATAAAGACTTAAGGATTGAAGGGATTGGCAATTACCTACGCGACAAAATTCTCAAGCTCTTCAACAAAATAGACTAGAAATAGATGAGTATCCTACGATTACCGATTTGAACACACTAGAAGTCAAAGTGGATGATTTGTGATCATGGTTCCATGGCTTAAATCAATAACCTTTACACTAGAATTGTCTGTTTTTGAGGATACTCGCCAACTAATGCATACTGTTTGCAATCAAATACACCTATTTTGGCTATGATAAGCTTTAACAATCACGTCTTAAAACGCAGCAAAGCTTTTGTTCTATTAATCGTCTATCGAGTTCCTCAGACAAGTTCTAGCAGTTTCTCATGGCACATTGAAATGCTGCAATTGAAAATATTATTATATTATTATATACTATTGTAGTATCATGGCATTATACCTTGCGCACACAGTCCTACGTTTAGGAGCTTACCATTCCACCGTTTTTTCACTACCTCCTCAATAAATAATGTATCTCTAATCGACGTTTCATGGTGACTTCCTTTATCATCGACTAACGATCGGAATAAGTTGTTCTATTTTTCCTCACCTAGAACATTTATACTACTAACAACTGAAGGATATTCTTTGCATACTAAAACAATTCGCTTTCCTTTCGATTGTGCTCTTAATATAAACTGAAGATATTGACGTGGATTTTTTGTTTCCAGACACTATTTACAGCATTGGTTTGATATTCACGCTGCAGACCTGGGAGAGCTGGAAACTCTCCATCATTGTAAGTTTCTTTGATATCTTTTGCCCTCATCTTTTAAAATATAATATAAATATTCGAAAAGTACCTATGATTACTTTTTTCTACGATCCAGCACTTTCAATGACAATCGATGTCAACTTTTGATTTAAAAAAATTATCTTAACTTTCAGGCTCGACCGGCAGTGCTCGGTCCCACTGGAGCTCTATACGCGCTCAGTTTGTATGCTTTCATTTTCTTTGCCGTTGCTCTGAGCAGTTTCCAAATCAGAAAATCATTCGGCTTTGGATTAATCATTATCTACATCACCTATCTTCTGACTTGTTTCCTAGCAGAATACCAAGTTATACATGGTATGGGAACTGATCATTCGTCCACAAATGATGTTGAGAATGTGGATTGGGCCTGAACTGTACTCTACCAACAAACGCGGATGATGTTTAATTCAAATGACTTTTTAAAATCACACTTTTGACTATCCATAATTTATTGTAATTTTATTAATCCAAATCTCAAGATTTTTACAATTTGTAATACTTGTTCGTATAACTATGGACAGGTTTATTCATCAATATTTAATTGATTGTATCCAAGCATAAGATGTTGAAAAATGTTTTAATGTCTTTGATTTTTTTAATTTATTCGGTTTACTTGTTGCTAGCCTTTTTTCTACGCATTTATATTTTTTCATTTTCTTTCAATTGATTTTTTTCTTCAAACCTTGTAAAATCTCAAGGCATTACACTGTTTTACGTGCTTGTAACAATCATAAGGATGGATTAAAATAGCCTTGAAAGAAGGTTTCAATATCTCAATTGAGCTTATGTAGTTAGCCTTTCGCTTTTACTCACAATTATAATTTTATCTTTTTAATGACTGCTTTAAAATACACATCGGACGCTATGTTTCAATATAAGGTTATGCTTGCCTATTTCCTGTGTTCATTTTCAATTATTAGCTTGACTATTTTCTACGGTATTCATGCTTTATTAAATGTCTTTTCGGCTCTCTTTGTTTATTAGAAGTACTTATAATAGCTCACAAGTTAACATCAAAACGAAAACATATTTATTTAACTGAATAACAAATTATTCTAGCTATTATTCAACTTAATGCAATTTTAGATTCTAACAACAATCGAATGTGTCAAACAATTCACGCACGAGCTATCATAGTGAATTTAAGTAATATTCGTCTTGAATCATTTATGCAATCTACTTCTGCTAGTATTACTTCCACGTAAGGAAAACACGACTCTCACTTCAAGCCGGATTGTGATAAATACAAACAATCTTTTCGAAAAGTTGGGTAAAAAATATTACTCTTTCAACCTTAAAAAACAGTCGATCAAATTAAATATAGGCTTCTTTTTTAAAAGTTAAATTTAAAAATATCTGAAACCAATATTTATACTATCAAACAGTTAACAGTAATTTTCATCTATCCTAAATTTTCCAATTTTACTAATTCATCTCAACCTGTAATTTTTTTAAAACATGTTTCTAGGACTTTGTTTTTAATTTTTACTAAATTTTTACTAAATTTTTATCAACAGGAAAACTAACGTTCCATTATTCAATTCATGACAGGGTTCCACTGTTTCATTTAAGCTGGCGAATCAATTTGCCTTTGATTCCCGTTATCCGTTGTCTTTCGCAATGTTGGCGATTCATTTGCATTCACATCCTCATCAATATCCGGTTGTTCGTTTGAGAGTTCAGTCATTAGAGCCGTGTACATTGGAATTATCCTGGCTGACTGGACACTAATTTGTTGAAGGTCACGCTCGAGGTCGGCCAATGCTGGATGCTGTTGAACCAATGATTTCAAATCATTCAATATCTTCAAGGCTCGATCGATGGCCTCGTATTGTCTTTTCGATTCGAGATGGGCATTTTGTTGCCATGTTGTCGTCGATTGTAACTCGTAGAAATGAAGGCTGTTTTCGTTTGTCATAGTGGATGCTGAATTTGTTCCGCGAGTGTTGGAAATCTGGTTGAAAATAGAAGAGATAGTTTGAGTCGTGTGTTTAACTAATATGATTTGATGACTGAAATATGCATGTTGCAACATTTTCGCAATTGAATTTTTAATATAGCACGCTTTATTAATAAAATATCTACAGAGAAATTCCACTAGCGCTCAAAATGTGTTCTCCTCTATGTACTATTAAGAAAAAAGCAGTGACACATAATGTTTATTTTTCATTCCTTTCCATTAAGGACCTTTATTCAATTTTATTTGCGTCCAGTTTGGTAACGTCCGTGTAATCTACAGGGTCTTGAGAATATAGGAAGAAATAACTCCTATAAACCCCTGACCTGAGAGTCATCAGAGAGAACAAAGTGACTGAAACATGCTCTGCTCAACGGAGAGTGATAAAACAAGGAACCAGTAAAAGAAAGTGACAGCTACCGATGGCTAAAATTTTCTATTTGGAGCGAATAGCTCCCCAGAGTGGAGAAAGAAGGTTAAAGACTGTTTGAAAATTGGCTCAATTTGCATGAGTGAAAGCTATTTCACTTTCAGTTTTGCTTCAAAGCTATTAAAGGTGTCGGCATGGCAAATCCTTTATCACCGCTTATGAGTGAGGTATTTATTGAGGCACTGGACTAAAACTTGAAGAAGATTCGTTTCCCCGTTTATGTATAAGATATGTAGACGACATCGTGGCTAAATTTGGAAAAGCCTATCAGATCGAAAAGATATCCAATTTTCAACGGAAGATGAAAACAACAAAACAATTAACATCTTGGATTTGATGACCATTATAAAAAATGGGCTTCTTGGGTTGAATATGTACCAGAAACCCATGCACATTTAGAGAACACCATTCACGTCATTGGTATTCCCAAAATATGGGGAGCTTCAACTCAATGATTCACCGGTTATTAACAGTGTCCATGGATCCGCAAAGTTTTTAGTCGTAGATCAACTATATTGAAATGCAGTAAACAAAAATCCATTTGAAGACAAAATAAATGGAAGCCTTATCCAAAAAAGGCCCAAATACAGCGCGGCAGATTGATGACGCTATTTAAAGAAGAAAAGCAAAAAAACTGTCATAAGAGTTCCAATATTTTAAACGCTAATTTTTGAAGAAGGTTCAGGAAGTAATTGGATGCTTTTATATCAAAAATCAAATATGATAAACTGTATTTTAAATATACTTTATATACTTTCCAATTCTTTAAAAAAATAAAAGGTTTACGTTACATTAGGATTAGGCCAATAGACACTGGCGAAGAGGTCAGATTACCTTCGAAATATCGATATCTCTCAAGAAATTAAAATATTTATAGCTTCTAAATGGAAAATCGAACTTTAAATCAAAATATTTGTCATTGTGTTTGTTTTCTACTTTTTTGTTAAAAAGATTACAATTTCGAGTCGAAAAATTTCAAATCAGAGACTACGGAAATAACAACGATTGTTTCCCTTCTTACCGCTTACTTTTTGGCGTAACGAAATATTTAAATAAAAATAAATTGATTCGAACCATGAACTCTTAAATTGATTCGAACCATGAAGTCTTAAATTTACACATAAAAAAATAATCAAATATCAAGTGATATGTAAATTGCGAAAATATAGGACAATATAGCCCGTAGCTACCCATTACCTCATGCAAAGTAGTAGGTCTACTGAACAAGTTTACATTCAAAGTACTTCTTTAGACAGTGCCCGTGGATAAGGAAGATGGAATAGAGTGGAAGACGTTGCAATGGAAGAAATCGTTTAAATGCTCAAATTGGAAAAAAATTGTATTCAAAACAAAAGTATTCTAATTTACTGATGTTGAAGTACTGCAATAACAGCTTCTTTCTCAGTCCCTTACTTCACAGTCATTGCAAATAATAAAACTGCAATAAAACTCTTTACAAAGAACAAAACAATCTCATTCACTTCGTACAAAATATTACCTCATTACATGCCGCAACTATATGTTTAATAATATCCGGTTCAGGTAGTTGACCGCTTTCCTGCCACATTCGTAGCGATGTCAGTAATTCATCGCGACTTATTGTCTTGTAATTATCAAAATCTTTTTGTTTTTGCTTAAGTTTTTCATGTTGCTGCTGATGGTGTTGATGACTATGCTGACGTGATTGATTGCACAACGTACTCAAATTGCAAATATCTTGATTGAGTCTCTGCCAACAAGACAAGATGACACGAACATGGTAAATCAGCACAAGAAATTTGTATCGTGAAAAATGAGGTGACAATGGGTTTTTGTATGAAAGGTTCAGTAATTTACAATGAAAGATTCTATTATGAGTATGATTACTGGCTAATACACGTGATGTCAAGCTAGAATAAGCTGTAAGGTGATGGTAATTAAGTGAAATGATGAGCGATTATTTGCATACAGTTCGAAGAACTTGGTCGTACAGTTCGAAGAACTTGGCCATATTCAAAAAAGCTATCAGATAAAAGTGACATAGATTTCAAGCAAATTCAGAAATATTAAGAATAGCTGTTATGCTTGTTTTTCTTCACCATGCTGCAACTTACCTTCTTACAATATTTATGTGTTTTAAAATCAATAATCTATAAGACTTTGAACAACTGCGGAAAATTTCGGACTCGTTCGAGCACTAACATACAAACGTTTATTATAAGCCGCCGAAACCATATGCTTAGGCATCTCTTCAGTTTTCAGCGTATTCAATCAAATTTAGCGCCATACCAACGAAAATCTCAATGCTTCTCTTACCAGCACCAACTTACTACGATTCAAGAGATTATAGAGAAGTCAATCGCACTTAAAAGCCTGCTCTAATTTCAACCACAAAGCACATTCAAGGATTCCACTCACTATGCACTGATAACTCAGCATTTGTTTTTTTTCTCATGAATTCTCAAAAAACGGCCCAGGCAAAATCAAAACCAAATCAAACTGCATACAAAAATCAAACATATTTCCAAAAGGATGTTATTGTTGCGCTGCATAAACTGTATAAACTCATAGCTGAATCAAAATAAAGCAAAATACGGCTCAAAAGCCACATAGCAACGTTAGCAATATCAGTATCAATTAGAAATGGCATGAATATGGAACCAGAATGATACACAAAATGAAGCAAATAATACTCCGTGAATGTTAATGATTTTAAGTAAAACTTTATTACAAAAATTAGCTTTCATGTCTCTCTTTTTCTTCTTAAAAACACATATATTTTATCTTTTCTTTCAAGAATGCGAAATAAATCAATTTAATTATTTTCGAAAGTCATTTCAATCAATAAGACAGACAAATGGATATATGTATGTACTCATTATCAACTAAAGCTAAAAAAATGTTTTTCATAATTCATTTTCAAACCTACTTTCATGAAATTCTTTTTTAATTTGTGGCCACTATAAGCTCTTTATCAATATGCATGTAAAATGTCACAATGTGATTAAGTTGCGTATGAATATGATTTTTAAATGAATGAAACGATATGATAAATTATTTTCAATAGGTATTTTAGGTAATTACGTTTAATTTTAACTAACAGTCTATGACGAAAAAAAATGAAACTTAAACTTATTTATAATATCGGTTCGCGAAAAAAATGAATGTTGGGTCTTCTTACTGGGATGTGATATTTTTAGTTTTGTTTTTGTCTAAAATCTTACATCAATTTCATTTCGATGTCGTTGCAATTCCGTTTTATTTGTAGCTAAATCATTTCCTTTTAGTATCAATTGTTGCGTGACATCCATCAATTCCTCGGTGAGTTTAATATTACGATCGTCTAATTCTTTTAGTTTTTCCAGCATTTCTTCTTTTCCCAGCTGCAATTTGTTTCTGAAATAGAATGAATTGTGTTAAAAATAAATTTGTTCCAGAAGTTTTCAGGCTAAAATATTGATCTTACTTGTCAGTTATAAGTTGCTGTATGCAATTGTCGTTGTCCATCTGAATCAGTCTTAGAACTTTCAGGAGTTTCGTGACTAAATTGTCGACTTCTATCACTTGGTCGACAAGGGCCTGTGCTGAGCAATATTCGCTTATTGACGGCATTTCAGCGATCGAGTCGTGACCACTAAGGTCTTCGGATGTACTATTCTCGGATTGATGTCTGCAAGATATTTTTCATTCACGTTAGCATTTATTACAATTTTCGAACGCATAAATCTCACCTCAACATTGCTGATCTTTGAGCTGTAGCCAGTGAATTTATCTGCAACTCAATTTGTTGCCGATTGGTAATAGCCTGTGATAGATTGTGCAAGGACTCGTCGCCGTGTGTCATATCTGAAGGAATTTCAATCTGCGAAATCATCATACCAGCTGACGAAACCATATTATGTGAGTGAGTATCCGGCATCGATACATCTTCTAGAACATTGTCCATCATAAGACACGGCTCTGTTTCGGAATCAAGCATTTCTGTCGAATCTGATTCTTCTGTCAAAGTAAACACAAACAATTTTTAGATTTTATTTGAATTTTTCTTTTTATATTAAAATTCCTACCACCATTATGCTCCTCGGTTTTGGTTCGAACACGTGCTACCTTCTTACCAGAAGTCGTTGCATTTCGAATGGCACTTATTACGGCTGCGATAAATGATTGGTTTCTTTGCGGCGACAAAGAACCATCATTCTGATCATTAGCTTTCATTGCGACCACAGCCGTTTCACATTCAGGACTACCTTCACCGCTGCTGGCACTATTCGTGTATGCCTCGTTATGAAAAACAACATCCTGAAATAGTGAAAATATTACTAAATAGCTTGTTTTTGTTTTTATTTTGGAGTTATCCGATTCGCTACTTTTGAATACTATAAAGTTTAAATTGAAGGCATTATAATCAAGTTTGTAATCGTAATCGAACGTTTCGTAGCAAAATATTAGAAAAAGAAAACTTATTACCATATCCTCTTATACTGTCAAAAGCTACACAAGGCATTATTTCTATATAAAATGATTTAACTAATAAAACTAATCTTAGTCATTTTTTTTCAAAATTTCCAGGCAAGAATTCGCTAATGAAAGCAGTCTTAGCATCTAAAATATTTACTATGTGGCAAAAATCAAAATAATTTTTTGGACCATTTTTTAAAACTAAAACAGTGATGGGATCAAATCCTGTAATAAACCCTGTGTATCGCTCTTCTTTACATTTCTCGGTTGTATAACCAAATTTATTTTTGTAGTTTGTGATCAAGGGTGTGAAACCCATGAGATGTGGTCGCTCATACTCCCAGCCAGTTTCATAAAAACTGCGGTATTTCACCTAGGCGGCGATTGTTTTGTAAACTTTTGCATGCATTGGGCAATAGACAAGATTTTTTTTATTTCTCTGCAGTATATGCCATTTCAAGCATTCTTAAGGCATGACATAATGTTGTCGATTTTATTGCTCGGCATATTCTTCCATAGAAAATAATCATGCATGATTTCGCGATCACCACATCTCTATTGTTGCTTATATTCGGCTTCTATTATCCGTAGCCTTAAGTCACGCATATATTAATGACAAGGATCACCAAAAGGATCAGCATTGAGGATGTATCGGATAGCCAAGCAGGGGTCATGCATTCTATTATCCGTAGCCTTAAGTCACGCACATATGAATGACAAGGATCACCAAAAGGATCAGCATTGAGGATGTATCGGATAGCCAAGCAGGGTCATGCATTCAAGCAATCACTTTGCATTAAAATTTACATATCAAAAACATTAATTATCATCAAGTAATTAAATTGAACTTACACGCGAATTGGAACAAAATGGCTATTGCAACGGGGAGTTCACGTATTAAGACAACTTTAAGCAAAAGAGTATCATTTACTTATTGAAATTTTGTTACTTTTTAAAGGACTAGCAAGTAAAGTATTAAGGAATGAAGGGAAAACTTAGAATAGCAGTACCGGTTTGATTTGCAGCCGGCTGCCCAGAAATAAACTCAGCTTTAAATAATCTCCAACAAATTACAGATCGATTATAGTATTCAGAAAAATAGCATAAACTTTGTAAGCCTCTTTATTACAATGACGAATGGGCTTTTTACTTCAAAGAGCTTGTCAATCTTGCTCATAGCTTCGAGGAACAGATCCTCTCGGTAACGTTGGAAGTACGAAGCATAGTTCATGCTTCAACACTGAAAAAAGTTGAAAACAAGGCATCAAGCATTGTAGAAATTTTAGCGGATCTCATCACCAGGAATGATAAATACAAAATTAGGGCAAAATAGGACCACGAAAGAACGGAAAGTAATAGTGTCCGAGCGTAAATTTTGAAAATGCAGCAAATCAGTGCGCAGATTCAACGATTAGTGAATGCGAAGCAGGCTTTCGAGCTGGACGATCCAACATTTTATTTAAGAATTTAATATGGAATTGCGCCATTTCAAACAAGATTATGGGAATATCAAGCGAAACGAGCTGTACAAAATTATCCTTGATTTCAGGATCCCAGCAAAACTCATACAACTTGCCAGTATAACGATCACGGACTCAACAGCGCAAGTCAGAACCAACAAGACTTTGACTAATTCGTTTGAGACGGAAATCGAGCTAAATTAAGATCGCGGGGTAGCCACCATCTTCAGATATTATACCGATATCTGTAAAGAAATTGAAATATATCTGATTTCTGAAGTCAAAATGAATCTTTCAGTTAGATTTTCAGATATTTTTTCCTATATATGTCATGAAAGAGTTAATCATTCATGTATCTTGCTACAATTATGGTATATTTAGTTTTCAATGGCTTTAGAACAATCGAATAATGCAAGTCATCATAACTAATGGAGTCTGCAGTCTTCCGAATCCACTTGGTCGATGAAAATAACTAATTATTGTACTATGATCACTCTTTTCTACACAGAGAAGAAAGAAAGTTTTACAGCAAGTATTAAATGTGAAAAAGTTAAATAAAGCAACTGCATATCATTGAATATTACGAATGAGTTTTTCGTTTAATCTACTTTCTAAACATACGCATTTTGAATCAAAATTATTTTTTTCGACCTAACTACATACTAATGTATTCTTTCTAGACTTATCAAACACAATTTGCAATTCTTACTCTGCTCTATTTCGGTCTAATACGATTCGAATCAAAGGCAACCAATATTCATTGAATAGCCACATGTACACTGTGCCATTCTTTTCAAAATTAATTCAACTCAATTACAATAGAGATTGACATAAATAAGACATGAATAAAACATGAACATCGAATAAATTTCCTGCACTAATTTACTTACTCGACTTTCAACCACCACTCTCTACCATCACACAAAATATGACAGCCAATGCGAATTTCTTTTTAGACACTAATTCAAATCAAGTACGATAGAACTCTCTAAGCCATACTTAGCCACAATTGAGAGCTCAACAAGGATTGCCATTATAGTTTTTTCTTCTTGGCACCGGATTGGTGTACTTAATAAATCTTTCACGGACTCCCGATAAGGTCAAGAATTATATTTTTACATATTACGAAATTTTCTTTTCCCCATTATCATCTCAAGTCCGGCTCCCATCGAAATTTCAAGAGCTTCCAATTCAATCATTCTTAGTTTAGAACAATTCACTTCATTCATCGACGTTGTCTTTGTAATGAATTCTATCATCATCGTCTTCATCATCGGTACGATGATTAGATTAGCTCGAGAAGTTGGTGATGGATAGAAAAGAAATACGAACTATATGGTAATATTGCCACGAAGAGCTTAGTGAGAACGTTTTTGAATGAATATCTGCTTGGAATTGGGCCACAACCAAGCAAATCGATCGATTTCCATTGTTCTACGATGATTACGCTTACCTCCAAGTCTTGTTCCGATATATTGTAGGATGAAATCAACTGCTCCACAAGACTGTCGAGGCGTGAATTGAGACCAGACAAAGCCATCGATGCACCCGATACCGCTGAGCTCTGTTGGACAATTAGGTCTTTACTTCTAGACTCCAAGGCATTGAATTTCGATTGAAGGCCCTTATTTTCTTGCCTAAAATCAAAGAGAATGTGTGAATTGAAATGATTTAGACGATATCTAAAAAAACATACCTTCGTTGCTCGTTGAGCCGCACCAAGTACCTGCACTCATCTCGCAAAGTCTTCATTTCGCTATCCTTCTGTTCCATCAGATTTTTCAGTTCGATATTTTCGGCTTCAGCATCACGTAGCGCATCATACATGGCAGATTTTTCATTCTGCAGGAAATCCTGTAGTTCTGAAGACTCCTTTTCTATTGTCGCTTTCTCCTGAGCAAGAGATTTTTGAGCGCACAGCGAACGCTCCATTTCGCGTTGCAGTGTTCGGCAGATTGTTCGCAGTTTACTGATTTCCTGCTGCTTCTCTTCAAGCTCATGGCCAGACATTTGGATCTGTGATTCCAGCATCAGAAGACTATCGAAACCTTCTTCTTCAGTTGGAGTACCGCGCGTCAGCTCAAGCATCCCAATCACGCGTTCTGTGTTCAGATGCAGCTCTGTTTGCGCTGCATGTTTCTCCTTGCGTTCACGGTTCAACTGTTGCTCCAAATTCACTATTAGTCGCTTTCGCTCACAGAGCTTAGTGCGAACTTCCTTGTAGTTTTCATTTACGACTCGTAATTGCTCTTGCAGTGATTCAATCTCTTTGTCTCTGATATCAGATTGGGTTTCCTTGCTTGACGTCTCGATCGCATCGATTTTCACGGTCTTGGCGGATCCGGCAAAAGCACTTTCAACATCTCTGCCAGTTATTGCTGTTTGAACACTAATTTCGTGATAGATTTTGGTTCGTGGAGTACCTTTTCGTGTTTTAAGGAATGGTGGCAATGATTTCTGGGACGGTGGTGTTGAATTGGGCTTTCTTGGGGGCGGGGTTATAGTCGACGTAGCCAGTTTATTTTCACGGGAAGCAGAGCTACTTCGTGAGCTTCGTCCACCCCGCAAGTCTTCGAAGGACTTTTGCTTTCGGCGACGTGGAAGTGTAGCGAATTTGTCAATGGGAGAGCTTGATTTCTCCATGGACATCATATTAACTCTCGATTTAATGGCACTCAAATCTGGCGCTGCTGAGCCTGCTCGCTTAGTTGCCCCACGTCCTCCGACCGAAGGCCAGCGACCATCATCTGTCGGCGTTACAGGCGTTCTAGCTCTTGTTATCGATGGAGTTCGCGTCAAATTAGCCATTCTTTGTATGCTTTGTATACTAGGCGAATTCGGTTGCAGCGACGATGGCAATGTAGTCGGAGGTTTTCGATTAGGTGTGGAACGATGTGGAGGAGTTGTACTTTTGTTTGACGGCGTCTGGAAACCAGGAGTCTTTTCGCGGGATCGGGCTCGATCTCTATGCTGGAGTGGTGGAACTCCAGTAGTTTTGGGGTTATTGATATTTCTATTGGCCGGCAATGCTCGCGACTTTACTTTACCCAGAGTCGGCGTGGAAGACGACATCGGGTCAGCTCCTTTTCGAGGCGGCGGCTCATTCATCGCTACCTTCTTTCTTACACTACTTGTCTTACGAACTACCGGCCCGCCAGCCACCGATGAACTCTCGCTCCCATTCTCACTTGTACATTCTAAATTCGAATTTTGGCTCAATACCGTATTACCAGTTTTATTATTATCACATATGTCCGAACAATAGCTAACGACACTGGAATCACATGAAAAATTTCCACCTGTTTCACCACATCGCACGGGCTCATCCATGCCGCAGCAACTGCTCGCATATCCGGCGCTCGTGCTGCTCAAAGCTCGTTGCAGTCCAACTTTTAGGCTTATGGCTATATCGACGCCACTATCACTTCCATCTCCTCCCACTCCACTGCCTCCTAAGCAAGCTACTATATTAGCATTATCACGGTTCAATAATTGATCGTTCAGCTCTAAGGCTGCCATTTTATTATCTAGAATTTCGTCACAGACATTTTTATTGGTTTCGAGCAAGGATGATGAGTCCTGGACGGAAAATGACGAAGACACTCCATCTAGTGAGGATTTGGATGTTTCGTTTTCGATAGTTTGATCACTACTACAGGCAATTGGTGGTGATACATTTATGAAATCGTCTTCGATTTGAGACATCGTTTCGGTATTACTGTAGAATCATTCTGAACTGAACGAGAGCTGAAATTGAGTAAAAAAAAAACAATTATTAGAAATTCAGGAGCTTTTATCAAACAATTGAGCAAGGCTTTCAATGTGAAATACATTTGATGATTTTGTGGGTTGGAAAAATAAATCTCTTAACTTATTTATTTATTTGTTGTCTTTACACACCAACAGATTGACATCGAATTTAAGATAAGATAAGGAATAAACTCTACAACCGAAAATAAAAACACAACAAAGAATAGCAAGCGAGAAAACCTGCGTTACGCCGAATTTACACACAGGCAAATGTTGGCGAGCTGAGTGTGTAAACGGTCACCTCGTCTATTCACCCCTGTTTTTTTTCACATGCAAAAACATGGAGGGAAGTAATTTTACAAGTCGCTCGACGAAACGTTCGGGGATAGTGTAATTGCGCCTTAAGCCATATTAACCCTATGTCTTGCTGAACGTCTCGTCGACTGTTTTGCCGGATGCCCTCACGAAACGTTCGTCCTATTTGTAATTGCGGCATAAGATTAAAAGGGCCTGATAATGGAACACACAAGAATGAGGATGAATGGTTTAAGATTATTTGTGCACTTTTTGTACGCCGATGCAGATAGCCAAAAATATAAACTGAATGTTTTTGGATTGTATTTTAAACTATGGTAATATTTTACACTATGATGCATTGGAATCTATAAAAGTCGATCACTTGGTCTCTATTTACTATTGCTTCCAAAGAATTCATTGTTTATTTTTTTAAATACATACCCCCTTCTCACATAGCACAATGATACAATTATTTTTCAATCATTTTATATCTTCCTCCATTTAAATATTTCATCGACCTGTTGCGATTCCAATCAAACAATGCTTGACATCACATTCATTCTTCAATTAACCGAGATCTGATTCGTTCGATTGATTTTCTCATTTTCTACCTTTCTCTTGCATTGTGTGTCTTGTCTGCGCTTGCCTACGATAATTCGCAGTTTTGTGAATCAAGTGGTTTGCTACTGCTGAGATTATTTTTAGATGCGATTATACTATACATGAATTCCGATGCGAAGCGATGTTGAGCTCTCACTAGATTCAATGGTTCAATGAATACGTCGATGCACTTGTGAAAAATCTTTGATTCATTTCTCATTGCATCATACCCGTAGCGGTGAACCGGAGGAGGTAGTACAATGGCGAGGAAAGCGCAGACAATAATGATTGTGGATGTTCTTTTGAGGTGTAATTTCTGCATCACTAAACTCAATGAATCGATTGGAGGGACATAAAATATTGGAGGCGAAGCGACACTAATTGGTCCATAGAGACTATGATTTCATTGTGCCCAGTTGGTATCCACATCACTTCTCATTAGTGGACATAATGACCCGCGAACCTATTGTTTACACTTGTGCTTTAGATTAAGAAGGATCGGATAGAATGATGTGCATAGTGAAGAGTACTGATGGTTTGAAAGTATCGAGTAGACTTCGACTTATCGAGTTCTGAACCTTACTTTGCTATTCAGTTAGAAAAATGCTACTCAAGCTATCCACGAAAAACTCAGCGAATTGAACAAACTACCGCTGCAGTGCAGAGTTTTTCCCTTGGTTTCATATGTAATTTTGACAGATATTTTTAAATTTATAATTGGCAAAGTTTTTTCAACCCAAATATCAAGTGTTTGTATTAGAGCTTGATGTTAAAAAAATAATCAGACTCTTGATTTTAAAACAATACAATCACAACATTTTTGTCGAACCTAATATTGATTCGATACTTTCCGAAAAATGCACCTTCTTTGCACTCTCATCGAACCTTACCATACAATTATACGAACAACAGCATCGCTTTAGTTCATTATAAAGTGACGGTAGCGTAACATAATTGGATTCCATTTAGTACACTGTATAGTTGCTATTGAGCTGCTACTGAGTGATAGCCAACGGACGGCTTGTTGCACTTCCTCCACTTTACTTATAGCCATCGTAAATAGAGTTGTAAAATATGTATGAGGCTTTAATACCTTATTTCCTGAATGGATCATTTGCACGGACCACTACATGCACACAAGAAATAATCTATAGACCGCGTGCTCGGGTGTGGATTAATTAAGATTTAATGGAGTAGACCTGAAATTATTGCTCATTGTTGTTATAACTTTCGATTTTCTGTGTAAGATTTATTGTGTTTTACTTTCGCATTAAGAGTCTATGCAATAAAGGAGCGTCGATAATTTTTACATAGTCATCGACAGCACCTTTACTGATAGTTATTGTAATAAACGCCTGGAACTTACTGATTTCGCGACCCTAACGTCAAATTCCATAATATCAGCATTTTTTTGACGTGATGGTAAGTCATCATGACTACGATAGGGTAAACCCTTAGCACCGACTTGGCCCAGTAATCTTACCAAACTGAACTGGATCCTTCTTACTGCATCATGTTTGATTTGGTCATGGTCACGACATCGTTTATATTTTACAGCGTTAAAATAAGTGATAAAATAATACCTAATCTATTATAAAAATAAATACTAGTATTAGCTTGTGTAATCAAGTGTGTAGAGTACCGGCTTCTACCATGCGGGGTCCCTGGTTTGAACCTAGGTTCAAACGAACTGAGTAGAATAAACCAGAGGCAAAGTGAAGCATGAAACTAATTATTTTCAGTCCTAAAATGATACTGATCACCTTAATGACACTGATCACCTATAGTTTAAAGATTTTTCAATTGAGCTTTCAATTAAGCACGAATTTCTTGCGGGATGTGAAATTTTGAAAATTCCAAACTAACTGTGTAACTAACTGTGAATTTTGTAATGATTTGATGATTCTGGCAGCAGCTATCATAGTTTCAAAATTCATTAAGGGGTTATACGCAGTTAGAAGGCCGAAAAAGACGATTTTTTATTAATTTTTTGTGAAAAGGTATTTTATTTTACAAAAACAAAAAGTATATATGCATTTAGTGGCAACATCTAAGTTTATAATGGCACTATTAATTTGTAAAAATATAGATCTGATGCGCTCCTCCATACGATCTCCTGAAGGTCGTCCAAAAAAAGGTGTTCGGCGGTGACCACGATTTCTCCGGTATAATTCATCTGAAGTCAAAAAACCAAACAGATTCTTTTAGTAGATAGATAAAACTAGGTATTGATCGAAGGAATATTCGAAATTTTGATTTTTGACAAAATGGCAGCTTCGTAAAAAAAATCGAATTTTTGACCAAAATTGCCATTTAAAATTGTTTAAAAAAATAGAAATAATTATCCGAAATCTTATTCCTTCGATGAATACCTGAGGAATATATCCGAGAAAATTGTGTTAAATTTTCAAACCGTTTGGTTGAGCCGTTTTTTAGAAATCTTGGTCACCGACTTGGAAAACATAGTTTTCAGAGAAACGCGTTTATAGTTTCGGAAGAAGTTAACACATAGATAATTTACATGGAGGAAGTTACATGGAGTCATCTATTCTAGAGCCATAAGATGTACCCTTTGTAGCCTCAGCAGCTTTTAATACTTCGATTTGATGTTTTCTACTTGCCTTTCTTCCCTCTCGCGTACTCCCATGCGCTTCGGTCTGTACTCCGCCTACTTTCTAACAGTCCGAGATGTGATTACAAATATGCATATATCTCGGAAAAAACTTGCCGGATCGATTTGAAATTTTCAGGGAGTATTATAAGTTAAATATACTTTTCGAAAATGCAAAAAATAAAAAATCGATTTTATGAAAATTCTAACTGCGTATAACCCCTCAAAAAATGTTTGTTTACTTTTAAGCATTTTGCGCTCGCCTAAGTTTAAAAATTTCTAAAATATTATCTTAACCAACCATGTTATCTTAAAACACAATCACTTTGAATTCTGCTCACTTCAATTTTCTCAATTTCAATTTTCCATACAAATAATAGGGGTGGTTGAAAATTCAGTAAAACCGTCAGAGAATAAAAGACATTCTTATTTATACATAACACTCTATTGACCAATAGACATCAAAGTAGAAGGCAGACTACCCTCGAAATATCAATATCTGTCAAGGGATTGAAATATATCTAGCTTTTAAAGGAAAAATTGGTCTTTCAAATAGAAAGACCCTTATGTTTTTGAATTAACTTCCGGGAGTCCAAAAAAAAAGTCACGAAGATCAAAAATATTGCAAAATCAATTTTGTTTTCTAAAAACTAAATAAGTCGACTGTTTGTTATAAGGTCTGTTCCCGTACTTTCAGTAACTGAATTTTACTGAATTTTCCTGAATCATGTGGTGGGGAATTTCATGAAAAGTACGGGAACGCTCTCATTGTATTTCCTGAAAATTGACAACCCAAAGTATCAGTTTTCGTCATACTGATTATAAAGTTATCATACTGATTATAAAGTCATCCTTAGCGGTAATAAATTATCGTCACAAAAATATTTGACCTTCATAGCAACATTACGCAAAAAATATGTTGCTTGCCGCGCACATTTGAAAATATTTACTCGCGCTGCATCGTTTGACACTTTTCAGTATTTTTCAGTAGCTCAGACCCTACTGAAATTTACTGAAAGAGGGGAAATTTTCAGTTTTCAGTAAAACGGAGTACGGGAACAGTTTCGTTGCAATTAATCGCGATTAATCGCAATTAATCGTAGTACGGGAACAGACCTATAATAAAAGGCTTCTTAGTGTTTTTATATCAAATCACAATAATCCGTTTAACTTTAAATTAATCAAAACCTCCACATCAACAAATCATAAACTAATTTGTTCACGATGTCCTTAGGGATTTTTGCTTTTTCTCTGGCATGCTCACTATCAGTATGACTTGTCCATTGACACGAAATACTTCAATCTCATTTCCCAGTCGACCGTATGCACGGTAGGAAAATGTACCTATATCTAACTAGATACATGTATATGTAGGTATGTATTTACACTTGGTATGATTTCGTGCACATGAAAATTGAAAATTCAATTTTTCACGTGGGAACTGAAAAATCGTTCCATTCACGTAAACATCTAGAGGCCATGAAACCGACCGAGCACGCTTTTACATGCAAAACGAACGAATATTTGTAACACTGTTGCGGACGAATTGCAGTTTTCCAGATTGCTTCGTTTTAAATCCAAATCGATTGCAGGCGGACGGGAGCCCCAAAGCGGAGCAATTGCAATAGTACTGACGGTATCGAACAAGCGATGATCGCGAAATGAGATGTCGACGATTAAGAATTGCAATTTCTCTAGATGGCTGCAAGCTGCATAGAGATACTTTCCTAATAAAATTGAATCGACGATCATCTGTAAACAAATTCGTGCAAAACGAATTGATTTGATTGTTGCAATTGATTTCTGAGCGAATCGATGTCGTGCATGAATTTTATAGGAGTTTTTTTTTTGGATATTCAGCAATGAGAGTGATGTCAGAAGTCAAAATGCGGGTTCAACCAGATTCAATCGATAGTTTGAATAATATTTCTAATGACTGTGGAACCGTATAAGGTAATATCCGCTTCTCAGCCCTTAGGGCCATAGCTATCTAATATAATATTTCAGATATATATTCACCTCAGCTTTACCCAAGTGCAACTATTCATCCAAATATGTCTCGCAACATTACCCATTCTTTGTCATCGCTTGCCATTCGCATTACCTGCCCGGCCATTTTCAAATCCATTCTCTTTTTAATTCAATTAAAGCTTTACCATTTTCCGAATCATTCATGCTGTGCATCATTTTGCATTATGTGATTCTACGACGCTGCTTCCGGTCATTTCACTTCAGTTGCATGCATTAAATGATCGGCTTCAAGTAACAAGCGAAAATAAAACAATCTATTGATTCCGTGAAGAAGCATTTTCCGGTACCGCTTGCCGGACTGGCACCGGCAGACAATATGCCTTTTACGAACTGATTTAAATATGTCTGCTCCTACTGTATACGTATATACAGCCACATTTGTATCACGTTACACGTACTTACATATATGGATCAATATTGGCCAGGTGTGACAACCCAACTCCAATCTAACGCACAATCGAATCTGAGTTTGCTTTCTGTTAGCATAATTTATTCTTGTCAGTTTCATTCATTCAATCCGTCCATTGATAAGCAGTGAATTGACTATTTCATTCGTTGTCCAATGACTGCAGCAATGTAATTTAAATAACAAATGATGAGAGCCGGAAAATGCATGTATTTGTGTACATAAGAGTTGAGAAGTCAGTAACTTCTGGATTTACCAAGAATGATTAATGAGTTTGCATAGTGAAAAAGACAAAATAATAGAAAAATTGTGTGATTCGAGAAGACGAACAGCGAAGAAAATGAAATTAAAGTCGAGTATTTTTCATCATGACATGTAATTACATAAATTCTGTTTCACTATACAAAAAGTTCAATTGATATAAAATATGGCGTGTGAACTATTCAAATTAGGAATTTCTAAGTTTGTCTTTAAAAAAATTTAATCGATAAATCTGAATTTGAATTCGATAAAGACCATGTATTCTTTATAAGTCTGGCTAAAGGACAGGACCTCTTACTGTACTTAAAGGCGTTTCAACAAGTTTTACCAAAAGGTGGTATTTTAAATTGGTTGCTATTTTTCGTTTGTCGAAGTTTTAATTCTTTTCTAAATTCCTAAGTTTAGGGATATCATATTTTTGTTAAAATTTTGAAATCTTGAGCCTCGGCTGAAAAGTAATGTCTTTTAAATAAACACTTTTAAGTTTCCTATAGCACTTTTTTCGGCCGATTTTTTCGAGTTAAATTTTGATGACTTTTTCAAAAATGCCAGACAATATCTCGGACTTAACTCGGTAGATATTTTAGTTGTTCCAACATTTCAGGTCTGATGTGGTAGATACGACTTTTAATCTCACGTATAACCCCAGAAAAAGAAACCTAACAGCGTTAAATCATATGGAGGGGAAAACTCGTACATACCGAACGGAAGCAATAAGAAATTGTGTATTTTTTTTAAACGGTTGTCAAAAACCTTCAATAGGTATCTTGCGAACGATACAAGATTATGTGAGATTCGCACTCACTACAAAAACATCACCCACCGACCACGGAAGTCCAAGCCGGAACCACTTTCGCATTACTTCAACTCGGCCGTGTTACTTCCACCTATCAGGTATCCCATTGGCTTACTTCCGTTCTGTCAGGCTTTCCTCTTTTTTCAAACACAATACCAACTCCACATATGCTGACACAGCTGAGCAGGCGTGATCTGGCTGTAGCATCATCACCACGATTGACTCCGGCGTCACAGGGCCAATTGCTGAGAAAAGCATGTGTCGCTCCCTTCTGAAGCGGACGCAATGGAAAAAGGTATGCAAAACGTCATCACTTTTCTTAGCACAATACTTACAGAACTCAGTCCTGGCTTTCCCCATTCTGTGAAGGTATTTCCTGAAGTAGCCATGGCCCTATAGGAACTGGCGCAGGTAGAAGTTTATTTAGTCGTGGTCGCGATTAAACCAAGGTCTCAAGGCCCGAATTAGCCTAATCGTTTATGCTCCCTTCGAGTTCGTAGCCCAGCGCTCTTCCCAAAGCTCAAGCATTCGCGCTCGTGCCTGAGCAGCCAAAATTTATATTTCCACTTCTGCTCTGTTCAGGAACACCTCCCTGCGCTCGTTCGCCAATAAATCCTGAAACTGTTCTGTAGCTGCTTGCAATTTCCAACGCTCCCCTACGCTGGACGCTCACCATCCTAGCTCGATACTTTTCTAACCTTAAGGCAGTGGCCCATATCTCTGCGCCATACAGCAGCATTGAATGAGCCACCGTCATAAGGAGCTTACGTTTACTCGCACTAGGACCGCCAACGTTTGCCATGAGTCTCCCAAGCGAGATAACTGCCAGTAGCACCCTATCACATATTTTTCGGATATGCTCTCCATAAGCCAGGTTCGAGTCCAACATCATTCCAAGATACTTAGCCGATTTTATTGTCTCAAGTACTTCAGAGCCAACCTGCAAGTTGGTGCAAAAGGAGCTTTAAGTGGGCTTTAATGATTTACTTAAGGCCGAGATGCTCTGAAATCGGCTGGCATCAAGGCCGAGTCATGCTGATTGCTTTTCAAGATCAACGCTCTGCAGATCCTTACAAACTAGCAAATAGCAAGCTTGGCGAAGTATGGCCAACGGGAAATTAGAAGCGATGGTAAAGCAGCAAATCCTGAGTAAGCCGAGATCCATAAATTGATGCGTACCGAGCCTTCTTCACCTGAAAAGACTATGCAGGTCATAAAACGGAGTAACAGTTTTATGACCTGCATAGTCGAAGATGGCTAAGATCAGTGAACTATCTAGTGACCGATATCAGACTCTCATTATTATTAACGAGTTTCGTATCTAAAGAATCGTGGCTACAGGATCAGCTGCACGTTCGATTTCATTCACCAGAATATTTACCGAGAAAACCTAAAAATCTATACTCCGAAGGATTTAGCCCCTGTGTGGAGATGAGTGGACTATCTCGAAAAAATGAAGACGGCCATCTGATTGCGCAGAATCATCTGCATCTGCAAATTTTTGAATAAAAAATTACCAAATATGATTTGGCGCCATATACGTTTCTTTTTAATTCAAATAATCTCACCTTATTTCAATAACGCTGTATCAAAGTGTGTCTTGTTTGTTTTAGTGTTTTATTTTTCATTCAATGAAGAAAAATTTTGACGTGAAAATAAAATTTTTCTAATACTAAAGTGGAATTCAAATAAGATTTTTTTATTTATTTAAAAGTGTTCCAACTTTTGATTTAAATTTGATTCTATTAAATGAAATTTTTCTAAGTGTAGTGTTGTCACGAGCTCTGATCTAGGTATCGCCTTGATCTCCAGGATAATCCTGAATAGTGAGAAGAGGAGGCGCCCATTGGATCTGATGAGGATTTAGGCAGCATTTGAATAAAAAAAATGGAGGATATAAAGATTAACTTTCACCACTTCAAAGCAAACAGTCTTGTACTACCGTCCAACCATCGCCAAATCAAGAGCTTGATGTTCAGATCACAAGCAGAGTGGAATGGACTAAAAAATTATTCCTACGAACATTAATTATACTGCTGTTCAGCCATCTCTGTCGAACGGTGTTGAAACCAAAATCGCAAGCTGAAACGATTGAGCAGGGGGAGTTATCTCTATGAACAGATACTGTGGAAATATATAATATATATATATATATATATATATATATATATATATATATATATATATATATATATATATATATATATATATATATATATATATATATATATATATATATATATATATATATATATATATATATATATATATACATATATATAGATGGCTTCAAACTGAACGACAGAGTAGAGTGTGAAACATTTTCTACTAAGCTGAATTCGAAGCTTTGTTTCCGCTTGCTGTACCACTACAAGGTCTTTCAAACGGAGGTGATGCTAGATCCTCGAAACGAACAAATGGCTCTTACTAAATCAGAAATTCTGAGTTTATATCTGCATTTTCCCTGCCAGCCAAGCATTTAAGCAGTCCCATGCTGGAGTTTACACTTCCTCGAAACTGGACCTCGAAAGCAGAGATGTCGAGACGTTCAATAATGGAACCGTTTTGGGTACTACGACCTTGGGACAAGCTTTTGTCGGATTTACCTTGCAGTTTCCTGATTGGTGCTCCGATGGCACATAAAGAACGCTGTGAAGTCGTGGGTGGAAGAGCCTCCCTGTACGATCGCAAGTCAATCGTGCAGAATTTTTAACTTTAGTCCCACTGAATTAGGAAACGGATCTCTAAACACGGCAATGGCTGTTTTGATTGGACATTGTTTGTTTGGCAGGCATGCAGCGCGGCAAGGTGCCCCCAAAACAACCGTTACTGGAGCTATAGATACGAGGAGAGGAGCTGTAGATACGAGAAGAGCTGTAGATGTATCGTAACATCGATACATTGATGCTTCGCAAAAAATGACGAAATGTGGATACTCGTAGAAAATTTTTTATGCAATTTATTTTAAAATCATTCTCAATGGCTCGTTAATGATAAAAACATCCGTCGTAACTCACAACAGAATAAAACAATTAATATAGAATAATATGTTCTTCAGGTGGAACTTCAATAATCAAAACAATTGAACTTTCGGTCCTGACAAACCACAATTGTTTTTTTCCGAAATTAAATTATATTTTCTAGGAAAAAAGTGCAAAGTGTTAGAAATTTACTAATCAAATTTGTAGTTTAGTCATTAACTTGAACCGATCAAACAGCTTTATATTCTGATATAAATATTCACAGGCATCAAAACCGTTGTTATATCTGATAAACACTTTTATCACACATAATATAATCGATAATATTTTTTATAATAGCTAGTTGCAGGTATTTGAAAGAAAATAAAGTCAATCGTACATGCTATAGCAATTGAATTTTGTGATAGGCATCGTAGTTTAGTTGCACTTACTTGCCAGTTTACATTGCCACGAATAAACACCGATTAATCTGAAAGTAAATAGATACATTTATGAGTGGTTGTACTTTATTATGAATGTTGTTTTTTGTAAATTAGAGATACAAATATGCATTGTATATGCAAGCATTCTACTTGAATTCTGCAAACTCAATTATAATCCTGTTCGCCACATTTCCACTATGGAAAACATTCAAATACCCATAAATACGCAAATCCTGATTTCATTTTGTTTGCTAGAATGTTACCTAATTACAAGCACAAATGGTACTCGTATGCATCCACTTGAGCCCATTCAAAACTAGCACAAAACAAACTAATTTTGCGAAAAACTTTTGCCTTCTCGTAAATTTTCCTGTTGGATTTGACTGTTTGCTAAATCGACTTTGTTTCAACCAGCAATGCAATTATTGCACATGGTTACAGGTATGCATAAGTATAGCCTCCAAACACCTGCTAGAGTTAACCTTAATCTATTCAGCACATTCATGCTCCTTCACTACCATCCACTAAATGACAATTTATAAATATGTACTATAATGAGAACTTACGGTGCATGTAGCTATCGTATACAAAACGATTTTCATTGCAGATAAAGCATGTGAAGTTGAAGTGTCATGCTTCATTTAAACTTTCACAAACGATGGAAAGTTAATTTTTCGTTATTTAATGGGCGGGTCGGTTTTCCTAAAGGAGTAGAATTTTTTGTTAACCAAAAACTTTAGAGGACTAAGTATTTTGTGCACGGAGCATGGATGTGGATCCGTGGGACGATGATTATGATAATTGAGAAAGGAAAGTATTTAGAAAGTTTAGACCTGAGATTTAAAGAGATATATTTTGGGACCCGTTTAGATTTCACTACATTGTGGGACACAAGCAGATTGGTTTCACAATCAACCATTCCGCACTTTAAAGATTCAAGTTAATAGAAATTTCATTTCACAATCATTTTTCTATGTACTGGTAATATCTTTACCCCCAGGTTTGCTTTAATTTAACTCAGATATTTACTTATATTTGAAGCCTATCTATTTAGATTTAAAAAATGCCTTATCTTCAGATCTTTGTATAATTTTATATTTACGAGTATATTCGTAAAATATGTGAACTAGTTTTACGAACCTCAAAATTTCGTGCATATCATATAGCACATTAATGCCTTCATAAATTATATCTTGCAAAAATTTGATAAGCCTTTGATCACCTTGCACCAGTAACCTTTTCTCGACCACAATGCACCCATTACATTCGACACAAAATAGTGAAAAATTATTCAACTTTCCGGTCATGATATGCATGCGAATTGTAAGATCTGCATAAACAATTAACATTTACTGCATTAATCTCACAGACGATGCCGTTTATAACCTCTTAGCCTTTCAAATTATATTTTAATATTGCGTGTTTTCGTTAAAAAAATTGATTATAGCAATATATTCACGCCAGACAAATCTATGCTCCCACACTAATATTATGAAGATTGTCTTTGAATGCACATCATTCACCATTCAGTCGGTCAAGCAAACCATTATTATTTGCTTTATTGCGGGTTTTCGACATAATTCAACGCTGCCGCAAAATATTAACTATATTAATAAAAGCTATGCAAATTAGCTATTGTTCTCAGCCATGTGGAAAGTGCAATTCGCACTGAGATGCTGTTTCGTAATGAATGAAGCGCCACCAATTTTTATCTGAATCAGAAGCTTTGACATATTTTAACAATGTTGTGAATTTTGATAATGTTGATGACGGTGTTAAAATTTTGATTTATGCAGTGATTGGTGTTTATGTAAGCATTTGACGAATTTCATCTTAAATTCCAATATTTATATCAAGATTGGCTGTCTTATTTAACACTATTTTCATGATTTGTGTACTGCAAACTATTTTTCTTTTCTCAATTTGTTGATTGTTTCGCATAGAGACTCAAATGCAGTCGGTTCTCAATATAATTTTTGTTTTGGGAATTTCGAAGGCCTCTTAAATTTTTTTTGAAAATTTGTACTTTTGCCCTATCATAAATCACACAAAACATTCATTAATTTTATTTTTAAAACCTACTTAAACTTCGCTGAAGCACACATGTATAACCTCCGCTGAATTATATTCGCCATAACAATATTGTCATTTCCAGCGAATTCCATTTACATATACGCGATTATTACGCAATAAATTCCAGCTTGCATAAGAAAAAGCAAGCACAATTCCCTCAGGACATTGTGAATGAAATAAGCAATTTTCGTCACTTGTGTTTCAGTCTCGTTTTGTTTTCAGCATGAGAATACGTTTAGCAATAACAAAATCCTCAGCATTAGCTTCATGCAAATAAATTTCGTGCAGATATACCTACTATGACTTAAGACAGAGTCGGAGTAAACAATTTAATGGATTCATTTAGAATGTCGCGTTTATCTATGGCTCCGTGGTGTTGAATTTTGCACCAAGAACATAAGCAACAAAGAGAAGAATGAAAATAATAGGATTGGTTCGGAAATTGAGCGGTATTTATGTGAACAAAACTGAGCATTTTGTCGAAGAAATTGACTCTAATTGGCTCTAAGGCATTTTTTAAATTGAGAAATAACTGAATGAGATTGCACCAAAAACTCTATTGTATCAGCAACACCATTTTCAAATTGAGCTAAATGTATTTTTTTACTTAGAAAACGGAACTGATTATCATTCAGACTAGAGTTGGGTCGTACTCGGATTTTCACACACTAGGTATTCCGATTACGAGTACCAAAAAATACTTGCTCCAAATACCTGTTCCAAAAATACTAGCTAGTATTTTTTGAAGTATGTACATATATACACACAAGTACATGCGATTTGCAGTGATGTAATGAAATGGTATGATATGCCCTCCCCCACCCACCAGACACAAAGTTCCCAGGCTAGAATGGTGATGGTGCAGTTGACCGTGAAAGGATACAAGCCATTAGTACGTGCAGCTTGCCCGTAACTTTCCAATGGCCGGTCACTTATTTGGCAAGTCTTTGTCCAATCTAGGAGCCATCTAAGGGAAAACAATCAAATTCAATCAATTTAATTTGATTTTCATTTTAATGTATGCACAACACACCTCCTGTATTCGTTCAAATTACCAATGTCGAAAAATTAACTATGATAGGACCAATTAATCCTGTTGTCATCTATATGACTTTTCATCGATCGATCCCTGATACCAAACTTTTCCTGGCTAATCTAAAACAGTTGGTTTTCCACTTATCTCACTGAAGCATGAAGTTTGTCGAAAATTTTATTAAGAAATGATAAAAATAAATGTTACGTCTATTAAACATGCACCCATTAGGGGGCCAACCTCTTCGGTAAGGCAGGACACGAGTCACAACCCCGGTAGGTCTGGAGTGCAGTTACGAGGAGGGCTTCAGGACTGCCAGAGAAGCCAACTGACGAACCAAAAAGGATCTCAACATTTTTAATGCTACATTCAATTTTTCTGGTGGATTTCATTTTGCCGTATCTTAGAAACTAGGTCGCTTTTTCCCAGATTTGGATGGAAATTTCGCCCGAAACAAATCAGAAAAGTCCCCAAATTTATGCTAGTCCAAAAAAAATTTTGAAAATAATGGTCGTTTTTGCCCAATTTCCACAATCAAAAATTTGTTCGCCCTTAAAATATCACTAATATACTCCCCGACCACTTTCAATCATCGATTTTTTGCCAAACTATGGCCAAAAAACCCCTAGCTCCCCTACAAAACCGAAATTTTTGTATAAATACTCCTATCGTTCCAAAATACGCGATACGAAAATACTTGCAAGTATTTTGGAACTTGCAAGTATTTTCGTACTTGCGAGTATTTTCGGACTTGCGAGCGAAAAATGAATAATATCTTGCCCGGCGAAAAATGAATAATCTCTTGCCCGGCGAAATATGAATAATCTCTTGCCCGGCGAAAAATGAGTAATCTCTTGCCCGGCGAAAAATGAATAATCTCTTGCCCGGCGAAAGATGAATAATATCTTGCCCGGCGAAAAATGAATAATGTCTTGCCCGGCGAAAAATGAATAATCTCTTGCCCGGCGAAAAATGAGTAATCTCTTGCCCGGCGAAAAATGAATAATCTCTTGCCCGGCGAAAAATGAATAATCTCTTGCCCGGCGAAAAATGAATAATCTCTTGCCTGGCGAAAAATGAATAATCTCTTGCCCGGCGAAATATGAATAATCTCTTGCCCGGCGAAAAATGAGTAATCTCTTGCCCGGCGAAAAATGAATAATCTCTTGCCCGGCGAAAAATGAATAATCTCTTGCCCGGCGAAAAATGAATAATCTCTTGCCCGGCGAAATATGAATAATCTCTTGCCCGGCGAAAAAAGAATAATCTCTTGCCCGGCGAAAAATAAATAATATCTTGCCCGGCGAAAAATAAATAATATCTTGCCCGGCGAAAAATGAATAATCTCTTGCCCGGCGAAATATGAATAATCTCTTGCCCGGCGAAATATGAATAATCTCTTGCCCGGCGAAAAATGAGTAATCTCTTGCCCGGCGAAAGATGAATAATCTCTTGCCCGGCGAAAAATGAATAATGTCTTGCCCGGCGAAAAATGAATAAACTCTTGCCCGGCGAATGATGAACAATCTCTTGCCCGGCGAAATATGAATAATCTCTTGCCCGGCGAAAAATGAGTAATCTATTGCCCGGCGAAAAATGAATAATCTCTTGCCCGGCGAAAAATGAGTAATCTCTTGCCCGGCGAAAAATGAGTAATCTCTTGCCCGGCGAAAAATGAATAATCTCTTGCCCGGCGAAAAATGAATAATCTCTTGCCCGGCGAAAAATCAATAATCTCTTGCCCGGCGAAAAATGAATAATCTCTTGCCCGGCGAAAAATGAATAATCTCTTGCCCGGCGAAATATGAATAATCTCTTGCCCGGCGAAAAATGAATAATCTCTTGCCCGGCGAAAAATGAATAATATCTTGCCCGGCGAAAAATGAATAATATCTTACCCGGCGAAAAATGAATAATCTCTTGCCCGGCGAAAAATGAATAATCTCTTGCCCGGCGAAATATGAATAATCTCTTGCCCGGCGAAAAATGAATAATCTCTTGCCCGGCGAAAAGTGAATAATCTCAATAATCTCAATAATCACAAGTATTCAGTAACGTAAAATGTTTACGAAAGTTAAGGAGAAGATCAAAAACTATGAGCATCCACTTCATCCCACAGAATCAAAAATTTGAGAAATTCAAGATCCAGCAGATTTTTCAGCATTTTAATATGAAAAAGTAAGCTCGAAAATGATGCCCAAATAAACAGAGCCTTATGAACAGAAAAGATCCGAATGACCATTAGCCAAATGACCCATACTTCTTAGAAAAAAATCATAGCCTGTAATAAATCATCAAATACGCCCTAAAAACCAAATGCCAATTTTCACCCTGGAAAAGTCCTGATTCATCAAAGCAAATGAGAAGGCAAAATAAATCTCAAAGCAATGATGATTGTCTTTTTTGACATCAGGTACATTTTCCATTGAGTACCTGAAGGACAGACGACTAACCAAGCCTTATACAAAAAAGGTTTGAAAGCTCTTAGTGAACGAATAAGGAGAAGAAGACCTAAGATGTGGATCAATTCTTCATCAAAACAATATACATGGTTGCAAGTCATCAAGACAATGGACCAGCTGTGAAGATATTTCTGGCACTAAAAAACTTCTGTGCTGGAACAACTTCTCTACTCACCTAGCCTAGCGCCAATTGACTTCTTTTTATTCGCAAAAGATAAAACTGTGAGTGTCGATATAATTAAGCCAGCGAATTGTCAGAAAATGACTTGTAGTTGTAACATTGCTTCCATCAATGAAACATTCATATTAAAAAAATATAGGGATAGAAGAGAAACAATTACATTAAATACCAAATATGTTAATAAAAATCTGTATTTAAGTTGGTTATAAGCACACTTCGGACTTACTGACTTTTACAAAAAATTACCGAAATTTTCAGAGTTTGGTGGATGTCAAATTCAACAACTGATTCATAGGAAATCTACTTATTTTTCATTTGTATGATGAAGCTTCTGTTTTAGGATCAGTTAGTTCCAGATAGTCGTTCTTCTTTCAATTTATGTTTGAGTTTTTTTATATGTTCCCCGATGTTCTTCTATGATTATTAGTTTTTAATGTATTCCCCATTTCATCTGTTTTTCGGGAGCTGCTTTGCGGGACACTCCCAATGCTACAATTTCCTAATTGTATATTTGATATGTAGTGGCCTCCTTGAATCTGAACTCATTTTTGTTCAATCGAGAGTAAAAGCTACTTCAGTAAAACAAAAAGTTACTTAGTTTCGCTTGCTAGATGAATCATCACAACAGAAAATCTTGTAAAAATACTAACTGTTCACGCCTTTTAAAACGGCTCTCTTGCAATGATGTACTCCAAAACTCTGCTGAGAATAATTTCAAAGCAAAAATATTTTATCAAACACATCAATGTGAAAAATAGCAATCTTTTTTAACTTTTTTATTGACATTTTGAAAGTATTCTTGCATGGGATCAGTTTTATTCACAGTTGTTTAGAGTTAGATTAGAGTTACTAATAAAATAAAAAAATAATAAATATGCTAGTATCAAGAAGTTTAGAGACAGAACTTGTAATAACAGCCAATTCCTCATGCTTCACAAAAGGCTACGGATTGTAGTAAATTATACAGCATATAGAAATATACGACAGCTGTATTTTGTTATATAGCATATACCAGAGTTAGGAACTATATAGGATTAGCTCGAGCCACAATTTAATAGCTATATACGAGTAGCAGCAAACTACACGAACCTTCTAAAAATCACCATTTTTTTAAAGTATCAATCCAATAAATTTCCCAGTTTGAAACATATCGTGGAACATCTTGAAAACTAACCACCGACCATAAAAACCTGAAAACGTTATGATCCTTGACATAACAATTAAATTGCTCCATTCCGTTTCATTTCTTACACAACCAAACATTCGAGCTTCCCAACATTGCCATCAACGTCGTCGTCATCGTTCGCATTCTCTTGGCATCGCCATCGCTATCATCATCGCTTTTAATTGCTATAGCCAAAGGCCTACGGCATTTCAACCGCTAGTTTTTTTTCGAGCCCATTCTAATTAGTTACAACATATTAAGCGTCTAGAATGTATGCTCTTCCGGTGGTAAAAAAAACGACGTATGTTTAAAGATGTAGTAGAGCAATATGAAATTTAGAAAATACTGAGTTGAAGGATTAGTTGGCTATTCGGTTTTACCAAAACGCCGGAATTGTTTGGAAGACATCAAAGACCATACTCAAACTGAGCGAAATAGGTCAACTAAAATATATAGCCGGACAGTTAAACTACTCACACAGCTTATTTGGGACTATAAATTTCACTCTAAGTCACAACTTTTGTAAATAAATAGAAAACTCAAGAAAGATTTCAATCACAACCAATTACATACAATCTCCCTCATCGCTGGAATTCCGAAATCGTTTCCTGGTTTACAAAATTAATCCAATGCAGTCCACGTACGGCGGACAGATTCACCCAAAATAGTCGCAACAAATACAGATTCTAACGGATTTCTACGCAAATTTATTTTGTATTTCCTTTATGATTGTCGTCTTCGTCACACGCAATGACCGACATGACTTGAAAAACTATTCGTTACTATTGCATGCTGAGGCAGCAACAGCCCAAATCTATTTTGAATCTAGATTGAACTTAAACAGATTTCCTAGTCGTAACAGCTCAACATAACGCATGTGCTCTGATAAACGCAGAGAAGCGTCAGGTTTAGCAACATCTAAATTTGATTCCATTCCGGCACCAAAGGAATTTGCGACCGATGTTGCATCATTTTGTCAACTAGTAACATGCGCATAGTGGCCAGATTGCTCGCGGTGGGAGTAATAATTTCAATCTGTCAGTTTGAATACTGTTTATTTTGAATTGCGGTGGATCAAAGATGAGTTGCGGAATTCTTATGGATATACATTTCGGTGCAAAATTATTGGAACTGCATGGACTGTTGATTAATATTCCTTTTGAGGAAAATTGGGTATTTGATTATAAATATTTGGTTTTGAAAGCAAACCAAATTGGTTCAGATTAATTAAATTAACATTCATCGATGTTTATGTTCCCTAAAACAATAAACTACCTAGAAATAGTCGTCTTCCGGATCAACAACAAATGTATGTAGTGCTACGAATCAACCTTCTTCCGAGGGAACACGAACTCTTTCAGCAGCATCAAATCCATCTGCATCGTACGTTCACTAACAGCAATAAGCTATAAACATCATCTGTAGTTTATTTTCATAATTCATTTCTAAATATGAATCTCCAGCGCTCCATCGCGAGATGATAGGACTCCATTAAGCGCACACTCAATCACAGCCGATTCGAAACAGTCTCATAAAACTCTTTTCTAATTATTTCAGTCAATTGAAGTCGATATGCTTCGGTTGAAACTACAGAATCGAAGCATATACTCCATATCTCTCCATAACCAATCTTTAGCTTGAATGAATCTACCACCAGACCAGCTGTTAATCCATGCAATGAACATTGGGCTGATTTCTCACGGAACTATCTTACAATACATAAATAGAACGTAACATGCCAGCGAGCATTCGAGAATAGTCTATTATTTGGAGGAGATAGCACCAAAGTGTTCGAAGACGTTAACATATGTTTTTGTCGATGGACAGTGTTTCTTCTAGATGTTAACCTCATGGCGGTGGCTATGAAAACAAAGAACCATATTCCATATCTTTAATTACTCGCATAAATAAAAAAAATTATTTAAGATTTTTTTTTTTATTTTTCGTCGGATTTATCCCTTCACATTTCCAAGTAGTGACAGTGCTTGGAAATGCCTTCTAGACCTCAATCTTATCTGTCAGTTGTGTACATTATACGAATAGATGTGTTTCGTGTCTGTTTATTTTGTCTGATATGATTCGACTGCTTGAGCGTGGATTTAGAAAATGGTTTTAGGGTTGATTACGGGGATTTCGTAAAACAAATTAACAAGCGCAGAGAACATGGGTTTAGACATATTGTAAATAAATGTACTTGCATTTAATGGGATTTCAGACTAATGTCTTTGATCTAGATTTAACTAAATTTATTTTAGGTATCATTTCATTTGAACGTGGATTATGCACAGTAATTAAACAAGTCTATTTTCAGTGTCCTAGGACAAGATTAATTTTGAGCCTTGAATGAGGTTTTATTGTGATGGCTAATATGTTTTCAATGTGTGTTTGTATGTCTCTTTTCAATTTGTATACCAATTTGATGATAACCTCGTCTACTCTTCTAAATAAGTTGAATTAAAAATAAACCAAACCGTCTTATAAAATTATACAAGAATACAGGAAGTGTACCAGGAGTGTATAGGACCAGAAATTCTACAGTTTTCTGGCTTCAGAAGAAGAATATGTACATAAACAACAGGGTACGAAGGTTTGGAAAAATATGTGTACATTAAATCTAGCCGTTATAAAGTAGAAGCTAAAATACTAGCAGTCGACTTACTCTGGAGCTAGAAAGGATGGATTATATTATAAACCACTCTTTGAAGCAGTTTACTGAAACAAATAAGGAGGGAAATGGGGCGATAATTTGAAAAGCGAACAGGAATACCAGCTTTCTGCATTAGAAAAAAAAAGTTCGTAGTTTTCTAATGCGAAGGTTCATTGAAGCATCAGAGAAGCTTAAGTTGGTCATCGCATTCACCCAAAAGCTGAGATTCCAGACTTGCTTAAGGCTTGCACTAAACCGACCGACGCCATTTTATTTATTTATTTATTTGCTTCAATCTAAACAAGATGTGTACATAAAAAGCAATAACAATTTACATTTTTCTTAAGCTAAACTAAAATAAAATAACATTTATGAACTAAATAACATGTCCCAGACTCTTGTTGGGTTGTCAATTTGAGGCGGAGATACCAAGGAAAGGAAATAAGGTTTTCTTTAGGAATTTAGTGCTATAATTAAAACACTTTTGAACCTGGATTTAGGGATAGCATTGATAATGCGTAATTATGATATGCTATCGCATATCATAATTACGCATTATCAATGTTTAGAAAAAGTTTATTTCGGGCACACCATTGCTCAAGCGATAAGAGTTTTAACTGAAGAAATTTTGGATCAGAGTCCGATTGAATAATGTGGTACATCTTGAGATCGGCCGCATAACAAAGAAGTGGAATATCTGATAACGCCTCCGATAGATCCGAAATAAAAATATTAAATAGGAGTAGTACTAGGTGGCTGCCTTGCGGTACCCCATAGGAAACTGTATTTTTTTTTTTGGAGAGAAAACCTTGGAATTTTTCATGCTATGTTCGATTTCTTACGTAACAATCCAACTAATTTAGCAAGTTTCCTGAAATGCTAAATTTTTGCAGCTTAAATTTCAAAACATCATGATCGACACGGTCAAAAGCCTTGCTGAAGTCAGTGTATAAAGTATCAACCTGACGTCCTTTTTCGATATTGCAAAGCACATTTGAAATCATTATAATAAGGTTGGTGGTAGTGGATCTACCTTTTCTGAAGCCATGCTGTTGCTCGTTTAGAAGAGGATCAACAACAATTGTAAGTTGTTCACAAACATTTTTTCAAACATCTTTGGTATAGCACACGAAATGGCGATGCATCTATAATTCTCAACTGATCGTTTGTCGCCACTTTTAAAAATCGGCATAAGATGGGATAGACAGCTGAGGTGTTTGGGAAAGTGGCATGTTATGCCGAATTTACATTCTCGCCGAGGAATGCCAAATGTAGACAAGGTCTGTGTGTAAATGGTCTCCTTGTCTATTCTCGGCTGTTTTTTTCATGGCAAGCACGCGTGTGTAAATGGTTTGCTCGTCGGCTCTTGTTTGTTTTATGAAGGGATAATGATCCTTTTATTGCTGTGCCTGAGTGTTTATGACCGTCTCGTCCTAGCTCGAAGCCGCTGGAAGCGAAGTCGGTTTTATGCATCGAGTCAAAATGATTCGAGAGGGTAGCATGTGCTCATTCACATTTTCGAATTTTTCGTTGGGACTTCAAATATGTCTTTGCGTGTCCCAGATTGAAATCACTCAACGCACATCAGGCAGTTGCAATAGCCACAACCTGTACCTCAGCCATCGTTCACTGAATTGAACAAAACAGCTCACAACTGTCGAAAGATGCATGGTGCAATATCCTAAGTAAACAATTCATCCTATGAAAGATGCATAGTGCAATATCCTAAGTAAACAATTCACCCTATATCTTGCTGAGTCTCGTCCATTGTCTTGTTGAGTCTTGTTGACTCTTGTACACGAGACGCTCGTCCCTATGTATAAATCCGGCTTTAGGTGAGTCGCTGAGCGGATAAAAAACTTCCTGAAAATGGTCAGCAAACAAGTCACATATATTTTGTGGGTCAGAAGAAACTGAGTTGTTATTTTGCATCGATTTGGGATAACCAGAAGCTTTTCGCTTGGTGTTCACAAAGTCGAAAAAAGTCAGGATTGTAAATTATGTTTTCGCCAACTATAATGTATTCATAAGCTTCGCGAGACTATCTTAAAAATTATTGAGCTAAGTCATTATATCTTTTCTTGATATCATCGCTGTTATTGCTATTGGTTTTTATAATCTTATATAGTTTGTTTCTTTGATTTCGTAAACACCTCAGGGTCCTATCCAGCCATGGCTGGAATAGTTTGTTTTTTTTAACTCTTCGGAACGTACTTTTCAACCGCATCAAAAACCAATTGGTAGAATAGAGACACTGCTGCGTTCAATTCTAAAGTTAAAAGTTGTTCTGTTCAAAGTAGCGAAAAAACCAACTGAACATCAGAGAGTCTCCTCTCCTCTCAAATCATAATCCAACACTTAGGTCCAATACAACGAAAATAATGATACATCCTTCCCCGTTCGTCTACGGCAAATTGTTGCAGCATTTGAGGTTTTGATCATAGAAGAGCTTCGAAGTGCAATAATTTCCTTGATCAACAAAATCAACAACAAAAATAATTAGAAGATAGCTCCGGGATGCATCTTGATCAATCAATATTTTGGTAACTACTTCCTAAAGGACACAACGTGCTACCATACAAGTTTAATACCATCTACAGAATCATTTATTTTTCTTCTGCACAACCTGGCCCCGAAAACCAGAAATAGTTTAATGCAAATTAAGTCCTACAGTCCAATTTTGAGGCTTTAAGAAATAAAGTTAGCATTGGCAGACAAAAATTACTTATCGGTTGTTATCGCAGATATTATTCAATGACATCGACAATGTCTCACAACAAAGACCCATACGAAAAAATTGAACTATGTTGACCAAATTTTCACAAAAGATTCTCATCAAAACTGCCTGAGCGAGCATTTCAAGTAGGATGATGAAATTTTGCAAGCAGAAAATACTTCACCGAGTCTAGGGTGCCACAAGACAGTGCGTTCGGACCGCTCTTGTATGCTATCGTTACAGCTTATTACCGTTTTGGCACAATAGCTGACAACATAACTATTTTGGGTTCTTCCTCGGATGATTTTTACTTCATTATTATATTAAATTTGTTCAAAGAAATTTTAGATTGATTCAAGGAGCGTTCGAAAGCGTAAAAAATTAAAATAAACATATCCAATTTATATCCAATGTGTTCTAGAAAACAAACTTGCCTTTTAAGAAATGCATCTCGATCACAGGTTTTCTAAAAAATGAGTTGACACAAAAAACAAAAAACTACAATTTTGGGAACTTGAAGATTATCAAAGATATTTGGCGAGAGAACACAAATTTCAATCGTTGGTCCTGATGAACGTATTAGTTTTCAATCTGACATTCGACAAACTAAGCCTAAAAATTATGCAAAATAAGTTCTGTAAGAATAGCAGCTTTCGCTTCATTCATTGATTCGGTCAGTTAAGTTAATTTCATTCATTCATTTTTCTGGAAATGCAAGCACACAGATTTTTTGTTGAATTTTTTATTTAAACCAACCAAAAATTTCTCACGCAAATACAACTATGCAAGAAGTACCTAATACTCCAACCACAATAAATCAATTGACTGAATTCTTCACAAACCGCCAAATCTAAAATTCCATTAAGCTCTCATTCATCACAAGATATTTTCTTATGGCAAACAACCATCAGACAGGTCAATAGCTTCAAGCCTATCGAATGCAAGCTGGAAATGTAAGCAAACCGTTTAATCAATTCTACCGCAAAGAACGCGATCATCTCACCATTTTACTCAATCTAGAAACAAACACAAATTGCGTTAACATCAACTTCGAGCGTACTTCGAGAAACGAGAAAAACTCCAACTCTAATAATAAAACAATTACACTACTTCACATCAGTGTAATATACATAGCTGTTATTGAAAAGGTTACGTTACACAATACTGACCCGCTTCATCACTGCGTTAACCACGTAAACCATAATAATTAAATATAGATAAATGTCGATAAATATAGATAGTAGGTTTATCGAACGAGCTCGGTTTGCAGCCCTGGTTTATTAATTGGATCGGAGGAAAGTATCACCTTGAAAATGGTCATTTTCAGTGACAGAGAAATGCAGTTGATCAAATCGACTACCGAAGAGTGAAATATGCCGATAATACAACGACATAGACTATGATTTATGCATGCACAAGCCATAATTTGTGTAATAGCGCTTAAAATATTGCGTTCAATATATTGAACGCAATATTTATCGATAAATTAATTTCGATATGAATCTATCAGTTTAGCAGTGGGGAAAATGGTGGTTGTTAGTAATCTAATATTAAATATGTACGTAAAAGAAGAGTATTTAGGTTAAAATACGTTAAGATAACGTCGTTTTACAGAATTGATTGCAATTTGTCATGATTTCAAAATAGATACTATTTTATATAGAATCAAGCATTTTAGGGTAAAATGATAATAATCTTTGAAGCTATTCGTAGAAAATCTAATAAATTTTATGATTCGAATTTATATTTTTTGACATTTTGACATTTCAGCGAATCGTTTTATCTGCTCCCGATGAAATGAGAGTAAATGTTGTTCAAACAATAATAATAGCTGTGTTTAATGAGCTAAGTTAAGATATCTCAGCAAAATGTGTTTCATGAGCAATTCGGTTGCTCTGATTTGTGTTTCATGAACCTGCTCTAAATTGAACTAGAGCAATTTAAAGCACGATTTTCTGCTCCATATTTTTTGGTAGAACAACTTCGGGCAAGCAACCAGCTGTTTGTCAATAGTCACAGAACCGACTGCCAACAATGAATTGCGTCTTACGTGGAGTTTTTTCTAATCGTGAACTGACAGGTTAAACTTCTGACAAGCAATTAACTTTGAGAATTCTTACCTGGAAAGTGTTCCATAAGACTTCGTGCTCTCAATTGCTCTAATTTTTTGACAGCTGCTGTACTCTAACTTGCCTTGAGATGCTCAACTCTTTTTTCGGGGTCATTTAACACAGCTAATGAGGTCCAACTGAAATCTATAAAATAACACGACTAAGAAATGTGAAAAACAAAATGTCTAGTAACTTTCATTCAAACCGAAACCACTACGGAAAAATCAATAAGATGAAAGGGGACTCACGGCCAAATCAATTACTTACGGATCTTCACTTACAAATGCTTACGGATATTCAGTATCAACTGCAAATTAATTCTGTGAATCAACGCAAGTATTATCCGCCCAATTAGTAATTTATAAGAGTTCATTAGCTCGATATCGAGATTCAAGTCTACTTCAACAGAGTATCATTAGTGCGAATTCAATTCAACGCTTCATTCCAGTACCTCTACCAACATCATCTTGAGAAACTTTTGAGAACATCAAGAGATCTGATAACCAACAGTATATCATGTCATCGCGATAATACTTCGCGCTTCATTCATCCGGCTTCCAAAAAGGATTCTTCTATCTCTACTTCCACCTCATCCTGTCAACGTTAATAATTGTCTACTCGAAAGGAGTGCAAACAAACGGAGAGTGAATGCTACTTAATTGGATTAAACAAAGTTGAATGCAAGCCAGATTACGTAACATGCAGAGTTGACATTGCCGTCAGGCAGGAGAAAATTATCGCTAGTGAAGCAGCGAACTGAAAATGCATAGCTTCACACCGCTTCACACCGTGCTCGAAGCGTTCGACATGATAAAATATTACGAAAGTTTGTACATATTTTGCATTTATGGCCATATGTATTTGCAGATGCGAAATTTTGCTGGGACTATAGACAGAATGCATGGGTATTTCCAGTCACAGAAAAATATGTATCCGAGCTGTGTACATGTGAACAAGTATGGACAAGGGACATTTTAATTTAAACTGTGGACAGGACATAAAACCCGGCTATTCTACGATAAGCTGGTCAGTAAATCTTTTTACCGTACATGAGAGAGATTCGGCATGAAATTCGCATAGATATCGGCTTGCTTTCTCTATGTATGCAAGAGGATGTTTTAATCTGCCGCAAAATGGCAATGAAGAGGCCGAATGGAAGTGAAAGTTTATTAAGAGTGTTAAAAAATCTAGTTCACGAGTAGCTCGACACAAAACTAAAAACAATACATATACTTTTATACTTCCTTACTAAAATAATAAAAAAAAAAAACGCTAAATTATTACGAAACCGAACTATTTGACACCGAGATGAAAAACTTATGAAACTTTATTTATTCATACATAAAGCTTTAATCTTCAGCAATGACCAAAGACTTCTATTTAAATCTACTTTGTGGAACCGCAAACATCCCGACAAAATCAAATTACAATACCTCTTAAATTCAAATTTACACAGAATATCTTATTAATAATTCTGAAAATAGCCACAGCATAACTATCCAACAAACCAACACTCATTCTCTACTAAATTTTTTCTTTCCGCAACTAATCTACAATTAATACAAATTTTCATATTCTTCTCGATGTTAAAATGCATATGATTGCAAACTATTGTGCACATGCACATGAAGTAACTTTATAGATTCTCCGTCAACCTCCGTGCATGAACGTATGCAAATCGAGCGTGTTTAATGCGAATATCTTAATTTTATCCTAAGTACTATGTACTAAACATGCAAGGTAAATTTCATTATGATCTGCACGATGTTGGCGATGCTTTCTACGTTAAGCGAAGACAATTTTGCTTGCTTTCTTACTACTCTAACTCTTATGTATGTACATATGTTAGCAATCTTGCCTACATGTGTATCTTTTTGCGAATTTTATCGAGTCGTCTACAAATTGGTCCAGTTCATTGCACCTATTAGAAACGCAAAGAGATAGAAAATTGACAAACACAAAATATGTACTTATGCTTGCTAGTTTAGCTACCGCGATTCACATACAGATGTTAATGCAGGAAGAAGTGTAAAATAATAATAATTGGTTTATTGCTCTTAAGAGTGTCTATTATGGCTTGATGGCTGCGAGAATTCGAGGAGATGCGCAAGAAGATATTTAAAATTTAATTGCTAAATGAGTGAATCAAATTTACTTACGGATTTCCGTTGAAGGAAAAGACAGACTTGGCTGAGTCGATGTTTCAAATCTGTAAAAAAGAAGATAAATAATATCTATAACTTCGAATCCTGCATAGATACATTAATCTTATTTATATATAAAAATATTAATATAATTTCAATCGATCGTGAACCAAGCTGCAGAATGTTACCAAAACAATTAGCAGTATTAGTTTGTTGAGTGAAGCAGATCTGGTTTCGTTTGATCTTGTTGAGTCCAAAAACTATAAGAAGCCCAGTGGAAACATTCGGTGATAATTTTCGAAGTAAACGTTTCAGGTTTTAAGAGTAAATTCGCCGGAATCCGATTTGAAGAGAGAGCAGCTTAGTTGGCATCAACTGCTAAAAGCTAATGTGACGATTAATTCCTAATATAACGTTATAGCTGCTGAATTATATAATTGATAGTGAATGTATAATACCGTCCACATAATTTGTACAGACATTAGACTTTTTTGCTAAAAGGTTTTCAACTATTTATTGACGAGTGAAAATTCCCGGTTTTTCATGGATGCTTTCTATTCGGCAGTTACTATGATGGAATTCATATAAAAAATTTTGGTTTTAGTATTTTTTTAAGAAGATCATATTTGTAGCATTTGTATGTTACATACGGAAACGCCACAAATCAAGCAGGTTAAAACATGAGTCCCCGAAACTTTTTTTTTACAGTATTTGCATGCTTCTTTAAACTAATATTTTTCATTCACATGGGATAGCAGCCTAAAAAATTTCGAAATAAAATTGAACGATGAAAATATGATGATATACTATTGAAAACAAAATGAAAACGAGTTCCATTCAAAATACTAACAACCACCAAGTACATGATCCCAATCAACCCTAACTAAATAGGCAAGCAGACATGGTGTCCAATGAAATATCTAGAATGACCAATTTCATTCAAAGTAGTCTAGTATTTTTTAACATTCAATATTAATTTCAATGTTAAAATATGGGATCCAGATAAACAAGGGAGGACAAAAACACATGAACCTTATAGGTTATACCTTATATTGCTTCTTGTACGTAACCATGCCATAAAAAATTATATACAAGCATACTCTCATTAAATACACTCCCCAATAGGATATATCCATCCTAAGTTTTGATTTAGTAAAAAAAACTAATGCATAGGAACCGGAGGAAAGATTTATTTTCGAAGAAAACTAGGTGATTTTTGAAAACTTTGGATGTAGGTTCTACCAGTTGCTCCTTATCACAACCTATCTGTACCCAAGATCATGCACCACTTTGATCCAATGAATGCATTGCGAAAACATCGAAAAGAAAGGTTTCAAGGAAAAATTAAACACTTGGCAAAATTTAAACACTAGTTAAAAATAAAGCACTTTTGCTTATTTTCATTATTTCTTATCATATGAAAGTTTGATGGCGACATCTCCTAATGTTTTGTGCAGGCGACATCTCCTAAAATGTTTTGTGCAGGCAAAAAGTCGATATAACTGCTTCAAGAAAATGTATATGTCATTTTTATCCTATGACTGCATCGGAACTTACAGATTTTCGGGGTTGCCATCCGAAAAAAAATTTCAAAACTTGGAAACATATCACATTTGTTACCTATTTTCGGATACTTTTAAAAACAAGTTGAAAATTATTCAAAAAGTTGACTGAGAAGTAGTTTAACCATTTTATTTTCACAGCATAAATGGTATTTTGAATAGCAATAGATAAATAATGACAATCTCACAAAGAAAACGTCAAAACAAAATGAGTGAAAGCTTGACCTTGTCACTAAGTTCAAGGCTTTGATTATTCTATTTTCATAAACGGAAATGTTTTCATTATGAATTTAAATTTTTCATCACAGTGGAATTTAATGTTCAATGGAGAGTCGCTCCGAAGCAACAGTGCAAAAAATAATTAAAATCCCGGTTAAGATAAGCAATGTATAAAATCACTCAGTACTTACTTGAACTTCAAAAGCTTACGATAAATTGAATGTGTCACGAACATTTTCTTCGGCGGATGCTTAGTTTTTCATATCGGTTACCAAATATTTACATCTTTGAATACAATCATAGAAGACTTATCCATAAACTTGAGTAAAAAACGAACTACATACATAACTTTGAGAATGGAGATTAAAATATAAATTATAAAAACATTGATACTGATTCCAATGTTTTTTCTTCCTATTTTTTCGTAGTTACTAGGGGGCTTCGCCCCCTGCTCGCTTCGCTCACCAGCCCCCAGACCATTTACGATTTTAAATTGTACATTTTACTGGACGTATGTACTAAAGCCGTGCGAAAATCAATAAAAGTTCACAGTCGCAGAGATCAATTTTTTTGTTTACTTAGATCTGTAGAAAATGTTTCATCCAAACCTCGACAAATATTTCAACGTCGTTTAACAAAAAAAATGGATGATCATGTTCTGCGGGTCTCATTTTCCTTTCCTTCTCATAACGCTTCCTCAAAAATGATGTTCTTTATAATTTTCTCTTCCGTACGACATTCTAAAATAAAAATATAATCCGACCAAATTTCCAAAACTTTTTTTATTAATAAGAGAGAAATCGCTGCCCTTTTAGGTCGCTCTTCATTCGCAAATTCATATGAAGTGACCTCAGGTCAGTAAGACGATTTAGCACACTGGCACACTGAGAGGGTATTATTTAGTATTTTAAGAGGATATTGAGTATTTTAAGAGCATTTCGATGGTAGAAATACCATATCCCACAAATTATTTCTTTTCTATTGCATACTGATAAGCAATCTCTTGAAAATCTCTAATTAGAGAATTTGATTAAAAATTTGACCTGGTGGAACGAGCTCGGAATTCACTATATCTCTTATGGGCTCTGCACGTGATCGCACATGTTGTACAACTTAGCAAGCGAGCCATTGCATTTTATATTATTAACAGGTACCCTTTAACAACACCAAATGCACTGATTCGCTTGCCGGGATGTGCGACCGTGCGTAGAGCCCATCATACACAAAAATCAAATAAGCATATTCCTGATGTTTGATCTCACTTCACGCGCACTTCTATTGACTTGACTAATGTTTTCTTTCGTTGTCACAAGAATCTTGTCACTAGTAATTATCTTGTACAAAAAGCGTGGGTTGACTAGGAGCTATTCTTTTCATCCCTAAATTTCCCGTTTGAATTCACTAAACCGATCTACAGAATATTCCCCTTATAAATCTTTTATATATCCTACAGCACATATGCGCATTTTTTTTCGATTTTCGCATCCATTTTAGAAGTTAAACGATGTCGAGAACCAGGTTTGTGATCCAATCTAAATTTAATATTTCTCAATCGAGAAAACTACTCGATTACTTGTGCTTTTTTCATGGGTCTGTCCTCGTTAACTTCGTTCAACATCACAACAATTTTTAGGACATTTTTCCTACTGAAGAAACAAAATTGCGGAGTGTGTACTGTATTTTTGTTCGCAATGCGTACTGTATTATTTTCTGACACAGCACTGTAAAAGTGTGCTGTGTGTTCTCTGCGGGTCAATACACCGCCAAATGGAATTGGGAAAATTACAAAGCAGGTATGCTGATTTTGATTAAAACAGCTTTTACTATTTTTTAAATATTGTATACGTAAACATTGTTTTTTTTTTGTAGCATTTAGATTGAGTTGATCACACTCAGTGTTCCTACTCCCAAATTTTCCGCCGTATCTAGTTTCTTCGAAAAGTGTATCAATATTGGTAAGAATGTATCAAAAAGTTCCCAAAAGTGTATTTTTGTCAAGGTACTGAAACTATAAATAATAAATAAAAAAAACTTTGCTAGGAGCTACTATATTTATTGAATAATATAGAGCAAAAAAAAAATCCCAAATTGCTTCCGCTCTTTGTATTCATTTGTATATTGCCATTAATATTGAAGCCACACAAAACAAAATTATTACAAAATGTGGGTTCTTTGCGAATGTGCTCAAAATTTTCACGAAATTAATACGGAGTTCAGATTATTTTCAGAGAAGTCGCTGCTTTAAATTAAAAAAAATTCTTCGGCTTAAAAAGGGAAAAAGCTATCGGAATACTGATGATTTGATGAATATCATAAATAAAAAGATATGTTTTGGGCAAGTATGTCATACAGTGGCACCCAAACATTGTTTGGGGGTCTTGCTTCCCAAAATTCCTCTAATCTCTTTTCAACTTTAATCAGTTCACATTTCTATCCAAGTTCAATACAGAAAAGCCTGTTTCTCATGTAAACTATAAGGTACAGCCACTAAAGTTAACATGAAGAAAGGCGTTATTATTTAAATAGCTTGAAAACTTCAAATCTTCAGAGTCATCAAATATTTGATATCTTTCGCAGTTCAGAGTGTAAAGTAGGCTGAAGTTGGCAGTTATTACTGCTAGAGAGAGAGGAGATTTGGTCAGCAAAGTTTAAAAAAATTGAAGCTACTTACTGTATGACAAAATGTATCATTTTGCCATAATTCAGTGAGTTGCTGTATCATTGTATCAAAATAATAAGTTTCAAATAAAAATCACAATGATTCAAATGTATTAAAAGTGGGAATCCTGATTGCACTTGAGTTTTACTAAATTATAAATTTTCTTTAATTTTATGGATCTAATCAGTGTGTGTTTGTGGGTGTGCGTGTACACATGCTCATTTTTGTAACTACTCGCGATCTACTGCAATGAATAAAATCAACAAACTACACTACAGTGCTACACTGGATATAAATACATGCAGACATAGTTGTTGAGAATATAAGCACATTTTTTCCAATAAATTTCAAAAGTTTTTTCATGATAAAATTTGTAGGGGCACATATCCAGATACAACACTTCAATAATCTCAGAGCATACACAAAACATAATCGAAAATAACAGTTACAATTTAAATCGATTTATTTTAACCGCAAATTTTTTCAAGATCTATGAAGCTATATCCGGAAATAACCATAATTATCTTTTTATGAACTGATTACTACACATAGTACCATTGCAAGTCAAGTTCGGTTTGCACATGGATATAAATTTCATCTACACCGCATAATGTAGATATGAGATGTGCGCCTGGTTCGTTGAGATCGCGCTATTACATTGCATCACTACAATATATTGCCTACCCACCTCTGAATCTTAATTCTGGAATGCGAATCGATTGAAAGGATATTGTGCAATTGCGATTTTGTAGTCTAGTTCTGTAGTCGAGAAAATAGATAGGCAATCGATATTGCAATCGCTAATTATTGAGTTTGTTGTGCTTACACTTCTTTTTCTCTCGTTTTCAATTGATTGATTAGATAATTGAGACAAGTGTGACTATACATTTGGTCATTTGGATTTGAAGCCGGTAATTAAGTGCTTCGTTTTGCGCTGCGCTTTGGAATTGACTGAATTATGTAGGTCGCCGATTTTGACAGTCTAATTCGTAAAAAAAATGATTTCAATCGAAAATTATAGTAGGGGAGCCCAAGCGGGGATTTTGCGCGTTACTCGAGCGCGTCAGAAAATCATATGGGGAGAAGCTTTGCACCCTGTAATGTACCCTACCATATATGAACCCTTAATATAGTGGGGTGCGTTGAGGGCAGCCCGTCAGATTAGTAAAAAAAAATTGATCCTCAGAAAAACTCGAGCGCGTCAGATTAAGACAAGGTAAGTTAAGTACATCCAGAAAAGAGTATGGGCCCTATTCTGAGAGTCATCTCACGTGAGATCTCACGTCACTTGGAAAGTCACGTCACTTACGAATCGGTATTCTGAGAGTCACGTGACATGACTCTAGGTGAGGTGACTATGAATTTGTGTTTGAATGGCAACGCTTGAGCGTTTGAAATCTATCATGTCATTGAAATTTATCATCGCTCGAAATTCACCACGTCCATAGCACACTGGCATCGACCGTTTCTTGTCCGATCACCGAAGTTAAGCTATGTTGGGCTTGGTCAGTACTTAGATGGGGGACGGCTTGCACATCGTTGGCGCGCAAAAACTTTTCATACCTTTATATCACAAGTTCGGCTTACTTTGGAGGGAGTGGAATTATTAAAAAAATAAAAGTCAAATAGAAAGTAAGGAAAATCGAACGCAAACAGGAAATTTCCAGGGATAAGCAAATGATTTGGTAAATAAAGAACGGACGGTGTTTACAAGTGTACCAGGTATACTTAAACTTGCTATACAAGATTATAAATATAGTGATTAGCAAGAAGTATTGGTGAATATTAGAAGTGGTTTTTATGTGTTCGCTGTGCTATTTCAGGCTTTGTGGATGACTTTTCATCAGTCCAATAAGGCATTCGAATTGTCGCTTGTCTTTCCAATTAGAAAATAGATCAAAAATTGATATCCTTCACATTTTATCCGTCAGGAATAAGCTGTGCATCTGTTTTTCTCCATTGTTAAAATTTTCGCTCGAAAGAATGACGAGATAATGGAGACTTGTAAAAATTTAACTTCACGAGTATCTCAGTGCAACCCTTTATTTTTTAAAACTGGTACTTTACAGGTCAATTTCCGATCGATTTTCTTATTGGAAACACATTTGCACAATTCAATTTTCAAATTCAAACACCAAATGTCTCTTTTTAGCTCAAAAAAATGAGCTGCACATACTAAATTGGCGTGAAATGATTGTAGACATGTATCAATGCCATCTGCATTTGCAAAGCGACACAAACAAAAACAACCAATCAAACATAAAACTCCATAAAAAATTGACACAAAGCTACAAAATAACAAATATACGAGCCAAAAATTTATTAGAAAACGGCTAACGGCTAACGGCTATGGCAAACACGTAGTTGAGTTTAACCGCATTATCTTGAAAATAAGATTTGTTTACTTTTTTTTATGGTTCACGATGCAAACTTCGTGAAAATCCTTCTTCTTTTTATTCAAAATATCAATTTATATCATTTCTGACCACAGTCACTTGATATTATCAAGTGACTGAAAATCTTAATTTACGTGACGCTCGTCACTTCACGTGACTCTCAGAATAGCCAACAGATCGAAAACGTCACTTGAGGTGAAATAATAACACCTCACGTGACTCTCAGAATACGAAATCATGAGCGTCACCTCATTTGTCATGTGAGGTGACTCTCAGAATAGGGCCCTATATTTCAATAATCTGACAATTTGAGCGTGACATAAGGGAATGGGCGAGTCACAAAGTTGTAAAAAAAAACCTCACCTCGAAATACTCGAGCGCGATTGAATTTTTTTTTATTTTGAAGGAAATCCTATCAGTATTACGAAAAACATATAATCTGACGGTTTTCATGGGGGGATGTAGCTAAAACCATCAATAAATGATGAAGCGCATATATGCTCAGAACTGTGTATTCCCCACTCCGCGTCGCTCTTCCTTCTCACTCTTTCCCTATCATGATGACATCTCAGCTAATCACAATGACTTGTTCGTTTTTGTAGATGTGCGACGCTTTGGTTTGTTTGTTGTGTTTTTAAAACGGTAAGTGATTACAGCCTAGCTTTTTACAGGCGAGGCAAAAAAAGCTTTTACAGATTTTAATGGAATCTGAAACTTTTCAAAAAGCATTTGCAAACTTGGGATATGGAGCTTTTGATATTGAAGAATTATCTCTCATCATTGAATCTTTCATCTGCCATTTGTAAGGATTAAAAAAATTTGCTAACGTCAACAGTGCTAGAATGGAAATATTTAATAAAACATACAAAGTATCTGATACGTCTCAGCTCTTCTCATTAAATGTGGGTAATTACGACGCTTGTAATTTGCCACCTTGCCGATCAGAGCTAAATCAACATTTATTGCGAACAAAATACATTGCATGCTTGTGCAGAAATGCGCCCAATAGTATTGTTACTGAGATGTCACCAACAAACTGCGGATGGAAAAATAGGGATGGAAAATTAGAGCCGACTTGGTTCCTACGAAACCAACTTCCTGAAGCATGCGAAGATATCGTCATAACACCTAACATTTTAGAAGATACTACTGATTTAGGTGCGTTTCTTTTTTAATACTGTAAAATCATAAAATAAATACAAGATTGTGAAGTATCATAACCATGCTTGCTTACAAAAACACGAGATGACGAGGAAGTTGAACAATTGGAAACCAACTTCGAAGACAAATCCAGTGAGGATGAAGATTAAAGTACTTGTGTTTAATATTTTGTTTTTCTAGTTTTATATCAATAAATGATTGAATTTTCTATATATATTTATATAAATGTATATATATATATATATATATATATATATATATATATATATATATATATATATCTATATATATATAGATATATATATATATATATATATATGTATATATATGTACATATTGCTTTTATTTCATCCAGTAATAAAAAGAAGAAACGGATTTTTTTTTTTTTTTCAAATTGTCAGATTAACTATATCCCTCCATATAATTGTCAGATTATCATTTAGGACAACAAAGACATCAAGTTGAACCCTCTGTATAAAAATCTGACGCACTCGAGTATTTCAAGGTCACATGTTTTTTTTACATTTTCAAAATTCAGTCATAACTTTTGGTCCCGCCCAAATCGTCAGTCATTTAAATAGGACACTTTTTTAAGTTCACTTAACATTCCCTCCGAATATCTGACACGCTCGAATAACTTTTTTTGTTTTTGTTTTTTTCACCCCTTTTAACGGCCATCCCGCACAAGTTAATCGTCAGATTAATATCTATCGGTTATCAGAAAGACAAAGCGCGTATACACTATGAATGTCGGACGCGCTCGAGTATTTCCATGTGACTGTTTTTTTTTACGTCTTTGAAAATTTTTACACGCTCTCCCCCCACTAAAATGGAAAACTGGCCACTAACTTTTTTTCATTTTAGAACATAATCTTCACAATCCAATAGGTCCCCATGACGCTTTAGTAACTGAAAATTTAGCCTTCCGGGCTCCCCTACTATTATACAAATTCAAGTGGAAAGTCTCGCATTATTTATTTTTCATAATATTCTAAAAATTTTAACTTCAGTGAATAAAATATGTATTGAATACAAAATCTTCGGTCGCTCTTCAACAGAAAAATCCGTAAGAACGAAAAATAGATTATCCTATCCGTTCATAAATAAACTTCAATCTGACTTTCCTTTTCACATACAACACTCTAGCACAATCTTGAAAAAAATCATTACACAACACCTTGCTGTGCTACAATTGCTTTTTCATCCTTCATCATCATACTTAAACACGTATGTATTTATGCCAAGCAGCAAGATATCTAATCGAATAAGGCACGCATGCAGTCGTCAAACCACAAAGCAATATACATGTACAACTTTATAAATTCGTTTCCTGGCTAAAAGGATATTCGACTCATATGTTGTGCTCGTGTGTTCGTTCTGTTGAACACACGAAGAAAAATCAGCTGACATGAAATTTAGTATTTTTAGAGCGAAAACTAACCTACATTTTTTCACATCACAGTGGCAATTTCGTGTCTAACTCAGTGCTCTTGTTCGTGAATAATACGTACAAGCGACCGAACGTAGTCCACTTTGTTAAATAAAAAAATTCAAGCTGACATACAAAATTAATCGCTAAAACATGTAGGCATACGTAAATTGCCCTATGTCAGCTAGGTACCATGTCTAGAATATGGTAGCTTGGGAAATGCCACTTTAAGTTGGCAGCACAATTGGCTCTGGAAAAATGAATACTGTTTTCATGAATTTTCAAAGAATAATAGTTATACTTGCAATTGTTTTGATGTTGAATGGAATGAAAATGGTACTTGTCAAATTCACCGAGTGCTTTTGAAACAAACAAATAGGTTTCTTGTACATTTTTACCTTATTTGTTGACGTTAGCGATATTATTTGAGATATCAGTTTTGACTCATGTGATTGCTTGGAAACATTTTTTTTAATTTTATCGTTTTTAAAATCAATAGCTTAATCAAAAATATCTACACAGGGTTTTACACGTCGTCGTCAATTGCGTCACCTTCAGAAGCAAAAATTTTTGAATTGAACTGAAAAGATTTTTTTTGTTTTATTTGAAATGTACATTCTTAACTTAGCTTAAAGTTTAACTATCAATAATAGCTTAAAATCTAGCGGCTATACTATTTTGGCCTGCTGGCTCTGATCGTTTTTTTATATAAATTTTTTCGCAAAGTTTTTATCTTACACACTAATAATACTACCCAGCAAGGAAAAGTACTGGGGTTACCTGGGCAATAATTGGCTAGATGCAACAAATACATAATCAAATTCAACAAATTCTTATAAGATTTTAGCACACTTGAGCGTCCAAAATAGTCGAGCTGGCTGGGCTCTCTTTTGCAGAAATGAACGTAGGGAAGTAATTATCAGTGAGGACGGAGTCCTGCTAAAACATTCAACATTGATTTTGGGGCAGGCTGGTATTAAAGGATTTTACAGCACCCTCTAACAATATCTATTGGGGCAACCACCCACCGTAAAAACATTTTTTTATTTAAATTAATAAGTAGCACACTGCCACTTATAACGCCATGCGCCAAACCATCACATCTCCCGGGTAATGGCCACATTGGGCGCCCGAATGCTACCTAATTTTGAGCTTCTGACAACTCCTTACATATTTTTTTCGTATGTTTTTTTCTTTATCGTCTATAACAAACAAATTTTGCATTACAGAATATTATATTTCTATGATCGAAATTTGCGTGAGGCGCTTTCATTTTTCTAAGCTTCGGTCCAATAAGATGGTCCGTAAATTGGTAATAAGCCTTCATATGAAGTTCATCTTAAATAACTCTTAGTAGGAATCTCGTTGAAATGCTTAATTTGTTTGTCTTTATTTTCAGTTTCATGAGAAATCACGTAAAAGAAATAATATTCTATAATTTAATGAAAGAGTAAAGCATATCCTGGACGAATAAAATACTGCATGCTTGGCCTCTTTCAAGATGATGGCGTGAATAGGGTTTTGCATTTTTCTTCCGTTTACGTTCTAAGACTAAAAATAAAATAAATTTGAATGAAACTTTTCTAATTTTCCTACCCCGTCAGACTTCGAAAACTATACCGTTTTTAAATGTGTATTTATTACTCAACAACAAGGTTTCTTAAAATGTGGAGCCTCGTCAATAATCTGGTCGAAATTACTTAAGCAGTAGTCTTTTCTTCGAATAGCAAATCAGAAATTGTAGTTGTCTACACATATTTTCTCAGATTTTGACTCAGTTGGTCATCTTGAACTTATCTTTTTTAAATTAAATTGCTGCAGAAACTTGAAACACCTACTTTGCCGGATTTTGTATTTTAAAATGACTGGTGTCCCTAAAATATCTCACCTCAGCTCATTGCTGTTTTATTGTATATCCTATTTTGATGAGGCGTTCTAGTATTTGTATCCTCTCTTTTACTGAAAAAATGCTTATAGCGCGGATTCTCATGTAGCATAGCGCAGCATTTATAGTTGCATACACTATGCAAATAGTAGCGTGCGCTATAATATATAGCTATTGCTACATGAAAAATTGGTTTTTGCTTCATAGTGGAAATTTTTATGAATTATGAGATTCCCGATATACTGCACATAGGCCCAACTCCTTTGCATAAAGTCTCGGTACATTTCAATATAAAAGGCTTATGCTGTCAGTCGCTATATTTTAATGCAATCCCAAAATTAACTATGCCTCAGAAGAGAGAGAGAAAAAAAGCGGTAAAATTCAGTGGAGCAAGATCTTGAGAATAGAATGCGTTTTCAAGCAGACTGAAAGCTGCTTTTATAATGGCAGCCATCGCAACTTTGATCTTGAATTGTTAACTCGTCTCTTCTTTCGTTCCTCAGTTAACATTTTCGGTACCAGAAGTAAGCAGAACTTTCTCATGTGCAGTTTGTTGGCGAGAGTGTTTTGAAAACTGCCATATGAGATCGATGTGACCTCAGATAGATATGCGATGGACACTTTTCGGTCTGCCGAAACAACTTATTATAAACGTTAGCCTCGTTGAGAGACGTCGATGTCTTGTCCAGCTTTAATTCCTTGTACTAGTGTGTAACTCATTGTTGTTGAAGCAGAACCTTAAATAATTGATATGTTTATTCAAAATTTGGCAAGCGAAATGCTCTTCGTAAGCCTAAAATTCTGAAACAAAATAAGGGCAATATCTGACAGTTATTTTTAAAATGATATTGTTGTTCAAACAAAAACTCCAAAGAAAGATTTTGCTACAATTTGAGTTGGTTGCATGAGGGCTTTTCGATGCAAACGCACTGATTTTCTCTTGTTGCGAGTACCACGTTTATATATTTTTCTGATAGCCAAGCATGGCTATGATTCAATCTGGCGATCTCACAGATTTCATTGTCACCAACTTTTCGGAACTCAAAACCAGATCAACTGCCATTGGCACTAGAAAAATATAGATTCGATACCACAAAATCGTCTTTTCCCCCTCTTTCAGGGTTTTATTGTAGGTTAACATTTGCAAATTTTCGGCTTTTCTCAGACTGACTGAATCACAATAATGTTTTAAAAATTGAATTATTGCAAAAAGTTGAATTTACTAATTGATTTCTTTAGAACTTTTTAAATTTTTTTTTTGTCGAGGTGAATGTCATCCAGCTCGTCATTTTTCTTCTTCATGAATATACAAAATAAACAACTACCAAGTTCTCATTAGCTTTCGCGCACATAGTAACCATGGAACGAATTGCCATGGTCCACCGGGAAAATATATTGCTGAAGAGATCCAAGAAAAGTTTCAGAGACATAAATAAACTGCTGTTGAAAACTTTTATCGGCAAACTTGAGAAAGTTCTGCTGTTTCAGATATTTTTTTTTTTTGTAAATGTAAATAGTTTCGTTCATTTTCCAAGAACAAAATGTTTGAAGTTCTAGTTAAGCGATGATTTTTTTTCAATAGAAAGATATTGTAACGCACAGAAGTGAATTCATTTTCAATTGATGCCAAATATCTTTTTAAGATGAAATAGGTTTTGTCGAACCACGATAATAAATAACTCAAAAGTTTCAACCCAGAAAGATTGATGTTTTTTTGAAAAAATAATAAAGATACTAACAAAGAAACATCATAAATATGTTTCAATGTGTTTCAATTTTGCTTAGGTAATAAATTATAAATAATTTTCAGTCGAAAATTTAAAAACTATGCAAATAAAGTACAATGAATATTCTATTATTCTATAAAGTTTCAAAAAGATATGTTTTCACCCAATCAATTAAAAACCCATTCACCAAAGAAAAGTGACTCCGACGATTGCATTACTATTCCCTGGAATCTGCTCGTCAAATTCTTCTTCATGTTTTCTTCGAGAGAAAAGTATGAAGAATGCAGCGATTGAAAAGAAATTCTTATAAAAATACCAACATGACTTCAGTGCACTAAAGACGGACGCATTGTCGCTCGTGGAAATGACCTTACCTTGAGCGATTCTGTCTCTTTATTAATTTCTACTCGTACTGGCTCCAGACTAACTGCAATCTAACTGGACCCGAGAAAGAAATTGAAGCAAAATATGGAATGCTTGTACCTACATACCTATGCATCTTTGAAACCTGAAAATGCTTCATGTTTTGCGCACATCAATTTTTATTTTTATTTCCACATCATAGCATTTTTCACATACCACACCATATACAAATGCACTCAGTCATGTACTTGGTGCACCTGAAGACATATCCGATGCACTTGTAGTACAAAAGATGCTGTGTGTAGTACTTTAAATTGAAGACATAATATAGCAGTGGATCTTAGAAAAGGGAACAAAATCATGTTATCGATTTTTTTCTGCGTCTTTCTCGGTAACCAGACCCGAGTTTGAACTATGAGGACAACTACCAACAACATCGGATTCCATAAATCGGTTACGGGAAGTCTGAAGAAGCATGCAACAGTACTTTTTGGATTGTTGCAATTTTTCTTGCTATGTTTTTGCTATATTTTTCCGCAATTGACCATCGTGTAAAAGGTCATTAATTTCTCAAGTGATTTTGTTGTTTCTGTTGCAGATGTGTTGTTAGAGAGATTGTTTGAAATGATTGCATTAGTTTAATTGTTGCTTATTTCGGTATGATGAGGTAACGTGAGAAAAGGTAAACAAGTATTTTGGATTGATTACAACAGTAATAAAGAGACCAACAATGGAATGCAATCCTTCGACAATTAATTATCTGTTGTGTTGGAGTCTGGTAAGTTACGGGAAACGATACTATGTAGTACAGAAGTTGATCTCATCACGAGCTCAGATTAAGAGATATTGAAAAGATTGTTTTACGTAATGAATATTTCATTAGTTCACGAATTTCGGTGCTGTGTACGTTGTGCTAGGTGAGATGCCGTAGGTAGCTTTGCTCATTTAATTAACTGTTGCTTACGAATACATGGAACGTGCACTTGTGTGCTCATTGAAAATTCGCTATTAGGTTCACGTGAATTGTATTTTACTGATATAAGGTTTTATGTAAGTTTACGAAGAGCCCGAATACAATTTTATCGTGAAATAAATTTAGTGAATTAGGAGTTGGACTAAAAGTTTAAGAGGCTTTCCCACAAGTGTCCACCACAGATGCAGCATGACCATATCATCTTCATTGAATAACTCCTCACAATCTCCAACCGCAGCACAAAGAACTTAGGAAAATGGTCAGAATCATTATCAAGCGTAATACAAACATAGCATAAAACGATATACAGTTAAGTACCTCATCCAACTCGCAATTCATCTGAACAGAACATTACTTTGAAAGTTCAAGTTTCCATTGATGAGAAAGACGGGTCTTGCTTGTATCCGCCATGTGTGTCCATATATTAACCCAAAGAAAAACCTCCACTTGAACACGTATCGATAAGAAGGCAATCCGCAAAGGGCTCTAGCCGAATAAGTACACATGCCCATTTAAAAATGATGATAAATTAAAATCGGGTTTTTTAACGTTTTTCCACTTAAGTCGCACCAAACAAGCTGAGTTGAATGTACTGGGCTGCGAAAAGAATTATTTCCTCGATGTCTTGTTAATACGATTCCAGTAGTTGCAGTTACGAAAGATTGTTGTACTTGTAATCGTTTCAATTCGAAAACTATCCAACTAGAACGAATTAAAACGAGCAGTAACTGCAATATGATTTTAAGTGTTGTTGGATTGGGCTTTCGGAGAGATTCTTTCGGTTTGTACAAATTAGTATGTACATTGTAATGGGGGGACTCAAAATTACGAGTGCCTGTAAGTACTTTCAAACACAGTTTTTGGATTGATAGGTGATGCTTATAAAGTGATTTGATTTTACTCGTTTTAACCATCTTCGCTTCTGCTATTTTTTTGAATCATTTTCATCTTAAGTGAATGTGTATGCAACTTGAAATCGTTTCTGAAGTCGTGGTTTTTATTTTTCAATTTAACGCGCAAGCAGCTGTAAATGCTGTCCGTGCAAAAATTATAATTGGATATGGGAAAAAATAATAATTGGATAATGGGGATAAAAAAGAGTGATTGTGCAGTGTATGGAATAAATAGGAAGCATCACTAAGAGCGAATAAAAGTATGCCGCCAAAGAGTGATAGCAGAGATACTAAGTGTGTACTTAAATATTGATTGTTTGATGATGGGGCATAATAGTTAGCAAATTACTTAGATGAATCTTTTTTAGAGAATATATATGTGTATTTTTTCTTGATTTTTCTCAGTGTCTTAACAATATATTTTGGATGCATTTCAAGTTATAGGCACAGTTGGAGGATCGGGAGATCTGGCACTGTTTTATAAAGACATCCTGGACCATGATAGCACCCAAATCAACAGGTTATCATATTTTTGGTATTTTTGGTTGCTCAACTTAAGCATTTTTGGGGAGCAAGAGTGTCCTGGAAGTTCTGGAAGTGTTGATCTAAAGTATGCTAGATCATATACAAAAAATGTCTCCATTGAATAGTGTCATTGTCTTAATTGTGTAAAATATCAAATGAAACACTATGGCTTACCATTACATTTATTTAATAAATAACAAAACCATGGTCTACTCGAAACGTTAACAGGAAAAACAACATTTCGTAGGGCTCAGATCTATTTGGTGCGAAGGTCGTATGAACCAACATAACTTTTTGATTTGGACCACAGGCTGTCTATTTAAAATAAGTTTTTCAAGCTTTTAATACATAAAAGAAGAATCCTGCGCATCTGTACTAGCAGGTTCTATAGCCCAGTGGCTAAGAAGTGACCGAAGAAAATGTTCTTATATTAAGAGTCGGAACTGAAGCCACTTAAGGACTGGCTAATGAAATTGACGGGAAGATTCTACGGCCACTTGGGCGTACAGGTGGTTCTAGTTTGCCATTTACACAGCCCGTAAAGATAGCGTATCGACGGATGCACTCTTCAATTATGCAGGCATTCAGAAAAGAGTAGATTAAAAACTTAGATTAAGATTTAGATCTAATTATGCTAAATTAATTGTAATTAGACATAGATTAGATCTTATTTATAGTGCAATGGAGATTTTAAGCAAATTATTACCCAGATAACCACAGTTTTTATGCAGGCTGGATAGTATTATTAAAAATATACTTAAGAAAGCATCCAAGAAAGAATAAAAAACGACAAGAGCCAGCAGACAAAAGTACTATAGTCACCAGATTCTAAGTTTTTATTGTAAATTAGACTTTAAGTTAGGCTTAGAATGTAAAGCTAACTTCAAATAGAAAAAATCCACTGAAAAAATCAGCACAATAAAAATTTTTGCACTTCCGATGCAGTCATTAATTTTAAACGAAATTCATAAGGTAGAAGGGACTCTCTAATAAGCTAAATTTGGTAGGGATTCTGCTGAAAATTTGGATAGGACTGCCCGCTATGACAATTTGCGTAATTTTTCTACTAAGAGATGTTACTTTTAAATTTTCAAATGAAAATGGCATTGTGGTGAAAATAAACATTCGATGATTTAATTTCGAAATTTGAGAAATTTGAGAAATTATCCGAAAGGTTGCACTTCAATTTTTTCTACCAACCCATATAATTTCCAAGCATCAAACGGTTCTAAACAAAATTTAAACGGTTGGTTGGCCTTTAAATTTTGTATTTTCGTTGTTTTGCATATAATCGATGATTAATGAGTGTGAAGTCGAAAATTTTACTATCATTCGGTCACTGGTGAATTGATTTTGAGACGCACGGTTCTTTACTTCCACATGAGGACGTGAGGACGTACGTATCCTGGGGATGACATGGGAAATATATATTAGAGTCTCTTCAGCTGTAAATAAGCGCAGGTGCTGCCAAAGGGACGGTTCTTTTATTTGGGGTTATGCTGCAGACTTACGAACAGGTGGAGTTGTATGTGGATAAATTATTATCTACTGTTCAATAATCCAGCTTGAAGACTCACTACTCTAAACTTTCTAGTCTGAAGTATTTGAATCAGAGCTGACACTATTAACTCAACTACCACCTGTATTGTGATAGCGAGTAAAAAATATGAATGTTAAGATTGACAGTTGGCTTGTACATACCCTCACGTGATTTTAGCTGGGATTATTTAGCACACGCACCGAACATTGTTATTTGTCCGAAATTTCGTTTTCACAGCTAACCGGTCTCTAAGTCAATTAACTAATCCAAGAATTCAAAGCTAACACGATTTGCAGATAGATAAAAACCTACAAACAAAACAAGCACGAATCACAAGATCAAGCTTCTTCGATATACAAAATAAATTCTAGATAATTTTTCAGCATTATTTTTTTTTATAATAAAGATAAACAAGAAACAATTGAATATCGATTCTGACATCAATAAATGTCTTATCGTTCGAAACTATACGATTGCTAATTGACATTTTTCGCCATTCTTGATTAGATAAAACGAAATAAAGCTTTTAAGAGAATACATGTTAAAATTACTACGTATTGAATGATGTCATTTGGAGTTTTTACAATAATGGCGAACAATATTTATGCGGGTGGCTCTGTTGCTGCACTTAGAGATAATGAATCGACCTTGTTTTGTGTGATTAAGGTCAAAAGATGGTGAAATTATTTTGAAATTTATAAAATATGTTTTTAAATTTTACTAAGAAAATAAGTTTATTGTACCTTTGATGATTTAGGTCAACTTTCAAGTACGTTTAATTATTTTAAAGTTTTGGAGTATGAAACAAATGTGAAAAAATCTTATAATCACAGATTATTGCAGTATCAGTTATAGTTGAGATTGGATTGATCGATGCAATCTTTCTAACCAGAAATCATGGAAATCGATATGATTTTTATCATTGAAAATGATTTTTTTCTTTTTTTTCATGATTATAAATTCTTCAAATAAGCAACTTTAAAGAATATTGAAATTTTTTGGCGACACTCTCAAAAATTGAATTTTAACTAAATGGTTTCGAAGGTATGCACTTTGTCTCATCAGCCATCATCTTAATGGTAGATTATTAATTTTTATTTAAATTACTTGTGGCCAATTTTGTGATCTGTGAATTCTATCCAACGATAATAATTAAAGTAAGTATAAATTGCCATTAGCTTTTTTCCTAGCTGTAATAGCATAAACAGCGTATATCTGCTCCAAAGCTTAAATTATAAGCGGAGATTACGTGATACGGGAACATGAATCATTTCGATCCACTTACACAATTTTCGATAGTATCGGAATCAAAATATTGCAATATGATAATGCTTTTGCGGGGCTAAACTTTACAAAATTATACATATTCTCGTATCGAGTAATAATCGCTTTGAATTCAAGCTTTGGAGCAGATATACGCAGTCTACGCTTTGTAGATAGGAAGGACAAAAGCTGATCAAAATTCATACTTTTATAAGAACCTTAACAACATTGTAGAAATAGATATGAATTTTATTATAACAAACAAACAACTATATAAAGTTGGAATTGTTTTTGCGGGATGATTAAAACTGAAAAAAATTTTATGTACATTGAAAATTTTTATTTGACAAAGTGGTTTCGAAAGTATGCACTGATTTTCATCAGACACCAGCACACAGTGCATACTTGACTGATGTGACCACTTGCAGTTGGAAATTATTAATTTTTATTTAGCTAGTTGCGACAAACTTTATAATAACATCTCCGACTTATATCCAAGAGATTATACACGTTGTCTATGCTGATTTATAGACAAGAAGGGAACCATGATCACAATTAAATAACCTTAACTATATAAAATTTATTCAAATAAACAACCTCAAAAACAGGCACACTCATAATTTTTGTTCCTTTTTCTCCACTACACTCATAAAAATTATTCGCATTCTTATTAGAATACACTTTTATTTACGGTTATGTACCTTTCAACGCAATCCACTTTAGAACACGATATTTTCCCACACAAATAAGCGCAGATTTGAAAAATTTGTTTCACTTCCGAACTTTTTTCCCATCGACAAACCAATATGCCTCTCACTTTCCCTATCATGCACTAAACTACATAATATCTTCACAAATCTCTCTGATAGAATCTAAGACTCTAACTCCTATTACACTGACCCCATTGGCATTAACAACAATCTACCATCTGATTACGATCGCGATAAACCACCATTCCACGTCTGCTGCAACAGTGTGCAGACTTACTTCTACTTGCCGCTGTTACGTTCGAACGAGCAGCTTAGCAATTCTTTTCGAATAAGGAAGTAATCATTTCTGTCTTAAACTCGAGCTATAACGGAAGCTAAGATGGTCGACTGGTTTGCTGGCCGATTGCCTAGGGCTAGAGATCGTCCCCTAAATGCAAATTGTTTTCTCTTTTATTTCTGCTTGATTGTACTGTATAGTGTGAATGTAGTTGCATCAGGAACAGCTGCGTATTTCTCATAGAGCTCACATGCAACTGCATCGTGGTCCAGCCCTTGTCCTCATCCATTCAAGATGAAACCAAGCGAAACGCAGATTATCGAATTAATTTGCTGCTCACGGAGACCCACGCAATCATAAAAAGTCTCATGTGCACCGAGTAGTAGTAATGATGTTGTATTCACTTCTTGCTTACAAGCGTCGTTTTTGTTGTTTGTACCTAAAACATAGAGTGCAATGCTGATTTTTGTTTTTTTGGTCCTCATGTAGTGGAGGAACAGTAATAGGCAATGTTAGTATGCAATGCCGGCAATAAACAAGAAATATGCACTCTAAGCCCAATTATATGGTTTGTTGGATTTTTAATGGAAGTATGAATGCAGGAGATGCTGGGGCTGATTGTGATACTTATTCGATGCTGTCGAATTTCATTTAGTTAAGATCGGATTCTTTTCAAAAAAAATTTAGTAGCCTAACTTATTGGGTTTCAACTGTTCAGTTCATTTAACTAGGATATAAATCTTCAAAAACCAAACATGATGGTATGCCCCGAATAATAGGGGTGGGCTAGTACATCATATATCTTCCCATTTCCGCAAAGTCCGAGGTACGTAAGATATTATTGTTTGAAACTTTTTATAAGAACGAAACATGATAAACTATTTACCCAATCGCATAAACTATTTACCCAATCATATAAGTTATATGTATTTATAAATCTTCTGCATCTACTTCTCACTAAATGGGCTGTGTGAATGGTCTACAGCAAGTATGAAAACAAAAGAGGTTTTAGCATACTTAAAGGGTTTTATTAACATCAGCTCACAATTGAATTCGATGGACGAACTTTTTGGGAGAGTCCAGGACCAAATTCGGATCGTAACACCGATAATGATAATGATTGCCAGCCTTCAACGTTTCTGGTAGCTGCTGACTAGGCATCGTATTTCTAAATGAAACCTGGAGACAGAATTGCTCCTTTTTCTCAATCCGAACGTGAACTTTTTGCTCTGCCCATTTCTTTCCTATTTTCCTTGTTTAATACCAACTCTATTGATTTACACAATTTACCTTTCTATACCAACTCTATTGATTTATACAATTTACCTTTCTATATTGCCACAGACTATTAAATCATTGGCGAATAATCTTAAATCGTCTTTTGATGCTGGTTCAGATGGTTGGCACACGTTTTTTTTAAGATAATTAGTGTACTTTTCTTGATCCACCATTATTGATAAGAGCCTAACTTATCATTCCCATTCAAAAATATGGCATTATTTCTCTTGGCACGAATTACCACCTCATAGTTATGAAAGAAGAAAATGGATTTCTTAAAATCACTCGGTATTTACAAATCTTGTTTATTTTACGCGAAGTATTGCGCAGCAAAGCATTGGAGGCATTGCTGTCTTCAAATTGGCTTCAAGATGTATTCAGAACAATTGATCTTGTTGATGCCCTTATTCTTCTCATCAATTTATACACCTTCATTAATTGTTTGATAGCTTGATTTATACCTCTCGTAACGTAAAGTATGATTGCTGCTTAGATCCTAGATTCAGGACGTCAAGGCTCCATTCTAGGTTCACTTTTCTTTCTATTTTATGCAAACGAGCTTCCTCTGCGCTTATCTTCCGTGGGTTCTTATCTTCGTAACATGTAACCTTAAACTTTTTTTGAACATTCGCTTGATTGCGAACCGCTATTTACTTCAATCTAATCTCTAGATCCTGGAGGGTAGGTGTACAAACAAACTAGTTATAAACACAGGCAAATGCTGTAGCAGTATGCAATGCAATAGCATGCATCAAGACCAATCCAAGGATTTCGAAATAGTTTGTAAATTACAACCTTCTCTCAACTGCCACAAATGTTTGTGACCTTTTGGTCACGTTGAAGATTAGTTCGACTCTCACATCCTTACTATCGTCAATTGTGTATCAAACTCACCGGTTTCTTTGTGGTATCTACCCAATCCTTTTCCACAATCCGACCTTCCTTGATTTTCTATACATCGGACGTCAGAATAATGCTTAAATACGCATCTGTCGTGTTGTCACCTCAACATGATTGTAATCAAATTTCCATTGAATTGGATCAACGTACGAGTAGCTTCACGCAATATTGGCTTTACTTTTCACAGGTTTTTTTTTATCCCGAACGTTATCGAGTTTTTTTTTGTTTTGTTGGACCAAGTATATTCTCAACACCTTGTGACACCTTTACTCTCAACCCTATTCTGACCTTGGATAATTAATTTTGCTTGAGAATAATTAACTGACGACAAAAGAGCCTATATTCATTAATGACCACCAAAAGAAAGTCAAACTACTGCGTAGACCAAACTATAGTTAATTCGGCCTCTCCCCTCTCCTAAATCATGTCATTATTCATTCACGAAAAATGCCTGTTCATTTTTTTTAGATCCAGCTGTAGCTTATAGGCTGAAAGAAAGCAAAATAAAACTTCAGCGAATCGATAATCATCAGCGACATATACCTAGGTTTTTTTATCTATGTGTTATATAATTCTAATAACAATCAGGTGACTTTGCTTTGTCGGTGGCATGTGTTTTACAAAACAATTCAGCAGCTCACTATCGAGAAATCGATTCGGCCGGCAGCTAATGTAAGGCAGCATTATAAGGTCACGCAATCAGATATTTAGCGAAGTTTAATCAACCCTTTGTTATGGAAAATAATTGCAGGGATGGCTTGTTGAAAATAGAAAAATAGTATTGTATCGTGTTTTTTTCTTAATCCTTATATGTTTTTGATAACATGGAAAATTTGGAACATTAGCTGCAGAGCCAATTTGGGGGGTTGGTAGCTTAGCTCTCTAACGCGTCAGTCCGAAGCAGCGATCTACTGCCCGCGGGTTCGAATCCCGCCGTGTCCACGGCTGCATTTGTTAGTCTCGTGTTGTCTTAACAGTCGGCGACTGGACTTAATACCAGCGCTCCATTAATTAAGTGCCACATTAAAGCTTTAGTAGTGACTAGGCATAACACTAGTGCTTTAGAAAATAAGAAATAAATGTGGAACTTAAAAGAATAATGGAATAATTGATATCGGCTTCTCCCATATGTGTTTCCTTACCGTCATCGCTAAGCATTCGCTTCAAAGGGCAATCCCCTGAGCTTTGGCATTATCATAGAAAAAAAAGACGATAAAAAGAGATAGTAAAATATGGTGTAGAAAATTGTTGCTAAATTATGGTGAAACCGAAGTTATCGCACCTCAGAGGTTGGTTTAGCTTGAATATACAGGATGCTTGATACTAGAATGTCCAGTTTATACCTCCAATCTGTGGATGGAGGATGGATTATGCTTGCTTTATTATCCCAAATGACTAACCTTGAAAATGTGAAAATAAATAAAAATCCTAGAATAATAATGAACTCTTGCTGGTGGCTTTGACAAAAGTTTAATGACGTATTAGTGGGTGCATAACCATGCTGAAGATTATTATGAATTCTGAAACTCATTGATTTTTTGTCTCTTGCGTATACCTCACTTACCGAATGGAAAATAAGCCTTTGAATTGCCAGTGTTGATAACGAATAGCAGTGGTAAACTTTAAAAAGAAAACATTCATCTAGATAAGTTCTGCACTAATCAAGCCGACGAATCTTAAACACTAATAATCCTACACTATGGGGGCAATATAGGAGACCATACTAGAGGTCAATACTTAAGGAAAGAGCGTGCAAGGAAAAGAAAGAGGCACACGCAATTGGAAATGCCAAAAAAATTGCGAAAATTAAGTATAACATAACCAACCACGCAAGATGTCTTTTTAATGATGCTATAATTTTGAGCATCAAACTCGAGCTTACGATCAAAAGATGCATAGACTTTGGTAAAATTTTAAACATATAACAGAACGATGACACAGATTGAGCGAAGACCTATCAAAATATTTTAATACAAAAGTCATTTTTTATACATTTGGGGGGCAAACAATTACAGTCACACCAAGGAACCAAAACATTTAAGGGGTCATTCCACTTTACAACTTTCAAAAAATTGCATTTATTTTTTCTGCTTTTTTCGAAAGCACTGTATCTCAGAAGTATTGCGTAAAAATTTGGTGAAGATTGAAGCTGTCGTTTTGTAGATATAGACGATTTTCTTGAATCATCGCTGGAGCGCGTAAAGTAACTTTAGTGTGCACGTAAGACGCTCCGCCCATTGCGGGTGTTCAGGTATATTCATATGAGCAGCTGCTCTCATTATATTTTTCCCTTCTTATAAAATCGTATTATTATATATTTCACTTGAGCTTGGTTCATTTAAACTATATGGTTTTTACATTCGAGATGGTGACAAAAATTAGAATGTGTTTTACACGTAAAAAAAAAGAAATTTCAAACGTGTAAATGAGTCAAAAAATGCTCTTACTCAAAAGAAAACTGCGGGAAAAAGCTGCTCCAAAAGACAAACGGGCCCTAGAACTCAAGCTTTGACAATCAAAGTTATGAAAGATTTGTCGTTTTACTACAGATTAGCAATCCAAAGAAATGTGAGCTCAATAGAGAGTATGCGTTAAGAAATTTTAGCAACACTGTACCACAAAAGTTCAACTGACGAGAAACCGCAACACATGTACTGTCCTAAAGGTTCAAATTCGTGGTGTGAGTATCAAAAGCGTAAAGCGACTAAAAATCTTTCTAGATTTAAGCATCCTACTGCTTTTTCTGAAGGAGTTTACAATATTCTCAAACCAATATATGACGATTTAACACGAGAAGATTTATTGAAAAGGTGTCTTGGCGGAAACACACAAAACAATAAAGGGAGCTTCAATAGATCCGTTTGGAGTATGGCACCAAAGCATTTGTTTAATGGCTTACAGATAGTGGAAATTGCAACCAAAACTTCGGCGTGTGTTTTCAACGAAGGATTGAAACCTATTTTAAAAATTATATAGGTGATAGGAATTAGAATCGGCTCCATGGCTATAGGTTTACGACGATAGACGTATTCGCGTAAGTGAACGTCGAAGCCTTAGTTCATTGGCTGAGAATGAAACTTTTGATGAAAAAGAAGGCATACTATATGGTGCAGGCATTGCCCATTGAACATGAGTTACAAAAATTGATAATTTTTTGTAAAAAAAATAAAACTTTAAACGCGTTTTTCGCAAAACAACATTTTTGCGTGCTGCGTTGTAAATTTCTCTGAAATGAATCGATCGATCTTCCTCAAACTTTGATCACGTATTTTAAACATGTGTGGCTATAGCCCGAACTAGAATCGAGTTGAAATAATGATTTTTAATATTATTTTTTTGCAACAAAATGCCTTAAAAACCGTCATTTTTCAAAACATAATTTTCAAACGTCCGCCATTTTGTTTTTTGTTCTGTTCAAAATTAATTATTCTAGGTCGGGCCATAGCCACAATCCTGACGGAGATCGAAGATTATGATCTTGACGATATGTGGTTTCAACAGGATGGAGTAACAAGTCACGTAACACAGGCAAATTGAGCTCTTTTACACGAGACATTTGCAGGACCTCCAAGATCCTGCGATTTAACGCCTCCGGATTTCTTTTTGTGGGGGCACGCGAAAGATCGTGTTTATGCGAACAATCCCTAAACTCTGGACGAAGTGAAAGCCAATATTCGTGAAGACATGGCCTAAATATTGCCCGAAATGTGCCGGAAAGTCATTGAAAATTACCTCAAAAGGATTGAGTCCTTTAAGAAATCCCGTGGAAGACATTTGAACGGTATTGTCTTTTACATATAATAACAAGAATCAATGTTTACAATGAAAAAAAATTAAATCACTCTCCGAATATTTTGTGTTTTTTTTCAAGTTTACTTTTCAGGCATGAAATGGCAGAAAATTAGGTGTCTGAGAGGCATAGTATGTGATTCTATTCGATAAAAGAAACAATTTTTGTTTTGTCTTCAAACTTAGATCGAGAGCCACGAAAAAATGCACGATGATCAAATTAGAAATTAATTTCGTTTTCTTCGAAACTTTTGTTGTTTATCAAATTTGGCTACTAAAATTCTAGGTAGCGATAACATCAAGGTTTGGTGGTATAGTTAATTGAAATGAAGCAGCATATCTCTTTGATATGTTGTCTTTCGTTAATTTCACATAATCACAAATTCGAGTTGTGTGGCCTAATTTCTTGGATACAAAGCGCTTTATAGTGCTAATAGTCGTTTGACATGCAAAAACGAGAAACAAAAATTCGTAGTGGCCATGAAATTATACGCAGCGGAATATCATCGATATTAAGCGCAGCATCTTATTATACTATTCGCTTTTTGTATTTTCATATGCATAGGGATGTGTGTGTGTAATTTTTGCATCTCTGATAGAAAACTACCGCTTTGCATGTTCACATAAATGAAATATTAATATATTTTTTCATTCGCCGCTGTTTTTTGAGTTTTATTTATGTACATTTTTGTATTATTTTGCAAAGCAAATCTGAAATTAATTCTTCGAATTTCTTCATGAACCATCTCTATCTTTTCGTGTTCCAAACATAAACTATTCTACAGTAGAATACAACGAACATAAACATACTCGTTCATAAAGCAAGTAAATTTCCCTGTTATTACCTCATAAAATATTCACCGAATAATCCATTTCTATCGGAGTAATATCTCACCCTTCGCTCAGACTGAGTTTTTCAATGCTCAGTATCTATGTACATTGTCCTTCGCTACATCTGCATCTATCGCCCACCATCATCTAAAGATTCATCTTTTATCCAAGCATCTACGTACAGCATTTATAGCAAGGTTCCTCGTTGTCTGAAGTCCGTCCGCACATAAAATTTAATATAGACAATTCACCCCCTGGATATATGCAACCACACAAATTCAACCCTCCTTTTCGCGTTTCTGGTGACGTATATATGTTTATGCGTATGTGTGTTTGTAGTCAAGGGTACATATGAGTACAATCGAAAATGAATGGAAAATCAATAGGAAAACTTGCGAATATTTGTGCTTAAAACCCTGGAAGTTACACAATATCATGCGAATTGTACGTGTCCAAAACTAAAGCAGCCAGCTATTCCACCACAAGTCAATTGTTATGACAATGGGCAGCCTTTACCATTGCTTTAACGGAACACCACCGAGAGAAGTCTAGAAAAGTCCATTGAGTATGTTTGACGGCTGGGATGCATGGCAACAATCTCAAATAATGTGGAACTAGGATAAGATTTTGATTGTTTTTTCAATAGTTACATCTTTTCATTGAATAGACGGAGCAGTCAGGCATGCCCGAAGGCAAATGATTTCGAATCTGAGAGTCTGGGACCTAAATGATGATCGTAGTATCTGTCTGAAGCTCCCTTTTAGCTCTATATATGTACATAAATGTCAGTTTGAAAATATGTATGTCTTAGACACGTGGTCCCTATATCCTAGAACTTGAATAACGGTTTATTTACGCAAACATCACCCTTTTACCTAATAAAGTCAGTTTCCAACCACAAGATACAGCTAACAAAACCAAAATGCTTTATGTGACCGCACTGAAGACGTTCTTCTAACAGTGTAATCCAACACCAACCTCTAGTATCCTCCTCCAATTCTAAGACAATTGACGACTATAGCATTTCCATTTCACCGTTCGCTTCTTCGAAGTCACTTCAACTAACAGAATTAAATTGCATACTCCACTGTTTTCATTCTGTTTTCCATCAATTCCGTCTATTTGCCCTGATCTAATGATAACATGTTATGTCGATGTGTCCCCGTGTTCACATCTTAAAACGCTTTTACCCCACATTCCTTCGTTCAGCTCCTCCGTATTCCGTAACGTAACTGACAAGACGACTCGAACTCGAGTTCTGTTTTTTCACGATGTTGCATCCAAAGTTTTCTTAGTCGCTTCGCTAGCGTTTGAGCTTATGCATTTTTCATTTGATATCCAGATAACTACATACGAAGTAGATTTTTTCCTGCGAATGTTCTTGACGTGTATTGTCTAGTCTACTGCTGCATCATGCATCCACAGCTTCTACGAGCTTCATAGCCAACTCAACGTACCAGAAGGGGGAAGGAGGTCGAAAATTTCCACGAGTCTAAGCAAAGAACGGTGAGCAGTCATTTGAAATCATTTACTCTTTGACCGTGAAATAATTCCTGGTTCTATTGTTTAATGCGATTTTTCATAAGAAATGCAAACATGTGTGAAGGTGCTTTTTGAGTTATTTAGCTATTGTAGCACATAATTCACCTTTTCGTGTGATTTATGTAATTGAATTTCTCGAAAAAAGTAGATAGAACTTGATAGGCGAGTAGTAAAATAATGATTCTATGGCGAGGCGTTGGAAAGTAATTGAATTTTGTTAATAAGAAACGTAACGGTTGAGTTTGGGAAGATTTTCGAGAATCTGATTTGTTATTACTACACGCAAATTCACTATCAATTTGATCTGAAATGAAAATATGATGTATGGATACTATTTCTATGATAAAGTAACAATAAGCTGCAGGAGATTTTCGGGTATGTTGCTCATAATGAAACTTCTAACGGATCATGAAGACTGCGTGAAAAATGGTAATGTTCGAAAATTGCCTTTGGGCCGTTGTGGGTAATTTATGTCGAAATGTTAGTTCACCTGCTTTAGAACTAATAATGTAATAAAGGAAACAGTATTTCAAGCATATAATAAATACTCTTCGATGGAAGATATAGAGTTGGCCTGATTGAATAACCCAATAGCTCTGAACCCATATTCAGACGGTTTTGTAAACATATATTACTATTATTTTTATGATATTAAATAAAAAATTGGCATAGGAACATTTGTTAGCGTTTTTTTAAATTGTTCTTTTATATCTTTACAAAACTATAAGCCCTATATTTGACAAAATCAAGATTTACTGGATGGACGGATCAACAACGACGACCACGCAAACGCACAACGGGCCCTTCTCTCGGAACCTGGAATGTACGCTCCCTGAACAAACCGGGTGTCGAGAAGGCCCTCCTTCGTCAGGTCGAACTGCAGTCCAGGAAACAAATTGGCTAGGCTGCGAGATCAACGACAAGAAATCGCACACAATTTTTACAAGCGGCAAACCGTCGGGCCACAAGGAGTTTGGAGTAGCATTCATAGTGAATAAGCAGCTCAAACCGCACGTTACTAATTTCACGAAAGGCTATGTGCGATTCGCATTAAGGCGCGATTTTTCGGCCTCTGGCTCATCAACGTGCACGCACTGAAGATAGAGAAGACGCAGTAGAAGACGAGTTTTGCGTCCGAATGAAGTGGGACTACAAATCAACGAGGACAAAACGAGGATTATTATGCAATCTAGAACACGAACGCCAGCGCCCTTGACCATCAACTTAGGGGATCTTAGTATCAAATTCGTGAACAACTTCGTCAACCTGGGTAGCAATATATCGAACGACGCCAACGAAACTGACGAAATCATGCGACGGATACAACTAGCAAATAAGAATTTCTTCTCGGTCCGCCCCATTATAAAATCGAAGTATGTGCACAGAAAGACAAAGCTCCGCGTTTATAAAACTATCATAAGACCTGTGCTGTGCTATGGCTGTGAAACATGGACGCTGACTTAAGCCTCCGAAAATATGATTGACACATTCGAACGGAAAGCTATACGGTGGATTTTTGGGGCTGTTTGCAATGGAGATGGATGGCGTATCCGGTACGAAAATGAGTTATACGAACTGTACGATGAGCTGGAAGTCTCCAAAATCGTCAAACTACAACGTATACAATGTGCAGGGCATGTACAACGCATGGATGACGATCGGATGCCGAAACGAGTTATGAACGGAAGACGAGTCGACTGAGCGAGACTATGAGGAAGATCGAGAGCTTATTGGGAGAGCTCAGTATATGCGGACGCCGAGCAACTACTGGGATTCCAAGACTGGAGGACGCAGTCTCATGACTGAGCTAATTGGAGGACAACGATCCAGGCGGCCAGAACCCGACGTCGGGCTGTTGTGTCACGATGATGATGATGATGATTTAACAAATGCCTTTGTCAGTGATAGCGGACGACTCTATTGTGGTGAAAAAGGAGCGCGAACACTTTGCGAAGAAGGCATAACTGATATTGGACAAGTTGCTTCCTAAATTCAGCGCAGACATCCACGAAAAATGTACTTTAGAGCTAAGCCATCACCGCTCTGGCGAGTAATGATGAGGAGAGACATAGGAGCAATTAGAAACAGACGACATCAGGATCTACTTCACCTCCTTTATTTTCCATAGCCCGGAAATGTAAAGTTTCCAATATTGTATCCAATTGATGCTCCGAAATTACTACAGTGCATTCGCTTCTTTACCTTCGAGTCCAGTGCCACTTGAAAGAGCACACTGAAAGAAAAATCTTAGTAAAATCAACAATTTTCCTTAGTTGTTTTTGCGTCAACTACGGGCTATAGTTAAAACAACCATAAAAAAATAGTTGATTACTTTTATGCACCATGACGCGTGGTTGATAAACAACGTCCGTGGTGCAAAAAAAGTAAGCAACCACAAACAATGGTATTCCAACCATATACATAGTACGAAAAATAGGCAGGGGAGGCGTGAATGCCGCAGTTGAATTTGGTGAATCACAATGCAGCGACAATGTCGCTGTCAATGCAACCAAGGCACCAACCAAATTCATTTTTTTTTCTTTTGTATTGCTAAATCCTGTTGTACGAGGATTAGGTTGGCTTATCACAATACACATCAGCCATCGCTTGTCTATTCCACCAGACCATTCAACTTAATTCAAACAGATTTAATTCAACCTAGTGGTGATGCCAACCTATGGTAGGTATCACCGCTAGCGGTGCCGCAAAATTAGAAATTTGGCAAATTCTGCCGCTGCCGCAAATTCGACCGCAGCCATTGTGCGCGTTACCATACAAAACAGTGCATTCTAATTTTTTGACTCCGCTTTGCCGCAGCCCACTGCTTTGCCACAGCGGAAAACGCTGTATTGTGAACAAAATAGCGTCATACAACGTAATATAAAGGCTTCAAAGCATAACATGAATATGAATTATATCGAACAGCAAACCGAACACAATTTTGCCATGTATCATATGAAACTTCTATGATAGAATAGGAGCATGAGTATGAGGAGTATGAAAAATCAACAGTTTTCCTTAGTTGTTTTTGCATCAACTAGGGCTATAGTTAAAACAACTATAAGAAAATTGTTGATTACTTTTATGCACCATGACGCGTGGTTGATAAACAAAAAAAATTTCATTCGGAGCATGAAAAGCGTCCAAATGTTGAAACCATTCTACTTTGCGTAGAATAATTCCAAAGACGTTGCTCACTGAATTACGTTTGTTGAAATCAACTATTGCAAAGTAGTTTAAGTACCATAAAAACTGTTGATAATTCGAAACGTTGAAGTTTGAACTATTTTTCGTGATTGTGAAACAATTAAAACAGTTGATTTCATGAACCTTGCGATATTTTTTGTATAACCAGAGCCAACTACTTTTATATCGTTAAATTAACTATATTAACATAGTAAAAATAATTATTTTCCGTAGTTCGTTTAACGATTTTGAATGAATCGTTGCAATGCTATTAAAAATAGTTGAACCAACCAAGAGTTTTTCTTTCAGTGCACATAAACTTTCGTATGAAGACGGCACTAATAGTCTGCCACAAGCTAAAACGACTTCCTTTCTAGCCGTCTGAAAGAACTGAAAAAGGCCCTGGGTTCGAAGCTATAGTAAATATCACCAAGAAGACTACACTGATAGCAAGCCTAATACACTACTATTAAGACTAAGCTATTAAAATCTGGAGTCCTATTTGCGAGTTTTTGAGCAGAGTACATTATCTGCTTAACGCACGTGCCGCAAAAACTGAAGAAGACAAAGGTTTTTCTTAAGGGAGTAGATACCTGGCAACATGATGATGATGTTTTTGCCGAGCTTCAAAAACATCTGGGACACAAAATCCAACACGTAGTACGCATTTTAACAAATAAATCAGGGATGTTAATCTTCCAACTTTATCATGAAGTTCATCCTGATGTAGAAATCAGTCATCAAATATTTGCTTCATCAGGTATCTAGCGGGAAGGAAAAAGGAAAAAAAATATACAAAAGGAAAAAAGCATGATACCACAAGTGGCACACCTTTTGTGATGTGATATAAGGTGGATACTAGTCAATAGCTCGATGTGCCAAAGGGCAGATTTAGAAACGTATTTAGTAATACATCAAATATTAGTTTTGCTGACAAGTCACAAACTTCTTTGCTTCCTTGATAGATTTGAATTCATTAAATTCGAGGAAATATAAATAAAAGCACTGTTTTTTCATTTTTTTTATCAAATCTATGGTTTATTATTAGATTATCTTGTAGATATAATATCTGCACCAGATCATCAAAAATGTATATTTAATTGGTTGTCTAGCTAATGATTCCTTCACTACTCAAAGTGCCAATTAATAGGCAAAATCTATGCAGCTCATCAAATGATTTAAATACCTACATTTTTCAAACAAGTTTCCAATATCTGCAACAAACATTCCTCCATATCAAAACATTGCTTTCAATGTGTCATCGACAACGAGAACAAATAAATAAGAAAACATCTCATAAACTTAATTTGAAAAACTTCGTCATTCCTGTAGGTTGAAAACAGAAAACAGAATCACTACTCTACAGTTCCTAGCTGCCGTACACCCAGTGCGATCTTAGCGGTGACACATTAACAAAAAAGAGGCAGAAAATGAACAAAAAACGCAACAAAATAAATATCTTAGAACAGACGATGGTAATTTTAGAGTAGCATAGGGGGTATCTTTTGGTCTGGTACATTTCTTCTTCTTCGAGGAACCATGCTTGCATAGTATATTCAGCAAACATCGCACCATCAGCAGCACTACCGCCACATACTCGACCATGATATGTGTGCCGAAGAGCCAAGAAAGTGCCCAGGAATAAGTGTTTGGATCTCTAAAGTAAACGTATGTTGCCGCGTTCGCGACCCACATCATCGAATGGTGGCATCGTGCAAACAGCATGGAGAGCATTTTCCTTTTACCCATATATTTGTTCCTATTCTTGTTTTTTTATTTGCGTGCATTTTTGCGTCCCTGCGTTTGCACTTCATATCTGTTGGTTTTAATTAATAGTGGCAAGTCTGGATTTCTTCTTCTACCGGGTGATGGTAGGAAAACTTTAGGGATAGGTTTTTTTTGTTTCCTTGTTTGAACATCCTGAAGTAGCTGTCGAAGCATTTGGCTTCCAACACTATGTGGAAATTAGAAGTTTATTAAGAAGGAAATGCCCCAGCCTTGTTAAAAATTCAACTCAATCGAGTGCCTCATTTCAATAACAACTGATTCATATCAATCTGTTGGAAAAAGTAGAAGACAGTTGTTCTCTTTCTCTTGGACTTATTTTTACTATTTTGCCATTAAATTCAAGCATACTTGGCAGCGTGCTACAAAAATGCAACATGAACAAGTGACACTTTCCATTTTTCAATACAAGCTGTAATAACACGAAATTTCATTCCGTCAAAACTGCCAAACGCATTTAGCACAAATTCTTTAGTCCCGCACGCAACATTAATGCATCGAACCGCCACCTCCTTGCGTCCGAAGCCCAAATTTCTGAATTCCACAAGTCAATTTTGTACACTAAATTCACACGCATCGTAAATGTTAATCTAAAAATATCTGTCAGCCGAAAACAAAACCTAACTGTCCCTTGCTTGAAGCCTCCACTAAGCACACCAATTTCAACGCACAAATCCCTAATCTGTTCCCATGTTCGTTTTTTCGCTCCCGGTACAGCGCAACTCTATAGCCACGGTATGTGACATGCACTTGCTAGCAGGTTCCACCAATAATCCATCAGACTCATTGCAATTCCACATACAACATACATAGCTGACAATAACAACTAGAGTGGTAGCACCAGTGCAAATTCCGTTGCATAAAATCTTGAAATATTGCACACTAAAGGGCAACATCAACAGCTCAGCACGACAGTCAATTGGTCCGCTTAAAGTGCACATTTTGAGTTCAATGGGAACTATTGAACTTCTCGTAGTCACGTACTAGTACAAGTTGGATTAAATTGGTACTTGGAACATTGCGAAATTCAGATACGGCGAACAAGTGGAGAATAAGATGTTTTGAAATCATCATCAAAGGGATGAGATTCGTTTACCGCTTTCAGTGAATATTAACAAAGCCGACAAGCTGTTTATTTTGAATAATTGACGTCGAAAGCTTCACATCATGCGGCACAGCAGGTACGAATGCAGGGCCTAGTCTCAGGGAACGCTGAATTCAAGAACAATTTTGGACGTGGTCCAAAAATATGGAAAACTTAATATTTAAAGGTAATTAGCATATTTGAAGAGTGAGGTTAAAAACAGATTAATGCACACAAGTAAATAGGGCTTTTTAAAGTTGATATGGCTGACAGCCAAAATGATGTACCTAGGTAACTTATGAAAAATGGTCAATATCAGGCTGTTTTTGAATGAAATAACGAAAAACACTTGTGAGGAATTGCAAATATAATGTGTATTTACCATTTAAATAAAAAAATAACAAAAAAAAATATAAACCGTTACGATAAAAATTAATAAAAACCCAGATAAGAGCTGATTTTGACCTCACAGCCAAAATGATGTGAAATAGTTTGTCCTAGAAAAAGTACCGCTAGTTCCAAAAATCCATTTGTGAGGGAAGAGTATCGCAGCGCAGACATGATGACTATCAGTCAGACCTAATTCGCGATGGGTCATCAAACTTCTATTGAAGAGCGAGAGTTAATAATAAACAATTTCAAGGACGGGAAATCTAAAAACAAAAACAAAAAATTGCTGAGATTGTTAAAAGAAGTGCTTTTTTTAACGGTTCAGCATATTATTGAACGTTTTGTGTACAGGAAAATCGAGTCAAAAAAGCTCACAATAATTTTTTTCCCGAAACGTATTGCCATTGGATTGTGCGGATCCTACATTGAGTGCTCCCAAATTGGCAGAGTTTGCTGAAAGGACTGTCGGGAAAAAAAGCAACCCCCAAACTATAAGGAGGACACTCAGGAATGCCAATTTCAATGGTAGAGTTTCCCGGAAGAAACCTTTCATCAATCGCAAAAACAGTTTGCGCAGGATTGATTACGCTCGTGAACATCTGAGAGAGGATACTGCTTTTTGGGAAACCGTCATTTTTTCTGATGAAAGTAAATTTAATTTATTTGGATCCGATGGGCAAAAATATGTCTGGAAGCAACCAAATACAGAGCTCAATCCATGACATTTAAGGGCCACTATGAAACACGGAGGTGGACATGTTATAGTATGGGCATGTATGTCGCAAGCAGATGTCGGAAATCTGGCTTTCATCGATGGTATCATGGACAAACACCAGTATTTGAACACTTTAAAAGGGAACTTACTGCAAAGTGCAGAAAAATTTAATATAAGGGATAATTTTCGATTTTATCAGGACAATAATCGTAAGCATTCCTCCCAACTCGTTCAAACGTGGCTCATTTGCAATTGCCCACATGTTATTCAAACATCTCCGCAGTCTCGGGACTTAAATGTTATAGAGAATTTGTGGTCAGAGTTGGAGAAAGGCATCAGGAAACACACAATTAGCAACAGATAGGACCTTAAAAGAGCTTTGCAGGATGAGTGGAACCAAATCCAGCCAGAGTACACGAAATCTTTAGTGGAATTCTTGCCCCGCAGATTGGACGCGGCTCTTAAGCAGAAAGGCTATCCCACGAAATACTGGAAGCAATTTTTTTTAATTTTGTAAGATATTAAGAGCTTGATAAAAAATTTTCTAGGAAAACCATTTCACATCATTTTGGCTGAGAGGCCAAAATCGGCACTTACCTGGATATTTATTAGTTTTTTTCGTAACGCATTATTTTTTTTCGTTATTTTTTCACTTAAATGATAAATTAACATTATGTCTGCAATTCCTCATAGCATTTTTTCTTTATTTCATTCAGAAGCTGACAGATATTGATAATTTTCATACTTGGCCACATCATTTTGGCTCTCAGCCACTGTATAGCTTCTAAGTTGTGCTGTCATTTTGGCAGTTCTCTGACATTTATGGTTAGTTTTATTTGACAAATCATGATGAATAAGACTTACATACATAAGAAAATTTAAAAAAAAAATGTTTAGCGATGAGCCTGACTCAAGCCCGACTAAAGACGAAACCTCTGAGAGACTCAAGTGGGTGCCATACACTCATAAGCGTGCACTGTTTGGAACTGGTTCTTATTTTTCAAAAACGGGTCCTGAGCTCGCCTAGTAGTTCAAGTTACCGGATAGTAAATAATAATCAGCGGTTATTCCTGCGAAAATACGGACCACATTTGCCCGAATGATACAGTGGGTAAAAAAAGTTAAGGCACGAACTCTTAGTATGAAAAAAACAACCTATTTTTAATGCGACTTTCATAATAAATGATGATGTTTTCGCATTTAATTAAAAGTTTTGCATGTTTACTTTAAGACCAATATAAAAAAAAACCCGGTAACGAAGCAAATTTCACAACATTAACGTAACATTTTTCACTGAAGTATCAAAATAGCGCAAAAAAGTTAAGCTACAGCGCAGTTTTATCTGAAATTATTTGTAATTCCTTGAAAAAAATACCGTTCAATGTACTTAAAATCATGAAAATATGATATTTCTATTCAGTATAGCTTGAAAAGTGTTTTGAAAAAGTAATTTTATTGAGAGTGTTGGAAAAGGAAATCGGTAGGTGCAGAATTCCGTGAATGTTTTTTGCGACGTTGGACGTTTTTTGAGATTGGAATACTAATCGGAAAATCAAGTTGAACAAAATATAAATCAACCAAATCGTTTGAAACAAAGCATCGGTCAGAAGAGACTAAAATCTTATGTGAGCGGAAAAAATGGGGTTTTTAATAAAATTAAGAAAAACCCTAAACTAAGTGTCTCAGTTTTACAAATTAAGGTGAAAAACGAGTTGAAACTCAAACTCAAACTATTCGAAATGTAATAAAAAAGCGGGTTTTAAGGGCAGAATGTGCCTAAGTAAACCTTATATTAGTACAAAAAATGAAATTTTTAAATTACGTTTTGCTGAAGAGTTCGTAAAAAAGCCAAAACCATTCTGGAAGTCCATAATTTTTGTTGATGAAGTAGGTTTAGGTTTAGGTTAGTGAAGAGGGCTGCCGGGAACGCAGCCAGCATTAGGCTACCAGTTTGGGCTCATTTGCCACCCTCATGAACAATCACACGCATTCATACTTACAGCCATGGCACTGGCGGGATTCGATTCCGCAGGCTCCGCAGCACGCCGCTTTTCGCCTGAAGCCTTAGCGAGCAGAGCTACCGGGCCCTCTTATGTTGGTGAAGTAAAAATTAATGTTTTTGGATCTGATGGACGGCGATATGCTCGGCGGAAGCCGAATACAGAATTTAGGAGGAATCATACTACTCCCACTGTAAACTGTACTCCTTCTACGAGCAATATAAATTATTCTTCTAATGGTAGTAATATGACATCTGAATCTCTTCGAAGCTCAGGCAACCCTTTTAGGCATTTTTCCTAACCGATCTCAGAAAAGCCTCAAACTTTTTTACCACAATTGTGGTGGTATGAGAGGCAAACTAAGTAAATTATACCTTGACGCCAAATCGTGCCATTTTAATTTACTCGCCATCACCGAAACTTGGCTTAATGCCTCTCATAAGAATGAGGAGATTCTTGATAGTAGTTGGACTATTTACAGAAGCGACCGTGATTATTGTTCTACGGGTCAGTCGCGAGGAGGTGGTGTCTTACTTGCTGTTAGCAACACACTTTCAAGTGAGCTTGTAGATACCACTCCAAATGTTTTCTTCCAATGTATAATTGTTCGGATCTCCACTAATAACAACTCAATTTACATCGCTGTTGTCTACATCCCCCCTAGATCTGACGAGTCCATCTACAGCAATTTTTGTGACACAATATCTTCATTAGCAACATCACTTAGCGAAAAAGATAAAATAATAGTTTTGGGTGACTTCAATCGTCCGAATCTTTGCTTTGTTCCGGATAAAAATGACTCTTACCTTCTCCCCGTAAACCTTGTAGACACCAACGATTTCAATCTTGCGAGTGCCTTTTATGGTAATGATTTGCAGCAGGTTTCCCAAACTCCTAACCAAAATGGTAATTGGTTAGATCTTGTTTTCACAAATGCTTATGACGAAGTAGTGGTTAGTCCAACTAGTGACGCAGAGCATCTTTTTTGCAATAGTTTACACCATACAGCACTGTCAGTCGAACTTTCCACTCCAGATTCCACTTGCTTGAAAACTTACAATAACTCAATTGTATTTGACTTCCGTAATGCTGATTATGAAAGCATTAAACATGTTCTTGATACTACTGATTGGTCGACTGCTCTTTCAACACAAGATCTCGAGACAGCCATTTCCTCTTTTTACAACAAAATATTTGACGCCGTTGAAAGATATGTTCCAAAGATAAAAAAAAAGAATAAATTGTCTGAGCCATGGCTTGATAGGGACCTTAGGCATATGCGAAATCGTAGGAACAAACTTTATAAGCTTATTAAAGAAAATACTGATGTTATTCCTGCTATTCAGGAAGAATATAATGAAGTTGCTAAGCAATTTTTAGCAAAGTCTCATGAGGCTTATGACACTTACATTAGAACAACCGGCGAAAATATAGTCCGCGACCCGAAAAAATTCTTTGATTTTGTTAATGTGAAGCGAAAAACTACTGGCTATCCATCGTCCATGTTTCTTAATAATATAACGTCTTCCTCTCCTAAAGAGATATGTGACCTATTTGCTGATAGTTTCCAAGAAATTTTCAATGCACCAGACCCATCAAACTCACACCTTTCTTCCGCTGATTCAGCTTCAACAGCTTTTGTGAACCATTTAGAAATTTCCCGTGATGAAATACGTAAAGCTATTTTGGATCTCGATTGCAACAAAGGCCCTGGGCCTGATTTTCTTCCTCCGATCTTCTTGCGCAAGTGTGTAGAGCAGCTTATAGATCCCTTGCATATTTTCTTTAACAGATCACTTTCGTCGGGAATTTTCCCATTCTGTTGGAAACTTTCGTATGTCACACCCATATTCAAAAATGGTGATCGACGCTGTATCCGAAATTATAGGGGCATTGCCATTTTGTCTTCGATTCCGAAACTTTTCGAAAAGGTGGTATACGATAAACTTTCTCCGCTTGTTGATTCCCGTTTGAACGAGCAACAACATGGCTTTAGAAAAGGTCGCTCAACTACCACGAATTTGACAATTCTAATCTCTGACGTTCTATGCAAAATGGAAAAAGGATACCAAATTGACGCAGTCTACACTGACTTCAGTAAGGCGTTTGACAGAGTTGACCATTCTACCTTGATTCTAAAGCTTCAGAAATTTGGTATTGCCGGGTCTTTACTCAGCTGGCTGACCTCCTACCTTCGCGATCGCACACAATGTGTAAAATTTCAAGGATTTTTATCGAAAAACGTTAGTGCTACCTCTGGTGTACCCCAAGGTAGCCATCTTGGCCCACTTCTTTTTAATATATTTATTTCTGACTTATCTGACGTCCTAGCAGGCATACCTCATTTACTCTATGCAGACGATCTCAAACTTTATCAGACTATTGAATCGAAATCGGATGCCCCCTTTCTCCAATCCAAGCTTAATTCACTTGATCGGTGGTGCAATATAAACAAGCTATCTCTCAATATCAGCAAATGCCAAGTTATTAGTTTTTCCAGGAAATGCACGGTCACACACAATACGTACTTTCTCGGCAATAATATGCTGACCCGAGTTGATAACATTGCTGACCTCGGTGTTATCTTAGATGAAAAACTCCGCTTCACCTTACACTTTGATAAAATGCTTTCTCGTGCGAACAAACAGCTAGGTTTCATCAAAAGACGTGCCAAAGAATTCCGTAGTCTGTGGGTCACAAGATCCTTATACACTTCACTTGTACGTCCTATTCTCGAATACGCTTGCATTAGCTGGAATCCCGCTTTTGAAACCTACAGTGACAGACTCGAGTCAATACAAAAACAATTTCTACTTTTCGCCTTGAGAGAACTGTACAACCCTTATGATTTTAATAGCTTACCCCCTTATGAGTTTCGACTGGGTCATTTAAACCTATCGACACTAGCCTCCAGAAGAATAATGATATCGGCCTGCTTCATATTCGACGTCATTAGAGGCACTATTAATGTAGAATTCCTGAATAGTAAAATTTCGATAAATATCCCTGTGAGGAACACCAGGTCCAATCGTTTCCTAAAAGAATATTCACATTCGACGACATATGCAGCAAATGAGCCTATAAATAGATGCTGCAGAATATTCAACAGCATAAGTCACTTATATTCCCCTACGATTTCCAAATCATCCTTCAAATCCTCTCTTTTGCATGCCATCCATACCCCTAAACCTTAAGCCATAGCTTATATGTCAATGTTTTTGTTTATTGATTGTTATTTATTCATCTTTTTGTTACTTTTTTCATTTGTTTTGTTACTTATTTAACTTGTTTGTTTTTACTTTTTACTTCACTTTACTTTTCCATTTTATTTTTATTTTGTTATTTTATATAAGATTTTGTACCTTGTTTGGTGAATTAATAAAATAAAATAAAATAAAATAAAACACAGCGGAGGGAACATTATGCTATGGAACTGTATGGGGCCATCTGGTCCTGAAAATAAAGATTTTGTGAACGGTATGATGGATCAAACCTGTTGCCTGGGTATTCTTAAAAGAAATATTAAACTAAATTAGCTACTTTATACAATTTTAGCCTGTATCAGGACAACGATCCGAAGCACGATTCGGAGCAATGTCGGCTTTGGGCTATTTGTAACTGTCCAAATGATATTAAAACCTCTCCTCAGTCAACGAACTTAAACTCGATCGAGCATTTATGGCATCATCTCGAAACTAGAGTAGCATTGCGAAAGGTAAAGTATAACAAAGGGCTCCAAGATGCCATTATTGATGAAGGGACCAAATTTTCACCCACTTTTTGTAAAAAAAATTGCGAAAAAGATACCGAAACGACTGCGAGAAGTGATAAAAATACATGGAATGAAAAAAAGTGATAAAAATACATGGAATGGAAAAGTATTAGCGCTATGTAAGCAAATATTTTTGAAATTGATCACTTTAACACAATTGAAATAATTTCAGATAAAATTTTGCTATGCCTTAACTTTTTTTTTAATTAAATGCAAAAACACAATCATTTACTATTAATGTCGCATTAAAAATAGGTTTTTTGATCTTACTAAGTGTTCGTGCCTTAACTTTTTTTACCCAATTAAACCAATAATCAATTGATTAGTTAAAATTCAAATTTTTTAAATTGCATCCGAAACACATTTGATTCGTTAATGTCTCATTCACGAACGTTTGCATTCCGGTTGTTCTTCAAGTCTCCTTCTTCCCAGACACCAAACCAATTTACATTTGTTGATTATTCACCAAAGTACATTCAGTTTCGCAAAGAATCCAACTCTTAAAGTGGTTTAAATGTCGAATTCGTGCTGAAAGTGCAGCAAGATTTCATCCATTCATGTACAAACCGCACGGATGCACCTCTTCTCCGAGCGGAGGCAAACTCTTATGCAACTCCGAAATTACTTGACTCGCCGATAGCCAGCCAAGCCACGCCGCTAACATAACACGCTAGTCTGTGTTCACAGCTCGTTTTCATTCCCTCTAAGTGCACCAAAAATCCACACTACCAACTGGCTGGGAAAACTGCAGTTTTTTCATCATTCAAACTCCATGCGGTTTCCCATTGCATTGATTTAAGCCTATCGTCATAGAAGCAGCCACAGCTAGCAGGCCAAGCAACAACGAGGCAATTGATTATTTTTTTCGCTTCCGACTAGGTGATGACTTGACTGACCTTCAGGCTCCTCTTGGCTTATTCGTTATGGTGGCAAGTTGTGCAGTTTGTCATTTTAAGGCTGTTTTGCCCCCGAGACGAGAGAACACTTACAGGCCAATTAGATGAATGCCCGCGGGACGGAAATGATTGATTTTACTTGTTACGTACGTCAGTACATACATACATATATACGTAAGTGGGCTGCTGAGATGCAGTACCGGTTAATTTGGGCCGCAGCACTGCACTGATGATCCCAGTCAATTGAAGAAGCGCCTGTTCAATTGAAAGATTACAATCAAATGGACGATAGTAGGTTTAAATTTTGGGTTTATTTCATAACAGGATTATTATGAAATTGTTGCGTTTCATGACGTTACGTGATAAGCACAAAATGCAACACACCGAATTATTTCGCTCAGAAACTAGCTTCATTCTCTGTCACATTCTATTTGGTCATACAGATTGAAATACAGTGCCGAGAAAAAGTGATGCAAAAGCTCATAATTAAGAAATTCTTTGGGTTAACCTTTTCATATTTTTAAAAGTAGTGAATAAAAAGTCCGTTGGTTTTTTTCTTGCTATTAATATATTTCCAAACAGTGATTAGATATAAAAAAAAAATCAAAAAAAATTACTTCTCTATAAGAAAAAAATTAAAAGGTAAATCAATTCATTTTTGGCTACCGAGAAAAAGTGATGCAAAAATTAAACCTCGATCATATTCTACCAACTGTATTGGGTTACTGATATCAATCAATGGTTCTTAATACTTGGTAGGATTTTCTTTTCAATCTATGACAGCTTGAAGCCTTCTTAGCATAGATGAAACCAACTTAGCGCCGTATTCTTGAGTGACCTTGCCCCACTCTTCCTTTATTATTTCCTTAAGCGCGGATTTGCTGCGGATGTTATGTGTTGTCGCGACAGTTCTTCCCAAACATGTTCAATTGGATTGAGATCCGGTGATTGTGGGGGCCATTTCAAGCAATTTGGAATATTATAAAGTATCCACATTCGAGTTTGGTGGGCGGTATGCTTAGGATCATTGTCTTGCATGAATATGTAGTTTGTTCCCAAATTCAACTTTTGAACGCTAGCTGCTAGCCGATCCTTTAAAATCTGGATGTAGACTTTGAGATCCATCGTTTTTTCTTCTATTATATGAAATTCGCCAACTCCATTGAAAGCCATACATCCCCATACCAAAATAGAACCACTACCAAGCTTCACAGTTTCTATCATATTTTTCGTATCTAGCTCCGTAAGAGGCTTTCTGCGCACCTTTGCTCGTCCATTGTGAGAAAGCACATTAAACTTGCTTTCATCCGTGAATAAGATGCGTTTCCAAAATTCGACATCCTTATTCAAATGTTCTTTGGCGAAATTGAATCTTTTTTCACGGTTTATGTCGCTTACGAAGAATTTCTTTCGTGGAATACAACACACGTAACCCAATTTCCTTAAATGATTTCTGACTGTATGAACACTAACATCTTTTTTATGAATAGATTTTAGTGTTGCTTTGATTTTCGTCGCCGGTATAAAAGGATCTTTCTTGACTTCTCGTTCGATTATTCGCATATCACGTCCTGATAATATTTTCTTCCTCCCTGAGCGCTTTTTATTTTCTAAGCTTTTATTTTTACAGAACCTGTCTATTAGCCTCCAAACAGTGGAAATGGGTCTATTAACGATGGATGCAATTTCCTTGTATGGAACGGTCTGGTTATGAAGCCGAAGAATAATTTTTCTTTCATCTAAAGAAGTCTCTTTCCACATGTTGATCGACTGAAAATTGGTTAAATAGTAATATTAATGAAAACCTTAACCTGAGGATTCAGAAATTACTTTCTTTTACGAATGTTTTCCTCCAATTGCCTCTAAAATTGATTTTTGATGATGAAAGCAACTAACAATGGACTGCGATCGCTGATAAAATGACACATTTTCAATGAAAAGCAATTATTGCATCACTTTTTCTCGGTATGTTTTAAGCTAGAGGTTAATCTGGAAGCGTACACAAACTTTCAGAAACCGGTTCCTGGGAAAATGATGAAGAAATTTTACCTATGGCACATAGGACCATACTCCGAAATATCAATTTTGCCCATATTACTTTTGAGAATTCGCAAATAAGCTATCAAAGCCGAAATTTTGTATATTTTCATCTTTTTGCATCACTTCTTCTCGGCACTGTATATTGTCATTTTAATGGCCCTAACATTTACCTAAACGTTGAATACTAAATTCTTCTTGCTACTGCACACATGGTTCTACATTCACTAACTTCAATTTTTTTTTTAAATTTTCGAATAACAACAAAATTACCGTCATTACTGATTCATCCCCGTCATCATTGAGCTAGTAAAACCTTTTAATTCTGTTAACAATGGAAGGTATGACGCGTTAAAAAATCCCATTTAGCTACTTTACAAAGAAGTTTAATTCAATCAACCGCGAAAAATGCAATCTTCCAATGTCCAAAAGCACAAAGTAATATTAATAGCGATTTATTTATTAACTAGTTTCTTTTCTTTTTCGATAGAAGTGCGTGCATGTGTATTTGTCGATGGACCTCACTGTGGAATTGATTTTCTTTCTTCATATTTTTTTTCTTATTCGGATTTATCTTTGAGTGTTTGTATTTTTGCGATGACTTGCTGCTTTTTCTCCATTTTTTTCTCTTTCGGTTTTCGATTTAAGTCAATTTCTCCAAGTTGAACCGTGCAATTTAATTTGTGAGAAGCAGTCAAAAAAACGTGCATGTTTAGATGCATGTACGTATTTATTTACGAGTACTTTCGATGAGAATTAGATAGTAAAGTGATTAGGAAAATGATGTTTAATTTTTGAAGTAATGTTTATTGTTGTTGTTGATGCAGTGGAACCGATAATTTTCGGATGCGAAGAAATTAATGTATGTGCACATGAGATGTTTGCTTGTGACCCGGTTAGATTTGACTGAAGGTCATCATTTAGCTGATTTGAATGTGTCTAAGGAGATTCAAATTAATAAGTATATTCTGAACCGATCATTAAAATCTTTTCGGGGCATTGAAAAACGGTTAAGATTAGTCAGCCTGATTAAGTAGAAACTAGGTAAAAATATTTAGTTGCGACTCTCGCAGAAGCTCTTAGTCGGACCTTCTTCAATTTCTAAATCCATACTAAGTCCGTTGACGATTATACTAGATGGATTGAAAAGTCCTCGGCCTTCCAAGGAGATGTCGTGGCTATCTCAATTTTTCTCCTTAGGCAGTAATATCAACGTTAATTAGTCTTCAGTTAAAATATCATGGCATTTCTTCGATTAGTTTATGAGTTACAGTTTGTTAAGGTCATCGAGTCTGCCCGGCGTACGATCGACACAGGACGTGACAGGAATTGCATCCTAAAAAGTGAAAAGCACTAAACAGCCTAAGAAAACGGGAAGAAATGGATTTTCCTCAACAGCCGTTGTAAGTAGTAACCGCGCCCAGCACAGCTTAACTTCGGTGATCGTACGTGAACCGATTTATGCCAGATACCAGATGCCAGAAATTTTACTCAGGGCAAGTTCAATATCAGTTATTTGAAATGAATAAATTCCTTTCTTTGGATTGAGTAAATATTTCTTTGGCGCAGAATCATTACCAATTTTCTTTGATAATGTGTTCATTTTTCTTCAAAAAACAGAAGTATTTTTTTGAGTGTGGTTTCAAATATAAGTAGACCATATTATTTGTATATTATTGTTATTCCAACTTTGAATAAATTTATTTAATTTGTTCCCAAAAGTCGCATTTGTTCTCAAACCAAAAGTCAGATCTGGCACAGTTATTAGAGTGACGCTAATTTTGCTGTTTGAGAAATAATTGGATGACAAATAATTTCGTATTTTGACTACGCATCGCTTTTTGATGGGACAAAATACTGCCCGAGACAAGGAACTACTTGATAAATTTTATGGCATATTTTCTCGATCGTTTCATGAGCGCTAAGGTTGTCCAAATGAAGCCATTACTGAAGAATATGTCAATGTATATGATAAAATTGGTATAGGAGTGGCTGTTCAACAGACCGTATTCTACAGATTAGACACCAGCGTTTCGAATTTTGAAATAATTCTTTTAGGAAGAGATTTCATACCAAGTAGGCGATCACATCAGACCCGGAGACCTATTTTACGCAGTTTGACAAATTGTATTATTCCAAGTGTATCAAAATGTTAGGCGACCGTTGGAATCAATGGATTTCGCTCCAAACCAAGCAGTAAGTTACACCTGTCTCACTACGATATAGCTGTTTAAGCATGTGACCTACTTTCATCGAGCTTTCCTGAAGTAGAAGTTTCATTATCCCTTCTGGACTGTAGTGGCAGCAATGATTCCAATCGTTTTTTGTCAAATTTCTCACATTCTGCTATGTGTCTTCTGGTTCTTAGTTTTTAATCTGAGTTTTAATTCTGATGGTTTTCCTTTTTTTTGAAAAATTACAAAATGTTTTCGGCTATTGCTTCATGACCTTTTATTCCTCTTTTCCAACATTCTTAATCTGGAACAACATACTCGCTGAGATGTGGTGAGCATACACGAAAAAGAAAGAACGAAAACATTTCATTCTTGGTTCTCCATTGTTCGTTCTTTTCATCAAGGATCTTTCTTCTCCATTGACATTTATGCCCCTGCTTTTAATGCAAACTGCTACGTGAAATAATCTGTGTCAATTATTATATATTATTGCAGTCCGATCTAGCAGCCTTATGCAAACGTGATATACGAGGAACTCTCTGCCTCTCAATATGTCCAGTGTTGTCCTCTTTAATTAAGCCTTACTTATGTCCTTTTGAATAGTGATGGAAAATTTTGACTAGGTTTATGGCTAGTATAAACGTTAGATTAAAAGTAATTTCAGTCTTATAATACTGTTAATTTCATTTTTCCTTTCGTTTGTTATATCTAACTGTGGAGGAAGAACCGTGAAAAAAGTTTTAGGGAATGAAATAACATAATTTGAGCTTCAATAATTGGAAAAACTCTCCAACCTCCCATTTTATACTAACTTAAAAAAATTGTATGCTTTTACTACCAGTCAACATATTAGACAAAATAATCTTTGAGCCTTGAAACATGGAAACGGACTTGATTCTACTTATGTGGTATTACCTTGAGCGCTACTCTAACCTTGTTCCACATCATCAACTCCAACATTTGCACTTTCATTTTGAGAGCTGAGCCCAACAGTAGGTTCTACTGCCACAGGGATTCTCGGCACATGATCTCCCGGCACTTTACTCTAGAGTCTTGAAACCCAAGATAATTTTGCTACTAAGTTCTGCAAACAGCTTCAATGGAAAAATTGTGAACCAAGGAAACGAATTTCATTTAATTGTTATAAAAATTCAAAATATATTTTATTATTCTCGTAATATATATAAATATATAAATAATATAATAAAAAAAACCCTAACGCATCAGAACCGCTAGAAACACTAATGTTCGAAGAACAGTAGAGGATTTGTGCAGATTTTGAGTGTATATTCCACCACTAGCTACTTAAGACTAAAACACCCTAAGTAATAATAGACCCTAAGTCAATTTAATTTCGATGACTTCATCGAAAGTTACAGCGAGAGAAAGGTGCTTGGGGCTGCCATCCGAAAAATGTCCAGATTTTAGAAAATTTAAATATTGTTTACTTATTTTCATTGCAAATGTTCGCGATGTGAATAATTAATGTAAGCATATATTAGTACGAAAATAACAAAAACGCCTCGTGCTGGTAACGCTTTGCTAGCACCGAAGCCAAAACCATGTAACATCTGGTTCACGTTGAAGTCAACCTACTTACGCTGCGAATTTCGTATTGATCAGATGACTGCATTGGAAGTTATAGGGATACAAAGAAATTTGGGGTTACCACTCGCAAAACTTTTCAAATTTTCTAAATCTTAATATTTGTTGTTTATTTTCACTACAAGACCTCTACGATTTGAAAATTTTATGATAAAGTTGCTTACTAAAGATATGCCAATAAAAATACAAAAACAACCATAGCTGGCAAACGTATCATTGTTTTCCCAACTAGATTTCTACTGAATATTGCCTACAATAAGTTTAATTGCCGTATGAATTTCGTTCTGAATCCATGACTGCACTGGAAGCAATAGGTCATAAAGAGCTTTATTTTCCTGAGCGAACTTTCAAAATTTAATACACCAAATTACCACAGCTGGCAGCTCCGATAGAATTTTTCAACCAAATTTCTATCAAACGTGGCTTAGGATTCAGCTACTGTGTGAATTTCGTCAAAATCAGGTGACTGAATCAGAATGTATAGGGCCAAAAGCAGTTATTTTATTTTTCTTGGTGATTTTTCAAGATGGCACCACTGGCACAGACTTGCTCACATTTCAAAATCGCTTCTAACAGACCTGGTCCAATTTAAGACCAATACATCCTGTAAATTTTAACTGTATCTGATCATCGGGTCGTGAGTTCTCGGGAACAGAAGTTTTTGATGCTAAATATATAGGTAAAATTCCATATCGGACAAGAACGGTAGCCCTTGTTCTTGTCCGATATGGAATTTCAAAAGTTTGTGTAGACAAAGCATAAGATTTGTTACATGAGTTACTTTTTTTCTCAAAAACGAAATCTTTCAGGAGAGTCAATTGTTTGAAGGTTTTCATTTACAGCGCTCGTCGTAGCTACAGGGTTGCCAGCACGTTCATACAAAACTATATAAGTATACAACCTAGTAACATCAATATGTTTTATAAATTTTATAATAATTCAATAGCTGTCAACAGTTATCCCAATTAAAAACAAATTCAAATTTTCCCGATCTCATTTTAGGCACCTAGCACACACATAGGGTTGAAAATTTCCAAAACTTTATCAAATATTTATTAAGAACATGTTCGAAATTCATTTCGCAAACTTATTTTTATTTTACAACTATAATTTGATAGAATAATAGGCATATTTAAAATATTATCAAAATGGCCGCCGACGCCAGAGGGTTAAATACAATGAACATTTGGTGAGACCTGGACCTATTCTGCATGTACATCAATGTATAATGAAAATTGTATAATGAAAATGGTCAAACCGACTTTAATACTAATGTTCTTCGAACATTAGTAAAAATATTTATTGTAAAAATTACTCATGCATGAAGCTACAGATCGATAAGGTTAGTACTAATGAGTAGAAAAACATTGGAGCGAGCAAACAGCATGATGTAGAAGTTTCACAAAGGTTACAGATGGTGAAGAGAAGAAAATTACGGAACAAAATCATATACAACCTACAGATATTGAAAACTGGAGGCCTGGAAGGTTGCATCGTCAGGATCTGAAGTATAAATAATTTCTTATGACGCTTATAAAGAATGTTTCCCCTGTTTTTAATAGGTCAGACGTCTATCAAATATCGGCCTACACATAATTAATTAAATGTTTATGAATAGAATGTAGAATCGTAACAGAATATTTCCCGAGCGAATCATTTTGTTGTTCCTGCAGATATAGGTAGCTTATTAAAACCAATTATATGTTGTATCTACATCTACAATATGATTAACAGCAGCATATCTAATTTAGATACCATAACATCAAATAAAAAAATCATCACGTTGATCAGAAAAGTCTGTTTCTAAAACTGAGTTCGATTTCACGTGAAATTTTCATACAAAATTTCACGTGAAATACGTTTCGACGAAAATTTAGCTTGAAAATAAGCAAGAGTGGTACTCTGTTCGTAGCATGAAAAGTTGCTTCGAAGTTGCTTTCGCTTTGAAAACGTAGATGGCACTGAAACATGTCTCCAATCATTTCACGCCAATTTAGTTTGTGCAGTTCATTCTTTCGAGCTAAAAAGTGACATTTGGTGTTTCAATTTGGAAATAAAGCAGTGCAAATAACTTTCCAATAAGAAAATCGATCGAAAAGTGAAATTCTTGACATTTTATCCGTCAGAAATGAGCAGTGTCTCTGCTTTTCTCCATTGCCAAAATTTTCGCTCCAAAGAATGACCAGATAATGGAGACATGTCAAAATTTAGCTTCACGATTAGCTCAGTACCGGCCTTTATGGAACTCTAACAATAACAAACCAAAAACATTTGCCGCCGCAAAATCTAGCCAAAAAAAGCATCCAAAAACAGTTTGAGCTTCACTGGATTGTTACCGAAATCAGTACGGGAAACAATAGTTTCGTCCGTCCCGTTATTTTCCAAAAAAAAAAGAATACATATACAAAACAAGCCTGCCGCCGCCCTGCCTGCTGAGCAACTTTGCATATTTAGCACAGTTGCCAATTTCTAATTCCCTCCACCACGCAAGTAGACAAACTCAACTAGAATGGGTACTAGAAAATCCTGTTCCAGAGCGTCCTCCCAAAGGTCAAACAAAGCATTTCAACGCTGTCGGAATCATAAGCCGAATCACACTTACTCAAAAAACTAACTAAAATCAACTTTAACTGTAAGTTTACATTGCGGCGTAGTTATACCGGAAACGTGAACTTTAAAAACACCGAGGCAATGTACCTTTTCTGCCCTAATACCCCACAAAAAAAAAACATCACGGGCTTAATTTCGCGCGAAACTCAGCCAGAGTCGAGAACAGTTGTTATGTCTGCCATTCTGCCAAAAGGCAGGATACACCCTTTTTGTTCTCATTCTTTTGCCCTGCGACAGAGCATAGGTTGGTAGGTACTTACAATGCATGAAGCTGGGCACTCCTTTTCGTTTCTCCCTGCAGCACGTATCCTTTGCGCTTTGAATGTACGAATTCTTGTCAATTGTCCTGACTGTTTCTCCACACCTTACTTATGCCGATAAAATAATATTTCACTTTCAGACCCTTCTACATTGATTCTTCTACAACCAAACACTCACAATTAATATTAACTTGAATTCACACAATGAAAAATCATTTACAATCACTTGAATAAATTTGGTTCCTTCGAAGGAAAAATTCCGTATGGGATTCGGCCCAAATCGAATTGTCACAGAAAACAAGAATCATAAGACGTTAGAGACAAATACAACAACGTATCGGACCTGCTCGCAAAGCTAACAAGAACCCGGCCACATTCAACAGAATTACACAAAACGGGAATAGTTATGAAAACTTTCGGTCGAAAATAAACGAGGGAAAAATTAAAAGGAAATTATGTTTATATCAGAAGAACCGTTCTTGTTCGATCACGATGATTAGCACAAAACAACAACACAAACTCCACCTAAGACACCCGACCGCGAACTGATCGAATTCGAATGATGAACGCAAGCCGTAGAGCAGCAGCGGCATAATTGAAAATCAACTGGAAATGGGAATGCATGCATACGAAAAGTATCTGAAGTGAGAAAGAAACGAAAAATGAATGGCTGCACGCACGCCACTGCTCCTGGAAATGAATCGCGCAGGGCGACGGAGAAAGGCGCAAATGGAAGATAAAGCAACGGGTAACGAAAAGCAGCCTGCACTGCAGCGGCATGAGCAGCTGTTGCTTTTCCCCAGCGCACGGCTAACAGAAGAGTTCATATTGAATTGGAAAATTTATTGGACTGTGGAAATTTTGAAATATTAGTTCTGTCATGGCCTTCATATAAAAGGCCTATCGCAAAAGCAATTAACCTACAAGATGGCGGACCTAAGCTACTTTTCCCAACCAGTCCACACAGTGATGTTTTTTTATGGTTATAAAGAAATTCACGAGATCCACCTACAGGAGATATGAGGAAACTCATATGTCATGTCAATCAATGTTGTTTTGGGATCTTTCACAAGCAATTTGGATATAAAAAGTCTTTAGCATCAGACCTCAATTCATCGGGACACTTATCCGAAATATCGTTTGTGTAGAAGAATTTGCAGATTATCAAAATTTGATGATTTTTAAAGTGGAATAAATCCTACCAACCACAAACGGCAATTGTTTACAATTCACATTGCCGAGAGTAGGTGGCAGGTATTCCAAATTGTAAAGTTCTCGCGTATACAGCACAATAAACACATCACTTTCACGACACTTATCCGAAATATCTCTTACGCGACAAAAACTTCGAAACCAGTCTCCGGATAATAGGAAAATAGACTCTATTCGCGGATTCAACCGAGCAGCACCATTCACATAGCTAATATTTACTAATTGTCAGAGAAATGTCAAACAATTGTCATTGTGCAATTCCCAATAAATCTTAATAGCGAGAGGACTACACCATTTTAAAAAGTAGCTTAGTACCTGTCAGATTGCAAGTCGCGATAGGCCTTTTATATGAAGGCCATGGTTCTGTTCCCTACTTTCAGTCACTGAATTTTCCTGAATCATGTGGGGGCGGATTATCATGAAATGTACGAAAACGCTCTCATTGCATATTCTGAAAATTGACAAATATAAGTGTCAGTTGTCTGTTTTTAGGAGAACAAGCTTTTTGGGAGTCATCCTAAGCGGTGATAAATTACCGCCACAAAATTATTCAACCTTCAAAACCACTACGCAAAAAATATGTTGCTTGCCGCGCAAATTTGAAAATTTTTACTCGCGCCACACAGTTTAAGTATTTTTCAGTAGCTCAGACCATAGGTCTGTTCCCGTACTACAATTAATTGCGATTAATTGCATTGAGGCCGTTTTTTGTACTCCGTTTTAGTACACTTCATTGCAATTAATCGTAGTACGGGAACATACCTCATTGCTCAGACCCTACTGAAATTTACTGAAGGAGGGAAAATTTTCAGTTTTAAGTAAAACGGAGTACAAAAACGGATTCATTGCAATTGATTGCAATTAATCGCAATTAATTGTAGTACGCGAATAGACCTTCACTGCACTTCTTCTTCAATCCACACACATAAGGTCTGTTTCCGTACTTTCAGCAAAATGCAGCAGTAACAGAATTTGGCAGCCGGCTTCTTTTTGCTGCAAAATTTGGCTTGCATTTGGCTTGCAGCAAAAGTACGGAAACGACTTGCTGCGAATCTATTTTAATATATTATAATAGATTCAAGTACGGAAACAGACCTATAAGGTCTGTTTCCGTACTTGAATCTATTATAATATATTAAAATAGATTCGCAGCAAGTCGTTTCCGTACTTTTGCTGCAAGCCAAATGCAAGCCAAATTTTGCAGCAAAAAGAAGCCGGCTGCCAAATTCTGTTGCTGCTGCATTTTGCTGAAAGTACGGAAACAGACCTATATTCGATTCACAAACCATATTTTGCGGGGACAATAGGCAGCACTTTGCAGCCTCCACAGCTTTCCTCATTCGTTCTACAATTTGACAATTGTGCTTAGATGCCGTGTTGCTGGCTGGTGTGCTGATTGACTGATATTCGGTATTACCTCGACTTTTGAGCAAATATATAAATGAAAACTCGATTTTCATTCTACTAAATATTTTCATTCTACTAAATACAAATGCAAGCCAAATTTTGCAGCAAAAAGAAGCCGGCTGCCAAATTCTGTTGCTGCTGCATTTTGCTGAAAGTACGGAAACAGACCTATATTCGATTCACAAACCATATTTTGCGGGGACAATAGGCAGCACTTTGCAGCCTCCACAGCTTTCCTCATTCGTTCTACAATTTGACAATTGTGCTTAGATGCCGTGTTGCTGGCTGGTGTGCTGATTGACTGATATTCGGTATTACCTCGACTTTTGAGCAAATATATAAATGAAAACTCGATTTTCATTCTACTAAATATTTCTTCAGTGATCAGGTAAGATATATGCAAGCTTTTTATCACCAAGAACCACAAAACTTTGGCGTACACGAAGCAAGAAAATTTTGACAGCTCGACCGTGCAAAAACATTAAAGATTGATTGGAAAAGATTTCTTTTTCGAGCGCTAATATTTGTGAATCTTAAAACTAATCGGAAGTATGAAATTATTTTCAAAAAATTTGTGGAAAATGAATGTTTAGTAGTACCTACCTTGGGTCAAGCATACTTTTACCTCTTGTGAGGTTAATCTGGAGGAGGGAAAGCAGATTGTTGACGTAACTGAACCTAATTGAGGGCTGACTGCTGTAATCCTTGTATTTGTCTATTTGAGAATTGAAAGACAGAATAATTGATTTATTTATTCATAACTTAGGTATCCCGATTGAGCGCAGTGGATAGAAAGATGTCGAAACGAAGTGCGGATGACTCGAGCAGTGGCGCGGCCGCAGGCCAACCTGCCATCAAGAAAGTGCACTTCGAGCCACATCTGATTGGTCCGGTTTCTACACTGGAGGAGATGGACATCAAAGTACTACAATTTCAGAATAAGAAGCTCGCGCAAAGAATTGAACAACGAATCAGGTCTGAAGCTGAGCTACGCCATCGGATCGAGCAGCTTGAGAAGCGACAGACACAGGACGATGCAGTCCTCAACGTTGTCAATCGATATTGGAACCAGCTGAACGAAGACATTCGTGTCTTGCTTCAACGTTTCGATGCCGAGACAGCGGACGAATCGGAAAATAAAAGTAAGGTCACGCTCTTTCAATGTTATAATGAATGAATAAATATGATCTTGTTACTTTCAGATGAAAATGAGGTGACCACATCGTTCCTTACCCAACTGTCCACCTGGGATAAAGAGGAACTAGATGATAAACTGGCAAATCGCGTGCAGGTCTCCAAGCGAGCTGTGGCTAAAATTGTTCAAGTAATAGATCGACTGATGCAGCGGAACGAAAAAATCACGAGAGCCCTCAAAGGACCAACTGCGAGTGTGAATGAGGGCGGCGAGGGAAACACGACGGAAAACGAGGTCGAAGTTCCCCCCATCGATGAAACACTCCGACAATCACAAGTCGAAATCATGGCCGAGAACCGCAATTTGCAGAATCTGAACACTTCGTTGCACGAGAAATTTCATACAATGTCCCTGAAAATGAAAGAATATCAGGATGCATTGACGGCGAAGGAGACTGAAGTATCTGAACTGAAGAATCAAATCGACGATCTGCAATACGAACTGGAAAAAGTCCGATGTCGAAATGACAAGTTGGAAAATCACTTGGCTGAAGCTATAGAGAAATTGAAGGCATATCATCAGATGCACGGAGATGCGGCGAAAAGTTCGGGAACTAAGAGTATATCGACGACGAATGTGAATAGTCAGCATCTGGAGGATCTGCAGAAGGAGCTAGAGGAACACCGAGAATTGGCTAATAATCGATTGACCGAATTGGACAAGTTACATTCGACGCATAGGGAAACGTTGAAGGAGGTGGAGAAGTTAAAGATGGAGGTGAGTATTTGCTGCTATTTCTTTGCAAATGGAAATAATATCTATCAGGAAATGGCCTTCATACATTTGATGATATAACCCGCGTAAGGTCAGACTTGCACGATTAAAAGTCATTATTTTTTTTACTCAATTTTTACTCAATTTTTTACTCAATTTTAACGAAAAGGTTATTTTTTACTTTAATCTGCTGGTGCCTGCAATTAGATCATCCTTTTTTGGATTGCAATCCACACTTTTCCATATAAAAAGTTTTCTGTCCTGCTATCAGAATCTCCGAATGCGAATTATTTATTATTATCGCTGTCTATCGTTTTAGATCCGCCAACTGCCTGAGTCCGTCATTGTCGAAACCACTGAATACAAATGCTTGCAATCACAATTTTCCGTGCTCTACAACGAATCGATGCAGATCAAGACGATGCTAGACGAAACCCGAAACCAACTACAAACTAGCAAAAATCAACATCTTCGTCAAATCGAGATAATGGAAAGCGAAGAATTGATCGCTCAGAAAAAGGTGCGTAGCGAAATGATTCAAATGGAAGACGTCCTGGCTCAAATTCGTAAAGAATACGAAATGCTACGGATCGAATTCGAACAGAATATGGCTGCAAACGAGCAAACAGCACCGATAAATCGCGAAATGCGACACTTAATCACGTCGCTACAAAATCACAACGGTCAATTGAAGGGTGAAGTGCAACGGTACAAGCGAAAATATAAGGATGCATCGGCTGAGAATATTAAGGTAAGAAATTGGGATTTTCAATTATGGGAAATGAGTAGTATTTTGGAATGCTTACAGTTAAGAAAAGACTTGGAGGATGCAACGGCCAAAGCAGAGGGTGCGAGCTCGCGCGATGATGTCAAGCAGGAGAATGCTGTAAAAGAGGAATCCAGTTCAGAAGGTTCGGCGAGCGTGAAAGAGGAAAACTCCGCCACGCAAATCAAAAGTGAGTAATTAGTGTGTTAACGGTAGACAAGTCTACTTGGTTAAAACGATCGACCTGGTAGGAAGGATAGATTGGCTTGCTTAAATACTTTCTGACGAGGGGGTAAATGATTTATAATTACTTAATTCATCATCACTTTATCATCGAGATAGTATCTGCCTTCCCATGGAAAACTACCACACAAGCTGAAAGTTGGACTGAGTCATCCTGGAGCCTTTTTTCGATGCTGGCAACGTGTTCCCATCTGTTGAATGCTCTTATTTTGTATTTTATATGGTTGCATATTTCATCCCTGAAAAGGATATAGCATCACATATTATGTTGCGAAATATAGAAATAACCTTAAATGTTAATAGTCAACCTGAATAATTCAGACGAGCAATTTTTATTATTCCAGTGGAATCTGATGAGAACGAAGATGACTGCAAGGACACGAAAGACGGTATTAAGCAAGAAAAACAAGGATCCACAACACCAAACGACAAAAAAGACGGTCAGACAATCAGCAACACTACCAAAAACGAAAAAGATGCAAAAGACGCTCAACGCGCTAAAGATATCAAAATCGCTGAATCTGAAATGGTTCGGGATATGAAAATTCAACTAAAGTAACGTTTCTACTCACCTTTCCATTAATCATCAACTTTCAAATATTCATTTGCAGGAAAGCCCTTAATGACCAGAAAGAAATGAAACTTTTACTCGACATGTACAAAGGTGTTTCGAAAGAACAGCGCGACAAAGTCCAATTAATGGCTACCGAGAAAAAACTACGCGCCGAACTGGACGACATGCGTCAACAACTCAAAAAAACGCAGGAAAGTAAGCGAGAGGAGCGTAAGAAACTCGCCGACGAGGAAGCCATCCGTAAAATCAAGCAACTGGAGGAGCAGAAGTACGAGCTCCAGAAGCAAGTGGCCAACCAGAAGACAGCCGAGGGTCCCTGGGCCGGGACGCACTATGTCCGTCCGTTTGTCGGCTCGCATGAAGAAGAGGCTTTATTGAACGAAATGGAAGTGACCGGCCAGGCGTTCGAGGACATGCAAGAGCAAAACTCGAGGCTAATTCAACAATTGCGCGAAAAGGACGATGCAAACTTCAAACTCATGTCCGAGCGCATTAAGGCGAATCAAATGCACAAACTTCTTCGCGAAGAAAAGCAAATTCTAGAAGACCAGATCGCGACCAGGGACACTCAAATCGAGGCTATGCACATCGTTCTGAGGAAGCTCGAGGAGAAAGAGATCAACCTGCAGAATACAGTAGCGACCATCGAAAAGGAACTAGTCTTGAGGCAGCAGGCAATGGAGATGCACAAGCGCAAAGCGATCGAATCGGCTCAGTCGGCGGCCGACTTGAAACTACACTTGGAAAAATACCATGCCCAAATGAAAGAGGCGCAACAAGTGGTCGCGGAGAAAACGAGCTCCCTCGAGGCCGAAGCGTACAAGACGAAACGCTTGCAGGAGGAGCTGGCACAGTTCAAACGCCGCGCCGATCGAATGAAGAAGATTGAAATGACGGGAACGACAATGGATGAGGTCATGCTGGAGGAAATTCGAGAATACAAAGAAACGCTAACGTGCCCCTCATGCAAAGTGAAGCGAAAGGATGCAGTTCTATCGAAGTGCTTCCACGTTTTCTGCTACGATTGTTTGCGTACGCGCTACGAGACAAGGCAACGCAAGTGTCCAAAGTGCAACTGTGCTTTCGGCGCCAATGACTATCACAGACTGTATCTTTCCACGTAAAGGACGACTAGAAGTTAATTGTAGCGTTATTTTTACTTTACAGTTGTAGTATCAATTACTATCATGATTCTATTGTTACAACGCGGACAGAACATGAGTCTGATTCGGATTGGATTTGTGTGTCAAGAGGCAAACAAAAATATTTGAGCAGGCTTGATGAATTTTGAAGCCGATTTGAATTGTACGTTTTATGGGGAGGAAGCAAAATGTTTCTTCGATTGTAGTAATCTTTCCAATTTATATCTTAGTAGGAATTTTTAGGTTGTAAGCATTACTTCTGTAGAGAATCATGTAATAACTATATGTCAGAAATCAATATAATTATACTATATTTTACTCAATCAAAATGAAATAATGTTTGAATATTTTCTTGAACCAATGAATTATAAATAGTATTTCTAGTAGTTGAAACTGTATTTGCAATAATTTTTAGCAATAATATTTAGAAGATACTAATAGGATTTTAAAAACTGTGTCTACTCTCTCCCAATTCCACCGAACAACTTCCATGATGCCTTGCATGTCCAGTATCTTGACAGCTATTCACTCCCCATGGGAATCACAACTTTGTGCATATCCTGGCAACTATCGATCTAATTTCAAGGAACCTGGGAAACAAACTTCCTGGCAGTTCTCGAATCAGTTTTGAATTGTAACCAGTTTCATTCAATTTTACTAATCGTGATATATTTTTCCTCAGTGAACAACTTACTGTCAACAAAATGGATACTGCGAAATATCGAATGTTAGGTGCTCACTTGGCCGATGAAAACCTGGTGATGACATCTTTGGCACCCTGTCGTAAAACCATCGACGAATGGAATGCCGACTTTAAATTCAAGACACAAATTTCTGAATCGCAGGAAAAGCTAGCAGATCGAGTCCTATCGTAATGACCACCGAATATTTTGGAGCGAGGGGAAAAAAATAATGTCTATTGATTTTCACAGGGAAGCAGAAGTCCTGATCGAGGGCTCTCATTTCAAAAGCAAGCGGAACAAGGAAGAAGTCGACTTTCGGACGAAGCAACGAATCGAAGAAATCAAATTTCTTATCGATGAACTGAAGAAGCAAAAGAAAGTCGCATTGATTGAGGAGGAGTCGCTGAAGGTGTATCGTTCGCGGATCGTAAATGCTATTGAGGCCCTCAAAGTCGATTCAATACGGATTTGCAACCAGTGCATAATGTTGCGAGAGAGTCGACTAGGAGTGGAATTGGTTGATGATCAGGTCGATAGGAATTTGCGACAGGAACTAAAGGTCATACAAGGATGTCAGGTTTTAATGGATCGCACGCTGCAGGAGACTTCGGAGCAAATACGTCGATTACGTGCTACGATTTACCTTTTGGATAGAGATCTAAGCAATAAGGATATTTCGTTACAGATCGATGAATCAAATTTGCTATTACGCGAAAATCAAATGGGAATGAGTGTATATCATGGGAAAGTGCCACTGGATAGCAGGTATAACATTTGGCATGGTTGGTGATTGAATGTGAAAATACTATTCTAAGGGTTTTTTAATATATGTCATTGGGGATTGTTTGAAAATGACAAACATTCTCTGCTTTGACATTTTAAGTCACGCGGACCGTGCACATCGATGAAGAGAGTGGAAGAAAGAAGAAGGAATCTCCGGGATTTGGTGTCGAATCTCTTTTTGCTGCATAAATATGTCGAGCGGTATGCTTATTCAGTCATAATGTAGATGTGAGAATCTGAACTATATCTGATGCTCGTAGAGGTTCTTAGACGGTATTTTAATTTTATGATGATGATTCAAGAATTTGATTTCTATGATTTAAGATTTTATGCTATAGCAATTATGTTTGTTAGTGATAGTTTAAGCTAATTCCACCTGCTAACAAAATTTCAATCTACAATGTGCTTCGTAAGCCGCTCGAACTTTTATTCCTCCTTCCTTCCACTCTCTCCATCACTCTATCAGCACGCACAGTCCGTGTGAATCATTTTCCCCTCGGGTAGGTGTTCCATAGTGCTTCCCAGAAAACTAGTTTGTTGGTATAAAGGACAGCACAATTCTTGTCAATTTGATAGACTCTCTTTTATTGTCTCATGATTGTCTTCATTGACGTGTGTCCAGAGAAAAGTATACAAAAAACTCTGGTGTTTATTGTCATTGTGCGTTGTTGTTAGCTTTTTATGTGTTTGAATTTCACGATGCTTGAGTTCCTTACCGTACCTGGCAATGTATTGTAGAAAGCTATAGCCTGTTGTATTGGATTCATTTCTAATCTACCCGTTCTTAGTGTACAAACCGAAAGGTTGCTGGCCGACCTGGCTTCTCTGCTAGTTATCTGGCCATTTTAGCCCGTTGTTAATAATTTGTATATTATTTTTCCTCTTTCGAGATTTATAAACTGTTCGATGCTCAACAACCCTGATCGAGTGTACACGGCGACAATAATTGCAGATCCATTTGTCTTTTTTGAGAAATCTTTACCGAAATATATACAAAGACATGCGATTATCATATAGAATCATAAAAATGTAACTTTAAACTGCGTGTTAAGGCAGTTGTCGTCAAATTCAGGCTAAACAAATTCTTTCCTAATTCTTTCCTTTCTATGAAAGGAACTAAGGATCCGAAGATAGATTCGGCAAAAAATGTGGAACGCTTCACGATTTTGCGTGTCATCCTTGCGCAGGGGCCATGCTAATCTTCTCTGTATCGTTCCAATTTTAGTATATGTTCTGCCGAAGCAAGAACAAATGTAAGGTGAATTTCACTGTATTTAAACGCTTTATTTTAGAATTCACATCTGCGAGTTATATCGACAAACACAAATTCCATACAAAAGTCAAAAGTGACTACCTATAAACGGTTTGAGCTTTCACTATAGGTACAAAAAAAATATTCTGGACACAAATCGAACCATAAACGGGGCACGCATGTACTTAAAAGAGAGTATTTTTCACAAATATCACGGTTTTTATAGATGCTCAGTTACTCTTCTTACTTACTACTGATTTTAGTCGGGTCGACGGGGAGAATTTTCATTTCATTGCACCACGCATTCATTAATTACTTCATGATATAAAGCAAATAATTGGTGTATTTATACTTTTATGCACCATAAATTTATTGAAATGAGAAATCTTACGGATTTCATCACATGCTCACAGCAGTATGAACAAATAATGACATAAAAGCATGATTTGAAACTCGGTATCCAGTTTTTAAGAGCTATAATATGAGTTCTTTAGTTGCAAAATGAGACTGAAAGGTTTTTGAAAATTTTTCAGAAACAGCAAAAAACTATATTTTCTTTCCTGGTCAATATATCAAACCCATTTTTTTTTTAATAAATTGAAAATAAAAAACTACACAATATTACAAATTTTCATAAACTATGGATTATGTTAAATATTAATTAATTAGCATTTACAGTTCATCAGGTCGCGTTTTGGAACAAAATCGCCTTCAGGTGTGGTTTTGGAACGAAACTTCATGTTGGAGCCGGGTTTTGTAACAAAACAAAAACAATTATATTTTTTCATTTTTGCAAAGTGAGCATTTTACTTCTAAATATTAATTTATACGAATCCTTCTAATTTCTCTTTCAAACATAATCAAATTAAAAAGTAATAAACACACAACGATAAAAAGATAAACAATCAATCAATCAGCATAGAAGCAAATAATGACACAACTTCAGTCAACGCACACATTTAATGTGTCGGCGCACGATTTCTAAGAAGAAACATGTGAAGTCGCAATCAGTATGGCCAACTTTGAAATATTTCTTATCATTCTAGAAAAAGCCCGCTTAATTTAAAACAAGATTAATAATAAAAATAACCATTTAAAAATATGTGACGAACAGAAGTTTAGCCTTTTCTTAAAGTTAGAACATTAGGTCGGTTTTTGGAAAAAATAACAAGAACCGTTTCCGACATTGCTAAGGTTTGAGTCGCTTTTTGGAACCAAACCGTTCAAAATATTAGACGCCATTTTGAAAGAAAAAATCTCTGTTCAGGTCGCGTTTTGGAAATAAGGCTGTTTTTTAAATCACTTTTTAAGGCATTTAGACTGGGTTTGGGATAAAATAAAGTGCACAAATCGATTCCTGAGAAGATTTCCTATAAGAAATGGTGTTTAACTCAGTTTCGTAAAAAATCGCTTGAGTCTCATTTTGCAACTAAAGAACTCATATAGCATTGTATAGAACTACATATATTTTTTTGTGAATGTTTGTATAGAACATTTTTAGGTTTCTTGTAACAATTTTGTGAAGAGATTGAAGTTTTAAAATCAATATTACACATGCTAAGTGCTATTTATGAATCACCCTCAACAAGGAGCAGAGTGGCGCAGTGGAAGCGTGCTGGGCCCATAACCCAGAGGTCCGTAGATCGAAACTACGCTCTGCTATCCAGTGAACAATCTTTTTGACAAGATTATTTTTAATCGATTGGTAATATACACACAGAAAAACAAATTTTTGACAAATGTGTTGAAGACTAATATTTTTGTTCAATGTTATTAGGCATAGATATTTAAAATCGGCTTAAATGTGATAAGCTACAATATCCCTGTACATGCTTTAATGCTTCACATCCCTATTATGCCCATCTATGGCTCGTGTTTGAAATATTTTTCATTGTTCAGTTGACTTTAATAAACATTTAAGTCATGTGTTAAACTGAGTACGTTGAAATCAAATTAAGGTATATCGTTATCCCAATCGAATCAAATTTATAAAATAACATAGCAATGGTCAGTAATCGAAGATAACACAGCTGCTCAATTTAGAAATATGCTAGTCTTAAATTAGTCTACGTTAGCAAATTGAATTCCGTTAAAATAAAATACGCTCAGCATATTTTCAAAATTTTCAAATTTCCCATTTGCCTATTGCAGCGTCACCACAATCCAAGAATGGGAATTCCTAACCAGCGAAAACCTCCAAAACACGGCCAAAGAACTGAATTCAGCAACACAACTCCGTACTTATGTTGATATATTGCTTCAACAGGTTATCGATGATTTGAAAACTCAAACTCAAAAAACAAACGAAGCATTCCAAAGTCGCATCGATGAATTGCGACATGCGAAAAAGGTGCTCGAATCAATTCACTATCAAACAGTTAATCAAGTCAATGAACTTGGCCGGAAGATAACAGATTTGCAGCGTTCACTGGCGGAGAAGGAGGGATATTTGGCATTGTGTCAAATGCGTTTGGCGAACCGGGCTCAACGTCCCGGGATGGAATCAACGATTGATGCGGTCCAGGATGCTTTGCGTGATGAGTATGATGGTCTTAAGAGCGATATCGCGAATTTGAATCAGATGATTGCCGAAACGAATGCATCCCAGAGATATTTGCTGCATTGTCAGATACTTCAGGAGGAAGAGATCAATAATAAGACAAACAGCTTGAAGATTGATGAGGTGGATTGTTTGACGTTGAGACAAGGGCTGTTGTACAATTCGTTTTGATTGAGATTAGGGAATAATCTCTGAATGTGTAGTGAATTTTGGTGAAAAATTAATAAATCAGGCAAAACAATATGTGTTTCGCCGCAAAATTCAATTTAGTTTGCCATTATAATGCGTGTAAACAATTCAAATTTGCTGCACAAGTTTCAATTTCAAATTCATGAAGCTTACTTACAGTTCTTTATAAGTAAATTCACGAGCCCTAGCGTCCAACGCGAAAACTACTCCAGAAGGCAAACAAATCAGTTGTACCAACTTATCATAGTTGCTGTCAATACAGCTATCTTTTTCTAACAAACATGACCATGAGATATCTGAAACGTTCAGCTCCATAGCGACGTTGGTCTCCCCACTAGACTGAAACAGCTACACAAACAATCTCCGTTGCTTCTTTCCCATTATGTCGTCCCGGTCTCGTTACCCATCGCAGCATGAGGAGGATTTTCATTCGAAGAGTACAGTACAGTTAAAACTGAGAAGTCGATCTAGTTGAGTCGAGTCAGGTCAGAAGAACCGCAATTCCGTGAAGGTGTGTTGTGCGAATCAAAAATTGAGTCCGCCTGAGAGTTTCTAGGTGCTCGCGGTAGTAAATCGTGAAATGTGTGGATCTGCTTCCGTGGCCCAAATACATGTTGGTCGCAGCAGGAAACGCGAAAAGCAGAAACGTCAAACGAAACTGTCATCGGCGAGGGCTAAGCAAGTGTCGTCGTCACAAAATTCAGCCTCGTTGTCCTCAGCCGTGCATTTAGCTAGCCGTCGGAGCGGAGCAACGTGAAGGAGCGAGCCAGTGAGTAGTTCCACTGCCGCAGACGTCGTCGCTGCCGTGCAAAAATAAAACATTTCGGAAGTGAACCGAAGACCGAGACAGGTCCGCAGACGTTCAATAAACTTTGGTGCGAAGTTCACTGTTGTGCGATCTAGGGACTGATCAGATTTCAACTTGGACGCTCGCTCGGTGCACTGTGTATCCTCGTGTGAGATAACTTCAGGTGTGTGAAGGTGCCGCAAGGTGGCAAGTGCGTTCCATATTCAAGGATCTCGACAGAATCGTTCGCGTCTCGATTTCCGCATATTGAGTGGCTCGAGACTTACTCTAGGCGAATAGTCGGTGGTATTGAGCTTGGATTGAATAGGGCGCTCCCTGGCGACCGCATTGTTGGTGGAATATTAAGTAAAACTTGTCGGGAAGTGCGCGCGGGGCGAAGTAAATTAGCCAAGTGTCATTGAACGTCGCTGTGATTGGGACAGGAACAGCGGTGCCAGCGCAACGTGATCCCTTGCGGAGTCATCGATCGCCAAACTCGTTGGTTGGTTTGTGGTGCAACGTGCAGAAGACGAGCAGCAAAAAAGTCAACGTATACGTTCATCGTAAATTGCAAGCAGGTAGTGGAGCTAGGGGATCGGAAAGTGGTGTGGAAGAAGGAGGGCCATTCGCAGGGAAAATGTGCAGTAGTGCTGGTGGGCCGTAGTATCGTGAGCGGATAGCGTGGAACCGAAAAGCGCAGAGAAGTGCAAGCGAAAAACTGCGTGGTATCAATCGAATGCTAGAGTGAGACGCGACGAAAACATCACGCATACACATAGTGCAAAGGACTGGAGTGTTGGTGAAGTATTTTTGGTGGATTCGGTTTTGTTTTTGGTTTTTCTCGCCATTTCCACGGCTGTTGGCTGTGGTTAGCGTTCGGTTTGGTCGCTTTGATACCGTAGAAAGAAGAGTTCGTGTCGCCGTAGCTGACGCTGTCAGAATTCGTAGTCGCGAAGTATAGTGGCTGTGCGCGTTCGCCGCCTTTTTGTTTTTCTGCCGTGTCGTGTGTACTTTAGTGCTCGCCATCGTCCATTCATAGAAATAATCGTAATTGAATCGAGTCGGGCTTGAGTAAAAATGGCTGACGTATTCGAAATAGAACTACACGAGGAAGAGGATCAGCAAGATTCCGACGACGACATAATTGAGGTGGACGATGTAAGTATACGATAGCGTGGAGTTGTTGGTAATGTGATGCGTGAAAGGATTGTTAGCGTGAAGAGTGGAATGTATAAAAGGATAAATGGTAGGAAATTGTTTTAAACAGGCCGGAGGCCACCGAACTCCATCTTGTACTGGAGAAGTAAACTGCAAGCAGGGATAGGGATTCGACGGTACGATGTAGAAGTCGTCGCTTTTGTTTTGAACCCAGGCCGCAGCCATTCTCGGCGTCTTTGCCTTGCACGCATCTTCTGACAAGCGCCATAGTTTTCCTGCTTGCATTTCATCTCGGCATTGCACACACCTTGTATGCATACAACATCAAGGTCCTCGTCCTTCGACTTTGTCGTGCGTGAGAAGGACTGTAGGCGAGTATGTGTGAGTGTGCGACGGATGAGGATGGGGGAGTATGTGTAGTGTATGGACTATGGACAGACCACAGGGGCATACTCTCGAGTTTTGGGAGTGATGCAAAAATGTCGGAAAGCGTATGGATGGTGCATGTGATTTGAGATTCGGAGTGATTCGATGGAATGTCAACAAAACAACGGATGGCTGACTGTGGGCTGTCGTCGGTTTTCAATGGTGTGTAGTAGAAATAAATTTTCGTCGAAACGATTGAGTTTGAAACAGGTTCTGAGTTTACGAAAAATGTTTTTATTTTTTTTTATTTGTGTCAGAAATAAGATAAAAAAGAGGTTTTTTTTTAGCTGGACTGCGTGCATTAGTTTTATCCGCAAGCATGCTTGACTCATTTTAGTGCTGCCAACTTGCAAAATGTTAGTTTTGATAAGATCTCTAGAGTTTATTAAGTATTATTTTCGGTGTGTATGATAATTTTCAATGGCTAAGAAAATATTTTTTTCGTGAATAATATTGAATAGAATCCTCTGAAATGCTATAAGTTAATTCCTAAAACACAAATTTCTTTAATATTCGAAATATCGCTGACGTGTATTGCCCTGCTATAATCTGAGGACATCGATACATTCTAATATACCAGTCAAGGCTGCAGTTATAAAAATGCTAGCTGCATATAATATCTAAAATATTAATTAATTGCCAAAATCTGGAAGAATATTGATTTTCTTTTCTTTTTAGATTAAAATGCAAACTATAAATTTTACGCTTTCCTCATCCTATCAGTTTGAAAAAGCAAACTATAAATTTTAAGGTTTTCTCATCCTGTCAGTTTGATATTTTAAAAATCTCTAACCCAGCATGAGCGGTGAACCTTCACCAAATTGCGTACTTTTTGAGCACTTGAAACTTTTGTTCGCGAGAACTCACAACCGGAGTTCATCAGATCATCAGATCAAACTGAATTTCAAAGAATGTATTTATCTTGAGTAAGATCATGTCTGATAGAGGTTTAGTGAATATGTTGGCATTCCTATGAGGTTACCTCTTGAAATAATCCGTAACCAAATAAAGGCTCCATTACTTGCGATGCAGCCATTTGATTAAAACAAAACTTAAGTAATTAATAAAAATAAAACAAATAAAACTTAAGACTTTCGATAGACATCGACCGTTTTTGTCATCCTTGTACTAAGAGATGCCATTAAATTTTTAAATGATAACCACCTGTAGTGAAGAACAGATGTTTGAATTTTGATTTATAACTTCCTTGCCGTCATCGGAACAGGAATGACTGCTCACGAAATTGAGCAAGTCTAATCGAACTTGGAGCCTGTAATCATCCAATTTGGACACTTTTTTCATTTAAAAACCAATATTGCTTTAAGAAGCTATATACAGATATCTATGTTTCGACGGTAATCTATCGGTAAACACTGAAGAAGAGGACATATTAACCGCGAAATATTGATATCTGTCAAGAAATATTTATATCTGTCTAGCTTCTAAAGACAAAATTGGTATTTAAATTAAAATATTTGTTCGAAAGCTAAAAAAGTTGCATCACATTAAAACAATTATTTTCATTGGAAAATGCTACCATTAGAATTATAAGGAGCCCGCTTGGTAGAAAATGGATGCCAAATCTTCACAGATGGTCTGCTTCCTTGTGAAAAAACAGCCTTTGTAGCGGCTAGTCTAATTTTCTTTGAACTTCTTGGCTAATGGCAGATTAAGCAAATTTGCTGTAGCAAATCTTTCTTCTTGTTAGTAAACATACATATGGGCCAATGTTTCACTACACTAACTCTGTTCGTAACTCAATTGTAGCCTTGGGTTGATTCTGGTGTGTAACTAGATTAATAAAAGCTTAATGGTGAATGAGGGAAGGAGCCTTCTAAAGTATGTAAAAGGTCAACTCTCGATTCCTTATCCCAATCAGTATCTAGTGTACCAAGTTTTTCAAATAACAATCTGTTGCATTATGGACATTCATACTTACAATTTTGCATTTATCTGTTTCAATCCATTCATCCAATCACCAACGCCCCATCGCATTACAACATTCTGCCACTATCAATGCATCGTCAGTGCATATACATATGTATCTAGATACTGGCTTGGTCTTACATGAAAAATAGCTCTAAATAGTATGTATCTAGTGTAAAATGGTAAAATGTCCAATAGCACAGATAACTCGGCCAGCTAGCTAGGCCATGGCAACGAGCAGGAGTGCAAATGATAGTGAAACAACACAACATAGCAAAAGCAAGAGGCATGTTGTTGCTTAGTAGGTCAACTGCATAGCATAGTAGTGTTACTATACGTACTTACTACGCCACGCCAAGAAGACTTTGGCTTCCAACCTCAGCAGTTGCATTGCATTCGCAATGTTCGCTTACTCACAAGTATCGTGAGTACTGCTCATGTTGCAATACTGTATCTAAGTATCTTGAGTGTATATCCCAGGTAGTTTGCATGCTAAAAGTAATGAAGTAAGGATGAATTAGCTACCGGTTGAAAATTCAATTCGATATGAAGCATTAAAATAAAGTAAAATTGATACTGTTTCCATTTTAGTTGTAAGAACCGTATTTTCTAAAAATCTGATATCCAAATTAGAGTAAGTAAAACTATTTGAAGTTGATAATTCTGAGAAAACGTTCCTAATTGTAAATTTCGTACACCATTCGTAAAATTCAATTGAGGAAAGCCTTTGATCATTCTTAAACTCCCTGAATTACAACCATAATAGCATGAAAATTGCATTTTCGCGCGACTTTTTTTTTTAAATTTCAGACTCCCCACTCAATCATTCGATCAATAGACGAATCACCTCAACATGCTTTTCTAAATCATGAAAACCTTCAACAGCTCTTTCGAATTGCTCTTAATATGCCATAGATCATAATAGTCGCGATTGTCTTCTTTAGACAAAAAACCCATAAATTCTTGCCATCTTTCCCGCTTGGTTCCTATAGTGTTCGAAACTCGTATTTAGATTTGCCACCCGCGCACAGACAGCCTGCTCGCGAGCCTGCCTAGTCTGCCGCTCTTCGGCTGCATCGGGCCATGCGTCGCATAGAATGTGGAAAGCTCCACCGGGGGTTCGACTTCTGGCTGCCAATCTATCTGTATCTGCCTTTTGCTACTTGCCTGCCTGCCTGATACCGCGTTATAGAGTCATTCAAGAGTCTCCCCGGTGCGAGCGTGTGTAGGTGTGTCCTAAATAATTCGTCATGTCTACATCGCCAAAGTGGGACACCACACAACCGTAGCGAAATTGAATGACCTACAATACAGAAACTACTGCTAGCCGGGACGGTGTGGTGCGGAGCGGCTTTGGAGACGTGTATAGTATCTGACGACAGAGTGGAGTACACATCATAATGGGTATGTCACGGCCTGCATGGCCTGGCTGGCTAGATTGCGGCCTAGAGGTTTGAATGGCTGGATCTTTCCATGAGTTTGCGACGATGTTGGCGTGCTAGTGTCGAATTCACCTAGCTTGCTGATTCCCATGCTATGCTTCGAGTGCTCGAAGCGATTATGTAAAAATGGTTTCGGTAATAATGCCGGCAATATTGACTAGGAGCCGGCATCGTCGCGAACATCTTACTTCACTGATTTTGTAGAGAGAATCTCGTCGATACAATAGATTTTCAAGGAACGGATTTAATGAAGTACAAAATCGATTTGTTATCGTGCTCTAAGTTGGGATAGGCACTCTGTGTGGTTCCATTGCAACTCTTGGGGCGGTATGAATGGCAAACGTCGAAGATAAATGGGAAAGGCTGTTTACGAAATTCAATCTCAATTCAGCTGCAGCTATTAAAGACAGTGCACATGTTTAATTTTTGCAAACTGGGTTGATAGGGATGTTTCATGTTCGCGTTGACCTTGTCACTATCCTTTTGAGCCAAGCCGCTGTGATGTTTGCTTCGTTTTAACCCTCCCCAGACACACTACAATTCGAGCACCTCCCTAGACACACCTGGGTCTATGGAGTCCTGCCGTTTTTTTACCACACTTCGAATCGTTTTAAAATCTGAAAAAATTCATGAAGGTAGATCGATATCTATAGAAAAAGAGCGTGCATTAGGTGATGGATATATATGAATTTTTATTATTGTTATTTAATGGAAATCGACACAAAACACGAGAAATACACGTATTCACTTAAAACATCATAGCTTTTTGTTAAATAAGTTTAAGAAAATTCTACTGTACGAAATGTTTCTTGACATATAGTAGATGAAAGAAAAAAATAGGACATAATGAAACTTCGAAAAAAGTATAATTATTATGACAAGAGAAAAAGTACAATTTTTTTAGAGTCGAAAATTCGTTTGAAATTACAATTTTTGGTTTGAAAGTAATGTAACTCAAAGTTTTATACGTTTTTGTGTTATTTATTATTACTTACACTTATTCTTATTAAAATAAATAAAGTAGCTGAACAAAATTACAAAATGCATTCATTGCATACATGAAGCTTGTGTTCTTCGCAAATTTTTATTTCTTCGCTGGTTAAACTAAGTGCTAACGTTTCAATAAATTTATATCTTCCCAATGCAGTGTTCGCTTCATTAAAATTGTACAAAATATTACAATTAACTACCGCTTGATCTAATATACCGAAGAAAAGCTTCGAAGAAAATGCACATTTTTATGCTTCCGTAGACACACCTGGGTCTTTGGTGTCCGCAGCCAACTTTGACAGCTCAGCAATTCACGAAAAACGGAGGACCGAGCGTGACGTTCACTACGCCAGTTCTGGATCCAAGTACAATTTTTTAAGCGGAGGTTAGAACCCGAAATATTGACGTACCTGTGCGCCCTGACGATTTTCAAAAACGGCCGGACACCAAAGACCCAGGTGTGTCTAGCGGGGGTTAATTTATCTGCTCATTGTTCCTTATTTAACGAATCATCGCGAAAGAATTGGAAATTGATTTAATTTTTTACAAAGTTGGGCAGAAGTTCAGTCTGGATTCAATCTCTCTGAAGCAGGTAAAGTAAACATATTAAATTTTTTTGACATGACGCGAATAATTAATTTGTTGTGACTATTTTCATAATCGGTTATGTGTAACCATCGTCAATAATAGCTTTCGACAACCTAATCAACTCGTAATAGATCAAATCTGGCTGATCTCATCAAATATGAATCGTAGCCTTGGTGATATAATGAATGAATTAAGCTGCATCACCTAATGTTTTTTTTTAATATAACCATTTCTCAACACTTGTTTCAGCCCGATGCGAAAACCCCTCTTATTGGTTTCGTAAATGCCTTTAATTTTATTTAGTGTTTTTTTCATGCTCTTTATCTTTCTTTTTATCTTGCATCGCGATAATGCATTGCTTAGCACACAATCTCTATTAAGCGGGGAGCCACTCCGAGTCTTACATCTGTATTATTGTCACTAAGTCCACCGAAGCTACTTCGGCTAGGCTTGTGAAGAAGATGAGCCAAGCGATTGGTTCCTTCTCCTAGCAAGGGTCGGACATTCGCATAGGAATTGAAGAACTGATTTGCTTTTCCTTCTCGCATCTACAACTCTGGCAGAAATCGTTGTATGGGCACCAATCTAAACCATCGCAGGTCTGCTCACCCTCTTCATAGTTTACAAAGTTCCCTAATGCGATCAATATCAGGTAAATTTGTCCGGTAGAACAGGTAGATTTGTACGTCCAGGACTCCATGGCGTCCTTTAAGTGGTTTTGCCTGCTGGCCAGTTTAACTGTGTAAAGTCATCGGAGTGACAATTGAGAAAACTGTAGGACGCCTACGGTAAAAGTGTCCCAGCCATAGCTCGTCCACTTCGAAATTGCCCTTATAACTTCCTATGTCCTGGCATCCAAAACAGTTGCATCAACGAATGTCTCGAAATCTTGTAAAGATAAGTTCGACAATTGAGCTCTAGCTTCGAGGAGGTGTCAAGCAAGTGACGGTATTTATCAAATATCTGATTACATAAGAGCCAATTGTCCGTTTCGAAAATCGCCGGACACTAGTAAGCAGAAAGAAAGCTTCAAATTTAGATCAATGGAAAATATACCACACGACAATCTGTCCTTCAGCTTGGATCCATCGGTATATGTGTCCACAGCATCTGTTCCTAGGAGTATTGCACTTGCCTATTCTACTCTGCTTGCAATCGGGGTTCCAAACCCTTGAATGAGCAATAGTATAATCGATGTAAACTGGGACCAACATACCCTGTACCAAAATTTTACGATTACCCAGGTCTGTCCTAGTCATAGGGGTCACCGATTGTAGTCTTAGCGCTGTGCAATTCGCGTGGTGCAAGACTACTAGCTATATTTGTGGGGGTAGAACGGAGTGCCCCCGTTATAAATAAAGCAGCTAACCTACGTAACCTTTCCTTCATAAGTTGAAAGTATTTTTGAAGCAGAAAAATTTATCATCGGTCAACACTTCAAACCACCTCGACAATTTACAAAGGTTTTCTCTAACATAGGTGAAACTGGGCTTACTTCTCATCAAAACTTGGAAACTAAAACAAAATAGATGTTTTCTATTTTTCTCCTTCCGTTTCCATTTCAGCTTGGTGTAAAGTTAGTAGAAGCCTTGATTTTCTTACAACCTATCACTACGAAAGTTCGAAAAATGTCTATCCATTTTAATTAGTATTGTTTTACTTTTTTTTGTTTTACTTTTATAACATTTTTTTGTTTTACATTAAATAAACACATCTTCTCGGAAGCTCTTCTTCGTAGTTGTAATTTTAGCTCCTCACGGTTCACCAAACATGCGCTGGCAATCGGTTTTCAGTATTTAAAGGTCTCCGAATCAACATAATTTCCACAGAAAATTTTGCAATAATCATGAATTGCCTGCTTTCGACAATTTTTTTTTTCACTATTTGGTTCACTCCTACAAGGAACCAAGATTAGCCTTGTCCACATAGGTATTGGCCATCGGGTTCGATTAGTAACTTTCGACAACAACAATCATCTTTTGTCACTGTTATCCTCTCGTATTGACTGTGTTCAAATTCGTTTCTGTGGGTGTGTGGGAAACATCACGGATCATATCTTGTGTCTTACTTGCAGAATTTTTCTTAGTGGTGTAGGGAAGAGAACAAAAAACCGATACAATCAACTCCAACTTTTCTCTCCGCGCAAACAAGAATAAAGATAATATGCCACTATCTTTTTCTCAACCAGAGGTTCGAACTCAGAACCTTCCGTGCTACCTGTAGCTTCATCCACAGACACTCCAAACTACCGATTATCACGTACATCCTTCACCACTACATGAATGCAAGGAGATGTTAGTAGGTGTATTAGTATGTTACTATATTTTTATCTTACTATAGCTACGTATATAATGTGATTTGAAAGTGGATTAGATTCGATCAATCTGTGTTCTATATCCGTTGATATGGATTAGTCGATCCGTTCAGGTAATTTTTCCGGATCGGATTGACTTTGGCATTAAAATTCGAAGCCCATTTAACTTAGGTTCAGGTATGTGACTTTCCAATGCGGCATACTTCACCATTGTAGAACTGGCTGATTTGCATTCGATCGATCCGGTCACATGGAAAGCCTACTTTGACTTCGCTCACATTTCGAATTCAATCCAAATCAGTCTCGGTCCAATCACTCGGTTTGTATACTATACTTATGTATACGTAGCTTATGAGATAGATGCGTATCTCGTACTGTTGAAACTATTGGGCCGTTTTACACTTGTTTTCTTGATGCACTCCTGAAACTGGTTTTACAACAGTCAATATTTCCACACTTGTATTCTTCAGCAACGGAACCGATCATATACCGATTATGCATATGAATGTGTGCGTGTTGTTGTGTTCTCATTTCAACTTGAGTGTTTCATGAAAAATTCCTGACCCGTGAACTATGTTTATGGTTGTGCTAGTGATTTGCATCAGTTTCAATCAGTTTCAAAAGTGATGAAAAATTCTCTCCAAGTGCATCACTTTTTGTAGACATTTCCCCTCGATTCTTCTGTCTCTTGCCCAGAAAACCGGTTACAGGACTTCATCAAGAATACAAGTCTAAAGAGACCCATTGACTTGGTTTTCACACATGCAGTTTATGGCTCGATTCAGTGGTACTGATCCTTTTTTTTGTTCTTTACCCATGCCAACACCGAGTCTAGAAGACAATCCACTCCTAGTTTCCAAAATAGGATATGGTAGGCCTCTCCAGAAATAAAGTCTCTTGCTCTGTGGTTCGTAACAGAGTTTATTCTTATAGCCCGTCCAGACTACGGACACTTATGTATCCGGATACATAAGTATTGTCCGCGACATCTGCAGATACATTTTACCCTTGCCATGAAAATCAATGAAAAGTGTGGACGATACTTATGTATGCGGATACTTAAGTATCCGTAGTCTGGACGGGCTATTATAGCCCGTCCAGACTACAGATACTTAAGTATCCGGATACATAAGTATTGTCCACACTGCAGTGCCATATGTACAATTAGCGCATACTTTTCATTGATTTTCATGGCAAGGGTAAAATGTATCTGCAGATGTCGCTGCAGTGTGGACAATACTTATGTATCCGGATACTTAAGTATCTGTAGTCTGCACGGGCTACTATAGCCCGTCCAGACTACAGATACTTAAGTATCCGCATGCATAAGTATTGTCCACACTGCAGCGACATCTGCAGATACATTTTACCCTTGCCATGAAAATCAATGAAAAGTGTCGCTGCAGTGTGGACAATACTTATGTATCCGGATACTTAAGTATCTGTAGTCTGGACGGGCTATTATAGCCCGTCCAGACTACAGATACTTAAGTATCCGCATACATAAGTATTGTCCACACTGCAACGGCATCTGCAGATACTTGCCATGAAAGTGTGCGCTAATTGTACATATGTCGCTGCAGTGTGGACAATACTTATGTAAGCGGATACTTAAGTAGCCGTAGTCTGGACGGGCTATTAAGGTATCAGGGGGAAAATCAACCGGAACAAAAAACTTTTTAGAAAATCCTTGACCTAAGCCTTGACGAAGAACATGGAAACAACAAAGAAGAAGAAAAATCGCTGCACGTTTTGCGGGTATCGTAGGCCCACACTGGAAACGTCTACTAAAGTGCTGAGCTCAAACGAAAGTAGCCACTTAGAGTCATCAACATAAAATAGCTTTGTTGTGAAATCTAAGGACAATATGGCAGTAGCGGACCGATTTATAAAGATAGAAATGATTCAAATAATATCTGCTCAAAATGGAGCAAACGCCTACCAGAGTGGGAATAATGAACAATGATTTAAAAAGTTTTATGTATTTAGGTGCAGCAGCCCAAACTAGTGACGCTACAGCTTCCTTGTCCAAGTTTCATAAAAATGGTTTTAAAGCAACTGAAATTCGCACAGGCAACGTGTCATTTTCTTGCCTACGATCTTCGTCTTCAGATAAGTGTCTGTGTTGTATACGTGTAAGACGACGTTTACTGCTGAAACACAATGTGCATCTGTGGCCCTGGTCTGCAGCGTAGCCAGGAGCTGTCAAAAAGTTAAAAGCACAGGATTATATTGAATTAGTTACACGACGCCGTGGCCGAAGTTGACTAACATTCTGCTTTTTGCCTGGCTACAAATTTTACAAGTCGTATATGACATGTTGTGGGTATGGAATTTTGAGGAACTACTGGCGGGAATGCAAATTTTGAAACATTCAATAAGTAAATAGTGCAAGGAAACGATTAAAGCTTTTAAAATTCAACGAAACATTTAAAGACAATCAAACTTTGACGGTTACCAGTTTCGGATGTAAGCTTCATCATTGTGTTTGAAATTAGCTACAGTGCCTGGCTGCAGCACTGACAGCAGCGTAGATGACAGCGTCCGCGGCAGGCCATAGCTACACATTGTGTTTCAGCGGTTATTGCTTGTAGCTACAAACAATTCAGGTACTTGGGATGCGGGGCACAATCCCCGAGGGATAACACAACATCTCGGAAGTCAGATCCTAAAGGCCCTTTTAGACATGCGTCCATGCGATAATGCGTTTTACTCTTATGCCGAAATTACAATCTCCCCGAACGTTTCGTCGAACAACTTGGGAAATTTCTTCCTTCCATGTTTTGGCATGTGAAAATACAGCGGAGAATAGACGAGGTGACCATTTATACTCTCAGCTCGCCAACATTTGCCGAGCATGTAATTGCGGCATCACACAAATCAATTCAAATCTAGTTTTTAGAAGGTGAGGGTGAAACGGAAGTGCTCGGATGCGTTGTTTCATGTACGATTGTGCACCAGTTGGGGAATTGTCCTGTCAAAAAAATTTCAGAGGTAGAAAACCTCAGTAGTTTGGAAACCCTTCATCGCCAAAACTGACGCAACTAGTTATGCGATCCGAGAGATTCTCGTCCCCACGAGGATCCGATGAATTACACGGTCAGTCCACTAAAATCATCTGAGAGGTGCTACACAACTACCGAACATGAAGCCTTGAAGACAGTGTGGCCCTTTTTACATATGAGTCTATGCGTTTAAATTGTTTTTTTTTAGCAGGCAGGAGTGTTTTAGCAATTTTCCCATAAAAATGACTTGTAAATTTTAAAATGATTCCATTTACAGCAATCCAAATTGTAAACCCGGCTTGATTAATTGCTATAATTGAATGTTGGTTTGAAGTATACAAATAAATTAACAGAAAAATATCCAACTTTATGCTAGACAAATTCAATAAGCATTCAATACTGGATCTAACCAATCTTTATAGAGCGTAAAAAAGAAGCCTTAGTCAAGAACCAGTCAACGCGACTCAAGATAAATGAATTGTAGGATGCAGAGGCGAATACTTTACTCACCATAGGGAATGCTGAATAATAGAGTAACGGGCGGATGCATCTGCGTTGCACAGACTCAACCGCATCAGCCATTCGGCGTCCTTACTATGAACTAAGGATGCTGAATTTGGCAAAACAATACTCTTTAACAGAAGAAGGAGAAAAACAGAAGAAGGAGAAAAACAGAAGAAGGAGAAAAACAGAAGAAGGAGAAAAACAGAAGAAGGAGAGAAAAACAGCCTTAAAAAGAAGATGGTTGGAAGAAGTTCGGAGGATCAAATGATGAAGCTCTAAAAAGAATTGGTAGGCCCTGGTTTTGATATGCAGTAAATCAGAAGCTTCGAAGATATTTGATAGAATTAAATTGAAAGGAATTTGGAGACAAAGAACATGAGATGACACTTTGCAACATTGAAAGCACATAAGTCTTCTTTCAAATGGAAATAGCCACTAACAGACTCAATCACTCTAAATAGTTTGAGTTCATCAGCGTGCAAAAGGTAGGGCGACGTAACAGAAGAACGTTGATAAACAGAAGGAACAATAAATAACTTAGAATGAATTCTGCCGAAATTTCTTACGGTTGATAAATGGGTTTTGGAAGAAGAATCAAAAAAAGTCGCGCAAATTCAAGAAGATTGCAGGTCAGATTAAGAATAGCAACAACTATCATTATCAACTTTCTGACTAAAAACACAATTTTAAAACAATTATTCTAGTGTGTGTTAAGCTTAATAAGCTGGGAATTGAGATCACCATTCGAACTTCTGATTTATTTTTTTTTGTTAGGAATACTTATCGATTCAGCCGACAACTAGACTGTGATTCCTGGTTCGAATCTCGTCATGGACCATTGCACGTGTTTTCCCACAACGTGAAACTTCCCCTATTTTGAACTCATTTGCTGAAAATTGAAGTTATAATCTATCAAACTATTTATTTACGCTAAGACCACTTTGAAAATGTAGCTGCTGTTTAAGAACCCAGTAAGAAATTAGATTGGAGCAACTATAGATTGGGATCGCAATTGAATTTTTAACAACTTCATTCACAAGTTTTGTTCAGAATTTCCATTATTCGAGACAGAATAATGAAAGAGATTTTTACTTCTTTTTTTTTTTTTATCAAAAATATGGAATTTCGTTCTAGTGGGCTGCTACTAGTAAAGCAGATTTCATTTGTAATATTTTAAGTTAATAGCTTTTACTTTGAAATCAACTTTCATTGATCGGAAAATTTTCTATAATTTATAAAATAAAATTACGAAACAGTTAAAACCAAAATTTGCTGAGCGACTGCTTCGTAAAATCGAGTAATATTAGCTAATAAAGTAATATAAATAAGTAAATTAAAGAGGGGAGTGGAATTTGATAAGGTTAATGCGAATAAAAGGTACGTTTTCAAAACTTTGTTTGGGGGTACAGAGAGAAAGTTAGTTTATTCAATCAATTTCCGTATAATAATGCAACATTTGAGCAATATGTTCCTAAATTTTCATTGCGAAATATTGACAACTAAGTGCGTGACAGTGGCGCCTCCCTCGAAGAAAAATTGTTTTGCGGTGTTCATCATAACGCGCAACAGAATCATCTGAAAGAAAAAAATCAAAATGCATTTGTTAAAGGAGATGTCTCTCGAGGTAACCTTGGGTGGATTTTTTTCTTTTACGATTTTTCAATTTTTCGTAGCACTTGGAAGCCAAAAAAGAGCTAATTTGTTATTGTAAAGTTAATAATTATTTATAAAAAACAAATGAGCTCCATGCGGTATCTGGGGAATTCTGTGAAGAAGTATTGTGCAAATTTTCAAATCGATTGGTCCAGTAGATTTTGAGTTATGGTGAACACGGACTTCAAAAATAAAAAGTTTCATAAAAACGTACACCTGTCGAGCATGTATAGAAACCCACCCTGGAGCAATGGACGCTTAACTACTCATGCTCCAATCGACTTGAAATTTTGACACAATATTCTTGAGATATTATGCATTAATTTAAGAAAATTGGAAAAAAGCAAAAAAGGAAAGGTTAAATACCTTACATCTCTCCCCTTAAATCAATGCCGCTACTATCAGCAACTATAGATTCCTGTTAAATGAATCGTAATCAATGAAATCGAAGACAATTATTCTAAAAAAAATCCCTAATCTTATATCTTATCTGTCACGACCTATTGACAACAAAAGCTCTTGATCATTTCGATTTTTCGCAGTGGCGTTTCGACCAGCAAAAGCAAGTCAAGGTGGCCGAGTCCTCATTTCACGAGTACAAAGAGAATATTGGTGCATGTGTACATTGCATCGTCCACGCAGCACTTGAGTATGTACAATGCAATTGCATCAAACGCACATCTATTCGACAGCCAAGAGGATATGATTCAATAGAAAAGCTGTGTCGTAATTCTGAAATTCGGCCAATTTACTTATCGCGGCCTCATTAGTTTCTTGCTGCCACCTGCTGTCTCGCGGAACGGCGATGGCAGTCTACCACGCTCTGTCACCTCGTTATAAGATCAAATCTGGCACTCATGTGACTCTTATGACAAATTTCTAGTTTGATTGCTGTAAAGATTCGCTAATTGACTGATTAGTTAGCGCAGTTATTACGTTAGCTGGATTAGCTGTGTGAAAAGCGTAAGTGGACCAATGGTCATGAGTTTTGGTCGCATGTGGAGATATTTAGATACCATATATATGTATCTACCTGCTGCATTGGACTGGCGATTCTTAAATGGACGTCTGACGTAAATTCCATGAACTCGCGCCCTGATTTTGAAAGTAGGTCGAAGATAAAGATGTAAATGACGAGTTGGGGTTTGCATTTGAATGAGCTCAAAAGGAGAGTGGTTGTTACTATGCTAAAAGATTACTCTTCTCAACTCTTCATTTCTATTGATCCATAGATTCTCTGAAACTGTAAACAAATTAGCTAAGAATCCTCCTGTAGCACGAAATACATCGAAAAGAAACGAAGCTTTCCAAAACCACAATATTTTCTTCAATAGGTTTGTATCCAAAACCTTTGATTTGAAAGGCTACTCAACAGAGTCCTTCACAAATTCTTCGCTAGATGTAACAATTGACCTACTTCCGAATGAAAACAGAAAACCAGAAATGAAAATGCGAATTTCACTTAACGAAATTTTTGATACCAAAAAAAAACGGCGAGTATCTATTCAAACGTTTTTATGTATCTATGAGTACGTTCATAGATATATTCAAGCTCAATGCGAAATTGAACATGATATTCTCTTTTTCTCCGTACACTACTATTATTCATTCATCCGAAAAATAATTTAAATAGTTTTTGATTTTCACTTTCGCTTTCACTCGTTCGTTCCGTTACTGTTGGTTTGCCTTGGCGTATCTTGTCTTGTTTTGTGCATAAATTCATCAATGTGGTTGTTGTAGTAAGGTTTCTAGATCGATCAGTTTCTAATCGACACAACGTTTCTCAGAGGTCTCAATCAACTTGAATCGATAGAGCTTAGCAAGCCGGTAGAGCGAGCAATGGTCCCATCCGAAACGGTTGAATTGAAAGGAGTAATGAATGGTGTTCCCACGATTGGCTAGATACCTGTCCATACGGATATTGATGAGTATCGTGAATGAAATCAGAGAAGTGGGTGGCGTTGAATGGATGATTTCATAGCTGATTGTTGCCAAGACATATTTTCTGATCAATGGATAATTAGATGGAAAGTTAGCCGGAAATATTGAAGCAATTCACTTACACTATACGTTTTATTTAGATTTACATGCAACTTCTCTACGCAAAATCTAGAATACAGTCTTCGTAATAAAATCAGTGTTATCAATGGATTAATGAATTTTCAGTTTTCTGAGCAAATTCCAACAATTTTAGGGATTCATTAAACTACATAATTATCTATTTCGTTTCATCGTAGTAAAGACGTAACTGTATCAAAACATTCAGTCCATTATCTAAAATTAAAACATTTTCGAAATCTTCCAGCGAAGAAAACACTGCAAATGATTGCTTCGTCTCGTAACAGGCAAAAAGTGTGTCAATTCGTAATGGCACTTCAATCTGAAGCCGGAACTCGGAGGCAAGCCAACGCTTACTATTTCGCCGTAGCCGTAGCGTCTATCTCCCTGCTCTGAGTAGCTAGTGCCGACTTCATTTGCTGCTGGTTTTCCCAAAACGTTTCTCACGCTAGTTTTGCACGGGGGACCGGTCGACATACAAAGCCGGCATTTTAACCGCATTCCTCACTTGTTTATATAACCAATATCAAACCAGCAACGGGTCCAACAACTCCATTCGAAGATGCCGCTACTCCGTTTTAAGTCTTCGGCTTGCGTTCTTCTTCATTTGATTTCATTTGATGACCTGGCTCATTTTCTTCTGCGGTGAAAAGTGCCGGTCTCCGCGACCCTGATGTAACGCTTACGAACTAAACGTACTCCAAGTGGCGTGCCATCAACGGTACATCGGACCCAGAGGCTCCAGTTTTAGTTGAAGTTGGGAAGGTGCATTGGTTCTTATTTCCATTGAATCAACAACTTCCAGACTTGGCTTGAAGTCGTGCGACCATTGCTGCTCGAACTGTTGGTAACCGTTTCGCTTTCATTTCATGCCAACTGACGTTTCATTGGAGCCGTGGACTCTTCATCCAACTGTTTTGTGTTTTTTATTATTGCTCTGATAGATTTTCTTCGAGGAGTCTTATTTCATTTGCGTTATTTCGAAGTTTGTTTTGATTCTCGTTTTGTTTTGTTTGAGATTGCATTGTATGTATCATGTAGACATGAATCATGCTAATGAACATCGACGACAGTGTAATTATGCTTAAGGGAAAGTACAGTAATGCATGAAAATAATGGAAAAGATTAAATACGACTGATATCAGTTAGAGAGTACAGTCAGTTGAGTTTATCTTGACCTGATTTGCTTTAAATGGGCAAAACATGAAATATGATTTCTTTTAAATTGATTATTTATAATTATTTCTAGGTTATAAGAACATGTATAACTCATATCTTCCATGAATGATCCATGAGTTCATCTGTGTCATTACACCAATTAAACATGACTGAGGTTAGGTTCGGCGAGAGTAGTTTGTATTAGGCTTCCGATTGGGGCCCATTTGCCACCTTTTAGTGGCAAATGGGTCCCAATAGCTGCCAAGTGACTACTCCCATAAACTGAGTCAGCCGATCTAACGTGTCGGTACTAGCCACTTCTGTCCGCTCTTGAAAGAGATAAGAACCGAAAATTTGAAGACGTTTGCTAGTTATTTTTTGGACTAGACATTCGCAAAGATTGTGCTCGATGGTGTCCTTTTTCATCTCGCATCTTCTACATTTGGTGTTGGATATCGGTTTTAACTAGAGATGGCTTTATACTAATATTTCGTGATATTACCTAATACGAATATATTAGTTACACGGTATTATAATATCTTAACTAATATTTGTATATCACTAGTATTAGGTTTCACTAATTTGGCGATGTGCGGTATAATGTGTGTAGTTTGGCTTCATGGCCATAAATGAAAGATTTATTTGAGTTTTTCGATGGTTTCAACTAGAATCGGTTTCAAAAAGATATTATACAATTCCAATAGTAATGATTTGCATAGTGTAAGTTTTCCATTACTCAAACATATCAACTTTTATTCGCCAACTTCAACACTTTCGTCTCGTTCCCACTAGTAACGCACGCCAATGTATCCTGCAATATGCTCGTCACATTTGAATATTCTCTTCACCTATTGTTCAGCGAAACAAGTCGAATATCAAAATACTTATTCTTGAACTATTTCATACTGCAAACTGTCCGCTCCTAATTGTTTTAACATATGAGAACTACGATCAATTTTGCTCTATTATCATTTTGAATTCCAAATAAATTCATCCCGCTGTGAAAAGGTCTATTTATTATCACCTGAATAAACCTTTATTAACTAGTATTCGCCAAACATTTAATTAAACATATTCAAATTTTCAGTTCAAGAAAAATCGCGAATAAAAAGCGGCTCTCCCTTACGATCCGTATGAATTCATAAACCCTATTTCTATTCACGCATCCATTCATTCAAATCTAGATGCGTACGCAAAACTCATTAATCAATTACTCCTTTGCCATCATACATATATGTTACATCGATATAACGGAAAAACTTCGCTCCGAATTAACTCATTAAAGTTGCCTCATACTCAATTCATTCGTCTTGTCTCTACGCGTCATACATATTCCATTCTATCAATTATCATACACGATTTAAGTCACAATATATAGTCTAATGCCAAATACTTAATGAATATATTCGTTAACATCAATAATATGATGTAGTCACTAACACCAGACAATAGTTTAAATACCTTACCTAATATAATACATTAGTTAAAGTATTCACTAATACTAAATATTAGTTCAGGTATTCACTAATACCTTAACTTATATATTAGGTTAGTTAAGATATTCACTAATACCTTAACTAATATTTGGTATTAGTGAATACCTTAACTAATATATTATATTATTTAAAATGTTAGTCACTAATATATTAGTTAAGGTATTGGTGAATATATAGTATAAGTGATATTATAGTTATTCAACTATTTTTTTTTGTTGTACATTTTATTTTATAGCTTATATCTTAGCGCTTAATGACAGGAGATTTGTTACAATTTCGTATATCTGCTCAATTGTATGAGCGCAAATGCGAATCAGGCTAGTTTTATGAGCCGATTCGAAGGTTAATTTTGCCGATATATGTATGATCATACATATGTTTGTGTGAATGAATGAACTCATCTTGTTCTTGAGTGAACTAATGCAATTAATGGGGTAATTTGCGAATTCTATGATTCGAAACAGATAATATTTTTTGGATGTACGCATCTTGCTAAACTGAAGAATGCGAATATGTTTCAGAAAAAGTTTACCGAATATTAATAATTAACGGTAGCCGACTGTGATGTTATTATATATAGATAGTATCTTGTTTTTTCATTGGGTAGGGTCGGCTCGTCACCTATTAGTGGCAATCCAAAGTCATAAAATTTGTTCCCGTTGCCGTTTCTTTCTACGAAAACCAATCACTAAAATGGCGCTGTAAATTGAATGTGACCATGCTTTGAATGATAAAACAAGAAGATAATTAGAGTCGCTATGAGGATGCAAATGAGGTATATACATGCAATTAGGTATATCCATGCAAATGACAGAATTTAAGATGCAACAGATGAGAAAGGAAAATAATGAATTCTGTGTAGGAAAAATATCTTATGTCCTTAGAGGGTTATAAAAACCCGTCCCAAGTAAAAATCAGTTCTTGAGTTTCTTGCCCTGCGAATACAGGCTAGTAATTTATTGAATATGTATTAATCTGCAATTCTGCGCTGTCAATATTGGCGAACGCTGCCTCAATGGCGGTCATTAATGATGTCACATTTGAATGTCGAGACTATTTGGTAACCCTTTCAATCACGCTCCATACGCAGTAGCCCAAGGGATTTAAATCTGGACTATTCGTTGGCCAAAATTCCTTAGAAATGATCAAATTGCAGCGAGCCACTCGCTTTATTCTTGCAGCTTCAGAAAGCATTTGTCTAACCTTGATCGTGTAAGAATAATATCGAAGGTCCTCCTCAACGATTCTCCGCATGGTAGGCCCGCTCACATTCACAATAGACGCCAGTTTTCGTAACGATAACCCCGGGTTTTCCAGAAACAGCTCTTCAGTCCTTGTAGTGATTTCAGGGGTTCTCACGGTGTGTTCTTTTCACTGCCGCTTTCTTAGTAACAACCTCATATACAGTTGATTTCGGATATCGGAAAAATTGAATAACCCCCCGTGCTGACCGTCCAGCACGAAGACTTTCGATTATCGCGGCTCTTCGGTTATACTCCTGACTCATTTTTGACAGACTGACAATTTTGAGGCAAACACCTTTTACCTATGTCGGCTTACTACTCGTACGCCAACGGCGACCTCTGGCACAAACACAATGTGGTGGGAAATTCAATTTGAAAATTGTCCGGAATTTGGTGACGCACCCTGAATTATAATACAGCATCTCAAGATATTACTATTTCCTAATATATTCAAACATTTGTAATATCTTAACTAACATGAATATATTAGTCGCACCTCTAGTCTTAACCAATTTGCATCAGATAGAGTGAAGCACTGAAAATAGTGCTGAAAAGGTTAGAAAGCCAAGAAAACTCAATCGATGGCAGCTGCTTTAGTATAACGATGATAGTTAGGTAAATATGTACTTAAGGCCGGCGATACATGTAAACGCCTGAATTTAGACCGTTTTTCAGAGGCTTCTTTAAAATAGAAGGAATAAATGAATCGTTTTGAAAGTGATCATGTTTATTCACTACATATTAAAATACAAGAATCTGATTTTATTTAATTTTTTTTTCAAAATGGCCGCCGTAGTAACCAATCTCTTGAGACCCTCGCGGCGAAAGGCATCATCGCATCAAGGCAGCTACAGCAATTTGAAATAAAAAAATGGGTTGGAGTGTGTTAATTAATCTTCTAGTTGGACCAAGAAAAAAAAGTCAAAAATCGTGAATTAGCACGCCTCATAAAAAAGTACGATTTTTAACCCTATTTTTTTGACAGTTTTTAGGTCAAAAATGTTATATTTTGAAATTTTTTTGGCATTATTGATATTCAACTAGAAGCTTATACTATAGAGAAAACGTGTGCCAAGTTTCATAAGAATCGGTTTAGAACTTTTTGAGTTATCTTGCTCGCCAATTTAAAAAAAAGTTTCGTTTTGACACGCAGAAACTCTATGATTACAGCGACTTATCAACTAATCAGCGATTCCAGGCCCATACAAAAGTCCTTCAGTACGTTCATAGTACTCGTTTTTTTTCTCAGCTCTTCTTGACATGCTTGACGAGCTTTTTTAGTTGTCAAAGAGCTGCGACGATTTTCCCGACTCACTAGCGAGGGTCGAGCGCTCTAGTACGGATTCAATAGCGTCGAGTTGAGGCGGAGCACTTAAATGAGTTTTTAATCGATAAATAAGGCGAATTTCATTCTATTTTTCAGATGTTAATTTAACTATTTATGCAAAATAAAACAAACTCGAATTTTTGAAAATTTTACATGTATCGCCCCCCTTAATGTTTTTGAATAAGATCCCTCGATGATAAAATTTTTTAACTTCTTGAGTCCAAGTTTTGATGGGTTGTGAGTCAATGATGTTCAAGTTAGATAGAAGACCATTTGTTATTGTAGTCGAACATGTGAATGTAATATCATTTTTGTGTCACCTCTGGCACAGCGTCCTTTCAGTTCTCAGTGGCGCATCCCTGATGATCCTTTTGACTAGTTTCCAAAACGAATATTTTTTGTGTTTGGTGTGGATGAGTTTCTCCAAGAACTTTAACTCACTGTCTTCTGCAATTTCCAGTTTGAGCTTTTGAGCTTTATAGAGTTGTACTTTTTTTTTGAGGTGGCTTGTGGAGCTGCTAGTTTCTGCGTGCCCGTCTTTTTCTCCAGATAAGAATGCAAATCGATTAATTATGAGTCATTTTTAGTGATGAGATGTGAACTTTACCAAGTATTGCTTCCAATGACTATGTCCAGTGTTGCTTGATAAGAAAATGCAATAGTTTCTGCTAGCGCCATTAGTTTGCTGGCTGCAAACATTAGGTCTTGTTGAGTATGGTTTTCGTTGTTTCTCTTATATTGACAAACTGCGCAACCTCTTTAGTTTGCAGCATGCTTTTTACCACAATTGCCACATTTTTTAATTATTAGGTCCTGTTTGCACTTGTTACAAAAAAATGGTGCATGGAACTCGCTGCAATCAACTTAAACACTAGCTAGAGAATGAGTTGTAGGTTTAAGTGTGCCTAAATTTCTCATGATTTGAGTATCCCACGAGGCTTTTAAGTTTAATCGGCTCTTGCACTGGAATTCTACGTTGCGCGACATGTTGCATACTATACCTACATTTTATGAATTTTTCCCCCTTTGGGCATCGATTTGTTGGCCTTCGATGATCACTGGTAATCTTTTAGTTTTTCACTTGACAGATGAGCGACAGTCTTCTTTATTGCAACGGAAGGTTTAGTTGTTTTTGAGACCTTTCTAATAAACCCTCAATAGATGACTTGCATATTGGTTGCATCTCATGTTTCGCTTTTGCAATCAGGTGCTATCGTTTTAGTCTCAAAGAATCCCGGAACTGCTAGAATCCAAACCATTGATCTACGAAAAGCAACGCTGGGCTTTCAGAAAGTAGTTATGCTTCAAGTATGACTTGATCGGTTTCACTATTTACTCTAGTTTGATTTTACGCAATTCAGCCACAATATCCAATCCATTCGTTTTGTGCATATTCATCATCCAAAGTAAAAAAAAATGTATTTCATTTCATCTGAAAAATACAATCACGTCATACTAACGATATATATAAAGCCTTAAATTCTTAAAATCAATGATGACTCTACGGGTCATAAAAACACTATTCGAAACGAACTATCAAATGAAAAACGAGAAAAATTTTGCGAAATTTTTTCCATCAAAGCTAGTTGTACGTCGTCGCTTAGCTCAATGGGAGGCCAAATCAATACATTGGTGTCTATTTATAGCATCAAACGTGGCGCTATTTTTAGTAGCGAATATTCTTTCCACGTGCAAACATTAGAACTTTTCTTGGACATCGTGGGCTAGTGCATTTTTTGCACATTACTTAATATCCATGTTTATTTTAGGGAGACTATAAAACGAAATTGGCCTTAATGAAACTATACAGTGGATAGTATGGATATGACGTCTGATATTGAGGAAAATTGTATTTAGGTATAGAAAGTCTATTTTAGATTTCACTGCGTATTAATCAATGGAAGATTTTTGGAAGGTTCCCAGGCTTTATTGATGGATTATTTAATTACCCATTGCGTTTGTCAACGATATACACCGTCAAAACTGCAGCCTACGAAAAAAGCCTACATCAGTTGCACTTAGTTGACAACAAGCGGAAATTTTTAGCCGATTCCAAAGCTTTTCATATTTACAGTACACCATGGGCAAAACAAATGCATAACCAAGACCAGTCACAACATCCGTTACTGTTACGCTGTTGTTACTTTGCTGGCATTTTCAACTTGAAAGTCAAGTTCCAGCTGAATCGACACCGACAACTTGTTGGTCGTTTGGTAGCATGAAATCTCGAAAGCTTCAGAGGATACGTGAAGGCCAAACAACAGTCAGCAGGCAACGTAACACCACCATCACGTTAAATGTGAATGCAAGCTAGTCGAACAGCAAGACGGCGACGTGCACTGCAACTGCACTCATGGACTGCGTTCATTCACAATAAGAAAGGCAGCATGCATTTAGTCATACAGAGAGTAGATTAGATACAAACGTGTGCATCGCCGGCTGGTCGATAGATACTTGCTTACCGTTACTGTTTGTAGCCTTATTTTACAGGAAACGAACCTGAATCCGAATCAGATCTGTTTCTGCTGCTTATTAGATACACTATAATATTGTTTTTATTGCTTCACTGTCTTCCGGCGTGTAGCGGTAATGTTGCGAATTTTCGAGATCACTTTCAATTCTACAGAGTTCGAATAGTGGGTGTCAGTTAGCAGCTCTAAGGTATCCATGGCGATTGCTTTTCGAACTGAATTGAGAACATATGTCACATGGCCTGGGGCTAGACTTCTTTCTGTATTTCGAAGAGGTGGGCTCAGTCAGATGTACGAGTAATTGCCATACTTGTTACCTTGGAAATATAACGAGACAATCGAAAGAAGTGCGAGCTACTATTCAAGTGGCGCATATTGTTTCTAATAAGGAGGAAATCTACTTCAAAGAATTTTCGATGATGTAAGCCTCCGAAAAATATATGATGGAGCGTGTGCGAAAGACACATACCGATAATTTCTGTGTAGTGAAAATATTATGTTGCTTTGGATGTTTGTGTGAATTGATTGGTAATATATATACATGTAGTTAGTCAGTCAATGGTAAAAATATGGGTTTAAAAATTAGTTGGAAATAAATTACCAGAATTAATACCTCAAACAGATGTTTTTGTAAGTTTTCAGTCATAATTAAAAGGAAAACAGCACATATTTTTTCGAGCTCTAGAATTCGGTCAAAATCAACTCATTTCTAGCCATTAGAATTATCTCACTTCGAGATATGTTAATGTGCGAAGAAGTACAGCATTTCACAAAGAAAAACACAACCGCACCATATTTTTTTAGTCTTAAGTGACTGATGAGGGCTACGATTTTATTTATTTATTTATTCAAAAACTTCGTCTAATACAGACTAGTAAAATTGCATAAGGATGTATGAAATTCGTATTGATATCATGACTGCACTGGAAGTTATAGGGCAAAAAGCTCTATTTTCCTAAGCGAATTTTCAAAACCAAAGACTCAAAAATTACCATAGTTGGCAGCACCAATCGAATTTTTCAACCAAATTTCTATCAAACATGGCTTAGAGTAAGGTTCAGCTACTGCATCAATTTCATGAAAATCTGGCAACTGGATCAGAATTCATAGGGCAAACAGTAGTTTTTTTTTCTTTGTAATTTTTTAAGATGGCACCACTGGCACAGTGTTGCCCACAATTCAAAATCGCTTCTATCAGACCTGGTCCTACTCAAGTCCCATGTATTCCGTAAATTTCAACTGCATCTGATTTTTGGTTCGTGAGTTCCCGTGAACAGAAGTTTTTGATGCTAAAAATATAGGTAAGTTGGGAAAGTGAGTGGATATATATATATATATATATATATATATATATATATATATATATATATATATATATATATATATATATATATATATATATATATATATATATACATATATATATATATATACATATATATATACATATATATATATATATATATATATATATATATATATATATATATATATATATATATATATATATATATATATATATATGTATATATATATATACAGTATCGGCCAAAACAAATGCAACTCAAATCACTCTCACGATATTAACCAGCAAAAGTCCAAAATTTTAATGGAGAGTAAATTATTTTTTTTCATTATTGCTTTACAAACCTTTTAAAAGAAAATCAAACACCATCTTCAAGCAATCTTTCATTTTTACGTAAAAAATTCAATTAAATTTACGAAAACTAATTTTTTGATGGGACAAAACAAATGCAACTTTGTGGTTTTTTTTTTAATTATTAATAAATTAATTAATATTTTGTGGCGAATCCATTATTTTTAATGACAGCTCGGCACCTGCGGGGCATAGAGTCAATTAAATTATCAATTATTGTTCGTGGGATCTCATTCCATACTCTTTTAATTTCTTTAAACAATTCACTTTTGTTACTAATATTTTCACGCTGTATTTTCTTTTTAGCAATTTCCCATAGATTTTCTATAGGGTTCAGATCGGGTGACTGGGCTGGCCATTGTAGTACCTGAATTCCACTCTCGTTAAGCCATTCTTTCACAGTTTTC